>OZ012736.1:289047748-291695248 GCA_963859935.3 Lathyrus sativus
CCCAACAAAACTGACCGGAGCCTGAACGCTCAACGTAAAAACCGGAGTCTGGATACCCAACGAAACTGACCGAAGCCTAAACGCTCAACGTAATAACCGGAGTCTGGATACCCAACAAAACTGACCGGAGCCTGAACGCTCAACGTAAAAACTAGAGTCTGGATACCCAACGAAACTGACCGAAGCCTAAACGCTCAACGTAATAACCGGAGTCTGGATACCAAATGAAACTGACCGGAGCCTGAACGCTCAACGTAATAACCGGAGTCTGGATACCCAACAAAACTGAACGGAGCCTAAACGCTCAACGTAATACCGGAGTCTGGATACTCAACGAAAATGACCGGAGCCTGAACGCTCAACGTAATAACCGGACTCTGGATATCAAACAAAACTTAACGGAGCCTGAATGCTCAATGTAATAACCGGAGTCTAGATACCCAACGAAATTGACCAGAGCCTGAACGCTCAACGTAATAACTGGAGTTTGGATACCCAATGAAACTGACCGGAGCCTGAATGCTCAACGTAATAACCGGAGTCTGGATACCCAACAAAACTGACCGGAGCCTGAACGCTCAACGAAATAACCGGAGTCTGGATACCCAACGAAACTGACAAGAGTCTGAACGCTCAACGTAACAACCGGAGTCTGAATACCAAACGGAACTGACCGGAGCCTGAACGCTCAACGTAATAACCAGAGTCTGGATATCCAACGAACATGAACGAAGCCTGAACGCTCAACGTAATAACCAGAGTCTGGATACTCAACGAAAATGACCAGAGCCTGAACGCTCAACGTAATAACCGGACTCTGGATACCAACCAAAACATACCGGAGCCTGAACGCTCAACGTAATAACCGGAGTCTGGATACCTAACGAAACTGACCGGAGCCTGAAGGCTCAACGTAATAACTGGAGTCTGGATACCCAATGAAACTGACCGGAGCCTGAACGCTCAACGTAATAACCGGAGTCTGGATACCCAACAAAACTGACCGGAGCCTAAACGCTCAACGTAAATACCGCAATCTGGATACCCAACGAAACTGACTGGAACCTGAACGCTCAACGTAATAACCAGAGTCTGGATACCAAACGAAGCTGACCGGAGCCTGAACCCTCAATGTAATAACTGGAGTCTGGATACCCAACGAAACTGAACGGAGCCTGAATGCTCAACGTAATAACCAGAGTCTGGATAATCAACGAAAATGACCGGAGCCTGAACGCTCAACGTAATAACCGGACTCTGGATACCAAACGAAACTGACCGGAGCCAGAATGGTCAACTACTAACCGGAGTTTGGATACCCAATAAAACTGACCGGAGCCTGAATGCTCAATGTAATAACCGGAGTCTGGATACCCAACGAAATTGACAGGAGCCTGAATGTTCAACGTAATAACCGGAGGCTGGATACCCAACGAAACTGACCAGAACCTGAACGCCCAACGTAATAACCGGAGTCTGGATACCAAACGAAACTGACCGGAGCCTGAACGCTCAACGTAAAAACTAGAGTCTGGATACCCAACGAAACTGACCGAAGCCTAAACGCTCAACGTAATAACCGGAGTCTGGATACCAAATGAAACTGACCGGAGCCTGAACGCTCAACGTAATAACCGGAGTCTGGATACCCAACGAAACTGAACGGAGCCTAAACGCTCAACGTAATAACCGGAGTCTGGATACCCAATGAAACTGACCGGAGCCTGAACGCTCAACGTAATAACCGGAGTCTAGATACCCAACAAAACTGACCGGAGCCTGAACGCTCAACGTAAAAACCGGAGTCTGGATACCCAACGAAACTGACCGAAGCCTAAACGCTCAACGTAATAACCGGAGTCTGGATACCCAACAAAACTGACCGGAGCCTGAACGCTCAACGTAAAAACTAGAGTCTGGATACCCAACGAAACTGACCGAAGCCTAAACGCTCAACGTAATAACCGGAGTCTGGATACCAAATGAAACTGACCGGAGCCTGAACGCTCAACGTAATAACTGGAGTCTGGATACCCAACAAAACTGAACGGAGCCTAAACGCTCAACGTAATACCGGAGTCTGGATACTCAACGAAAATGACCGGAGCCTGAACGCTCAACGTAATAACCGGACTCTGGATATCAAACAAAACTTAACGGAGCCTGAATGCTCAATGTAATAACCGGAGTCTAGATACCCAACGAAATTGACCAGAGCCTGAACGCTCAACGTAATAACTGGAGTTTGGATACCCAATGAAACTGACCGGAGCCTGAATGCTCAACGTAATAACCGGAGTCTGGATACCCAACAAAACTGACCGGAGCCTGAACGCTCAACGAAATAACCGGAGTCTGGATACCCAACGAAACTGACAAGAGTCTGAACGCTCAACGTAACAACCGGAGTCTGAATACCAAACGGAACTGACCGGAGCCTGAACGCTCAACGTAATAACCAGAGTCTGGATATCCAACGAACATGAACGAAGCCTGAACGCTCAACGTAATAACCAGAGTCTGGATACTCAACGAAAATGACCAGAGCCTGAACGCTCAACGTAATAACCGGACTCTGGATACCAACCAAAACATACCGGAGCCTGAACGCTCAACGTAATAACCGGAGTCTGGATACCTAACGAAACTGACCGGAGCCTGAAGGCTCAACGTAATAACTGGAGTCTGGATACCCAATGAAACTGACCGGAGCCTGAACGCTCAACGTAATAACCGGAGTCTGGATACCCAACAAAACTGACCGGAGCCTAAACGCTCAACGTAAATACCGCAATCTGGATACCCAACGAAACTGACTGGAACCTGAACGCTCAACGTAATAACCAGAGTCTGGATACCAAACAAAGCTGACCGGAGCCTGAACCCTCAATGTAATAACTGGAGTCTGGATACCCAACGAAACTGAACGGAGCCTGAATGCTCAACGTAATAACCAGAGTCTGGATAATCAACGAAAATGACCGGAGCCTGAACGCTCAACGTAATAACCGGACTCTGGATACCAAACGAAACTGACCGGAGCCAGAATGGTCAACGTACTAACCGGAGTTTGGATACCCAATAAAACTGACCGGAGCCTGAATGCTCAATGTAATAACCGGAGTCTGGATACCCAACGAAATTGACAGGAGCCTGAATGTTCAACGTAATAACCGGAGGCTGGATACCCAACGAAACTGACCAGAACCTGAACGCTCAACGTAATAACCGGAGTCTGGATACCCAACGAACATGAACGGAGCCTGAACGCTTAGCGTAATAACTAGAGTCTGGATAATCAACGAAAATGACCGGAGCCTGAACGCTCAACGTAATAACCGGACTCTGGATACCAAACGAAACTGACCGGAGCCTGAATGGTCAAGGTAATAACCGGAGTCTGGATACCCAACAAAACTGACCGGAGCCTGAATGGTCAACGTAATATCCGGAGTCTGGATACCTAACGAAACAGACAAGAGCCTGAATGTTCAACGTAATAACCGGAGTCTGGATACCCAACGAAACTGACCTGAACCTGAACGCCCATCGTAATAACCAGAGTCTGGATACCCAACAAAACTGACCGGAGCCTGAACGCTCAACGTAAAAACCGGAGTCTGGATACTTGACAAAAATGACCGCAGCTTGAACGCTCAACGTAATAACTGGAGTCTGGATAATCAAAAAAAATGACCGGAGCCTAAACGCTCAACGTAATAACCGGACTCTGGATACCCAATGAAACTGACCGGAGCCTGAACGCTCAATGTAATAACCGGAGTCTGGATACCCAATGAAACTGACCGGAGCCTGAACGCTCAACGTAATAACCGGAGTCTAGATACCCAACACAACTGACCGGAGCCTGAACGCTCAACGTAAAAACCGGAGTCTGGATACCCAACGAAACTGACCGAAGCCTAAACGCTCAACGTAATAACCGGAGTCTGGATACCCAACAAAACTGACCGGAGCCTGAACGCTCAACATAAAAACCGGAGTCTGGATACCTAACAAAACTGACCGGAGCCTGAACGCTCAACGTAAAAACTAGAGTCTGGATACCCAACGAAACTGACCGAAGCCTAAACGCTCAACGTAATAACCGGAGTCTGGATACCAAATGAAACTGACCGGAGCCTGAACGCTCAACGTAATAACCGGAGTCTGGATACCCAACGAAACTGAACGGAGCCTAAACGCTCAACGTAATACCGGAGTCTGGATACTCAACGAAAATAACCGGAGCCTGAACGCTCAATGTAATAACCGGACTCTGGATATCAAACAAAACTTAACGGAGCCTGAATGCTCAATGTAATAACCGGAGTCTAGATACCCAACGAAATTGACCAGAGCCTGAACGCTCAACGTAATAACTGGAGTTTGGATACCCAATGAAACTGACCGGAGCCTGAATGCTCAACGTAATAACCGGAGTCTGGATACCTAACAAAACTGACTGGAGCCTGAACGCTCAACGTAAAAACTAGAGTCTGGATACCCAACGAAACTGACCGAAGCCTAAACGCTCAACGTAATAACCGGAGTCTGGATATCAAATGAAACTGACCGGAGCCTGAACGCTCAACGTAATAACCGGAGTCTAGATACCCAACAAAACTGACCGGAGCCTGAACGCTCAACGAAATAACCGGAGTCTGGATACCCAACGAAACTGACAAGAGTCTGAACGCTCAACGTAACAACCGGAGTCTGAATACCAAACGGAACTGACCGGAGCCTGAACGCTCAACGTAATAACCAGAGTCTGGATATCCAACGAACATGAACGAAGCCTGAACGCTCAACGTAATAACCAGAGTCTGGATACTCAACGAAAATGACCAGAGCCTGAACGCTCAACGTAATAACCGGACTCTGGATACCAACCAAAACATACCGGAGCCTGAACGCTCAACGTAATAACCGGAGTCTGGATACCTAACGAAACTGACCGGAGCCTGAAGGCTCAATGTAATAACCGGAGTCTGGATACCCAATAAAACTGACCGGAGCCTGAACGCTCAACGTAATAACCGGAGTCTGGATACCCAATGAAACTGACCAGAGCCTGAACGCTCAACGTAATTATCGGAGTCTGGATACCTAACAAAACTGACCGGAGCCTGAACGCTCAACGTAAAAACTAGAGTCTGGATACCCAACGAAACTGACCGAAGCCTAAACGCTCAACGTAATAACCGGAGTCTGGATACCAAATGAAACTGACCGGAGCCTGAACGCTCAACGTAATAACCGGACTCTGGATACCCAATGAAACTGACCGGAGCCTGAACGCTGAATGTAATAACCGGAGTCTGGATACCCAATGAAACTGACCGGAGCCTGAACGCTCAACTTAATAACCGGAGTCTAGATACCCAACAAAACTGACCGGAGCCTGAACGCTCAACGTAAAAACCGGAGTCTGGATACCCAACGAACCTGACCAGAGCCTGAACGCTCAACGTAATAACTGGAGTTTGGATACCCAATGAAACTGACCGGAGCCTGAATGCTCAACGTAATAACCGGAGTCTGGATACCCAACAAAACTGACCGGAGCCTGAACGCTCAACGAAATAACCGGAGTCTGGATACCCAACGAAACTGACAAGAGTCTGAACGCTCAACGTAACAACCGGAGTCTGAATACCAAACGGAACTGACCGGAGCCTGAACGCTCAACGTAATAACCAGAGTCTGGATATCCAACGAACATGAACGAAGCCTGAACGCTCAACGTAATAACCAGAGTCTGGATACTCAACGAAAATGACCAGAGCCTGAATGCTCAACGTAATAACCGGACTCTGGATACCAACCAAAACATACCGGAGCCTGAACGCTCAACGTAATAACCGGAGTCTGGATACCTAACGAAACTGACCGGAGCCTGAAGGCTCAACGTAATAACTGGAGTCTGGATACCCAATGAAACTGACCGAAGCCTGAACGCTCAACGTAATAACCGGAGTCTGGATACCCAACAAAACTGACCGGAGCCTAAACGCTCAACGTAAATACCGCAATCTGGATACCCAACGAAACTGACTGGAACCTGAACGCTCAACGTAATAACCAGAGTCTGGATACCAAACGAAGCTGACCGGAGCCTGAACCCTCAATGTAATAACTGGAGTCTGGATACCCAACGAAACTGAACGGAGCCTGAATGCTCAACGTAATAACCAGAGTCTGGATAATCAACGAAAATGACCGGAGCCTGAACGCTCAACGTAATAACCGGACTCTGGATACCAAACGAAACTGACCGGAGCCAGAATGGTCAACGTACTAACCGGAGTTTGGATACCCAATAAAACTGACCGGAGCCTGAATGCTCAATGTAATAACCGGAGTCTGGATACCCAACGAAATTGACAGGAGCCTGAATGTTCAACGTAATAACCGGAGGCTGGATACCCAACGAAACTGACCAGAACCTGAACGCCCAACGTAATAACCGGAGTCTGGATACCAAACGAAACTGACCGGAGCCTGAACGCTCAACGTAATAACCGGAGTCTGGATACCCAACGAATCTGAACGGAGCCTGAACGCTCAACGTAATAACCGGAGTCTGGATACTCAACGAAAATGACCGGAGCCTGAACGCTCAACGTAATAACCGGACTCTGGATATCAAACAAAACTTAACGGAGCCTGAATGCTCAATGTAATAACCGGTGTCTGGATACCCAACGAAATTGACCAGAGCCTGAACGCTCAACGTAATAACCGGAGTTTGGATACCCAATGAAACTGACCGGAGCCTGAATGCTCAACGTAATAACCGGAGTCTGGATACCCAATAAAACTGACCGGAGCCTGAACGCTCAACGTAATAACCGGAGTCTGGATACCCAATGAAACTGACCGGAGCCTGAACGCTCAACGTAATAACCGGAGTCTGGATACCTAACAAAACTGACTGGAGCCTGAACGCTCAACGTAAAAACTAGAGTCTGGATACCCAACGAAACTGACCGAAGCCTAAACGCTCAACGTAATAACCGGAGTCTGGATATCAAATGAAACTGACCGGAGCCTGAACGCTCAACGTAATAACCGGAGTCTGGATACCCAACGAAACTGAACGGAGCCTAAACGCTCAACGTAATACCGGAGTCTAGATACTCAACGAAAATGACCGGAGCCTGAACGCTCAACGTAATAACCGGACTCTGGATATCAAACAAAACTTAACGGAGCCTGAATGCTCAATGTAATAACCGGAGTCTAGATACCCAACGAAATTGACCAGAGCCTGAACGCTCAACGTAATAACTGGAGTTTGGATACCCAATGAAACTGACCGGAGCCTGAATGCTCAACGTAATAACCGGAATCTGGATACCCAACAAAACTGACCGGAGCCTGAACGCTCAACGAAATAACCGGAGTCTGGATACCCAACGAAACTGACAAGAGTCTGAACGCTCAACGTAACAACCGGAGTCTGAATACCAAACGGAACTGACCGGAGCCTGAACGCTCAACGTAATAACCAGAGTCTGGATATCCAACGAACATGAACGAAGCCTGAACGCTCAACGTAATAACCAGAGTCTGGATACTCAACGAAAATGACCAGAGCCTGAACGCTCAACGTAATAACCGGACTCTGGATACCAACCAAAACATACCGGAGCCTGAACGCTCAACGTAATAACCGGAGTCTGGATACCTAACGAAACTGACCGGAGCCTGAAGGCTCAATGTAATAACCGGAGTCTAGATACCCAATAAAACTGACCGGAGCCTGAACGCTCAACGTAATAACCGGAGTCTGGATACCCAATGAAACTGACCAGAGCCTGAACGCTCAACGTAATTATCGGAGTCTGGATACCTAACAAAACTGACCGGAGCCTGAACGCTCAACGTAAAAACTAGAGTCTGGATACCCAACGAAACTGACCGAAGCCTAAACGCTCAACGTAATAACCGGAGTCTGGATACCAAATGAAACTGACCGGAGCCTGAACGCTCAACGTAATAACCGGACTCTGGATACCCAATGAAACTGACCGGAGCCTGAACGCTGAATGTAATAACCGGAGTCTGGATACCCAATGAAACTGACCGGAGCCTGAACGCTCAACTTAATAACCGGAGTCTAGATACCCAACAAAACTGACCGGAGCCTGAACGCTCAACGTAAAAACCGGAGTCTGGATACCCAACGAACCTGACCAGAGCCTGAACGCTCAACGTAATAACTGGAGTTTGGATACCCAATGAAACTGACCGGAGCCTGAATGCTCAACGTAATAACCGGAGTCTGGATACCCAACAAAACTGACCGGAGCCTGAACGCTCAACGAAATAACCGGAGTCTGGATACCCAACGAAACTGACAAGAGTCTGAACGCTCAACGTAACAACCGGAGTCTGAATACCAAACGGAACTGACCGGAGCCTGAACGCTCAACGTAATAACCAGAGTCTGGATATCCAACGAACATGAACGAAGCCTGAACGCTCAACGTAATAACCAGAGTCTGGATACTCAACGAAAATGACCAGAGCCTGAATGCTCAACGTAATAACCGGACTCTGGATACCAACCAAAACATACCGGAGCCTGAACGCTCAACGTAATAACCGGAGTCTGGATACCTAACGAAACTGACCGGAGCCTGAAGGCTCAACGTAATAACTGGAGTCTGGATACCCAATGAAACTGACCGGAGCCTGAACGCTCAACGTAATAACCGGAGTCTGGATACCCAACAAAACTGACCGGAGCCTAAACGCTCAACGTAAATACCGCAATCTGGATACCCAACGAAACTGACTGGAACCTGAACGCTCAACGTAATAACCAGAGTCTGGATACCAAACGAAGCTGACCGGAGCCTGAACCCTCAATGTAATAACTGGAGTCTGGATACCCAACGAAACTGAACGGAGCCTGAATGCTCAACGTAATAACCAGAGTCTGGATAATCAACGAAAATGACCGGAGCCTGAACGCTCAACGTAATAACCGGACTCTGGATACCAAACGAAACTGACCGGAGCCAGAATGGTCAACGTACTAACCGGAGTTTGGATACCCAATAAAACTGACCGGAGCCTGAATGCTCAATGTAATAACCGGAGTCTGGATACCTAACGAAATTGACAGGAGCCTGAATGTTCAACGTAATAACCGGAGGCTGGATACCCAACGAAACTGACCAGAACCTGAACGCCCAACGTAATAACCGGAGTCTGGATACCAAACGAAACTGACCGGAGCCTGAACGCTCAACGTAATAACCGGAGTCTGGATACCCAACGAATCTGAACGGAGCCTGAACGCTCAACGTAATAACCGGAGTCTGGATACTCAACGAAAATGACCGGAGCCTGAACGCTCAACGTAATAACCGGACTCTGGATATCAAACAAAACTTAACGGAGCCTGAATGCTCAATGTAATAACCGGTGTCTGGATACCCAACGAAATTGACCAGAGCCTGAACGCTCAACGTAATAACCGGAGTTTGGATACCCAATGAAACTGACCGGAGCCTGAATGCTCAACGTAATAACCGGAGTCTGGATACCCAATAAAACTGACCGGAGCCTGAACGCTCAACGTAATAACCGGAGTCTGGATACCCAATGAAACTAACCGGAGCCTGAACGCTCAACGTAATAACCGGAGTCTGGATACCTAACAAAACTGACTGGAGCCTGAACGCTCAACGTAAAAACTAGAGTCTGGATACCCAACGAAACTGACCGAAGCCTAAACGCTCAACGTAATAACCGGAGTCTGGATATCAAATGAAACTGACCGGAGCCTGAACGCTCAACGTAATAACCGGAGTCTGGATACCCAACGAAACTGAACGGAGCCTAAACGCTCAACGTAATACCGGAGTCTAGATACTCAACGAAAATGACCGGAGCCTGAACGCTCAACGTAATAACCGGACTCTGGATATCAAACAAAACTTAACGGAGCCTGAATGCTCAATGTAATAACCGGAGTCTAGATACCCAACGAAATTGACCAGAGCCTGAACGCTCAACGTAATAACTGGAGTTTGGATACCCAATGAAACTGACCGGAGCCTGAATGCTCAACGTAATAACCGGAATCTGGATACCCAACAAAACTGACCGGAGCCTGAACGCTCAACGAAATAACCGGAGTCTGGATACCCAACGAAACTGACAAGAGTCTGAACGCTCAACGTAACAACCGGAGTCTGAATACCAAACGGAACTGACCGGAGCCTGAACGCTCAACGTAATAACCAGAGTCTGGATATCCAACGAACATGAACGAAGCCTGAACGCTCAACGTAATAACCAGAGTCTGGATACTCAACGAAAATGACCAGAGCCTGAACGCTCAACGTAATAACCGGACTCTGGATACCAACCAAAACATACCGGAGCCTGAACGCTCAACGTAATAACCGGAGTCTGGATACCTAACGAAACTGACCGGAGCCTGAAGGCTCAATGTAATAACCGGAGTCTGGATACCCAATAAAACTGACCGGAGCCTGAACGCTCAACGTAATAACCGGAGTCTGGATACCCAATGAAACTGACCAGAGCCTGAACGCTCAACGTAATTATCGGAGTCTGGATACCTAACAAAACTGACCGGAGCCTGAACGCTCAACGTAAAAACTAGAGTCTGGATACCCAACGAAACTGACCGAAGCCTAAACGCTCAACGTAATAACCGGAGTCTGGATACCAAATGAAACTGACCGGAGCCTGAACGCTCAACGTAATAACCGGACTCTGGATACCCAATGAAACTGACCGGAGCCTGAACGCTGAATGTAATAACCGGAGTCTGGATACCCAATGAAACTGACCGGAGCCTGAACGCTCAACTTAATAACCGGAGTCTAGATACCCAACAAAACTGACCGGAGCCTGAACGCTCAACGTAAAAACCGGAGTCTGGATACCCAACGAACCTGACCAGAGCCTGAACGCTCAACGTAATAACTGGAGTTTGGATACCCAATGAAACTGACCGGAGCCTGAATGCTCAACGTAATAACCGGAGTCTGGATACCCAACAAAACTGACCGGAGCCTGAACGCTCAACGAAATAACCGGAGTCTGGATACCCAACGAAACTGACAAGAGTCTGAACGCTCAACGTAACAACCGGAGTCTGAATACCAAACGGAACTGACCGGAGCCTGAACGCTCAACGTAATAACCAGAGTCTGGATATCCAACGAACATGAACGAAGCCTGAACGCTCAACGTAATAACCAGAGTCTGGATACTCAACGAAAATGACCAGAGCCTGAATGCTCAACGTAATAACCGGACTCTGGATACCAACCAAAACATACCGGAGCCTGAACGCTCAACGTAATAACCGGAGTCTGGATACCTAACGAAACTGACCGGAGCCTGAAGGCTCAACGTAATAACTGGAGTCTGGATACCCAATGAAACTGACCGGAGCCTGAACGCTCAACGTAATAACCGGAGTCTGGATACCCAACAAAACTGACCGGAGCCTAAACGCTCAACGTAAATACCGCAATCTGGATACCCAACGAAACTGACTGGAACCTGAACGCTCAACGTAATAACCAGAGTCTGGATACCAAACGAAGCTGACCGGAGCCTGAACCCTCAATGTAATAACTGGAGTCTGGATACCCAACGAAACTGAACGGAGCCTGAATGCTCAACGTAATAACCAGAGTCTGGATAATCAACGAAAATGACCGGAGCCTGAACGCTCAACGTAATAACCGGACTCTGGATACCAAACGAAACTGACCGGAGCCAGAATGGTCAACGTACTAACCGGAGTTTGGATACCCAATAAAACTGACCGGAGCCTGAATGCTCAATGTAATAACCGGAGTCTGGATACCCAACAAAATTGACAGGAGCCTGAATGTTCAACGTAATAACCGGAGGCTGGATACCCAACGAAACTGACCAGAACCTGAACGCCCAACGTAATAACCGGAGTCTGGATACCAAACGAAACTGACCGGAGCCTGAACGCTCAACGTAATAACCGGAGTCTGGATACCCAACGAATCTGAACGGAGCCTGAACGCTCAACGTAATAACCGGAGTCTGGATACTCAACGAAAATGACCGGAGCCTGAACGCTCAACGTAATAACCGGACTCTGGATATCAAACAAAACTTAACGGAGCCTGAATGCTCAATGTAATAACCGGTGTCTGGATACCCAACGAAATTGACCAGAGCCTGAACGCTCAACGTAATAACCGGAGTTTGGATACCCAATGAAACTGACCGGAGCCTGAATGCTCAACGTAATAACCGGAGTCTGGATACCCAATAAAACTGACCGGAGCCTGAACGCTCAACGTAATAACCGGAGTCTGGATACCCAATGAAACTGACCGGAGCCTGAACGCTCAACGTAATAACCGGAGTCTGGATACCTAACAAAACTGACTGGAGCCTGAACGCTCAACGTAAAAACTAGAGTCTGGATACCCAACGAAACTGACCGAAGCCTAAACGCTCAACGTAATAACCGGAGTCTGGATATCAAATGAAACTGACCGGAGCCTGAACGCTCAACGTAATAACCGGAGTCTGGATACCCAACGAAACTGAACGGAGCCTAAACGCTCAACGTAATACCGGAGTCTAGATACTCAACGAAAATGACCGGAGCCTGAACGCTCAACGTAATAACCGGACTCTGGATATCAAACAAAACTTAACGGAGCCTGAACGCTCAACGTAAAAACCGGAGTCTAGATACCCAACGAAATTGACCAGAGCCTGAACGCTCAACGTAATAACTGGAGTTTGGATACCCAATGAAACTGACCGGAGCCTGAATGCTCAACGTAATAACCGGAATCTGGATACCCAACAAAACTGACCGGAGCCTGAACGCTCAACGAAATAACCGGAGTCTGGATACCCAACGAAACTGACAAGAGTCTGAACGCTCAACGTAACAACCGGAGTCTGAATACCAAACGGAACTGACCGGAGCCTGAACGCTCAACGTAATAACCAGAGTCTGGATATCCAACGAACATTAACGAAGCCTGAACGCTCAACGTAATAACCAGAGTCTGGATACTCAACGAAAATGACCAGAGCCTGAACGCTCAACGTAATAACCGGACTCTGGATACCAACCAAAACATACCGGAGCCTGAATGCTCAACGTAATAACCGGAGTCTGGATACCTAACGAAACTGACCGGAGCCTGAAGGCTCAATGTAATAACCGGAGTCTGGATACCCAATAAAACTGACCGGAGCCTGAACGCTCAACGTAATAACCGGAGTCTGGATACCCAATGAAACTGACCAGAGCCTGAACGCTCAACGTAATTATCGGAGTCTGGATACCTAACAAAACTGACCGGAGCCTGAACGCTCAACGTAAAAACTAGAGTCTGGATACCCAACGAAACTGACCGAAGCCTAAACGCTCAACGTAATAACCGGAGTCTGGATACCAAATGAAACTGACCGGAGCCTGAACGCTCAACGTAATAACCGGACTCTGGATACCCAATGAAACTGACCGGAGCCTGAACGCTGAATGTAATAACCGGAGTCTGGATACCCAATGAAACTGACCGGAGCCTGAACGCTCAACTTAATAACCGGAGTCTAGATACCCAACAAAACTGACCGGAGCCTGAACGCTCAACGTAAAAACCGGAGTCTGGATACCCAACGAACCTGACCAGAGCCTGAACGCTCAACGTAATAACTGGAGTTTGGATACCCAATGAAACTGACCGGAGCCTGAATGCTCAACGTAATAACCGGAGTCTGGATACCCAACAAAACTGACCGGAGCCTGAACGCTCAACGAAATAACCGGAGTCTGGATACCCAACGAAACTGACAAGAGTCTGAACGCTCAACGTAACAACCGGAGTCTGAATACCAAACGGAACTGACCGGAGCCTGAACGCTCAACGTAATAACCAGAGTCTGGATATCCAACGAACATGAACGAAGCCTGAACGCTCAACGTAATAACCAGAGTCTGGATACTCAACGAAAATGACCAGAGCCTGAATGCTCAACGTAATAACCGGACTCTGGATACCAACCAAAACATACCGGAGCCTGAACGCTCAACGTAATAACCGGAGTCTGGATACCTAACGAAACTGACCGGAGCCTGAAGGCTCAACGTAATAACTGGAGTCTGGATACCCAATGAAACTGACCGGAGCCTGAACGCTCAACGTAATAACCGGAGTCTGGATACCCAACAAAACTGACCGGAGCCTAAACGCTCAACGTAAATACCGCAATCTGGATACCCAACGAAACTGACTGGAACCTGAACGCTCAACGTAATAACCAGAGTCTGGATACCAAACGAAGCTGACCGGAGCCTGAACCCTCAATGTAATAACTGGAGTCTGGATACCCAACGAAACTGAACGGAGCCTGAATGCTCAACGTAATAACCAGAGTCTGGATAATCAACGAAAATGACCGGAGCCTGAACGCTCAACGTAATAACCGGACTCTGGATACCAAACGAAACTGACCGGAGCCAGAATGGTCAACGTACTAACCGGAGTTTGGATACCCAATAAAACTGACCGGAGCCTGAATGCTCAATGTAATAACCGGAGTCTGGATACCCAACGAAATTGACAGGAGCCTGAATGTTCAACGTAATAACCGGAGGCTGGATACCCAACGAAACTGACCAGAACCTGAACGCCCAACGTAATAACCGGAGTCTGGATACCAAACGAAACTGACCGGAGCCTGAACGCTCAACGTAATAACCGGAGTCTGGATACCCAACGAATCTGAACGGAGCCTGAACGCTCAACGTAATAACCGGAGTCTGGATACTCAACGAAAATGACCGGAGCCTGAACGCTCAACGTAATAACCGGACTCTGGATATCAAACAAAACTTAACGGAGCCTGAATGCTCAATGTAATAACCGGTGTCTGGATACCCAACGAAATTGACCAGAGCCTGAACGCTCAACGTAATAACCGGAGTTTGGATACCCAATGAAACTGACCGGAGCCTGAATGCTCAACGTAATAACCGGAGTCTGGATACCCAATAAAACTGACCGGAGCCTGAACGCTCAACGTAATAACCGGAGTCTGGATACCCAATGAAACTGACCGGAGCTTGAACGCTCAACGTAATAACCGGAGTCTGGATACCTAACAAAACTGACTGGAGCCTGAACGCTCAACGTAAAAACTAGAGTCTGGATACCCAACGAAACTGACCGAAGCCTAAACGCTCAACGTAATAACCGGAGTCTGGATATCAAATGAAACTGACCGGAGCCTGAACGCTCAACGTAATAACCGGAGTCTGGATACCCAACGAAACTGAACGGAGCCTAAACGCTCAACGTAATACCGGAGTCTAGATACTCAACGAAAATGACCGGAGCCTGAACGCTCAACGTAATAACCGGACTCTGGATATCAAACAAAACTTAACGGAGCCTGAATGCTCAATGTAATAACCGGAGTCTAGATACCCAACGAAATTGACCAGAGCCTGAACGCTCAACGTAATAACTGGAGTTTGGATACCCAATGAAACTGACCGGAGCCTGAATGCTCAACGTAATAACCGGAATCTGGATACCCAACAAAACTGACCGGAGCCTGAACGCTCAACGAAATAACCGGAGTCTGGATACCCAACGAAACTGACAAGAGTCTGAACGCTCAACGTAACAACCGGAGTCTGAATACCAAACGGAACTGACCGGAGCCTGAACGCTCAACGTAATAACCAGAGTCTGGATATCCAACGAACATTAACGAAGCCTGAACGCTCAACGTAATAACCAGAGTCTGGATACTCAACGAAAATGACCAGAGCCTGAACGCTCAACGTAATAACCGGACTCTGGATACCAACCAAAACATACCGGAGCCTGAATGCTCAACGTAATAACCGGAGTCTGGATACCTAACGAAACTGACCGGAGCCTGAAGGCTCAACGTAATAACTGGAGTCTGGATACCCAATGAAACTGACAGGAGCCTGAACGCTCAACGTAAAAATCGGAGTCTGGATACCCAACGAAACTGACCGGAGCCTAAACGCTCAACGTAAATACCGCAATCTGGATACCCAACGAAACTGACTGGAACCTGAACGCTCAACGTAATAACCAGAGTCTGGATACCAAACGAAGCTGACCGGAGCCTGAACCCTCAATGTAATAACTGGAGTCTGGATACCCAACGAAACTGAACGGAGCCTGAATGCTCAACGTATTAACCAGAGTCTGGATAATCAACGAAAATGATCGGAGCCTGAACGCTCAACGAAATAACCGGACTCTGGATACCAAACGAAACTGACCGGAGCCAGAATGGTCAACGTACTAACCGGAGTTTGGATACCCAATAAAACTGACCGGAGCCTGAATGCTCAATGTAATAACCGGAGTCTGGATACCCAACGAAATTGACAGGAGCCTGAATGTTCAACGTAATAACCGGAGGCTGGATACCCAACGAAACTGACCAGAACCTGAACGCCCAACGTAATAACCGGAGTCTGGATACCAAACGAAACTGACCGGAGCCTGAACGCTCAACGTAATAAACGGAGTCTGGATACCCAACGAAACTGAACGGAGCCTGAACGCTCAATGTAATAACTGGAGTCTGGATACTCAACGAAAATGACCGGAGCCTGAACGCTCAACGTAATAACCGGACTCTGGATACCAAACGAAACTTACCGGAGCCTGAATGCTCAATGTAATAACCGGAGTCCGGATACCCAACGACACTGACCGGAGCCTGGACGCTCAACGTAATAACCGGAGTCTGGATACCCAATGAAACTGACCAGAACCTGAATGCTCAACGTAATAACCGGAGTCTGGATACCCAACAAAACTGACCGGAGCCTGAACGCTCAACGTAATAACCGAAGTCTGATTACCCAACAAAACTGACGGGAGCCTGAATGCTCAACGTAATAATCGGAGTCTGGATACAAAACGAAACTGACCGGAGCCTGAACGCTCAACGTAATAACCGGAGTCTGGATACCCAACGAACATGAACGGAGCCTGAACGCTTAGCGTAATAACTAGAGTCTGGATAATCAACGAAAATGACCGGAGCCTGAATGCTCAACGTAATAACCGGACTCTGGATACCAAACGAAACTGACCGGAGCCTGAATGGTCAACGTAATAACCGGACTCTGGATACCCAACAAAACTGACCGGAGCCTGAATGGTCAACGTAATATCCGGAGTCTGGATACCCAACGAAACAGACAAGAGCCTGAATGTTCAACGTAATAACCGGAGTCTGGATACCCAACGAAACTGACCTGAACCTGAACGCCCATCGTAATAACCAGAGTCTGGATACCCAACAAAACTGACCGGAGCCTGAACGCTCAACGTAAAAACCGGAGTCTGGATACTTAACAAAAATGACCGGAGCTTGAACGCTCAACGTAATAACTGGAGTCTGGATAATCAACAAAAATGACCGGAGCCTAAACGCTCAACTTAATAACCGGACTCTAGATACCCAACGAAACTGACCGGAGCCTGAACGCTCAACGTAAAAACCGGAGTCTGGATACCCAACGAAACTGACCGAAGCTTAAACGTTCAACGTAATAAACGGAGTCTGGATACCAAACGAAACTGACCGGAGCCTGAACGCTCAACGTAATAACCGGAGTCTGGATACCCAACGAAACTGAACGGAGCCTGAACGCTCAACGTAATAACCGGACTCTGGATATCAAACAAAACTTAACGGAGCCTGAATGCTCAATGTAATAACCGGAGTCTGGATACCCAACGAAATTGACCAGAGCCTGAACGCTCAACGTAATAACCGGAGTTTGGATACCCAATGAAACTGACCGGAGCCTGAATGCTCAACGTAATAACCAGAGTCTGGATACCCAATAAAACTGACCGGAGCCTGAACGCTCAACGTAATAACCAGAGTCTGGATACCCAATGAAACTGACCGGAGCCTGAACGCTCAACGTAATAACCGGAGTCTGGATACCTAACAAAACTGACCGGAGCCTGAACGCTCAACGTAAAAACTAGAGTCTGGATACCCAACGAAACTGACCGAAGCCTAAACGCTCAACGTAATAACCGGAGTCTGGATACCAAATGAAACTGACCGGAGCCTGAACGCTCAACGTAATAACCGGAGTCTGGATACCCAACGAAACTGAATGGAGCCTAAAAGCTCAACGTAATACCGGAGTCTGGATACTCAACGAAAATGACCGGAGCCTGAACGCTCAACGTAATAACCAGACTCTGGATATCAAACAAAACTTAACGGAGCCTGAATGCTCAATGTAATAACCGGAGTCTAGATACCCAACGAAATTGACCAGAGCCTGAACGCTCAACGTAATAACCGAAGGCTGGATACCCAACAAAACTGACGGGAGCCTGAATGCTCAACGTAATAATCGGAGTCTGGAAACAAAACGAAACTGACCGGAGCCTGAACGCTCAACGTAATAACCGGAGTCTGGATACCCAACGAACATGAACGGAGCCTGAACGCTTAGCGTAATAACTAGAGTCTGGATAATCAACGAAAATGACCGGAGCCTGAACGCTCAACGTAATAACCGGACTCTGGATACCAAACGAAACTGACCGGAGCCTGAATGGTCAACGTAATAACCGGAGTCTGGATACCCAACAAAACTGACCGGAGCCTGAATGGTCAACGTAATATCCGGAGTCTGGATACCCAACGAAACAGACAAGAGCCTGAATGTTCAACGTAATAACCAGAGTCTGGATACCCAACGAAACTGACCTGAACCTGAACACCCATCGTAATAACCAGAGTCTGGATACCCAACAAAACTGACCGGAGCCTGAACGCTCAACGTAAAAACCGGAGTCTGGATACTTAACAGAAATGACCGGAGCCTGAACGCTCAACGTAATAACCGGAGTCTGGATAATCAACAAAAATGACCGGAGCCTAAACGCTCAACGTAATAACCGGACTCTAGATACCCAACGAAACTGACCGGAGCCTGAACGCTCAACGTAATAACCGGACTCTGGATATCAAACAAAACTTAACGGAGCCTGAACGCTCAACGTAATAACCAGAGTCTAGATACCCAACAAAACTGACCGGAGCCTGAACGCTCAACGTAATAACCGGAGTTTGGATACCCAATGAAACTGACCGGAGCCTGAATGCTCAACGTAATAACCGGAGTCTGGATACCCAATAAAACTGACCGGAGCCTGAACGCTCAACGTAATAACCGGAGTCTGGATACCCAACGAAACTGACAAGAGTCTGAACGCTCAACGTAACAACCGGACTCTGGATACCAAACGAAACTGACCGGAGCCTGAACGCTCAACGTACTAACCGGAGTCTGGATATCCAACGAACATGAACGAAGCCTGAACGCTCAACGTAATAACCAGAGTCTGGATACTCAACGAAAGTGACCAGAGCCTGAACGCTCAACGTAATAACCGGACTCTGGAGACCAACCAAAACATACCGGAGCCTGAACGCTCAACGTAATAATCGGAGTCTGGATACCCAACGAACATGAACAGAGCCTGAACGCTTAGCGTAATAACCAGAGTCTGGATAATCAACGAAAATGACCGGAGCCTGAACGCTCAACGTAATAACCGGACTCTGGATACCAAACGAAACTGACCGGAGCCTGAATGGTCAACGTAATAACCGGAGTCTGGATACCCAACAAAACTGACCGGAGCCTGAATGGTCAACGTAATATCCGGAGTCTGGATACCCAACGAAACAGACAAGAGCCTGAATTTTCAACGTAATAACCGGAGTCTGGATACTGTTGCACCCTAAAATTTTCCCAACCTTATTCACTTGGTTCATGTTTTAATATCATTAGCATTTGCATATAGAGTCATGTACATAGACTAACCATCTGCATAGCATAAGCATAGCAAGTCATTCAACAGGGGACCAATCATTATTTTCATCTCTAGAGGCCTAGCAAGAGGTTAATATCCCAATTCCATCTCATTCAAGTCATCAGGAAATAATTTGAAAGCAAAGAGTTCAGCAGATCAAACCTTGAGTTCATCTCCTAGCTGAGGGTATCTGAGGGTCAACAAGAGGGTTATGAGCTGTGGATTGAAGGTATGGAGAGCATCTAGACATCTTGAGAGACTTAGAAAGTCATGGGGATAAGGAGACAAGCCATTGATGAGAGCACAAGAGCTATAGTTGAAGGCAGTCAACTAGGGTTTCATCTGGGTCAACCCTAGGTCAACCCTAGGTCAATTGACTGGTTTAAAAGAGCATTCAAGTCTATTGGAGAGATGTGGGGATCAACATTGGACATATGAAGAAGGATATGGAGATATGATAAGAAGAATTCAAGAGAAATCAAGGAGAAGAGGAGTTACTAAATTAGGGTTTCTCTGTAAAATCCCCTAGTTTAGGTCAAATTTCCAAGCAAGATAAGTCAAACTGCTAGCTTCAAATGGCTTCTTGGCCAACATGAAACTTGTAGAGGATCTCAAGACCTTTAATTTGAGTGGTGGAAGACCTCAAGGAGATTTATAGAACTCAAGTTATGGTCCTTGCAAGTTACAGGTCATCTGGGGTATCTGAATTTTTGTCTGTGAAAGTGACTTGACTTCCAAGCTAGTTTTGCCCCTCAAGGAGATTTCAAATGAATTCTTGGTCAACATAAGAATTGTTCCTCATTGTCTTAGCTTTCTAGAATGGTATGGCATGCCTTCATATGATGTGTGGAACTCAACTTATGGTCTTGGCAAGCAAAGGGTATTTTGGGTATTTGTGAATTACAGGTCATTTTAACCTATGTCCAAAACTCATACAAGGAGGCCTCAAATGGAAAAACTTACAACATCAAACTTGCTCCAAATGGGATTTTAAGTCTAGAAAGAAGGTCACAAATTATTGGAGAAGCTCATAGCATGATGTTGCATAATTGGTCAAAATATGAACTAAAATGGCTTATAAAGTGAATAAATTCAAGATGGAAAATGGTTTGGGAGATTTACAAGTCCAAATGGAGACTTCCAATATATGATTTTGAATGGAAAAACAATTCTAAGAACAATGGTTCAAACACTTTTTTGAGTTTAGAAGAAAAAAAAGAAGTTATCTTTGGTTACTTGTAATTGAAGAAACATAACCAAAATGGATCAAAGTTGGAAAACAAGGGAATGTGCAAGATGGATCTAGAATGTTCACATGAGGTCTATATAAGCATGAAATGAGAATTTGGCAAGGGTTGGCTTCATTTGCACCAAGAATCTCACAAGCTTTCTCATTCTTTTCCATAAAAGTTTCATTGCAATTCTCTCAAAACCTTCATCAACTTTCATCAAAATCAATTCAATCTTACTCCATCATCCTCCTAGATCAGAATTGAAGCAAGGATCAAGTGATTATCATCCATTTTCGAGCAACTTTTTCATCAACATCAAAATCACAATCTCAAGTGGACAGCATAATTCAAGCAAGGAATCTCCAAAATTTTGCATACAGAATTGAGTACTGAATTGGTGAATCAAGATCCAAGTCTCAAAAGCTTCATATCCTCAATCTTCCATAGCTGTTTTCAAGGTTTCACACCAGGTAAGTTTTCATTCGATTTGCTTGATTCAGTTAGTTTAACATGATTTTATTAGTTTAGACATGATCTAGGTGGTTAGGAGATTAGTTTAGATGAATTTGGAGAGGTTTGGTGATGGTTGTGAGCAGGTGCAACAAACTGTTAGTGCTTGAATCTCTTGGATTAATGCGTTAGAATGTTAGTTTGATTGATCAGATTAATAACCATTAGTTGTAGATTAGTTTAGGTTAAGTTTGGGGGAGAATTGAGTTGGTGCATATCAGTGTAATTTCATGGTGGCCAGATGTTGATTCGATCGGGTTTGTTGTTGTGATGAGTTTCAAGGTGAATTAGTGCCATAGACGTGTAGAGGGAGAGTTATGGAGTAACTTTCATGTTCACATCGTGTGAATTGGTTGCCTGTAGAGGGAGAACAGCTTGGTGTAAACCTGCTCGTGCATGGAGGTGTAATGGTGATTGAAACCCTAGTTGCAGGTCAATTGGGGAAGAAATAATCGTGGCCGTTCATTATGTCTTGGACTTTTGACTTAGGGGAAGATCGTATGGCTGTTATTCAATCTGATTTGTGGAGGGAAAGAAGCTGGCCAAAACGCGCCGTTTCATTAATTGAAACGGGCGGGCCTGAATCTTTGATGCTAATCCCACCCCCAGCAATTAGGCCCAATGCAGTTTTAACGTGGTTTTGCTACTTTTCTCACCCCCCAGTGCTCTTCTTTTTGTTTCACTGATTCTGAGTAACCCTGGGCCTTGGCAAAAGCGCTACCAGCACCCCCTATTGTGTGGCCCATCCAGATTATAACTGGGGCGAATTTCTATTCTAACCCCCCTCCCTCATTTTAATTCAATTTTATTTTCTTAATTCCATTTTAATTTTTACCAATTTCATAAATTCATAACTAATTCATAAAAAATGCATTTTAATCCATTCTTTTTACCATATTTTCTTTAGGATGTCTAGAATATTATAGAAAAATAAAATTTCATTTTTATTTTTATTTCATATTTTTTTCATATTTTCTAAATAAATGTCATATTAAATAGTTTCATTTCATGCATCATTTTAATGATTTTTGTTCTCTTACATGCTTTAATATTTTTTGGTCATTCTTTTTATATTGTTTAGATGAGATATTCAACTTGTAGAAATAGTTTAGTTCCCATTTTTAGAGATTAATTTTAGGTGATTAATAAATGCTTGAATATCATGAACAAAACTAGGGTTTTAGGTGACAACTTGAGAAGTTTGGTTTCATTTCCCTTAGGACTTAGGATTTAACTAGATTAGTTATGGGACTATAGGGGCTATGGGTAGCTATTAGATCCCTTAGAGAAAAGTTAGGATTCCCCTACTGCTATTAATACTGTCTGTATATCTGATTGACTGGTGTGGTGTGCCCTCTGGGGATTATTGTTTGCTTGTTTGGGTTTGTCTGGGGCCCTGGGGGGAGCTGAAGGCTTGAGGAGATGAAGACCTTTGGATATTCAAAGATTGAAGATCAACTGTCAAAGTTGAGGAGGAGTTTCTTGCTAGCAGATGCTGAGGGACTAGGGTTTAGGAGCTAGGCAGAGCTCTAGATTAGAAAGTTTGTTTCTCAAACATGGATTGCCTTGTCTGCATCCATTCTTCTCTGTGATTCAGAGTCTCTCTAAGACACTCACCCCCTTCCTTTGGAAGGCTTGGTGATAGTGTCTAAGAGATAGAACTCTTGAGAGAAAATGTCTCTTTGTGTTAGAAGCAGTCTGTTCACCACCTTTGGTAGTCAACTGATTGCTTAACACCCAATTCACTCTTGGGACTGATCCCTCATCCTGGAGGTTTGAGCTTGAAGAAAAGCCATTGCAGATAGAAGACTGATGATCAAAGCCCTTGCCTGAAGGCCATGAAGATGGAGACTGATGCTTGTTGAAGCCTATAGCTGATTGGAGATTGCTTGGAGCCAGTTGTTGATTCAGAGTTGCTGAAGCTGTTTATTTTTGCTGTATTTCATTTGCTGGTGTATTGATTGGTTTTCTGAACTGTATTGTTTGCTGTTTACCATGCTGGGTTGAAAGTGAAGCCTGTTCACTTTTGCCTATTGTTTTCTAGGTTCGAGGTTGAGTGGGACTCCCTTGCCTCGCTTGTGTTGTTGCATCCATGCATTTTTACTGCTTTATTATATCTGTTATTGTTTCTGTTTCTGCCTATCCCGTAGGATCTCTGTTTCTCTCTGTGCAAGAGAGGAGCATGATAGACACTAGGTCTTAACCCATGCATGATAACATTAGGTTAGTTTGTTTCCCTTCGCAACCGTAGGTTAGAGTTCTGTCTCTTTCTTTCTCAAAACAAACAGAAAAACACATAAAGATTTCAAACACAATAAAAGACACTTCTTCCGTAAAAGAATGTGAACTCATCAAAGCGTCATTTTTGTCCTCTTGGACTGTTAATCAGAAAAACCTTTTTCAGAAGGATAAAATCAATCAAGGACAGACTTGTGTCGTACGTGGCCCGAACTACGTTTGCTCTGATCTTTCATGCTGTATGAAAGTACGTAGGCATAGGATGCGATATCCTAGCGAGCAACCTTCCCCTCCTTTCCCGTAGGTAGGCGAACTACGTTGACTCTGATTTCTCGTTCCAGACGGGAATACGTAGGCATAAAGTGCGATACTTTGCCGAGTCATTTTTATTTTCATTTTATTTTCTTTTTAACCCCTGACCTTTAGTTTAGATAGAATAACAATCCATACCCGAAAGCAAGCGTGGATCCCGTCGAGTACGACGGACGTGAGGGGTGCTAATACCTTCCCCTTGCGTAACCGACTCCCGAATCCAGGTCTTGGTTGCGACGACCCTACCTTTCCCGTGTTGTGCGAGGTTTACTCTGAGCGTTTCCTTTCCCTCCCGTGGGATAAATAACGCACGGTGGCGACTCTTCTGTTCAGCCGGCGCCGATTTTCGCAGTAGCGACAGCTGGCGACTCTGCTGGGGATCCAACGTCCCCTGGCTGCTAAGGACTGCGATGGTTCTTATGCATTTGGGATCCAACGTCCCTTTGAGAGAGTCAATCCCAACGCTTGTTTTCCCGTCGAGGATTTTGTATGGAGTTATTGTATATTTCTAACCTTGTATTTTCAGCTTTATATATTGATTGTTATTGCTGTATCTTGGGGTGTGACGGGTGTTCTGATATTGAGAGATAAGCCGGACCTGGGCTTGAGTGCACCTAGAATTAGAGTAGAAATTAGTGGGCGCCCGCTTGCTTTGCTTGCTTTGGTGTCCCATGAAATCTACACTCAGACGAGGTTCCTCTGGTTGGCCTCCTGCCCCTTCCTTTGGTTGGCGTGGGTTGCTGGTTAGTTGGATTGTCGACTCTGGGGACCGATCATTTGGAAGTTGGCTGAGTGAGGCCTCTTCAGGGATTGATGATGCCACTCCTTCTGGGAATCGTATCATCAACCCTGAAAGTCTGTGACGCCGACGACCGCATAGGATGCCGTACCTTGTGCCAGTTATAGGGCCACCCACCTGTGAGGGGATTCAGGGTTATGCAGGTAACCAGACCTTCAGATACCGGTTATTTCTCGATCAGAGATCCTCGTTATTTATGGAGAGTTATGAGGTCTGTCAGAGGCCATTTGGAGATGTGTTCTGAGGTCTGTCAGAGACCAGTTGGAGAGCTATGAGGTCTGTCAGAGACCAATTATGGATGTGATTTGAGGTCTATCAGAGACCAGTGAGTTATGGTTTGAGGTCTGTCAGAGACCAGTGTTGAAGTTTTATTTTAGGTCTATTTGAGACCAGGGTTTGATGACTTCTGGATGGTCTATCTGAGACCTTTCTTGATTGGGTTTAGGCTATTCAGCTGCAGCTTTGGTCCCTGTTGAATGTTACTTGCATTGCATTGCTTGCATATCCATTACCATTTGCATTTCACTAACGTGTGTCTGTGCTGCAGGTGCATTTGCATTTCCCTAGTTCTAGTGCCCAGACTTCTGAGTGTTTGATCATGACTAGCTTAAGGAGAACGGTTGCTTACAAATTGCCTACGCCTGATATTGTTCCTCTACTTGGGTTGATCTCTCTTGCTGATGAGGGTGTTCGTAGGAGTTTCCGGATGAGCTATGGTAGATTATTGAGATTGGTGTGCAAACCTACAGAGGTAGAGTTAGATGGGCTGTATGCTTTGATGCAATTCTATGACCCTGCTTTGAGGTGTTTTACGTTCTCTGACTTTATTATGGGACCAACTCTGGAGGAATACGCTGAGTATGTTGAGCTGCCTGTGCAGAACCAGGTTCCATTCATTCATTATGATGCCAAACCCAAGCCGGAGGAATTGGCAAAAGCCTTGCATGTTGATGCTTCTGAACTTGTGACTACTGTTTCCCGTGGAGTTCCAGGCTTCTCATTTCAGTTCTTAGTTGGTAAAGCCCAGGAGTATGCCAAGAGCGGGTGCTGGGTTGCTTTCAATGCTGTGTTGGCTTTGTGCATTTATGGCATAGTTTTGTTCCCCAATATACCGGATTTTGTGGACGTCGACGCTTTCTACTTGTTTGCCGCTGGTAATCCTGTACCTACCTTACTCGGAGATCTCTACCACTCACTGCATTACAAGAATGAGAAGGGAAGAGGGAAGAATGTTCATCTGTGTGTACCCTTGTTGAGTATGTGGTTTGAGAGTCACCTTCCTAAGAGAGGATCTGCTGCAGAGACTACAATTCCAGTTGGTTGGCCAGAACGCTTGATGAGGCTATCGTCGGAAGATATGGAGTGGTTTGATCGAGACTTGTTGGGATCTGAGCTCATCTCCAGTTGTTCTGGGTATCCTAATGTGCCGCTGATAGGAAGAAAAGGGTGTATCAACTACAACCCTTCTCTGTTCATTCGTCAGTTCGGATATGCGCTGAAGAATCCACCTCAGGAGGAAGAAGTACAGGAATCTCTGTACTTCACCGGTGACGTGAAGGGGGAGTTATTAGCCAAGTTGCGACGTGCCTGGACGCGTATTAACCGCAAAGGGAAGCCGTTGTTAGGAAAGAATGACTGTCAGGCCTATGCACCTTATAGAGCTTGGATTCAGGAGAGGGCTAGTCAGTTGAAGATGCCATTTCCAGATGCACCAATTCTTGTTCCCGTTCCGGTAGAAGAGCCAACTACTGTTTCTAGGGAAGTCTATGAACAAGTTGTGAGAGAGAAAGAAGCTTTGATGAAGATTAATGAAGGGTTAGAGCAAGAGCTAGCCCAGGCACGCAGCGAGAAGAACAAGGCCGTATATGCTTTCCAACAACAGATCGAGCTGGTAAACAGGTTAGGATCTGAGTTGACCGAGGAAAAGAAAAAGCGCGAACGTCTGGGGCAAGAGTTCAGAAGTTCCCATGACATGCTGGAAGCCAAAAAGAAGGCGCTCGACGCAGCACACCGAGAGATATCCTCCTGCAATAAGACTTGGAATGCTACTCTCACCAACAACAAGCAGAGGGAAGATAAGCTAAAGCAGCAAATTTCCGACCTCGAAGAGAAGTTGAAGTCTAGCATCAAGAAGTGTGAGGAAGAAGTGATGAACCGGTATAGTGTCCAGCATGCGCTGAACAAGGCAATCAAATCCAGAGATGAAGCAGTATCTCAGAAGCGAAAGCTAGAAGATTGCTTCGGAGAAGCAACATGGGAAGAAACTGCTGAAGATGTACGCCGTGTCCTTAAGAGGAGAAACCAGCTTGTTGAAGGGCTGCTTGATCGGCCAAGCCATCCGGAGACCAAGAAGCTGATAGAGGAGTACCAGACTTTTGGGAGGATTTGATCATTCCATTATTTGTATGCTTTATTTGCATAGTGCTGACCATCACCAGGATTGTTGGTTGAGGTCATGCCTTCTTTGTACTCTCAGTGATATTGTGCCCTGGGATTATTGATTCTCTCTGCAATATATGAGGCTTTCTATGATTCAGCTCCGTTATTCCTATTGTCAGCACTGTCACTGCACCGGCACCTTCGCACTAGAACTGGGGGAACGAACTTCCCTAATGCACAGACACATTGCATTGCATTCATATTCATATTGCATAACAGGTAATCTTTGAATGGTGTCTTATTTCCTGATCTGTACCAGGTACTTAACAGGATTCCAGATCAACATCCGCACCGCTACTCTACACGATCCAACTGTCGGAAAGTCATGGACCAGATTCAGAACGAGATGCAGGATGTACGCGAGAAGCTCGCCCTCTTCATGCAGACCATGGAGGCTATAGCAAAAGGGCAGGAGAATTTGCAGGCCATGGTCCACCCTCTGTTGGCTCGCAACGCTGGTCATGGTAACGAAGATCATCAGTCTGTCCGGGTTGATACTGCTCATGGAGACGGCACTCCCACGCCAGTAGCTCCGCCTGTCATCAATATGCCTGCTGCTAACGTCACCAACGCTACCGCTGCTGTGAATGGTAACGTCGGAGTTGGGAATGATGCTGCTGCCCACAATGCTGGGCTGGGCGATGTCAATTTGGGAGATGATCTTGGAGGTAATGGCTTTGTCAATACTGGGTTCGGATTTAATGATCAGGGATTCGACAACACTGGCAAGTATGGCTTTAATGCTCAAGGCTTTGGGCAAGATGGTTATGGTATGGTCAATCAGGGTTACGGAGGCTTTGGAAACGGAAATGGTACTGGATTTATGGCTTGTGGTCCTGCTGGAGGTGTTCAAGGGTACGGTAACAGAGGCCGAGGTCCGGGGATGAATCAGAACAGAGCTGGACGTAATAATGCGTATGATGGATACGGGGCTGGAAACGGTATGTGGCAAGAGGATCAGCAGGAAGACGCCTTCTCGGGAGGGGGTTTTGAAGGGCCGATGGATGATTCTCAAAAGATTAGAATGCTGGAAGAGCAAATGAAGGGAGTCCTAAATCAGAGTGCTGTGGGTCTGGACATGACAACTATGGGCTTGGTACCTGGCTTGAGGGTGCCAATTAAATTCAAGGCGCCTGTGTTCGACAAGTACAAAGGAGACACATGTCCGAAAGTGCATGTGCGAGCTTATTACAGAAAGATGTCTGCCTACTCCACTGATGAAAGAATGCTAATGCATTTCTTTCAGGATAGTCTGTCGGGTCCTTCCTTAGAGTGGTACATGGGGTTGGAGCCAACTGATATCAAGACATGGAAGCAATTAGCGGAGGCATTTGTAGCCCATTACAAGTATAACAGCGACCTGGCACCCAATCGGGTCCAGTTGGCCGGGCTTTCGCAGAAGAAGGGGGAGAGTTTTAAAGAGTACGCGCAAAGGTGGCGCGATATGGCTGCCAGGGTCCGTCCTCCTGTAGAAGATAAAGAAATGAATGATATGTTTGTTGGCACATTCACCGGGCTGTTTCATGATATGCTGTTTCATACTTCTCTGGCTAGTTTTTCAGACCTGATCTTGATGGGGGAAAAGATTGAGCGGAACATTAAGCAAGGGAAGTTCCAGGTCGAGGAATCAACTGCATCTGGCAGTAATAAGAAAGCTTATGGTGGGCGCCGTCAGGGCGAAGCTAGCGCTGTATTTGGAGGCCGAGGCCGAGGCCGAGGCAGGGGAAGAAATCAATATCGTCAGCCGCAGCAAGTGTCGAGTGTTACTATCCCATATCAGCAGCAACCAATCCAGCAACAACAACCTGTTCAGCAGCAACCGGTGCCACAGCAGCAGCAGCCTCAGCAGGGGGCACAGCAAGCTCAACGAAGATTTCAGGGTAGTAAGCCGAGAAGGGTGTTTGAGAAGCCTCCCTCAACCTACGCTGATTTATTGCAGACATTGTTGGGATTGAATCTGGTGGAGAAAAGAACCTTGGCACCGATCACGGGGACTCCCCCGTTCGGCTATGATGCAAACAGGCACTGCGAGTTTCATTCTGGGGCCCCGGGCCACGATATAGAAGGGTGTCATGCTTTTAAGCACGTTGTGCAGGATCTCTTGGACAACAAGTCTATCAATTTCGGAACGACAGTTCCGAATATAGTCCAGAAACCCATGCCCAATCATGGGGCCAACGCCGTGCTGACTGAGGAAGGTCTGAATCTTATTATGAATGTTGAGGATTTAAAGACGCCGCTGAGCGAAATAAAGAGCCGACTGTTGCAAGGAGGTGTTTACCCGGGTTGTAATGAGTACTGTTTAGATTGTTGGGCCCTGTCTGGGGGGTGTGAGGATCTGAAGAAAGGCATTCAGGCCTTAATCGATGATGGCGTATTGCAGTTTGACAGAACAGCAACTGACGAGCCTGCAGGGGCAATGGTGGATAATCAGAGTAATGTGGCCACAGTGACGATTCCTAGGAAGACGATCACTATTTCAACACCAACTCAGCGCCCACCGATTACCATAACTAAAGCCGGGCCAATCCCGTATGAGAACACGAAAGCAGTCCCATGGTCATATGGGCTGGAGGTGTATTGTGACGGGATTAAAATCGATGTTAACAAGCAGTCAGCGGAGGTTGTGGATAATGTTGTTGGTTCAGGAGGCATGACGAGGAGTGGCAGGATCTTTATATCTCCTGAAGTGGAGGCCGAAAGGCTAATGAAAGGAAAAGGGAAAGCGGTTGAGAACGTTCCGGTTCAAGCAAATGAAAAAGAAGCAGCATCGAAAGATGTAGAGGAATTCATGCGCTTGATTCGGAAAAGCGATTATAAAATTGTGGAGCATCTGCAGCAGACACCGTCCAAAATATCTATTCTGTCATTGCTGTTGTGTTCGGAAGCTCATAGAAACGCTTTGCTGAAAGTCCTGGACACTTCTTTTGTACCCCAGGATGTCTCCGTAAATCAGCTAGAAGGAGTATTGGCACACGTGAATGCAGGCCACAGTCTGGGCTTTACCGATTTTGACTTGACTCCGAAAGGGAGGGACCATAATATGGCATTACACGTGTCTGTGGAGTGTAGGGGATCAACAATGTCGCACGTATTGGTTGACACCGGGTCGTCTTTGAATGTGCTGCCTAAGAAGGCTATGATGAAGCTGGATGTTCGAGGGATTTTGTGTACACCCAGCGATTTGGTAGTCAGAGCGTTTGACGGCACGCGGAGAACAGTCTTCGGATCGATTACCTTGCCTCTGCAAGTGGGGCCGGAAGTGTTTGCAACGGAGTTTTATATCATGGATATACAGCCTGCGTATAGCTGCTTGCTGGGAAGACCCTGGATTCATGGGGCAGGGGCAGTCACGTCTACCCTGCATCAGAAGTTAAAGTATATGGTCGGAGACAGCGTAGTCACCGTGTGCGGAGAAGAAGACATCCTGGTCAGCCATCTATCTTCGTTTAAATATGTGGAAGTCGACGGGGAGATCCACGAGACGCCATGCCAGGCATTCGAAGGTTTGCACGTCAAGAACAAGAGTCCCGGGCCAAGCAAAGTGCCAGAGATAGCTGTCTCATCGTATAAAGAAGCCCAAGCGCTAGTGGAAGCAGGAGAAGCCAAAGGCTGGGGCAAAGTATTGGACATTCCTGTGAAAATGGACCGGTTCGGGCTGGGGTACCGACCGTCGTCATCAACTCCTTCCGTGGGGGCCCCTCATTTCAGAAAATCAATCACCATCTCTGCCAGTGGAGTATGCCATGAATCTGTCAATGCTGCTTCAGAGTCCGATGAAGGGGACAGCGACTGTGATATGGATGCCTGGATTCAGCCAAGCACGCCAGGACAAGGACTGTGCAACTGGTCTATTCAGGAGCTTGTTCCTGTGACTTTTAAACAGTAATGCTTTGCTTTATTAATTGTTGAATAATCTGATGTCTTGCCCGGGGCATCAGGATTTGCTTAGGGCTGTGTTGTTATAAACATTGCGCGTTAATCATTAAATAAATGGCGTTTTTTCATGTGCAAATACTGTAATCCATGTCTTTCTTGTTTTGTATTTTTCAATAAAATGGCAATGTGGTTAATTGCTTTATACACATTTTGAAGCACTTAACCCTTCCTTTTGCAGGATAACATTTTCAGATGACATCCTTGAGCCACCTATGACTCGTCCCGACTTCGAGCATCCGGTATTCCAGACTGAAGAAGAGGTTGTCGAAGATAGCGACGTTCCTGAAGAACTGTCTTGGTTAGTGAAGCAAGAGGAAAGAGCCATTCTGCCTCACGACGAGGTTATTGAAATTATCAATTTGGGGTCGGAAGGGGTTGAGAAAAATGTTCGTATCGGAGCCGCACTGCAGAGTGATATCAAGCGAAAACTGGTTGAAATGCTCCGAGAGTATAATGATGTATTCGCTTGGTCGTATCAAGATATGCCAGGGCTCGATACAGATATGGTTGTGCATCGCCTGCCACTGAAAGAAGACTGCCCGCCTGTCAAACAAAAGCTTCGCAGAACTCGACCAGATATGGCAATGAAGATCAAAGAGGAGGTTCAGAAACAGTGGGACGCTGGTTTCCTGGCTGTGACGAAGTATCCCTCATGGGTTGCCAACATCGTACCAGTGCCAAAGAAAGATGGCAAGGTTCGAATGTGCGTGGATTATAGAGATTTGAATAAAGCAAGCCCAAAAGACGATTTTCCACTTCCTCACATTGACGTGTTAGTTGATAATACCGCTCAATATTCTGTATTCTCCTTCATGGATGGCTTTTCAGGCTATAACCAAATTAAAATGGCGCCAGAGGATATGGAGAAGACTACTTTCATAACGCCTTGGGGAACATTTTGTTACAAAGTGATGCCCTTTGGTTTGAAAAATGCTGGGGCAACATATCAGCGTGCGATGACGACTCTTTTTCATGACATGATGCACAAAGAGATCGAAGTTTATGTTGACGATATGATTGCTAAATCCCAGACGGAGGAAGAGCATCTGGTGAATCTGTTGAAGTTGTTTAAAAGGCTTAGGAAGTTCAGGCTGAGGCTGAACCCTAATAAATGCACCTTCGGGGTGAGATCGGGTAAACTGCTGGGGTTTATCGTAAGCGAAAGAGGAATAGAGGTCGATCCTGCTAAAATAAAAGCGATTCAAGAAATGCCGACGCCTAAAACAGAGAAAGAGGTGCGCGGGTTTTTAGGGAGGTTGAACTACATTGCCCGGTTCATATCTCACCTAACGGCTACGTGTGAACCATTATTCAAGCTGCTAAAGAAAGATCAAGCTGTAACGTGGAACGAAAATTGTCAAAAGGCGTTCGACAAAATAAAGAAGTATCTGCAGGAGCCTCCTATTTTGATACCCCCGGTGGCAGGGAGACCCTTGATAATGTATTTGACGGTTCTTGAGGGAAGCATGGGTTGTGTTCTCGGTCAACACGACGAGACGGGGAGAAAAGAGCATGCAATCTATTACTTGAGTAAGAAATTTACAGACTGTGAATCTCGGTACTCGATGCTGGAGAAAACTTGTTGCGCGCTAGCCTGGGCCGCCAAGCGTTTGAGGCAGTACATGCTGAATCATACAACCATGCTCATCTCGAAGATGGATCCAATCAAATATATATTCGAAAAGCAGGCGTTGTCAGGTAGAATTGCCCGGTGGCAGATGGTCTTGACTGAATATGATATTCAATACGTCTCGCAAAAGGCGATAAAGGGGAGTGTGCTGTCTGAGTATCTGGCGGAGCAGCCTATTGAAGAATACCAATCAATGAGATTTGATTTTCCTGACGAGGATATCATGTATCTCAAGATGAAGGATTGTGAAGAGCCGTTACCAGACGAAGGACCAGAGCCGGGGTCCCAGTGGAAGATGATATTTGACGGAGCTGTGAATGCTTACGGTAGCGGAATAGGGGCAATTATCACTACGCCGCACGGGTCGCACATCCCGTTTACTGCCCGATTGACCTTTGCCGTTACCAACAATGAGGCCGAATACGAAGCTTGTATAATGGGGCTTGAAGAAGCCATTGATTTGCGAATCAAACATCTAGACGTATACGGAGACTCAGCTCTGGTGGTGAATCAGATCAAAGGGGAGTGGGAGACACGGCAGCCCAATTTGATACATTATATGAATTATGCAAGGAGATTGTTGCCTTTCTTCGACAAAGTTGAATTGCATCACGTGCCGCGGGCAGAAAATCAGATGGCTGACGCCCTTGCCACTTTGTCTTCCATGTACAAAGTCAACTTCTGGAACGAAGCTCCCCAAATCACTATCTCTCGGTTGGATAGGCCAGCTTATGTATTCGCTATTGATGAAGCATCTGACGACAAACCGTGGTATTTTGATATCCTTAATTTCCTGAAGAACAAAGAGTATCCGGCTGGGGCATCCAGTCAAGATCAGAAGACTCTCAGGAGATTAGCGGGCAATTTCTACTTAAACCCGGATGGCGTCTTATACAGAAGAAACCACGATTTGGTGTTGTTGCGTTGTGTAGACGAGAAAGAGGCAAAGCTTCTCATGGAGGAAATTCACGAAGGTGCCTTTGGTACGCATGCTGGTGGGCATGCTATGACGAGAAAGCTGCTGCGGGCAGGTTATTTTTGGCTGACGATGGAAACTGATTGTTTCAAGTTCGCGAGAAAGTGCCACAAGTGCCAAATATATGCTGACAAGATACACGTGCCTCCGAGCCCTCTAAATGTGATGTCATCTCCATGGCCATTCTCGATGTGGGGAATCGATATGATTGGAAAGATCGAGCCGACGGCTTCTAATGGGCATCGGTTCATCCTAGTAGCGATCGATTATTTCACCAAGTGGGTGGAAGCGGCGTCTTACGCAAATGTAACGAAGCAAGTGGTGGCTAGATTCATCAAGAGAGATATCATTTGCCGATATGGGATTCCCGAGCGGATAATCACGGATAACGGTTCAAATCTGAACAACAAAATGATGAAGGAGCTCTGTCAGAATTTCAAGATCGAACATCATAACTCTTCCCCTTACCGACCCAAGATGAATGGCGCTGTCGAAGCGGCCAATAAGAATATCAAGAAGATCGTCCAGAAAATCGTGGTGACTTATAAAGATTGGCATGAAATGCTACCTTTCGCTCTGCACGGTTATCGTACGACGGTACGCACATCAACCGGGGCAACCCCGTTCTCGTTAGTGTATGGAATGGAGGCGGTACTACCATTGGAAGTTGAGATCCCTTCTCTGAGGGTATTGCGAGACGTTCAGCTGGACGAGGCAGAATGGGTAACGAATAGATTGAACCAGCTGAGTTTGATGGATGAGAAGAGGCTAGCTTCTCTGGCATACGGTCGTTTGTACCAAAGACGAATGAAGAAAGCGTACGACAAGAAGATACTTCCGCGAAGCTTTCAGACGGGCGACCTTGTGTTGAAAAGGATTCTCCCGCCGCAAGCAGATCATAGGGGCAAGTGGACCCCCAACTACGAAGGGCCATATGTTGTCAGCAAGGTCTTTTCAGGAGGAGCGTTGTTGTTGTCCACCATGGATGGGGAAGACTTTGCGTCACCTGTGAATTCGGACGCAGTTAAAAAATACTTTGCTTAAAATAGACCCGCTGGACAAAAAAAAAAAGAGAGTCCAAGCAAAAATGGGGCATCCTGGCGAACCAAAAACAGAATGAAAGGTTCGGGCAAAAGTTAGGGATAAAATTGAAAAAAAAATGTACACCCGCGAAGTTGAAAACCTACACTGGGCGGCTTCGGCAAAAAAGGGTATCCCGGTGAATTGAAAACCCGTAAAGGGCGGTTCACGCAAAAGTTAGGGATGTGAAAAGCAAATGACTGCGGTCCGAATTTGATATTGCAATGAGCATCAATGCGGGAGAATACATTTGAGGAGTCAGTTATCGGATACAACTTCTTCAGAAGTGGGGATACCGGGAAAGTATTAGAGTCGGGCGAGTCATGGGAGGATCAGTTCGTGGTGTTCATCTGCATCCCGTTGCCGACATGTGTACAAAATTTAATTTGTCAAAATATTTATGCTTCTTGTGCATACTTGCATATTTGCTTTGCGTAGCTTCCTCTTTTCAGGAGTTACATCCCGTGTACAAAAAAAAACTCCGCCCATTCAGGGGCCCAATCAATGAAAATGTGTTATTCAGTACTTGATGCCTGTTCTTTACTGTTTTGCGCATGATAAAACGCCTAGGTTTGATAAAACTAGCATGAGTATAACATCACTGGCCCTTGCCAACGATTGTTAAAGCTTTGAATTAACTGGGTGTAACGTCACTAACCTGAATTGATTTGATTGCATAGGCTTGTCGTGTCTTGTTTGTGTTGTTGCAGGTTTCGTAACCCTACGAGGAAGGTGATCAAAAGATTGCGATAACGAAAGACTTGATCCCCACGTAGGTCAGGCGTGTTATTCCTGAAGAAGGATAGAATTCCCCAGCTAGCCGTAGCTTATCCAAAGGACGTGCTCCAGAAAGGTTATTCGTCCTCAGCAGGGTTTGGCGACTCCAAGATCGTAAGGCTGTATTCAGACAGGTTCATCTTTCCCCGCCGGGTCAGGCACCCCCCCAGCAGGGTCAGTTAATTTTCCCCAAGAGAATCCAGCCATCCCCAGAGGAATTCTCTTTGCAAGTGTTTTCATTCCTTCCCGTGGAATTCGAAGATCAAGACTCTCCCAGGCAGAGTCGATGGTGGGTCCTGTCACTTGTTTTGTCAGAGATACTGGTGATATCAGTTTGCGGTCCAGCAGAAAGTCCGATCGAACTATGCGCATCTGCTATTCCCCAGCAAAGTTATATTCCCCAGCAGGGGGTTACCTCAGCAAGACGTGTGGTTTGAGTTCCCAACATCCCAGCAGGGTCGACTTCACCCTTCCAGCATTTATTTTGCTGGAATAATTTTGTAGCATCAGGCTATCCCCGGCGAGTCGGCATTATCCTTCCAGCATTTATTTTGCTGAAGCATTTTCTGTACTCTAGCAGTTCAGATGAAGAGAGCTCTTGCTCCGATAACTAACCAAACATTCAAGATCTCGGCATGAGACATTCAATGATAATGTCAATTTCGGCAGTAATCCCCACAAAGTCTGCAGGATAAGTTTCTCTTTGTCCCCAAGCAGAGTTACTTATGGCCCCACCAGAGTTGTGTTGAAGTTTCTCTAGTCCGATCAGCGGATTTGTTTCCTGCAAAGTTGTTGTTACGTCAAAAAGGGTTTCCGTGAATCAGAATTTCAGAGGCCACCGCCGGTTATCAGAACAGGCGTCCGATAGTGGGTTTTCAGACATCCCCAGTAGAGTCCGACTCAAAGTCGCTGTCACGTCAGTGCTAAGAAATTTGTGGGTGTGGATCAGTGGAGAGCTAAGTCCTGACGTGGACAATTTATTCCTATATTGACGGGATTTCTTCAGAAGTGGGCGTCCCAACGTGGACAGGTTTGTTTTACCGGATTGGTAAGGTGTGTTAGTCCTGACGTGGATAGATTCGGTTTCTTGAAATTTGGGGAAGGGGAGGTCATGGCGTTGACAAAAGTGATTACTCTTTATGTTGGTGTCCTGACGTGGACAAGTTATTTCCCCAGTGGGTCGAGGGTGTAAGTCCTTACGTGGACAAGCCTTATTTCCTCAGCGAGTCGAAGACGCCTGAGTCCTAACGTGGACGAATCAAGACGAGATCAGTGTCCTGACGTGGACGAATCAGAGAAATTATTATTCCTACTAAGGAGAAATGGGTCCTAACGTGGACGAGGTAGTCCTTACGCGGACGTATCAAAAGATAGTTTCCTTACGTGGAAATGACAGTATTCCTGACGTGGAAAGAGTGGAGTCCTTACGGGGACAGATTACGATGGCATTCCTTACGTGGAAAAATGTAGTCCTGACGCGGACGAATCGGTAAGAAGATGGTATTCCTCACGTGGAGATATCAGAGTCCTTACGTGGACATATCAAGAGCATTCCTTACGTGGAAGAAAAAGGGTTTCCTTACGTGGAAAGACGAGTTTATTCCTTACGTGGAAAGATTGAGTCCTCTCGCGGACATATCAAAGCTGATTCCTGACGTGGAAGAAGATTATTCCTGACGTGGAAGAAATTGAGGTCCTTACGTGGACAGATTCAAGAAAGGATGGTTCCTGACGTGGAAGAGTGGTACACTCCTTACGTGGAAAGATTGGGGTCCTGACGCGGACATGTCAAGTGGTATTGGAGTCCTTACGTGGACAGATTGATATAGTTCTCCTTACGTGGAAAGAAGATGTGATTCCTAACGTGGAAGAGTTATATTCCTAACGTGGACAGATGCAAGAAAAGTTGAGTCCTGACGTGGACAGATTCAGAATCAAAGTTGGTATTTCCTTACGTGGAAAGATTGGGGTCCCGACGCGGACATGTCGAGTGGTGTTGGAGTCCTTACGTGGACAGGTTTTATTCCTGACGTGGAAGAATGTTATTCCTAGCGTGGCCGATTCAGTTTATGGAAATGCAGACGAATTATCCCCAGCGGAGTTGCCGAGATTTTTTTGGGTTGACAGCAAGTGGAGTCCTAACGTGGACAGGTTTAGTTGAGATTTCTTCGTATCGACGACGGACAGAGTCCTAACGTGGACAAGCAAGCAAGCAAGTTGTGATGACAGAATCCTCTTCAGAACGATGAAGACAATCCCCAACACGGTCGCGCGAGATCAGTGGGTTACTATAACAGTCAGATTCAGCTGATGAATGACGTTCCCCAAGCAGGAGCGCAGTTTATTTCTGCGGTTGGCAAATTTCTGGTTTCACTAGTATTCAACCGTCTCGTACCGCGAATGTCTGAAGGCTCCGGGCTCTTCATCCAGTCGGGTCCAAGTCGCTTGAATAGGGGCAGCTGTTGCACCCTAAAATTTGCCCAACCTTATTCACTTGGTTCATGTTTTAATATCATTAGCATTTGCATATAGAGTCATGTACATAGACTAACCATCTGCATAGCATAAGCATAGCAAGTCATTCAACAGGGGACCAATCATTATTTTCATCTCTAGAGGCCTAGCAAGAGGTTAATATCCCAATTCCATCTCATTCAAGTCATCAGGAAATAATTTGAAAGCAAAGAGTTCAGCAGATCAAACCTTGAGTTCATCTCCTAGCTGAGGGTATCTGAGGGTCAACAAGAGGGTTATGAGCTGTGGATTGAAGGTATGGAGAGCATCTAGACATCTTGAGAGACTTAGAAAGTCATGGGGAGAAGGATACAAGCCATTGATGAGAGCACAAGAGCTATAGTTGAAGGCAGTCAACTAGGGTTTCATCTGGGTCAACCCTAGGTCAACCCTAGGTCAATTGACTGGTTTAAAAGAGCATTCAAGTCTATTGGAGAGATGTGGGGATCAACATTGGACATATGAAGAAGGATATGGAGATATGACAAGAAGAATTCAAGAGAAATCAAGGAGAAGAGGAGTTACTAAATTAGGGTTTCTCTGTAAAATCCCCTAGTTTAGGTCAAATTTCCAAGCAAGATAAGTCAAAATGCTAGCTTCAAATGGCTTCTTGGCCAACATGAAACTTGTAGAGGATCTCAAGACCTTTAATTTGAGTGGTGGAAGACCTCAAGGAGATTTATAGAACTCAAGTTATGGTCCTTGCAAGTTACAGGTCATCTGGGGTATCTGAATTTTTGTCTGTGAAAGTGACTTGACTTCCAAGCTAGTTTTGCCCCTCAAGGAGATTTCAAATGAATTCTTGGTCAACATAAGAATTGTTCCTCATTGTCTTAGCTTTCTAGAATGGTATGGCATGCCTTCATATGATGTGTGGAACTCAACTTATGGTCTTGGCAAGCAAAGGGTATTTTGGGTATTTGTGAATTACAGGTCATTTTAACCTATGTCCAAAACTCATACAAGGAGGCCTCAAATGGAAAAACTTACAACATCAAACTTGCTCCAAATGGGATTTTAAGTCTAGAAAGAAGGTCACAAATTATTGGAGAAGCTCATAGCATGATGTTGCATAATTGGTCAAAATATGAACTAAAATGGCTTATAAAGTGAATAAATTCAAGATGGAAAATGGTTTGGGAGATTTACAAGTCCAAATGGAGACTTCCAATATATGATTTTGAATGGAAAAACAATTCTAAGAACAATGGTTCAAACACTTTTTTGAGTTTAGAAGAAAAAAAAGAAGTTATCTTTGGTTACTTGTAATTGAAGAAACATAACCAAAATGGATCAAAGTTGGAAAACAAGGGAATGTGCAAGATGGATCTAGAATGTTCACATGAGGTCTATATAAGCATGAAATGAGAATTTGGCAAGGGTTGGCTTCATTTGCACCAAGAATCTCACAAGCTTTCTCATTCTTTTCCATAAAAGTTTCATTGCAATTCTCTCAAAACCTTCATCAACTTTCATCAAAATCAATTCAATCTTACTCCATCATCCTCCTAGATCAGAATTGAAGCAAGGATCAAGTGATTATCATCCATTTTCGAGCAACTTTTTCATCAACATCAAAATCACAATCTCAAGTGGACAGCATAATTCAAGCAAGGAATCTCCAAAATTTTGCATACAGAATTGAGTACTGAATTGGTGAATCAAGATCCAAGTCTCAAAAGCTTCATATCCTCAATCTTCCATAGCTGTTTTCAAGGTTTCACACCAGGTAAGTTTTCATTCGATTTGCTTGATTCAGTTAGTTTAACATGATTTTATTAGTTTAGACATGATCTAGGTGGTTAGGAGATTAGTTTAGATGAATTTGGAGAGGTTTGGTGATGGTTGTGAGCAGGTGAAACAAACTGTTAGTGCTTGAATCTCTTGGATTAATGCGTTAGAATGTTAGTTTGATTGATCAGATTAATAACCATTAGTTGTAGATTAGTTTAGGTTAAGTTTGGGGGAGAATTGAGTTGGTGCATATCAGTGTAATTTCATGGTGGCCAGATGTTGATTCGATCGGGTTTGTTGTTGTGATGAGTTTCAAGGTGAATTAGTGCCATAGACGTGTAGAGGGAGAGTTATGGAGTAACTTTCATGTTCACATCGTGTGAATTGGTTGCCTGTAGAGGGAGAACAGCTTGGTGTAAACCTGCTCGTGCATGGAGGTGTAATGGTGATTGAAACCCTAGTTGCAGGTCAATTGGGGAAGAAATAATCGTGGCCGTTCATTATGTCTTGGACTTTTGACTTAGGGGAAGATCGTATGGCTGTTATTCAATCTGATTTGTGGAGGGAAAGAAGCTGGCCAAAACGCGCCGTTTCATTAATTGAAACGGGCGGGCCTGAATCTTTGATGCTAATCCCACCCCCAGCAATTAGGCCCAATGCAGTTTTAACGTGGTTTTGCTACTTTTCTCACCCCCCAGTGCTCTTCTTTTTGTTTCACTGATTCTGAGTAACCCTGGGCCTTGGCAAAAGCGCTACCAGCACCCCCTATTATGTGGCCCATCCAGATTATAACTGGGGCGAATTTCTATTCTAACCCCCCTCCCTCATTTTAATTCAATTTTATTTTCTTAATTCCATTTTAATTTTTACCAATTTCATAAATTCATAACTAATTCATAAAAAATGCATTTTAATCCATTCTTTTTACCATATTTTCTTTAGGATGTCTAGAATATTATAGAAAAATAAAATTTCATTTTTATTTTTATTTCATATTTTTTTCATATTTTCTAAATAAATGTCATATTAAATAGTTTCATTTCATGCATCATTTTAATGATTTTTGTTCTCTTACATGCTTTAATATTTTTTGGTCATTCTTTTTATATTGTTTAGATGAGATATTCAACTTGTAGAAATAGTTTAGTTCCCATTTTTAGAGATTAATTTTAGGTGATTAATAAATGCTTGAATATCATGAACAAAACTAGGGTTTTAGGTGACAACTTGAGAAGTTTGGTTTCATTTCCCTTAGGACTTAGGATTTAACTAGATTAGTTATGGGACTATAGGGGCTATGGGTAGCTATTAGATCCCTTAGAGAAAAGTTAGGATTCCCCTACTGCTATTAATACTGTCTGTATATCTGATTGACTGGTGTGGTGTGCCCTCTGGGGATTATTGTTTGCTTGTTTGGGTTTGTCTGGGGCCCTGGGGGGAGCTGAAGGCTTGAGGAGATGAAGACCTTTGGATATTCAAAGATTGAAGATCAACTGTCAAAGTTGAGGAGGAGTTTCTTGCTAGCAGATGCTGAGGGACTAGGGTTTAGGAGCTAGGCAGAGCTCTAGATTAGAAAGTTTGTTTCTCAAACATGGATTGCCTTGTCTGCATCCATTCTTCTCTGTGATTCAGAGTCTCTCTAAGACACTCACCCCCTTCCTTTGGAAGGCTTGGTGATAGTGTCTAAGAGATAGAACTCTTGAGAGAAAATGTCTCTTTGTGTTAGAAGCAGTCTGTTCACCACCTTTGGTAGTCAACTGATTGCTTAACACCCAATTCACTCTTGGGACTGATCCCTCATCCTGGAGGTTTGAGCTTGAAGAAAAGCCATTGCAGATAGAAGACTGATGATCAAAGCCCTTGCCTGAAGGCCATGAAGATGGAGACTGATGCTTGTTGAAGCCTATAGCTGATTGGAGATTGCTTGGAGCCAGTTGTTGATTCAGAGTTGCTGAAGCTGTTTATTTTTGCTGTATTTCATTTGCTGGTGTATTGATTGGTTTTCTGAACTGTATTGTTTGCTGTTTACCATGCTGGGTTGAAAGTGAAGCCTGTTCACTTTTGCCTATTGTTTTCTAGGTTCGAGGTTGAGTGGGACTCCCTTGCCTCGCTTGTGTTGTTGCATCCATGCATTTTTACTGCTTTATTATATCTGTTATTGTTTCTGTTTCTGCCTATCCCGTAGGATCTCTGTTTCTCTCTGTGCAAGAGAGGAGCATGATAGACACTAGGTCTTAACCCATGCATGATAACATTAGGTTAGTTTGTTTCCCTTCGCAACCGTAGGTTAGAGTTCTGTCTCTTTCTTTCTCAAAACAAACAGAAAAACACATAAAGATTTCAAACACAATAAAAGACACTTCTTCCGTAAAAGAATGTGAACTCATCAAAGCGTCATTTTTGTCCTCTTGGACTGTTAATCAGAAAAACCTTTTTCAGAAGGATAAAATCAATCAAGGACAGACTTGTGTCGTACGTGGCCCGAACTACGTTTGCTCTGATCTTTCATGCTGTATGAAAGTACGTAGGCATAGGATGCGATATCCTAGCGAGCAACCTTCCCCTCCTTTCCCGTAGGTAGGCGAACTACGTTGACTCTAATTTCTCGTTCCAGACGGGAATACGTAGGCATAAAGTGCGATACTTTGCCGAGTCATTTTTATTTTCATTTTATTTTCTTTTTAACCCCTGACCTTTAGTTTAGATAGAATAACAATCCATACCCGAAAGCAAGCGTGGATCCCGTCGAGTACGACGGACGTGAGGGGTGCTAATACCTTCCCCTTGCGTAACCGACTCCCGAATCCAGGTCTTGGTTGCGACGACCCTACCTTTCCCGTGTTGTGCGAGGTTTACTCTGAGCGTTTCCTTTCCCTCCCGTGGGATAAATAACGCACGGTGGCGACTCTTCTGTTCAGCCGGCGCCGATTTTCGCAGTAGCGACAGCTGGCGACTCTGCTGGGGATCCAACGTCCCCTGGAAGCTTAAATGCTCAACGTAATAAACGGAGTCTGGATACCAAACGAAACTGACCGGAGCCTGAACGCTCAACGTAATAACCGGAGTCTGGATACCCAACGAAACTGAACGGAGCCCGAACGCTCAACGTAATAACCGGAGTCTGGATACTCAACGAAAATGACCGGAGCCTGAACGCTCAACGTAATAACCGGACTCTGGATATCAAACAAAACTTAACGGAGCCTGAATGCTCAATGTAATAACCGGAGTATGGATACCCAATAAAACTGACCGGAGCCTGAACGCTCAACGTAATAACCGGAGTCTGGATACCCAACGAAACTGACAAGAGTCTGAACGCTCAACGTAACAACCGGAGTCTGGATACCAAACGAAACTGACCGGAGCCTGAACGCTCAACGTAATAACCGGAGTCTGGATATCCAACGAACATGAACGAAGCCTGAACGCTCAACGTAATAACCAGAGTCTGGATACTCAACGAAAGTGACCAGAGCCTGAACGCTCAACGTAATAACCGGACTCTGTATACCAACCAAAACATACCGGAGTCTGAACGCTCAACGTAATAACCGGAGTCTGGATACCCAACGAAACTGACCAGAACCTGAACGCCCAACGTAATAACCGGAGTCTGGATACCAAACGAAACTGACCGGAGCCTGAACGCTCAACGTAATAACCGGAGTCTGGATACCCAACAAAACTGAACGGAGCCTGAACGCTCAACGTAATAAACGGAGTCTGGATACCCAACGAAACTGAACGGAGCCTGAACGCTCGACGTAATAACCGGAGTCTAGATACTCAACGAAAACGACCGGAGCCTGAACGCTCAACGTAAAAACCGGAGTCTGGATACTTAACAAAAATGACCGCAACTTGAACGCTCAACGTAATAACTGGAGTCTGGATAATCAACAAAAATGACCGGAGCCTGAACGCTCAATGTAATAACCGGACTCTAGATACCCAACGAAACTGACCGGAGCCTGAACGCTCAATGTAATAACCGGAGTCTGGATACCCAATGAAACTGACCGGAGCCTGAACGCTCAACGTAATAACCGGAGTCTAGATACCCAAAAAAACTGACCGGAGCCTGAACGCTCAACGTAAAAACCAGAGTCTGGATACCCAACGAAACTGACCGAAGCCTAAACGCTCAACGTAATAAACGGAGTCTGGATACCAAACGAAACTGACCGGAGCCTGAACGCTCAACGTAATAACCGGAGTCTGGATACCCAACGAAACTGAACGGAGCCTGAACGCTCAACGTAATAACCGGAGTCTGGATACTCAATGAAAATGACCGGAGCCTGAACGCTCAACGTAATAACCGGACTCTGGATATCAAACAAAACTTAACGGAGCCTGAATGCTCAATGTAATAACCGGAGTCTGGATACCCAACGAAATTGACCAGAGCCTGAACGCTCAACGTAATAACCGGAGTTTGGATACCCAATGAAACTGACCGGAGCCTGAATGCTCAACGTAATAACCGGAGTCTGGATACCCAATAAAACTGACCGGAGCTTGAACGCTCAACGTAATAACCGGAGTCTGGATACCCAACGAAACTGACAAGAGTCTGAACGCTCAACGTAACAACCAGACTCTGGATACCAAACGAAACTGACCAGAGCCTGAATGCTCAACGTACTAACCGGAGTCTGGATATCCAACGAACATGAACGAAGCCTGAACGCTCAACGTAATAACCAGAGTCTGGATACTCAACGAAAGTGACCAGAGCCTGAACGCTCAACGTAATAACCGGACTCTGGATACCAACCAAAACATACCGGAGCCTGAACGCTCAACGTAATAACCGGAGTCTGGATACCCAACGAACATGAACAGAGCCTGAACGCTTAGCGTAATAACCAGAGTCTGGATAATCAACGAAAATGACCGGAGCCTGAACGCTCAACGTAATAACCGGAGTCTAGATACCTAACAAAACTGATCGGAGCATGAACGCTCAACGTAAAAACCGGAGTCTGGATACCCAACGAAACTGACCGAAGCCTAAACGCTCAACGTAATAACCGGAGTCTGGATACCAAACAAAACTGACCGGAGCCTGAACGCTCAACATAAAAACCGGAGTCTGGATACCCAACGAAACTGACCGAAGCTTAAATGCTCAACGTAATAAACGGAGTTTGGATACCAAACGAAACTGATCGGAGCCTGAACGCTCAACGTAATAACCGGAGTCTGGATACCCAACGAAACTGAACGGAGCCTGAACGCTCAACGTAATAACCGGAGTCTGGATACTCAACAAAAACGACCGGAGCCTGAACGCTCAACGTAATAACCGGACTATGGATACCAAACGAAACTTACCAGAGCCTGAATGCTCAACGTAATAACCGGAGTCTGGATACCCAACGACACTGATCGTAGCCTGAACGCTCAACGTAATAACCGGAGTCTGGATACCCAATGACACTGACCGGAGCCTGAATGCTCAACGTAATAACCGGAGTCTGGATACCCAACAAAACTGACCGGAGCCTAAACGCTCAACGCAATAATCGAAGTTTGGATACCCAAGGAAACTGACAGCAGCCTGAACGCTCAACGTAATAACCGCAATCTGGATACTCAACGAAAATGATCAGAGCTTGAACGCTCAATGTAATAACTGGAGTCTGGATACTCAACGAAACTGACCTGAGCCCGGAGTTTGGATACCCAATGAAACTGACCGGAGCCTGAATGCTCAACGTAATAACCGGAGTCTGGATACCCAATAAAACTGACCGGAGCCTGAACGCTCAACGTAATAACCGGAGTCTGGATACCCAACGAAACTGACAAGAGTCTGAACGCTCAACGTAACAACCGGAGTCTGGATACCAAACGAAACTGACCGGAGCCTGAACGCTCAACGTAATAACCGGAGTCTGGATATCCAACGAACATGAACGAAGCCTGAACGCTCAATGTAATAACCATAGTCTGGATACTCAACGAAAATGACCAGAGCCTGAACGCTCAACGTAATAACCGGACTTTGGATACCAACCAAAACATACCGGAGCCTGAACGCTCAACGTAATAACCGGAGTCTGGATACCTAACAAAACTGACCGGAGCCTAAACGCTCAACGTAATAACCGGAGTCTGGATACCCAATGAAACTGACCGGATCCCGAATGCTCAACTTAATAACCGGAGTCTGGATACCCAACAAAACTGACCGGAGCCTGAACGCTCAACGTAAAAACCGGAGTCTGGATACCCAACAAAACTGACCGGAGCCTGAACGCTCAACGTAAATACCGCAATCTGGATACCAAACGAAACTGACCGGAGCCTGAACACTCAACGTAATAAACGGAGTCTGGATACCCAACGAAACTAAACGGAGCCTGAACGCTGAACGTAATAACCGGAGTCTGGATACTGAACGAAAATGACCGGAGCCTGAACGCTCAACATAATAACCAGACTCTGGATACCAAATGAAACTTACCGGAGCCTGAACGCACAAGGTAATAACCGGAGTCTGGATACCCAATGAAACTGACCAGAGCCTGAATGCTCAACGTAATAACCGGAGTCTGGATACCCAACCAAACTGACCGGAGCCTGAACGCTCAATGTAATAACCGAAGTCTGGATACCCAACGAAACTGACGGGAGCCTGAACGCTCAACGTAATAATCGGAGTCTGGATACCAAACGAAACTGACCGGAGCATGAATGCTCAATGTAATAACCGGAGTCTGGATACCCAACGAACATGAACGGAGTCTGAACGCTCAGCATAATAACCAGAGTCTGGATAATCAACAAAAATGGCCGGAGCCTGAACGCTCAATGTAATAACTGGACGCTGGATACCAAACGAAACTGACCGGAGCCTGAATGGTCAACGTAATAACCGGAGTCTGGATACCCAACAAAACTGACCGGAGCCTGAATGGTCAACGTAATATCCGGAGTCTGGATACCCAACGAAACTGACCGGAGCCTGAATGGTCAACGTAATATCCGGAGTCTGGATACCCAACGAAACTGACCGGAACCTGAACGCCCAACGTAATAACCGGAGTCTGGATACCCAACAAAACTGACCGGAGCCTGAACGCTCAACGTAAAAACCGGAGTCTGGATACTTAACAAAAATGACTGGTGCTTGAACGCTCAACGTAATAACTGGAGTCTGGATAATCAACGAAAATGACCGGAGCCTGAACGCTCAACGTAATAACCGGACTCTGGATACCCAACGAAACTGACCGGAGCCTGAACGCTCAACGTAATAACCGGAGTCTGGATACCCAATGAAACTGACCGGAGCCTGAACGCTCAACGTAATAAACGGAGTCTGGATACCCAACAAAACTGACCGGAGCCTGAACGCTCAATGTAAAAACCGGAGTCTGGATACCCAACGAAACTGACCGAAGCCTAAACGCTCAACGTAATAACCGGAGTCTGGATACCAAACGAAACTGACCGGAGCCTGAACGCTCAACGTAATAACCGGAGTCTGGATACCCAACGAAACTGAACGGAGCCTGAACGCTCAATGTAATAACCGGAGTCTAGATACTCAACGAAAATGACCGGAGCCTGAACGCTCAACGTAACAACCGGAGTCTGGATACCAAACGAAACTGACCGGAGCCCGAACGCTCAACGTAATAATCGGAGTCTGGATATCCAACGAACATGAACGAAGCCTGAACGCTCAACGTAATAACCAGAGTCTGGATACTCAACGAAAATGACCAGAGCCTGAACGCTCAACGTAATAACCGGACTCTGGATACCAACCGAAACATACCGGAGCCTGAACGCTCAACGTAATAACCGGAGTCTGGATACCTAACGAAACTGACCGGAGCCTGAACGCTCAACGTAATAATCGGAGTCTGGATACCCAATGAAACTGACCGGAGCCTGAATGCTCAACGTAATAACCGGAGTCTGGATACCCAACAAAACTGACCGGGGCCTGAACGCCAACGTAAAAACCGGAGTCTGGATACCCAACGAAACTGACCGGAGTCTGAACGCTCAAAGTAAATACCGCAATCTGGATACCCAACGAAACTGACTGGAACCTGAACACTCAACGAAATAACCGGAGTCTGGATACCAAATGAAGCTCACCGGAGCCTGAACCCTCAATGTAATAACCGGAGTCTGGATACCCAACGAAACTGAACGGAGCCTGAACGCTCAACGTAATAACCGGACTCTGGATACCAAACGAAACTGACCGGAGCCTAAATGGTCAACGTAATAACTGGAGTCTAGATACCCAACAAAACTGACCGGAGCCTAAATGCTCAACGTAATAACCGGAGTCTGGATACCCAACGAAACTGACAGGAGCCTGAATGTTCAACGTAATAACCAGAGTCTGGATACCCAACGAAACTGACCAGAACCTAAACGCCCAACGTAATAACCGGAGTCTAGATACCAAACGAAACTGACCGGAGCCTGAACGCTCAACGTAATAAACGGAGTCTGGATACCCAACGAATTTGAACGGAGCATGAACGCTCAACGTAATAACCGGAGTCTGGATACTCAACGAAAATGACCGGAGCCTTAACGCTCAACGTAATAACCGGACTCTGGATACCAAACGAAACTTACCGGAGCCTGAATGCTCAATGTAATAACCGGAGTCTGGATACCCAACGACACTGACCGGAGCCTGAACGCTCAACGTAATAACCGGAGTCTGGATACCCAATGAAACTGACCAGAGCCTGAATGCTCAATGTAATAACCGGAGTCTGGATACCAAACAAAACTGGCCGGAGCCTGAACGCTCAACGTAATAACCGAAGTCTGGATACCCAACGAAACTGACGGGAGCCTGAACGCTCAACGTAATAATCGGAGTCTGGATACCAAACGAAACTGACCGGAGCCTGAACGCTAAACGTAATAACCGGAGTCTCGATACCCAACGAACATGAACGGAGCCTGAACGCTCAACGTAATAACCAGAGTCTGGATAATCAACGAAAATGACCGGAGCCTGAACGCTCAACGTAATAACCGGACTCTGGATACCAAACGAAACTGACCATAGCCTGAATGGTCAACGTAATAACTGGAGTCTGGATACTCAACAAAACTGACCGGAGCCTGAATGGTCAACGTAATATCCGGAGTCTGGATACCCAACGAAACAGACAGGAGCCTGAATGTTCAACGTAATAAACGGAGTCTGGATACCAAACAAAACTGACCGGAGTCTGGATACCAAACGAAACTGACCGGAGTCTGGATACCCAACGAAACTGACCGGAACCTGAACGCCCAACGTAATAACCGGAGTCTGGATACCAAACGAAACTGACCGGAGCCTGAACGCTCAATGTAATAAACGGAATCTGGATACCCAACGAAACTGAACGGAGCCTGAACGCTCAACGTAATAACCGGAGTCTGGATACCCAACGAAACTGAACGGAGCTTGAACGCTCGACGTAATAACCAGAGTCTGGATACTCAACGAAAACGACCGGAGTCTGAACGCTCAACGTAATAACCGGACTATGGATACCAAGCGAAACTTACCAGAGCCTGAATGCTCAACATAATAACCGGAGTCTGGATACCCAACGACACTGACCGGAGCCTGAACGCTCAACGTAATAACCGGAGTCTGGATACCCAATGACACTGACCGGAGCCTGAACACTCAACGTAATAACCGGAGTCTGGATACCCAACAAAACTGATCGGAGCCTAAACGCTCAACATAATAATCGAAGTTTGGATACCCAAGGAAACTGACAGCAGCCTGAACGCTCAACGTAATAACCGCAATCTGGATACTCAACAAAAATGATCAGAGCTTGAACGCTCAATGTAATAACTGGAGTCTGGATACTCAACGAAACTGACCTGAGCCCGAACGATCAACGTTATAACCGGAGTCTGGATAACCAATGAAACTGACCAGAGCCTGAACGTTCAACGTAATAACCGGAGTCTGGATACTCAACGAAAATGACCGGAGCCTGAACGAACAACGTAATAACCGCAGTCTGGATACTCAACAAAAATGATCAGAGCCTGAACGCTCAACATAATAACCGGAGTCTGGATACTCAACAAAAATGGCAAGAGCCTGAACACTCAACGTAATAACCGGAGTCTGGATACTCAACAAAAATGACCGGAGCCTGAACGCTCAACGTAATAACCGGACTCTGGATACCAAACGAAACTGACCGGAGCCTGAACGCTCAATGTAATAACCGGAGTCTGGATACCCAACGAAACTGAACGGAGCCTGAACGCTCAACGTAATTACCGGAGTCTAGATACTCAACGAAAGTGACCGGAGCCTGAACGCTCAACGTAATAACCGGAGTCTTGATACCCAACGCACTGACCGGAGCCTTAACACTCAACTAATAACCGGAGTCTGGATACCCAACGAAACTGACCAGAGCCTGAATGCTCAATGTAATAACCGGAGTCTAGATACCTAACGAAACTGACCGGAGCCTGAACGCTCAACATAATAATCGGAGTCTGGATACCCAATGAAACTGAACGGAGCCTGAACGCTCGACGTAATAACCGGAGTCTGGATACTCAACGAAAACAACCGGAGCCTGAACGCTCAACGTAATAACCGGACTCTGGATACCAAACGGAACTTACCGGAGCCTGAATGCTCAACGTAATAACCGGAGTCTGGATACCCAACGACACTGACCGGAGCCTAAACGCTCAACGTAACAACCGGAGTCTGGATACCCAATGACACTGACCGGAGCCTGAACGCTCAACGTAATAACCGGAGTCTGGATACCAAACAAAACTTACCGGAGCCTAAACGCTCAACGTAATAATCGAATTATGGATACCCTAGGAAACTGACCAGAGCTTGAACGCTCAATGTAATAACTGGAGTCTGGATACTCAATGAAACTGACCTGAGCCCGAACGATCAACGTTATAACCGGAGTCTGGATAACCAATGAAACTGACCGGAGCCTGAACGCTCAACGTAATAAACAGAGTCTGGATACCCAACCGAAAATGACCGGAGCCTGAACGCTCAACGTAATAACCGTAGTCTGGATACTCAACGAAAATGATCAGAGCCTGAACACTCAACATAATAACCGGAGTCTGGATACTCAACAAAATTGACAAGAGCCTGAACGCTCAACGTAATAACTAGAGTCTGGATTCTAGACGAAAATGACCGGAGCCTGAACGCTGAACGTAATAACCGGACTGTGGATACCCAACGAAACTGACCGGAGCCTGAACGCTCAACGTAATAACCGTAGTCTGGATACCCAATGAAACTGACCGGAGCCTGAACGCTCAACGTAATAACTGAAGTATGGATACCCAACAAAACTGACCGGAGCCTGAACGCTCAATGTAAAAACCGGAGTCTGGATACCCAACGAAACTGACCAGAGCTTGAACGTTCAACGTAATAACCGGAGTCTGAATACCCAACGAAACTGACCGGAGCCTGAACGTTCAACGTAATAACCAGAGCCTGGATACCAAACGAAACTAACCGAAGGCTGAACGTTCAACGTAATAACCAGAGTCTGGATACCCAACGAAACTGAACAGAGCCTGAACCCTCAACGTAATAACCGGAGTCTGGATACTCAACGAAAATGACCGGAGCCTGAACGCTCAGCGTAATAACCGGACTCTGGATACCAAATGAAACTTACCGGAGCCTGAACGCTCAATGTAATAACCAGAGTCTGGATACCAAACAAAACTGACTGGAGCCTTAACGTTCAACGTAATAACCGGAGTCTGGATACCCAATGAAACTGAGCGGAGCCTGAATGCTCAACTTAATAACCAGAGTGTGGATACCTAACAAAACTGACCAGAGCCTGAATGCTCAACGTAATAACCAGAGTCTGGATACCCAACGAAACTGACAGGAGCCTGAACGCTCAACGTAATAACCGGAGTCTAGATACAAAACGAAACTGATCGGAGCCTAAACGCTCAACGTAATAACCGGAGTCTGGATACCCAATTAAAATGACCGGAGCCTGAACGCTCAACGTAATAACCGGAGTCTGGATACCCAACGAAACTGACCGGAGCCTGAACGCTCAACGTAAAAACCAGAGTCTGGATACTTAACAAAAATGATCGGAGCCTGGATGCTCAACGTAATAACTGGAGTCTGGATACTCAACGAAAATGTCTGGAGCCTGAACGCTCAACGTAATAGCTGGACTCTGGATACCCAACTAAACTGACCGGAGCTTGAACGCTCAACATAATAACCGGAGTCTGGACACCCAACCAAACTGACCAGAGCCTGAATGCTCAACGTAATAACCGGAGTCTGGATACCCAACGAAACTGACAGGAACCTTAACGCTGAACGTAATAACCGGAGTCTGGATACCAAATGAAACTGACCGGAGCCTGAACGCTCAATGTAATAACCAGAGTCTAGATACCCAAAGAAACTGAACGGAGCCTGAACACTCAATGTAATAACCGGAGTCTGGATACCCAATGAATTTGACCGGAGCCTGAACGCTCAACATAATAACCGGACTCTGGATACCAAACGAAACTTACCGGAGCCTGAACACGCAATGTAATAACTGGAGTCTGGATACCCAACGAAACTGACCGGAGCCTAAACTCTCAACGTAATAACCGGAGTCTGGATACCTAATGAAACTGACCAGAGCATGAACGTTCAACGTAATAACCGGAGTCTGGTTACCCAACAAAACTGACCGGAGCCTGAACGCTCAATATAATAACCAGAGTCTGCATACTCAACGAAAATGACCGGAGCCTGAACGGTCAACGTAATAACCGGAGTCTGGATACCCAACGAAACTGACCGGGGCCTGGACGTTCAACCTAATAATCAGAGTCTGGATACTCAACGAAACTGACCTGAGCCTGAACGCTCAACATAATAACCGGAGTCTGGATACCCAATGAAACTGACAGGAGCCTGGACGCTCAACGTAATAACCAGAGTCTGGATACCAAACGAAACTGACCGGAGCCTTAACGCCCAACGTAATAACCGGAGTCTGGATACCCAACGAAACTGAACGGAGCCTGAACGCTCAACGTAATAACAGGAGTCTGGGTACTCAACGAAAATGACCAGAGCCTGAACATACAACGTAATAACCAGACTCTGGATACCAAACGAAACTTACCGGAGCCTGAACGCTTAACGTAATAACCGGAGTCTGGATACCCAACGAAACTGACCAGAGCCTGAACACTAAATGTAATAACCGGAGTCTGGATACCCAATGAAACTGACCGGAGCCTGAATGCTCAACATAATAACAGGAGTCTGGATACTCAACGATAATGATCGGAGCCTGAACGCTAAATATAATAACTTGAGTCTGGATACTCAACGAAAGTGACCGGAGCCTGAACGGTCAACGTAATAACCGGAGTCTGGATACCCAACGAAACTGACCGGAGCCTGAACGTTCAACGTAATAATCAGAGTCTGCATACTCAACGAAACTGACCTGAGCATGAACGCTCAACGTAATAATCGGACTCTGGATACCCAACGAAACTGACCGGAGCCTGAACGCTCAACGTAATAAATGGAGACTGGATACCCAACGAAACTGACCGGAGCCTGAACGTTCAACGTAATAACCGGAGTCTGGATACCCAACAAAACTGACCGGAGCCTGAACGCTCAACGTAAAAACCGGAGTCTGGATACCCAACGAAATTGACCGGAGGCTGAACGCTCAACGTAATAACCGGAGTCTGGATACCCAACAAAACTAACCGGAGCCTGAACGCTCAACGTAATAACCGGAATCTGGATACTCAACGAAAATGATCGGAGCCTGAACGCTCAATATAATAACTTGAGTCTGGATACTCAACGAAAGTGACCGGAGCCTGAACGGTCAACGTAATAACCGGAGTCTGGATACCCAACGAAACTGACCGGAGCCTGAACGTTAAACGTAATAATCAGAGTCTGGATACTGAACGAAACTGACCTGAGGCTGAACGCTCAATGTAATAATTGGAGTCTGGATACCCAACGAAACTGACCGGAGCCTGAACGCTCAACGTAATAACTGGAGTCTGGATACTCAACGAAACTGACCTGAGCCTGAACGCTCAATGTAATAATCGGACTTTGGATACCCAATGAAACTGACCAGAGCCTGAATGCTCAACGTAATAACCGGAGTCTGGATACCCAACGAAACTGGCCGGAGCCTGAACGCTCAACGTAATAACCGGAGTCTGGATACCCAACGAAACTGACCGGAGCCTGAACGCTCAACGTAATAACCGGAGTCTGGATACCCAACAAAACTGACCGGAGCCTGAAAGCTCAACATAAAAACCAGAGTCTGGATACCTAACGAAACTGACCGGCGCCTGAATGCTCAATGTAATAACCGGAGCCTGGATATTCACCAAACTGACCCGAACTTGAACGCTCAATGTAATAACCAGAGTCTGGATACTTAACAAAAACGACCGGAGCCTGAACGCTCAACGTAATAACTGGAGTCTGGATACTCAACGAAAATGACCGGAGCCTGAACGCTCAACGTAATAGCCGGACTCTGGATACCCAACGAAACTGACCGGAGCCTCAACGCACAACATAATAACCGGAGTCTTGATACCCAATGAAACTGACCGGAGCCTGAACGCTCAACGTAATAATCGGAGTCTGGATCCCAACAAAACTGACCGGAGCCTGAACGCTCAACGTCAAAACCGGAGTCCGGATACCCAACGAAACTGACAGGAACCTGAATGCTCAATGTAATAACCGGAGTCTGGATACCAAACGAAACTGACCGGAGCCTTAACGCTCAACGTAATAAGTGGAGTCTGGAAACCCAACGAAACTCAACGCAGCCTAAACGCTCAAAGTAATAACCGGAGTCCGGATACACAACGTAAATGACCAGAGCCTGAATGCTCAACGTAATAACCGGACTCTGGATACCAAACGAAACTTACCGGAGCCTGAACGCTCAACCTAATAACCGGAGTCTGGATACCCAACGAAACTGACCGAAGCCTGAACACTAAACGTAATAACCGGTGTCTTGATACCCAATGAAACTGACCGGAGCCTGAATGCTCAACATAATAACCGGAGTCTGGATACCCAACAAAACTGACCGGAGCCTGAACGCTCAACGTAAAAACCGGAGCTTGATACCCAACGAAACTTACCGGAGCCTGAACACTCAACGTAATAACCGCAATCTGGATACTCAACGAAAATAATCAGAGCTTGAACGCTCAATGTAATAACTGGAGTCTAGATACTCAACGAAACTGACCTGAGCCTGAACGATCAACGTAATAACCGGAGTCTGGATACCCAACGAAACTGACCGGAGCCTGAACGCTCAACGTAATAACTGGAGTCTGGATACTCAACGAAACTGACCTGAGCCTGAACGCTCAATGTAATAATCGGACTTTGGATACCCAATGAAACTGACCAGAGCCTGAATGCTCAACGTAATAACCGGAGTCTGGATACCCAACGAAACTGGCCGGAGCCTGAACGCTCAACGTAATAACCGGAGTCTGGATACCCAACGAAACTGACCGGAGCCTGAACGCTCAACGTAATAACCGGAGTCTGGATACCCAACAAAACTGACCGGAGCCTGAAAGCTCAACATAAAAACCAGAGTCTGGATACCTAACGAAACTGACCGGCGCCTGAATGCTCAATGTAATAACCGGAGCCTGGATATCCACCAAACTGACCCGAACTTGAACGCTCAATGTAATAACCAGAGTCTGGATACTTAACAAAAACGACCGGAGCCTGAACGCTCAACGTAATAACTGGAGTCTGGATACTCAACGAAAATGACCGGAGCCTGAACGCTCAACGTAATAGCCGGACTCTGGATACCCAACGAAACTGACCGGAGCCTGAACGCACAACATAATAACCGGAGTCTTGATACCCAATGAAACTGACCGGAGCCTGAACGCTCAACGTAATAATCGGAGTCTGGATCCCAACAAAACTGACCGGAGCCTGAACGCTCAACGTCAAAACCGGAGTCCGGATACCCAACGAAACTGACAGGAACCTGAATGCTCAATGTAATAACCGGAGTCTGGATACCAAACGAAACTGACCGGAGCCTTAACGCTCAACGTAATAAGTGGAGTCTGGAAACCCAACGAAACTCAACGCAGCCTAAACGCTCAAAGTAATAACCGGAGTCCGGATACACAACGTAAATGACCAGAGCCTGAATGCTCAACGTAATAACCGGACTCTGGATACCAAACGAAACTTACCGGAGCCTGAACGCTCAACCTAATAACCGGAGTCTGGATACCCAACGAAACTGACCGAAGCCTGAACACTAAACGTAATAACCGGTGTCTTGATACCCAATGAAACTGACCGGAGCCTGAATGCTCAACATAATAACCGGAGTCTGGATACCCAACAAAACTGACCGGAGCCTGAACGCTCAACGTAAAAACCGGAGCTTGATACCCAACGAAACTTACCGGAGCCTGAACACTCAACGTAATAACCGCAATCTGGATACTCAACGAAAATAATCAGAGCTTGAACGCTCAATGTAATAACTGGAGTCTAGATACTCAACGAAACTGACCTGAGCCTGAACGATCAACGTAATAACCGGAGTCTGGATACCCAACGAAACTGACCGGAGCCTGAACGCTCAACGTAATAACTGGAGTCTGGATACTCAACGAAACTGACCTGAGCCTGAACGCTCAATGTAATAATCGGACTTTGGATACCCAATGAAACTGACCAGAGCCTGAATGCTCAACGTAATAACCGGAGTCTGGATACCCAACGAAACTGGCCGGAGCCTGAACGCTCAACGTAATAACCGGAGTCTGGATACCCAACGAAACTGACCGGAGCCTGAACGCTCAACGTAATAACCGGAGTCTGGATACCCAACAAAACTGACCGGAGCCTGAAAGCTCAACATAAAAACCAGAGTCTGGATACCTAACGAAACTGACCGGCGCCTGAATGCTCAATGTAATAACCGGAGCCTGGATATCCACCAAACTGACCCGAACTTGAACGCTCAATGTAATAACCAGAGTCTGGATACTTAACAAAAACGACCGGAGCCTGAACGCTCAACGTAATAACTGGAGTCTGGATACTCAACGAAAATGACCGGAGCCTGAACGCTCAACGTAATAGCCGGACTCTGGATACCCAACGAAACTGACCGGAGCCTGAACGCACAACATAATAACCGGAGTCTTGATACCCAATGAAACTGACCGGAGCCTGAACGCTCAACGTAATAATCGGAGTCTGGATCCCAACAAAACTGACCGGAGCCTGAACGCTCAACGTCAAAACCGGAGTCCGGATACCCAACGAAACTGACAGGAACCTGAATGCTCAATGTAATAACCGGAGTCTGGATACCAAACGAAACTGACCGGAGCCTTAACGCTCAACGTAATAAGTGGAGTCTGGAAACCCAACGAAACTCAACGCAGCCTAAACGCTCAAAGTAATAACCGGAGTCCGGATACACAACGTAAATGACCAGAGCCTGAATGCTCAACGTAATAACCGGACTCTGGATACCAAACGAAACTTACCGGAGCCTGAACGCTCAACCTAATAACCGGAGTCTGGATACCCAACGAAACTGACCGAAGCCTGAACACTAAACGTAATAACCGGTGTCTTGATACCCAATGAAACTGACCGGAGCCTGAATGCTCAACATAATAACCGGAGTCTGGATACCCAACAAAACTGACCGGAGCCTGAACGCTCAACGTAAAAACCGGAGCTTGATACCCAACGAAACTTACCGGAGCCTGAACACTCAACGTAATAACCGCAATCTGGATACTCAACGAAAATAATCAGAGCTTGAACGCTCAATGTAATAACTGGAGTCTAGATACTCAACGAAACTGACCTGAGCCTGAACGATCAACGTAATAACCGGAGTCTGGATACCCAACGAAACTGACCGGAGCCTGAATGCTCAATGTAATAACCGAAGTTTAGATACTCAACGAAACTGACCGGAGCCTGAACGCTCAACGTAATAATCGGAGTCTGGATACCCAACGAAACTGAACGGAGCCTGAATGCTCAACGTAATAACCGTTGTCTGGATACCCAACGAAACTGACCGGAGCCTGAATGCTCAATGTAATAACCGGAGTCCAGATACCCAACAAAACTGACCGGAGCCTGAACGCTCAACGTAATAACCGGAATCTGGATACCCAACGGAACTGACCGGAGCCTAAAAGCTCAACGTAATAACCGGAGTCTAGATACCAAACGAAACTGACCGGAGCCTGAACGCTCAACGTAATAACCGGAGTCTGGATACCCAACGAAACTGAATGGATCCTGAACGCTCAATGTAATAACCGCAGTCTGGATATTTAACGAAAATGATCTGAGCCTGAACGCTCAACATAATAACCGGAGTCTGGATACTCAACAAAAATGACCAGAGCCTGAACGCTCAACGTAATAACTAGAGTCTGGATATTCAACGAAAATGACCGGAGCCTGAACGCTCAACGTAATAACTAGAGTCTGGATACCCAATGAAACTAACCGGAGCCTGAACGCTCAACGTAATAACCGGAGTCTGGATACCCAACAAAACTAACTGGAGCCTGAACGCTCAACGTAAAAACCGGAGTCTGGATACCCAACGAAACTGACCGGAGCCTGAACGCTATACGTAATAACCGCAATCTAGATACTCAATGAAAATGATCAGAGCTTGAACGCTCAATATAATAATTTGAGTCTGGATACTCAACAAAACTGACCTGAGCCTGAATGGTCAACGTAATAACCGGAGTCTGGATACCCAACGAAACTGTTCGGAGCCTGAAAGCTCAACGTAAAAACCGGAGTCTGGATACCCAACGAAACTGACCAGAGCCTGAACGCTCAACGTAAAAACCAGAGTCTGGATACCCAACGAAACTGACCGGAGCTTGAACGCTCAACGTAATAACCAGAGTCTGGATACTTAACAAAAACGACCGGAGCCTGAATGCTCAATATAATAACTAGAGTCTGGATACTCAACGATAATGGCCGGAGCCTGAACGCTCAACGTAATAGCCGGACTCTGGATACCCAACGAAACAGACCGGAGCCTGAACGCTCAACATAATAACCGGAGTCTGGATACCCAATGAAACTGACCGGAGCCTGAACGCTCAACGTAATAAACGGAGTCTGGATACCCAACAAAACTGACCCGAGCCTGAACGATCAACGTAAAAACCGGAGTCTGGATACCCAACGAAACTGACCGGAGCCTGAACGCTCAACGTAATAACCGGAGTTTGCATACCCAATGAAACTGACCGGAGCCTGAACGCTCAACGTAATAACCGGAGTCTGGATACCCAACAAAACTGACCGGAGCCTGAACGCTCAACGTAAAAACCGGAGTCGGGATACCCAACGAAACTGACCGGAGCCTGAACGCTCAACGTAATAACCGGAATCTGGATACCCAACGAAACTGACCGGAGCCTAAAAGCTCAACGTAATAACCGGAGTCTAGATACCAAACGAAACTGACCGGAGCCTGAACGCTCAACGTAATAACCGGAGTCTGGATACCCAACGAAACTGAATGGAGCCTGAACGCTCAACGTAATAACCGCAGTCTGGATACTTAACGAAAATGATCTGAGCCTGAACGCTCAACATAATAATCGGAGTCTGGATACTTAACAAAAATGACCAGAGCCTGAACGCTCAACGTAATAACTAGAGTCTGGATACTCAACGAAAATGACCGGAGCCTGAACGCTCAACGTAATAACCAGAGTCTGGATACCAAATGAAACTAACCGGAGCCTGAACACTCAACGTAATAACCGGAGTCTGGATACCCAACAAAACTAACTGGAGCCTGAACGCTCAACATAAAAACCGGAGTCTGGATACCCAACGAAACTGACCGGAGCCTGAACGCTATACGTAATAACCGCAATCTAGATACTCAATGAAAATGATCAGAGCTTGAACGCTTAATATAATAACTTGAGTCTGGATACTCAACGAAACTGACCTGAGCCTGAATGGTCAACGTAATAACCGGAGTCTGGATACCCAACGAAACTGACCGGAGCCTGAAAGCTCAACGTAAAAACCGGAGTCTGGATACCCAACGAAACTGACCAGAGCCTGAACGCTCAACGTAAAAACCAGAGTCTGGATACCCAACGAAACTGACCGGAGCTTGAACGCTCAACGTAATAACCAGAGTCTGGATACTTAACAAAAACGACCGGAGCCTGAATGCTCAATATAATAACTAGAGTCTGGATACTCAACGATAATGGCCGGAGCCTGAACGCTCAACGTAATAGCCGGACTCTGGATACCCAACGAAACAGACCGGAGCCTGAACGCTCAACATAATAACCGGAGTCTGGATACCCAATGAAACTGACCGGAGCCTGAACGCTCAACTTAATAATCGGAGTCTGGATACCCAACAAAACTGACCGGAGCCTGAACGATCAACATAAAAACCGGAGTCTGGATACCCAACGAAACTGAGCGGAGCCTGAACGCTCAACGTAATAACCGGAGTCTGCATACCCAATGAAACTGACCGGAGCCTGAACGCTCAACGTAATAACCGGAGTCTGGATACCCAACAAAACTGACTGGAGCCTGAACGCTCAACGTAAAAACCAGAGTCTAGATACCCAACGAAACTGACCGGAGCCTGAACGATCAACGTAATAACCGGAATCTGGATACCCAACAAAACTGACCGGAGCCTAAAAGCTCAACGTAATAACCGGAGTCTAGATACCAAACGAAACTGACCGGAGCCTGAACGCTCAACGTAATAACCGGAGTCTGGATACCCAACGAAACTGAATGGAGCCTGAACGCTCAACGTAATAACCGCAGTCTGGATACTTAACAAAAATGATCTTAGTCTGAACGCTCAACATAGTAACCGGAGTCTGGATACTCAACAAAAATGACCAGAGTCTGAACGCTCAACGTAATAACTAGAGTCTGGATACTCAACGAAAATGACCGGAGCCTGAACGCTTAACGTAATAACCAGAGTCTGGATACCCAATGAAACTAACCGGAGCCTGAACGCTCAACGTAATAACCGGAGTCTGGATACCCAATAAAACTAACTGGAGCCTGAACGCTCAACGTAAAAACTGGAGTCTGGATACCCAACGAAACTGACCGAAGCCTGAACGCTCAACGTAATAACCGGAGTCTGGATACCCAACTAAACTAACCGGAGCCTGACTGCTCAACGTAATAACCGGAGTATAGATACCAAACGAAACTAACCGGACCCTTAACGCTCAACGTAATAACCGGAGTCTGGATACCCAACGAAACTGAATGGAGCCTGAACGCTCAACGTAATAACCGGAGTCTGGATACTCAACGAAAATGACCGGAGCCTGAACCCTCAACGTAATAACCGGACTCTGGATACTCAACGAAACTGACCGGAGCCTGAACGCTCAACGTAATAACCGGAGTCTGGATACCCAATTAAACTGACCGGAGCCTAAACGCTCAACGTAATAACCGGAGTCTGGAAACCCAATGAAACTGACCGGAGCCTGAATGCTCAACGTAATAACCGTAGTCTGGATACCCAACAAAACTGACCGGAGACTGAACGCTCAACGTAAAAACCGGAGTCTGGATACCCAACGAAACTGACCGGAGCCTGAACGCTCAACGTAATAACCGGAATCTGGATACTCAATGAAAATGATCAGAGCTTGAACGCTCAATATAATAACTTGAGTCTTGATACTAACCGAAACTGACCTGAGCCTGAACGGTCAACGTAATAACCGGAGTTTGGATACCCAATGAAACTGACCAGAGCCTGAAAGCTCAACGTAAAAACCGGAGTCTGGATACCCAACGAAACTTACCGGAGCCTGAACGCTCAACGTAATAACCGGAGTCTGGATACCTAACGAAACTGACCGGAGCTTGAACACTCAATGTAATAACCAGAGTCTAGATACTCAACAAAAACGACCCGAGCCTGAAAGCTCAACGTAGTAGCCGGACTCTTGATACCCAACGAAACTGACCGGAGCCTGAATGCTCAACATAATAACCGGAGTCTGGATACCCAATGAAACTGACCGGATCCTGAACGCTCAACGTAATAACCGGAGTCTGGATACCCAACAAAACTGACCGGAGCCTGAACGATCAACGTAAAAACCGGAGTCTGGATACCCAACGAAACTGACCGGAGCCTGAATCCTCAACGTAATAACCGGACTCTGGATACCAAACAAAACTTACTGGAGCCTGAACGCTTAACATAATAACCGGAGTCTGGATACCCATCAAAACTGACCGGAGCCTGAACGCTCAACGTAAAAACCGGAGTCCGGATACCCAATGAAACTGACCGGAGCCTGGACGCTCAACGTAATAACCGGAGTCTGGATACCCAACGAAACTGACCGGAGCCTGAATGCTCAATGTAATAACCGGAGTCTAGATACCTAACGAAACTAACCGGAGCCTGAACGCTCAACGTAATAATCGGAGTCTGGATACCCAATGAAAATGAACGGAGCCTGAATGCTCAACGTAATAACCGTTGTCTGGATACCCAACGAAACTGACCGGAGCCTGAACGCTCAATGTAATAACCGGAGTCTGGATACTCAACGAAAATGACCGGAGCCTGAATCCTCAACGTAATAACCGGACTCTGGATACCAAACAAAACTTACCGGAGCCTGAACACTCAACGTAATAACCGGAGTCTGGATACCCAACGAAACTGACCGGAGCCTGAATGCTCAATGTAATAACTGGAGTCTAGATACCAAACAAAACTGATCGGAGCCTGAACGCTCACTGTAATAACCGGAGTCTAGATACCCAACGAAACTGAACGGAGCCTGAATGCTCAACGTAATAACCATAGTCTGGATACCCAACGAAACTGACCGGAGCCTGAACGCTAAATGTAATAACCGGAGTCTGGATACTCAACGAAAATGACCGGAGCTTGAATCCTCAACGTAATAACCGGAGTCTGGATACTCAACAAAAATGACCAGAGCCTGAACGCTTAACGTAATAACTAGAGTCTGGATACTCAACGAAAATGACCGGAGCCTGAACGCTCAACGTAATAACCATAGTCTGGATACCCAATGAAACTGACCGGAGCCTGAACGCTCAACGTAATAACCGGAGTCTGGATACCCAACAAAACTAACTGGAGCCTGAACGCTCAACGTAAAAACTGGAGTCTGGATACCCAACGAAACTGACCGGAGCCTGAACGCTCAACGTAATAACCGGAGTCTGGATACCCAACTAAACTGACCGGAGCCTGAATGCTCAACTTAATAACCGGAGTATAGATACCAAATGAAACTGACCAGAGCCTGAACGCTCAACGTAATAACCGGAGTCTGGATACCCAACGAAACTGAATGGAGCCTGAACGCTCAACGTAATAACCGGAGTCTGGATACTCAACAAAAATGACCGGAGCCTGAACCCTCAACGTAATAACCGGACTCTAGATACCAAATGAAACTTACCGGAGCCTGAACGCTCAACGTAATAACCTTAGTCTGGATACCCAACCAAACTGACCGGAGCCAAAACGCTCAACGTAATAACCGGAGTCTGGAAACCCAATGAAACTGACCGGAGCCTGAATGCTCAACGTAATAACCGTAGTCTGGATACCCAACAAAACTGACCGGAGCCTGAACGATCAACGTAAAAACCGGAGTCTGGATACCCAACAAAACTGACCGGAGCCTGAACGCTCAACATAATAACCGGAGTATGGATACCCAATGAAACTGACCGGAGCCTGAACGCTCAACGTAATAACCGGAGTCTGGATACCCAACGAAACTGACCGGAGCCTGAATGCTCAATGTAATAACCGAAGTCTAGATACCTAACGAAACTGACCGGAGCCTGAACGCTCAACGTAATAATCGGAGTCTGGATACCAAACGAAACTGAACGAAGCCTGAATGCTCAACGTAATAACCGTTGTCTGGATACCCAACGAAACTGACCGGAGCCTGAACGCTCAATGTAATAACCGGAGTCTGGATACTCAACGAAAATGACCGGAGCCTGAATCCTCAACGTAATAACCGGACTCTGGATACCAAACAAAACTTACTGGAGCCTGAACGCTCAACGTAATAACCGGAGTCTGGATATCCAATGAAACTGACCGGAGCCTGAATGCTCAACATAATAACCGTAGTCTGGATACCCAACAAAACTGACCGTAGCCTGAACGCTCAACGTAAAAACCGGAGTCTGGATACCCAACGAAACTGACAGACTGAACGCTCAACGTAATAATTGCAATCTAGATACTCAATGAAAACGATCAGAGCTTGAACGCTCAATATAATAACTTGAGTCTAGATACTCAACGAAACTGACCTGAGCCTGAAGGGTCAACATAATAACCGAAGTCTGGATACCTAACGAAATTGACCGGAGTCTGAACGTTCAACGTAATAATAGGAGTCTGGATACCCAACAAAACTGACCGGAGCCTGAACGCTCAACGTAAAAACCGGAGTCTGGATACCCAACGAAACTGACTGGAGCCTGAACGCTTAACGTAATAACCGCAGTCTGGATACCCAACGAAACTGACCGAAGCTTGAACGCTCAACGTAATAACCGGAGTCTGGATACCCAATGAAACTGACCGGAGCCTGAACGTTCAACGTAATAACCGGAGTCTGGATACCCAACAAAACTGACCGGAGCCTGAACGCTCAACGTAAAAACCGGAGTCTGGATACCCAACAAAACTGACCGGAGCCTGAACGCTCAACGTAATAACCGGAGTCTGGATACCCAACGAAACTGACCGAAGCTTGAACGCTCAACATAATAACCAGGGTCTGGATACTTAACAAAAACGATCGGAGCCTGAACGCTCAATGCAATAACTGGAGTCTGGATACTCAACGAAAATGACCGGAGCCTGAACGCTCAACGTAATAGCCGGAGTCTGGATACCCAACGAAACTAACCGGAGCCTGAACGCTCAACATAATAACCGGAGTCTGGATACCCAATGAAACTGACCTGAGACTGAATGCTCAACGTAATAACCGGAGTCTGGATACCCAACAAAACTGACCAGAGCCTGAACGCTCAACGTAAAAACCGGAGTCTGGATACCCAACGAAACTGACCGGAGCCTGAACGCTCAATGTAATAACCGGAGTCTGGATACCCAACGAAACTGACCGGAGCCTAAAAGCTCAACGTAATAACCGGAGTCTAGATACCAAACGAAACTGACCGGAGCCTGAACGCTCAACGTAATAACCGAAGTCTGGATACCCAACGAAACTGAATGGAGCCTAAACGCTCAACGTAATAACCGCAGTCTGGATACTCAACGAAAATGATCAGAGCCTGAACGCTCAACATAATAACCAGAGTCTGGATACTCAACAAAAATGACCAGAGCCTGAACGCTCAACGTAATAACTAGAGTCTGGATACTCAACGAAAATGACCGGAGCCTGAACGCTCAACGTAATAACCAGAGTCTGGATACCCAATGAAACTGACCGGAGCCTGAACGCTCAACGTAATAACCGGAGTCTGGATACCCAACAAAACTAACTGGAGCCTGAACGCTCAACGTAAAAACCGGAGTCTGGATACAAAACCAAACTGACCGGAGCCAAAACGCTCAAAGTAATAACCGGAGTCTGGAAACCCAATGAAACTGACCGGAGCCTAAATGCTCAACATAATAACCGTAGTCTGGATACCCAACAAAACTGACCGGAGCCTGAACGATCAACGTAAAAACCGGAGTCTGGATACCCAACAAAACTGACCGGAGCCTGAACGCTCAACATAATAACCGCAATCTGGATACTCAATGAAAATGATCAGAGCTTGAACGCTTAATATAATAACTTGAGTCTGGATACTCAACGAAACTGACTTGAGCCTGAATGGTCAACGTAATAACCGGAGTCTGGATACCCAACGAAACTGACCAGAGCCTGAAAGCTCAACGTAAAAACCGGAGTCTGGATACCCAACGAAACTGACCAGAGCCTGAACGCTCAACGTAAAAACCAGAGTCTGGATACCCAACGAAACTGACCGGAGCTTGAACGCTCAACGTAATAACCAGAGTCTGGATACTTAACAAAAACGACCGGAGCCTGAATGCTCAATATAATAACTAGAGTCTGGATACTCAACGATAATGGCCGGAGCCTGAACGCTCAACGTAATAGCCGGACTCTGGATACCCAACGAAACAGACCGGAGCCTGAACGCTCAACATAATAACCGGAGTCTGGATACCCAATGAAACTGACCGGAGCCTGAACGCTCAACTTAATAATCGGAGTCTGGATACCCAACAAAACTGACCGGAGCCTGAACGATCAACATAAAAACCGGAGTCTGGATACCCAACGAAACTGAGCGGAGCCTGAACGCTCAACGTAATAACCGGAGTCTGCATACCCAATGAAACTGACCGGAGCCTGAACGCTCAACGTAATAACCGGAGTCTGGATACCCAACGAAACTGACCGGAGCCTGAACGATCAACGTAATAACCGGAATCTGGATACCCAACAAAACTGACCGGAGCCTAAAAGCTCAACGTAATAACCGGAGTCTAGATACCAAACGAAACTGACCGGAGCCTGAACGCTCAACGTAATAACCGGAGTCTGGATACCCAACGAAACTGAATGGAGCCTGAACGCTCAACGTAATAACCGCAGTCTGGATACTTAACAATAATGATCTTAGTCTGAACGCTCAACATAGTAACCGGAGTCTGGATACTCAACAAAAATGACCAGAGCCTGAACGCTCAACGTAATAACTAGAGTCTGGATACTCAACGAAAATGACCGGAGCCTGAACGCTCAACGTAATAACCAGAGTCTGGATACCCAATGAAACTAACCGGAGCCTGAACGCTCAATATAATAACCGGAGTCTGGATACCCAATAAAACTAACTGGAGCCTGAACGCTCAACGTAAAAACCGGAGTCTGGATACCCAACGAAACTGACCGAAGCCTGAACGCTCAACGTAATAACCGGAGTCTGGATACCCAACTAAACTAACCGGAGCCTGACTGCTCAACGTAATAACCGGAGTATAGATACCAAACGAAACTAACCGGACCCTTAACGCTCAACGTAATAACCGGAGTCTGGATACCCAACGAAACTGAATGGAGCCTGAACGCTCAACGTAATAACCGGAGTCTGGATACTCAACGAAAATGACCGGAGCCTGAACCCTCAACGTAATAACCGGACTCTGGATACTCAACGAAACTGACCGGAGCCTGAACGCTCAACGTAATAACCGGAGTCTGGATACCCAATTAAACTGACCGGAGCCTAAACGCTCAACGTAATAACCGGAGTCTGGAAACCCAATGAAACTGACCGGAGCCTGAATGCTCAACGTAATAACCGTAGTCTGGATACCCAACAAAACTGACCGGAGACTGAACGCTCAACGTAAAAACCGGAGTCTGGATACCCAACGAAACTGACCGGAGCCTGAACGCTCAACGTAATAACCGGAATCTGGATACTCAATGAAAATGATCAGAGCTTGAACGCTCAATATAATAACTTGAGTCTTGATACTAACCGAAACTGACCTGAGCCTGAACGGTCAACGTAATAACCGGAGTTTGGATACCCAATGAAACTGACCAGAGCCTGAAAGCTCAACGTAAAAACCGGAGTCTGGATACCCAACGAAACTTACCGGAGCCTGAACGCTCAACGTAATAACCGGAGTCTGGATACCTAACGAAACTGACCGGAGCTTGAACACTCAATGTAATAACCAGAGTCTAGATACTCAACAAAAACGACCCGAGCCTGAAAGCTCAACGTAGTAGCCGGACTCTTGATACCCAACGAAACTGACCGGAGCCTGAATGCTCAACATAATAACCGGAGTCTGGATACCCAATGAAACTGACCGGATCCTGAACGCTCAACGTAATAACCGGAGTCTGGATACCCAACAAAACTGACCGGAGCCTGAACGATCAACGTAAAAACTGGAGTCTGGATACCCAACGAAACTGACCGGAGCCTGAATCCTCAACGTAATAACCGGACTCTGGATACCAAACAAAACTTACTGGAGCCTGAACGCTTAACATAATAACCGGAGTCTGGATACCCATCAAAACTGACCGGAGCCTGAACGCTCAACGTAAAAACCGGAGTCCGGATACCCAATGAAACTGACCGGAGCCTGGACGCTCAACGTAATAACCGGAGTCTGGATACCCAACGAAACTGACCGGAGCCTGAATGCTCAATGTAATAACCGGAGTCTAGATACCTAACGAAACTAACCGGAGCCTGAACGCTCAACGTAATAATCGGAGTCTGGATACCCAACGAAAATGAACGGAGCCTGAATGCTCAACGTAATAACCGTTGTCTGGATACCCAACGAAACTGACCGGAGCCTGAACGCTCAATGTAATAACCGGAGTCTGGATACTCAACGAAAATGACCGGAGCCTGAATCCTCAAAGTAATAACCGGACTCTGGATACCAAACAAAACTTACCGGAGCCTGAACACTCAACGTAATAACCGGAGTCTGGATACCCAACGAAACTGACCGGAGCCTGAATGCTCAATGTAATAACCGGAGTCTAGATACCAAACAAAACTGATCGGAGCCTGAACGCTCACTGTAATAACCGGAGTCTAGATACCCAACGAAACTGAACGGAGCCTGAATGCTCAACGTAATAACCATAGTCTGGATACCCAACGAAACTGACCGGAGCCTGAACGCTAAATGTAATAACCGGAGTCTGGATACTCAACGAAAATGACCGGAGCTTGAATCCTCAACGTAATAACCGGAGTCTGGATACTCAACAAAAATGACCAGAGCCTGAACGCTTAACGTAATAACTAGAGTCTGGATACTCAACGAAAATGACCGGAGCCTGAACGCTCAACGTAATAACCATAGTCTGGATACCCAATGAAACTGACCGGAGCCTGAACGCTCAACGTAATAACCGGAGTCTGGATACCCAACAAAACTAACTGGAGCCTGAACGCTCAACGTAAAAACTGGAGTCTGGATACCCAACGAAACTGACCGGAGCCTGAACGCTCAACGTAATAACCGGAGTCTGGATACCCAACTAAACTGACCGGAGCCTGAATGCTCAACTTAATAACCGGAGTATAGATACCAAATGAAACTGACCAGAGCCTGAATGCTCAACGTAATAACCGGAGTCTGGATACCCAACGAAACTGAATGGAGCCTGAACGCTCAACGTAATAACCGGAGTCTGGATACTCAACAAAAATGACCGGAGCCTGAACCCTCAACGTAATAACCGGACTCTAGATACCAAATGAAACTTACCGGAGCCTGAACGCTCAACGTAATAACCTTAGTCTGGATACCCAACCAAACTGACCGGAGCCAAAACGCTCAACGTAATAACCGGAGTCTGGAAACCCAATGAAACTGACCGGAGCCTGAATGCTCAACGTAATAACCGTAGTCTGGATACCCAACAAAACTGACCGGAGCCTGAACGATAAACGTAAAAACCGGAGTCTGGATACCCAACAAAACTGACCGGAGCCTGAACGCTCAACATAATAACCGGAGTATGGATACCCAATGAAACTGACCGGAGCCTGAACGCTCAACGTAATAACCGGAGTCTGGATACCCAACGAAACTGACCGGAGCCTGAATGCTCAATGTAATAACCGAAGTCTAGATACCTAACGAAACTGACCGGAGCCTGAACGCTCAACGTAATTATCGGAGTCTGGATACCAAACGAAACTGAACGAAGCCTGAATGCTCAACGTAATAACCGTTGTCTGGATACCCAACGAAACTGACCGGAGCCTGAACGCTCAATGTAATAACCGGAGTCTGGATACTCAACGAAAATGACCGGAGCCTGAATCCTCAACGTAATAACCGGACTCTGGATACCAAACAAAACTTACTGGAGCCTGAACGCTCAACGTAATAACCGGAGTCTGGATATCCAATGAAACTGACCGGAGCCTGAATGCTCAACATAATAACCGTAGTCTGGATACCCAACAAAACTGACCGTAGCCTGAACGCTCAACGTAAAAACCGGAGTCTGGATACCCAACGAAACTGACAGACTGAACGCTCAACGTAATAATTGCAATCTAGATACTCAATGAAAACGATCAGAGCTTGAACGCTCAATATAATAACTTGAGTCTAGATACTCAACGAAACTGACCTGAGCCTGAAGGGTCAACATAATAACCGAAGTCTGGATACCTAACGAAATTGACCGGAGTCTGAACGTTCAACGTAATAATAGGAGTCTGGATACCCAACAAAACTAACCGGAGCCTGAACGCTCAACGTAAAAACCGGAGTCTGGATACCCAACGAAACTGACCGGAGCCTGAACGCTCAACGTAATAACCGGAGTCTGGATACCCAACGAAACTGACCGGAGCCTGAACGCTCAACGTAATAACCGGAGTCTGGATACCCAACAAAACTGACCGGAGCCTGAACGTTCAACGTAATAACCGGAGTCTGGATACCCAACAAAACTGACCGGAGCCTGAACGCTCAACGTAAAAACCGGAGTCTGGATACCCAACAAAACTGACCGGAGCTTGAACGCTCAACGTAATAACCGGAGTCTGGATACCCAACGAAACTGACCGAAGCTTGAACGCTCAACATAATAACCAGGGTCTGGATACTTAACAAAAAAGATCGGAGCCTGAACGCTCAACGTAATAACTAGAGTCTGGATACTCAACGAAAATGACCGGAGCCTGAACGCTCAACGTAATAACCATAGTCTGGATACCCAATGAAACTGACCGGAGCCTGAACGCTTAACGTAATAACCGGAGTCTGGATACCCAACAAAACTAACTGGAGCCTGAACGCTCAACGTAAAAACTGGAGTCTGGATACCCAACGAAACTGACCGGAGCCTGAACGCTCAACGTAATAACCGGAGTCTGGATACCCAACTAAACTGACCGGAGCCTGAATGCTCAACTTAATAACCGGAGTATAGATACCAAATGAAACTGACCAGAGCCTGAATGCTCAACGTAATAACCGGAGTCTGGATACCCAACGAAACTGAATGGAGCCTGAACGCTCAACGTAATAACCGGAGTCTGGATACTCAACAAAAATGACCGGAGCCTGAACCCTCAACGTAATAACCGGACTCTAGATACCAAATGAAACTTACCGGAGCCTGAACGCTCAACGTAATAACCTTAGTCTGGATACCCAACCAAACTGACCGGAGCCAAAACGCTCAACGTAATAACCGGAGTCTGGAAACCCAATGAAACTGACCGGAGCCTGAATGCTCAACGTAATAACCGTAGTCTGGATACCCAACAAAACTGACCGGAGCCTGAACGATAAACGTAAAAACCGGAGTCTGGATACCCAACAAAACTGACCGGAGCCTGAACGCTCAACATAATAACCGGAGTATGGATACCCAATGAAACTGACCGGAGCCTGAACGCTCAACGTAATAACCGGAGTCTGGATACCCAACGAAACTGACCGGAGCCTGAATGCTCAATGTAATAACCGAAGTCTAGATACCTAACGAAACTGACCGGAGCCTGAACGCTCAACGTAATTATCGGAGTCTGGATACCAAACGAAACTGAACGAAGCCTGAATGCTCAACGTAATAACCGTTGTCTGGATACCCAACGAAACTGACCGGAGCCTGAACGCTCAATGTAATAACCGGAGTCTGGATACTCAACGAAAATGACCGGAGCCTGAATCCTCAACGTAATAACCGGACTCTGGATACCAAACAAAACTTACTGGAGCCTGAACGCTCAACGTAATAACCGGAGTCTGGATATCCAATGAAACTGACCGGAGCCTGAATGCTCAACATAATAACCGTAGTCTGGATACCCAACAAAACTGACCGTAGCCTGAACGCTCAACGTAAAAACCGGAGTCTGGATACCCAACGAAACTGACAGACTGAACGCTCAACGTAATAATTGCAATCTAGATACTCAATGAAAACGATCAGAGCTTGAACACTCAATATAATAACTTGAGTCTAGATACTCAACGAAACTGACCTGAGCCTGAAGGGTCAACATAATAACCGAAGTCTGGATACCTAACGAAATTGACCGGAGTCTGAACGTTCAACGTAATAATAGGAGTCTGGATACCCAACAAAACTAACCGGAGCCTGAACGCTCAACGTAAAAACCGGAGTCTGGATACCCAACGAAACTGACCGGAGCCTGAACGCTCAACGTAATAACCGCAGTCTGGATACCCAACGAAACTGACCGAAGCTTGAACGCTCAACGTAATAACCGGAGTCTGGATACCCAACAAAACTGACCGGAGCCTGAACGTTCAACGTAATAACCGGAGTCTGGATACCCAACAAAACTGACCGGAGCCTGAACGCTCAACGTAAAAACCGGAGTCTGGATACCCAACAAAACTGACCGGAGCTTGAACGCTCAACGTAATAACCGGAGTCTGGATACCCAACGAAACTGACCGAAGCTTGAACGCTCAACATAATAACCAGGGTCTGGATACTTAACAAAAAAGATCGGAGCCTGAACGCTCAATGCAATAACTGGAGTCTGGATACTCAACGAAAATGACCGGAGCCTGAACGCTCAACGTAATAGCCGGACTCTGGATACCCAATGAAACTAACCGGAGCCTGAACGCTCAACATAATAACCGGAGTCTGGATACCCAATGAAACTGACCTGAGACTGAATGCTCAACGTAATAACCGGAGTCTGGATACCCAACAAAACTGACCGGAGCCTGAACGCTCAACGTAAAAACCGGAGTCTGGATACCCAACGAAACTGACCGGAGCCTGAACGCTCAATGTAATAACCGGAGTCTGGATACCCAACGAAACTGACCGGAGCCTAAAAGCTCAACGTAATAACCGGAGTCTAGATACCAAACGAAACTGACCGGAGCCTGAACGCTCAACGTAATAACCGAAGTCTGGATACCCAACGAAACTGAATGGAGCCTAAACGCTCAACGTAATAACCGCAGTCTGGATACTCAACGAAAATGATCAGAGCCTGAACGCTCAACATAATAACCAGAGTCTGGATACTCAACAAAAATGACCAGAGCCTGAACGCTCAACGTAATAACTAGAGTCTGGATACTCAACGAAAATGACCAGAGCCTGAACGCTCAACGTAATAACCAGAGTCTGGATACCCAATGAAACTGACCGGAGCCTGAACGCTCAACGTAATAACCGGAGTCTGGATACCCAACAAAACTAACTGGAGCCTGAACGCTCAACGTAAAAACCGGAGTCTGGATACAAAACCAAACTGACCGGAGCCAAAACGTTCAAAGTAATAACCGGAGTCTGGAAACCCAATGAAACTGACCGGAGCCTAAATGCTCAACATAATAACCGTAGTCTGGATACCCAACAAAACTGACCGGAGCCTGAACGATCAACGTAAAAACCGGAGTCTGGATACCCAACAAAACTGACCGGAGCCTGAACGCTCAACATAATAACCAGAGTATGGATACCCAATGAAACTGACCGGAGCCTGAACGCTCAACGTAATAACCGGAGTCTGGATACCCATCAAAACTGACCGGAGCCTGAACGCTCCACGTAAAAACCGGAGTCCGGATACCCAATGAAACTGATCGGAGCCTGGACGCTCAACGTAATAACCGGAGTCTGGATACCCAACGAAACTGACCGGAGCCTGAATGCTCAATGTAATAACCGGAGTCTAGATACCTAACGAAACTGACCGGAGCCTGAACGCTCAACGTAATAATCGGAGTCTGGATACCCAACGAAACTGAACGAAGCCTGAATGCTCAACGTAATAACCGTTGTCTGGATACCCAACGAAACTGACCGGAGCCTGAACGCTCAATGTAGTAACCGGAGTCTGGATACTCAACGAAAATGACCGGAGCCTGAATCCTCAACGTAATAACCGGACTCTGGATACCAAACAAAACTTACTGGAGCCTGAACGCTCAACGTAATAACCGGAGTCTGGATATCCAATGAAACTGACCGGAGCCTGAATGCTCAACATAATAACCGTAGTCTGGATACCCAACAAAACTGACCGTAGCCTGAACGCTCAACGTAAAAACCGGAGTCTGGATACCCAACAAAACTGACCGGAGCCTGAACGATCAACGTAAAAACCGGAGTCTGGATACCCAACGAAACTGACCGGAGCCTGAATCCTCAACGTAATAACCGGACTCTGGATACCAAACAAAACTTACCGGAGCCTGAACGCTTAACATAATAACCGGAGTCTGGATACCCATCAAAACTGACCGGAGCCTGAACGCTCAACGTAAAAACCGGAGTCCGGATACCCAATGAAACTGACCGGAGCCTGGACGCTCAACGTAATAACCGGAGTCTGGATACCCAACGAAACTGACCGGAGCCTGAATGCTCAATGTAATAACCGGAGTCTAGATACCTAACGAAACTGACCGGAGCCTGATCGCTCAACGTAATAATCGGAGTCTGGATACCCAACGAAAATGAACGGAGCCTGAATGCTCAACGTAATAACCGTTGTCTGGATACCCAACGAAACTGACCGGAGCCTGAACGCTCAATGTAATAACCGGAGTCTGGATACTCAACGAAAATGACCGGAGCCTGAATCCTCAACGTAATAACCGGACTCTGGATACCAAACAAAACTTACCGGAGCCTGAACACTCAACGTAATAACCGGAGTCTGGATACCCAACGAAACTGACCGGAGCCTGAATGCTCAATGTAATAACCGGAGTCTAGATACCAAACAAAACTGATCGGAGCCTGAACGCTCACTGTAATAACCGGAGTCTAGATACCCAACGAAACTGAACGGAGCCTGAATGCTCAACGTAATAACCGTAGTTTGGATACCCAACGAAACTGACCGGAGCCTGAACGCTAAATGTAATAACCGGAGTCTGGATACTCAACGAAAATGACCGGAGCTTGAATCCTCAACGTAATAACCGGAGTCTGGATACTCAACAAAAATGACCAGAGCCTGAACGCTCAACGTAATAACTAGAGTCTGGATACTCAACGAAAATGACCGGAGCCTGAACGCTCAACGTAATAACCATAGTCTGGATACCCATTGAAACTGACCGGAGCCTGAACGCTCAACGTAATAACCGGAGTCTGGATACCCAACAAAACTAACTGGAGCCTGAACGCTCAACGTAAAAACTGGAGTCTGGATACCCAACGAAACTGACCGGAGCCTGAACGCTCAACGTAATAACCGGAGTCTGGATACCCAACTAAACTGACCGGAGCCTGAATGCTCAACTTAATAACCGGAGTATAGATACCAAACGAAACTGACCAGAGCCTGAACGCTCAACGTAATAACCGGAGTCTGGATACCCAACGAAACTGAATGGAGCCTGAACGCTCAACGTAATAACCGGAGTCTGGATACTCAACAAAAATGACCGGAGCCTGAACCCTCAACGTAATAACCGGACTCTAGATACCAAATGAAACTTACCGGAGCCTGAACGCTCAACGTAATAACCTTAGTCTGGATACCCAACCAAACTGACCGGAGCCAAAACGCTCAACGTAATAACCGGAGTCTGGAAACCCAATGAAACTGACCGGAGCCTGAATGCTCAACGTAATAACCGTAGTCTGGATACCCAACAAAACTGACCGGAGCCTGAACGATCAACGTAAAAACCGGAGTCTGGATACCCAACAAAACTGACCGGAGCCTGAACGCTCAACATAATAACCGGAGTATGGATACCCAATGAAACTGACCGGAGCCTGAACGCTCAACGTAATAACCGGAGTCTGGATACCCATCAAAACTGACCGGAGCCTGAACGCTCCACGTAAAAACCGGAGTCCGGATACCCAATGAAACTGATCGGAGCCTAGACGCTCAACGTAATAACCGGAGTCTGGATACCCAACAAAACTGACCGGAGCCTGAACGCTCAACGTAAAAACCGGAGTCTGGATACCCAACAAAACTGACCGGAGCTTGAACGCTCAACGTAATAATCGGAGTCTGGATACCCAACGAAACTGACCGAAGCCTGAACGCTCAACATAATAACCGTTGTCTGGATACCCAACGAAACTGACCGGAGCCTGAACGCTCAACGTAATAACCGGAGTCTGGATATCCAATGAAACTGACCGGAGCCTGAATGCTCAACATAATAACCGTAGTCTGGATACCCAACAAAACTGACCGTAGCCTGAACGCTCAACGTAAAAACCGGAGTCTGGATACCCAACGAAACTGACAGACTGAACGCTCAACGTAATAATTGCAATCTAGATACTCAATGAAAACGATCAGACCTTGAACGCTCAATATAATAACTTGAGTCTAGATACTCAACGAAACTGACCTGAGCCTGAACGGTCAACATAATAACCGAAGTCTGGATACCTAACGAAATTGACCGGAGTCTGAACGTTCAACGTAATAATAGGAGTCTGGATACCCAACAAAACTGACCGGAGCCTGAACGCTCAACGTAAAAACCGGAGTCTGGATACCCAACGAAACTGACCGGAGCCTGAACGCTCAACGTAATAACCGCAGTCTGGATACCCAACGAAACTGACCGAAGCTTGAACGCTCAACGTAATAACCGGAGTATGGATACCCAATGAAACTGACCGGAGCCTGAACGTTCAACGTAATAACCGGAGTCTGGATACCCAACAAAACTGACCGGAGCCTGAACGCTCAACGTAAAAACCGGAGTCTGGATACCCAACAAAACTGACCGGAGCCTGAACGCTCAACGTAATAACCGGAGTCTGGATACCCAACGAAACTGACCGAAGCTTGAACGCTCAACATAATAACCAGGGTCTGGATACTTAACAAAAACGATCGGAGCCTGAACGCTCAATGCAATAACTGGAGTCTGGATACTCAACGAAAATGACCGGAGCCTGAACGCTCAACGTAATAGCCGGACTCTGGATACCCAACGAAACTAACCGGAGCCTGAACGCTCAACATAATAACCGGAGTATGGATACCCAATGAAACTGACCGGAGCCTGAACGCTCAACGTAATAACCGGAGTCTGGATACCCATCAAAACTGACCGGAGCCTGAACGCTCCACGTAAAAACCGGAGTCCGGATACCCAATGAAACTGATCGGAGCCTAGACGCTCAACGTAATAACCGGAGTCTGGATACCCAACGAAACTGACCGGAGCCGGAATGCTCAATGTAATAACCGAAGTCTAGATACCTAACGAAACTGACCGGAGCCTGAACGCTCAACGTAATAATCGGAGTCTGGATACCAAACGAAACTGAACGAAGCCTGAATGCTCAACGTAATAACCGTTGTCTGGATACCCAACGAAACTGACCGGAGCCTGAACGCTCAACGTAATAACCGGAGTCTGGATATCCAATGAAACTGACCGGAGCCTGAATGCTCAACATAATAACCGTAGTCTGGATACCCAACAAAACTGACCGTAGCCTGAACGCTCAACGTAAAAACCGGAGTCTGGATACCCAACGAAACTGACAGACTGAACGCTCAACGTAATAATTGCAATCTAGATACTCAATGAAAACGATCAGACCTTGAACGCTCAATATAATAACTTGAGTCTAGATACTCAACGAAACTGACCTGAGCCTGAACGGTCAACATAATAACCGAAGTCTGGATACCTAACGAAATTGACCGGAGTCTGAACGTTCAACGTAATAATAGGAGTCTGGATACCCAACAAAACTGACCGGAGCCTGAACGCTCAACGTAAAAACCGGAGTCTGGATACCCAACGAAACTGACCGGAGCCTGAACGCTCAACGTAATAACCGCAGTCTGGATACCCAACGAAACTGACCGAAGCTTGAACGCTCAACGTAATAACCGGAGTCTGGATACCCAATGAAACTGACCGGAGCCTGAACGTTCAACGTAATAACCGGAGTCTGGATACCCAACAAAACTGACCGGAGCCTGAACGCTCAACGTAAAAACCGGAGTCTGGATACCCAACAAAACTGACCGGAGCCTGAACGCTCAACGTAATAACCGGAGTCTGGATACCCAACGAAACTGACCGAAGCTTGAACGCTCAACATAATAACCAGGGTCTGGATACTTAACAAAAACGATCGGAGCCTGAACACTCAATGCAATAACTGGAGTCTGGATACTCAACGAAAATGACCGGAGCCTGAACGCTCAACGTAATAGCCGGACTCTGGATACCCAACGAAACTAACCGGAGCCTGAACGCTCAACATAATAACCGGAGTCTGGATACCCAATGAAACTGACCTGAGACTGAATGCTCAACGTAATAACCGGAGTCTGGATACCCAACAAAACTGACCGGAGCCTGAACGCTCAACGTAAAAACCGGAGTCTGGATACCCAACGAAACTGACCGGAGCCTGAACGCTCAATGTAATAACCGGAGTCTGGATACCCAACGAAACTGACCGGAGCCTAAAAGCTCAACGTAATAACCGGAGTCTAGATACCAAACGAAACTGACCGGAGCCTGACGCTCAACGTAATAACCGAAGTCTGGATACCCAACGAAACTGAATGGAGCCTAAACGCTCAACGTAATAACCGCAGTCTGGATACTCAACGAAAATGATCAGAGCCTGAACGCTCAACATAATAACCAGAGTCTGGATACTCAACAAAAATGACCAGAGCCTGAACGCTCAACGTAATAACTAGAGTCTGGATACTCAACGAAAATGACCGGAGCCTGAACGCTCAACGTAATAACCAGAGTCTGGATACCCAATGAAACTGACCGGAGCCTGAACGCTCAACGTAATAACCGGAGTCTGGATACCCAACAAAACTAACTGGAGCCTAAACGCTCAACGTAAAAACCGGAGTCTGGATACAAAACCAAACTGACCGGAGCCAAAACGCTCAACGTAATAACCGGAGTCTGGAAACCCAATGAAACTGACCGGAGCCTAAATGCTCAACGTAATAACCGTAGTCTGGATACCCAACAAAACTGACCGGAGCCTGAACGATCAACGTAAAAACCGGAGTCTGGATACCCAACAAAACTGACCGGAGCCTGAACGCTCAACATAATAACCGGAGTATGGATACCCAATGAAACTGACCGGAGCCTGAACGCTCAACGTAATAACCGGAGTCTGGATACCCATCAAAACTGACCGGAGCCTGAACGCTCCACGTAAAAACCGGAGTCCGGATACCCAATGAAACTGATCGGAGCCTGGACGCTCAACGTAATAACCAGGGTCTGGATACCCAACGAAACTGACCGGAGCCTGAATGCTCAATGTAATAACCGGAGTCTAGATGCCTAACGAAACTGACCGGAGCCTGAACGCTCAACGTAATAATCGGAGTCTGGATACCCAACGAAACTAAACGAAGCCTGAATGCTCAACGTAATAACCGTTGTCTGGATACCCAACGAAACTGACCGGAGCCTGAACGCTCAATGTAATAACCGGAGTCTGGATACTCAACGAAAATGACCGGAGCCTGAATCCTCAACGTAATAACCGGACTCTGGATACCAAACAAAACTTACTGGAGCCTGAACGCTCAACGTAATAACCGGAGTCTGGATATCCAATGAAACTGACCGGAGCCTGAATGCTCAACATAATAACCGTAGTCTGGATACCCAACAAAACTGACCGTAGCCTGAACGCTCAACGTAAAAACCGGAGTCTGGATACCCAACGAAACTGACAGACTGAACGCTCAACGTAATAATTGCAATCTAGATACTCAATGAAAACGATCAGAGCTTGAACGCTCAATATAATAACTTGAGTCTAGATACTCAACGAAACTGACCTGAGCCTGAACGGTCAACATAATAACCGAAGTCTGGATACCCAACGAAATTGACCGGAGTCTGAACGTTCAACGTAATAATAGGAGTCTGGATACCCAACAAAACTGACCGGAGCCTGAACGCTCAACGTAAAAACCGGAGTCTGGATACCCAACGAAACTGACCGGAGCCTGAACGCTCAACGTAATAACCGCAGTCTGCATACCCAATGAAACAGACCGAAGCTTGAACGCTCAATGTAATAACCGGAGTCTGGATACCCAATGAAACTGACCGGAGCCTGAACGTTCAACGTAATAACCGGAGTCTGGATACCCAACAAAACTGACCGGAGCCTGAACGCTCAACGTAAAAACCGGAGTCTGGATACCCAACAAAACTGACCGGAGCCTGAATGCTCAACGTAATAACCGGAGTCTGGATACCCAACGAAACTGACCGAAGCTTGAACGCTCAACATAATAACCAGGGTCTAGATACTTAACAAAAACGATCGGAGCCTGAACGCTCAATGCAATAACTGGAGTCTGGATACTCAACGAAAATGACCGGAGCCTGAACGCTCAACGTAATAGCCGGACTCTGGATACCCAACGAAACTAACCGGAGCCTGAACGCTCTACATAATAACCGGAGTCTGGATACCCAATGAAACTGACCTGAGACTGAATGCTCAACGTAATAACCGGAGTCTGGATACCCAACAAAACTGACCGGAGCCTGAACGCTCAACGTAAAAACCGGAGTCTGGAAACCCAACGAAACTGACCGGAGCCTGAACGCTCAATGTAATAACCGGAGTCTGGATACCCAACGAAACTGACCGGAGCCTAAAAGCTCAACGTAATAACCGGAGTCTAGATACCAAACGAAACTGACCGGAGCCTGAACGCTCAACGTAATAACCGAAGTCTGGATACCCAACGAAACTGAATGGAGCCTAAACGCTCAACGTAATAACCGCAGTCTGGATACTCAACGAAAATGATCAGAGCCTGAACGCTCAACATAATAACCAGAGTCTGGATACTCAACAAAAATGACCAGAGCCTGAACGCTCAACGTAATAACTAGAGTCTGGATACTCAACGAAAATGACCGGAGCCTGAACGCTCAACGTAATAACCAGAGTCTGGATACCCAATGAAACTGACCGGAGCCTGAACGCTCAACGTAATAACCGGAGTCTGGATACCCAACAAAACTAACTGGAGCCTGAACGCTCAACGTAAAAACCGGAGTCTGGATACCCAACGAAACTGACCGGAGCCTGAACGCTCAACGTAATAACCGGAGTCTGGATACCCAACTAAACTAACCGGAGCCTGAATGCTCAACGTAATAACCGGAGTATAGATACCAAACGAAACTGACCGGAGCCTGAACGCTCAACGTAATAACCAGAGTCTGGATACCCAACGAAACTGAATGGAGCCTGAACGCTCAACGTAATAACCGGAGTCTAGATACTCAACGAAAATGACCGGAGCCTAAACCCTCAACGTAATAACCAAACTCTATATACCAAACGAAACTTACCAGAGCCTGAACGCTCAACGTAATAACCTTAGTCTGGATACCCAACCAAACTAACCGGAGCCAAAACGCTCAACGTAATAACCGGAGTATGGAAACCCAATGAAACTGGCCGGAGCCTGAATGCTCAACGTAATAACCGTAGTCTGGATACCCAACAAAACTGACCGTAGCCTGAACGCTCAACGTAAAAACCGGAGTCTGGATACCCAACGAAACTGACCGGAGCCTGAACGCTGAACGTAATATCCGGAGTCTGAATACCCAACGAAACTGACCAGAGCTTGAACGCTCAACGTAATAACCAGAGTCTGGATACTTAACAAAACCGACCGGAGCCTGAACGCTCAATGTAATAACTGGAGTCTGGATACTCAACGAAAATGACCGGAGCCTGAACGCTCAACGTAATAGCCGGACTCTGGATACCCAACGAAACTGACCAGAGCCTGAATGCTCAACATAATAACCGGAGTCTGGATACCCAATGAAACTGACCGGATCCTGAACGCTCAAAGTAATAACCGGAGTCTGGATACCCAACAAAACTGACCGGAGCCTGAACGATCAACGTAAAAACCGGAGTCTGGATACCCAACGAAACTGATCGGAGCCTGAACGCTCAACGTAATAACCGGAGTATGGATACCCAATGAAACTGACCGGAGCCTGAACACTCAACGTAATAACCGGAGTCTGGATACCCATCAAAACTGACCGGAGCCTAAACGCTCAACGTAAAAACCGGAGTCCAGATACCCAATGAAACTGACCGGAGCCTGGACGCTCAACGTAATAACCGGAGTCTGGATACCTAACGAAACTGACCGGAGCCTGAATGCTCAATGTAATAACCGGAGTCTAGATACCTAACGAAACTGACCGGAGCCTGAACACTCAACGTAATAATCGGAGTCTGGATACCCAACGAAACTGAACGGAGCGTGAATGCTCAATGTAATAACCGTTGTCTGGATACCCAATTAAACTGACCGGAGCCTGAACGCTCAATGTAATAACCGGAGTCTGGATACTCAACGAAAATGACCGGAGCCTGAATCCTCAACGTAATAACCGGACTCTGGATACCAAACAAAACTTACCGGAGCCTGAACGCTCAACGTAATAACCAGAGGTTGGATACCCAATGAAACTGACCGGAGCCTGAATGCTCAACTTAATAACCGTAGTCTGGATACCCAACAAAACTGACTGTAGCCTGAACGCTCAACGTAAAAACCGGAGTCTGGATACCCAACGAAACTGACCGGAGACTGAACGCTCAACGTAATAATTGCAATCTGGATACTCAATGAAAATGATCAGAGCTTGAACGCTCAATATAATAACTTGAGTCTAGATACTCAACGAAACTGACCTGAGCCTGAACGGTCAACGTAATAACCGAAGTCTGGATACCCAACGAAACTGACCGGAGTCTGAACGTTCAACGTAATAATAGGAGTCTGGATACCCAACAAAACTAACCGGAGCCTGAACGCTCAACGTAAAAACCGGAGTCTGGATACCCAACGAAACTGACCGGAGCCTGAACGCTCAACGTAATAACCGCAGTCTGGATACCCAACGAAACTGACCGGAGCTTAAACGCTCAACGTAATAACCGGAGTCTGGATACCCAATGAAAATGACCGGAGCCTGAACGTTCAACGTAATAACCGGAGTCTGGATACCCAACAAAACTGACCGGAGCCTGAACGCTCAACGTAAAAACCGGAGTCTGGATACCCAACAAAACTGACCGGAGCCTGAACGCTCAACGTAATAACCGGAGTCTAGGTACCCAACGAAACTGACCGAAGCTTGAACGCTCAACATAATAACCAGGGTCTGGATACTTAAAAAAACGATCGGAGCCTGAACGCTCAACGCAATACCTGGAGTCTGGATACTCAACGAAAATGACCAGAGCCTGAACGCTCAACGTAATAGCCGGACTCTGGATACCCAACGAAACTGACCGGAGCCTGAACGATCAACATAATAACCGGAGTCTGGATACCCAATGAAACTGACCTGAGCCTGAATGCTCAACGTAATAACCGGAGTCTGGATACCCAACAAAACTGACCAGAGCCTGAACGCTCAACGTAAAAACCGGAGTCTGGATACCCAACGAAACTGACCGGAGCCTGAACGCTCAACGTAATAACCGGAGTTTGGATACCCAACGAAACTGACCGGAGCCTAAAAGCTCAACGTAATAACCGGAGGCTAGATACCAAATGAAACTGACCGGAGCCTGAACGCTCAACGTAATAAACGAAGTCTGGATACCCAACGAAACTGAATGGAGCCTAAACGCTCAACGTAATAACCGCAGTCGGGATACTCAACGAAAATGATCAGAGCCTGAACGCTCAACATAATAACCGGAGTCTGGATACTCAACAAAAATGACCAGAGCCTGAACGCTCAACGTAATAACTAGAGGCTGGATACTCAACGAAAATGACCGGAGCCTGAACGCTCAACGTAATAACCAGAGTCTGGATACCCAATGAAACTGACTGGAGCCTGAACGCTCAACGTAATAACTGGAGTCTGGATACCCAATGAAACTGACCGGAGCCAGAAAGCTCAACGTAAAAACCGGAGTCTGGATACCCAACGAAACTGACCGGAGTCTGAACGGTCAACGTAATAACCGGAGTCTGAATACCCAACGAAACTGACCGGAGCTTGAACGCTCAACGTAATAACCAGAGTCTGGATACTTAACAAAAACGACCGGAGCCTGAACGCTCAATTTAATAACTGGAGTCTGGATACTCAACAAAAATGACCGGAGCCTGAACGCTCAACGTAATAGCCGAACTCTGGATACCCAACGAAACTGACCGGAGCCTGAACGCTCAACATAATAACCGGAGTCTGGATACCCAATGAAACTGACCGGATCCTGAACGCTCAACGTAATAACCGGAGTCTGGATACCCAACAAAACTGACCGGAGCCTGAACGATCAACGTAAAAACCGGAGTCTGGATACCCAACAAAACTGACCGAAGCCTGAACGCTCAACTTAATAACCGGAGTATGGATACCCAATGAAACTGACCGGAGCCTGAACGCTCAACGTAATAACCGGAGTCTGGATACCCATCAAAACTGACCGGAGCCTGAACGCTCAACGTAAAAATCGGAGTCCGGATACCCAATGAAACAGACCGGAGCCTGGACGCTCAACGTAATAACCAGAGTCTGGATACCCAACGAAACTGACCGGAGCCTGAATGCTCAATGTAATAACCGGAGTCTAGATACCTATCGAAACTGACCAGAGCCTGAACATTCAACGTAATAATCGGAGTCTGGATACCCAACGAAACTGAACGGAGCCTGAATGCTCAATGTAATAACCGTTGTCTGGATACCCAACGAAACTGACCGGAGCCTGAACGCTCAATGTAATAACCGGAGCCTGAATCCTAAACGTAATAACCGGACTCTGGATACCAAACAAAACTTACCGGAGCCTGGTCGCTCAACGTAATAACCGGAGTCTGGATACCCAACGAAACTGACCGGAGTCAGAACGTTCAACGTAATAATAGGAGTCTGGATACCCAACAAAACTGACCGGAGCCTGAACGCTCAACGTAAAAACCGGAGTCTGGATACCCAACGAAACTGACCAGAGCCTGAACGCTCAACGTAATAACCGCAGTCTGGATACCCAACGAAACTGACCGAAGCTTGAACGCTCAACGTAATAACCGGTGTCTGGATACCCAATGAAACTGACCGGAGCCTGAACGTTCAACGTAATAACCGGAGTCTGGATACCCAACAAAACTGACCGGAGCCTGAACGCTCAACGTAAAAACCGGAGTCTGGATACCCAACAAAACTGACCGAAGCCTGAACGCTCAACGTAATAACCGGAGTCTGGATACCCAACGAAACTGACCGAAGCTTGAACGCTCAACATAATAACCAGGGTTTGGATACTTAACAAAAACGATCGGAGCCTGAACGATCAACGCAATAACTGGAGTCTGGATACTCAACGAAAATGACCGGAGCCTGAACGCTTAACGTAATAGCCGGACTCTGGATACCCAACGAAACTGATCGGACCCTGAACGCTCAACATAATAACCGGAGTCTGGATACCCAATGAAACTGACCTGAGCCTGAATGCTCAACGTAATAACCGGAGTCTGGATACCCAACAAAACTGACCGGAGCCTGAACGCTCAACGTAAAAACCAAAGTCTGGATACCCAACGAAACTGACCGGAGCCTGAACGCTCAACGTAATAACCGGAGTCTGGATACCCAACGAAACTGACCGGAGCCTAAAAGCTCAACGTAATAACCGGAGTCTAGATACCAAACGAAACTGACCGGAGCCTGAACGCTCAACGTAATAACCGAAGTCTGGATACCCAACGAAACTGAATGGAGCCTAAACGCTCAACGTAATAACCACAGTCTGGATACTCAACGAAAATGATAAGAGCCTGAACGCTCAACATAATAACCGGAGTCTAGATACTCAACAAAAATGACCAGAGCCTGAACGCTCAACGTAATAACTAGAGTCTGGATATTTAACGAAAATGACCGGAGCCTGAACGCTCAACGTAATAACCAGAGTCTGGATACCCAATGAAACTGACCGGAGCCTGAATGCTCAACGTAATAACCGGAGTCTGGATACCCAACAAAACTAACTGGAGCCCGAGCACTCAACGTAAAAACCGGAGTCTGGATACCCAACGAAACTGACCGGAGCCTGAACGCTCAACGTAATAACCGGAGTCTGGATACCCAACTAAACTGACCGGAGCCTGAATGCTCAACGTAATAACCGGAGTATAGATACCAAACGAAACTGACCGGAGCCTGAACGCTCAACGTAATAACCGGAGTCTGGATACCCAACAAAACTGAATGGAGCCTGAACGCTCAACGTAATAACCGGAGTCTGGATACTCAACGAAAATGACCGGAGCCTGAACCCTTAACGTAATAACCGGACTCTAGATACCAAACGAAACTTACCGGAGCCTGAACGCTCAAAATAATAACCTTAGTATGGATACCCAACCAAATTGACCGGAGCCAAAACGCTCAACGTAATAACCGGAGTCTGGAAACCCAATGAAACTGACCGGAGCCTGAATGCTCAACGTAATAACCGTAGTCTGGATACCCAACAAAACTGACCGTAGCCTGAACGCTCAACGTAAAAACCGGAGTCTGGATACCCAACGAAACTGACCGGAGCCTGAACGCTCAACGTAATATCCACAATCTGGATACTCAATGAAAATGATCAGAGCTTGAACGCTCAATATAATAACTTGAGTCTGGATACTAACCGAAACTGACCTGAGCCTGAACGGTCAACGTAATAACCGGAGTCTGGATACCCAATGAAACTGACCGGAGCCAGAAAGCTCAACGTAAAAACCGGAGTCTGGATACCCAACGAAACTGACCGGAGTCTGAACGCTCAACGTAATAACCGGAGTCTGAATACCCAACGAAACTGACCGGAGCTTGAACGCTCAACGTAATAACCAGAGTCTGGATACTTAACAAAAATGACCGGAGCCTGAACGCTCAATGTAATAACTGGAGTCTAGATACTCAACGAAAATGACCGGAGCCTGAACGCTCAACGTAATAGCCGGACTCTGGATACCAAACGAAACTGACCGGAGCCTGAACGCTCAACATAATAACCGGAGTCTGGATACCCAATGAAACTGACCGGATCCTGAACGCTCAACGTAATAACCGGAGTCTGGATACCCAACAAAACTGACCGGAGCCTGAACGATCAACGTAAAAACCGGAGTCTGGATACCCAACGAAACTGACCGGAGCCTGAACGCTCAACGTAATAACCGGAGTATGGATACCCAATGAAACTGACCGGAGCCTGAACGCTCAACGTAATAACCGGAGTCTGGATACCCATCAAAACTGACCGGAGCCTGAACGCTCAACGTAAAAACCGGAGTCCGGATACCCAATGAAACTGACCGGAGCCTGGACGCTCAACGTAATAACCGGAGTCTGGATACCCAACGAAACTGACCGGAGCCTGAATGCTCAATGTAATAACCGGAGTCTAGATACCAAACGAAACTGACCGGAGCCTGAACGCTCAATGTAATAACCGGAGTCTGGATACCCAACAAAACTGAACGGACCCTGAATGCTCAACGTAATAACCGTAGTCTGGATACCCAACGAAACTGACCGGAGCCTGAACGCTCAATGTAATAACCAGAGTCTGGATACTCAACGAAAATGACCGGAGCCTGAATCCTCAACGTAATAACCGGACTCTGGATACCAAACAAAACTTACCGGAGCCTGGTCGCTCAACGTAATAACCGGAGTCTGGATACCCAACGAAACTGACCGGAGTCTGAACGTTCAACGTAATAATAGGAGTCTGGATACCCAACAAAACTGACCGGAGCCTGAACGCTCAACGTAAAAACCGGAGTCTGGATACCCAACGAAACTGACCGGATCCTGAACGCTCAACGTAATAATTGCAATCTGGATACTCAATGAAAATGATCAGAGCTTGAACGCTCAATATAATAACTTGAGTTAAGATACTCAACGAAACTGACCTGAGCCTGAACGGTCAACGTAATAACCGGAGTCTGGATACCCAACGAAACTGACCGGAGCCTGAACGTTCAACGTAATAATAGGAGTCTGGATACCCAACAAAACTGACCAGAGGCTGAACGCTCAATGTAAAAACCGGAGTCTGGATACCCAACGAAACTGACCGGAGCCTGAACGCTCAACGTAATAACCGGAGTCTGGATACCCAACAAAACTGACCGATGCTTGAACGCTCAACGTAATAACCGGAGTCTGGATACCCAATGAAACTGACCGGAGCCTGAACGTTCAACGTAATAACCGGAGTATGGATACCCAACAAAACTGACCGAAGCCTGAACGCTCAACGTAAAAACCGGAGTCTGGATACCCAACGAAACTGACCGGAGCCTGAACGCTCAACGTAATAACCAGGGTCTGGATACTTAACAAAAACGACCGGAGCCTGAACGCTCAACGCAATAACTGGAGTCTGAATACTCAACGAAAATGACCGGAGCCTAAACACTCAACGTAATAGCCGGACTATGGATACCCAACGAAACTGACCGGAGCCTGAACGCTCAACATAATAACCGGAGTCTGGATACCCAATGAAACTGACCGGAGCCTGAACGCTCAACGTAATAACCGGAGTCTGGATACTCATCAAAACTGACTGGAGCCTGAATGCTCAACGTAAAAACCGGAGTCTGGATACCCAACGAAACTGACCGGAGCCTGAACGCTCAACGTAATAACCGGAGTATGGATACCCCACGAAACTGACCGGAGCCTGAACGCTCAACGTAATAACCGGAGTCTGGATATCAAACGAAACTGACCAGAGCCTGAACGCTCAACGTAATAACCGGAGTCTGGATACCCAACGAAACTGAATGGAGCCTGAACGCTCAACGTAATAACCGAAGTCTGGATACTCAACGAAAATGACCGGAGCCTGAATGCTCAACGTAATAACCGGAGTCTAGATACCAAACGAAACTGACCGGAGCCTGAACGCTCAACGTAATAACTGGAGTCTGGATACCCAACGAAACTGACCGGAGCCTGAACGCTCAACGTAATAACCGGAGTCTGGATACCCAATGAAACTGACCAGAGCCTGAATGCTCAACGTAATAACCGGAGTCTGGATACCCAACCAAACTGACCGGAGCCTGAACGCTCAACGTAATAACCGGAGTCTGGATACCCAACGAAACTGACAGGAGCCTGAACGCTCAACGTAATAACCGTAGTCTGGATACCAAACGAAACTGACCGGAGCCTGAACGTTCAATGTACTAACCGGAGTCTGGATACCCAACAAAACTGACAGTAGCCTGAACGCTCAACGTAAAAACCGAAGTCTGGATACCCAACGAAACTGACCGGAGCCTGAACGCTCAACGTAATAACCGGAGTCTGGATACCTAACGAAACTGACCGAAGCTTGAACGCTCAATGTAATAACCAGGGTCTGGATACTTAACAAAAACGACCGGAGCCTGAACGCTCAATGCAATAACCGGAGTCTGGATACTCAACGAAAATGACCGGAGCCTGAATGCTCAACGTAATAGCCGGACTCTGGGTACCCAACGAAACTGACCGGAGCCTTAACGCTCAACGTAATAACCGGAGTCTGGATACCCATCGAAATTGGACGGAGCCTAAACGCTCAATGTAATAACCGGAGTCTGGATACTCAACGAAACTGACCGGAGCTTGAATGCTCAACGTAATAACCGGAGTCTAGATACCAACCGAAACTGACCGGAGCCTGAACGCTCAACGTAATAACCGGAGTCTGGATACCCAACGAAACTGACCGGAGCCTGAACGCTCAACGTAATAATCGGAGTCTGGATACTCAATTAAACTGACCGGAGCCTGAATGCTCAACGTAATAACCGGAGTTTGGATACCCAACCAAACTGACCGGAGCTTGAACGCTCAACGTAATAACTGGAGTCTGGATACCCAACGAAACTGACAGGAGCCTGAACGCTCAACGTAATAACCGGAGTCTGGATACCAAACGAAACTGGCCGGAGCCTTAATGCTCAGCGTAATAACCGGAGTCTGGATACCCAACGAAATTGAATGGAGCCTGAACGCTCAAAGTAATAACCGGAGTCTGGATACTCAACGAAAATGACCGGAGCCTGAACGCTCAACGTAATAACCGGACTCTGGATATCAAACGAAACTTACCGGAGCCTAAACGCTCAACCTAATAACCTGAGTCTGGATACTCAACAAAAATGACCAGAGCCTGAACGCTCAGCGTAATAACTAGAGTCTGGATACTCAACGAAAATGACCGGAGCCTGAACGCTCAACGTAATAACCAGAGTCTGGATACCAAACGAAACAGACCAGAGCCTGAACGCTCAACGTAATAACCGGAGTCTGGATACCCAACGAAACTGACCGGAGCCTGAATGCTCAACGTAATAACCGGAGTCTAGATACCAAACGAAACTGACCAGAGCCTGAACGCTCAACGTAATAACCGGAGTCTGGATACCCAACGAAACTGAATGGAGCCTGAACGCTCAACGTAATAACCGAAGTCTGGATACTCAACGAAAATGACCGGAGCCTGAACCCTCAACGTAATAACCGGACTCAGGATACCAAATGAAACTTATCGAAGCCTGAACGCTCAACGTAATAACCGGAGTCTGGATACCCAACCAAACTGACCGGAGCCTGAACGCTCAACGTAATAACCGGAGTCTGGATACCCAATGAAACTGACCGGAGCCTGAATGCTCAACGTAATAACCAGAGTCTGGATACCCAACAAAACTGACCGTAACCTGAATGCTCAACGTAAAAACCGGAGTCTGGATACCCAACGAAGCTGACCGGAGCTTGAATGCTCAACGTAATAACCGCAATCTGGATACTCAATGAAAATGATCAGAGCTTGAACGCTCAATATAATAACTTGAGTTTGGATACTCAACGAAACTAACCTGAGCCTGAACGGTCAACGTAATAACCGGAGTTTGGATACCCAACGAAATTGACCGGAGCCTGAAAGCTCAACGTAAAAACCGGAGTCTGGATACGCAACGAAACTGACCGGAGGTTGAACGCTCAACGTAATAACCAGAGTCTGGATACTTAACAAAAACAATAGAAGCCTCAACGCTCAATGTAATAACTGGAGTCTGGATACTCAACGAAAATGACCGGAGCCTGAATGCTCAACGTAATAGCCGGACTCTGGATTCCCAACGAAACTGACCGGAGGCTGAACGCTCAACGTAATAACCGGAGTCTGGATACCCATCGAAATTGGACGGAGCCTAAACGCTCAATGTAATAACTGGAGTCTGGATACTCAACGAAACTGACCGGAGCTTGAATGCTCAACGTAATAACCGGAGTCTAGATACCAACCGAAACTGACCGGAGCCTGAACGCTCAACGTAATAACCGGAGTCTGGATACCCAACGAAACTGACCGGAGCCTGAACGCTCAACGTAATAATCGGAGTCTGGATACCCAATTAAACTGACCGGAGCCTGAATGCTCAACGTAATAACCGGAGTTTGGATACCCAACCAAACTGACCGGAGCTTGAACGCTCAACGTAATAACTGGAGTCTGGATACCCAACGAAACTGACAGGAGCCTGAACGCTCAACGTAATAACCGGAGTCTGGATACCAAACGAAACTGGCCGGAGCCTTAATGCTCAGCGTAATAACCGGAGTCTGGATACCCAACGAAATTGAACGGAGCCTGAACGCTCAAAGTAATAACCGGAGTCTGGATACTCAACGAAAATGACCGGAGCCTGAACGCTCAACGTAATAACCGGACTCTGGATATCAAACGAAACTTACCGGAGCCTAAACGCTCAACCTAATAACCTGAGTCTGGATACTCAACAAAAATGACCAGAGCCTGAACGCTCAGCGTAATAACTAGAGTCTGGATACTCAACGAAAATGACCGGAGCCTGAACGCTCAACGTAATAACCAGAGTCTGGATACCAAACGAAACAGACCAGAGCCTGAACGCTCAACGTAATAACCGGAGTCTGGATACCCAACGAAACTGACCGGAGCCTGAATGCTCAACGTAATAACCGGAGTCTAGATACCAAACGAAACTGACCAGAGCCTGAACGCTCAACGTAATAACCAGAGTCTGGATACCCAACGAAACTGAATGGAGCCTGAACGCTCAACGTAATAACCGAAGTCTGGATACTCAACGAAATTGACCGGAGCCTGAACCCTCAACGTAATAACCGGACTCAGGATACCAAATGAAACTTATCGAAGCCTGAACGCTCAACGTAATAACCGGAGTCTGGATACCCAACCAAACTGACCGGAGCCTGAACGCTCAACGTAATAACCGGAGTCTGGATACCCAATGAAACTGACCGTAGCCTGAATGCTCAACGTAATAACCAGAGTCTGGATACCCAACAAAACTGACCGTAACCTGAATGCTCAACGTAAAAACCGGAGTCTGGATACCCAACGAAGCTGACCGGAGCCTGAATGCTCAACGTAATAACCGCAATCTGGATACTCAATGAAAATGATCAGAGCTTGAACGCTCAATATAATAACTTGAGTTTGGATACTCAACGAAACTAACCTGAGCCTGAACGGTCAACGTAATAACCGGAGTTTGGATACCCAACGAAATTGACCGGAGTCTGAAAGCTCAACGTAAAAACCGGAGTCTGGATACGCAACGAAACTGACCGGAGCTTGAACGCTCAACGTAATAACCAGAGTCTGGATACTTAACAAAAACAATAGAAGCCTCAATGCTCAATGTAATAACTGGAGTCTGGATACTCAACGAAAATGACCGGAGCCTGAATGCTCAACGTAATAGCCGGACTCTGGATTCCCAACGAAACTGACCGGAGGCTGAACGCTCAACGTAATAACCGGAGTCTGGATACCCATCGAAATTGGACGGAGCCTAAACGCTCAATGTAATAACCGGAGTCTGGATACTCAACGAAACTGACCGGAGCTTGAATGCTCAACGTAATAACCGGAGTCTAGATACCAACCGAAACTGACCGGAGCCTGAACGCTCAACGTAATAACCGGAGTCTGGATACCCAACGAAACTGACCGGAGCCTGAATGCTCAACGTAATAATCGGAGTCTGGATACCCAATTAAACTGACCGGAGCCTGAATGCTCAACGTAATAACCGGAGTTTGGATACCCAACCAAACTGACCGGAGCTTGAACGCTCAACGTAATAACTGGAGTCTGGATACCCAACGAAACTGATAGGAGCCTGAACGCTCAACGTAATAACCGGAGTCTGGATACCAAACGAAACTGGCCGGAGCCTTAATGCTCAGCGTAATAACCGGAGTCTGGATACCCAACGAAATTGAACGGAGCCTGAACGCTCAAAGTAATAACCGGAGTCTGGATACTCAACGAAAATGACCGGAGCCTGAACGCTCAACGTAATAACCGGACTCTGGATATCAAACGAAACTTACCGGAGCCTAAACGCTCAACCTAATAACCTGAGTCTGGATACTCAACAAAAATGACCAGAGCCTGAACGCTCAGCGTAATAACTAGAGTCTGGATACTCAACGAAAATGACCGGAGCCTGAACGCTCAACGTAATAACCAGAGTCTGGATACCAAACGAAACAGACCAGAGCCTGAACGCTCAACGTAATAACCGGAGTCTGGATACCCAATGAAACTGACCGGAGCCTGAATGCTCAACGTAATAACCGGAGTCTAGATACCAAACGAAACTGACCAGAGCCTGAACGCTCAACGTAATAACCGGAGTCTGGATACCCAACGAAACTGAATGGAGCCTGAACGCTCAACGTAATAACCGAAGTCTGGATACTCAACGAAAATGACCAGAGCCTGAACCCTCAACGTAATAACCGGACTCAGGATACCAAATGAAACTTATCGAAGCCTGAACGCTCAACGTAATAACCGGAGTCTGGATACCCAACCAAACTGACCGGAGCCTGAACGCTCAACGTAATAACCGGAGTCTGGATACCCAATGAAACTGACCGGAGCCTGAATGCTCAACGTAATAACCAGAGTCTGGATACCCAACAAAACTGACCGTAACCTGAATGCTCAACGTAAAAACCGGAGTCTGGATACCCAACGAAGCTAACCGGAGCCTGAATGCTCAACGTAATAACCGCAATCTGGATACTCAATGAAAATGATCAGAGCTTGAACGCTCAATATAATAACTTGAGTTTGGATACTCAACGAAACTAACCTGAGCCTGAACGGTCAACGTAATAACCGGAGTTTGGATACCCAACGAAATTGACCGGAGCCTGAAAGCTCAACGTAAAAACCGGAGTCTGGATACGCAACGAAACTGACCGGAGCTTGAACGCTCAACGTAATAACCAGAGTCTGGATACTTAACAAAAACAATAGAAGCCTCAACGCTCAATGTAATAACTGGAGTCTGGATACTCAACGAAAATGACCGGAGCCTGAATGCTCAACGTAATAGCCGGACTCTGGATTCCCAACCAAACTGACCGGAGGCTGAACGCTCAACGTAATAACCGGAGTCTGGATACCCATCGAAATTGGACGGAGCCTAAACGCTCAATGTAATAACCGGAGTCTGGATACTCAACGAAACTGACCGGAGCTTGAATGCTCAACGTAATAACCGGAGTCTAGATACCAACCGAAACTGACCGGAGCCTGAACGCTCAACGTAATAACCGGAGTCTGGGTACCCAACGAAACTGACCGGAGCCTGAACGCTCAACGTAATAATCGGAGTCTGGATACCCAATTAAACTGACCGGAGCCTGAATGCTCAACGTAATAACCGGAGTTTGGATACCCAACCAAACTGACCGGAGCTTGAACGCTCAACGTAATAACTGGAGTCTGGATACCCAACGAAACTGACAGGAGCCTGAACGCTCAACGTAATAACCGGAGTCTGGATACCAAACGAAACTGGCCGGAGCCTTAATGCTCAGCGTAATAACCGGAGTCTGGATACCCAACGAAATTGAACGGAGCCTGAACGCTCAAAGTAATAACCGGAGTCTGGATACTCAACGAAAATGACCGGAGCCTGAACGCTCAACGTAATAACCGGACTCTGGATATCAAACGAAACTTACCGGAGCCTAAACGCTCAACCTAATAACCTGAGTCTGGATACTCAACAAAAATGACCAGAGCCTGAACGCTCAGCGTAATAACTAGAGTCTGGATACTCAACGAAAATGACCGGAGCCTGAACGCTCAACGTAATAACCAGAGTCTGGATACCAAACGAAACAGACCAGAGCCTGAACGCTCAACGTAATAACCGGAGTCTGGATACCCAACGAAACTGACCGGAGCCTGAATGCTCAACGTAATAACCGGAGTCTAGATACCAAACGAAACTGACCAGATCCTGAACGCTCAACGTAATAACCGGAGTCTGGATACCCAACGAAACTGAATGGAGCCTGAACGCTCAACGTAATAACCGAAGTCTGGATACTCAACGAAAATGACCGGAGCCTGAACCCTCAACGTAATAACCGGACTCAGGATACCAAATGAAACTTATCGAAGCCTGAACGCTCAACGTAATAACCGGAGTCTGGATACCCAACCAAACTGACCGGAGCCTGAACGCTCAACGTAATAACCGGAGTCTGGATACCCAATGAAACTGACCGGAGCCTGAATGCTCAACGTAATAACCAGAGTCTGCATACCCAACAAAACTGACCGTAACCTGAATGCTCAACGTAAAAACCGGAGTCTGGATACCCAACGAAGCTGACCGGAGCCTGAATGCTCAACGTAATAACCGCAATCTGGATACTCAATGAAAATGATCAGAGCTTGAACGCTCAATATAATAACTTGAGTTTGGATACTCAACGAAACTAACCTGAGCCTGAACGGTCAACGTAATAACCGGAGTTTGGATACCCAACGAAATTGACCGGAGCCTGAAAGCTCAACGTAAAAACCGGAGTCTGGATACGCAACGAAACTGACCGGAGCTTGAACGCTCAACGTAATAACCAGAGTCTGGATACTTAACAAAAACAATAGAAGCCTCAACGCTCAATGTAATAACTGGAGTCTGGATACTCAACGAAAATGACCGGAGCCTGAATGCTCAACGTAATAGCCGGACTCTGGATTCCCAACGAAACTGACCGGAGGCTGAACGCTAAACATGATAACCGGAGTCTGGATACCCAATGAAACTGACCGGAGCCTGAATGCTAAACGTAATAACCGGAGTCTGGTTACCCAACAAAACTGACCGGAGCCTGAACGATCAACGTAAAAACCGGAGTCTGGCTACCCAACCAAACTGACCGGAGCCTGAACGCTCAACGTAATAACCGGAGTCTGGATACCCAATGAAACTGACCGGAGCCTGAACACTCAACGTAATAACCGGAGTCTGGATACCCAACAAAACTGACCGGATCCTGAACGCTCAACGTAAAAACCGGAGTCCGGATACCCAACGAAACTGACCGGAGCCTGAACAATCAACGTAATAACCGGAGTCTGGATACCCAACGAAACTGACTGGAGCCTGAATGATGAACGTAATAACCGGAGTCTAGATACCAAACGAAACTGACCGGAGCTTGAACGCTCAACGTAATAACCAGCGTCTGATTACTTAACAAAAAAAATAGAAGCCTCAACGCTCAATGTAATAACCGGAGTCTGGATACCCAACGAAACTGAATGGAGCGTGAACGCTCAACGTAATAACCGGAGTCTGGATACTCAACAAAAATGACCGGAGCCTGAACCCTCAACGTAATAACCGGAATCTGGATACCAAACAAAACTTACCGGAGACTGAACGCTCAACGTAATAACCGGAGTCTGGATACCCAATGAAACTGACCGGAGCATGAATGCTCAACGTAATAACCGTAGTCTGGATACCCAACAAAATTGACCGTAGCCTGAACGCTCAACTTAAAAACCGGAGTCTGGATACCCAACGAAACTGACCAGAGCCTGAACGCTCAACGTAATAACCGCAATCTGGATACTCAATGAAAATGATCAGAGCTTGAACGCCCAATATAATATCTTGAGTCTGGATACTTAACGAAACTGACCTGAGCCTGAACGTTCAACATAATAACCAGGGTCTAGATACCTAATAAAAACGACCGGAGCCTGAACGCTCAATGCAATAACTGGAGTCTGGATACTCAACGAAAATGACCGGAGCCTGAACGCTCAATGTAAAAACCGGAGTCTGGATACCCAACGAAACTGACCGGAGCCTGAACGCTCAACGTAATAACCGGAGTCCGGATACCCAACGAAAATGACAGGAACCAGAACGCTCAACGTAATAACCGGAGTCTGGATACCAAACGAAACTGACCGGAGCCTTAATGCTCAACGTAATAACCGGAGTCTGGATACCCAACGAAACTGAACGGAGCCTAAATGCTCAACGTAATAACCATAGTCTGGATACTCAACGAAACTGACCGGAGCCTGAATGCTCAACGTAATAACCAGAGTCTAGATACCAAACGAAACTGACCGGAGCCTGAACGGTCAACGTAATAACCGGAGACTGGATACCCAACGAAACTGACCGGAGCCTGAACGCTCAACGTAATAACCGGAGTATGGATACCCAATGAAACTGACCGGAGCCTGAATGCTCAACGTAATAACCGGAATCTGGATACCCAACCAACCTGACCGGAGCCTGAACGCTCAACGTAATAACTGGAGTCTGGATACCCAACAAACCTGACAGAAGCCTGAACGCTCACCGTAATAAGCGGAGTCTGGATACCAAACGAAAATGACCGGAGCCTTAACGCTCAACGTAATAACCGGAGTCTGGATACCCAACGAAATTGAACGGAGCCTGAACGCTCAAAGTAATAACCGGAGTCTGGATACTCAACGAAAATGACCGGAGCCTGAATGCTCAACGTAATAACCAGACTCTGGATACCAAACGAAACTTACCGGAGCCTGAACGCTCAACCTAATAACCGGAGTCTGGATACCCAACGAAACTGACCGGAGCTTGAACACTAAACGTAATAACCGGAGTGTGGATACCCAATGAAACTGACCGGAGCCTGAATGCTCAACATAATAACCGGAGTCTGGATACCCAACAAAACTGACCGGAGCCTGAACGCTCAACCTAAAAACCGGAGTCTGGATAACCAACGAAACTGACCGGAGCCTGAACGCTCAACATAATAACCGCAATCTGGATACTCAACGAAAATGATCAGATCTTGAACGTTCAATGTAATAACTGGAGTCTGGATACTCAACGAAACTGACCTGAGCCTGAACGATCAACATAATAACCGGAGTCTGGATACCCAATGAAATTGACCGGAGCCTCAACGTTCAACGTAATAACCGGAGTCTAGATACTCAACGAAAATGACGGGAGCCTGAACGCTCAACGTAATAACCGCAGTCCGGATACTCAATGAAAATGATCAGAGCCTGAACCCTCAACGTAATAACCGGAGTCTGGATACCCGACCAAACTGATCGGAGCCTGAACGCTCAACGTAATAACCGGAGTCTGGATACCCAACCAAACTGACAGGAGCCTGAACGCTCAACGTAATAACCGGAGTCTGGAAACCCAATGAAACTGATTGGAGCCTGAATGCTCAACATAATAACCCTAGTCTGGATACCCAACGAAACTGACCGGAGCCTGAAGGCTCAACGTAATAACCGGAGTCCGGATACCCAACGAAAATGACAGGAACCAGAACGCTCAACGTAATAACCGGAGTCTGGATACCAAACGAAACTGACCGGAGCCTTAATGCTCAACGTAATAACCGGAGTCTGGATACCCAACGAAACTGAACGGAGCCTAAATGCTCAACGTAATAACCATAGTCTGGATACTCAACGAAACTGACCGGAGCCTGAATGCTCAACGTAATAACCAGAGTCTAGATACCAAACGAAACTGACTGGAGCCTGAACGGTCAACGTAATAACCGGAGACTGGATACCCAACGAAACTGATCGGAGCCTGAACGCTCAACGTAATAACCGGAGTATGGATACCCAATGAAACTAACCGGAGCCTGAATGCTCAACGTAATAACCGGAGTCTGGATACCCAACCAACCTGACCGGAGCCTGAACGCTCAACGTAATAACTGGAGTCTGGATACCCAACAAACCTGACAGAAGCCTGAACGCTCACCGTAATAAGCGGAGTCTGGATACCAAACGAAAATGACCGGAGCCTTAACGCTCAACGTAATAACCGGAGTCTGGATACCCAACGAAATTGAACGGAGCCTGAACGCTCAAAGTAATAACCGGAGTCTGGATACTCAACGAAAATGACCGGAGCCTGAATGCTCAACGTAATAACCAGACTCTGGATACCAAACGAAACTTACCGGAGCCTGAACGCTCAACCTAATAACCGGAGTCTGGATACCCAACGAAACTGACCGGAGCTTGAACACTAAACGTAATAACCGGAGTGTGGATACCCAATGAAACTGACCGGAGCCTGAATGCTCAACATAATAACCGGAGTCTGGATACCCAACAAAACTGACCGGAGCCTGAACGCTCAACCTAAAAACCGGAGTCTGGATAACCAACGAAACTGACCGGAGCCTGAACGCTCAACATAATAACCGCAATCTGGATACTCAACGAAAATGATCAGAGCTTGAACGTTCAATGTAATAACTGGAGTCTGGATACTCAACGAAACTGACCTGAGCCTGAACGATCAACATAATAACCGGAGTCTGGATACCCAATGAAATTGACCGGAGCCTGAACGTTCAACGTAATAACCGGAGTCTAGATACTCAACGAAAATGACGGGAGCCTGATTGCTCAACGTAATAACCGCAGTCCGGATACTCAATGAAAATGATCAGAGCCTGAACCCTCAACGTAATAACCGGAGTCTGGATACCCGACCAAACTGACCGGAGCCTGAACGCTCAACGTAATAACCGGAGTCTGGATACCCAACCAAACTGACAGGAGCCTGAACGCTCAACGTAATAACCGGAGTCTGGAAACCCAATGAAACTGATCGGAGCCTGAATGCTCAACATAATAACCCTAGTCTGGATACCCAACGAAACTGACCGGAGCCTGAACGCTCAACGTAATAACCGGAGTCCGGATACCCAACGAAAATGACAGGAACCAGAACGCTCAACGTAATAACCGGAGTCTGGATACCAAACGAAACTGACCGGAGCCTTAATGCTCAACGTAATAACCGGAGTCTGGATACCCAACGAAACTGAACGGAGCCTAAATGCTCAACGTAATAACCATAGTCTGGATACTCAACGAAACTGACCGGAGCCTGAATGCTCAACGTAATAACCAGAGTCTAGATACCAAACGAAACTGACCGGAGCCTGAACGGTCAACGTAATAACCGGAGACTGGATACCCAATGAAACTGACCGGAGCCTGAACGCTCAACGTAATAACCGGAGTATGGATACCCAATGAAACTAACCGGAGCCTGAATGCTCAACGTAATAACCGGAGTCTGGATACCCAACCAACCTGACCGGAGCCTGAACGCTCAACGTAATAAATGGAGTCTGGATACCCAACAAACCTGACAGAAGCCTGAACGCTCACCGTAATAAGCGGAGTCTGGATACCAAACGAAAATGACCGGAGCCTTAACGCTCAACGTAATAACCGGAGTCTGGATACCCAACGAAATTGAACGGAGCCTGAACGCTCAAAGTAATAACCGGAGTCTGGATACTCAACGAAAATGACCGGAGCCTGAATGCTCAACGTAATAATCAGACTCTGGATTCCAAACGAAACTTACCGGAGCCTGAACGCTCAACCTAATAACCGGAGTCTGGATACCCAACGAAACTGACCGGAGCTTGGACACTAAACGTAATAACCGGAGTGTGGATACCCAATGAAACTGACCGGAGCCTGAATGCTCAACATAATAACCGGAGTCTGGATACCCAACAAAACTGACCGGAGCCTGAACGCTCAACCTAAAAACCGGAGTCTGGATAACCAACGAAACTGACCGGAGCCTGAACGCTCAACATAATAACCGCAATCTGGATACTCAACGAAAATGATCAGAGCTTGAACGTTCAATGTAATAACTGGAGTCTGGATACTCAACGAAACTGACCTGAGCCTGAACGATCAACATAATAACCGGAGTCTGGATACCCAATGAAATTGACCGGAGCCTGAACGTTCAACGTAATAACCGGAGTCTAGATACTCAACGAAAATGACGGGAGCCTGAACGCTCAACGTAATAACCGCAGTCCGGATACTCAATGAAAATGATCAGAGCCTGAACCCTCAACGTAATAACCGGAGTCTGGATACCCGACCAAACTGACCGGAGCCTGAACGCTCAACGTAATAACCGGAGTCTGGATACCCAACCAAACTGACAGGAGCCTGAACGCTCAACGTAATAACCGGAGTCTGGAAACCCAATGAAACTGATCGGAGCCTGAATGCTCAACATAATAACCCTAGTCTTGATACCCAACGAAACTGACCGGAGCCTGAACGCTCAACGTAATAACCGGAGTCCGGATACCCAACGAAAATGACAGGAACCAGAACGCTCAACGTAATAACCGGAGTCTGGATACCAAACGAAACTGACCGGAGCCTTAATGCTCAACGTAATAACCGGAGTCTGGATACCCAACGAAACTGAACGGAGCCTAAATGCTCAACGTAATAACCATAGTCTGGATACTCAACGAAACTGACCGGAGCCTGAATGCTCAACGTAATAACCAGAGTCTAGATACCAAACGAAACTGACCGGAGCCTGAACGGTCAACGTAATAACCGGAGACTGGATACCCAACGAAACTGACCGGAGCCTGAACGCTCAACGTAATAACCGGAGTATGGATACCCAATGAAACTAACCGGAGCCTGAATGCTCAACGTAATAACCGGAGTCTGGATACCCAACTAACCTGACCGGAGCCTGAACGCTCAACGTAATAACTGGAGTCTGGATACCCAACAAACCTGACAGAAGCCTGAACGCTCACCGTAATAAGCGGAGTCTGGATACCAAACGAAAATGACCGGAGCCTTAACGCTCAACGTAATAACCGGAGTCTGGATACCCAACGAAATTGAACGGAGCCTGAACGCTCAAAGTAATAACCGGAGTCTGGATACTCAACGAAAATGACCGGAGCCTGAATGCTCAACGTAATAACCAGACTCTGGATTCCAAACGAAACTTACCGGAGCCTGAACGCTCAACCTAATAACCGGAGTCTGGATACCCAACGAAACTGACCGGAGCTTGGACACTAAACGTAATAACCGGAGTGTGGATACCCAATGAAACTGACCGGAGCCTGAATGCTCAACATAATAACCGGAGTCTGGATACCCAACAAAACTGACCGGAGCCTGAACGCTCAACCTAAAAACCGGAGTCTGGATAACCAACGAAACTGACCGGAGCCTGAACGCTCAACATAATAACCGCAATCTGGATACTCAACGAAAATGATCAGAGCTTGAACGTTCAATGTAATAACTGGAGTCTGGATACTCAACGAAACTGACCTGAGCCAGAACGATCAACATAATAACCGGAGTCTGGATACCCAATGAAATTGACCGGAGCCTGAACGTTCAACGTAATAACCGGAGTCTAGATACTCAACGAAAATGACGGGAGCCTGAACGCTCAACGTAATAACCGCAGTCCGGATACTCAATGAAAATGATCAGAGCCTGAACCCTCAACGTAATAACCGGAGTCTGGATACCCGACCAAACTGACCGGAGCCTGAACGCTCAACGTAATAACCGGAGTCTGGATACCCAACCAAACTGACAGGAGCCTGAACGCTCAACGTAATAACCGGAGTCTGGAAACCCAATGAAACTGATCGGAGCCTGAATGCTCAACATAATAACCCTAGTCTGGATACCCAACAAAACTGACCGTAGCCTGAACACTCAACGTAAAAACCGGAGTCTGGATACCCAACGAAACTAACCGGAGCCCGAACGCTCAACGTAATAACCTCAATCTGTATACTCAATGAAAATGATCAGAGCTTGAACGCTCAATATAATAACTTGAGTCTGAATACTCAACGAAACTGACCTGAGCCTGAACGGTCAACGTAATAACCGGAGTCTGGATACCCAACGACAATGACCAGAGCCTGAAAGCTCAACGTAAAAACCGGAGTCTGGATACCCAACAAAACTGACCGGAGCCTGAACGCTCAACGTAATAACCGGAGTCTGGATACCCAACGAAACTGACCGGAGCTTGAACGCTCAACATAATAACCAGAGTCTGGATACTTAACAAAAACGAGAGGAGCCTGAACGCTCAATGTAATAACTGGAGTCTGGATACTCAACGAAAATGACCGGAGCCTGAACGCTCAACGTAATAACCAGAGTCTAGATACCAAACGAAATTGAGCGGAGCATGAACACTCAACATAATAACCAGAGTCTGGATACCCAATGAAACTGACCGGAGCCTGGACGCTCAACGTAATAACCGGAGTCTGGATACCCAACAAAACTGACCGGAGCCTGAACGATCAACATAAAAACCGGAGTCTGGATACCCAACGAAACTGACTGGAGCTTGAACGCTCAACGTAATAACCGGAGTCTGGATACCCAATGAAACTGACCGGAGCCTGAACGCTCAACGTAATAACCGGAGTCTGGATACCCAATAAAACTGACCAGAGCCTTAACGCTCAACGTAAAAACCGGAGTCCGGATACCCAACGAAACTGACCGGAGCCTGAACGCTCAACGTAATAACCGGAGTCTGGATACCCAACGAAACTGACCGGAGCCTGAATGCTCAACGTAATAATCGGAGTCTAGATACCAAACGAAACTGACCGGAGCCTGAACGCTCAACGTAATAACCGGAGTCTGGATACCCAACGAAACTGCATGGAGCCTGAACCCTCAACGTAATAACCGGATTCTGGATACTCAACGAAAATGACCGGAGCCTGAACCCTCAACGTAATAACCGGACTCTGGATACCAAACAAAACTTACCGGAGCCTGAACGCTCAACGTAATAACCGGAGTCTGGATACCCAATTAAACTGACCGGAGCCTGAATAATCAACGTGATAACCGTAATCTGGATACCCAACAAAACTGACCGTAGCCTGAACGCTCAACGTAAAAATCGGAGTCTGGATACCCAACGAAACTTACCAGAGCCTGAACACTCAACGTAATAACCGCAATCTGGATAGTCAATGAAAATTATCAGAGGTTGAACGCTCAATATAATAACTTGAATCTGGATACTCAACGAAACTGACCTGAGCCTGAACGTTCAACGTAATAATTGGAGTCTGGATACTCAACGATACTGACCTGAGCCTGAACGCTCATCGTAATAATCGGACTCTGGATACCCAACGAAACTCATCGGAGCCTGAACGCTCAACGTAATAACCGGAGTCTGGATACCCAACGAAACTGACCGGAGCCTGAACGCTCAACGTAATAACCAGAGTCTGGATACCCAATGAAACTGACCGGAGCCTTAACGTTCAACGTAATAACCGGAGTCTGGATACCCAACAAAACTGACCGGAGCCTGAACGCTCAACGTAAAAACCGGAGTCTGCATACCCAACGAAACTGACCGGAGCCTGAACGCTCAACGTAATAACCGGAGTCTGGATACCCAACGAAGCTGACCAAAGCTTGAACGCTCAACGTAATAACCAGGGTCTGGATACTTAATAAAAATGACCGGAGCCTGAACGCTAAATGCAATAACTGCAGTGTGGATACTCAACGAAAATGACCGGAGCCTGAACGCTCAACGTAATAGCCGGACTCTGGATACCCAACGAAACTGACCGGAGCCTGAACGCTCAACATAATAACCGGAGTCTGGATACCCAATGAAACTGACCGGAGCCTGAACGCTCAACGTAATAACCGGAGTTTGGATACCCAACAAAACTGATTGGAGCCTGAACGCTCAACGTAAAAACCGGAGTCTGGATACCCAACGAAACTGACCAGAGCCTGAATGCTCAACGTAATAACCGGAGTCCGTATACCCAACAAAAATGATAGGAACCCGAACGCTCAACGTAATAACCGGAGTCTGGATACCAAACGAAACTGACCGGAGCCTTAACGCTCAACGTAATAACCGGAGTCTAGATACCCAACGAAACTGAACGGAGCCTAAACGCTCAACGTAATAACCAAAGTCTGGATACTCAACGAAATTGACCGGAGCCTGAACGGTCAACGTAATGACTGGAGTCTGGATACTTAATAAAAATGACCGGGGCTTGCACGCTCAACGTAATAACCGGATTCTGGATACTCAACGAAAATGATCGGAGCCTGAACGCTCAACGTAATGAATGGAGTCTGGATACTCAAACAAATGACCAGAGCCTGAACACTCAACGCAATAACCTGAACGCTCAATGTAATGACCGGAGTCTGGATACTCAATGAAAATGACCGGAGCCTGAACGCTCATCTTAATAACCAGAGTCTGGATACTCAACGAAAATGATCTGAGCCTGAACGTTCAATGGAATGACCAGAGTCTAAACGCTCAACGTAATAACCTGAACGCTCAACGTAATGACCAAAGTCTGGATACTCAACGAAAATGAACGGAGCCTGAATGCTCAACGTAATGACCGGAGTCTGGATACTCAACAAAAATGACCGGAGCTTGCACGCTCAACGTAATAACCGGAGTCTGGATACTCAACGAAAATGACCGGAGCCTGAACGCTCAGCGTAATAACCGGAGTCTGGATACTCAACAAAAATGACCGGAGCCTGAACGCTTAACGTAATGACCGGAGTCTGGATACTCAACTAAAATGACCGGAGCCTGAACGCTCAACGTAATCATTGGAGTCCGGATACTCAACAAAAATATTCCGAGCCTGAACGCTCAACGTAATCACCGGAGTCTGGTTACTCAAAGAAAATGACCGGAGCCTTAACTCTCAACGTAATGACCGGAGTCTGGATACTCAACCAAAACGACCGGAGCCTGAATGCTCAATGTAATAACCTGATCGCTCAACGTAATGACCAGAGTCTGGTTACTCAACGAAAATGACCGGAGCCTGAACGCTCAACATAATGACCGGAGTCTGGGTACTCAACAAAAATGACCGGAGCCTGAACGCTCAATTTAATAACCTGAACGCTCAACGTAATGACCGGAGTCTAGATAATTAAAGAAAATGACCGGAGCCTGAACGCTCATCGTTATAACCAGAGTCTGGATACTCAACGAAAATGATCCGAGCCTGAACGCTCAACGTAATGACTGGAGTCTTGTTATTCATCGAAAATGACCGGAGCCTGAACGCTCAACGTAATGCCGGAGTCTGGATAATCAACGAAAATGACCGGAGTCTAAACGCTCAACGTAATAACCTGAACATTCAACGTAATGACCGGAGTCTGGATACTCAACGAAAATGATCGGAGCCTGAACGGTCAACGTAATGACCGGAGTCTGGATACTCAACAAAAATGACCGGAGCTTGCACGCTCAACGTAATAACCGGAGTCTGGATACTCAACGAAAATGATGGGAGCCTGAACGCTCAACGTAATGACTAGAGTCTGGATACTCAAACAAATGATCGGAGCCTGAACACTCAACGTAATAACCTGAACGCTTAATGTAATGACCGTAGTCTGGATACTCAAACAAATGACCGGAGCCTGAACACTCAACGTAATAACCTGAACGCTCAATGTAATGACCGGAGTCTGGATACTCAACGAAAATGACCTGAGCCTGAACGCTCATCGTAATAACCATAGTATGGATACTCAACGAAAATGATCTGAGCATGAACGCTCAACGGAATGACCGGAGTCTAAACGCTCAACGTAATATCCTGAACGCTCAACGTAATGACCAAAGTCTGGATACTCAACGAAAATGAACGGAGCCTGAATGCCCGACGTAATGACCGGAGTCTGGATACTCAATAAAAATGACCGGAGCTTGCACGCTCAACGTAATAACCGGAGTCTGGATACCCAACCAAACTGACAGGAGCCTGAACGCTCAACGTAATAATCGGAGTCTGGAAACCCAATGAAACTGATCGGAGCCTGAATGCTCAACATAATAACCGTAGTCTGGATACCCAACAAAACTGACCGTAGCCTGAACGCTCAACGTAAAAACCGGAGTCTGGATACTCAACGAAATTGACCGGAGCCCGAACCCTCAACGTAATAACCGCAATCTGTATACTCAATAAAAATTATCAGAGCTTGAACGCTCAATATAATAACTTGAGTCTGGATACTCAACGAAACTGACCTGAGCCTGAACGGTCAACGTAATAACCGGAGTCTGGATACCCAACGAAAATGACCAGAGCCTGAAAGCTCAACGTAAAAACCGGAGTCTGGATACCCAACAAAACTGACCGGAGCCTGAACGCTCAACGTAATAACCGGAGTCTGGATACCCAACGAAACTGACCAGAGCTTGAACGCTCAACATAATAACCAGAGTCCGGATACTTAACAAAAACGACAGGAGCCTGAACGCTCAATGTAATAACTGGAGTCTGGATACTCAACGAAAATGACCGGAGCCTGAACGCTCAACGTAATAACCAGAGTCTAGATACCAAACGAAATTGAGCGGAGCCTGAACACTCAACATAATAACCAGAGTCTGGATACCCAATGAAACTGACCGGAGCCGGAACGCTCAACGTAATAACCGGAGTCTGGATACCCAACAAAACTGACCGGAGCCTGAACGATCAACGTAAAAACCGGAGTCTGGATACCCAACGAAACTGACTGGAGCTTAAACGCTCAACGTAATAACCGGAGTCTGGATACCCAATGAAACTGACCGGAGCCTGAACGCACAACGTAATAACCGGAGTCTGGATACCCAACAAAACTGACCGGAGCCTTAACGCTCAACGTAAAAACCGGAGTCCGGATACCCAACGAAACTGACCGGAGCCTGAACGCTCAACGTAATAACCGGAGTCTGGATACCCAACGAAACTGACCGGAGCCTGAATGCTCAACGTAATAATCAGAGTCTAGATACCAAACGAAACTGACCGGAGCCTGAACGCTCAACGTAATAACCGGAGTCTGGATACCCAACGAAACTGCATGGAGCCTGAACCCTCAACGTAATAACCGGATTCTGGATACTCAACGAAAATGACCGGAGCCTGAACCCTCAACGTAATAACCGGACTCTGGATACCAAACAAAACTTACCGGAGCCTGAACGCTCAACGTAATAACCGGAGTCTGGATACCCAATGAAACTGACCGGAGCCTGAATAATCAACGTGATAACCGTAATATGGATACCCAACAAAACTGACCGTAGCCTGAACGCTCAACGTAAAAACCGGAGTCTGGATACCCAACGAAACTTACCAGAGCCTGAACACTCAACGTAATAACCGCAATCTGGATAGTCAATGAAAATTATCAGAGGTTGAACGCTCAATATAATAACTTGAGTCTGGATACTCAACGAAACTGACCTGAGCCTGAACGTTCAACGTAATAATTGGAGTCTGGATACTCAACGATACTGACCTGAGCCTGAACGCTCAACGTAATAATCGGACTCTGGATACCCAACGAAACTCACCGGAGCCTGAACGCTCAACGTAATAACCGGAGTCTGGATACCCAACGAAACTGACCAGAGCCTGAACGCTCAACGTAATAACCAGAGTCTGGATACCCAATGAAACTGACCGGAGCCTGAACGTTCAACGTAATAACCGGAGTCTGGATACCCAACAAAACTGACCGGAGCCTGAACGCTCAACGTATAAACCGGAGTCTGGATATCCAACGAAACTGACCGGAGCCCTAATGCTCAACGTAATAACCGGAGTCTGGATACCCAACGAAGCTGACCAAAGCTTGAACGCTCAACGTAATAACCAGGGTCTGGATACTTAATAAAAATGACCGGAGCCTGAACGCTCAATGCAATAACTGGAGTGTGGATACTCAACGAAAATGACCGGAGCCTGAACGCTCAATGTAATAGCCGGACTCTGGATACCCAACGAAACTGCCGGAGCTTGAACGCTTAACATAATAACCGGAGTCTGGATACCCAATGAAATTGACCGGAGCCTGAACGCTCAACGTAATAACCGGAGTTTGGATACCCAACAAAACTGACCGGAGCCTGAACGCTCAACGTAAAAACCGGAGTCTGGATACCCAACGAAACTGACCGGAGCCTGAACGCTCAACGTAATAACCGGAGTCCGTATACCCAACGAAAATGATAGGAACCTGAACGCTCAACGTAATAACCGGAGTCTGGATACCAAACGAAACTGACCGGAGCCTTAACGCTCAACGTAATAACCGGAGTCTAGATACCCAACGAAACTGAACGGAGCCTAAACGCTCAACGTAATAACCAAAGTCTGGATACTCAACGAAATTGACCGGAGCCTGAACGGTCAACGTAATGACTGGAGTCTGGATACTCAATAAAAATGACCGGGGCTTGCACGCTCAACGTAATAACCGGATTCTGGGTACTCAACGAAAATGATCGGAGCCTGAACGCTCAACGTAATGAATGGAGTCTAGATACTCAAACAAATGACCGGAGCCTGGACACTCAACGCAATAACCTGAACGCTCAATGTAATGACCGGAGTCTGGATACTCAATGAAAATGACCGGAGCCTGAACGCTCATCTTAATAACCAGAGTCTGGATACTCAACGAAAATGATCTGAGCCTGAACGTTCAATGGAATGACCAGAGTCTAAACGCTCAACGTAATAACCTGAACGCTCAACGTAATGACCAAAGTCTGGATACTCAACGAAAATGAACGGAGCCTGAATGCTCAACGTAATGACCGGAGTCTGGATACTCAACAAAAATGACCGGAGCTTGCACGCTCAACGTAATAACCAGAGTCTGGATACTCAACAAAAATGACCGGAGCCTGAACGCTCAGCGTAATAACCAGAGTCTGGATATTCAACGAAAATGACCGGAGCCTGAATGCTCAGCGTAATAACCGGAGTCTGGATACTCAACAAAAATGACCGGAGCCTGAACGCTTAAGGTAATGACCGGAGTCTGGATACTCAACTAAAATGACCGGAGCCTGAACGCTCAACGTAATCATTGGAGTCCGGATACTCAACAAAAATATTCCGAGCCTGAACGCTCAACATAATCACCGGAGTCTGGTTACTCAAAGAAAATGACCGGAGCCTTAACTCTCAACGTAATGACCGGAGTCTGGATACTCAACCAAAATGACCGGAGCCTGAATGCTCAATGTAATAACTTGATCGCTCAACGTAATAACCGGAGTCTGGATACTCAACAAAAATGATCGGAGCCTGAACGCTCAACGTAATGACCAGAGTCTGGTTACTCAACGAAAATGACCGGAGCCTGAACGCTCAACGTAAGGACCGGAGTCTGGATACTCAACAAAAATGACCGGAGCCTGAACGCTCAATTTAATAACCTGAACGCTCAACGTAATGACCGGAGTCTAGATAATTAAAGAAAATGACCGGAGCCTGAACGCTCATCGTTATAACCAAAGTCTGGATACTCAACGAAAATGATCCGAGCCTGAACGCTCAACGTAATGACTGGACTCTTATTATTCATCGAAAATGACCGGAGCCTGAACGCTCAACGTAATGCCGGAGTCTGGATACTCAACGAAAATGACCGGAGTCTAAACGCTCAACGTAATAACCTGAACACTCAACGTAATGACCGGAGTCTGGATACTCAACGAAAATGATCGGAGCCTGAACGGTCAACGTAATGACCGGAGTCTGGATACTCAACAAAAATGACCGGAGCTTGCACGCTCAACGTAATAACCGGAGTCTGGATACTCAACGAAAATGATCGGAGCCTGAACGCTCAACGTAATGACTAGAGTCTGGATACTCAAACAAATGATCGGAGCCTGAACACTCAACGTAATAACCTGAACGCTTAATGTAATGACCGGAGTCTGGATACTCAAACAAATGACCGGAGCCTGAACACTCAACGTAATAACCTGAACGCTCAATGTAATGACCGGAGTCTGGATACTCAACGAAAATGACCGGAGCCTGAACGCTTATCGTAATAACCAGAGTATGGATACTCAACGAAAATGATCTGAGCATGAACGCTCAACGGAATGACCGGAGTCTAAATGCTCAACGTAATATCCTGAACGCTCAACGTAATGACCAAAGTCTGGATACTCAATAAAAATGACCGGAGCTTGCACGCTCAACGTAATAACCGGAGTCTGGATACCCAACCAAATTGACAGGAGCCTGAACGCTCAACGTAATAACCGGAGTCTGGAAACCCAATGAAACTGATCGGAGCCTGAATGCTGAACTTAATAACCGTAGTCTGGATACCCAACAAAACTGACCGTAGCCTGAACGCTCAACGTAAAAACCGGAGTCTGGATACCCAACGAAACTGACCGGAGCCCGAACGCTCAACGTAATAACCGCAATCTGTATACTCAATGAAAATTATCAGAGCTTGAACGCTCAATATAATAACTTGAGTCTGGATACTCAACGAAACTGACCTGAGCCTGAACGGTCAACGTAATAACCGGAGTCTGGATACCCAACGAAAATGACCAGAGCCTGAAAGCTCAACGTAAAAACCGGAGTCTGGATACCCAACAAAACTGACCGGAGCCTAAACGCTCAACGTAATAACCGGAGTCTGGATACCCAACGAAACTGACCGGAGCTTGAACGCTCAACATAATAACCAGAATCTGGATACTTAACAAAAACGACAGGAGCCTGAACGCTCAATGTAATAACTGGAGTCTGGATACTGAACGAAAATGACCGGAGCCTGAACGCTCAACGTAATAACCAGAGTCTAGACACCAAACGAAATTGAGCGGAGCCTGAACACTCAACATAATAACCAGAGTCTGGATACCCAATGAAACTGACCAGAGCCTGAACGCTCAACGTAATAACCGGAGTCTGGATACCCAACAAAACTGATCGGAGCCTGAACGATCAACGTAAAAACCGGAGTCTGGATACCCAACGAAACTGACTGGAGCTTGAACGCTCAACGTAATAACCGGAGTCTGGATACCCAATGAAACTGACCGGAGCCTGAACGATCAACGTAATAACCGGAGTCTGGATACCCAACAAAACTGACCGGAGCCTTAACGCTCAACGTAAAAACCGGAGTCCGGATACCCAACGAAACTGACCGGAGCCTGAACGCTCAACGTAATAACCGGAGTCTGGATACCCAACGAAACTGACCGGAGCCTGAATGCTCAACGTAATAATCAGAGTCTAGATACCAAACGAAACTGACCGGAGCCTGAACGCTCAACGTAATAACCGGAGTCTGGATACCCAACGAAACTGCATGGAGCCTGAACCCTCAACGTAATAACCGGATTCTGGATACTCAACGAAAATGACCGGAGCCTGAACCCTCAACGTAATAACCGGACTCTGGATACCAAACAAAACTTACCGGAGCCTGAACGCTCAACGTAATAACCGGAGTCTGGATACCCAATGAAACTGACCGGAGCCTGAATAATCAACGTGATAACCGTAATATGGATACCCAACAAAACTGACCGTAGCCTGAACGCTCAACGTAAAAACCGGAGTCTGGATACCCAACGAAACTTACCAGAGCCTGAACACTCAACGTAATAACCGCAATCTGGATAGTCAATGAAAATTATCAGAGGTTGAACGCTCAATATAATAACTTGAGTCTGGATACTCAACGAAACTGACCTGAGCCTGAACGTTCAACGTAATAATTGGAGTCTGGATACTCAACGATACTGACCTGAGCCTGAACGCTCAACGTAATAATCGGACTCTGGATACCCAACGAAACTCACCGGAGCCTGAACGCTCAACGTAATAACCGGAGTCTGGATACCCAACAAAACTGACCAGAGCCTGAACGCTCAACGTAATAACCAGAGTCTGGATACCCAATGAAACTGACCGGAGCCTGAACGTTCAACGTAATAACCGGAGTCTGGATACCCAACAAAACTGACCGGAGCCTGAACGCTCAACGTATAAACCGGAGTCTGGATATCCAACGAAACTGACCGGAGCCCTAATGCTCAACGTAATAACCGGAGTCTGGATACCCAACGAAGCTGACCAAAGCTTGAACCCTCAACGTAATAAGCAGGGTCTGGATACTTAATAAAAATGACCGGAGCCTGAACGCTCAATGCAATAACTGGAGTGTGGATACTCAACGAAAATGACCGGAGCCTGAACGCTCAATGTAATAGCCGGACTCTGGATACCCAACGAAACTGCCGGAGCTTGAACGCTTAACATAATAACCGGAGTCTGGATACCCAATGAAATTGACCGGAGCCTGAACGCTCAACGTAATAACCGGAGTTTGGATACCCAACAAAACTGACCGGAGCCTGAATGCTCAACGTAAAAACCGGAGTCTGGATACCCAACGAAACTGACCGGAGCCTGAACGCTCAACGTAATAACCGGAGTCCGTATACCCAACGAAAATGATAGGAACCTGAACGCTCAACGTAATAACCGGAGTCTGGATACCAAACGAAACTGACCGGAGCCTTAACGCTCAACGTAATAACCGGAGTCTAGATACCCAACGAAACTGAACGGAGCCTAAACGCTCAACGTAATAACCAAAGTCTGGATACTCAACGAAATTGACCGGAGCCTGAACGGTCAACGTAATGACTGGAGTCTGGATACTCAATAAAAATGACCGGGGCTTGCACGCTCAACGTAATAACCGGATTCTGGATACTCAACGAAAATGATCGGAGCCTGAACGCTCAACGTAATGAATGGAGTCTAGATACTCAAACAAATGACCGGAGCCTGGACACTCAACGCAATAACCTGAACGCTCAATGTAATGACCGGAGTCTGGATACTCAATGAAAATGACCGGAGCCTGAACGCTCATCTTAATAACCAGAGTCTGGATACTCAACGAAAATGATCTGAGCCTGAACGTTCAATGGAATGACCAGAGTCTAAACGCTCAACGTAATAACCTGAACGCTCAACGTAATGACCAAAGTCTGGATACTCAACGAAAATGAACGGAGCCTGAATGCTCAACGTAATGACCGGAGTCTGGATACTCAACAAAAATGACCGGAGCTTGCACGCTCAACGTAATAACCGGAGTCTGGATACTCAACGAAAATGACCGGAGCCTGAACGCTCAGCGTAATAACCGGAGTCTGGATATTCAACGAAAATGACCGGAGCCTGAATGCTCAGCGTAATAACCGGAGTCTGGATACTCAACAAAAATGACCGGAGCCTGAACGCTTAAGGTAATGACCGGAGTCTGGATACTCAACTAAAATGACCGGAGCCTGAACGCTCAACGTAATCATTGGAGTCCGGATACTCAACAAAAATATTCCGAGCCTGAACGCTCAACATAATCACCGGAGTCTGGTTACTCAAAGAAAATGACCGGAGCCTTAACTCTCAACGTAATGACCGGAGTCTGGATACTCAACCAAAATGACCGGAGCCTGAATGCTCAATGTAATAACTTGATCGCTCAACGTAATAACCGGAGTCTGGATACTCAACAAAAATGATCGGAGCCTGAACGCTCAACGTAATGACCAGAGTCTGGTTACTCAACGAAAATGACCGGAGCCTGAACGCTCAACGTAAGGACCGGAGTCTGGATACTCAACAAAAATGACCGGAGCCTGAACGCTCAATTTAATAACCTGAACGCTCAACGTAATGACCGGAGTCTAGATAATTAAAGAAAATGACCGGAGCCTGAACGCTCATCGTTATAACCAAAGTCTGGATACTCAACGAAAATGATCCGAGCCTGAACGCTCAACGTAATGACTGGACTCTTATTATTCATCGAAAATGACCGGAGCCTGAACGCTCAACGTAATGCCGGAGTCTGGATACTCAACGAAAATGACCGGAGTCTAAACGCTCAACGTAATAACCTGAACACTCAACGTAATGACCGGAGTCTGGATACTCAACGAAAATGATCGGAGCCTGAACGGTCAACGTAATGACCGGAGTCTGGATACTCAACAAAAATGACCGGAGCTTGCACGCTCAACGTAATAACCGGAGTCTGGATACTCAACGAAAATGATCGGAGCCTGAACGCTCAACGTAATGACTAGAGTCTGGATACTCAACGAAAATGATCGGAGCCTGAACACTCAACGTAATAACCTGAACGCTTAATGTAATGACCGGAGTCTGGATACTCAAACAAATGACCGGAGCCTGAACACTCAACGTAATAACCTGAACGCTCAATGTAATGACCGGAGTCTGGATACTCAACGAAAATGACCGGAGCCTGAACGCTTATCGTAATAACCAGAGTATGGATACTCAACGAAAATGATCTGAGCATGAACGCTCAACGGAATGACCGGAGTCTAAATGCTCAACGTAATATCCTGAACGCTCAACGTAATGACCAAAGTCTGGATACTCAATAAAAATGACCGGAGCTTGCACGCTCAACGTAATAACCGGAGTCTGGATACCCAACCAAATTGACAGGAGCCTGAACGCTCAACGTAATAACCGGAGTCTGGAAACCCAATGAAACTGATCGGAGCCTGAATGCTCAACTTAATAACCGTAGTCTGGATACCCAACAAAACTGACCGTAGCCTGAACGCTCAACGTAAAAACCGGAGTCTGGATACCCAACGAAACTGACCGGAGCCCGAACGCTCAACGTAATAACCGCAATCTGTATACTCAATGAAAATTATCAGAGCTTGAACGCTCAATATAATAACTTGAGTCTGGATACTCAACGAAACTGACCTGAGCCTGAACGGTCAACGTAATAACCGGAGTCTGGATACCCAACGAAAATGACCAGAGCCTGAAAGCTCAACGTAAAAACCGGAGTCTGGATACCCAACAAAACTGACCGGAGCCTAAACGCTCAACGTAATAACCGGAGTCTGGATACCCAACGAAACTGACCGGAGCTTGAACGCTCAACATAATAACCAGAATCTGGATACTTAACAAAAACGACAGGAGCCTGAACGCTCAATGTAATAACTGGAGTCTGGATACTGAACGAAAATGACCGGAGCCTGAACGCTCAACGTAATAACCAGAGTCTAGACACCAAACGAAATTGAGCGGAGCCTGAACACTCAACATAATAACCAGAGTCTGGATACCCAATGAAACTGACCAGAGCCTGAACGCTCAACGTAATAACCGGAGTCTGGATACCCAACAAAACTGATCGGAGCCTGAACGATCAACTTAAAAACCGGAGTCTGGATACCCAACGAAACTGACTGGAGCTTGAACGCTCAACGTAATAACCGGAGTCTGGATACCCAATGAAACTGACCGGAGCCTGAACGATCAACGTAATAACCGGAGTCTGGATACCCAACAAAACTGACCGGAGCCTTAACGCTCAACGTAAAAACCGGAGTCCGGATACCCAACGAAACTGACCGGAGCCTGAACGCTCAACGTAATAACCGGAGTCTGGATACCCAACGAAACTGACCGGAGCCTGAATGCTCAACGTAATAATCAGAGTCTAGATACCAAACGAAACTGACCGGAGCCTGAACGCTCAACGTAATAACCGGAGTCTGGATACCCAACGAAACTGCATGGAGCCTGAACCCTCAACGTAATAACCGGATTCTGGATACTCAACGAAAATGACCGGAGCCTGAACCCTCAACGTAATAACCGGACTCTGGATACCAAACAAAACTTACCGGAGCCTGAACGCTCAACGTAATAACCGGAGTCTGGATACCCAATGAAACTGACCGGAGCCTGAATAATCAACGTGATAACCGTAATCTGGATACCCAACAAAACTGACCGTAGCCTGAACGCTCAATGTAAAAACCGGAGTCTGGATACCCAACGAAACTTACCAGAGCCTGAACACTCAACGTAATAACCGCAATCTGGATAGTCAATGAAAATTATCAGAGGTTGAACGCTCAATATAATAACTTGAGTCTGGATACTCAACGAAACTGACCTGAGCCTGAACGTTCAACGTAATAATTGGAGTCTGGATACTCAACGATACTGACCTGAGCCTGAATGCTCAGCGTAATAATCGGACTCTGGATACCCAACGAAACTCACCGGAGCCTGAACGCTCAACGTAATAACCGGAGTCTGGATACCCAACGAAACTGACCAGAGCCTGAACGCTCAACGTAATAACCAGAGTCTGGATACCCAATGAAACTGACCGGAGCCTGAACGTTCAACGTAATAACCAGAGTCTGGATACCCAACAAAACTGACCGGAGCCTGAACGCTCAACGTAAAAACCGGAGTCTGGATACCCAACGAAACTGACCGGAGCCTGAACGCTCAACGTAATAACCGGAGTCTGGATACCCAACGAAGCTGACCAAAGCTTGAATGCTCAACGTAATAACCAGGGTCTGGATACTTAATAAAAATGAGCGGAGCCTGAACGCTCAATGCAATAACTGGAGTGTGGATACTCAACGAAAATGACCGGAGCCTGAACGCTCAACGTAATAGCCGGACTCTGGATACCCAACGAAACTGACCGGAGCCTGAACGCTCAACATAATAACCGGAGTCTGGATACCCAATGAAATTGACCGGAGCCTGAACGCTCAACGTAATAACCGGAGTTTGGATACCCAACAAAACTGACCGGAGCCTGAACGCTCAACGTAAAAACCGGAGTCTGGATACCCAACGAAACTGACCGGAGCCTGAACGCTCAACGTAATAACCGGAGTCCGTATACCCAACGAAAATGATAGGAACCTGAACGCTCAACGTAATAACCGGAGTCTGGATACCAAACGAAACTGACCGGAGCCTTAACGCTCAACGTAATAACCGGAGTCTAGATACCCAACGAAAATGAACGGAGCCTAAACGCTCAACGTAATAACCAAAGTCTGGATACTCAACGAAATTGACCGGAGCCTTAACGGTCAACGTAATGACTGGAGTCTGGATACTCAATAAAAATGACCGGGGCTTGCACGCTCAACGTAATAACCGGATTCTGGATACTCAACGAAAATGATCGGAGCCTGAACGCTCAACGTAATGAATGGAGTCTGGATACTCAAACAAATGACCGGAGCCTGAACACTCAACGCAATAACCTGAACGCTCAATGTAATGACCGGAGTCTGGATACTCAATGAAAATGACCGGAGCCTGAACGCTCATCTTAATAACCAGAGTCTGGATACTCAACGAAAATGATCTGAGCCTGAACGTTCAATGGAATGACCAGAGTCTAAACCCTCAACGTAATAACCTGAACGCTCAACGTAATGACCAAAGTCTGGATACTCAACGAAAATGAACGGAGCCTGAATGCTCAACGTAATGACCGGAGTCTGGATACTCAACAAAAATGACCGGAGCTTGCACGCTCAACGTAATAACCGGAGTCTGGATACTCAACGAAAATGACCGGAGCCTGAACGCTCAGCGTAATAACCGGAGTCTGGATATTCAACGAAAATGACCGGAGCCTGAATGCTCAGCGTAATAACCGGAGTCTGGATACTCAACAAAAATGACCGGAGCCTGAACGCTTAACGTAATGACCGGAGTCTGGATACTCAACTAAAATGACCGGAGCCTGAACGCTCAACGTAATCATTGGAGTCCGGATACTCAACAAAAATATTCCGAGCCTGAACGCTCAACGTAATCACCGGAGTCTGGTTACTCAAAGAAAATGACCGGAGCCTTAACTCTCAACGTAATGACCGGAGTCTGGATACTCAACCAAAATGACCGGAGCCTGAATGCTCAATGTAATAACCTGATCGCTCAACGTAATAACCGGAGTCTGGATACTCAACAAAAATGATCGGAGCCTGAACGCTCAACGTAATGACCAGAGTCTGGTTACTCAACGAAAATGACCGGAGCCTGAACGCTCAACGTAATGACCGGAGTCTGGATACTCAACAAAAATGACCGGAGCCTGAACGCTCAATTTAATAACCTGAACGCTCAACGTAATGACCGGAGTCTAGATAATTAAAGAAAATGACCGGAGCCTGAACGCTCATCGTTATAACCAAAGTCTGGATACTCAACGAAAATGATCCGAGCCTGAACGCTCAACGTAATGACTGGAGTCTTGTTATTCATCGAAAATGACCGGAGCCTGAACGCTCAACGTAATGCCGGAGTCTGGATACTCAACGAAAATGACCGGAGTCTAAACGCTCAACGTAATAACCTGAACACTCAACGTAATGACCGGAGTCTGGATACTCAACGAAAATGATCGGAGCCTGAACGGTCAACGTAATGACCGGAGTCTGGATACTCAACAAAAATGACCGGAGCTTGCACGCTCAACGTAATAACCGGAGTCTGGATACTCAACGAAAATGATCGGAGCCTGAACGCTCAACGTAATGACTAGAGTCTGGATACTCAAACAAATGATCGGAGCCTGAACACTCAACGTAATAACCTGAACGCTCAATGTAATGACCGGAGTCTGGATACTCAAACAAATGACCGGAGCCTGAACACTCAACGTAATAACCTGAACGCTCAATGTAATGACCGGAGTCTGGATACTCAACGAAAATGACCGGAGCCTGAACGCTCATCGTAATAACCAGAGTATGGATACTCAACGAAAATGATCTGAGCATGAACGCTCAACGGAATGACCGGAGTCTAAACGCTCAACGTAATATCCTGAACGCTCAACGTAATGACCAAAGTCTGGATACTCAACGAAAATGAACGGAGCCTGAATGCTCGACGTAATGACCGGAGTCTGGATACTCAATAAAAATGACCGGAGCTTGCACGCTCAACGTAATAACCGGAGTCTGGATACCCAACCAAACTGACAGTAGCCTGAACGCTCAACGTAATAACCGGAGTCTGGAAACCCAATGAAACTGATCGGAGCCTGAATGCTCAACATAATAACCGTAGTCTGGATACCCAACAAAACTGACCGTAGCCTGAACGCTCAACGTAAAATCCGGAGTCTGGATACCCAACGAAACTGACCGGAGCCCGAACGCTCAACGTAATAACCGCAATCTGTATACTCAATGAAAATTATCAGAGCTTGAACGCTCAATATAATAACTTGAGTCTGGATACTCAACGAAACTGACCTGAGCCTGAACGGTCAACGTAATAACCGGAGTCTGGATACCCAACGAAAATGACCAGAGCCTGAAAGCTCAACGTAAAAACCGGAGTCTGGATACCCAACAAAACTGACCGGAGCCTGAACGCTCAACGTAATAACCAAAGTCTGGATACCCAACGAAACTGACCGGAGCTTGAACGCTCAACATAATAACCAGAGTCTGGATACTTAACAAAAACGACAGGAGCCTGAACGCTCAATGTAATAACTGGAGTCTGGATACTGAACAAAAATGACCGGAGCCTGAACGCTCAACGTAATAACCAGAGTCTAGATACCAAACGAAATTGAGCGGAGCCTGAACACTCAACATAATAACCAGAGTCTGGATACCCAATGAAACTGACCGGAGCCTGAACGCTCAACGTAATAACCGGAGTCTGGATACCCAACAAAACTGACCGGAGCCTGAACGATCAACGTAAAAACTGGAGTCTGGATACCCAACGAAACTGACTGGAGCTTGAACGCTCAACGTAATAACCGGAGTCTGGATACCCAATGAAACTGACCGGAGCCTGAACGCTCAACGTAATAACCGGAGTCTGGATACCCAACAAAACTGACCGGAGCCTTAACGCTCAACGTAAAAACCGGAGTCCGGATACCCAACGAAACTGACCGGAGCCTGAACGCTCAACGTAATAACCGGAGTCTGGATACCCAACGAAATAGACCGGAGCCTGAATGCTCAACGTAATAATCAGAGTCTAGATACCAAACGAAACTGACCGGAGCCTGAACGCTCAACGTAATAACCGGAGTCTGGATACCCAACGAAACTGCATGGAGCCTGAACCCTCAACGTAATAACCGGATTCTGGATACTCAACGAAAATGACCGGAGTCTGAACCCTCAACGTAATAACCGGACTCTGGATACCAAACAAAACTTACCGGAGCCTGAACGCTCAACGTAATAACCGGAGTCTGGATACCCAATGAAACTGACCGGAGCCTGAATAATCAACGTGATAACCGTAATCTGGATACCCAACAAAACTGACCGTAGCCTGAACGCTCAACGTAAAAACCGGAGTCTGGATACCCAACGAAACTTACCAGAGCCTGAACACTCAACATAATAACCGCAATCTGGATAGTCAATGAAAATTATCAGAGGTTGAACGCTCAATATAATAACTTGAGTCTGGATACTCAACGAAACTGACCTGAGCCTGAACGTTCAACGTAATAATTGGAGTCTGGATACTCAACGATACTGACCTGAGCCTGAACGCTCAACGTAATAATCGGACTCTGGATACCCAACGAAACTCACCGGAGCCTGAACGCTCAACGTAATAACCGGAGTCTGGATACCCAACGAAACTGACCAGAGCCTGAACGCTCAACGTAATAACCAGAGTCTGGATACCCAATGAAACTGACCGGAGCCTGAACGTTCAACGTAATAACCGGAGTCTGGATACCCAACAAAACTGACCGGAGCCTGAACGCTCAACGTAAAAACCGGAGTCTGGATACCCAACGAAACTGACCGGAGCCTGAACGCTCAACGTAATAACCGGAGTCTGGATACCCAACGAAGCTGACCAAAGCTTGAATGCTCAACGTAATAACCAGGGTCTGGATACTTAATAAAAATGACCGGAGCCTGAACGCTCAATGCAATAACTGGAGTGTGGATACTCAACGAAAATGACCGGAGCCTGAACGCTCAACGTAATAGCCGGACTCTGGATACCCAACGAAACTGACCGGAGCCTGAACGCTCAACATAATAACCGGAGTCTGGATACCCAATAAAATTGACCAGAGCCTGAATGCTCAACGTAATCACCGGAGTTTGGATACCCAACAAAACTGACCGGAGCCTGAACGCTCAACGTAAAAACCAGAGTCTGGATACCCAACGAAACTGACCGGAGCCTGAACGCTCAACGTAATAACCGGAGTCCGTATACCCAACGAAAATGATAGGAACCTGAACGCTCAACGTAATAACCTGAGTCTGGATACCAAACGAAACTGACCGGAGCCTTAACGCTCAACGTAATAACCGGAGTCTAGATACCCAACGAAACTGAACGGAGCCTAAACGCTCAACGTAATAACCAAAGTCTGGATACTCAACGAAATTGACCGGAGCCTGAACGGTCAACGTAATGACTGGAGTCTGATTACTCAATAAAAATGACCGGGGCTTGCACGCTCAACGTAATAACCGGATTCTGGATACTCAACGAAAATGATCGGAGCCTGAACGCTCAACGTAATGAATGGAGTCTGGATACTCAAACAAATGACCGGAGCCTGAACACTCAACGCAATAACCTGAACGCTCAATGTAATGACCGGAGTCTGGATACTCAATGAAAATGACCGGAGCCTGAACGCTCATCTTAATAACCAGAGTCTGGATACTCAACGAAATTGATCTGAGCCTGAACGTTCAATGGAATGCCCAGAGTCTAAACGCTCAACGTAATAACCTGAACGCTCAACGTAATGACCAAATTCTGGATACTCAACGAAAATGAACGGAGCCTGAATGCTCAACGTAATGACCGGAGTCTGGATACTCAACAAAAATGACCAGAGCTTGCACGCTCAACGTAATAACCGGAGTCTGGATACTCAACGAAAATGACCGGAGCCTGAACGCTCAGCGTAATAACCGGAGTCTGGATATTCAACGAAAATGACCGGAGCCTGAATGCTCAGCGTAATAACCGGAGTCTGGATACTCAACAAAAATGACTGGAGCCTGAACGCTTAACGTAATGACCGGAGTCTGGATACTCAACTAAAATGACCGGAGCCTGAACGCTCAACGTAATCATTGGAGTCCGGATACTCAACAAAAATATTCCGAGCCTGAACGCTCAACGTAATCACCGGAGTCTGGTTACTCAAAGAAAATGACCGGAGCCTTAACTCTCAACGTAATGACCGGAGTCTGGATACTCAACCAAAATGACCGGAGCCTGAATGCTCAATGTAATAACCTGATCGCTCAACGTAATAACCGGAGTCTGGATACTCAACAAAAATGATCGGAGCCTGAACGCTCAACGTAATGACCAGAGTCTGGTTACTCAACGAAAATGACCGGAGCCTGAACGCTCAACGTAATGACCGGAGTCTGGATACTCAACAAAAATGACCGGAGCCTGAACGCTCAATTTAATAACCTGAACGCTCAACGTAATGACCGGAGTCTAGATAATTAAAGAAAATGACCGGAGCCTGAACGCTCATCGTTATAACCAGAGTCTGGATACTCAACGAAAATGATCCGAGCCTGAACGCTCAATGTAATGACTGGAGTCTTGTTATTCATCGAAAATGACCGGAGCCTGAACGCTCAACGTAATGCCGGAGTCTGGATACTCAACGAAAATGACCGGAGTCTAAACGCTCAACGTAATAACCTGAACACTCAACGTAATAACCGGAGTCTGGATACTCAACGAAAATGATCGGAGCCTGAACGGTCAACGTAATGACCGGAGTCTGGATACTCAACAAAAATGACCGGAGCTTGCACGCTCAACGTAATAACCGGAGTCTGGATACTCAACGAAAATGATCGGAGCCTGAACGCTCAACGTAATGACTAGAGTCTGGATACTCAAACAAATGATCGGAGCCTGAACACTCAACGTAATAACCTGAACGCTTAATGTAATGACCGGAGTCTGGATACTCAAACAAATGACCGGAGCCTGAACACTCAACGTAATAACCTCGTTGCTCAATGTAATGACCGGAGTCTGGATACTCAACGAAAATGACCGGAGCCTGAACGCTCATCGTAATAACCAGAGTATGGATACTCAACGAAAATGATCTGAGCATGAACGCTCAACGGAATGACCGGAGTCTAAACGCTCAACGTAATATCCTGAACGCTCAACGTAATGACCAAAGTCTGGATACTCAACGAAAATGAACGGAGCCTGAATGCTCGACGTAATGACCGGAGTCTGGATACTCAATAAAAATGACCGGAGCTTGCACGCTCAACGTAATAACCGGAGTCTGGATACCCAACCAAACTGACAGGAGCCTGAACGCTCAACGTAATAACCGGAGTCTGGAAACCCAATGAAACTGATCGGAGCCTGAATGCTCAACATAATAACCGTAGTCTGGATACCCAACAAAACTGACCGTAGCCTGAACGCTCAACGTAAAAACCGGAGTCTGGATATCCAACGAAACTGACCGGAGCCCGAACGCTCAACGTAATAACCGCAATCTGTATACTCAATGAAAATTATCAGAGCTTGAACGCTCAATATAATAACTTGAGTCTGGATACTCAACGAAACTGACCTGAGCCTGAACGGTCAACGTAATAACCGGAGTCTGGATACCCAACGAAAATGACCAGAGCCTGAAAGCTCAACGTAAAAACCGGAGTCTGGATACCCAACAAAACTGACCGGAGCCTGAACGCTCAACGTAATAACCAAAGTCTGGATACCCAACGAAACTGACCGGAGCTTGAACGCTCAACATAATAACCAGAGTCTGGATACTTAACAAAAACGACAGGAGCCTGAACGCTCAATGTAATAACTGGAGTCTGGATACTGAACGAAAATGACCGAAGCCTGAACGCTCAACGTAATAACCAGAGTCTAGATACCAAACGAATTGAGCGGAGCCTGAACACTCAACATAATAACCAGAGTCTGGATACCCAATGAAACTGACCGGAGCCTGAACGCTCAACGTAATAACCGGAGTCTGGATACCCAACAAAACTGACCGGTGCCTGAACGATCAACGTAAAAACCGGAGTCTGGATACCCAACGAAACTGACTGGAGCTTGAACGCTCAACGTAATAACCGGAGTCTGGATACCCAATGAAACTGACCGGAGCCTGAACGCTCAACGTAATAACCGGAGTCTGGATACCCAACAAAACTGACCGGAGCCTTAATGCTCAACGTAAAAACCGGAGTCCGGATACCCAACGAAACTGACCGGAGCCTGAACGCTCAACGTAATAACCGGAGTCTGGATACCCAACGAAACTGACCGGAGCCTGAATGCTCAACGTAATAATCAGAGTCTAGATACCAAACGAAACTGACCGGAGCCTGAACGCTCAACGTAATAACCGGAGTCTGGATACCCAACGAAACTGCATGGAGCCTGAACCCTCAACGTAATAACCGGATTCTGGATACTCAACGAAAATGACCGGAGTCTGAACCCTCAACGTAATAACCGGACTCTGGATACCAAACAAAACTTACCGGAGCCTAAACGCTCAACGTAATAGCCGGAGTCTGGATACCCAATGAAACTGACCGGAGCCTGAATAATCAACGTGATAACCGTAATCTGGATACCCAACAAAACTGACCGTAGCCTGAACGCTCAACGTAAAAACCGGAGTCTGGATACCCAACGAAACTTACCAGAGCCTGAACACTCAACGTAATAACCGCAATCTGGATAGTCAATGAAAATTATCAGAGGTTGAACGCTCAATATAATAACTTGAGTCTGGATACTCAACGAAACTGACCTGAGCCTGAACGTTCAACGTAATAATTGGAGTCTGGATACTCAACGATACTGACCTGAGCCTGAACGCTCAACGTAATAATCGGACTCTCGATACCCAACGAAACTCACCGGAGCCTGAACGCTCAACGTAATAACCGGAGTCTGGATACCCAACGAAACTGACCAGAGCCTGAACGCTCAACGTAATAACCAGAGTCTGGATACCCAATGAAACTGACCGGAGCCTGAACGTTCAACGTAATAACCGGAGTCTGGATACCCAACAAAACTGACCGGAGCCTGAACGCTCAACGTAAAAACCGGAGTCTGGATACCCAACGAAACTGACCGGAGCCTGAACGCTCAACGTAATAACCGGAGTCTGGATACCCAACGAAGCTGACCAAAGCTTGAATGCTCAACGTAATAACCAGGGTCTGGATACTTAATAAAAATGACCGGAGCCTGAACGCTCAATGCAATAATTGGAGTGTGGATACTCAACGAAAATGACCGGAGCCTGAACGCTCAACGTAATAGCCGGACTCTGGATACCCAACGAAACTGACCGGAGCCTGAACGCTCAACATAAAAACCGGAGTCTGGATACCCAATGAAATTGACCGGAGCCTGAATGCTCAACGTAATAACCGGAGTTTGGATACCCAACAAAACTGACCGGAGCCTGAACGCTCAACGTAAAAAGCGGAGTCTGGATACCCAACGAAACTGACCGGAGCCTGAACGCTCAACGTAATAACCGGAGTCCGTATACCCAACGAAAATGATAGGAACCTGAAGGCTCAACGTAATAACCGGAGTCTGGATACCAAACGAAACTGACCGGAGCCTTAATGCTCAACGTAATAACCGGAGTCTAGATACCCAACGAAACTGAACGGAGCCTAAACGCTCAACGTAATAACCAAAGTCTGGATACTCAACGAAATTGACCGGAGCCTGAACGGTCAACGTAATGACTGGAGTCTGGATACTCAATAAAAATGACCGGGGCTTGCACGCTCAACGTAATAACCGTATTCTGGATACTCAACGAAAATGATCGGAGCCTGAACGCTCAACGTAATGAATGGAGTCTGGATACTCAAACAAATGACCGGAGCCTGAACACTCAACGCAATAACCTGAACGCTCAATGTAATGACCGGAGTCTGGATACTCAATGAAAATGACCGGAGCCTGAACGCTCATCTTAATAACCAGAGTCTGGATACTCAACGAAAATGATCTGAGCCTGAATGTTCAATGGAATGACCAGAGTCTAAACGCTCAACGTAATAACCTGAACGCTCAACGTAATGACCAAAGTTTGGATACTCAACGAAAATGAACGGAGCCTGAATGCTCAACATAATGACCGGAGTCTGGATACTCAACAAAAATGACCGGAGCTTGCACGCTCAACGTAATAACCGGAGTCTGGATACTCAACAAAAATAACCGGAGCCTGAACGCTCAGCGTAATAACCGGAGTCTGGATATTCAACGAAAATGACCGGAGCCTGAATGCTCAGCGTAATAACCGAAGTCTGGATACTCAACAAAAATGACCGGAGCCTGAACGCTTAACGTAATGACCGGAGTCTGGATACTCAACTAAAATGACCGGAGCCTGAACGCTCAACGTAATCATTGGAGTCCGGATATTCAACAAAAATATTCCGAGCCTGAACGCTCAACGTAATCACCGGAGTCTGGTTACTCAAAGAAAATGACCGGAGCCTTAACTCTCAACGTAATGACCGGAGTCTGGATACTCAACCAAAATGACCGGAGCCTGAATGCTCAATGTAATAACCTGATCGCTCAACGTAATAACCGGAGTCTGGATACTCAACAAAAATGATCGGAGCCTGAACGCTCAACGTAATGACCGGAGTCTGGATACTCAACAAAAATGACCGGAGCCTGAACGCTCAATTTAATAACCTGAACGCTCAACGTAATGACCGGAGTCTAGATAATTAAAGAAAATGACCGGAGCCTGAACGCTCATCGTTATAACCAGAGTCTGGATACTCAACGAAAATGATCCGAGCCTGAACGCTCAACGTAATGACTGGAGTCTTGTTATTCATCGAAAATGACCGGAGCCTGAACGCTCAACGTAATGCCGGAGTCTGGATACTCAACGAAAATGACCGGAGTCTAAACGCTCAACGTAATAACCTGAACACTCAACGTAATGACCGGAGTCTGGATACTCAACGAAAATGATCGGAGCCTGAACGGTCAACGTAATGACCGGAGTCTGGATACTCAACAAAAATGACCGGAGCTTGCACGCTCAACGTAATAATCGGAGTCTGGATACTCAACGAAAATGATCGGAGCCTGAACGCTCAACGTAATGACTAGAGTCTGGATACTCAAACAAATGATCAGAGCCTGAACACTCAACGTAATAACCTGAACGCTCCATGTAATGACCGGAGTCTGGATACTCAAACAAATGACCGGAGCCTGAACACTCAACGTAATAACCTGAACGCTCAATGTAATGACCGGAGTCTGGATACTCAACGAAAATGACCGGAGCCTGAACGCTCATCGTAATAACCAGAGTATGGATACTCAACGAAAATGATCTGAGCATGAACGCTCAACGGAATGACCGGAGTCTAAACGCTCAACGTAATATCCTGAACGCTCAACGTAATGACCAAAGTCTGGATACTCAACGAAAATGAACGGAGCCTGAATGCTCGACGTAATGACCGGAGTCTGGATACTAAACAAAAATGACCGGAGCTTGCACGCTCAACGTAATAACCGGAGTCTGGATACCCAACCAAACTGACAGGAGCCTGAACGCTCAACGTAATAACCGGAGTCTGGAAACCCAATGAAACTGATCGGAGCCTGAATGCTCAACATAATAACCGTAGTCTGGATACCCAACAAAACTGACCGTAGCCTGAACGCTCAACGTAAAAACCGGAGTCTGGATACCCAACGAAACTGACCGGAGCCCGAACGCTCAACGTAATAACCGCAATCTGTATACTCAATGAAAATTATCAGAGCTTGAACGCTCAATATAATAACTTGAGTCTGGATACTCAACGAAACTGACCTGAGCCTGAACGGTCAACGTAATAACCGGAGTCTGGATACCCCACGAAAATGACCAGAGCCTGAAAGCTCAACGTAAAAACCGGAGTCTGGATACCCAACAAAACTGGCCGGAGCCTGAACGCTCAACGTAATAACCGGGTTCTGGATACCCAACGAAACTGACCGGAGCTTGAACGCTCAACATAATAACCAGAGTCTGGATACTTAACAAAAACGACAGGAGCCTGAACGCTCAATGTAATAACTGGAGTCTGGATACTCAACGAAAATGACCGGAGCCTGAACGCTCAACGTAATAACCAGAGTCTAGATACCAAACGAAATTGAGCGGAGCCTGAACACTCAACATAATAACCAGAGTCTGGATACCCAATGAAACTGACCGGAGTCTGAACGCTCAACGTAATAACCGGAGTCTGGATACCCAACAAAACTGACCGGAGCCTGAACGATCAACGTAAAAACCGGAGTCTGGATACCCAACGAAACTGACTGGAGCTTGAACGCTCAAGGTAATAACCGGAGTCTGGATACCCAATGAAACTAACCGGAGCCTGAACGCTCAACGTAATAACCGGAGTCTGGATACCCAACAAAACTGACCGGAGCCTTAACGCTCAACGTAAAAACCGGAGTCCGGATACCCAACGAAACTGACCGGAGCCTGAACGCTCAACGTAATAACCGGAGTCTGGATACCCAACGAAACTGACCGGAGCCTGAATGCTCAACGTAATAATCAGAGTCTAGATACCAAACGAAACTGACCGGAGCCTGAACGCTCAACGTAATAACCGGAGTCTGGATACCCAACGAAACTGCATGGAGCCTGAACCCTCAACGTAATAACCGGATTCTGGATACTCAACGAAAATGACCGGAGCCTGAGCCCTCAACGTAATAACCGGACTCTGGATACCAAACAAAACTTACCGGAGCCTGAACGCTCAACGTAATAACCGGAGTCTGGATACCCAATGAAACTGACCGGAGCTTGAATAATCAACGTGATAACCGTAATCTGGATACCCAACAAAACTGACCGTAGCCTGAACGCTCAACGTAAAAACCGGAGTCTGGATACCCAACGAAACTTACCAGAGCCTGAACACTAAACGTAATAACCGCAATCTGGATAGTCAATGAAAATTATCAGAGGTTGAACGCTCAATATAATAACTTGAGTCTGGATACTCAACGAAACTGACCTGAGCCTGAACGTTCAACGTAATAATTGGAGTCTAGATACTCAACGGTACTGACCTGAGCCTGAACGCTCAACGTAATAATCGGACTCTGGATACCCAACGAAACTCACCGGAGCCTGAACGCTCAACGTAATAACCGGAGTCTGGATACCCAACGAAACTGACCGGAGCCTGAACGCTCAACGTAATAACCAGAGTCTGGATACCCAATGAAACTGACCGGAGCCTGAACGTTCAACGTAATAACCGGAGTCTGGATACCCAACAAAACTGACCGGAACCTGAACGCTCAACGTAAAAACCGGAGTCTGGATACCCAACGAAACTGACCGGAGCCTGAACGCTCAACGTAATAACCGGAGTCTGGATACCCAACGAAGCTGACCAAAGCTTGAACGCTCAACGTAATAACCAGGGTCTGGATACTTAATAAAAATGACCGGAGCCTGAACGCTCAATGCAATAACTGGAGTGTGGATACTCAACGAAAATGACCGGAGCCTGAACGCTCAACGTAATAGCCGTAGTCTGGATATTCAACGAAAATGACCGGAGCTTGAATGCTCAGCGTAATAACCGGAGTCTGGATACCCAATGAAATTGACCGGAGCCTGAACGCTCAACGTAATAACCGGAGTTTGGATACCCAACAAAACTGACCGGAGCCTGAACGCTCAACGTAAAAACCGGAGTCTGGATACCCAACGAAACTAACCGGAGCCTGAACGCTCAACGTAATAACCGGAGTCCGTATACCCAACGAAAATGATAGGAACTTGAACGCTCAACGTAATAACCAGAGTCTGGATACCAAACGAAACTGACCGGAGCCTTAACGCTCAACGTAATAACCGGAGTCTAGATACCCAACGAAACTGAACGGAGCCTAAACGCTCAACGTAATAACCAAAGTCTGGATACTCAATGAAATTGACCGGAGCCTGAACGGTCAACGTAATGACTGGAGTCTGGATACTCAATAAAAATGACCGGGGCTTGCACGCTCAACGTAATAACCGGAGTCTGGATACTCAACGAAAATGATCGGAGCCTGAACGCTCAACGTAATGAATGGAGTCTGGATACTCAAACAAATGACCGGAGCCTGAACACTCAACGCAATAACCTGAAAGATCAATGTAATGACCGGAGTCTGGATACTCAATGAAAATGACCGGAGCCTGAACGCTCATCTTAATAACCAGAGTCTGGATACTCAACGAAAATGATCTGAGCCTGAACGTTCAATGGAATGACCAGAGTCTAAACGCTCAACGTAATAACCTGAACGCTCAACGTAATGACCAAAGTCTGGATACTCAACGAAAACGAACGGAGCCTGAATGCTCAACGTAATGACCAGAGTCTGGATACTCAACAAAAATGACATGAGCTTGCACGCTCAACGTAATAACCGGAGTCTGGATACTCAACAAAAATGACCGGAGCCTGAACGCTCAGCGTAATAACCGGAGTCTGGATATTGACCGAAAATGACCGGAGCCTGAATGCTCAGCGTAATAACCGGAGTCTGGATACTCAACAAAAATGACCAGAGCCTGAACGCTTAACGTAATGACCGGAGTCTGGATACTCAACTAAAATGACCGGAGCCTGAACGCTCAACGTAATCATCGGAGTCCGGATACTCAACAAAAATATTCCGAGCCTGAACGCTCAACGTAATCACCGGAGTCTGGTTACTCAAAGAAAATGACCGGAGCCTTAACTCTCAACGTAATGACCGGAGTCTGGATACTAAACCAAAATGACCGGAGCCTGAATGCTCAATGTAATAACCTGATCGCTCAACGTAATAACCGGAGTCTGGATACTCAACAAAAATGATCGGAGCCTGAACGCTCAACGTAATGACCAGAGTCTGGTTACTCAACGAAAATGACCGGAGCCTGAACGCTCAACGTAATGACCGGAGTCTGGATACTCAACAAAAATGACCGGAGCCTGAACGCTCAATGTAATAACCTGAACGCTCAACGTAATGACCGGAGTCTAGATAATTAAAGAAAATGACCGGAGCCTGAACGCTCATCGTTATAACCAGAGTCTGGATACTCAACGAAAATGATCCGAGCCTGAACGCTCAACGTAATGACTGGAGTCTTGTTATTCATCGAAAATGACCGGAGCCTGAATGCTCAACGTAATGCCGGAGTCTGGATACTCAACGAAAATGACCAGAGTCTAAACGCTCAACGTAATAACCTGAACACTCAACGTAATGACCGGAGTCTGGATACTCAACGAAAATGATCGGAGCCTGAACGGTCAACGTAATGACCGGAGTCTGGATACTCAACAAAAATGACCGGAGCTTGCACGCTCAACGTAATAACCGGAGTCTGGATACTCAACGAAAATGATCGGAGCCTGAACGCTCAACGTAATGACTAGAGTCTGGATACTCAAACAAATGATCGGAGCCTGAACACTCAACGTAATAACCTGAACGCTCAATGTAATGACCGGAGTCTGGATACTCAAACAACTGACCGGAGCCTGAACACTCAACGTAATAACCTGAACGCTCAATGTAATGACCGGAGTCTGGATACTCAACGAAAATGACCGGAGCCTGAACGCTCATCGTAATAACCAGAGTATGGATACTCAACGAAAATGATAAGAGCATGAACGCTCAACGGAATGACCGGAGTCTAAACGCTCAATGTAATATCCTGAACGCTCAACGTAATGACCAAAGTCTGGATACTCAACGAAAATGAACGGAGCCTGAATGCTCGACGTAATGACCGGAGTCTAGATACTCAACAAAAATGACCGGAGCTTGCACGCTCAACGTAATAACCGGAGTCTGGATACTCAACGAAAATGACCGGAACCTGAACGCTCAGTGTAATAATCGGAGTCTGGATATTCAACGAAAATGACCGGAGCCTGAATGCTCAGCGTAATAACCGGAGTCTGGATACTCAACGAAAATGACCGGAGCCTGAACGCTCAACGTAATGACCGGAGTCTGGATACTCAACAAAAATGACCAGAGCCTGAACGCTCAACGTAATAACCTGAACGCTCAACGTAATGACCGGAGTCTAGATAATCAAAGAAAATGACCGGAGCCTGAACACTCATCGTAATAACCAGAGTCTGGATACTCAACGAAAATGATCCGAGCCTGAACGCTCAACGTAATGACTGGAGTCTTGTTATTCATCGAAAATGACCGGAGCCTGAACGCTCAACGTAATGACCGGAGTCTGGATACTCAACGAAAATGACAAGAGTCTAAACGCTCAACGTAATAACCTGAACACTCAACGTAATAACCGGAATCTGGATACTCAACGAAAATGATCGGAGCCTGAACGGTCAACGTAATGACCGGAGTCTGGATACTCAACAAAAATGACCGGAGCTTGCACGCTCAACGTAATAACCGAAGTCTGGATACTCAACGAAAATGATCGGAGCCTGAACGCTCAACGTAATGACTAGAGTCTAGATACTCAAACAAATGACCGGAGCCTGAACACTCAACGTAATAACCTGAACGCTCAATGTAATGACCGGAGTCTGGATACTCAACGAAAATGACCGGAGCCTAAACGCTCATCGTAATAACCAGAGTCTGGATACTCAACGAAAATGATCTGAGCCTGAACGCTCAACGGAATGACCGGAGTCTAAACGCTCAACGTAATACCCTGAACGCTCAATGTAATGACTAAAGTCTGGATATTCAACAAAAATGACCGGAGTCTGGTTACTCAACAAAAATGACCGGAGCTTGCATGCTCAACGTAATAATCGGAGTCTGGATACTCGACAAAAATGACTGGAGCCTGAACGCTCAGCGTAATAACCGTAGTCTGGATATTCAACGAAAATGACCGGAGCTTGAATGCTCAGCGTAATAACCGGAGTCTGGATACTCAACAAAAATGATAGGAGCCTGAACGCTTAACGTAATGACCGGAGTCTGGATACTCAACTAAAATGACCGGAGCCTGAACCCTCAACGTAATCACCGGAGTCCGGATACTCAACAAAAATTATCCGAGCCTGAACGCTCAACGTAATCACTGGAGTCTGGTTACTCAACGAAAATGATCGAAGCCTTAACCCTCAACGTAATGACCGGAGTCTGGATACTCAATGAAAATGACCGGAGCCTGAATGCTCAATGTAATAAACTGATCGCTCAACGTAATAACCGGAGTCTGGATACTAAACAAAAATGATCGGAGCATGAACGCTCAACGTAATGACCGGGGTCTGGTTACTCAACGAAAATGACCGGAGCCTGAACGCTCAACGTAATGACCGGAGTCTGGATACTCAACAAAAATGACCGGAGCTTGCATGCTCAACGTAATAACCGGAGTCTGGATACTCAACAAAAATGACCGGAGCTTGCACACTCAACGTAATAACCGGAGTCTGGATACTCAACGAAAATGACCGGAGCCTGAACGCTCAGCATAATAACCGGAGTCTGGATATTCAACGAAAATGACCGGAGCCTGAATGCTCAGCGTAATAACCGGAGTCTGGATACTCAACGAAAATGACTGGAGTCTAAACGCTCAACGTAATAACCTGAACGCTCAACGTAATGACCGGAGTCTGGATACTCAACGAAAATGATCGGAGCCTAAATGCTCAACGTAATGACCGGAGTCTGGATACTCAACAAAAATGACCGGAGCTTGCATGCTCAACATAATAACCGGAGTCTGGATACTCAACAAAAATGACCGGAGCTTGCACGCTCAACGTAATAACCGGAGTTTGGATACTCAACGAAAATGATCGGAGCATGAACGCTCAACGTAATGACCGGGGTCTGGTTACTCAACGAAAATGACCGGAGCCTGAACGCTCAACGTAACGACCGGAGTCTGGATACTCAACGAAAATAACCGGAGCCTGAACGCTCAACGTAATAACCTGAACGCTCAACGTAATGACCGGAGTCTGGATACTCAAAGAAAATGACCGGAGCCTGAATGCTCATCGTAATAACCAGAGTCTGTATACTCAACGAAAATAATCCAAGCCTGAACGCTCAACATAATGATGGGAGTCTTGTTATTCAACGAAAATGACCGGAGCCTAAACGCACAACATAATGACTAGAGTCTGGATACTCGACGAAAATGACCGGAGTCTAAACGCTCAACGTAATAACCTGAACGCTCAACATAATGACCGGAGTCTGGATACTCAACGAAAATGATCGGAGCCTGAATGCTCAACGTAATGACCGGAGTCTGGATACTCAACAAAAATGACCGGAGCTTGCATGCTCAACGTAATAACCGGAGTCTGGATACTCAAAAAAAATGACCGGAGCTTGCACGCTCAACGTAATAACCGGAGTCTGGATACTCAGCGAAAATGACCGGAGCCTGAACGCTCAGCGTAATAACCGGAGTCTGGATATTCAACGAAAATGACCGGAGCCTGAATGCTCAGCGTAATAACCGGAGTCTGGATACTCAACAAAAATGACCGGAGCCTGAACGCTCAATGTAATGACCAGAGTCTGGATTCTCAACTAAAATGACCGGAGCCTGAACGCTCAACGTAATCACCGGAGTCTGGATACTCAACAAAAATGATCCAAGCCTGAACGCTCAACATAATGACCGGAGTCTGGTTACTCAACAAAAATGACCGGAGCCTTAACCCTTAACGTAATGACCGGAGTCTGGGTACTCAACGAAAATGACCGGAGCCTGAACGCTCAATGTAATAACCTGAACGCTCAACATAATAACCAGAGTCTGGATACCCAACGAAACTGACCGGAGCCTGAACGCTCAACGTAATAACCGGAGTCTGGATATCCAATGAAACTGACCGGAGCCTAAACATTCAACGTAATAACCAGAGTCTGGATACCCAACGAAACTGACCGTAGCCTGAACACTCAACGTAAAAACCGGAGTCTAGATACCCAACGAAACTGACCGGAGCCTGAACGCTCAACGTAATAACCGGAGTCTGGATACCCAACCAAACTGACCGGAGCCTGAACGCTCAACGTAATAACCGGAGTCTGGATACCCAACCAAACTAACCGGAGCCTGAACGCTCAATGTAATAACCGGAGTCTGGAAACCCAATGAAACTGACCGGAGCCTGAATGCTCAACGTAATAACCGTAGTCTGGATACCCAACAAAACTGACCGTAGCCTGAACGCTCAACGTAAAAACCGGAGTCTGGATACCCAACGAAACAGACCGGAGCCTGAACGCTCAACGTAATAACCGCAATCTTTATACTCAATGAAAATGATCAGAGCTTGAACGCTCAATATAATAACTTGAGTCTGGATACTCAACGAAACTGACATGAGCCTGAACGGTCAACGTAATAACCGGAGTCTGGATACCCAACGAAACTGACCGGAGCCTGAAAGCTCAACGTAAAAACCGGAGTCTGGATACCCAACGAAACTGACCGGAGCCTGAATGCTCAACATAATAACCGGAGTCTGGATACCCAACGAAACTGACCGCAGCTTGAACGCTCAACATAATAACCAGAGTCTGAATACTTAACAAAAACGACAGCAGCCTGAACGTTCAATGTAATAACTGAAGTCTGGATACTCAATGAAAATGACCGGAGCCTGAACGCTCAACGTAATAGCCGGACTCTGGATACCCAACGAAACTGACCGGAGCCTGAACGCTCAACATAATAACCGGAGTCTGGATACCCAATGAAACTGACCGGAGCCTGAACGCTCAACGTAATAACCGGAGTCTGGATACCCAACAAAACTGACTGGAGCCTGAATGATCAACGTAAAAACCGGAGTCTGGATACCCAACGAAACTGACCGGAGCCTAAACGCTCAACGTAATAACCGGAGTCTGGAAACCCAATGAAACTGGCCGTAGCCTGAATGGTCAACGTAATAACCATAGTCTGGATACCCAACAAACTGACCGTAGCCTGAACGCTCAACGTAAAAACCGGAATCTGGATACCCAACGAAACTGACCGGAGCCTGAACGCTCAACGTAATAACCGCAATCTGTATACTCAATGAAAATGATCAGAGCTTGAACGCTCAATATAATAACTTGAGTCTGGATACTCAACGAAACTGACCTGAGCCTGAACGGTCAACGTAATAACCGGAGTCTGGATACCCAACGAAACTGACCGGAGCCTGAAAGCTCAACGTAAAAACCGGAGTCTGGATACCCAACGAAACTGACCGGAGCCTGATCGCTCAACGTAATAACCGGAGTCTGGATACCCAACGAAACTGACCGGAGCTTGAACGCTCAACATAATAACCAGAGTCTGGATACTTAACAAAAATGACAGGAGCCTGAACGCTCAATGTAATAACTGGAGTCTGGATACTCAACGAAAATGACCGGAGCCTGAACGCTCAACGTAATAGCCGGACTCTGGATACCCAACGAAACTGACCGGAGCCTGAACGCTCAGCGTAATAATGGAGTCTGGATACCCAATGAAACTGACCGGAGCCTGAACGCTCAACGTAATAACCGGAGTCTGGATACCCAACAAAAATGACCGGAGCCTGAACGATCAACGTAAAAACCGGAGTCTGGATACCCAACAAAAATGACCGGAGCCTGAACGCTCAATGTAATAACCGCAGTCTGGATACTCAACGAAACTGACCTGAGCCTGAACGGTCAACGTAATAACCGGAGTCTGGATACCCAACGAAACTGACCGGAGCCTGAAAACTCAACGTAAAAACCGGAGTCTGGATACCCAACGAAACTGACCGGAGCCTGAACGCTAAACGTAATAACCGGAGTCTGGATACCCAATGAAACTGACCGCAGCTTGAACGCTCAATGTAATAACCGGAGACTGAATACTTAACAAAAACGACAGGAGCCTGAACGTTCAATGTAATAACTGAAGTCTGGATACTCAACGAAAATGACCGGAGCCTGAACGCTCAACGTAATAGCCGGACTCTGGATACCCAATGAAACTGACCGGAGCCTGAACGCTCAACATAATAACCGGAGTCTGGATACCCAATGAAACTGACCGGAGCCTGAATGCTCAACGTAATAACCGGAGTCTGGATACCCAATGAAACTGACCGGAGCCTGAACGCTCAACGTAATAACTGGAGTCTGGATACCCAACAAAACTGACCGGAGCCTGAACGATCAACGTAAAAACCAGAGTCTGGATACCCAACAAAACTGACCGAAGCCTGAACGCTCAATGTAATAACCGGAGTCTGGATACCCAATGAAACTGACCGGAGCCTGAACGCTCAACGTAATAACCGGAGTCTGGATACCCAACAAAATTGACCGGAGCCTGAACGATCAATGTAAAAACCGGAGTTTGGATACCCAACGAAACTGACCGGAGCCTGAACGCTCAACGTAATAACCGGAGTCTGGATACCCAATGAAACTGACCGTAGCCTGAATGCTCAACGTAATAACCATAGTCTGGATACCAAACAAAACTGACCATAGCCTGAACGCTCAACGTAAAAACCGGAGTCTGGATACCCAACGAAACTGACCGGAGCCTGAACGCTCAACATAATAACCGCAATCTGTATACTCAATGAAAATGATCAGAGCTTGAACGCTCAATATAATAACTTGAGTCTGGATACTCAACGAAACTGACCTGAGCCTGAACGGTCAACGTAATAACCGGAGTCTGGATACCCAACGAAACTGACCGGAGCCTGAAAGCTCAACGTAAAAACCGGAGTCTGGATACCCAACGAAACTGACCGGAGCCTGAACGCTCAACGTAATAACTGGAGTCTGGATACCCAACGAAACTGACCGGAGCCTGAACGCTCAGCGTAATAACCGGAGTCTGGATACCCAATGAAACTGACCGGAGCCTGAATGCTCAACGTAATAACCGTAGTCTGGATACCCAACAAAACTGACCGTAGCCTGAACGCTCAACGTAAAAACCGGAGTCTGGATACCAAACGAAACAGACCGGAGCCTGAATGCTCAACGTAATAACCGCAATCTGTATACTCAATGAAAATGATCAGAGCTTGAACGCTCAATACAATAACTTGAGTCTGGATACTCAACGAAACTGACTTGAGCCTGAACGGTCAACGTAATAACCGGAGTCTGGATACCCAACGAAACTGACCGGAGCCTGAAAGCTCAACGTAAAAATCGGTGTCTGGATACCCAACGAAACTTACCGCAGCCTGAACGCTCAACGTAATAATCGGAGTCTGGATACCCAACGAAACTGACCGCAGCTTGAACGCTCAACATAATAATCAGAGTCTGAATACTTAACAAAAACGACAGGAGCTTGAACGTTCAATGTAATAACTGAAGTCTTGATACTCAACGAAAATGACCGGAGCCTGAACGCTCAACGTAATAGCCGGATTCTGGATACCCAACGAAACTGACCGGAGCCTGAACGCTCAACATAATAACCGGAGTCTGGATACCCAATGAAACTGACCAGAGCCTGAACGCTCAACGTAATAACCGGAGTCTGGATACCCAACAAAACTGACCGGAGCCTGAACGATCAACGTAAAAACCGGAGTCTGGATACCCAACGAAACTGACCGGAGCCTAAACGCTCAACGTAATAACCGGAGTCTGGAAACCCAATGAAACTGGCCGTAGCCTGAATTGTCAACGTAATAACCATAGTATGGATACCCAACAAACTGACCGTAGCCTGAACGCTCAACGTAAAAACCGGAGTCTAGATACCCAACGAAACTGACCGGAGCCTGAACGCTCAAAGTAATAACCGCAATCTGTATACTCAATGAAAATGATCAGAGCTTGAACGCTCAACGTAATAACCGGAGTCTGGATACCCAATGAAACTGACCGTAGCCTGAATGCTCAACGTAATAACCATAGTCTGGATACCCAACAAAACTGACCGTAGCCTGAACGCTCAACGTAAAAACCGGAGTCTGTATACCCAACGAAACTGACCGGAGCCTGAACGCTCAACGTAATAACCGCAATCTGTATACTCAATGAAAATGATCAGAGCTTGAACGCTCAATATAATAACTTGAGTCTGGATACTCAACGAAACTGACCTGAGCCAGAACGGTCAACGTAATAACCGGAGTCTGGATACCCAACGAAACTGACCGGAGCCTGAAAGCTCAACGTAAAAACCGGAGTCTGGATACCCAACGAAACTGACCGGAGCCTGAACGCTCAACGTAATAACCGAAGTCTGGATACCCAACGAAACTGACCGGAGCTTGAACGCTCAACATAATAACCAAAGTCTCGATACTTAACAAAAACGACAGGAGCCTGAACGCTCAATGTAATAACTGGAGTCTAGATACTCAACGAAAATGACCGGAGCCTGAACGCTCAACGTAATAGCCGGACTTTGGATACCCAACGAAACTGACCGGAGCCTGAAAGCTCAGCGTAATAACCGTAGTATGGATACCCAATAAAACTGACCGTAGCCTGAACGCTCAACGTAAAAACCGGAGTCTGGATACCCAACGAAAAAAACCGGAGCCTGAACGCTCAACGTAATAACCGCAATCTGTATACTCAATGAAAATGATCAGAGCTTGAACGCTCAATATAATAACTTGAGTCTGGATACTCAACAAAACTGACCTGAGCCTGAACGGTCAACGTAATAACCGGAGTCTGGATACCCAACGAAATTGACCGGAGCCTGAAAGCTCAACGTAAAAACCGGAGTCTGGATACCCAACGAAACTGACCGGAGCCTGAACGCTCAACGTAATAACCGGAGTCTGGATACCCAACGAAACTGACTGCAGCTTGAGCGCTCAACATAATAACCAGAGTCTGAATACTTAACCAAAACGACAGGAGCCTGAACGTTCAATGTAATAACTGAAGTCTGGATACTCAACGAAAATGACCGGAGCCTGAACGCTCAACGTAATAGCCGGACTCTGGATACCCAACGAAACTGACCGGAGCCTGAACGCTCAACATAATAACCGGAGTCTGGATACCCAATGAAACTGACCGGAGCCTGAACGCTCAATGTAATAACCGGAGTCTGGATACCCAAAAAAACTGACTGGAGCCTGAACGATCAACGTAAAAACCGGAGTCTGGATACCCAACGAAACTGACCGGAGCCTGAACGCTCAACGTAATAACCGGAGTCTTGAAACCCAATGAAACTGGCCGTAGCCTGAATGGTCAACGTAATAACCATAGTCTGGATACCCAACAAACTGACCGTAGCCTGAACGCTCAACGTAAAAACCGGAGTCTGGATACCCAACGAAACTGACCGGAGCCTGAACGCTCAACGTAATAACCGCAATCTGTATACTCAATGAAAATGATCAGAGCTTGAACGCTCAATATAATAACTTGAGTCTGAATACTAAACGAAACTGACCTGAGCCTGAACGGTCAACGTAATAACCGGAGTCTGGATACCCAACAAAACTGACCGGAGCCTGAAAGCTCAACGTAAAAACCGGAGTCTGGATACCCAACGAAACTGACCGGAGTCTGAACGCTCAACGTAATAACCGGAGTCTGGATACCCAACGAAACTGACCGGAGCTTGAACGCTCAACATAATAACCAGAGTCTGGATACTAAACAAAAACGACAGGAGCCTGAACGCTCAATGTAATAACTGGAGTCTGGATACTCAACGAAAATGACCGGAGCCTGAACGCTCAACGTAATAGCCGGACTCTGGATACCCAACGAAACTGACCGGAGCCTGAACGCTCAGCGTAATAACCGGATTCTGGATACCCAATGAAACTGACAGGAGCCTGAACGCTCAACGTAATAACCGGAGTCTGGATACCCAACAAAACTGACCGGAGCCTGAACGATCAACGTAAAAACCGGAGTCTGGATACCCAACGAAATTGACCGGAGCCTGAACGCTCAATGTAATAACCGGAGTCTGGATACCCAATGAAACTGACCGGAGCCTGAACGCTCAACGTAATAACCGGAGTCTGGATACCCAACAAAACTAACCGGAGCCTGAACGATCAACGTAAAAACCGGAGTCTGGATACCCAACGAAACTGACCGGAGCCTGAATGCTCAATATAATAACTTGAGTCTGGATACTCAACGAAACTGACCTGAGCCTGAATGTTCAACATAATAACCATAGTCTGGATACTAAACGAAACTGACCTGAGCCTGAACGCTCAACGTAATAATCGGACTCTGGATACCCAACGAAACTCAGCGGAGCCTGAACGCTCAATGTTATAACCGGAGTCTGGATACCCAACGAAACTGACCAGATCCTGAACGCTCAACGTAATAACCGGAGTCTGGATAACCAATGAAACTGACCGGAGCCTGAACGTTCAACGTAATAACCGGAGTCTGGATACCCAACAAAACTGACTGGAGCCTGAACGTTCAACGTAAAAACCGGAGTCTGGATACCCAACGAAACTGACCGGAGCCTGAACGCTCAACGTAATTACCGGAGTCTGGATACCCAACGAAACTGACCAAAGCTTGAACGCTCAATGCAATAACCAGGGTCTGGATACTTAATAAAAACGACCGGAGCCTGAACTCTCAATGCAATAACTGGAGTCTGGATAATCAACGAAAATGACCGGAGCCTGAACGCTCAATGTAATAGCCGGACTCTGGATACCCAACGAAACTGACCGCAGCCTGAATGCTCAGCGTAATAACTGGAGTCTGGATACCCAATGAAACTGACCGGAGCCTGAACGCTCAACGTAATAACCGGAGTCTGGATACCCAACAAAACTAACCGGAGCCTGAACGATCAACGTAAAAACCGGAGTCTGGATACCCAACGAAACTGACCGGAGCCTGAACGCTCAACGTAATAACCGGAGTCTGGATACCCAATGAAACTGACCGGAGCCTGAACGCTCAACGTAATAACCGGAGTATGGATACCCAACAAAACTAACCGGCGCCTGAACGATCAACGTAAAAACCGGAGTCTGGATACCCAACGAAACTGACTGGAGCCTGAACGCTCAACGTAATAACCGGAGTCTGGATACCCAATGAAACTGACCGGAGCCTGAACGCTCAACGTAATAATCGGAGTCTGGATACCCAACAAAACTGACCGGAGCCTGAACGCTCAACGTAAAAACCGGAGTCCGGATACCCAACGAAACTGACTGGAGCCTGAACGCTCAACGTAATAACCGGAGTCTGGATACCCAACGAAACTGACCGGAGCCTGAATGCTCAACGTAATAACCGGAGTCTAGATACCAAACGAAACTGACCGGAGCCTGAACGCTCAATCTAATAACCGGAGTCTGGATACCCAACGAAACTGAATGGAGCCTGAACCCTCAACGTAATAAACGGAGTCTGGATACTCAACGAAAATGACCGGAGCCTGAACCCTCAACGTAATAACCGGACTCTGGATACCAAACAAAACTTACAGGAGCCTGAACGCTCAACATAATAACCGGAGTCTGGACACCCAATGAAACTGACCGGAGCCTGAATGCTCAACGTAATAACCGTAGTGTTGATACCCAACAAAACTGATCGTAGCCTAAACGCTCAACGTAAAAACCGGAGTCTGGATACCCAACAAAACTGACCGGAGCCTGAACGCTCAACGTAATAACCGCAATCTGGATAGTCAATGAAAATTATCAGAGCTTGAACGCTCAATATAATAACTTGAGTCTGGATACTCAACGAAACTGACCTGAGCCTGAATGTTCAACGTAATAATCGGAGTCTGGATACTCAACGAAACTGACCTGAGCATGAACGGTCAACGTAATAATCGGACTCTGGACACCCAACGAAACTCACCGGAGCCTGAACGCTCAACGTAATAACCGGAGTCTGGATACCCAACGAAACTGACCAGATCCTGAACGCTCAACGTAATAACCGGAGTCTGGATACCCAATGAAACTGACCGGAGCCTGAACGTTCAACGTAATAACCGGAGTCTGGATACCCAACAAAACTGACCGGAGCCTGAACGTTCAACGTAAAAACCGGAGTCTAGATACCCAATGAAACTGACCGGAGCCTGAACGTTCAACTTAATAACCGGAGTCTAGATACCCAACAAAACTGACCGGAGCCTGAACGATCAACGTAAAAACCGGAGTCTGGATACCCAACGAAACTGACCGGAGCCTGAACGCTCAACGTAATAACCGGAGTCTGGATACCCAATGAAACTGACCGGAGCCTAAACGCTCAACGTAATAACCGGAGTCTGGATACCCAACAAAACTAACCGGTGCCTGAACGATCAACGTAAAAACCGGAGTCTGGATACCCAACGAAACTGACCGGAGCCTGAACGCTCAACGTAATAACCGGAGTCTGGATACCCAATGAAACTGACCGGAGCCTGAACGCTCAACGTAATAATCGGAGTCTGGATACCCAACAAAACTGACCGGAGCCTGAACGCTCAACGTAAAAACCGGAGTCCGGATACCTAACGAAACTGACTGGAGCCTGAACGCTCAACGTAATAACCGGAGTCTGGATACCCAACGAAACTGACCGGAGCCTGAATGCTCAACGTAATAACCGGAGTCTAGATACCAAACGAAACTGACCGGAGCCTGAACGCTCAATCTAATAACCGGAGTCTGGATACCCAACGAAACTGAATGGAGCCTGAACCCTCAACATAATAACCGGAGTCTGGATACTCAACGAAAATGACCGGAGCCTGAACCCTCAACGTAATAACCGGACTCTGGATACCAAACAAAACTTACAGGAGCCTGAACGCTCAACGTAATAACCGGAGTCTGGATACCCAATGAAACTGACCGGAGCCTGAATGCTCAACGTAATAATCGTAGTGTTGATACCCAACAAAACTGATCGTAGCCTAAACGCTCAACGTAAAAACCGGATTCTGGATACCCAACAAAACTGACCGGAGCCTGAACGCTCAACGTAATAACCACAATCTGGATAGTTAATGAAAATTATCAGAGCTTGAACGCTCAATATAATAACTTGAGTCTGGATACTCAACGAAACTGACCTGAGCCTGAATGTTCAACGTAATAATCGGAGTCTGGATACTCAACGAAACTGACCTGAGCCTGAACGCTCAACGTAATAATCGGACTCTGGATACCCAACGAAAGTCACCTGAGCCTGAACGTTCAACGTAATAATCGGAGTCTGGATACTCAACGAAACTGACCAGATCCTGAACGCTCAACGTAATAACCGGAGTCTGGATACCCAATGAAACTGACCGGAGCCTGAACGTTCAACGTAATAACCGGAGTCTGGATACCCAACAAAACTGACCGGATCCTGAACGTTCAACGTAAAAACCGGAGTCTAGATACCCAATGAAACTGACCGGAGCCTGAACGCTCAACGTAATAACCGGAGTCTGGATACCCAACAAAACTGACTGGAGCCTGAACGTTCAATGTAAAAACCGGAGTCTGGATACCCAACGAAACTGACCGGAGCCTGAAAGCTCAACGTAAAAACCAGAGTCTGGATACCCGACGAAACTGACCGGAGCCTGAACGCTCAACGTAATAACCGGAGTTTGGATACCCAACGAAACTGACCAAAGCTTGAACGCTCAACGTAATAACCAGGGTCTGGATACTTAATAAAAACGACCGGAGCCTGAACGCTCAATGCAATAACTGGAGTCTGGATACTCAACGAAAATGACCGAAGCCTGAACGCTCAACGTAATAGCCGGACTCTGGATACCCAACGAAACTGACCGGAGCCTGAATGCTCAACATAATAACCGGAGTCTGGATACCCAATGAAACTGACCGGAGCCTGAACGCTCAACGTAATAACCGGATTCTGGATACCCAACGAAACTGACCAGAGCCTGAACGCTCAACGTAATAACCGGAGTCTGGATACCCAATGAAACTGACCAGAGCCTGAACGCTCAACGTAAAAACCAGAGTCTGGATACCCAACGAAACTGACCGGAGCCTGAACGCTCAACGTAATAACCGGAGTTTGGATACCCAACGAAACTGACCGGAGCCTGAACGCTCAACGTAATAGCCGGACTCTGGATACCCAACGAAACTGACCGGAGCCTGGATACTTAACAAAAACGACAGGAGCCTAAACGTTCAATGTAATAACTAGAGTCTGGATACTCAACGAAAATGACCGGAGCCTGAACGCTCAACGTAATAGCCGGACTCTGGATACCCAACGAAACTGACCGGTGCCTGAACGCTCAACATAATAACCGGATTCTGGATACCCAACGAAACTGACCAGAGCCTGAACGCTCAACATAATAACCGGAGTCTGGATACCCAATGAAACTGACCGGAGCCTGAATGTTCAACGTAATAACCGGAGTCTGGATACCCAACAAAACTGACCGGAGCCTGAACGTTCAACGTAATCACCGGAGTCCGGATACTCAACAAAAATGATCCGAGCCTGAACGCTCAACGTAATCACCGGAGTCTGGTTACTCAACGAAAATGATAGGAGCCTTAACCCTCAACGTAATGACCGGAGTCTGGATACTCAATGAAAATGATCGGAGCCTGAATGCTCAATGTAATAACCTGATCGCTCAGCGTAACAACCGGAGTCTGGATACTCAACGAAAATGATCGGAGCATGAACGCTCAACGTAATGACCGGGGTCTGGTTACTCAACGAAAATGACCAGAGCCTGAACGCTCAACGTAATGACCGGAGTCTGGATACTCAATGAAAATGACCGGAGCCTGAACGCTCAACAGAATGACCGGAGTCTGGATACTCAAAGAAAATGACCGGAGCCTGAACGCTCATCGTAATAACCAGAGTCTGGATACTCAACGAAAATAATCCGAGCCTGAACGCTCAACACAGTGACGGGAGTCTTGTTATTCAACGAAAATGACCGGAGCCTGAACGCTCAACGTAATGACCAGAGTTTGGATACTCAACGAATATGACCGGAGTTTAAACGCTCAACGTAATAACCTGAACGCTCAACGTAATGACCGGAGTCTGGATACTCAACGAAAATGATCGGAGCCTAAATGCTAAAAGTAATGACCGGAGTCTGGATACTCAACAAAAATGACCGGAGCTTGCATGCTCAACGTAATAACCGGAGTCTGGATACTCAACGAAAATGACCGGAGCCTGAACGCCTAACGTAATAATCGGAGTTTGGATATTCAACGAAAATTACCGGAGCCTGAACGCTCAGCGTAATAACCGGAGTCTGGATACTCAACAAAAATGACCGGAGCCTGAACGCTCAACATAATGACCGGAGTCTGGATACTCAACGAAAATGACCGTAGTCGGAACGTTATTACGTAATGACCGGAGTCTGGGTACTCAACAAAAATGACCGGAGCCTGAACACTAAACGTAATAACCTGAACGCTCAACGTAATGACCGGAGTCTGGATACTCAACAAAAATGACCGGAGCCTGAACGCTCATCGTAATACTCAGAGTCTGGATACTCATTGAAAATGATCCGAGCCTAAACGCTCAACGTAATGACCGGAGTCTTGTTATTCAACGAAAATGACCGGAGTCTAAACGCCAAACGTAATAACCTGAACGCTCAACGTAACGACTGGAGTCTGGATACTCAACGAAAATGAATGGAGCTTGAATGCTCAACGTAATGACCGGAGTCTAGATACTCAATGAAAATGACCGGAGCCTGAACGCTCAGCGTAATAACCGGAGTCTAGATATTCAACGAAAATGACCGGAGCCTAAATGCTCAGCGTAATAACCGGAGTCTTGAAACTCAACATAAATGACCGGAGCCTGAACGCTCAATGTAATGACCGGAGTCTGGATACTCAACTAAAATGATCGGAGCCTGAACGCTCAACGTAATCACCGGAGTCTGGATACTCAACGAAAATGATCCAAGCCTGAACGCTCAACGTAATGACCGGAGTCTGGTTACTCAACAAATATGACCGGAGCCTTAACCCTCAACGTAATGACCGGAGTCTGGATACTCAACGAAAATGACCGGAGCCTGAACGCTCAATGTAATAACTTGAACGCTCAACGTAATAACCAGAGTCTGGATACCCAACGAAACTGACCGGAGCCTGAACGCTCAACGTAATTACCGGAGTCTGGATACCCAATGAAACTGACCGAAGCCTAAACATTCAACGTAATAACCGGAGTCTGGATACCCAACGAAACTGACCGTAGCCTGAACACTCAACGTAAAAACCAGTGTCTAGATACCCAACGAAACTGACCGGAGCCTGAACGCTCAACGTAATAACCGGAGTCTGGATACCCAACAAAACTAACCGGAGCCTGAATGCTCAACGTAATAACCGGAGTCTGGATACCCAACCAAACTAACCGGAGCCTGAACGCTCAACGTAATAACCGGAGTCTGGAAACCCAATGAAACTGACCGGAGCCTGAATGCTCAACGTAATAACCATAGTCTGGATACCCAACAAAACTGACCGTAGCCTGAACGCTCAACGTAAAAACCGGAGTCTGGATACCCAACGAAACAGACCGGAGCCTGAACGCTCAACGTAATAACCGCAATCTGTATACTCAATGAAAATGATCAGAGCTTGAACGCTCAATATAATAACTTGAGTCTGGATACTCAACGAAACTGACCTGAGCCTGAACGGTCAACGTAATAACCGGAGTCTGGATACCCAACGAAACTGACCGGAGCCTGAAAGCTCAACGTAAAAACCGGAGTCTGGATACCCAACGAAACTGACCGGAGCCTGAACGCTCAACGTAATAACCGGAGTCTGGATACCCAACAAAACTGACCGCAACTTGAACGCTCAACATAATAACCAGAGTCTGGATACTTAACAAAAACGACAGGAGCCTGAACGTTCAATGTAATAACTGGAGTCTGGATACTCAAAGAAAATGACCGGAGCCTGAACGCTCAACGTAATAGCCGGACTCTGGATACCCAACGAAACTGACCGGAGCCTGAACGCTCAACATAATAACCGGAGTCTGGATACCCAATGAAACTGACCGGAGCCTGAACGCTCAACGTAATAACCGGAATCTGGATACCCAACAAAACTGACCGGAGCCTGAACGATCAACGTAAAAACCGGAGTCTGGATACCCAACGAAACTGACCGGAGCCTGAACGCTCAACGTAATAACTGGAGCCCGGAAACCCAATGAAACTGGCCGTAGCCTGAATGCTCAACGTAATAACCATAGTCTGGATACCCAACAAAACTGACCGTAGCATGAACGCTCAACGTAAAAACCGGAGTCTGGATACCCAACAAAACTGACCGGAGCCTGAACGTTCAACGTAATAACCGCAATTTGTATACTCAATGAAAATGGTCAGAGCTTGAACGCTCAATATAATAACTTGAGTCTGGATACTCAACGAAACTGACCTGAGCCTGAACGGTCAACGTAATAACCGGAGTCTGGATACCAAACGAAACTGACCGGAGCAAGCTCAACTTAATAACCGGAGTCTGGATACCCAACGAAACTGACCGGAGCCTGAACGCTCAACGTAATAACCGGAGTCTGGATACCCAACGAAACTGACCGGAGCTTGAACGCTCAACATAATAACCAGAGTCTGGATACTTAACAAAAACGACAGGAGCCTGAACGCCAAATGTAATAACTGGAGTCTGGATACTCAACGAAAATGACCGGAGCCTGAACGCTCAACGTAATAGCCGGACTCTGGATACCCAACGAAACTGACCGGAGCCTGAACGCTCAGCGTAATAACCGGAGTCTGGATACCCAATGAAACTGACCGGAGCCTGAACGCTCAACGTAATAACCGGAGTCTAGATACCCACCAAAACTGACCGGAGCCTGAACGATCAACGTAAAAACCGGAGTCTGGATACCCAACGAAACTGACCGGAGCCTGAACACTCAACGTAATAACCGGAGTCTGGATACCCAATGAAACTGACCGGAGCCTGAACGCTCAACGTAATAACCGGAGTCTGGATACCCAACAAAACTGACCGGCGCCTGAACGATCAACGTAAAAACCGGAGTCTGGATACCCAACGAAACTGACCAGAGCCTGAACGCTCAATGTAATAACCGGAGTCTGGATACCCAATGAAACTGACCGGAGCCTGAACGCTCAACGTAATAACCGGAGTCTGGATACCCAACAAAACTGACCGGAGCCTGAACGCTCAACGTAAAAACCGGAGTCCGGATACCCAACGAAACTGACCGGAGCCTGAACGCTCAACGTAATAACCGGAGTCTGGATACCCAACGAAACTGACCGGAGCCTGAATGCTCAACGTAATAACCGGAGTCTAGATACCAAACGAAACTGACCGGAGCCTGAACGCTCAATGTAATAACCGGAGTCTAGATACCCAACGAAACTGAATGGAGCCTGAACCCTCAACATAATAACCGGAGTTTGGATACTCAACGAAAATGACCGGAGCCTGAACCCTCAACGTAATAACCGGACTCTGGATACCAAACAAAACTTACCGGAGCCTGAACGCTCAACGTAATAACCGGAGTCTGGATACCCAATGAAACTGACCGGAGCCTGAATGCTCAACGTAATAACCGTAGTCTGGATACCCAACAAAACTGATCGTAGCCTGAACGCTCAACGTAAAAACCGGAGTCTGGATACCCAAAAAAACTGACCGGAGCCTGAACGCTCAACGTAATAACCACAATCTGGATAGTCAATGAAACTTATCAGAGCTTGAACACTCAATATAATAACTTGAGTCTGGATACTCAACGAAAATGACCTGAGCCTGAATGTTCAACGTAATAAACGGAGTCTGGATACCCAACGAAACTGACCTGAGCCTGAACGCTCAACGTAATAATCGGACTCTGGATACCCAACGAAACTCACCGGAGCCTGAACGCTCAACGTAATAACCGGAGTCTGGATACCCAACGAAACTGACCAGATCCTGAACGCTCAACGTAATAACCGGAGTCTGGATACCCAATGAAACTGACCGGAGCCTGAACGTTCAACGTAATAACCGGAGTCTGGATACCCAACAAAACTGACCGGAGCCTGAACATTCAATGTAAAAACCGGAGTCTGGATACCGAACGAAACTGACCGGAGCCTGAACGCTCAATGTAATAACCGGAGTCTGGATACCCGAGGAAACTGACCAAAGCTTGAACGCTCAACGTAATAACCAGGGTCTGGATACTTAATAAAAACGACCGGAGCCTGAACGCTCAATGCAATAACTGGAGTCTGGATACTCAACGAAAATGACCGGAGCCTGAACGCCTAACGTAATAATCGGATTCTGGATACCCAACGAAACTGACCAGAGCCTGAACGCTCAACGTAATAACCGGAGTCTGGATACCCAATGAAACTGACCGGAGCCTGAACGTTCAACGTAATAACCGGAGTCTGGATACCCAACGAAACTGACCGGAGCCTGAACGCTCAACGTAATAACCGGAGTCTGGATACCCAACGAAACTGACCGCAGCTTGAACGCTCAACATAATAACCAGAGTCTGGATACTTAACAAAAATGACAGGAGCCTGAACGTTCAATGTAATAACCGGAGTCTGGATACTCAAAGAAAATGACCGGAGCCTGAACGCTCAACGTAATAGCCGGAGTCTGGATACTTAACAAAAAGGACAGGAGCCTAAACGTTCAATGTAATAACTAGAGTCTGGATACTCAACGAAAATGACCGGAGCCTGAACGCTCAACATAATAGCCGAACTCTGGATACCCAACGAAACTGACCGGAGCCTGAACGCTCAACATAATAACCAGATTCCTGATACCCAACGAAACTGACCAGAGCCTGAACGCTCAACGTAATAACCGGAGTCTGGATACCCAATGAAACTGACCGGAGCCTGAAAGTTCAACGTAATAACCGGAGTCTGGATACCCAACAAAACTGATCGGAGCCTGAACGTTCAACGTAAAAACTGGAGTCTGGATACCCAACGAAACTGACCGGAGCCTGAAAGCTCAACGTAAAAACCGGAGTCTGGATACCCAACGAAAATGACCGGAGCATGAACGCTCAACGTAATAACCAGAGTATGGATACTCAACGAAACTGACCGGAGCCTGAACAGTCAACATAATGACCGGAGTCTGGATACTCAACAAAAATGACCGGAGCTTGCACGCTCAACGTAATAACCGGAGTCTGAATACTCAACGAAAATGACCGGAGCCTGAATGCTCAGTGTAATAACCGGAGTCTGGATATTCAACGAAAATGACCGGAGCCTGAATGCTCAGCGTAATAACCGGAGTCTGGATACTCAACAAAAATGACCGGAGCCTGAATGTTCAACGTAATGACCGGAGTATGGATACTCAACTAAAATGACCAGAACCTGAACGCTCAACATAATCACCGGAGTCCGGATACTCAACAAAAATGATTCGAGCCTGAACGCTCAACGTAATCACCGGAGTCTGGTTACTCAACGAAAATGACCGGAGCCTTAACCCTCAACGTAATGATCGGAGTCTGGATACTCAACGAAAATGACCGGAGCCTGAATGCTTAATGTAATAACCTGATTGCTCAACGTAATAACCGGGGTCTGGATACCCAACGAAATTGACCGGAGCCTGAACGCTCAACGTAATGACCGGAGTCTGGTTACTCAACGAAAATGACTGGAGCCTGAATGCTCAACGTAATGACCGGAGTCTGGATACTCAACAAAAATGACCGGAGCCTGAACGCTCAACGTAATAACCTGAACGCTCAACGTAATGACCGGAGTCTAGATAATCAAAGAAAATGACTGGAGCCTGAGCGCTCATCGTAATAACCAGAGTCTGGATACTCAACGAAAATGATCCGAGCCTGAACGCTCAACGTAATGACTGGAGTCTTGTTATTCATCGAAAATGACCGGAGCCTGAACGCTCAACGTAATGACCAGAGTCTGGATACTCAACGAAAATGACTGGAGTCTAAACGCTCAACGTAATAACATGAACACTCAACGTAATGACCGGAGTCTAGATACTCAACGAAAATGATCGGAGCCTGAACGGTCAACGTAATGACCGGAGTCTGGATACTCAACAAAAATGACCGGAGCTTGCACGCTCAACGTAATAACCGGAGTCTGGATACTCAATGAAAATGACCGGAGCATGAACGCAAAACGTAATAACCTGAACGCTTAACGTAATGACCGGAGTCTGGATACTCAACGAAAATGACCGGAGCCTGAACGCTCATCGTAAAAACCAGACTCTGGATACTCAACGAAAATGATCTGAGCCTGAACGCTCAGCGTAATGACCGGAGTCTGGATACTCAACAAAAATAACCGGAGCCTGAACGCTCAACGTAATGACCGGAGTCTGGATACTCAACGAAAATGACCGGAGCCTGAACGCTTAACGTAATGGCCGGAGTCTGGGTACTCAACAAAAATGACCGGAGCCTGAACACTCAACGTAATAACGTGAACGCTCAATGTAATGACCGGAGTCTGGATACTCAACGAAAATGACGGGAGCCTGAATGCTCATCGTAATAACCAAAGTCTGGATACTCAACGAAAATGATCCGAGCCTGAACGCTCAACATAATGACCGGAGTCTTGTTATTCAACAAAAATCACTGGAGTCTAAACGCCTAACGTAATAACCTGAACGCTCAACGTAATGACCGAAGTCTGGATACTCAACGAAAATGATCGGAGCCTGAATGCTCAACGTAATGACCGGAGTCTGGATACTCAACGAAAATGACCAGAGCCTGAACGCTCAATGTAATGACTGGAATGTGGATACTCAACTAAAATGACCGGAGCCTGAACGCTCAACGTAATCACCGGACTCTGAATACTCAACGAAAATGATCCGAGCCTGAACACTCAACGTAATGACCGGAGTCTAGTTACCTAACATAAATGACCGGAGCCTTAACCCTCAACGTAATGACCGGAGTCTGGATACCCAACGAAAATGACCGGAGCCTGAACGCTCAACGTAATGACCGGAGTCTGGGTACTCAACGAAAATGACCGGAGCCTGAACGCTTAACGTAATGACCGGAGTCTGGGTACTCAACAAAAATGACCGGAGCCTGAACACTCAACGTAATAACTTGAACGCTCAATGTTATGATCGGAGTCTGGATACTCAACGAAAATGACTGGAGCCTGAATGCTCATCGTAATAACCAACGTCTGGATACTCAACGAAAATGATCCGAGCCTGAACGCTCAACGTAATGACCGGAGTCTTGGTATTCAACGAAAATCACCGGAGTCTAAACGCCTAACGTAATAACCTGAACGCTCAACGTAATGATCGAAGTCTGGATACTCAACGAAAATGATTAGAGCCTGAAGGCTCAACGTAATGACCGGAGTCTGGATACTCAACAAAAATGACCGGAGCTTGCACGTTCAACGTAATAACCGGAGTCTGGATACTCAACGAAAATGATCGGAGCCTGAACACTCAACGTAATGACCGGAGTCTGGATACTCAACGAAAATGACCAGAGCCTGAACGCTCAATGTAATGACCGGAGTCTGGATACTCAACGAAAATGACCGGAGCTTGAACGCTCAACGTAATAACCTGAACGCTCAACGTAATGACCGGAGTCTGGATACTCAACAAAAATGATCGGAGCCTGAACACTCAACGTAATGATCGGTGTCTGGATACTCAAAGAAAATGACTGGAGCCTGAACATTCAATGTAATGACCGGAGTCTGGATACTCAACGAAAATGACCGGAACTTGAACGCTCAACGTAATAACCTGAACGCTCAACGTAATGACCGGAGTCTGGATCCTCAACGAAAATGATCGGAGCTTGAACGCTCAACATAATGACCGGAGTCTGGATACTCAACGAAAATGACCGGAGCCTGAACGCTCAATGTAATGACCGGAGTCTGGATACTCAACGAAAATGACCGGAGCATGAACGCTCAACGTAATAACCTGAACGCTTAACGTAATGACCGGAGTCTGGATACTCAACGAAAATGACCGGAGCCTGAACGCTCAAAGTAATAACAAAAGTCTGGATATTCAACGAAAATGACCGGAGCCTGAATGCTCAGCGTAATAACCGGTGTCTGGATACTCAACAAAAAAGACCGGAGCCTGAACGCTCAACGTAATGACCGGAGTCTGGATACTCAACGAAAATGACCGGAGTCTGAACGCTTAACGTAATGACCGGAGTCTGGGTACTCAACAAAAATGACCGGAGCCTGAACACTCAACGTAATAACGTGAACGCTCAATGTAATGACCGGAGTCTGGATACTCAACGAAAATGACTGGAGCCTGAATGCTCATCGTAATAACCAACGTCTGGATACTCAACGAAAATGATCCGAGCCTGAACGCTCAACGTAATGACCGTAGTCTTGGTATTCAACGAAAATCACCGGAGTCTAAACGCCTAACGTAATAACCTGAACGCTCAACGTAATGACCGAAGTCTGGATACTCAACAAAAATGATTGGAGCCTGAATGCTCAACGTAATGACCGGAGTCTGGATACTCAACAAAAATGACCGGAGCTTGCACGCTCAACGTAATAACCGGAGTCTGGATACTCAACGAAAATGATCGGAGCTTGAACGCTCAACATAATGACCGGAGTCTGGATACTCAACGAAAATGACCGGAGCCTGAACGCTCAATGTAATGACCGGAGTCTGGATACTCAACGAAAATGACCGGAGCATGAACGCTCAACGTAATAACCTGAACGCTTAACGTAATGACCGGAGTCTGGATACTCAACGAAAATGACCGGAGCCTGAACGCTCAAAGTAATAACCAGAGTCTGGATATTCAACGAAAATGACCGGAGCCTGAATGCTCAGCGTAATAACCGGAGTCTGGATACTCAACAAAAATGACCGGAGCCTGAACGCTCAACGTAATGACCGGAGTTTGGATACTCAACGAAAATGACCGGAGTCTGAACGCTTAACGTAATGACCGGAGTCTGGGTACTCAACAAAAATGACCGGAGCCTGAACACTCAACGTAATAACGTGAACGCTCAATGTAATGACCGGAGTCTGGATACTCAACGAAAATGACTGGAGCCTGAATGCTCATCGTAATAACCAACGTCTGGATACTCAACGAAAATGATCCGAGCCTGAACGCTCAACGTAATGACCGGAGTCTTGGTATTCAACGAAAATCACCGGAGTCTAAACGCCTAACGTAATAACCTGAACGCTCAACGTAATGACCGAAGTCTGGATACTCAACGAAAATGATTGGAGCCTGAATGCTCAACGTAATGACCGGAGTCTGGATACTCAACAAAAATGACCGGAGCTTGCACGCTCAACGTAATAACCGGAGTCTGGATACTCAACGAAAATGATCGGAGCCTGAACGCTCAACGTAATGACCGGAGTCTGGATACTCAACGAAAATGACCAGAGCCTGAACGCTCAATGTAATGACCGGAGTCTGGATACTCAACGAAAATGACCGGAGCTTGAACGCTCAACGTAATAACCTGAGCGCTCAACGTAATGACCGGAGTCTGGATACTCAACAAAAATGATCGGAGCCTGAACGCTCTACGTAATGACCGGAGTCTGGATACTCAACGAAAATGACCGGAGCTTGAACGCTCAACGTAATAACCTGAACGCTCAACGTAATGACCGGAGTCTGGATACTCAACAAAAATGATCGGAGCCTGAACACTCAACGTAATGACCGGTGTCTGGATACTCAAAGAAAATGACTGGAGCCTGAACATTCAATGTAATGACCGGAGTCTGGATACTCAACGAAAATGACCGGAACTTGAACGCTCAACGTAATAACCTGAACGCTCAACGTAATGACCGGAGTCTGGATCCTCAACGAAAATGATCGGAGCTTGAACGCTCAACATAATGACCGGAGTCTGGATACTCAACGAAAATGACCGGAGCCTGAACGCTCAATGTAATCACCGGAGTCTGGATACTCAACGAAAATGACCGGAGCATGAACGCTCAACGTAATAACCTGAACGCTTAATGTAATGACCGGAGTCTGGATACTCAACGAAAATGACCGGAGCCTGAACGCTCAAAGTAATAACCACAGTCTGGATATTCAACAAAAATGACCGGAGCCTTAATGCTCAGCGTAATAACCGGAGTCTGGATACTCAACAAAAATGATCGGAGCCTGAACGCTCAACGTAATGACCGGAGTCTGGATACTCAACGAAAATGACCGGAGTCTGAACGCTTAACGTAATGACCGGAGTCTGGGTACTCAACAAAAATGACCGGAGCCTGAACACTCAACGTAATAACGTGAACGCTCAATGTAATGACCGGAGTCTGGATACTCAACGAAAATGACTGGAGCCTGAATGCTCATCGTAATAACCAACGTCTGGATACTCAACGAAAATGATCCGAGCCTGAACGCTCAACGTAATGACCGAAGTCTTGTTATTCAACGAAAATCACCGGAGTCTAAACGCCTAACGTAATAACCTGAACGCTCAACGTAATGACCGAAGTCTGGATACTCAACGAAAATGATCGGAGCCTGAATGCTCAACGTAATGACCGGAGTCTGGATACTCAACGAAAATGACCAGAGCCTGAACGCTCAATGTAATGACTGGAATCTGGATACTCAACTAAAATGACCGGAGCCTGAACGCTCAACGTAATCACCGGACTCTGAATACTCAATGAAAATGATCCGAGCCTGAACGCTCAACGTAATGACCGGAGTCTAGTTACCTAACATAAATGACCGGAGCCTTAACCCTCAACATAATGACCGGAGTCTGGATACCCAACGAAAATGACCGGAGCCTGAACGCTCAATGTAATAACCTGAACGCTCAACGTAATAACCGGAGTTTGGATACTCAACGAAAATGATCGGAGCCTGAACACTCAACGTAATGACCGGAGTCTAGATACTCAACGAAAATGACCAGAGCCTGAACGCTCAATGTAATGACCGGAGTCTGGATACTCAACGAAAATGACCGGAGCTTGAACGCTCAACGTAATAACCTGAACGCTCAACGTAATGACCGGAGTCTGGATACTCAACAAAAATGATCGGAGCCAGAATGCTCAACGTAATGACCGGTGTCTAGATACTCAAAGAAAATGACTGGAGCCTGAACGCTCAATGTAATGACCGGAGTCTGGATACTCAACGAAAATGACCGGAGCTTGAACGCTCAACGTAATAACCTGAACGCTCAACGTAATGACCGGAGTCTGGATCCTCAACGAAAATGATCGGAGCTTGAACGCTCAACATAATGACCGGAGTCTGGATACTCAACAAAAATGACCGGAGCCTGAACGCTCAATGTAATGACCGGAGTCTGGATACTCAACGAAAATGACCGGAGCATGAACGCTCAACGTAATAACCTGAACGCTTAACGTAATGACCGGAGTCTGGATACTCAACGAAAATGACCGGAGCCTGAACGCTCAAAGTAATAACCAGAGTCTGGATATTCAACGAAAATGACCGGAGCCTGAATGCTCAGCGTAATAACCGGAGTCTGGATACTCAACAAAAATGACCGGAGCCTGAACGCTCAACGTAATGACCGGAGTTTGGATACTCAACGAAAATGACCGGAGTCTGAACGCTTAACGTAATGACCGGAGTCTGGGTACTCAACAAAAATGACCGGAGCCTGAACACTCAACGTAATAACGTGAACGCTCAATGTAATGACCGGAGTCTGGATACTCAACGAAAATGACTGGAGCCTGAATGCTCATCGTAATAACCAACGTCTGGATACTCAACGAAAATGATCCGAGCCTGAACGCTCAACGTAATGACCGGAGTCTTGGTATTCAACGAAAATCACCGGAGTCTAAACGCCTAACGTAATAACCTGAACGCTCAACGTAATGACCGAAGTCTGGATACTCAACGAAAATGATTGGAGCCTGAATGCTCAACGTAATGACCGGAGTCTGGATACTCAACAAAAATGACCGGAGCTTGCACGCTCAACGTAATAACCGGAGTCTGGATACTCAACGAAAATGATCGGAGCCTGAACGCTCAACGTAATGACCGGAGTCTGGATACTCAACGAAAATGACCAGAGCCTGAACGCTCAATGTAATGACCGGAGTCTGGATACTCAACGAAAATGACCGGAGCTTGAACGCTCAACGTAATAACCTGAGCGCTCAACGTAATGACCGGAGTCTGGATACTCAACAAAAATGATCGGAGCCTAAACGCTCTACGTAATGACCGGAGTCTGGATACTCAACGAAAATGACCGGAGCTTGAACGCTCAACGTAATAACCTGAACGCTCAACGTAATGACCGGAGTCTGGATACTCAACAAAAATGATCGGAGCCTGAACACTCAACGTAATGACCGGTGTCTGGATACTCAAAGAAAATGACTGGAGCCTAAACATTCAATGTAATGACCGGAGTCTGGATACTCAACGAAAATGACCGGAACTTGAACGCTCAACGTAATAACCTGAACGCTCAACGTAATGACCGGAGTCTGGATCCTCAACGAAAATGATCGGAGCTTGAACGCTCAACATAATGACCGGAGTCTGGATACTCAACGAAAATGACCGGAGCCTGAACGCTCAATGTAATCACCGGAGTCTGGATACTCAACGAAAATGACCGGAGCATGAACGCTCAACGTAATAACCTGAACGCTTAATGTAATGACCGGAGTCTGGATACTCAACGAAAATGACCGGAGCCTGAACGCTCAAAGTAATAACCACAGTCTGGATATTCAACAAAAATGACCGGAGCCTTAATGCTCAGCGTAATAACCGGAGTCTGGATACTCAACAAAAATGATCGGAGCCTGAACGCTCAACGTAATGACCGGAGTCTGGATACTCAACGAAAATGACCGGAGTCTGAACGCTTAACGTAATGACCGGAGTCTGGGTACTCAACAAAAATGACCGGAGCCTGAACACTCAACGTAATAACGTGAACGCTCAATGTAATGACCGGAGTCCGGATACTCAACGAAAATGACTGGAGCCTGAATGCTCATCGTAATAACCAACGTCTGGATACTCAACGAAAATGATCCGAGCCTGAACGCTCAACGTAATGACCGAAGTCTTGTTATTCAACGAAAATCACCGGAGTCTAAACGCCTAACGTAATAACCTGAACGCTCAACGTAATGACCGAAGTCTGGATACTCAACGAAAATGATCGGAGCCTGAATGCTCAACGTAATGACCGGAGTCTGGATACTCAACGAAAATGACCAGAGCCTGAACGCTCAATGTAATGACTGGAATCTGGATACTCAACTAAAATGACCGGAGCCTGAACGCTCAACGTAATCACCAGACTCTGAATACTCAATGAAAATGATCCGAGCCTGAACGCTCAACGTAATGACCGGAGTCTAGTTACCTAACATAAATGACCGGAGCCTTAACCCTCAACATAATGACCGGAGTCTGGATACCCAACGAAAATGACCGGAGCCTGAACGCTCAATGTAATAACCTGAACGCTCAACGTAATAACCGGAGTTTGGATACTCAACGAAAATGATCGGAGCCTGAACACTCAACGTAATGACCGGAGTCTAGATACTCAACGAAAATGACCAGAGCCTGAACGCTCAATGTAATGACCGGAGTCTGGATACTCAACGAAAATGACCGGAGCTTGAACGCTCAACGTAATAACCTGAACGCTCAACGTAATGACCGGAGTCTGGATACTCAACAAAAATGATCGGAGCCAGAATGCTCAACGTAATGACCGGTGTCTAGATACTCAAAGAAAATGACTGGAGCCTGAACGCTCAATGTAATGACCGGAGTCTGGATACTCAACGAAAATGACCGGAGCTTGAACGCTCAACGTAATAACCTGAACGCTCAACGTAATGACCGGAGTCTGGATCCTCAACGAAAATGATCGGAGCTTGAACGCTCAACATAATGACCGGAGTCTGGATACTCAACAAAAATGACCGGAGCCTGAACGCTCAATGTAATGACCGGAGTCTGGATACTCAACGAAAATGACCGGAGCATGAACGCTCAACGTAATAACCTGAACGCTTAACGTAATGACCGGAGTCTGGATACTCAACGAAAATGACCGGAGCCTGAACGCTCAAAGTAATAACCAGAGTCTGGATATTCAACGAAAATGACCGGAGCCTGAATGCTCAGCGTAATAACCGGAGTCTGGATACTCAACAAAAATGACCGGAGCCTGAACGCTCAACGTAATGACCGGAGTTTGGATACTCAACGAAAATGACCGGAGTCTGAACGCTTAACGTAATGACCGGAGTCTGGGTACTCAACAAAAATGACCGGAGCCTGAACACTCAACGTAATAACGTGAACGCTCAATGTAATGACCGGAGTCTGGATACTCAACGAAAATGACTGGAGCCTGAATGCTCATCGTAATAACCAACGTCTGGATACTCAACGAAAATGATCCGAGCCTGAACGCTCAACGTAATGACCGGAGTCTTGGTATTCAACGAAAATCACCGGAGTCTAAACGCCTAACGTAATAACCTGAACGCTCAACGTAATGACCGAAGTCTGGATACTCAACGAAAATGATTGGAGCCTGAATGCTCAACGTAATGACCGGAGTCTGGATACTCAACAAAAATGACCGGAGCTTGCACGCTCAACGTAATAACCGGAGTCTGGATACTCAACGAAAATGATCGGAGCCTGAACGCTCAACGTAATGACCGGAGTCTGGATACTCAACGAAAATGACCAGAGCCTGAACGCTCAATGTAATGATCGGAGTCTGGATACTCAACGAAAATGACCGGAGCTTGAACGCTCAACGTAATAACCTGAGCGCTCAACGTAATGACCGGAGTCTGGATACTCAACAAAAATGATCGGAGCCTGAACGCTCTACGTAATGACCGGAGTCTGGATACTCAACGAAAATGACCGGAGCTTGAACGCTCAACGTAATAACCTGAACGCTCAACGTAATGACCGGAGTCTGGATACTCAACAAAAATGATCGGAGCCTGAACACTCAACGTAATGACCGGTGTCTGGATACTCAAAGAAAATGACTGGAGCCTGAACATTCAATGTAATGACCGGAGTCTGGATACTCAACGAAAATGACCGGAACTTGAACGCTCAACGTAATAACCTGAACGCTCAACGTAATGACCGGAGTCTGGATCCTCAACGAAAATGATCGGAGCTTGAACGCTCAACATAATGACCGGAGTCTGGATACTCAACGAAAATGACCGGAGCCTGAACGCTCAATGTAATCACCGGAGTCTGGATACTCAACGAAAATGACCGGAGCATGAACGCTCAACGTAATAACCTGAACGCTTAATGTAATGACCGGAGTCTGGATACTCAACGAAAATGACCGGAGCCTGAACGCTCAAAGTAATAACCACAGTCTGGATATTCAACAAAAATGACCGGAGCCTTAATGCTCAGCGTAATAACCGGAGTCTGGATACTCAACAAAAATGATCGGAGCCTGAACGCTCAACGTAATGACCGGAGTCTGGATACTCAACGAAAATGACCGGAGTCTGAACGCTTAACGTAATGACCGGAGTCTGGGTACTCAACAAAAATGACCGGAGCCTGAACACTCAACGTAATAACGTGAACGCTCAATGTAATGACCGGAGTCTGGATACTCAACGAAAATGACTGGAGCCTGAATGCTCATCGTAATAACCAACGTCTGGATACTCAACGAAAATGATCCGAGCCTGAACGCTCAACGTAATGACCGAAGTCTTGTTATTCAACGAAAATCACCGGAGTCTAAACGCCTAACGTAATTACCTGAACGCTCAACGTAATGACCGAAGTCTGGATACTCAACGAAAATGATCGGAGCCTGAATGCTCAACGTAATGACCGGAGTCTGGATACTCAACGAAAATGACCAGAGCCTGAACGCTCAATGTAATGACTTGAATCTGGATACTCAACTAAAATGACCGGAGCCTGAACGCTCAACGTAATCACCGGACTCTGAATACTCAATGAAAATGATCCGAGCCTGAACGCTCAACGTAATGACCGGAGTCTAGTTACCTAACATAAATGACCGGAGCCTTAACCCTCAACATAATGACCGGAGTCTGGATACCCAACGAAAATGACCGGAGCCTGAACGCTCAATGTAATAACCTGAACGCTCAACGTAATAACCGGAGTTTGGATACTCAACGAAAATGATCGGCGCCTGAACACTCAACGTAATGACCGGAGTCTAGATACTCAACGAAAATGACCAGAGCCTGAACGCTCAATGTAATGACCGGAGTCTGGATACTCAACGAAAATGACCGGAGCTTGAACGCTCAACGTAATAACCTGAACGCTCAACGTAATGACCGGAGTCTGGATACTCAACAAAAATGATCGGAGCCAGAATGCTCAACGTAATGACCGATGTCCAGATACTCAAAGAAAATGACTGGAGCCTGAACGCTCAATGTAATGACCGGAGTCTGGATACTCAACGAAAATGACCGGAGCTTGAACGCTCAACGTAATAACCTGAACGCTCAACGTAATGACCGGAGTCTGGATCCTCAACGAAAATGATCGGAGCTTGAACGCTCAACATAATGACCGGAGTCTGGATACTCAACAAAAATGACCGGAGCCTGAACGCTCAATGTAATGACCGGAGTCTGGATACTCAACGAAAATGACCGGAGCATGAACGCTCAACGTAATAACCTGAACGCTTAACGTAATGACCGGAGTCTGGATACTCAACGAAAATGACCGGAGCCTGAACGCTCAAAGTAATAACCAGAGTCTGGATATTCAACGAAAATGACCGGAGCCTGAATGCTCAGCGTAATAACCGGAGTCTAGATACTCAACAAAAATGACCGAAGCCTGTACGCTCAACGTAATGACCGGAGTCTGGATACTCAACGAAAATGACCGGAGTCTGAACGCTTAAAGTAATGACCGGAGTCTGGGTACTCAACAAAAATGACCGGAGCCTGAACACTCAACGTAATAACGTGAACGCTCAATGTAATGACCGGAGTCTGGATACTCAACGAAAATGACTGGAGCCTGAATGCTCATCGTAATAACCAATGTCTGGATACTCAACGAAAATGATCCGAGCCTGAACGCTCAACATAATGACCGGAGTCTTGGTATTCAACGAAAACCACCGGAGTCTAAACGCCCAACGTAATAACCTGAACGCTCAACGTAATGACCGAAGTCTGGATACTCAACGAAAATGATTGGAGCCTTAATGCTCAACGTAATGACCGGAGTCTGGATACTCAACAAAAATGACCGGAGCTGGCACGTTCAACGTAATAACCGGAGTCTGGATACTCAACGAAAATGTTTGGAGCCTGAACGCTCAACGTAATGACTAGAGTCTGGATACTCAACTAAAATGATCGGAGCCTGAACGCTCAATGTAATCACCGGAGTCTGGATACTCAACGGAAATGATCCGAGCCTGAACGCTCAACGTAATGACCGGAGTCTGGTTACTCAACAAAAATGACCGGAGCCTTAACCCTCAACGTAATGACCGGAGTCTGGATACTCAACAAAAATGACCGGAGCCTGAACGCTCAATGTAATAACCTGAACGCTCAACGTAATAACTGGAGTCTGGATACTCAACAAAAATGATGGGAGCCTGAACGCTCAACGTAATGACCGGAGTCTAGATACTCAACGAAAATGACCGGAGCCTGAACGCTCAATGTAATGACTGAAGTCTGGATACTCAACGAAAATGACCGGAGCTTGAACGCTCAACGTAATAACCTGAACGCTCAACGTAATGACCGGAGTCTGGATCCTCAACGAAAATGATCGGAGCCTGAACGCTCAACATAATGACCGGAGTCTGGATACTCAACGAAAATGATCGGAGCCTGAACGCTCAATGTAATGACCGGAGTCTAGATACTCAACGAAAATGACCGGAGCATGAACGCACAACGTAATAACCTGAACGCTTAACGTAATGACCGGAGTCTGGATACTCAACGAAAATGACCGGAGCCTGAACGCTCAAAGTAATAAACAGAGTCTGGATATTCAACGAAAATGACCGGAGTCTGGATACTCAACGAAAATGACGGGAGCCTGAATGCTCATCGTAATAACCAAAGTCTGGATACTCAACGAAAATGATCCGAGCCTGAACGCTCAACATAATGACCATAGTCTTGTTATTCAACGAAAATCACCGGAGTCTAAACGCCTAACGTAATAACTTGAACGCTCAACGTAATGACCGAAGTTTGGATACTCAACGAAAATGATCGGGGCCTGAATGCTCAACGTAATGACCGGAGTCTGGATACTCAATAAAAATGACCGGAGCTTGCACGCTGAACGTAATAACCGGAGTCTGGATACTCAACGAAAATGTTCGGAGCCTGAACGCTCAACGTAATGACTGGAGTCTGGATACTCAACTAAAATGATCGGAGCCTGAATGCTTAATGTAATCACCGGAGTCTGGATACTCAACGAAAATGATTCGAGCCTGAACGCTCAACGTAATGACCGGAGTCTTGTTACTCAACAAAAATGTCTGGAGCCTTAACCCTCAACGTAATGATCGGAGTCTGGATACTCAACGAAAATGACCGGAGCCTGAACGCTCAATGTAATAACCTGATCGCTCAACATAATAACCGGAGTCTGGATACTCAACGAAAATGATCGGAGCCTGAACGCTCAACGTAATGACCGGAGTCTTGGTATTCAACGAAAATCACCGGAGTCTAAACGCCTAACGTAATAACCTGAACGCTCAACGTAATGACCGAAGTCTGGATACTCAACGAAAATGATTGGAGCCTGAATGCTCAACGTAATGACCGGAGTCTAGATACTCAACAAAAATGACCGGAGCTTGCACGCTCAACGTAATAACCGGAGTCTGGATACTCAACGAAAATGATCGGAGCTTGAACGCTCAACATAATGACCGGAGTCTGGATACTCAACGAAAATGATCGGAGCCTGAACGCTCAATGTAATGACCGGAGTCTGGATACTCAACGAAAATGACCGGAGCATGAACGCTCAATGTAATAACCTGAACGCTTAACGTAATGACCGGAGTCTGGATACTCAACGAAAATGATTGGAGCCTGAACGCTCAAAGTAATAACCAGAGTCTGGATATTCAACGAAAATGACCGGAGCCTGAATGCTCAGCGTAATAACCGGAGTCTGGATACTCAACAAAAATGACCGGAGCCTGAACGCTCAACGTAATGACCGGAGTTTGGATACTCAATGAAAATGACCGGAGTCTGAACGCTTAACGTAATGACCGGAGTCTGGGTACTCAACAAAAATGACCGGAGCCTGAACACTCAACGTAATAACGTGAACGCTCAATGTAATGACCGGAGTCTGGATACTCAACGAAAATGACTGGAGCCTGAATGCTCATCGTAATAACCAACGTCTGGATACTCAACGAAAATGATCCGAGCCTGAACGCTCAACGTAATGACCGGAGTCTTGGTATTCAACGAAAATCACCGGAGTCTAAACGCCTAACGTAATAACCTGAAGCTCAACGTAATGACCGAAGTCTGGATACTCAACGAAAATGATTGGAGCCTGAATGCTCAACGTAATGACCGGAGTCTGGATACTCAACAAAAATGACCGGAGCTTGCACGCTCAACGTAATAACCGGAGTCTGGATACTCAACGAAAATGATCGGAGCCTGAACGCTCAACGTAATGACCAGAGTCTGGATACTCAACGAAAATGACCAGAGCCTGAACGCTCAATGTAATGACCGGAGTCTGGATACTCAACGAAAGTGACCGGAGCTTGAACGCTCAACGTAATAACCTGAGCGCTCAACGTAATGACCGGAGTCTGGATACTCAACAAAAATGATCGGAGCCTGAACGCTCAACGTAATGACCGGTGTCTGGATACTCAAAGAAAATGACTGGAGCCTGAACGCTCAATGTAATGACCGGAGTCTGGATACTCAACGAAAATGGCCGGAGCTTGAACGCTCAACGTAATAACCTGAACGCTCAACGTAATGACTGGAGTCTGGATCCTCAACGAAAATGATCGGAGCTTGAACGCTCAACATAATGACCGGAGTCTGGATACTCAACGAAAATGACCGGAACCTGAACGCTCAATGTAATGACCGGAATCTGGATACTCAACGAAAATGACCGGAGCATGAACGCTCAACGTAATAACCTGAACGCTTAACGTAATGACCGGAGTCTGGATACTCAACGAAAATGACCGGAGCCTGAACGCTCAAAGTAATAACCAGAGTCTGGATATTCAACGAAAATGACCGGAGCCTGAATGCTCAGCGTAATAACCGGAGTCTGGATACTCAACAAAAATGACCGAAGCCTGAACGCTCAACGTAATGACCGGAGTCTGGATACTCAACGAAAATGACCGGAGTCTGAACGCTTAACGTAATGACCGGAGTCTGGGTACTCAACAAAAATGACCGGAGCCTGAACACTCAACGTAATAACGTGAACGCTCAATGTAAGGACCGGAGTCTGGATACTCAACGAAAATGATTGGAGCCTGAATGCTCATCGTAATAACCAACGTCTGGATACTCAACGAAAATGATCCGAGCCTGAACGCTCAACGTAATGACCGGAGTCTTGGTATTCAACGAAAATCACCGGAGTCTAAACGCCTAACGTAATAACCTGAACGCTCAACGTAATGACCGAAGTCTGGATACTCAACGAAAATGATTGGAGCCTTAATGCTCAACGTAATGACCGGAGTCTGGATACTCAACAAAAATGACCGGAGCTGGCACGCTCAACGTAATAACCGAAGTCTGGATACTCAACGAAAATGTTCGGAGCCTGAACGCTCAACGTAATGACTAGAGTCTGGATACTCAACTAAAATGATCGGAGCCTGAACGCTCAATGTAATCACCGGAGTCTGGATACTCAACGGAAATGATCCGAGCCTGAACGCTTAACGTAATGATCGGAGTCTGGTTACTCAACAAAAATGACCGGAGCCTTAACCCTCAACGTAATGACCGGAGTCTGGATACTCAACAAAAATGACCGGAGCCTGAACGCTCAATGTAATAACCTGAACGCTCAACGTAATAACTGGAGTCTGGATACTCAACAAAAATGATCGGAGCCTGAACGCTCAACGTAATGACCGGAGTCTGGATACTCAACGAAAATGACCGGAGCCTGAACGCTCAATGTAATGACTGGAGTCTGGATACTCAACGAAAATGACCGGAGCTTGAACGCTCAACGTAATAACCTGAACGCTCAACGTAATGACCGGAGTCTGGATCCTCAACGAAAATGATCGGAGCCTGAACGCTCAACATAATGACCGGAGTCTGGATACTCAACGAAAATGATCGGAGCCTGAACGCTCAATGTAATGACCGGAGTCTAGATACTCAACGAAAATGACCGGAGCATGAACGCACAACGTAATAACCTGAACGCTTAACGTAATGACCGGAGTCTGGATACTCAACGAAAATGACCGGAGCCTGAACGCTCAAAGTAATAAACAGAGTCTGGATATTCAACGAAAATGACCAGAGTCTGGATACTCAACGAAAATGACGGGAGCCTGAATGCTCATCGTAATAACCAAAGTCTAGATACTCAACGAAAATGATCCGAGCCTGAACGCTCAACATAATGACCATAGTCTTGTTATTCAACGAAAATCACCGGAGTCTAAACGCCTAACGTAATAACTTGAACGCTCAACGTAATGACCGAAGTTTGGATACTCAACGAAAATGATCGGGGCCTGAATGCTCAACGTAATGACCGGAGTCTGGATACTCAATAAAAATGACCGGAGCTTGCACGCTCAACGTAATAACCGGAGTCTGGATACTCAACGAAAATGTTCGGAGCCTGAACGCTCAATGTAATTGTAGCGGTAAAAATCGTGAGTGTAAGTTATTGACTAACTTAACTCAAAGAAAACAAGAGTCGCCACCGCACTTTTATTTTATCCAAAAAAAGGAAAGGAAAAAGAGCGAACAAAACCAAGGAGTTCTAAAATAAGAACACGAGACAGAGATCGGGGTAAGGGGGTTGGTTACGCAATGGGAAGGTGTTAGCACCCAAAACGTCTATAGTACTCTATAGGAGCCCTTTGAAATATTTACGCTTTTTGGTTTGAAAATGGTTTGTTTGAAAAGAGATTGGGGAGATGAGAAGAGAATTATTTTTTATATTTTTGTGTTTGGAGAGACTTATCGTCTCATGCCTACGTACCCATAAAGTGCAATATGGAATCAAAACCCCGTAGTTCGTGGTACAAATGACAAAATTTTGTTGGTTTTGATTGATTTTAGATGTTCAGACAAGTCGTCATTTCAAGGAGAAAACTGCGACTATCCACCCACGAGTATTAAGACAACATTTGCGTCACATAAAGATGGAGGATTTGCTTGGATTATCAACAAGACTATCACTCAACATCAACGTGGAAAATGTCAAAGTCTTAATAATATGGGGAATAGGAGATTTACATCTCAACTATAGAAATGAATCATGTCTAAACTTTATGAAAAGTTTTAAAGTGAAAAGTGCATAAAGGCACAAAAAGAGTTGATGAGTTTTTGTATTTTTTATGTCTTTTGAAATTGGTCAAAGCATGATTAACATTGATTGACTTTTATTAAGAAGAACAAAAGTTTAAAAAATCACTTGACGAAAGTCAAGGTTTTATTGCAAAATCGGTTTTGAAGTTTGAAACCAAGAATGTTTTGAAAGAGGGAGAAAGTTTTGAAAATTTAAGAAGGGGTGGAGATGAAGTGACTATCCTAAAAAACAAAATAAGAGCTAGAGGTAAGAAAGATCTAACCGACTTGTAGCACACTCCAAAGCAAGCAAAAAGAATTCCATCCGATTTAAAGTATAAGCCAGTGATCGAGCCAAATAAAGGCTAAGATTCAAAATTCTCCAAGCATAGGGAAGAAAGTCCTAATCCTAAGTCCAAAATGTCCATGAAGTCCAAGGTCTAAGAATGGTCCAAGAGTATAACCACAAAATTAATAGCACCAAATTTTTAGATGTTTTATCCTTTATTAGTGTTTTGAACAAAGTATGGTCCAAGTGGACAAAAGAAAAATGACATAAACATAAACAAAGATATGGTATGTAATGATAAAATGGAAGCATAAAAGTAAAAAAATAAAGAGTAAGAAGAGAATATAAACAAAATTAAACAAGGATATTGTTAGTGAATTAGTAGTTAGTGGTTAGAACATATGATCAATGATGATTAATTCTTGCACTTAGACCAAGATTAATGAAAATTCATTAGAGGATTGATAGAATCAAAGCCTCCTAACAATGATTTTCATAGGTATTGGAGTTAAGACAAGCAACTAAACATACTTGGACTTTTAAACGTAAGTTTGAGCCACGAATGATCATTTTCCGATTAAGGGACAATTTAGCGCTATGTTAAGCAATCGTAATCGGGTTTATGTAGAAACCACGACTATCTGAGGCCGGTCAATAAAATGTTAGTGTTAATACATGTTAGAGAAGTGATATGTAAATCACTCTCCTAAAACATGCCACACAAAAAGAAAAGAGGTAATGATCTCATCATAATCAAGATTTTTAATTAATTAATCAAAGGTAATCTATCACTATTCCAAAGTAAGGAGAATTATCTCAATGATTATTCGTCCATAGATTTGAAATAATGAAGATTAAACAACCTTGATAATCAACAATCTATGATCCATAGATTTCATCGATCAAAAATAAAAAATAAAAAAAAGAAAGAAAGTAAGAATGACAAGAAATCACAATTTGAATCTTAAATCGATTAAATTATCATCAATATCAATCACCTCTCTTGGTGGATAAAAATCAACACCCAAAGTCCATTGATATTGATGAAATCTTATCAAAATTCAAGATCCAAAACCACCAACAATTAATCAAAATATTTTCAAATAATTTTTTAATGCTTTCTTTTTTTTCAAGAATATTATTATTAGTTTATAACTAATAACAATATAAAAAAAGAAAAGATAAAAAAAAGAATAAATAAATGAAAAAACAATTTAAAAGGAGAAAGAGAACAGAAACTTCATCTTCTCCTTTCTTCTTCACGGTAACTTCTTCGCACCATCTTTTTCGAGCTCAAAGCTTGCTTAGATCAAAGCGACGGGATGCGAAAATCACACCGAACAGATCGAAATCAAAAGTTCTTCACAACAGTACCAACAGTTTAAAGAATCACAACAAAAGATAACGGATCGAAAATGACGGTGAAGCTCAATCTACCTTCAAACTCAGGTAAGAAATCAATCCAAACTTCTTCTTGCTTCTCTTCTTCTTCTGAACGAATCTCTGGTTGAATTGATCTGTGTTTGAGGTTGATTTGAAGTTAATTTGATGGAAGAAAGTATGAGAAGAGAATGTGAGCAAAAGGTTTTGTATTGAGGAATTGAGGAAGAAAATCAGCAGAGATTTTTTGGCTTGAAAAGCTTGAAGAATAGAGTGAGGGATGAATTCTATTTATAGATGAGAATGAGTGAAAAAATGATTTGCCGCTTGTGATAATTTTCTGCCGTTTTGAAGTAGGTGTGTTGTGCGTGATATTTTTTTTTGCTGGTATTTTACATGTCGTTTTGCAATTTTTCTCTTTGTAGCTCATTTAAGTGACATGGATAGCTTGTGGGGTCAGCTACATGGCTGAGATTATATTCACATGGCTTGCAATATGGCTTGGATAAGTGATGAATTGTTTTCTCAGCTCAACCTCAATTTCGAGCCGTTTTCGCTCTGTTTTCAAGTACGTGATGTGGATTGGCTCTCGTGGCTCAATTACGGTTCGGCTTCAATTTCATTTGCATCAACTTCAGCCTGTTTAATATGATCTGCTCCTCGAGAATGACCTTTGAAGGCCTCTTCCTTATTTACAGTAACCTGGGAAACAGAACTCTCATTTACTGCACCATCATTTTTCCATCTGGGTAACCTTGAATAGGCATTTGAATCCTCCTCGTCCTTCAAATGATTGATTTGATCAGAAAAATAAGAATCAGCCTCAGCTGCTTGAGATTGCCATCTCTTTCTCTAATTTCAATTCCTCAAATTCCTCCATGGAGAACTTTTGTGATGTGGCATTTGATTCATAGCTTGAGGTCAAATTTCCATCATCTTGAACCTCGGGATTAGAACAGGGATTAAGAATACGGGAATCACCGTTTTCATATCTCTCTTCCGACGAATTGTCTTGAACTAACTTATTTTCAGGCAGAGCAATCTTATCTATGCAATCAGGACTGTTAGTTTCAGTTTCCATACCTTTATAACCAAGGATATTAAATCTGAATTCACTTGTTTTAGCCAATACATGAGACAGATCAAGAACAAACTGCAGCAAACTTGCTTCATGGCATTTAACTTTATTGTAAGTAACAGAGAACTCCTCCATCTTTTGGCTTATCCCATCTCCACCAGAAGATATATCATGAACTGTCATTGCTTCTCTGTCTAGGAACAATACGAAGTCATGAATTTGAGAAATTGCAGCTTCTATATCAGAAGTTATCTGTATATCTTGAGTAGGTTCTTGGGATGAAATGAGGTCTTTTTCTGCAACTGAACCAGCACCTTCAGAATTATCCTTTTTATCCCATGGAATATCAGAAGGTGGGGCATCGAGGGGAATGACAGCTGCAGAGTCTTGGATGGATGTATCATGCGTTTCTTCAAGAACACGTTTAATATCCTTCAGGATCTGACCCACATCAGCATCCTTAGCCACGGACTCAAAAACTGATTGTATTCTTGATTGAAGTTCTGCTGGTGATAAGCCGTCAATCCCACCGGAACTGGGTGATACTGCAGCAGGGGACACTTGAATTGCCAATGGATTCAAACCATTGTTCTTTTCAGACTCGGATGGATCATCTTTGCTAGTACCAACTTCGGATACCTCATTGGTCATGATTTCATCCGTGTTATTGTTTGAAGTAAATGATGCAGAAGCATCTTCAATAGAATCGTTTGATAATCCAGCAAATTTTTTCGACCTCTAGAAAGTCATCCATCAGCTCCAACTTCTCGGTCGATTCAGACTTGACAGCTTTATATTTCAATTTGGTAACAACTTCAACTGTTGCCCTTGCCAATAAATCATCTGACAAACTTGAAGAAAGAGATGCAAGGCATGCAACAGTCTTCTTACGCACAGTAGCTTGGTTAGAATTCAACTGCGAAAGCAGGGAACTTAACAATAGTTCATGGTCGGCTGCCATTAGATTCCCAAATTTATGAAGGACGTCACATAAAATATCCAGGCACTCACATTTAATCTCTGTGCTCATATCTTTGCCAGTAATTCCTTTAATCAATTGTGGCGAGAGAAGACAAAGAATAGATTGTGCAAGGGGTTGAGTAGAAACTTCAGCAACAACAGTCTTCAAAGCTATGCTAGCAGTGTCTCGATGTTGATCCTTCCCATTTAGTATTTTCTCGCATAATTGACTGCTCATTTCCACAACCCTTGCCTCATTCATCTTTCTCACTAATGGAGCAAGGCATTTAACAGCAAGTCCAGAAACATCACCAGCAGCATCATCAAGCTATTGTATGATGATATTTTTCAATTTAACTTCAAGATCAGCATCAGCCCTAAATGTAGGTTTGCTCAAAAACATATAAAACACCGAATATGGGAATATCTCAATCTTCAAAGAATCAGAAACCCTTGAACCGAACCCTCGAGCAGCTCTCATGGAATTAACATAGTCAACCTGCTTGTTCAGTGGGGTATGATATGTACGGAATGATGATGCTTGAATAATGCCACTGTCATATCCTTTCAGTTCAACACTGCTGGTGTAACATGCTGCCTGAGATGCATTCTCGCATGAGCTTCAGACATCCTTATCATTGATTTGATGTGCCTTACGGCAATGGGGACTCCTTGACCGTGCGATGATTCCCTCAAGAGTTCTGCATACACATTAGTAGGTTTATTCAAATCAGCATCATTAAACCTTAGGAAAACATTCAATTTGGCATATGTAATGTACTTCTTCAACAGATCTTGAGGAAGTATCTCTGGGTCAGTTGGCATGCCAGATACATCCTGGGACTCACTAACAGACTTATCATCATTGTTAGCACCCTTGGGTTGTGACTTAAAGTGACTGTCAACAACAAACTTTGCAAGCATCTCATCAGTGACTGGATCAACCACATCCTTCACAACACAGAGGATGTCAAAACGAGAAATAATAGGATCTGTCAATTCAACATTCTGCGTAAACAATTTTGAAGAATCATATCTTCCTCCAATTGGATTTGCAGCATCAATGACAGAACAGCGTGCCTGAAGAGATGTGACAATTCCAGCTTTTGATATGCTTATGCTCTGCTGCTCCATAGCATACTATCTGTGAAATCAATCACTTTCCCATAATACCGACACTTTGTTGATATTGATTCTTCTGTTCCCGAAAGATTTACATGGCCCCCATAATTCATGTGATCTAGAGCAATTGATGCCAAAGTAGAAGCCACTGATTTTGAAGCAGGACTTACATTCACAATATCATCACGTCGACGGGATGGTAACAACATTACTTTTCCTAACTCTTGGAACAAATGAGTAATGTGAAATGAAAGTAATCGGACCATGTCACAACAAGAGGTATAATACGACCTATGCTTGTCAGATTCCTTCTTATTAACAATCTCAGCATTATCATCAGATCCAGAATGATGCAACTGATTACTGGAACTTGACCGCATATTCGGCCCGGTAGAAATAGATCGATGTTGAGAACCAGTGGAACGGCCCAAATCTCGATATAGGTTTATAAGGTCAAAAAACTGAGATTCGATGCTCCATCCCGATGTCCTCCTTCTCAATAATGGATCAAGTAACTGCCTGAAAGAATTGATCCTTTGCTCCTCGGACTCACCTGCATCCCGTTCAGCCTGTTGTGAATCAGAAGAAGAAGAACCATCTTCCTCACTCCCTTGCTTCTTATTTTCAAGTAGAGCAATTTGCCATAGAACTTCACGGTGGACACGTCCAATGTCTTCAAGAACATCCTTACTTCCATTCCCAAATTCAGTAAGCCACGCACTCACCCAACGGTTGTCTTTCGCTGCAGCAAGAAAGAGTAGGAACTCAACAAGGAAAAGTGAAGAAAATATTCCACCATCCTTTGTCATCCTAGGATCCAGCAACAAATTATGAAGCTTCACTTTCCAGTTAATGTTTTCTTCAAGTGCTCTCTAAGAGACGAACAGAAGGCGCACTCCCAGATGTGGCAATGCTGTTTAACTCACAACGTTTTCCCTCATCTGATCAAATAACAACAAAGCCTGTTTAGATTGGCCATTCTGAGCACACCCAGCAATCATGGTCGTCCAAGACACAACATTTTTCTGTGGCATTTTATCAAAAAAGATTCTCGCAGCATCAAAATCACAGCACCTAACGTACCCAGCAAGTATAGAATTCCAGCTAACAACACTTCTTTGAGTCATATCATCAAACACATGGCGTGCTTGCTCAACACCACCTTGATTCGCATAAAAATTGATCAAATTAGTGTTAACAAACACGTCTGAGCAATAACCTTTTGCCAGAACAGTCGCATGCACCTGTTCCCCTTCTTTTACCAACTCACCTCGTACACAAGCACTCAAGAGAAACGAGTATGTGAACCCATCAGGTTCAGACTCAGTTGACACCATTTGATTGTAAAATTGAACCGATTTCCAAGGCATATGGCTGCTGGCACAGCCTCTAATCATGTGGTTCCAAACAATTGTGTTTGGGTTATCAATTTTTTCGAAAAGCTTGGTGGGCAATTAAATGGTAGGCAAGGCATCCAAAACTGAAAATATCAAAATAGCAGCCAGCTGAACTGTTGAAAAAAAATCGGCATAATCTACATTTTTAGAATATCCCTCTTCGAAATCAAATTCGCACACTTCGCTGCAAGCTAACCTATTGGAACATGTTACACAGAAAGGGACCCGGCCAACCTTATGAGGAGGAGTTTGATAGCACAAAATTCCATCATGCAATCACATATATCCTTAAACATTTTCGCGACAGAAAAGTTCGGGTCAGTGATTTTATATGATCGCAGACATCTATCCTCCATCATCTTTAGAAGCTGTTCTTGAGTAGACATGCGAAAATCTGGACCTTGAATAGCTGAGCTGTAGCTCAGTGAAATTTTTACTTCTCCCTGAGCTGAAGAGGCTATCACAACATCAGAAGCCACTTCTTTATTTCTAACTCCATTTTTTGTGCTGTGATGATGTCACAGAGACATGGCCACCTTGCTTTCTAGTAATACCACTCTTCTTTGATGAATGCCTTAAACTTATAGGTTCAGGAGGAACCATTGCAATGGGAAGCTCATAATCAGACAATTCATCAACAGGCTCATCTTTAGGTACGATCAATGCATTGGCATGGGGCATTTGGTTGCTTGATAACATAAGCCTCCAAGGTTGAATTGTTGTTTGTTTAGATGGAGATGCTCTTTCATATATAGGTTTTCTCCCTCTAAGAGAATCTTGAGGCAATGCAGGTTGCTTTCCTCTGTCAGAACTAGCATCTTGCACTGGACATGGACGTGCTGCAATCCTTGTGTTTCCATCTGATGACACTGCTTTGTTTTGATGCTTCTGTGCAGAGCTACCCTCATTCACAAGGATAACATTTGAGTCCATTAGACCAACATACAGTATAGCTGATGAAGAATGACTAGTATTTGAAACAAATGGAAGTCAAACTAATGGAATCAGGCGCGAAGTACAGAGGACGTGCAATTGGAATAGGTGGCCCTCTTCTTGGGTGCTTCTTGCGAAATATCTGAATTGGGGTCTGGCCAAAGTTGGCTATTTGGTCTTCTATTGCAGCTCTTTGCAAATCATCTTCCGCTGTTTCCAGATCAACAGCTCCTTCGTATGTTAAGTAGTAGAATATGATTGCTGCCTCTACAGCAGGTTTGCCATGTTGCTTGCATCCAAATACCGAATCTATCCAATGATGAAGATTGGAACTAACATATTTACTTTCAAGGGCCTTCCGGTTTCTCCTCAATCATGCTTTAGAATTACTGGGAAATAGCACACTTGAATGAATATCAAACTTGACTTGCACAAATAAACTTTTGAATCTTCGATTAAAACTGAATCTCTTTGAATTTATCTGAATTAATCTCTGGGAAAATAAATCCATAGATGAACACAACCTGGACTGATGAACCTTGATCACAATAGTCATGGACCAAACTTCTCATAGAACACTGCTTGATAAACCACTGGATTTCAATACAAGACAATTTGACCTTGAACCATCTCATTTCCTGAGAAAATAACCCACCACCACGGGTAACTTATAATCGAAGCAAACTTTTGATAGTTTGACCAAGATGAGGTCAAACGTCCATCTGATTTAAACTTAAATGAATGTCTTTGTCATTAATCTCCTTGCAAAAAACCTAAACACACAAAGAAGAAGAAACAAGCAAAATATTGCAAAATATTTTTTGGTATTTTGGTTAGAAGTTAGTAAACATAAACAACAAAAATCAAGTAAGAAACACACAGGGGTGCCTGGAGAACCATAAAGTATGATCTTGTTTGCGTATGATATGCAAATGAAATGTGGGATCTTAGGGGTAAAAATTAGGGTATTACAGCTGCCCCTATTTAATATTCTTCTATCCGGAGATACGAAGATTAACATCTTTGTCTCGACTAGATAGAAGAGACTTAAATATAACAATTAACCCAATTTTTAGCCCTAAGAGACCACAAAATGATATGATTATGCTAATGATATGCGAACATAAGACTTCTGTGGGGAAATAATGCCACAAGAGACAAACAACAGCTCGGGAGAAAAAGAGAGACTCCATATGAGAAAACAAAAAAGCAAGATCCTATTCCAATAAGGGAAAGGAAACGACTCAATGGGGAAAGAGATACCAACTGCCAGTTACTGGGCGAAGATATTCGAACCGAAGAGAATAGGTAAAATACTCTCTACTGGTTACTGAGTAGAAAATAAGTGCAAATCACAAGAGAATTGTTATCTACCAGTTACTGGGTAGAAAACAAAGAAATGTATTACCTATTACCAGTTACTGGGTAAAAAGTAATCCACTCGTTGAAATATAATCAACTACCTGTTACTGGGTAGGAAAAGAAGCAACGCCAACTACTGGTTACTGAGTAGTTTAGCGAGATTAATAAACTTGAATGCAAGGGGTTACCATCTATCGGTTACTGGATAGGGTAAACAACATGTCAACTACCTGTTAATGGGTAGGACGGACTCGACTACCTGTTACTGGGTAGGAGAAAAAAGATAAAAGGTCAACTACCTGACACTGGGTAGGACAAACATACTCGACTACCTGTCACTGGGTAGGAGAAAGAGATATATCATTAGCTACTTGTTACTGATCAGCTCCAAACACACAACAAACTTCTCAAATAAAGAGACAACCATTTGTTGGAAAAAGATATTAACAACTCCGGCGAGGATCTTTAAAAGAGATACAAGCAGGTTGAACCATGCAATAGAATTCTTATTGGGAGTTATTCCACAGAAATTCCAATTGACAGAAAAGCTGATCAGATAAGGATCCATCACTTCACAATAAACTTCTCTGTTGAGGATGAGCCAGAGAAATGTTATTTATTGAGAAGGTAAATTTCTGGAGATTACACAAGCTGCTCAAATAAAGAGGCTTCCACATGAAGTTGCATAAGTAATTACCAAGAGAGTGTTATCAAAACACTACTGGGGAAATCAAATCTTCACCTTCTATTGGGGGATTAATAACAGATTCCTGCTGAGGAAAATAAATCCTCAAAACCACCTTCTCGTCATCCCGGTTTCACAGCCCAGGGAAAACCAAAGTAACTGCTGCAAGAGACCAAAGTTCAATCCAGGAACAAACTGGAAAGAAACGGTCAAACAAGACTCGACCCAATGAGGAAATAACTCAACTGGGGAACAATTCCATCCAGATAAAAGTCGGGGATGAAAGCTAAACAAAACATCTTCCACGAGGCATAAACTCAGTGGGGAATTAAAAATGACAGGTATTTTCTGCTTAGGGGTCAACACTCTAATGAAGAGAGGACACACGCATTCTGCGAGATAACAACATCGGGAAAAGGGAAATACCAACAAAAAATGCAGGATGCACAATGCAACAAAGACATGCTATGCTCAACCAAAAGGAATGCGCATGCAATGAGTATGAATATGCTGATAAATCAGACAAAAAGGGCAAACAGAGGGTGAACAAAACACCACAACACTACTGAAATACTCGGCTAATCTCTGCGAGTTAGAGATATCATTGGAGATCGTGCTGGGGATCAGCAACAGAAAATCTGCAAGAGATACACAAGAGCCATCAAAGGAAAATAAATCCTACTACAAGGTTCAAACCTCGCTGAGGAAATGGAGATATTGCTTGGGGAAAAGACCCCAAAGATCAATCTTCAACCATTAATAATTCAACGAAAGGGAACAACAAAATGAACTCCGCTTTGAGAAAAAAAAACTGTTGGAGAAAAACATAGCAACACAAATCTTCCAACCCTGCCAGGGGAATAAGAAGTTAACATCATAGCAAAAAGTCAAAATGTGGGGGATTTTAAATCAACACACAATCACAAGGTGAGTGAAAACCCGACAGGTGACTGCTATGTCAACACTTCTCAACATTGTTCTCTACTTGGGGAATAATCCAAAGCAAATGTGCATAACCTCCGCTAGGAATCATCAAAGACAAATCTCCGCCTGGGCAAAAACATCAAGGAGAAGTGGTCTTCAAATTTCTCAACTGTCCGATCATTTGAATCAAGACTTTGCTGTGGAAAACCGTTCAACACTCGTCTGGTTTATCCAAAGAAACAAAACTCTGCTAAGGGAATATCAGCAAACTCTACTGAAGAGACCTCAATATAGCTCAAATGGGGAAACATCAACACAACTCTACTGGGGAGCTGCCAATAAATTCTACCAGAGAGGCAAGAAAGAACCCTGCTAAAGAGAACACTTTTCGCTTCAAGATTCTACCATTCTTGGGATTACTGTTGACATTCTTTCTTTTATTTTCACAAATCAAAGAAAAATGTTTTTATAATTTTCAAAATTTAAATCAATTATTCACATTTGTTTCAAAAATCATCATCAAAAATAAAAATGAAATTCTGTAAACAGAAACAAAATAAGAATTGCAAACAAAGGGACAAAGGCCCAAATTCTATTGATAGAATGGTAGTTCGCAAATGGCGTAACTCCATGGATCATTACAAAGTTTGAAAAATGGTAAGTACAATGGAAAGTTCTACATTGAAATACAATGACCATTATTCTCCCTAACAACTTTGAATTCCAACTGTGCTTGAGACTTCAGCGGAGAATATTTGAAGTAAAACCTTTGATAGGAAATGTTGCTTTAAACGATCAAGACTGGCCAGATGCAGTTACTTGCCATGATCCCTAACTTTTGCTTAGATTGCCCTCTCGGGTTTTCAATCTACCGGGATGATTATTTCTGTTTTGTCTCTAATTTTTTCCTGGACCGCCCTTTCGGGTTTTCAATCCACCGAGACACTCATTTTTGCCTAAGCTGCCCTTTCAGGTTTTCAACTTAGCGAGCTGTTCTTTTATTTTTTAGGCGAAGTATTTCTTGACTGCATCGGCATTCACAGGACGAGTGAACTCTTCTCCATCCATAGTTGTAAGAATTAATGCACCGCCAGAGAAGGCTCTCTTAACAACATATGGGCCTTCATAATTAGGAGTCCACTTGCCCCTAGAATCAGTAGTAAAAGTCGAGATCTTTTTGAGCACGAGGTCACCTTCTCTGAACACACGGGGTCGAACCTTCTTATCAAATGCTTTCTTCATTCTTTGTTGATATAATTGGCCATGACACAAAGCCGTCATTCTTTTCTCTTCAATCAGATTCAACTGGTCGTATCTACTTTGACACCATTCAGCCTCAGCCAATTCAGTTTCCATCAAAACTCTCATGGAAGGGATTTCAACCTCTATCGGGAGCACTGCTTCCATGCCATAAACAAGAGAAAAAGGGGTTGCCCCTGTTGAAGTGCGAACGGATGTACGATACCCATGCAGAGCGAAAGGAAGCATATCATGCCAATCCTTGTATGTAACAACCATCTTTTGAATAATCTTCTTAATGTTCTTATTAGCAGCTTCAACAGCCCCATTCATCTTGGGTCTATAAGGAGAAGAATTATGATGCTCAATCTTAAACTCATCATATAATTCCTTCATCATCTTGTTATTTAAATTCGACCCATTATCAGTGATGATCTTGCTCGGAACACCATACCGACAGATGATTTGATTCTTGATAAACCGGACCACTACTTGCTTAGTCACATTTGCATATGATGCCGCTTCAACCCATTTGGTAAAATAGTCAATAGCCACCAATATGAAACGGTGTCCGTTTGACGCTTTAGGCTCAATCATTCCAATCATATCAATGCCCCACATTGAAAAAGGCCATGGAGAAGAGATAACATTGAGAGGAGTTGGAGGCACATGAATCTTGTCAGCATAAATCTGACATTTATGGCACTTTTTCACGTATTTACAACAGTCAGATTCCATTGTCAGCCAATAGTAACCTGCCCTTAACATCTTCTTAGCCATCGCGTGTCCATTGGCATGGGTGCCAAAGGATCCTTCATGGATTTCTTTCATCAACATATCTGCTTCGTGTCTATCCACGCATCTGAGCAAGATCATGTCATAATTTCTCTTATACATCACATCATCATTCAAGAAGAAACTACCAGCCAATCTTCTCAAAGTTTTCCTATCCTTCTTGGATGCCCCAAGTGGGTACTCTTGATTCTGAAGAAAGCATTTAATATCATAATACCATGGTTTATCATCAACAACCTCTTCAACTACAAACACATGAGCTGGTCTATCAAGACGCATCACACTAATCTTTGGCACATCATTCCAATGATTTACCACAATCATGGAGGATAAAGTCGCTAAAGCATCTGCCATTTGATTCTCTGCTCTTGGTATATGGTGAAACTCAACTTTATTGAAGAAAGTTGACAACCTTCTTGCATAATCACGATAAGGAATCAAATCAGGTTGACGTGTCTCCCACTTCCCTTTAATCTGATTAATCACTAAAGCTGAATCTCCATATACATCCAGAATCTTGATTCTTAAATCGATAGCTTCTTCCAACCCCATAATACACGCTTCATACTCAGCCGCATTATTTGTGCAATTGAAAACCAACCTTGCAGTGAAAGGAATATGAGAACCATGAGGAGTAACAATAATTGCACCAATACCTCTGCCATATTCATTAACCGCCCCATCAAAAATCAAACCCCAACGGGATCCAGGCTCAGGTCCTTCTTCATGTAATGGTTCCTCACAATCTTTAACCTTTAGATACATCACATCCTCATCAGGAAAGTCAAACTGAATAGGTTGATAATCATCAATCGGCTGGTGTGCCAAATGATCAGCCAAAACACTTCCTTTTATCGCCTTTTGAGTTCGATACTCGATATCATATTCTGATAACAACATTTGCCAACGAGCAATCCTCCCAGTTAAAGCAGGCTTTTCAAAGATATACTTGATTGGATCCATTTTAGATATCAACCAAGTTGTACAATTCAACATATACTGACGGAGGCGCTTGGCAGCCCAAGCTAGAGCACAACATGTCTTTTCAAGCATCGTGTACCGAGACTCACAATCAGTGAACTTCTTACTCAAATAATAAATGGCAAATTCTTTTCTCCCGGATTCATCTTGTTGACCCAGAACACAACCCATAGACTCTTCTAGCACGGTCAAATACATGATCAAAGGTCTTCCTTCTACGGGAGGAGACAAAATAGGAGGTTCAAGCAGATACTCTTTAATTCTTTCGAAAGCTTTCTGACAATCTTCTGTCCAAACACAACCCTGATCTTTGCGGAGAAGTTTGAAAATCGGTGCACATGTGGCAGTCATATTAGATATAAATCGAGAGATATAGTTTAAACGTCCCAAGAATCCTCTTACTTGTTTTTCTGTTCTGGGTGCAGGCATCTCCTGGATAGCTTTAACTTTACCAGGATCAACTTCAATGCCTTTCTGACTGACAATAAAGCCTAACAATTTTCCAGAACGAACACCAAAAGTGCATTTATTAGGATTCAGACGGAGCTTAAACTTTCTCAAACGTTGAAACAATTTCAATAAATTTTTAATATGATCTTCTTCAGTCTTCGACTTACAAATCATATCATCCACATAGACCTCAATTTCTTTATGCATCATATCATGGAACAGAGTGGTCATAGCTCTCTGGTACGTTGCACCAGCATTTTTTAAACCGAAGGGCATCACTCTGTAACAGAATGTTCCCCAGGGTGTAATGAATGTTGTTTTTTCCATATCCTCAGGTGCCATCTTTATTTGATTATAACCGGAAAATCCATCCATAAATGAAAAGATATTGAACTTAGCAGTATTATCTACCAACAAATCAATGTGTGGTAGTGGAAAATCATCTTTTGGACTTGCTTTATTCAAATCTCTGTAGTCAACACACATTCGGACTTTTCCGTCTTTCTTTGGAACAGGCACGATATTGGCCACCCATTGAGGATATTCTACGGTCACAAGAAAACCAGCATCAATCTGCTTTTGAACCTCTTCTTTAATCTTCACTGCCATGTCAGGATGAGTTCTTCTCAATTTCTGCTTCACGGGTGAACATTCAGGCTTTAATGGCAACTGGTGCTCCACAATACCGGTATCAAGACCAGGCATGTCTTGATAGGACCAAGCAAACACGTCAACATATTCTCTAAGAAGCTCTACCATCCTCTTCTTAACATCTGACTGAAGCAGTGCCCCAATCTTGACTTCTTTTTTATCATCATCGGAACCCAGATTAACCAATTCCACCGGCTCTTCATGAGGCTGAATGGCCTTCTCCTCGTGCTCAAGCAATCGAGAAATCTCATCAGGAATTTCTTCAATATCCTCCTCTTCCGCTTCAAACACAGGGAACTCAAAGTTGGGAGGGGGCATATGGTCATTGTTTCCAATGGGTTTAACAATCAATCTGCACAATGATTTTATGTTTGATTTTAGAATATGAACAAAAAAAAAATGAAAATATTATGCAGATAAGAGTGATTATAACATTATTATACTTTTTTCGGTTTTTTATGTTACCATTTTTCAGAAGTAAAGCAAAAAAGGAAAACAACATATGGATAAACAGAAAAACATTTTATTGATGATGATAAAAGTTGAAACAAAGCCCTCACAAATTCACTTTCACCTTGGGCAGAGTGAAAGGATTTTTGAAAGAAACAAAAACAAATTACTTTGAAACATGAACAACAGTAGGAACATCAACAGCGATCCAATTCTGGCATATCGATCCACGTGTCACAAAGTTGGGCATTTCTTCCTCTTGGTCATCTTCAAGAATTGCAGCTGTAGAATGATCTTTGCAATGGATGAACCCAGCACTTCGAAAGACTTCATGAATACTCTTCAGCTCTTTTTGGGTTGAACCAGATGTAAAACCCAAACCAGCTCTATCTTTTTTCTCAGCAACTTCAATGATTCGGCCCCATCCATCAGCTTGGCCATTATCCACTGCACGTTGTGCATCTTTTAGAGAAGACATGGACGCCCCATCCTTCTTGACAGCTTTATCAACCACAGAAAGAGCCTGAAACGGAGTTCCAATATCCTCTTCCGCATCGATATAAGAAAAAGACGACAAACTGCTTACCAACATAGCCTGTTCTCCACCAACAACAACGAGTTTACCATTCTGCACGAATTTTAACTTTTGATGCAGTGTCGAAGTAACAGCTCCAGCTTCATGGATCCATGGGCGTCCTAGAAGACAACTGTAAGCAGGACGAATATCCATGACTTGAAAAGTGATCTGGAAAAAACACGGACCAATCTTGATAGGGAGATCAACCTCTCCAATCACGGTTTTCCTCGATCCATCAAAGGCTTTCACAATGACCCCACTGAACCTCATAGGAGTACCTTGATAAGATAATCTGGACAAAGTAGATTTTGGCATCACATTCAACGATGACCCAGTATCAACCAGCACATTGGATAGAGCGTCTTCCTGGCAATTCATGGAAATATGGAGAGCCAAATTGTGATTTCTTCCATGATCGGTCAACTCTTCATCACAAAAACTCAGATTATTACACGCAGTGATATTGGCACCAATGCTATCAAACTGATTAACAGTCACATCATGATCTACATAAGCTTGTTCCAATACTTTTTGCAACGATTCACGATGAGCCTCAGAGCTCATTAACAGAGATAAAACAGATATTTTTGACGGTGTATGTAACAATTGATCCACCACATTATATTCACTCTTCTTGATCAATTTCAATACCTCATCATTATCTGACTTCTGGTTTACACCACTTGATTGACCAGACTCCACAGAAGTCTTCAACTGAATTTGCTTACTCCCAGTATCTTCACTTGTCTTTGAAGGCTCATTAGCAAACACTCGACCACTTCTGGTTACACGTCCGACATCAGCAATAGTCACAACTGAGGGAAGAGAAGGAATGGGAACCTCTTTTCCATTCTCCAACATAGTAGCATTGTATTTGTAGGGAACAGCTTTATCGGATTCATACGGCGTCGGGCCAGGCAAACGGATAACCAAAGGCGTCACAGCAGATTTCTGACTATTGTAAGAAATTACAACCCGCTCAGGAATATTGAAACGTGGGACTATGACATTCACCTCGTTCTCCACTTCATTTCTGTTTGCAGTAACCTGAATCAAATTCTCATCCATCATCTTTTGTAAGTCCCTTTTCACAATCACACACCCCCGAGGGTTCACAGAACAAATACAACAGGCGGCATAATCATGCTCAATATCATGAAACTCACTCAAAGTAGCATGCATTTCAACAAGCGATCTCCGAATCCAGCGAATGTCGAAAATACGGTATGTACCAGGACAACCATATACCATATTAACAGTTGCATTACCATGTTTAGGAAACGGATTTGATTGCACATTAGGGTTGGTATCTTCAAAAGACAGAATACCGCTTTTTACGAGCTTTGCAACTTCATGCTTCAGAGGATAGCAATTTTCAATATCGTGTCCAGGGGCACCTTGATGAAATGCGCAATGAGCATCTGGCTTATACCACCATGGAATTTCAGTTGGAACAGCCGGCGGATCACGAGGTTGAACCAAATTATTCTTTATTAAAGCCGGAAAGAGCTCAGTATACGTCATTGGAATGGGATCAAATTGTGTTTTCCTCTGTGTACGACCTTGTTGAGTTGTCTTCTCTTGGAAACGTGGTTGATAACTTGCAGTAGCTTGAGCGGTAGGGGTGTTACTGACAACAGGCATAACAGATGCTACTTGTTGCTGACGACGACTACCATTGTTGTTCACAACTCTGCGTCTTCTAGACTTTTCCTGAGATATAGCATTAGTTTCTCCCTCTTTTTTCTTAGGGAACCCAACACCAGGCTTTTTTGTACTTCCAGAATTTCCTTCTTTTATCAGACGTCCCTCACGGACAGCTTCCTCTAATCTCATCCCCATATTAACCATTTTCGTGAAATCACTAGGAGCGCTCGCAACCATCCTTTCATAGTAAAATGAATCCAGAGTCTTCAGAAAAATCTTGGTCATTTCTTTCTCTTCAAGCGGAGGGCTTATCTGAGCTGCAATCTCACGCCATCTTTGCGCATATTCTTTAAAAGTTTCTTTCTCTTTTTGAGACATTGCGCGAAGCTGATCACGGTCTGGCGCCATATCGAGATTATACTTATACTGACGAACAAAAGCTTCACAAAGATCATTGAATGTTTTGATTTGTGTACTATCGAGTCCCATATACCACTTCAGCGCAGCACCAGTAAGACTATCTTGAAAATAGTGGATCAACAACTGATGGTTGTCAGTATAGGTAGACATCTTTCTAGCATACATGATCAAGTGACTTTGCGGACAAGTGTTCCCTTTGTATTTTTCAAAATCCGGAACTTTAAACTTGGCGGGAATCTTCACATTTGGAACAAGGCAAAGCTCATGAGCATTCTTTCCAAATAACTCCTTTCCCCTTAAAGCCCTGATTTCTCTTTGCATTTCAGCAAACTGATCTTGAAAGTCATCTATTCGATCCATAACATCCAAACTCTCGCTCTGAGCAGTATGGAAAATTTGTTCTTCAGTATAAGGCATAGCGTGAGTTACAGGCGGTGGCACAGGTATGACAGTCGGAACAACCGGAACTTCAGCATTAGGAACAACATTAACCACAGGAGGTGGTACAGCCATGACAGCAGGGAGTCTAGAACCTTCGGGAACAGGAGGTCGATATCCCTCTGGCACATAATTGTTAGGCATGCCCCAAGGGAAACCAACAGGCATTTGATATTGAGAAGTATTAATCGGGGCCACAGAAATGGGCGTTGATCCGATTTCAGAAATCACAGTTCCTTGGACAGGAGAAGGAGGAGGTAGTGGTGGCTGATTCTGAGCAGCCACCAGAGCTTCCATCGCGACAGTCAGTCTTTCCAAACCATCTTTCAGAGTTGATACCTCTTCACGGAGCTCGCGGTTCTCTTGTTGCAACTGATCCATCTTTTTCTTAGAGTTAGCCCGAGTGTTGTAGTGATGCGACAGCTTGACTGAAGGAAGGCCAAAAGAAACAAATAAGACATCTGGAAAAGGCAACACACAATGCACGATGATGCGAATGCAAATGCAAAATGCAGGTGTTTCAACCAGTTTTCAAGGTTTTTTAAGATATAAAGCAATTACAAACATCATAAAGAAAAATAACACTTTTTGAAATACTGATAAACATCTCATTTCATTGAATATTGGAAAGAGTTACACTTGGAAGTACAAAATACAATAATATCAAAATAAGAAAAAGCTAGGTCCTAAGGAACATCGGATGACGATCCAAGCTGATACTTCCTTCGGAGTCTCTTAATCTCTTTCTCATAGTTGTGCTTCATGGTAATCTTCTCTAGCACAAGCTGATCCACAATACCCTTCCAAGCACCAGAAGTAGGAGGATGTGCTGATGGAGTAGTAGAGGAAAATAAATCCTCTGCATGCCTCTTCACAGCGCGCCGCTCAAGTAACTCTATCAAGTCGTCTTTCTCCTTCATCTGTTTTTGCAATTCTATCTTCTCTTTGTCAGAAGCTTGAAACTTACTTTCCCACATCTCTTTCTCTTCCTTCATCTTAGTCAAAGCATCTTGAAGTGTCTTCACATCATCAGAAGAAACAGGGATTGCTGTAGGGAGTGGCGTAGAGATCACAGTAGTCAGAGGTTTCTCAATAGGATAAGGCATCTTAAGCTCCATAGCCCTCTTCTTCACCCAAAGTGTGTAAGGTTCCAAAGCAATGCAAACTTGTCTTCCAAGCTCCCCTCTACCCAACCTGTGAATCTTAGTCCAGGCATGAGCCATTTTTCTTCTCAAACCAAGAGAATCATCCCCTCCTTGAAAGAATAAACCCTCTAATAAAATATTCTTAGGCCTATCCTTCAGCATATAACCCAGCTGACGGCGAGCTAAACTCGGGTTGTAGTTAATTCCGCCTTGTATTCCAAGAAGAGGAACATTAGCGAATTCTCCACAACTATCAATAATCCGGACATTATCGTAAACCGAAGAAGACCAAGTGATATCAGTATGCGTAAGAGACATAATCCTTTGAGACCACCTTAAGCAATCCTTGTTTTTCCTAAAAGCAGATGTCTGAGGTAAGTGTGAAACGAACCAATTATACAGCAGAGGTATACAGCAAACAATGATACCGTTTCCCTTAGAAGTCCTACTATGGATGGAAAAATAAGTATCACCAAGCAAAGTTGGAACAGGGTTCCCAATCGAGAAAATCCTAATAGCATTAATGTCCACAAAATTATCAATATTAGGAAACAAGACTAGTCCATAGATGAGTAAAGCCAATATAGCCTCAAATGCCAATGTGCGACCAATGTCAGCAAATAAAGTAGCCTTCTCAATCAAGAACTTAGCAGTTAAACCCTTGAGGCCTCCCTTAGTCTTTAGATTTGCATCAATATCCGACTTCGTCAAATGGGTAGCTTCAGCAATATCTTGAGGCTTAAGAGCTTCCTCCAAACCAGTATACGGAACTTTATCAGAAACCGGTACACCCAACAAATAAGCATATTCTTCCAAAGTCGGCATGAGCTGATAATCGGGAAATGTGAAGCATCGGTAAATAGGATCATAGAACTGCATAAGGGTATTCAGAATTCCGTCTTCAATATTGGTAGAAAGAACAAATAAAAGTCTCCCATAACGAGATAAGAAGCCTGAACGATCATCTACCAAGGACACTAGCTTTCTCAACTCTGTAAGATCAGGAGCCCGAAAACCGTACTTCTGAGTGTTTCTCCTTCCAATATCCATAATCAACAATATCTGCGATGTTTGCAAAAGAAAATCTCTGAGATCCTTAAAAACCAGCTGAAACACAATGCTCATGAATGCATGAGTGCAAGATGCAACACCCACAAACAAGACATACAAAGCACACAGGTTCAAAGGTTCGGCACGAGCATGGAGCCAAAGGTAAGAATCAACCAACCCACAATGGTATGTACTATGGTTATATCATCACCTGTAAAACAAGGTTCTAAAAAGTTCCCAGAATCATAATTCCATCTTTTGGATATTATCGGCTTAAACGACTACTCGTCGGCCAACAATATTCTCAAGAGAAACTCATCTGAGTGTGGTATCGCGTAACGACCAATTCAAGTCTACACCTGAACAGCCACCGCACCACGTCCTAATAAGGCCAAGATGGGTTAAAGGGTTCTAAGGTCCTCAGCTTCTCAGGCTCCCAGTCGGAAAAAGTAATATCAATTACGACTACTCGTAAGACATCAGTAATTTCCAAAGGGGCCTCCACCGAGCGGGGGATCTCAAGTTAGCTTAGTAAGGACTACTCCACGTAAGCCAACAAGACTATACCACCCTCCTATCATAAGTGCACTCAAGTCCGGGTTAGGACTTATCTCACCACACAAATTACCAGGCACCAAAACAGAACAATCAATAACAAACAAGTCAGACAGAAAGCGATAAATAAATCAAAGTAGGCGAAACCCACTAGGAATCGTTGGAGTCCCCAGCAGAGTCGCCACTTTTCTGTAGCGGTAAAAATCGTGAGTGTAAGTTATTGACTAACTTAACTCAAAAAAAACAAGAGTCGCCACCGCACTTTTATTTTATCCAAAAAAAGGAAAGGAAAAAGAGCGAACAAAACCAAGGAGTTCTAAAATAAGAACACGAGACAGAGATCGGGGTAAGGGGGTTGGTTACGCAATGGGAAGGTGTTAGCACCCAAAACGTCTATAGTACTCTATAGGAGCCCTTTGAAATATTTACGCTTTTTGGTTTGAAAATGGTTTGTTTGAAAAGAGATTGGGGAGATGAGAAGAGAATTATTTTTTATATTTTTGTGTTTGGAGAGACTTATCGTCTCATGCCTACGTACCCATAAAGTGCAATATGGAATCAAAACCCCGTAGTTCGTGGTACAAATGACAAAATTTTGTTGGTTTTGATTGATTTTAGATGTTCAGACAAGTCGTCATTTCAAGGAGAAAACTGCGACTATCCACCCACGAGTATTAAGACAACATTTGCGTCACATAAAGATGGAGGATTTGCTTGGATTATCAACAATACTATCACTCAACATCAACGTGGAAAATGTCAAAGTCTTAATAATATGGGGAATAGGAGATTTACATCTCAACTATAGAAATGAATCATGTCTAAACTTTATGAAAAGTTTTAAAGTGAAAAGTGCATAAAGGCACAAAAAGAGTTGATGAGTTTTTGTATTTTTTATGTCTTTTGAAATTGGTCAAAGCATGATTTACATTGATTGACTTTTATTAAGAAGAACAAAAGTTTAAAAAATCACTTGACGAAAGTCAAGGTTTTATTGCGAAATCGGTTTTGAAGTTTGAAACCAAGAATGTTTTGAAAGAGGGAGAAAGTTTTGAAAATTTAAGAAGGGGTGGAGATGAAGTGACTATCCTAAAAAACAAAATAAGAGCTAGAGGTAAGAAAGATCTAACCGACTTGTAGCACACTCCAAAGCAAGCAAAAAGAATTCCATCCGATTTAAAGTATAAGCCAGTGATCGAGCCAAATAAAGGCTAAGATTCAAAATTCTCCAAGCATAGGGAAGAAAGTCCTAATCCTAAGTCCAAAATGTCCATGAAGTCCAAGGTCTAAGAATGGTCCAAGAGTATAACCACAAAATTAATAGCACCAAATTTTTAGATGTTTTATCCTTTATTAGTGTTTTGAACAAAGTATGGTCCAAGTGGACAAAAGAAAAATGACATAAACATAAACAAAGATATGGTATGTAATGATAAAATGGAAGCATAAAAGTAAAAAAATAAAGAGTAAGAAGAGAATATAAACAAAATTAAACAAGGATATTGTTAGTGAATTAGTAGTTAGTGGTTAGAACATATGATCAATGATGATTAATTCTTGCACTTAGACCAAGATTAATGAAAATTCATTAGAGGATTGATAGAATCAAAGCCTCCTAACAATGATTTTCATAGGTATTGGAGTTAAGACAAGCAACTAAACATACTTGGACTTTTAAACGTAAGTTTGAGCCACGAATGATCATTTTTCGATTAAGGGACAATTTAGCGCTATGTTAAGCAATCGTAATCGGGTTTATGTAGAAACCACGACTATCTGAGGCCGGTCAATAAAATGTTAGTGTTAATACATGTTAGAGAAGTGATATGTAAATCACTCTCCTAAAACATGCCACACAAAAAGAAAAGAGGTAATGATCTCATCATAATCAAGATTTTTAATTAATTAATCAAAGGTAATCTATCACTATTCCAAAGTAAGGAGAATTATCTCAATGATTATTCGTCCATAGATTTGAAATAATGAAGATTAAACAACCTTGATAATCAACAATCTATGATCCATAGATTTCATCGATCAAAAATAAAAAATAAAAAAAAGAAAGAAAGTAAGAATGACAAGAAATCACAATTTGAATCTTAAATCGATTAAATTATCATCAATATCAATCACCTCTCTTGGTGGATAAAAATCAACACCCAAAGTCCATTGATATTGATGAAATCTTATCAAAATTCAAGATCCAAAACCACCAACAATTAATCAAAATATTTTCAAATAATTTTTTAATGCTTTCTTTTTTTTCAAGAATATTATTATTAGTTTATAACTAATAACAATATAAAAAAAGAAAAGATAAAAAAAAGAATAAATAAATGAAAAAACAATTTAAAAGGAGAAAGAGAACAGAAACTTCATCTTCTCCTTTCTTCTTCACGGTAACTTCTTCGCACCATCTTTTTTGAGCTCAAAGCTTGCTTAGATCAAAGCGACGGGATGCGAAAATCACACCGAACAGATCGAAATCAAAAGTTCTTCACAACAGTACCAACAGTTTAAAGAATCACAACAAAAGATAACGGATCGAAAATGACGGTGAAGCTCAATCTACCTTCAAACTCAGGTAAGAAATCAATCCAAACTTCTTCTTGCTTCTCTTCTTCTTCTGAACGAATCTCTGGTTGAATTGATCTGTGTTTGAGGTTGATTTGAAGTTAATTTGATGGAAGAAAGTATGAGAAGAGAATGTGAGCAAAAGGTTTTGTATTGAGGAATTGAGGAAGAAAATCAGCAGAGATTTTTTGGCTTGAAAAGCTTGAAGAATAGAGTGAGGGATGAATTCTATTTATAGATGAGAATGAGTGAAAAAATGATTTGCCGCTTGTGATAATTTTCTGCCGTTTTGAAGTAGGTGTGTTGTGCGTGATATTTTTTTTTGCTGGTATTTTACATGTCGTTTTGCAATTTTTCTCTTTGTAGCTCATTTAAGTGACATGGATAGCTTGTGGGGTCAGCTACATGGCTGAGATTATATTCACATGGCTTGCAATATGGCTTGGATAAGTGATGAATTGTTTTCTCAGCTCAACCTCAATTTCGAGCCGTTTTCGCTCTGTTTTCAAGTACGTGATGTGGATTGGCTCTCGTGGCTCAATTACGGTTCGGCTTCAATTTCATTTGCATCAACTTCAGCCTGTTTAATATGATCTGCTCCTCGAGAATGACCTTTGAAGGCCTCTTCCTTATTTACAGTAACCTGGGAAACAGAACTCTCATTTACTGCACCATCATTTTTCCATCTGGGTAACCTTGAATAGGCATTTGAATCCTCCTCGTCCTTCAAATGATTGATTTGATCAGAAAAATAAGAATCAGCCTCAGCTGCTTGAGATTGCCATCTCTTTCTCTAATTTCAATTCCTCAAATTCCTCCATGGAGAACTTTTGTGATGTGGCATTTGATTCATAGCTTGAGGTCAAATTTCCATCATCTTGAACCTCGGGATTAGAACAGGGATTAAGAATACGGGAATCACCATTTTCATATCTCTCTTCCGACGAATTGTCTTGAACTAACTTATTTTCAGGCAGAGCAATCTTATCTATGCAATCAGGACTGTTAGTTTCAGTTTCCATACCTTTATAACCAAGGATATTAAATCTGAATTCACTTGTTTTAGCCAATACATGAGACAGATCAAGAACAAACTGCAGCAAACTTGCTTCATGGCATTTAACTTTATTGTAAGTAACAGAGAACTCCTCCATCTTTTGGCTTATCCCATCTCCACCAGAAGATATATCATGAACTGTCATTGCTTCTCTGTCTAGGAACAATACGAAGTCATGAATTTGAGAAATTGCAGCTTCTATATCAGAAGTTATCTGTATATCTTGAGTAGGTTCTTGGGATGAAATGAGGTCTTTTTCTGCAACTGAACCAGCACCTTCAGAATTATCCTTTTTATCCCATGGAATATCAGAAGGTGGGGCATCGAGGGGAATGACAGCTGCAGAGTCTTGGATGGATGTATCATGCGTTTCTTCAAGAACACGTTTAATATCCTTCAGGATCTGACCCACATCAGCATCCTTAGCCACGGACTCAAAAACTGATTGTATTCTTGATTGAAGTTCTGCTGGTGATAAGCCGTCAATCCCACCGGAACTGGGTGATACTGCAGCAGGGGACACTTGAATTGCCAATGGATTCAAACCATTGTTCTTTTCAGACTCGGATGGATCATCTTTGCTAGTACCAACTTCGGATACCTCATTGGTCATGATTTCATCCGTGTTATTGTTTGAAGTAAATGATGCAGAAGCATCTTCAATAGAATCGTTTGATAATCCAACAAATTTTTTCGACCTCTAGAAAGTCATCCATCAGCTCCAACTTCTCGGTCGATTCAGACTTGACAGCTTTATATTTCAATTTGGTAACAACTTCAACTGTTGCCCTTGCCAATAAATCATCTGACAAACTTGAAGAAAGAGATGCAAGGCATGCAACAGTCTTCTTACGCACAGTAGCTTGGTTAGAATTCAACTGCGAAAGCAGGGAACTTAACAATAGTTCATGGTCGGCCGCCATTAGATTCCCAAATTTATGAAGGACGTCACATAAAATATCCAGGCACTCACATTTAATCTCTGTGCTCATATCTTTGCCAGTAATTCCTTTAATCAATTGTGGCGAGAGAAGACAAAGAATAGATTGTGCAAGGGGTTGAGTAGAAACTTCAGCAACAACAGTCTTCAAAGCTATGCTAGCAGTGTCTCGATGTTGATCCTTCCCATTTAGTATTTTCTCGCATAATTGACTGCTCATTTCCACAACCCTTGCCTCATTCATCTTTCTCACTAATGGAGCAAGGCATTTAACAGCAAGTCCAGAAACATCACCAGCAGCATCATCAAGCTATTGTATGATGATATTTTTCAATTTAACTTCAAGATCAGCATCAGCCCTAAATGTAGGTTTGCTCAAAAACATATAAAACACCGAATATGGGAATATCTCAATCTTCAAAGAATCAGAAACCCTTGAACCGAACCCTCGAGCAGCTCTCATGGAATTAACATAGTCAACCTGCTTGTTCAGTGGGGTATGATATGTACGGAATGATGATGCTTGAATAATGCCACTGTCATATCCTTTCAGTTCAACACTGCTGGTGTAACATGCTGCCTGAGATGCATTCTCGCATGAGCTTCAGACATCCTTATCATTGATTTGATGTGCCTTACGGCAATGGGGACTCCTTGACCGTGCGATGATTCCCTCAAGAGTTCTGCATACACATTAGTAGGTTTATTCAAATCAGCATCATTAAACCTTAGGAAAACATTCAATTTGGCATATGTAATGTACTTCTTCAACAGATCTTGAGGAAGTATCTCTGGGTCAGTTGGCATGCCAGATACATCCTGGGACTCACTAACAGACTTATCATCATTGTTAGCACCCTTGGGTTGTGACTTAAAGTGACTGTCAACAACAAACTTTGCAAGCATCTCATCAGTGACTGGATCAACCACATCCTTCACAACACAGAGGATGTCAAAACGAGAAATAATAGGATCTGTCAATTCAACATTCTGCGTAAACAATTTTGAAGAATCATATCTTCCTCCAATTGGATTTGCAGCATCAATGACAGAACAGCGTGCCTGAAGAGATGTGACAATTCCAGCTTTTGATATGCTTATGCTCTGCTGCTCCATAGCATACTATCTGTGAAATCAATCACTTTCCCATAATACCGACACTTTGTTGATATTGATTCTTCTGTTCCCGAAAGATTTACATGGCCCCCATAATTCATGTGATCTAGAGCAATTGATGCCAAAGTAGAAGCCACTGATTTTGAAGCAGGACTTACATTCACAATATCATCACGTCGACGGGATGGTAACAACATTACTTTTCCTAACTCTTGGAACAAATGAGTAATGTGAAATGAAAGTAATCGGACCATGTCACAACAAGAGGTATAATACGACCTATGCTTGTCAGATTCCTTCTTATTAACAATCTCAGCATTATCATCAGATCCAGAATGATGCAACTGATTACTGGAACTTGACCGCATATTCGGCCCGGTAGAAATAGATCGATGTTGAGAACCAGTGGAACGGCCCAAATCTCGATATAGGTTTATAAGGTCAAAAAACTGAGATTCGATGCTCCATCCCGATGTCCTCCTTCTCAATAATGGATCAAGTAACTGCCTGAAAGAATTGATCCTTTGCTCCTCGGACTCACCTGCATCCCGTTCAGCCTGTTGTGAATCAGAAGAAGAAGAACCATCTTCCTCACTCCCTTGCTTCTTATTTTCAAGTAGAGCAATTTTCCATAGAACTTCACGGTGGACACGTCCAATGTCTTCAAGAACATCCTTACTTCCATTCCCAAATTCAGTAAGCCACGCACTCACCCAACGGTTGTCTTTCGCTGCAGCAAGAAAGAGTAGGAACTCAACAAGGAAAAGTGAAGAAAATATTCCACCATCCTTTGTCATCCTAGGATCCAGCAACAAAGGTTCTGAAGCTTCACTTTCCAGTTAATGTTTTCTTCAAGTGCTCTCTATGAGACGAACAGAAGGCGCACTCCCAGATGTGGCAATGCTGTTTAACTCACAACGCTTTCCCTCATCTAATCAAATAACAACAAAGCCTGTTTAGATTGGCCATTCTGAGCACACCCAGCAATCATGGTCGTCCAAGACACAACATTTTTCTGTGGCATTTTATCAAAAAAGATTCTCGCAGCATCAAAATCACAGCACCTAACGTACCCAGCAAGTATAGAATTCCAGCTAACAACACTTCTTTGAGTCATATCATCAAACACATGGCGTGCTTGCTCAACACCACCTTGATTCGCATAAAAATTGATCAAATTAGTGTTAACAAACACGTCTGAGCAATAACCTTTTGCCAGAACAGTCGCATGCACCTGTTCCCCTTCTTTTACCAACTCACCTCGTACACAAGCACTCAAGAGAAACGAGTATGTGAACCCATCAGGTTCAGACTCAGTTGACACCATTTGATTGTAAAATTGAACCGATTTCCAAGGCATATGGCTACTGGCATAGCCTCTAATCATGTGGTTCCAAACAGTTGTGTTTGGGTTATCAATTTTTTCGAAAAGCTTGGTGGGCAATTAAATGGTAGGCAAGGCATCCAAAACTGAAAATATCAAAATAGCAGCCAGCTGAACTGTTGAAAAAAAATCGGCATAATCTACATTTTTAGAATATCCCTCTTCGAAATCAAATTCGCACACTTCGCTGCAAGCTAACCTATTGGAACATGTTACACAGAAAGGGACCCGGCCAACCTTATGAGGAGGAGTTTGACAGCACAAAATTCCATCATGCAATCACATATATCCTTAAACATTTTCGCGACAGAAAAGTTCGGGTCAGTGATTTTATATGATCGCAGACATCTATCCTCCATCATCTTTAGAAGCTGTTCTTGAGTAGACATGCGAAAATCTGGACCTTGAATAGCTGAGCTGTAGCTCAGTGAAATTTTTACTTCTCCCTGAGCTGAAGAGGCTATCACAACATCAGAAGCCACTTCTTTATTTCTAACTCCATTTTTTGTGCTATGATGATGTCACAGAGACATGGCCACCTTGCTTTCTAGTAATACCACTCTTCTTTGATGAATGCCTTAAACTTATAGGTTCAGGAGGAACCATTGCAATGGGAAGCTCATAATCAGACAATTCATCAACAGGCTCATCTTTAGGTACGATCAATGCATTGGCATGGGGCATTTGGTTGCTTGATAACATAAGCCTTCAAGGTTGAATTGTTGTTTGTTTAGATGGAGATGCTCTTTCATATATAGGTTTTCTCCCTCTAAGAGAATCTTGAGGCAATGCAGGTTGCTTTCCTCTGTCAGAACTAGCATCTTGCACTGGACATGGACGTGCTGCAATCCTTGTGTTTCCATCTGATGACACTGCTTTGTTTTGATGCTTCTGTGCAGAGCTACCCTCATTCACAAGGATAACATTTGAGTCCATTAGACCAACATACAGTATAGCTGATGAAGAATGACTAGTATTTGAAACAAATGGAAGTCAAACTAATGGAATCAGGCGCGAAGTACAGAGGACGTGCAATTGGAATAGGTGGCCCTCTTCTTGGGTGCTTCTTGCGAAATATCTGAATTGGGGTCTGGCCAAAGTTGGCTATTTGGTCTTCTATTGCAGCTCTTTGCAAATCATCTTCCGCTGTTTCCAGATCAACAGCTCCTTCGTATGTTAAGTAGTAGAATATGATTGCTGCCTCTACAGCAGGTTTGCCATGTTGCTTGCATCCAAATACCGAATCTATCCAATGATGAAGATTGGAACTAACATATTTACTTTCAAGGGCCTTCCGGTTTCTCCTCAATCATGCTTTAGAATTACTGGGAAATAGCACACTTGAATGAATATCAAACTTGACTTGCACAAATAAACTTTTGAATCTTCGATTAAAACTGAATCTCTTTGAATTTATCTGAATTAATCTCTGGGAAAATAAATCCATAGATGAACACAACCTGGACTGATGAACCTTGATCATAATAGTCATGGACCAAACTTCTCATAGAACACTGCTTGATAAACCACTGGATTTCAATACAAGACAATTTGACCTTGAACCATCTCATTTCCTGAGAAAATAACCCACCACCACGGGTAACTTATAATCGAAGCAAACTTTTGATAGTTTGACCAAGATGAGGTCAAACGTCCATCTGATTTAAACTTAAATGAATGTCTTTGTCATTAATCTCCTTGCAAAAAACCTAAACACACAAAGAAGAAGAAACAAGCAAAATATTGCAAAATATTTTTTGGTATTTTGGTTAGAAGTTAGTAAACATAAACAACAAAAATCAAGTAAGAAACACACAGGGGTGCCTGGAGAACCATAAAGTATGATCTTGTTTGCGTATGATATGCAAATGAAATGTGGGATCTTAGGGGTAAAAATTAGGGTATTACAGTAATGACTGGAGTCTGGATACTCAACTAAAATGATCGGAGCCTGAACGCTTAATGTAATCACCGGAGTCTGGATACTCAACGAAAATGATTCGAGCCTGAACGCTCAACGTAATGACCGGAGTCTGGTTACTCAACAAAAATGTCCAGAGCCTTAACCCTCAACGTAATGATCGGAGTCTGGATACTCAACGAAAATGACCGGAGCCTGAACGCTCAATGTAATAACCTGATCGCTCAACATAATAACCGGAGTCTGGATACTCATCGAAAATGATCGGAGCCTGAACGCTCAACGTAATGACCGGAGTCTGGATACTCAACGAAAATGACCGGAGCCTAAACGCTCAATGTAATGACCGGAGTCTGGATACTCAACGAAAATGACCGGAGCTTGAACGCTCAACGTAATAACCTGAACGCTCAACGTAATGACCGGAGTCTGGATACTCATCAAAAATGATCGGAGCCTGAACGCTCAACGTAATGACCGGAGTCTGGATACCAAACGAAAATGACCGGAGCATGAACGCTCAACGTAATAACCTAAAAGCTCAACGTAATGACCGCAGTCTGGATACTCAACGAAAATGATCGGATCCTGAATGCTCAACGTAATGACCGGAGTCTAGATACTCAACAAAAATGACCGGAGCTTGCACGCTCAACGTAATAACCGGAGTCTGGATACTCAACGAAAAAGACCAGAGCCTGAACGCTTAGCGTAGTGACCGGAGTCTGGGTACTCAACAAAAATGACTGGAGCCTGAACACTCAACGTAATAACCTGAACGCTCAACGTAATGACCGGAGTCTGGACACTCAACGAAAATGACCGGAGCCTGAACGCTCATCGTAATAACCAGAGTCTGGATACTCAACGAAAATGATCTGAGCCTGAACGCTCAACCTAATGACCGGAGTCTTGTTATTCAACGAAAATGACCGGAGTCTAAACGCCTAACATAATAACCTGAACGCTCAACGTAATGACCGGAGTCTGGATACTCAACGAAAATGATCGGAGCCTGAATGCTCAACATAATGACCGGAGTCTGGATACTCAACAAAAATGACCAGAGTTTGCATGCTCAACATAATAACTAGAGTTTGGATACTCAACGAAAATGACCGGAGCCTGAACGCTCAACGTAATAACCGGAGTCTGGATATTCAACGAAAATGATCGGAGCCTGAATGCTCAGCGTAATAACCGGAGTCTGGATACTCAACAAAAATGACCGGAGCCTGAACGCTCAACGTAATGACTGGAATCTGGATACTCAACTAAAATGACCGGAGCCTGAACGCTCAACGAAATCACCGGACTCTGGATACTCAACGAAAATGACCGGAACCTGAACGCTTAACGTAATGACCGGTGTCTGGGTACTCAACAAAAATGACCGGAGCCTGAACACTCAACGTAATAACGTGAACGCTCAATGTAATGACCGGAGTCTGGATACTCAACGAAAATGACCGGAGCATGAACGCACAACGTAATAACCTGAACGCTTAACGTAATGACCGGAGTCTGGATACTCAACGAAAATGACCGGAGCCTGAACGCTCAAAGTAATAACCAGAGTCTGGATATTCAACGAAAATGACCGGAGCCTGAATGCTCAGCGTAATAATCGGAGTCTGGATACTCAACAAAAATGACCGGAGCCTGAACGCTCAATGTAATGACCGGAGTCTGGATACTCAATGAAAATGACCGGAGCCTGAACGCTTAACGTAATGACCGGAGTCTGGGTACTTAACAAAAATGACCGGAGCCTGAACACTCAACGTAATAACGTGAACGCTCAATGTAATGACCGGAGTCTGGATACTCAACGAAAATGACGGGAGCCTGAATGCTCATCGTAATAACCAAGGTCTGGATACTCAACGAAAATGATCCGAGCCTGAACGCTCAACATAATGACCGGAGTCTTGTTATTCAACGAAAATCACCGGAGTCTAAACGCCTAACGTAATAACCTGAACGCTCAACATAATGACCGAAGTCTGGATACTCAACGAAAATGATCGGAGCCTGAATGCTCAACGTAATGACCGGAGTCTGGATACTCAACAAAAATGACCGGAGCTTGCACGCTCAACGTAATAACCGGAGTCTGGATACTCAACGAAAATGTTCGGAGCCTGAACGCTCAACGTAATGAATGGAGTCTGGATACTCAACTAAAATGATCGGAGCCTGAACGCTCAATGTAATCACCGGAGTCTGGATACTCAACGAAAATGATCCGAGCCTGAACGCTCAACGTAATGACCGGAGTCTGGTTACTCAACAAAAATGACCGGAGCCTTAACCCTCAACGTAATGATCAGAGTCTCGATACTCAACGAAAATGACCGGAGCCTGAACGCTCAATGTAATAACCTGAACGCTCAACATAATAACCGGAGTCTGGATACTCAACGAAAATGATCGGAGCCTGAACGCTCAACGTAATGACCGGAGTCTGGATACTCAACGAAAATGACCGGAGCCTAAACGCTCAATGTAATTGTTGCACCCCAAAATTTGACAAACAATTATTTATCCATCAAGTGTTTGCAGGGTGATACCTTCATCAGAAAGTTCAAGAGATCCTCAGAGAAATTGGTTGAAACCAAGGTTTTGTGCTTCATAGCTTGACAGTTGTGGGAGCTCCTCAGATGATTCTGAGACTTTGAGAGTGAACTTGAAGCTTTGAGAAAGCTTTTGAGATGTCTTGAGAGCCATCATGAAGCCCATAGAAGTCATTGTGCAAGAGTTCAGAAGATTCAACCATGAATGGTAGAATTAGGGTTTTAACTGGGTCAACCCTAGGTCAACTGAAAATTTGGAGAAGGTTGAGACCTAATCCAAGGGCTATGAGATCATGGAATGATGTATGGAGATTTTATAAAGATGATTCCTAGAACAACTCATCATGATTGAGGAGTTTGAGAAGTTTCAAGTTAGGGTTTCCAAGGATTGTCAGTGAAAAACCCTAATTTGATCCCTATCTTCCAGGCAGTTTTAGCTCAAGATGTGATTGATATCTCATCTTCCCCACAACATGAATGTTGTAGTGCTTGTTCATAGCTTTAATTTGAGTGGTAGAAGTCCTTGATAGGAGTTGCAGAGCTCAAGTTATGGTTTTGACAAATTACAGGTCAGCAGAGGTGTGTGAATCTGGGTCCTTGAAAGTCACCAAACTTGTAGACAACTTTTGCCCTAGTAGGATGATTCCTATGATTTCTTGGTAAACATGAATGTTGAAGAGCATCTTCTTAGATTTCTATAGAGTACTAGAAGTCCTTGATAGGATTTGTAGAACTCAACTTATGGTTTGAACAAGACAGGGGTATTTTGGTCATTTGGCAATTATAGGTCATTTTAAGCAAAGGCCATATCTCCTATTTCCAAGCCTCAAATGGAAAAACTCAAAACATGAAAGTTGTTCAAAATGGGATTTTAAGCTTAGAAAAGTTGTCATTAGTTATTGAAAAAGCTTTTAGCAAGGATTTACAAGATTTGGTAAATTTGAACTAAAAATGGCTTATAAGTTAATTCAAGTCAAGTTGAAATTTGGTTTGGGAGATCTATGAATCCAAAATAGGTCATCCAATATACCATTTTGATTGCAAATAACATTCTAAAAACTTTGGTTTAAACAGAATTTGGATTTGAGGCTCAAAAATGAAGGTTGCTTTGAAAAATTGTAACTTGCATCTTAAGGCATCCTTGGAAGGTTCTACACAAGGCAAGTTTGGCCTGATTTTTGCACATATGATCTCAATATCTCTTGCAATGAGATTTTGACACAAGTTTACAAGGCCTAACTCATGAGATATGGTATGATCAACATGTCATTAAAGGAGAAATTCCATGACTTTCCATTACTTTCTAGCTCATTCTAGGAAGTTCTAGATGATTCTATGGATGGTTATAAATTGAGAGGATCATGATGAAGAAAAAGGTTGGTGAAAGTTGCTGAGTTCATTGGAGAGAGTGAGAGAGAAAGTGTCATTGCTAAGTTTCTTCAAGATCAAGCAAGATCCAATTCCTTCTTCTACAAGCTTCATCCACCTCAACTCTTGCAAACAGAAAGGTGTTCATCATTGGAGGAAGATTTGGAGAGGATTTCAAGTGCTAGATCAAGCTCTAACACCACTCACCATTGAAGTTTGATAGGTTGGTAACTTGATCTATAGGTCCATAATTATGTACATTCTGTTAGAATCCTAGGTGTAAGATCAACATGCTAGGTTAGAGGAAGATTTTCTGAGAGTTAGAGGAAGATCCATGGAGTTTCGTGGCAGGGCACCAATTCTTGCAAGATTGATAGCAAGTTGTTTAGTGTGCATTAATGGATATGATATAGTGTAGAATGGTTAGGATAACATGGAGGACAGATTTACATCATTAGATTGAAGCTTTATTAGGTTTGATCTCAGAGAATCATGGTGGAACCCAAGCATTCGTGTGTTCTGTTAGAGTGATATGTGGAGTTTCAGGGAAAACTATTGGTACCATCGTGTTCTGGGTGATTAGTAGAGCAAGTTTGCTCTTGGAAGTTTTGGATTTCGTTGAGGGATCAGAGAGAACGAATTGATGGAAATTCTGGCATGGAGGTAGGGTTTCTGAAAACCCTAGGGTATGTTTGGAGAAGATGAACTCCCATCGTTGGATCATCCTGGTTTTGTGACTTTGTAATACAATCCAGCGGCCACGATTTGAATTTGCAAGCGGAGGGAAAGAATAGAGCAAAACGCATCGTTTGGATTAGTTGTAAATCCTGGGCTTCAGCAGATCTTGCTACCCACACCCCCACAATGGGCCCAATCCAGTTTTCAACGCAAAAATATTGCTATTCTCACTGTGTCCATATCATTTTTCTGATTGATTTTTCTTTTAATTTTCTGAATGCGTGGGCTTGATATTCACACCCCCAGGGTCTTAGCCCATCATGAAAAACAACTGAGGCGCATTGCTCATGACACCCCCCTCCCCTTTATTTCATTTTCTTTCATTTTAATTTCTTTTATTTTTCTTGCATATTAAAAAATTCATATAAAATAGAAAAATTAATATTTTTCATTTCTTCTTTTTTTCACACATTCATAATTCTGTCTAGAAAAATGTAAATAAATAAAATTCCATTTTATTTTTCTTTTGATATTTTTAGCATATTATTTTTGTAAACAGTATTTTTAATTGATTTTGGTTAATACTTGATTTTGTATAATTTCTTTTAGGACTTTCCCTTAGGATTTTTGAGCCATTCTTTTTGGAATAGTTAGAGGTTGAATCATAGTTCATGTAGGATTTAATTCTCAATTTGTAGATTACAATTTGACATAGTTTGCTTGTTTGACATTTAGGTGCTCAAATTAGGGTTTTAGGTTGTATAAGTAGACTTGAACCATTTTGTTTTGGGGTTTATAGGCCAAATTAGTGTATGGGGAATATATGGGTTAAGGGTAAGTATGTATAGAGTCCCCTAGAGTTTTTCTAGAATATTGTATGGTATTTTAGTATTTTTAATTGATTTTTGGATGTATGGCTAGTATGTGTGTTGCTTAAAGGCATAGTTTGTATTGTTGTGCTTGTTTTTCTTCTCCTTTGAGTGTGTGAGCCTTGAAGATTGAGTTGAAGACCTTGTGGATCATCATTGAAGCTTTGAAGACCTTGCAGAGGAGTTTAGTTAGCTTTTGTTGTTTTGTTTATAGGATCATAAGTGCATAGGTAGAGCTTCAGATAGAATAGTTCCTTTCAATAAGCAAAGAGTGTCTTGTTTACCTCCTTCCTTCTCTATGACATAAAGTCCCTTAAGGGTATTCACCTCTCTCCTTTGGAGGGATTAGTGACTTTGCCCTCTGAGGTAGAACTTTGAGAGAGCCTTTCTTTTGATGTTAATTCCTCAATGGCATCCTTTGGAAGTCAGTGAGCACTGTAACATCCTCACCTCATCTTGTTGACTGAATCTTGCTTGCTGGAGCATTTGAGCCATTGAAGATAGAAGCTGAAGCTTTGAAGAGGATGATTCCTTGAAGATTGTTGAAGTCTGAAGACTTTGTGAAGATCAAGTTGATGCTTGAAGATCCCTGAAGATAGTGAAGCCTGAAGGTGGAGCTGATCAAGAAGCTGAAGCTTAAGGGAGAAGATGAGTTGATACTCATGTTGTAGGGTTGATACCTGGAAAGCAGGTGATCTCTGAAGTCTGAAGACTGAGTTGCTGCTGGAGGAGCTGAAGCTTTCTTCTGTTTTCTTTTCTGTATTGATTGTTTTGTCTGATTTGTCTGTTGCATTAGACTAAGCTCATCTAGAATAAGTTCAGTCTAGGGGCATGATTGCATTAGAGGTTGAGTTACTCCCTCTGCTTGTATTGTTATTGCGTGGCTTTGCTTGCGGGTATTCGGTAGAGCCCAGCTCCCTTGCCCATGTGTTTATTTTGCTTGATAGCATGTTTTCATTTTCTTCTGTATGATTGCAGTTTACTGTCTATTTTTCAGTATGATTACTGTTATTTCATGACTGGCTTGAGGTTGAGACGAGCTTGTGGAGGCTGAAGCCCCACACACATTTCCTCTCTCGCTTGCATTGCATGCATTTTACTGTTAAGCCGATGCTTTGTCTGTTTTGGTGTATCATTGACATGATCCCTTAGGACTCTCACTTCCTTTGATAAGGATTTGATGATAAACTTTTAGGTTGAAACCTATGCATGACAACATCTAGGAGTTCCCTGTTCAAACCTCAACCATAGGATGAATCCATGGCATGATAACAGTAGGACTTGATAGTCTCCCTCCTAGTTGGGCATGTTCTCTTCTCATCTCAAAACAGTTTAAGATACAGTAATCATGAATGATTTCTTTCGTACGTTACGAGCCTTAAGCTATCTGAGAAAGGGTTGTGGGAGAGTCTCTTTTCCACAGTCTGGATGTTTAGTATGGTACCCTTTGGATGACATGCGACGCATTCACTCTCAGGTCATAGTCTCTAGTGCGGTTGAAATCGCAAATACAATAAAAACACTTCTTTCAGGAGATAACCCGTAGTTTCCCGAACTACGTTTGCTCTGATCTTCCATACAGTGTGGAAGTACGTAGGCATAGGATGCGATGTCCTAGCGAGCAACCTTCAACCTTTCCCCCGTAATCCTTCGTAGGCCGAACTACGTTGACTCTGATTTCTCATTCTCTGATGAGAATACGTAGGCATAAAGTGCGACGCTTTGCCGAGTCATTTTTCTTTTCTTTTTCAGCCAGCCTTGATAGGTAGATAGATTATAACCAACCCGTCCAAGTAAACAAACAAGCGAGGATCCCGTCGAGTACGATGGACGTGAGGGGTGCTAATACCTTCCCCTTGCGTAACCGACTCCCGAACCCAGACAATGGTTGCGACGACCTTGTCTTACCCTTATTCGTCAGGTTTTTCCGATCGTTTCCTTTCCCGCTCTGAGGGATAAATAACGAAAGGTGGCGACTCTTCTATCATGCCGACACCTTATTTTCGCGCAAGCGACAGCTGGCGACTCTGCTGGGGACATCCAACGGTTCCCTGCGAGTCAATCCTACCGCTTGTGTGTTTGCTTGTTGGGTTGCGTTTATTTATCGCATTTTTACTTCTCGCACTTTATTTCCCGCATTTTATTTTCAGTATAATATGATTATTTGTGCTGTTGTGGGATGGGAGTTCTGATGAGTGAGAAGCCAGACCCAGGCTTGAGTGCACCATAGACTTAGAGTGGAAATTAGTGGGCGCGTGCTTGCTTTGCAGGCACTAGTGTCTCATGAAATCCACGCTCAGACGAGGTTCATCCGGTTGGCTTCACTTTCAACCCTTTGGGTTGAGACGGTTGCTGGTTTGGTGGATTGTCGACTCTGGGGACCGATCATTTGTGATTCAGCTAAGTGAGGCCTCTTCGAGACTTGATGATGCCACTCCTTCTGGGAATCGTATCATCAGTTTCGAAAGTCTGTGACGCTGATGAATGCATAGGATGCCGTACCTTGAGTCAGTCTAGGTCCATACCTGTGAGCGGGACTGGGTTTATTGCAGGAAACTTAGACCTTCAGACTACCTGGTTTTCTTGACAGTGAATCAGTTATGTTGGTACCGAGGTTCTCAGTTGCAGACTCGTCTGTTCTTGACAGAGCCAGTTTTTGATCAGAGGATCCTATCATCGAGTGTTTGTCTGTTCTTGATAGAGCAGGTTTTTGATCAGAATATTGTTATCAGTGGTTTGTTCTTGATAGGGCAGATTTTGAGTGGGGTCTGAAGATCTCATCAGCAGCTGTGTGTCTGTTCTTGATAGGGCATATTTTGATTTGGGGTCTGAAGACTTCATCAACAGATGTTCCTTGATCTTGCACCCGGGGTCCTTATTATCAGGCACTTATTCTTGACAGAGCAACATTTTGATCTCGGTCCTATCAGATGGTTATTCTCAGCAGATCAGATTAGTAGTCTTACACCGGGGTTTCCTTCTCATCAGCGACTGTTGATATAGAATCTCCATAGCAGCTATCCGGATATATTATTGCATGCCTGCATTTTGCATTAGTTTGCGCATTCATCTGCATTCCATTAACGTGTGTCTGTGTTGCAGGTACCGTTTCCCCGATCCCGGATTTCTCGCCTTCTGCTGTTATTATGGCCTCTCTCAGGAAGACTGTTGCATATAAGTTCCCGACCCCTGATGTGTCGAAGCTGGCTGGTTTGATAGCCCTGGCAGGGGATTCTGTGAAGGATAGGTTCAGGAAGTCTTATGGCAGGTTGCTTAGTCTGGTTTGCAAACCTTCTACGTCCGAGTTGAATGGGTTACATGCTCTTCTGCAGTTTTATGACCCTCCCTTGAGGTGTTTCACTTTTCATGACTTCGTTCTCGCGCCGACGTTGGAAGAGTATACTGATATGCTGGGTGTGCCTATTAAAAGGCAGATGCCTTTTGTCCACATGGATGTTGAGCCTGATCTGGCTGGTTTAGCTTCTTCACTCCATTTGAGCGCTTCTGAGTTAGTGGTGACGAGCTGGAATAAGGTCCCAGGATTCTCCCTGCAGTTTCTGATAGCTAAGGATCAGCAGTGTGCTAAGGACAAATGTTGGGACGCATTCAATGCCATCCTTGCTTTATGCATATATGGCATTATCCTGTTCCCCAGCATGCCTGATTTCGTGGACCTTGATGCATTCCACATCTTCGCCTCAGGGAATCCAGTCCCTACTCTGATCGGAGACGTTTACCATTCAGTGCATTACGAGAATGAGAACCGGAGAGGGAAGAATGTCTCATGCTGCGTACCGTTGTTGTTCAAGTGGTTTGATAGCCATTTGCCCAAGAGGGGTTCTTCTGTCTTGTCTGCAGCCACAGCTGAGTGGCCTGAGCGTCTGATGAGTTTGTCGGCAGAAGACAATGATTGGTTCGTTGACAGAGACAGGTTAGGCACCAAGGTGATCTTCAGTTGTAGTGGGTTTCCTAACGTACCTCTGATAGGTAGGAAGGGTTGCATCAACTACAATCCATCATTGCTAGTTCGTCAGTTCGCATACGCTTTGAGGACTCCGCCGAAGGAGGAAGAGGTACAGGAATCTCTGTACCTCACGGGTACTCTAGAAGGGGATTTGTTGTCCAAGCTTCAGCATGCGTGGAACAATATCAGCACGAGAGGAAAGCCTTTGTCGAGAAAGAGCAACAGCCAAGCCTACCCTCCTTATTCAGATTGGATCAGAGCCAGAGCCAGCGCTATAGGGATGCCATTCCCTCATGTCAGACCAGAGAGTCCTCCACCAGCCGAAGAGCCTACCACTGTGTCCATTCATCAGCACAACCAGGTATTAGCCGAGCGTGATGAACTGAAGCGGGTGAATGCAGAATTAGAGAAGGAGTTAGCTCGGCTTCGAAGTGAACGGAACGAAGCCGTGCATGCCTTCAGAAAGCAAACAGAGTCGGTAAACCAACTGGGTGCAGACTTGGCAAAGCAGATTGCTGATCGGGAACGCTTAGGTCAAGACTTCAGGGCTGCTAATGATGTACTAGCTACGAAGAAGCAGCATTTGGAGGAGGCATATCGGAGGATATCTAAGTTCGACCAGCATTGGAAGACTTCCATGGCCACCAGGAAGGAGCGAGAAGACAAACTGATGCTGCAGATTTCTAAGCTGGAAGCCGAAGTAAAGGACAATGAGCGGAGGTTTGATGAGGAGACCGCCCGCAGGTACGCCGCTGAAGCTCGACTCAACAAAGCTCTTGCTAACCTGAAGGAGCATAAGCTGATGTTTGAGTCTAAGAAGCGGAAACTGGAGGATTGCTTTGGCGAAGGAGCTTGGGAGAGTTCAGTTCAGGGGCTTCAGCATATCATCAGGCAGAGGGAACTACTCGTCGAGGGGTTGCTCACTTTGCCAGATCATCCAGAGACGAAGGAGTTATTAGCAGAGTATCGCGCCCGCGGCCATACTTAACTAGTTGTATTCCTGTTGTTTTGATCTTTGATGTATGCTGACCATCACCAGACTTGTTGGCTGAGGTCATGCTGTTGATCTGTTTGTACTCGCTGATACTGTGTACTACCTTGACAGGCCTTTCCATATATATATGAGATTGATGTTTCCATGATTGGGCTCGGATTTCTTCTTCCTCTTATTATTATCAGCACTGGCACTAAGGCACTAGGATCGGGGAAAAATCTCCCACGCACACAGACACACGCATGCATCTGCATGAAGCATATTTGCATGGTGTATATCTTATCGCTTTTCCTAACCTTTATTGTTGACAGGTTTTTCAGGTTCCGAGTTGTCTCCGGTCTCCAGGATTGATCAAAGGCTCATCCACCGCTACTCAACTCGTGCCAATCAGATAAGGATCATGGACCAGGTGCAGTCAGATGTTCAAGAGCTCCGTGAACAGATGGATCGTTTCATGGAACTGATGCAGGTAGTCGCTAATGGTCAGGACCAGCTTCGTACTTTGGTTCAACCTCTGATCTCCAGGGTTGACAGTAATGGCATACTTCACAGCGGGGCCGTGCCTACTTCTCCTCCAGTGGATGCTCCACAGAATGTTGTTCCTGTTGCCGGGGGCAACGGCAGTGCTAACGGCAATCTGATGACTAATATCGGGCTCAACGCGGCAGACGTCGGCAATGGTAGTCTGGGAGCCAATGTTAACATAGGCCCGGTCAACGGCAATGCTGGTGTAGGAAATCTGTTGGTGCCTCAACCGTGGCTGGAGGACCATCAGGATGACATATTCTCTCAGAGAGGTGTAGAAGCAGAGTTGAATGCTGAAGCTCGACTCAGGTTCAAAGCGCTGGAAGACAAGATGAGAGACATTGAAAATCAGAACACATTGGGCGTTGATATGTCCAAGCTCGGGTTGATTGCTGACTTCAAGGTACCTCATAAGTTCAAGGTGCCTGTCTTTGAGAAGTATAAGGGTACTACTTGCCCCCGCGTCCACCTCCGATCTTATTATAGAAAGATGTCCGCATATTCTGACAATGAGAAGTTGCTGATGCACTTCTTCCAGGATAGTCTTTCTGGTCCATCACTCGAATGGTATATGGGTTTGGAGCCTGCTAATGTGCTCACCTGGAAAGATCTCGCAGAAGCGTTCGTCCTCCACTATCAATACAATAGCGACTTGGCCCCCAACCGAGTTCAGCTTCAGAATCTCTCACAGCGGAACAATGAAAGCTTTAAAGAGTACGCCCAGCGGTGGCGTGAATTGGCTTCTCGGGTTCAACCACCGATGGTTGAGCGTGAGCTAGTGCAAATGTTCGTGGCTACCCTTCCTGGAATCTACTATGAAAAGCTGGTCAGTGGCATGTCTGGGACATTCTCGGATCTCATCACTATGGGCGAGCATGTTGAGAACGGTATAAAGATTGGAAAAATTCAGGGCGAATCATCCTCAGCTGGAGGAAGTAGCAAGAAACCTTACGCTGGCAAGCGTCGGGAGGGAGATGCCAGTGTTGTCACTAATGCTAGGAGAAAGGGCAAGGGCCCTCAGCCTCAGATTGCTAGCATAAATATCCCAGCTGCTCCACCGCAGTAGCAGCAGCCGCAGCAGCAGCCTCAACAGCAGAATCAGCAGGGGTACAGAAGATACCAGAATCGGGCTCCTCTGACAAATCGTCATTTTGAAACTCCACCTATGTCGTATGCACAGCTTCTGCAAACGCTGCTCCAGCTTCAGTTAGTTCAAAAGAGGACAATGGCTCCCTTAACAGGGGCACCACCACCGGGGTATGACGCCAATGCTACTTGTGATTTCCATACGGGGGCACCAGGCCATACGATTGAGAATTGCAAAGCTTTTAAGCACAAAGTGCAGGACTTGGTGGACGCCAAAGTTATTAACTTTTCTGACAATGTGCCCAACGTTACCAAGAACCCTATGCCTCATCATAAGGGGGCGGAGTGAATGCCGTTATCACTGAGGAGAGTGCAGACTTGCTGACTGATGTCAAAGATTTGAAAACGCCACTTAGCTTTGTCAAGGCTAAGTTGCTGAAGAAGGGTTTCTTTCCTGGATGCGGAGAGTTATGTATGGCTTGCGCTACACTTCTTGATGGGTGTGAGCAGCTGGTCGAAGGTATCCAAAGTCTGATGTCTGAGGGTATTTTGCAGTTCAGTCGGAGTGTTGAAAGTGCATCAGGGGAGGTTGTGCTGAAGCAGGCAGATGAAGTTGCTACCATTACTATTCCTCGTCACCCTATTACTATTTCTGCGCCCCGACCGCCTACTATTACTATCACCAGGGCCGGGCCAATCCCATTCGAAAGCACTAACGCCGTCCCATGGCATTACAGCGCCGAGGTCTATTGCAATGGTCAGAAGCTAGAGCTAGAGCCATACGGATCGACTGTGCAGAATCTTGCCGGAGTCAGTGGCATTACTCGAAGCGGTAGAGTGTTCGCGCCAGCAGAGGTTGTGGCAGAGAAAGTAGTCAGGGCTGAGGCTGCTGATAAGGGTAAAGGTAAAGCTGTTGAGGAGATCCCTTCTGGGGCAGAAAAGGATTTGCTAGTTAAAGATGTTGAAGATTTCATGCGATTAATCAAGAAGAGCGACTACAAGATTGTAGATCATCTTCATCAGACTCCGTCCAAGATCTCTATTCTTAACTTGTTGCTGTGTTCTGAGGCGCACCGCAACGCATTACTGAAGGTATTGAACGCTGCATACGTGCCGCAGGAGATATCAGTAAATCAGCTAGAAGAAGTGGTAGCCCATGTTAACGCTGGCAATGGGCTGGGATTCACAGATTTAGAGCTGACTCCTAAAGGAAGAGATCACAACAGCGCCTTGCACGTCTCGATAGAGTGCAGAGGCACTATCATGTCGCATGTCCTGGTGGATACGGGTTCGTCGCTTAATGTGCTTCCGAAAAAGGCACTGATGAAATTGGACACTCGTGGATTGCTTTGCACGCCCAATGATCTGGTAGTGAAAGCCTTTGACGGAACTAAGCGTCACGTTTTCGGAGAGTTGACCCTACCAATTCAAGTTGGTCCAGAGACGTTCAATACGGTCTTCTATATCATGGACATCATGCCTGCCTACAGTTGCCTCTTAGGTCGGCCATGGATCCATGCTGCTGGTGCCGTGACGTCCACGCTGCATCAAAAGCTCAAATATGCTGTCGGGGGCAGCATAGTAACCGTCTGCGGTGAGGAGGACATTATGGTGAGCCACTTGTCATCCTTTAAATATGTTGAAATGGATGGCGAAATCCATGAAACTCTCTGCCAAGCATTTGAAACCGTCAGGGTGAAAGAGGTAGCTCCTGTCGTCGTAGAGAAGCAAGAGATGAATCTCTCCTCGTTTAAAGAAGCTCGGGCCGTTGTCGAAGCCGGTTCCACCCCAGGCTGGGGGCATGTTTTGGATATACCAATCAAGTAGGATAAGTTTGGATTGGGATATTCTCCTGAAGCTGAAGCTTCATCTTCTTCTAGCAGTGCGTCTCGTGGGAAGGGGCCGATCCTATTCACCAAGGGGGGAGTAATTTTCGAAAGCATCAACGCAGCGTCTGAGGACAGCGGGGATAGCGATTGTGATCTTGACGCCTGGATTCAACCGAGCAAGCCGGGCGAGCGCCTCAACAATTGGACCATCAAGGAGATTATCCAGCTGACAAGTGAAGAGTAATGGTTTGCTTTTTACAATCTTTGTACAACCCTATGTCCTGCCCGGGGCATAGCAGTTTTATTGTCAGGGCCTTGTTGGATTATGTACATGCATTTTGTTAATAAATAAAAGGCGTTTTCTTCGCACTCAAACATTGTGTTCTCTGTTATTCCTGTTTTATGAAACAGTAAAATGGCAACGGGGTTTGTGCTAACCTGCATATTCTTGCTTTAAACTTAACCCTTGTTATTGCAGGATCCACATAACAGATGACATCGACTCTGGACCCTCTACGGCTCACTACGACTTCGATTGCCCGATCTATCAAGCCGAGGATGAGGTTGATGAAGACGAAGACCTTCCGGAAGAGTTGGCCCGCTTGTTGAGACAAGAGGAAAAGGTTATTCTGCCTCACGAAGAAGATATTGAGATTGTAAATCTGGGTTCTGAAGAGCTCGTCAGAAATGTCAGAGTGGGGGCTGCGCTGCAGAATGATGTCAAGCATAGATTGGTCGAGATGCTTCGAGAGTATAGTGACGTCTTTGCTTGGTCATACGAAGATATGCCCGGACTTGACACTGACATCGTGGTTCATCGCTTGCCGTTGCGAGAAGATTGCCCTCCAGTCAAGCAGAAGCTTAGGAGGACGAGACCAGACATGGCTGTAAAAATCAAAGAAGAAGTCCAGAAGCAGTTGGACGCAGGATTTCTAGCCGTTACCACTTACCCTCCGTGGGTCGCCAACATAGTGCCCGTACCGAAGAAGGACGGTAAGGTACGCATGTGCGTCGATTATCGGGATTTGAACAGGGCGAGCCCTAAGGATGATTTCCCGTTGCCTCATATCGATGTGTTGGTCGACAACACAACCCAGTTTTCCGTGTTTTCGTTCATGGATGGCTTCTCCGGTTACAATCAGATTAAGATGGCACCGGAGGACATGGAGAAAACGATGTTCATCACCCCCTGGGGAACATTCTGCTATAAGGTAATGCCCTTCGGTCTGAAGAACGCAGGGGCCACTTACCAGCGAGAAATGGTAACTTTGTTTCATGATATGATTCATCATGAGATCGAGGTCTATGTTGATGACATGATTGAAAAGTCACAAACGGAGGAAGAGCATCTGGTCAACTTATTGAAGCTTTTTGAGAGGCTTAGGAAATTCAGGCTGAGGCTGAATCCTAACAAGTGCACTTTCGGAGTGCGGTCCGGAAAGTTATTGGGGTTTATCGTTAGTGAACGAGGGATTGAAGTTGATCCTGCAAAAATAAAAGCTATCCAAGAAATGCCAGCGCCGAAAACCGAAAGAGAAGTTCGTGGTTTCTTGGGCCGAATAAACTACATTGCAAGGTTTATCTCTCAGCTCACGGCCACTTGTGAACCGATGTTCAAGCTTTTAAAGAAAGATCAGGCGATTACTTGGAATGAGGATTTCCAGAAGGCATTCGACAAAATAAAGCAGTATCTTCAAGAACCTCCAATCTTGATACCCCCAGTGGCTGGACGGCCATTAATCATGTACCTGACGGTTCTGGAGAATAGTATGGGGTGTGTTCTCGGTCAGCACGACGAGACGGGCAGAAAAGAGCATGCCATTTATTATTTGAGTAAAAAGTTCACTGAGTGTGAATCTCGATACTTGATGCTGGAGAAGACGTGTTGTGCATTAGCTTGGGCCACCAAACGTCTACGACAGTACATGCTCAATCACACCACTATGCTGATTTTGAAGATGGATCCGATTAAGTACGTCTTCGAGAAGCAGGCTCTTTCGGGCAGGATTGCCAGGTGGCAAATGGTGTTAACGGAATATGATATTCAATACGCCTCTCAGAAAGCCATTAAGGGAAGCGTATTGTCTGATTACCTTGCCGAACAGCCAATCGAAGACTATCAGCCGATGAAGTTCGAATTCCCTGACGAGGATATTATGTTTCTCAAAGCGAAGGATTGCGATGAGCCACTGCCCGATGAGGGGCCAGATAGGAAGTCTCAGTGGAAGTTGATATTCAACGGAGCGGTTAATGCCTATGGAAGTGGTATCGGGGCTATCATCACGACTCCTCACGGATCCCACATCCCGTTTACTGCGAGACTGACGTTTCCAGTTACCAATAATGAAGCAGAGTATGAAGCATGTATCATGGGTCTAGAAGAGGCAATTGATTTGAGAATCAAGAATCTAGACGTATATGGTGACTCAGCGCTTGTAATCAATCAGATTAAAGGGGAGTGGGAAACTCGTCAAGCGAATTTAGTGTCGTACATGAATTACGCCAGGAGGCTGCTTCCGTTCTTCGATCGAGTGGAACTTCATCATGTACCCAGGGCTGAAAATCAGATGGCTGATGCCTTAGCCACGTTGGCTTCCATGTATAAAGTCAATTATTGTAATGAGGCTCCAAGAATTGTGCTTTCGCGTCTTGATAGACCGGAATTTGTCTTTGCAATCGAAGATGCCAATGACGGCAAGCCGTGGTTCCACGATATCCAGACCTTCCTTATGACTAAGGAGTATCCTGCGGGTGCGTCAACCCAGGATAAGAAGACTCTGAGGAGGCTATCTGGAAACTTTTATCTCAATCCTGATGGAGTGTTGTATAAGAGAAATCACGATCTCGTGCTACTCAGATGTGTAGATGAGAAAGAGGCGAGTATGCTCATGGAAGAAGTCCATGAGGGCACATTTGGTACGCACGCCGGCGGGCATGCCATGACGAGAAAGATCCTGAGAGCAGGGTATTACTGGCTGACTATGGAGTCGGATTGCTTCAGATTCGCGAAGAAATGTCACAAATGCCAGATTTATGCGGATAAAGTTCATGTGCCGCCGTGCCCATTGAATATCATGTCCTCCCCTTGGCCGTTCTCCATGTGGGGCATCGACATGATCGGCAAGATCGAGCCCACTGCATCCAATGGTCATCGTTTCATTCTGGTAGCTATCGACTACTTCACCAAATGGGTGGAGGCAGCCTCGTACGCTAATGTGACCAAGCAGGTGGTAGCTAAATTCATAAAGAAGGACATCATCTGTCGCTATGGAATTCCCGAGCGGATCATTACTGATAATGGTTCGAATTTGAATAACAAGATGATGAATGAGCTGTGCCAGAGCTTCAAGATTGAACACCACAACTCATCTCCTTACCGGCCAAAGATGAATGGCGCTGTTGAAGCGGCCAACAAGAACATTAAGAAGATTGTTCAGAAGATGGTTGTGACGTACAAAGATTGGCACGAGATGTTGTCGTTCGCCTTGCACGGTTATCGTACGATGGTGCGTACGTCGACCGGGGCAACTCCTTTCTCCTTGGTGTACGGTATGGAAGCTGTCCTACCGTTAGAAGTGGAGATTCCTTCTTTGCGAGTTTTGGTTGATGTGAAACTCGACGAGGCAGAATGGATTACGAATCGCTTGAACCAACTCAGCCTGATGGACGAGAAGAGGTTAGCATCGATTGAATTTGGTCGCCTGTACCAAAGCCGAATGAAGAAAGCTTATGATAAGAAGGTGCGCCCAAGAAGCTTTCAGACGGGTGATCTCGTCCTGAAGAAGATTCTTCCGCCACACTCCGATCACCGGGGCAAATGGACTCCGAATTACGAAGGGCCGTATGTCGTCAGCAAGGTCTTCTCAGGAGGAGCTTTGTTGTTATCCACGATGGATGGTGAAGATTTTGCATCCCCGGTGAACGCGAACGCAGTTAAAAAATACTTTGCTTAAAAGAGACCCGCTGGACAAAAAAGAAAGAGTCCAGGCAAAAAAGGGGCATCCCGGCGAACCAAAAACAGAATAAAAGGTTCGGGCAAAAATTAGGGATATATTGAAAAATGTACACCCGCGAAGTCGAAAACCTACACTGGGCGGCTTCGGCAAAAAAGGGTATCCCGGTGAACTGAAAACCCGTAAAGGGCGGTTCACGCAAAAGTTAGGGATTTGAATAAGCAAATGACTGCGTTCCGCGTGTGGGCTTTCATTGTTTAGTGGTTTGGAGGACCTGAGGGCCGTTTATCTGAGTCAATCTCTTCCGAAGCTGAAGCGTCGGAGAGGTATCGAAGTCGAGTGGGTCTTAGAGGGATCAACTCATGGTGTTCGTCTACGCCTCGTTGCCGACATTTGTATATACTGATGTACATTTATGTTTTATGTTTGTGCGGCTTCCTCATCCCAGGAGCTTGCCTCTGTTGTAAAACATTTTTGCCCATTCAGGGGTTCATCATCAATAAAATGCACATTATTCAGCAATTTTGTTTGCCCATTTAGCATTTATCTGTTTTGTTTGCGAATGAAAACGCCGATGTTTTTTGATAAAATGTGCATACATAAACTTGCGGGCCTAGGCCCATTGATTGTTGAAACAATTAATTACCTGAATATTGTCATGAGATAATAACCTTGACAGGCCCCTTTGAGGAGGGTATCTTGTCTGTTTATTTATGTTGTTGCAGGTGTAGCGCACTCCAGAAGATGTGCCGTGCGCATCCCCGAAGCAGGGCGAGTCCTCCTTCTCCAGCAGAGTTCAACAGTCTCTCCTCCGCAGAATCAGAATCAGAATAGTAAGCATTGATATGTCTCCCCACGCAGAGATGATTCTCTTCCCCAAGCAGACGCATCCGGAAGGAACGTCATTTTCTCAGCTGAGCCGCGCGCCGAAGCTCATATGTCCCCCAGCGCCGGGTCGCAAGTGCAGAGTTCATAGAAATGTTTGGGTACCGAAGCTTGTGTTCTCCCCAGTGCAGTCGCCAAAGCAGGTGTCTCCCCCAGCACCGGGTCATCAGCGCAAGATTCGCAAGAAGCTATTCGTATGCCGAAGTATGCAGTAACTGATGGTGCCAGACTGAAGTCTCCAGCGGAATCGAGATTCCCCACCGGAGTCATGCTCTCTCCTGAAGTAGAATGACTTCTCCTTCCCTAGTAGAGTGTTGGAACAGCTGATGTTGTATTCCCCTGCAGAGTTGTGCTCTCCCCCGAAGTCAGATGATTCTTTCTTCCCTAGCGAAATTGAAATTCCTCACCAGGGTCGTACTCTCCAGTGAAGTAGAATGATTTCTCTCCTCGGCTGAGCCCGCAGAAAAGCAGAACCCTAGGAAGCAGTTGAGACCGTGAGTGGTTATCCTAGCAGAGCATTGAACAGCTGATGCTGTATTTCCCCAGAGTCGTACTCTCTCCAGCGAAGCAGAATGACTTCTCCTTCCTCAGCCGAGTTTGCAGATGTCCAAGAGAGCCGAGTCCTTGGAAGTTGATCATGATTGGTGTTTCCCCAGTGGAGTGTTGAGCAGCTGAAGTTGTTTCCCCACAGAGTGGTTATCCCCAGAAGAGTAGCCGAGACGGCCACGCAGTGCATTCTCGCGATTGATATCAACAGGTCCAGGTTCTCGTAGAGCTCCGTTCCCCTGCAGTAATCAGCTGAAGTTGTTTTCCCTGCAGCAGGCCGCAGAAGATCAATTCCCCAGACAGAGTCTGATTGATATTGGCGTGCAGTTTTCTCCTCAGCAGGATGATTCCTCTACCTGAGTAGTTCTTTTCTCCTTGACAGGAGAACCTCCCTCGGCATTTATTTTGCTGACGGGATTGCATAGCATTTGACATTGCATAGCATTTAGCATAAACGCATAGCATTTCCACCGCGCAGGGCATGGCGCCGAATCATACGCATCATAAACATGATCTAGGTTATTACCATTCTTGCTTTACAGGCGTTCCACCAAGAGACCAGTTGCTCAGGACGATTCCTGATATTCCCCCCAACGAGGTCGCTTTTTTAAGATGATTCTTGAAGACCCCGGTGTAACTCCCACAGTCGCTCGCTCAAGATGATTTTTGAGATCCCCAGCGAAGTCTTCAGTTCGAGATGATTCTCGAATCCCTCAGCAGGGCCATTTGCTTAAGATGATTCTTAAGACCTCAGTACAGCTTCCCGAGTTGTTTGCTTAGGATGATTCTTGAGCTCCCCAGTAGCGTCCCTAGCAAAAGTTGCCCAAGAAGATTCCTGTAATACCCAGCAGAATAAAATCTCCAGAAAGGTCAGCAGTTCGAGATGGTTCTTGAAGGTGCCCGACGGAGTTTGTTTGTTCAAGATGATTCTTGAAGTCCTTAGCAGCGTGGTATGTCTGCTCCAACGGTGATGTCTAATCTGAAGATTGACTTCGTAAACGCCTGAAGGCGGTATCAGAAGGTTCCTGTGAGTCCAGATTTCCTTGTTGATGAATTAACGTGTGGCTGAAGACAAGGTTCCAGAGTTTGTAGATATAACAGAGTAATCCGTGTTGGTCTGAAGACCAAGTTAGTTGTCCTGAGGTGATGATTGATTGCGATCGAGTGAATAGTGTTCTTCTGACTGAAGTCGAAGATGTTTCTCCAGCTGAAGCGGAGTTTTGCCTGAAGGCAAGGTGTTTGAATCCCTGTAGAGTCATGAATGGCTCAGGATACCATTTCTCTGACTGAAGTCATAGATTTCCCAAGCTGAAGCGAAGGTGCCTGAAGGCAAGGTTATCCCAAAGGTCATGAATGACCTAGGATTCATTTTTTGGACTGAAGGCCGAAGTATATCCCTGACTGAAGTCACGGATACTCTATAGCAGAGGTGGAGTTGCCTGAAGGCAGACCCATGTATCCTTGAAGGCCAAGGACCATTTCTTCAGACTGAAGTCGAAGATACCTCCTGCAGAGTTGCCGACGGGAAAAGTTTACATCCTTGCAGGTCAAGGATGTTTTTCTTCAGAAGTGCTTGAAGATCTTTTCTAGCTGAAGCTGGAATCGCCGACGGGCAAGGTTTATATCCTTGAAGGCCAAGGATGTCTATCTTTAGAAGAACTTGAAGATTCTCCAGCGGATCTGGAGTGGCCAGGGGCCAGGGTTTCATCTATCTTTAGAAGAGCTTGAGGATTCTCCAGCGGATCTGGAGTGGCCAGGGGCCAGGGTTTCATTCATATTCAGAAGTACTTAAAGATCTTTTCTAGCTGAAGCTGGAAGTGGCCAGGGGCCAGGGTTTCATATATCTTTGATGTCGGAGTCCTACGGTGGGATCAGTATGCAGTAGCATTTGGATGTTCGTTATGGTTCTGAGGGTGAACCCCAGATCAGAGTGTGCTTGGTTGAGTCTCTCATCTCCAACAGAGTAGCTCCAAATACGCAAGTCTACCTTTTGTTCCATTTACCAGGGGTGAACCCCAGGTCGGAGTTGTTCAGTGTTTGTGTTCGACGGCGAGGTTGAATGTTTGCTTTGACGGCGAGGTCAAATTATGTTTGGTTCCGGCGGCGAGGTTGGATGTTTGTTTTGACGGCGAGGTCAGACTCCTTAAATCCCCAGCAGAGATGATGTTTGTACGACGGCGACGTCGAGTGTCTCTCAGAGCGATGTTTGTTTCCGACGGCGATGTCAGATTCAGTTTTCCAGCGGCGATGTTGGGCATGTCAAGTTGATCCAGTCTTCTGACGGCGATGTTAGGTGATGCAGATCCTTTAGTTCTCCAGCGGTGATGCGGAGTATTTTGATTGTCCGACGGCGAGGTCAGATGTAGTTCTCCAGCGGCGATGCGGGGTATCTTGGCAGATTTAGTTCTCCAGCGGCGACGCGGAGTATTTTGATTGTCCGACGGCGAGGTCAGATGTAGTTCTCCAGCGGCGATGCGGGGTATTTTGTTCAGTGTTGTATTTTCTCCAGCGGCGAGGCGGGGTATTTCGATTATTCGACGGCGATATCAGATTTAGTTCTCCAGCGGCGATGTGGGGTATTTTGGTTGATCGACGGCGATGTCAGACTCAGTTTTCCAGCGGCGATGTTGGGTGTGTCAGTTAATTCAGTTCTCCAGCGGTGATGTTGGATGGTTCGTTCTCCAGCGGCGGTGTTGGGTATTTTGGTGATTCAGGTTCTTTAGTTCTCCAGCGGCGATGTTGGATGTATTGTTTGTTTCCGACGGCGATGTCAGATCAGTATTTCTCCAGCTAGTTGCCGTGCAGCTAGTGTTCCAGTTTTCGAAGGTTTGTTCCCCGCAGAGTATCGTGTGCTCGTGCAGTTGGCAAATTTTCGGGTTTACCGGTATTCAATCGTCTCGCACCTTGATTGGTTGAGAGTCGTTCGCTTCTCACCCAGTCAGGTTCAAGCCGTTTGAATAGGGGCAGCTGTTGCACCCCAAAATTTGACCAACAATTATTTATCCATCAAGTGTTTGCAGGGTGATACCTTCATCAGAAAGTTCAAGAGATCCTCAGAGAAATTGGTTGAAACCAAGGTTTTGTGCTTCATAGCTTGACAGTTGTGGGAGCTCCTCAGATGATTCTGAGACTTTGAGAGTGAACTTGAAGCTTTGAGAAAGCTTATGAGATGTCTTGAGAGCCATCATGAAGCCCAGAGAAGTCATTGTGCAAGAGTTCAGAAGATTCAACCATGAATGGTAGAATTAGGGTTTTGACTGGGTCAACCCTAGGTCAACTGAAAATTTGGAGAAGGTTGAGACCTAATCCAAGGGCTATGAGATCATGGAATGATGTATGGAGATGTTATAAAGATGATTCCTAGACCAACTCATCATGATTGAGGAGTTTGAGAAGTTTCAAGTTAGGGTTTCCAAGGATTGTCAGTGAAAAACCCTAATTTGATCCCTATCTTCCAGGCAGTTTTAGCTCAAGATGTGATTGATATCTCATCTTCCCCACAACATGAATGTTGTAGAGCTTGTTCATAGCTTTAATTTGAGTGGTAGAAGTCCTTGATAGGAGTTGCAGAGCTCAAGTTATGGTTTTGACAAATTACAGGTCAGCAGAGGTGTGTGAATCTGGGTCCTTGAAAGTCACCCAACTTGCAGACAACTTTTTCCCTAGTAGGATGATTCCTATGATTTCTTGGTCAACATGAATGTTGAATAGCATCTTCTTAGCTTTCTATAGATTACTAGAAGTCCTTGATAGGATTTGTAGAACTCAACTTATGGTTTGAACAAGACAGGGGTATTTTGGTCATTTGGCAGTTATAGGTCATTTTAAGCAAAGGCCATATCTCCTATTTCCAAGACTCAAATGGAAAAACTCAAAACATGAAAGTTGTTCAAAATGGGATTTTAAGCTTAGAAAAGTGGTCATGAGTTATTGAAAAAGCTTTTAGCAAGGATTTACAAGATTTGGTAAATTTGAACTAAAAATGGCTTATAAGTTAATTCAAGTCAAGTTGAAATTTGGTTTGGGAGATCTATGAATCCAAAATAAGTCATCCAATATACCATTTTGATTGCAAATAACATTCTAAAAACTTTGGTTTAAACATAATTTAGATTTGAGGCTCAAAAATGAAGGTTGCTTTGAAAAATTGTAACTTGCATCTTAAGGCATCCTTGGAAGGTTCTACACAAGGCAAGTTTGGCCTGATTTTTGCACATATGATCTCAATATCTCTTGCAATGAGATTTTGACACAAGTTTACAAGGCCTAACTCATGAGATATGGTATGATCAACATGTCATTAAAGGAGAAATTCCATGACTTTCCATTACTTTCTAGCTCATTCTAGGAAGTTCTAGATGATTCTATGGATGGTTATAAATTGAGAGGATCATGATGAAGAAAAAGGTTGGTGAAAGTTGCTGAGTTCATTGGAGAGAGTGAGAGAGAAAGTGCCATTGCTAAGTTTCTTCAAGATCAAGCAAGATCCAATTCCTTCTTCTACAAGCTTCATCCACCTCAACTCTTGCAAACAGAAAGGTGTTCATCATTGGAGGAAGATTTGGAGAGGATTTCAAGTGCTAGATCAAGCTCTAACACCACTCACCATTGAAGTTTGACAGGTTGGTAACTTGATCTATAGGTCCATAATTATGTACATTCTGTTAGAATCCTAGGTGTAAGATCAACATGCTAGGTTAGAGGAAGATTTTCTGAGAGTTAGAGGAAGATCCATGGAGTTTCGTGGCAGGGCACCAATTCTTGCAAGATTGATAGCAAGTTGTTTAGTGTGCATTAATGGATATGATATAGTGTAGAATGGTTAGGATAACATGGAGGACAGATTTACATCATTAGATTGAAGCTTTATTAGGTTTGATCTCAAAGAATCATGGTGGAACCCAAGCATTCGTGTGTTCTGTTAGAGTGATATGTGGAGTTTCAGGGAAAACTATTGGTACCATCGTGTTCTGGGTGATTAGTAGAGCAAGTTTGCTCTTGGAAGTTTTGGATTTCGTTGAGGGATCAGAGAGAACGAATTGATGGAAATTCTGGCATGGAGGTAGGGTTTCTGAAAACCCTAGGGTATGTTTGGAGAAGATGAACTCCCATCGTTGGATCATCCTGGTTTTGTGAATTTGTAATACAATCCAGCGGCCACGATTTGAATTTGCAAGCGGAGGGAAAGAATAGAGCAGAACGCATCGTTTGGATTAGTTGTAAATCCTGGGCTTCAGCAGATCTCGCTACCCACACCCCCACAATGGGCCCAATCCAGTTTTCAACGCAAAAATATTGCTATTCTCACTGTGTCCATATCATTTTTCTGATTGATTTTTCTTTTAATTTTCTGAATACGTGGGCTTGATATTCACACCCCCAGGGTCTTAGCCCATCATGAAAAACAACTGAGGCGCATTGCTCATGACACCCCCTCCCCTTTATTTCATTTTCTTTCATTTTAATTTCTTTTATTTTTCTTGCATATTAAAAAATTCATATAAAATAGAAAAATTAATATTTTTCATTTCTTCTTTTTTTCACACATTCATAATTCTGTCTAGAAAAATGTAAATAAATAAAATTTCATTTTATTTTTCTTTTGATATTTTTAGCATATTATTTTTGTAAACAGTATTTTTAATTGATTTTGGTTAATACTTGATTTTGTATAATTTCTTTTAGGACTTTCCCTTAGGATTTTTGAGCCATTCTTTTTGGCATAGTTAGAGGTTGAATCATAGTTCATGTTGGATTTAATTCTCAATTTGTAGATTAAAATTTGACATAGTTTGCTTGTTTGACATTTAGGTGCTCAAATTAGGGTTTTAGGTTGTATAAGTAGACTTGAACCATTTTGTTTTGGGGTTTATAGGCCAAATTAGTGTATGGGGAATATATGGGTTAAGGGTAAGTATATATAGAGTCCTCTAGAATTTTCTAGAATATTGTATGGTATTTTAGTATTTTTAATTGATTTTTGGATGTATGGCTAGTATGTGTGTTGCTTAAAGGCATAGTTTGTATTGTTGTGCTTGTTTTTCTTCTCCTTTAAGTGTGTGAGCCTTGAAGATTGAGTTGAAGACCTTGTGGATCATCATTGAAGCTTTGAAGACCTTGCAGAGGAGTTTAGTTAGCTTTTGTTGTTTTGTTTATAGGATCATAAGTGCATAGGTAGAGCTTCAGATAGAATAGTTCCTTTCAATAAGCAAAGAGTGTCTTGTTTACCTCCTTCCTTCTCTATGACATAAAGTCCCTTAAGGGTATTCACCTCTCTCCTTTGGAGGGATTAGTAACTTTTCCCTCTGAGGTAGAACTTTGAGAGAGCCTTTCTTTTGATGTTAAGTCCTCAATGGCATCCTTTGGAAGTCAGTGAGCACTGTAACATCCTCACCTCATCTTGTTGACTGAATCTTGCTTGCTGGAGCATTTGAGCCATTGAAGATAGAAGTTGAAGCTTTGAAGAGGATGATTCCTTGAAGATTGTCGAAGTCTGAAGACTTTGTGAAGATCAAGTTCATGCTTGAAGATCCCTGAAGATAGTGAAGCCTGAAGGTGGAGCTGATCAAGAAGCTGAAGCTTAAGGGAGAAGATGAGTTGATACTCATGTTGTAGGGTTGATACCTGGAAACCAAGTGATCTCTGAAGTCTGAAGACTGAGTTGCTGCTGGAGGAGCTGAAGCTTTCTTCTGTTTTCTTTTCTGTATTGATTGTTTTGTCTGATTTGTCTGTTGCATTAGACTAAGCTCATCTAGAATAAGTTCAGTCTAGGGGCATGATTGCATTAGAGGTTGAGTTACTCCCTCTGCTTGTATTGTTATTGCGTGGCTTTGCTTGCGGGTATTCGGTAGAGCCCAGCTCCCTTGCCCATGTGTTTATTTTTCTTGATAGCATGTTTTCATTTTCTTCTGTATGATTGCAGTTTACTGTCTATTTTTCAGTATGATTACTGTTATTTCATGACTGGCTTGAGGTTGAGACGAGCTTGTGGAGGCTGAAGCCCCACACACATTTCCTCCCTCGCTTGCATTGCATGCATTTTACTGTTAAGCTGATGCTTTGTCTGTTTTGGTGTATCATTGACATGATCCCTTAGGACTCTCACTTCCTTTGATAAGGATTTGATGATAAACTTTTAGGTTGAAACCTATGCATGACAACATCTAGGAGTTCCCTGTTCAAACCTCAACCATAGGATGAATCCATGGCATGATAACAGTAGGACTTGATAGTCTCCCTCCTAGTTGGGCCTGTTCTCTTCTCATCTCAAAACAGTTTAAGATACAGTAATCATGAATGATTTCTTTCGTACGTTACGAGCCTTAAGCTATCTGAGAAAGGGTTGTGGGAGAGTCTCTTTTCCACAGTCTGGATGTTTAGTATGGTACCCTTTGGGTGACATGCGACGCATTCACTCTCAGGTCATAGTCTCTAGTGCGGTTGAAATCGCAAATACAATAAAAACACTTCTTTCAGGAGATAACCCGTAGTTTCCCGAACTACGTTTGCTCTGATCTTCCATACAATGTGGAAGTACGTAGGCATAGGATGCGATGTCCTAGCGAGCAACCTTCAACCTTTCCCCCGTAATCCTTCGTAGGCCGAACTACGTTGACTCTGATTTCTCATTCTCTGATGAGAATACGTAGGCATAAAGTGCGACGCTTTGCCGAGTCATTTTTCTTTTCTTTTTCAGCCAGCCTTTATAGGTAGATAGATTATAACCAACCCGTCCAAGTAAACAAACAAGCGAGGATCCCGTCGAGTACGACGGACGTGAGGGGTGATAATACCTTCCCCTTGCGTAACCGACTCCCGAACCCAGACAATGGTTGCGACGACCTTGTCTTACCCTTATTCGTCAGGTTTTTCCGATCGTTTCCTTTCCCTCTCTGAGGGATAAATAACGAAAGGTGGCGACTCTTCTGTCATGCCGGCACCTTATTTTCGCGCAAGCGACAGCTGGCGACTCTGCTGGGGACATCCAACGGTTCCCTGCGAGTCAATCCTACCGCTTGTGTGTTTGCTTGTTGGGTTGCGTTTATTTATCGCATTTTTACTTCTCGCACTTTATTTCCCGCATTTTATTTTCAGTATAATATGATTATTTGTGCTGTTGTGGGATGGGAGTTCTGATGAGTGAGAAGCCAGACCCAGGCTTGAGTGCACCATAGACTCAGAGTGGAAATTAGTGGGCGCGTGCTTGCTTTGCAGGCACTAGTGTCTCATGAAATCCACGCTCAGACGAGGTTCATCTGGTTGGCTTCACTTTCAACCCTTTGGGTTGAGACGGTTGCTGGTTTGGTGGATTGTCGACTCTGGGGACCGATCATTTGTGATTCAGCTAAGTGAGGCCTCTTCGAGACTTGATGATGCCACTCCTTCTGGGAATTGTATCATCAGTTTCGAAAGTCTATGACGCTGATGAACGCATAGGATGCCGTACCTTGAGTCAGTCTAGGTCCATACCTGTGAGCGGGACTGAGTTTATTGCAGGAAACTTAGACCTTCAGACTACCTGGTTTTCTTGACAGTGAATCAGTTATGTTGGTACCGAGGTTCTCAGTTGCAGACTCGTCTGTTCTTGACAGAGCCAGTTTTTGATCAGAGGATCCTATCATCGGGTGTTTGTCTGTTCTTGATAGAGCAGGTTTTTGATCAGAATATTGTTATCAGTGGTTTGTTCTTGATAGGGCAGATTTTGAGTGGGGTCTGAAGATCTCATCAGCAGCTGTGTGTCTGTTCTTGATAGGGCATATTTTTATTTGGGGTCTGAAGACTTCATCAACAGATGTTCCTTGATCTTGCACCCTTCATCAACGTAATGACCGGAGTGTGGATACTCATCAAAAATGATCGGAGCCTGAACGCTCAACGTAATGACCGGAGTCTGGATACTCAACTAAAATGACCGGAGCATGAACGCTCAACGTAATAACCTGAAAGCTCAACGTAATGACCGCAGTCTGGATACTCAACGAAAATGATCGGATCCTGAATGCTCAATGTAATGACCGGAGTCTAGATACTCAACAAAAATGACCGGAGCTTGCACGCTCAACGTAATAACCGGAGTCTGGATACTCAACGAAAATGACCGGAGCCTTAACGCTTAACGTAGTGACCGGAGTCTGGGTACTCAACAAAAATGACCGGAGCCTGAACACTCAATGTAATAACCTGAACGCTCAATGTAATGACCGGAGTCTGGACACTCAACGAAAATGACCGGAGCCTAAACGCTCATCGTAATAACCAGAGTCTGGATACTCAACGAAAATGATCTGAGCCTGAACGCTCAACCTAATGACCGGAGTCTTGTTATTCAACGAAAATGACCGGAGTCTAAACGCCTAACATAATAACCTGAACGCTCAACGTAATGACCGGAGTCTGGATACTCAACGAAAATGATCAGAGTCTGAATGCTCAACATAATGACCGGAGTCTGGATACTCAACAAAAATGACCGGAGTTTGCATGCTCAACGTAATAACTGGAGTCTGGATACTCAACGAAAATGACCGGAGCCTGAACGCTCAACGTAATAACCGGAGTCTGGATATTCAACGAAAATGATCGGAGCCTGAATGCTCAGCGTAATAACCGGAGTCTGGATACTCAACAAAAATGACCGGAGCCTGAACGCTCAACGTAATGACTGGAATCTGGATACTCAACTAAAATGACCGGAGCCTGAACGCTCAACGAAATCACCGGACTCCGGATACTCAACGAAAATGACCGGAGCCTGAACGCTTAACGTAATGACCGGAGTCTGGGTACTCAACAAAAATGACCGGAGCCTGAACACTTAACGTAATAACATGAACGCTCAATGTAATGACCAGAGTCTGGATACTCAACGAAAATGACGGGAGCCTGAATGCTCATCGTAATAACAAAAGTCTGGATACTCAACGAAAATGATCTGAGCCTGAACGCTCAACCTAATGACCGGAGTCTTGTTATTCAACGAAAATGACCGGAGTCTAAACGCCTAACATAATAACCTGAACGCTCAACGTAATGACCGGAGTCTGGATACTCAACGAAAATGATCGGAGCCTGAATGCTCAACATAATGACCGGAGTCTGGATACTCAACAAAAGTGACCGGAGTTTGCATGCTCAACGTAATAACTGGAGTCTGGATACTCAACGAAAATGACCGGAGCCTGAACGCTCAACGTAATAACCGGAGTCTGGATATTCAACGAAAATGATCGGAGCCTGCATGCTCAGTATAATAACTGGAGTCTGGATACTCAACAAAAATGACCGGAGCCTGAACGCTCAACGTAATGACTGGAATCTGGATACTCAACTAAAATGACCGGAGCCTGAACGCTCAACGAAATCACCAGACTCTGGATACTCAACGAAAATGACCGGAGCCTGAACGCTCAACATAATGACCGGAGTCTTGTTATTCAACGAAAATCACCGGAGTCTAAACGCCTAACGTAATAACCTGAACGCTCAACATAATGACCGAAGTCTGGATACTCAACGAAAATGATCGGAGTCTGAATGATCAACGTAATGTCGGAGTCTGGATACTCAATGAAATGACCGGAGCTTGCACGCTCAACGTAATAACCGGAGTCTGGATACTCAACGAAAATGTTCGGAGCCTGAACGCTCAACGTAATGACTGGACTCTGGATACTCAACTAAAATGATCGGAGCCTGAACGCTCAATGTAATCACCGGAGTCTGGATACTTAACGAAAATGATCCGAGCCTGAACGCTCAACGTAGTGACCGGAGTCTGGTTACTCAACAAAAATGACCGGAGCCTTAACCCTCAACGTAATGATCGGAGTCTGGATACTCAACGAAAATGACTGGAGCCTGAACGCTCAATGTAATAACCTGAAAGCTCAACGTAATGACCGCAGTCTGGATACTCAACGAAAATGATCGGATCCTGAATGCTCAACGTAATGACCGGAGTCTAGATACTCAACAAAAATGACCGGAGCTTGCACGCTCAACGTAATAACCGGAGTCTGGATACTCAACGAAAATGACCGGAGCCTGAACGCTTAACGTAGTGACCGGAGTCTGGGTACTCAACAAAAATGACCGGAGCCTGAACACTCAACGTAATAACCTGAACGCTCAATGTAATGACCGGAGTCTGGACACTCAACGAAAATGACCGGAGCCTAAACGCTCATCGTAATAACCAGAGTCTGGATACTCAACGAAAATGATCTGAGCCTGAACGCTCAACCTAATGACTGGAGTCTTGTTATTCAACGAAAATGACCGGAGTCTAAACGCCTAACATAATAACCTGAACGCTCAACGTAATGACCGGAGTCTGGATACTCAACGAAAATGATCAGAGTCTGAATGCTCAACATAATGACCGGAGTCTGGATACTCAACAAAAATGATCGGAGTTTGCATGCTCAACGTAATAACTGGAGTCTGGATACTCAACGAAAATAACCGGAGCCTGAACGCTCAACGTAATAACCGGAGTCTGGATATTCAACGAAAATGATCGGAGCCTGAATGCTCAGCGTAATAACCGGAGTCTGGATACTCAACAAAAATGACTGGAGCCTGAACGCTCAACGTAATGACTGGAATCTGGATACTCAACTAAAATGACCGGAGCCTGAACGCTCAACGAAATCACCGGACTCTGGATACTCAACGAAAATGACCGGAGCCTGAACGCTTAACGTAATGACCGGAGTCTGGGTACTCAACAAAAATGACCGGAGCCTGAACACTCAACGTAATAACGTGAACGCTCAATGTAATGACCAGAGTCTGGATACTCAACGAAAATGACGGGAGCCTGAATGCTCATCGTAATAACAAAAGTCTGGATACTCAACGAAAATGATCTGAGCCTGAACGCTCAACCTAATGACCGGAGTCTTGTTATTTAACGAAAATAACCGGAGTCTAAACGCCTAACATAATAACCTGAACGCTCAACGTAATGACCGGAGTCTGGATACTCAACGAAAATGATCGGAGCCTGAATGCTCAACATAATGACCGGAGTCTGGATACTCAACAAAAATGACCGGAGTTTGCATGCTCAACGTAATAACTGGAGTCTGGATACTCAACGAAAATGACTGGAGCCTGAACGCTCAAAGTAATAACCGGAGTCTGGATATTCAACGAAAATGATCGGAGCCTGCATGCTCAGCGTAATAACCGGAGTCTGGATACTCAACAAAAATGACCGGAGCCTGAACGCTCAACGTAATGACTGGAATCTGGATACTCAACTAAAATGACCGGAGCCTGAACGCTCAACGAAATCACCAGACTCTGGATACTCAACGAAAATGACCGGAGTCTGAATGCTCAACGTAATGTCGGAGTCTGGATACTCAATGAAATGACCGGAGCTTGCACGCTCAACGTAATAACCGGAGTCTGGATACTCAACGAAAATGTTCGGAGCCTGAACGCTCAACGTAATGACTGGACTCTGGATACTCAACTAAAATGATCGGAGCCTGAACGCTCAATGTAATCACCGGAGTCTGGATACTCAACGAAAATGATCCGAGCCTGAACGCTCAACGTAGTGACCGGAGTCTGGTTACTCAACAAAAATGACCGGAGCCTTAACCCTCAACGTAATGATCGGAGTCTGGATACTCAACGAAAATGACTGGAGCCTGAACGCTCAATGTAATAACCTGAAAGCTCAACATAATGACCGCAGTCTGGATACTCAACGAAAATGATCGGATCCTGAATGCTCAACGTAATGACCGGAGTCTAGATACTGAACAAAAATGACCGGAGCTTGCACGCTCAACGTAATAACCGGAGTCTGGATACTCAACGAAAATGACCGGAGCCTGAACGCTTAACGTAGTGACCGGAGTCTGGGTACTCAACAAAAATGACCGGAGCCTGAACACTCAACGTAATAACCTGAACGCTCAATGTAATGACCGGAGTCTGGACACTCAACGAAAATGACCGAAGCCTAAACGCTCATCGTAATAACCAGAGTCTGGATACTCAACGAAAATGATCTGAGCCTGAACGCTCAACCTAATGACTGGAGTCTTGTTATTCAACGAAAATGACCGGAGTCTAAACGCCTAACATAATAACCTGAACGCTCAACGTAATGACCGGAGTCTGGATACTCAACGAAAATGATCAGAGTCTGAATGCTCAACATAATGACCGGAGTCTGGATACTCAACAAAAATGATCGGAGTTTGCATGCTCAACGTAATAACTGGAGTCTGGATACTCAACGAAAATGACCGGAGCCTGAACGCTCAACGTAATAACCGGAGTCTGGATATTCAACGAAAATGATCGGAGCCTGAATGCTCAGCGTAATAACCGGAGTCTGGATACTCAACAAAAATGACCGGAGCCTGAACGCTCAACGTAATGACTGGAATCTGGATACTCAACTAAAATGACCGGAGCCTGAACGCTCAACGAAATCACCGGACTCTGGATACTCAACGAAAATGACCGGAGCCTGAACGCTTAACGTAATGACCGGAGTCTGGGTACTCAACAAAAATGACCGGAGCCTGAACACTCAACGTAATAACGTGAACGCTCAATGTAATGACCAGAGTCTGGATACTCAACGAAAATGACGGGAGCCTGAATGCTCATCGTAATAACAAAAGTCTGGATACTCAACGAAAATGATCTGAGCCTGAACGCTCAACCTAATGACCGGAGTCTTGTTATTTAACGAAAATAACCGGAGTCTAAACGCCTAACATAATAACCTGAACGCTCAACGTAATGACCGGAGTCTGGATACTCAACGAAAATGATCGGAGCCTGAATGCTCAACATAATGACCGGAGTCTGGATACTCAACAAAAATGACCGGAGTTTGCATGCTCAACGTAATAACTGGAGTCTGGATACTCAACGAAAATGACCGGAGCCTGAACGCTCAACGTAATAACCGGAGTCTGGATATTCAACGAAAATGATCGGAGCCTGCATGCTCAGCGTAATAACCGGAGTCTGGATACTCAACAAAAATGACCGGAGCCTGAACGCTCAACGTAATGACTGGAATCTGGATACTCAACTAAAATGACCGGAGCCTGAACGCTCAACGAAATCACCAGACTCTGGATACTCAACGAAAATGACCGGAGCCTGAACGCTTAACGTAATGACCGGAGTCTGGGTACTCAACAAAAATGACCGGAGCCTGAACACTCAACGTAATAACTTGAACGCTTAATGTAATGACTGGAGTTTGGATACTCAACGAAAATGACGGGAGCCTGAATGCTCATCGTAATAACCGAAGTCTGGATACTCAACGAAAATGATCCGAGCCTGAACGCTCAACATAATGACCGGAGTCTTGTTATTCAACGAAAATCACCGGAGTCTAAACGCCTAACGTAATAACCTGAACGCTCAACATAATGACCGAAGTCTGGATACTCAACGAAAATGATCGGAGTCTGAATGCTCAACGTAATGTCGGAGTCTGGATACTCAATGAAATGACTGGAGCTTGCACGCTCAACGTAATAACTGGAGTCTGGATACTCAACGAAAATGTTCGGAGCCTGAACGCTCAACGTAATGACTGGACTCTGGATACTCAACTAAAATGATCGGAGCCTGAACGCTCAATGTAATCACCGGAGTCTGGATACTCAACGAAAATGATCCGAGCCTGAACGCTCAACGTAGTGACCGGAGTCTGGTTACTCAACAAAAATGACCGGAGCCTTAACCCTCAACGTAATGATCGGAGTCTGGATACTCAACGAAAATGACTGGAGCCTGAACGCTCAATGTAATTACCTGAACGCTCAACATAATAACCGGAGTCTGGATACTCAACAAAAATGATCGGAGCCTGAACGCTCAACGTAATGACCGGAGTCTGGATACTCAACGAAAATGACCGGAGCCTAAACGCTCAATGTAATGACTGGAGTCTGGATACTCAACGAAAATGACCGGAGCTTGAACGCTCAACGTAATAACCTGAACGCTCAACATAATGACCGGAGTCTGGATACTCATCAAAAATGATCGGAGCCTGAACGCTCAACGTAATGACCGGAGTCTGGATACTCAACGAAAATGACCGGAGCATGAACGCTCAAAGTAATAACCTGAACGCTCAACATAATGACCGCAGTCTGGATACTCAACGAAAATGATCGGAGCCTGAATGCTCAACGTAATGACCGGAGTCTAGATACTCAACAAAAATGACCGGAGCTTGCATGCTCAACGTAATAACCGGAGTCTGGATATTCAACGAAAATGACCGGAGCCTGAACGCTTAACGTAATGACCGGAGTCTGGGTACTCAACAAAAATGACCGGAGCCTGAACACTCAACGTAATAACCTGAACGCTCAACGTAATGACCGGAGTCTGGACACTCAACGAAAATGACCGGAGCCTGAACGCTCATCGTAATAACCAGAGTCTGGATACTCAACGAAAACGATCTGAGCCTGAACGCTCAACGTAATGACCGGAGTCTTGTTATTCAACGAAAATGACCGGAGTCTAAACGCCTAACATAATAACCTGAACGCTCAACGTAATGACCGAAGTCTGGATACTCAACGAAAATGATCGGAGCCTGAATGCTTAACATAATGACCGGAGTATGGATACTCAACAAAAATGACCGGAGTTTGCATGCTCAACGTAATAACTGGAGTCTGGATACTCAAGGAAAATGACCGGAGCCTGAACGCTCAACGTAATAACCGGAGTCTGGATATTCAACGAAAATGATCGGAGCCTGAACGCTTAACGTAATGACCGGAGTCTAGGTACTCAACAAAAATGACCGGAGCCTGAACACTCAACGTAATAACGTGAACGCTCAATGTAATGACCGGAGTCTGGATACTCAACGAAAATGACGGGAGCCTGAATGCTCATCGTAATAACCAAAGTCTGGATACTCAACGAAAATGATCCGAGCCTGAACGCTCAACGTAATGACCGAAGTCTTGTTATTCAACGAAAATCACCAGAGTCTAAACGCCTAACGTAATAACCTGAACGCTCAACATAATGACCGAAGTCTGGATACTCAACGAAAATGATCCTAGCCTGAATGCTCAACGTAATGACCGGAGTCTGGATACTCAACAAAAATGACCGGAGCTTGCACACTCAACGTAATAACCGGAGTCTGGATACTCAACGAAAATGTTCGGAGCCTGAACGCTCAACGTAATGAGTGGAGTCTGGATACTCAACTAAAATGATCGGAGCCTGAACGCTCAATGTAATCACCGGAGTCTGGATACTCAACGAAAATGATCCGAGACTGAACGCTCAACGTAATGACCGGAGTCTGGTTACTCAACTAAAATGACCGGAGCCTTAACCCTCAACGTAATGATCAGAGTCTGGATACTCAAAGAAAATGACTGGAGCCTGAACGCTCAATGTAATAACCTGAACGCTCAACTTAATAACCGGAGTCTGGATACTCAACGAAAATGATCGGAGCCTGAACGCTTAATGTAATGATCGGAGTCTGGATACTCAACGAAAATGACCGGAGCCTAAACGCTCAGTGTAATGACCGGAGTCTGGATACTCAACGAAAATGATCGGAGCCTGAACGCTCAACGTAATAACCTGAACGCTAACCGTAATGACCGGAGTCTGGAAACTCATCAAAAATGATCGGAGCCTGAACGCTCAACGTAATGACCGGAGTCTGGATACTCAACGAAAATGACCGGAGCATGAACGCTCAATGTAATAACCTGAACGCTCAACGTAATGACCGCAGTCTGGATACTCAACGAAAATGATCGGAGCCTGAATGCTCAACGTAATGACCGGAGTCTAGATACTCAACAAAAATGACCGGAGCTTGCACGCTCAACGTAATAACCGGAGTCTGGATACTCAACGAAAATGACCGGAGCCTGAACGCTTAACGTAATGACCGGAGTCTGGGTACTCAACAAAAATGTCCGGAGTCTGAACACTCAACGTAATAACCTGAACGCTCAACGTAATGGCCGGAGTCTGGACACTCAACGAAAATGACCGGAGCCTCAACGCTCATCGTAATAACCAGAGTCTGGATACTCAACGAAAATGATCTGAGCCTGAACGCTCAACGTAATGACCGGAGTCTTGTTATTCAACGAAAATGACCGGAGTCTAAACGCCTAACATAATAACCTGAACGCTCAACGTAATGACCGGAGTCTGGATACTCAACGAAAATGATCGGAGCCTGAATGCCCAACATAATGACCGTAGTCTGGATACTCAACAAAAATGACCGGAGTTTGCATGCTCAACGTAATAACGGGAGTCTGGATACTCAACGAAAATGACCAGAGCCTGAACGCTCAATGTAATAACCGGAGTCTGGATATTCAACGAAAATGATCGGAGCCTGAATGCTCAGCGTAATAACCGGAGTCTGGATACTCAACAAAAATGACCGGAGCCTGAACGCTCTACGTAATGACTGGAATCTGGATACTCAACTAAATTGACCGGAGCCTGAATGCTCAACGAAATCACCGGACTCTGGATACTCAACGAAAATGATCCGAGCCTGAACGCTGAACGTAATGACCGGAGTCTAGTTACTCAACATAAATGACCGGAGCCTTAACCCTCAACATAATGACCGGAGTCATGATACCCAACGAAAATGACCGGAGCCTGAACGCTGAATGTAATAACCTGAACGCCTAACGTAATAACCGGAGTCTGGATACTCAACGAAAATGATCGGAGCCTAAACGCTCAACGTAATGACCGGAGTCTGGATACTCAACGAAAATGACCGGAGCCTAAACGCTCAATGTAATGACCGGAGTCTGGATACTCAACGAAAATGACCGGAGCTTGAACGCTCAATGTAATAACCTGAACGCGCAACGTAATGACCGGAGTCTGGATACTCAACAAAAATGATCGGAGCCTGAACGCTCAACGTAATGACCAGAGTCTGGATACTCAGTGAAAATGATCGGAGCCTGAACGCTCAATGTAATGACCGGAGTCTGGATACTCAACGAAAATGACCGGAGCCTGAACGCTCAATGTAATGACCGGAGTCTGGATACTCAACGAAAATGACTGGAGCTTGAACGCTCAACGTAATAACCTGAACGCGCAACGTAATGACCGGAGTCTGGATACCCAATAAAAATGATCGGAGCCTGAACGCTCAACGTAATGACCGGAGTCTGGATACTCAGCGAAAATGACCGGAGCCTGAACGCTCAATGTAATAACCGGAGTCTGGATACTCAACGAAAATTACCGGAGCTTGAACGCTCAACGTAATAACCTGAACGCTCAACGTAATGACCGGAGTCTGAATACTCAACGAAAATGACCGGAGTTTGAACACTCAATGTAATGACCGGAGTCTGGATACTCAACGAAAAGGACCGGAGCATGAACGCTCAACGTAATAACCTGAACGCTCAACGTAATGACCGGAGTCTGGATACTCAACGAAAATGACCGGAGCCTGAACGCTCAACTTAATAACCAGAATCTGGATATTCAACGAAAATGACCGGAGCCTGAATGCTCAGCATAATAACCGGAGTCTGGATACTCAACAAAAATGAACGGAGCCTGAACGCTCAATGTAATGACCGGAGTCTAGATACTCAACGAAAATGACCGGAGCCTGAACGCTTAACGTAATGACCGGAGTCTGGGTACTCAACAAAAATGACCGGAGCCTGAACACTCAACGTAATAACCTGAACGCTCAACGTAATGACCGGAGTCTAGATACTCAACAAAAATGACGGGAGCCTGAATGCTCATCGTAATAACCAAAGTCTGGATACTCAACGAAAATAATCCGAGCCTGAACGCTCAACGTAATGACCGGAGTCTTATTATTCAACGAAAATCACCGGAGTCTAAACGCCTAACGTAATAACCTGAACGCTCAACGTAATCACCGGAGTCTGGATACTCAACGAAAATGATCGGAGCCTGAATGCTCAACATAATGACCGGAGTCTGGATACTCAACAAAAATGACCGGAGCTTGCACGCTCAACGTAATAACCGGAGTCTGGATACTCAACGAAAATGACCATAGCCTGAACGCTCAACGTAATAGCCAGAATCTGGATATTCAACGAAAATGACCGGAGCCTGAATGGTCAGCGTAATAACCGGAGTCTGGATACTCAACAAAAATGACCGGAGCCTGAACGCTCAACGTAATGACTGGAGTCTGGATACTCAACGAAAATGACCGGAGCCTGAACGCTTAACATAATGACCGGAGTCTGGGTACTCATCAAAAATGACCGGAGCCTGAACACTCAACGTAATAACCTGAACGCTCAATGTAATGACCGGAGTCTCGATACTCAACGAAAATGACGGGAACCTGAACGCTCATCGTAATAACCAGAGTCTGGATACTCAACGAAAATGATCTGAGCATGAACGCTCAACGTAATGACCGGAGTCTTGTTATTCAACAAAAATTACCGGAGTCTAAACCCCTAACGTAATAACCTGAACGCTCAACGTAATGACCGGAGTCTGGATACTCAACGAAAATGATCGGAGCCTGAATGCTCAACGTAATGACCGGAGTCTGGATACTCAACAAAATGACCGGAGCTTGCATGCTCAACGTTATAACCGGAGTCTGGATACTCAACGAAAATAACCGGAGCCTGAACGCTCAACGTAATAACCGGAGTCTGGATATTCAAAGAAAATGACCGGAGCCTGAATGCTCAGCGTAATAACCGGAGTCAGGATACTCAACAAAAATGACCGGAGCCTGAACGCTCAAAGTAATGACTGGAGACTAGATACTCAACTAAAATGATCGTAGCCTGAACGCTCAACGTAATCACCGGAGTCTGGATACTCAACGAAAATGATTCGAGCCTGAACGCTCAACGTAATGACCGGAGTCTGGTTACTCAACAAAAATGACCGGAGCCTTAACCCTCAACGTAATAACCGGAGTCTGGATACTCAACGAAAATGACCAGAGCCTGAACGCTCAATGTAATAACCTGAACGCTCAACGTAATAACCGGAGTCTGGATACTCAACGAAAATGATCGGAGCCTGAACGCTCAACGTAATGACCGGAGTCTGGATACTCAACGAAAATGACCGGAGCCTGAACGCTCAATGTAATGACCGGAGTCTGGATACTCAACGAAAATGACCGGAGCATGAACGCTCAACGTAATAACTTGAACGCTCAACGTAATGACCGCAGTCTGGATACTCAACGAAAATGACTGGAGCCTGAACACTCAACGTAATAGCCAGAGTCTGGATATTCAACGAAAATGACCGGAGCCTGAATACTCAGCATAATAACCGGAGTCTGGATACTCAATAAAAATAACCGGAACCTGAACGCTCAACGTAATGACCGGAGTCTGGATACTCAACGTAAATGACCGGAGCCTGAACGCTTAACGTAATGACCGGAGCCTAGGTACTCAACAAAAATGACCAGAGCCTGAACACTCAACGTAATAACCTGAATGCTCAACGTAATGACCGGAGTCTGGATACTCAACAAAAATGACCGGAGCCTGAACGCTCATCGTAATAACCAGACTCTGGATACTCAACGAAAATGACCTGAGCATGAACGCTCAACGTAATGACCGGAGTCTTGTTATTCAACGAAAATGACCAGAGTCTAAACGCCTAACGTAATAACCTGAACGCTCAACGTAATGACCGTAGTCTGGATACTCAACGAAAATGAACGGAGCCTGAATGCTCAACGTAATGACCGGAGTCTGGATACTCAACAAAAATGACCGGAGCTTGCATGCTCAACATAATAACCGGAGTCTGGATACTCAACGAAAATGACCGGAGCCTGAACGCTCAACGTAATAACCGGAGTCTGGATATTCAACGAAAATGACCGGAGCCTGAATGCTCAGCGTAATAACCAGAGTCTGGATACTCAACAAAAATGACCGGAGCCTGAACGCTCAACGTAATGACTGGAGTCTGGATACTAAACTAAAATGACCGGAGCCTGAACACTCAACGTAATCACCGGAGTCTGGAAACTCAACGAAAATGATCCGAGCCTGAACGCTCAACGTAATGACCGGAGTCTGGTTACTCAACAAAAATGACCGGAGCCTTAACCCTCAATGTAATGACCGGAGTCTGGATACTCAATGAAAATGATCGGAGCCTGAACGCTCAATGTAATAACCTGAACGCTCAACGTAATAACCGGAGTCTGGATACTCAACGAAAATGATCGGAGCCTGAACGCTCAACGTAATGACCGGAGTCTGGATACTCAACGAAAATGACCGGAGCCTGAACGCTCAATGTAATGACCGGAGTCTGGATACTCAACGAAAATGACCGGAGCTTGAACGCTCAACGTAATAACCTGAACGCTCAACGTAATGACCGGAGTCTGGATACTCAACGAAAATGATCGGAGCCTGAACGCTCAACGTAATGACCGGAGTCTGGATACTCAACGAAAATGACCGGAGCCTGAATGCTCAATGTAATGAGCGGAGCCAGGATACTCAACGAAAATGACCGGAGCATGAACGCTCAACGTAATAACCTGAACGCTCAACGTAATTACCGCAGTCTGGATACTCAACGAAAATGGTCGGAGCCTGAACGCTCAACGTAATAACCGGAGTCTGGATATTCAACGAAAATGACCGGAGCCTGAATGCTCAGTGTAATAACCGGAGTCTGGATACTCAACAAAAATAACCGGAGCCTGAACGCTCAACGTAACGACCGTAGTCAGGATACTCAACGAAAATGACCGGAGCATGAACGCTCAATGTAATGACCAGAGTCTGGATACTCAACGAAAATGACCGGAGCTTGAACGCTCAATGTAATAACCTGAACGCTCAACGTAATGACCAGAGTCTGGATACTCAACGAAAATGATCGGAGCCTGAACGCTCAACGTAATGACCGGAGTCTGGATACTCAACGAAAATGACCGGAGCCTGAACGCTCAATGTAATGACCGGAGCCAGGATACTCAACGAAAATGACCGAAGCATGAACGCTCAACGTAATAACCTGAACGCTCAACGTAATGACCGCAGTCTGGATACTCAACGAAAATGACCGGAGCCTGAACGCTCAACGTAATAACCGGAGTCTGGATATTCAACGAAAATGACCGGAGCCTGAATGCTCAGCGTAATAACCAGAGTCTGGATACTCAACAAAAATGACCGGAGCCTGAACGCTCAACGTAATGACTGGAGTCTGGATACTAAACTAAAATGACCGGAGCCTGAACACTCAACGTAATCACCGGAGTCTGGATACTCAACGAAAATGATCCGAGCCTGAACGCTCAACGTAATGACCGGAGTCTGGTTACTCAACAAAAATGACCGGAGCCTTAACCCTCAACGTAATGACCGGAGTCTGGATACTCAACGAAAATGATCGGAGCCTTAACCCTCAACGTAATGACCGGAGTCTAAACGCCTAACATAATAACCTGAACGCTCAACGTAATGACCGAAATCTGGATACTCAACGAAAATGATCGGAGCCTGAATGCTTAACATAATGACCGGAGTCTGGATACTCAACAAAAATGACCGGAGTTTGCATCCTCAACGTAATAACTGGAGCCTGGATACTCAAGGAAAATGACCGGAGCCTGAACGCTCAACGTAATAACCGGAGTTTGGATATTCAACGAAAGTGATCGGAGCCTGAACGCTTAACGTAATGACCGGAGTCTGGGTACTCAACAAAAATGACCGGAGCCTGAACACTCAACGTAATAATGTGAACGCTCAATGTAATGACCGGAGTCTGGATACTCAACGAAAATGACGGGAGCCTGAATGCTCATCGTAATAACCAAACTCTGGATACTCAACGAAAATGATCCGAGCCTGAACGCTCAACGTAATGACCGGAGTCTTGTTATTCAACGAAAATCACCGGAGTCTAAACGCCTAACGTAATAACCTGAACGCTCAATATAATGACCGAAGTCTGGATACTCAACGAAAATGATTGGAGCCTGAATGCTCAACGTAATGACCGGAGTCTGGATACTCAACAAAAATGACCGGAGCTTGCACGCTCAACGTAATAACCAGAGTCTGGATACTCAACGAAAATGTTCGGAGCCTGAACGCTCAACGTAATGACTGGAGTCTGGATACTCAACTAAAATAATCGGAGCCTGAACGCTCAATGTAATCACCGGAGTCTGGATACTCAACGAAAATGATCCGAGACTGAACGCTCAATGTAATGACCGGAGTCTGGTTACTCAACAAAAATGACCGGAGCCTTAACCCTCAACGTAATGATCGGAGTTTGGATACTCAACGAAAATGACTGGAGCCTGAACGCTCAATGTAATAACCTGAACGCTCAACATAATAACCGGAGTCTGGATACTCAACGAAAATGATCGGAGCCTAAACGCTCAACGTAATGACCGGAGTCTGGATACTCAACGAAAATGACCGGAGCCTAAACGCTCAATGTAATGACCGGAGTCTGGATACTCAACGAAAATGATCGGAGCCTGAACGCTCAACGTAATAACCTGAACGCTAAGCGTAATGACCAGAGTCTGGATACTCATCAAAAATGATCGGAGCCTGAACGCTCAACGTAATGACCGGAGTCTGGATACTCAACGAAAATGACCGGAGCATGAACGCTCAATGTATTAACCTGAACGCTCAACGTAATGACCGCAGTCTTGATACTCAACGAAAATGATCGGAGCCTGAATGCTCAACGTAATGACCGGAGTCTAGATACTCAACAAAAATGACCAGAGCTTGCACGCTCAACGTAATAACCGGAGTCTGGATACTCAACGAAAATGACCGGAGCCTGAACGCTCAATGTAATGACCGGAGTCTGGATACTCAACGGAAATGACCGGAGCTTGAACGCTCAATGTAATAACCTGAACGCTCAACGTAATGCCCGGAGTCTGGATACTCAACGAAAATGACCGGAGCCTGAACGCTCAATGTAATGAGCGGAGCCAGAATACTCAACGAAAATGACCGGAGCATGAACGCTCAACGTAATAACCTGAACGCTCAACGTAATTACCGCAGTCTGGATACTCAACGAAAATGGTCGGAGCCTGAACGCTCAACGTAATAACCGGAGTCTGGATATTCAACGAAAATGACTGGAGCCTGAATGCTCCGTGTAATAACCGGAGTCTGGATACTCAACAAAAATAACCGGAGCCTGAACGCTCAACGTAACGACCGTGGTCAGGATACTCAACGAAAATGACCGGAACATGAACGCTCAATGTAATGACCGGAGTCTGGATACTCAACGAAAATGACCGGAGCTTGAACGCTCAATGTAATAACCTGAACGCTCAACGTAATGACCGGAGTCTGGGTACTCAACGAAAATGATCGGAGCCTGAACGCTCAACGTAATGACCGGAGTCTGGATACTCAACGAAAATGACCGGAGCCTGAACGCTCAATGTAATGACCGGAGCCAGGATACTCAACGAAAATGACCGGAGCATGAACGCTCAACGTAATAACCTGAACGCTCAACGTAATGACCGCAGTCTGGATACTCAACAAAAATGGCCGGAGCCTGAACGCTCAACGTAATAACCGGAGTTTGGATATTCAACGAAAATGACCGGAGCCTGAATGCTCAGTGTAATAACTAGAGTCTGGATACTCAACAAAAATGACCGGAGACTGAACGCTCAACGTAATGACTGGAGTCTGGATACTAAACTAAAATGACCGGAGCCTGAACACTCAACGTAATCACCGGAGTCTGGATACTCAACGAAAATGATCCGAGCCTGAACGCTCAACGTAATGACCGGAGTCTGGTTACTCAACAAAAATGACCGGAGCCTTAACCCTCAACGTAATGACCGGAGTCTGGATACTCAACAAAAATGATCGGAGCCTTAACCCTCAACGTAATGACCGGAGTCTAAACGCCTAACATAATAACCTGAACGCTCAACGTAATGACCGAAATCTGGATACTCAACGAAAATGATCGGAGCCTGAATGCTTAACATAATGACCGGAGTCTGGATACTCAACAAAAATGACCGGAGATTGCATCCTCAACGTAATAACTGGAGTCTGGATACTCAAGGAAAATGACCGGAGCCTGAACGCTCAATGTAATAACCAGAGTTTGGATATTCAACGAAAGTGATCGGAGCCTGAACGCTTAACGTAATGACCGGAGTCTGGGTACTCAACAAAAATGACCGGAGCCTGAACACTCAACGTAATAACGTGAACGCTCAATGTAATGACCGGAGTCTGGATACTCAACGAAAATGACGGGAGCCTGAATGCTCATCGTAATAACCAAACTCTGGATACTCAACGAAAATGATCCGAGCCTGAACGCTCAACGTAATGACCGGAGTCTTGTTATTCAACGAAAATCACCGGAGTCTAAACGCCTAACGTAATAACCTGAACGCTCAATATAATGACCGAAGTCTGGATACTCAACGAAAATGATTGGAGCCTGAATGCTCAACGTAATGACCGGAGTCTGGATACTCAACAAAAATGACCGGAGCTTGCACGCTCAACGTAATAACCAGAGTCTGGATACTCAACGAAAATGTTCGGAGCCTGAACGCTCAACGTAATGACTGGAGTCTGGATACTCAACTAAAATAATCGGAGCCTGAACGCTCAATGTAATCACCGGAGTCTGGATACTCAACGAAAATGATCCGAGACTGAACGCTCAATGTAATGACCGGAGTCTGGTTACTCAACAAAAATGACCGGAGCCTTAACCCTCAACGTAATGATCGGAGTCTGGATACTCAACGAAAATGACTGGAGCCTGAACGCTCAATGTAATAACCTGAACGCTCAACATAATAACCGGAGTCTGGATACTCAACGAAAATGATCGGAGCCTAAACGCTCAACGTAATGACCGGAGTCTGGATACTCAACGAAAATGACCGGAGCCTAAACGCTCAATGTAATGACCGGAGTCTGGATACTCAACGAAAATGATCGGAGCCTGAACGTTCAACGTAATAACCTGAACGCTAAGCGTAATGACCAGAGTCTGGATACTCATCAAAAATGATCGGAGCCTGAACGCTCAACGTAATGACCGGAGTCTGGATACTCAACGAAAATGACCGGAGCATGAACGCTCAATGTATTAACCTGAACGCTCAACGTAATGACCGCAGTCTTGATACTCAACGAAAATGATCGGAGCCTGAATGCTCAACGTAATGACCGGAGTCTAGATACTCAACAAAAATGACTGGAGCTTGCACGCTCAACGTAATAACCGGAGTCTGGATACTCAACGAAAATGACCGGAGCCTGAACGCTCAATGTAATGACCGGAGTCTGGATACTCAACGAAAATGACCGGAGCTTGAACGCTCAACGTAATAACCTGAACGCTCAACGTAATGCCCGGAGTCTGGATACTCAACGAAAATGACCGGAGCCTGAACGCTCAATGTAATGAGCGGAGCCAGAATACTCAACGAAAATGACCGGAGCATGAACGCTCAACGTAATAACCTGAACGCTCAACGTAATTACCGCAGTCTGGATACTCAACGAAAATGGTCGGAGCCTGAACGCTCAACGTAATAACCGGAGTCTGGATATTCAACCAAAATGACCGGAGCCTGAATGCTCCGTGTAATAACCGGAGTCTGGATACTCAACAAAAATAACCGGAGCCTGAACGCTCAACGTAACGACCGTAGTCAGGATACTCAACGAAAATGACCGGAGCATGAACGCTCAATGTAATGACCGGAGTCTGGATACTCAACGAAAATGACCGGAGCTTGAACGCTCAATGTAATAACCTGAACGCTCAACGTAATGACCGGAGTCTGGATACTCAACGAAAATGATCGGAGCCTGAACGCTCAACGTAATGACCGGAGTCTGGATACTCAACGAAAATGACCGGAGCCTGAACGCTCAATGTAATGACCGGAGCCAGGATACTCAACGAAAATGACCGGAGCATGAACGCTCAACGTAATAACCTGAACGCTCAACGTAATGACCGCAGTCTGGATACTCAACGAAAATGGCCGGAGCCTGAACGCTCAACGTAATAACCGGTGTTTGGATATTCAACGAAAATGACCGGAGCCTGAATGCTCAGCGTAATAACCAGAGTCTGGATACTCAACAAAAATGACCGGAGCCTGAACGCTCAACGTAATGACTGGAGTCTGGATACTAAACTAAAATGACCGGAGCCTGAACACTCAACGTAATCACCGGAGTCTGGATACTCAACGAAAATGATCCGAGCCCGAACGCTCAACGTAATGACCGGAGTCTGGTTACTCAACAAAAATGACCGGAGCCTTAACCCTCAACGTAATGACCGGAGTCTGGATACTCAACGAAAATGATCGGAGCCTTAACCCTCAACGTAATGACCGGAGTCTAAACGCCTAACATAATAACCTGAACGCTCAACGTAATGACCGAAGTCTGGATACTCAACGAAAATGATCGGAGCCTGAATGCTTAACATAATGACCGGAGTCTGGATACTCAACAAAAATGACCGGAGTTTGCATGCTCAACGTAATAACTGGAGTCTAGATACTCAAGGAAAATGACCGGAGCCTGAACGCTCAACGTAATAACCGGAGTCTGGATATTCAACGAAAGTGATCGGAGCCTGAACGCTTAACGTAATGACCGGAGTCTGGGTACTCAACAAAAATGACCGGAGCCTGAACACTCAACGTAATAACGTGAACGCTCAATGTAATGACCGGAGTCTGGATACTCAACGAAAATGACGGGAGCCTGAATGCTCATCGTAATAACCAAAGTCTAGATACTCAACGAAAATGATCCGAGCCTGAACGCTCAACGTAATGACCGGAGTCTTGTTATTCAACGAAAATCACCGGAGTCTAAACGCCTAACGTAATAACCTGAACGCTCAATATAATGACCGAAGTCTGGATACTCAACGAAAATGATCGGAGCCTGAATGCTCAACGTAATGACCGGAGTCTGGATACTCAACAAAAATGACCGGAGCTTGCACGCTCAACGTAATAACCGGAGTCTGGATACTCAACGAAAATGTTCGGAGCCTGAACGCTCAACGTAATGACTGGAGTCTGGATACTCAACTAAAATGATCGGAGCCTGAACGCTCAATGTGATCACCGGAGTCTGGATACTCAACGAAAATGATCCGAGACTGAACGCTCAATGTAATGACCGGAGTCTGGTTACTCAACAAAAATGACCGGAGCCTTAACCCTCAACGTAATGATCGGAGTCTGGATACTCAACGAAAATGACTGGAGCCTGAACGCTCAATGTAATAACCTGACCGCTCAACATAATAACCGGAGTCTAGATACTCAACGAAAATGATCGGAGCCTGAACGCTCAACGTAATGACCGGAGTCTGGATACTCAACGAAAATGACCGGAGCCTAAACGCTCAATGTAATGACCGGAGTCTGGATACTCAACGAAAATGATCGGAGCCTGAACGCTCAACGTAATAACCTGAACGCTAACCGTAATGACCAGAGTCTGGATACTCATCAAAAATGATCGGAGCCTGAACGCTCAACGTAATGATCGGAGTCTGGATACTCAACGAAAATGACCGGAGCATGAACGCTCAATGTAATAACCTGAACGCTCAACGTAATGACCGCAGTCTTGATACTCAACGAAAATGATCGGAGCCTGAATGCTCAACGTAATGACCGGAGTCTAGATACTCAACAAAAATGACCGGAGCTTGCACGCTCAACGTAATAACCGGAGTCTGGATACTCAACGAAAATGACCGGAGCCTGAACGCTTAACGTAATGACCGGAGTCTGGGTACTCAACAAAAATGTCTGGAGCCTGAACACTCAACGTAATAACCTGAACGCTCAACGTAATGACCGGAGTCTGGACATTCAACGAAAATGACCGGAGCCTCAACGCTCATCGTAATAACCAGAGTCTGGATACTCAACGAAAATGATCTGAGCCTGAACGCTCAACGTAATGATCGGAGTCTTGTTATTCAACGAAAATGACCGGAGTCTAAACGCCTAACATAATAACCTGAACGCTCAACGTAATGACCGGAGTCTGGATACTCAACGAAAATGATCGGAGCCTAAATGCCCAACATAATGACCGGAGTCTGGATACTCAACAAAAATGACCGGAGTTTGCATGCTCAACGTAATAACTGGAGTCTGGATACTCAACGAAAATGACCGGAGCCTGAACGCTCAACGTAATAACCGGAGTCTGGATATTCAACGAAAATGATCGGATCCTGAATGCTCAGCGTAATAACCGGAGTCTGGATACTCAACAAAAATGACCGGAGCCTGAACGCTCTACGTAATGACTGGAATCTGGATACTCAACTAAATTGACCGGAGCCTGAACGCTCAACGAAATCACCGGACTCTGGATACTCAACGAAAATGATCCGAGCCTGAACGCTCAACGTAATGACCGGAGTCTAGTTACTCAACATAAATGACCGGAGCCTTAACCCTCAACATAATGACCGGAGTCATGATACCCAACGAAAATGACCGGAACCTGAACGCTGAATGTAATAACCTGAACGCCTAACGTAATAACCGGAGTCTGGATACTCAACGAAAATGATCGGAGCCTGAACACTCAACGTAATGACCGAAGTCTGGATACTCAACGAAAATGACCGGAGCCTGAACGCTCAATGTAATGACCAGAGTCTGGATACTCAACGAAAATGACCGGAGCTTGAACGCTCAACGTAATAACCTGAACGCGCAACGTAATGACCGGAGTCTGGATACTCAACAAAAATGATCGGAGCCTGAACGCTCAACGTAATGACCAGAGTCTAGATACTCAGCGAAAATGACCGGAGCCTGAACGCTCAATGTAATGACCGGAGTCTGGATACCCAACGAAAATGACCGGAGCCTGAACGCTCAATGTAATGACCGGAGTCTGGATACTCAACGAAAATGACTGGAGCTTGAGCGCTCAACGTAATAACCTGAACGCGCAACATAATGACCGGAGTCTGGATACCCAACAAAAATGATCGGAGCCTGAACGCTCAACGTAATGACCGGAGTCTGGATACTCAGCGAAAATGACCGGAGCCTGAACGCTCAATGTAATGACCGGAGTCTGGATACTCAACGAAAATTACCGGAGCTTGAACGCTCAACGTAATAACCTGAACGCTCAACGTAATGACCGGAGTCTGAATACTCAACGAAAATGACCGGAGCCTGAACACTCAATGTAATGACCGGAGTCTGGATACTCAACGAAAATGACCGGAGCATGAACGCTCAACGTAATAACCTGAACGCTCAACGTAATGACCGGAGTCTGGATACTCAACGAAAATGACCGGATCCTGAACGCTCAACTTAATAACCAGAGTCTGGATATTCAACGAAAATGACCGGAGCCTGAATGCTCAGCGTAATAACCGGAGTCTGGATACTCAACAAAAATGAACGGAGCCTGAACGCTCAATGTAATGACCGGAGTCTAGATACTCAACGAAAATGACCGGAGCCTGAACGCTTAACGTAATGACCGGAGTCTGGGTACTCAACAAAAATGACCGGAGCCTGAACACTCAACGTAATAACCTGAACGCTCAACGTAATGACCGGAGTCTGGATACTCAACGAAAATGACGGGAGCCTGAATGCTCATCGTAATAACCAAAGTCTGGATACTCAACGAAAATGATCCGAGCCTGAACGCTCAACGTAATGACCGGAGTCTTGTTATTCAACGAAAATCACCGGAGTCTAAACGCCTAACGTAATAACCTGAACGCTCAACGTAATGACCGAAGTCTGGATACTCAACAAAAATGATCGGAGCCTAAATGCTTAACATAATGACCGGAGTCTGGATACTCAACAAAAATGACCGGAGCTTGCACGCTCAACGTAATAACCGGAGTCTGGATACTCAACGAAAATGACCAGAGCCTGAACGCTCAACGTAATAGCCAGAGTCTGGATATTCAACGAAAATGACCGGAGCCTGAATGCTCAGCGTAATAACCGGAGTCTGGATACTCAACAAAAATGACCGGAGCCTGAACGCTCAACGTAATGACTGGAGTCTGGATACTCAACGAAAATGACCGGAGCCTGAACGCTTAACATAATGACCGGAGTCTGGGTACTCAACAAAAATGACCGGAGCCTGAACACTCAACGTAATAACCTGAACGCTCAATGTAATGACCAGAGTCTCGATACTCAACGAAAATTACAGGAACCTGAACGCTCATCGTAATAACCAGAGTCTGGATACTCAACGAAAATGATCTGAGCATGAACGCTCAACGTAATGACCGGAGTCTTGTTATTCAACGAAAATTACCAGAGTCTAAACGCCTAACGTAATAACCTGAAAGCTCAACGTAATGACCGGAGTCTGGATACTCAACGAAAATGATCGGAGCCTGAATGCTCAACGTAATGACCGGAGTCTGGATACTCAACAAAATGACCGGAGCTTGCATGCTCAACGTAATAACCGGAGTCTGGATACTCAACGAAAATAACCGGAGCCTGAACGCTCAACGTAATAACCGGAGTCTGGATATTCAAAGAAAATGACCGGAGCCTGAATGCTCAGCGTAATAACCAGAGTCTGGATACTCAACAAAAATGACCGGAGCCTGAACGCTCAATGTAATGACTGGAGACTAGATACTCAACTAAAATGATCGGAGCCTGAACGCTCAACGTAATCACCGGAGTCTGGATACTCAACGAAAATGATCCGAGCCTGAACGCTCAACGTAATGACCGGAGTCTGGTTACTCAACAAAAATGACCGGAGCCTTAACCCTCAACGTAATGACCGGAGTCTGGATACTCAACGAAAATGACCAGAGTCTGAACGCTCAATGTAATAACCTGAACGCTCAACGTAATAACCAGAGTCTGGATACTCAACGAAAATGATCGGAGCCTGAACGCTCAACATAATGACCGGAGTCTGGATACTCAACGAAAATGACTGGAGCCTAAACGCTCAATGTAATGACCGGAGTCTGGATACTCAACGAAAATGACCGGAGCTTGAACGCTCAATGTAATAACCTGAACGCTCAACGTAATGACCGGAGTCTGGATACTCAATAAAAATGATCGGAGCCTAAACGCTCAACGTAATGACCGGAGTCTGGATACTCAACGAAAATGACCGGAGCCTGAACGCTCAATGTAATGACCGGAGTCTGGATACTCAACGAAAATGACCGGAGCATGAACGCTCAACGTAATAACTTGAACGCTCAACGTAATGACCGCAGTCTGGATACTCAACAAAAATGACCGGAGCCTGAACACTCAACATAATAGCCAGAGTCTGGATATTCAACGAAAATGACCGGAGCCTGAATACTCATCGTAATAACCGGAGTCTAGATACTCAACAAAAATAACCGGAGCCTGAACGCTCAAAGTAATGACCGGAGTCTGGATACTCAATGTAAATGACCGGAGCCTGAACGCTTAACGTAATGACCGGAGCCTGGGTACTCAACAAAAATGACCGGAGCCTGAACACTCAACGTAATAACCTGAATGCTCAACGTAATGACCGGAGTCTGGATACTCAACAAAAATGACCGGAGCTTGAACGCTCATCGTAATAACCAGACTCTGGATACTCAACGAAAATGATCTGAGCATGAACGCTCAACGTAATGACCGGAGTCTTGTTATTCAACGAAAATGACCGGAGTCTAAACGCCTAACGTAATAACTTGAACGCTCAACGTAATGACCGTAGTCTGGATACTCAACGAAAATGAACGGAGCCTGAATGCTCAACGCAATGACTGGAGTCTGGATACTCAACAAAAATGACCGGAGCTTGCATGCTCAACATAATAACCGGAGTCTGGATACTCAACGAAAATGACCGGAGCCTGAACGCTCAACGTAATAACCGGAGTCTGGATATTCAACGAAAATGACCGGAGCCTGAATGCTCAGCGTAATAACCAGAGTCTGGATACTCAACAAAAATGACCGGAGCCTGAACGCTCAACGTAATGAATGGAGTCTGGATACTAAACTAAAATGACCGGAGCCTGAACACTCAACGTAATCACCGGAGTCTGGATACTCAACGAAAATGATCCGAGCCTGAACGCTCAACTTAATGACCAGAGTCTGGTTACTCAACAAAAATGACCGGAGCCTTAACCCTCAACTTAATGACCGGAGTCTGGATACTCAACGAAAATGATCGGAGCCTGAACGCTCAATGTAATAACCTGAACGCTCAACGTAATAACCGGAGTCTGGATACTCAACGAAAATGATCGGAGCCTGAACGCTTAACGTAATGACTGGAGTCTGGATACTCAACGAAAATGACCGGAGCCTGAACGCCTAATGTAATGACCGGAGTCTGGATACTCAACGAAAATGACCGGAGATTGAACGCTCAACGTAATAACCTGAACGCTCAACGTAATGACCGGAGTCTGGATACTCAACGAAAATGATCGGAGCCTGAACGCTCAACGTAATGACCGGAGTCTGGATACTCAACGAAAATGACCGGAGCCTGAACGCTCAATGTAATGAGCGGAGCCAGGATACTCAACGAAAATGACCGGAGCATGAACGCTCAATGTAATAACCTGAACGCTCAACGTAATTACCGCAGTCTGGATACTCAACGAAAATGATCGGAGCCTGAACGCTCAACGTAATAACCGGAGTCTGGATATTCAACGAAAATGACCGAAGCCTGAATGCTCAGTGTAATAACCGGAGTCTGGATACCCAACAAAAATAACCGGAGCCTGAACGCTCAACGTAACGACCGTAGTCAGGATACTCAACGAAAATGACCGGAGCCTGAACGCTCAATGTAATGACCGGAGTCTGGATACTCAACGAAAATGACCGGAGCTTGAACGCTCAACGTAATAACCTGAACGCTCAACGTAATGACCAGAGTCTGGATACTCAACGAAAATGATCGGAGCCTGAACGCTCAACGTAATGACCGGAGTCTGGATACTCAACGAAAATGACCGGAGCCTGAACGCTCAATGTAATGACCGGAGCCAGGATACTCAACGAAAATGACCGGAGCATGAACGCTCAACGTAATAACCTGAACGCTCAACGTAATGACCGCAGTCTGGATACTCAACGAAAATGACCGGAGCCTGAACACTCAACGTAATAACCGGAGTCTGGATATTCAACGAAAATGACCGGAGCCTGAATGCTCAGCGTAATAACCAGAGTCTGGATACTCAACAAAAATGACCGGAGCCTGAACGCTCAACGTAATGACTGGAGTCTGGATACTAAACTAAAATGACCGGAGCCTAAACACTCAACGTAATCACCGGAGTCTGGATACTCAACGAAAATGATCCGAGCCTGAACGCTCAACGTAATGACCGGAGTCTGGATACTCAACGAAAATGACCGGAGCCTGAACGCTCAATGTAATGACCGGAGTCTGGATACTCAACGAAAATGACCGGAGCATGAACGCTCAACGTAATAACCTGAACGCTCAACGTAATTACCGCATTCTGGATACTCAACGAAAATGATCGGAGCCTGAACGCTCAACGTAATAACCGGAGTCTGGATATTCAACGAAAATGACCGGAGCCTGAATGCTCAGTGTAATAACCGGAGTCTGGATACTCAACAAAAATAACCGGAGCCTGAACGCTCAACGTAACGACCGTAGTCAGGATACTCAACGAAAATGACCGGAGCCTGAACGCTCAATGTAATGATCGGAGTCTGGATACTCAACGAAAATGACCGGAGCTTGAACGCTCAACATAATAACCTGAACGCTCAACGTAATGACCGGAGTCTAGATACTCAACGAAAATGATCGGAGCCTTAACGCTCAACGTAATGACCGGAGTCTGGATACTCAACGAAAATGACCGGAGCCTGAACGCTCAATGTAATGACCGGAGCCAGGATACTCAACGAAAATGACCGGAGCATGAACGCTCAACGTAATAACCTGAACGCTCAACGTAATGACCGCAGTCTGGATACTCAACGAAAATGACCGGAGCCTGAACGCTCAACGTAATAACCGGAGTCTGGATATTCAACGAAAATGACCGGAGCCTGAATGCTCAGCGTAATAACCAGAGTCTGGATACTCAACAAAAATGACCGGAGCCTGAACGCTCAACGTAATGACTGGAGTCTGGATACTAAACTAAAATGACCGGAGCCTAAACACTCAACGTAATCACCGGAGTCTGGATACTCAACGAAAATGATCCGAGCCTGAACGCTCAACGTAATGACCGGAGTCTGGTTACTCAACAAAAATGACCGGAGCCTGAACGCTCAACGTAATGACCGGAGTCTGGATACTCAACGAAAATGACCGGAGCCTGAACGCTCAATGTAATGACCGGAGTCTGGATACTCAACGAAAATGACCGGAGCATGAACGCTCAACGTAATAACCTGAACGCTCAACGTAATTACCGCATTCTGGATACTCAACGAAAATGATCGGAGCCTGAACGCTCAACGTAATAACCGGAGTCTGGATATTCAACGAAAATGACCGGAGCCTGAATGCTCAGTGTAATAACCGGAGTCTGGATACTCAACAAAAATAACCGGAGCCTGAACGCTCAACGTAACGACCGTAGTCAGGATACTCAACGAAAATGACCGGAGCCTGAACGCTCAATGTAATGACCGGAGCCAGGATACTCAACGAAAATGACCGGAGCATGAACGCTCAATGTAATAACCTGAACGCTCAACGTAATGACCGCAGTCTGGATACTCAACGAAAATGACCGGAGCCTGAACGCTCAACGTAATAACCGGAGTCTGGATATTCAACGAAAATGACCGGAGCCTGAATGCTCAGCGTAATAACCAGAGTCTGGATACTCAACAAAAATGACCGGAGCCTGAACGCTCAACGTATTGACTGGAGTCTGGATACTAAACTAAAATGACCGGAGCCTGAACACTCAACGTAATCACCGGAGTCTGGATACTCAACGAAAATGATCCGAGCCTGAACGCTCAACGTAATGACCGGAGTCTGGTTACTCAACAAAAATGACCGGAGCCTTAACCCTCAACGTAATGACTGGAGTCTGGATACTCAACGAAAATGATCGGAGCCTGAATGCTCAATGTAATAACCTGAACGCTCAACGTAATAACCGGAGTCTGGATACTCAACGAAAATGATCGGAGCCTGAACGCTCAACGTAATGACCGGAGTCTGGATACTCAACGAAAATGACCGGAGCTTGAACGCTCAATGTAATGACCGGAGTCTGGATACTCAACGAAAATGACCGGAGCTTGAACGCTCAACGTAATAACCTGAGCGCTCAACGTAATGACCGAAGTCTGGATACTCAACGAAAATGATCGGAGCCTGAATGTTCAACGTAATGACCGGAGTCTGGATACTCAACGAAAATGACCGAGGCCTGAACGCTCAATGTAATGAGCGGAGCCAGGATACTCAACGAAAATGACCGGAGCATGAACGCTCAACGTAATGACCGCAGTCTGGATACTCAACGAAAATGACCGGAGCCTGAACGCTCAACGTAATAACCGGAGTCTGGATATTCAACGAAAATGACCGGAGCCTGAATGCTCAGTGTAATAACCGGAGTCTGGATACTAAACAAAAATAACCGGAGCCTGAACGCTCAACGTAACGACCGTAGTCAGGATACTCAACGAAAATGACCGGAGCCTGAACGCTCAATGTAATGACCGGAGTCTGGATACTCAACGAAAATGACCGGAGCTTGAACGTTCAACATAATAACCTGAACGCTCAACATAATGACCGGAGTCTGGATACTCAACGAAAATGATCGGAGCCTGAACGCTCAACGTAATGACCGGAGTCTGGATACTCAACGAAAATGACCGGAGCCTGAACGCTCAATGTAATGACCGGAGCCAGGATACTCAACGAAAATGACCGGAGCATGAACGCTCAACGTAATAACCTGAACGCTCAACGTAATGACCGCAATCTGGATACTCAACGAAAATGACCAGAGCCTGAACACTCAACGTAATAAACGGAGTCTGGATATTCAACGAAAATGATCGGAGCCTGAATGCTCAGTGTAATAATCGGAGTCTGGATACTCAACAAAAATAACCGCAGCCTGAACACTTAACGTAATGACCGGAGTCAGGATAATCAACGAAAATGACCGGAGCCTGAAAGCTTAACGTAATGACCGGAGTCTGGGTACTTAACAAAAATGACCGGAGCCTGAACACTCAACGTAATAACCTGAACGCTCAATGTAATGACCGGAGTCTAGATACTCAACGAAAATGATCGGAGCCTGAACGCTCAACGTAATGACCGGAGTCTGAATACTCAACGAAAATGACCGGAGCCTGAACGCTCAATGTAATGACCGGAGCCAGGATACTCAACGAAAATGACCAGAGCATGAACGCTCAACGTAATAACCTGAACGCTCAACGTAATGACCGCAGTCTGGATACTCAACGAAAATGACCGGAGCCTGAACGCTCAACGTAATAACCGGAGTCTGGATATTCAACGAAAATGACCGGAGCCTGAATGCTCAGCGTAATAACCAGAGTCTGGATACTCAACAAAAATGACCGGAGCCTGAACGCTCAATGTAATGACTGGAGTCTGGATACTAAACTAAAATGACCGGAGCCTGAACACTCAACGTAATCACCGGAGTCTGGATACTCAACGAAAATGATCCGAGCCTGAACGCTCAACGTAATGACCGGAGTCTGGTTACTCAACAAAAATGACCGGAGCCTTAACCCTCAACGTAATGACCGGAGTCTGGATACTCAACGAAAATGATCGGAGCCTGAACGCTCAATGTAATAACCTGAACGCTCAACGTAATAACCGGAGTCTGGATACTCAACGAAAATGACCGGAGCCTGAACGCTTAGCGTAATAACCAGAGTTTGGATACTCAACGAAAATGACCGGAGCCTGAATGCTCAATGTAATGACCAGAGCCAGGATACTCAACGAAAATTACCGGAGCATGAACGCTCAACGTAATAACCTGAACGCTCAACGTAATGACCGCAGTCTGGATACTCAACGAAAATGACCAGAGCCTGAACACTCAACGTAATAACCGGAGTCTGGATATTCAACGAAAATGACCGGAGCCTGAATGCTCAGTGTAATAATCGGAGTCTGGATACTCAACAAAAATAACTGGAGCCTGAACGCTTAACGTAATGACCGGAGTCAGGATAATCAACGAAAATGACCGGAGCCTGAAAGCTTAACGTAATGACCGGAGTCTGGGTACTTAACAAAAATGACCGGAGCCTGAACACTCAACGTAATAACCTGAACGCTCAACGTAATGACCGGAGTCTGGACACTCAACGAAAATGACCGGAGCCTAAATGCTCATCGTAATAACCAGAGTTTGGATACTAAACGAAAATGATCCGAGCCTTAACGCTCAACGTAATGACCGAAGTCTTGTTACTCAACGAAAATGATCGGAGTCTAAACGCCTAACGTAATAACCTGAACGCTCAACGTAATGACCGGAGTCTGGATACTCAACGAAAATGATCGGAGCCTAAATGCTCAACGTAGTGACCGGAGTCTGGATACTCAACAAAAATGACCGGAGCTTGCATGCTCACGTAATAACCGGAGTCTGGATTCTCAACGAAAATGACCGGAGCCTGAACGCTCAACGTAATAACCCGAGTCTGGATATTCAACGAAAATGACCGGAGCCTGAATGCTAAGCGTAATAACCGGAGTCTGGATACTCAACAAAAATGACCGGAGCCTGAACGCTCAACGTAATGACCGGAGTCTGGATACTCAACTAAAATGACCAGAGCCTGAACACTCAACGTAATCACCGGAGTTTGGATACTCAACGAAAATGATTCGAGCCTGAACGCTCAACGTAATGACCGGAGTCTGGTTACTCAACAAAAATGACCGGAGCCTTAACCCTCAACTTAATGACCGGAGTTTGGATACTCAACGAAAATGACCGGAGCCTGAACGCTCAATGTAATAACCTGAACGCTCAACGTAATAACCGGAGTCTGGATACTCAACGAAAATGATCGGAGCCTGAACGCTCAACGTAATGACCGGAGTCTGGATACTCAACAAAAATGACCGGAGCCTGAACGCTCAATGTAATGACCGGAGCCAGGATACTCAACGAATATGACCGGAGCATGAAAGCTCAACGTAATAACCTGAACGCTCAACGTAATGACCACAGTCTGGATACTCAACAAAAATGACCGGAGCCTGAACACTCAACGTAATAACCAGAGTCTGGATATTCAACGAAAATGACCGGAGCCTGAATGCTTAATGTAATAACCGGAGTCTGGATACTCAACAAAAATAACCGGAGCCTGAACGCTCAACGTAATGACCGAAGTCAGGATACTCAACGAAAATGACCGGAGCCTGAACGCTTAACGTAATGACCGGAGTCTGGGTACTCAACAAAAATGACCGGAGCCTGAACACTCAACGTAATAACCTGAACGCTCAACGTAATGACCGGAGTCTGGACACTCAACGAAAATGACCGGAGCCTGAATGCTTATCGTAATAACCAGAGTTTGGATACTAAACGAAAATGATCCGAGCCTTAACGCTCAACGTAATGACCGGAGTCTTGTTATTCAACGAAAATGACCGGAGTCTAAACGCTTAACGTAATAACGTGAATGCTCAACATAATGACCGGAGTCTGGATACTCAACGAAAATGATCGGAGCCTAAATGCTCAACGTAATGACGGGAGTCTGGATACTCAACAAAAATGACCGGAGCTTGCATGCTCAACGTAATAACCGGAGTCTGGATACTCAACGAAAATGACCGGAGCCTGAACGCTCAATGTAATAACCCGAGTCTGGATATTTAACGAAAATGACCGGAGCCTGAATGCTAAGCGTAATAAACGGAGTCTGGATACTCAACAAAAATGACCGGAGCCTAAACGCTCAACGTAATGACCGGAGTCTGGATACTCAACTAAAATGGTCGGAGCCTGAACGCTCAACGTAATCACCGGAGTCTGGATACTCAACGAAAATGATCCGAGCCTGAACGCTCAACGTAATGACCGGAGTCTGGTTACTCAACAAAAATGACCGGAGCCTTAACCCTCAACATAATGACCGGAGTCTGGATACTCAACGAAAATGACCGGAGCTTGAACGCTCAACGTAATAACCTGAACGCTCAACGTAATGACCGGAGTCTGGACACTCAACGAAAATGACCGGAGCCTAAATGCTCATCGTAATAACCAGAGTTTGGATACTAAACGAAAATGATCCGAGCCTTAACGCTCAACGTAATGACCGAAGTCTTGTTACTCAACGAAAATGATCGGAGTCTAAACGCCTAACGTAATAACCTGAACGCTCAACGTAATGACCGGAGTCTGGATACTCAACGAAAATGATCGGAGCCTAAATGCTCAACGTAGTGACCGGAGTCTGGATACTCAACAAAAATGACCAGAGCTTTCATGCTCAACGTAATAACCGGAGTCTGGATTCTCAACGAAAATGACCGGAGCCTGAACGCTCAACGTAATAACCCGAGTCTGGATATTCAACGAAAATGACCGGAGCCTGAATGCTAAGCGTAATAACCGGAGTCTGGATACTCAACAAAAATGACCGGAGCCTGAACGCTCAACGTAATGACCGGAGTCTGGATACTCAACTAAAATGACCGGAGCCTGAACACTCAACGTAATCACCGGAGTCTGGATACTCAACGAAAATGATTCGAGCCTGAACGCTCAACGTAATGACCGGAGTCTGGTTACTCAACAAAAATGACCGGAGCCTTAACCCTCAACATAATGACCGGAGTTTGGATACTCAACGATAATGACCGGAGCCTGAACGCTCAATGTAATAACCTGAACGCTCAACGTAATAACCGGAGTCTGGATACTCAACGAAAATGATCGGAGACTGAACGCTCAACGTAATGACCGGAGTCTAGATACTCAACGAAAATGACCGGAGCCTGAACGCTCAATGTAATGACCGGAGTCTGGATACTCAACGAAAATGACCGGAGCTTGAACGCTCAACGTAATAACCTGAACGCTCAAAGTAATGACTGGAATCTGGATACTCAACGAAAATGATCAGAGCCTGAACGCTCAACGTAATGACCGGAGTCTGGATACTCAACGAAAATGATCGGAGCCTGAACGCTCAATATAATGATCGGAGTCTGGATACTCAACGAAAATGACCGGAGCTTGAACGCTCAACGTAATAACCTGAACGCTCAACGTAATGACCGGAGTCTGGATACTCAACTAAAATGACCGGAGCCTGAACGCTCATCGTAATAATCAGAGCCGGGATACTCAACGAAAATGATCTGAGCCTGAACGCTCAACGTAATGACGGGAGTCTTGTTATTCAACGAAAATGACCGGAGCCTGAACGCTCAACGTAATGACCGGAGTCTGGATACTCAACGAAAATGACTGGAGTCTAAACGCTCAAGATAATAACCTGAACGCTCAACGTAATGACCGGAGTCTAGATACTCAACGAAAATGATCGGAGCCTGAATGCTCAACGTAATGACCGGAGTCTGGATACTCAACAAAAATGACCGGAGCTTGCACGCTAAACGTAATTACCGGAGTCTGGATACTCAACGAAAATGACCGGAGCCTGAACGCTCAACGTAATAACTGGAGTCTGGATATTTAACGAAAATGACCGGAGCCTGAATGCTCAGCGTAATTGTTGCACCCCAAATTTTGACCCCTTAGATTCTCATTATCATTTTAGGAGCATACTTATGAACTTTCTAACCTTAATCCAGTACAAGTCTATCTTTGTCAAGTTGCAGATGAATCAGGGTTTCGTGCAGTCAAAATCAAAACGTCAGGGTTTGTGATTAGTCAATGTTTTGGGCTCATTCAAATAGGAAACAAGGTCAAGGATATTACATAATGTCAATTGAGAAGCCAATGTGAGGTTGTTACCCCAGAATTCAGAGCAGTACATTTCAGAGCACCCGATTAGGGTTTTGGACCAGTAAAAGTCAACCGTAGTTTGACTTTGATGTTGTAAGGTGTTTAAATGATGGGATTGTGATTCATGAAGTTCATATAGCCTAATAAGGTGCATCCAAGAATTTTCAAGGTCTCAGGATGTCCAGAATGTCAACAGGCGACTCGGTAATCACCGATCGGTCGTACGGTTGATCGAAAAGTCAACTCTCCAAATTTTATGCATTGGACTTCAAGTTGTGAAACAAAGTTGTTCGTTATGTCATATTGGACTTGCATATCAATTTTCATGACCATTGGATCAAGGATGAAGGAGTAATCAAAAAATTAGGAAATTAGGATTTTGAAAAGGGCTAAACCATAACGCCTTAACCACGCATCCAATTGAGTTGGTTCAAAGCTCATTTGGAAGCTCTTGACAAGTCCTACAAAAGTCCCTAAATGGTCCATGATCAGAAAATGCATAGATTTTGAGTTATGGTCAAATTCATTTCAAGAGGGGAAAAAGACTTAGGAAATTTTCATTTTTTAAGCTCATTTTTAGCAACTTTTGAGGGTTTTTTGGCCAAGTTACTTTGAGAAATTGAAACTCATGAAAACATGAATGCTTTAGATCTATGTGAGGGCTTTCTAAATTGTACTAGAACATCTCAAGAGGAGTTATGAGCAGAAAGTTACATAGGTGCAAAGTTGAGGGTTTCACATAATAGTCCCACATTGGCCAAATTTTCAAAGTGACCTACTTCATAAATTCTGCCAATTTTGGTTGATCCAACTTGTTATGTTTGACATATTAGATGTGTGTGGCATGAGAAAATAGCAAGTTATGCAGGAAACATCATAAAACCAAGTTTAGAGTTCATTGCCTTGCAAGTGGGCAACTTGCACCAAAGTTGAAAATTCAAAGCATGAGGTGGAAAGTGAGCTACACCAGCCACACCCCTACACTTCCTATCCTGATAACAACATCAAAAAATTCAGTAGAACATTGACAAATGAAGCCTTGGGACAGAGCCAATAGAAAACCCTCCAAGGGAGGTTTTCTCAAAATATCTCCAAACTTTCTTCAAAGTGAAGCAACCTCACTCCATTTGCCTATAAAAGGAGAGTGTTTTCACCTCATTTAGAACACAAAACATCTGCTAAAAACCATAAAGAACTTCTGTCATCACTCTTCCACACCTTTGCATCAATTTCTCAAAATCACAAAATCCACAAAAACTCCAAAATCTGTCTTGAGGAGAATTCTGCCCAAACTTAGTTCTACCCTTTCAAGCACCTCAACCACCCTCAACACAACTTCTAAATGACATATAGAAGGTGTATGATCCATTGAACCATAAAAAAACCACAAGAATCAAAAAGTCAAACTTGTTCCTACCATACTTTAACCAAAAGCCATCAAACTCACCATATTTCATTCCATACACATTCTTGGCATTCCAATCACTCTAACACCTCACCAATGATGTTTCCCAACTGCCAAAACCATTAGCAACCATTGGAGACTCATATTTTCTCATTTAGCATCACAAGTGTATTATTGCTTAAAAGTGAAGTAAGGTTCAAGGCAAGGAAGATCAAGATCTCTGGTTTTCTAGGAGTATTTTTGTTTGCTCAAGTTTACTACCACAGGTATGTAGCATTCAGACCATTTCTTTTCATTATCATGTCATGAGCATCATTTTTATGTTTTGCCTAAAAAGCTCATTGTCACTTTGTAACATATACACACCACAATGCCAAAACTGTGGAGAATTGAAGTTTGTTGGTTCTAACCTATGTGCTATCATGCTTGTGTTATGAAATATGTGTTTGTTGATTCCATTTTGGAAGTGCTCTGTTGCTATCAATATTTTCAGAACAGTATGCACACACCAAATATCATATTCTGTTTGCATTAGTTTTTGTGGGAAAGATTACAAAAGGTGTTGGCTTGACTTGATTGTTACCTGGTTTGGCCATTATGTTTTGATGTAGTTGATTATGTTCAGCTATGTACATTTCTCTCTAAATCCAACATTTGATCAATTCTGCCAAAGCATAGCAGTTGACATGTCATTTTTTGCATAGACACTCCAACTGACCTTTTCACTCTTTGAGCATGTTTGTATGATCATTTAAAAGATGTTTGCATCTTCACTTTTCTCAATTTGAGCATAAAAATGATTTTGGGTATTTAGCATGAAATTGAAAATTGCATTTGTGCAACTCATAAGCTACTTTCTGCATAAGCTGATTTCTCATTGAAAGCATCTTTCAAACACCTCATACCACTTATTTGGAAGTTGAGCTGCACCTTTAAAAATGCATTTTTATCCAACTTTTGCACTTAGCATACTACTTTCATAAGCCTATGTGCATTTTGCCAATTCTTTGCATCAATCCTCTCTAAATGTTATATATGTGCTGTGTGTATAAGCCATCAAGCCAGAACTTGCATAGAAATCAAAATTGCATTCTTCATGCATCTTTGTGTTGGACCAAAATGCAGTCAGTACACCGTTTTTCAAAACAGATGGATTTGAGCTTTCTTATGTGCATAACCTCACTCAGTAGGATGTATTTGATATGAACGTATGTTGGATTTGATCTCCTTGTGTTTTAACACCAACTGTCATCATGCTTGCTCATCATTCTTTGCCAATTTTGCATCTCATATACCATATCATCACACAACCTGATTTATGCACCTTTCACTACACAAACTCCCTCCATAGCATCATTATATCATGTTTATATGTTTGATTTGCTTTGAAACTATGTGAAAAAAACTGTCCATTTGAAAGTGCATTCTTTCCTCATTCTTGCATTTCAACATGCCACTTGCCATTTCTGAATGAACCAAGTTAATTTGAGTTGATAATATCCTTGATAATCATGTTTAAATGTTGTGTATGTGCTTAGCATGGTTTAAGAGTGTTTGAATTGTTTGGAAAATCTCAAAATGCACCCCATTTCATCAACATACAGCAGCTATCGTTTTTTTAAAAAGGATGAGAATTTCAGAAAATTAATACCACCATCATGTTCCTCGTATTTTTCTAGTCAAGATACATATAAATTTTGTCTCATTTGGATAAGCGACGAGAAAGTTACGATACAAAACGTATTTGGTTTTGTTGTGTGTTTTTTGCCCAGCCATGAATTCATTTACCCTTATTATTTTAAGGTGTGGCTTTTACAAACGGATGTATAGCCACCCCAGTGGTAAGAACATGCGCCTTGTACCCTCTTGTCCTGAGTTCGACCCTTGAGGAGGGCAACTCTTTTGTACATTTTTGTTATTTTTCATATAAACTTCAAAAATTCGTATCTCACTCGTTTTTTATCGTTTTTCGTCCGTTCTTTTTCTATTGTGTTCATATTTATGTCTATTTTCATTCCATGTTTTTATTTTTCATGTATTCATTTTTTATCACTTAGTTTGGCTATGTGTAAATTATGCGCGTTTTGCGATTGCGTAATTGCAGATGAATTTCTAAGTAGTTCCTTTCAATATTTTTTCTTGAAATTTGTTTGAATCCATGTCCATACATGTTAGTTAACATGCTAGGATTTGGTTTTTGGTTGTTACCATTTCATCTGTTGATTTTCATTCAGTGCGAACTGTCGTCACAATATCGATCTTTTTCATCTGTTAACTGTTATCACCATGTTTCATCCTCATCTTTTCTTATTGTTTAAATTGGTTGTCACCATGAACATGCTTTACATTGATTGTTATCTTGTTTAGCATTTATTTTCTTTTTTCCCCACGCGACAAAACTCGTTAAATTCTCGTCTGAATCGCCTCCCCTTTTCTCCCTCCAAAGGAAGGTCTGTCCACTTGACCCTCATGTCAAGAATAATTCATTCATCTTCCCTCGACTTTGTTAAGTCAATTTAAACCTTAGCTTAGAAACCTTTAGACTTTTCTTTGAGTCTAAGAGACCCGCCTGTACTAGGAGTGTTCTTCAACTAGAACCCTAGGAAAGAGTTCGTCAACTCTGTGTAAGAATCATCGTCATGATTTCTTACTTCCCCTTTTGAATACTACAACTTAGAATAGGGAGTTTTGTTAAACTCCACACAAACATTGTCATGTTTGTTTCCTCTTGAACCTTGATCGTCATCAAGTGTTCATCTTCACTTGTGAGGTGAACTACGATTGCTCTGATTCTATCCTAGTCAGGATACGTAGGCAGAAGATGCGACGTCTTTGCGAGCAAACTTAGGAAACCACTTAGGACTTTATTTATTTTTATCTTATCCCTTACTCATAGCACAATTCACAAACTTAGCAATCAATCAAACAAAAGGTTCCTGTAGAGTATTACAGATATTTACGGTGCTAATACCTTCCCTAGATATAACTAACCCCCGATCCCCGAATCTCTTAAAGCGTTGTCGTTACATCGCGAAAAAGGTTTTTCTTTATTTAGACCTTTCCTTTGGATAAAATAAAGTCCGGTTGTAAAAGAATTAAGATTCAAGTTAATTAATAGCTTGATATCCAATTTTCACTGCAACAGAAATGGCGACTTCACTGGGGATGATCTTTATTTTGAGGGTTTAGCCTATCTTGTTTGAATACTTGCTTATTTGTGAATACTTGTAAATATGTGCATATGTGCTCTGTTGGTTCTTGGGAATTTTGAATGGTGAGACAACACTATACCCGTGTTTAAGCGTACTTATGATAGAACGGTGGTATATTCAAGGAGACTTATAGGGAGTTGATTTCCGACCAAGTTAACTTGAGAAAACCTCTACTCAGTAGAGGCCCTTCTGAGAGTTAGTATTGTTGATCGAGTATTCGTGAAAACAATGCTACTTTCTACATGGGAGCCCGTGATACTGAGGACCTTTAGATTACCTTTTCCCCCACTATGGCTTTATTAGGATGTAGTGCGATGACTATAAGGAAGTAATTCCAAAGTAGTTGATACGCGATACTACACTTGGACGAGACTCTCTTGAGAATATTATCGACCACCAAGTATTTGGGAAATTCATAATATCTGAAAGATGGGTCGAGGACTCCGAGAACTCTTTTAGAACCTTGTTCTGCAGTTGTGGAAACCTTAGTACATACCTTTAAGGTGGGTAGACCTTGACTCCTTGCTCATATTCTCCAAACCAAAATCTTTATCTGTTTATCCATGTGTATATGTGAATCTGTGCTTACATGTGTTTATGCATTCATGCATTCATGAACATCATATCATAAAAGTTTCATGGAACTCAGATCTCTTGTTTGTAAACATTAGGATCATCATGGACAGTGGAAAAAAGAAAACCATGAAGTACACTTACAAAAGTCCTAACTTGGTTGACATAGAGAGATTGAGCACCTTGATAACAGATACTGAAGGATTCAAGAGCAGGTACGGGAACTTATTGTCATTGTTGAGGGTAAAAAGGAAGATGGATCTGGGACTTCTCTCCACACTCCTCCAGTTTTATGATCCACTCTATCATTGTTTCACTTTTCCTGATTATCAGCTGGTACCTACACTTGAGGAATATTCTTGCTTGATTGGTTTACCTATTCTTGAAGACTCTCCTTTTACAATCATGGAGAAGGACCCTAAGGAAGAAGAAATTGCTAAAGCAACGCGTTTGGGATTGGTAGATATTCAGAAAAATATGGTTACTAAAGGAGGAGTCTTTGGTTTGACTGCAGAGTTCTTGGTCGGAAAGGCACAATATTATGCTGATCACTTGAGTATGGATACATTCGAAGCTATTCTTGCCTTGCTCATTTATGGGATCTTCTTGTTTCCAAGCTTTGATAACTTTGTGGATCTCAATGCCATCAAGATATTCTTGAAGAAAAACCTCGTGCCTACTTTACTAGCTGACGCATATCATTCGGTTCACTTGAGAAATCTACATAAAGGAGGAATGATTGTCTGTTGTGTCCCGTTGCTATATAAGTGGTTTATTTCTCACTTACCTAAGGCTCATGCTTTTTGGAAAGAAGGTTGGTGGTCTCAGAAGGTTATGGCTCTTACTCACTCTGACATTGATTGGTACAGCCGTAGTTACGATGGGATAAAAATCATTGACAGTTGTGGAAGCTTTGGTAACGTACCTCTTCTAGGTACAAGTGGAGGAATCAGTTATAGCTCTGTTCTCGCTTGCCGTCAGCTTGGATATCCTTTGAAGGACAAACCAAACAGCGCCCATGTAGAGAATATTTTCTTTAAAGGAGAATCAGAATTGAAAGGGGAAATTCTGAAAGCTTGGGGACATGTACACAAGAAAGGAAAGGAAGACTTAGGGAAACCTAATTGCGTCTCTCTCGAGCCTTATCTCCAATGGGTCCGAAAGAGAGCTATTCAGATGAAGATGCCTTATTCTTAGCAGAAACCCATGGCTTTAGAGGAAGAGCACACAATGATCTTTATGTCTGAAGAGGAGAAGTTAAAGATTGCTTTGAGGAAATCACAACAAACTGAAGTAGCCTGGAAATACAAGTACCAAGTGGCCATGGAAGAGAATGATGAACTCCGTAGACAACTACAGGTGAAAGATGAAGAATTGGTTGCTTATAAGAAGAGGAAGACACAGGAAGGCTTACCTTCTTTCAGCTCTCAGCCAACTCCATGAAAACTGGTCGTGGACAAACTCGTTCTCGAGAAGACTCAGATGGAAGAAGAAATCAAGAAACTCAAAGCAAAAGAAGATTTTTATTTAGAATACTGTCAGCCTTATATTTAGGACTTTTGTAAAATGTACTAGATGTTTTGTAATGCAATCTTAAAAATCAATGAAATGAAATGATGTTTTAATCTGAGTTCCATGAAACCTTTGCATTTGCATTTTCATTAATTAATCATTCAAGGAACTAAAGATTGTTTTGCAGATATTATAGGATGGATTTTGGAAAGAAAGAAGAGGTTGTGCTCCGAAGACCAAGATTGGAGAACTTGAAGAAACTGGTAAGTTTAGTAGAAGACCCCGAGGCATTCAGAGAAAGGCATGGGAATATGCTGTCGTTTCTAGAAGTTCAAGTGTGCGAAGAGATGTTATCCGCACTCGTGCAATTCTATGATTCAACCTATCATTGTTTCACGTTTCCAGATTATCAGTTGCTACCATCTTTGGAAGAGTATTCCGCCCTTATGGGAGTAGGCGTTACTCCTAGCCCATTTTCTGGAAGAGAGGGGACTCCTAATGGAAGAGAAATTGCAGAGGCCGCGTATTTGGAGTTGGACGAAGTACGGTCTCATATGGGTGCTAAAGGAGGGTTGTATTGATTTTCAGCTATGTTCCTATATGAAAAAGCTTAGAGCTATGCCTTGTCAAAGAATACTGAAGCATTTGAGGCCATCCTGGTTTTACTCATTTATGGAATGTTCCTGTTCCCAACTGCTAGTGATTTTGTGGACGCAGATGCGATCAATCTTTTCTTGATCAAAAATCCTGTACCTACCTTGTTGGCTGACACTTACTTTACCCTCCACCGAAGGAACCGTTATGGGGTTGGACGAATTGAATGTTGCACCGTTCTCCTGCACAAGTGGTTTATTTCACACTTGTCAGAAATTCCAGCCATCTGGGATAAGCAAAATGGACTCTCATGGACAGAAAAGCTGCTATTGCTCAAACACTCAGATATTAAGTGGTACGATCCTATGTATGGAGGAATTGCCATGATCCAAAGCTGTGGAGATTTCCCGAATGTACCGCTTATCAGCGTCAATGGTTGCATCAGCTATAATCCTATTCTGGCTCGTCGACAGTTGGGGCACCCCATGGAAGATGAACCAGACCCAGACTTTTTGAGAAGCTTTTATCTTGAAGAGGGGAAGAATCCCGCTTATAGGGCTCGAATTATGTATGCTTGGCGTTATGTCCACACAAGGGGAGTAACTGCCCTAGGTCCCCACGACACTACTGTTTAAGAATCTTACCTATCATGGGTAAGAGAAGCGGCAATGAAGATGTTCTATACTCGCTTTGAGCCTGACTCACCCAAGCCTACTCTCGTAGAAGAATTGAAAGTTGCTTTGGCAAAAGCTGAGAAAGAAGGAAAAACTTGGAGAGATAAGTATTTCAAGGCTATGCAAGAGAAGGAAGAGCTTCAAGAATTTATTTGTCAAGGTGGGAAGAGAAGTCAGCCAGAAGACAAAGGGCCATCCAACCAGAAGATTTAGAATCCTTTTGCTTTCTATTTCATTGCATCATGTATTTTGTATTAAAGACTTGTATTTCAGTTCCAGATTTGTTGTTGTTAAACTTTCAGTTGTTAATCTATGAATACTTTGAATTTGCTTATCTCCCCATTGTTATAATTTTTGCAAATATTTCTTTGGATTCCTTGAATGATTAATTTTGCATTGTTACATTTTTGCATTCATAAGCATTGCATGTGCATGTTCTTGTGTTGTGTCTCATCTCACTATCTTGTCTCCAGAAAGAATCACACTGAACCGCCAACATTGATACAACACCCGAGCCCAAGCTCGCTTAAGGATGGAAGAACAGAACTTAGATGTGGACAGAATCGACAATGAACTCGGAGAGCTCCAAGGAGGTATGGGGAAGATTATGGAAGCATTGCAAGCTATCCGCGCATAGTTGGACACTCAAGCCACCGTTATCTCTGAAATCACTGCAGATCCAATCCCAACGGCTGTTACTATTGCAAACGTGCCAACTTATAGGTTACCTCCAGGCTTTGTACCTCCACCAAGAGTCACTCAGTAGACAGTTTCCCTAGGGGGAGAAGTTCCCCAGGCAATTCCTACATATACTCCAGCTGCTGTACAGATTTAGGCACGCCCTGTGTTCCACAATCCGCCATCCGTGTACGAAGGTCTTGATGGGGATGAAGAAGAGAGTGGGTTACATGACAAATTGAAAGAAAGTGTTGAAACTATAGGAAGAAAGGTCCGAGCAATGGAAGGGAACGATATCTTTGGTACTGACGCCAGAGATATGTGTCTAGTATCCGGATTGGTGATTCCACCTAAGTTTAAAGTTCCAAGTTTCGATCAATATTCTGGTGCAACCTGTCCTCGCACACATCTAATCATGTATTATCGAAGAATGGCTGTGCACGTCGAAGACGACAAGTTAATGATCCACTGTTTCCAAGATAGTTTGAAAGGGGCTTCGGCCAAGTGGTATTTAAGTTTAGACCAATCGAGGATTCACAATTTCCAAGACCTGGCTGACGCTTTTATGAAGCACTATAAGTACAACATGGATATGGCCCCGGATAGAAGACAATTGTTAAGCCTGTCATAGAAAAGTACAGAATCGTTTAAAGAGTACGGGCAACGGTGGAGAGTGACGACATCTCAAGTGGAACCTCCTCCGAATGAAAAAGAATTAACAGACTGGTTTGTTGACACGGTAAGACCAGAGTTTTCTGAAAAAATGATCAGTAGTGTGTCTGCAAGTTTTTCTGATATCGAAGCCGTGGGAGTAAGAGTAGAGTTGGGAATGAAGAACGGAAAGGTAGCCAGCAGTACCAGCAGTTCCAGTAACAACAATGTCAAGAAGGTTAATAGTGGTTTTCACAAAAAGAAGGAAGGTGAGACAAATGCAATAATGGGAAGAAGGAATCATATTTTGAGACCACCGTATCAGCATTACCAGCAGCCTCAACAAGGGTTTTTTCAGCAAGTTCAGCCAAATTATACTCAGCAAATTCAGCAACAGCGACCAGTATACCTGGTACAGTATGCCCAATAACAATATGTGGCAGTTGTAGCCCCAGCATTTAACCATCCTGGCCCAAGTTATCAGTCAGGGCAGCCAGCGCCCGCATATCAACCAAATCAACAAGGGTATCAACGAGCGCCCAACGCTCCGCCCTACCAACAAAACCATCGGCAGAGAGTTCAACAACCCAGACAGAATTATCAAAACCGGAGGCCAACCACAAAACCTCCACTTCCACAAATACCAATGACATACACAGAATTATACCCTTCTTTAGTTCACCAAGGTTTGATAACAACAAGGCCACTGAATCCAGATACAACATCTCCCCATTACAACCCAAATGCTCATTGTGCTTTTCACGAAGGTGCCGCTGGCCACGACTTGGAGGGGTGCTTTGCTTTGAAACATCTTGTGAGAGAGTTGATGGAGAAGAAAATCTTGTCTTTTGATGATATACCACCAAATGTTAAAAGTAATCCACTACCAAATCACGGAGGGGTCAATGCAATAGAAGGGTCAGATGAGAAAGTTGACGATGTGACGAAGATCAGAACACCGTTGAAAACATTACATAAGAAGTTGTCAAAAGTAGGGTTGTTTAAAAGCAGGCATTATAACTGTAAAGAATGTTCTGTTGACTCTAGTAGGTGTGATGTGATACGAAAGGATATACAAAGATTGATGAATGAGGGGATATTTCAGGTATGTAGTCCAGTAAGGAAAGAAGAAGTTTCTGTGATTGAGCCCGTTTTTGATCTGTCCAAGAAAAAAGAGAAAGTTCCGGTATTCAACAAAAGTGTGAAGCCTATCTTCAACAAAACTGCTATTGGTCAGCCTCGACCAATTGTAGTCCAAAAACCAAGACCATTTCCTTATGATAACACAAGGGCCGTTTCGTGGAAATACAACGTGACCGTGATAGACCAAGAATCAAGAAGGGTTGTTCAGACAGATGATCAGATGGATGTAACAAACATTGCAGGCACTAGCAAAATGACCCGTAGTGGTCGTATCTATCAACCGAAAGTGGCAGTAGCTATTCCCAAAGAAGTTACTCCCACCATAATAACCAAAGAAAGAGAAACTCCGAGCACAGAAGAAGGAAATGATGAGGAATTTTTGAGAATTATTCGAAGAAGTGATTACAAAGTGATAGATCAGCTTCATCAGACGCCATCAAAAATATCAATCTTATCACTCTTGATAAATTCTCCGACTCACAGGGAAGCATTACAAAAAGTGTTGAGCCAGGCCCATGTAATGAAATATATTTCTCTTGGTCAGTTTGATTCGGTAGTGGCCAACATCACAGCATGCAACACGTTGAGTTTCAGTGATGCTGAATTGCCGAAAGAAAGACGTAATCATAACCGTGCGCTGCACATCTCTATCAAATGCCAAGAAGACACTCTAGCCCGAGTACTAGTCGACACAGGATCCTCATTAAATGTACTACCCGCAAGGTCACTCGCCAGATTAGCATATGCAGGGGCAGAGATGAAGCCAACATCATTGATTGTAAAAGCTTTCGATGGTTCAAGAAGAACGGTTATTGGTGAAGTAGAGTTACCAATTTTGGTGGGACCCCATGAATTCAACATTGTGTTTCAAGTGATGGACATTAATCCGGCTTACAGTTGTTTATTAGGATGTCCTTGGATCCATGAAGCTGGGGCAGTAACTTCAACCCTGCATCAGAGAATGAAGTTCGTGGTAAAAGATAAACTGGTAATTGTACATGGTGAAGAAGAACGAATGGTTATCAATCTGTCATCATTTCGGTACATTGAAGCAGATGAAGACGCACTAGAGACTTTGTTTCAGGCACTGGAAATAGCCAATACAGTGATATTAGAGGAAACAGTGGTGAAGAGTGGTCCATCTTTTACATCCGCTCAGAGGGTCAAGTCGACACTGAAAGAGGGCATTCCTGCAGGTTGGGGAGAGATTATCGAAGTCAAACCGAAGATGGATCGCCAGGGGTTAGGTTACAAACCAACTCATGATGAAGCACAAACACATGACAAAGGGCGTCCGAAGACTATACAAGAAGTATTCATCAGCGGAGGTTTCCAAGTTAGTGCTGTGGAAGAAGATTTTAAAGATGAAGACCTTGAGCATTTAGTATATCATTGCAACACTGTCTTGAGCAACTGGGAAGCTATTGAGATTCCTTTGTTTTTTCCTGAGGCAAAGTAATTTGTTTGTCTTTCTTTTCTTGTTTTGTTTTAAATCTCCATAGCCATGCCCAAGGCTATAGGAATGTTTTGTAAGGGCCCCATGCTTTCAAAGAAAATCAATGAAAATGAACTATTTTGTTAATTTCTTTATGTTATTTCCTTTACTGCTTTTGCTTTCATTTTAAAATGAAAAATGGCAATCTTAAAAAGCCAAAACATTATTTCTCTGTTATGTGCTGCATTTATCTTTGTGTGTTTTAATAAAATTAAGCCATTCCCACCTGCAGCAATGTTCAAAACCCCATTGAATCCTATGACCGTGCATTTCCTCCTGACCTTAATTCACCAATTTACCAAGCTGAAGACGAGGATGAAGACTGTGAAATTCCTGATGAACTGGTAAGATTGGCCCAAAAAGAGGATGCAGAGCTTCAACCCTATAAGGAACAGGTAGAAGTTATCAACCTTGGTACCGAAGAAGATAGGAAAGAGGTCAAAATTGGGGCAAGTCTAGGGGCAAAAGTCAAACAGCAACTAGAAGAACTCTTGAAAGAATATGTGGATGTATTCGCTTGGTCCTACCAGGATATGCCAGGTTTAGACACTGATATAGTGGTCCACAAGTTACCACTCCGGCCCGAATGTCCACCAGTTAAGCAAAAGCTTCGAAGAACCAGACCCGACATGGCTCTCAAAATTCAAGATGAGGTGAAAAAACAGATAGATGCAGGTTTCTTAGCAGTCTCCAAATACCCTGAGTGGGTAGCCAACATTGTTCTTGTGCCAAAGAAAGATGGGAAAGTTAGGATGTGCATGGATTATCGAGATCTAAATAAAGCCAGTCCAAAGGATGACTTTCCACTGCCACATATTGACACATTAGTAGACAACACAGCCCATTTTGAAGTATTCTCTTTTATGGATGGTTTCTCCGGGTACAATCAAATCAAAATGGACCCAGATGACATGGAGAAGACTACATTCATCACTCCTTGGGGGACCTATTATTACAAAGTTATGCCGTTTGGGTTGAAAAACGCAGGTGCTACGTATCAAAGGGCCATGGTAACTTTATTTCATGATATGATGCACAAGGAAATAGAAGTATATGTTGATGATATGATAGCCAAATCTCAAAGCGAGGAGGACCATTTGGAACATCTTTTGAAATTGTTTAAGAGACTCAGGAAATATCAATTGAGACTGAATCCAGCCAAGTGTACCTTTGGGGTAAGATCTGGGAAATTACTCGGTTTCATTGTCAGCCATCGAGGGATTGAAGTAGATCCATACAAAGTCCGAGCCATTCAAGACATGCCAGCTCCACAAACAGAAAAGCAAGTCAGAGGTTTTCTTGGAAGACTGAACTACATATCCAGATTTATTTCCAATATGACTCCTACTTGTGAGCCCATTTTCAAATTGTTACGCAAGGACCAGACAGTTGTTTGGAATTCAGATTGTCAACAAGCATTTGATAAGATCAAGGGTTACCTACAAGAGCCTCCGATCTTAATACCTCCAGTTCCAGGAAGACCTCTCTTCATATATTTAACAGTGCTTGAGAATTCAATGGGTTGTGTGTTAGGCGAGCAGGACAAATCTGGACGAAAAGAACATGCGATCTATTATTTGAGCAAGAAGTTTACTGATTGTGAAAGCAGATATTCACTTCTGGAGAAAACTTGTTGTGCTTTGGCATGGGCTGCTAAACGTTTGAGGCAGTACATGATTTGTCATACCACTTTGTTGATTTCAAAAATGGATCCAATAAAGTATATTTTTGAGAAGCCTGCTCAGACTGGAAGGCTCGCCCGTTGGCATATGTTATTATCCGAATATGACATCCAGTACGTAGCTCAGAAGTCTATCAAGGGTAGTGTTTTGTCGGAATATCTTGCAGATCGACCAGTGGAAGATTATGAGCCTCTCAAATTTGATTTCCCAGATGAGGACATTATGTTGGTAAAAGATTGTGAAGAGCCAAGTTCTGATGAGATTCCGCCAGAAGGTCTTTGGTGGAAAATGATGTTCGATGGTTCCTCCAACTACAGTGGGCATGGTGTAGGCGCCGTGTTAATGACTCTGGAAGTTGGTTACACTCCATTCACAGCCAGATTGGATTTTGACTGTACAAACAATATCACTGAATATGAAGCTTGCATTCTCGGCCTCCAGGCAGCTATCGACCTCAAAATCAAACTTCTTGAAGTCAGTGGGGATTCAGCTTTGGTTATTTATCAGGTTACTGGAGAATGGGAAACTAGACATGAAAACTTGATTCCTTATAGAGCCTATATTGTCAAAATGATGGAATATTTCGATGAAATCACTTTCAAGCATGTCCCGAGATCTGAAAATCACATTGCCGATGCCCTAGCCATGCTGGCCTCGATGTGGAATGTCAGGGATGTCAATGATGCCACTCTCATCAGAATTGAACGCAAGACTGAGCCTGCCTACTGTCAAATGATTGAAGAAGAGACTAATGATTGTTGCACCCTAAACTTTGCTCAACCTATTTCACCTGGTTTATGTTCCAATTGCATTATCATTTGCATAGTCACATCATGTACATGGTCCAATCATTTGCATATCATAACATAGCAAGTTATATAGCAGGGGATCAAGTGCCATCCTTATCTAAAGAAGCACATCAAGGGGCCTTATTCAAGCTGAAGAACATCCAAGTCATCAAGGAATGGGTTGAAGCTTTGAGGAGATTTGAGTGTCAACAAGTGGATTTCTCTCCTAACTTGAGATGTATTGAGGGTCATCAATGGGGTATGAAGCAAGGAATTATGAATTTGAGGTGTGTATGGATCCCATGGGAGGCCTAGAGAGCCCTATTGATGCTTAGACAAGTCATGGTATCAAGTTCAAGAACCACAATTGAGGTGTGTACAAGTAGGGTTTTCATCTGGGTAACCCTAGGTCAAGGAGAGTAAAAAAGAGTACCAAGACCTAGCTCTAGGTCATGGAAGTCATAGGTTGAGATGTTAAAGCATGTGTATGGATGAGTCAAGATCAAGTTCAAGGGAATCAAGAGTGGTTGGAGGTGTTTGAGACAGGGTTCCTAGGGTAAAATCCCCTGTATAGCAATGGACTTCCAAGCCACATAAGTCAAAATACAAGTTTCAAATGGATTCTTGGCAAACATAAAACTTGTAGGCTTCTAAATAGATTTAATTTGAGTACTAGAAGTCTTCAAGAAGATTTGTAGAACTCATGTTATGGTTCTTGCAAGTTATGGGTCACCAGAGGACATTGAAATTTATCTGTGAAAGTCACTTGACTTCCAAGCAACTTTTTCCCATCAAGGAGTTTTCAAATGGATTCTTGGCCAACATAAGAATTGTAGGGCTTGATCTTACCTTTAATTTGAGTACTAGAATTCCTCAAGAAGATTTGTGGAACTCAAGTTATGGTCTTGGCAATCCAGGGGTATTTTGGGAAAGTTGAATTATAAGTCATTTTTCAACATAGGTCAAAATCTCTATCTTTCACTCCTCAAATGAAGAAATGTCCAACATGAGATGTGCTTAAAATGATGTTTTTAGGTCAGATAAGGAGTAATGGGTGATTGAAATGGCTTGCTTCACAAAATGATCCAAAATGGCCTAAAAAGAATGATTTTTCAAATGATTCAAAGGAAGGAAATTGGGATTTTTGGATTATGAGACATACACATGGCATATGGGTAGTCATTTTGAATGGAAATTTGATTCTAAACACAATGACATTTCCACATTTTTGAATTGAGGCTTAATTTCATGACTTGTTTTGTAAAATGCTTACTTACATTACAAGTTACAATGCCAAAACAAGAATCAAAGCATTTCAGGTCAAGCCAACTATCCATTCACACTCACAAACCCATTTGCAGTTGGATAGAACATTCTAGAGCAAGCTGGAAGCTCAGAATCGTGACTGTAGCATTGGACTTTCATGGCCATGACAGAATTTTGGATCAACAGATTTGGGCCTGAATTGGGTTGCAAAAGCCCACAAATGGTTTCTATTTAAGCTCTAGAATGTTTCCAGATGAAGTTTGGTGAAGAATTCATGGAGAGAGTGAAGATAGCAAGTTGAGTTTCAAGGGTTCTAACTGAAAACGGTTTTGGAGTTTGGATCAAGATCAAGCCAAATTGAAGTGCCTAGAAGCTTCATCTTGCTTCACTGATCGTGTTTGAAGAGTTGCAAAGCTTGAATCCCTCATCTTCTACCTCTTTTGAGTCAATTTTCACAGGTATGTAACCTTTGAATTTCATCTTGATCTAGGCTGAACTAGGGAGATTCTTGCATATGGTTAGGGTTTAGATGGAACCTAGGTCGTTTCTGGATAGGAATTGGAGCAGTTAGAGACATTCCAAGATGACATGTGATTTCTGTTTGAGCACGAATTGAGTTGATCCTAAGGCTATGAACTGATTTGGATAGATCATTAGGATGTACAAAACATGAGGATCATTTCTGTGGATTCAATTTTGCAAATGGTGATGGTTGAGTTTTTGGCATATTCTGAAGATGGCTTCGTGTTTTAATTTCCATTAAGAATTGGATGAAATGGATGTGATATTCGTGATCCTGGTGATTTTCTGAGTGAGATAGGTATAAGGTTCATCAGTTTTGGTCACCTGAGTTTGGGACCTCATCGGAGAAGACGGTGGAAACCACCGTGAACCACCGTCTGGAATTTGCCTCAGGTCACCTGAGTTTTGGGGAAGACGATGCCTGAAGCGTTGGATCAAGTTGACTCATTGACTGGGAAGCGTGATCGTGTGGACATGATTCAATCTCAGATTTCCCTCTTTAATCAATACGCTGCGTTTCATTAATCCCAGTCAGCGTGTGACTGGGATGCCATCTGGTCCTCACGTGGACGCGCCTCAATGCTTGGATTTGATTACCAGTTTCTCCATCTGATGGCTCCCATTTAATCCAGTTTTTAATTTCTTTTATTTTTTTTTAATATTTTCTTTTATTCCATTTAATTTCTAAAATTCATAATAAATCCAATATTGATCCAAAAAACATTTTAAAAATACCTCCATGATCTTGGATTTATTTTTGATTTTATGAAATTAATAAATCCCATTTTCACCCATTTTTAAATTTAATTTGATATTTTTCCATTTTATTCTTTTCTTTAATTTTGTATATTTGCTACATGTTCTTGCTGATTTTCTTGTGACCAATTGGTGAATGATTTTAAGTTGGTTCTTGCTAGATTGATTAGATTAGGGAAGCATGTACCCTTAGAAATTTTACCACATTTTTGTGAATAAAATTTAGGTTAGTTTGAGAGGTGAATAGGAGATGTGTTAGAATTAGGGTTTCAAGACAAATAGTTGTAGTTTTGTGCATAGTTTGAAGATTAAATGAGTGATCTAGGGTTTGGGATTCCTATGGGGTATTGGGTATAGGGTTAGGTTCCCTTAGAAATTTACCTAGAATTTTCTGATAAGCTTTAGCATTTTATTTGATTTTTTCAACTTGTGTGGTGATTGTGGGTTCTCCATTGGATATTGGGTTTGGTTATGTTTGTGTGGGGCCATTTTGGGGATGCTTTTGGCTTGGGCTTTGCTTGGAGGACTTGAAGATAAAATGAAGTTGCCCTGGATGGCTTGAAGAAGCTTGGAGTTGAAGATTTCTCATTTGTTGGAGTGCTTGTCAGAGCCTTAAGAGTTAGGATATATAGGAAGAGCATTAGAGTAGTCTTGTTTCTTCTTTCAAACATAGAGAGCTTCTTGTGCCTCTATTCAATCCCATGACACAAGTTCCCCCTAAGAAGTTCCATCTCTCCTTAGGAGGGATGTAGAGCATGCTCGGGTTGGGTAGAACCTTGAGGATACCTTTCCTTTGCCATGTTAAGATCTTAGTGATTTCCTTGGGTTGTCACTAAGCCTCTTAACATTTCAACTTCATCTATTGATTGATTCTCTTATGGAGTGGTTGCATTGAAGATGAAGTTCATTGAAGATTGGTGAAGATGAAGCTTGTTCCTGTCAAAGCTGGTTGACTGTTGAAGCTAGGGTTTTGCTGCTTTTTGTTGAAGCTGTTTACTGCTTGAGGTTCATGCTTGCTAAAGCTGGGATATTTTTCTGAAGATAGGAGCTTATCTAAAGCTTGAAGAGTGTGGAAGAGTGAAGATGGGGTCTTACTTGAAGGTGTTCCTGTCAACTTTTTTTGCTGTTAATCAACTGTAGTTGTCAGAGCTGTTGTTGTTTGAGCTGCTTACTGTAGGAGCTGGTGTTGCTGACAGAGCTGGTGTTGGGTTTTATTTCTTTTTCTGTATGGTTTGTTGGCTTGTTCAGCTTGCCCCCAAAGGTTTGAAGTGAAGCTGTTTCACTTTGCCTATTGTTTTCCCAGGTTCGAGGTTGAGCGGGACTCCTTTGCCTCGCTTGTACTACTGCATTGCATACATGTTTACTGTTTACTGTATATATCTATTTCTTTTGTTGTTTATCCCCTAGGATCTCTGTTTCCCTCTGTGCAAAAGAGAAATATGACAGACATTAGGATTCTTATCCATGCATGACAACTTTAGGGTAATTTTGATCCCCTTTTCCACCCTAGGTTTTTTCTCAGAGCTTCTTTCTCTTCTATCTCAAAACAATTCAAAACACAGTAATAAGGATAATCGATGTCGTACGCTACGAGCCTTAAGATATTTGAGAAAGGGTTGCTGGAGGATCACTCTTCAGTAATCTGACTGCTTAGTGTGTTACCCTTAGAGTGACATACGGCGTAGTCACTCTCAAATCATAGTCTCTAGTGCGTCAGAGATTGCAAACACACTAAAAAACACTTCTTTCGTAAAAGATTCAAAACAAACATCAAAGTGTCATTTTTGTCCGCTTGGACTCTTAATCAAGAAAACCTTTTCAGAAGGATCTAAAAAACAGTCAGACAAGCTTGTGTCTTCCATGGCCCGAACTACGTTTGCTCTGATCTTTCATGCTGTATGAAAGTACGTAGGCATAGGATGTCGTATCCTAGCGAGCAACCTTCCCCTCCTTTCCCGTAGTTAGGCGAACTACGTTGACTCTGATTTCTCGTTCCAGACGGGAATACATAGGCATAAAGTGCGATACTTTTCCGAGTCATTTTCTTTTCCTTTTAACCCAGACCTATAGAGTAGATAGAATACAATCCGTACTAGAAAACAAGCGTGGATCCCGTCGAGTACGACGGACGTGAGGGGTGCTAATACCTTCCCCTTGCGTAACCGACTCCCGAATCCAGGATTTGGTTGCGATGACCATTCCTTTCCCTCTTTGCGTTAGGTTTACTCTGAGCGTTTCCTTTCCCTCCTTTGGGATAAATAACGCACGGTGGCGACTCTTCTGTCGTAGCCGGCGCCGATTTTCGCAGTCGTGCCAGCTGGCGACTCTGCTGGGGATTCCAACGGTTCCCTATGCGAGTCGATCCTAGCGCTTGTTTTCCCGTCTGGGGTTTGTATGTATTTACCTTTCTGCCTTTACTTTCAGTATTATATTATTGTTGTTGTGCTGGGAAGAGGGTTAGATTGAGAGATAAGCCGGACCTGGGCTTGAGTTTGCACATAGACTTAGAAGTATAGAGTAGTGGTTAGCCTGCTTGCTTAGCTCGCACCAGCTAGCCGCAAAATCTGCACTCGGACGAGATCCTCTTTGATGCTTCTTGCCTGGCCCTTAGGGCTCAACAAGTTGTCTGACCCGAGGATTGTCGACTCTGAGGACCTATCATGTGGGATTCAACTAAGTGAGGCCGCTTCAAGGGATGATGATGCCACACCTTCTGGGTATCGTACCATCGCTCTTGAAAGTCTGGGACGTTGAACCCCCATAGGATGCCGTACCTCGTCTGCGAGTTAAGTACATACCTGTGAGGGGTAGGTAGGTATGTTTGCAGGAAACCTTTGACCTCAGAGCACCTGGTTTATCTCTATCAGTGAGATGTGGTTACAGGGTTCATTTGAGTGGTTGGTTTAGTTTGAGATGAAGACTTGATGGTTCTCAGGCTTCAGTACAAAGCATCACAGTTCATCAGCATTGCACTTGATCTCCTATTTGCATATGCATGTGCATTTTCATGTTTGCATTTCATTAACGTGTATTTATGTTGCAGGTGTGATCATTCCCCTCTGATTCTAGTGTATCTTCTAGCCAGACATGGAGTCCATGAAGAGGACAGTTGCTTACCGGTTGCATTCGCCAGATACCAGTGCCTTGCTGGGATTAGTTGCTCTAGCAGATGAGAGAGTGAGGGCTGAGTTCAGAGTATCTTATGGGAGATTGCTTAGTTTGTTGTACAGGCCTTCAGCATTTGAGACGACTGGGGTGTATACTTTGATGCAGTTTTATGAGCCTCAGCTGAGATGCTTCCTATTCCCCGACTATATTCTAGCACCCACTTTGGAGGAGTATTCTGCTATGTTGGGAGTTCCTGTGTTAGACCAGATGCCCTTTATACATATTGATGTTGAGCCTGAGTTGGCTATACTTGCTGAGATTGTCAGTTTAGACGCTTCTGAGTTTCCTGGAGGATTGGTCAAGCTGAACGGAGCCTATGGTTTTCACCTGTCTGTCCTGGTTGAGAAGGCTACACAGTGTGCGAAGAGTGGATGTTGGGTTGCTTTCAGTACCATTCTAGCTGTCTGCATCTATGGGACTGTCTTGTTTCCTAATGTGCCAGATTTTGTTGACTCAGATGCCTTCTTGATTCTTGCCTCGAAGAATCCAGTTCCTACTCTCTTGGGCGATGTTTATCATTCTATTCACTATAAGAATGAGAAACATTGTGGCAAGAATGTTTCCTGCTGTCTTCCTCTTTTGTACAGGTGGTTCCAGGGACATCTTCCGAAGACAGGGCCTTTTGTTGATGTTGTTGATGCTTTGGATTGGTCTTCCCGGTTGGTGGGGCTGTCTACTGAGAACATCATTTGGTTTGATCGAAACATGCTTGGCACTGATATTATATATAGTTGCAGTGGCTTTCCGAATGTCCCTTTGATTGGAGGGAAAGGCTATATCAACTATAACCCTTCTCTGCTGGTGAGACAGTTTGGTTATGCCCTGAGAGATGCTCCTATTGAGGTTAAGATACAAGAATCTCTGTATCTCACGGGCTCATTAGACGAGGCTGTTTTGATTAGGTTGAGACATGCATGGGCTAACATCCATAGGAGAGGGAAGGATTTGCTTGGTAAGAGCAACAGCAAAGCTTATGATCCCTATTTGGCTTGGATCCACGAGAGAGCTAGGATTTCCCTGATGCCATATCCTGCTGTGGAACCTCTGTATCTTCCAGTGATTGAGGCACCTACTTCGGTAGAGATTGAGAAGTATAACAAATTGTTGGCTGAAAATGAAGAATTGAAGAAAGCCAATGATGAGTTAGAGAAAGAGATCTTCCAGTTGCGTCATGAGAAGAATGAAGCTACCTTCACTGTGAAGGAACAAATTGAGTTGATTAACAGGTTGGGTTCGGATTTGACTGAAGAGATCGGCAAGAGGGAAAAGGTGGGAGCAGCCTTGAACGGTGTTAGCAAGGTGCTTGCTTCCAAGAAGGAACTCTTAAACAAGGCTTATTCCCGACTCAGCAAGTGGGAAACATTATGGAATACCATGCTTACCAAGCGGAAGGAGCGTGAAGATGAGCTGAAGCTGCAGATTGCCACGCTAGAGGCGCAGATTAGAGCCCAGGATGCAAAGATTGCTGAAGAGACATCACCTAGGAGCACTGTTGAGCTTAGAGTAAGAGACCTTGGCGAGAAGCTGAGAGAGGGTGAATTGAAGGCCGGCTCCAAGAGATGCAGACTCGACGAGTGTTTTGGTGAAGGAACCTGCAAGGACGACGCCAAAAAGCTGAGATCCACTGTTGAGCGACATGTGTTACTGATACAAGAGCTAATCTCCAGACTAGGTCATTCGGAGACGTTAAGGATATTGGAAGATGTCAGAGCGCGGCATTTGGCCTGAGTTATCTTTGCCTTGCTTTTGTTATCGGTACTTGTATTTTGACCATCGCCAGGCTTGTTGGCCGAGGTCACTTCAGTCGTATTCAGTTGTACTCTTGTACTCAGCCTCTTGGCATTTGTTTATATATGAGAATTTTCTGTTTCCTTGCTTGATTAATGAGGACTCAATTGTCGTGATGGCCTTCTCTCCGAAACTAGAATCGGGGGAGGGGGGGGGGGGGGGAATATAACCTATAGCATATTTACACATTTGCATCTGCATTCATATTGCATGACCGGTATTCTTGAATCTATATCTTATTTCCTGCATCTACAGGTTTTTCATGATTGACGACCAGAGAGTCCATCGCTACTCAACCCGAAGCAACTGCAAGAGAGTCATGGATCAAGTCAAAGTGGAGATGCAGGAAATCCGCGAGAAGCTGAAACTGTTCATGCAAGCAATGGAGAACATTGCTAAGGGCCAGGAGAGCCTCCAGACTTTGGTACAGCCACTGCTGACGCGGACTAATGGGAATGGCAACAATGACCATAATTCTGCACACGTTGAAACTATTCCAGAGGATGGGCCCCCTACGCCTGTGGTTCCACCTGTAGTGACCCCACCTGTTGTGGTTGTAAACGCTGGCGCTGGCGCTGGCAATGGCAACACAGGGAATGGAAATGAGACTGTTGTTAACAATGTTGGATTTGGGGACGCCAACCAAGGTGGTGGTAACAACAATGGCGGTAATGGTTTTGGCAACAATGGTTTCGGCTACAATGATCAGGGATTCGATTGCGTCAATCAGGACGGGAAATTCGGCTTCAACACTCAGGGTTTCGGTTACGACGGTTTTGGTAACGCTAACCAGGGGTATGGTGGATCCGGTAATATGAATGGTGTTGGGGTGATTCCTGTCAACACTGGGTTTGGACCTATTAGGGTCAACCAGGGTTTCGGTAACGGGGGACGAGGTCCCATGATCAATCAGCAAGGGTTTGGTCGCAATATTGGTTACGACGGGTATGGGAATGAAAATGTGAATTGGGGTGAAGACCGCCAGCAGGACGCCTTTTCTGGAAGAGGCATGGGATTTGAAGGACCTGTTCATCCTGTGCAGAGGATCAGAATGCTTGAAGAACAGATGAAGAAGGTAGTGAATCAGAACTCCACCGGTTTGGATATGACTACAATGGGCTTGGTACCAGGGCTGAGGGTGCCGTTGAAATTCAAGGCTCCCACTTTTGACAAATACAAGGGGGACACCTGCCCTAAGGTCCATGTCCGCTCTTATTACAGGAGGATGTCCGCGTATTCAGATGATGAAAGGATGCTCATGCATTTCTTTCAGGATAGCTTGTCAGGACCTTCACTTGAGTGGTATATGGGGCTGGAGCCCACCCAGATCAAAACCTGGAAGCAGTTGGCTGATGCTTTCGTGACACATTACAAATATAACAGCGATCTGGCGCCAAACCGGGTCCAATTGCAGGGTTTGTCACAGAAGAACGGTGAAAGTTTCAAAGAGTATGCGCAAAGGTGGCGCGATATGGCAGCGAGGGTGCATCCTCCTTTAATTGAAAGGGAGATGAATGACATGTTCATTGGGACATTTACGGGGGTGTTCTACGAAAAATTGTTTAGTGTGTCATTGAGCAGTTTCTCAGATTTGATTCTTATGGGGGAGATGATCGAGAACGGGATTAAAGTTGGAAGGTTCCAAGCAGGTGAGTCTACTTCAATAGGAGGTACAAGAAAAGCATTCGGTGGTAGACGATAGGGTGATACTAGCGCCGTGTTTGGTGGCAGGGGCAGGGGCAGAGGAAGAAATCAGTATGTTCAGCCGCAACAGATAGCTAGTGTCACTATCCCGCTTCCTCAACAGAGGCAGCCACAACAACAACAACAACAACCACAACAACAGCAAGGACAAAATCCTGGCCAGAGAAGGGTACAAAATGCGAGACCGAAAAGAGTGTTCGACGCACCTCTTTCCACGTATGCAGAACTCCTCTAGACCCTGCTGGGGTTGAACTTGGTTGAAAAGAGGACTTTGGCACCGCCTACGGGGTCGGTACTTCCTTACGGGTATGATTCTAGCAAGCATTGCGAATTCCATTCCGGGGCACCCGGGCATGATGTAGAAGCTTGTCAGGCATTTAAACACAAAGTTCAGGATTTATTGGATAGCAAAGCTATCAACTTTGGACAGGTGGGTCCAAATATCGTACAACAGCCTATGCCCAATCATGGGGCAAATGCCATCTTGACAGAAGAAAATGTGAATCTAGTGATGGATGTCAATGAGCTGAAGACACCATTGGGTGAGATTAAAAACAGGTTATTAAAAGGGGGTGTATTCCCGGGATGTGATGAGTTTTGCTTGGATTGTTGGACCCATCTAGAGGGTTGTAATGAGTTGAAGTGGGGCATTCAGGCTATGATGGAGGAAGGTACCTTGCAATTTGATCGAACCGCGGTTGAAAAGCCTGTAGAGGTGTTGTGTGATGAGCAGAACGATGTTGCGATGGTGACGATTCCGAGGAAGACAATAACGATAACGGCACCCGCCCGGCGGCCGACGATCACAATTACCAAAGCAGGACCAGTCCCTTTTGAGAGTACTAAAGCAGGGCCGTGGACCTACGGGTTGGAGGTATATTGCGACGGTAAGAAAATTGCAGTCAATGGACAACCAACTGGGGTTGTAGATAATGTTTTCGGAACAGGGGGTATGACCAGAAGTGGAAGAATCTTCACGTCACCCGAGGTAGAGGCAGAAAGATTGGCCAAGGGTAAAGCCAAGGTAACTGAAGGTGGTCCTTCTCAGTCGAATGAAAAGGAAACGTCACTTAAGGATGTGGAGGAGTTTATGAGGCTCATTCGTAAAAGTGATTACAAAATCGTGGAGCACCTCCAGCAAACGCCGTCAAAAATTTCCATCCTATCATTGCTGTTATGTTCCGAGGCCCATCAGAACGCTTTGCTGAAGATTCTGGACACGACGTTCGTTCCTCAAGAGGTTTCTGTTAATCAGTTAGAAGGGGTGATTATGCATGTCAATGCGGGGCACAGTTTGGGCTTCACAGACTTTGATTTGACTCCGAGAGGGCGAGAGCACAATATGGCATTGCATGTGTCAGTAGAATGTCGGGGCACAGTCATGTCCCATGTTTTAGTAGACACTGGATCTTCCCTTAATGTGCTACCAAAGAAATCCATGATGAAGTTGGATATCAGGGGGATTATCTGCACGCCCAGTGACTTAGTGGTGAGAGCGTTCGATGGAACGAGGAGGTTAGTTTTCGGATCAATAACATTACCATTGCAGGTGGGGCCTGAAATATTTGAAACCGAATTCTATATAATGGACATCCAGCCAGCGTATAGTTGCCTTCTGGGGCGCCCATGGATCCATGCTGCCGGGGCAGTCACATCCACGTTGCACCAAAAGCTGAAGTATATGGTGGGGGATAGTGTCGTCACTGTTTGTGGAGAGGAAGATATTCTGGTTATCCATTTGTCTTCGTTCAAATACGTCGAGGTCGACGGCGAAATACACGAAACACCCTGTCAAGCCTTTGAGGGGTTGCGAATTAAAGACAAAGTTCCAGTGCCAAGTAAAATATCAGATGTGGCAGTGTCATCCTACAAAGAGGCTCAAGCTCTAGTGCAGGCAGGCAAAACCAAGGGCTGGGGTCAGGTGTTGGAGATTCCGGTAAAAATGGATAGATTCGGGCTTGGATATCATCCTTTGTCATCAGCATCCTCTTCAGGAATGCCCAAGTTCAGAGGGCCGATAACAATTACACCAAATGGAGTATGTCATGGACTATCAATGCTGTTTCCGATGCTGAAGACGGAGATAGCGACTGTGATATGGACGCATGGATCAAGCCAAGCGTGCCAGGACAAAATCTCTGCAATTGGTCTATCCGGGAAACTGTTCCTGTGACAACTAAACAGTAATGATTTGTTTTCTCAATTGTTGAATAATCCTGTGTCCTACCCGGGGCATAGTGATTTTGCTTAGGGCCCTTTGGTTATGTACATTACATTGTTTAATACTGAAATAAAGGCGTTTTTCATATACAAATGTTGTGATCCCTGTTTTTCTGTTTTTGTTTTTTACAATAAAATGGAAATGTGGTTATTTGCTTTGTCTGTGTTTTGAAGCATTTAACCATTCCCTTTGCAGGATTACTATTTCAGATGACATCTATGAACCGCCTATGACTCACTTCGACTTTGAGCACCCGGTATTTCATGTTGAGGAAGAGATTGTTGAAGATGGCGACGTACCAGAAGAGCTGACCTGGTTATTGAAACAAGAAGAAAGAATCATTCTGCCTCATGAGGAAGTCATTGAGATTATCAATTTAGGGTCAGAAGAGGTTGTGAAAAACATCCGTATAGGGGTTGCGCTGCAGAGCGACATCAAGCAAAGGTTGATCGAGATGCTCAAAGAGTACAGTGACATATTTGCTTGGTCGTACGAGGATATGCCTGGGTTGGATACGGATATGGTTATGCATCATCTGCCTTTAAGAGAGGAATGTCCACCTGTTAAACAAAAGCTCAGAAGAACCAGACCGGACATGGCCGTAAAAATCAAGGAGGAAGTGCAGAAAAAGTGGGATGCTGGTTTCCTAGCTGTTACGAAATATCCCTCATGGGTCGCTAATATTGTGCCAGTGCCGAAGAAAGACGGTAAAGTGCGAATGTGTGTAGACTACCGTGATTTAAACAAAGCGAGCCCGAAAGACGACTTTCCACTTCCTCACATTTATGTGCTGGTAGATAATACTGCTCAGTGCTCCGTATTCTCCTTCATGGATGGCTTCTCAGGCTATAACCAGATCAAAATGGCGCCAGAAGACATGGAGAAGACTACCTTCATTACTCCATGGGGAACATTTTGTTACAAAGTGATGCCCTTCGGATTAAAGAACGCTGGGGCGACATATCAACGTGCTATGACAACTCTCTTTCATGACATGATGCATAAAGAGATTGAAGTGTATGTTGATGATATGGTTGCCAAATCCCAGACGGAGGAGGAGCATTTGGTTAATCTGCTGAAACTGTTCAAGAGGCTCAGGAAGTTTAGGTTGAGACTGAATCCTAATAAGTGCACCTTCGGGGTGAGATCGGGTAAACTGTTGGGGTTTATCGTGAGCGAAAAAGGAATAGAGCTTGATCCTGCGAAAATAAGAGCGATACAAGAAATACCGATGCCTAAAACAGAAAAAGAAGTGCGTGGATTTTTAGGGAGGTTGAACTATATCGCCCAGTTCATATCTCATCTAACCGCTACATGCGAGCCGTTGTTCAAGTTGTTGAAAAAGGATCAGGTGTTGACCTGGAATGAAAATTGTCAAAATGCGTTCGACAAGATAAAAGAATACTTGCAGGAACCTCCTGTTTTGATACCCCCAGTGGCCGGGAGACCTTTAATCATGTATTTGACGGTTCTTGAGGAAAGTATGGGTTGTGTTCTCGGTCAACACGACGAGACCGGGCGTAAAGAGAATGCGATCTATTATTTGAGTAAGAAGTTTACCGACTGTGAGTCCAGATACTCAATGCTCGAGAAAACGTGTTGTACGATAGCCTGGGCCGCCAAACGTTTGAGGCAATACATGTTGAATCATACGACCCTGCTAATTTCAAAGATGGATCCAATCAAATACGTGTTTGAGAAGCAAGCACTCTCCGGAAGAATTGCCCGATGGCAGATGGTGTTAACCGAATATGACATCTAATATGTCTCGCAAAAGGCTATTAAAGGTAGCGTCCTGTCTGAGTACCTTGCGGAGAAGCCTGTTGAGGACTACCAATCGATGAGGTTTGATTTTCCTGACGAGGATATCATGTACCTGAAGATGAAAGATTGTGAAGAACCGTTGCCGGATGAAGGACCAGAGTTGGGCTCCAAGTGGCAGTTGATATTTGATGGAGCAGTTAATTCTTATGGTAGCGGAATAGGGGCAATTATTACTACTCCTCAGGGGCCGCACATCCCCTTTACTGCCCGATTGACCTTTCCCATTACCAATAATGAGGATGAATATGAGGCTTGTATCATGGGTCTGGAGGAAGCTATTGATTTGCGAATCAAGCATCTGGATGTATACGGAGACTCAGCTCTAGTGGTCAATCAGATTAAAGGAGAATGGGAGACACGTCAGCCCAATTTGATACCATATATGAATTATGCAAGGAGATTGTTGCCTTTCTTTGACAAGGTGGAATTGCATCATGTGCCGCGAGCAGAAAATCAAATGGTTGATGCCCTGGCGACATTGTCTTCAATGTATAAAGTTAACTTCTGGAACGAGGCTCCCCGGATTGTTATCTCTTGGCTCGATAGGCCTGCCTTCATATTTGCCATTAACGAGGCTCCCGATGGTCAACCCTGGTATTTTGACATCCTGAATTTCCTGAAGAACAAGGAGTATCTGGCTGGGGCATCCAGTCTAGATCAGAAGACTCTCAGGAGATTGACTGGCAATTTCTATCTGAACCCGAACGGTGTCCTATACAAAAGAAACCACGACTTGGTGTTGCTACGCTGTGTAGACGAGAAAGAGGTGAAGTTACTCATGGAAGAGATACATGAGGGTACATTTGGTACATATGCTGGTGGGTATGCTATGACGAGAAAACTGCTGCGGGCTGGTTATTATTGGCTAACTATGGAAACATACTATTTCAAGTTTGCAAAGAGGTTTCATAAATTCCAGATTTATGCGGATAAGATCCATGTGCCTCCGAGTCCTCTGAATGTGATGTCGTCACCGTGGCCTTTCTCGATGTGGGGAATTGATATGATCGGCAAAATTGAGCCTACGGCATCCAATGGACACCGGTTCATCTTGGTGGCAATCGATCACTTCACCAAATGGGTGGAGGCAGCATCATATGCCAATGTCACCAAACAAGTGGTCGCCAGATTTATCAAACGAGATATTATCTGCAGATATGGAATCCCTGAGCGGATTATCACCGACAACGGTTCGAATTTGAATAACAAGATGATGAAAGAGCTGTGTCAGAATTTCAAGATTGAGCATCACAACTCTTCTCCTTATCGGCCCAAGATGAATGGCGCTGTTGAAGCGGCCAATAAGAACATAAAGAAGATTGTCCAGAAGATGGTTGTGACGTATAAAGACTGGCACGAGATGCTACCTTTCGCTTTGCACGGTTATCGTACGACGGTACGCACATCAACCGGGGCAACCCCTTTCTCATTGGTATATGGGATGGAGGCAGTGTTACCGTTGGAGGTGGAGATTCCTTCCTTGAGGGTTTTATGAGATGTCCAACTTGACGAGGCAGAATGGGTTAAAGATAGACTGAATCAGCTCAGTTTAGTGGATGAGAAGAGACTGGCTTCTTTAGCATATGGTCAGAGCCGGATGAAGAAAGCGTACGATAAGAAGATATGTCCGCGAAGCTTTCAGACGGGCGACCTTGTGCTGAAGAAGATTCTCCCACCACAAACAGATCACAGGAGCAAGTGGACTCCTAATTACGAAGGTCCCTACGTTGTCAGAAAAGTCTTTTCCGGAGGAGCTTTGTTGTTGTCCACCATGGATGGTGAAGACTTTACGTCCCCTATGAATTCGGACACAGTTAAAAAATAATTTGCTTGAAAGTGACCCGCTGGACAGTAAAAAGAGATTCCAGGCAAAAATGGGGCATCCTGGCGAACCGTAAAAAATGAATAAAAGGTTCGGGCAAAAGTTAGGGATAAAATCGAAAAGATGTACACCCGCGAAGTCGAAAACCTGCAAAGGGCGACTTCGGCAAAAAAGGGTATCCCGGTAAATTGAAAACCCGCAAAGGGCGATTCACGCAAAAGTTAGGGATCGAAAAAGCAAATGACTGCGGTATGGATTTGGTACTACATTGCTTAGTGGTTTGGGAGTACCTGAGTGTTCGTTTATCCAACACAGTCTCTTCCGAAAATTGAATACCGGGAAAGCGCCAGAGTCAGGCGAGTCATAGGAGGATCAACTCATGATGTTTGTCTGCACCACGTTGCCGACATGTATACAAATATTGTTTTGTATTTTTTATTTTATGCTTTTTGTGCATATATGTATGTGTGTGTGCGTAACTTCCTCTTTTCAGGAGTTGCATCCGATGTATAAAGCTTCGCCTATTTACAGGCTCAATCAATAAAACATGTTATTCAATATTTGATGTTCGCGCTTTACTGTTTTGTATGTGGAAAACGCCGATGTTTTGATGAACTCGCAGGTGCATAACTTTGCTGGACCTTGCCAATGATTGATAAAACTTCGAATTGACTGAGGGGATGTCGTGGGCATTGACCCGAATAGATTTGGTTGTATAGATTTGTTTTGTCTCGTTTGTGTTTTGCAAGGTTCTCACCGTTGGAGCAGACAGTCAGAAAATTGTATCCCCTAGCCAGAGGCTCTGGATGAAGGACTTGACCTTATTTCCCAGCAGGTCGCACCTCATCCCCAGAGGTTGAGACGATGTTATCCCTTACCGAAGGAAGAATCATTTTTCCCAGTTGATTTTCTCTCCCCATCAGAGATGTTGTTCTTTCCTCCCAGTGGAAATCGATGTGTAATCTCTCCCCGGCAGAGTTGGTTGTATTTCCGGCATTTACTTTGCCGGAATACTTGGTGATACCCGTTCATCCCCAACAGAGTTGTACTTGTCCTCAGCAGTCGTGTGGATGAAGCAAGCTTATCAGAGCTTCCCCCAGCAGCCTGAACCTGCATTTACATATATTATCATATTTGCATCTACCCAAAAAACGTGTAGCATTTCCATGCCGTATGGAGCATTACGCCATTGTCAAACATACGCATTTTTGAAACATAAATCAGGTTGGTTAACCTTTTGCTTTCAAGTGTGTTTCTCACCAGGAGTATAAAGTTACAGCTCAGATCTATTACCAGACGACCGAGGTCTCACCGTGAGACATATGACGATACAGTTCACCTTATTATCCCCACAGAGTTACGGGTTGGAGTTTCTCTTATCCGACCAGCGGAGTGTTTTTCTTCAGGTTTGCTGTCGCGGCAGCACGTCAGGGTTTCATGAATCAAGATTTCAGAAGTGGTCACTTGTCGTCGAAACGGGTGTCAGGCAGTTATTTTCAGAATATCCCCGGTAGAGTTAGCTACTGCAAAGAATAGGCAAAGAAGCTATATCCAAGATGTATTTTCCCGTATGAAGCAGGCGGATGAACTTTCCTGTAATCAGGCAGATGTGGTTTCCCGTATGAAGCAGGCGGATGAATTTTCCTATAAGAATCAGGCAGATGTGTTTTCCCGTATGAAGCAGGCGGATGAACTTTCCTGTAATCAGGCAGATTGTTTTCTCGTATGAAGCAGGCGGATGAACTTTCCTGTAAGAATCAGGCAGATGACTTTTCCCGTATGAAGCAGGCGGATGGATTTTCCTGTAATCAGGCAGATGACTTTTCCCGTATGAAGCAGACGGATGGATTTTCCTGTAATCAGGCAGATGACTATTCCCGTAGGGAGCAGGAGGATGGATTTTCCTGTAATCAGGCAGATGACTTTTCCCGTAGGGAGCAGGCGGATGAACTTTCCTATAAAAATCAGGCAGATGATTTTCCCGTATGAAGCAGGCGGATGAATTTTCCTGTGTTCAGGCAGATGATTTTCCCGTATGAAGCAGGCGAACGAACATTTCCTGTAAGAATCAGGCAGATGGATTTTCCTATAAGAATCAGGTAGATGTGTTTTCTTGTATGAAGCAGGCGGATGAACTTTCTGGTATCCAGATAGATGATTCTCCCGTGATAGACAGAGTATGTGAGTTGTGTTCCGATATTTGACAAAAGTATTTTCCCCAAGGAAGTCTCCGTGATTTCCTCGTGTTGACGCAATATTACTGGCCCCAGTGGAGTCCTCCTCTAGGTCGTTTGTGGGTTGGGCCCAACGGAGTTAGCTAATGCCGGGATAAGCAGGGTCTCTTGTGACTAGGCAGACATGTTCCCCCAACGAAGTCGTCGGGATTTTTTTTGTGTTGACGGAATGTAGAGTCCTAACATGGACAAAGTTTTATCCCCGCGATGATAGAATCTTGTTTCGGGTTGATGAGAATGATAACCAGCATGGACGCTAATTTGTTTTCTCCATATTAACAGACGGTGGAGTTTAACGTGGACAGAAGGCAGGGTGTTTCGACAAGAGGGAGTTCAAGGCCTGGGGCATTATACAGGCGGTTGACATTGAAATCAGATTCTGATATCGGATGACTGATCGGTTATTGCCATAACAACCGGATTCAGTTGGTTAGGATGTTGTTATCGAAGCAGTTTGTGCAGTTTATTTCTGCGGTTGGCAAATTTCCGGGTTCTTGGTATTCAACCGTCTCGTACCTCGATTATTTGAAGGCCGTTCGCTCTTCACCCAGTCGGGTTCAAGCCGTTTGAATAGGGGCAGCTGTTGCACCCTAAAATTTGCTCAACCTATTTCACCTGGTTTATGTTCCAATTGCATTATCATTTGCATAGTCACATCATGTACATGCTCCAATCATTTGCATATCATAACATAGCAAGTCATCTAGCAGGGGATCAAGTGCCATCCTTATCTAAAGAAGCACATCAAGGGGCCTTATTCAAGCTGAAGAACATCCAAGTCATCAAGGAATGGGTTGAAGCTCAATGAAAATGACCGGAGTCTGAAAGCTCGACGTAATAACCGGAGTCTGGATACTCAATGAAAATGACCGGAGTTTGAACGCTCAACGTAATAACCGGAGTCTAGATACCCAACGAAACTAACCGAACCCTGAACGCTTAACGTAATAACCGGAGTCTGGATACCCAACGAAACTAACCGGAGTCTGAACGCTCAGCGTAATAACCAGAGTCTGGATACCCAACGAAACCGAAAGGAGCCTGAACGCTCAACATAATAACCGGAGTCTGGATACTCAACGAAACTGGCCGGAGCCTGAACGCTCAACGTAATAACCAGAGTCTGGATACGCAACGAAAATGAGCGAAGCCTGAACGCTCAACGTAATAACCGGAGTCTGGATACCCAACGAAACTGACCGGAGCATGAACGCTCAACGTAATAACCGGAGTCTTGATACCCAACGAAACTGACCGGAGCCTGAACGCTCAACGTAATAACCGGAATCTAGATACTCAACGAAACTGACCGGAGCCTGAACGCTCAACCTAATAACCAAAGTCTCGATACTCAACGAAAATGACAGGAGCCTGAACGATCAACGTAATAACCAGATTCTGGATACCCAACGAAACTGAACGGAGCCTGAACGCTCAGCGTAATAACCGGAGTCATGATACCCAACGAAACTCACCGGAACCTGAACGCTCAACGTAATAACCGGAGTCTGGATACTAAACGAAAATGAACGGAGCCTGAACGCTCAACGTAATAACCGAAGTCTGGATACTCAACGAAAATGACTGGAGCTTGAATGCTCAACGTAATAACCGGAGTCTTGATACCCAACAAAACTGACCGGAGCCTGAACACTCAACGTAATAACCGGAGTCTGGATACCCAACGAAACTGACCGGAGCCTGAACGTTCGACGTAATAACCGGAGCCTGAACGATCGACGTAATAACCGGAGTCTGGATACTCAACGAAAATGACCAGAGCCTGAACGCTAAACGTAATAACCGGAGTCTAGATACCCAACGAAACTAACCGAACCCTGAACGCTCAACGTAATAACCAGAGTCTGGATACCCAACGAAACTGACCGGAGTCTGAACACTCAACGTAATAACCGGAGTCTGGATACCCAACGAAACTGAACGGAGCCTGAACGCTCAACATAATAATCGGAGTCTGGATACTCAACGAAATTGACCGGAGCCAGAACGCTCAACGTAATAACCAAAGTCTGGATACTCAACGAAAATGACCGGAGCCTGAACGCTCAACGTAATAACCGGAGTCTTGATACCCAACGAACCTGACCGGAGCCTGAACGCTCAACGTAAAAACCGGATTCTTGATACCCAACGAAACTGACCGGAGCCTGAACGCTCAACGTAATACCCGGAATCAGGATACTCAACGAAACTGACCGGAGCCTGAACACTCAACCTAATAACCAAAGTCTCGATACTCAACGAAAATGACCGGAGCCTAAACGCTCAACGTAATAATCGGAGTCTTGATACCCAACGAAACTGACCGGAGCCTGAACGCTCAATGTAATAACAGGAGTCTGGATACTAAACGAAAATGAACGGAGCCTGAACGCTCAACGTAATAACCGGAGTCTGGATACTCAACGAAAATGACTGGAGCCTGAATGCTCAACGTAATAACCGGAGTCTGGATACCCATTAAAACTGACCGGAGCCTGAACACTCAACGTAATAACCGGAGTTTGGATACCCAATGAAACTGACCGGAGCCTGAACGCTCGACGTAATAACCGGAGTCTGGATACTCAACGAAAATGACCAGAGCCTGAACGCTCAACGTAATAACCGGAGTCTAGATACCCAACGAAACTAACCGAACCCTGAACTCTCAACGTAATAACCGGAGTCTGGATACCCAACGAAACTGACCGGAGTCTGAACGCTCAACGTAATAACCGGAGTCTGGATATCCAACGAAACTGAAAGGAGCCTGAACGCTCAACATAATAACCGGAGTCTGGATACTATACGAAACAGACCGGAGCCTGAACGCTCAAAGTAATAACCAGAGTCTGGATACTCAAAGAAAATGAGCGGAGCCTGAACGCTCAACCTAATAACCAAAGTCTCGATACTCAACGAAAATGACCGGAGCCTGAACGCTCAACGTAATAACCGGATTCTGGATACCCAACGAAACTGACCGGAGCCTGAACGCTCAACGTAATAATCGGAGTCTTGATACCCAACGAAACTGACCGGAGCCTGAACGCTCAATGTAATAACCGGAGTCTGGATACTAAACGAAAATGAACGGAGCCTGAATGCTCAACGTAATAACCGGAGTCTAGATACTCAACGAAAATGACTGGAGCCTGAATGCTCAACGTAATAACCGGAGTCTGGATACCCAACGAAACTGACCGGAGCCTGAACACTAAACGTACTAACCGGAGTCTGGATACCCAACGAAGTTGACCGGAGCCTGAACGCTCCACGTAATAACCGGAGTCTGAACGCTCAACGTAATAACCGGAGTCTGGATACCCAACGAAACCGAACGGAGCCTGAACGCTCAACATAATAACCGGAGTCTGGATACTCAACGAAACTGACCAGAGCCTGAACGCTCAACGTAATAACCAAAGTCTGGATACTCAACGAAAATGACCGGAGCCTGAACGCTCAACGTAAAAACCGGAGTCTTGATACCCAACGAAACTGACCGGAGCATGAACGCTCAACGTAATAACCGGAATCTGGATACTCAACTTAACTGACCGGAGCCTGAACGCTCAACCTAATAACCAAAGTCTCGATACTCAACGAAAATGACCAGAGCCTAAACGCTCAACGTAATAACCGGATTCTGGATACCCAACGAAACTGACCGGAGCCTAAACGCTCAACGTAATAATCGGAGTCTTGATACCCAACGAAACTGATCGGATCCTGAACGCTCAATGTAATAACAGGAGTCTGGATAGTAAACAAAAATGAATGGAGCCTGAACGTTCAACGTAATAACCGGAGTCATGATACTCAATGAAAATGACTGGAGCCTGAATGGTCAACGTAATAACCGGAGTCTGGATACCCAACAAAACTGACCGGGGCCTGAACACTCAACGTTATAACCGGAGATTGGATACCCAACGAAACTGACCGGAGCCTGAACGCTCGACGTAATAACCGGAGTCTGGATACTCAACAAAAATGACCGGAGCCTGAACGCTCAACGTAATAATCGGAGTCTAGATACCCAACGAAACTAACCGAACCCTGAATGCTCAACGTAATAACCGAAGTCTGGATACCCAACGAAACTGACCGGAGTCTGAATGCTCAACGTAATAACCGGAGTCTGGATACCCAATGAAACTGAAAGGAGCCTGAACGCTCAACATAATACCTGGAGTCTGAATACTCAACGAAACTGACCGGAGCCTGAACGCTCGACGTAATAACCAGAGTCTGGATACTCAAAGAAAATGAGAGGAGCCTGAACGCTCAACCTAATAACAAAAGTCTCGATACTCAACGAAAATGACCGGAGCATGAACGCTCAACGTAATAACCGGATTCTACATACCCAACGAAACTGACCGGAGCCGGAACGCTCAACGTAATAATCGGAGTCTTGATACCCAACGAAACTGACCGGAGCCTGAACACTCAATGTAATTACCGGAGTCTGGATACTCAAAGAAAATGAACGGAGCCTGAACGCTCAACGTAATAACCGGAGTCTGGATACTTAACGAAAATGACCGGAGCCTGAGTGCTCAACGTAATAACCGGAGTCTGGATACCCAACGAAACTGACCAGAGCCTAAACACTCAACGTAATAACCGGAGTCTGGATACCCAACGAAACTGACCGGAGCCTGAACGCTCGACGTAATAACCGGAGCCTGAACGCTCGACGTAATAACCGGAGTCTAGATACTCAACGAAAATGACCGGAGCCTGAATGCTCAACGTAATAACCGGAGTCTAGATACCCAATGAAACTAACCGAACCCTGAACCCTCAATGTAATAACCGGAGTCTGGATACCCAACGAAACTGACCGGAGTCTGAACGCTCAACGTAATAACCGGAGTCTAGATACCCAACGAAACTGAAAGGAGCCTGAACGCTCAACATAATAACCGGAGTCTGGATACTCAACGAAACTGACCGGAGCCTGAACGCTAAACGTAATAACCAGAGTCTGGATACTCAAAGAGAATGAGCGGAGCCTGAACGCTCAACGTAATAACCGGAGTCTGGATACCCTACGAAACAAACTAGAGCCTGAACGCTCAACGTAATAACCGGAGTCTTGATACCCAACGAAACTGACCGGAGCCTGAATGCTCAACGAAATAACCGGAGTCTGGATACCCAACGAAACTGAATGGAGCCTGAACGCTCAACATAATAACCGGAGTCTGGATACTCAACAAAACTGACCGGAGCCTGAACGCTCAACATAATAACCAGAGTCTGGATACTCAAAGAAAATGAGCGGAGCCTGAACGCTCAACGTAATAACCGGAGTCTGGATACCCTACGAAACTAACCGGAGCCTGAACGCTCAATGTAATAACCGGAGTCTGGATACCCAACGAAACTGATCGGAGTTTGAACGCTCAACGTAATAACCGGAGTCTGGATACCCAACGAAACTGAACGGAGCCTGAACGCTCAACATAATAACCGGAGTCTGGATACTCAACGAAACTGACCGGAGCCTGAACGCTCAACGTAATAACCAATGTCTGGATACTCAACGAAAATGACCGGAGCCTGAACGCTCAATGTAATGACCGGAGTCTGGATACCCAACGAAACTGACCCGAGCCTGAACGCTCAACGTAAAAACCGGAGTCTTGATACCCAACGAAACTGACCAGAGCCTGAACGATCAACGTAATAACCGGAATCTGGATACTCAACAAAACTGACCGGAGCCTGAACGCTCAACCTAATAACCAAAGTCTCGATACTCAACGAAAATTACCGGAGCTTAAACGCTCAACGTAATAACCGGATTCTGGATACCCAATGAAACTGACCGGAGCCTGAACGCTCAACGTAATAATCGGAGTCTTGATACCTGTCGCTTACGCGAAAATAAGGTGCCGGCAGAACAGAAGAGTCGCCACCTTTCGTTATTTATCCCTCGGAGCAGGAAAGGAAACGATCGGAAAAACCTGACGAAAAAGGGTAAGACAAGGTCATCGCAACCATTGTTTAGGTTCGGGAGTCGGTTACGCAAGGGGAAGGTATTAGCACCCCTCACGTCCTTCGTACTCGACGGGATCCATGCTTGTTGTGTTTAGTAGACGGGTTTATTTATCTATCTACCTATCAAGGCTGGCTTAAATAGAAAAGAAAATGACTCGGCAAAGCGTCGCACTTTATGCCTACGTATTCTCATCAGAGAACAAGAAATCAGAGTCAACGTAGTTCGACCTACAACGGGTGACGGGGAAGGTAGCTCGCCAATACATCAGTATTGTGCCTACGTACTCTCAACAGGTATGAGAGATCATAGCTTACGTAGTTCGGGACACTACGCATTATTTTTTGTCTTTTACGGAAGAAGTGTTTTTTATTGTGTTTGCAATTTCAATCGCACTAAAGACTATGATCTGAGAGTGAATGCGTCGCATGTCACCCAAAGGGTGCCATACTAAACATCCAGACTGTGGAAAAGAAACTCTCCCACAATCCTTTCTCAAATAGCTTAAGGCTCGTAACGTACGAAAGAAATCATTCATGATTACTGTATCTTAAGCTGTATTGAGATGAGAAGAGAATAGGCTCAACTAAAGGGAGACTATCAAGTCCTACTGTTGTCATGCCAAGGATTCATCCTATGGTTGAGGTTTGAAACAGGGAACTCCTAGAAGTTATCATGCATAGGTTTCAACCTAAAGTTCTATCATCACTTCCTTATCAAAGGAAATGAGAGTCCTAAGGGATCATATCAATGATACACAGAAACAGCTAAAGCATCAGCTTAAACAGTAAACAGTAAAATGCATGCAATGCAAGTGAGGGAGGAAATGTGTGTGGGGCATCAGCCTCCACAAGCTCATCTCAACCTCAAGCCAGAATGAATAACAGTAATCATACTGAAGAAATAAAACATACTATCAAGCAAAATAAAGTAAACTGCAATCATACAGAAGAAATGAAATCATGCTATCAAGCAAGGCAAACCACATGGGCAAGGGAACTGGGCTCTACCGAATACCCGCAAGCAATGCCATACAGTAACAATACAAGCAGAGGGAGCAACTCAACCTCTAGTGCAATCATGCTCCTAGATTAAAGATATTCTAGATATGGACTTATTCTAATGCATCAAGCAAGTCAAACAAGGCACATCAATACAGAAAAACAGACAAACAAGAAAGCAGATCAACTCCTCTCTTAATTCCAAGCTTCAACTCTTCTAACAGCAACTCAGTCCTCAGACTTCAATCACTCTTGACAAATATCAATTTGCTTCTCCAGGTTTCAACCCTTCCACATAAGTTTCAACTTATTCTCTCTTCTCCAAGCTTCAGCTCCTTAATCAGTTCCACCTTCAGGCTTTACTCTTAACCACAAGTATCAACTTGATTCCTTCAGGATCTCCAAGCTTCAAAGTAAGTATCAACTTCCTTTTTTTCTTCAAGCTTCAGCTCTTCAGTCAATCTCAATTGAATCCTCTTCATAAGTATCAACTTAGTCTTCAAGCTTCAGCTCTCTTTGCTTTACCAGCATCAACTTGGTCTCCTCTTCCTGCAAGCTTCAGCTTCTCAGAGTAACCTTTAATCACTTAGAAGTGTCAACTTCATCCTTCAGTCTTTAAGCCTCAACTCTTCATTCAGTCTTTACTGGATCTTCAGTGGGTCTTCAAGTATCAACTTGCTCTCCTTGCTCTTCAAGCTTCAGCTGAAATGGCAATGCTTAGGGAATCATCCTCTTCCACACTCTTCAATGAAGTCTTCATCTTCAAGCCCAACATCTCTCAAGATACTCAAATCAGAGGAAATCACTTGACTGGATAAGCTGGGATATTAAACTGCTTATTGACCACCAAAGGTGACCTATAAGGGTTCAACATCAAAGGAATGGTTCCCTCAAAGGTTCTACTTCCTAGGTACCATCACTTATCCCTCCTAAGGAGGGAGGTGAATACCATGGAAGGACCTTGAATCATGGGGAAGAATGGAGGTGAAAGATACCATCCATGTTTAAGAAAGAAATTAACTAGGTCTAAGCTCTTCTTAATCCCTAACCCTAAAACAACAACAAAACAAACAAGATCAAGCTCTCAAGCTCCTTCTTCAACTATCAAGTCTTCTACTATTCTCCTCCATGCTCCTCAAAGCAAGAGCAAGCCCACCAAGCCCACAAAGCAAGGCAAAACAAAAATACAAGCCCACAAGGGCAACACAAACAACAATCAACTACAAAAATCATTTAAAAATAGTATACTATTATATTAAAATCTAATATAATTTCTAGGGGATCCTATATACCTACCCTTAATACCCTATATGTCCCAATAGCTAACTTGACCTAGAAACCCAAAATTCTAGTGTTATTATGGACCTTTGTTAAGGATTAACCTAAATCTACACAACCTAAAATCATCTAAGCAAAACTAATCAAAAATTAATCACAAAATTATGGAATAAATCCAGAGGGGAGCTGAAGTCCTAATCTAACTATACCAAAAAGAATGGCCTAAAAATTTAAAGGGAACTAGCTAAACATAATTCTACAAGTCTATGCATCAACATAAAAGAATTAAAATGCTATTAAAAGAGAAAATACACAAAAAAATATTAAAAATGCATGAAATGCAAATATTATGGTTTTATAGTTTTCTAGACATTAACATGAAATGGGAGAAAAAATCCCCATGCAAAAATCATTAATTTTCTATTTATTATGATTTTCCAAAGATTAATGAAAAATGGAGAAAAAGAAATTAAAATATGAAATAATTGGTGTGAATAACAATTATATTCAGTTCATATTCCAGATGGGCTTAAAATGGGGGTGGGGATATCAATGCGTGCCAGGCCCAATTATTAGTCAGAAATTAATTCACAAATTATAAAGAAAAAGAAAAAGAAACGGTGCAGTTAGTAACAAAAACTAGTGCAAAATCCACGTGGGCCATGAAAGGGGGTATGGTTATCAAACTCAACTAAAGCCCAAACCCTCAGGTTTAATGAAACGCCGCGTTTCATTGTTCAAAATTTCCCTCTTCAAATGAAATTGAATCTCAGCCACACGATCCAAGTCCCAGTCAATAAGTCTTTGTGCATCCAACGGCCACGTCTTCATCTTCTTCCTCCAGCTAGGGTTCAAAGGAGGAAGCCATGGGAACAGAGCTTCAAGCTCAAGCTTCTCCCAACTCGTATCACCTCAATTCTCCATGAAAAACTAAAGTTCAAAACCCCAATCCACTCTAAATTCCATGCTGATCACAACCATGGCCTCAAAATCAACTGAAGTGCCCTAAATCTCCAAACCCGATCCAAGATCAAAAATAAGCTCAGACATCAACTTCCACAATTCTTGAAATTAATTACCTCGGAATGATCACCACCTCACCCTGGTAAATTCTTGATATCAAACTCATGCTATAGCTCACTATATCTCATGTTCTTGGTCAAAACAAAAATGGTGTCATCAACTGAAACCTCACCAATTGATCCCAAACTTCCCAGAATCCATCACCTAATTGTCTCTAACCGTTCTAACCTAACAATTCTCCCTAATTATGCTTAAATCATGGTGTAGAAGAAAGTTTACTAACCTGTCAAATCTTGAACACCAGATAGGGTAATCCTCTACTTCAAGCTCTCAAATTCTTCAGAATCAATCCTTGAATGATGATAAAGCTTCTATTTGCAAAAGATTTGACCAAGAAAGCCTGAATCTTCAAACCCGATGGTGACTTGCAACCTTCAAAATCCAAGTGCTATCTCTTCAATTCTCCATGATCTTGCCTTCAATTTGGTCTGCACAGCTTCAGTGTGATCAATGGAATGTGTTTGGATTGAAAGAAGAAATGGAAATGAATCAGAATGTAGAATTTGATTTCAACTTGCAATGGAAGCAATTGAAATGGCTATCTCACTCTTCTCTCAAATCTCTCACCAACCTTGCATCTGAGCAAGTTCTAAACCATATATAGAATGCATTGGACCTCTCTAGAACCATCTGGAATCATCCAATGAGAATTTGGAATTCTCATGTCATGAGTTTTTGAATTCATCCATCTCATGTATCATCTCATGCCATAGCCCCTTGCAGCACTTGCCTTGACTTGAAAATCTCCTTAGATGAGATATATGACATGTTAAGACACTTAGCTAGCTTGTACATTGCCTTTCCTTGAGTTTTGCATTTGTACCTTATTATGCAAGCAAGCATTTTTCAAAGCAACCCCATGATCTAGGCCTCAATTCAAAAAAGTGGCTGAACCATTGTTTCTAAAATGCTTTTTAGAGTCAAAATGACCTATTATATGCCATGGTTTGGATGTGTAGCTTGGAAATTTCAATTTCCAACTTGAACTTATTTAACTTATGCCTCCATTTTAGGTCATTTTTACCATTTTTTGCTACAAGCCTCTTCAACATATCATGACCTCCCTACTAGCCTTAAAACATCATTTTAAGCAAGTTTTATGTTGAAGATTTTTCCATTTGAGGCTTGGAAATAGGAGTTATGGCCTTATGCTTGAAATGACCTGTAATCTCCAAATGACCAAAATGCCCTTGACTTGTCAAAGCCATAACATGAGTTCTACAAATCCTATCAAGGACTTCTAGTATTCTATAGAAATCTAAGAAGATGAGGAACAACATTAATGTTGACCAAAAGTTCATAGGAATCATCCTTCTTGGGCAAAAGTTGGATGCAAGTTGGGTGACTTTCAAGGCCCCAGATTCACATACCTCAGATGACCTGTAACTTGTCAAAGTCATAACTTGAGCTCTACAAATCCTATCAAGGACTTCTAGTACTCAAATTAAATCTAAGAGCAAGCTCTACAACATTCATGTTATAGGCAAGATGAGATGACAATCAAATCTTGAGCTAAACTGCCTTGAAGATAGGGATCAAACTAGGGGATTTTACACTGTCAAGCCTTAGAAACCCTAGCTTAAAACTTCTCAAACTCCTCAATCATGATGAGTTGGTCTAGGAATCATCCTTATAGCATCTCAATGCATCAATCCATGATCACATGGCTCTTGTACTAGGTCTCAACCCTCTCCAAATCATCAGTTGACCTAGGGTTGACCCAGTCAAACCCTAATTACACCACTCATGGCTGAGTCTTCTTATTCTTGCACAATGACCTCTCTAGGCCTCATGATGGCTTTCAAGACATCTTATAAGCTCTCTAAAAGCTTCAAGTCCATCCTCATAGCCTCAGAATCATCTGAGGAGCCCCCACAACTCTCAAGTTATGAGGCACACAACCTTGGTTTCAACCAATCTTTCTGAGGATCTCTTAACTTCTCTGACAAAGATATCAACCTTTGAACATTTGAATAACCTTCTTGGCTAGCTTCAAAGTCTCATATAACTCTTGATGGGTAGTCATACCTCTTGATCTACTGCACACATATCAATGACATGCAAGTGATAATGCTGATGATGAATGAGATGAGCCACAAGCTAGGTAAAGAAATGTTGGTCAAATTTTGGGGTGCAACAGCTTCCCCTATTCAAACGGCTTGAACCTGACTGGGTGAGGAGCGAGCGACTCTATCCAATCAAGGTGCGAGACGGTTGAATACCGATAAACCCGGAAATTTGCCAACTGCACAAGTACACGGTACTCTGATGGGAACAAATCTTCGAGAACTCAAATAATAGTTGCACGGCAACTAGCTGGAGAATTGGTCACACGGTAACCGGTAATACATGGTCGATCATGCCATCAGGCATCAAGATTCCTCGGGACTCATCAGGTCAACAATCATGTTGATCATGTTGTCGCTACTGCGAAAATCGGCGCCGGCTGAACAGAAGAGTCGCCACCGTGCGTTATTTATCCCAATGGAGGGAAAGGAAACGCTCAGAGTAAACCTACCGCAAAGACGGGAAAGGAATGGTCATCGCAACTAAATCCTGGATTCGGGAGTCGGTTACGCAAGGGGAAGGTATTAGCACCCCTCACGTCCGTCGTACTCGACGGGATCCACGCTTGTTTTCTAGTACGGATTGTTATTCTATCTATTCTACAGGTCTGGGGTTAAAAGAAAATAAAATGACTCGGCAAAGTATCGCACTTTATGCCTACGTATTCTCGTCTGGAACGAGAAATCAGAGTCAACGTAGTTCGCCTACCTACGGGAAAGGAGGGGAAGGTTGCTCGCTAGGATATTGCATCCTATGCCTACGTACTTTCATACAGCATGAAAGATCAAAGCAAACGTAGTTCGGGCCACGTACGACACAAGTCTGTCTTGATTGTTTTTATCCTTCTGAAAAAGGTTTTCCTCTGCTTACGGGTCCAAGCGGACAAAAATGACACTTTTGATTGGTTTACAGTCTTTTACGCAAGAAGTATTTTTTAGTGTGTTTGCAATCTCTGACGCACTAGAGACTATGATTTGAGAGTGACTACGTCGTATGTCACCCTAAGGGTAACACACTAAGCAATCAGATTACTGAAGAGTGACCCTCCAGCAACCTTTTCTCAAATAGCTTAAGGCTCGTAACGTACGACATTGATTAACCTTATTACTGTGTTTTTGAATTATTCTGAGATGAGAAGAGAAAGGAGCTCTAAAAAAGCCTATGGTTGAAAAGGGAATCAAAATCTACCCTAATGTTGTCATGCATGGATGAAAGCCTAATGTCTGTCATATTTCTCTCTTGCGCAGAGAGAAACAGAGATCCTAGGGGATAAACGGAAAAGCAACAGCATATATACAGTAAAGCAGTAAAATGCATGAATGTAGCAGTACAAGCGAGGCAAGGGAGTCCCACTCAACCTCGAACCTAGAAAACAACAGGCAAAAGTGAACAAAATTCACTTTAAACCTAACAGGGTAATTATCAAACAATACAGTCAGGAAACTCAAACAATACATCAACAGCTCTAAACAGCACCAACTGCTCTAAACAGCAGAAATCTGATGGAAACAGCAACAAGTCACCAACACCTTCAAGCAAGGTCTTCATCCACCTACAAGCTTCAAATAAGCATCCAATCTTCAAGAGAAACAGCAAGCTACCACAAGCAGAAACTCTAAACAGCAGACATCATCAACAGCTAAGCAGCAGTAAGTCCTACTTCAAACAGTTGCACAGCTCTGACAGCACCAGCTCCTTCCTCTAACAGTCTTCAAGGCACTGAACTTCATCTTCAATCTTCAAGGGATTATTCAAGGCAAGCTCTCCAACAGAGAAATGATTATAAGAGGATTTTGAATGTTAAACAGTCTGTTGAGCACCAAAGGTGGCCTACAGAAAGTTAACATAATACAGATTGTTTCTCTCAAAGTTCTATCTCCTAGATACAATCACTAATCCTTCCAAAGGAGGGATGTGAGTATTAAGGAGAGACTTTTAATCATTGATAAGAATGGAGGCAAAAGAAACCATCCATGTTTATGAAGAAAATTTCTATTCTAAGGCTCTACCTATACCCTATGTCCTATGGTCTTCAAACAACTCTAGGCAAGCCAAGCAATCTTCATCAAGCTTTGATTTTGATCTTCAATTTTCATCTTTAATCCTTGCCAAGCTCCACAAGCTCTAACTAAGCCCACGCCCCAAGCAAAAGCCCAAAAAGCCCACACAACAAAATAAACCCCAAAAATGGGCAAACCAAACAATCACACAATTGTAAAATATACTAAAAATAGTAATATAATATTTACAAGTCTAATATTAATTCTAAGGGGAATACTATATCTACCCTATATACCCCATAGGTCCCATACTCTAATTCAATCTAAAAAACCCAAAATAAAATGATCAAGTGCACCTATGTTGTCTATAAACCCTAATCTAACTATCCTAATATCATCTAATTAAAACTAATCAAAACCCACTCATAAAATCGTGGAATAAATCCAGGGGGGAGCTCAAGTTTATATCTAATTACCCTAAAAAGAATAGCACTAAAATGTAAAGGGAGCTAGCTAAACAAAAATCTACAAAATTATGTACCAACTAAATGCAATAAAAAACAACTAAATGTAAAATATTCACAAAAAATACAGAAAATACCTAAAATGATATTTTTATTTATGTACAATTTTCTTGAAACCATTATTAACCTGTAGCAAAAATCCCCGTATTAAAAAGATCATTTCTTAATTTTATATGATTTTTCTAATATGCAAAACAAAATGAACAAAATGAAAAGAAAATAAAGAAAAACAGGTTGCAAATAGAAATAGAATATAAAGCAAAACGTACATGGGCGAGACAAGGGGGTGCGCGTAACAAAACTTACTAAGCCCACTGCTTCATCAGAAAAACAATTAAAATGGTAAAGAAAAAAAACAAAGGTGCGGTGTGAATAGCATACAAGTTCAGTTCAAAGTTCAAATGGGCCCGTGAGTAGGGTGGGAACAGCACAATCCAAATTAAGCCCATTGTTTCTACACTTAATGAAACGGCGCGTTTTGTTCTCAGCATGACTCTCTTCACAACATTGAAACGCAATAAAGGCCACACGATCTTCTTTCCAGTCAAAGTCCAGCAATGATCCAAAGGCCATCCTTCTTTCTTCCTCATTTGAACTGGTTTTGGAGCCAAACTCCATTGAAGAACAATAGCAAGAACACAATTTGCAGCTATTCGTGAATCACTAATTCTCAACCAAAATCAACAAATCAAAGCCCAGACCTGCTCTATTTTATCCCCTGAATCTAACTACGGCCTTGAAATCCATTGATATGAACCCTAACTCTAAACACGATTCCATCTCCAAGATTTGGTCCAACATCAATTGTCATCAATCATCAAATTAAGTATCCCAATCTCTTCATCACCTAACACTGATCATATAATGCTATAACACTCACTCTAATTCTCCATATCCATCATGTTCTTGATCCAAATAGAAACTACGTCACTATATCAATCATCACCAAATGGCTTCAAATTCTCCAGAAAGATTCACCTAACCACATACTAACTATCTAACCTAAGGATCAATGCTAATTATAACTAAATCGAGCCAGAGTTTGAAATTTACTAACCTGTGAAAGTGAGTGAAACAGATGATGAAAACCTCCAAATCAATGCTTGTCCTGCTCCAGGTTCCTTCAGTATGATGTATTCTTGCTTCTGTATGCACCAAATCCTCTTCAAACTGCTTGGATCATGGAAACCAAATTTCAATTGCAGGTGTGGAAGTTCAACTTCAAGAACTCGATTCAACCATGGATTCACTTGGATTATGATTTGTACACACTCAGTAATAGCAATAGAATTGAATAAAATCCAAAAATTGGATTGATTGTGAAGAAAATGAAGAACTCGAGTATGAATTGCAATGGAGGAATTTGAAACTCAATCTTTCTTCTCTGCACCAAATGAAACCCAACCCTGATCTTGATCAACTCAAATGACTTTATAGATGATGTTAGAAACTTCTAGAGATTGCTGGAAGGATCTAATGAGAAATTGCCAATCTCATGTCATGATAAATTGAAATGGTGAGATCAACATATCAGTTGCAGCTTGCCTTGTTACAACATTCAAATGTGACTTGAATATCTCCTCAAATGAGAATTAGAGTGTGTTAGAGTGGTCCTTTGCCTTGTAATTTAACCCTAGCTTGATTTGGCAAGTGTATCTTCTTTTACAAGCAACTAATGACAAGCCCAATTTCTTGACCTCAAATTCAAAATCTAATGATTTCAATGATCTCAAAATGTGTTTTCCCTTCAATTTGGTATATCACATGATGCATTTTGTCCTTGGATCAAAAAATCCCAAATTTGGTCACTTGAAAATGGACTTTTGCCTTCCATATTTGGTCAATTTTATCATTTTGAGTTCCATGCATTTCCAAACTATCATGACCTCTTACCTAGACTCAAAACATCATTTTGAGCAAGTTTGATGTTAAACATTTTTTCATTTGAAGTTTGCAAGTAGGAGTTTTAGGCATATGCTTGAAATGACCTATAATCTTACTTTCCCAAAATACCCCTGGCTTGTCAAGATCATAAGTAGAGTTCCACAAATCAGAATGAGGCATACCATACCTTTATAGAAAGCTAAGATCATGAGGAACAACTTTCATGTTTACAAAAAATTTATTTGAAAACTCCTTGTGGGGCAAAAGTTTCTTGGAAGTCAAGTAACTTTCATAGATAAATTTCAGTGTCCTCAGATGACCTGTATCTTGCAAGAACCATAACTTGAGTTCTATAAATCTACTTGATGCCTTCCACCACTAAAATTAAAGGTATTGAGATGTTCTACAAGTCTCATGTTGGCCAAATATCCATTTGAGACTTGTATTTTGAATTATTTTGCTTGGAAGTTTGACCTAAATCAGGGGATTTTACACAGAAACCCTAATTTAGAAACTTCTCTTCTTCTTGATTTCTTTTGATTTCTCCTTGGCACAACACCACATCCATATCCACATATCAAATGATGAATCCCCCATCCTTCAAATAGGCCTTGATGCCCTTCAATCAAGCATTAGACCTAGGGTTGACCTAGATGAAACCCTAGTTGACTGTCTTCAACTGTAGCTCTTGCAACCACACCAATAACTTGTCTTACTTTCAAAATGACCCTCTAGGTCTTCCATGATGTCTACACACATTCCATGCCTCAGTTCATAGCTCACAACCTCTTTGATGATCTTCAAATACTCCCCAGATAGGATATAGATCTACTGCTTGATCTATTAACTTCTCAAAGCTTCACCTTCTTTCTTTGTGATTTGAATAGGCTTGAACTTGAATAAAAAACTTTTGGATATGCTTCTTGAGATGAAAATGGCACTTGATCCCTTGTTGGATGGCTGGCCCATGCTATGCTATGCAAATGAATGAACTATGTACATGATCTACTATGCAAATGACAAAGCTATGAAAACACAAATCAGGTAAAACAAGTTGGTCAAATTTGAGGGTGCAACAGCTGCCCCTATTCAAACGGTTTGGACCCGACTGGGTGAAACGCCCGGAGCCTTCAGACAATCGAGGTACGAGACGGTTGAATACCAGTAAACCCGGAAATTTGCCAACTGCAAAAAATAAATTGCGAAATAAACTGCACCACTACTTGGGGAACAATATCTACAAATCTGATTTCAACACTATCTTGTCAATATCGGAATAAACTTATTGACTTCACTGGGAGAAGTACTTTTGTCGTATATAAGAATGCAATTCGGTCTTGTCATGGGACACATACTATGTTCCTGACGGGGAAATCATCCGTCTAGATACTGAGGAGTTCATCCGCCTATCTCTCACGTGAAACATGCATCGATTTAGTAACACTTCATCCGCCTATCCAATACGGGAACACTATTCTGTTTACATCACGGGAAAATTTTCTTCTGCCCATCACACAGGAAAATACACTTCTGCCCATCACACAGGAAAATTACACTTCTGCCCATCACGCAGGAAAATCCTTCTGCCCATCACACAGGAAAATTACACTTCTGCCCATCACACAGGAAAATTACACTTCTGCCCATCACACAGGAAAATTACACTTCTGCCCATCACACAGGAAAATTACACTTCTGCCCATCACACAGGAAAATTACACTTCTGCCCATCACACAGGAAAATTACACTTCTGCCCATCACACAGGAAAATTACACTTCTGCCCATCACACAGGAAAATTACACTTCTGCCCATCACGCAGGAAAATTACACTTCTGCCCATCACACAGGAAAATTACACTTCTGCCCATCACACAGGAAAATTACACTTCTTCCCATCACACAGGAAAATTACACTTCTGCCTATCACACAGGAAAATTACACTTCTTCCCATCACACAGGAAAACACACTTCTGCCCATCACGCAGGAAAATAGACTTCTGCCCATCACGCAGGAAAATACACTTCTGCCCATCACGCAGGAAAATACACTTCTGCCCATCACACAGGAAAATTTTCTCGGACATAGCTTCTTTGCCTGTCCTTTGTAGTAATTGACTCCACTGGGGATATTCCGAAAATAACTGTCGAACACTCGTCTCGATAACAAGTGGCTACTTCTGAACTTTGATTTTATGAAAACCTGAAACGCTGCCGCAACAACAAATCTTAAAGAAACATTCCGCTGGCCGAATACAATAACGCCTCAATTGGCAACTCTGTGGGATAATAATAAACTGAACTATGTCGTCACACATCTCCCGGCGAGACCTCGATTATCTGGTACTATCTGAGCTTTTAGAGCTCCATACTCCTATTGAGAACCACACCTGAAAGCAAAAGGTCAACCAACCTGATCTATGTTTCAAAATGCGTATGTTTGATAATGGCGTAATGCTCCATACAATATGGAAATGCTATGCGTTTTTGTTTTGTTTGGTGGATGCAAATATGACGCTATATGCCAATGCAAATGCAGGCTCGAACTGCCGGGATAGCTCTAACAAGCTTGCTTCATCAATCTTGGCCGTCGAGGACAAATATCACCCTGCTGGGGAGAGAACGGGTATCACAAAGTATTTCGGCAAAATAAATGCCAGGACACACAACTAACTCTGTCGGGGAGAGTTTTAACCTTCAATTTCCACTGGGAAGAACGAAAACACTTGCTGCAGAGAGAGAACTCCGCTGAGGATGAAACGACTCTCTTGGGGAAAATAAACTGACTCTGTTGGGGAGAATAAATGACCCTACTGGGAAGGGAATCTCTGTTGGGGAGAGTAGACTGTCTGAGTACAGCTCACAAGTTTGGAAATATTAGTCTTCTGAAGCTAAACAACTCTGCTCGGGATAAGGAATCCTTTTGGGGGACACCACACTGTCTGAATACAGCCTACGATCTTGGAATCATCAATTATGTTGAGGGTAAACGACCCTGCTGGAGAATATCCTTCGGATAAGCTGCGACTAGCTGGGGAATTTGATCCTTCTTCAATAAGGAACATTGTTATCTGAGCTTCGAGAAATGAAGCGCGACCTGCATGGGGGTTCACTTCACATAATGATCAAGTCTTTTCGTTACGAGCCTCTGGTTAGGACTGCAATCTTCTGATCGTCCACTTCGTATCGTCAAGAACCCTGCAACACCACAAACGAGACAAGACAAGTCTATACAACCAAATCTATTCAGGTTAGCGTTAGTGACATCATTTTCAGTCAATTCGAAGTTTTAGCAATTATTGGCAAGGGCCAGCAACGTTATGCACTTGCTAGTTTTATTAAACATTGGCGCTTTTCACATACCAAACAGTAAAGAACAAGCATCAAATACTGAATAACATGTTTTATTAATTGGGCCCCTGAATGGGCAGAGTTTTGTACACTAGATGTAACTCCTGAAAAGAGGAAGTTACGCACAACAACTATACAAGTATGCACATGAAGCATAAATGTAGTGACAACGCAAATTTACACATATGTCGGCAACGTGATGCAGACGAACATCATGAGCTGATCCTCCTATGACTTGCCTGACTCTGGCGCTTTCCTGGTATTCAAACTTCTGAAGAGATTGTATCTGATAATTGAACTCTCAGGTATATTCTCCCGCACCAATGTGCACCGTAGTATCAAATTCGGACTGCAGCCATTTGCTTTTCAAATCCCTAACTTTTGCGTGAACCGCCCTTTGCGGGTTTTCAGTTCACCGGGATACCCTTTTTTGCCGAAGCCGCCCAGTGTAGGTTTTCAACTTCGCGGGTGTACATTTTTTCAATTTTATCCCTAATTTTTGCCCGAACCTTTTATTCTGTTTTTGGTTCACCAAGATGCCCCATTTTTGCCTGAACACTCTTTTTTTTTTCTGTCCAGCGGGTCGATTTCAAGCAAAGTATTTTTTAACTGCGTCTGAATTCACAGGTGACGTAAAGTCTTCACCGTCCATGGTGGACAACAACAATGCTCCTCCTGAAAAGACTTTTCTGACAACGTATGGCCCTTCGTAGTTGGGGGTCCACTTGCCCCTGTGATCTGCCTGTGGCGGGAGAATCCTTTTCAACACAAGGTCGCCCGTCTGAAAGCTCCGAGGATGTATCTTTTTATCATACGCTTTCTTCATTCGGCTTTGGTATAAACGACCGTATGCTAGAGAAGCTAACCTATTCTCATCCATTAAACTCAGCTAATTCAACCTGTCTTTCACCCATTCGGCCTCATCGAGTTGGACATCTTGTAATGCCCTCAGGGAAGGAATCTCAACTTCCAGTGGTAACACTGCTTCCATTCCGTATACCAACGAGAACGGGGTTGCCCCGGTTGATGTGTGTACCGTCGTACGATAACCGTGCAAAGCGAAAGGTAGCATCTCATGCCAGTCCTTATAGGTCACCACCATCTTCTGAACAATCTTCTTTATGTTCTTATTGTCCGCTTCTACAGCGCCATTCATCTTGGGTCGATAAGGAGAAGAGTTGTGATGTTCGATCTTAAAACTCTGACACAGCTCCTTCATCATCTTGTTATTTAAGTTCGAACCATTGTCGGTAATAATCCGCTCGGGGATTCCATATCTGCAAATGATATCTCGTTTGATAAACCTGGCTACCACCTGCTTGGTCACATTTGCATATGATGCTGCTTCCACCCACTTGGTAAAATAATCAATTGCTACCAAAATAAAACGGTGTCCGTTAGATGCCGTCAGCTCAATCTTTCTAATCATATCAATTCCCCACATCGAGAACGGCCACGGTGACGACATCACGTTCAGAGGACTCAGAGGCACATGGATCTTATCCGCATAAATCTGGCATTTATGACACCTCTTCGCAAACTTGAAACAGTCAGTTTCCATAGTTAGCCAATAATAACCTACCCGCAGCAGTTTCCTCGTCAAAGCATGCCCACCAGCACGTGTACCGAATGTACCCTCATGTATTTCCTCCATAAGCAACTTCGCCTCTTTCTCGTCTACACAACGTAGCAGCACCAAGTCGTGGTTTCTCTTGTACAGGACACCGTCCGGATTCAGATAGAAATTACCAGCCAATCTCCTGAGAGTCTTCTGATCGTGACTGGATGCCCCAGCCGGATACTCTTTGTTCTTCAGGAAATTATGGATATCAAAATACCAGGGTTTATCATCAGATGCCTCGTCAATAGCAAATATGAAGGCGGGTCTGTCAAGCCGAGAGATAACAATTCTGGGAGCCTCATTCCAGAAGTTGACTTTATACATGGAAGACAATGTCGCTAGGGCGTCAGCCATTTGATTTTCTGCTCGCGGCACATGGTGTAATTCAACCTTGTCAAAGAAAGGCAACAATCTCCTTGCATAATTCATGTACAGTATCAAGTTGGGTTGACGTGTCTCCCATTCTCCTTTTATTTGATTCACCACCAGAGCTGAGTCTCCGTATACATCCAGATTTTGTATTCGCAAATCAATGGCTTCTTCAAGCCCCATGATGCAAGCTTCGTATTCGGCTTCATTATTGGTAACCGGAAAGGTCAATCGAGCAGTAAATGGGATGTGCGACCCATGTGGAGTAGTGATGATTGCCCCTATTCCGCTACCATAGGAGTTTACAGCTCCGTCAAAGATCAACTGCCATTTGGAACCCAATTCTGGTCCTTCGTCCGGCAACGATTCTTCACAATCTTTCATCTTTAGGTACATGATATCCTCGTCAGGAAAATCAAACCTCATCGATTGGTAGTCCTCAATAGGCTGCTCAGCAAGATACTCTGATAACACGCTCCCCTTTATAGCCTTTTGTGAGACATACTGGATGTTGTATTCGATCAAAACCATCTGCCAACGGGCAATTCTCCCCGATAGTGCCTGCTTTTCAAATACGTATTTGATAGGATCCATCTTCAAGATGAGCATGGTTGTATGATTCAGCATGTATTGCCTCAAACGCTTGGCGGCCCAGGCTAGCGCACAACAAGTTTTTTCGAGCATTGAGTATCGAGATTCACAGTCAGTAAACTTCTTACTCAGGTAGTATATCGCATGCTCTTTTTGCCCTGTCTCGTCATGTTGACCGAGAACACAACCCATACTCCCCTCAAGAACCGTCAAATACATGATTAGGGGTCTCCCTGCCACTGGAGGTATCAAAATAGGAGGCTCCTGCAAATACTGTTTTATTTTATCGAACGCCTTTTGGAAATTTTCATTCCATGTCACGGCCTGGTCTTTTTTCAACAGCTTGAATAACGGCTCACACGTTGCTGTTAGGTGAGATATGAACCGAGCGATGTAGTTCAACCTCCCTAAAAACTCGCGCACCTCTTTTTCTGTTTTAGGCGTCGGCATCTCTTGTATGGCTTTTATTTTTGCAGGATCAACCTCTATTCCTTTTTCACTCACGATAAACCCCATCAGTTTACCCGATCTCACCCCGAAGGTGCATTTGTTAGGGTTCAGTCTCAACCTGAACTTCCTAAGCCTTTTGAATAATTTCAGCAGATTCACCAAATGTTCCTCCTCCGTCTGGGATTTGGCAATCATATCATCGACATAAACCTCGATCTCTTTATGCATCATGTCATGAAAGAGAGTCGTCATTGCACGCTGATACGTTGCCCCAACATTCTTCAATCCGAAGGGCATCACTTTGTAACAAAATGTTCCCCAAGGCGTTATGAAGGTAGTCTTCTCCATGTCTTCTGGCGCCATTTTAATCTGATTGTAGCTCGAGAAGCCATCCATGAAGGAGAATACGGAGAATTGAGCGGTATTGTCAACCAGCACATCAATGTGAGGAAGTGGAAAGTCATCTTTCGGGCTCGCCTTATTCAAATCACGGTAATCTACGCACATTCTCACTTTACCATCTTTCTTTGGCACTGGCACAATATTAGCGACCCATGAGGGATATTTTGTAACAGCTAGGAAACCAGCATCCCACTGCTTTTGAACTTCCTCCTTAATCTTCACAGCCATATCCGGTCTAGTTCTTCGAAGCTTCTGCTTAACCGGCGGGCATTCCTCTTTTAGCGGCAGACGGTGCACAACCATATTCGTATCCAGCCCAGGCATATCCTCATACGACCAAGCAAAAATATCACTGTACTCTTTGAGCATTTCAACCAATCTTCGCTTGACGTCGCTCTGCAGCGCGACTCCTATACGGATATTCCTTTCAACCCCTTCCGACCCCAGATTAACGATTTCAATGACCTCCTCATGAGGCATAATGATTCGTTCTTCTTGCTTTACCAACCAAGACAACTCTTCTGGAACGTCGCCATCTTCAACAATCTCTTCTTCGGTCTGAAATACCGGGTGCTCAAAGTCGAAGTGAGTCATAGGCGGTTCATAGATGTCATCTGAAATAGTAATCCTGCAAAGGAAATGGTTAAATGCTTCAAAATACATACAAAGTGAATAACCACGTTGCCATTTTATTGTAAAACATAAAAATAGGAAAAACAGGGATCACAATATTTGTACATGAAAAACACCTTTTATTTAATGATTAAACAGTGCAATGTACATAACAGAACGGCCCTAAGCAAAATCACGATGCCCCGGGTAGGACACCGGATTGTTCAACAATTAAGAAAATAAAGTATTACTGTTTAGTGGTCACATGAACAGTCTCCTGAATAGACCAATTGCAAAGCCCTTGTCCTGGCACGCTCGGCTGAATCCAGGCGTCCATGTCGCAGTCGTTGTCTCCTTCTTCGGAATATGAAACAGCGTTGATGGTCTCGTGATATACTCCATTGGCCGTAATTGTTATTGGTCCTCTGAAATGGGGTGCCCCTGCAGCAGGCGTTGATGATGAAGGTTGATACCCTAGCCCAAATCTGTCCATTTTCACGGGAATATCCAGAACCTTACCCTAGCCCTTGGTCTCACCGGTCTTCACTAGAGCCTGAGCCTCCTGGTATGATGATACGGCCACTTATGATGTTTTACTCGGCCCTAGAACTTTGTCTTTGATGCGCAATCCTTCAAAGGCCTGATAGGGTGTCTCATGAATCTCGCCGTCGACTTCCACGTAATTGAATGACGACAGATGGCTGACCAATATATCCTCCTCTCCGCAAACTGTGACCACACTGTCCCCCACCATGTACTTCAGCTTTTGGTGCAAGGTAGACGTGACTGCCCCAGCACCATGGATCCATGGTCGTCCGAGAAGACAGCTGTATGCTGGCTGGATGTCCATAATGTAAAATTCAGTTTCGAAAATCTCCGGCCCCACCTGCAGAGGTAACGTTATAGATCCAAAGACTGACCTTCGTGTACCATCAAATGCCCTGACCACCAGGTCACTAGGCGTACAAATGATCCCCCTGATGTCCAATTTCATCATTGCTTTCTTTGGCAACACGTTCAAGGAAGATCTGGTATCTACCAGCACGTGGGACATAACTGTTCCCCTGCATTCAACTGAGACGTGCAACGCCATGTTATGCTCTCTTCCCTTCGGGGTCAAATCAAAATCCGTAAACCCCAAACTATGGCCTGCATTCACGTGCGCCATCACCCCCTCCAACTGATTCACAGAAACATCTTGGGGTACAAACGACGTGTCCAGGATTTTCAATAATGCATTCCTATGGGCTTCGGAACACAATAACAGCGAAAATATGGATATCTTCAATGGCGTCTGTTGAAGGTGCTCAACAATCTTATAGTCACTCTTACGGATAAGGCGCATAAACTCTTCTACATCTTTCAGTGACGTTTCTTTTTCATTCCTCTGCACAGGAACATCCTCATTCACTTTTCCTTTACCTTTTGCCAATCGTTCAGCCTCTACCTCAAGCGATATAAAAATTCTCCCACTTCTTGTCATCCCTCCGGTCCCGACGACATTGTCCACAACCCCAGCTGGCTATTTACCGATATCGATTTTCACCCCATCACAGTACGCTTCCAGCCCATAAGTCCAGGGTACCGCCTTAGTGCTCTCATAAGGTGTTGGCCCTGCCTTGGGGATAGTGATCGACGGTCGTCTGGCTGGCGCCGTTATAGTTATCGTTTTTTGGGGGATTGTCACCGTAGCTACATCACTTTGCTCATCAGCTAATACTTCTGCAAGTTTCTCAACTGCCGTTCTGTCGAATTGCAACGTGCCTTCATCTATCAAGGTCTGAATACCCTTCTTCAATTCAGCACAACCCCCAGCTTGGGTCCAACACTCTAGACAAAACTCATCGCAGCCCGGATACACACCTCCTTTCAATAACCTGCTCTTTATCTCACACAACGGTGTTTTTAGTTCATCAACATTCATGATCAAGTTCAAACCCTCCTCAGTCAAAATAGCATTTGCCCCATGGTTGGGCATGGGCTGTTGTACTATGTTCGGACCTGCTTGTCCAAAATTTATGGCCTTGCTATCCAACAGATCTTGCACCACGTGCTTGAACGTGTGGCAAGTCTCTATATCATGGCCAGGAGCCCCGGAGTGGAACTCGCAGTGCTTATTCGTATCAAAACCAAACGGAGGAGTGCCCGTCATTGGCGCCATAGTCCTCTTTTCCACCAAATTTAAACCCATTAATGTTTAGAGTAACTCTGCATACGTATAAGGAGGTACATCAAATACTCTTTTCAGCCTCGTGTTAGGAAACTTCCTTTGTCCCTGATTTGGCCTCTGCTGTTGTTGTTGCTGCTGCTGCTGTGGTGGTATCTGTTGTAGTGGTATTGGTTGTTAATGAAATGGAATTGTGACGCTTGCCACCTGTTGCAGATGATTGTACTGATTCCGTTCTCTGCCCCGGCCTCAGCCTCGGCCCCCGAATACTGCACTTGTGTCACCCTGACGGCGACCACCGAAAGCTCTTCTATTACTGCCAACTGGAGTAGATTCCTCAGCTTGGAATCTCCCCATTTTAATATTACTTTCAACCTTCTCGCCCATCAAGATTAGATCCGAGAAACTGCCCAAAGAAGCGGGAAACAACTTATCATAAAACATACCGGTGAACATTCCTATGAACATATCATTCATCTCCTTCTCAACCAAAGGAGGATGAACCCTTGCAGCCATGTCGCGCCATCTCTGCGCATATTCTTTGAAACTCTCATCTTTCCTCTGCGACAACCCCTGCAGCTGGACCCTGTTCGGTGCCAGGTCACTATTGTACTTATAATGAGCCACAAACGCTTCAGCCAGTTGCTTCCAAGTCTTTATCTGAGCAGGCTCCAATCCCATGTACCATTCAAGGGAAGGACTAGACAAGCTGTCTTGAAAGAAATGCATCAGCATTCTTTCATCGTTCGAGTAAGCGGACATTCGTCTATAGTATGACCGCACATGCACCTTCGGGCAGGTATCTCCCTTATATTTGTCAAATGTGGGAGCTTTAAACTTCAGCGGTACCCTCAGGCTAGGCACCAAACCCATTGTGGTCATATCTAAACCAACAGCACTTTGATTCACAACACCTTTCATCTGCTCCTCGAGCATCTTGATTCGCTGAGTGTTGTCTACAGGACCTTCAAAACCTCCACCAGAGAAAGCATCTTCTTGCTGGTCTTCTATCCAATTACCGTTCCCATTTCCGTATCCATCATACCCATTGTTACGCCCAAATCTAGTCTGATTCATCATAGGGCCCCGTCCTCTGTTACCATACCCTTGAGCGACCCCGGCAGGTCCAAAAGACATCATTCCAGCACCATTTCCGTTACCGAATCCACCATAGCCCTGATTGGCATTACCAAATCCATCATGTCCGAAGCCCTGAGCGTTGAAGCCGAACTTCCCATCCTGGTTAGCATAATCAAACCCCTGGTCGTTATAGCCAAATCCGTTGTTACCAAAGCCATTACCTCCATTGTTATCACTGCCCAGATTGGCATCTCTGAATCCAACGTTGTTAATGACAGTCTCATTACCGATTCCTGTATTACCGTTCCCGGCGCCAGCGCCATTGTTCATATTCACAGCAGGTATATTCACCACAGGTGGAGCTACTGGTGTAGGAGTACCATCCCCATGAAGGGTGTCAACACGTACAGAATTGTGGTATTCGTTTCCATGCCTAGCATTTCTCACCAGCAATGGCTGCACCAATGTTTGCAAGTTTTCCTGTCCCTTCACAATGGTCTCCATCGTCTGCATGAACAGCGCCAGCTTCTCACGCATTTCCTGCATCTCGCTCTGCATCTGGTCCATAACTCTTTTACAGTTGGTACGAGTAGAGTATCGGTGTGGGCGTTGACTTTCAATCCTGGAAGGACCTGTGAAAGTGCAGGAGATGAGATACAATTCAATAATTACCTGTAATGCAATATGAATTCGAATGCGATTATGTAAATATGCTATAGGTTATATTCCCCCAATTCTAGTTCTAGAGAGAAAGCCATTATGGCAATGGAGTCCCTATTCAGAAAATCCTCATATATAACAAATGCCAAGAGGCTGAGTACTGAATACAACCGAAGAGGCCTCGGCCAACAAGTCTGGCGATGGCCCAAATACGAGTACAAATAGCAAAGGTAAGGCAAAGGTACGTCAGGCCAAGTGGTGCGCTCGGACGTCCTCCAATATCCTCATCGTCTCTGAGTGTCCTAGTCGGGAGATCAACTCCTGCATCAGTACAGCATGTCGCTCGGTAGTGGATCCCAGCTTCGCGGCGTCGTCCCTGGGAGCTCCTTTGCTCGAACTCTCGTCAGATCTGTACCTCTTGGAACCGGCCTTCTCCTCGCAACCTCTCGACTTCTCGTCACCGTCACTGACTCTGAGATTAGAAGTACTCCTAAGGGATGTTACTTCAACAATACGTGCTTCCTGGGCTTTAACCTGTGCCTCCAGTGTGGCGATCTGCATTTTCAGTTTGTCTTCGCGCTCTTTCCGCTTGGTGAGCGTGGCCTCCCACAAAGCCTCCCACTTGCTGATACGAGCATAAGCCTTGCTTAGAAGTTCCTTCTTGGACGTAAGTACCTTGCTAACACCGTTCAAAGCTATCCCTACTTTTTCTTTCTTGTTGGTCGCTTCTGTCAGCTCTGATCCCAACCTGTTAATCAATTCGGTCTGTTCCTTCACCGTGAAGGTGGCTTCCTTCTTCTCTCGTCGTAACTGGAAGATCTCCTTCTCTAACTCCTCGTTAGCTTTCTTCAATTCCTCATTTGCAGCCAACAACTTGTTATATTTCTCGCTCTCTTCCGCAGGAGGTACCTCAATCAATGGAAGATACAGTGGTTCCACAACGGGATAAGGCATCAAAGACATACGAGCTCTCTCACGGACCCAGGCCAAATAAGGATCATAAGCTCTGCTGTTGCTCTTACCGAGCAAAGCCTTCCCCCCTCTTGTGGATGCTAGCCCACGCATGCCTCAACCTGATCAAAGTAGTCTCGTCTAAGGAGCCCATGAGATACAGAGATTCCTGTATCTCAACCTCAATAGGAGCATCTCTCAAGGCATAACCAAACTGTCGTACCAATAGTGAAGGATTATAGTTGATACAACCTTTCCGTCCAATCAGGGGAACATTCGGAAAGCCACTGCAACTATATATAATGTCAGTACCAAGCATACCCCGATCAAACCAAATGATATTCTCAGCAGATAGCCCCACCAACCGGGACGGCCAATCCAAAGTATCAACGGTATCAACAAACGGCCCAGTCTTCGGAAGGTGCCTCTGGAACCACCTGTACAAGAGAGGAAGACAACAGGACACGTTCTTGCCACGACGTTTCTCATTCTTGTAGTGAATAGAATGATAAACATCGCTCAAGAGAGTAGGAATGGGATTCTTCGAGGCGAGAATCAGGAAGGCATCCGAATCAACAAAGTCTGGCACATTAGGGAACAAGACAATCCCGTAAATGCAGACAGCCAGAATAGCACAAAAGGCAATCCAACACCCATTCTTCGGGCACTGTGTGGCATTCTCAACTAGGACAGATAAGTGAAAACCATAAGCGCCATTCAACTTAACCAAGCCTCCTGGAAACTCAGAAGCGTCCAGAGTGACAATCTCTGTGAGTGTAGCTAATTCAGGCTCGGTATCAATGTGTACAAAAGGCATCTGGTCTAGCACGGGAATATCCAACATGACATAATATTCCTCCAAAGTGGGTGCAAGAATGTAGTCTGGAAACAAGAAACATCTCAGCTGCGGCTCATAAAACTACATCAAAGTATACACCCCAGTAATCTCGAAAGCCGAAGGTGTGTACAACAAGCTAAGCAGCCTCCCATAGGATACTCTGAACCCAACCCTCACACTCTCATCTGCCACAGCAACTAAACCCAGTAATGAACTGATGTCTGGTGAATGCAACCTGTAAGCAACTGTCTTCTTCAGAGACTCCATGCCTGGCTAGAAGATATCCTAGAATTAAAGGGGAATGATCACCTGCAACATAGATACATGTTAATGAAATGCAAACATGAAAATGCACATGCATATGCAAACATGGGATCAAGTGCAATGTTGATAGACTGGGTTGCTCTGTACTGAAGCCTTGAGGACCAATCAATCTTTATTTCAAACCAAACCAACCACTCAAAAGAAACCTGTAACCACATCTCACTGATAGAGGTAAACCAGGTATTCTGAGGTCAAAGGTTCCCTGCAAACAGACCCTCCTACCCCTCACAGGTGTGTACTTAACTCGCAGACGAGGTACGGCATCCTATGCGGGTTCAACGTCACAGACTTTCAAGAGCGATGATACGATACCCAGAAGGTGTGGCATCATCATCCCTTGAAGCGGCCTCACTTAGTTGAATCCCAATTGATAGGTTCCCAGAGTCGACAATCCTCGGGTCAGACAACTTGTCGAGCCCTAAGGGCCAGGCAAGAAGCATCAAAGAGAATCTCGTCCGAGTGAGATTTCGTGGCTTGCTGGTGCGAGCTAAGCAAGCAGGCTAACCACTACTCTCTCTCTAAATCTATAGGTGTACTCAAGCCTGGGTTTGGCTTATCTCTCAACAGATTACCCCCTCATACCCACAACAATAATCACAATAAAATAATGCTGAAAGTAAGTACAGAAACGTAAATCCATACAAAATCCACGACGGGAAAACAAGCGCTAGGACTGACTCGCGTAGGGAACCGTTGGAGTCCCCAGCAGAGTCGCCAGCTGTCGCTACTGCGAAAATCGGCGCCGGCTGAACAGAAGAGTCGCCACCGTGCGTTATTTATCCCAACGGAGGGAAAGGAAACGCTCAGAGTAAACCTACCGCAAAGACGGGAAAGGAATGGTCATCGCAACCAAATCCTGGATTCGGGAGTCGGTTACGCAAGGGGAAGGTATTAGCACCCCTCACGTCCGTCGTACTCGACGGGATCCACGCTTGTTTTCTAGTACGGATTGTTATTCTATCTATTCTACAGGTCTGGGGTTAAAAGAAAATAAAATGACTCAGCAAAGTATCGCACTTTATGCCTACGTATTCCCGTCTGGAACGAGAAATCAGAGTCAACGTAGTTCGCCTACCTACGGGAAAGGAGGGGAAGGTTGCTCGCTAGGATATCGCATCCTATGCCTACGTACTTTCATACAGCATGAAAGATCAGAGCAAACGTAGTTCGGGCCACGTACGACACAAGTCTGTCTTGATTGTTTTTATCCTTCTGAAAAAGGTTTTCCTCTGCATACGGGTCCAAGCGGACAAAAATGACACTTTTGATTTGTTTACAGTCTTTTACGCAAGAAGTATTTTTTAGTGTGTTTTCAATCTCTGACGCACTAGAGACTATGATTTGAGAGTGACTACATCGTATGTCACCCTAAGGGTAACACACTAAGCAATCAGATTACTGAAGAGTGACCCTCCAGCAACCTTTTCTCAAATAGCTTAAGGCTCGTAACGTACGACATTGATTAACCTTATTACTGTGTTTTTGAATTATTCTGAGATGAGAAGAGAAAGGAGCTCTAAAAAATCCTATGGTTGAAAAGGGAATCAAAATCTACCCTAATGTTGTCATGCATGGATGAAACCCTAATGTCTGTCATATTTCTCTCTTGCGCAGAGAGAAACAGAGATCCTAGGGGATAAACGGAAAAGCAACATCATATATACAGTAAAGCAGTAAAATGCATGAATGCAGCAGTACAAGTGAGGCAAGGGAGTCCCACTCAACCTCGAACCTAGAAAACAACAGGCAAAAGTGAACAAAATTCACTTTAAACCTAACAGGGTAATTATCAAACAATACAGTCAGGAAACTCAAACAATACATCAACAGCTCTAAACAACACCAACTGCTCTAAACAGCAGAAATCTGATGGAAACAGCAACAAGTCACCAACACCTTCAAGCAAGGTCTTCATCCACCTACAAGCTTTAAATAAGCATCCAATCTTCAAGAGAAACAGCAAGCTACCACAAGCAAAAACTCTAAACAGCAGACATCATCAACAACTAAGCAGCAGTAAGTCCTACTTCAAACAGTTGCACAGCTCTGACAGCACCAGCTCCTTCCTCTAATAGTCTTCAAGGCACTGAACTTCATCTTCAATCTTCAAGGGATTCTTCAAGGCAAGCTCTCCAACAGAGAAATGATTATAAGAGGATTTTGAATGTTAAACAGTCTGTTGAGCACCAAAGGTGGCCTACAGAAAGTTAACATAATACAGACTGTTTCTCTCAAAGTTCTATCTCCTAGATACAGTCACTAATCCTTCCAAAGGAGGGATGTGAGTATTAAGGAGAGACTTTTAATCATTGAGAAGAATGGAGGCAAAAGAAACCATCCATGTTTATGAAGAAAATTTCTATTCTAAGGCTCTACCTATACCCTATGTCTTATGGTCTTCAAACAACTCCAGGCAAGCCAAGCAATCTTCATCAAGCTTGGATTTTGATCTTCAATTTTCATCTTTAATCCTTGCCAAGCTCCACAAGCTCTAACTAAGCCCACGCCCCAAGCAAAAGCCCAAAAAGCCCACACAACAAAATAAACCCCAAAAATGGGCAAACCAAACAATCACACAATTGTAAAATATACTAAAAATAGTAATATAATATTTACAAGTCTAATATTAATTCTAAGGGGAATACTTTATCTACCCTATATACCCCATAGGTCCGATACTCTAATTCAATCTAAAAAACCCAAAATAAAATGTTCAAGTGCACCTATGTTGTGTATAAACCCTAATCTAACTATCCTAATATCATCTAATCAAAACTAATCAAAACCCACTTATAAAATCGTGGAATAAATCCAGGGGGGAGCTCAAGTTTATATCTAATTACCCTAAAAAGAATAGCACTAAAATGTAAAGGAAGCTAGCTAAACAAAAATCTACAAAATTATGTACCAACTAAATGCAATAAAAAACAACTAAATGTAAAATATTCACAAAAAATACAGAAAATACCTAAAATGATATTTTTATTTATGTACAATTTTCTTGAAACCATTATTAACCTGTAGCAAAAATTCCCGTATTAAAAAGATCATTTCTTAATTTTATATGATTTTTCTAATATGCAAAACAAAATGAACAAAATGAAAAGAAAATAAAGAAAAACAGGTTGCAAATAGCAATAGAATATAAAGCAAAACGTACATGGGCCAGACAAGGGGGTGCGCGTAACAAAACTTACTAAGCCCAATGCTTCATCAGAAAAACAATTAAAATGGTAAAGAAAAAAAACAAAGGCGCGGTGTGAATAGCATACAAGTTCAGTTCAAAGTTCAAATGGGCCCGTGAGTAGGGTGGGAACAGCACAATCCAAATTAAGCCCATTGCTTCTACACTTAATGAAACGACGCATTTTGTTCTCAGCATGACTCTCTTCACAACATTGAAACGCAATAAAGGCCACATGATCTTCTTTCCAGTCAAAGTCCAGCAATGATCCAAAGGTCATCCTTCTTTCTTCCTCATTTGAACTGGTTTTGGAGCCAAACTCCATTGAAGAACAATAGCAAGAACACAATCTGCAGCTATTCGTGAATCACTAATTCTCAACCAAAATCAACAAATCAAAGCCCAGACCTGCTCTATTTTATCCCCTGAATCTAACTACGGCCTTGAAATCCATTGATATGAACCCTAACTCTAAACACAATTCCATCTCCAAGATTTGGTCCAACATCAATTGTCATCAATCATCAAATTAAGTATCCCAATCTCTTCATCACCTAACACTGATCATATAATGCTATAACACTCACTCTAATTCTCCATATCCATCATGTTCTTGATCCAAACAGAAACTACGTCACTATATCAATCATCACCAAATGGCTTCAAATTCTCCAGAAAGATTCACCTAACCACATACTAACTATCTAACCTAAGGATCAATGCTAATTATACCTAAATCGAGCCAGAGTTTGAAATTTACTAACCTGTGAAAGTGAGTGAAACAGATGATGAAAACCTCCAAATCAATGCTTGTCCTGCTCCAGGTTCCTTCAGTATGATGTATTCTTGCTTCTGTATGCACCAAATCCTCTTCAAACTGCTTGGATCATGGAAACCGAATTTCAATTGCAGGTGTGGAAGTTCAACTTCAAGAACTCGATTCAACCATGGATTCACTTGGATTATGATTTGTACACACTCAGTAATAGCAATAGAATTGAATAGAATCAAAAAATTGGATTGATTGTGAAGAAAATGAAGAACTCGAGTATGAATTGCAATGGAGGAATTTGAAACTCAATCTTTCTTCTCTGCACCAAATGACACCCAACCCTGAACATGATCAACTCAAATGACTTTATAGATGATGTTAGAAATTTCTAGAGATTGCTGGAAGGATCTAATGAGAAATTGCCAATCTCATGTCATGATAAATTGAAATGGTGAGATCAACATATTAGTTGTAGCTTGCCTTGTTACAGCATTCAAATGTGACTTGAATATCTCCTCAAATGAGAATTAGAGTGTGTTAGAGTGGTCCTTTGCCTTATAATTTAACCCTAGCTTGATTTGGCAAGTGTATCTTCTTTTACAAGCAACTAATGACAAGTCCAATTTCTTGACCTCAAATTCAAAATCTAATGATGTCAATTATCTCAAAATGTGTTTTCCCTTCAATTTGGTATATCACATGATGCATTTTGGCCTTGGATCAAAAAATCCCAAATTTGGTCACTTGAAAATGGACTTTTACCTTCCATATTTGGTCAATTTTATCATTTTGAGTTCCATGGATTTCCAAACTATCATGACCTCTTACCTAGACTCAAAACATCATTTTGAGCAAGTTTTATGTTGAACATTTTTTCATTTGAAGTTTGCAAGTAGGAGGTTTAGGCATATGCTTGAAATGACCTATAATCTTACTTTCCCAAAATACCCCTGGCTTGTCAAGATCATAAGTAGAGTTCCACAAATTAGAATGAGGCATACCATACCTTTCTAGAAAGCTAAGATCATGAGGAACAACTTTCATGTTTACAAAAAATTCATTTGAAAATTCCTTGTGGGGCAAAAGTTGCTTGGAAGTCAAGTAACTTTCACAAATAAATTTCAGTGTCCTCAGATGACCTGTAACTTGCAAGAACCATAACTTGAGTTCTATAAATCTCCTTGATGCCTTCCACCACTCAAATTAAAGGTATTGAGATGTTCTACAAGTCTCATGTTGGCCAAATATCCATTTGAGACTTGTATTTTGAATTACTTTGCTTGGAAGTTTGACCTAAATCAGGGGATTTTACACAGAAACCCTAATTTAGAAACTTCTCTTCTTCTTGATTTCTTTTGATTTATCCTTGGCACAACACCACATCCATATCCACATATCAAATGATGAATCCCCCATCCTTTAAATAGGCCTTGATGCCCTTCAATCAAGCATTAGACCTAGGGTTGACCCAGATGAAACCCTAGTTGACTGTCTTCAACTGTAGCTCTTGCAACCACACCAATAACTTGTCTTACTTTCAAAATGACCCTCTAGGTCTTCCATGATGTCTACAAACATTCCATGCCTCAGTTCATAGCTCAAAACCTCTTTGATGATCTTCAAATACTCCCCAGATAGGATATAGATCTACTGCTTGATCTATTAACTTCTCAAAGCTTCACCTTCTTTCTTTGTGATTTGAATAGGCTTGAACTTGAATAAAAACCTTTTGGATATGCTTCTTGAGATGAAAATGGCACTTGATCCCTTGTTGGATGGCTGGCCCATGCTATGCTATGCAAATGAATGAACTATGTACATTATCTACTATGCAAATGATAAAGCTATGAAAACACAAATCAGGTAAAATAAGTTGGTCAAATTTGAGGGTGCAACACATGCCATCGGGCATTCGAAGAAAACTTTCGGGCATCAGCCGGACTTCATCAGTAAGTCGGGAATAGAATTCTAGGTCAATTATGAACCAGTTGGGGATACCCAAACTTCTGCCATCAGGCACTCCGCATCAGTTGAGAGAACTGCTTCGTTAACACGGTCAGACTTCAATCATGAAGTCTTCGAGAGGAAGTTTCAACTTCGCTGTTCAGAAACCTGCTGGGGATGACGCACCTCCGCTGGGGATTCTAGAGAACTATCAAGTAACTCCGCTTCGGGGATCTAGAAATCATTCTGGATGAATCAACTCTGCTGAGGACTTCAAGAATCATCTTGGACAAATAACTCCGCCGGGGACTTCAAGAATCATCTTGAACCGGTAACTATGCTGGAGATTTCAGGAGTCATCCTGAGCAAACACTCTACCGGGGATTTCAAGTATCAACTTGAGCAACCCACTATGGCGGCTGCACTGGGGATTTTAAGAATCATCTTAAGCAAACGGCCTTGCTGGAGAATTCAAGAATCATCTTGAGCAAGCGACTCCGTTGGGGAGAATTCAAGAATCATCTTGAGCAATCAATTATGCGGCGGAACACCTGCAAAACAAGAACGGTAACAACCTAGATCATGTTTATTATGCATATGCTTTGGCAATGGCGCAATGCTCCACACGGTGGAAATGCTATGATAAATGTTATGCAGTCATGCAAAATGATGCGATCCCGTTAGCAAAATAAATGCTGAAGGGAGAATCCTCCTGTCAAGGAGAAAGAACTACTCAGATAGAGGAATCATCCTGCTGAGGAGAACAAGGTCACGCCAATCTCAATTGGACTCCGCAGGGGAAGTGAACTTCAGTTGACTGTTGCGGGGAACGAAGCTCTACGAGAACCTGGACCTGCTGAGGGAAAGTGATGTCAATCGCGGGAATAAATTGCACGACCTCCACGGCTACTTCCCTGGAGATAACGACTCTGGCGGGAAAATACAGCATCAGCTGTTCAACATTCCACTGGGGCAAACCAATCATGGTCTCGAACGACTTCCAAGGACTCGGCTCCTTTGGGGATCTGCAAACTCGGCTAAGGAAGAAGAAATCATTCTGCTTGCTGGGGAGAGTACGACTCTGTGGGGAATCTCAATTCCGCTGGGGAAGAAGGAATCATCCGACTTTGGGGTAGAGTACGACTCTGTGGGGAATCTCAATTCCGCTGGAGACTTTAGTCTGGAGCTATCAATTGCCGCATACTTCAGCGTGTGACTCAGCTGAGAAGATGACGTTCCTTCAGGATGCGTCTGATTGGGGAGAGAATCTTCTCTGCCTGGGGAGACATATCAATGCTCACGATCTCGCGTTCAGATTCTGCGGGGAGAGGCTGCTGAACTTCGTTGGAGAGGGAGGAATCATCCTGCTCGGGGATACGCACGGCGCACTGTCTGGAATATGCTATACCTGTACCAACATAAACAAACAGACAAGATACCCTTCTCAAAGGGACCTATCAAGGTTATCATCTTGTGACAATGTTCAAGTAATTCATTGTTTCAACAATCAGTGGCCTAGGCCAGTAAGTTTATGTATGCGCATTTTATCAAAAACATCGGCATTCTTTTTTGCAAACAAAACGGATAAACGCTAAACAGACAAACATAATTGCTTAATAGTATACATTTTATTGATAACGAACCCCTGAATGGGTAAAAATGTTTTACAACAGATGCAAGCTCCTGGAATGAGGAAGCCGCGCAAAAATAAAACATAAATATACATCAGTATATACAAATGTCGGCAACGAGGCATGGACGAACACCATGAGTTGATCCCTCTATGGCCCACTCGACTTCGATACTTCTCCGACGCTTCAGCTTCAGAAGAGATTGATTCAGATAAAAGGCCCTCAGGTCTTCCAAACCACTAAACAATGAAAGTCCACACGCGGAACGCAGTCATTTGCTTTTTCAAATCCCTAACTTTTGCGTGAACCGCCCTTTGCGGGTTTTCAGTTCACCGGGATACCCTTTCTTGCCAAAGTCGCCCATCCGGGTTTTCGACTTTGCGGGTGTACATTTTTTCGATTTATATCCCTAATTTTTGCCCGAACCTTTTTCATTTTTTATGGTTCGCCGGGATGCCCCATTTTTGCCTGGACTCTCTTTTTATTGTCCAGCGGGTCGCTTTCAAGCAAAGTATTTTTTAACTGCATCCGCGTTCACCGGGGATGCAAAATCTTCACCATCCATCGTGGATAACAACAAAGCTCCTCCCGAGAAGACCTTGCTGACGACGTACGGACCTTCGTAATTCGGGGTCCACTTGCCCCGGTGATCGGAGTGTGGAGGAAGAATCTTCTTCAGGATGAGATCACCCGTCTGAAAGCTTCTAGGACGCACCTTCTTATCATAAGCTTTCTTCATTCGGCTTTGGTATAAACGACCATGCGCAATCTATGCTAACCTCTTCTCGTCCATCAGGCTGAGTTGGTTCAGTCGGTTCGTAATCCATTCTTCCTCGTCGAGTTTCACATCAACCAAAACTCGTAAAGAAGGGATCTCCACTTCTAACGGTAGGACAGCTTCCATACCGTACACCAAGGAGAAAGGAGTTGCCCCGGTTGAAGTACGTACCGTCGTACGATAACCGTGCAGTGCAAATGGCAACATCTCGTGCCAATCTTTGTAGGTCACAACCATCTTCTGAACAATCTTCTTTATGTTCTTATTGGCCGCTTCAACGGCGCCATTCATCTTCGGCCGGTAAGGAGATGAGTTGTGGTGTTCAATCTTGAAACTCTAGCACAGCTCCTTCATCATCTTGTTATTCAGATTCAAACCATTATCAGTAATAATCCGCTCGGGAATTCCGTAACGACAGATGATGTCCCTCTTTATGAATTTAGCCACCACCTGCTTGGTCACATTAGCATACGAGGCTGCCTCCACCCACTTGGTGAAGTAGTCGATAGCTACTAGAATGAAGCGATGACCGTTAGATGCAGTGGGCTCGATATTGCCTATCATGTCGATGCCCCACATGGAGAACGGCCACGGGGAGGACATGACATTCAACGGGCACGGCGGCACATGAACTTTATCCGCATAAATCTGGCATTTATGACACCTCTTCGCGAATTTAAAGCAATCCGACTCCATCGTCAGCCAGTAGTATCCTGCTCTCAGGATCTTCCTCGTCATGGCATGCCCGCCTGGCGTGCGTACCAAATGTGCCTTCATGGACTTCTTCCATGAGCATACTCGCCTCTTTCTCATCTACACATTTGAGTAGCACGAGATCATGGTTTCTTTTATACAAAACTCCATCAGGATTGAGATAAAAAATTTCCAGAAAGCCTCCTCAGAGTCTTCTTATCCTGGGTTGATGCACCCGCGGGATACTCCTTAGTCATAAGGAAAGTCTGGATGTCATGGAACCATGGCTTGCCATCGGCGGCTTCCTCGATTGCAAAGACAAATACAGGTCTATCAAGACGAGAAAGGACAATTCTTGGAGCTTCATTCCAAAAATTGACTTTATACATTGAAGCCAACGTGGCTAAGGCGTCAGCCATCTGGTTTTCTGCTCTAGGCACATGATGGAGTTCCACTCGATCAAAGAACGGAAGTAGCCTTCTGGCATAGTTCATGTATGGCACCAAATTCGATTGACGAGTCTCCCACTCCCCTTTAATCTGGTTGATCACAAGCGCCGAGTCACCATATACGTCCAGGTTCTTGATTCTCAAATCAATTGCCTCTTCCAGACCCATGATGCATGCTTCGTACTCCGCCTCATTATTGGTGACTGGAAACGTCAGTCTCGCAGTAAATGGGATGTGGGATCCGTGGGGAGTCGTGATGATCGCCCCAATGCCGCTTCCGTAGGAATTAACCGCCCCATCGAATATCAATTTCCACTGGGATTTCCTATCTGGCCCCTCGTCGGGCAACGGCTCATCGCAATCCTTCGCTTTGAGAAACATGATATCCTCATCAGGGAATTCAAATTTCATCGGCTGGTAATCCTCGATCGGCTGTTCGGCGAGGTAATCAGACAATACGCTGCCCTTAATGGCCTTCTGGGAAACGTATTGAATATCATATTCTGTCAACACCATTTGCCATCTGGCAATCCTGCCTGAAAGAGCCTGCTTCTCGAAGACGTACTTGATCGGATCCATCTTCAAAATTAGCATAGTGGTGTGATTGAGCATGTACTGTCGTAAACGTTTGGCAGCCCAGGCTAGTGCATAACACGTCTTCTCCAGCATCGAGTAACGAGATTCACAGTCAGTGAACTTTTTACTCAAGTAATAAATGGCATGCTCCTTTCTGCCCGTTTCGTCATGCTGACCGAGAACACACCCCATACTATTCTCAAGAACTGTCAAGTACATGATTAATGGCCGTCCAGCCACTGGGGGTATCAAGATTGGAGGTTCCTGAAGATACTGCTTTATCTTGTCGAATGCCTTCTGGCAATCCTCATTCCAGATAATCGCCTGATCTTTCTTTAAAAGCTTGAACATCGGTTCACACGTGGCCGTGAGCTGAGAGATAAACCTTACAATGTAGTTTATTCTGCCCAAGAAACCACGAACTTCTTTTTCTGTTTTTGGCACTGGCATTTCTTGTATGGCTTTTATTTTCGCAGGATCAACCTCGATGCCTCTTTCGCTCACGATAAACCCCAGTAACTTGCCGGACCGTACTCCGGAAGTACATTTGTTAGGATTCAGCCTCAACCTGAACTTCTTAAGCCTCTCAAAAAGCTTTAGCAAATTGACCAGATGTCCCTCCTCCGTTTGGGACTTCGCAATCATGTCATCAACATAGACTTCAATCTCATGATGAATCATGTCATGAAACAAAGTAACCATAGCTCGTTGGTAAGTGGCCCCTGCGTTCTTCAGACCGAAAGGCATTACCTTATAGCAAAATGTTCCCCAGGGAGTGATAAACGTCGTTTTCTCCATGTCCTCCGACGCCATCTTAATCTGGTTGTAACCGGAGAAGCCATCCATGAACGAAAACACGGAGAACTGGGTTGTGTTGTCGACCAACACATCGATACGAGGCAGCGGGAAATCATCTTTAGGGCTCGCCCTATTCAAATCCCGATAATCGGCGTACCTTACCGTCCTTCTTCGGTACAGGCACTATGTTGGCGACCCACAGAGGGTAAGTAGTGACCGCTAAGAAGCCAGCATCAAGTTGTTTCTGCACTTCTTCTTTGATCTTAACGGCCATATCTGGTCTCGTCCTCCTAAGCTTCTACTTAACGGGAGGACAGTCTTCTCGCAGCGGCAAGTGGTGGACCACGATGTCCGTGTCAAGTCCGGGCATATCCTCGTATGACCAAGCAAAGACGTCACTATACTCTCTCAGCATCTCGACCAATCTTTTCTTGACATCACTCTGCAGTGCGGCCCCTATCCTGACGTTTCTGACGAGTTCTTCAGAACCCAGATTCACGATCTCGATCTCCTCTTCATGAGGCAGAATAACTTTCTCCTCTTGTTTCAACAAGCGGGCCAACTCTTCAGGAAGGTCTTCATCTTCATCAATCTCTTCTTCGGCTTGATAGATCGGGCCATCGAAGTCGAAGTGAGCCGTAGAAGGTCCAGAGTCGATGTCATCTGTTATGTGAATCCTGCAATAACAAGGGTTAAGTTTAAAACAAGGATGCGCAGGTTAGCACAAACCCCGTTGCCATTTTATTGTTTTTCAAAACAAATATAAAACAGGAATAACAGAGATCACAATATTTGAATACGAAGAAAACGCCTTTGATTTATTAACAAAATGCATGTACATAATCCAACAAGGCTCTGACAATAAAACCGCTATGCCCCGGGTAGGACATAGGGTTGTACAATGATTGGAAAAAGTAAATCATTACTCTTCGCTTGTCATCTGGATGATATCATGACGGACCAATTGTTGAGGCCCTCGCCTGGCTTGCTTGGCTGGATCCAAGAGTCGAGGTCACAGTCGCTATCTCCGCTGTCTTCAGACACCGCGTTGATGCTTTCGAAAATCATTCCGCCACTAGTAAACTGGATCGGCCCTTTACCTCGAGACGCGCTGCTAGAAGAAGAAGCTTCAGCTCCAGGAGAATATCCCAACCCAAACTTATCTTGCTTGTTAGGTATCTCCAAAATTCGCCCCCAGCCTGGGGTAGATCCGGCTTGGACAACGGCCCGATCCTCCTTGAACGAGGAGAGAGTCGTCTCTAGCTTTTCAGTGACTACAGGAGCTACGTCCTTTACTTTGACAGCTTCGAACGCTTGGCATAGAGTCTCATGGATTTCGCCATCCATCTCCACATACTTGAAGGACGACAAATGGCTCACCATTATGTCTTCCTCGCCACAAACGGTCACGATGCTACCCCCGACAGCATATTTGAGCTTTTGGTGCAACGTGGAGGTCACGGCACCAGCAGCATGGATCCACAGCCGGCCCAAGAGACAACTGTAGGCAGACATGATGTCCATAATATAAAAGACCGCGTCGAACGTTTCTGGCCCGACTTGGATCGACAGGGTCACCTCCCCAAAAACATGGCGTTTAGTTCCGTCGAACGCCTTCACAACCAGATCACTGGGTGCGCAAATCAATCCACGAGTATCCAACTTCATTAATGCCTTCTTCGGAAGAACATTAAGTGACGAACCCGTGTCCACCAACACGTGCGACATGATCGTGCCCCTACACTCTATCGAGATATGCAGGGCGCTATTGTGATTCCTCCCTTTTGGCGTCAGCTCTAGGTCGGTGAAACCTAACCCGTTTCCAGCATTTATGTGGGCTACGACTTCCTCTAGCTGATTTACCGATATTTCTTGCGGTACATATGCGGCGTTCAACACCTTCAGCAGCGCGTTGCGGTGTACTTCAGAACACAGCAACAAGTTAAGAATGGAAATCTTCGAGGGCGTCTGATGGAGATGGTCTACAATCTTGTAGTCACTCTTTTTAATCAACCGCATAAACTCCTCGGCATCTTTAACAAGCAAGTCTTTTTCTACCCCACGCGGGGCCTCTTCAACGACTTTACTTTTACCTTTATCGGCCGCATCAGCTCTGACCTCTTTATCCGCCACGACTTCTGGTGGTGCAAACACTCTTCCACTGCGAGTGATACCACTGATTCCCGCAAGGTTCTCCACAGACGTACCAAACGGTTCTAGCTCCAACTTCTGCCCGTTGCAATAGACTTCAGCCCCATAATGCCACGGGACAACTTTAGTGCTCTCGAAAGGTATCGGCCCAGCTTTGGTGATAGTAATTGTGGGCGGTCTGGACGAAGAAATGGTGATCGTCCGGCGCGGGATGGTGATAGTGGCGACTTCATCGGCTTGCTTCAGCACTACCTCTCCTGATCCACTTTCAGCCCTCCGGCTAAACTGCAGAATCCCTTCAGTCATCAGACTTTGGATTCCTTCGACCAACTGCTCACATCCATCAGAACGTGTGGCACAGTCCATACATAGCTCTCCGCAACCTGGAATGAACCCTCTTTTCAGCAACTTAGCTTAAACGAAGCTAAGCGGCGTCTTCAGATCTCTGACGTCAGTCAACAAGTCCGAACTCTCGTCTTCGATAATGGCGTTCACTCCGCCTCCCCTATGATTCGGCATAGGATTCTTTGTGACATTAGGCACATTATCGGAGAAGTTGATGATCTTGGCATCCACCATGTCCTGCACCTTATGCTTGAAGGCTTTGCAGTTCTCGATTGTGTGGCCTGGTGCCCCTGAGTGGAACTCACAAGTGGCATTCACGTCGTACCCTGGCGGAGATGCCCCTGTCAAGGGAGCCAGCGTTCTCTTCTGGATCAACTGTAGCTGAAGCAAAGTCTGCAACAGTTGCGCGTACGACATGGGCGGTGTCTCGAAGTGACGGTTCGCCAAAGGTGCCTGATTCTGATACTTCCTGTATCCCTGTTGATTCGGTTGCTGCTGCTGCGGAGCTGCCGGGATATTTATACTGGCCACCTGCTGATGAGGACCTTTACCCTTTCTTCGAGCGTTGGTCATAACGCTCGCCTCTCCTTCTCGTCTTTTGCCAGCATAAGGTTTCTTTCCGCCTCCCCCAGCTGAGGATGACTCACCTTGAATTTTCCCGATCTTTATCCCATTTTCGACGTGCTCACCCGTGATAATGAGATCTGAGAACGTCCCAGACATACCGCTGACTAACTTCTCAGAGTAAACCCCTGGGAGGGTGGCTACAAACATCTGCACGAGCTCACGTTCAACCATCGACGGCTGAACTCTGGCTGCCAACTCACGCCACCGCTAGGCATACTCCTTAAACCCTTCATTATTCCTCTACGACAGATTCTGCAGCTGAACTCGGTTCGGGGCCAAGTCGCTATTGTATTGGTAGTGGTGCACAAATGCTTCAGCAAGATCCTTCCATGTGCGTACACTAGTAGGCTCCAGACTCATGTACCACTCGAGGGATGGCCCGGAAAGACTGTCTTGAAATAAGTGCATCAGCAACTTCTCATCTTCGGAATGAGCAGACATCTTCCTGTAGTACGATCTCAGGTGGACACGAGGGCAAGTGGTGCCCTTATACTTTTCAAAGTCAGGTACCTTGAACTTAGGAGGCACCTTGAAATCAGCAATCAACCCCAACTTGGACATATCAACGCCCAAAGTATTCTGATTCTCGATGTCTCTCATCTTATCTTTAAGTGCCTTGAATCTAAGCCGTGCTTCAGCATTCAGCTCCCCTTCAGCACCTCTCTGAGAGAACACATCGTCCTGACGATCCTCTAGCCATGGCTAAGGCACAAACAGATTCCCGACGCCTGCATTGCCGTTGCCCGGCCCGACATTGACATTAGCTCCCAGACTTCCATTACCAACGCCCGTCGTGTTGAGTCCGATGTTGGCCATCACATTACCGTTAGCACTGCCGTTTCCCCCGGTCACGGGAACACCATTCTGCGGAGTTTCAACTGGTGGAGGAGTAGGCACAGTCCCGCCATGAAGTACGCCGTTGCTATCAACCCTGGAAATCAAAGGCTGAACCAAAGTTCTGAGCTGATCCTGGCCATTGGCGACCGCCTGCATGAGCTCCATGAAGCGATCCATTCTTTCGCGGAGTTCCTGAACATCAGTTTGCACTTGCTCCATGATCCTGGTCTAATTAGCTCTAGTCGGATAGCGGTGAATAGGTCTCTGATCAATCCTGGAACCACCTGAAACAACCTGAAAAACCTGTTAAACATAAAAGGGTTAGGAAAAACAACAAAATGCTCGTCATGCAAATGCTTCATGCAGATGCATGCGTGTGTCTGTGTGTTAGGGAGATTTCCCCCGATCCTAGTGCCTGAGTGCCAGTGCTGATAATAATAAGAAGAAGTCCGAGTCCAATCATGGAAATAACAATCTCATATATAAAGAAAGCCCATCAAGGCAGTACACAACGTCAGCGAGTACAAGATGAATCAACAGCGTGACCTCAGCCAACAAGCCTGGTGATGGTCAGCATACAACAATGATCAAACAAAAGGAATACAAATAGTCAGGTACGGCCACGGGCGAGATACTCTTCTAACAACTCCTTCGTTTCTGGATGATCAGGCAGAGTGAGTAACCCTTCGATGAGTAATTCCCTTTGTACAATGGTGTACTGAAGACCTTCGACCGAACCTTCCCATGCTCCTTCGCCGAAGCAGTCTTCTAACTTACGCTTCTTGGACTCAAACGTCAGTTTGCGCTCCTTCAGGTTAGCGAGAGCTCTGTTGAGCTGGCCTTCGGCGGCATATCTGCGAGCGGTTTCTTCATCAAACCTCTTCTCACTATCCTTCACCTGGGCTTCCAGCTTGGAGATCTGTAGCATCAGCTTATCCTCCCGCTCTTTCCTGGTGGCCAGGGAAGCCTTCCAGTGCTGGTTGAACTTGGATATCCTCCGATATGCTTCGTCGTAGCCAGTACGTCGTTGACAGCTTTGAAGTCTTGACCCATGCGCTCACGCTCGGCTATCTGCTTAGTCAGGTCTGTCCCCAGTCGGTTCACCAGCTCTATCTGCCTTTTGAAGGAATGAACGGCTTCGTTCCTCTCGCTTCGGAGCTGAGCCAATTCTTTCTCCAGTTCTTCGTTTGCCCGCTTCAATTCATCTCGCTCAGCTAACACCTGGTTATGCTGCTGAATGGGCACAGTAGTAGGCTCTTCAATCATTGGAGGGCTTTCTGGCTTGGCACGAGGAAACGGCATCCCTATAGCATCTGCCATGGCTCTGATCCAAGTCGCATACGGAGGGTAGGCTTGATTGTTGCTTCTTCCCAGCAATGGTTTTCCTCGCTTACTGATACCATTCCACGCGCGGTGAAGCTTGGATAACAGATCCCCCTCTAGAAGACCAGTGAGGTACAGAGATTCCTGCACCTCTTCCTCCCTCGGCGGAGCTCTCAAAGCATACGCGAATTGTCGGACCAGCAAAGCCGAATTGTAGTTTATACAGCCTTTCCTGCCTATCAAAGGCACATTTGGAAACCCGCTGCAGCTGAAGATCACCTCAGTACCCAACCTATCTCTGTCAAACCAGTCAATATCCTCTGCAGATAAACTCATCAGACGCTCGGACCACTCAGCTGTGGCTGCAGACGAAACAACGGGACCCCTCTTGGGCAGATGACTATCAAGCCATTTATAAAGCAAGGGTACACAGCATGAGACATTCTTGCCCCTCCTGTTCTCGTTTTTGTAGTGGATAGAATGGTAGACATCTCCTATCAAGGTAGGGACTGGATTCCCTGATGCGAAGATATGAAATGCATCGAAGTCTACAAAGTCGGGCATATTGGGGAACAGAATGATGCTATATATGCACAGAGCGAGAATGGCGTTGAACACGACCCAACATCCATCTTTGGTGCACTGCTGAGCCTTTCCTACTAAAAACTGCAAGGAGAAACCAGGAACCTTGTTCCAACTAGACAATACCAACTCGGAGGCATCCAGATGAAGTGAAGGAGCTAGACCAGCCAGGTCAGGCTCAGCATCCATATGAACAAAAGGCATCTGCCTCTTGATAGGCACACCTAGCAAATCAGCATATTCCTCTAGCGTGGGTGCGAGAACAAAATCCTGGAAAGTGAAACATCTCAACGGAGGGTCGTAGAACTGCAGCAGAGCGTGCAACCCATTCAACTCGAACGCAGAAGGTTTACGAACCAAACTGAGCAATTTGCCGTAGGATTTTCTGAACTCATCTCTCACAGAATCATCTGCTAAAGCAATCAACCCAGCCAACCGAACCACATCAGGGGCAGGGAACTTGTAAGCCACGGTCTTCCTCAGAGAACCCATAACAATACAATAGGAGGCAAGAAATCCTGGATCGGGGAAAACGGTACCTGCAACACAGACACACGTTAATGCAATGCAAATGTATGCAAAACAACGTAAAATGCAATCATGCAGCAGGAGATCGAGGCAACTACGCTGTGGAGATTCTGTATCAACAAAACCATAATCCTGCTCTGTCAAGAACAACCATCTGATAGGGCCATATACACAAGATCATAATTCTGCTCTGTCAAGAACAAACGTCTGATAATAAAGACCTCTGATATAGGACCAAGAAATCTGCTCTATTAAGAACACACATACATCTGTTGATGAGATCTTCAGACCCCAATCATAACTCTGCTCTGTCAAGAACATACATCTGCTGATGAGATCTTCAGACCCCAATCATAAATCTGCTCTGTCAAAAACAAACATACATCTGCTGATGAGATCTTCAGACCCCAATCATAAATCTGCTCTGTCAAGAACAAACATACATCTGCTGATGAGATCTTCTGATCCAAACCTGTTCTATCAAGAACAAACATACATCTGATGATAAGATCCTCTGATCAAAACCTGTTCTATCAAGAACAAACATATGTCTGCAGATAAGATCCTCAGATCCCAACAACACTGATCCACTATCAAGAAAACCAGGTGGTCTAAAGGTCAACGTTTCCTGCAATAAACCCAACCCTGCTCACAGGTATGGACCTAAACTGACTCAAGTTTGGCATCCTATGCGTTCATCAGCGTCACAGACATTCAAGAGGGGTGATACGATACCAAGAAGGTGTGGCATCACCAGCTCATGAAGCGGCCTCACTCGGCTGAATCACAAATGATCGGTCCCCAGAGTCGACAATCCACCAAACCAGCAACCGTCTCAACCCAAAGGGTTGAAAGAGAAGCCAACCGGGAGAACCTCGTCTGAGCGTGGATTTCATGAGACACTAGTGCCTGCAAAGCAAGCACTCGCCCACTAATTTCCACAACTAATGTTATGTTCACTCAAGCCTGGGTCTGGCTTCTCACTCATCAGAATGCCCCTCCCACGACACCACAGATAATCATATCATACTGAAAATAAAATGCGGGAAATAAAATGCGATAAATAAACACAACCCTACAAGTAATCATACAAGCGCTAGGATTGAGTCTCGCAGGGGAACCGGAGAACCAGAGATTCTGGGTTCGATCCCCAGCAGAGTCGCCAGCTGTCGCTTACGCGAAAATAAGGTGCTGGCAGAACAGAAGAGTCGCCACCTTTCGTTATTTACCCCTTGGAGCAGGAAAGGAAACGGTCGGAAAAACCTGACGAAAAAGGGTAAGACAAGGTCATCGCAACCATTGTCTGGGTTCGGGAGTCGGTTACGCAAGGGGAATGTATTAGCACCCCTCATGTCCGTCGTACTCGACGGGATCCACGCTTGTTGTGTTTACTGGATGGGTTTATTTATCTATCTACCTATCAAGGCTGGCTTAAACAGAAAAGAAAATGACTCGGCAAAGCGTCGCACTTTATGCCTACGTATTCTCATCAGAGAACGAGAAATCAGAGTCAACGTAGTTCGACCTACGACGGGTGATGGGGAAGGTAGCTCGCCAATACATCAGTATTGTACCTACATACTCTCAACAGGTATGAGAGATCAGAGCTTACGTAGTTCGGGACACTACGCATTATTTTCTGTCTTTTACGGAAGAAGTGTTTTTTATTGTGTTTGCAATTTCAATCGCACTAAACTATGACCTGAGAGTGAATGCGTCGCATGTCACCCAAAGGGTGCCATACTAAACATCCAGACTATGGAAAAGAAACTCTCCCACAATCCTTTCTCAGATAGCTTAAGGCTCGTAACGTACGAAAGAAATCATTCATGATTACTGTATCTTAAGCTGTATTGAGATGAGAAGAGAATAGGCTCAACTAAAGGGAGACTATCAAGTCCTACTGTTGTCATGCCAAGTATTCATCCTATGGTTGAGGTTTGAAACAGGGAACTCCTAGAAGTTATCATGCATAGGTTTCAACCTAAAGTTCTATCATCACTTCCTTATCAAAGGAAATGAGAGTCCTAAGGGATCATATCAAAGCTAGTCTAGATATGGACTTATTCTAATGCATCAAGCAAGTCAAACAAGGCACATCAATACAGAAAAACAGACAAACAAGAAAGCAGATCAACTCTTCTCTCAATTCCAAGCTTCAGCTCTTCTAACAGCAACTCAGTCCTCAGACTTCAATCACTCTTGTCAAATATCAATTTGCTTCTCCAGGTTTCAACCCTTCCACATAAGTTTCAACTTATTCTCTCTTCTCCAAGCTTCATCTCCTTAATCAGTTCCACCTTCAGGCTTTACTCTTAACCACAAGTATTAACTTGATTCCTTCAGGATCTCCAAGCTTCAAAGTAAGTATCAACTTCCTTTATTCTTCAAGCTTCAGCTCTTCAGTCAATCTCAATTGAATCCTCTTCATAAGTATCAACTTAGTCTTCAAGCTTCAGCTCTCTTTGCTTTACCAGCATCAACTTGGTCTCCTCTTCCTGCAAGCTTCAGCTTCTCAGAGTAACCTTTAATCACTTAGAAGTGTCAACTTCATCCTTCAGTCTTTAAGCCTCAGCTCTTCATTCAGTCTTTACTGGATCTTCAGTGGGTCTTCAAGTATCAACTTGCTCTCCTTGCTCTTCAAGCTTCAGCTGAAATGGCAATGCTCAGGGAATCATCCTCTTCCACACTCTTCAATGAAGTCTTCATCTTCAAGCCCAACATCTCTCAAGATACTCAAATCAGAGGAAATCACTTGACTGGATAAGCTGGGATATTAAACTGCTTATTGACCACCAAAGGTGACCTATAAGGGTTCAACATCAAAGGAATGGTTCCCTCAAAGGTTCTACTTCCTAGGTACCATCACTTATCCCTCCTAAGGAGGGAGGTGAATACCATGGAAGGACCTTGAATCATGGGGAAGAATGGAGGTGAAAGATACCATCCATGTTTAAGAAAGAAATTAACTAGGTCTAAGCTCTTCTTAATCCCTAACCCTAAAACAACAACAAAACAAACAAGATCAAGATCTCAAGCTCCTTCTTCAACTCTCAAGTCTTCTACTATGCTCCTCCATGCTCCTCAAAGCAAGAGCAAGCCCACCAAGCCCACAAAGCAAGGCAAAACAAAAATACAAGCCCACAAGGGCAACACAAACAACAATCAACTACAAAAATCATTAAAAAATAGTATACTATTATATTAAAATCTAATATAATTTCTAGGGGATCCTATATACCTACCCTTAATACCCTATATGTCCCAATAGCTAACTTGACCTAGAAACCCAAAATTCTAGTGTTATTATGGACCTTTGTTAAGGATTAACCTAAATCTACACAACCTAAAATCATCTAAGCAAACTAATCAAAAATTAATTACAAAATTATGGAATAAATCTAGAGGGGAGCTAAAGTCCTAATCTAAATATCCCAAAAAGAATGGCCTAAAAATTTAAAGGGAACTAGCTAAACAAAATTCTACAAGTATATGCATCAACATAAAAGAATTAAAATGCTATTAAAAGAGAAAATACACAAAAAATATTAAAAATGCATGAAATGCAAATATTATGGTTTTATAATTTTCTATACATTAACATGAAATGGGAGAAAAAATCCCCATGCAAAAATAATTAATTTTCTATTTATTATGATTTTCCAAAGATTAATGAAAAATGGAGAAAAAGAAATTAAAATATGAAATAATTGGTGTGAATAGCAATTATATTCAGTTCATATTCCAGATGGGCTTAAAATGGGGGTGGGGATATCAATGCGCGCCAGGCCCAATTATTAGTCAGAAATTAATTCACAAATTATAAAGAAAAAGAAAAAGAAACGGTGCAGTTAGTAACAAAAACTAGTGCAAAATCCACGTGGGCCATGAAAGGGGGTGTGGTTATCAAACTCAACTAAAGCCCAAACCCTCAGGTTTAATGAAACGCCGCGTTTCATTGTTCAGCATTTCCCTCTTCAAATGAAATTGAATCTCAGCCACACGATCCAAGTCCCAGTCAATGAGTCTTTGTGCATCCAACGGCCACGTCTTCATCTTCTTCCTCCAGCAAGGGTTCAAAGGAGGAAGCCATGGAAACAGAGCTTCAAGCTCAAGCTTCTCCCAACTCGTATCACCTCAATTCTCCATGAAAAACTAAAGTTCAAAACCCCAATCCACTCTAAATTCCATGCTGATCACAACCATGGCCTCAAAATCAACTGAAGTGCCCTAAATCTCCAAACCCGATCCAAGATAAAAAATAAGCTCAGACATCAACTTCCACAATTCTTGAAATTAATTACCTCAGAATGATCACCACCTCACCCTGGTTAATTCTTGATATTAAACTCATGCTATAGCTCACTATATCTCATGTTCTTGGTCAAAACAAAAATGGTGTCATCAACTGAAACCTCACCAATTGATCCCAAACTTCCCAGAATCCATCACCTAATTGTCTCTAACCGTTCTAACCTAACAATTCTCCCTAATTATGCTTAAATCATGGTGTAGTAGAAAGTTTACTAACCTGTCAAATCTTGAACACCAGATAGGGTAATCCTCCACTTCAAGCTCTCAAATTCTTCAGAATCAATCCTTGAATGATGATAAAGCTTCTGTTTGCAAAAGATTTGACCAAGAAAGCCTGAATCTTCAAACCCGATGGTGACTTGTAACCTTCAAAATCCAAGTGCTATCTCTTTAATTCTCCATGATCTTGCCTTCAATTTGGTCTGCACAGCTTCAGTGTGATCAATGGAATGTGTTTGGATTGAAAGAAGAAATGGAAATGAATCAGAATGTAGAATTTGATTTCAACTTGCAATGGAAGCAATTGAAATGACTATCTCACTCTTCTCTCAAATCTCTCACCAACCTTGCATCTGAGCAAGTTCTAAACCATATATAGAATGCATTGGACCTCTCTAGAACCATCTGGAATCATCCAATGAGAATTTGGAATTCTCATGTCATGAGTTTTTGAATTCATCCATCTCATGTATCATCTCATGCCATAGCCCCTTGCAGCACTTGCCTTGACTTGTAAATCTCCTTAGATGAGATATATGACATGTTAAGACACTTAGCTAGCTTGTACATTGCCTTTCCTTGAGTTTTGCATTTGTACCTTATTATGCAAGCAAGCATTTTCCAAAGCAACCCCATGATCTAGGCCTCAATTCAAAAAAGTGGCTGAACCATTGTTTCTAAAATGCTTTTTAGAGTCAAAATGACCTATTATATGCCATGGTTTGGATGTGTAGCTTGGAAATTTCAATTTCCAACTTGAACTTATTTAACTTATGCCTCCATTTTAGGTCATTTTTACCATTTTTTGCTACAAGCCTTTTCAACATCTCATGACCTCCCTACTAGCCTTAAAACATCATTTTAAGCAAGTTTGATGTTGAAGATTTGTCCATTTGAGGCTTGGAAATAGGAATTATGGCCTTATGCTTGAAATGACCTGTAATCTCCAAATGACCAAAATGCCCTTGACTTGTCAAAGCCATAACATGAGTTCTACAAATCCTATCAAGGACTTCTAGTATTCTCTAGAAAGCTAAGAAGATGAGGAACAACATTCATGTTGACCAAAAGTTCATAGGAATCATCCTTCTTGGGCAAAAGTTGGATGCAAGTTGGGTGACTTTCAAGGCCCCAGAGTCACATACCTCAGATGACCTGTAACTTGTCAAAGTCATAACTTGAGCTCTACAAATCCTATCAAGGACTTCTAGTACTCAAATTAAATATAAGAGAAAGCTCTACAACATTAATGTTATAGGCAAGATGATATGACAATCACATCTTGAGCTAAACTTCCTTGAAGATAGGGATCAAACTATGGGATTTTACACTGTCAAGCCTTAGAAACCCGAGCTTAAAACTTCTCAAACTCCTCAATCATGATGAGTTGGTCTAGGAATCATCCTTATATCATCTCAATGCATCAATCCATGATCACATGGCTCTTGGACTAGGTCTCAACCCTCTCCAAATCATCAGTTGACCTAGGGTTGACCCAGTCAAACCCTAATTACACCACTCATGGTTGAGTCTTCTTATTCTTGCACAATGACCTCTCTAGGCCTCATGATGGCTTTCAAGACATATTATAAGCTCTCTCAAAGCTTCAAGTACATCCTCATAGCCTCAGAATCATCTGAGGAGCCCCCACAACTCTTAAGTTATGAGGCACACAACCTTGGTTTCAACCAATCTTTCTGAGGATCTCTTAACTTCTCTGACAAAGATATCAACCTTTGAACATTTGAATAACCTTCTTGGCTAGCTTCAAAGTCTCATATAACTCTTGATGGATAGTCATACCTCTTGATCTACTGCACACATATAAATGAGATGCAAGTGATAATGCTGATGATGAATGAGATGAACCACAAGCTAGGTAAAGAAATGTTGGTCAAATTTTGGGGTGCAACAATACCCAACGAAACTGACCGGAGCCTGAACGCTCAATGTAATAACAGGAGTCTGGATACTAAACGAAAATGAACAGAGCCTGAACGCTCAACATAATAACCGGAGTCTGGATACTCAATGAAAATGACTAGGGCCTGAATGCTCAACATAATAACCGGAGTCTGGATACCCAACGAAACTGACCGGAGCCTGAACACTCAACGTAATAACCAGAGTCTGGACACCAAACAAAACTGAATGGGGCCTGAACGCTCGACGTAATAACCAGAGCCTGAACGCTCCATGTAATAATCGGAGTCTGGATACTCAACGAAAATGACCGGAGCCTGAACGCTCAACGTAATAACCGGAGTCTAGATACCCAACGAAACTAACTGAACCCAGAACGCTCAACGTAATAACCGGAGTCTGGATACCCAACAAAACTGACCGGAGTCTGAACGCTCAACGTAATAACAAGAGTCTGGATACCCAACGAAACATAAAGGAGGCTGAACGCTTAAGATAATAACCGGAGTTTGGATACTCAACGAAACTGACCGGAGCCTGAACGCTCAACGTAATAACCAGAGTCTGGATACTCAAAGAAAATGAGAGGAGCCTGAACGCTCAACGTAATAACCGGAGTCTGGATACCCTACGAAACTAACCGGAGCCTGAACGCTCAACGTAATAACCGGAGTCTGGATACCCAACGAAACTGACCGGAGTCTGAACGTTCAACGTAATAACCGGAGTCTGGATACCCAACGAAACTGAACGGAGCCTGAACGCTCAACATAATAACCGGAGTCTAGATACTCAACAAAACTAACCGGAGCCTGAACGCTCAACGTAATAACCAAAGTCTGGATACTCAACGAAAATGACCAGAGCCTGAATGCTCAACGTAATAACCGGAGTCTGGATACCCAACGAAACTGACCGGAGCCTGAACGCTCAACGTAAAAACCGAAGTCTTGATACCCAACGAAACTGACCGGAGCCTGAACGCTCAACGTAATAACCGGAATCTGGATACTCAACGAAACTGACCGGAGCCTAAACGCTCAACCTAATAACCAAAGTCTCGATACTCAACGAAAATGACCGGAGCCTAAACGCTCAACGTAATAACCGGATTCTGGATACCCAACGAAACTGACCGGAGCCTGAACGCTCAACGTAATAATCGGAGTCTTGATACCCAACAAAACTGACCAGAGCTTGAACGCTCAATGTAATAACAGGAGTTTGGATACTAAACGAAAATGAACGAAGCCTGAACGCTCAACGTAATAACCGGAGTCTGGATACACAACGAAAATGACTGGAGCCTGAACGCTCAACGTAATAACCGGAGTCTGGATACCCAACGAAACTGACCGGAGCCCGAACGCTCGACGTAATAACCGGAGCCTGAACGCTCGACGTAATAACCGGAGTCTGGATACTAAACGAAAATGACCGGAGCCTGAATGCTCGACGTAATAACCAGAACCTGAACGCTCGACGTAATAACCGGAGTCTGGATACTCAACGAAAATGACCGGAGCCTGAACGCTCAACGTAATAACCGGAGTCTAGATACCCAACGAAACTAACCGAACCCTGAACGCTCAACGTAATAACCAGAATCTGGATACTCAACGAAACTGATCGGAGTCTGAACGCTCAACGTAATAACCGGAGTCTGCATACCCAACGAAACCGAAAGGAGCCTGAACGCTCAACATAATAACCGGAGTCTGGATACTCAACAAAACTGACCGGAGCCTGAACGCTCAACGTAATTACCAGAGTCTGGATACTCAAAGAAAATGAGCGGAGCCTGAACGCTCAACCTAATAACCAAAGTCTCGATACTCAATAAAAATGACCAGAGCCTGAACGCTCAACGTAATAACCGGATTCTGGATACCCAACGAAACTGACCGGAGCCTGATTGCTCAACGTAATATTCGGAGTCTTGATACCTAACAAAAATGACCGGAGCCTGAACGCTCAATGTAATAACCGGAGTCTTGATACTAAACGAAAATGAACGGGGCCTGAACGCTCAACGTAATAACCGGAGTCTGGATACTCAACGAAAATGACTGGAGCCTGAATGCTCAACGTAATAACCGGAGTCTGGATACCCAACGAAACTGACCGGAGCCTGAACACTCAACGTAATAACCAGAGTCTGGATACCAAACGAAACTGACCGGAGTCTGAACGCTCGACGTAATAACCGTTGCCTGAACGCTCGACGTAATAACCGGAGTCTGGATACTCATCGAAAATGACCGGAGCCTGAACGCTTAACGTAATAACCGGAGTCTAGTTACCCAACGAAACTAACCGAACCCTGAACGCCCAACGTAATAACCGGAGTCTGGATACCCAACGAAACTGACGGGAGTCTGAACGCTCAACGTAATAACCAGAGTCTGGATACCCAACGAAACTGAAAGGAGCCTGAACGCTCAACATAATAACCGGAGTCTTGATACCCAACGAAACTGACCGGAGCCTGAGCGCTCAATGTAATAACAGGAGTCTGGATACTAAACGAAAATGAACGGAGCCTGAACGCTCAACGTAATAACCGGAGTCTGGATACTCAACGAAAACGACTGGAGCCTGAATGCTCAACGTAATAACTGGAGTCTGGATACCCAACAAAACCGACCGGAGCCTGAACACTCAATGTAATAACCGGAGTCTGGATACCCAACAAAACTAACCGGAGCCTGAACGCTCGACGTAATAACTGGAGCCTGGACGCTCGACGTAATAACCGGAGTCTGGATACTCAACAAAAATGACCGGAGCCTGAACGCTCAACGTAATAACCGGAGTCTAGATACCCAACGAAACTAACCGAACTCTGAATGCTCAACGTAATAACCGGAATCTGGATACTCAACGAAACTGACCGGAGTCTGAACGCTCAACGTAATAACCGGAGTCTGGATACCCAACGAAACCGAAAAGAGCCTGAACGCTCAACATAATAACCGGAGTCTGGATACTCAACGAAACTGACTGGAGCCTGAACGCTCAACGTAATTACCAGAGTCTGGATACTTAATGAAAATGAGCGGAGCCTGAACGCTCAACCTAATAACCAAAGTCTCGATACTCAACAAAAATGACCGGAGCCCGAACGCTCAACGTAATAACCGGATTCTGGATACCCAACGAAACTGACCAGAGCCTGAACGCTCAACGTAATAATCAGAGTCTTGATACCCAACAAAAATGACCGGAGCCTGAACGCTCAATGTAATAACCGGAGTCTGGATACTAAACGAAAATGAACGGAGCCTGAACGCTCAACGTAATAACCGGAGTCTGAATACTCAACGAAAATGACTGGAGCCTGACTGCTCAACGTAATAACCGGAGTCTGAATACCCAAAGAAACTGACCGGAGCCTGAACACTCAACATAATAACCGGAGTCTGGATACCAAACGAAACGCACCGGAGTCTGAACGCTCGACGTAATAACCGTTGCCTGAACTCTCGACGTAATAACCGGAGTCTGGATACTCAACGAAAATGACCGGAGCCTTAACGCTTAACGTAATAACCGGAGTCTAGATACCCAACGAAACTAACCGAACCCTGAACGCCCAACGTAATAACCGGAATCTGGATACCCAACGAAACTGACCGGAGTCTGAACGCTCAACGTAATAACCGGAGTCTGGATACCCAACGAAACTGAAAGGAGCCTGAACGCTCAACATAATAACCGGAGTCTGGATACTCAACGAAACTGTCCGGAGCCTGAACGCTCAACGTAATAACCAGAGTCTGGATACTCAAAGAAAATGAGCGGAGCCTGAACGCTCAACGTAATAACCGGAGTCTGGATACCCTACGAAACTAACCGGAGCCTGAACGCTCAACGTAATAACCGGACTCTTGATATCCAACGAAACTGACCGGAGCCTGAACGCTCAACGTAATAACCGGAATCTGGATACTCAACGAAACTGACCGGAACCTGAACGCTCAACCTAATAACCAAAGTCTCGATACTTAACGAAAATGACCGGAGCCTGAATGCTTAACGTAATAACCGGATTCTGGATACCCAACGAAACTGATCGGAGCCTGAACGCTCAACGTAATAACCGGAGTCTTGATACCCAACAAAACTGACCGGAGCCTGAACGCTCAACGTAATAACCAGAGTCTGGATATTAAACGATAATGAATGGAGCTTGAACGCTTAATATAATAACTGGAGTCTGGATACTCAACAAAAATGACTGGAGCCTGAATGCTCAACGTAATAACCGGAGTCTGGATACCCAACGAAACTGACCGGAGCCTGAACACTCAACGTAATAACCGGAGTCTGGATACCCAACAAAACTGACCGGAGCCTGAACGCTCGACGTAATAACCAGAGCCTGAACGCTCGACGTAATAACCAGAGTCTGGATACTCAACGAAAATGACCGGAGTCTGAACGCTCAACGTAATAACCGGAATCTGGAAACCCAACGAAACTGACCGGAGCCTGAACGCTCAACGTAATAACCGGAATCTGGATACTCAACGAAACTGACCGTAGCCTGAACGCTCAACCTAATAACCGGAGTCTTGATACCCAACGAAACTGACTGGAGCCTGAACGCTCGACATAATAACCAGAGCCTGAACGCTCGACGTAATAACCAGAGTCTGGATACTCAACGAAAATGACCGGAGCCTGAACGCTCAACGTAATAACCAGAGTCTAGATACCCAACGAAACTAACCGAACCCTGAACGCTCAACGTAATAACCGGAGTCTGAATTCCCAACGAAACTGACCGGAGTCTGAACGCTCAATGTAATAACCAGAGTCTGGATACCCAACGAAACTGAAAGGATCCTGAACGCTCAACATAATAACCGGAGTCTGGATACTCAACGAAAATGACCGGAGCCTGAACGCTCAACGTAATAACCAGAGTCTAGATACCCAACGATGTAACACCCATTTTATTTATTTAGTCATTTTGGTGTTAATTTAATTATTTTATGTTGGTGTGCCCTTAGGAGGGGTGTGTCGGCATGTGATTGGTGAGTATCCTTGATATATAAGGATCATTGGTGGTGTGGAGATAATAATATAATAGTTAATAGTAATATTGGTGGTATTATTATTATTATTATTATTATTATTATTATTATTATCATCAGTATGAATATTATTATTGGTGGGTGTCCCTGATATGGGAGGATTATTGGTGGTGAATTGGTGTAGATATAATAATATAATAACTAATAGTAATATTGGTGAGGGTATTATTATTATTATTATATTTATTATATTCCTTATTAACATTATTATTATTTTGGTGAGATAATAATAGGATTATTATTACTATTATTATTATTATTTTATTAAGTTATTAACATTATTATTATTTTGGTGAGATAATAATAGGATTATTATTACTATTATTATTATTTTTGGTGAGATAATAATAGGATTATTATTACTATTATTATTATTATTATTATTATTATTATTTATTATTATTATTATTATTATTAAGTTATTATTATTATTGGGATTAGAGAATGAAAATAGAAACGTGAGGGATTAGAGTTTTACGATACATTGTGAGAAGTTAGAGAAAGTGGAAAAAGAACGATAGAAAGGAGAGAACGGAAAAGGGAGCAAAGAACGAAGGATACAGGGGAAAATCAGAATTGGCCAAACCTTGGAGGGTTCTTTCATCGATCAACCGATTAACAAGGTAAGGGGGGAGAAACTAGATTTGGGATGGTATATACATGTATAAGGTAGAGGGGATTCCTTAATCCCGTAGGAAAATTCCGATCTATGAAGTTTTATATTGGCATGCTTGTTATTATTGTTGCTGATGATAAATTGATGCTTGACATTGATGAATTGTTGATTGGTATTGGTGAATTTGGTGTATATATATTATGGTGATGTTAGTGAGATTATATGTTGTTACTGCAGTGTTGATAGTAACTATAAATAGAGTTTTGGTGAGATTCTGTGTTGTTACTGTAGTGTGGGTAATGACCATGATTATAGCTTTGAGGAGAATTATATGTTGTTACTGCAGTGTTGATAGTAACTATAAATAGAGTTTTGGTGAGATTCTGTGTTGTTACTGTAGTGTGGGTAATGACCATGATTATAGCTTTGGGAAAAATTATATGTTGTTACTGCAGTGTTGATAGTAAATATAAATAGAGTTTTGGTGAGATTATGTGTTGTTACTGTAGTGTGGGTAATGACCCTGATTATAGCTTTGGGGAAAATTATGTGTTGTTTCCCTATAGTGTCGTTAATGACTATGGTTAGGACCTTGGTGAGATTCAGAGTGACTCTGAAGTGTCGGTAATGTACCGTAATGTTGGTTCTAGAGTAGGAAGTATAGGATAATTGGTAAGTATAATGTTTATTGGTGTGTTTGTGTTTGATGATAACTAGTAATTGATAGTGATGGAGTATAAGTCAATGTTAATGAATTGGTGTTTTGGGATGATTTGGCATATAGGGCATATGGGGTGTTTTACAGTTTTTAGGGAAAATTCTGTATGGCTTTTGAGGTATCGATAAAGTGTGTAGGTGATGATTTTGGGAATAGGAATTAGAAGCCTATTGGTTACGGTAATGTGCAAGATTGGTACTAGAATAGACTGAGGATCTGAGTTGGGATGATAGGTACAGTTTGGCCTTGATGCACTGTAAGAATGATGAGTGTGGGAACTAACTTGTGTACTCGGTGATAGTACATGTTTCCCGTAATAATGACTGGTGGGCAATTAGTTGATGTATATGTGTGTAGTGATCAGTGGGATCGTGTATTCCCCGAGTGTTGAGATGTGTTTATATATGGTGTTAGAGTGTGAACTCGTTTAATATCTAATTTAATTAAAATGAGTGATGGGTGTATCATGTATATGATTATGGTGCAGTGATCAGTAGGATCGTGTATTCCCCGAGTGTTGGGATGTGTTTATACTTGGTGTTAGAATGTGAGATTGCTCACTGTGTGAATTGATTTATATGGTGTTGGTGTATAATATATCTATGCATATATATGTGATGTATGATGATATGATCAGGAGGATCGTGTGCACTTAGTGTGCCTGAATATAATAGTTATGCATTGGTGTGTGCATATCATGGTGTCTTGGTGGGATGGATCATGTCTCGGATGGAGCGTAAGTAATCTGTCCGTACTCCTTTGTGGAGAATGGTGGGGTGGGATCATGTCTCGCATGGAGCGTAAGTGATTCACCCGTACTCCTTTGTGGAGAATGGTGGGGTTGAATCATGTCTCGGATGGAGCGTAAGTGATTCACCCGTACTCCTTTGTGGAGAATGGTGGGTTCGATTGAATGAACCAATGAGTCGGTACCGCATGCATGGTGTTGAGTTTCATATTTGCATTATAATATGTTATATTGTAATTTGAACAGCAGGTTCGTTATATGGTGTTGTTGGGGTGAATAATTGATGTGTTGGTGTATTTTACTGCCTTATTACTTGTATTACATTACCATTATATTCTGATCATTATTTCTCACCCCTTTGTTGTTGTTGTGGTCGGTGCTTCTTCGGAAGTACAGATAATCCAGGTGCTTAGCTAACTTGGATAGTGGTGTGACCGTCGAGTCGTAGGATGCTCTGATACGTAACACGGGATGTGGGTGTTTTAACTGTTTTATGTCAAACTTATTGTAATCCTGTGACGTATCATGAATTTGATGTATTTTATTTTATTAAACAAATTCCGCTGTATTATTTTGAAAAGAATGAATAAAGTATTTTTATAAAATTTGGAGATGTGATATCCCACTTTTGGTGAAAACTCTGATTATTATTATAATATTTATATTTCATTTAATACGGGAAAGTGGGGTGTTACAATTGGTATCAGAGCAGGTCGGTCCGTCCGGCCAGTGTTGTTGAGTTGAGTTGAGTCTGTCCTTTGGGATGGAGACTGTGTGTTGTTTAACCTGGTGTTGTGGTTTAAATCCCTAGTATGCGGCATGTGTGTGAAAACACTGTCGGTACATGTTGTTGACTAACTTCATTGGCAGGAGAGGAATGATTCCAGTGGGGGAGAAGTTTGTATTTCTCCGGAATGCTACGGTGTGGTGGCTTAGTGTGTTGAGGAATGCTATCATAGTTTGGTAAAGATGGTTTGTACCCCATCATGATTTCGGTTGTCTATTAACAAATTGAGGAACTGATCACCCTTAATCTCTTGTTAATAGTAGACGGGATTGTGTTGGATGGGATAGACGTGTCTTGCAAGCTTGTGTGGCGTGAGCAATGAATTGTCCTGAGTTAAGCTAAGTGCTTAAGGGATTATTTTGAGGAGTTGGCGTAATACGGTGTTGAGACGTTTATTTTGACGGAAACTTCGAATGAGAAGGAAAGTGAGAAAATTGGGATTTGTCAATTAGTTGAAATTGCCGGAGGTTCCCTGAGGAAGTAAGTGATTTACTATCAGAGTGTGAAGTAAAACTTACACGTTTATTTTGTTTTTGGGACGAGTCTGATATTGATGACTCCATATTGTATGTTTACGTTGGGATTGGAGAAGTTGAAGAGTCAACTTGAAGACCCGCTAGGGGAGAGGTTCTTTTGTTTGAGTGTGTTACCGTAAGGTGCACCAATTTTTGTTGGTTAGACAGACAGAAGGTTTGGTGAAGCTTTGGGTGAACTATAGATAAGTGAACAAGGTGACTGTCAAGGATAAGTGTTCGCTTCCAAGAGTTAATGATTTGATGGATCAATTGATTGAAGGACGTGAGTTTCCGTGTTCGTGAGATCGCGAGTAGAATTATTGTGTTGTGGTGTCGAAGGTCGAAGTGGTATCGTAATAGGAGGCTCCACGATCTGCTGTTGAGATTGGAAGTAATCGGGTTTTAAAATATTTAAAGATTGAAAGTGTGTTGGACGGCCTCCTAAGTATGAAATTGTGGTTATACGTTGAATTCCGAGATCGCAGCTTTTTACGGAATCGAAATCGGACACGCGGAAGTCAGGTAACGGTCGAAAATAGAATTTCGGGACTGTCATGTTCGCCGAGATTCGCCTGGCGAAGTGCCCTGAGCAGAAAAATGTTGTTGTGGTATTTTTGTCGTAACGGGAGAACTGTAACTCGGAATGACACCCGGTTCGAAGCGTTGGAAAGCTATTGAAATTATCTATGAGATGGTGAAGTATTGACATAGATTTAATCTATTTATTGATGAAGTGTGTTTGAATGTTGTGGTAAGGACGGGCGGTACGGTATGTGTTCCCGCTATAACTCACAACTTGTTTGTCCACTTGGCATGGGATCTTCTTTAATTATTTATATAAGGCAATGGTTGTGTTGATAAATGATATTTTAAGGTATTCGAAGAGTATAGAGGATTATGTTGAGCATAAGGAACTGGAGTTATCAGTGTTAGAAAGAGAGCGGTGATATACTTCCGTAAGGAAAGTTCTGCCGAATCCGATAGAACTAATTGTGGTGTTTGTGATGCTTGTTAATATAATTAGGGTATTTGCTAAAGACAACTTCAGCGAGTTTCAGTTATGCAAAAGGCAACTCGAAGTGTGTAAGAGAAACCATCCGACCAGTGATTTAGAGTTGGTTGCTATTGTGGTTGTACCGGAGTCGGAGGCTTCGAAAGTTCAGACTGAGATCGGAGATGTTTGGTGATCTTAAGAGTTTAAGGTGTTTGTTTGATTTGAAAAAGTTGAAAAGGAGGCAGAGGAAATAATTAGGATTTCTGAAGGATTACGACTTTGAGTGTAATTACCCTTTGGGTAAAGTGGATGTGGTAGATGATGCGGTGAGTTGGAAATGTTTGTGCATACCGAAGATGATGGTGAAAAGAGGTAGAACTGATTGAGAAATTTCATAATATGCGCTTTGTGAGTAAGGATACTTCTTATGAAGTTAAGCTTTTATTATTAAGATCTGACTAGTGATATCCTTGAGAAGAATCGAGAAAGTCAGAAATCTGGGTTGAGTAGTGCATTAGTTGAAATTGATAAATTAGAGTCGAAGAGTGGATTGTCGGGTTTGTGGAAATAATACCACGAGGTGTTATGATAGAGTATGTGTACCAGATGTTGTTGAGGGGAGTAGAAGTACTCGTGAAGAAATACATTGGGGTAGATGGAGTATCCACCCCAGTGCTATGAAGAAGTAACCGAATTTGAGTAGATTGTTTTGGTGACCATAGATAAGGAGAGAAGTGGTTGAGGTTGAATATGCTGGTTAGAATTGCCGAAATTCGAAGAGTGAACATCAGAGACTGTTGAGTCTGATGCAGCCGTGAATATTCCAGAGTGGGAATCAGGTAGTATTTTCGTGGAGTTGGTGTTGAGATTTCCAAAGAATTGGGAAGATATAATTTTAATTTGGATTATTGTTAGTGGATTAACTATTCTACGTTGAGGATAGATGAGATGCATATTGGGTAAGTGGCAAAGTTAGAGGAGATACTGACGAATATTGTGTCAGATGGGAATTTGAGGTTTATATTGAGATTTTGGAAGGGCTTACAGGAAGCATGGGTACTAAGTTGAAGTTGAGTTTGACTTACCATCCGCAAACTGATGGTCAGTCAGAGAGGACTATTGAGTCTGTAGAGAATTGGTGAGAGCTTGGGTGTTGGATTGGGGTGGATTGTGGGATGATTAATTACTGTTGATTGAGTTATCTATAATAACGGTTACCATCCTAGTGTCGGAATGGCACTATATGTGGCTTGGTGAAATAGGGAGTGTATGACTCTACTGTGTTGGAGTGGGTCGAGTGAGAGTGTTGTGCTCAGACCTGAAAATTATGTTGAGATGGCTGAAAAGATCAAGAGGATCCAAGGAAAGATGTGTTTGGAGGGTCACGTCGGTGACTGATGTTGGTCGAGCTTCGAAGTCTCAGAAGTTTGCACCGTGTTCTGTGGTTTGTATCAGAGTGGCGCAGCAGAGGCATGGGAGGAGTAACATGTTAGACTGTTTTTCCGTTGTTGCTATGAATTGGCATGATATGTTTCATGTGTCTTAGTTGAGAAAGTATATTGAACCAGGTGGATGATGTACAAGTGAAAATAATTTGATTGTTGAGGCATTGCTATTTCGTTTGGACGAGCGAGAAACAACTCCGAAGGGAGGAGATATCTTGGGTGAAAGTAACTTGGGGAGGTGCTGCAGAAGGCAGTGTGACCTGTTAGTTGGAATGAAGGATGCGGGAAGCGTATCCGGAAGTGTTCCATCAGGTAATTTTCGAGGACGAAAATACTTAAAGTGGGGGAGAGTTGTAACACCCATTTTATTTATTTAGTCATTTTGGTGTTAATTTAATTATTTTATGTTGGTGTGCCCTTAGGAGGGGTGTGTCGGCATGTGATTGGTGAGTATCCTTGATATATAAGGATCATTGGTGGTGTGGAGATAATAATATAATAGTTAATAGTAATATTGGTGGTATTATTATTATTATTATTATTATTATTATTATTATTATTATTATCATCAGTATGAATATTATTATTGGTGGGTGTCCCTGATATGGGAGGATTATTGGTGGTGAATTGGTGTAGATATAATAATATAATAACTAATAGTAATATTGGTGAGGGTATTATTATTATTATTATATTTATTATATTCATTATTAACATTATTATTATTTTGGTGAGATAATAATAGGATTATTATTACTATTATTATTATTATTTTATTAAGTTATTAACATTATTATTATTTTGGTGAGATAATAATAGGATTATTATTACTATTATTATTATTTTTGGTGAGATAATAATAGGATTATTATTACTATTATTATTATTATTATTATTATTATTATTTATTATTATTATTATTATTATTATTAAGTTATTATTATTATTGGGATTAGAGAATGAAAATAGAAACGTGAGGGATTAGAGTTTTACGATACATTGTGAGAAGTTAGAGAAAGTGGAAAAAGAACGATAGAAAGGAGAGAACGGAAAAGGGAGCAAAGAACGAAGGATACAGGGGAAAATCAGAATTGGCCAAACCTTGGAGGGTTCTTTCATCGATCAACCGATTAACAAGGTAAGGGGGGAGAAACTTGATTTGGGATGGTATATACATGTATAAGGTAGAGGGGATTCCTTAATCCCGTAGGAAAATTCCGATCTATGAAGTTTTATATTGGCATGCTTGTTATTATTGTTGCTGATGATAAATTGATGCTTGACATTGATGAATTGTTGATTGGTATTGGTGAATTTGGTGTATATATATTATGGTGATGTTAGTGAGATTATATGTTGTTACTGCAGTGTTGATAGTAACTATAAATAGAGTTTTGGTGAGATTCTGTGTTGTTACTGTAGTGTGGGTAATGACCATGATTATAGCTTTGAGGAGAATTATATGTTGTTACTGCAGTGTTGATAGTAACTATAAATAGAGTTTTGGTGAGATTCTGTGTTGTTACTGTAGTGTGGGTAATGACCATGATTATTGCTTTGGGGAAAATTATATGTTGTTACTGCAGTGTTGATAGTAACTATAAATAGAGTTTTGGTGAGATTCTGTGTTGTTACTGTAGTGTGGGTAATGACCATGATTATAGCTTTGGGAAAAATTATATGTTGTTACTGCAGTGTTGATAGTAAATATAAATAGAGTTTTGGTGAGATTATGTGTTGTTACTGTAGTGTGGGTAATGACCCTGATTATAGCTTTGGGGAAAATTATGTGTTGTTTCCCTATAGTGTCGTTAATGACTATGGTTAGGACCTTGGTGAGATTCAGAGTGACTCTGAAGTGTCGGTAATGTACCGTAATGTTGGTTCTAGAGTAGGAAGTATAGGATAATTGGTAAGTATAATGTTTATTGGTGTGTTTGTGTTTGATGATAACTAGTAATTGATAGTGATGGAGTATAAGTCAATGTTAATGAATTGGTGTTTTGGGATGATTTGGCATATAGGGCATATGGGGTGTTTTACAGTTTTTAGGGAAAATTCTGTATGGCTTTTGAGGTATCGATAAAGTGTGTAGGTGATGATTTTGGGAATAGGAATTAGAAGCCTATTGGTTACGGTAATGTGCAAGATTGGTACTAGAATAGACTGAGGATCTGAGTTGGGATGATAGGTACAGTTTGGCCTTGATGCACTGTAAGAATGATGAGTGTGGGAACTAACTTGTGTACTCGGTGATAGTACATGTTTCCCGTAATAATGACTGGTGGGCAATTAGTTGATGTATATGTGTGTAGTGATCAGTGGGATCGTGTATTCCCCGAGTGTTGAGATGTGTTTATATATGGTGTTAGAGTGTGAACTCGTTTAATATCTAATTTAATTAAAATGAGTGATGGGTGTATCATGTATATGATTATGGTGCAGTGATCAGTAGGATCGTGTATTCCCCGAGTGTTGGGATGTGTTTATACTTGGTGTTAGAATGTGAGATTGCTCACTGTGTGAATTGATTTATATGGTGTTGGTGTATAATATATCTATGCATATATATGTGATGTATGATGATATGATCAGGAGGATCGTGTGCACTTAGTGTGCCTGAATATAATAGTTATGCATTGGTGTGTGCATATCATGGTGTCTTGGTGGGATGGATCATGTCTCGGATGGAGCGTAAGTAATCTGTCCGTACTCCTTTGTGGAGAATGGTGGGGTGGGATCATGTCTCGCATGGAGCGTAAGTGATTCACCCGTACTCCTTTGTGGAGAATGGTGGGGTTGAATCATGTCTCGGATGGAGCGTAAGTGATTCACCCGTACTCCTTTGTGGAGAATGGTGGGTTCGATTGAATGAACCAATGAGTCGGTACCGCATGCATGGTGTTGAGTTTCATATTTGCATTATAATATGTTATATTGTAATTTGAACAGCAGGTTCGTTATATGGTGTTGTTGGGGTGAATAATTGATGTGTTGGTGTATTTTACTGCCTTATTACTTGTATTACATTACCATTATATTCTGATCATTATTTCTCACCCCTTTGTTGTTGTTGTGGTCGGTGCTTCTTCGGAAGTACAGATAATCCAGGTGCTTAGCTAACTTGGATAGTGGTGTGACCGTCGAGTCGTAGGATGCTCTGATACGTAACACGGGATGTGGGTGTTTTAACTGTTTTATGTCAAACTTATTGTAATCCTGTGACGTATCATGAATTTGATGTATTTTATTTTATTAAACAAATTCCGCTGTATTATTTTGAAAAGAATGAATAAAGTATTTTTATAAAATTTGGAGATGTGATATCCCACTTTTGGTGAAAACTCTGATTATTATTATAATATTTATATTTCATTTAATACGGGAAAGTGGGGTGTTACAAAACTAACCGAACCCTGAACGCTCAACGTAATAACCGGAGTCTAGAAACCCAACGAAATTGACCGGAGTCTGAACGCTCAACGTAATAACCAGAGTCTGGATACCCAACGGAACTGAAAGGAGCCTGAACGCTCAACGTAATAACCGGAGTCTGGATACCCTACGAAACTAACCGGAGCCTGAACGCTCAACGTAATAACCGGAGTCTTGATACCCAACGAAACTGACCGGAGCCTGAATGCTCAACGTAATAACAGGAATCTGGATACTCAACGAAACTGACCGGAGCCTGAACGCTCAACCTAATAACCAAAGTCTCGATACACAACGAAAATGACCGGAGCCTGAATGCTTAACGTAATAATCGGATTCTGGATACCCAACGAAACTGACCGGAGCCTGAATGCTCAACGTAATAACCGGAGTCTTGATACCCAACGAAACTGACCGGAGCCTGAACACTCAACGTAATAACCGGAGTCTGGATACCCAACAAAACTGACCGGAGCCTGAACGCTCGACGTAATAACCAGAGCCTGAACGCTCGACGTAATAACCAGAGTCTGGATACTCAACGAAAATGACCGGAGCCTGAACGCTCAACGTAATAACCGGAATCTGGAAACCCAACGAAACTGACCGGAGCCTGAACGCTCAACGTAATAACCGGAATCTGGATACTCAACGAAACTGACCGGAGCCTGAACGCTCAACCTAATAACCGGAGTCTTGATACCCAACGAAACTGACTGGAGCCTGAACGCTCGACATAATAACCAGAGCCTGAACGCTCGACGTAATAACCGGAGTCTGGATACTCAACGAAAATGACCGGAGCCTGAACGCTCAACGTAATAACCAGAGTCTAGATACCCAACGAAACTAACCGAACCCTGAACGCTCAACGTAATAACCGGAGTCTGAATTCCCAACGAAAATGACCGGAGTCTGAACGCTCAATGTAATAACCAGAGTCTGGATACCCAACGAAACTGAAAGGATCCTGAACGCTCAACATAATAACCGGAGTCTGGATACTCAACGAAAATGACCGGAGCTTGAACGCTCAACGTAATAACCAGAGTCTAGATACCCAACGAAACTAACCGAACCCTGAACGCTCAACGTAATAACTGGAGTCTGGAAACCCAACGAAATTGACCGGAGTCTGAACGCTCAACGTAATAACCAGAGTCTGGATACCCAACGGAACTGAAAGGAGCCTGAACGCTCAACGTAATAACCGGAGTCTGGATACCCTACGAAACTAACCGGAGCCTGAACGCTCAACGTAATAACCGGAGTCTTGATAGCCAACGAAACTGACCGGAGCCTGAATGCTCAACGTAATAACAGGAATCTGGATACTCAACGAAACTGACCGGAGCCTGAACGCTCAACCTAATAACCAAAGTCTCGATACACAACGAAAATGACCGGAGCCTGAATGCTTAACGTAATAATCGGATTCTGGATACCCAACGAAACTGACCGGAGCCTGAATGCTCAACGTAATAACCGGAGTCTTGATACCCAACGAAACTGACCGGAGCCTGAACGCTCGACGTAATAACCAGAGCCTGAACGCTCGACGTAATAACCGGAGTCTGGATACTCAACGAAAATGACCGGAGCCTGAACGCTCAACGTAATAACCAGAGTCTAGATACCCAACGAAACTAACCGAACCCTGAACGCTCAACGTAATAATCGGAGTCTGGATTCCCAACGAAACTGACCGGAGTCTGAACGCTCAACGTAATAACCAGAGTCTGGATACCCAACGAAACTGAAAGGATCCTGAACGCTCAACATAATAACCGGAGTCTGGATACTCAACGAAACTGACCGGAGCCTGAACGCTCAATGTAATAACCAGAGTCTGGATACTCAACGAAAATGAGCGGAGCCTGAACGCTCAACGTAATAACCGGAGTCTGGATACCCAACGAAACTGATCGGAGCCTGAACGCTCAACATAATAACCGGAGTCTGGATACTCAACGAAACTGACCGGAGCCTGAACGCTCAACGTAATAACCGGAATCTGGATACTCAACGAAACTGACCGGAGCCTGAACGCTCAACCTAATAACCGGAGTCTTGATACCCAACGAAACTGACTGGAGCCTGAACGCTCGACATAATAACCAGAGCCTGAACGCTCGACGTAATAACCGGAGTCTGGATACTCAACGAAAATGACCGGAGCCTGAACGCTCAACGTAATAACCAGAGTCTAGATACCCAACGAAACTAACCGAACCCTGAACGCTCAACGTAATAACCGGAGTCTGAATTCCCAACGAAACTGACCGGAGTCTGAACGCTCAATGTAATAACCAGAGTCTGGATACCCAACGAAACTGAAAGGATCCTGAACGCTCAACATAATAACCGGAGTCTGGATACTCAACGAAAATGACCGGAGCCTGAACGCTCAACGTAATAACCAGAGTCTAGATACCCAACGAAACTAACCGAACCCTGAACGCTCAACGTAATAACCGGAGTCTGGAAACCCAACGAAATTGACCGGAGTCTGAACGCTCAACGTAATAACCAGAGTCTGGATACCCAACGGAACTGAAAGGAGCCTGAACGCTCAACGTAATAACCGGAGTCTGGATACCCTACGAAACTAACCGGAGCCTGAACGCTCAACGTAATAACCGGAGTCTTGATACCCAACGAAACTGACCGGAGCCTGAATGCTCAACGTAATAACAGGAATCTGGATACTCAACGAAACTGACCGGAGCCTGAACGCTCAACCTAATAACCAAAGTCTCGATACACAACGAAAATGACCGGAGCCTGAATGCTTAACGTAATAATCGGATTCTGGATACCCAACGAAACTGACCGGAGCCTGAATGCTCAACGTAATAACCGGAGTCTTGATACCCAACGAAACTGACCGGAGCCTGAACACTCAACGTAATAACCGGAGTCTGGATACCCAACAAAACTGACCGGAGCCTGAACGCTCGACGTAATAACCAGAGCCTGAACGCTCGACGTAATAACCAGAGTCTGGATACTCAACGAAAATGACCGGAGCCTGAACGCTCAACGTAATAACCGGAATCTGGAAACCCAACGAAACTGACCGGAGCCTGAACGCTCAACGTAATAACCGGAATCTGGATACTCAACGAAACTGACCGGAGCCTGAACGCTCAACCTAATAACCGGAGTCTTGATACCCAACGAAACTGACTGGAGCCTGAACGCTCGACATAATAACCAGAGCCTGAACGCTCGACGTAATAACCGGAGTCTGGATACTCAACGAAAATGACCGGAGCCTGAACGCTCAACGTAATAACCAGAGTCTAGATACCCAACGAAACTAACCGAACCCTGAACGCTCAACGTAATAACCGAAGTCTGAATTCCCAACGAAAATGACCGGAGTCTGAACGCTCAATGTAATAACCAGAGTCTGGATACCCAACGAAACTGAAAGGATCCTGAACGCTCAACATAATAACCGGAGTCTGGATACTCAACGAAAATGACCGGAGCTTGAACGCTCAACGTAATAACCAGAGTCTAGATACCCAACGAAACTAACCGAACCCTGAACGCTCAACGTAATAACTGGAGTCTGGAAACCCAACGAAATTGACCGGAGTCTGAACGCTCAACGTAATAACCAGAGTCTGGATACCCAACGGAACTGAAAGGAGCCTGAACGCTCAACGTAATAACCGGAGTCTGGATACCCTACGAAACTAACCGGAGCCTGAACGCTCAACGTAATAACCGGAGTCTTGATACCCAACGAAACTGACCGGAGCCTGAATGCTCAACGTAATAACAGGAATCTGGATACTCAACGAAACTGACCGGAGCCTGAACGCTCAACCTAATAACCAAAGTCTCGATACACAACGAAAATGACCGGAGCCTGAATGCTTAACGTAATAATCGGATTCTGGATACCCAACGAAACTGACCGGAGCCTGAATGCTCAACGTAATAACCGGAGTCTTGATACCCAACGAAACTGACCGGAGCCTGAACGCTCGACGTAATAACCAGAGCCTGAACGCTCGACGTAATAACCGGAGTCTGGATACTCAACGAAAATGACCGGAGCCTGAACGCTCAACGTAATAACCAGAGTCTAGATACCCAACGAAACTAACCGAACCCTGAACGCTCAACGTAATAATCGGAGTCTGGATTCCCAACGAAACTGACCGGAGTCTGAACGCTCAACGTAATAACCAGAGTCTGGATACCCAACGAAACTGAAAGGATCCTGAACGCTCAACATAATAACCGGAGTCTGGATACTCAACGAAACTGACCGGAGCCTGAACGCTCAATGTAATAACCAGAGTCTGGATACTCAACGAAAATGAGCGGAGCCTGAACGCTCAACGTAATAACCGGAGTCTGGATACCCAACGAAACTGATCGGAGCCTGAACGCTCAACATAATAACCGGAGTCTGGATACTCAACGAAACTGACCGGAGCCTGAACGCTCAACGTAATAACCGGAATCTGGATACTCAACGAAACTGACCGGAGCCTGAACGCTCAACCTAATAACCGGAGTCTTGATACCCAACGAAACTGACTGGAGCCTGAACGCTCGACATAATAACCAGAGCCTGAACGCTCGACGTAATAACCGGAGTCTGGATACTCAACGAAAATGACCGGAGCCTGAACGCTCAACGTAATAACCAGAGTCTAGATACCCAACGAAACTAACCGAACCCTGAACGCTCAACGTAATAACCGGAGTCTGAATTCCCAACGAAACTGACCGGAGTCTGAACGCTCAATGTAATAACCAGAGTCTGGATACCCAACGAAACTGAAAGGATCCTGAACGCTCAACATAATAACCGGAGTCTGGATACTCAACGAAAATGACCGGAGCCTGAACGCTCAACGTAATAACCAGAGTCTAGATACCCAACGAAACTAACCGAACCCTGAACGCTCAACGTAATAACCGGAGTCTGGAAACCCAACGAAATTGACCGGAGTCTGAACGCTCAACGTAATAACCAGAGTCTGGATACCCAACGGAACTGAAAGGAGCCTGAACGCTCAACGTAATAACCGGAGTCTGGATACCCTACGAAACTAACCGGAGCCTGAACGCTCAACGTAATAACCGGAGTCTTGATACCCAACGAAACTGACCGGAGCCTGAATGCTCAACGTAATAACAGGAATCTGGATACTCAACGAAACTGACCGGAGCCTGAACGCTCAACCTAATAACCAAAGTCTCGATACACAACGAAAATGACCGGAGCCTGAATGCTTAACGTAATAATCGGATTCTGGATACCCAACGAAACTGACCGGAGCCTGAATGCTCAACGTAATAACCGGAGTCTTGATACCCAACGAAACTGACCGGAGCCTGAACGCTCGACGTAATAACCAGAGCCTGAACCCTCGACGTAATAACCGGAGTCTGGATACTCAACGAAAATGACCGGAGCCTGAACGCTCAACGTAATAACCAGAGTCTAGATACCCAACGAAACTAACCGAACCCTGAACGCTCAACGTAATAATCGGAGTCTGGATTCCCAACGAAACTGACCGGAGTCTGAACGCTCAACGTAATAACCAGAGTCTGGATACCCAACGAAACTGAAAGGATCCTGAACGCTCAACATAATAACCGGAGTCTGGATACTCAACGAAACTGACCGGAGCCTGAACGCTCAATGTAATAACCAGAGTCTGGATACTCAACGAAAATGAGCGGAGCCTGAACGCTCAACGTAATAACCGGAGTCTGGATACCCAACGAAACTGATCGGAGCCTGAACGCTCAACATAATAACCGGAGTCTGGATACTCAACGAAACTGACCGGAGCCTGAACGCTCAACGTAATAACCAGAGTCTGGATACTCAACGAAAATTAGTGGAGCCTGAACGCTCAACGTAATAACCGGAGTCTGGATACCCAACGAAACTGATCGGAGCCTGAACGCTCAACGTAATAACCGGAGTCTTGTTACCCAACGAAACTGACCGGAGCCTGAACGCTCAACGTAAATATCGGAATCTAGATACTCAACGAAACTTACCGGAGCCTAAACGCTCAACCTAATAACCAAAGTCTCGATACTCAACGAAAATGACGGGAGCCTGAATGCTTAACGTAATAACCGGAGTCAGGATACCCAACGGAACTGACCGGAGTCTGAACGCTCAACGTAATAACCGGAGTCTAGATACCCAACAAAACTGAAAGGAGCCTGAACGCTCAACATAATAACCGGAGTCTGGATACTCAACGAAATTGTCGGGAGCCTGAACGCTCAACGTAATAACCAGAGTCTGGATACTCAAAGAAAATGAGCAGAGCCAGAATGCTCAACGTAATAACCGGAGTCTGGATACCCTACGAAACTAACCGGAGCCTGAACGCTCAACGTAATAACCGGAGTCTTGATACCCAACGAAACTGACCGGAGCCTGAACGCTCAACGTAATAACCGGAATCTGGATACTCAACGAAACTGACCGGAGCCTGAACGCTCAACCTAATAACCAAAGTCTCGATACTCAACGAAAATGACCGGAGCCTGAATGCTTAACGTAATAACCGGATTCTGGATACCCAACGAAACTGACCGGAGCCTGAACGCTCAACGTAATAACTGGAGTCTTGATACCCAACGAAACTGACCGGAGCCTGAACGCTCAAGGTAATAACCGGAGTCTGGATATTAAACGAAAATGAACGGAGCTTGAACGCTCAATATAATAACCAGAGTCTGGATACTCAACAAAAATGACTGGAGCCTGAATGCTCAACGTAATAACCGGAGTCTGGATACCCAACGAAACTGACCGGAGCTTGAACACTCAACGTAATAACCGGAGTCTGGATACCCAACGAAACTTACCAGAGCCTGAACGCTCGACGTAATAACCAGAGCTTGAATGCTCGACGTAATAACCGGAGTCTGGATACTCAACGAAAATGACCGGAGCCTGAACGCTCAACGTAATAACCAGAGTCTAGATACCCAACGAAACTAACTGAACCCTGAACGCTCAACGTAATAACCGGAGTCTAGATACCCAACGAAACTGACCGGAGTCTAAACGCTCAACGTAATAACCAGAGTCTGGATACCCAGCGAAACTGAAAGGAGCCTGAACGCCCAACATAATAACCGGAGTCTGGATACTCAACGAAACTGACCGGAGCCTGAACGCTCAACGTAATAACCAGAGTCTGGATACTCAACGAAAATGAGCGGAGCCTGAACGCTCAATGTAATAACCGGAGTCTGGATACCCAACGAAACTGATCGGAGCCTGAACGCTCAACGTAATAACCGGAGTCTTGTTACCCAACGAAACTGACCGGAGCCTGAACGCTCAACGTAATAATCGGAATCTAGATACTCAACGAAACTTACCGGAGCCTAAACGCTCAACCTAATAACCAAAGTCTCGATACACAACGAAAATGACGGGAGCCTGAATGCTTAACGTAATAACCGGAGTCAGGATACCCAACGAAACTGACCGGAGTCTGAACGCTCAACGTAATAACCGGAGTCTAGATACCCAACGAAACTGAAAGGAGCCTGAACGCTCAACATAATAATCGGAGTCTGGATACTCAACGAAACTGTCTGGAGCCTGAACGCTCAACGTAATAACCAGAGTCTGGATACTCAAAGAAAATGAGCAGAGCCTGAACGCTCAACGTAATAACCGGAGTCTTGATACCCTACGAAACTGACCGGAGCCTGAACGCTCAACGTAATAACCAGAATCTGGATACTCAACGAAACTGACCGGAGCCTGAACGCTCAACCTAATAACCAAAGTCTCGATACTCAACGAAAATGACCGGAGCCTGAATGCTTAACGTAATAACCGGATTCTGGATACCCAACGAAACTGATCGGAGCCTGAACGTTCAACGTAATAACTGGAGTCTTGATACCCAACGAAACTGACCGGAGCCTGAACGCTCAACGTAATAACCGGAGTCTGGATATTAAACGAAAATGAACGGAGCTTGAACGCTCAATATAATAACCAGAGTCTGGATACTCAACAAAAATGACTGGAGCCTGAATGCTCAACGTAATAACCGGAGTCTGGATACCCAACGAAACTGACCGGAGCCTGAACACTCAACGTAATAACCGGAGTCTGGATACCCAACGAAACTTACCGGAGCCTGAACGCTCGACGTAATAACCAGAGCCTGAATGCTCGACGTAATAACCGGAGTATGGATACTCAACGAAAATGACCGGAGCCTGAACGCTCAACGTAATAACCAGAGTCTAGATACCCAACGAAACTAACTGAACCCTGAACGCTCAACGTAATAACCGGAGTCTAGATACCCAACGAAACTGACCGGAGTCTAAACGCTCAACGTAATAACCAGAGTCTGGATACCCAACGAAATTGAAAGGAGCCTGAACGCTCAACATAATAACCGGAGTCTGGATACTCAACGAAACTGACTGGAGCCTGAACGCTCAACGTAATAACCAGAGTCTGGATACTCAACGAAAATGAGCGGAGCCTGAACGCTCAACGTAATAACCGGAGTCTGGATACCCAACGAAACTTATCGGAGCCTGAACGCTCAACGTAATAACCGGAGTCTTGATACCCAACGAAACTGACCGGAGCCTGAACGCTCAACGTAATAACCGGAATCTAGATACTCAACGAAATTTACCGGAGCCTGAACGCTTAACCTAATAACCAAAGTCTCGATACTCAACGAAAATGACCGGAGCCTGAATGCTTAACGTAATAACCGGATTCTGGATACCCAACGAAACTGACCGGAGCCTGAACGCTCAACGTAATAACCGGAGTCTTGATACCCAACGAAACTGACCGGAGCCTGAACGCTCAACGTAATAACCGGAGTCTAGATATTAAACGAAAATGAACGGAGCTTGAACGCTCAATATAATAACCGGAGTCTGGATACTCAACAAAAATGATTGGAGCCTGAATGCTCAACGTAATAACCGGAGTCTGGATACCCAACGAAACTGACCGGAGCCTGAACACTCAACGTAATAACCGGAGTCTGCATACCCCACGAAACTGACCGAAGCCTGAACGCTCGACGTAATAACCAGAGCCTGAACGCTCGACGTAATAACCGGAGTCTGGATACTCAACGAAAATGACTGGAGCCTGAACGCTCAATGTAATAACTAGAGTCTAGATACCCAACGAAACTAACTGAACCCTGAACGCTCAACGTAATAACCGGAGTCTGGATACCCAACGAAACAGACCGGAGCCTGAACGCTCGACGTAATAACCAGAGCCTGAACGCTCGACGTAATAACCGGAGTCTGGATACTCAACGAAAATGACCGGAGCCTGAACGCTCAACGTAATAACTAGAGTCTAGATACCCAACGAAACTAACCAAACCCTGAACGCTCAATGTAATAACCGGAGTCTGGAAACCCAACGAAACTGACCGGAGCCTGAACGCTCAACGTAATAACCGGAATCTGGATACTCAACGAAACTGACCGGAGCCTGAACGCTCAACCTAATAACCAAAGCCTCGATACACAACGAAAATGATCGGAGCCTGAATGCTTAACATAATAATCGGATTCTAGATACCCAACGAAACTGACCGGAGCCTGAACGCTCAACGTAATAACCGGAGTCTTGATACCCAACGAAACTGACCGGAGCCTGAACGCTCAACGTAATAACCAAAGCCTCGATACACAACGAAAATGACCGGAGCCAGAATGCTTAACATAATAATCGGATTCTGGATACCCAACGAAACTGACCGGAGCCTGAATGCTCAACGTAATAACCGGAGTCTTGATACCCAACGAAACTGACCGGAGCCTGAACGCTCGACGTAATAACCAGAGCCTGAACGCTCGACGTAATAACCGGAGTCTGGATACTCAACGAAAATGACCGGAGCCTGAACGCTCAACGTAATAACCAGAGTCTAGATACCCAACGAAACTAACCGAACCCTGAACGCTCAACGTAATAATCGGAGTCTGAATTCCCAACGAAACTGACCGGAGTCTGAACGCTCAATGTAATAACCAGAGTCTGGATACCCAACGAAACTGAAAGGATCCTGAACGCTCAACATAATAACCGGAGTCTGGACACTCAACGAAAATGACCGGAGCCTGAACGCTCAACGTAATAACCAGAGTCTAGATACCCAACGAAACTAACCGAACCCTGAACGCTCAACGTAATAACCGGAGTCTGGAAACCCAACGAAATTGACCGGAGTCTGAACGCTCAATGTAATAACCAGAGTCTGGATACCCAACGAAACTGAAAGGAGCCTGAACGCTCAACGTAATAACCAGAGTCTGGATACCCTACGAAACTAACCGGAGCCTGAACGCTCAACGTAATAACCGGAGTCTGGATACTCAACGAAAATGAGCGGAGCCTGAACGCTCAACGTAATAACCGGAGTCTGGATACCCAACGAAACTGATCGGAGCCTGAACGCTCAACGTAATAACCGGAGTCTTGATACCCAACGAAACTGACCGGATCCTGAACGCTCAACGTAATAACCGGAATCTAGATACTCAACGAAATTTACCGGAGCCTGAATGCTTAACCTAATAACCAAAGTCTCGAAACTCAACGAAAATGACCGGAGCCTGAATGCTTAACGTAATAACCGGATTCTGGATACCCAACGAAACTGACCGGAGCCTGAACGCTCAACGTAATAACCGGAGTCTTGATACCCAATGAAACTGACCGGAGCCTGAACGCTCAACGTAATAACCGGAGTCTGGATACTCAACAAAAATGATTGGAGCCTTAATGCTCAACGTAATAACCGGAGTCTGGATACCCAACGAAACTGACCGGAGCCTGAACACTCAACGTAATAACCGGAGTCTGGATACCCAACGAAACTGACTGAAGCCTGAACGATCGACGTAATAACCAGAGCCTGAACGCTCGACGTAATAACCGGAGTCTGGATACTCAACGAAAATGACTGGAGCCTGAACGCTCAATGTAATAACCAGAGTCTAGATACCCAACGAAACTAACCGAACCCTGAACGCTCAACGTAATAACCGGAGTCTGGATACCCAACGAAACTGACCGGAGCCTAAACGCTCGACGTAATAACCAGAGTATGAATGCTCGACGTAATAACCGGAGTCTGGATACTCAACGAAAATGACCGGAGCCTGAACGCTCAACGTAATAACCAGAGTCTAGATACCCAACGAAACTAACCGAACCCTGAACGCTCAACGTAATAACCGGAGTCTGGAAACCCAACGAAACTGACCGGAGCCTGAACGCTCAACGTAATAACCGGAATCTGGATACTCAACGAAACTGACCGGAGCCTGAACGCTCAACCTAATAACCAAAGCCTCGATACACAATGAAAATGACCGGAGCCTGAATGCTTAACATAATAATCGGATTCTGGATACCCAACGAAACTGACCGGAGCCTGAACGCTCAACGTAATAACCGGAGTCTTGATACCCAACGAAACTGACCGGAGCCTGAACGCTCAACCTAATAACCAAAGCCTCGATACACAACGAAAATGACCGGAGCCTGAATGCTTAACATAATAACCGGAGTCTGGATACCCAACGAAACTAACCGGAGCCTGAACACTCAACGTAATAACCGGAGTCTGGATACCTAACGAAACTGACCGAAGCCTAAACGCTCGACGTAATAACCAGAGCCTGAACGCTCGACGTAATAACCGGAGTCTGGATACTCAACGAAAATGACTGGAGCCTGAACGCTCAATGTAATAACCAGAGTCTAGATACCCAACGAAACTAACCGAACCCTGAACGCTCAACGTAATAACCGGAGTCTGGATACCCAACGAAACTGACCGGAGCCTGAACGCTCGACGTAATAACCAGAGTATGAATGCTCGACGTAATAACCGGAGTCTGGATACTCAACGAAAATGACCGGAGCCTGAACGCTCAACGTAATAACCAGAGTCTAGATACCCAACGAAACTAACCGAACCCTTAACGCTCAACGTAATAACCGGAGTCTGGAAACCCAACGAAACTGACCGGAGCCTGAACGCTCAACGTAATAACCGGAATCTGGATACTCAACGAAATTGACCGGAGCCTGTTTGCTCAACCTAATAACCAAAGCCTCGATACACAATGAAAATGACCGGAGCCTGAATGCTTACCATAATAATCGGATTCTGAATACCCAACGAAACTGACCGGAGCCTGAACGCTCAACGTAATAACCGGAGTCTTGATACCCAACGAAACTGACCGGAGCCTGAACGCTCAACCTAATAACCAAAGCCTCGATACACAACGAAAATGACCGGAGCCTGAATGCTTAACATAATAATCGGATTCTGGATACCCAACGAAACTGACCGGAGCCTGAATGCTCAACGTAATAACCGGAGTCTTGATACCCAACGAAACTGACCGGAGCCTGAACGCTCGACGTAATAACCAGAGCCTGAACGCTCGACGTAATAACCGGAGTCTGGATACTCAACGAAAATGACTGGAGCCTGAACGCTCAACGTAATAACCAGAGTCTAGATACCCAACGAAACTAACCGAACCCTTAACGCTCAACGTAATAACCGGAGTCTGGAAACCCAACGAAACTGACCGGAGCCTGAACGCTCAACGTAATAACCGGAATCTGGATACTCAACGAAACTGACCGGAGTCTGTACGCTCAACCTAATAACCAAAGCCTCGATACACAATGAAAATGACCGGAGCCTGAATGCTTAACATAATAATCGGATTCTGGATACCCAACGAAACTGACCGGAGCCTGAACGCTCAACGTAATAACCGGAGTCTTGATACCCAACGAAACTGACCGGAGCCTGAACGCTCAACCTAATAACCAAAGCCTCGATACACAACGAAAATGACCGGAGCCTGAATGCTTAACATAATAATCGGATTCTGGATACCCAACGAAACTGACCGGAGCCTGAATGCTCAACGTAATAACCGGAGTCTTGATACCCAACGAAACTGACCGGAGCCTGAACGCTCGACGTAATAACCAGAGCCTGAACGCTCGACGTAATAACCGGAGTCTGGATACTCAACAAAAATGACCGGAGCCTGAACGCTCAACGTAATAACCAGAGTCTAGATACCCAACGAAACTAACCGAACCCTGAACGCTCAACGTAATAACCGGAGTCTGGAAACCCAACGAAACTGACCGGAGCCTGAACGCTCAACGTAATAACCGGAATCTGGATACTCAACGAAATTGACCGGAGCCTGTACGCTCAACCTAATAACCAAAGCCTCGATACACAATGAAAATGACCGGAGCCTGAATGCTTACCATAATAATCGGATTCTGGATACCCAACGAAACTGACCGGAGCCTGAACGCTCAACGTAATAACCGGAGTCTTGATACCCAACGAAACTGACCGGAGCCTGAACGCTCAACCTAATAACCAAAGCCTCGATACACAACGAAAATGACCGGAGCCTGAATGCTTAACATAATAATCGGATTCTGGATACCCAACGAAACTGACCGGAGCCTGAATGCTCAACGTAATAACCGGAGTCTTGATACCCAACGAAACTGACCGGAGCCTGAACGCTCGACGTAATAACCAGAGCCTGAATGCTCGACGTAATAACCGGAGTCTGGATACTCAACGAAAATGACTGGAGCCTGAACGCTCAACGTAATAACCAGAGTCTAGATACCCAACGAAACTAACCGAACCCTTAACGCTGAACGTAATAACCGGAGTCTGGAAACCCAACGAAATTGACCGGAGCCTGAACGCTCAACGTAATAACCGGAATCTGGATACTCAACGAAACTGACCGGAGTCTGTACGCTCAACCTAATAACCAAAGCCTCGATACACAATGAAAATGACCGGAGCCTGAATGCCTAACCTAATAATCGGATTCTGGATACCCAACGAAACTGACCGGAGCCTGAACGCTCAACGTAATAACCGGAGTCTTGATACCCAACGAAACTGACCGGAGCCTGAACGCTCAACCTAATAACCAAAGCCTCGATACACAACGAAAATGACCGGAGCCTGAATGCTTAACATAATAATCGGATTCTGGATACCCAACGAAACTGACCGGAGCCTGAATGCTCAACGTAATAACCGGAGTCTTGATACCCAACGAAACTGACCGGAGCCTGAACGCTCGACGTAATAACCAGAGCCTGAACGCTCGACGTAATAACCGGAGTCTGGATACTCAATGAAAATGACCGGAGCCTGAACGCTCAACGTAATAACCAGAGTCTAGATACCCAACGAAACTAACCGAACCCTGAACGCTCAATGTAATAACCGGAGTCTGAATTCCCAACGAAACTGACCGGAGTCTGAACGCTCAACGTAATAACCAGAGTCTGGATACCCAGCGAAACTGAAAGGATCCTGAACGCTCAACGTAATAACCGGAGTCTGGATACCCTACGAAACTAACCGGAGCCTGAACGCTCAACGTAATAACCGGAGTCTTGATACCCAACGAAACTGACCGGAGCCTGAACGCTCAACGTAATAACAGGAATCTGGATACTCAACGAAACTGACCGGAGCCTGAACGCTCAACCTAATAACCAAAGTCTCGATACACAACGAAAATGACCGGAGCCTGAATGCTTAACGTAATAATCGGATTCTGGATACCCAACGAAACTGACCGGAGCCTGAATGCTCAACGTAATAACCGGAGTCTTGATACCCAACGAAACTGACCGGAGCCTGAACGCTCGACGTAATAACCAGAGCCTGAATGCTCAACGTAATAACCGGAGTCTGGATACTCAACGAAAATGACCGGAGCCTGAACGCTCAACGTAATAACCAGAGTCTAGATACCCAACGAAACTAACCGAACCCTGAACGCTCAATGTAATAACCGGAGTCTGAATTCCCAACGAAACTGACCGGAGTCTGAACGCTCAACGTAATAACCAGAGTCTGGATACCCAGCGAAACTGAAAGGATCCGGAACGCTCAACGTAATAACCGGAGTCTGGATACCCTACGAAACTAACCGGAGCCTGAACGCTCAACGTAATAACCGGAGTCTTGATACCCAACGAAACTGACCGGAGCCTGAACGCTCAACGTAATAACAGGAATCTGGATACTCAACGAAACTGACCGGAGCCTGAACGCTCAACCTAATAACCAAAGTCTCGATACACAACGAAAATGACCGGAGCCTGAATGCTTAACGTAATAATCGGATTCTGGATACCCAACGAAACTGACCGGAGCCTGAATGCTCAACGTAATAACCGGAGTCTTGATACCCAACGAAACTGACCGGAGCCTGAACGCTCGACGTAATAACCAGAGCCTGAATGCTCAACGTAATAACCGGAGTCTGGATACTCAACGAAAATGACCGGAGCCTGAACGCTCAATGTAATAACCAGAGTCTAGATACCCAACGAAACTAACCGAACCCTGAACGCTCAACGTAATAACCGGAGTCTGGATTCCCAACGAAACTGACCGGAGTCTGAACGCTCAACGTAATAACCAGAGTCTGGATACCCAACGAAACTGAAAGGATCCTGAACGCTCAACATAATAACCGGAGTCTGGATACTCAACGAAACTGACCGGAGCCTGAACGCTCAACCTAATAACCAAAGTCTCGATACTCAACGAAAATGACCGGAGCCTGAATGCTTGACGTAATAACCGGATTCTGGATACCCAACGAAACTGACCGGAGCCTGAACGCTCAACGTAATAACCGGAGTCTTGATACCCAACGAAACTGACCGGAGCCTGAACGCTCAACGTAATAACCGGAGTCTGGATATTAAACGAAAATGAACGGAGCTTGAACGCTCAATATAATAACCGGAGTCTGGATACTCAACAAAAATGATTGGAGCCTGAATGCTCAACGTAATAACTGGAGTCTGGATACCCAACGAAACTGACCGGAGCCTGAACACTCAACGTAATAACCGGAGTCTGGATACCCAATGAAACTGACCGAAGCCTGAACGCTCGACGTAATAACCAGAGCCTAAACGCTCGACGTAATAACCGGAGTCTGGATACTCAACGAAAATGACCGGAGCCTGAACGCTCAATGTAATAACCAGAGTCTAGATACCCAACGAAACTAACCGAACCCTGAACGCTCAACGTAATAACCGGAGTCTGGATACCCAACGAAACTGACCGATGTCTGAACGCTGAACGTAATAACCAGAGTCTGGATACCCAACGAAACTGAAAGGAGCCTGAACGCTCAACATAATAACCGGAGTCTGGATACTCAACGAAACAGACCGGAGCCTGAACGCTCAACGTAATAACCAGAGTCTGGATACTCAACGAAAATGAGCGGAGCCTGAACGCTCAACGTAATAACCGGAGTCTGGATACCCAACGAAACTGATCGGAGCCTGAACGCTCAACGTAATAACCAGAGTCTTGTTACCCAACGAAACTGACCGGAGCCTGAACGCTCAACGTAATAACCGGAATCTAGATACTCAACGAAACTTACCGGAGCCTGAACGCTCAACCTAATAACCAAAGTCTCGATACTCAACGAAAATGACGGGAGCTTGAATGCTTAACGTAATAACTGGAGTCAGGATACCCAACGAAACTGACCGGAGTCTGAACGCTCAACGTAATAACCGGAGTCTAGATACCCAACGAAACTGAAAGGAGCCTGAATGCTCAACATAATAACCGGAGTCTGGATACTCAACGAAACTGACCGGAGCCTGAACGTTCAACGTAATAACCAGAGTCTGGATACTCAACGAAAATGAGCGGAGCCTGAATGCTCAACGTAATAACCGGAGTCTGGATACCCAACGAAACTGATCGGAGCCTGAACGCTCAATGTAATAACCGGAGTCTTGATACCCAACGAAACTGACCAGAGCCTGAACGCTCAACGTAATAACCGGAATCTAGATACTCAACGAAACTTACCGGATCCTGAACGCTTAACCTAATAACCAAAGTCTCGATACTCAACGAAAATGACCGGAGCCTGAATGCTTAACGTAATAACCGGATTCTGGATACCCAACGAAACTGACCGGAGCCTGAACGCTCAACGTAATAACCGGAGTCTTGATACCCAACGAAACTGACCAGAGCCTGAACGCTCAACGTAATAACCGGAGTCTGGATATTAAACGAAAATGAACGGAGCTTGAACGCTCAATATAATAACCGGAGTCTAGATACTCAACAAAAATGACTGGAGCCTGAATGCTCAACGTAATAACCGGAGTCTGGATACCCAACGAAACTGACCGGAGCCTGAACACTCAACGTAATAACCGGAGTCTGGATACCCAACGAAACTGACCGGAGCCTGAACGCTCGACGTAATAACCAGAGCCTGAACGCTCGACGTAATAACCGGAGTCTGGATACTCAACGAAAATGACCGGAGCTTGAACGCTCAACGTAATAACCAGAGTCTAGATACCCAACGAAACTAACCGAACCCTGAACGCTCAACGTAATAACCGGAGTCTGGATACCCAACGAAACTGAACGGAGTCTGAACGCTGAACGTAATAACCAGAGTCTGGATACCCAACGAAATTGAAAGGAGCCTGAACGCTCAACGTAATAACCGGAGTCTGGATACCCAACGAAACTGATCGGAGCCTGAACGCTCAACGTAATAACCGGAGTCTTGATACCCAACAAAACTGACTGGAGCCTGAACGCTCAATGTAATAACCGGAATCTAGATACTCAATGAAACTTACCGGAGCCTGAACGCTCAACCTAATAACCAAAGTCTCGATACTCAACGAAAATGACCGGAGCCTGAATGCTTAACGTAATAACTGGATTCTGGATACCCAACGAAACTGACCGGAGCCTGAACGCTCAACGTAATAACCGGAGTCTTGATACCCAATGAAATTGACCGGAGCCTGATCACTCAACGTAATAACCGGAGTTTGGATATTAAACGAAAATGAAAGGAGCTTGAACGCTCAACATAATAACCGGAGTCTAGATACTCAACGAAACTGACCGAAGCCTGAACGCTCAACGTAATAACCAGAGTCTGGATACTCAACGAAAATGAGCGGAGCCTGAACGCTCAACGTAATAACCGGAGTCTGGATACCCAACGAAACTGATCGGAGCCTAAACGCTCAACATAATAACCGGAGTCTGGATACTCAACGAAACTGACCGGAGCCTGAACGCTCAACGTAATAACCAGAGTCTGGATACTCAACGAAAATTAGCGGAGCCTGAACGCTCAACGTAATAACCGGAGTCTGGATACCCAACGAAACTGATCGGAGCCTGAACGCTCAACGTAATAACCGGAGTCTTGTTACCCAACGAAACTGACCGGAGCCTGAACGCTCAACGTAATAATCGGAATCTAGATACTCAACGAAACGTACCGGAGCCTGAACGCTCAACCTAATAACCAAAGTCTCGATACTCAACGAAAATGAAGGGAGCCTGAATGCTTAACGTAATAACCGGAGTCAGGATACCCAACGAAACTGACCGGAGTCTGAACGCTGAACGTAATAACCGGAGTCTAGATACCCAACGAAACTGAAAGGAGCCTGAACGCTCAACATAATAACCGGAGTCTGGATACTCAACGAAACTGTCCGGAGCCTGAACGCTCAACGTAATAACCAGAGTCTGGATACTCAAAGAAAATAAGCAGAGCCTGAACGCTCAACGTAATAACCGGAGTCTGGATACCCTACGAAACTAACCGGAGCCTGAACGCTCAACGTAATAACCGGAGTCTTGATACCCAACGAAACTGACCGGAGCCTGAACGCTCAATGTAATAACCGGAATCTAGATACTCAATGAAACTTACCGGAGCCTGAACGCTCAACCTAATAACCAAAGTCTCGATACTCAACGAAAATGACCGGAGCCTGAATGCTTAACGTAATAACCGGATTCTGGATACCCAACGAAACTGACCGGAGCCTGAACGCTCAACGTAATAACCAGAGTCTTGATACCTAACGAAATTGACCGGAGCCTGAACGCTCAACGTAATAACCGGAGTCTGGATATTAAACGAAAATGAACGGAGCTTGAACGCTCAACATAATAACCGGAGTCTGGATACTCAACAAAAATGACTGGAGCCTGAATGCTCTACGTAATAACCGGAGTCTGGATACCCAACGAAACTGACCGGAGCCTGAACACTCAACGTAATAAACGGAGTCTGGATACCCAACGAAACTGACCGGAGCCTGAACGCTCGACGTAATAACCAGAGCCTGAACGCTCGACGTAATAACCGGAGTCTGGATACAAAACGAAAATGACCGGAGCCTGAACGCTCAACGTAATAACCAGAGTCTAGATACCCAACGAAACTAACCGAACCCTGAATGCTCAACGTAATAACCGGAGTCTGGATACCCAACGAAACTGACCGGAGTCTGAACGCTGAACGTAATAACCAGAGTCTGGATACCCAACGAAATTGAAAGGAGCCTGAACGCTCAACATAATAACCGGAGTCTGGATACTCAACGAAACTGACCGGTGCCTGAACGCTCAACGTAATAACCAGAGTCTGGATACTCAACAAAAATAAGCGGAGCCTGAACGCTCAACGTAATAACCGGAGTCTGGATACCCAACGAAACTGATCGGAGCCTGAACGCTCAACGTAATAACCGGAGTCTTGATACCCAACAAAACTGACCGGAGCCTGAACGCTCAATGTAATAACCGGAATCTAGATACTCAACGAAACTTACCGGAGCCTGAACGCTCAACCTAATAACCAAAGTCTCGATACTCAACGAAAATGACCGGAGCCTGAATGCTTGACGTAATAACCGGATTCTGGATACCCAACGAAACTGACCGGAGCCTGAACGCTCAACGTAATAACCGGAGTCTTGATACCCAACGAAACTGACCGGAGCCTGAACACTCAACGTAATAACCCGAGTCTGGATATTAAACGAAAATGAACGGAGCTTGAACGCTCAACATAATAACCGGAGTCTGGATACTCAACAAAAATGACTGGAGCCTGAATGCTCAACGTAATAACCGGAGTCTGGATACCCAACGAAACTGACCGGAGCCTGAACACTCAACGTAATAACCGGAGTCTGGATACCCAACGAAACTGACCGGAGCCTGAACGCTCGACGTAATAACCAGAGCCTGAACGCTCGACGTAATAACCGGAGTCTGGATAGAAAACGAAAATGACCGGAGCCTGAACGCTCAACGTAATAACCAGAGTCTAGATACCCAACGAAACTAACCGAACCCTGAACGCTCAACGTAATAACCGGAGTCTGGATACCCAACGAAACTGACCGGAGTCTGAACGCTCAACGTAATAACCAAAGTCTGGATACCCAACGAAACTGAAAGGAGCCTGAACGCTCAACATAATAACCGGAGTCTGGATACTCAACGAAACTGACCGGAGCCTGAACGCTCAACGTAATAACCAGAGTCTGGATACTCAACGAAAATGAGCGGAGCCTGAACGCTCAACATAATAACCGGAGTCTGGATACCCAACGAAACTGATCGGAGCCTGAACGCTCAATGTAATAACCGGAGTCTTGATACCCAACGAAACTGACCAGAGCCTGAACGCTCAACGTAATAACCGGAATCTAGATACTCAACGAAACTGACCGGAGCCTGAACGCTCAACCTAATAACCAAAGTCTCTATACTCAACGAAAATGACCGGAGCCTGAACGCTCAACGTAATAACCGAATTCTGGATACCCAACGAAACTGACTGGAGCCTGAACGCTCAACGTAATAACCGGAGTCTTGATACCACACGAAACTGACTGGAACCTAAACGCTCAACGTAATTACCGGAGTCTGGATACTAAACGAAAATGAACGGAGCCTGAACGCTCAACGTAATAACCGGAGTCTGGGTACTCAACAAAAATGACTGGAGCTTGAATGCTCAACGTAAAAACCGGAGTCTGGATACCCAACGAAACTGACCGGAGCCTGAACACTCAACGTAATAACCGGAGTCTGGATACCCAACGAATCTGACCGGAGCCTGAACGCTCGACGTAATAACCGGAGCCTGAACGCTCGAAGTAATAACCGGAGTCTGGATACTGAACAAAACTTACCAGAGCCTGAACGCTCAACGTAATAACCAGAGTCTGGATACTCAAAGAAAATGAGCGGAGCCTGAACGCTCTACCTAATAACCAAAGTCTCGATACTCAACGAAAATGACCGGAGCCTGAACACTCAACGTAATAACCGGATTCTGGATATCCAACGAAACTGACCGGAGCCTGAACGCTCAACGTAATCATCGGAGTCTTGATACCCAACAAAAATGACCGGAGCCTGAACGCTCAATGTAATAACCGGAGTCTGGATACTAAACGAAAATGAACGGAGCCTGAATGCTCAACGTAATAACCGGAGTCTGGATACTCAACGAAAATGACTGGAGCTTGAATGCTCAATGTAATAACCGGAGTCTGGATACCCAACGAAACTGACCGGAGCCTGAACACTAAACGTAATAACCGGAGTCTGGATACCCAACGAAACTGACCGGAGCCTGAACGCTCGACGTAATAACCGTTGCCTGAACGCTCGACGTAATAACCGGAGTCTGGATACTCAACGAAAATGTCCGGATCTTGAACGCTTAACATAATAACCGGAGTCTAGATACCCAACGAAACTAACCGAACCCTGAACGCTCAACGTAATAACCGGAGTCTGGATACCCAACGAAACTGACCGGAGTCTGAACGCTCAACGTAATAACCAGAGTCTGGATACCCAACGAAACTGAAAGGAGCCTGAACGCTCAACATAATAACCGGAGTCTGGATACTCAACCAAAATGACCGGAGCCTGAACGCTCAATGTAATAACGAGAGTCTAGATACCCAACGAAACTAACCGAACCCTGAACACTCAACGTAATAACCGGAGTCTGGATACCCAACGAAACTGACCGGAGTCTGAACGCTGAACGTAATAACCAGAGTCTGGATACCCAACGAAACTGAAAGGAGCCTGAACGCTCAACATAATAACCGGAGTCTGGATACTCAACGAAACTCACCGGTGCCTGAACGCTCAACGTAATAACCAGAGTCTGGATACTCAACGAAAATGAGCGGAGCCTGAACGCTCAACGTAATAACCGGAGTCTGGATACCCAACGAAACTGATCGGAGCCTGAACGCTTAACGTAATAACCAGAGTCTTGTTACCCAACGAAACTGAACGGAGCCTGAACGCTCAACGTAATAACCGGAATCTAGATACTCAACGAAACTTACCGGAGCCTGAACGCTCAACCTAATAACCAAAGTCTCGATACTCAACGAAAATGACGGGAGCCTGAATGCTTAACGTAATAACCGGAGTCAGGATACCCAACGAAACTGAGCGGAGTCTGAACGCTCAACGTAATAACCGGAGTCTAGATACCCAACGAAACTGAAAGGAGCCTGAACGCTCAACATAATAACCGGAGTCTGGATACTCAACAAAACTGTCCGGAGCCTGAACGCTCAACGTAATAACCAGAGTATGGATACTCAAAGAAAATGAGCGGAGCCTGAACGCTCAACGTAATAACCGGAGTCTGGATACCCTACAAAACTAACCGGAGCCTGAACGCTCAACGTAATAACCGGAGTCTTGATACCCAACGAAACTGAACGGAGCCTGAACGCTCAACGTAATAACCGGAATTTGGATACTCAATGAAACTGACCGGAGCCTGAACGCTCAACCTAATAACCAAAGTCTCGATACTCAAGGAAAATGACCGGAGCTTGAATGCTTAACGTAATAACCGGATTCTGGATACCCAACGAAACTGACCGGAGCCTGAACGCTCAACGTAATAACCGGAGTCTTGATACCCAACGAAACTGACCGGAGCCTGAACGCTCAACGTAATAACCGGAGTCTGGATATTAAACGAAAATGAACGGAGCTTGAACGCTGAATATAATAACCGGAGTCTGGATACTCAACAAAAATGACTGGAGCCTGAATGCTCAACGTAATAACCGGAGTCTGGATACCCAACGAAACTGACCGGAGCCTGAACACTCAACGTAATAACCGGAGTCTGGATACCCAACGAAACTGACCGGAGCCTGAACACTCGACGTAATAACCAGAGCCTGAACGCTCGACGTAATAACCGGAGTCTGGATAGAAAACGAAAATGACCGGAGCCTGAACGCTCAACGTAATAACCAGAGTCTAGATACCCAACGAAACTAACCGAACCCTGAACGCTCAACGTAATAACCGGAGTCTGGATACCCAACGAAACTGACCGGAGTCTGAACGCTCAACGTAATAACCAAAGTCTGGATACCCAACGAAACTGAAAGGAGCCTAAACGCTCAACATAATAACCGGAGTCTGGATACTCAACGAAACTGACCGGAGCCTGAACGCTCAACGTAATAACCAGAGTCTGGATACTCAACGAAAATGAGCGGAGCCTGAACGCTCAACATAATAACCGGAGTCTGGATACCCAACGAAACTGATCGGAGCCTGAACGCTCAATGTAATAACCGGAGTCTTGATACCCAACGAAACTGACCAGAGCCTGAACGCTCAACGTAATAACCGGAATCTAGATACTCAACGAAACTGACCGGAGCCTGAACGCTCAACCTAATAACCAAAGTCTCTATACTCAACGAAAATGACCGGAGCCTGAACGCTCAACGTAATAACCGAATTCTGGATACCCAACGAAACTGACTGGAGCCTGAACGCTCAACGTAATAACCGGAGTCTTGATACCACACGAAACTGACTGGAACCTAAACGCTCAACGTAATTACCGGAGTCTGGATACTAAACGAAAATGAACGGAGCCTGAACGCTCAACGTAATAACCGGAGTCTGGGTACTCAACAAAAATGACTGGAGCTTGAATGCTCAACGTAATAACCGGAGTCTGGATACCCAACGAAACTGACCGGAGCCTGAACACTCAACGTAATAACCGGAGTCTGGATACCCAACGAATCTGACCGGAGCCTGAACGCTCGACGTAATAACCGGAGCCTGAACGCTCGAAGTAATAACCGGAGTCTGGATACTGAACAAAACTTACCAGAGCCTGAACGCTCAACGTAATAACCAGAGTCTGGATACTCAAAGAAAATGAGCGGAGCCTGAACGCTCTACCTAATAACCAAAGTCTCGATACTCAACGAAAATGACCGGAGCCTGAACACTCAACGTAATAACCGGATTCTGGATATCCAACGAAACTGACCGGAGCCTGAACGCTCAACGTAATCATCGGAGTCTTGATACCCAACAAAAATGACCGGAGCCTGAACGCTCAATGTAATAACCGGAGTCTGGATACTAAACGAAAATGAACGGAGCCTGAATGCTCAACGTAATAACCGGAGTCTGGATACTCAACGAAAATGACTGGAGCCTGAATGCTCAATGTAATAACCGGAGTCTGGATACCCAACGAAACTGACCGGAGCCTGAACACTAAACGTAATAACCGGAGTCTGGATACCCAACGAAACTGACCGGAGCCTGAACGCTCGACGTAATAACCGTTGCCTGAACGCTCGACGTAATAACCGGAGTCTGGATACTCAACGAAAATGTCCGGATCTTGAACGCTTAACATAATAACCGGAGTCTAGATACCCAACGAAACTAACCGAACCCTGAACGCTCAACGTAATAACCGGAGTCTGGATACCCAACGAAACTGACCGGAGTCTGAACGCTCAACGTAATAACCAGAGTCTGGATACCCAACGAAACTGAAAGGAGCCTGAACGCTCAACATAATAACCGGAGTCTGGATACTCAACCAAAATGACCGGAGCCTGAACGCTCAATGTAATAACGAGAGTCTAGATACCCAACGAAACTAACCGAACCCTGAACACTCAACGTAATAACCGGAGTCTGGATACCCAACGAAACTGACCGGAGTCTGAACGCTGAACGTAATAACCAGAGTCTGGATACCCAACGAAACTGAAAGGAGCCTGAACGCTCAACATAATAACCGGAGTCTGGATACTCAACGAAACTCACCGGTGCCTGAACGCTCAACGTAATAACCAGAGTCTGGATACTCAACGAAAATGAGCGGAGCCTGAACGCTCAACGTAATAACCGGAGTCTGGATACCCAACGAAACTGATCGGAGCCTGAACGCTTAACGTAATAACCAGAGTCTTGTTACCCAACGAAACTGAACGGAGCCTGAACGCTCAACGTAATAACCGGAATCTAGATACTCAACGAAACTTACCGGAGCCTGAACGCTCAACCTAATAACCAAAGTCTCGATACTCAACGAAAATGACGGGAGCCTGAATGCTTAACGTAATAACCGGAGTCAGGATACCCAACGAAACTGAGCGGAGTCTGAACGCTCAACGTAATAACCGGAGTCTAGATACCCAACGAAACTGAAAGGAGCCTGAACGCTCAACATAATAACCGGAGTCTGGATACTCAACTAAACTGTCCGGAGCCTGAACGCTCAACGTAATAACCAGAGTATGGATACTCAAAGAAAATGAGCGGAGCCTGAACGCTCAACGTAATAACTGGAGTCTGGATACCCTACAAAACTAACCGGAGCCTGAACGCTCAACGTAATAACCGGAGTCTTGATACCCAACGAAACTGACCGGAGCCTAAACGCTCAACGTAATAACCGGAATTTGGATACTCAATGAAACTGACCGGAGCCTGAACGCTCAACCTAATAACCAAAGTCTCGATACTCAAGGAAAATGACCGGAGCTTGAATGCTTAACGTAATAACCGGATTCTGGATACCCAACGAAACTGACCGGAGCCTGAACGCTCAACGTAATAACCGGAGTCTTGATACCCAACGAAACTGACCGGAGCCTGAACGCTCAACGTAATAACCGGAGTCTGGATATTAAACGAAAATGAACGGAGCTTGAACGCTGAATATAATAACCGGAGTCTGGATACTCAACAAAAATGACTGGAGCCTGAATGCTCAACGTAATAACCGGAGTCTGGATACCCAACGAAACTGACCGGAGCCTGAACACTCAACGTAATAACCGGAGTCTGGATACCCAACGAAACTGACCGGAGCCTGAACGCTCGACGTAATAACCAGAGCCTGAACGCTCGACGTAATAACCGGAGTCTGGGTACTCAACGAAAATGACCGGAGCCTGAACGCTCAACGTAATAACCAGAGTCTAGATACCCAACGAAACTAATTGAACCCTGAACGCTCAACGTAATAACCGAAGTCTGGATACCCAACAAAACTGACCGGAGTCTAAACGCTCAACGTAATAACCAGAGTCTGGATACCCAACGAAACTGAAAGGAGCCTGAACGCTCAACATAATAACCGGAGTCTGGATACTCAACGAAACTGACCGGAGCCTAAACGCTCAACGTAATAACCAGAGTCTGGATACTCAACGAAAATGAGCGGAGCCTGAATGCTCAACGTAATAACCGGAGTCTGGATACCCAACGAAACTGATCGGAGCCTGAACGCTCAACGTAATAACCGGAGTCTTGATACCCAACGAAACTGACCAGAGCCTGAACGCTCAACGTAATAACCGGAATCTAGATACTCAACGAAACTTACCGGAGCCTGAACGCTGAACCTAATAACCAAAGTCTCGATACTCAATGAAAATGACCGGAGCCTGAATGCTTAACGTAATAACCGGATTCTGGATACCCAACGAAACTGACCGGAGCCTGAACGCTCAACGTAATATCCGGAGTCTTGATACCCAACGAAACTGACCAGAGCCTGAACGCTCAACGTAATAACCGGAGTCTGGATATTAAACGAAAATGAACGGAGCTTGAACGCTCAATATAATAACCGGAGTCTAGATACTCAACAAAAATGACCGGAGCCTGAATGCTCAACGTAATAACCGGAGTCTGGATACCCAACGAAACTGACCGGAGCCTGAACACTCAACGTAATAACCGGAGTCTGGATACCCAACGAAACTGACCGGAGCCTGAACGCTCGACGTAATAACCAGAGCCTGAACGCTCGACGTAATAACCGGAGTCTGGATACTCAACGAAAATGACCGGAGCCTGAACGCTCAACGTAATAACCAGAGTCTAGATACCCAACGAAACTAACCGAACCCTGAACGCTCAACGTAATAACCGGAGTCTGGATACCCAACGAAACTGACCGGAGTCTGAACGCTGAACGTAATAACCAGAGTCTGGATACCCAACGAAATTGAAAGGAGCCTGAACGCTCAACATAATAACCGGAGTCTGGATACTCAACGAAACTGACCGGTGCCTGAACGCTCAACGTAATAACCAGAGTCTGGATACTCAACGAAAATGAGCGGAGCCTGAACGCTAAACGTAATAATCGGAGTCTGGATACCCAACGAAACTGATCGGAGCCTGAACGCTCAACGTAATAACCGGAGTCTTGATACCCAACAAAACTGACCGGAGCCTGAACGCTCAATGTAATAATCGGAATCTAGATACTCAACGAAACTTACCGGAGCCTGAACGCTCAACCTAATAACCAAAGTCTCGATACTCAACGAAAATGACTGGAGCCTGAATGCTTAACGTAATAACCGGATTCTGGATACCCAACGAAACTGACCGGAGCCTAAACGCTCAACATAATAACCGGAGTCTTGACACCCAACGAAACTGACCGGAGCCTGAACACTCAACGTAATAACCGGAGTCTGGATATTAAACGAAAATGAACGGAGCTTAAACGCTCAACATAATAACCGGAGTCTGGATACTCAACAAAAATGACTGGAGCCTGAATGCTCAAAGTAATAACCGGAGTCTGGATACCCAACGAAACTGACCGGAGCCTGAACACTAAACGTAATAACCGGAGTCTGGATACCCAACGAAAATGAACGGAGCTTAAACGCTCAACATAATAACCGGAGTCTGGATACTCAACGAAAATGTCCGGATCCTGAACGCTTAACGTAATAACCGGAGTCTAGATACCCAACGAAACTAACCGAACCCTGAACGCTCAACGTAATAACCGGAGTCTGGATACCCAACGAAACTGACCGGAGTCTGAACGCTCAACGTAATAACCGGAGTCTGGATACCCGACGAAACTGAAAGGAGCCTGAACGCTCAACATAATAACCGGAGTCTGGATACTCAACGAAAATGACCGGAGCCTGAACGCTCAATGTAATAACCAGAGTCTAGATACCCAACGAAACTAACCGAACCCTGAACGCTCAACGTAATAACCGGAGTCTGGATACCCAACGAAACTGACCGGAGTCTGAACGCTGAACGTAATAACTAGAGTCTGGATACCTAACGAAACTGAAAGGAGCCTGAACGCTCAACATAATAACCGGAGTCTGGATACTCAACGAAACTGACCGGTGCCTGAACGCTCAACGTAACAACCAGAGTCTGGATACTCAACGAAAATGAGCGGAGCCTGAACGCTCAATGTAATAACCGGAGTCTGGATACCCAACGAAACTGATCGGAGCCTGAACGCTCAACGTAATAACCAGAGTCTTGTTACCCAACGAAACTGACCGGAGCCTGAACGCTCAACGTAATAACCGGAATCTAGATACTCAACGAAACTTACCGGAGCCTGAACGCTCAACCTAATAACCATAGTCTCGATACTCAACGAAAATGACGAGAGCCTGAATGCTTAACGTAATAACCGGAGTCAGGATACCCAACGAAACTGACCGGAGTCTGAACGCTCAACGTAATAACCGGAGTCTAGATACCCACTGAAACTGAACGGAGCTTGAACGCTCAATATAATAACCGGAGTCTGGATACTCAACAAAAATGACTGGAGCCTGAATGCTCAACGTAATAACCGGAGTCTGGATACCCAACGAAACTGATCGGAGCCTGAACGCTCAACGTAATAACTGGAGTCTGGATACCCTACAAAACTAACCGGAGCCTGAACGCTCAACGTAATAACCGGAGTCTTGATACCCAACGAAACTGACCGGAGCCTGAACGCTAAACGTAATAACCGGAATTTGGATACTCAACGAAACTGACCAGAGCCTGAACGCTCAACCTAATAACCAAAGTCTCGATACTCAAGGAAAATGAACGGAGCTTGAATGCTTAACGTAATAACCGGATTCTGGATACCCAACGAAACTGACCGGAGCCTGAACGCTCAACGTAATAACCGGAGTCTTGATACCCAACGAAACTGACCGGAGCCTGAACGCTCAACGTAATAACCGGAGTCTGGATATTAAATGAAAATGAACGGAGCTTGAACGCTCAATATAATAACCGGAGTCTGGATACTCAACAAAAATGACTGGAGCCTGAATGCTCAACGTAATAACCGGAGTCTGGATACCCAACGAAACTGACCGGAGCCTGAACACTCAACGTAATAATCGGAGTCTGGATACCCAATGAAACTGACCGGAGCCTGAACGCTCAATGTAATAACCAGAGTCTAGATACCCAACGAAACTAACCGAACCCTGAACGCTCAACGTAATAACCGGAGTCTGGATACCCAAAGAAACTGACCGGAGTCTGAACGCTGAACGTAAAAACCAGAGTCTGGATACCCAACGAAACTGAAAGGAGCCTGAACGCTCAACATAATAACCGGAGTCTGGATACTCAAAGAAACTAACCGGTGCCTGAACGCTCAACGTAATAACCAGAGTCTGGATACTCAACGAAAATGAGCGGAGCCTGAACGCTCAATGTAATAACCGGAGTCTGGATACCCAACGAAACTGATCGGAGCCTGAACGCTCAACGTAATAACCAGAGTCTTGTTACCCAACGAAACTGACCGGAGCCTGAACGCTCAACGTAATAACCAGAATCTAGATACTCAACGAAACTTACCGGAGCCTGAACGCTCAACCTAATAACCAAAGTCTCGATACTCAACGAAAATGACGGGAGCCTGAATGCTTAACGTAATAACCGGAGTCAGGATACCCAACGAAACTGACCGGAGTCTGAACGCTCAACGTAATAACCGGAGTCTAGATACCCAACGAAACTTAAAGGAGCCTGAACGCTCAACATAATAACCGGAGTCTGGATACTCAACAAAACTGTCCGGAGCCTGAATGCTCAACGTAATAACCAGAGTATGGATACTCAAAGAAAATGAGCGGAGCCTGAACGCTCAACGTAATAACCGGAGTCTGGATACCCTACAAAACTAACCGGAGCCTGAACGCTCAATGTAATAACCAGAGTCTTGATACCCAACGAAACTGACCGGAGCCTGAACGCTAAACGTAATAACCGGAATTTGGATACTCAACGAAACTGACCGGAGCCTGGACGCTCAACCTAATAACCAAAGTCTCGATACTCAAGGAAAATGACCGGAGCTTGAATGCTTAACGTAATAACCGGATTCTGGATACCCAACGAAACTGACCGGAGCCTGAACGCTCAACGTAATATCCGGAGTCTTGATACCCAACGAAACTGACCGGAGCCTGAACGCTCAACGTAATAACCGGAGTCTGGATATTAAACGAAAATGAACGGAGCTTGAACGCTCAATATAATAACCGGAGTCTGGATACTCAACAAAAATGACTGGAGCCTGAATGCTCAACGTAATAACCGGAGTCTGGATACCCAACGAAACTGACCGGAGCCTGAACACTCAACGTAATAACCGGAGTCTGGATACCCAACGAAACTGACCGGAGCCTGAACGCTCGACGTAATAACCAGAGCCTGAACGCTCGACGTAATAACCGGAGTCTGGATACTCAACGAAAATGACCGGAGCCTGAACGCTCAACGTAATAACCAGAGTCTAGATACCCAACGAAACTAACTGAACCCTGAACGCTCAATGTAATAACCGAAGTCTGCATACCCAACGAAACTGACCGGAGTCTAAACGCTCAATGTAATAACCAGAGTCTGGATACCCAACGAAACTGAAAGGAGCCTGAACGCTCAACATAATAACCGGAGTCTGGATACTCAACGAAACTGACCGGAGCCTAAACGCTCAACGTAATAACCAGAGTCTGGATACTCAACGAAAATGAGCGGAGCCTGAATGCTCAACGTAATAACCGGAGTCTGGATACCCAACGAAACTGACCGGAGCCTGAACGCTCAACGTAATAACCGGAGTCTTGATACCCAACGAAACTGACCGGAGCCTGAACGCTCAACGTAATAACCGGAGTCTGGATATTAAATGAAAATGAACGGAGCTTGAACGCTCAATATAATAACCGGAGTCTGGATACTCAACAAAAATGACTGGAGCCTGAATGCTCAACGTAATAACCGGAGTCTGGATACCCAACGAAACTGACCGGAGCCTGAACACTCAACGTAATAATCGGAGTCTGGATACCCAATGAAACTGACCGGAGCCTGAACGCTCAATGTAATAACCAGAGTCTAGATACCCAACGAAACTAACCGAACCCTGAACGCTCAACGTAATAACCGGAGTCTGGATACCCAAAGAAACTGACCGGAGTCTGAACGCTGAACGTAAAAACCAGAGTCTGGATACCCAACGAAACTGAAAGGAGCCTGAACGCTCAACATAATAACCGGAGTCTGGATACTCAAAGAAACTAACCGGTGCCTGAACGCTCAACGTAATAACCAGAGTCTGGATACTCAACGAAAATGAGCGGAGCCTGAACGCTCAATGTAATAACCGGAGTCTGGATACCCAACGAAACTGATCGGAGCCTGAACGCTCAACGTAATAACCAGAGTCTTGTTACCCAACGAAACTGACCGGAGCCTGAACGCTCAACGTAATAACCAGAATCTAGATACTCAACGAAACTTACCGGAGCCTGAACGCTCAACCTAATAACCAAAGTCTCGATACTCAACGAAAATGACGGGAGCCTGAATGCTTAACGTAATAACCGGAGTCAGGATACCCAACGAAACTGACCGGAGTCTAAACGCTCAACGTAATAACCGGAGTCTAGATACCCAACGAAACTTAAAGGAGCCTGAACGCTCAACATAATAACCGGAGTCTGGATACTCAACAAAACTGTCCGGAGCCTGAATGCTCAACGTAATAACCAGAGTATGGATACTCAAAGAAAATGAGCGGAGCCTGAACGCTCAACGTAATAACCGGAGTCTGGATACCCTACAAAACTAACCGGAGCCTGAACGCTCAATGTAATAACCAGAGTCTTGATACCCAACGAAACTGACCGGAGCCTGAACGCTAAACGTAATAACCGGAATTTGGATACTCAACGAAACTGACCGGAGCCTGAACGCTCAACCTAATAACCAAAGTCTCGATACTCAAGGAAAATGACCGGAGCTTGAATGCTTATCGTAATAACCGGATTCTGGATACCCAACGAAACTGACCGGAGCCTGAACGCTCAACGTAATATCCGGAGTCTTGATACCCAACGAAACTGACCGGAGCCTGAACGCTCAACGTAATAACCGGAGTCTGGATATTAAACGAAAATGAACGGAGCTTGAACGCTCAATATAATAACCGGAGTCTGGATACTCAACAAAAATGACTGGAGCCTGAATGCTCAACGTAATAACCGGAGTCTGGATACCCAACGAAACTGACCGGAGCCTGAACACTCAACGTAATAACCGGAGTCTGGATACCCAACGAAACTGACCGGAGCCTGAACGCTCGACGTAATAACCAGAGCCTGAACGCTCGACGTAATAACCGGAGTCTGGATACTCAACGAAAATGACCGGAGCCTGAACGCTCAACGTAATAACCAGAGTCTAGATACCCAACGAAACTAACTGAACCCTGAACGCTCAATGTAATAACCGAAGTCTGCATACCCAACGAAACTGACCGGAGTCTAAACGCTCAATGTAATAACCAGAGTCTGGATACCCAACGAAACTGAAAGGAGCCTGAACGCTCAACATAATAACCGGAGTCTGGATACTCAACGAAACTGACCGGAGCCTGAACGCTCAACGTAATAACCAGAGTCTGGATACTCAACGAAAATGAGCGGAGCCTGAATGCTCAACGTAATAACCGGAGTCTGGATACCCAACGAAACTGATCGGAGCCTGAACGCTCAACGTAATAACCGGAGTCTTGATACCCAACGAAACTGACCAGAGCCTGAACGCTCAACGTAATAACCGGAATCTAGATACTCAACGAAACTTAGCGGAGCCTGAACGCTTAACCTAATAACCAAAGTCTCGATACTCAACGAAAATGACCGGAGCCTGAATGCTTAACGTAATAACCGGATTCTAGATACCCAACGAAACTGACCGGAGTCTGAACGCTCAACGTAATAACCGGAGTCTAGATACCCAATGAAACTGAAAGGAGCCTGAACGCTCAACATAATAACCGGAGTCTGGATACTCAACAAAACTGTCCGGAGCCTGAACGCTCAACATAATAACCAGAGTATGGATACTCAAAGAAAATGAGCGGAGCCTGAACGCTCAACGTAATAACCGGAGTCTGGATACCCTACAAAACTAACCGGAGCCTGAACGCTCAACGTAATAACCAGAGTCTTGATACCCAACGAAACTGACCGGAGCCTGAACGCTAAACGTAATAACCGGAATTTGGATACTCAACAAAACTGACCGGAGCCTGAACGCTCAACCTAATAACCAAAGTCTCGATACTCAAGGAAAATGACCGGAGCTTGAATGCTTAACGTAATAACCGGATTCTGGATACCCAACGAAACTGACCGGAGCCTGAACGCTCAACGTAATATCCGGAGTCTTGATACCCAACGAAACTGACCGGAGCCTGAACGCTCAACGTAATAACCGGAGTCTGGATATTAAACGAAAATGAACGGAGCTTGAACGCTCAATATAATAACCGGAGTCTGGATACTCAACAAAAATGACTGGAGCCTGAATGCTCAACGTAATAACCGGAGTCTGGATACCCAACGAAACTGACCGGAGCCTGAACACTCAACGTAATAACCGGAGTCTGGATACCCAACGAAACTGACCGGAGCCTGAACGCTCGACGTAATAACCAGAGCCTGAACGCTCGACGTAATAACCGGAGTCTGGATACTCAACGAAAATGACCGGAGCCTGAACGCTCAACGTAATAACCAGAGTCTAGATACCCAACGAAACTAACTGAACCCTGAACGCTCAATGTAATAACCGAAGTCTGCATACCCAACGAAACTGACCGGAGTCTAAACGCTCAATGTAATAACCAGAGTCTGGATACCCAACGAAACTGAAAGGAGCCTGAACGCTCAACATAATAACCGGAGTCTGGATACTCAACGAAACTGACCGGAGCCTGAACGCTCAACGTAATAACCAGAGTCTTGATACTCAACGAAAATGAGCGGAGCCTGAATGCTCAACGTAATAACCGGAGTCTGGATACCCAACGAAACTGATCGGAGCCTGAACGCTCAACGTAATAACCGGAGTCTTGATACCCAACGAAACTGACCAGAGCCTGAACGCTCAACGTAATAACCGGAATCTAGATACTCAACGAAACTTAGCGGAGCCTGAACGCTTAACCTAATAACCAAAGTCTCGATACTCAACGAAAATGACCGGAGCCTGAATGCTTAACGTAATAACCGGATTCTAGATACCCAACGAAACTGACCGGAGTCTGAACGCTCAACGTAATAACCGGAGTCTAGATACCCAACGAAACTGAAAGGAGCCTGAACGCTCAACATAATAACCGGAGTCTGGATACTCAACAAAACTGTCCGGAGCCTGAACGCTCAACATAATAACCAGAGTATGGATACTCAAAGAAAATGAGCGGAGCCTGAACGCTCAACGTAATAACCGGAGTCTGGATACCCTAAAAAACTAACCGGAGCCTGAACGCTCAACGTAATAACCGGAGTCTTGATACCCAACGAAACTGACCGGAGCCTGAACGCTAAACGTAATAACCGGAATTTGGATACTCCACGAAACTGACCAGAGCCTGAACGCTCAACCTAATAACCAAAGTCTCGATACTCAAGGAAAATGACCGGAGCTTGAATGCTTAACGTAATAACCGGATTCTGGATACCCAATGAAACTGACCGGAGCCTGAACGCTCAACGTAATAACCGGAGTCTTGATACCCAACGAAACTGACCGGAGCCTGAACGCTCAACGTAATAACCGGAGTCTGGATATTAAACGAAAATGAACGGAGCTTGAACGCTCAATATAATAACCGGAGTCTGGATACTCAACAAAAATGACTGGAGCCTGAATGCTCAACGTAATAACCGGAGTCTGGATACCCAACGAAACTGACCGGAGCCTGAACACTCAACGTAATAACCGGAGTCTGGATACCCAATGAAACTGACCGGAGCCTGAACGCTCAATGTAATAACCAGAGTCTAGATACCCAACGAAACTAACCGAACCCTGAACGCTCAACGTAATAACCGGAGTCTGGATACCCAAAGAAACTGACCGGAGTCTGAACGCTGAACGTAATAACCAGAGTCTGGATACCCAACGAAACTGAAAGGAGCCTGAACGCTCAACATAATAACCGGAGTCTGGATACTCAAAGAAACTGACCGGTGCCTGAACGCTCAACGTAATAACCAGAGTCTGGATACTCAACGAAAATGAGCGGAGCCTGAACGCTCAATGTAATAACCGGAGTCTGGATACCCAACGAAACTGATCGGAGCCTGAACGCTCAACGTAATAACCAGAGTCTTGTTACCCAACGAAACTGACCGGAGCCTGAACGCTCAACGTAATAACCGGAATCTAGATACTCAACGAAACTTACCGGAGCCTGAACGCTCAACCTAATAACCAAAGTCTCGATACTCAACGAAAATGACGGGAGCCTGAATGCTTAACGTAATAACCGGAGTCAGGATACCCAACGAAACTGACCGGAGTCTGAACGCTCAACGTAATAACCGGAGTCCAGATACCCAACGAAACTTAAAGGAGCCTGAACGCTCAACATAATAACCGGAGTCTGGATACTCAACAAAACTGTCCGGAGCCTGAATGCTCAACGTAATAACCAGAGTATGGATACTCAAAGAAAATGAGCGGAGCCTGAACGCTCAACGTAATAACCGGAGTCTGGATACCCTACAAAACTAACCGGAGCCTGAACGCTCAACGTAATAACCAGAGTCTTGATACCCAACGAAACTGACCGGAGCCTGAACGCTAAACGTAATAACCGGAATTTGGATACTCAACGAAACTGACCGGAGCCTGAACGCTCAACCTAATAACCAAAGTCTCGATACTCAAGGAAAATGACCGGAGCTTGAATGCTTAACGTAATAACCGGATTCTGGATACCCAACGAAACTGACCGGAGCCTGAACGCTCAACGTAATATCCGGAGTCTTGATACCCAACGAAACTGACCGGAGCCTGAACGCTCAACGTAATAACCGGAGTCTGGATATTAAACGAAAATGAACGGAGCTTGAACGCTCAATATAATAACCGGAGTCTGGATACTCAACAAAAATGACTGGAGCCTGAATGCTCAACGTAATAACCGGAGTCTGGATACCCAACGAAACTGACCGGAGCCTGAACACTCAACGTAATAACCGGAGTCTGGATACCCAACGAAACTGACCGGAGCCTGAACGCTCGACGTAATAACCAGAGCCTGAACGCTCGACGTAATAACCGGAGTCTGGATACTCAACGAAAATGACCGGAGCCTGAACGCTCAACGTAATAACCAGAGTCTAGATACCCAACGAAACTAACTGAACCCTGAACGCTCAATGTAATAACCGAAGTCTGTATACCCAACGAAACTGACCGGAGTCTAAACGCTCAATGTAATAACCAGAGTCTGGATACCCAACGAAACTGAAAGGAGCCTGAACGCTCAACATAATAACCGGAGTCTGGATACTCAACAAAACTGACCGGAGCCTGAACGCTCAACGTAATAACCAGAGTCTGGATACTCAACGAAAATGAGCGGAGCCTGAATGCTCAACATAATAACCAGAGTCTGGATACCCAACGAAACTGATCGGAGCCTGAACGCTCAACGTAATAACCGGAGTCTTGATACCCAACGAAACTGACCAGAGCCTGAACGCTCAACGTAATAACCGGAATCTAGATACTCAACGAAACTTAGCGGAGCCTGAACGCTTAACCTAATAACCAAAGTCTCGATACTCAACGAAAATGACCGGAGCCTGAATGCTTAACGTAATAACCGGATTCTAGATACCCAACGAAACTGACCGGAGCCTGAACGCTCAACGTAATAACCGGAGTCTTGATACCCAACGAAACTGACCAGAGCCTGAACGCTCAACGTAATAACCGGAGTCTGGATATTAAACGAAAATGAACGGAGCCTGAACGCTCAACGTAATAACCGGAGTCTGGATACTCAACGAAAATGACTGGAGCCCGAATGCTCAACGTAATAACCAGAGTCTGGATACCCAACGAAACTGACCGGAGCCTGAACACTAAACGTAATAACCGGAGTCTGGATACCCAACGAAACTGACCGGAGCCTGAACGCTCGACGTAATAATCGTTGCCTGAACGCTCGACGTAATAACCGGAGTCTGGATACTCAACGAAAATGACCGGATCCTGAACGCTTAACGTAATAACCGGAGTCTAGATACCCCAACGAAACTAACCGAACCCTGAACGCTCAACGTAATAACCGGAGTCTGAACGCTCAACGTAATAACCGGAGTCTGGATACCCAACGAAACTGAAAGGAGCCTGAACGCTCAACATAATAACCGGAGTCTGGATACTCAACGAAACTGACCGGAGCCTGAACGCTCAACGTAATAACCAGAGTCTGGATACTCAAAGAAAATGAGCGTAGCCTGAACACTCAACGTAATAACCGGAGTCTGGATACCCTACGAAACTAACCGGAGCCTGAATGCTCAACGTAATAACCGGAGTCTTGATACCCAACGAAACTGACCAGAGCCTGAACGCTCAACGTAATAACCGGAATCTGGATACTCAACGAAACTGACCGGAGCCTGAACGCTCAACCTAATAACCAAAGTCTCGATACTCAATGAAAATGACCGGAGCCTGAACGCTTAACGTAATAACCGGATTCTGGATACCCAAGGAAACTGACCGGAGCCTGAACGCTCAACATAATAACCAGAGTCTTGATACCCAACGAAACTAACCGGAGCCTGAACGCTCAACGTAATAACCGGAGTCTGGATATTAAACGAAAATGACCGAAGCCTGAATGCTCAATGTAATAACCGGAGTCTGGATACTAAACGAAAATGAACGGAGCCTGAACGCTCAACGTAATAACCGGAGTCTGGATACTCAACAAAAATGATTGCAGCCTGAATGCTCAACGTAATAACCGGAGTCTGGATACCCAATGAAACTGACCAGAGCCTGAACGCTCAACGTAATAACCGGAGTCTGGATACTCAACGAAACTAACCGGAGCCTGAACGCTCAACGTAATAACCAGAGTCTGGATACTCAACGAAAATGAGCGGAGCCTGAATGCTCAACGTAATAACCGGAGTCTGGATACCCAACGAAACTGATTGGAGCCTGAACGCTCAATGTAATAACCAGAGTCTTGATACCCAACAAAACTGACCAGAGCCTGAACGCTCAATGTAATAACCGGAATCTAGATACTCAACGAAACTGACCGGAGCCTGAACGCTCATCCTAATAACCAAAGTCTCGATACTCAACGAAAATGACCGGAGCCTGAACGCTCAACGTAATAACCGGATTCTGGATACCCAACGAAACTGACCGTAGCCTGAACGCTCAACGTAATAACCGGAGTCTTGATACCACACGAAACTGAATGGAACCTGAACGCTCAACGTAATAACCAGAGTCTGGATACTCAGAGAAAATGAGCGAAGCCTGAACACTCAACGTAATAACCGGAGTCTGGATACCCTACGAAACTAACCGGAGCCTTAACACTCAACGTAATAATCGGAGTCTTGATACCCAACGAAACTGACCGGAGCCTGAACGCTCAACGTAATAACCGGAATCTGGATACTCAACGAAACTGACCGGAGCCTGAACGCTCAACCTAATAACCAAAGTCTCGATACTCAACGAAAATGACCGGAGCCTGAACGCTTAACGTAATAACCGGATTCTGGATACCCAAGGAAACTGACCGGAGCCTGAACGCTCAACATAATAACCAGAGTCTTGATACCCAACGAAACTAACCGGAGCCTGAACGCTCAACATAATAACTGGAGTCTGGATATTAAACGAAAATGACCGAAGCCTGAATGCTTAATGTAATAACCGGAGTCTGGATACTAAACGAAAATGAACGGAGCCTGAACGCTCAACGTAATAACCGGAGTCTGGATACTCAACAAAAATGATTGCAGCCTGAATGCTCAACGTAATAACCGGAGTCTGGATACCCAATGAAACTGACCAGAGCCTGAACGCTCAACGTAATAACCGGAGTCTGGATACTCAACGAAACTAACCGGAGCCTGAACGCTCAACGTAATAACCAGAGTCTGGATACTCAACGGTAATGAGCGGAGCCTGAATGCTCAACGTAATAACCGGAGTCTGGATACCCAACGAAACTGATTGGAGCCTGAACGCTCAACGTAATAACCAGAGTCTTGATACCCAACAAAACTGACCAGAGCCTGAACGCTCAATGTAATAACCAGAATCTAGATACTCAACGAAACTGACCGGAGCCTGAACGCTCATCCTAATAACCAAAGTCTCGATACTCAACGAAAATGACCGGAGCCTGAACGCTCAACGTAATAACCGGATTCTGGATACCCAACGAAACTGACCGTAGCCTGAACGCTCAACGTAATAACCGGAGTCTTGATACCACACGAAACTGAATGGAACCTGAACGCTCAACGTAATAACCAGAGTCTGGATACTCAGAGAAAATGAGCGAAGCCTGAACACTCAACGTAATAACCGGAGTCTGGATACCCTACGAAACTAACCGGAGCCTTAACACTCAACGTAATAATCGGAGTCTTGATACCCAACGAAACTGACCGGAGCCTGAACGCTCAACGTAATAACCGGAATCTGGATACTCAACGAAACTGACCGGAGCCTGAACGCTCAACCTAATAACCAAAGTCTCGATACTCAACGAAAATGACCGGAGCCTGAACGCTTAACGTAATAACCGGATTCTGGATACCCAAGGAAACTGACCGGAGCCTGAACGCTCAACATAATAACCAGAGTCTTGATACCCAACGAAACTGACCGGAGCCTGAACGCTCAACATAATAACTGGAGTCTGGATATTAAACGAAAATGACCGAAGCCTGAATGCTTAATGTAATAACCGGAGTCTGGATACTAAACGAAAATGAACGGAGCCTGAACGCTCAACGTAATAACCGGAGTCTGGATACTCAACAAAAATGATTGCAGCCTGAATGCTCAACGTAATAACCGGAGTCTGGATACCCAATGAAACTGACCAGAGCCTGAACGCTCAACGTAATAACCGGAGTCTGGATACTCAACGAAACTAACCGGAGCCTGAACGCTCAACGTAATAACCAGAGTCTGGATACTCAACGGTAATGAGCGGAGCCTGAATGCTCAACGTAATAACCGGAGTCTGGATACCCAACGAAACTGATTGGAGCCTGAACGCTCAACGTAATAACCAGAGTCTTGATACCCAACAAAACTGACCAGAGCCTGAACGCTCAATGTAATAACCAGAATCTAGATACTCAACGAAACTGACCGGAGCCTGAACGCTCATCCTAATAACCAAAGTCTCGATACTCAACGAAAATGACCGGAGCCTGAACGCTCAACGTAATAACCGGATTCTGGATACCCAACGAAACTGACCGTAGCCTGAACGCTCAACGTAATAACCGGAGTCTTGATACCACACGAAACTGAATGGAACCTGAACGCTCAACGTAATAACCAGAGTCTGGATACTCAGAGAAAATGAGCGAAGCCTGAACACTCAACGTAATAACCGGAGTCTGGATACCCTACGAAACTAACCGGAGCCTGAACACTCAACGTAATAACCGGAGTCTTGATACCCAACGAAACTGACCGGAGCCTGAACGCTCAACGTAATAACCGGAATCTGGATACTCAACGAAACTGACCGGAGCCTGAACGCTCAACCTAATAACCAAAGTCTCGATACTCAACGAAAATGACCGGAGCCTGAACGCTTAACGTAATAACCGGATTCTGGATACCCAAGGAAACTGACCGGAGCCTGAACGCTCAACATAATAACCAGAGTCTTGATACCCAACAAAACTGACCGGAGCCTGAACGCTCAACGTAATAACCGGAGTCTGGATATTAAACGAAAATGACCGGAGCCTGAACGCTCAATGTAATAACCGGAGTCTGGATACTAGACGAAAATGAACGGAGCCTGAACGCTCAACGTAATAACCGGAGTCTGGATACTCAACAAAAATGACTGGAGCCTGAATGCTCAACGTAATAACCGGAGTCTGGATACCCAATGAAACTGACCAGAGCCTGAACGCTCAACGTAATAATCGGAGTCTGGATACTCAACGAAACTGACCGGAGCCTGAACGCTCAACGTAATAACCAGAGTCTGGATACTCAACAAAAATGAGCGGAGCCTGAACGCTCAACGTAATAACCGGAGTCTGGATACCCAACGAAACTGATTTGAGCCTAAACGCTCAACGTAATAACCGGAGTCTTGATACCCAACGAAACTGACCGGAGCCTGAACGCTCAACGTAATAACCGGAATCTAGATACTCAACGAAACTGACCGGAGCCTGAACGCTCAACCTAATAACCAAAGTCTCGATACTCAACGAAAATGACCGGAGCCTGAACGTTCAACGTAATAACCGGATTCTGGATACCCAACGAAACTGACCGTAGCCTGAACGCTCAACGTAATAACCGGAGTCTTGATACCACACGAAACTGACTGGAACCTGAATGCTCAACGTAATTACAGGAGTCTGGATACTAAACGAAAATGAACGGAGCCTGAACGCTCAACGTAATAACCGGAGTCTGGATACTCAACGAAAATGACTGGAGCTTGAATGCTCAACGTAATAACCGGAGTCTGGATACCCAACGAATTTGACCAGAGCCTGAACACTCAACATAATAATCGGAGTCTGGATACCCAACGAAACTGATCGGAGCCTGAACGCCCGACGTAATAACCGGAGCCTGAACGCTCGACGTAATAACCGGAGTCTGGATACTCAACGAATATGACCAGAGCCCGAACGCTCAAGGTAATAACCGGAGTCTTGATACCCAACGAAACTGACCGGAGCCTGAACACTCAATGTAATAACCGGAGTCTGGATACTAAATGAAAATGAACGGAGCCTGAACGCTCAACGTAATAACCGGAGTCTGGATATTAAACGAAAATGACCGGAGCCTGAACGCTCAATGTAATAACCGGAGTCTGGATACTAGACGAAAATGAACGGAGCCTGAACGCTCAACGTAATAACCGGAGTCTGGATACTCAACAAAAATGACTGGAGCCTGAATGCTCAACGTAATAACCGGAGTCTGGATACCCAATGAAACTGACCAGAGCCTGAACGCTCAACGTAATAATCGGAGTCTGGATACTCAACGAAACTGACCGGAGCCTGAACGCTCAACGTAATAACCAGAGTCTGGATACTCAACAAAAATGAGCGGAGCCTGAACGCTCAACGTAATAACCGGAGTCTGGATACCCAACGAAACTGATTTGAGCCTAAACGCTCAACGTAATAACCGGAGTCTTGATACCCAACGAAACTGACCGGAGCCTGAACGCTCAACGTAATAACCGGAATCTAGATACTCAACGAAACTGACCGGAGCCTGAACGCTCAACCTAATAACCAAAGTCTCGATACTCAACGAAAATGACCGGAGCCTGAACGTTCAACGTAATAACCGGATTCTGGATACCCAACGAAACTGACCGTAGCCTGAACGCTCAACGTAATAACCGGAGTCTTGATACCACACGAAACTGAATGGAACCTGAACGCTCAACGTAATTACAGGAGTCTGGATACTAAACGAAAATGAACGGAGCCTGAACGCTCAACGTAATAACCGGAGTCTGGATACTCAACGAAAATGACTGGAGCTTGAATGCTCAACGTAATAACCGGAGTCTGGATACCCAACGAATTTGACCGGAGCCTGAACACTCAACATAATAATCGGAGTCTGGATACCCAACGAAACTGACCGGAGCCTGAACGCCCGACGTAATAACCGGAGCCTGAACGCTCGACGTAATAACCGGAGTCTGGATACTCAACGAATATGACCAGAGCCCGAACGCTCAAGGTAATAACCGGAGTCTTGATACCCAACGAAACTGACCGGAGCCTGAACACTCAATGTAATAACCGGAGTCTGGATACTAAATGAAAATGAACGGAGCCTGAACGCTCAACGTAATAACCGGAGTCTGGATACTCAACGAAAATGAACGGAGCCTGAACGCTCAACGTAATAACCGGAGTCTGGATACTCAACAAAAATGACTGGAGCCTGAATGCTCAACGTAATAACCGGAGTCTGGATACCCAATGAAACTGACCAGAGCCTGAACGCTCAACGTAATAATCGGAGTCTGGATACTCAACGAAACTGACCGGAGCCTGAACGCTCAACGTAATAACCAGAGTCTGGATACTCAACAAAAATGAGCGGAGCCTGAACGCTCAACGTAATAACCGGAGTCTGGATACCCAACGAAACTGATTTGAGCCTAAACGCTCAACGTAATAACCGGAGTCTTGATACCCAACGAAACTGACCGGAGCCTGAACGCTCAACGTAATAACCGGAATCTAGATACTCAACGAAACTGACCGGAGCCTGAACGCTCAACCTAATAACCAAAGTCTCGATACTCAACGAAAATGACCGGAGCCTGAACGTTCAACGTAATAACCGGATTCTGGATACCCAACGAAACTGACCGTAGCCTGAACGCTCAACGTAATAACCGGAGTCTTGATACCACACGAAACTGAATGGAACCTGAACGCTCAACGTAATTACAGGAGTCTGGATACTAAACGAAAATGAACGGAGCCTGAACGCTCAACGTAATAACCGGAGTCTGGATACTCAACGAAAATGACTGGAGCTTGAATGCTCAACGTAATAACCGGAGTCTGGATACCCAACGAATTTGACCGGAGCCTGAACACTCAACATAATAATCGGAGTCTGGATACCCAACGAAACTGACCGGAGCCTGAACGCCCGACGTAATAACCGGAGCCTGAACGCTCGACGTAATAACCGGAGTCTGGATACTCAACGAATATGACCAGAGCCCGAACGCTCAAGGTAATAACCGGAGTCTTGATACCCAACGAAACTGACCGGAGCCTGAATGCTCAACGTAAAAACCGGAATCTGGATACTCAACGAAACTGACCGGAGCCTGAACGCTCAACCTAATAACCAAAGTCTCGATACTCAACGAAAATGATCGGAGCCTGAACGCTTAACGTAATAACCGGATTCTGGATACCCAACGAAACTGACCGGAGCTTGAACGCTAAACGTGATAACCGGAGTCTTGATACCCAACAAAACTAACCGGAGCCTGAACGCTTAACGTAATAACCGGAGTCTGGATACTAAACAAAAATGAACGGATCCTGAACGCTCAACGTAATAACCGGAGTCTGGATACTCAACGCAAATGACTGGAGCCTGAATGCTCAACATAATAACCGGAGTCTGGATACCCAACGAAACTGACCGGAGCCCGAACACTCAACGTAATAACCGGAGTCTGGATACCCAACGAAATTGACCGGAGCCTGAACGCTCGACGTAATAACCGGAGTCTGGATACTCAACGAAAATGACCGGAGCCTGAACGCTCAACGTAATAATCGGAGTCTAGATACCCAGCGAAACTAACCGAACCCTGAATGCTCAACGTAATAACCGAAGTCTGGATACCCAAGAAAATGACCAGAGTCTGAACGCTCAACGTAATAACCGGAGTCTGGATACCCAACGAAACTGAACGAAGACTGAACGCTCAACATAATAACCGGAGTTTTGATACTCAACGAAACTGACCAGAGCCTGAACGCTCAACGTAAGAACCAGAGTCTGGATACGCAACGAAAATGACCAGAGCCTGAATGCTCAACGTAATAACCGGAGTCTGGATACCCAACGAAACTGACCGGAGCCTAAACGCTAAACGTAATAACCAGAGTCTTGATACCCAACGAAACTGACAGGAGCCTGAACGCTCAATGTAATAACCGGAATCTGGATACACAACAAAACTGACCGGAGCCTGAACGCTCAACCTAATAACCAAAGTCTCGATACTCAACGAAAATGACCGGAGCCTGAATGCTCAACGTAATAACCAGATTCTGGATACCCAACGAAACTGACCGGAGCCTGAACGCTCAACGTAATATTCAGAGTCTTGATACCCAACGAAACTCACCGGAGCCTGAACGCTCAACGTAATAACCAGAGTCTGGATACTAAACGAAAATGAACGGAGCCTTAACGCTCAATGTAATAACCGGAGTCTGGATACTCAACGAAAATGACTGGAGCCTGAATGCTTAACGTAATAACCGGAGTCTGGATACCCAACGAAACCGACCGGAGCCTGAACACTCAACGTAATAACCGGAGTCTGGATACCCAACGAAACTGACCGGAGCCTGAACGCTCGACGTAATAACCGGAGCCTGAACGCTCGACGTAATAACTGGAGCCTAGATACTCAACGAAAATGACCGGAACCTGAACGCTCAACGTAATAACCGGAGTCTAGATACCCAATGAAACTAACCGAACCCTAAACGCTCAACGTAATAACCAGAGTCTGGATACCCAACGAAACTGACCGGAGTCTGAACGCTCGACGTAATAACCGGAGTCTGGATACCCAACGAAACTTAAAGGAGCCTGAACGCTCAACATAATAACCGGAGTCTGGATACTCAACGAAACTGACCGGAGCCTGAACGCTTAATGTAATAACCAGAGTCTGGATACTCAAAGAAAATGAGCGGAGCCTGAACGCTCAACGTAATAACCGGAATCTGGATACTCAACGAAACTGACCGGAGCCTGAACGCTCAACCTAATAACCAAAGTCTCGATACTCAACGAAAATGACCGGAGCCTGAACGCTTAACGTAATAACCGGATTCTGGATACCCAAGGAAACTGACCGGAGCCTGAACGCTCAACATAATAACCAGAGTCTTGATACCCAACAAAAATGACCGGAGCCTGAACGCTCAACGTAATAACCGGAGTCTGGATATTAAACGAAAATGACCGGAGCCTGAACGCTCAATGTAATAACCGGTGTCTGGATACTAAACGAAAATGAACGGAGCCTGAACGCTCAACGTAATAACCGGAGTCTGGATACTCAACCAAAATGACTGGAGCCTGAATGCTCAACGTAATAACTGGAGTCTGGATACCCAATGAAACTGACCAGAGCCTGAACGCTCAACGTAATAACCGGAGTCTGGATACTCAACGAAACTGACCGGAGCCTGAACGCTCAACGTAATAACCAGAGTCTGGATACTCAACAAAAATAAGCGGAGCCTGAACGCTCAACGTAATAACCGGAGTCTGGATACCCAACGAAACTGATTGGAGCCTGAACGCTTAATGTAATAACCAGAGTCTGGATACTCAAAGAAAATGAGCGGAGCCTGAACGCTCAACGTAATAACCGGAATCTGGATACTCAACGAAACTGACCGGAGCCTGAACGCTCAACCTAATAACCAAAGTCTCGATACTCAACGAAAATGACCGGAGCCTGAACGCTTAACGTAATAACCGGATTCTGGATACCCAAGGAAACTGACCGGAGCCTGAACGCTCAACATAATAACCAGAGTCTTGATACCCAACAAAAATGACCGGAGCCTGAACGCTCAACGTAATAACCGGAGTCTGGATATTAAACGAAAATGACCGGAGCCTGAACGCTCAATGTAATAACCGGTGTCTGGATACTAAACGAAAATGAACGGAGCCTGAACGCTCAACGTAATAACCGGAGTCTGGATACTCAACCAAAATGACTGGAGCCTGAATGCTCAACGTAATAACTGGAGTCTGGATACCCAATGAAACTGACCAGAGCCTGAACGCTCAACGTAATAACCGGAGTCTGGATACTCAACGAAACTGACCGGAGCCTGAACGCTCAACGTAATAACCAGAGTCTGGATACTCAACAAAAATAAGCGGAGCCTGAACGCTCAACGTAATAACCGGAGTCTGGATACCCAACGAAACTGATTGGAGCCTGAACGCTCAACGTAATAACCGGAGTCTTGATACCCAACGAAACTGACCGGAGCCTGAACACTCAACGTAATAACCGGAATCTAGATACTCAACGAAATTGACCGGAGCCTGAACGCTCAACCTAATAACCAAAGTCTCGATACTCAACGAAAATGACCGGAGCCTGAACGCTCAACGTAATAACCGGATTCTGGATACCCAACGAAACTGACCGTAGCCTGAACGCTCAATGTAATAACCGGAGGCTTGATACCACACGAAACTGACTGGAACCTGAACGCTCAACGTAATTACCGGAGTCTGGATACTAAACGAAAATGAACGGAGCCTGAACGCTCAACGTAATAACCGGAGTCTGGATACTCAACGAAAATGACTGGAGCTTGAATGCTCAACGTAATAACCGGAGTCAAGATACCCAACGAATTTGACCGGAGCCTGAACACTCAACATAATAACCGGAGTCTGGATACCCAACGAAACTGACCGGAGCCTGAACGCCCGACGTAATAACCGGAGCCTGAACGCTCGACGTAATAACCGGAGTCTTGATACTCAACGAATATGACCAGAGCCTGAACGCTCAACGTAATAACCGGAGTCTTGATACCCAACGAAACTGACCGGAGCCTGAACACTCAATGTTATAATCGAAGTCTGGATACTAAATGAAAATGAACGGAGCCTGAACGCTCAACGTAATAACCGGAGTCTGGATACTCAACGAAAATGACTGGAGCCTGAATGCTCAACGTTATAACCGGAGTCTGGATACCCAACGAAACTTACCGGAGCCTGAACACTCAACGTAATAACCGGAGTCGGGATACCCAACGAAACTGAGCGGAGCCTGAACGCTCGACGTAATAACCGGAGTCTGGATACCCAACGAAACTGATCGGAGCCTGAACGCTCAACGTAATAACCGGAGTCTTGATACCCAACGAAACTGACCGGAGCCTGAATACTCAACGTAAAAACCGGAATCTGGATACTCAACGAAACTGACCGGAGCCTGAACGCTCAACCTAATAACCAAAGTCTCGATACTCAATGAAAATGATCGGAGCCTGAACGCTTAACGTAATAACCGGATTCTGGATACCCAACGAAACTGACCGGAGCTTGAACGCTAAACGTGATAACCGGAGTCTTGATACCCAACAAAACTAACCGGAGCCTGAACGCTTAACGTAATAACCGGAGTCTGGATACTAAACAAAAATGAACGGATCCTGAACGCTCAACGTAATAACCGGAGTCTGGATACTCAACGCAAATGACTGGAGCCTGAATGCTCAACATAATAACCGGAGTCTGGATACCCAACGAAACTGACCGGAGCCCGAACACTCAACGTAATAACTGGAGTCTGGATACCCAACGAAATTGACCGGAGCCTGAACGCTCGACGTAATAACCGGAGTCTGGATACTCAACAAAAATGACCGGAGCCTGAACGCTCAACGTAATAACCGGAGTCTAGATACCCAGCGAAACTAACCGAACCCTAAATGCTCAACGTAATAACCGGAGTCTGGATACCCAAGAAAATGACCAGAGTCTGAACGCTCAACGTAATAACCGGAGTCTGGATACCCAACGAAACTGAACGAAGACTGAACGCTCAACATAATAACCGGAGTTTTGATACTCAACGAAACTGACCGGAGCCTGAACGCTCAACGTAATAACCAGAGTCTGGATACGCAACGAAAATGACCAGAGCCTGAATGCTCAACGTAATAACCGGAGTCTGGATACCCAACGAAACTGACCGGAGCCTAAACGCTAAACGTAATAACCAGAGTCTTGATACCCAACGAAACTGACAGGAGCCTGAACTCTCAATGTAATAACCGGAATCTGGATACACAACAAAACTGACCGGAGCCTGAACGCTCAACCTAATAACCAAAGTCTCGATACTCAACGAAAATGACCGGAGCCTGAATGCTCAACGTAATAACCGGATTCTGGATACCCAACGAAACTGACCGGAGCCTGAACGCTCAACGTAATATTCGGAGTCTTGATACCCAACGAAACTCACCGGAGCCTGAACGCTCAACGTAATAACCAGAGTCTGGATACTAAACGAAAATGAACGGAGCCTTAACGCTCAATGTAATAACCGGAGTCTGGATACTCAACGAAAATGACTAGAGCCTGAATGCTTAACGTAATAACCGGAGTCTGGATACCCAACGAAACCGACCGGAGCCTAAACACTCAACGTAATAACCGGAGTCTGGATACCCAACGAAACTGACCGGAGCCTGAACGCTCGACGTAATAACCGGAGCCTGAACGCTCGACGTAATAACTGGAGCCTAGATACTCAACGAAAATGACCGGAACCTGAACGCTCAACGTAATAACCGGAGTCTAGATACCCAATGAAACTAACCGAACCCTAAACGCTCAACGTAATAACCAGAGTCTGGATACCCAACGAAACTGACCGGAGTCTGAACGCTCAACGTAATAACCGGAGTCTGGATACCCAACGAAACTTAAAGGAGCCTGAACGCTCAACATAATAACCGGAGTCTGGATACTCAACGAAACTGACCGGAGCCTGAACGCTTAATGTAATAACCAGAGTCTGGATACTCAAAGAAAATGAGCGGAGCCTGAACGCTCAACGTAATAACCGGAATCTGGATACTCAACGAAACTGACCGGAGCCTGAACGCTCAACCTAATAACCAAAGTCTCGATACTCAACGAAAATGACCGGAGCCTGAACGCTTAACGTAATAACCGGATTCTGGATACCCAAGGAAACTGACCGGAGCCTGAACGCTCAACATAATAACCAGAGTCTTGATACCCAACAAAACTGACCGGAGCCTGAACGCTCAACGTAATAACCGGAGTCTGGATATTAAACGAAAATGACCGGAGCCTGAACGCTCAATGTAATAACCGGTGTCTGGATACTAAACGAAAATGAACGGAGCCTGAACGCTCAACGTAATAACCGGAGTCTGGATACTCAACCAAAATGACTGGAGCTTGAATGCTCAACGTAATAACTGGAGTCTGGATACCCAATGAAACTGACCAGAGCCTGAACGCTCAACGTAATAACCGGAGTCTGGATACTCAACGAAACTGACCGGAGCCTGAACGCTCAACGTAATAACCAGAGTCTGGATACTCAACAAAAATAAGCGGAGCCTGAACGCTCAACGTAATAACTGGAGTCTGGATACCCAACGAAACTGATTGGAGCCTGAACGCTCAACGTAATAACCGGAGTCTTGATACCCAACGAAACTGACCGGAGCCTGAACGCTCAACGTAATAACCGGAATCTAGATACTCAACGAAATTGACCGGAGCCTGAACGCTCAACCTAATAACCAAAGTCTCGATACTCAACGAAAATGACCGGAGCCTGAACGCTCAACGTAATAACCGGATTCTGGATACCCAACGAAACTGACCGTAGCCTGAACGCTCAATGTAATAACCGGAGTCTTGATACCACACGAAACTGACTGGAACCTGAACGCTCAACGTAATTACCGGAGTCTGGATACTAAACGAAAATGAACGGAGCCTGAACGCTCAACGTAATAACCGGAGTCTGGATACTCAACGAAAATGACTGGAGCTTGAATGCTCAACGTAATAACCGGAGTCTAGATACCCAACGAATTTGACCGGAGCCTGAACACTCAACATAATAACCGGAGTCTGGATACCCAACGAAACTGACCGGAGCCTGAACGCCCGACGTAATAACCGGAGCCTGAACGCTCGACGTAATAACCGGAGTCTTGATACTCAACGAATATGACCAGAGCCTGAACGCTCAACGTAATAACCGGAGTCTTGATACCCAACGAAACTGACCGGAGCCTGAACACTCAATGTTATAATCGAAGTCTGGATACTAAATGAAAATGAACGGAGCCTGAACGCTCAACGTAATAACCGGAGTCTGGATACTCAACGAAAATGACTGGAGCCTGAATGCTCAACGTTATAACCGGAGTCTGGATACCCAACGAAACTTACCGGAGCCTGAACACTCAACGTAATAACCGGAGTCGGGATACCCAACGAAACTGACCGGAGCCTGAACGCTCGACGTAATAACCGGAGTCTGGATACCCAACGAAACTGATCGAAGCCTAAACGCTCAACGTAATAACCGGAGTCTTGATACCCAACGAAACTGACCGGAGCCTGAATGCTCAACGTAAAAACCGGAATCTGGATACTCAACGAAACTGACCGGAGCCTGAACGCTCAACCTAATAACCAAAGTCTCGATACTCAACGAAAATGATCGGAGCCTGAACGCTTAACGTAATAACCGGATTCTGGATACCCAACGAAACTGACCGGAGCTTGAACGCTAAACGTGATAACCGGAGTCTTGATACCCAACGAAACTAACCGGAGCCTGAACGCTCAACGTAATAACCGGAGTCTGGATACTAAACAAAAATGACTGGAGCCTGAATGCTCAACGTAATAACCGGAGTCTGGATACCCAACGAAACTGACCGGAGCCCGAACACTCAACGTAATAACCGGAGTCTGGATACCCAACGAAATTGACCGGAGCCTGAACGCTCGACGTAATAACCGGAGTCTGGATACTCAACGAAAATGACCGGAGCCTGAACGCTCAACGTAATAACCGGAGTCTAGATACCCAGCGAAACTAACCGAACCCTGAACGCTCAACGTAATAACCGGAGTCTGGATACCCAAGAAACTGACCAGAGTCTAAACGCTCAACGTAATAACCGGAGTCTGGATACCCAACGAAACTGAACGGAGACTGAACGCTCAACATAATAACCGGAGTCTGGATACTCAACGAAACTGGTCGGAGCCTGAACGCTCAACGTAATAACCAGAGTCTGGATACACAACGAAAATGACCAGAGCCTGAATGCTCAACGTAATAACCGGAGTCTGGATACCCAACGAAACTGACCGGAGCCTAAACGCTAAACGTAATAACCAGAGTCTTGATACCCAACGAAACTGACAGGAGCCTAAACGCTCAATGTAATAACCGGAATCTGGATACACAACGAAACTGACCGGAGCCTGAACGCTAAACCTAATAACCAAAGTCTCGATACTCAACGAAAATGACCGGAGCCTGAATGCTCAACGTAATAACCGGATTCTGGATACCCAATGAAACTGACCGGAGCCTGAACGCTCAATGTAACACCCCGATTCTGAATTCCCATTATTGGTTGAGTCTTTTAATTTATTTAATTGATGTTTGTTTTAAATCGAGAAATTATATGTTATTATGTGGTGTTTGCTTATTTTATCTATTTTACCGATTCAGAGAGTTTTCGGGGAATTAGAGTAAAAAGGGCATTTTAGACATTTAGCACTTAGTGTGAGAATTGATTGGTAAGTGTTGGAAAGAATTTGAGAGGAAAGAAATAAAGATAGAAATAGAATAAGAGAGGAAAAAGGAAGAAAGATAGTAACATAAGAAGAAAAACAAGAGAAAGAAAAGAGGAGAAGAGAAAGAGAAGAGAAAGTGGAGAGGAAAACCTAGAATCATCAAGGAATCATTACCAAAGCTTGCAATCGATCGGTAAGGGTGTGAAACTCCATCATCTCTTTAATGTATATGATTGTATGTGTATGTGTGTGGATTTTGTAGAGTTTCTACTCTTTTTCCACTTAGGTTAGAAGTTGGTGTTGTGAGTAGAATGAGGTTTTAATCGGTTAGAACTCGGATTAGACGATGTAGTTTAGTCGGGTGATGGTTGGGCTGTGCTACTGTGACTGGTTTGGATTTAATCGGTTGGTTGTGTGGAGTTTAGGCTTTGAGACAGCCATGGAAGTTCTGTCTTCGCAGGCTCGCCAGGCGAATGGCAGCGAAGCTTCGCCAGGCGAAGTCCAGCGAGCTGTAGCGAAGCAAGTCAGAAGCTAATACCCTGTATTCGCTGGCAAGTTCGCCAGGCGAGGTGAGTTGGCGAAGGTTCGCCAGGCGAGTGGGTAGCGAGCCTCAGCGAGTAATTCCAGAATTACTCCCAGTGGACTTCGCTGGGGAGTTCGCCAGGCGAAGGCCAGCGAGCATTCGCTGCGTGGCTTCGCCAGGCGAAGGTTGGCGAACCTGGCAGTGTTATTTTGTTTTGCTGTTTGTTCATAGCATGATGTTTGGTTGATTAAATTATGATTAATGCCTATATGAATGATTGATGTGTGAACTGTTTGACATGTCGTGTTGTGGGTGGCCGAAAGGCGTGAATCCTAGATTGTAGAGTAAATGATAAATCTTGAATATTTGATAATCTTGTGTATTTGCTCGAATTGAATAGAAACGCATTGATAGGCTGATATGTGTGTAAACCATGTGTGGAATGGTGTATAATGTGAATGCTTGATAGATATATGCTATGTATGTGATAAATGCAATGAGTATGTTCGTGAGCATAGTATGCATTTTTGTGTCAATTGATCCCTCGGAGGATTTGCAGAACCTCGTATGATACGATGGTTATATTTGATTCCTTGGAGAATCGGTTGCATTGTGTGATTCCTTGGAGAATCGGTTGCATTGTGTGATTCCTCGGAGAATCGGTCATAACATGTAATCCCGTGGAGGATTGGCTAGAGTATTTGATTCCGTGGAGAATCTGCTGAGTACTTGATCCCGTGGAGGATCTGCTGAATATTCGATTCCGTGGAGAATCTGATGAATATTTGATTCCGTGGAGAATCTGCTGAGTACTTGATCCCGTGGAGGGTCTGCTGAATACTCGATTCCTTAGAGAATCTGTTGAATGAGTCGGTACCGCATTTGCATCTGCATAGAGTCGTGTGTCGGTCTCTATGAGTTGCATGAGTCATCTGTGTATGATGCATTGGTTGTGTGAATATAACTGTGTATGTTATATATGATTGTTTGGAGGAAAATATAGTGAATGTTCATGTGTATGTGTAGAGACATGATTATTTGTATATGCTTAATGTGGTGAGAACATAATTTGAGTATAACTTGTACAAATGTGAGTATATGTATATATACAATTTTATGCATTAACTGTTATGATGTTGTTTCTCACCCTTCTGCTGTTTTCTAATGCTCTATGAGGCATTGCAGAGTAGGAAGCTGGAGGTTCTTTTTGTGAAGCGATGTCTTCATTCTTTTTGGTCAATGGCTCTGATATGTAACATCTGGGTAGTTAGGAAGCCTTGACTCTTTTGGAGTTACATTTGTTTTGATTCTTTTGTGATACATATGTGTATGTATCTGCTGTGGTTATGTTGTAAAGCACGAATTAACTGATGGTTGTATATACTTTTATGAATGAGATCGATTCAATATTTGGATGTTTCCGCTTTATTCTAAATATTGAGATGTGGGTTACCCATTGTTGCATATCTATTTTGAGCAGGTATCGTATGTGTTTAATTTCATGATAATGTGATGCGCCTCTTTTATACCATGTTTTAATCAAACTCTGATGAAATAAATTTTCTAAGTGCCTAATTGATTTATGGATTAATTTGGGGGTATAGAAAGGGGGTGTTACATTAAGTGGTATCAGAGCCAGTGTTGAGTCAGTCGTGTCTGTCTTGTTGTTGTGTTGGTTGAACGGTTGTTTAACCTTGTTGTTATTTTTGGGAATCCTCAGAATATGGCAGGTCGTAATGACAATGCTATGGCAGCGGCGTTAGAGGCTATGGCCAGAGCTGTGCAGGGTGCACCTAACGTGAATGCGAATGATGAGTTTAGGAAGAACCAGCCACCGGTGTTCAAAGGGAGATTTGATCCGGATGGTGCTCAGATATGGTTAAAGGAAGTTGAGAGGATCTTTAGGGTGATGGATTGTGCTGAAGGGAACAAGGTGAGACTAGGGACTCACAGGCTGAGGGAAGAGGCTGATGACTGGTGGGTCAGCGTGAGGCAAGTTCTTGAGGTCGACGATGAGGAGATTACGTGGGATTTATTTCGTACTGAGTTTCTAAGGAAGTATTATCCCGAAAGTGTTAAAGGGAAGAGAGAAATGGAATTTCTGGAGTTGAAACAAGGTAATATGTCGGTGGTGGACTACACCGCTAAGTTTACTGAGTTAGTGAAGTTTCACCCTCACTATGATGCGGTTACGGCGGAATTTTCCAAATGTATCAAGTATGAGAATGGCTTGCGTCCTGAGATAAAGCAAGCGGTGGGTTATCAAAGGATACAGAGATTTTCGGATTTGACCGAGTGCTGTAGGATTTATGAGGAAGACAGTAGAGCTCGTTCTACTCATTATAAGGGTTTGAGCGAGAGGAGAGGGAAGCAGCAAGTACGAAGCGGACCTTATGTGACGCCTGCTGAGAAGGGCAAACATAGGGGAAACTTTGATAGGAGACCCGGAGGAGGTTCCGGTGCGATCAAGTGTTTTAAGTGTGGCATGATGGGCCACAAGTCTTATGATTGTGGAAAGTTCAAGGCGAAGTGTTCCAACTGTGGGCTCCTTGGACATGATGCAGCAGAGTGTAGAAAGAATGTTGTGAAGTGTTTTAATTGTGGCGAGGTGGGTCACATTAGCCCGAATTGTACCAAACCGAAGCAAGCTCCGGCGGGCGGAAAAGTATTCGCATTAGCAGGTTCAGACGCCCCTAATGCGGCAGATCGTTTGATTAAAGGTACATGCTTTATTAATGATATGCCTTTAGTTGCTATTATTGATACTGGAGCGACTCACTCGTTCATTTCTCTTGCGTGTGCTAAGCGGTTGGATTTGTGTATGGTTTCTTTGAGTAGTGGTATGGTTATTGGGACTCCCGCTTCGGGGTCGGTAACTACTTCTTTGGTGTGTGCAAGTTGTCCTTTGACCATGTATGGTAAGGACTTCGTTATGGATTTAGTGTGTTTACCGTTGGAAGGTTTGGACGTAATCTTGGGTATGAATTGGTTGCAATTTAATAGGGTTCATTTGGATTGCTATCACAAGTTAGTAAGGTTTCCTTCTTTGGAAGATGGTGAAAACGAGAGTTTTCTTTCCACTAAAGAGTTGAAGAAACTTTTAGCGGACGAAGCTCAGTTGTTTGGTTTGTTTGCATCGTTGTCGGTGGAGAGCAAAGTTGAGCTCGACGTGTTTCCTGTGGTTTGTGAATTTCCTGAAGTGTTTCCGGAAGATGTTGCGGATGTGCCGCCAAAGAGAGAGGTTGAATTTTCTATTGATCTAGTTCTGGGTACTAGACCGATTTCGATGGCCCCGTATCGGATGTCGGCATCGGAGTTGGTGGAATTGAAGAAGCAGTTGAATGATTTGTTGGATAAGAGATTTGTAAGACCGAGCGTTTCTCCTTGGGGTGCGCCGGTGTTGTTGGTAAAGAAGAAGGATGGTAGTATGCGGTTGTGTATTGATTATCGGCAGTTGAATAAGGTGACAATTAAGAACAAGTATCCGCTTCCAAGAATTGATGATTTGATGGATCAATTGATTGGAGCCCGTGTTTTTAGTAAGATTGATTTGAGATCCGGTTATCACCAGATTCGGGTTAAGGAAGAAGATATTTCGAAGACGGCTTTTAGGACACGATATGGTCACTATGAGTATACGGTGATGCCATTCAGAGTTTCTAATGCGCCGGGTGTTTTCATGGAATATATGAACCGTATCTTCCACGAGCAGTTGGATCGTTTTGTGGTAGTGTTTATCAATGACATTTTGATTTATTCTAAGTCTCGAGAGGAACACGAAGAACATTTAAGGATTGTGTTGCGGATTTTGAAAGAGAAGAAGTTGTACGCAAAGTTGTCTAAGTGTGAGTTTTGGTTGTCGGAGGTGAGTTTTCTTGGGCATATTATTTCCGGCAATGGTATTAGTGTGGATCCATCCAAGATCGATGCGGTAATGCAATGGGAGACTCCAAGATCGGTTACGGAAATTCGAAGCTTTTTGGGCTTGGCCGGTTATTACCGGAGGTTTATCGAAGGATTTTCAAAGTTAGCACTTCCGTTAACGCAATTGACTTGTAAAGGAAAGACTTTTATTTGGGATGTTAATTGTGAAGAGAGTTTCATGGAATTAAAGAGAAGGTTAACGACAGCGCCAGTTTTGATTTTGCCGAATCCTACGGAACCTTTTGTGGTTTATTGCGATGCTTCTTTGTCAGGATTGGGTGGTGTGTTGATGCAAGATGGGAAGGTCGTGGCGTATGCTTCTAGGCAGTTGAGAGTGCATGAAAAGAATTATCCTACTCATGATTTGGAGTTAGCGGCCGTAGTGTTCGTTTTGAAAATTTGGAGGCACTATCTTTATGGTGCAAGATTTGAGGTTTTTAGCGATCACAAGAGTTTGAAGTATTTGTTTGATAAAAAAAAATTGAATATGAGGCAAAGGAGATGGCTAGAACTTTTGAAAGACTATGATTTTGGTTTAAATTATCATCCGGGTAAGGCGAATGTGGTAGCCGATGCCTTAAGTCGGAAGTCGTTGCACGTGTCTACTTTGATGGTTAGAGAGTGGGAACTTTTGGAGAACTTTAGAGATTTGAGTTTGGTTTGCGAGTTAACGCCGAGTAGTGTGAAGCTTGGTATGTTGCATGTCACGAATGATTTCCTTACTACGGTGTGTGAAAAGCAAAAGTTGGATTTGAAATTTGTGGATTTGATGACGAATGGAAATGAAGATTTCAAAGTTGATGAATTAGGAGTTTTGAGGTTTCGAGGTCGTATTTGTATTCCCGATGATGCGGATTTGAAAAAGATGATATTGGAAGAGGGACATCGGAGTAACTTAAGTATTCATCCGGGAGCGAATAAGATGTATCAGGATTTGAAGAAGATCTTTTGGTGGTCTGGATTGAAAAGCGATGTTGCTCGTTTTGTGTACTCGTGTTTGACTTGCCAGAAGTCTAAGGTAGAGCATCAGAAGCCTAGTGGATTGATGCAACCGTTGGATATTCCGGAATGGAAGTGGGATAGTATATCGATGGATTTTGTTACGGGATTGCCGAATACGCAAAGAGGACATAATGCTATTTGGGTGATTGTTGATAGGCTTACTAAATCGGCTCACTTTATTCCGATTGATATTACTTATTCTTTGGAAAGGTTGGCCGAGATTTATGTTGGCACTATTGTGAAGCTTCATGGAGTTCCTAAGAGTATTGTGTCGGATAGAGATCCTAGATTTACTTCAAGATTTTGGGAGAGTTTGCAAGGTGCCTTGGGTTCTAAGTTGAGATTGAGTTCGGCATATCATCCGCAAACAGATGGTCAAACCGAGAGGACGATTCAATCGTTAGAAGATTTGTTGCGTGCTTGTGTGCTTGAACAAGGTGGTGCGTGGGACGGTTATTTAGCGTTGATTGAGTTCACCTATAATAACAGTTTCCATTCGAGTATTGGTATGGCGCCATTTGAGGCTTTATATGGTCGGAGATGTCGAACACCTCTGTGTTGGCATGAGACAGGTGAAAAGTCGGTAGTTGGTCCTGAAATGGTACAGCAAACGACGGAAAAGGTGAAATTTATTCGGGAAAAGATGAGAGCTTCTCAGAGTAGACAGAAAAGTTATCATGATAGAAGGAGAAAGGATCTCGAGTTTCAAGAGGGCGACCATGTGTTTTTGAGAGTTACACCGGTTACGGGTGTGGGTCGTGCTTTGAAGTCGAGAAAGTTGACTTCTCGTTTTATTGGTCCGTATCAGATTGTCGCACGAGTTGGTGCTGTGGCTTATCGTGTGGCGTTGCCTCCGAACCTTTCAAATTTGCATGATGTATTCCATGTCTCGCAACTTCGGAAGTATGTTCCGGATCCGTCACATGTTATTCCAATGGATGAAGTGGAAGTAAGAGATAACCTTACAGTTGAAGTTTTACCGGTTAGTATTTGGGACCGTGAAGTTAAGAAACTAAGAGGCAAGGATATTGCGCTTGTGAAAGTGTCCTGGGGAGGTGCCGCGGAAGGCAACATGACTTGGGAATTGGAGAGCAAGATGCGAGAATCGCATCCAGAGTTGTTTGAATCAGGTGATATTTTCGAGGACGAAAATTTCTAAAGTGGGGGAGAGTTGTAACGCCCCGATTCTGAATTCCCATTAATTGTTGAGTCTTTTAATTTATTTAAATGATGTTTGTTTTAAATTGAGAAATTATATATTGCTATGTGGTGTTTGCTTATTTTATCTACTTTTACCGATTCGGAGAGTTTTCGGGGAATTAGAGTAAAAAGGGCATTTTAGACATTTAGCAATTTAGTGTGAGAATTGATTGGTAAGTGTTGGAAAGAATTTGAGAGGAAAGAAATAAAGATAGAAATAGAATAAGAGAGGAAAAAGGAAGAAAGATAGTAACATAAGAAAAAAAACAAGAGAAAGAAAAGAGGAGAAGAGAAAGAGAAGAGAAAGTGGAGAGGAAAACCTAGAATCATCAAGGAATCATTACCAGAGCTTGCAATCGATCGGTAAGGGTGTGAAACTTCATCATCTCTTTAATGTATATGATTGTATGTGTATGTGTATGGATTTTGTAGAGTTTCTACTCTTTTTCCACTTAGGTTAGAAGTTGGTGTTGTGAGTAGAATGAGGTTTTAATCGGTTAGAACTCGGATTAGACGATGTAGTTTAGTCGGGTGATGGTTGGGCTGTGCTACTGTGACTGGTTTGGATTTAATCGGTTGGTTGTGTGGAGTTTAGGCTTTGAGACAGCCATGGAAGTTCTGTCTTCGCAGGCTCGCCAGGCGAATGGCAGCGAAGCTTCGCCAGGCGAAGTCCAGCGAGCTGTAGCGAAGCAAGTCAGAAGCTAATACCCTGTATTCGCTGGCAAGTTCGCCAGGCGAGGTGAGTTGGCGAAGGTTCGCCAGGCGAGTGGGTAGCGAGCCTCAGCGAGTAATTCCAGAATTACTCCCAGTGGACTTCGCTGGGGAGTTCGCCAGGCGAAGGCCAGCGAGCATTCGCTGCGTGGCTTCGCCAGGCGAATGTTGGCGAACCTGGCAGTGTTATTTTGTTTTGCTGTTTGTTCATAGCATGATGTTTGGTTGATTCAATTATGATTAATGCCTATATGAATGATTGATGTGTGAACTGTTTGACATGTCGTGCTGTGGGTGGCCGAAAGGCGTGAATCCTAGATTGTAGAGTAAATGATAAATCTTGAATATTTGATAATCTTGTGTATTTGCTCGAATTGAATAGAAACGCATTGATAGGCTGATATGTGTGTAAACCATGTGTGGAATGGTGTATAATGTGAATGCATGATAGATATATGCTATGTATGTGATAAATGCAATGAGTATGTTCGTGAGCATAGTATGCATTTTTGTGTCGATTGATCCCTCAGAGGATTTGCAGAACCTCGTATGATACGATGGTTATATTTGATTCCTTGGAGAATCGGTTGCATTGTGTGATTCCTTGGAGAATCGGTTGCATTGTGTGATTCCTCGGAGAATCGGTCATAACATGTAATCCCGTGGAGGATTGGCTAGAGTATTTGATTCCGTGGAGAATCTGCTGAGTACTTGATCCCGTGGAGGATCTGCTGAATATTCGATTCCGTGGAGAATCTGATGAATATTTGATTCCGTGGAGAATCTGCTGAGTACTTGATCCCGTGGAGGGTCTGCTGAATACTCGATTCCTTAGAGAATCTGTTGAATGAGTCGGTACCGCATTTGCATCTGCATAGAGTCGTGTGTCGGTCTTTATGAGTTGCATGAGTCATCTGTGTATGATGCATTGGTTGTGTGAATATAATTGTGTATGTTATATATGATTGTTTGGAGGAAAATATAATGAATGTTCATGTGTATGTGTAGAGACATGATTATTTGTATATGCTTAATGTGGTGAGAACATAATTTGAGTATAACTTGTACAAATGTGAGTATATGTATATATACAATTTTATGCATTAACTGTTATGATGTTGTTTCTCACCCTTCTGCTGTTTTCTAATGCTCTATGAGGCATTGCAGAGTAGGAAGCTGGAGGTTCTTTTTGTGAAGCGATGTCTTCATTCTTTTTGGTCAATGGCTCTGATATGTAACATCTGGGTAGTTAGGAAGCCTTGACTCTTTTGGAGTTACATTTGTTTTGATTCTTTTGTGATACATATGTGTATGTATCTGCTGTGGTTATGTTGTAAAGCATGAATTAACTGATGGTTGTATATACTTTTATGAATGAGATCGATTCAATATTTGGATGTTTCCGCTTTATTCTAAATATTGAGATGTGGGTTACCCATTGTTGCATATCTATTTTGAGCAGGTATCGTATGTGTTTAATTTCATGATAATGTGATGCGCCTCTTTTATACCATGTTTTAATCAAACTCTGATGAAATAAATTTTCTAAGTGCCTAATTGATTTATGGATTAATTTGGGGGTATAGAAAGGGGGTGTTACACTCAACGTAATATTCGGAGTCTTGATACCCAACGAAACTGACCGGAGCCTGAACGCTCAACGTAATAACCGGAGTCTGGATACTAAACGAAAATGAACGGAGCCTTAACGCTCAATGTAATAACCGGAGTCTAGATACTCAACGAAAATGACTGGAGCATGAATGCTTAACGTAATAACCGGAGTCTGGATACCCAACGAAACCGACCGGAGCCTGAACACTCAACGTAATAACCGGAGTCTGGATACCCAACGAAACTGAACGGAGCCTGAACGCTCGACGTAATAACTAGAGCCTGAACGCTCCACGTAATAACTGGAGCCTAGATACTCAACGAAAATGACCGGAACCTGAACGCTCAACGTAATAATCGGAGTCTAGATACCCAATGAAACTAACCGAACCCTAAACGCTCAACGTAATAACCAGAGTTTGGATACCCAACGAAACTGAGCGGAGTCTGAACGCTCAACGTAATAAACGGAGTCTGGATACCCAACGAAACTTAAAGGAGCCTGAACGCTCAACATAATAACCGGAGTCTGGATACTCAACGAAACTGACCGGAGCCTGAACGCTTAATGTAATAACCTGAGTCTGGATACTCAAAGAAAATGAGCGGACCCTGAACGCTCAACGTAATAACCGGAGTCTGGATACCCAACGAAACTGACCGGAGCCTGAATGCTCAACGTAATAACCAGAGTCTTGATACCCAACGAAACTGACCGGAGCCTGAACGCTCAACGTGATAACCGGAATCTGGATACTCAACGAAACTGACCGGAGCCTGAACGCTCAACCTAATAACCAAAGTCTCTATGCTCAACGAAAATGACCGGAGCCTGAATGCTCAACGTAATAACCAGAGTCTAGATACCCAATTAAACTGACCGGAGCCTGAACGCTCAATGTAATAACCGGAGTCTGGATACTCAACAAAAATGACTAGAGCCTGAATGCTCAACGTAATAACCGGAGTCTGGATACCCAACGAAACTGACCGCAGCCTGAACATTCAACGTAATAACCGGAGTCTGGATACCCAACGAAACTGACCATAGCCTGAACGCTCGACGTAATAACCGGAGCATGAACACTCGACGTAATAACCAGTGTCTGGATACTCAATGAAAATGACCGGAGCCTGAACGCTCAACGTAATAACCGGAGTCTAGATACCCAACGAAACTAACCGAACCCTGAACGCTCAACGTAATATCCGGAGTCTGGATACCTAACGAAACTGACCGGAGTCTGAACGCTCAACGTAATAACCGGAGTCTGGATATCCAACGAAACTGAACGCTCAACATAATAACGGGAGTCTGGATACTCAACGAAACTGACCAGAGCCTGAACGCTCAATGTAATAACCAGAGTCTGGATACGCAACGAAAATAACCGGAGCCTGAACGCTCGACGTAATAACCGGAGTCTGGATACCCAACGAAACTGACCGGAGCTTGAACGCTCAATGTAATAACCGGAGTCTTGATATCCAACGAAACTAACCGGAGCCTGAACGCTCAACGTAATAACCGGAATCTGGATACTTAACGAAACTGACTGGAGCCTGAATGCTCAACCTAATAACCAAAGTCTCGATACTCAACGAAAATGACCAGAGCCAGAACGCTCAACGTAATAACCGGATTCTAGATACCGAACGAAACTAAGCGGAGCCTGAACGCTCAACGTAATAACCGGAGTCTTGATACCCAACGAAACTTACCGGAGCCTGAACGCTTAACGTAATAACCGGAGTCTGCATACCCAACAAAACTGACCGGATCCTGAACGCTCAACGTAATAACCGGAGTCTGGATATTAAACGAAAATGAACGGAGCCTGAACGCTCAAGGTAATAACCGGAGTCTAGATACTCAACGAAAATGACTGGAGCCTGAATGTTCAACGCAATAACCGGAGTCTGGATACTCAACAAAACTGACCAGAGCCTGAACACTCAACGTAATAACCGGAGTCTGGATACCCAACGAAACTGACCGGAGCCTGAATGCTCGACGTAATAACCGGAGTCTGGATACTCAACGAAAATGACCGGAGCCTGAACGCTCAACGTAATAACCGGAGTCTAGATACCCAACGAAACGAACCGAACCCTGAACGCTCAACGTAATAACCGGAGTCTGGATACCCAACGAAACTGACCGGAGCCTGAACGCTCAACGTAATAACCGGAGTCTGGATACCCAACGAAACTGACCGGAGCTTGAACGCTCAATGTAATAACCGGAGTCTTGATATCCAACGAAACTAACCGGAGCCTGAACGCTCAACGTAATAACCGGAATCTGGATACTCAACGAAACTGACTGGAGCCTGAATGCTCAACCTAATAACCAAAGTCTCGATACTCAACGAAAATGACCAGAGCCAGAACGCTCAACGTAATAACCGGATTCTAGATACCGAACGAAACTGAGCGGAGCCTGAACGCTCAACGTAATAACCGGAGTCTTGATACCCAACGAAACTTACCGGAGCCTGAACGCTTAACGTAATAACCGGAGTCTGGATACTAAACGAAAATGAACGGAGCCTGAACACTCAACGTAATAACCGGAGTCTGGATACTCAACGAAAATGACTGGAGCCTGAATGCTCAACGTAATAACTGGAGTTTGGATACCCAATGAAACTGACCGGAGCCTGAACACTCAACGTTATAACTGGAGTCTCCATACCCAACAAAACTGAACGGAGCCTGAACGCTCGACGTAATAACCGGAGCCTGAATGCTCGACGTAATAACCGGAGTCTGGATACTCAACGAAAATGACCGGAGCCTGAACGCTCAACGTAATAACCGGAGTCTAGATACCCAACGAAATTAACCGAACCCTGAACGCTCAACGTAATAACCAGAGTCTGGATACCCAACGAAACTGACCGGAGTCTGAACACTCAACGTAATAACCGGAGTCTGGATACCCAACGAAACTGACCGGAGCCTGAACGTTCAATGTAATAACCAGAGTCTGGATACTCAAAGAAAATGAGCGGAGTTTGAACGCTCAGCGTAATAACCGGAGTCTGAATACCCAACGAAACTGACCGGAGCCTGAACGCTCAACGTAATAACCGGAGTCATGATACCCAACGAAACTGAATGGAGCCTGAATGCTCAACGTAATAACCGGAAACTGGATACTCAACGAAACTGACCGAAGCCTGAACGCTCAACCTAATAACCAAAGTCTCGATACTCAACGAAAATGACTGGAGCCTGAACGCTCAACGTAATAACCGGAGTCTAGATACCCAATGAAACTAACCGAACCCTGAACGCTCAACGTAATAACCAGAGTCTGGATACCCAACGAAACTGACCGGAGTCTGAACTCTCAACGTAATAACCGGAGTCTGGATACCCAATGAAACTGAAAGGAGCCTGAACGCTCAACATAATAATCGGAGTTTGGATACTCAACGACACTGACCGGAGCCTGAACGCTCAATGTAATAACCAGAGTCTGGATACTCAAAGAAAATGAGCGGAGCCTGAACGCTCAACGTAATAACCGGAGTCTGGATACCCAACGAAACTGACCAGAGCCTGAACGCTCAACGTAATAACCGGAGTCTTGATACCCAACGAAACTGACCGGGCCTGAACGCTCAACCTAATAACCAAAGTCTCGATACTCAACGAAAATGACTGGAGCCTGAACACTCAACGTAATAACCGGATTCTGGATACCCAATGAAACTGACCGGAGCCTGAACGCTCAACGTAATAACTGGAGTCTTGATACCCAACAAAACTGACCGGATCCTGAACGCTCAACGTAATAACCGGAGTCTGGATATTAAACGAAAATGAACGGAGCCTGAACGCTCAAGGTAATAACCGGAGTCTAGATACTCAACGAAAATGACTGGAGCCTGAATGTTCAACGTAATAACCGGAGTCTGGATACTCAACAAAACTGACCAGAGCCTGAACACTCAACGTAATAACCGGAGTCTGGATACCCAACGAAACTGACCGGAGCCTGAATGCTCGACGTAATAACCGGAGTCTGGATACTCAACGAAAATGACCGGAGTCTAGATACCCAACGAAACTAACCGGAGTCTGAACGCTCAACGTAATAACCGGAGTCTGGATACTCAACGAAACTGACCGGAGCCTGAACGCACAACCTAATAACCAAAGTCTCGATACTCAACGAAAATATCCGGAGCCTGAACGCTCAACGCAATAACCAGATTCTGGATACCCAACGAAACTGACCGGAGCCTGAACGTTCAACGTAATAACCGGAGTCTTGATACCCAACGAAACTGATCGGAGCCTGAACGCTCAACGTAATAACCGGAGTCTGGATACTAAACGAAAATGAACGGAGCCTGAACGCTCAACGTAATAACCAGAGTCTGGATACTCAACGAAAATGACCGGAGCCTTAATGCTCAACGTAATAACCGGAGTCTGGATACCCAATGAAACTGACTGGAGCCTGAACGCTCGACGTAATAACCGGAGCCTGAACGCTCGACGTAATAACCGGAGTCTGGATACTCAACGAAAATGACCAGAGCCTGAACGCTCAACGTAATAACCGGAGTCTAGATACCCAATGAAACTAACAGAACCCTGAACGCTCAACGTAATAACCAGAGTCTGGATACCCAACGAAACTGACCAGAGTCTGAACTCTCAACGTAATAACCGGAATCTGGATACCCAACGAAACTGAAAGGAGACTGAACGCTCAACATAATAACCGGAGTCTGGATACTCAACGAAACTGACCGGAGCCTGAACGCTCAATGTAATAACCAGAGTTTGGATACTCAAAGAAAATGAGCGGAGCCTGAACGCTCAACGTAATAACCGGAGTCTGGATAACCAACGAAACTGACCGGAGCCTGAATGCTCAACGTAATAACCGGAGTCTTGATACCCAACGAAACTAACCGGAGCCTGAACGCTCAACGTAATAACCGGAATCTAGATACTCAACGAAACTGACCGGACCCTGAACGCTCAACCTAATAACCAAAGTCTCGATACTCAACGAAAATGACTGGAGCCTGAATGCTCAACGTAATAACCGGAATCTGGATACTCAACGAAACTTACCGGAGCCTGAACGCTTAATGTAATAACCTGAGTCTGGATACTCAAAGAAAATGAGCGGACCCTGAACGCTCAACGTAATAACCGGAGTCTGGATACCCAACGAAACTGACCGGAGCCTGAATGCTCAACGTAATAACCAGAGTCTTGATACCCAACGAAACTGACCGGAGCCTGAACGCTCAACGTGATAACCGGAATCTGGATACTCAACGAAACTGATCGGAGCCTGAACGCTCAACCTAATAACCAAAGTCTCTATGCTCAACGAAAATGACCGGAGCCTGAATGCTCAACGTAATAACCAGAGTCTTGATACCCAATTAAACTGACCGGAGCCTGAACGCTCAATGTAATAACCGGAGTCTGGATACTCAACAAAAATGACTAGAGCCTGAATGCTCAACGTAATAACCGGAGTCTGGATACCCAACGAAACTGACCGCAGCCTGAACATTCAACGTAATAACCGGAGTCTGGATACCCAACGAAACTGACCAGAGCCTGAACGCTCGACGTAATAACCGGAGCATGAACACTCGACGTAATAACCAGTGTCTGGATACTCAACGAAAATGACCGGAGCCTGAACGCTCAACGTAATAACCGGAGTCTAGATACCCAACGAAACTAACCGAACCCTGAACGCTCAACGTAATATCCGGAGTCTGGATACCTAACGAAACTGACCGGAGTCTGAACGCTCAACGTAATAACCGGAGTCTGGATATCCAACGAAACTGAACGCTCAACATAATAACGGGAGTCTGGATACTCAACGAAACTGACCAGAGCCTGAACGCTCAATGTAATAACCAGAGTCTGGATACGCAACGAAAATAACCGGAGCCTGAACGCTCGACGTAATAACCGGAGTCCGGATACCCAACGAAACTGACCGGAGCTTGAACGCTCAATGTAATAACCGGAGTCTTGATATCCAACGAAACTAACCGGAGCCTGAACGCTCAACGTAATAACCGGAATCTGGATACTCAACGAAACTGACTGGAGCCTGAATGCTCAACCTAATAACCAAAGTCTCGATACTCAACGAAAATGACCAGAGCCAGAACGCTCAACGTAATAACCGGATTCTAGATACCGAACGAAACTAAGCGGAGCCTGAACGCTCAACGTAATAACCGGAGTCTTGATACCCAACGAAACTTACCGGAGCCTGAACGCTTAACGTAATAACCGGAGTCTGCATACCCAACAAAACTGACCGGATCCTGAACGCTCAACGTAATAACCGGAGTCTGGATATTAAACGAAAATGAACGGAGCCTGAACGCTCAAGGAAATAACCGGAGTCTAGATACTCAACGAAAATGACTGGAGCCTGAATGTTCAACGCAATAACCGGAGTCTGGATACTCAACAAAACTGACCAGAGCCTGAACACTCAACGTAATAACCGGAGTATGGATACCCAACGAAACTGACCGGAGCCTGAATGCTCGACGTAATAACCGGAGTCTGGATACTCAACGAAAATGATCGGAGCCTGAACGCTCAACATAATAACCGGAGTCTAGATACCCAACGAAACTAACCGAACCCTGAACGCTCAACGTAATAACCGGAGTCTGGATACCCAACGAAACTGACCGGAGTCTGAACGCTCAACGTAATAACCGGAGTCTGGACACCCAACGAAACTGAAAGGAGCCTGAACGCTCAACATAATAACCGGAATCTGGATACTCAACGAAACTGACCGGAGCCTGAACGCTCAACGTAATAACCGGAGTCTGGATACCCAACGAAACTGACCGGAGCTTGAACGCTCAATGTAATAACCGGAGTCTTGATATCCAACGAAACTAACCGGAGCCTGAACGCTCAACGTAATAACCGGAATCTGGATACTCAACGAAACTGACTGGAGCCTGAATGCTCAACCTAATAACCAAAGTCTCGATACTCAACGAAAATGACCAGAGCCAGAACGCTCAACGTAATAACCGGATTCTAGATACCGAACGAAACTGAGCGGAGCCTGAACGCTCAACGTAATAACCGGAGTCTTGATACCCAACGAAACTTACCGGAGCCTGAACGCTTAACGTAATAACCGGAGTCTGGATACTAAACGAAAATGAACGGAGCCTGAACACTCAACGTAATAACCGGAGTCTGGATACTCAACGAAAATGACTGGAGCCTGAATGCTCAACGTAATAACTGGAGTTTGGATACCCAATGAAACTGACCGGAGCCTGAACACTCAACGTTATAACTGGAGTCTCCATACCCAACAAAACTGAACGGAGCCTGAACGCTCGACGTAATAACCGGAGCCTGAATGCTCGACGTAATAACCGGAGTCTGGATACTCAACGAAAATGACCGGAGCCTGAACGCTCAACGTAATAACCGGAGTCTAGATACCCAACGAAATTAACCGAACCCTGAACGCTCAACGTAATAACCAGAGTTTGGATACCCAACGAAACTGACCGGAGTCTGAACACTCAACGTAATAACCGGAGTCTGGATACCCAACGAAACTGACCGGAGCCTGAACGTTCAATGTAATAACCAGAGTCTGGATACTCAAAGAAAATGAGCGGAGTTTGAACGCTCAGCGTAATAACCGGAGTCTGAATACCCAACGAAACTGACCGGAGCCTGAACGCTCAACGTAATAACCGGAGTCATGATACCCAACGAAACTGAATGGAGCCTGAATGCTCAACGTAATAACCGGAAACTGGATACTCAACGAAACTGACCGAAGCCTGAACGCTCAACCTAATAACCAAAGTCTCGATACTCAACGAAAATGACTGGAGCCTGAACGCTCAACGTAATAACCGGAGTCTAGATACCCAATGAAACTAACCGAACCCTGAACGCTCAACGTAATAACCAGAGTCTGGATACCCAACGAAACTGACCGGAGTCTGAACTCTCAACGTTATAACCGGAGTCTGGATACCCAATGAAACTGAAAGGAGCCTGAACGCTCAACATAATAATCGGAGTTTGGATACTCAACGACACTGACCGGAGCCTGAACGCTCAATGTAATAACCAGAGTCTGGATACTCAAAGAAAATGAGCGGAGCCTGAACGCTCAACGTAATAACCGGAGTCTGGATACCCAACGAAACTGACCAGAGCCTGAACGCTCAACGTAATAACCGGAGTCTTGATACCCAACGAAACTGACCGGGCCTGAACGCTCAACCTAATAACCAAAGTCTCGATACTCAACGAAAATGACTGGAGCCTGAACACTCAACGTAATAACCGGATTCTGGATACCCAATGAAACTGACCGGAGCCTGAACGCTCAACGTAATAACTGGAGTCTTGATACCCAACAAAACTGACCAGATCCTGAACGCTCAACGTAATAACCGGAGTCTGGATATTAAACGAAAATGAACGGAGCCTGAACGCTCAAGGTAATAACCGGAGTCTAGATACTCAACGAAAATGACTGGAGCCTGAATGTTCAACGTAATAACCGGAGTCTGGATACTCAACAAAACTGACCAGAGCCTGAACACTCAACGTAATAACCGGAGTCTGGATACCCAACGAAACTGACCGGAGCCTGAATGCTCGACGTAATAACCGGAGTCTGGATACTCAACGAAAATGACCGGAGTCTAGATACCCAACGAAACTAACCGGAGTCTGAACGCTCAACGTAATAACCGGAGTCTGGATACTCAACGAAACTGACCGGAGCCTGAACACACAACCTAATAACCAAAGTCTCGATACTCAACGAAAATATCCGAAGCCTGAACGCTCAACGCAATAACCAGATTCTGGATACCCAACGAAACTGACCGGAGCCTGAACGTTCAACGTAATAACCGGAGTCTTGATACCCAACGAAATTGATCGGAGCCTGAACGCTCAACGTAATAACCGGAGTCTGGATACTAAACGAAAATGAACGGAGCCTGAACGCTCAACGTAATAACCGGAGTCTGGATACTCAACGAAAATGACCGGAGCCTTAATGCTCAACGTAATAACTGGAGTCTGGATACCCAATGAAACTGACTGGAGCCTGAATGCTCGACGTAATAACCGGAGCCTGAACGCTCGATGTAATAACCGGAGTCTGGATACTCAACGAAAATGACCAGAGCCTGAACGCTCAACGTAATAACCGGAGTCTAGATACCCAATGAAACTAACCGAACCCTGAACGCTCAACGTAATAACCAGAGTCTGGATACCCAACGAAACTGACCAGAGTCTGAACTCTCAACGTAATAACCGGAATCTGGATACCCAACGAAACTGAAAGGAGACTGAACGCTCAACATAATAACCGGAGTCTGGATACTCAACGAAACTGACCGGAGCCTGAACGCTCAATGTAATAACCAGAGTTTGGATACTCAAAGAAAATGAGCGGAGCCTGAACGCTCAACGTAATAACCGGAGTCTGGATACCCAACGAAACTGACCGGAGCCTGAATGCTCAACGTAATAACCGGAGTCTTGATACCCAACGAAACTAACCGGAGCCTGAACGCTCAACGTAATAACCGGAATCTAGATACTCAACGAAACTGACCGGAGCCTGAACGCTCAACCTAATAACCAAAGTCTCGATACTCAACGAAAATGACTGGAGCCTGAATGCTCAACGTAGTAACCGGAATCTGGATACCCAACGAAACTGACCGGAGCCTGAACGCTCAACGTGATAACCGGAGTTTTGATACCTAATTAAACTGACCGGAGCCTGAATGCTCAACGTAATAACCGGAGTCTGGATACTCAACGAAAATGACCGGAGCCTGAACACTCAACGTAATAACCGGAGTCTGGATACCCAACGAAACTGACCGGAGCCTGAACGCTCGACGTAATAACCGAAGCCTGAACACTCGACGTAATAACCAGAGTCTGGATACTCAACGAAAATGACCGGAGTCTGAACGCTCAACGTAATAACCGGAGTCTAGATACCCAACGAAACTAACCGAACCCTGAACGCTCAACGTAATAACCGGAGTCTGGATACCCAACGAAACTGACCGGGGTATGAACGCTCAACGTAATAACCGGAGTCTGGATACCCAACGAAACTAAATGCTCAACATAATAACCGGAGTCTGGATACTCAACGAAACTAACCGGAGCCTGAACGCTCAAATTAATAACCAGAGTCTGGATACGCAACGAAAATAACCGGAGCCTGAACGCTCAACGTAATAACCGGAGTCTGGATACCCTACGAAACTGACCGGAGCCTGAATGCTCAACGTAATAACCGGAGTCTTGATACCCAACGAAACTGACCGGAGCCTGAACGCTGAACGTAATAACCGGAATCTGGATACTCAACGAAACTGGCCGGAGCCTGAACATTCAACCTAATAACCAAAGTTTCGATACTCAACGAAAATGACCGGAGCCTGAACGCTCAACTTAATAACCGGGTTCTAGATACCGAACGAAACTGACCAGAGCCTGAACGCTCAACGTAATAACCGGAGTCTTTATACCCAACTAAACTGACCGGAGCATGAACGCTCAACATAATAACCGGAGTCTGGATACTAAACGAAAATGAACGGAGCCTGAACGCTCAACGTAATAACCGGAGTCTGGATACTCAACAAAAATGACTGGAGCCTGAATGCTCAACGTAATAACCGGAGTTTGGATACCCCATGAAATTGACCGGAGCCTGAACACTCAACGTAATAACCAGAGTCTGCATACCCAACAAAACTGACCGGAGCCTGAACGCTCGACGTAATAACCAGAGCCTGAATGCTCAACTTAATAACCGGAGTCTGGATACTCAACGAAAATGATCGGAGCCTGAACGCTCAACGTAATAACCGGAGTCCAGATACCCAACGAAACTAACCGAACCTTGAACGCTCAACATAATAACCAGAGTCTGGATACCCAACGAAACTGACCGGAGTCTGAACGCTCAATGTAATAATCGGAGTCTGGATACCCAACGAAACTGACCGGAGCCTGAACGCTCAACGTAATAACCAGAGTCTGGATACTCAAAGAAAATGAGCGGAGCCTGAACGCTCAACGTAATAACCAGAGTCTGGATACCCAACGAAACTGACCGGAGCCTGAACGCTCAACGTAATAACCGGAGTCTTGATACCCAACGAAACTGACCGGAGCCTGAACGCTCAATGTAATAACCGGAATCTGGATACTCAACGAAACTGACCGGAGCCTGAATGCTCAACCTAATAACCAAAGTCTCGATACTCAACGAAAATGACCGGAGCCTGAACGCTCAACGTAATAACCAGATTCTGGATACCCAATGAAACTGACCGGAGCCTGAATGCTCAACGTAATAACCAGAGTCTTGATACCCAACAAAACTGACCGGAGCCTGAACGCTCAACATAATAACCGGAGTCTGGATATTAAACGAAAATGAATGAAGCCTGAATGCTCAACGTAATAACTGGAGTCTAGATACTCAACGAAAATAACTGGAGCCTGAATGCTCAACGTAATAACCGGAGTCTGGATACCCAACGTAACTGACCGGAGCCTGAACACTCAACGTAATAACCGGAGTCCGGATACCCAATGAAACTGACCGGAACCTGAAAACTCGACGTAATAACCGGAGCCTGAACGCTCGACGTAATAACCGGAGTCTGGATACTCAACGAAAATGACCAGAGCCTGAACGCTCAACGTAATAACCGGAGTCTAGATACCCAACGAAACTAACCGAACCCTGAACGCTCAACGTAATAACCGGAGTCTGGATACCCAACGAAATCGACCGGAGTCTGAACGCTCAACGTAATAACCGGAGTCTGGACACCCAACGAAACTGAAAGGAGCCTGAACGCTCAACATAATAACCGGAGTATGGATACTCAATGAAATTGACCGGAGCCTGAATGCTCAACGTAATAACCAGAGTCTGGATACTCAACGAAAATGACCGGAGCCTGAACGCTCAACGTAATAACCGGAGTCTGGATACCCAACGAAACTGACGGGAGCCTGAACGCTCAACGTAATAACCGGAGTATTGATACCCAACGAAACTGGGCGGATCCTGAACGCTCAACGTAATAACCGGAATCTGGATACTCAACGAAACTGACCGGAGCCTGAACGCACAACCTAATAACAACGAAAATGTCCGGAGCCTGAACGCTCAATGCAATAACCAGATTCTGGATACCTAACGATACTGACCGGAGCCTGAAGGCTCAACGTAATAACCGAAGTCTTGATACCCAACGAAACTATTCGGAGCCTGAACGCTCAACGTAATAACCGGAATCTGGATACTAAACGAAAATGAACGGAGCCTGAACGCTCGACGTAATAACCGGAGCCTGAACGCACAACGTAATAACCGGAGTCTGGATACTCAACGAAAATGACCAGAGCCTGAAAGCTCAACGTAATAACCGGAGTCAGATACCCAATGAAACTAACCAAACCCTGAACGCTCAACATAATAACCAGAGTCTGGATACCCAACGAAACTGACCGGAGTCTGAACGCTCAACGTTATAACTGGAGTCTGGATACCCAACGAAACTAAACGGAGCCTTAACGCTCAACATAATAACCGGAGACTGGATACTCAACAAAACTGACCGGAGCCTGAACGCTCAATTTAATAACCAGAGTCTGGATACTCAAAGAAAATGAGCGGAGCTTGAACGCTCAACGTAATAACCAGAGTCTGGATACCCAACGAAACTGACCGGAGCCAGAATGCTCAACGTAATAACCAGAGTCTTGATACCCAACGAAATTGACCGGAGCCTGAACGCTCAACGTAATAACCGGAATCTGGATACTCAACGAAACTGATCGGAGCCTAAACGCTCAACCTAATAACCAAAGTCTCGATACTCAACGAAAATGACCGGAGCCTGAACGTTCAACGTAATAACCGGATTCTGGATACCCAACGAAACTGACCAGAGCCTGAACGCTCAACGTAATAACCGGTGTTTTGATACCCAATTAAACTGACCGGAGCCTGAACGCTCAATATAATAACCGGAGTCTGGATACTCAACGAAAATAACTAGAGCCTAAATGCTCAACGTAATAACCGGAGTCTGGATACCCAACGAAACTGACCGGAGCCTGAACACTCAACGTAATAACCGGAGTCTGGATACCCAACGAAACTGACCGGAGCCTGAACGCTCGACGTAATAACCGGAGCCTGAACACTCGACGTAAGAACCAGAGTCTGGATACTCAACGAAAATGACCGGAGCCTGAACGCTCAACGTAATAACCGGAGTCTAGATACCCAACGAAACTAACCGAACCCTGAACGCACAACGTAATAACCGGAGTCTGGATACCCGACGAAACTGATCGGAGTCTGAACGCTCAACGTAATAACCGGAGTCTGGATACCCATTGAAACTAAACACTCAACATAATAACCGGAGTCTGGATACTCAACAAAACTAACCGGAGCCTGAACGCTCAACTTAATAACCAGAGTCTGGATATGCAACAAAAATGACCGGAGCCTGAATGCTCAACGTAATAATCGGAGTCTGGATACACAACGAAACTGACCGGAGCCTGAACGCTCAACGTAATAACTGGAGTCTTGATACCCAACGAAACTGACCAGAGCCTGAACGCTCAACGTAATAATCGGAATCTGGATACTCAACAAAACTGACCGGAGCCTGAACGCTCAACCTAATAACCAAAGTCTCGATACTCAACGAAAATGACCGGAGCCTGAACGCTCAACGTAATAACCGGATTCTAGATGCCGAACAAAAATAACCGGAGCCTGAACGCTCAACGTAATAACCGGAGTCTTTATACCCAACGAAACTGACTGGAGCCTGAACGCTCAACATAATAACCGGAGTCTGGATACTAAACGAAAATGAACGGAGCCTGAACGCTCAACGTAATAACCAGTGTCTGGATACTCAACGAAAATGACTGGAGCCTGAATGCTCAACGTAATATTCGGAGTCTGGATACCCCATGAAACTGACCGGAGCCTGAACACTCAACGTAATAACCGGAGTCTGCGTACCCAACAAAACTGACCGGAGCCTGAACGCTCGACGTAATAACCGGAGCCTGAATGCTCGACGTAATAACCGGAGTTTGGATACTCAACGAAAATGACCGGAGCATGAACGCTCAACGTAATAACCGGAGTCTAGATACCCAACGAAACTAACCGAACCTCGAACGCTCAACATAATAACCGGAGTCTGGATACCCAACGAAACTGACCGGAGCCTGAACGCTCAACGTAATAACTGGAGTCTGGATACCCAACGAAACTGACCGGAGCCTGAATGCTCGACGTAATAACCGGAGTCTGGACACCCAACAAAACTGACCGGAGCCTGAACGCTCAACGTAATAACCGGAGTCTTGATACCCAACGTAACTGACTGGAGCCTGAACGCTAAACGTAATAACCGGAGTCTGCATACCCAACAAAACTGACCGGAGCCTGAACGCTAGACGTAATAACCATAGCCTGAATGCTCGACGTAATAACCGGAGTCTGGATACTCAACGAAAATGACCGGAGCCTGAACGCTCAACGTAATAACCAGAGTCTAGATACCAAACGAAACTAACCGAACCCTGAACGCTCAACGTAATAACCAGAGTCTGGATACCCAACGAAACTGACCGGAGTCTGAATGCTCAACGTAATAATCGGAGTCTGGATACCCAATGAAACTAAACGCTCAACATAATAACCGGAGTCTGGATACTTAACGAAACAGACCGGAGCCTGAACGCTCAACTTAATAACCACAGTCTGGATACGCAATGAAAATGACCAGAGCCTGAATGCTCAACGTAATAACCGGAGTCTGGATACCCAACGAAACTGAGCAGAGCCTGAACGCTCAACATAATAACTGGAGTCTGTATACCCAACGAAACTGACTGGAGCCTGAACGCTCAACGTAATAATCGAAATCTGGATACTCAACGAAACTGATCAGAGCCTGAACGCTCGACGTAATAACCGGAGCCTGAATGCTCGACGTAATAACCGGAGTCTGGATACTCAACGAAAATGACCGGAGCCTGAACGCTCAACGTAATAACCGGAGTCTAGATACCCAACGAAACTAACCGAACCCTGAACACTCAACATAATAACCAGTGTCTGGATACCCAACGAAACTGATCGGAGTCTGACCGCTCAACGTAATAATCGGAGTCTGGATACCCAACGAAACAGACCGGAGCCTGAACGCTCAACGTAATAACCTGAGTCTAGATACTCAAAGAAAATGAGTGGAGCCTGAACGCTCAACGTAATAACCGGAGTCTGGATACCCAATGAAACTGACCGGAGCCTGAACGCTCAACGTAATAACTGGAGTCTTGATACCCAACGAAACTGACCGGAGCCTGAACGTTCAACGTAATAACCGGAATCTGGATACTCAATGAAAATGACCAGAGCCTGAACGCTCAACCTAATAACCAAAGTCTCGATACTCAACGAAAATGACCGGAGCCTGAACGCTCAACGTATTAACCGGATTCTGGATACCCAACGAAACTGACCGGAGCCTGAACGCTCGACGTAATAACCGGAGCCTGGACGCTCAACGTAATAACCGGAGTCTGGATATTAAACGAAAATTAACGGAGCCTGAACGCTCAACGTAATAACCGGAGTCTAGATACTCAACGAAAATAACTGGAGCCTGAATGCTCAACGTAATAAGCGGAGTCTGGATACCCAACGAAACTGACCGGAGCCTGAACACTCAACGTGATAACCGGAGTCTGGATACCCAACGAAACTGACCAGAGCCTGAGCGCTCGACGTAATAACCGGAGCCTGAACGCTTGACGTAATAACCGGAGTCTGGATACTCAACGAAAATGACCGGAGCCTGAACGCTCAACGTAATAACCAGAGTCTAGATACCCAACGAAACTAACCGAACCCTGAACGCTCAACGTAATAACCGGAGTGTGGATACCCAACGAAACTGACCAGAGTCTGAACGCTCAACGTAATAACCGGAGTCTGGACACCCAATGAAACTGAAAGGAGCCTGAACGCTCAACATAATAACCGGAGTCTGGATACTCAACGAAACTGACCGGAGCCTGAACGCTCAACGTAATAACCAGAGTCTGGATACTCAACGAAAATGACCAGAGCCTGAACGCTCAACGTGATAACCGGAGTCTGGATACCCAACAAAACTGACCGGAGCCTGAACGCTCAACGTAATAACCGGAGTCTTGATACCCAACGAAACTGACCGGAGCCTGAACGCTCTACGTAATAACCAGAGTCTGCATACCCAACAAAACTGACCGGAGCCTGAACGCTCGACGTAATAACTGGAGCCTGAATGCTCGACGTAATAACTGGAGTCTGGATACTCAACGAAAATGACCGGAGCCTGAACGCTCAACGTAATAACCGGAGTCTAGATACCCAATGAAACTAACCGAACCCTAAACACTCAACATAATAACCAGAGTCTGGATACCCAACGAAACTGACCAGAGACTGAATGCTCAACGTAATAATCGGAGTCTGGATACCCAACGAAACTGACCGGAGCCTGAACGCTCAACGTAATAACCTGAGTCTGGATACTCAAAGAAAATGAGTGGAGCCTAAACGCTCAACGTAATAACCGGAGTCTGGATACCCAACAAAACTGACCGGAGCCTGAACGCTCAACATAATAACTGGAGTCTTGATACCCAACGAAACTGACCGGAGCCTGAACGCTCAACGTAATAACCGGAGTCTGCATACCCAACAAAACTGACCGGAGCCTGAACGCTCGACGTAATAACCGGAGCCTGAATGCTCAACGTAATAACCGGAGTCTGGATACTCAACGAAAATGACCGGAGCCTGAACGCTCAACGTAATAACCGGAGTCTAGATACCCAACAAAACTAACTGAACCCTGAACACTCAACATAATAACCAGAGTCTGGATACCCAACGAAACTGACCGGAGTCTGAACGCTTAACGTAATAATCGGAGTCTGGATACCCAACGAAACTGACCGGAGCCTGAACGCTCAACGTAATAACCTGAGTCTGGATACTCAAAGAAAATGAGTGGAGCCTAAACGCTCAACGTAATAACCGGAGTCTGGGTACCCAACGAAACTGACCGGAGATTGAACGCTCAATGTAATAACTGGAGTCTTTATACCCAACGAAACTGACCGGAGCCTGAACGCTCAACGTAATAACCGGAGTCTGCATACCCAACAAAACTGACCGGAGCCTGAACGCTCGACGTAATAACTGGAGCCTGAATGCTCGACGTAATAACCGGAGTCTGGATACTCAACGAAAATGACCGGAGCCTGAACGCTCAACGTAATAACCGGAGTCTAGATACCCAACGAAACTAACCGAACCCTGAACACTCAACATAATAACCAGAGTCTGGATACCCAACGAAACTGACCGGAGTCTGACCGCTCAACGTAATAATCGGAGTCTGGATACCCAACGAAACTGACCGGAGCCTGAACACTCAACGTAATAACCTGAGTCTGGATACTCAAAGAAAATGAGTGGAGCCTGAACGCTCAACGTAATAACCGGAGTCTGAATACCCAACGAAACTGACCGGAGCCTGAACGCTCAACGTAATAACTGGAGTCTTGATACCCAACGAAACTGACCGGAGCCTGAACGTTCAACGTAATAACCGGAATCTGGATACTCAATGAAAATGACCAGAGCCTGAACGCTCAACCTAATAACCAAAGTGTCGATACTCAACGAAAATGACCGGAGCCTGAACGCTCAAAGTATTAACCGGATTCTGGATACCCAATGAAACTGACCGGAGCCTGAATGCTCTACATAATAACCGGAGTCTGGATACCCAACAAAACTGACTATAGCCTGAACGCTCAACGTAATAACCGGAGTCTGGATATTAAACGAAAATGAACGGAGCCTGAACGCTCAACGTAATAACCGGAGTCTAGATACTCAACGAAAATAACTGGAGCCTGAATGCTCAACGTAATAAGCGGAGTCTGGATACCCAACGAAACTGACCGGAGCCTGAACACTCAACGTGATAACCGGAGTCTGGATACCCAACGAAACTGACCAGAGCCTGAGCGCTCGACGTAATAACCGGAGCCTGAACGCTTGACGTAATAATCGGAGTCTGGATACTCAACGAAAATGACCGGAGCCTGAACGCTCAACGTAATAACCGGAGTCTAGATACCCAACGAAACTAACCGAACCCTGAACGCTCAACGTAATAACCGGAGTCTGGATACCCAACGAAACTGACCGGAGTCTGAACGCTCAACGTAATAACCGGAGTCTGGACACCCAACGAAACTGAAAGGAGCCTGAACGCTCAACATAATAACCGGAGTCTGGATACTCAACGAAACTGACCGGAGCCTGAACGCTCAACGTAATAACCAGAGTATGGATACTCAACGAAAATGACCAGAGCCTGAACGCTCAACGTGATAACCGGAGTCTGGATACCCAACAAAACTGACCGGAGCCTGAACGCTCAACGTAATAACCGGAGTCTTGATACCCAACGAAACTGACCGGAGCCTGAACGCTCAACGTAATAACCAGAGTCTGCATACCCAACAAAACTGACCGGAGCCTGAACGCTCGACGTAATAACTGGAGCCTGAATGCTCGACGTAATAACTGGAGTCTGGATACTCAACGAAAATGACCGGAGCCTGAACGCTCAACGTAATAACCGGAGTCTAGATACCCAACGAAACTAACCGAACCCTAAACACTCAACATAATAACCAGAGTCTGGATACCCAACGAAACTGACCGGAGACTGAACGCTCAACGTAATAATCGGAGTCTGGATACCCAACGAAACTGACCGGAGCCTGAACGCTCAACGTAATAACCTGAGTCAGGATACTCAAAGAAAATGAGTGGAGCCTAAACGCTCAACGTAATAACCGGAGTCTGGATACCCAACGAAACTGACCGGAGCCTGAACGCACAACATAATAACTGGAGTCTTGATACCCAACGAAACTGACCGGAGCCTGAACGCTCAACGTAATAACCGGAGTCTGCATACCCAACAAAACTGACCGGAGCCTGAACGCTCGACGTAATAACCGGAGCCTGAATGCTCAACGTAATAACCGGAGTCTGGATACTCAACGAAAATGACCGGAGCCTGAACGCTCAACGTAATAACCGGATTCTAGATACCCAACGAAACTAACTAAACCCTGAACACTCAACATAATAACCAGAGTCTGGATACCCAACGAAACTGACCGGAGTTTGAACGCTTAACGTAATAATCGGAGTCTGGATACCCAACGAAACTGACCAGAGCCTGAACGCTCAACGTAATAACCTGAGTCTGGATACTCAAAGAAAATGAGTGGATCCTAAACGCTCAACGTAATAACCGGAGTCTGGATACCCAACGAAACTGACCGGAGATTGAACGCTCAACGTAATAACTGGAGTCTTTATACCCAACGAAACTGACCGGAGCCTGAACGCTCAACGTAATAACCGGAGTCTGCATACCCAACAAAACTGACCGGAGCCTAAACGCTCGACGTAATAATTGGAGCCTGAATGCTCGACGTAATAACCGCAGTCTGGATACTCAACAAAAATGACCGGAGCCTGAACGCTCAACGTAATAACCGGAGTCTAGATACCCAACGAAACTAACCGAACCCTAAACACTCAACATAATAACCAGAGTCTGGATACCCAACGAAACTGACCGGAGACTGAACGCTCAACGTAATAATCGGAGTCTGGATACCCAACGAAACTGAGCGGAGCCTGAACGCTCAACGTAATAACCTGAGTCTGGATACTCAAAGAAAATGAGTGGAGCCTAAACGCTCAACGTAATAACCGGAGTCTGGATACCCAACGAAACTGACCGGAGCCTGAACGCTCAACATAATAACTGGAGTCTTGATACCCAACGAAACTGACCGGAGCCTGAACGCTCAACGTAATAACCGGAGTCTGCATACCCAACAAAACTGACCGGAGCCTGAATGCTCGACGTAATAACCGGAGCCTGAATGCTCGATGTAATAACCGGAGTCTGGATACTCAACGAAAATGACCGGAGCCTGAACGCTCAACGTAATAACCGGAGTCTAGATACCCAATGTAACTAACCGAACCCTGAACACTCAACATAATAACCAGAGTCTGGATACCCAACGAAACTGACCGGAGTCTGAACGCTCAACGTAATAATCGGAGTCTGGATACCCAACGAAACTGACCGGAGCCTGAACGCTCAATGTAATAACCTGAGTCTGGATACTCAAAGAAAACGAGTGGAGCCTAAACGCTCAACGTAATAACCGGAGTCTGGATACCCAACGAAACTGATCGGAGCCTGAACGCTCAACGTAATAACTGGTGTCTTTATACCCAATGAAACTGACAGGAGCCTGAACGTTCAACGTAATAACCGGAATTTGGATACTCAACGAAAATGACCAGAGCCTGAACGCTCAACCTAATAACCAAAGTCTCGATACTCAACGAAAATGACCGGAGCCTGAACGCTCAACATAATAACCGGATTCTGGATACCCAATGAAACTGACCGGAGCCTGAATGCTAAACGTAATAACCGGAGTCTTGATACCCAACAAAACTGACCGGAGCCTGAACGCTCAACGAAATAACCGGAGTCTGGATATTAAACGAAAATGAACGGAGCCTGAACGCTCAACGTAATAACCGGAGTCTAGATACTCAACGAAAAAAACTGGAGCCTGAATGCTCAACGTAATAACCGGAGTCTGGATACCCAACGAAACTGACCGGAGCCTGAACACTCAACGTAATAACCGGAGTCTGGATACCCAACGAAACTGACCGGAGCCTGAACGCTCGACGTAATAACCGGAGCCTGAACGCTCAACGTAATAACCGGAGTCTGGATACTCAACGAAAATGACCGGAGCCTGAACGCTCAACGTAATAACCGGAGTCTAGATACCCAACGAAACTAACCGAACCCTGAACGCTTAATGTAATAACCGGAGTCTGGATACCCATTGAAACTGACCAGAGTCTGAACGCTCAACGTAATAACCGGAGTCTGGACACCCAACGAAACTGACCGGAGCCTGAACGCTCAACGTAATAACCTGAGTCTGGATACTCAAAGAAAATGAGTGGAGCCTAAACGCTCAACGTAATAACCGGAGTCTGGATACCCAACGAAACTGACCGGAGCCTGAACGCTCAACATAATAACTGGAGTCTTGATACCCAACGAAACTGACCGGAGCCTGAACGCTCAACGTAATAACCGGAGTTTGCATACCCAACAAAACTGACCGGAGCCTGAATGCTCGACGTAATAACCGGAGCCTGAATGCTCGATGTAATAACCGGAGTCTGGATACTCAACGAAAATGACCGGAGCCTGAACGCTCAACGTAATAACCGGAGTCTAGATACCCAATGAAACTAACCGAACCCTGAACACTCAACATAATAACCAGAGTCTGGATACCCAACGAAACTGACCGGAGTCTGAACGCTCAACGTAATAATCGGAGTCTGGATACCCAACGAAACTGACCGGAGCCTGAACGCTCAATGTAATAACCTGAGTCTGGATACTCAAAGAAAACGAGTGGAGCCTAAACGCTCAACGTAATAACCGGAGTCTGGATACCCAACGAAACTGATCGGAGCCTGAACGCTCAACGTAATAACTGGTGTCTTTATACCCAATGAAACTGACAGGAGCCTGAACGTTCAACGTAATAACCGGAATTTGGATACTCAACGAAAATGACCAGAGCCTGAACGCTCAACCTAATAACCAAAGTCTCGATACTCAACGAAAATGACCGGAGCCTGAACGCTCAACGTAATAACCGGAGTCTGGATATTAAACGAAAATGAACGGAGCCTGAACGCTCAACGTAATAACCGGAGTCTAGATACTCAACGAAAAAAACTGGAGCCTGAATGCTCAACGTAATAACCGGAGTCTGGATACCCAACGAAACTGACCGGAGCCTGAACACTCAACGTAATAACCGGAGTCTGGATACCAAACGAAACTGACCGGAGCCTGAACGCTCGACGTAATAACCGGAGCCTGAACGCTCAACGTAATAACCGGAGTCTGGGTACTCAACGAAAATGATCGGAGCCTGAACGCTCAACGTAATAACCGGAGTCTGGATATTAAACGAAAATGAACGGAGCCTGAACGCTCAACGTAATAACCGGAGTCTAGATACTCAACGAAAAAAACTGGAGCCTGAATGCTCAACGTAATAACCGGAGTCTGGATACCCAACGAAACTGACCGGAGCCTAAACACTCAACGTAATAACCGGAGTCTGGATACCCAACGAAACTGACCGGAGCCTGAACGCTCGACGTAATAACCGGAGCCTGAACGCTCAACGTAATAACCGGAGTCTGGGTACTCAACGAAAATGACCGGAGCCTGAACGCTCAACGTAATAAACGGAGTCTAGATACCCAACGAAACTAACCGAACCCTGAACGCTTAATGTAATAACCGGAGTCTGGATACCCATTGAAACTGACCAGAGTCTGAACGCTCAACGTAATAACCGGAGTCTGGACACCCAACGAAACTGAAAGGATCCTGAACGCTCAACATAATAACCGGAGTCTGGATACTCAACGAAACTGACCGGAGCCTGAACGCTCAACGTAATAACCAGAGTCTGGATACTCAACGAAAATGACCAGAGCCTGAACGCTCAACGTGATAACCGGAGTCTGGATACCCAACAAAACTGACCGGAGCCTGAACGCTCAACGTAATAACCGGAGTCTTGATACCCAACGAAACTGACCGGAGCCTGAACGCTCAACGTAATAACCAGAGTCTGCATACCCAACAAAACTGACCGGAGCCTGAACGCTCGACGTAATAACTGGAGCCTGAATGCTCGACGTAATAACTGGAGTCTGGATACTCAACGAAAATGACCGGAGCCTGAACGCTCAACGTAATAACCGGAGTCTAGATACCCAACGAAACTAACCGAACCCTAAACACTCAACATAATAACCAGAGTCTGGATACCCAACGAAACTGACTGGAGACTGAACGCTCAACGTAATAATCGGAGTCTGGATACCCAACGAAACTGACCGGAGCCTGAACGCTCAACGTAATAACCTGAGTCAGGATACTCAAAGAAAATGAGTGGAGCCTAAACGCTCAACGTAATAACCGGAGTCTGGATACCCAACGAAACTGACCAGAGCCTGAACGCTCAACGTAATAACCGGAGTCTGCATACCCAACAAAACTGACCGGAGCCTGAACGCTCGACGTAATAACCGGAGCCTGAATGCTCAACGTAATAACCAGAGTCTGGATACCCAACGAAACTGACCGGAGACTGAACGCTCAACGTAATAATCGGAGTCTGGATACCCAACGAAACTAACTAAACCCTGAACACTCAACATAATAACCAGAGTCTGGATACCCAACGAAACTGACCGGAGTCTGAACGCTTAACGTAATAATCGGAGTCTGGATACCCAACGAAACTGACCGGAGCCTGAACTCTCAACGTAATAACCTGAGTCTGGATACTCAAAGAAAATGAGTGGATCCTAAACGCTCAACGTAATAACCGGAGTCTGGATACCCAACGAAACTGACCGGAGATTGAACGCTCAACGTAATAACTAGAGTCTTTATACCCAACGAAATTGACCGGAGCCTGAACGCTCAACGTAATAACCGGAGTCTGCATACCCAACAAAACTGACCGGAGCCTGAACGCTCGACGTAATAACTGGAGCCTGAATGCTCGACGTAATAACCGGAGTCTGGATACTCAACGAAAATGACCGGAGCCTGAACGCTCAACGTAATAACCGGAGTCTAGATACCCAACGAAACTAACCGAACCCTAAACACTCAACATAATAACCAGAGTCTGGATACCCAACGAAACTGACCGGAGACTGAACGCTCAACGTAATAATCGGAGTCTGGATACCCAACGAAACTGACCGGAGCCTGAACGCTCAACGTAATAACCTGAGTCTGGATACTCAAAGAAAATGAGTGGAGCCTAAACGCTCAACGTAATAACCGGAGTCTGGATACCCAACGAAACTGACCGGAGCCTGAACGCTCAACATAATAACTGGAGTCTTGATACCCAACGAAACTGACTGGAGCCTGAACGCTCAACGTAATAACCGGAGTCTGCATACCCAACAAAACTGACCGGAGCCTGAATGCTCGACGTAATAACCGGAGCCTGAATGCTCGATGTAATAACCGGAGTCTGGATACTCAACGAAAATGACCGGAGCCTGAACGCTCAACGTAATAACCGGAGTCTAGATACCCAATGAAACTAACCGAACCCTGAACACTCAACATAATAACCAGAGTCTGGATACCCAACGAAACTGACCGGAGTCTGAACGCTCAACGTAATAATCGGAGTCTGGATATCCAACGAAACTGACCGGAGCCTGAACGCTCAATGTAATAACCTGAGTCTGGATACTCAAAGAAAACGAGTGGAGCCTAAACGCTCAACGTAATAACCGGAGTCTGGATACCCAACGAAACTGATCGGAGCCTGAACGCTCAACGTAATAACTGGTGTCTTTATACCCAATGAAACTGACAGGAGCCTGAACGTTCAACGTAATAACCGGAACTTGGATACTCAACGAAAATGACCAGAGCCTGAACGCTCAACCTAATAACCAAAGTCTCGATACTCAACGAAAATGACCGGAACCTGAACGCTCAACGTAATAACCGGATTCTGGATACCCAATGAAACTGACCGGAGCCTGAATGCTAAACGTAATAACCGGAGTCTTGATACCCAACAAAAATGACCGGAGCCTGAACGCTCAACGTAATAACCGGAGTCTGGATATTAAACGAAAATGAACGGAGCCTGAACGCTCAACGTAATAACCGGAGTCTAGATACTCAACGAAAAAAACTGGAGCCTGAATGCTCAACGTAATAACCGGAGTCTGGATACCCAACGAAACTGACCGGAGCCTGAACACTCAACGTAATAACCGGAGTCTGGATACCCAACGAAACTGACCGGAGCCTGAACGCTCGACGTAATAACCGGAGCCTGAACGCTCAACGTAATAACCGGAGTCTGGATACTCAACGAAAATGACCGGAGCCTGAACGCTCAACGTAATAACCGGAGTCTAGATACCCAACGAAACTAACCGAACCCTGAACGCTTAATGTAATAACCGGAGTCTGGATACCCATTGAAACTGACCAGAGTCTGAACGCTCAACGTAATAACCGGAGTCTGGACACCCAACGAAACTGAAAGGAGCCTGAACGCTCAACATAATAACCGGAGTCTGGATACTCAACGAAACTGACCGGAGCCTGAACGCTCAACGTAATAACCAGAGTCTGGATACTCAACGAAAATGACCAGAGCCTGAACGCTCAACGTGATAACCGGAGTCTGGATACCCAACAAAACTGACCGGAGCCTGAACGCTCAACGTAATAACCGGAGTCTTGATACCCAACGAAACCGACCGGAGCCTGAACGCTCAACGTAATAACCAGAGTCTGAATGCTCGATGTAATAACCGGAGTCTGGATACTCAACGAAAATGACCGGAGCCTGAACGCTCAACGTAATAACCGGAGTCTAGATACCCAATGAAACTAACTGAACCCTTAACACTCAACATAATAACCAGAGTCTGGATACCCAACGAAACTGACCGGAGTCTGAACGCTCAACGTAATAATCGGAGTCTGGATACCCAACGAAACTGACCGGAGCCTGAACGCTCAATGTAATAACTTGAGTCTGGATACTCAAAGAAAACGAGTGGAGCCTAAACGCTCAACGTAATAACCGGAGTCTGGATACCCAACGAAACTGATCGGAGCCTGAACGCTCAACGTAATAACTGGTGTCTTTATACCCAATGAAACTGACAGGAGCCTGAACGTTCAATGTAATAACCGGAATTTGGATACTCAACGAAAATGACCAGAGCCTGAACGCTCAACCTAATAACCAAAGTCTCGATACTCAACGAAAATCACCGGAGCCTGAACGCTCAACGTAATAACCGGATTCTGGATACCCAATGAAACTGACCGGAGCCTGAATGCTAAACGTAATAACCGGAGTCTTGATACCCAACAAAACTGACCGGAGCCTGAACGCTCAACGTAATAACCGGAGTCTGGATATTAAACGAAAATGAACGGAGCCTGAACGCTCAACGTAATAACCGGAGTCTAGATACTCAACGAAAATAACTGGAGCCTGAATGCTCAACGTAATAACCGGAGTCTGGATACCCAACGAAACTGACCGGAGCCTGAACACTCAACGTAATAACCGGAGTCTGGATACCCAACGAAACTGACCGGAGCCTGAACGCTCGACGTAATAACCGGAGCCTGAACGCTCAACGTAATAACCGGAGTCTGGATACTCAACGAAAATGACCGGAGCCTGAACGCTCAACGTAATAACCGGAGTCTAGATACCCAACGAAACTAACCGAACCCTGAACGCTTAATGTAATAACCAGAATCTGGATACCCATTGAAACTGACCAGAGTCTGAACGCTCAACGTAATAACCGGAGTCTGGACACCCAACGAAACTGAAAGGAGCCTAAACGCTCAACATAAAAACCGGAGTCTGGATACTCAACGAAACTGACCGGAGCCTGAACGCTCAACGTAATAACCAGAGTCTGGATACTCAACGAAAATGACCGGAGCCTGAACGCTCAACGTAATAACCGGAGTCTGGATACCAAACAAAACTGACCGGAGCCTGAACGCTCAACGTAATAATCAGAGTCTTGATACCCAACGAAACTTGTCGGAGCCTGAACGCTCAACGTAATAACCGGAATCTGGATACCCAACGAAACTGACCGGAGCCTGAACGCTCAACATAATAACTGGAGTCTTGATACCCAACGAAACTGACTGGAGCCTGAACGCTCAACGTAATAACCGGAGTCTGCATACCCAACAAAACTGACCGGAGCCTGAATGCTCGACGTAATAACCGGAGCCTGAATGCTCGATGTAATAACCGGAGTCTGGATACTCAACGAAAATGACCGGAGCCTGAACGCTCAACGTAATAACCGGAGTCTAGATACCCAATGAAACTAACCGAACCCTGAACACTCAACATAATAACCAGAGTCTGGATACCCAACGAAACTGACCGGAGTCTGAACGCTCAACGTAATAATCGGAGTCTGGATATCCAACGAAACTGACCGGAGCCTGAACGCTCAATGTAATAACCTGAGTCTGGATACTCAAAGAAAACGAGTGGAGCCTAAACGCTCAACGTAATAACCGGAGTCTGGATACCCAACGAAACTGATCGGAGCCTGAACGCTCAACGTAATAACTGGTGTCTTTATACCCAATGAAACTGACAGGAGCCTGAACGTTCAACGTAATAACCGGAACTTGGATACTCAACGAAAATGACCAGAGCCTGAACGCTCAACCTAATAACCAAAGTCTCGATACTCAACGAAAATGACCGGAGCCTGAACGCTCAACGTAATAACCGGATTCTGGATACCCAATGAAACTGACCGGAGCCTGAATGCTAAACGTAATAACCGGAGTCTTGATACCCAACAAAAATGACCGGAGCCTGAACGCTCAACGTAATAACCGGAGTCTGGATATTAAACGAAAATGAACGGAGCCTGAACGCTCAACGTAATAACCGGAGTCTAGATACTCAACGAAAAAAACTGGAGCCTGAATGCTCAACGTAATAACCGGAGTCTGGATACCCAACGAAACTGACCGGAGCCTGAACACTCAACGTAATAACCGGAGTCTGGATACCCAACGAAACTGACCGGAGCCTGAACGCTCGACGTAATAACCGGAGCCTGAACGCTCAACGTAATAACCGGAGTCTGGATACTCAACGAAAATGACCGGAGCCTGAACGCTCAACGTAATAACCGGAGTCTAGATACCCAACGAAACTAACCGAACCCTGAACGCTTAATGTAATAACCGGAGTCTGGATACCCATTGAAACTGACCAGAGTCTGAACGCTCAACGTAATAACCGGAGTCTGGACACCCAACGAAACTGAAAGGAGCCTGAACGCTCAACATAATAACCGGAGTCTGGATACTCAACGAAACTGACCGGAGCCTGAACGCTCAACGTAATAACCAGAGTCTGGATACTCAACGAAAATGACCAGAGCCTGAACGCTCAACGTGATAACCGGAGTCTGGATACCCAACAAAACTGACCGGAGCCTGAACGCTCAACGTAATAACCGGAGTCTTGATACCCAACGAAACCGACCGGAGCCTGAACGCTCAACGTAATAACCAGAGTCTGAATGCTCGATGTAATAACCGGAGTCTGGATACTCAACGAAAATGACCGGAGCCTGAACGCTCAACGTAATAACCGGAGTCTAGATACCCAATGAAACTAACTGAACCCTTAACACTCAACATAATAACCAGAGTCTGGATACCCAACGAAACTGACCGGAGTCTGAACGCTCAACGTAATAATCGGAGTCTGGATACCCAACGAAACTGACCGGAGCCTGAACGCTCAATGTAATAACTTGAGTCTGGATACTCAAAGAAAACGAGTGGAGCCTAAACGCTCAACGTAATAACCGGAGTCTGGATACCCAACGAAACTGATCGGAGCCTGAACGCTCAACGTAATAACTGGTGTCTTTATACCCAATGAAACTGACAGGAGCCTGAACGTTCAATGTAATAACCGGAATTTGGATACTCAACGAAAATGACCAGAGCCTGAACGCTCAACCTAATAACCAAAGTCTCGATACTCAACGAAAATCACCGGAGCCTGAACGCTCAACGTAATAACCGGATTCTGGATACCCAATGAAACTGACCGGAGCCTGAATGCTAAACGTAATAACCGGAGTCTTGATACCCAACAAAACTGACCGGAGCCTGAACGCTCAACGTAATAACCGGAGTCTGGATATTAAACGAAAATGAACGGAGCCTGAACGCTCAACGTAATAACCGGAGTCTAGATACTCAACGAAAATAACTGGAGCCTGAATGCTCAACGTAATAACCGGAGTCTGGATACCCAACGAAACTGACCGGAGCCTGAACACTCAACGTAATAACCGGAGTCTGGATACCCAACGAAACTGACCGGAGCCTGAACGCTCGACGTAATAACCGGAGCCTGAACGCTCAACGTAATAACCGGAGTCTGGATACTCAACGAAAATGACCGGAGCCTGAACGCTCAACGTAATAACCGGAGTCTAGATACCCAACGAAACTAACCGAACCCTGAACGCTTAATGTAATAACCAGAATCTGGATACCCATTGAAACTGACCAGAGTCTGAACGCTCAACGTAATAACCGGAGTCTGGACACCCAACGAAACTGAAAGGAGCCTAAACGCTCAACATAAAAACCGGAGTCTGGATACTCAACGAAACTGACCGGAGCCTGAACGCTCAACGTAATAACCAGAGTCTGGATACTCAACGAAAATGACCGGAGCCTGAACGCTCAACGTAATAACCGGAGTCTGGATACCAAACAAAACTGACCGGAGCCTGAACGCTCAACGTAATAATCAGAGTCTTGATACCCAACGAAACTTGTCGGAGCCTGAACGCTCAACGTAATAACCGGAATCTGGATACCCAACGAAACTGACCGGAGCCTGAACGCTCAACATAATAACTGGAGTCTTGATACCCAACGAAACTGACTGGAGCCTGAACGCTCAACGTAATAACCGGAGTCTGCATACCCAACAAAACTGACCGGAGCCTGAATGCTCGACGTAATAACCGGAGCCTGAATGCTCGATGTAATAACCGGAGTCTGGATACTCAACGAAAATGACCGGAGCCTGAACGCTCAACGTAATAACCGGAGTCTAGATACCCAATGAAACTAACCGAACCCTGAACACTCAACATAATAACCAGAGTCTGGATACCCAACGAAACTGACCGGAGTCTGAACGCTCAACGTAATAATCGGAGTCTGGATATCCAACGAAACTGACCGGAGCCTGAACGCTCAATGTAATAACCTGAGTCTGGATACTCAAAGAAAACGAGTGGAGCCTAAACGCTCAACGTAATAACCGGAGTCTGGATACCCAACGAAACTGATCGGAGCCTGAACGCTCAACGTAATAACTGGTGTCTTTATACCCAATGAAACTGACAGGAGCCTGAACGTTCAACGTAATAACCGGAACTTGGATACTCAACGAAAATGACCAGAGCCTGAACGCTCAACCTAATAACCAAAGTCTCGATACTCAACGAAAATGACCGGAGCCTGAACGCTCAACGTAATAACCGGATTCTGGATACCCAATGAAACTGACCGGAGCCTGAATGCTAAACGTAATAACCGGAGTCTTGATACCCAACAAAAATGACCGGAGCCTGAACGCTCAACGTAATAACCGGAGTCTGGATATTAAACGAAAATGAACGGAGCCTGAACGCTCAACGTAATAACCGGAGTCTAGATACTCAACGAAAAAAACTGGAGCCTGAATGCTCAACGTAATAACCGGAGTCTGGATACCCAACGAAACTGACCGGAGCCTGAACACTCAACGTAATAACCGGAGTCTGGATACCCAACGAAACTGACCGGAGCCTGAACGCTCGACGTAATAACCGGAGCCTGAACGCTCAACGTAATAACCGGAGTCTGGATACTCAACGAAAATGACCGGAGCCTGAACGCTCAACGTAATAACCGGAGTCTAGATACCCAACGAAACTAACCGAACCCTGAACGCTTAATGTAATAACCGGAGTCTGGATACCCATTGAAACTGACCAGAGTCTGAACGCTCAACGTAATAACCGGAGTCTGGACACCCAACGAAACTGAAAGGAGCCTAAACGCTCAACATAAAAACCGGAGTCTGGATACTCAACGAAACTGACCGGAGCCTGAACGCTCAACGTAATAACCAGAGTCTGGATACTCAACGAAAATGACCGGAGCCTGAACGCTCAACGTAATAACCGGAGTCTGGATACCAAACAAAACTGACCGGAGCCTGAACGCTCAACGTAATAATCAGAGTCTTGATACCCAACGAAACTTGTCGGAGCCTGAACGCTCAACGTAATAACCGGAATCTGGATACCCAACGAAACTGACCGGAGCCTGAACGCTCAACATAATAACTGGAGTCTTGATACCCAACGAAACTGACTGGAGCCTGAACGCTCAACGTAATAACCGGAGTCTGCATACCCAACAAAACTGACCGGAGCCTGAATGCTCGACGTAATAACCGGAGCCTGAATGCTCGATGTAATAACCGGAGTCTGGATACTCAACGAAAATGACCGGAGCCTGAACGCTCAACGTAATAACCGGAGTCTAGATACCCAATGAAACTAACCGAACCCTGAACACTCAACATAATAACCAGAGTCTGGATACCCAACGAAACTGACCGGAGTCTGAACGCTCAACGTAATAATCGGAGTCTGGATATCCAACGAAACTGACCGGAGCCTGAACGCTCAATGTAATAACCTGAGTCTGGATACTCAAAGAAAACGAGTGGAGCCTAAACGCTCAACGTAATAACCGGAGTCTGGATACCCAACGAAACTGATCGGAGCCTGAACGCTCAACGTAATAACTGGTGTCTTTATACCCAATGAAACTGACAGGAGCCTGAACGTTCAACGTAATAACCGGAACTTGGATACTCAACGAAAATGACCAGAGCCTGAACGCTCAACCTAATAACCAAAGTCTCGATACTCAACGAAAATGACCGGAGCCTGAACGCTCAACGTAATAACCGGATTCTGGATACCCAATGAAACTGACCGGAGCCTGAATGCTAAACGTAATAACCGGAGTCTTGATACCCAACAAAAATGACCGGAGCCTGAACGCTCAACGTAATAACCGGAGTCTGGATATTAAACGAAAATGAACGGAGCCTGAACGCTCAACGTAATAACCGGAGTCTAGATACTCAACGAAAAAAACTGGAGCCTGAATGCTCAACGTAATAACCGGAGTCTGGATACCCAACGAAACTGACCGGAGCCTGAACACTCAACGTAATAACCGGAGTCTGGATACCCAACGAAACTGACCGGAGCCTGAACGCTCGACGTAATAACCGGAGCCTGAACGCTCAACGTAATAACCGGAGTCTGGATACTCAACGAAAATGACCGGAGCCTGAACGCTCAACGTAATAACCGGAGTCTAGATACCCAACGAAACTAACCGAACCCTGAACGCTTAATGTAATAACCGGAGTCTGGATACCCATTGAAACTGACCAGAGTCTGAACGCTCAACGTAATAACCGGAGTCTGGACACCCAACGAAACTGAAAGGAGCCTGAACGCTCAACATAATAACCGGAGTCTGGATACTCAACGAAACTGACCGGAGCCTGAACGCTCAACGTAATAACCAGAGTCTGGATACTCAACGAAAATGACCAGAGCCTGAACGCTCAACGTGATAACCGGAGTCTGGATACCCAACAAAACTGACCGGAGCCTGAACGCTCAACGTAATAACCGGAGTCTTGATACCCAACGAAACCGACCGGAGCCTGAACGCTCAACGTAATAACCAGAGTCTGAATGCTCGATGTAATAACCGGAGTCTGGATACTCAACGAAAATGACCGGAGCCTGAACGCTCAACGTAATAACCGGAGTCTAGATACCCAATGAAACTAACCGAACCCTTAACACTCAACATAATAACCAGAGTCTGGATACCCAACGAAACTGACCGGAGTCTGAACGCTCAACGTAATAATCGGAGTCTGGATACCCAACGAAACTGACCGGAGCCTGAACGCTCAATGTAATAACTTGAGTCTGGATACTCAAAGAAAACGAGTGGAGCCTAAACGCTCAACGTAATAACCGGAGTCTGGATACCCAACGAAACTGATCGGAGCCTGAACGCTCAACGTAATAACTGGTGTCTTTATACCCAATGAAACTGACAGGAGCCTGAACGTTCAATGTAATAACCGGAATTTGGATACTCAACGAAAATGACCAGAGCCTGAACGCTCAACCTAATAACCAAAGTCTCGATACTCAACGAAAATCACCGGAGCCTGAACGCTCAACGTAATAACCGGATTCTGGATACCCAATGAAACTGACCGGAGCCTGAATGCTAAACGTAATAACCGGAGTCTTGATACCCAACAAAACTGACCGGAGCCTGAACGCTCAACGTAATAACCGGAGTCTGGATATTAAACGAAAATGAACGGAGCCTGAACGCTCAACGTAATAACCGGAGTCTAGATACTCAACGAAAATAACTGGAGCCTGAATGCTCAACGTAATAACCGGAGTCTGGATACCCAACGAAACTGACCGGAGCCTGAACACTCAACGTAATAACCGGAGTCTGGATACCCAACGAAACTGACCGGAGCCTGAACGCTCGACGTAATAACCGGAGCCTGAACGCTCAACGTAATAACCGGAGTCTGGATACTCAACGAAAATGACCGGAGCCTGAACGCTCAACGTAATAACCGGAGTCTAGATACCCAACGAAACTAACCGAACCCTGAACGCTTAATGTAATAACCAGAATCTGGATACCCATTGAAACTGACCAGAGTCTGAACGCTCAACGTAATAACCGGAGTCTGGACACCCAACGAAACTGAAAGGAGCCTAAACGCTCAACATAAAAACCGGAGTCTGGATACTCAACAAAACTGACCGGAGCCTGAACGCTCAACGTAATAACCAGAGTCTGGATACTCAACGAAAATGACCGGAGCCTGAACGCTCAACGTAATAACCGGAGTCTGGATACCAAACAAAACTGACCGGAGCCTGAACGCTCAACGTAATAATCAGAGTCTTGATACCCAACGAAACTTGTCGGAGCCTGAACGCTCAACGTAATAACCGGAATCTGGATACCCAACGAAACTGACCGGAGCCTGAACGCTCAACATAATAACTGGAGTCTTGATACCCAACGAAACTGACTGGAGCCTGAACGCTCAACGTAATAACCGGAGTCTGCATACCCAACAAAACTGACCGGAGCCTGAATGCTCGACGTAATAACCGGAGCCTGAATGCTCGATGTAATAACCGGAGTCTGGATACTCAACGAAAATGACCGGAGCCTGAACGCTCAACGTAATAACCGGAGTCTAGATACCCAATGAAACTAACCGAACCCTGAACACTCAACATAATAACCAGAGTCTGGATACCCAACGAAACTGACCGGAGTCTGAACGCTCAACGTAATAATCGGAGTCTGGATATCCAACGAAACTGACCGGAGCCTGAACGCTCAATGTAATAACCTGAGTCTGGATACTCAAAGAAAACGAGTGGAGCCTAAACGCTCAACGTAATAACCGGAGTCTGGATACCCAACGAAACTGATCGGAGCCTGAACGCTCAACGTAATAACTGGTGTCTTTATACCCAATGAAACTGACAGGAGCCTGAACGTTCAACGTAATAACCGGAACTTGGATACTCAACGAAAATGACCAGAGCCTGAACGCTCAACCTAATAACCAAAGTCTCGATACTCAACGAAAATGACCGGAGCCTGAACGCTCAACGTAATAACCGGATTCTGGATACCCAATGAAACTGACCGGAGCCTGAATGCTAAACGTAATAACCGGAGTCTTGATACCCAACAAAAATGACCGGAGCCTGAACGCTCAACGTAATAACCGGAGTCTGGATATTAAACGAAAATGAACGGAGCCTGAACGCTCAACGTAATAACCGGAGTCTAGATACTCAACGAAAAAAACTGGAGCCTGAATGCTCAACGTAATAACCGGAGTCTGGATACCCAACGAAACTGACCGGAGCCTGAACACTCAACGTAATAACCGGAGTCTGGATACCCAACGAAACTGACCGGAGCCTGAACGCTCGACGTAATAACCGGAGCCTGAACGCTCAACGTAATAACCGGAGTCTGGATACTCAACGAAAATGACCGGAGCCTGAACGCTCAACGTAATAACCGGAGTCTAGATACCCAACGAAACTAACCGAACCCTGAACGCTTAATGTAATAACCGGAGTCTGGATACCCATTGAAACTGACCAGAGTCTGAACGCTCAACGTAATAACCGGAGTCTGGACACCCAACGAAACTGAAAGGAGCCTGAACGCTCAACATAATAACCGGAGTCTGGATACTCAACGAAACTGACCGGAGCCTGAACGCTCAACGTAATAACCAGAGTCTGGATACTCAACGAAAATGACCAGAGCCTGAACGCTCAACGTGATAACCGGAGTCTGGATACCCAACAAAACTGACCGGAGCCTGAACGCTCAACGTAATAACCGGAGTCTTGATACCCAACGAAACCGACCGGAGCCTGAACGCTCAACGTAATAACCAGAGTCTGAATGCTCGATGTAATAACCGGAGTCTGGATACTCAACGAAAATGACCGGAGCCTGAACGCTCAACGTAATAACCGGAGTCTAGATACCCAATGAAACTAACCGAACCATTAACACTCAACATAATAACCAGAGTCTGGATACCCAACGAAACTGACCGGAGTCTGAACGCTCAACGTAATAATCGGAGTCTGGATACCCAACGAAACTGACCGGAGCCTGAACGCTCAATGTAATAACTTGAGTCTGGATACTCAAAGAAAACGAGTGGAGCCTAAACGCTCAACGTAATAACCGGAGTCTGGATACCCAACGAAACTGATCGGAGCCTGAACGCTCAACGTAATAACTGGTGTCTTTATACCCAATGAAACTGACAGGAGCCTGAACGTTCAATGTAATAACCGGAATTTGGATACTCAACGAAAATGACCAGAGCCTGAACGCTCAACCTAATAACCAAAGTCTCGATACTCAACGAAAATCACCGGAGCCTGAACGCTCAACGTAATAACCGGATTCTGGATACCCAATGAAACTGACCGGAGCCTGAATGCTAAACGTAATAACCGGAGTCTTGATACCCAACAAAACCGACCGGAGCCTGAACGCTCAACGTAATAACCGGAGTCTGGATATTAAACGAAAATGAACGGAGCCTGAACGCTCAACGTAATAACCGGAGTCTAGATACTCAACGAAAATAACTGGAGCCTGAATGCTCAACGTAATAACCGGAGTCTGGATACCCAACGAAACTGACCGGAGCCTGAACACTCAACGTAATAACCGGAGTCTAGATACCCAACGAAACTGACCGGAGCCTGAACGCTCGACGTAATAACCGGAGCCTGAACGCTCAACGTAATAACCGGAGTCTGGATACTCAACGAAAATGACCGGAGTCTGAACGCTCAACGTAATAACCGGAGTCTAGATACCCAACGAAACTAACCGAACCCTGAACGCTTAATGTAATAACCAGAATCTGGATACCCATTGAAACTGACCAGAGTCTGAACGCTCAACGTAATAACCGGAGTCTGGACACCCAACGAAACTGAAAGGAGCCTAAACGCTCAACATAAAAACCGGAGTCTGGATACTCAACGAAACTGACCGGAGCCTGAACGCTCAACGTAATAACCAGAGTCTGGATACTCAACGAAAATGACCGGAGCCTGAACGCTCAACGTAATAACCGGAGTCTGGATACCAAACAAAACTGACCGGAGCCTGAACGCTCAACGTAATAATCAGAGTCTTGATACCCAACGAAACTTGTCGGAGCCTGAACGCTCAACGTAATAACCGGAATCTGGATACTCAACGAAACTGACCGGAGCCTGAACGCACAACCTAATAACCAAAGTCTCGATACTCAACGAAAATGTCTGGAGCCTGAACGCTCAACGCAATAACCAGATTCTGGATACCCAACGAAACTGACCGGAGCCTGAACGCTCAACGTAATAACCGGAGTCTTGATACCCAACGAAACTGATCGGAGCCTGAACGCTCAACGTAATAACCGGAGTCTGGATACTAAACAAAAATGAACAGAGCCTGAACGCTCAACGTAATAACCGGAGTCTGGATACTCAACGAAAATGACTGGAGCCTGAATGCTCAACGTAATAACCGGAGTCTGGATACCCTATGAAACTGACCGGAGCCTGAACACTCAATGTAATAACCGGAGTCTGCATACCCAACAAAACTGACCGGAGCCTGAACGCTCGACGTAATAACCGGAGCCTGAATGCTCGACGTAAGAACCGGAGTCTGGATACTCAACGAAAATGACCGGAGCCTGAACGCTCAACGTAATAACCGGAGTCTAGATACCCAACGAAACTAACCGAACCCTTAACGCTCAACATAATAACCAGAGTCTGGATACCCAACGAAACTGACCGGAGTCTGGATACCCAACGAAACTGACCGGAGACTGAACGCTCAACGTAATAACCTGAGTCTGGATACTCAAAGAAAATGAGTGGAGCCTGAACGCTCAACGTAATAACCGGAGTCTGGATACCCAACGAAACTGACCGGAGCCTGAACGCTCAACGTAATAACTGGAGTCTTGATACCCAACGAAACTGACCAGAGCCTAAACGCTCAACGTAATAACCGGAATCTGGATACTCAACGAAAATGACCTGAGCCTGAATGCTCAACCTAATAACCAAAGTCTCGATTCTCAACGAAAATGACCGGAGCCTGAACGCTCAACGTAATAACCGGATTCTAGATACCGAAAGAAACTAACCGGAGCCTGAACGCTCAACGTAATAACCAGAGTCTTTATACCCAACGAAACTGACCGGAGCCTGAACCCTCAACGTAATAACCGGAGTCTGGATACTAAAAGAAAATGAACAGAGCCTGAACGCTCAACGTAATAACCGGAGTCTGGATACTCAATGAAAATGACTGGAGCCTGAATGCTCAATGTAAGAACCGGAGTCTGGATACCCAACGAAACTGACCGGAGCCTGAACACTCAACGTAATAACCGGAGTCTGGATACCCAACAAAACTGACCGGAGCCTGAACGCTCGACGTAATAACCGGAGCCTGAACGCTCGACGTAATAACTGGAGTCTGGATACTCAACAAAAAATGAACGGAGCCTGAACGCTCAACGTAATAACCGGAGTCTAGATACCCATCGAAACTAACCGAACCCTGAACGCTCAACGTAATAACCGGAGTCTGGATACCCAACGAAACTGACCGGAGTCTGAACGCTCAACATAATAACCGGAGTCTGGACACCCAACGAAACTGACTGGAGGCTGAACGCTCAACTTAATAACCGGAGTCTGGATACTCAACGAAACTGACCGGAGCCTAAACGCTCAACGTAATAACCAGAGTCTGGATACTCAACGAAAATGACCGGAGCCTGAACGCTCAACGTAATAACCGGAGTCTGGATACCCAACAAAACTGACCGGAGCTTGAACGCTCAACGTAATAACCGGAGTCTTGATACCCAACGAAACTGGCCGGAGCCTGAACGCTCAACGTAATAACCGGAATCTGGATACTCAACGAAAATGACCGGAGCCTGAACGCACAACCTAATAACCAAAGTCTCGATACTCAACGAAAATGTCCGGAGCCTGAACGCTCAACGCAATAACCAGATTCTGGATATCCAACGAAACTGACCGGAGCCTGAACGCTCAACGTAATAACCAGAGTCTTGATACACAACGAAACTGATCGGAGCCTGAACCCTCAACGTAATAACCGGAGTCTGGATACTAAACGAAAATGAACGGAGCCTCAACCCTCAACGTAATAACCGGAGTCTGGATACCCAACGAAACTGACCGGAGCCTGAACACTCAACGTAATAACCGGAGTCTGGATACCCAACAAAACTGACCGGAGCCTGAACGCTCGACGTAATAACCGGAGCCTGAACGCTCGACGTAATAACCGGAGTCTGGATACTCAACGAAAATGACCGGAGCCTGAACGCTCAACGTAATAACCGGAGTCTAGATACCCATCGAAACTAACCGAACCCTGAACGCTCAACGTAATAACCGGAGTCTGGATACCCAACGAAACTGACCGGAGTCTGAACGCTCAACATAATAACCGGAGTCTGGACACCCAACGAAACTGACTGGAGGTTGAACGCTCAACTTAATAACCAGAGTCTGGATACTCAACGAAACTGACCGGAGCCTAAACGCTCAACGTAATAACCAGATTCTGGATACCCAACGAAACTGACCGGATCCTGAACGCTCAACATAATAACTAGAGTCTTGATACCCAACGAAACTGACCGGAGCCTAAACGCTCAACGTAATAACCGGAGTCTTGAGACCCAACGAAACTGGCCGGAGCCTGAACGCTCAACGTAATAACCGGAATCTGGATACTCAACGAAAATGACCGGAGCCTGAACGCACAACCTAATAACCAAAGTCTCGATACTCAACGAAAATGTCCGGAGCCTGAACGCTCAACGCAATAACCAGATTCTGGATATCCAACGAAACTGACCGGAGCCTGAACGCTCAACGTAATAACCAGAGTCTTGATACACAACGAAACTGATCGGAGCCTGAACCCTCAACGTAATAACCGGAGTCTGGATACCCAACGAAACTGACCGGAGCCTGAATGCTCAACGTAATAACCGGAGTCTTGATACCCAACGAAACTGACCGGAGCCTGAACGCTCAACGTAATAACCGGAATCTGGATACTCAACGAAACTGACCGGAGCTTGAACGCTCAACCTAATAACCAAAGTCTCGATACTCAACGAAACTGACCGGAGCCTGAATGCTCAACGTAATAACCGGAGTCTTGATACCCAACGAAAATGACCGGAGCCTGAACGCTCAACGTAATAACCGGAGTTTTGATACCCAATTAAACTGACCGGAGCCTGAACGCTCGACGTAATAACCGGAGCCTGAACGCTCGACGTAATAACCGAAGTCTGGATACTCAACGAAAATGACCAGAGCCTAAACGCTCAACGTAATAACCGGAATCTAGATACCCAATGAAATTAACCGAACCCTGAACGCTCAACGTAATAACCGGAGTCTGGATACCCAACGAAACTGACCGGAGTCTGAATGCTCAACGTAATACCCGGAGTCTGGATACCCAACGAAACTGAAAGGAGCCTGAACGCTCAACATAATAACCGGAGTCTGGATACTCAACGAAACTGACCGGAGCCTGAACGCTCAATGTAATAACCAGAGTCTGGATACTCAAAAAAAATCAGCGGAGCCTGAACGCTCAACGTAATAACCGGAGTCTGGATACCCAACGAAACTGACCGGAGCCTGAATGCTCAACGTAATAACCGAAGTCTTGATACCCAACGAAACTGACCGGAGCCTGAACGCTCAACGTAATAACCGGAATCTGGATACTCAACGAAACTGACCGGAGCCTGAACGCTCAACCTAATAACCAAAGTCTCGATACTCAACGAAAATGACCGGAGCCTGAACGCTCAACGTAATAACTGGATTCTGGATACCCAACGAAACTGACCGGAGCCTGAACACTCAACGTAATAACTGGAGTTTTGATACCCAATTAAACTGACCGGAGCCTGAACGCTCAACGTAATAACCGGAGTCTGGATACTCAATGAAAATGACCGGAGCCTTAATGCTCAACGTAATAACCGGAGTCTGGATACCCAACGAAACTGACCGGAGCCTGAACGCTCGACGTAATAACCGGAGCCTGAACGCTCGACGTAATAATCGGAGTCTGGATACTCAACGAAAATGACCAGAGCCTGAATGCTCAACGTAATAACCGTAGTCTAGATACCCAATGAAACTAACCGAACCCTGAACGCTCAACGTAATAACCAGAGTCTGGATACCCAACGAAACTGACCGGAGTCTGAACGCTCAACGTAATACCCGGAGTCTGGATACCCAACGAAACTGAAAGGAGCCCGAACGCTCAACATAATAACCGGAGTCTGGATACTCAACGAAACTGACCGGAGCCTGAACGCTCAATGTAATAACCAGAGTTCGGATACTCAAAGAAAATTAGCGGAGCCTGAACGCTCAACGTAATAACCGGAGTCTAGATACCCAATGAAACTGACCGGAGCCTGAATGCTCAACGTAATAACCGGAGTCTTGATACCCAACGAAACTGACCGGAGCCTGAACGCTCAACGTAATAACCGGAATCTGGATACTCAACGAAACTGACCGGAGCTTGAACGCTCAACCTAATAACCAAAGTCTCGATACTCAACGAAAATGACCGGAGCCTGAACGCTCAACGTAATAACCAGATTCTGGATACCCAACGAAACTGACCGGAGCCTGAACGCTCATTGTAATAACCGGAGTTTTGATACCCAATTAAACTGACCAGAGCCTGAACGCTCAACGTAATAACCGGAGTCTGGATACTCAATGAAAATGACTGGAGCCTGAATGCTCAATGTAAGAACCGGAGTCTGGATACCCAACGAAACTGACCGGAGCCTGAATACTCAACATAATAACCGGAGTCTGGATACCCAACGAAACTGACCGGAGTCTGAACGCTCGACGTAATAACAGGATCCTGAACACTCGACGTAATAACCAGAGTCTTGATACTCAACGAAAATGACCGGAGCCTGAACGCTCAACGTAATAACCGGAGTCTAGATACCCAACGAAACTAACCGAACCCTGAACGCTCAACGTAATAAATGGAGTCTGGATACCCAACGAAACTGAACGGAGTCTGAACGCTCAACGTAATAACCGGAGTCTGGATACCCAATGAAACTAAACGCTCAACATAATAACCGGAGTCTGGATACTCAACGAAACAGACCGGAGCCTGAACGCTCAACCTAATAACCACAGTCTGGATACATAACGAAAATGACCAGAGCCTGAACGCTCAACGTAATAACCGTAGTCTGGATACCCAACGAAACTGACCGGAGCCTGAATGCTCAACGTAATAACCGGAGTCTTGATACCCAACGAAAGTGACCGGAGCCTGAACGCTCAACGTAATAACCGGAATCTGGATACTCAACGAAACTGACCGGAGCCTGAACGCTCAACCTAATAACCAAAGTCTCGATTCTACACGAAAATGACCGGAGCCTGAACGCTCAACGTAATAACCGGATTCTAGATACCGAACGAAACTAACCGGAGCCTGAACGCTCAACGTAATAACCAGAGTCTTTACACCCAACGAAACTGACCGGAGCCTGAACGCTCAACGTAATAACCGGAGTCTGGATACTAAACGAAAATGAACGGAGCCTGAACGCTCAACGTAATAACCGGAGTCTGGATACTCAACGAAAATGACTGGAGCCTGAATCCTCAACGTAATAACCGGAGTCTGGATACCCCATGAAACTGACCGGAGCCTGAACACTCAACGTAATAACCGGAGTCTCCATACCCAACAAAACTGACCGGAGCCTGAATGCTCGACGTAATAACCGGAGTCTGGATACCCAACGAAACTGACCGGAGCCTGAACGCTCAACGTAATAACCAGAGTCTTGATACCCAACGAAACTGACCGGAGCCAGAATGCTCAACGTAATAACCGGAATCTGGATACTCAACGAAACTGACCGGAGCCTGAACGCACAACCTAAAAACCAAAGTCTCGATACTCAAAGAGAATGTCTGGAGCCTGAACGCTCAATGCAATAACCAGATTCTGGATACCCAACGAAACTGACCGGAGCCTGAACGCTCAACGTAATACACGGAGTCTTGATACCCAACGAAACTGATCGGAGCCTGAACGCTCAACGTAATAACCGGAGTCTGGATACTAAACAAAAATAAACGGAGCCTGAACGCTCAATGTAATAACCGGAGTCTGGATACTCAACGAAAATGATCGGAGTCTTAATGCTCAACGTAATAACCGGAGTCTGGATACCCAACAAAACTGACCGGAGCCTGAACGCTCGACGTAATAACCGGAGTCTGGATACTCAACGAAAATGACCAGGGCCTGAACGCTCAACGTAATAACCGGAGTCTAGATACCCAAAGAAACTAACCGAACCCTAAACGCTCAACGTAATAACCAGAGTCTGGATACCCAACGAAACTGACCGGAGTCTGAACGCTCAACGTAATAACCGGAGTCTGGATACCCAACGAAACTGAAAGGAGCTTGAACGCTCAACATAATAACCGGAGTCTGGATACTCAACGAAACTGACCTGAGCCTGAACGCTCAACGTAATAACCGGAGTCTGGATACCCAATGAAACTGACCGAAGCCTGAATGCTCAACGTGATAACCGGAGTCTTGATACCCAACGAAACTGACCGGAGCCTGAACGCTCAACCTAATAACCAAAGTCTCGATACTCAACGAAAATGACCGGAGCCTGAACGCTCAACATAATAACCGGATTCTGGATACCCAACGAAACTGACCGGAGCCTGAACGCCCAACGTAATAACCGGAGTTTTGATACCCAATTAAACTGACCGGTGCCTGAACGCTCAACGTAATAACCGGACTCTGGATACTCAACGAAAATGACGGGAGCCTGAATGCTCAACGTAATAACCGGAGTCTGGATACCCAACGAAACTGACCGGAGCCTGAACACTCAACGTAATAACCGGAGTCTGGATACCCAACAAAACTGACCGGAGCCTGAACGCTCGACGTAATAACCGGATCCTGAACACTCGACGTAATAACCAGAGTCTAGATACTCAACGAAAATGACCGAAGCCTGAACGCTCAACGTAATAATCGGAGTCTAGATACCCAACGAAACTAACCGAACCCTGAATGCTCAACGTAATAACCGGAGTCTGGATACCCAACGAAACTGACCGGAGTCTGAACGTTCAACGTAATAACCGGAGTCTGGATACCCAACGAAACTAAACACTCAACATAATAACCGGAGTCTGGATACTCAACGAAACTGACCTGAGCCTAAACGCTCAACTTAATAACCAGAGTCTGGATACGCAACGAAAATGACCGGAGCCTGAATGATCAACGTAATAACCGGAGTCTGGATACCCAACGAAACTGACCGGAGCCTGAACGCTCAACGTAATAACCGGAGTCTTGATACCCAACGAAACTGACCGGAGCCTGAACACTCAACATAATAACCGGAATTTGGATACTCAACGAAACTGACCGGAGCCTGAAGTCTCTACCTAATAACCAAAGTCTCGATACTCAACGAAAATGACCGGAGCCTGAACGCTCAACGTAATAACCGGATTCTAGATACCGAACGAAACTGACCGGAGCCTGAACGCTCAACGTGATAACCAGAGTCTTTATACCCAACGAAACTGACCGGAGCCTGAACGCTCAACGTAATAACCGGAGTCTGGATACTAAACGAAAATGAACGCAGCCTGAACGCTCAACGTAATAACCGGAGTCTGGATACTCAACGAAAATGACTGGATCCTGAATGCTCAACGTAATAACCAGAGTCTGGATACCCCTTGAAACTGACCGGAGCCTTAACACTCAACGTAATAACCGGAGTCTGCATACCCCACAAAACTGACCGGAGCCTGAACGCTCAACGTAATAACCGGAGTCTAGATACCCAACGAAACTAACCGAACCCTGAACGCTCAACATAATAACCAAAGTCTTGATACCCAACGAAACTGACCGGAGCCTGAACGCTCAACCTAATAACCAAAGTCTCGATACTCAACGAAAATGACCGGAGCCTGAACGCTCAACGTAATAACCGGATTCTGGATACCCAATGAAAATGAGCGGAGCCTGAATGCTCAACATAATAACCGGAGTCTTGATACCCAAGAAAACTTACCGGAGCCTGAACGCTCACCGTAATAACCGGAGTCTGGATATTAAACGAAAATGAACGGAGCCTGAACGCTCAACGTAATAATTGGAGTCTAGATACTCAACGAAAACAACTGGAGCCAGAATGCTCAACGTAATAACCGGAGTCTGGATACCCAACGAAACTGACCGGAGTTTGAACACTCAACGTAATAACCGGAGTCTGGATACCCAACGAAACTGACCGGAGCCTGAACGCTCGACGTAATAACCGGAGCCTGAACGCTCGACGTAATAACCGGAGTCTGGATACTCAACAAAAATGACCGGAGCCTGAACGTTCAACGTAATAACCGGAGTCTAGATACCCAACGAAACTAACCGAACCCTGAACGCTCAACGTAATAACCGGAGTCTGGATACCCAACGAAACTGACCGGAGTCTGAACGCTCAACGTAATAACCGGAGTCTGGATACCCAATGAAACTAAACGCTCAACATAATAACCGGAGTCTGGATACTCAACGAAACAGACCGGAGCCTGAACGCTCAACCTAATAACCACAGTCTGGATACACAACGAAAATGACCAGAGCCTGAACACTCAACGTAATAACCGGAGTCTGGATACCCAACGAAACTGACCGGAGCCTGAATGCTCAACGTAATAACCGGAGTCTTGATACCCAACGAAAGTGACCGGAGCCTGAACGCTCAACGTAATAACCGGAATCTGGATACTCAACGAAACTGACCGGAGCCTGAACGCTCAACCTAATAACCAAAGTCTCGATTCTCAACGAAAATGACCGGAGCCTGAACGCTCAACGTAATAACCGGATTCTAGATACCGAACGAAACTAACCGGAGCCTGAACGCTCAACGTAATAATCGGAGTCTGGATACTAAACGAAAATGAACGGAGCCTGAACGCTCAACGTAATAACCGGAGTCTGGATACTCAACGAAAATGACTGGAGCCTGAATCCTCAACGTAATAACCGGAGTCTGGATACCCCATGAAACTGACCGGAGCTTGAACACTCAACGTAATAACCGGAGTCTCCATACCCAACAAAACTAACCGGAGCCTGAATGCTCGACGTAATAACCGGAGCCTGAATGCTCGACGTAATAACCGGAGTCTGGATACCCAACGAAACTGACCGGAGCCTGAACGCTCAACGTAATAACCGGAGTCTTGATACCCAACGAAACTGACCAGAGCCAGAATGCTCAACGTAATAACCGGAATCAGGATACTCAACGAAACTGACCGGAGCCTGAATGCACAACTTAATAACCAAAGTCTCGATACTCAACGAAAATGTCCGGAGCCTGAACGCTCAATGCAATAACCAGATTCTGGATACCCAACGAAACTGACCGGAGCCTGAACGCTCAACGTAATACACGGAGTCTTGATACCCAACGAAACTGATCGGAGCCTGAACGCTCAACGTAATAACCGGAGTCTGGATACTAAACAAAAATGAACGGAGCCTGAACGCTCAATGTAATAACTGGAGTCTGGATACTCAACGAAAATGATCGGAGCCTTAATGCTCAACGTAATAACCGGAGTCTGGATACCCAACAAAACTGACCGGAGCCTGAACGCTCGACGTAATAACCGGAGCCTGAACGCTCGACGTAATAACCGAAGTCTGGATACTCAACGAAAATGACCAGGGCTTGAATGCTCAACGTAATAACCGGAGTCTAGATACCCAAAGAAACTAACCGAACCCTGAACGCTCAACGTAATAACCAGAGTCTGGATACCCAACGAAACTGACCGGAGTCTGAACGCTCAACGTAATAACCGGAGTCTGGATACCCAACGAAACTGAAAGGAGCTTGAACGCTCAACATAATAACCGGAGTCTGGATACTCAACGAAACTGACCGGAGCCTGAACGCTCAACGTAATAACCGGAGTCTGGATACCCAATGAAACTGACCGGAGCCTGAATGCTCAAGGTGATAACCGGAGTCTTGATACCCAAGGAAACTGACCGGAGCCTGGACGCTCAACGTAATAACCGGAATCTAGATACTCAACGAAATTGACCGGAGCCTGAACGCTCAACCTAATAACCAAAGTCTCGATACTCAACGAAAATGACCGGAGCCTGAACGCTCAACGTAATAACCGGATTCTGGATACCCAACGAAACTGACCGGAGCCTGAACGCCCAACGTAATAACCGGAGTTTTGATACCCAATTAAACTGACCGGTGCCTGAACGCTCAACGTAATAACCGGAGTCTGGATACTCAACGAAAATGACGGGAGCCTGAATGCTCAACGTAATAACCAGAGTCTGAATACCCAACGAAACTGACCGGAGCCTGAACACTCAACGTAATAACCGGAGTCTGGATACCCAACAAAACTGACCGGAGCTTGAACGCTCGACGTAATAACCGGATCCTGAACACTCGACGTAATAACCAGAGTCTAGATACTCAACGAAAATGACCGGAGCCTGAACGCTCAACGTAATAATCGGAGTCTAGATACCCAACGAAACTAACCGAACCCTGAATGCTCAACATAATAACCGGAGTCTGGATACCCAACGAAACTTACCGGAGTCTGAACGTTCAACGTAATAACCGGAGTCTGGATACCCAACGAAACTAAACGCTCAACATAATAACCGGAGTCTGGATACTCAACGAAACTGACCTGAGCCTGAACGCTCAACTTAATAACCAGAGTCTGGATACGCAACGAAAATGACCGGAGCCTGAATGATCAACGTAATAACCGGAGTCTGGATACCCAACGAAACTGACCGGAGCCTGAACGCTCAACGTAATAACCGGAGTCTTGATACCCAACGAAACTGACCGGAGCCTGAACACTCAACGTAATAACCGGAATCTGGATACTCTACGAAACTGACCGGAGCCTGAAGTCTCTACCTAATAACCAAAGTTACGATACTCAACGAAAATGACCGGAGCCTGAACGCTCAACGTAATAACCAGATTCTAGATACCGAACGAAACTGACCGGAGCCTGAATGCTCAACGTGATAACCAGAGTTTTTATACCCAACGAAACTGACCGGAGCCTGAACGCTCAACGTAATAACCGGAGTCTGGATACTAAACGAAAATGAACGCAGCCTGAAGGCTCAACGTAATAACCAAAGTCTCGATACTCAACGAAAATGACCGGAGCCTGAACGCTCAACGTAATAACCGGATTCTGGATACCCAATGAAAATGAGCGGAGCCTGAATGCTCAACATAATAACCGGAGTCTTGATACCCAACAAAACTTACCGGAGCCTGAACGCTCACCGTAATAACCGGAGTCTGGATATTAAACGAAAATGAACGGAGCCTGAACGCTCAACGTAATAATTGGAGTCTAGATACTCAACGAAAACAACTGGAGCCAGAATGCTCAACGTAATAACCGGAGTCTGGATACCCAACGAAACTGACCGGAGTTTGAACACTCAACGTAATAACCGGAGTCTGGATACCCAACGAAACTGACCGGAGCCTGAACGCTCGACGTAATAACCGGAGCCTGAACGCTCGACGTAATAACCGGAGTCTGGATACTCAACAAAAATGACCGGAGCCTGAACGTTCAACGTAATAACCGGAGTCTAGATACCCAACGAAACTAACCGAACCCTGAACGCTCAACGTAATAACCGGAGTCTGGATACCCAACGAAACTGACCGGAGTCTGAACGCTCAACGTAATAACCGGAGTCTGGATACCCAATGAAACTAAACGCTCAACATAATAACCGGAGTCTGGATACTCAACGAAACAGACCGGAGCCTGAACGCTCAACCTAATAACCACAGTCTGGATACACAACGAAAATGACCAGAGCCTGAACACTCAACGTAATAACCGGAGTCTGGATACCCAACGAAACTGACCGGAGCCTGAATGCTCAACGTAATAACCGGAGTCTTGATACCCAACGAAAGTGACCGGAGCCTGAACGCTCAACGTAATAACCGGAATCTGGATACTCAACGAAACTGACCGGAGCCTGAACGCTCAACCTAATAACCAAAGTCTCGATTCTCAACGAAAATGACCGGAGCCTGAACGCTCAACGTAATAACCGGATTCTAGATACCGAACGAAACTAACCGGAGCCTGAACGCTCAACGTAATAATCGGAGTCTGGATACTAAACGAAAATGAACGGAGCCTGAACGCTCAACGTAATAACCGGAGTCTGGATACTCAACGAAAATGACTGGAGCCTGAATCCTCAACGTAATAACCGGAGTCTGGATACCCCATGAAACTGACCGGAGCTTGAACACTCAACGTAATAACCGGAGTCTCCATACCCAACAAAACTAACCGGAGCCTGAATGCTCGACGTAATAACCGGAGCCTGAATGCTCGACGTAATAACCGGAGTCTGGATACCCAACGAAACTGACCGGAGCCTGAACGCTCAACGTAATAACCGGAGTCTTGATACCCAACGAAACTGACCAGAGCCAGAATGCTCAACGTAATAACCGTAATCAGGATACTCAACGAAACTGACCGGAGCCTGAATGCACAACTTAATAACCAAAGTCTCGATACTCAACGAAAATGTCCGGAGCCTGAACGCTCAATGCAATAACCAGATTCTGGATACCCAACGAAACTGACCGGAGCCTGAACGCTCAACGTAATACACGGAGTCTTGATACCCAACGAAACTGATCGGAGCCTGAACGCTCAACGTAATAACCGGAGTCTGGATACTAAACAAAAATGAACGGAGCCTGAACGCTCAATGTAATAACTGGAGTCTGGATACTCAACGAAAATGATCGGAGCCTTAATGCTCAACGTAATAACCGGAGTCTGGATACCCAACAAAACTGACCGGAGCCTGAACGCTCGACGTAATAACCGGAGCCTGAACGCTCGACGTAATAACCGAAGTCTGGATACTCAACGAAAATGACCAGGGCTTGAATGCTCAACGTAATAACCGGAGTCTAGATACCCAAAGAAACTAACCGAACCCTGAACGCTCAACGTAATAACCAGAGTCTGGATACCCAACGAAACTGACCGGAGTCTGAACGCTCAACGTAATAACCGGAGTCTGGATACCCAACGAAACTGAAAGGAGCTTGAACGCTCAACATAATAACCGGAGTCTGGATACTCAACGAAACTGACCGGAGCCTGAATGCTCAACGTAATAACCGGAGTCTGGATACCCAATGAAACTGACCGGAGCCTGAATGCTCAAGGTGATAACCGGAGTCTTGATACCCAACGAAACTGACCGGAGCCTGGACGCTCAACGTAATAACCGGAATCTAGATACTCAACGAAATTGACCGGAGCCTGAACGCTCAACCTAATAACCAAAGTCTCGATACTCAACGAAAATGACCGGAGCCTGAACGCTCAACGTAATAACCGGATTCTGGATACCCAACGAAACTGACCGGAGCCTGAACGCCCAACGTAATAACCGGAGTTTTGATACCCAATTAAACTGACCGGTGCCTGAACGCTCAACGTAATAACCGGAGTCTGGATACTCAACGAAAATGACGGGAGCCTGAATGCTCAACGTAATAACCAGAGTCTGGATACCCAACGAAACTGACCGGAGCCTGAACACTCAACGTAATAACCGGAGTCTGGATACCCAACAAAACTGACCGGAGCCTGAACGCTCGACGTAATAACCGGATCCTGAACACTCGACGTAATAACCAGAGTCTAGATACTCAACGAAAATGACCGGAGCCTGAACGCTCAACGTAATAATCGGAGTCTAGATACCCAACGAAACTAACCGAACCCTGAATGCTCAACATAATAACCGGAGTCTGGATACCCAACGAAACTTACCGGAGTCTGAACGTTCAACGTAATAACCGGAGTCTGGATACCCAACGAAACTAAACGCTCAACATAATAACCGGAGTCTGGATACTCAACGAAACTGACCTGAGCCTGAACGCTCAACTTAATAACCAGAGTCTGGATACGCAACGAAAATGACCGGAGCCTGAATGATCAACGTAATAACCGGAGTCTGGATACCCAACGAAACTGACCGGAGCCTGAACGCTCAACGTAATAACCGGAGTCTTGATAACCAACGAAACTGACCGGAGCCTGAACACTCAACGTAATAACCGGAATCTGGATACTCTACGAAACTGACCGGAGCCTGAAGTCTCTACCTAATAACCAAAGTTACGATACTCAACGAAAATGACCGGAGCCTGAACGCTCAACGTAATAACCAGATTCTAGATACCGAACGAAACTGACCGGAGCCTGAATGCTCAACGTGATAACCAGAGTTTTTATACCCAACGAAACTGACCGGAGCCTGAACGCTCAACGTAATAACCGGAGTCTGGATACTAAACGAAAATGAACGCAGCCTGAAGGCTCAACGTAATAACCAGAGTCTGGATACTCAACGAAAATGACTGGAGCCTGAATGCTCAACGTAATAACCAGAGTCTGGATACCCCTTGAAACTGACCGGAGCCTGAGCACTCAACGTAATAACCGGAGTCTGCATACCCCACAAAACTGACCGGAGCCTGAACGCTCAACGTAATAACCGGAGCCTGAATGCTCGACGTAATAACCGTAGTCTGGATACTCAACGAAAATGACCGGAGCCTGAACGCTCAACGTAATAACCGGAGTCTCGATACCCAACGAAACTAACCGAACCCTGAACGCTCAACATAATAACCAAAGTCTGGATACCCAATGAAACTGATCGGAGTCTGAACGCTCAACGTAATAATCGGAGTCTGGATACCCAACGAAACTGACCGGAGCCTGAACGCTCAATGTAATAACCAGAGTCTTGATACCCAACGAAACTGACCAGAGCCTGAACGCTCAACGTAATAACCGAAATCTGGATACTCAACGAAACTGACTGGAGCCTGAACGCTCAACCTAATAACCAAAGTCTCGATACTCAACGAAAATGACCGGAGCCTGAACGCTCAACGTAATAACCGGATTCTGGATACCCAATGAAAATGAGCGGAGCCTAAATGCTCAACATAATAACCGGAGTCTTGATACCCAACAAAACTTACCGGAGCCTGAACGCTCACCGTAATAACCGGAGTCTGGATATTAAACGAAAATGAACGGAGCCTGAACGCTCAACGTAATAACTGGAGTCTAGATACTCAACGAAAATAACTGGAGCCTGAATGCTCAACGTAATAACCGGAGTCTGGATACCCAACGAAACTGACCGGAGTTTGAACACTCAACGTAATAACCGGAGTCTGGATACCCAACGAAACTGACCGGAGCCTGAACGCTCGACGTAATAACCGGAGCCTGAACGCTCGACGTAATAACCGGAGTCTGGATACTCAACAAAAATGACCGGAGCCTGAACGCTCAACGTAATAACCAGAGTCTAGATACCCAACGAAACTAACCGAACCCTGAACGCTCAACGTAATAACCGGAGTCTGGATACCCAACGAAACTGACCGGAGTCTGAACGCTCAACGTAATAACCGGAGTCTGGATACCCAACGAAACCGAAAGGAGCCTGAACGCTCAACATGATAACCGGAGTCTGGATACTCAACGAAACTGACCGGAGCCTGAAAGCTCAACGTAATAACCCGAGTCTGGATACTCAACGAAAATGACCGGAGCCTGAACGCTCAATGTAATAACCGGAGTCTGGATACCCAACGAAACTGACCAGAGCCTGAACGCTCAACGTAATAACCGGAGTCTTGATACCCAACGAAACTGGCCGGAGCCTGAACGCTCAACGTAATAACCGGAATCTGGATACTCAACGAAACTGACCGGAGCCTGAACGCACAACCTAATAACCAAAGTCTCGATCCTCAACGAAAATGATCGGAGCCTGAACGCTCAACGGAATAATCGGATTCTGGATACCCAACAAAACTGACAGGAGCCTGAATGCTCAACGTAATAACTGGAGTCTTGATACCCAACGAAACTGACCGGAGCCTGAACACTCAACGTAATAACCGGAATCTGGATACTCTACGAAACTGACCGGAGCCTGAAGTCTCTACCTAATAACCAAAGTTACGATACTCAACGAAAATGACCGGAGCCTGAACGCTCAACGTAATAACCAGATTCTAGATACCGAACGAAACTGACCGGAGCCTGAATGCTCAACGTGATAACCAGAGTTTTTATACCCAACGAAACTGACCGGAGCCTGAACGCTCAACGTAATAACCGGAGTCTGGATACTAAACGAAAATGAACGCAGCCTGAAGGCTCAACGTAATAACCAGAGTCTGGATACTCAACGAAAATGACTGGAGCCTGAATGCTCAACGTAATAACCAGAGTCTGGATACCCCTTGAAACTGACCGGAGCCTGAGCACTCAACGTAATAACCGGAGTCTGCATACCCCACAAAACTGACCGGAGCCTGAACGCTCAACGTAATAACCGGAGCCTGAATGCTCGACGTAATAACCGTAGTCTGGATACTCAACGAAAATGACCGGAGCCTGAACGCTCAACGTAATAACCGGAGTCTCGATACCCAACGAAACTAACCGAACCCTGAACGCTCAACATAATAACCAAAGTCTGGATACCCAATGAAACTGATCGGAGTCTGAACGCTCAACGTAATAATCGGAGTCTGGATACCCAACGAAACTGACCGGAGCCTGAACGCTCAATGTAATAACCAGAGTCTTGATACCCAACGAAACTGACCAGAGCCTGAACGCTCAACGTAATAACCGAAATCTGGATACTCAACGAAACTGACTGGAGCCTGAACGCTCAACCTAATAACCAAAGTCTCGATACTCAACGAAAATGACCGGAGCCTGAACGCTCAACGTAATAACCGGATTCTGGATACCCAATGAAAATGAGCGGAGCCTAAATGCTCAACATAATAACCGGAGTCTTGATACCCAACAAAACTTACCGGAGCCTGAACGCTCACCGTAATAACCGGAGTCTGGATATTAAACGAAAATGAACGGAGCCTGAACGCTCAACGTAATAACTGGAGTCTAGATACTCAACGAAAATAACTGGAGCCTGAATGCTCAACGTAATAACCGGAGTCTGGATACCCAACGAAACTGACCGGAGTTTGAACACTCAACGTAATAACCGGAGTCTGGATACCCAACGAAACTGACCGGAGCCTGAACGCTCGACGTAATAACCGGAGCCTGAACGCTCGACGTAATAACCGGAGTCTGGATACTCAACAAAAATGACCGGAGCCTGAACGCTCAACGTAATAACCAGAGTCTAGATACCCAACGAAACTAACCGAACCCTGAACGCTCAACGTAATAACCGGAGTCTGGATACCCAACGAAACTGACCGGAGTCTGAACGCTCAACGTAATAACCGGAGTCTGGATACCCAACGAAACCGAAAGGAGCCTGAACGCTCAACATGATAACCGGAGTCTGGATACTCAACGAAACTGACCGGAGCCTGAAAGCTCAACGTAATAACCCGAGTCTGGATACTCAACGAAAATGACCGGAGCCTGAACGCTCAATGTAATAACCGGAGTCTGGATACCCAACGAAACTGACCAGAGCCTGAACGCTCAACGTAATAACCGGAGTCTTGATACCCAACGAAACTGGCCGGAGCCTGAACGCTCAACGTAATAACCGGAATCTGGATACTCAACGAAACTGACCGGAGCCTGAACGCACAACCTAATAACCAAAGTCTCGATCCTCAACGAAAATGATCGGAGCCTGAACGCTCAACGGAATAATCGGATTCTGGATACCCAACAAAACTGACAGGAGCCTGAATGCTCAACGTAATAACTGGAGTCTTGATACCCAACGAAACTGATCGGAGCCTGAACGCTCGACGTAATAACCGGAGTCTGGATACTAAACGAAAATGAACGGAGCCTGAACGCTCAACGTAATAACTAGAGTCTGGATACTCAATGAAAATGACTGGAGCCTTAATGCTCAACGTAATAACCGGAGTCTGGATACCCAACGAAACTGACCGGAGCCTGAACGCTCGACGTAATAACCGGAGCCTGAACGCTCGACGTAATAACCGGAGTCTGGATGCTCAACGAAAATGACCAGAGCCTGAACGCTCAACGTAATAACCGGAGTCTAGATACCCAATGAAACTAACCGAACCCTGAACGCTCAACGTAATAACCAGAGTCTGGATACCCAACGAAACTGACCGGAGTCTGAACGCTCAACGTAATAACCGGAGTCTGGATACCCAACGAAACTGAAAGGAGCCTGAACGCTCAACATAATAACCGGAGTCTGGATACTCAACGAAACTGACCGGAGCCTGAACGCTCAACGTAATAACCAGAGTCTGGATACTCAACAAAAATGACCTGAGCCTGAATGCACAACGTAATAACCGAAGTATGGATACCCAACGAAACTTACCGGAGCCTGAACGCTCAACGTAATAACCAAAGTCTTGATACCCAACGAAACTGACCGGAGCCTGAATGCTCAACGTACTAACCGGAATCTGGATACTCAACGAATATGACCGGAGCCTGAACGCTCAACCTAATAACCAAAGTCTCGATACTCAATGAAAATGACCGGAGCCTGAACGCTCAACGCAATAACCGGATTTTGGATACCCAACAAAACTGACCGGAGCCTGAACGCTCAATGTAATAATCGGAGTCTTGATACCCAATGAAACTGACCGGAGCCTGAACGCTCAACGTAATAACCGGAGTCTGGATACTAAACGAAAATAAACGGAGCCTGAACGCTCAACGTAATAACCGGAGTCTGGATACTCAACGAAAATGACTGGAGCCTGAATGCTCAGCGTAATAACCGGAGTTTGGATACCCAACGAAACTGACTGAAGCCTTAACACTCAACGTAATAACCGTCGTCTGGATACCCAATGAAACTGACCGGAGCCTGAACGCTCGACGTAATAACCGGAGCCTGAACGCTCGACGTAATAACCGAAGTCTAGATACTCAACGAAAATGACCGGAGCCTGAACGCTCAACGTAATAACCGGAGTCTAGATACCCAACGAAACTAACCGAACCCTGAATGCTCAACTTAATAACCGGAGTCTTGATACCCAAAAAAACTGACCGGAGTCTGAACATTCAACGTAATAACCGGAGTCTGGATACCCAACGAAACTGAACGGAGCCTGAACGCTAAACATAATAACCGGAGTCTGGATACTCAACGAAACTGACCAGAGCCTGAACACTCAACGTAATAACCAGAGTCTGGATACTTAACTAAAATTATCGGAGGCTGAACGCTCAACGTAATAACCGGAGTCTGGATACCCAACGAAACTGACCGGAGCCTGAACGCTCAACGTAATAACCGGAGTCTTGATACCCAACGAAATTGGCCGGAGGCTGAATGCTCAATGTAATAACTGGAATCTGGATACTCAACGAAACTGACCGGAGCCTGAACGCACAACCTAATAACCAAAGTCTCGATACTCAACGAAAATGACAAGAGCCTAAACGCTCAACGTAATAACCGGAGTCTGGATACTAAACGAAAATGAACGGAGCCTGAATGCTCAACGTAATAACCGGAGTCTGGATACTCAACGAAAATGACTGGAGCCTGAATGCTCAACGTAATAACCGGAGTCTGGATACCCAATGAAACTGACCGGAGCCTGAACACTCAACGTAATAACCGGAGTCTGGATACCCAACGAAACTGACCGGAGCCTGAATGCTCGACGTAATAACCAGAGCCTAAACGCTCGACGTAATAACAGGAGTCTGGATACTCAACGAAAATGACCGGAGCCTGAACGCTCAACGTAATAACCGGAGTCTAGATACCCAATGAAACTAACCAAACCCTGAACGCTCAACGTAATAACCAGAGTCTGGATACCCAATAAAACTGACCGGAGTCTGAACGCTCAACGTAATAACCGGAGTCTGGATACCCAACGAAACTGAAAGGAGCCTGAACGCTCAATATAATAACCGGAGTCTGGATACTCAAAGAAACTGACTAGAGCCTGAACGCTCAACGTAATAACCAGAGTCTGGATACTCCACGAAAATGACCGGAGCTTGAACGCTCAACGTAATAACCGGAGTCTGGATACCCAACGAAACCGAAAGGAGCCTGAACGCTCAACATAATAACCGGAGTCTGGATACTCAACGAAACTGACCAGAGCCTGAAAGCTCAACGTAATAACCCGAGTCTGGATACTCAACGAAAATGACCGGAGCCTGAACGCTCAACGTAATAACCGGAGTCTGGATACCCAACGAAACTGGCCGGAGCCTGAACGCTCAACGTAATAACCGGATTCTGGATACCCAACGAAACTAACCGGAGCCTGAACGCACAACCTAATAACCAAAGTCTCGATCCCCAACGAAACTTATCGGAGCCTGAATGCTCAATATAATAACCGGAGTTTGGATACTAAACCAAAATGAACGGAGCCTGAACGCTCAACGTAATAACCGGAGTCTGGATACTCAACGAAAATGACCGGAGCCTTAATGCTCAACGTAATAACCGGAGTCTGGATACCCAACGAAACTGACCGGAGCCTGAACGCTCGATGTAATAACAGGAGCCTGAACGCTCGACGTAATAACCAGAGCCTGGATACTCAACGAAAATGACCAGAGCCTGAACGCTCAACGTAATAACCGGAGTCTAGATACCTAATGAAACTAACCGAACCCTGAACGCTCAACGTAATAACCAGAGTCTGGATACCCAACGAAACTGACCAGAGTCAGAACGCTCAACGTAATAACCGCAATCTGGATACCCAACGAAATTGAAAGGAGCCTTAACGCTCAACATAATAACCGGAGTCTGGATACTCAACGAAACTGACTGGAGCCTGTATGCTCAATGTAATAGCCAGAGTCTGGAAACTCAAAGAAAATGAGCGGAGCCTGAACGCTCAACGTAATAACTGGAGTCTGGATACCCAACGAAACTGACCGGAGCCTGAATGCTCAATGTAATAACCGGAGTCTTGATACCCAACGAAACTGACCGGAGCCTGAACGCTCAACGTAATAACCGGAATCTGGATACTCAATGAAACTTACCGGAGCCTGAACGTTCAACCTAATAACCAAAGTCTCGATACTCAAAGAAAATGACCGGAGCCTGAACGCTCAACGTAATAACCGGATTCTGGATACCCAACGAAACTGACCGGAGCCTGAACGCTCAACGTAATAACCGGAGTTTTGATACCCAATTAAACTGACCGGAGCCTGAACGCTCAACGTAATAACCAGAGTCTGGATACTCAACAAAAATGACTGGTGCCTGAATGCTGAACGTAATAACCGGAGTCTGGATACCCAACGAAAATGACCGGAGCCTGAACACTCAACGTAATATTCGGAGTCTGGATACCCAACGAAACTGACCGGAGCCTGAACGCTCGACGTAATAACCGGATCCTTAACACTCGACGTAATAACCAGAGTCTGGATACTCAACGAAAATGACCGGAGCCTGAACGCTCAACGTAATAACCGGAGTCTGGATACCCAACGAAACTGGCCGGAGCCTGAACGCTCAACGTAATAACCGGATTCTGGATACCCAACGAAACTGACCGGAGCCTGAACGCACAACCTAATAACCAAAGTCTCGATCCCCAACGAAACTTATCGGAGCCTGAATGCTCAATATAATAACCGGAGTTTGGATACTAAACCAAAATGAACGGAGCCTGAAAGCTCAACGTAATAACCGGAGTCTGGATACTCAACGAAAATGACCGGAGCCTTAATGCTCAACGTAATAACCGGAGTCTGGATACCCAACGAAACTGACCGGAGCCTGAACGCTCGATGTAATAACCGGAGCCTGAACGCTCGACGTAATAACCAGAGCCTGGATACTCAACGAAAATGACCAGAGCCTGAACGCTCAACGTAATAACCGGAGTCTAGATACCTAATGAAACTAACCGAACCCTGAACGCTCAACGTAATAACCAGAGTCTGGATACCCAACGAAACTGACCAGAGTCAGAACGCTCAACGTAATAACCGCAATCTGGATACCCAACGAAACTGAAAGGAGCCTTAACGCTCAACATAATAACCGGAGTCTGGATACTCAACGAAACTGACTGGAGCCTGTATGCTCAATGTAATAGCCAGAGTCTGGAAACTCAAAGAAAATGAGCGGAGCCTGAACGCTCAACGTAATAACTGGAGTCTGGATACCCAACGAAACTGACCGGAGCCTGAATGCTCAATGTAATAACCGGAGTCTTGATACCCAACGAAACTGACCGGAGCCTGAACGCTCAACGTAATAACCGGAATCTGGATACTCAATGAAACTTACCGGAGCCTGAACGTTCAACCTAATAACCAAAGTCTCGATACTCAAAGAAAATGACCGGAGCCTGAACGCTCAACGTAATAACCGGATTCTGGATACCCAACGAAACTGACCGGAGCCTGAACGCTCAACGTAATAACCGGAGTTTTGATACCCAATTAAACTGACCGGAGCCTGAACGCTCAACGTAATAACCAGAGTCTGGATACTCAACAAAAATGACTGGTGCCTGAATGCTGAACGTAATAACCGGAGTCTGGATACCCAACGAAAATGACCGGAGCCTGAACACTCAACGTAATATTCGGAGTCTGGATACCCAACGAAACTGACCGGAGCCTGAACGCTCGACGTAATAACCGGATCCTTAACACTCGACGTAATAACCAGAGTCTGGATACTCAACGAAAATGACCGGAGCCTGAACGCTCAACGTAATAACCGGAGTCTAGATACCCAACGAAACTAACCGAACCCTGAACGCTCAACGTAATAACCGGAGTCTGGATACCCAACGAAACTGACCGGAGTCTGAACGCTTAACGTAATAACCGGAGTCTGGATACCCAATGAAACTAAACGCTCAACATAATAACCGGAGTCTGGATACTCAACGAAACTGACCGGAGCCTGAACGCTCAACTTAATAACCAGAGTCTAGATACGCAACGAAAATGACCGGAGCCTGAACTCTCAACGTAATAACCGGAGTCTGGATACCCAACGAAACTGACCGGAGCCTGAACGCTCAACGTAATAACCGGAGTCTTGATACCCAACGAAACTGACCGGAGCCTGAACGCTCAACGTAATAACCGGAATCTGGATACTCAACGAAACTGACCGGAGCCTGAACGCTCAACATAATAACCGGAGTCTGGATACTCAACGAAACTGACCAGAGCCTGAACACTCAACGTAATAACCAGAGTCTGGAAACTTAACTAAAATGATCGGAGGCTGAACGCTCAGCGTAATAACCGGAGTCTGGATACCCAACGAAACAGACCGGAGCCTGAACGCTCAACGTAATAACCGGAGTCTTGATACCCAACGAAATTGGCCGGAGGCTGAACGCTCAATGTAATAACTGGAATTTGGATACTCAACGAAACTGATCGGAGCCTGAACGCACAACCTAATAACCAAAGTCTCGATACTCAACGAAAATGACAAGAGCCTAAACGCTCAACGTAATAACCGGAGTCTGGATACTAAACGAAAATGAACGGAGCCTGAATGCTCAACGTAATAACCGGAGTCTGGATACTCAACGAAAATGACTGGAGCCTGAATGCTCAACGTAATAACCGGAGTCTGGATACCCAATGAAACTGACCGGAGCCTGAACACTCAACGTAATAACCGGAGTCTGGATACCCAACGAAACTGACCGGAGCCTGAATGCTCGACGTAATAACCAGAGCCTAAACGCTCGACGTAATAACAGGAGTCTGGATACTCAACGAAAATGACCGGAGCCTGAACGCTCAACGTAATAACCGGAGTCTAGATACCCAATGAAACTAACCAAACCCTGAACGCTCAACGTAATAACCAGAGTCTGGATACCCAATAAAACTGACCGGAGTCTGAACGCTCAACGTAATAACCGGAGTCTGGATACCCAACGAAACTGAAAGGAGCCTGAACGCTCAATATAATAACCGGAGTCTGGATACTCAAAGAAACTGACTAGAGCCTGAACGCTCAACGTAATAACCAGAGTCTGGATACTCCACGAAAATGACCGGAGCCTGAACGCTCAACGTAATAACCGGAGTCTGGATACCCAACGAAACCGAAAGGAGCCTGAACGTTCAACATAATAACCGGAGTCTGGATACTCAACGAAACTGACCAGAGCCTGAAAGCTCAACGTAATAACCCGAGTCTGGATACTCAACGAAAATGACCGGAGCCTGAACGCTCAACGTAATAACCGGAGTCTGGATACCCAACGAAACTGGCCGGAGCCTGAACGCTCAACGTAATAACCGGATTCTGGATACCCAACGAAACTGACCGGAGCCTGAACGCACAACCTAATAACCAAAGTCTCGATCCCCAACGAAACTTATCGGAGCCTGAATGCTCAATATAATAACCGGAGTTTGGATACTAAACCAAAATGAACGGAGCCTGAACGCTCAACGTAATAACCGGAGTCTGGATACTCAACGAAAATGACCGGAGCCTTAATGCTCAACGTAATAACCGGAGTCTGGATACCCAACGAAACTGACCGGAGCCTGAACGCTCGATGTAATAACCGGAGCCTGAACGCTCGACGTAATAACCAGAGCCTGGATACTCAACGAAAATGACCAGAGCCTGAACGCTCAACGTAATAACCGGAGTCTAGATACCTAATGAAACTAACCGAACCCTGAACGCTCAACGTAATAACCAGAGTCTGGATACCCAACGAAACTGACCAGAGTCAGAACGCTCAACGTAATAACCGCAATCTGGATACCCAACGAAACTGAAAGGAGCCTTAACGCTCAACATAATAACCGGAGTCTGGATACTCAACGAAACTGACTGGAGCCTGTATGCTCAATGTAATAGCCAGAGTCTGGAAACTCAAAGAAAATGAGCGGAGCCTGAACGCTCAACGTAATAACTGGAGTCTGGATACCCAACGAAACTGACCGGAGCCTGAACGCTCAACGTAATAACTGGAGTCTGGATACCCAACGAAACTGACCGGAGCCTGAATGCTCAATGTAATAACCGGAGTCTTGATACCCAACGAAACTGACCGGAGCCTGAACGCTCAACGTAATAACCGGAATCTGGATACTCAATGAAACTTACCGGAGCCTGAACGTTCAACCTAATAACCAAAGTCTCGATACTCAAAGAAAATGACCGGAGCCTGAACGCTCAACGTAATAACCGGATTCTGGATACCCAACGAAACTGACCGGAGCCTGAACGCTCAACGTAATAACCGGAGTTTTGATACCCAATTAAACTGACCGGAGCCTGAACGCTCAACGTAATAACCAGAGTCTGGATACTCAACAAAAATGACTGGTGCCTGAATGCTGAACGTAATAACCGGAGTCTGGATACCCAACGAAAATGACCGGAGCCTGAACACTCAACGTAATATTCGGAGTCTGGATACCCAACGAAACTGACCGGAGCCTGAACGCTCGACGTAATAACCGGATCCTTAACACTCGACGTAATAACCAGAGTCTGGATACTCAACGAAAATGACCGGAGCCTGAACGCTCAACGTAATAACCGGAGTCTAGATACCCAACGAAACTAACCGAACCCTGAACGCTCAACGTAATAACCGGAGTCTGGATACCCAACGAAACTGACCGGAGTCTGAACGCTTAACGTAATAACCGGAGTCTGGATACCCAATGAAACTAAACGCTCAACATAATAACCGGAGTCTGGATACTCAACGAAACTGACCGGAGCCTGAACGCTCAACTTAATAACCAGAGTCTAGATACGCAACGAAAATGACCGGAGCCTGAACTCTCAACGTAATAACCGGAGTCTGGATACCCAACGAAACTGACCGGAGCCTGAACGCTCAACGTAATAACCGGAGTCTTGATACCCAACGAAACTGACCGGAGCCTGAACGCTCAACGTAATAACCGGAATCTGGATACTCAACGAAACTGACCGGAGCCTGAACGCTCAACATAATAACCGGAGTCTGGATACTCAACGAAACTGACCAGAGCCTGAACACTCAACGTAATAACCAGAGTCTGGAAACTTAACTAAAATGATCGGAGGCTGAACGCTCAACGTAATAACCGGAGTCTGGATACCCAACGAAACAGACCGGAGCCTGAACGCTCAACGTAATAACCGGAGTCTTGATACCCAACGAAATTGGCCGGAGGCTGAACGCTCAATGTAATAACTGGAATTTGGATACTCAACGAAACTGATCGGAGCCTGAACGCACAACCTAATAACCAAAGTCTCGATACTCAACGAAAATGACAAGAGCCTAAACGCTCAACGTAATAACCGGAGTCTGGATACTAAACGAAAATGAACGGAGCCTGAATGCTCAACGTAATAACCGGAGTCTGGATACTCAACGAAAATGACTGGAGCCTGAATGCTCAACGTAATAACCGGAGTCTGGATACCCAATGAAACTGACCGGAGCCTGAACACTCAACGTAATAACCGGAGTCTGGATACCCAACGAAACTGACCGGAGCCTGAACGCTCGACGTAATAACCAGAGCCTAAACGCTCGACGTAATAACTGGAGTCTGGATACTCAACGAAAATGACCGGAGCCTGAACGCTCAACGTAATAACCGGAGTCTAGATACCCAATGAAACTAACCAAACCCTGAACGCTCAACGTAATAACCAGAGTCTGGATACCCAACAAAACTGACCGGAGTCTGAACGCTCAATGTAATAACCGGAGTCTGGATACCCAACGAAACTGAAAGGAGCCTGAACGCTCAACATAATAACCGGAGTCTGGATACTCAAAGAAACTGACCAGAGCCTGAACGCTCAACGTAATAACCAGAGTCTGGATACTCAACGAAAATGACCGGAGCCTGAACGCTCAACGTAATAACCGGAGTCTGGATACCCAACGAAACCGAAAGGAGCCTGAACGCTCAACATAATAACCGGAGTCTGGATACTCAACGAAACTGACCGGAGCCTGAAAGCTCAACGTAATAACCCGAGTCTGGATACTCAACGAAAATGAGCGGAGCCTGAACGCTCAACGTAATAACCGGAGTCTGGATACCCAACCAAACTGACCGGAGCCTGAACGCTCAACGTAATAACCGGAGTCTTGATACCCAACGAAACTGGCCGGAGCCTGAACGCTCAACGTAATAACCGGATTCTAGATACCCAACGAAACTGACCGGAGCCTGAACGCACAACCTAATAACCAAAGTCTCGATCCCCAAAGAAACTTATCGGAGCCTGAACGCTCAATATAATAACCGGAGTCTGGATACTAAACCAAAATGAACGGAGCCTGAACGCTCAACGTAATAACCGGAGTCTGAATACTCAACGAAAATGACCGGAGCCTTAATGCTCAACGTAATAACCGGAGTCTGGATACCCAACGAAACTGACCGGAGCCTGAACGCTCGACGTAATAACCGGAGCCTGAACGCTCGACGTAATAACCGGAGCCTGGATACTCAACGAAAATGACCAGAGCCTGAACGCTCAATGTAATAACCGGAGTCTAGATACCTAATGAAACTAACCGAACCCTGAACGCTCAACGTAATAACCAGAGTCTGGATACCCAACGAAACTGACCGGAGTCAGAACGCTCAACGTAATAACCGGAGTCTGGATACCCAACGAAACTGAAAGGAGCCTGAACGCTCAACATAATAACCGGAGTCTGGATACTCAACGAAACTGACCGGAGCCTGTATGCTCAATGTAATAACCAGAGTCTGGAAACTCAAAGAAAATGAGCGGAGCCTGAACGCTCAACGTAATAACCGGAGTCTGGATACCCAACGAAACTGACCGGAGCCTGAACGCTCAACGTAATAACCGGAGTCATGATACCCAACGAAACTTACCGGAGCCTGAACGCTCAACGTAATAACCGGAATCTAGATACTCAACGAAACTGACCGGAGCCTGAACGCTCAACATAATAACCGGAGTCTGGATACTCAACGAAACTGACCAGAGCCTGAACACTCAACGTAATAACCAGAGTTTGGATACTTAACTAAAATGATCGGAGGCTGAACGCTCAACGTAATAACCGGAGTCTGGATACCCAACGAAACTGACCGGAGCCTGAACGTTCAACGTAATAACCGGAGTCTTGATACCCAACGAAATTGGCCGGAGGCTGAACGCTCAATGTAATAACGGGAATCTGGATACTCAACGAAACTGACCGGAGCCTGAACGCACAACCTAATAACCAAAGTCTCGATACTCAGCGAAAATGACAAGAGCCTAAACGCTCAACGTAATAACCGGAGTCTGGATACTAAACGAAAATGAACGGAGCCTGAATGCTCAACGTAATAACCAGAGTCTGGATACTCAACGAAAATGACTGGAGCCTGAATGCTCAACGTAATAACCGGAGTCTGGATACCCAACGAAACTGACCGGAGCCTGAACGCTCGACGTAATAACCAGAGCCTAAACGCTCGACGTAATAACCGGAGTCTGGATACTCAACGAAAATGACCGGAGCCTGAACGCTCAACGTAATAACCGGAGTCTAGATACCCAATGAAACTAACCAAACCCTGAACGCTCAACGTAATAACCAGAGTCTGGATACCCAACAAAACTGACCGGAGTCTGAACGCTCAACGTAATAACCGGAGTCTGGATACCCAACGAAACTGAAAGCAGCCTGAACCCTCAACATAATAACCGGAGTCTGGATACTCAAAGAAACTGACTAGAGCCTGAACGCTCAACGTAATAACCAGAGTCTGGATACTCAACGAAAATGACCGGAGCCTGAACGCTCAACGTAATAACCGGAGTCTGGATACCCAACGAAACCGAAAGGAGCCTGAACGCTCAACATAATAACCGGAGTCTGGATACTCAACGAAACTGACCGGAGCCTGAAAGCTCAACGTAATAACCCGAGTCTGGATACTCAACGAAAATGACCGGAGGCTGAACGCTCAACGTAATAACCGGAGTCTGGATACCCAACGAAACTGACCGGAGCCTGAACGCTCAACGTAATAACCGGAGTCATGATACCCAACGAAACTTACCGGAGCCTGAACGCTCAACGTAATAACCGGAATCTAGATACTCAACGAAACTGACCGGAGCCTGAACGCTCAACATAATAATCGGAGTCTGGATACTCAACGAAACTGACCAGAGCCTGAACACTCAACGTAATAACCAGAGTTTGGATACTTAACTAAAATGATCGGAGGCTGAACGCTCAACGTAATAACCGGAGTCTGGATACCCAACGAAACTGACCGGAGCCTGAACGTTCAACGTAATAACCGGAGTCTTGATACCCAACGAAATTGGCCGGAGGCTGAACGCTCAATGTAATAACGGGAATCTGGATACTCAACGAAACTGACCGGAGCCTGAACGCACAACCTAATAACCAAAGTCTCGATACTCAGCGAAAATGACAAGAGCCTAAACGCTCAACGTAATAACCGGAGTCTGGATACTAAACGAAAATGAACGGAGCCTGAATGCTCAACGTAATAACCGGAGTCTGGATACTCAACGAAAATGACTGGAGCCTGAATGCTCAACGTAATAACCGGAGTCTGGATACCCAACGAAACTGACCGGAGCCTGAACGCTCGACGTAATAACCAGAGCCTAAACGCTCGACGTAATAACCGGAGTCTGGATACTCAACGAAAATGACCGGAGCCTGAACGCTCAACGTAATAACCGGAGTCTAGATACCCAATGAAACTAACCAAACCCTGAACGCTCAACGTAATAACCAGAGTCTGGATACCCAACAAAACTGACCGGAGTCTGAACGCTCAACGTAATAACCGGAGTCTGGATACCCAACGAAACTGAAAGCAGCCTGAACCCTCAACATAATAACCGGAGTCTGGATACTCAAAGAAACTGACTAGAGCCTGAACGCTCAACGTAATAACCAGAGTCTGGATACTCAACGAAAATGACCGGAGCCTGAACGCTCAACGTAATAACCGGAGTCTGGATACCCAACGAAACCGAAAGGAGCCTGAACGCTCAACATAATAACCGGAGTCTGGATACTCAACGAAACTGACCGGAGCCTGAAAGCTCAACGTAATAACCCGAGTCTGGATACTCAACGAAAATGACCGGAGGCTGAACGCTCAACGTAATAACCGGAGTCTGGATACCCAACGAAACTGACCGGAGCCTGAACGCTCAACGTAATAACCGGAGTCTTGATACCCAACGAAACTGGCCGGAGCCTGAACGCTCAACGTAATAACCGGATTCTGGATACCCAACGAAACTGACCGGAGCCTGAACGCACAACCTAATAACCAAAGTCTCGATCCCCAACGAAACTTATCGGAGCCTGAACGCTCAATATAATAACCGGAGTCTGGATACTAAACCAAAATGAACGGAGCCTGAACGCTCAACGTAATAACCGGAGTCTGAATACTCAACGAAAATGACCGGAGCCTTAATGCTCAACGTAATAACCGGAGTCTGGATACCCAACGAAACTGACCGGAGCCTGAACGCTCGACGTAATAACCGGAGCCTGAACGCTCGACGTAATAACCGGAGCCTGGATACTCAACGAAAATGACCAGAGCCTGAACGCTCAACGTAATAACCGGAGTCTAGATACCTAATGAAACTAACCGAACCCTGAACGCTCAACGTAATAACCAGAGTCTGGATACCCAACGAAACTGACCGGAGTCAGAACGCTCAACGTAATAACCGGAGTCTGGATACCCAACGAAACTGAAAGGAGCCTGAACGCTCAACATAATAACCGGAGTCTGGATACTCAACGAAACTGACCGGAGCCTGTATGCTCAATGTAATAACCAGAGTCTGGAAACTCAAAGAAAATGAGCGGAGCCTGAACGCTCAACGTAATAACCGGAGTCTGGATACCCAACGAAACTGACCGGAGCCTGAATGCTCAATGTAATAACCGGAGTCATGATACCCAACGAAATTGACCGGAGCCTGAACGCTCAACGTAATAACCGGAATCTGGATACTCAATGAAACTTACCGGAGCCTGAACGCTCAACCTAATAACCAAAGTCTCGATACTCAAAGAAAATGACCGGAGCCTGAACGCTCAACGTAATAACCGGATTCTGGATACCCAACGAAACTGACCGGAGCCTGAACGCTCAACGTAATAACCAGAGTTTTGATACCCAATTAAACTGACCGGAGCCTGAACGCTCAACGTAATAACCGGAGTCTGGATACTCAACGAAAATGACTGGTTCCTGAATGCTCAACGTAATAACCGGAGTCTGGATACCCAACGAAAATGACCGGAGCCTGAACACTCAACGTAATAACCGGAGTCTGGATACCCAACGAAACTGACCGGAGCCTGAACGCTCGACGTAATAACCGGATCCTTAACACTCGACGTAATAACCAGAGTCTGGATACTCAACGAAAATGACCGGAGCCTGAACGCTCAACATAATAACCGGAGTCTAGATACCCAACGAAACTAACCGAACCCTGAACGCTCAACGTAATAACCGGAGTCTGGATACCCAACGAAACTGACCGGAGTCTGAACGCTTAACGTAATAGCCGGAGTCTGGATACCCAATGAAACTAAACGCTCAACATAATAACCAGAGTCTGGATACTCAACGAAACTGACCGGAGCCTGAACGCTCAACTTAATAACCAGAGTCTAGATACGCAACGAAAATGACCGGAGCCTGAACTCTCAACGTAATAACCGGAGTCTGGATACTAAACGAAAATGACTGGAGCCTGAATGCTCAACGTAATAACCGGAGTCTGGATACCCAATGAAACTGACCGGAGCCTGAACACTCAACGTAATAACCGGAGTCTGGATACCCAACGAAACTGACCGGAGCCTGAACGCTCGACGTAATAACCAGAGCCTAAACGCTCGACGTAATAACCGGAGTCTTGATACTCAACGAAAATGACCGGAGCCTGAACGCTCAACGTAATAACCGGAGTCTAGATACCCAATGAAACTAACCAAACCCTGAACGCTCAACGTAATAACCAGAGTCTGGATACCGAACAAAACTGACCGGAGTCTGAACGCTCAACGTAATAACCGGAGTCTGGATACCCAACGAAACTGAAAGGAGCCTGAACGCTCAACATAATAACCGGAGTCTGGATACTCAAAGAAACTGACCAGAGCCTGAACGCTTAACGTAATAACCAGAGTCTGGATACTCAACGAAAATGACCGGAGCCTGAACGCTCAACTTAATAACTGGAGTCTGGATACCCAACGAAACCGAAAGGAGCCTGAACGCTCAACATAATAACCGGAGTCTGGATACTCAACGAAACTGACCGGAGCCTGAAAGCTCAACGTAATAACCCGAGTCTGGATACTCAACGAAAATGACCGGAGCCTGAACGCTCAACGTAATAACCGGAGTCTGGATACCCAACGAAACTGACCGGAGCCTGAACGCTCAACGTAATAACTGGAGTCTTGATACCCAACGAAACTGGCCGGAGCCTGAACGACCAACGTAATAACCGGATTCTGGATACCCAACGAAACTGACCGGAGCCTGAACGCACAACCTAATAACCAAAGTCTCGATCCAGAACGAAACTTATCGGAGCCTGAACGCTCAATATAATAACCGGAGTCTGGATACTAAACCAAAATGAACGGAGCCTGAACGCTCAACGTAATAACCGGAGTCTGAATACTCAACGAAAATGACCGGAGCCTTAATGCTCAACGTAATAACCGGAGTCTGGATACCCAACGAAACTGACCGGAACCTGAACCCTCGACGTAATAACCGGAGCCTGAACGCTCGACGTAATAACCGGAGCCTGGATACTCAACGAAAATGACCAGAGCCTGAATGCTCAACGTAATAACCGGAGTCTAGATACCTAATGAAACTAACCGAACCCTGAACGCTCAACGTAAGAAACAGAGTCTGGATACCCAACGAAACTGACCGGAGTCAGAACGCTCAACGTAATAACCGGAGTCTGGATACCCAACGAAACTGAAAGGAGCCTGAACGCTCAACATAATAACCGGAGTCTGGATACTAAACGAAACTGACCGGAGCCTGTATGCTCAATGTAATAACCAGAGTCTGGAAACTCAAAGAAAATGAGCGGAGCCTGAACGCTCAACGTAATAACCGGAGTCTGGATACTCAACGAAACTGACCGGAGCCTGAATGCTCAATGTAATAACCGGAGTCTTGATACCCAACGAAACTGACCGGAGCCTGAACGCTCAACGTAATAACCGGAATCTGGATACTCAATGAAACTTACCGGAGCCTGAACGCTCAACCTAATAACCTAAGTCTCGATACTCAAAGAAAATGACCGGAGCCTGAACGCTCAACGTAATAACCGGATTCTGGATACCCAACGAAACTGACCGGATCCTGAACGCTCAACGTAATAACCGGAGTTTTGATACCCAATTAAACTGACCGGAGCCTGAACGCTCAACGTAATAACCGGAGTCTGGATACTCAACGAAAATGACTGGTGCCTGAATGCTCAACGTAATAACCGGAGTCTGGATACCCAAAGAAAATGACCGGAGCCTGAACACTCAACGTAATAACCGGAGTCTGGATACCCAACGAAACTGACCGGAGCCTGAACGCTCGACGTAATAACCGGATCCTTAACACTCGACGTAATAACCAGAGTCTGGATACTCAACGAAAATGACCGGAGCCTGAACGCTCAACGTAATATCCGGAGTCTAGATACCCAACGAAACTAACCGAACCCTGAACGCTCAACGTAATAACCGGAGTCTGGATACCCAATGAAACTGACCGGAGTCTGAACGCTTAACGTAATAACCGGAGTCTGGATACCCAATGAAACTAAACGCTCAACATAATAACCAGAGTCTGGATACTCAACGAAACTGACCGGAGCCTGAACGCTCAACTTAATAACCAGAGTCTAGATACGCAACGAAAATGACCGGAGCCTGAACTCTCAACGTAATAACCGGAGTCTGGATACTCAACGAAAATGACTGGAGCCTGAATGCTCAACGTAATAACCGGAGTCTGGATACCCAATGAAACTGACCGGAGCCTGAACACTCAACGTAATAACCGGAGTCTGGATACCCAACGAAACTGACCGGAGCCTGAACGCTCGACGTAATAACCAGAGCCTAAACGCTCGACGTAATAACCGGAGTCTTGATACTCAACGAAAATGACCGGAGCCTGAACGCTCAACGTAATAACCGGAGTCTAGATACCCAATGAAACTAACCAAACCCTGAACGCTCAACGTAATAACCAGAGTCTGGATACCGAACAAAACTGACCGGAGTCTGAACGCTCAACGTAATAACCGGAGTCTGGATACCCAACGAAACTGAAAGGAGCCTGAACACTCAACATAATAACCGGAGTCTGGATACTCAAAGAAACTGACCAGAGCCTGAACGCTTAACGTAATAACCAGAGTCTGGATACTCAACGAAAATGACCGGAGCCTGAACGCTCAACTTAATAACTGGAGTCTGGATACCCAACGAAACCGAAAGGAGCCTGAACGCTCAACATAATAACCGGAGTCTGGATACTCAACGAAACTGACCGGAGCCTGAAAGCTCAACGTAATAACCCGAGTCTGGATACTCAACGAAAATGACCGGAGCCTGAACGCTCAACGTAATAACCGGAGTCTGGATACCCAACGAAACTGACCGGAGCCTGAACGCTCAACGTAATAACTGGAGTCTTCATACCCAACGAAACTGGCCGGAGCCTGAACGATCAACGTAATAACCGGATTCTGGATACCCAACGAAACTGACCGGAGCCTGAACGCACAACCTAATAACCAAAGTCTCGATCCCCAACGAAACTTATCGGAGCCTGAACGCTCAATATAATAACCGGAGTCTGGATACTAAACCAAAATGAACGGAGCCTGAACGCTCAACGTAATAACCGGAGTCTGAATACTCAACGAAAATGACCAGAGCCTTAATGCTCAACGTAATAACCGGAGTCTGGATACCCAACGAAACTGACCGGAACCTGAACCCTCGACGTAATAACCGGAGCCTGAACGCTCGACGTAATAACCGGAGCCTGGATACTCAACGAAAATGACCAGAGCCTGAATGCTCAACGTAATAACCGGAGTCTAGATACCTAATGAAACTAACCGAACCCTGAACGCTCAACGTAAGAAACAGAGTCTGGATACCCAACGAAACTGACCGGAGTCAGAACGCTCAACGTAATAACCGGAGTCTGGATACCCAACGAAACTGAAAGGAGCCTGAACGCTCAACATAATAACCGGAGTCTGGATACTAAACGAAACTGACCGGAGCCTGTATGCTCAATGTAATAACCAGAGTCTGGAAACTCAAAGAAAATGAGCGGAGCCTGAACGCTCAACGTAATAACCGGAGTCTGGATACTCAATGAAACTGACCGGAGCCTGAATGCTCAATGTAATAACCGGAGTCTTGATACCCAACGAAACTGACCGGAGCCTGAACGCTCAACGTAATAACCGGAATCTGGATACTCAATGAAACTTACCGGAGCCTGAACGCTCAACCTAATAACCTAAGTCTCGATACTCAAAGAAAATGACCGGAGCCTGAACGCTCAACGTAATAACCGGATTCTGGATACCCAACGAAACTGACCGGATCCTGAACGCTCAACGTAATAACCGGAGTTTTGATACCCAATTAAACTGACCGGAGCCTGAACGCTCAACGTAATAACCGGAGTCTGGATACTCAACGAAAATGACTGGTGCCTGAATGCTCAACGTAATAACCGGAGTCTGGATACCCAAAGAAAATGACCGGAGCCTGAACACTCAACGTAATAACCGGAGTCTGGATACCCAACGAAACTGACCGGAGCCTGAACGCTCGACGTAATAACCGGATCCTTAACACTCGACGTAATAACCAGAGTTTGGATACTCAACGAAAATGACCGGAGCCTGAACGCTCAACGTAATAACCGAAGTCTAGATACCCAACGAAACTAACCGAACCCTGAACGCTCAACGTAATAACCGGAGTCTGGATACCCAATGAAACTGACCGGAGTCTGAACGCTTAACGTAATAACCGGAGTCTGGATACCCAATGAAACTAAACGCTCAACATAATAACCGGAGTCTGGATACTCAACGAAACTGACCGGAGCCTGAACGCTCAACTTAATAACCAGAGTCTAGATACGCAACGAAAATGACCGGAGCCTGAACTCTCAACGTAATAACCGGAGTCTGGATACCCAACGAAACTGACCGGAGCCTGAACGCTCAACGTAATAACCGGAGTCTTGATACCCAATGAAACTGACCGGAGCCTGAACGCTCAACGTAATAACCGGAATCTGGATACTCAACGAAACTGACCGGAGCCTGAACGCTCAACCTAATAACCAAAGTCTCGATACTCAACGAAAATAACCGGAGCCTGAACGCTCAACGTAATAACCGGATTCTAGATACCTAACGAAACTGACCGGAGCCTGAACGCTCAACATAATAATCGGAGTCTGGATACTCAACGAAACTGACCGGAGCCTGAACGCTTAATGTAATAACCAGAGTCTAGATACTCAAAGAAAATGAGCGGAGCCTGAACGCTCAACGTAATAACAGGAGTCTGGATACCCAACGAAACTGACCGGAGCCTGAATGCTCAATGTAATAACCGGAGTCTTGATACCCAACGAAACTGACCGGAGCCTGAACGCTCAACCTAATAACCAAAGTCTCGATACTCAATGAAAATGACCGGAGCCTGAACGCTCAACGTAGTAACCGGATTCTGGATACCCAACGAGACTGACCGGAGCCTGAACGCTCAACGTAATAACCGGAGTTTTGATACCCAATTAAACTGACCGGAGCCTGAACGCTCAACGTAATAACCGGAGTCTGGATACTCAACGAAAATGACTGAGCCTGAATGCTCAACGTAATAACCGGAGTCTAGATACCCAACGAAAATGACTGGAGCCTGAACACTCAACGTAATAACCGGAGTCTGGATACCCAACGAAGCTGACCGGAGCCTGAACGCTCGACGTAATAACCGGATCCTGAACACTCGACGTAATAACCAGAGTCTTGATACTCAACGAAAATGACCGGAGCCTAAACGCTCAACGTAATAACCGGAGTCTAGATACCCAACGAAACTAACCGAACCCTGAACGCTCAACGTAATAACCGGAGTCTGGATACCCAACGAAATTGACCGGAGTCTGAACGCTCAACGTAATAACCGGAGTCTGGATACCTAACGAAAGTGAAAGGAGCCTGAACGCTCAACATAATAACCGGAGTCTGAATACTCAAAGAAACTGACCAGAGCCTGAACGCTCAACGTAATAACCAGAGTCTGGATACTCAACGAAAATGACCGGAGCCTGAACGCTCAACTTAATAACTGGAGTCTGGATACCCAACGAAACCGAAAGGAGCCTGAACGCTCAACATAATAAACGGAGTCTGGATACTCAACGAAACTGACCGGAGCCTGAAAGCTCAACGTAATAACCCGAGTCTGGATACTCAACGAAAATGACCGGAGCCTGAACGCTCAACGTAATAACCGGAGTCTGGATACCCAACGAAACTGACCGGAGCCTGAACGCTCAACGTAATAACCGGAGTCTTGATACCCAACGAAACTGGCCGGAGCCTGAACGCTCAACGTAATAACCGGATTCTGGATACCCAACGAAACTGACCGGAGCCTGAACGCACAACCTAATAACCAAAGTCTCGATCCCCAACGAAACTTATCGGAGCCTGAACGCTCAATATAATAACCGGAGTCTGGATACTAAACCAAAATGAACGGAGCCTGAACGCTCAACGTAATAACCGGAGTCTGAATACTCAACGAAAATGACCGGAGCCTTAATGCTCAACGTAATAATCGGAGTCTGGATACCAAACGAAACTAACCGGAGCCTGAACGCTCGACGTAATAACCGGAGCCTGGATACTCAACGAAAATGACCAGAGCCTGAACGCTCAACGTAATAACCGGAGTCTAGATACCTAATGAAACTAACCGAACCCTGAACGCTCAACGTATTAACCAGAATCTGGATACCCAACGAAACTGACTGGAGTCAGAACGCTCAACGTAATAACCGGAGTCTGGATACCCAACGAAACTGAAAGGAGCCTGAACGTTCAACATAATAACCGGAGTCTGGATACTCAACGAAACTGACCGGAGCCTGTATGCTCAATGTAATAGCCAGAGCCTGGAAACTCAAAGAAAATGAGCGGAGCCTGAACGCTCAACGTAATAACCGGAGTCTGGATACCCAACGAAACTGACCGGAGCCTGAATGCTCAATGTAATAACCGGAGTCTTGATACCCAACGAAACTGACCGGAGCCTGAACGCTCAACGTAATAACCGGAATCTGGATACTCAATGAAACTTACCGGAGCCTGAACGCTCAACCTAATAACCTAAGTCTCGATACTCAAAGAAAATGACCGGAGCCTGAACGCTCAACGTAATAACCGGATTCTGGATACCCAACGAAACTGACCGGAGCCTGAACGCTCAACGTAATAACCGGAGTTTTGATACCCAATTAAACTGACCGGAGCCTGAACGCTCAACGTAATAACCGGAGTCTGGATACTCAAAGAAAATGACTGGTGCCTGAATGCTCAACGTAATAACCGGAGTCTGGATACCCAACGAAAATGACCGGAGCCTGAACACTCAACGTAATAACCGGAGTCTGGATACCCAACGAAACTGACCGGAGCCTGAACGCTCGACGTAATAACCGGATCCTTAACACTCGACGTAATAACCAGAGTCTAGATACTCAACGAAAATGACCGGAGCCTGAACGCTCAACGTAATAACCGGACTCTAGATACCCAACGAAACTAACCGAACCCTGAACGCTCAACGTAATAACCGGAGTCTGGATACCCAACGAAACTGACCGGAGTCTGAACGCTTAACGTAATAACCGGAGTCTGGATACCCAACGAAACTGACCGGAGCCTGAATGCTCAATGTAATAACCGGAGTCTTGATACCCAACGAAACTGACCGGAGCCTGAACGCTAAACCTAATAACCAAAGTCTCGATACTCAATGAAAATGACCGGAGCCTGAACGCTCAACGTAGTAACCGGATTCTGGATACCCAACGAGACTGACCGAAGCCTGAACGCTCAACGTAATAACCGGAGTTTTGATACCCAATTAAACTGACCGGAGCCTGAACGCTCAACGTAATAACCGGAGTCTGGATACTCAACGAAAATGACTGAGCCTGAATGCTCAACGTAATAACCGGAGTCTGGATACCCAACGAAAATGACTGGAGCCTGAACACTCAACGTAATAACCGGAGTCTGGATACCCAACGAAACTGACCGGAGCCTGAACGCTCGACGTAATAACCGGATCCTGAACACTCGACGTAATAACCAGAGTCTGGATACTCAACGAAAATGACCGGAGCCTAAACGCTCAACGTAATAACCGGAGTCTAGATACCCAACGAAACTAACCGAACCCTGAACGCTCAACGTAATAACCGGAGTCTGGATACCCAACGAAATTGACCGGAGTCTGAACGCTCAACGTAATAACCGGAGTCTGGATACCCAACGAAACTGAAAGGAGCCTAAACGCTCAACATAATAACCGGAGTCTGGATACTCAACGAAACTGACCGGAGCCTGTATGCTCAATGTAATAATCAGAGTCTGGATACTCAAAGAAAATGAGAGGAGCCTGAACGCTCAACGTAATAACCAGAGTATGGATACCCAACGAAACTGACCGGAGCCTGAATGCTCAACGTCATAACCGGAGTCTTGATACCCAACGAAACTGACCGGAGCCCGAACGCTCAACGTAATAACAGGAATCTGGATACTCAACGAAACTTACCGGAGCCTGAACACTCAACGTAATAACCGGAATCTGGATACTTAACGAAACTGACCGGAGTCGGAACGCTCAACGTAATAACCGGAGTCTTTATACCCAACGAAACTGACCGGAGCCTGAACGCTCAACGTAATAACCGGATTTTGGATACCCAACGAAACTAACCGGAGCCTGAACGCTCAACGTAATAACCGGAGTTTTGATACCCAATTAAACTGACCGGAGCCTGAACGCTCAATGTAATAACCGGAGTCTGGATACTCAACGAAAATGACTGGTGCCTGAATGCTCAACGTAATAACCGGAGTCTGGATACCCAACGAAAATGACCGGAGCCTGAACACTCAACGTAATAACCGGAGTCTGGATACCCAACGAAACTGACCGGAGCCTGAACGCTCGACGTAATAACCGGATCCTTAACACTCGACGAAATAACCAGAGTCTGGATACTCAACGAAAATGACTGGAGCCTGAACGCTCAACGTAATAATCGGAGTCTAGATACCCAACGAAACTAACCGAACCCTGAACGCTCAACGTAATAACCGGAGTCTGGATACCCAACAAAACTGACCGGAGTCTGAACGCTTAACGTAATAACCGGAGTCTGGATACCCAATGAAACTAAACGCTCAACATAATAACCGGAATCTGGATACTCAATGAAACTGACCGGAGCCTGAACGCTCAACTTAATAACCAGAGTCTAGATACGCAACGAAAATGACCGGAGCCTGAACTCTCAACGTAATAACCGGAGTCTGGATACCCAACGAAACTGACCGGAGCCTGAACGCTCAACGTAATAACCGGAGTCTTGATACCCAACGAAACTGACCGGAGCCTGAACGCTCAACGTAATAACCGGAATCTGGATACTCAACGAAACAGACCGGAGCCTGAACGCTCAACATAATAACCAAAGTCTCGATACTCAACGAAAATAACCGGAGCCTGAACGCTCAACGTAATAACCGGATTCTAGATACCGAACGAAACTGACCGGAGCCTGAACGCTCAACGTAATAACCGGAGTCTGGATACCCAACGAAACTGAAAGGAGCCTGAACGCTCAACATAATAATCGGAGTCTGGATACTCAACGAAACTGACCGGAGCCTGAACGCTTAATGTAATAACCAGAGTCTGGATACTCAAAGAAAATGAGCGGAGCCTGAACGCTCAACGTAATAACCGGAGTCTGGATACCCAACGAAACTGACTGGAGCCTGAATGCTCAATGTAATAACCGGAGTCTTGATACCCAACGAAACTGACCGGAGCCTGAACGCTCAACCTAATAACCAAAGTCTCGATACTCAATGAAAATGACCGGAGCCTGAACGCTCAACGTAATAACCGGATTCTGGATACCCAATGAGACTGACCGGAGCCTGAACGCTCAACGTAATAACCGGAGTTTTGATACCCAATTAAACTGACCGGAGCCTGAACGCTCAACGTAATAACCGGAGTCTGGATACTCAACAAAAATGACTGAGCCTGAATGCTCAACGTAATAACCGGAGTCTGGATACCCAACGAAAATGACCGGAGCCTGAACACTCAACGTAATAACCGGAGTCTGGATACCCAAAGAAACTGACCGGAGCCTGAACGCTCAACGTAATAACCGGATCCTGAACACTCGACGTAATAACCAGAGTCTGGATACTCAACAAAAATGACCGGAGCCTGAACGCTCAACGTAATAACCGGAGTCTAGATACCCAACGAAACTAACCGAACCCTGAACGCTCAACGTAATAACCGGAGTCTGGATACCCAACGAAATTGACCGGAGTCTGAACGCTCAACGTAATAACCGGAGTCTGGATACCCAACGAAACTGAAAGGAGCCTGAACGGTCAACATAATAACCGGAGTCTGGATACTCAACGAAACTGACCGGAGCCTGTATGCTCAATGTAATAATCAGAGTCTGGATACTAAAAGAAAATGAGCGGAGCCTGAACGCCTAACGTAATAACCAGAGTCTGGATACCCAACGAAACTGACCGGAGCCTGAATGCTCAACGTAATAACCGGAGTCTGGATACCCAACGAAACTGAAAGGAGCCTGAACGCTCAACATAATAACCGGAGTCTGGATACTCAACGAAACTGACCGGAGCCTGTATGCTCAATGTAATAACCAGAGTCTGGAAACTAAAAGAAAATGAGCGGAGCCTGAACGCTCAACGTAATAACCGGAGTCTGGATACCCAACGAAACTGACCGGAGCCTGAATGCTCAATGTAATAACCGGAGTCTTGATACCCAACGAAACTGACCGGAGCCTGAACGCTCAACGTAATAACCGGAGTCTGGATACTCAACGAAAATGATTGGTGCCTGAATGCTCAACGTAATAACCGGAGTCTGGATACCCAACGAAAATGACAGGAGCCTGAACACTCAACGTAATAACCGGAGTCTAGATACCCAACAAAACTGACCGGAGCCTGAACGCTCGACGTAATAACCGGATCCTGAACACTCGACGTAATAACCAGAGTCTGGATACTCAACGAAAATGACCGGAGCCTGAACGCTCAACGTAATAACCGGAGTCTAGATACCCAACGAAACTAACCGAACCCTGAACGCTCAACGTAATAACCGGAGTCTGGATACCCAACGAAACTGACCGGAGTCTGAACGCTCAACGTAATAACCGGAGTCTGGATACCCAACGAAACAAAATGCTCAACATAATAACCGGAGTCTGGATACTCAACGAAACTGACCGGAGCCTGAACGCCCAACTTAATAACTAGAGTCTAGATACGCAACGAAAATGACCGGAGCCTGAACGCTCAACGTAATAACCAGAGTCTGGATACCCAACGAAACTGACCGGAGCCTGAACGCTCAACGTAATAACCAGAGTCTTGATACCCAACGAAACTGACCGGAGTCTGAACGCTCAACGCAATAACCGGAATCTGGATACTCAACGAAACTGACCGGAGCCTGAACGCTCAACCTAATAACCAAAGTCTCGATACTCAACAAAAATGAACGGAGCCTGAACGCTCAACGTAATAACCGGATTCTAGATACCGAACGAAACTGACCGGAGCCTGAACGCTCAACGTAATAACTGGAGTCTGGATACCCAACGAAACTGAAAGGAGCCTGAACGCTCAACATAATAACCGGAGTCTGGATACTCAACGAAACTGACCGGAGCCTGAACGCTCAACGTAATAACCGGAGTCTGGATACCCAACGAAACTGAAAGGAGCCTGAACGCTCAACATAATAACCGGAGTCTGGATACTCAACGAAACTGACCGGAGCCTGTATGCTCAATGTAATAACCAGAGTCTGGAAACTCAAAGAAAATGAGCGGATCCTGAACGCTCAACGTAATAACCGGAGTCTGGATACCCAACGAAATTGACCGGAGCCTGAATGCTCAATGTAATAACCGAAGTCTTGATACCAGACGAAACTGACCGGAGCCTGAACGCTCAACGTAAAAACCGGAATCTGGATACTCAACGAAACGTACCGGAGCCTGAACGCTCAACCTAATAACCAAAGTCTCGATACTCAAAGAAAATGACCGGAGCCTGAACGCTCAACGTAATAACCGGATTCTGGATACCCAACGAAACTGACCGGAGCCTGAACGCTCAACGTAATAACCGGAGTTTTGATACCCAATTAAACTGACCGGAGCCTGAACGCTCAACGTAATAACCGGAGTCTGAATACTCAACGAAAATGACTGGTGCCTGAATGCTCAACGTAATAACCGGAGTCTGGATACCCAACGAAAATGACTGGAGCCTGAACACTCAACGCAATAACCGGAGTCTGGATACCCAACGAAACTGACCGGAGCCTGAACGCTCGACGTAATAATCGGATCCTTAACACTCGACGTAATAACCAGAGTCTGGATACTCAACGAAAATGACCGGAGCCTGAACGCTCAACGTAATAACCGGAGTCTAGATACCCAACGAAACTAACCGAACCCTGAACGCTCAACGTAATAACCGGAGTCTGGATACCCAACGAAACTGACCGGAGTCTGAACGCTCAACGTAATAACCGGAGTCTGGATACCCAATGAAACTAAACGCTCAACATAATAACCGGAGTCTGGATACTCAACGAAACTGACCGGATCCTGAACGCTCAACTTAATAACCAGAGTCTAGATACGCAACGAAAATGACTGGAGCCTAAACGCTCAACGTAATAACCGGAGTCTGGATACCCAACGAAACTGACCGGAGCCTGAACGCTCAACGTAATAACCGGAGTCTTGATACCCAACGAAACTGACCGGAGCCTGAACGCTCAACGTAATAACCGGAATCTGGATACTCAACGAAATTGACCGGAGCCTGAACGCTCAACCTAATAACCAAAGTCTCGATACTCAACGAAAATAACCGGAGCCTGAACGCTCAACGTAATAACCGGATTCTAGATACCGAACGAAACTGACCGGAGCCTGAACGCTCAACGTAATAACCGGAGTCTGGATACCCAACGAAACTCAAAGGAGCCTGAACGCTCAACATAATAATCAGAGTCTGGATACTCAACGAAACTGACCGGAGCCTGAACGCTTAATGTAATAACCAGAGTCTGGATACTCAAAGAAAATGAGCAGAGCCTGAACGCTCAACGTAATAACCGGAGTCTGGATACCCAACGAAACTGACCGGAGCCTGAATGCTCAACGTAATAACCGGAGTCTTGATACCCAACGAAACTGACCGAAGCCTGAACGCTCAACGTAATAACCGAAATCTGGATACTCATTGAAACTGACCGGAGCCTGAACGCTCAACCTAATAACCAAAGTCTCGATACTCAATGAAAATGACCGGAGTCTGAACGCTCAACGTAATAACCGGATTCTGGATACCCAACGAGACTGACCGGAGCCTGAACGCTCAACGTAATAACCGGAGTTTTGATACCCAATTAAACTGACCGGAGCCTGAACGCTCAACGTAATAACCGGAGTCTGGATACTCAACGAAAATGACTGAGCCTGAATGCTCAACATAATAACCGGAGTCTGGATACCCAACGAAAATGACCGGAGCCTGAACACTCAACGTAATAACCGGAGTCTGGATACCCAACGAAACTGACCGGAGCCTGAACGCTCGACGTAATAACCGGATCCTGAACACTCGACGTAATAACCAGAGTCCGGATACTCAACGAAAATGACCGGAGCCTGAACGTTCAACGTAATAACCGGAGTCTAGATACCCAACGAAACTAACCGAACCCTTAACGCTCAACGTAATAACCGGAGTCTGGATACCCAACAAAACTGACCGGAGCCTGAACGCTCAACGTAATAACCGGAGTTTTGATACCCAATTAAACTGACCGGAGCCTGAACGCTCAACGTAATAACCGGAGTCTGAATACTCAACGAAAATGACTGGTGCCTGAATGCTCAACGTAATAACCGGAGTCTGGATACCCAACGAAAATGACCGGAGCCTGAACACTCAACGTAATAACCGGAGTCTGGATACCCAACGAAACTGACCGGAGCCTGAACGCTCGACGTAATAATCGGATCCTTAACACTCGACGTAATAACCAGAGTCTGGATACTCAACGAAAATGACCGGAGCCTGAACGCTCAACGTAATAACCGGAGTCTAGATACCCAACGAAACTAACCGAACCCTGAACGCTCAACGTAATAACCGGAGTCTGGATACCCAACGAAACTGACCGGAGTCTGAACGCTCAACGTAATAACCGGAGTCTGGATACCCAATGAAACTAAACGCTCAACATAATAACCGGAGTCTGGATACTCAACGAAACTGACCGGAGCCTGAACGCTCAACTTAATAACCAGAGTCTAGATACGCAACGAAAATGACTGGAGCCTAAACGCTCAACGTAATAACCGGAGTCTGGATACCCAACGAAACTGACCGGAGCCTGAACGCTCAACGTAATAACCGGAGTCTTGATACCCAACGAAACTGACCGGAGCCTGAACGCTCAACGTAATAACCGGAATCTGGATACTCAACGAAATTGACCGGAGCCTGAACGCTCAACCTAATAACCAAAGTCTCGATACTCAACGAAAATAACCGGAGCCTGAACGCTCAACGTAATAACCGGATTCTAGATACCGAACGAAACTGACCGGAGCCTGAACGCTCAACGTAATAACCGGAGTCTGGATACCCAACGAAACTCAAAGGAGCCTGAACGCTCAACATAATAATCAGAGTCTGGATACTCAACGAAACTGACCGGAGCCTGAACGCTTAATGTAATAACCAGAGTCTGGATACTCAAAGAAAATGAGCAGAGCCTGAACGCTCAACGTAATAACCGGAGTCTGGATACCCAACGAAACTGACCGGAGCCTGAATGCTCAACGTAATAACCGGAGTCTTGATACCCAACGAAACTGACCGAAGCCTGAACGCTCAACGTAATAACCGAAATCTGGATACTCATTGAAACTGACCGGAGCCTGAACGCTCAACCTAATAACCAAAGTCTCGATACTCAATGAAAATGACCGGAGTCTGAACGCTCAACGTAATAACCGGATTCTGGATACCCAACGAGACTGACCGGAGCCTGAACGCTCAACGTAATAACCGGAGTTTTGATACCCAATTAAACTGACCGGAGCCTGAACGCTCAACGTAATAACCGGAGTCTGGATACTCAACGAAAATGACTGAGCCTGAATGCTCAACATAATAACCGGAGTCTGGATACCCAACGAAAATGACCGGAGCCTGAACACTCAACGTAATAACCGGAGTCTGGATACCCAACGAAACTGACCGGAGCCTGAACGCTCGACGTGATAACCGGATCCTGAACACTCGACGTAATAACCAGAGTCCGGATACTCAACGAAAATGACCGGAGCCTGAACGTTCAACGTAATAACCGGAGTCTAGATACCCAACGAAACTAACCGAACCCTGAACGCTCAACGTAATAACCGGAGTCTGGATACCCAACGCAATTGACCGGAGTCTGAACGCTCAACGTAATAACCGGAGTTTGGATACCCAACGAAACTGAAAGGAGCCTGAACGCTCAACATAATAACCGGAGTCTGGATACTCAACGAAACTGACCGGAGCCTGTATGCTCAATGTAATAATCAGAGTCTGGATACTCAAAGAAAATGAGCGGAGCCTGAACGCTCAACGTAATAACCAGAGTCTGGATACCCAACGAAACTGACCGGAGCCTGAATGCTCAACGTAATAACCGGAGTCTTGATACCCAACGAAACTGACCAGAGCCCGAACGCTCAACGTAATAACAGGAATCTGGATACTCAACGAAACTTACCGGAGCCTGAACGCTCAACCTAATAACCAAAGTCTCGATACTCAATGAAAATGACTGGAGCCTGAACGCTCAACGTAATAACCGGATTTTGGATACCCAACGAAACTGACCGGAGCCTGAACGTTCAACGTAATAACCGGAGTTTTGATACCCAATTAAACTGACCGGAGCCTGAACGCTCAACGTAATAACCGGAGTCTGGATACTCAACGAAAATGACTGGTGCCTGAATGCTCAACGTAATAACCGCAGTCTGGATACCCAACGAAAATGAACGGAGCCTGAACACTCAACGTAATAACCGGAGTCTAGATACCCAACGAAACTGACCGGAGCCTGAACGCTCGACGTAATAATCGGATCCTGAACACTCGACGTAATAACCAGAGTCTGGATACTCAACGAAAATGACCGGAGCCTGAACGCTCAACGTAATAACCGGAGTCTAGATACCCAACGAAACTAACCGAACCCTGAACGCTCAACGTAATAACCGGAGTCTGGATACCCAACGAAACTGACCGGAGTCTGAACGCTCAACGTAATAACCGGAGTCTGGATACCCAACGAAACAAAACCCTCAACATAATAACCGGAGTCTGGATACTCAACGAAACTGACCGGAGCCTGAACGCTCAACTTAATAACCAGAGTCTAGATACGCAACGAAAATGACCGGAGCCTGAACGCTCAACGTAATAACCAGAGTCTGGATACACAACGAAACTGACCGGAGCCTGAACGCTCAACGTAATAACCAGAGTCTTGATACCCAACGAAACTGACCGGAGCCTGAACGCTCAACGTAATAACCGGAATCAGGATACTCAACGAAACTGACCGGAGCCTGAACGCTCAACCTAATAACCAAAGTCTCGATACTCAACAAAAATGACCGGAGCCTGAACGCTCAACGTAATAACCGGATTCTAGATACCGAATGAAACTGACCGGAGCCTGAACGCTCAACGTAATAACCGGAGTCTGGATACCCAACGAAACTGAAAGGAGCCTGAACGCTCAACATATTAACCGGAGTCTGGATACTCAACGAAACTGACCGGAGCCTGAACGCTCAATGTAATAGCCATAGTCTGGATACTCAAAGAAAATGAGCGGAGCCTGAACGCTCAACGTAATAACCGGAGTCTGGATACCCAACGAAACTGACCGGAGCCTGAATGCTCAACGTAATAACCGGAGTCTTGATACCCAACGAAACTGACCGAAGCCTGAACGCTCAACGTAATAACCGAAATCTGGATACTCATTGAAACTGACCGGAGCCTGAACGCTCAACCTAATAACCAAAGTCTCGATACTCAATGAAAATGACCGGAGCCTGAACACTCAACGTAATAACCGCATTCTGGATACCCAACGAGACTGACCGGAGCCTGAACGCTCAACGTAATAACCGGAGTTTTGATACCCAATTAAACGGACCGGAGCCTGAACGCTCAACGTAATAACCGGAGTCTGGATACTCAACGAAAATGACTGAGCCTGAATGCTCAACATAATAACCGGAGTCTGGATACCCAACGAAAATGACCGGAGCCTGAACACTCAACGTAATAACCGGAGTCTGGATACCCAACGAAACTGACCGGAGCCTGAACGCTCGACGTAATAACCGGATCCTGAACACTCGACGTAATAACCAGAGTCTGGATACTCAACGAAAATGACCGGAGCCTGAACGCTCAACGTAATAACCGGAGTCTAGATACCCAACGAAACTAACCGAACCCTGAACGCTCAACGTAATAACCGGAGTCTGGATACCCAACGGAATTGACCGGAGTCTGAACGCTCAACGTAATAACCGGAGTTTGGATACCCAACGAAACTGAAAGGAGCCTGAACGCTCAACATAATAACCGGAGTCTGGATACTCAACGAAACTGACCGGAGCCTGTATGCTCAATGTAATAATCAGAGTCTGGATACTCAAAGAAAATGAGCGGAGCCTGAACGCTCAACGTAATAACCAGAGTCTGGATACCCAACGAAACTGACCGGAGCCTGAATGCTCAACGTAATAACCGGAGTCTTGATACCCAACGAAACTGACCAGAGCCCGAACGCTCAACGTAATAACAGGAATCTGGATACTCAACGAAACTTACTGGAGCCTGAACGCTCAACCTAATAACCAAAGTTTCGATACTCAACGAAAATGACCGGAGCCTGAACGCTCAACGTAATAACCGGATTTTGGATACCCAACGAAACTGACCGGAGCCTGAACGTTCAACGTAATAACCGGAGTTTTGATACCCAATTAAACTGACCGGAGCCTGAACGCTCAACCTAATAACCGGAGTCTGGATACTCAACGAAAATGACTGGTGCCTGAATGCTCAACGTAATAACCGGAGTCTGGATACCCAACGACAATGACCGGAGCCTGAACACTCAACGTAATAACCGGAGTCTAGATACCCAACGAAACTGACCGGAGCCTGAACGCTCGACGTAATAACCGGATCCTGAACACTCGACGTAATAACCAGAGTCTGGATACTCAACGAAAATGACTGGAGCCTGAACACTCAAGGTAATAACCGGAGTCTAGATACCCAACGAAACTAACTGAACCCTGAACGCTCAACGTAATAACCGGAGTCTGGATACCCAACGAAACTGACCGGAGTCTGAACGCTCAACGTAATAACCGGAGTCTGGATACCCAATGAAACTAAACGCTCAACATAATAACCGGAGTCTGGATACTCAACGAAACTGACCGGAGCCTGAACGCTCAACTTAATAACCAGAGTCTAGATACGCAACGAAAATGACCGGAGCCTGAACGCTCAACGTAATAACCAGAGTCTAGATACACAACGAAACTGACCGGAGCCTGAACGCTCAACGTAATAACCAGAGTCTTGATACCCAACGAAACTGACCGGAGCCTGAACGCTCAACGTAATAACCGGAATCAGGATACTCAACGAAACTGACCGGAGCCTGAACGCTCAACCTAATAACCAAAGTCTCGATACTCAACAAAAATGACCGGAGCCTGAACGCTCAACGTAATAATCGGATTCTAGATACCGAACGAAACTGTCCGGAGCCTGAACGCTCAACGTAATAACCGGAGTCTGGATACCCAACGAAACTGAAAGGAGCCTGAACGCTCAACGTAATAACCGGAGTCTTGATACTCAACGAAACTGACCGGAGCCTGAACGCTCAATGTATTAACCAGAGTCTGGATACTCAAAGAAAATGAGCGGAGCCTGAACGCTCAACGTAATAACCGGAGTCTGGATACCCAACGAAACTGACCGGAGCCTGAATGCTCAACGTAATAACCGGAGTCTTAATACCCAACGAAACTGACCGGAGCCTGAACGCTCAACGTAATAACCGAAATCTGGATACTCAACGAAACTGACCGGAGCCTGAACGCTAAACCTAATAACCAAAGTCTCGATACTCAATGAAAATGACCAGAGCCTGAATGCTCAACGTAATAACCGGATTCTAGATACCCAACGAAACTGACCGGAGCCTGAATGCTCAACGTAATAACCGGAGTCTTGATACCCAACGAAACTGACCGGAGCCTGAACGCTCAACGTAATAACCGAAATCTGGATACTCAACGAAACTGACCGAAGCCTGAACGCTCGACGTAATAACCGGATCCTGAACACTCGACGTAATAACCAGAGTCTGGATACTCAACGAAAATGACCGGAGCCTGAACGCTCAACGTAATAACCGGAGTCTAGATACCCAACGAAACTAACCGAACCCTGAACGCTCAACGTAATAACCGGAGTCTGGATACCCAACGAAATTGACCGGAGTCTGAACGCTCAACGTAATAACCGGAGTTTGGATACCCAACGAAACTGAAAGGAGCCTGAACGCTCAACATAATAACCGGAGTCTGGATACTCAACGAAACTGACCGGAGCCTGTATGCTCAATGTAATAATCAGAGTCTGGATACTCAAAGAAAATGAGCGGAGCCTGAACGCTCAACGTAATAACCAGAGTCTGGATACCCAACGAAACTGACCGGAGCCTGAATGCTCAACGTAATAACCGGAGTCTTGATACCCAACGAAACTGACCAGAGCCCGAACGCTCAACGTAATAACAGGAATCTGGATACTCAACGAAACTTACTGGAGCCTGAACGCTCAACCTAATAACCAAAGTCTTGATACTCAACGAAAATGACCGGAGCCTGAACGCTCAACGTAATAACCGGATTTTGGATACCCAACGAAACTGACCGGAGCCTGAACGTTCAACGTAATAACCGGAGTTTTGATACCCAATTAAACTGACCGGAGCCTGAACGCTCAACGTAATAACCGGAGTATGGATACTCAACGAAAATGACTGGAGCCTGAATGCTCAATGTAATAACCGGAGTCTGGATACCCAACGAAACTGACCGGAGTCTGAACACTAAACGTAATAACCGGAGTCTGGATACCCAACGAAACTGAACGGAGCCTGAACGCTCGACGTAATAACCAGATCCTGAACACTCGACGTAATAACCAGAGTCTGGATACTCAACGAAAATGACCGGAGCCTGAATGCTCAACGTAATAACCGGAGTCTAGATACCCAACGAAACTAACTGAACCCTGAATGCTCAACGTAATAACCGGAGTCTGGATACCCAACGAAACTGACCGGAGTCTGAACGCTCAACCTAATAACCAAAGTCTCGATACTCAACAAAAATGACCGGAGCCTGAACGCTCAACGTAATAATCGGATTCTAGATACCGAACGAAACTGTCCGGAGCCTGAACGCTCAACGTAATAACCGGAGTCTGGATACCCAACGAAACTGAAAGGAGCCTGAACGCTCAACATATTAACCGGAGTCTGGATACTCAACGAAACTGACCGTGGCCTGAACGCTCAATGTATTAACCAGAGTCTGGATACTCAAAGAAAATGAGCGGAGCCTGAACGCTCAACGTAATAACCGGAGTCTGGATACCCAACGAAACTGACCGGAGCCTGAACGCTCAACGTAATAACCGGAGTCTTGATACCCAACGAAACTGACCGGAGCCTGAACGCTCAACGTAATAACCGAAATTTGGATACCCAACGAAATTGACCGGAGCCTGAACGCTCAACGTAATAACCAAAGTCTCGATACCCAACGAAACTGACCGGAGCCTGAACGCTCAACGTAATAACCGGAGTTTTGATACCCAATTAAACTGACCGGAGCCTGAACGCTCAACGTAATAACCGGAGTCTGGATACTCAACGAAAATGACCGGAGCCTGAACGCTCAACGTAATAACCGAAATCTGGATACTCAACGAAACTGACCGGAGCCTGAACGCTCAACGTAATAACCGGAGTCTGGATACCCAACGAAACTGACCGGAGCCTGAACGCTCGACGTAATAACCGGATCCTGAACACTCGACGTAATAATCAGAGTCTGGATACTCAACGAAAATGACCGGAGCCTGAACGCTCAACGTAATAACCGGAGTCTAGATACCCAACGAAACTAACCGAACCCTGAACGCTCAACGTAATAACCGGAGTCTGGATACCCAACGAAATTGACCGGAGTCTGAACGCTCAACGTAATAACCGGAGTTTGGATACCCAACGAAACTGAAAGGAGCCTGAACGCTCAACATAATAACCGGAGTCTGGATACTCAACGAAACTGACCGGAGCCTGTATGCTCAATGTAATAATCAGAGTCTGGATACTCAAAGAAAATGAGCGGAGCCTGAACGCTCAACGTAATAACCAGAGTCTGGATACCCAACGAAACTGACCGGAGCCTGAATGCTCAACGTAATAACCGGAGTCTTGATACCCAACGAAACTGACCAGAGCCCGAACGCTCAACGTAATAACAGGAATCTGGATACTCAACGAAACTTACTGGAGCCTGAACGCTCAACCTAATAACCAAAGTTTCGATACTCAACGAAAATGACCGGAGCCTGAACGCTCAACGTAATAACCGGATTTTGGATACCCAACGAAACTGACCGGAGCCTGAACGTTCAACGTAATAACCGGAGTTTTGATACCCAATGAAAATGACTGGTGCCTGAATGCTCAACGTAATAACCGGAGTCTGGATACCCAACGACAATGACCGGAGCCTGAACACTCAACGTAATAACCGGAGTCTAGATACCCAACGAAACTGACCGGAGCCTGAACGCTCGACGTAATAACCGGATCCTGAACACTCGACGTAATAACCAGAGTCTGGATACTCAACGAAAATGACTGGAGCCTGAACGCTCAACGTAATAACCGGAGTCTAGATACCCAACGAAACTAACCGAACCCTGAACGCTCAACGTAATAACCGGAGTCTGGATACCCAACGAAACTGACCGGAGTCTGAACGCTCAACGTAATAACCGGAGTCTGGATACCCAACGAAACAAAACGCTCAACATAATAACCGGAGTCTGGATACTCAACGAAACTGACCGGAGCCTGAACGCTCAACTTAATAACCAGAGTCTAGATACGCAACGAAAAATGACCGGAGCCTGAACGCTCAACGTAATAACCAGAGTCTGGATACACAACGAAACTGACCGGAGCCTGAACGCTCAACGTAATAACCACAGTCTTGATACCCAACGAAACTGACCGGAGCCTGAACGCTCAACGTAATAACCGGAATCAGGATACTCAACGAAACTGACCGGAGCCTGAACGCTCAACCTAATAACCAAAGTCTCGATACTCAACAAAAATGACCGGAGCCTGAACGCTCAACGTAATAATCGGATTCTAGATACCGAACGAAACTGTCCGGAGCCTGAACGCTCAACGTAATAACCGGAGTCTGGATACCCAACGAAACTGAAAGGAGCCTGAACGCTCAACGTAATAACCGGAGTCTTGATACTCAACGAAACTGACCGGAGCCTGAACGCTCAATGTATTAACCAGAGTCTGGATACTCAAAGAAAATGAGCGGAGCCTGAACGCTCAACGTAATAACCGGAGTCTGGATACCCAACGAAACTGACCGGAGCCTGAATGCTCAACGTAATAACCGGAGTCTTGATACCCAACGAAACTGACCGGAGCCTGAACGCTCAACGTAATAACCGAAATCTGGATACTCAACGAAACTGACCGGAGCCTGAACGCTCAACCTAATAACCAAAGTCTCGATACTCAATGAAAATGCCCAGAGCCTGAATGCTCAACGTAATAACCGGATTCTGGATACCCAACGAAACTGACCGGAGCCTGAATGCTCAACGTAATAACCGGAGTCTTGATACCCAACGAAACTGACCGGAGCCTGAACGCTCAACGTAATAACCGAAATCTGGATACTCAACGAAACTGACCGAAGCCTGAACGCTCGACGTAATAACCGGATCCTGAACACTCGACGTAATAACCAGAGTCTGGATACTCAACGAAAATGACCGGAGCCTGAACGCTCAACGTAATAACCGGAGTCTAGATACCCAACGAAACTAACCGAACCCTGAACGCTCAACGTAATAACCGGAGTCTGGATACCCAACGAAATTGACCGGAGTCTGAACGCTCAATGTAATAACCGGAGTTTGGATACCCAACGAAACTGAAAGGAGCCTGAACGCTCAACATAATAACCGGAGTCTTGATACCCAACGAAACTGACCAGAGCCCGAACGCTCAACGTAATAACAGGAATCTGGATACTCAACGAAACTTACTGGAGCCTGAACGCTCAACCTAATAACCAAAGTTTCGATACTCAACGAAAATGACCGGAGCCTGAACGCTCAACGTAATAACCGGATTTTGGATACCCAACGAAACTGACCGGAGCCTGAACGTTCAACGTAATAACCGGAGTTTTGATACCCAATTAAACTGACCGGAGCCTGAACGCTCAACCTAATAACCGGAGTCTGGATACTCAATGAAAATGACTGGTGCCTGAATGCTCAACGTAATAACCGGAGTCTGGATACCCAACGACAATGACCGGAGCCTGAACACTCAACGTAATAACCGGAGTCTAGATACCCAACGAAACTGACCGGAGCCTGAACGCTCGACGTAATAACCGGATCCTGAACACTCGACGTAATAACCAGAGTCTGGATACTCAACGAAAATGACTGGAGCCTGAACGCTCAACGTAATAACCGGAGTCTAGATACCCAACGAAACTAACCGAACCCTGAACGCTCAACGTAATAACCGGAGTCTGGATACCCAACGAAACTGACCGGAGTCTGAACGCTCAACGTAATAACCGGAGTCTGGATACCCAACGAAACAAAACGCTCAACATAATAACCGGAGTCTGGATACTCAACGAAACTGACCGGAGCCTGAACGCTCAACTTAATAACCAGAGTCTAGATACGCAACGAAAAATGACCGGAGCCTGAACGCTCAACGTAATAACCAGAGTCTGGATACACAACGAAACTGACCGGAGCCTGAACGCTCAACGTAATAACCAGAGTCTTGATACCCAACGAAACTGACCGGAGCCTGAACGCTCAACGTAATAACCGGAATCAGGATACTCAACGAAACTGACCGGAGCCTGAACGCTCAACCTAATAACCAAAGTCTCGATACTCAACAAAAATGACCGGAGCCTGAACGCTCAACGTAATAATCGGATTCTAGATACCGAACGAAACTGTCCGGAGCCTGAACGCTCAACGTAATAACCGGAGTCTGGATACCCAACGAAACTGAAAGGAGCCTGAACGCTCAACGTAATAACCGGAGTCTTGATACTCAACGAAACTGACCGGAGCCTGAACGCTCAATGTATTAACCAGAGTCTGGATACTCAAAGAAAATGAGCGGAGCCTGAACGCTCAACGTAATAACCGGAGTCTGGATACCCAACGAAACTGACCGGAGCCTGAATGCTCAACGTAATAACCGGAGTCTTGATACCCAACGAAACTGACCGGAGCCTGAACGCTCAACGTAATAACCGAAATCTGGATACTCAACGAAACTGACCGGAGCCTGAACGCTCAACCTAATAACCAAAGTCTCGATACTCAATGAAAATGCCCAGAGCCTGAATGCTCAACGTAATAACCGGATTCTGGATACCCAACGAAACTGACCGGAGCCTGAATGCTCAACGTAATAACCGGAGTCTTGATACCCAACGAAACTGACCGGAGCCTGAACGCTCAACGTAATAACCGAAATCTGGATACTCAACGAAACTGACCGAAGCCTGAACGCTCGACGTAATAACCGGATCCTGAACACTCGACGTAATAACCAGAGTCTGGATACTCAACGAAAATGACCGGAGCCTGAACGATCAACGTAATAACCGGAGTCTAGATACCCAACGAAACTAACCGAACCCTGAACGCTCAACGTAATAACCGGAGTCTGGATACCCAACGAAATTGACCGGAGTCTGAACGCTCAATGTAATAACCGGAGTTTGGATACCCAACGAAACTGAAAGGAGCCTGAACGCTCAACATAATAACCGGAGTCTGGATACTCAACGAAACTGACCGGAGCCTGTATGCTCAATGTAATAATCAGAGTCTGGATACTCAAAGAAAATGAGCGGAGCCTGAACGCTCAACGTAATAACCAGAGTCTGGATACCCAACGAAACTGACCGGAGCCTGAATGCTCAACGTAATAACCGGAGTCTTGATACCCAACGAAACTGACCAGAGCCCGAACGCTCAACGTAATAACAGGAATCTGGATACTCAACGAAACTTACTGGAGCCTGAACGCTCAACCTAATAACCAAAGTCTCGATACTCAACGAAAATGACCGGAGCCTGAACGCTCAACGTAATAACCGGATTTTGGATACCCAACGAAACTGATCGGAGCCTGAACGTTCAACGTAATAACCGGAGTTTTGATACCCAATTAAACTGACCGGAGCCTGAACGCTCAACCTAATAACCGGAGTCTGGATACTCAACGAAAATGACTGGTGCCTGAATGCTCAACGTAATAACCGGAGTCTGGATACCCAACGACAATGACCGGAGCCTGAACACTCAACGTAATAACCGGAGTCTAGATACCCAACGAAACTGACCGGAGCCTGAACGCTCGACGTAATAACCGGATCCTGAACACTCGACGTAATAACCAGAGTCTGGATACTCAACGAAAATGACTGGAGCCTGAACGCTCAACGTAATAACCGGAGTCTAGATACCCAACGAAACTAACCGAACCCTGAACGCTCAACGTAATAACCGGAGTCTGGATACCCAACGAAACTGACCGGAGTCTGAACGCTCAACGTAATAACCGGAGTCTGGATACCCAACGAAACAAAACGCTCAACATAATAACCGGAGTCTGGATAATCAACGAAACTGACCGGAGCCTGAACGCTCAACTTAATAACCAGAGTCTAGATACGCAACGAAAATGACCGGAGCCTGAACGCTCAACGTAATAACCAGAGTCTGGATACACAACGAAACTGACCGGAGCCTGAACGCTCAACGTAATAACCAGAGTCTTGATACCCAACGAAACTGACCGGAGCCTGAACGCTCAACGTAATAACCAGAATCAGGATACTCAACGAAACTGACCGGAGCCTGAACGCTCAACCTAATAACCAAAGTCTCGATACTCAACAAAAATGACCGGAGCCTGAACGCTCAACGTAATAACCGGAGTCTTGATACTCAACGAAACTGACCGGAGCCTGAACGCTCAATGTATTAACCAGAGTCTGGATACTCAAAGAAAATGAGCGGAGCCTGAACGCTCAACGTAATAACCGGAGTCTGGATACCCAACGAAACTGACCGGAGCCTGAATGCTCAACGTAATAACCGGAGTCTTGATACCCAACGAAACTGACCGGAGCCTGAACGCTCAACGTAATAACCGAAATCTGGATACTCAACGAAACTGACCGGAGCCTGAACGCTCAACCTAATAACCAAAGTCTCGATACTCAATGAAAATGACCAGAGCCTGAACGCTCAACGTAATAACCGGATTCTGGATACCCAACGAAACTGACCGGAGCCTGAATGCTCAACGTAATAACCGGAGTCTTGATACCCAACGAAACTGACCGAAGCCTGAACGCTCAACGTAATAACCGAAATCTGGATACTCAACGAAACTGACCGGAGCCTGAACGCTCAACCTAATAACCAAAGTCTCGATACTCAATGAAAATGACCAGAGCCTGAACGCTCAACGTAATAACCGGATTCTGGATACCCAACGAAACTGACCGGAGCCTGAACGCTCAACGTAATAACCGGAGTTTTGATACCCAATTAAACTGACCGGAGCCTGAACGCTCAACGTAATAACCGGAGTCTGGATACTCAACGAAAATGACAGGAGCCTGAATGCTCAACGTAATAACCGGAGTCTGGATACCCAACGAAAATGACCGGAGCCTGAACACTCAACGTAATAACCGGAGTCTGGATACCCAACGAAACTGACCGGAGCCTGAACGCTCGACGTAATAACCGGATCCTGAACACTCGACGTAATAACCAGAGTCTGGATACTCAACGAAAATGACCGGAGCCTGAACGCTCAACGTAATAACCGGAGTCTAGATACCCAACGAAACTAACCGAACCCTGAACGCTCAACGTAATAACCGGAGTCTGGATACCCAACGAAACTGACCGGAGTCTGAACGCTCAATGTAATAACCGGAGTCTGGATACCCAACGAAACTAAACGCTCAACATAATAACCGGAGTCTGGATACTCAACGAAACTGACCGGAGCCTGAACGCTCAACTTAATAACCAGAGTCTGGATACGCAACGAAAATGACCGGAGCCTGAACACTCAACGTTATAACCGGAGTCTGGATATCCAACGAAACTGACCGGAGCCTGAACGCTCAACGTAATAACCGGAGTCTTGATACCCAACGAAACTGACCGGAGCCTGAACGCTCAACGTAATAACCGGAATCTGGATACTCAATGAAATTGACCGGAGCCTGAACGCTCAACCTAATAACCAAAGTCTCGATACTCAACGAAAATGACTGGAGCCTGAACGCTCAACGTAATAACCGGATTCTAGATACCGAACGAAACTGACTGGAGCTTGAACGCTCAACGTAATAACCGGAGTCTAGATACCCAACGAAACTGAAAGGAGCCTTAACGCTCAACATAATAACCGGAATCAGGATACTCAACGAAACTGACCGGAGCCTGAACGCTCAACCTAATAACCAAAGTCTCGATACTCAACAAAAATGACCGGATCCTGAACGCTCAACGTAATAACCGGAGTCTTGATACTCAACGAAACTGACCGGAGCCTGAACGCTCAATGTATTAACCAGAGTCTGGATACTCAAAGAAAATGAGCGGAGCCTGAACGCTCAACGTAATAACCGGAGTCTGGATACCCAACGAAACTGACCGGAGCCTGAATGCTCAACGTAATAACCGGAGTCTTGATACCCAACGAAACTGACCGGAGCCTGAACGCTCAACGTAATAACCGAAATCTGGATACTCAACGAAACTGACCGGAGCCTGAACGCTCAACCTAATAACCAAAGTCTCGATACTCAATGAAAATGACCAGAGCCTGAACGCTCAACGTAATAACCGGATTCTGGATACCCAACGAAACTGACCGGAGCCTGAATGCTCAACGTAATAACCGGAGTCTTGATACCCAACGAAACTGACCGAAGCCTGAACGCTCAACGTAATAACCGAAATCTGGATACTCAACGAAACTGACCGGAGCCTGAACGCTCAACCTAATAACCAAAGTCTCGATACTCAATGAAAATGACCAGAGCCTGAACGCTCAACGTAATAACCGGATTCTGGATACCCAACGAAACTGACCGGAGCCTGAACGCTCAACGTAATAACCGGAGTTTTGATACCCAATTAAACTGACCGGAGCCTGAACGCTCAACGTAATAACCGGAGTCTGGATACTCAACGAAAATGACAGGAGCCTGAATGCTCAACGTAATAACCGGAGTCTGGATACCCAACGAAAATGACCGGAGCCTGAACACTCAACGTAATAACCGGAGTCTGGATACCCAACGAAACTGACCGGAGCCTGAACGCTCGACGTAATAACCGGATCCTGAACACTCGACGTAATAACCAGAGTCTGGATACTCAACGAAAATGACCGGAGCCTGAACGCTCAACGTAATAACCGGAGTCTAGATACCCAACGAAACTAACCGAACCCTGAACGCTCAACGTAATAACCGGAGTCTGGATACCCAACGAAACTGACCGGAGTCTGAACGCTCAATGTAATAACCGGAGTCTGGATACCCAACGAAACTAAACGCTCAACATAATAACCGGAGTCTGGATACTCAACGAAACTGACCGGAGCCTGAACGCTCAACTTAATAACCAGAGTCTGGATACGCAACGAAAATGACCGGAGCCTGAACACTCAACGTTATAACCGGAGTCTGGATATCCAACGAAACTGACCGGAGCCTGAACGCTCAACGTAATAACCGGAGTCTTGATACCCAACGAAACTGACCGGAGCCTGAACGCTCAACGTAATAACCGGAATCTGGATACTCAATGAAATTGACCGGAGCCTGAACGCTCAACCTATTAACCAAAGTCTCGATACTCAACGAAAATGACCGGAGCCTGAACGCTCAACGTAATAACCGGATTCTAGATACCGAACGAAACTGACTGGAGCTTGAACGCTCAACGTAATAACCGGAGTCTAGATACCCAACGAAACTGAAAGGAGCCTTAACGCTCAACATAATAACCGGAATCAGGATACTCAACGAAACTGACCGGAGCCTGAACGCTCAACCTAATAACCAAAGTCTCGATACTCAACAAAAATGACCGGATCCTGAACGCTCAACGTAATAACCGGAGTCTTGATACTCAACGAAACTGACCGGAGCCTGAACGCTCAATGTATTAACCAGAGTCTGGATACTCAAAGAAAATGAGCGGAGCCTGAACGCTCAACGTAATAACCGGAGTCTGGATACCCAACGAAACTGACCGGAGCCTGAATGCTCAACGTAATAACCGGAGTCTTGATACCCAACGAAACTGACCGGAGCCTGAACGCTCAACGTAATAACCGAAATCTGGATACTCAACGAAACTGACCGGAGCCTGAACGCTCAACCTAATAACCAAAGTCTCGATACTCAATGAAAATGACCAGAGCCTGAACGCTCAACGTAATAACCGGATTCTGGATACCCAACGAAACTGACCGGAGCCTGAATGCTCAACGTAATAACCGGAGTCTTGATACCCAACGAAACTGACCGAAGCCTGAACGCTCAACGTAATAACCGAAATCTGGATACTCAACGAAACTGACCGGAGCCTGAACGCTCAACCTAATAACCAAAGTCTCGATACTCAATGAAAATGACCAGAGCCTGAACGCTCAACGTAATAACCGGATTCTGGATACCCAACGAAACTGACCGGAGCCTGAACGCTCAACGTAATAACCGGAGTTTTGATACCCAATTAAACTGACCGGAGCCTGAACGCTCAACGTAATAACCGGAGTCTGGATACTCAACGAAAATGACAGGAGCCTGAATGCTCAACGTAATAACCGGAGTCTGGATACCCAACGAAAATGACCGGAGCCTGAACACTCAACGTAATAACCGGAGTCTGGATACCCAACGAAACTGACCGGAGCCTGAACGCTCGACGTAATAACCGGATCCTGAACACTCGACGTAATAACCAGAGTCTGGATACTCAACGAAAATGACCGGAGCCTGAACGCTCAACGTAATAACCGGAGTCTAGATACCCAACGAAACTAACCGAACCCTGAACGCTCAACGTAATAACCGGAGTCTGGATACCCAACGAAACTGACCGGAGTCTGAACGCTCAATGTAATAACCGGAGTCTGGATACCCAACGAAACTAAACGCTCAACATAATAACCGGAGTCTGGATACTCAACGAAACTGACCGGAGCCTGAACGCTCAACTTAATAACCAGAGTCTGGATACGCAACGAAAATGACCGGAGCCTGAACACTCAACGTTATAACCGGAGTCTGGATATCCAACGAAACTGACCGGAGCCTGAACGCTCAACGTAATAACCGGAGTCTTGATACCCAACGAAACTGACCGGAGCCTGAACGCTCAACGTAATAACCGGAATCTGGATACTCAATGAAATTGACCGGAGCCTGAACGCTCAACCTATTAACCAAAGTCTCGATACTCAACGAAAATGACCGGAGCCTGAACGCTCAACGTAATAACCGGATTCTAGATACCGAACGAAACTGACTGGAGCTTGAACGCTCAACGTAATAACCGGAGTCTAGATACCCAACGAAACTGAAAGGAGCCTTAACGCTCAACATAATAACCGGAATCAGGATACTCAACGAAACTGACCGGAGCCTGAACGCTCAACCTAATAACCAAAGTCTCGATACTCAACAAAAATGACCGGATCCTGAACGCTCAACGTAATAACCGGAGTCTTGATACTCAACGAAACTGACCGGAGCCTGAACGCTCAATGTATTAACCAGAGTCTGGATACTCAAAGAAAATGAGCGGAGCCTGAACGCTCAACGTAATAACCGGAGTCTGGATACCCAACGAAACTGACCGGAGCCTGAATGCTCAACGTAATAACCGGAGTCTTGATACCCAACGAAACTGACCGGAGCCTGAACGCTCAACGTAATAACCGAAATCTGGATACTCAACGAAACTGACCGGAGCCTGAACGCTCAACCTAATAACCAAAGTCTCGATACTCAATGAAAATGACCAGAGCCTGAACGCTCAACGTAATAACCGGATTCTGGATACCCAACGAAACTGACCGGAGCCTGAATGCTCATCGTAATAACCGGAGTCTTGATACCCAACGAAACTGACCGAAGCCTGAACGCTCAACGTAATAACCGAAATCTGGATACTCAACGAAACTGACCGGAGCCTGAACGCTCAACCTAATAACCAAAGTCTCGATACTCAATGAAAATGACCAGAGCCTGAACGCTCAACGTAATAACCGGATTCTGGATACCCAACGAAACTGACCGGAGCCTGAACGCTCAACGTAATAACCGGAGTTTTGATACCCAATTAAACTGACCGGAGCCTGAACGCTCAACGTAATAACCGGAGTCTGGATACTCAACGAAAATGACAGGAGCCTGAATGCTCAACGTAATAACCGGAGTCTGGATACCCAACGAAAATGACCGGAGCCTGAACACTCAACGTAATAACCGGAGTCTGGATACCCAACGAAACTGACCGGAGCCTGAACGCTCGACGTAATAACCGGATCCTGAACACTCGACGTAATAACCAGAGTCTGGATACTCAACGAAAATGACCGGAGCCTGAACGCTCAACGTAATAACCGGAGTCTAGATACCCAACGAAACTAACCGAACCCTGAACGCTCAACGTAATAACCGGAGTCTGGATACCCAACGAAACTGACCGGAGTCTGAACGCTCAATGTAATAACCGGAGTCTGGATACCCAACGAAACTAAACGCTCAAAATAATAACCGGAGTCTGGATACTCAACGAAACTGACCGGAGCCTGAACGCTCAACTTAATAACCAGAGTCTGGATACGCAACGAAAATGACCGGAGCCTGAACACTCAACGTAATAACCGGAGTCTGGATATCCAACGAAACTGACCGGAGCCTGAACGCTCAACGTAATAACCGGAGTCTTGATACCCAACGAAACTGACCGGAGCCTGAACGCTCAACGTAATAACCGGAATCTGGATACTCAATGAAATTGACCGGAGCCTGAACGCTCAACCTAATAACCAAAGTCTCGATACTCAACGAAAATGACTGGAGCCTGAACGCTCAACGTAATAACCGGATTCTAGATACCGAACGAAACTGACTGGAGCTTGAACGCTCAACGTAATAACCGGAGTCTAGATACCCAACGAAACTGAAAGGAGCCTTAACGCTCAACATAATAACCGGAGTCTGGATACTCAACGAAAATGACCGGAGCATGAACGCTCAACGTAATAACCGGAGTCTTGATACCAAACAAAACTGACCGGAGCCTGAACGCATAACGTAATAACCGGAGTCTTGATACCCAACGAAACTTGTTGGAGACTGAACGCTCAACGTAATAACCGGAATCTGGATACTCAACGAAACTGACCGGAGCCTGAACGCACAACCTAATAACCAAAGTCTCGATACTCAACGAAAATGTCTGGAGCCTGAACGCTCAACGCAATAACCAGATTCTAGATACCCAACGAAACTGACCGGAGCCTGAACGCTCAACGTAATAACCGGAGTTTTGATACCCAATTAAACTGACCGGAGCCTGAACGCTCAACGTAATAACCGGAGTATGGATACTCAACGAAAATGACTGGAGCCTGAATGCTCAATGTAATAACCGGAGTCTGGATACCCAACGAAACTGACCGGAGTCTGAACACTAAACGTAATAACCGGAGTCTGGATACCCAACGAAACTGACCGGAGCCTGAACGCTCAACGTAATAACCAGATCCTGAACACTCGACGTAATAACCAGAGTCTTGATACCCAACGAAACTGACCGGAGCCTGAACGCTCAACGTAATAACCGAAATCTGGATACTCAACGAAACTGACCGGAGCCTGAACGCTCAACCTAATAACCAAAGTCTCGATACTCAATGAAAATGACCAGAGCCTGAACGCTCAACGTAATAACCGGATTCTGGATGCCCAACGAAACTGACCGGAGCCTGAATGCTCAACGTAATAACCGGAGTCTTGATACCCAACGAAACTGACCGAAGCCTGAACGCTCAACGTAATAACCGAAATCTGGATACTCAACGAAACTGACCGGAGCCTGAACGCTCAACCTAATAACCAAAGTCTCGATACTCAATGAAAATGACCAGAGCCTGAACGCTCAACGTAATAACCGGATTCTGGATACCCAACGAAACTGACCGGAGCCTGAACGCTCAACGTAATAACCGGAGTTTTGATACCCAATTAAACTGACCGGAGCCTGAACGCTCAACGTAATAACCGGAGTCTGGATACTCAACGAAAATGACAGGAGCCTGAATTCTCAACGTAATAACCGGAGTCTGGATACCCAACGAAAATGACCGGAGCCTGAACGCTCGACGTAATAACCGGATCCTGAATACTCGACGTAATAACCAGAGTCTGGATACTCAACGAAAATGACCGGAGCCTGAACGCTCAACGTAATAACCGGAGTCTAGATACCCAACGAAACTAACCGAACCCTGAACGCTCAACGTAATAACCAGAGTCTAGATACCCAACGAAACTGACCGGAGTCTGAACGCTCAATGTAATAACCGGAGTCTAGATACCCAACGAAACTAAACGCTCAACATAATAACCGGAGTCTGGATACTCAACGAAACTGACCGGAGCCTGAACGCTCAACTTAATAACCAGAGTCTGGATACGCAACGAAAATGACCGGAGCCTGAACACTCAACGTAATAACCGGAGTCTGGATATCCAACGAAACTGACCGGAGCCTGAACGCTCAACGTAATAACCGGAGTCTTGATACCCAACGAAACTGACCGGAGCCTGAACGCTCAACGTAATAACCGGAATCTGGATACTCAATGAAACTGACCGGAGCCTTAACGCTCAACCTAATAACCAAAGTCTCGATACTCAACGAAAATGACCGGAGCCTGAACGCTCAACGTAATAACCGGATTCTAGATACCGAACGAAACTGACTGGAGCTTGAACGCTCAACGTAATAACCGGAGTCTAGATACCCAACGAAACTGAAAGGAGCCTTAACGCTCAACATAATAACCGGAGTCTGGATACTCAACGAAAATGACTGGAGCCTGAACGCTCAACGTAATAACCGGAGTCTTGATACCAAACAAAACTGACCGGAGCCTGAACGCATAACGTAATAACCGGAGTCTTGATACCCAACGAAACTTGTTGGAGACTGAACGCTCAACGTAATAACCGGAATCTGGATACTCAACGAAACTGACCGGAGCCTGAACGCACAACCTAATAACCAAAGTCTCGATACTCAACGAAAATGTCTGGAGCCTGAACGCTCAACGCAATAACCAGATTCTAGATACCCAACGAAACTGACCGGAGCCTGAACGCTCAACGTAATAACCGGAGTTTTGATACCCAATTAAACTGACCGGAGCCTGAACGCTCAACGTAATAACCGGAGTATGGATACTCAACGAAAATGACTGGAGCCTGAATGCTCAATGTAATAACCGGAGTCTGGATACCCAACGAAACTGACCGGAGTCTGAACACTAAACGTAATAACCGGAGTCTGGATACCCAACGAAACTGACCGGAGCCTGAACGCTCGACGTAATAACCAGATCCTGAACACTCGACGTAATAACCAGAGTCTGGATACTCAACGAAAATGACCGGAGCCTGAATGCTCAACGTAATAACCGGAGTCTAGATACCCAACGAAACTAACTGAACCCTGAATGCTCAACGTAATAACCGGAGTCTGGATACCCAACGAAACTGACCGGAGTCTGAACGCTCAATGTAATAACCGGAGTCTGGATACCCAACGAAACAAAACGCTCAACATAATAACCGGAGTCTGGATACTCAACGAAACTGACCGGAGCCTGAACGCTCAACTTAATAACCAGAGTCTAGATACGCAACGAAAATGACCGGAGCCTGAACGCTCAACGTAATAACCAGAGTCTGGATACACAACGAAACTGACCGGAGCCTGAACGCTCAACGTAATAACCAGAGTCTTGATACCCAACGAAACTGACCGGAGCCTGAACGCTCAACGTAATAACCGGAATCAGGATACTCAACGAAACTGACCGGAGCCTGAACGCTCAACCTAATAACCAAAGTCTCGATACTCAACAAAAATGACCGGAGCCTGAACGCTCAACGTAATAATCGGATTCTAGATACCGAACGAAACTGTCCGGAGCCTGAACGCTCAACGTAATAACCGGAGTCTGGATACCCAACGAAACTGAAAGGAGCCTGAACGCTCAACATATTAACCGGAGTCTGGATACTCAACGAAACTGACCGGAGCCTGAACGCTCAATGTATTAACCAGAGTCTGGATACTCAAAGAAAATGAGCGGAGCCTGAATGCTCAACGTAATAACCGGAGTCTGGATACCCCACGAAACTGAAAGGAGCCTGAATGCTCAACGTAATAACCGGAGTCTTGATACCCAACGAAACTGACCGGAGCCTGAACGCTCAACGTAATAACCGAAATCTGGATACTCAACGAAACTGACCGGAGCCTGAACGCTCAACCTAATAACCCAAGTCTCGATACTCAATGAAAATGACCAGAGCCTGAACGCTCAACGTAATAACCGGATTCTGGATACCCAACGAAACTGACCGGAGCCTGAATGCTCAACGTAATAACCGGAGTCTTGATACCCAACGAAACTGACCGGAGCCTGAACGCTCAACGTAATAACCGAAATCTGGATACTCAACGAAACTGACCGGAGCCTGAACGCTCAACCTAATAACCAAAGTCTCGATACTCAATGAAAATGACCAGAGCCTGAACGCTCAACGTAATAACCGGATTCTGGATACCCAACGAAACTGACCGGAGCCTGAACGCTCAACGTAATAACCGGAGTTTTGATACCCAATTAAACTGACCGGAGCCTGAACGCTCAACGTAATAACCGGAGTCTGGATACTCAACGAAAATGACTGGAGCCTGAATGCTCAACGTAATAACCGGAGTCTGGATACCCAACGAAAATGACCGGAGCCTGAACACTCAACGTAATAACCGGAGTCTGGATACCCAACGAAACTGACCGGAGCCTGAACGCTCGACGTAATAACCGGATCCTGAACACTCGACGTAATAACCAGAGTCTGGATACTCAACGAATATGATCGGAGCCTGAACGCTCAACGTAATAACCGGAGTCTAGATACCCAACGAAACTAACCGAACCCTGAACGCTCAACGTAATAACCGGAGTTTGGATAACCAACGAAACTGACCAGAGTCTGAACGCTCAATGTAATAACCGGAGTCTGGATACCCAACGAAACTAAACGCTCAACATAATAACCGGAGTCTGGATACTCAACGAAACTGACCGGAGCCTGAACGCTCAACTTAATAACCAGAGTCTGGATACGCAACGAAAATGACCGGAGCCTGAACACTCAACGTAATAACCGGAGTCTGGATATCCAACGAAACTGACCGGAGCCTGAACGCTCAACGTAATAACCGGAGTCTTGATACCCAACGAAACTGACCGGAGCCTGAACGCTCAACGTAATAACCGGAATCTGGATACTCAATGAAACTGACCGGAGCCTGAACGCTCAACCTAATAACCAAATTCTAGATACCGAACGAAACTGACTGGAGCTTGAACGCTCAACGTAATAACCGGAGTCTAGATACCCAACGAAACTGAAAGGAGCCTGAACGCTCAACATAATAACCGGAGTCTGGATACTCAACGAAAATGACCGGAGCCTGAACGCTCAACGTAATAACCGGAGTCTTGATACCAAACAAAACTGACCGGAGCCTGAACGCATAACGTAATAACCGGAGTCTTGATACCCAACGAAACTTGTTGGAGACTGAACGCTCAACGTAATAACCGGAATCTGGATACTCAACGAAACTGACCGGAGCCTGAACGCACAACCTAATAACCAAAGTCTCGATACTCAACGAAAATGTCTGGAGCCTGAACGCTCAACGCAATAACCAGATTCTAGATACCCAACGAAACTGACCGGAGCCTGAACGCTCAACGTAATAACCGGAGTTTTGATACCCAATTAAACTGACCGGAGCCTGAACGCTCAACGTAATAACCGGAGTATGGATACTCAACGAAAATGACTGGAGCCTGAATGCTCAATGTAATAACCGGAGTCTGGATACCCAACGAAACTGACCGGAGTCTGAACACTAAACGTAATAACCGGAGTCTGGATACCCAACGAAACTGACCGGAGCCTGAACGCTCGACGTAATAACCAGATCCTGAACACTCGACGTAATAACCAGAGTCTGGATACTCAACGAAAATGACCGGAGCCTGAATGCTCAACGTAATAACCGGAGTCTAGATACCCAACGAAACTAACTGAACCCTGAATGCTCAACGTAATAACCGGAGTCTGGATACCCAACGAAACTGACCGGAGTCTGAACGCTCAATGTAATAACCGGAGTCTGGATACCCAACGAAACTAAACGCTCAACATAATAACCGGAGTCTGGATACTCAACGAAACTGACCGGAGCCTGAACGCTCAACGTAATAACCAGAGTCTGGATACGCAACGAAAATGATCGGAGCCTGAACGCTCAACGTAATAACCGAAGTCTGGATACCCAACGAAACTGACCGGAGCCTGAACGCTCATCGTAATAACCGGAGACTTGATACCCAACGAAACTGACCGGAGCCTGAACGCTCAACGTAATAACCGGAATCTGGATACTTAACGAAACTGACCGGAGTCGGAACGCTCAACGTAATAACCGGAGTCTTTATACCCAACGAAACTGACCGGAGCCTGAACGCTCAATGTAATAACCGGAGTCTGGATACTAAACGAAAATGAACGGAGCCTGAACGCTCAACGTAATAACCGGAGTCTGGATACTCAACGAAAATGACTGGAGCCTGAATGCTCAACGTAATAACCGGAGTCTGGATACCCCATGAAACTGACCCGAGCCTGAACACTCAACGTAATAACCGGAGTCTGCATACCCAACAAAACTGAACGGAGCCTGAACGCTCGACGTAATAACCGGAGCCTGAATGCTCGACGTAATAACCGGAGTCTGGATACTCAACGAAAATGACCAGAGCCTGAACGCTCAACGTAATAACCGGAGTCTAGATACCCAACGAAACTAACCGAACCCTGAACGCTCAACATAATAACCAGAGTATGGATACCCAACGAAACTGACCGGAGTCTGAACGCTCAACGTAATAATCGGAGTCTGGATACCCAACGAAACTGACCGGAGCCTGAACGCTCAACGTAATAACCAGAGTCTCGATACTCAAAGAAAATGAGCGGAGCCTGAACGCTCAACGTAATAACCGGACTCTGGATACCCAACGAAACTGAACGGAGCCTGAACGCTCAACGTAATAACCGGAGTCTTGATACCCAACGAAACTGACCGGAGCCTGAACGCTCAACGTAATAACCGGAATCTGGACACTCAACGAAACTGACCGGAGCCTGAACGCTCAACCTAATAACCAAAGTCTCGATACTCAACGAAAATGACCGGAGCCTGAACGCTCAACATAATAACCGGATTCTGGATACCCAATGAAACTGACCGGAGCCTGAATGCTCAACGTAATAACCGGAGTCTTGATACCCAAATAAACTGACCGGAGCCTGAACGCTCAACGTAATAACCGGAGTCTGGATATTAAACGAAAATGAACGGAGCCTGAACGCTCAACGTAATAACCGGAGTCTAGATACTCAACGAAAATAACTGGAGCCTGAATGCTCAACGTAATAACCGGAGTCTGGATACCCTCCAAAACTGACCGGAGCCTGAACACTCAACGTAATACCCGAAGTCTGGATACCCAACGAAACTGACTGGAGCCTGAATGCTCGACGTAATAACCGGAGCCCGAACGCTTGACGTAATAACCGGAGTCTGGATACTCAATGAAAATGACCGGAGCCTGAACGCTCAACGTAATAACCGGAGTCTAGATACCCAACGAAACTAACTGAACCCTGAATGCTCAACGTAATAAGCGGAGTCTGGATACCCAACGAAACTGACCGGAGTCTGAACGCTCAACGTAATAACCGGAGTCTGGATACCCAACGAAACTAAACGCTCAACATAATAACCGGAGTCTGGATACTCAACGAAACTGACCGGAGCCTGAACGCTCAACGTAATAACCAGAGTCTGGATACGCAACGAAAATGACCGGAGCCTGAACGCTCAACGTAATAACCGGAGTCTGGATACCCAAAAAAACTGACCGGAGCCTGAACGCTCAACGTAATAACCGGAGACTTGATACCCAACGAAACTGACTCGAGCCTGAAAGCTCAACCTAATAACAAAAGTCTCGATACTCAACGAAAATGACCGGAGCCTGAATGCTCAACGTAATAACCGGATTCTAGATACCGAACGAAACTGACCGGAGCCTGAACGCTCAACGTAATAACCGGAGTCTGGATACTAAACGAAAATGAACGGAGCCTGAACACTCAACGTAATAACCGGAGTCTGGATACTCAACGAAAATGACTGGAGCCTAAATGCTCAACGTAATAACCGGAGTCTGGATACCCCATGAAACTGACCCGAGCCTGAACACTCAACGTAATAACCGGAGTCTGCATACCCAACAAAACTGACCGGAGCCTGAACGCTCAACGTAATAACCGGAGCCTGAATGCTCGACGTAATAACCGGAGTCTGGATACTCAACGAAAATGACCAGAGCCTGAACGCTCGACGTAATAACCGGAGTCTAGATACCCAACGAAACTAACCGAACCCTGAACGCTCAACATAATAACCAGAGTATGGATACCCAACGAAACTGACCGGAGTCTGAACGCTCAACGTAATAATCGGAGTCTGGATACCCAATGAAACTGACCGGAGCCTGAATGCTCAACGTAATAACCGGAGTCTTGATACCCAAATAAACTGACCGGAGCCTGAACGCTCAACGTAATAACTGGAGTCTGGATATTAAACGAAAATGAACGGAGCCTGAACGCTCAACGTAATAACCGGAGTCTAGATACTCAACGAAAATAACTGGAGCCTGAATGCTCAACGTAATAACCAGAGTCTGGATACCCTACAAAACTGACCGGAGCCTAAACACTCAACGTAATACCCGAAGTCTGGATACCCAACGAAACTGACTGGAGCCTGAACGCTCGACGTAATAACCGGAGCCCGAACGCTTGACGTAATAACCGGAGTCTGGATACTCAACGAAAATGACCGGAGCCTGAACGCTCAACGTAATAACTAGAGTCTAGATACCCAACGAAACTAACTGAACCCTGAATGCTCAACGTAATAACCGGAGTCTGGATACCCAACGAAACTGACCGGAGTCTGAACGCTCAACGTAATAACCGGAGTCTGGATACCCAACGAAACTAAACGCTCAACATAATAACCGGAGTCTGGATACTCAACGAAACTGACCGGAGCCTGAACGCTCAACGTAATAACTAGAGTCTGGATACGCAACGAAAATGACCGGAGCCTGAACGCTCAACGTAATAACCGGAGTCTGGATACCCAACGAAACTGACCGGAGCCTGAACGCTCAACGTAATAACCGGAGACTTGATACCCAACGAAACTGACCGGAGCCTGAACGCTCAACGTAATAACCGGAATCTGGATACTTAACGAAACTGACCGGAGTCGGAACGCTCAACGTAATAACCGGAGTCTTTATACCCAACGAAACTGAACGGAGCCTGAACGCTCAACGTAATAACCGGAGTCTGGATACTCAACAAAAATGACTAGAGCCTGAATGCTCAACGTAATAACCGGAGTCTGGATACCCCATGAAACTGACCCGAGCCTGAACACTCAACGTAATAACCGGAGTCTGCATACCCAACAAAACTGACCGGAGCCTGAACGCTCGACGTAATAACCGGAGCCTGAATGCTCGACGTAATAACCGGAGTCTGGATACTCAACGAAAATGACCAGAGCCTGAACGCTCAACGTAATAACCGGAGTCTAGATACCCAACGAAACTAACCGAACCCTGAACGCTCAACATAATAACCAGAGTATGGATACCCAACGAAACTGACCAGAGTCTGAACGCTCAACGTAATAATCGGAGTCTGGATACCCAACAAAACTGACCGGAGCCTGAACGCTCAACGTAATAACCAGAGTCTCGATACTCAAATAAAATGAGCGGAGCCTAAACGCTCAACGTAATAACCGGACTCTGGATACCCAACGAAACTGAACGGAGCCTGAACGCTCAACGTAATAACCGGAGTCTTGATACCCAACGAAACTGACCGGAGCCTGAACGCTCAACGTAATAACCGAAATCTGGACACTCAACGAAACTGACCGGAGCCTGAACGCTCAACCTAATAACCAAAGTCTCGATACTCAACGAAAATGACCGGAGCCTGAACGCTCAACAAAATAACCGGATTCTGGATACCCAATGAAACTGACCGGAGCCTGAATGCTCAACGTAATAACCGGAGTCTTGATACCCAAATAAACTGACCGGAGCCTGAACGCTCAACGTAATAACCGAAGTCTGGATATTAAATGAAAATGAACGGAGCCTGAACGCTCAACGTAATAACCGGAGTCTGGATATTAAACGAAAATGAACGGAGCCTGAATGCTCAACGTAATAACCGGAGTCTGGATACCCTACAAAACTGACCGGAGCCTGAACACTCAACGTAATACCCGAAGTCTGGATACCCAACGAAACTGACTGGAGCCTGAACGCTCGACGTAATAACCGAAGCCCGAACGCTTGACGTAATAACCGGAGTCTGGATACTCAACGAAAATGACCGGAGCCTGAACGCTCAACGTAATAACCGGAGTCTACATACCCAACAAAACTAACCGAGCCCTGAACGCTCAACGTAATAACCGGAGTCTGGATACCCAACGAAACTGACCGGAGCCTGAACGTTCAACGTAATAACCGGAGTCTGCATACCTAACGAAACTGAAAGGAGCCTGACCGCTCAACATAATAACTGGAGTCTGGATACTCAACGAAACTGACCGGAGCCTGAACGCTCAACGTAATAACCCAAGTCTGGATACTCAACGAAAATGACCGGAGTCTGAACGCTCAACGTAATAACTAGAGTCTGGATACCCAACGAAACTGACCGGAGCCTGAACGCTCAACGTAATAACCGGAGTCTTGATACCCAACGAAACTGGCCGGAGCCTGAATGCTCAACGTAATAACCGGAATCTGGATACTCAACGAAACTGACCGGAGCCTGAACGCACAACCTAATAACCAAAGTCTCGATCCTCAACGAAAATGACCGGAGCCTGAACGCTCAACGGAATAATCGGATTCTGGATACCCAACGAAACTGACCGGAGCCTGAACGCTCAACGTAATAACCGGAGTCTTGATACCCAACGAAACTGATCGGAGCTTGAACGCTCAACGTAATAACCAGAGTCTGGATACTAAACGAAAATGAACGGAGCCTGAACGCTCAACGTAATAACTAGAGTCTAGATACTCAACGAAAATGACTGGAGCCTTAATGCTCAACGTAATAACTGGAGTCTGGATACCCAACGAAACTGACCGGAGCATGAACTTTCGACGTAATAACCAGAGCCTGAACGCTCGACGTAATAACCGGAGTCTGGATACTCAACGAAAATGACCAGAGCCTGAACGCTCAACGTAATAACCGGAGTCTAGATACCCAATGAAACTAACAGAACCCTGAACGCTCAACGTAATAACTAGAGTCTGGATACCCAACGAAACTGACCGGAGTCTGAACGCTCAACGTAATAACCGGAGTCTGGATACCCAACGAAACTGAAAGGAGCCTGAACGTTCAACATAATATCCGGAGTCTGGATACTCAACGAAACTGACCGGAGCCTGAACGCTCAACGAAATAACCAAAGTCTTGATACCCAACGAAACTGACCGGAGCCTGAACGCTCAACGTACTAACCGGAATCTGGATACTCAACGAATATGACCGGAGCCTGAACGCTCAACCTAATAACCAAAGTCTCGATACTCAACGAAAATGACCGGAGCCTGAACGCTCAACGCAATAACCGGATTCTGGATACCCAACGAAACTGACCGGAGCCTGAACGCTCAACGTAATAACCGGAGTCTTGATACCCAACAAAACTGACCGGAGCCTGAACGCTCAACGTAATAACCGGTGTCTGGATACTAAACGAAAATGAACGGAGCCTGAACACTCAACGTAATAACCGGAGTCTGGATACTTAACAAAAATAACTGGAGCCTGAATGCTCAACGTAATAACCGGAGTTTGGATACCCAACGAAACTGACTGGAGCCTGAACACTCAACGTAATAACCGTTGTCTGGATACCCAATGAAACTGACCGGAGCCTGAACGCTCGACGTAATAACTGGAGCCTGAACGCTCGACGTAATAACTGAAGTCTAGATACTCAACGAAAATGACCGGAGCCTGAACGCTCAACGTAATAACCGGAGTCTAGATACCCAACGAAACTAACCGAACCCTGAATGCTCAACTTAATAACCAGAGTCTTGATACCCAACAAAACTGACCGGAGTCTGAATGCTCAACGTAATAATCGGAGTCTGGATACCCAACGAAACTGACCAGAGCCTGAACGCTCAACGTAATAACCAGAGTCTGGACACTCAACGAAAATGACCGGAGCCTAAACGCTCAACGTAATAACCGGAGTCTGGATACCCAACGAAACTGACCTGAGCCTGAATGCTCAACGTAATAACCGGAGTCTTGATACCCAACGAAACTGGCCGGAGCCTAAACGCTCAACGTAATAACCGAAATCTGGATACTCAACGAAACTGACTGGAGCCTAAACGCACAACCAAATAACCAAAGTCTCGATACTCAACGAAAATGACCGGAGCCTGAACGCTCAATGCAATAACTGGATTCTGGATACCCAATGAAACTGACCGGAGCCTGAACGCTCAACGTAATAACCGGAGTCTTGATACCCAACGAAACTGACCGGAGCCTGAACGCTCAACGTAATAACCGGAGTCTGGATACTAAACGAAAATGAACGGAGCCTGAACGCTCAATGTAATAACCGGAGTCTGGATACTCAACGAAAATCACTGGAGCCTGAATGCTCAACGTAATAACCGGAGTCGGGATACCAAACGAAACTGACCGGAGCCTGAACACTCAACGTAATAACCGGAGTCTGGATACCCAACGAAACTGACCAGAGCCTGAAAGCTCGACGTAATAACCGGAGCCTAAACGCTCGACGTAATAACCGGAGTCTGGATACTCAACGAAAATGACTGGAGCCTGAATGCTCAACGTAATAACCGGAGTCTAGATACCCAACGCAACTAACCGAACCCTGAACGTTAAACGTAATAACCGGAGTCTGGATACCCAACGAAACTGACCGGAGTCTGAACACTCAACGTAATAACCGGAGTCTGGATATCCAACGAAACTGAACGGAGCCTAAACGCTCAACATAATAAACGGAGTCTAGATACTCAACGAAACTGACCGGAGCCTGAACGCTCAACGTAATAACCAGAGTCTGGATACTCAACAAAAATGCCCGGAGCCTGAACGCTCAATATAATAACCGGAGTCTGGATACCCAACGAAACTGACCGGAGCCTAAACGCTCAACGTAATAACCGGAGTCTTGATACCCAACGAAACTGACCGGAGCCTGAACGCTCAACGTAATAACCGGAATCTGGACACTCAACGAAACTGACCGGAGCCTGAATGCTTAACCTAATAACCAAAGTCTCGATACTCAACGAAAATGACCGGAGCCTGAACGCTCAACGTAATAACCGGATTCTGGATACCCAATGAAACTGACCAGAGCCTGAATGCTCAACGTAATAACCGGAGTCTTGATACCCAACAAAACTGACCGGAGCTTGAACGCTCAACGTAATAACCGGAGTATGGATATTAAACGAAAATGACCGGAGCCTGAACGCTCAACGTAATAACCGGTGTCTAGATACCCAACGAAACTAACCGAACCCTGAACGCTCAACGTGATAACCGGAGTCTGGATACCCAACGAAACTGACCGGAGTCTGAATGCTCAATGTAATAACCGGAGTCTGGATACCCAACGAAACTGACCGGAGCCTGAACACTCAACGTAATAACCGGAGTTTTGATACCCAATTAAACTGACCGGAGCCTGAATGCTCAACGTAATAACCGGAGTCTGGATACTCAACGAAAATGACTGGAGCCTGAATGCTCAACGTAATAATCGGAGTCTGGATACCCAACGAAACTGACCGGAGCCTGAACACTCAACATAATAACCCTAGTCTGGCTACCCAACAAAATTGACCGGAGCCTGAACGCTCGACGTAATAACAGGATCCTGAACACTCGGCGTAATAACCAGAGTCTTGATACTCAACGAAAATGACCAGAGCCTGAACGCTCAATGTAATACCCGTAGTCTAGATACCCAACGAAACTAACCGAACCCTGAACGCTCAACGTAATAACCGGAGTCTGGATACCCAACGAAACTGACCGGAGTCTGAACGCTCAACATAATAACCGGAGTCTGGATACCCAACGAAACTAAACGCTCAACATAATAACCGGAGTCTGGATACTCAACGAAACAGACCGGAGCCTGAATGCTCAACCTAATAACCACAGTCTGGATACGCAACGAAAATGACCCGAGCCTGAACGCTCAACGTAATAACCGGAGTCTGGATACCCAACGAAACTGACCGGAGCCTGAACGCTCAACGTAATAACCAGAGTCTTGATACCCAACGAAACTGACCGGAGCCTGAACGCTCAACGTAATAACCGGAATCTGGATACTCAACGAAACTGACCAGAGCCTGAACGCTCAACCTAATAACCAAAGTCTCGATACTCAACGAAAATGACCGGAGCCTGAACGCTCAACTTAATAACCGGATTCTAGATACCGAACGAAACTGACCGGAGCCTGAACGCTCAACGTAATAACCAGAGTCTTTATACCCAACGAAACTGACCGGAGCCTGAACGCTCAACGTAATAACCGGAGTCTGGATACTAAACAAAAATGAACGTAGCCTGAACGCTCAACGTAATAACCGGAGTCTGGATACTCAACGAAAATGACTGGAGCCTGAATGCTCAACGTAATAACCGGAGTCTGGACACCCCATGAAACTGACCGGAGCCTGAACACTCAACGTAATAACCGGAGTCTGCATACCCAACAAAACTGACCGGAGCCTGAATGTTCGACGTAATAACCGGAGTCTGGATACCCAACGAAACTGACCGGAGCCTGAACGCTCAACGTAATAACCGGAGTCTTGATACCCAACGAAACTGACCGGAGCCTGAACACTCAACGTAATAACCGGAATCTGGATACTCAACGAAACTGACCGGAGCCTGAACGCACAACCTAATAACCAAAGTCTCGATACTCAACGAAAATGTCCGTAGCCTGAACGCTCAACGTAATAACCAGATTCTGGATACCCAACGAAACTGACCAGAGCCTGAACGCTCAACATAATAACCGGAGTCTTGATACCCAACGAAACTGATCGGAGCCTGAACGCTCAACGTAATAACCGGAGTCTGGATACTAAACAAAAATGAACGGAGCCTGAACGCTCAATGTAATAACCGGAGTCTGGATACTCAACGAAAATGACCGGAGCCTTAATGCTCAACGTAATAACCGGAGTCTGGATACCCAACGAAACTGACCGGAGCCTGAACGCTCGACGTAATAACCGGAGCCTGAACGCTCGACGTAATAACCGGAGTCTGGATACTCAACGAAAATGACCAGGGCCTGAATGCTCAACGTAATAACCGGAGTCTAGATACCCAAAGAAACTAACCGAACCCTGAACGCTCAACGTAATAACCAGAGTCTGGATACCCAACGAAACTGACCGGAGTCTGAACGCTCAACGTAATAACCGGAGTCTGGATACCCAACGAAACTGAAAGGAGCCTGAACGCTCAACATAATAACCGGAGTCTGGATACTCAACGAAACTGACCGGAGCTTGAACGCTCAATGTAATAACCAGAGTCTGGATACTCAAAGAAAATGAGCGGAGCCTGAACGCTTAACGTAATAACCGGAGTCTGGATACCCAACGAAACTGACCGGAGCCTGAATGCTCAACCTAATAACCAAAGTCTCGATACTCAACGAAAATGACCGGAGCCTGAACGCTCAACGTAATAACCGGATTCTGGATACCCAACGAAACTGACCGGAGCCTGAACGCCCAACGTAATAACCGGAGTTTTGATACCCAATTAAACTGAGCGGTGCCTGAACGCTCAACGTAATAACCGGAGTCTGGATACTCAACGAAAATGACTGGAGCCTAAATGCTCAACGTAATAACCGGAGTCTGGATACCCAACGAAACTGACCGGAGCCTGAACACTCAACGTAATAACCAGAGTCTGGATACCCAACAAAACTGATCGGAGCCTGAACGCTCGACGTAATAACCGGATCCTGAACACTCGACGTATTAACCAGAGTCTGGATACTCAACGAAAATGACCGGAGCCTGCACGCTCAACGTAATAACCGGAGTCTAGATACCCAACGAAACTAACCGAACCCTGAATGCTCAACATAATAACCGGAGTCTGGATATCCAACGAAACTGACCGGAGTCTGAACGCTCAACGTAATAACCGGAGTCTGGATACCCAACGAAACTAAACGCTCAACATAATAACCGGAGTCTGGATACCCAACGAAACTGACCAGAGCCTGAAAGCTCGACGTAATAACCGGAGCCTAAACGCTCGACGTAATAACCGGAGTCTGGATACTCAACGAAAATGACTGGAGCCTGAATGCTCAACGTAATAACCGGAGTCTAGATACCCAACGAAACTAACTGAACCCTGAACGCTCAACGTAATAACCGGAGTCTGGATACCCAACGAAACTGACTGGATTCTGAACACTCAACGTAATAACCGGAGTCTGGATATCCAACGAAACTGAACGGAGCCTGAATGCTCAACATAATAACCGGAGTCTAGATCCTCAACGAAACTGACCGGAGCCTGAACGCTCAACGTAATAACCCAAGTCTGGATACTCAACAAAAATTACCGGAGCCTGAACGCTCAATGTAATAACCGGAGTCTGGATACCCAACGAAACTGACCGGAGCCTGAACGCTAAACGTAATAACCGGAGTCTTGATACCCAACGAAACTGACCGGAGCCTGAACGCTCAACGTAATAACCGGAATCTGGACACTCAACGAAACTGACCGGAGCATGAACGCTCAACCTAATAACCAAAGTCTCGATACTCAACGAAAATGACCGGAGCCGGAACGCTCCACGTAATAACAGGATTCTGGATACCCAATGAAACTGACCGGAGCCTGAATGCTCAACGTAATAACCGGAGTCTTGATACCCAACAAAACTTACCAGAGCCTGAACGCTCAACGTAATAACCGGAGTCTGGATATTAAACGAAAATGACCGGAGCCTGAACGCTCAACGTAATAACCGGTGTCTAGATACCCAACGAAACTAACCGAACCCTGAACGCTCAACGTGATAACCGGAGTCTGGATACCCAATGAAACTGACCGGAGTCTGAATGCTCAACGTAATAACCGGAGTCTGGATACCTAACGAAACTGACCGGAGCCTGAACGCTCAACGTAATAACCGGAGTTTTGATACCCAATTAAACTGACCGGAGCCTGAATGCTCAACGTAATAACCGGAGTCTGGATACTCAACGAAAATGACTGGAGCCTGAATGCTCAACGTAATAACCGGAGACTGGATACCCAACGAAACTGACCGGAGCCTGAACACTTAACGAAATAACAGGAGCCTAAACGCTCGACGTAATAACCGGAGTCTGGATACTCAACGAAAATAAACGGAGCCTGAACGCTGAACGTAATAACCGGATTCTGGATACCCAACGAAACTGACCGGAGCCTGAACGCCCAACGTAATAACCGGAGTTTTGATACCCAATTAAACTGACCGGTGCCTGAACGCTCAACGTAATAACCGGAGTCTGGATACTCAACGAAAATGACTGGAGCCTGAATGCTCAACGTAATAACCGGAGTCTGGATACCCAACGAAACTGACCGGAGCCTGAACACTCAACGTAATAACCAGAGTCTGGATACCCAACAAAACTGATCGGAGCCTGAACGCTCGACGTAATAACCGGATCCTGAACACTCGACGTATTAACCAGAGTCTGGATACTCAACGAAAATGACCGGAGCCTGAACGCTCAACGTAATAACCGGAGTCTAGATACCCAACGAAACTAACCGAACCCTGAATGCTCAACATAATAATCGGAGTCTGGATATCCAACGAAACTGACCGGAGTCTGAACGCTCAACGTAATAACCGGAGTCTGGATACCCAACGAAACTAAACGCTCAACATAATAACCGGAGTCTGGATACCCAACGAAACTGACCAGAGCCTGAAAGCTCGACGTAATAACCGGAGCCTAAACGCTCGACGTAATAACCGGAGTCTGGATACTCAACGAAAATGACTGGAGCCTGAATGCTCAACGTAATAACCGGAGTCTAGATACCCTACGAAACTAACTGAACCCTGAACGCTCAACGTAATAACCGGAGTCTGGATACCCAACGAAACTGACTGGAGTCTGAACACTCAACGTAATAACCGGAGTCTGGATATCCAACGAAACTGAACGGAGCCTGAATGCTCAACATAATAACCGGAGTCTAGATCCTCAACGAAACTGACCGGAGCCTGAACGCTCAACGTAATAACCCAAGTCTGGATACTCAACAAAAATTACCGGAGCCTGAACGCTCAATGTAATAACCGGAGTCTGGATACCCAACGAAACTGACCGGAGCCTGAACGCTAAACGTAATAACCGGAGTCTTGATACCCAACGAAACTGACCGGAGCCTGAACGCTCAACGTAATAACCGGAATCTGGACACTCAACGAAACTGACCGGAGCATGAACGCTCAACCTAATAACCAAAGTCTCGATACTCAACGAAAATGACCGGAGCCGGAACGCTCCACGTAATAACAGGATTCTGGATACCCAATGAAACTGACCGGAGCCTGAATGCTCAACGTAATAACCGGAGTCTTGATACCCAACAAAACTGACCGGAGCCTGAACGCTCAACGTAATAACCGGAGTCTGGATATTAAACGAAAATGACCGGAGCCTGAACGCTCAACGTAATAACCGGTGTCTAGATACCCAACGAAACTAACCGAACCCTGAACGCTCAACGTGATAACCGGAGTCTTGATACCCAATGAAACTGACCGGAGTCTGAATGCTCAACGTAATAACCGGAGTCTGGATACCTAACGAAACTGACCGGAGCCTGAACGCTCAACATAATAACCGGAGTTTTGATACCCAATTAAACTGACCGGAGCCTGAATGCTCAACGTAATAACCGGAGTCTGGATACTCAACGAAAATGACTGGAGCCTGAATGCTCAACGTAATAACCGGAGACTGGATACCCAACGAAATTGACCGGAGCCTGAACACTTAACGTAATAACAGGAGCCTAAACGCTCGACGTAATAACCGGAGTCTGGATACTCAACGAAAATAACCGGAGCCTGAACGCTGAACGTAATAACCGGATTCTGGATACCCAACGAAACTGACCGGAGCCTGAACGCCCAACGTAATAACCGGAGTTTTGATACCCAATTAAACTGACCGGTGCCTGAACGCTCAACGTAATAACCGGAGTCTGGATACTCAACGAAAATGACTGGAGCCTGAATGCTCAACGTAATAACCGGTGTCTGGATACCCAACGAAACTGACCGGAGCCTGAACACTCAACGTAATAACCGGAGTCTGGATACCCAACAAAACTGATCAGAGCCTGAACGCTCGACGTAATAACCGGATCCTGAACACTCGACGTATTAACCAGAGTCTGGATACTCAACGAAAATGACCGGAGCCTGAACGCTCAACGTAATAACCGGAGTCTAGATACCCAACGAAACTAACCGAACCCTGAATGCTCAACATAATAACCGGAGTCTGGATACCCAACGAAACTGACCGGAGTCTGAACGCTCAACGTAATAACCGGAGTCTGGATACCCAACGAAACTAAATGCTCAACATAATAACCGGAGTCTGGATACCCAACGAAACTGACCAGAGCCTGAAAGCTCGACGTAATAACCGGAGCCTAAACGCTCGACGTAATAACCGGAGTCTGGATACTCAACGAAAATGACTGGAGCCCGAATGCTCAACGTAATAACCGGAGTCTAGATACCCAACGAAACTAACTGAACCCTGAACGCTCAACGTAATAACCGGAGTCTGGATACCCAACGAAACTGACTGGATTCTGAACACTCAACGTAATAACCGGAGTCTGGATATCCAACGAAACTGAACGGAGCCTGAATGCTCAACATAATAACCGGAGTCTAGATCCTCAACGAAACTGACCGGAGCCTGAACGCTCAACGTAATAACCCAAGTCTGGATACTCAACAAAAATTACCGGAGCCTGAACGCTCAATGTAATAACCGTAGTCTGGATACCCAACGAAACTGACCGGAGCCTGAACGCTAAACGTAATAACCGGAGTCTTGATACCCAACGAAACTGACCGGAGCCTGAACGCTCAACGTAATAACCGGAATCTGGACACTCAACGAAACTGACCGGAGCATGAACGCTCAACCTAATAACCAAAGTCTCGATACTCAACGAAAATGATCGGAGCCGGAACGCTCCACGTAATAACAGGATTCTGGATACCCAATGAAACTGACCGGAGCCTGAATGCTCAACGTAATAACCGGAGTCTTGATACCCAACAAAACTGACCGGAGCCTGAACGCTCAACGTAATAACCGGAGTCTGGATATTAAACGAAAATGACCGGAGCCTGAACGCTCAACGTAATAACCGGTGTCTAGATACCCAACGAAACTAACCGAACCCTGAACGCTCAACGTGATAACCGGAGTCTGGATACCCAATGAAACTGACCGGAGTCTGAATGCTCAACGTAATAACCGGAGTCTGGATACCTAACGAAACTGACCGGAGCCTGAACGCTCAACGTAATAACCGGAGTTTTGATACCCAATTAAACTGACCGGAGCCTGAATGCTCAACGTAATAACCGGAGTCTGGATACTCAACGAAAATGACTGGAGCCTGAATGCTCAACGTAATAACCGGAGACTGGATACCCAACGAAACTGACCGGAGCCTGAACACTTAACGTAATAACAGGAGCCTAAACGCTCGACGTAATAACAGGAGTCTGGATACTCAACGAAAATAACCGGAGTCTGGATACTCAACGTAATAACCGGAGTCTGGATATTAAATGAAAATGACCGGAGCCTGAACGCTCAACGTAATAACCGGTGTCTGGATACCCAACAAAACTGACCGGAGTCTGAACACTCAACGTAATAACCGGAGTCTGGATACCCAACGAAACTGACCGGAGTCTGAATGCTCAACGTAATAACCGGAGTCTGGATACCCAACGAAATTGACCAGAGCCTGAACGCTCAACGTAATAACCGGAGTTTTGATACCCAATTAAACTGACCGAATCCTGAATGCTCAACGTAATAACCGGAGTCTGGATACTCAACGAAAATAACTGGAGCCTGAATGCTCAACGTAATAACCGGAGACTGGATACCCAACGAAACTGACCGGAGCCTGAACACTCAACGTAATAACCGGAGTCTGGATACCCAACAAAACTGACCGTAGCCTGAACGCTCGACGTAATTATAGGATCCTGAACACTCGGCGTAATAACCAGAGTCTTGATACTCAACGAAAATGACCGGAGCCTAAACGCTCAATGTAATAACCGTAGTCTAGATACCCAACGAAACTAACCGAACCCTGAACGCTCAACGTAATAACCGGAGTCTGGATACCCAACGAAACTGACCGGAGTCTGAACGCTCAACGTAATAACCGGAGTCTGGACACCCAACGAAACTAAACACTCAACATAATAACCGGAGTCTGGATACTCAACGAAACAGACCGGAGCCTGAACGCTCAACCTAATAACCACAGTCTGGATACGCAACGAAAATGACCAGAGCCTGAACGCTCAACGTAATAACCGGAGTCTGGATACCCAACGAAACTGATCGGAGCCTGAACGCTCAACGTAATAACCGGAATCTGGATACTCAACGAAACTGACCGGAGCCTGAACGCTCAACCTAATAACCAATGTCTCGATACTCAACGAAAATGACCCGAGCCTGAACGCTCAACGTAATAACCGGATTCTAGATACTGAACGAAACTGACCAGAGCCTGAACGCTCAATGTAATAACCAGAGTGTTTATACCCAACGAAACTGACCGGAGCCTGAACGCTAAACGTAATAACCGGAGTCTGGATACTAAACGAAAATGAACGGAGCCTGAACGCTCAACGTAATAACCGGAGTCTGGATACTCAACGAAAATGACTGGAGCCTGAATGCTTAACGTAATAACCGGAGTCTGGACACCCCATGAAACTGACCGGAGCCTGAATACTCAACGTAATAACCGGAGTCTGCATACCCAACAAAACTGACCGGAGCCTGAACGCTCAACGTAATAACCGGAGTCTGGATACCCAACGAAACTGACCGGAGCCTGAACGCTCAACGTGATAACCGGAGTCTTGATACCCAACGAAACTGACCGGAGCCTGAACGCTCAACGTAATAACCGAAATCTGGATACTCAACGAAACTGACCGGAGCCTGAACGCCCAACCTAATAACCAAAGTCTCGATACTCAACGAAAATGTCCGGAGCCTGAACTTTCAACGCAATAACCATATTCTGGATACCCAACGAAACTGACCGGAGCCTGAATGCTCAACGTAATAACCGGAGTCTTGATACCCAACGAAACTGATCGGAGCCTAAACACTCAACGTAATAACCGGAGTCTGGATACTAAACAAAAATGAACGGAGCCTGAACGCTCAATGTAATAACCGGAGTCTGGATACTCACCGAAAATGACCGGAGCCTTAATGCTCAACGTAATAACCGGAGTCTGGATACCCAACGAAACTGACCGGAGCCTGAACGCTCGACATAGTAACCGGAGCCTGAACGCTCGACGTAATAACCGGAGTCTGGATACTCAACGAAAATGACCAGGGCCTAAATGCTCTACGTAATAACCGGAGTCTAGATACCCAAAGAAACTAACCGAACCCTGAACGCTCAACGTAATAACCAGAGTCTGGATACCCAACGAAACTGACCGGAGTCTGAACGCTCAAGGTAATAACCGGAGTCTGGATACCCAATGAAACTGAAAGGAGCCTGAACGCTCAACATAATAACCGGAGTCTGGATACTCAACGAAACTTACAGGAGACTGAACGCTCAATGTAATAACCAGAGTCTGGATACTCAAAGAAAATGAGCGGAGCCTGAACGCTCAACGTAATAACCGGAGTCTGGATACCAAACAAAACTGACCGGAGCCTAAATGCTCAACGTAATAACCAGAGTCTTGATACCCAACGAAACTGACCGGAGCCTGAACGCTCTACGTAATAACCGGAATATGGATACTCAACGAAACTGACCGGAGCCTGAACGCTCAACCTAATAACCAAAGTCTCGATACTCAACGAAAATGACCGGAGCCTGAACGCTCAACGTAATAACCGGATTCTGGATACCCAACGAAACTGACCGGATCCTGAACACTCAACGTAATAACCGGAGTTTTGATACCCAATTAAACTGACTGGAGCCTGAACGCTCAACATAATAACCGGAGTCTGGATACTCAACGAAAATGACTGGAGCCTGAATGCTCAACGTAATAACCGGAGTCTGGATACCCAACGAAACTGACCGGAGCCTGAACACTCAACGTATTAACCGGAGTCTGGATACCCAACAAAACTGACCGGAGCCTGAACGCTCGACGTAATAACCGGATCCTGAACACTCGACGTAATAACCAGAGTCTGGATACTCAACGAAAATGACCGGAGCCTGAACGCTCAACATAATAACCGGAGTCTAGATACCCAACGAAACTAACCGAACCCTGAACGCTCAACGTAATAACCGGAGTCTGGATACCCAACGAAACTGACCGGGGTCTGAACGCTCAACGTAATAACCGGAGTCTGGATACCCAACGAAACTAAACGCTCAACATAATAACCAGAGTCTGGATACTCAACGAAACAGACCAGAGCCTGAACGCTCAACCTAATAACCACAGTCTCGATACGCAACGAAAATGAACAGAGCCTGAACGCTCAACGTAATAACCGGAGTCTGGATACCGAACGAAACTGACCGGAGCCTGAACGCTCAACGTAATAACCGGAGTCTTGATACCCAACGAAACTGACCGGAGCCTGAACGCTCAACGTAATAACCAGAGTCTGGATACTAAACGAAAATGAACGGAGCCTGAATGCTCAACGTAATAACCGGAGTCTGGAGACTCAACGAAAATGACTGGAGCCTTAATGCTCAACGTAATAACCGGAGTCTGGATACCCAACGAAACTGACCGGAGCCTGAACACTCAACGTAATAACCGGAGTCTGCATACCCAACAAAACTGACCGGAGCCTGAACGCTCGACGTAATAACCGGAGCCTGAACGCTCGACGTAATAACCGGAGTCTGGATACCCAACGAAACTGACCGGAGCCTGAACGCTCAACGTAATAACCGGAGTCTTGATACCCAACGAAACTGACCGGAGCCTGAACGCTCAACGTAATAACCGGAATCTGGATACTCAACGAAACTGACCGGAGCCTGAACGCACAACCTAATAACCAAAGTCTCGATACTCAACGAAAATGTCCAGAGCCTGAACGCTCAACGCAATAACCAGATTCTGGATACCCAACGAAACTGATCGGAGCCTGAACGCTCAACGTAATAACCGGAGTCTGGATACTAAACAAAAATAAACGGAGCCTGAATGCTCAATGTAATAACCGGAGTCTGGATACTCAACGAAAATGACCGGAGCCTTAATGCTCAACGTAATAACCGGAGTCTGGATACCCAACGAAACTGACCGGAGCCTGAACGCTCGACGTAATAACCGGAGCCTGAACGCTCGACGTAATAACCGGAGTCTGGATACTCAACGAAAATGACTGGAGCCTGAATGCTCAACGTAATAACCGGAGTCTGGACACCCCATGAAACTGACTGGAGCCTAAACACTCAACGTAATAACCGGAGTCTGGATACCCAACGAAACTGACCGGAGTCTGAACGCTCAACGTAATAACCGGAGTTTGGATACCCAACGAAACTGAAAGGAGCCTGAACGCTCAACATAATCACCGGAGTCTGGACACTCAACGAAACTGACCGGAGCCTGAACGCTCAATGTAATAACCAGAGTCTGGATACTCAAAGAAAATGAGCGAAGCCTGAACACTCAACGTAATAACCGGAGTCTGGATACCCAACGAAACTGACCGGAGCCTGAACGCTCAACGTAATAATCGTAATCTGGATACTCAACGAAACTGACCGGAGCCTGAACGCTCAACCTAATAACCAAAGTCTCGATACTCAACGAAAATGACCGGAGCCTGAACGCTCAACGTAATAACCGGATTCTGGATACCCAACGAAACTGACCGGAGCCTGAACGCTCAACGTAATAACCAGAGTTTTGATACCCAATTAAACTGACCGGAGCCTGAACGCTCAACGTAATAACCAGAGTCTGGATACTCAACGAAAATGACTGGAGCCTGAATGCTCAACGTAATAACCGGAGTCTGGATACCCAACGAAACTGACCGGAGCCTGAACACTCAACGTAATAACCGGAGTCTGAATACCCAACAAAACTGACCGGAGCCTGAACGCTCGATGTAATAACCAGATCCTGAACACTCGATGTAATAACCAGAGTCTGGATACTCAACGAAAATGACCGGAGCCTGAACGCTCAACGTAATAACCGGAGTCTAGATACACAACGAAACTAACCGAACCCTGAACGCTCAACGTAATAACCGGAGTCTGGATACCCAACGAAACTGACCGGAGTCTGAACGCTCAACGTAATAACCGGAGTCTGGATACCCAACGAAACTAAACGCTCAACATAATAACCGGAGTCTGGATACTCAACGAAACAGACCGGAGCCTGAACGCTCAACCTAATAACCACAGTCTGGATACGCAACGAAAATGACCAGAGCCTGAATGCTCAACGTAATAACCGGAGTCTGGATACCCAACGAAACTGACCGGAGCCTGAACGCTCAATGTAATAATCGGAGTCTTGATACCCAACGAAACTGACCGGAGCCTGAACGCTCAACGTAATAACCGGAATCTGGATACTCAACGAATCTGACCAGAGCCTGAACGCTCAACCTAATAACCATAGTCTCGATACTCAACGAAAATGACCGGAGCCTGAACGCTTAACGTAATAACCGGATTCTAGATACTGAACGAAACTGATCGGAGCCTGAACGCTCAACATAATAACCAGAGTCTTTATACCCAACGAAACTGACCGGAGCTTGAACGCTCAACGTAATAACCGGAGTCTGGATACTAAACGAAAATGAACGGAGCCTGAACGCTCAACGTAATAACCGGAGTCTGGAGACTCAACGAAAATGACTGGAGCCTTAATGCTCAACGTAATAACCGGAGTCTGGATACCCAACGAAACTGACCGGAGCCTGAACGCTCAACGTAATAACCGGAGTCTTGATACCCAACGAAACTGACCGGAGCCTGAACGCTCAACGTAATAACCGGAATCTGGATACTCAACGAAACTGACCGGAGCCTGAACGCACAACCTAATAACCAAAGTCTCGATACTCAACGAAAATGTCCAGAGCCTGAACGCTCAACGCAATAACCAGATTCTGGATACCCAACGAAACTGATCGGAGCCTGAACGCTCAACGTAATAACCGGAGTCTGGATACTAAACAAAAATAAACGGAGCCTGAATGCTCAATGTAATAACCGGAGTCTGGATACTCAACGAAAATGACCGGAGCCTTAATGCTCAACGTAATAACCGGAGTCTGGATACCCAACGAAACTGACCGGAGCCTGAACGCTCGACGTAATAACCGGAGCCTGAACGCTCGACGTAATAACCGGAGTCTGGATACTCAACGAAAATGACTGGAGCCTGAATGCTCAACGTAATAACCGGAGTCTGGACACCCCATGAAACTGACTGGAGCCTAAACACTCAACGTAATAACCGGAGTCTGGATACCCAACGAAACTGACCGGAGTCTGAACGCTCAACGTAATAACCGGAGTTTGGATACCCAACGAAACTGAAAGGAGCCTGAACGCTCAACATAATCACCGGAGTCTGGACACTCAACGAAACTGACCGGAGCCTGAACGCTCAATGTAATAACCAGAGTCTGGATACTCAAAGAAAATGAGCGAAGCCTGAACACTCAACGTAATAACCGGAGTCTGGATACCCAACGAAACTGACCGGAGCCTGAACGCTCAACGTAATAATCGTAATCTGGATACTCAACGAAACTGACCGGAGCCTGAACGCTCAACCTAATAACCAAAGTCTCGATACTCAACGAAAATGACCGGAGCCTGAACGCTCAACGTAATAACCGGATTCTGGATACCCAACAAAACTGACCGGAGCCTGAACGCTCAACGTAATAACCAGAGTTTTGATACCCAATTAAACTGACCGGAGCCTGAACGCTCAACGTAATAACCGGAGTCTGGATACTCAACGAAAATGACTGGAGCCTGAATGCTCAACGTAATAACCGGAGTCTGGATACCCAACGAAACTGACCGGAGCCTGAACACTCAACGTAATAACCGGGGTCTGAATACCCAACAAAACTGACCGGAGCCTGAACGCTCGATGTAATAACCAGATCCTGAACACTCGATGTAATAACCAGAGTCTGGATACTCAACGAAAATGACCGGAGCCTGAACGCTCAACGTAATAACCGGAGTCTAGATACACAACGAAACTAACCGAACCCTGAACGCTCAACGTAATAACCGGAGTCTGGATACCCAACGAAACTGACCGGAGTCTGAACGCTCAACGTAATAACCGGAGTCTGGATACCCAACGAAACTAAACGCTCAACATAATAACCGGAGTCTGGATACTCAACGAAACAGACCGGAGCCTGAACGCTCAACCTAATAACCACAGTCTGGATACGCAACGAAAATGACCAGAGCCTGAATGCTCAACGTAATAACCGGAGTCTGGATACCCAACGAAACTGACCGGAGCCTGAACGCTCAATGTAATAATCGGAGTCTTGATACCCAACAAAACTGACCGGAGCCTGAACGCTCAACGTAATAACCGGAATCTGGATACTCAACGAATCTGACCAGAGCCTGAACGCTCAACCTAATAACCATAGTCTCGATACTCAACGAAAATGACCGGAGCCTGAACGCTTAACGTAATAACCGGATTCTAGATACTGAACGAAACTGATCGGAGCCTGAACGCTCAACATAATAACCAGAGTCTTTATACCCAACGAAACTGACCGGAGCTTAAACGCTCAACGTAATAACCGGAGTCTGGATACTAAACGAAAATGAACGGAGCCTGAACGCTCAACGTAATAACCGGAGTCTGGAGACTCAACGAAAATGACTGGAGCCTTAATGCTCAACGTAATAACCGGAGTCTGGATACCCAACGAAACTGACCGGAGCCTGAACACTCAACGTAATAACCGGAGTCTGCATACCCAACAAAACTGACCGGAGCCTGAACGCTCGACGTAATAACCGGAGCCTGAACGCTCGACGTAATAACCGGAGTCTGGATACCCAACGAAACTGACCGGAGCCTGAACGCTCAACGTAATAACCGGATCCTGAACGCTCGACGTAATAATCGGATCCTGAACACTCGATGTAATAACCAGAGTCTGGATACTCAACGAAAATGACCGGAGCCTGAACGCTCAACGTAATAACCGGAGTCTAGATACCCAACGAAACTACCCGAACCCTGAACGCTCAACGCAATAACCAGATTCTGGATACCCAACGAAACTGACCGGAGCCTGAACGCTCAACGTAATAACCGGAGTATTGATACCCAACGAAACTGATCGGAGCCTGAACGCTCAACGTAATAACCGGAGTCTGGATACTAAACAAAAATGACCGGAGCCTTAATGCTCAACGTAATAACCGGAGTCTGGATACCCAACGAAACTGACCGGAGCCTGAACGCTCGATGTAATAACCGGAGCCTGAACGCTCGACGTAATAACCGGAGTCTGGATACTCAACGAAAATGACTGGAGCCTGAATGCTCAACGTAATAACCGGAGTCTGGACACCCCATGAAACTGACCGGAGCCTGAACACTCAACGTAATAACCGGAGTCTGGATACCCAACGAAACTGACCGGAGTCTGAACGCTCAACGTAATAACCGGATTCTGGATACCCAACGAAACTGAAAGGAGCCTGAACGCTCAACATAATAACCGGAGTCTGGACACTCAACGAAACTGACCGGAGCCTGAACGCTCAATGTAATAACCAGAGTCTGGATACTCAAAGAAAATGAGCGGAGCCTGAACACTCAACGTAATAACCGGAGTCTGGATAGCCAACGAAACTGACCGGAGCTTGAACGCTCAACGTAATAACCGGAATCTGGATACTCAACGAAACTGACCAGAGCCTGAATGCTCAACCTAATAACCAAAGTCTCGATACTCAACGAAAATGACCGGAGCCTGAACGCTCAACGTAATAACCGGATTCTGGATACCCAACGAAACTGACCGGAGCCTGAATGCTCAACGTAATAACCGGAGTTTTGATACCCAATTAAACTGACCGGAGCCTGAACGCTCAACGTAATAACCAGAGTCTGGATACTCAACGAAAATGACTGGAGCCTGAATGCTCAACGTAATAACCGGAGTCTGGATACCCAACGAAACTGACCGGAGCCTGAACACTCAACGTAATAACTGGAGTCTGAATACCCAACAAAACTGACCGGAGCCTGAACGCTAGACGTAATAACCGGATCCTGAACACTCGATGTAATAACCAGAGTCTGGATACTCAACGAAAATGACCGGAGCCTGAACGCTCAACGTAATAACCGGAGTCTAGATACCCAACGAAACTAACCGAACCCTGAATGCTCAACGTAATAACCGGAGTCTGGATACCCAACAAAACTAACCGGAGTTTGAACGCTCAACGTAATAACCGGAGTCTGGATACCCAACGAAACTAAACGCTCAACATAATAACCGCAGTCTGGATACTCAACGAAACTGACCGGAGCCTGAACGCTCAACTTAATAACCAGAATCTGGATACGCAACGAAAATGACCGGAGCCTGAACGATCAACGTAATAACCGGAGTCTGGATAGCCAACGAAACTGACCGGAGCCTGAACGCTCAACGTAATAACCAGAGTCTTAATACCCAACGAAACTGACCAGAGCCTGAACGCTCAACGTAATAACCGGAATCTGGATACTCAACGAAACTGACCGGAGCCTGAAGGCTCAACCTAATAACCAAAGTCTCGATACTCAACGAAAATGACCGGAGCCTGAACGCCCAACGTAATAACCGGATTCTAGATACCGAACGAAACTGACCGGAGCCTGAACGCTCAACGTAATAACCAGAGTCTGGATACTAAACGAAAATGAACGGAGCCTGAACGCTCAACGTAATAACCGGAGTCTGGATACTCAACGAAAATGACTGGAGCCTGAATGCTCAACGTAATAACCGGAGTCTGGACACCCCATGAAACTGACCGGAGCCTGAACACTCAACGTAATAACCGGAGTCTGCATACCCAACAAAACTGACCGGAGCCTGAACGCTCAACGTAATAACTGGAGCCTGAACGCTTGACGTAATAACCGGAGTCTGGATACCCAACGAAATTGACCGGAGCCTGAACGCTCAACATAATAACCGAAGTCTTGATACCCAACGAAACTTACCGGAGCCTGAACGCTCAACGTAATAACCGGAATCTGGATACTCAACGAAACTGACCGGAGCCTGAACGCACAACCTAATAACCAAAGTCTCGATACTCAACGAAAATGTCCAGAGCATGAACGCTCAACGCAATAACCAGATTCTGGATACCCAACGAAACTGACCGGAGCCTGAACGCTCAACGTAATAACCGGAGTCTTGATACCCAACGAAACTGATCGGAGCCTGAACGCTCAACGTAATAACCAGAGTCTGGATACTAAACAAAAATGAACGGAGCCTGAACGCTCAATGTAATAACCGGAGTCTGGATACTCAACGAAAATGACCGGAGCCTTAATGCTCAACGTAATAACCGGAGTCTGGATACCCAATGAAACTGACCGGAGCCTGAACGCTCGACGTAATAACCGGAGCCTGAATGCTCGACGTAATAACCGGAGTCTGGATACTCAACGAAAATGACTGGAGCCTGAATGCTCAACGTAATAAACGGAGTCTGGATACCCAACGAAACTGACCGGAGTCTTAACGCTCAACGTAATAACCAGAGTCTGGATACCCAACGAAACTGAAAGGAGCCTGAACGCTCAACATAATAACCGGAGTCTGGACACTCAATGAAACTGACCAGAGCCTGAACGCTCAATGTAATAACCAGAGTCTGGATACTCAAAGAAAATGAGCGGAGCCTTAACACTCAACGTAATAACCGGAGTCTGGATACCCAACGAAACTGACCGGAGCCTGAACGCTCAACATAATAACCGGAATCTGGATACTCAACGAAACTGACCGGAGCCTGAACGCTCAACCTAATAACCAAAGTCTCGATACTCAACGAAAATGACCGGAGCCTGAACGCTCAACGTAATAACCGGATTCTGGATACCCAACGAAACTGACCGGAGCCTGAACGCTCAACGTAATAACCGGAGTTTTGATACCCAATTAAACTGACCGGAGCCTGAACGCTCAACGTAATAACCGGAGTCTGGATACTCAACGAAAATGACTGGAGCCTGAATGCTCAACCTAATAACCGGAGTCTGGATACCCAACGAAACTGACCGGAGCCTGAACACTCAACGTAATAACCGGAGTCTGAATACCCAACAAAACTGACCGGAGCCTGAACGCTCGACGTAATAACTGGATCCTGAACACTCGATGTAATAACCAGAGTATGGATACTCAACGAAAATGACCGGAGCCTGAACGCTCAACGTAATAACCGGAGTCTAGATACCCAACGAAACTAACCGAACCCTGAATGCTCAACGTAATAACCGGAGTCTGGATACCCAACGAAACTGACCGGAGTCTGAACGCTCAACGTAATAATCGGAGTCTGGATACCCAACGAAACTAAACGCTCAACATAATAACCGGAGTATGGATACTCAACGAAACTGACCGGAGCCTGAACGCTCAACTTAATAACCAAAGTCTGGATACGCAACGAAAATGACCGGAGCCTGAACGATCAACGTAATAACCGGAGTCTGGATACCCAACGAAACTGACTGGAGCCTGAACGCTCAACGTAATAACCGGAGTCTTAATACCCAACGAAACTGACCAGAGCCTGAACGCTCAACGTAATAACCGAAATCTGGATACTCAACGAAACTGACCGGAGCCTGAAGGCTCAACCTAATAACCAAACTCTCGATACTCAACGAAAATGACCGGAGCCTGAACGCTCAACGTAATAACCGGATTCTAGATACCGAACGAAACTGACCGGAGCCTGAACACTCAACGTAATAACCGGAGTCTGGATACTAAACGAAAATGAACGGAGCCTGAACGCTCAACGTAATAACCGGAGTCTGGATACTCAACGAAAATGACTGGAGCCTGAATGCTCAACGTAATAATCGTAGTCTGGACACCCCATGAAACTGACCGGAGCCTGAACACTCAACGTAATAACCGGAGTCTGGATACTAAACAAAAATGAATGGAGCCTGAACGCTCAATGTAATAACCGGAGTCTGGATACTCAACGAAAATGACCGGAGCCTTAATGCTCAACGTAATAATCGGAGTTTGGATACCCAACGAAACTGACCGGAGACTGAACGCTCGACGTAATAACCGGAGCCTGAACGCTCGACGTAATAACCGGAGTCTGGATACTCAACGAAAATGACCAGAGCCTGAACGCTCAACGTAATAACCGGAGTCTAGATACCCAATGAAACTAACCGAACGTTGAACGCTCAACGTAATAACCAGAGTCTGGATACCCAACGAAACTGACCGGAGTCTGAACGCTCAACGTAATAACCGGAGTCTGGATACCCAACCAAACTGAAAGGAGCCTGAACGCTCAACATAATAACCGGAGTCTGGATACTCAACGAAACTGACCGGAGCCTGAACGCTCAACGTAATAACCAGAGTCTGGATACTCAACAAAAATGACCGGAGCCTGAATGCTCAACGTAATAACCGAAGTCTGGATACCCAACGAAACTGACCGGAGCCTGAACGCTCAACGTAATAACAAAAGTCTTGATACCCAACGAAACTGACCGGAGCCTGAATGCTCAACGTACTAACCGGAATCTGGATACTCAACGAATATGACCGGAGCCTGAACGCTCAACCTAATAACCAAAGTCTCGATACTCAACGAAAATGACCGGAGCCTGAACGCTCAACGCAATAACCGGATTTTGGATACCCAACGAAACTGACCGGAGCCTGAACGCTCAACGTAATAACCGGAGTCTTGATACCCAATGAAACTGACCGGAGCCTGAACGCTCAACGTAATAACCGGAGTCTGGATACTAAACGAAAATAAACGGAGCCTGAACGCTCAATGTAATAACCAGAATCTGGATACTCAACGAAAATGACTGGAGCCTGAATGCTCAGCGTAATAACCGCAGTTTGGATACCCAACAAAACTGACTGAAGGCTTAACACTCAACGTAATAACCGTCGTCTGGATATCCAATGAAACTGACCGGAGCCTGAACGCTCGACGTAATAACCGGAGCCTAAACGCTCGACGTAATAACCGAAGTCTAGATACTCAACGAAAATGACCGGAGCCTGAACGCTCAACGTAATAACCGGAGTCTAAATCCCCAACGAAACTAACCGAACCCTGAATGCTCAACTTAATAACCAAAGTCTTGATATCCAAAAAAACTGACCGGAGTCTGAACACTCAACGTAATAACCAGAGTCTGGATACCCAACAAAACTGAACGGAGCCTGAACGCTCAACATAATAACCGGAGTCTGGATACTCAACGAAACTGACCAGAGCCTGAACGCTCAACGTAATAACCAGAGTCTAGATACTCAACGAAAATGACCGGAGCCTGAACGCTCAACGTAATAACCGGAGTCTGGATACCCAACGAAACTGACCGGAGCCTGAACGCTCAACGTAATAATTGGAGTCTTGATACCCAACGAAATTGGCCGGAGCCTGAACGCTCAATGCAATAACTGGAATCTGAATACTCAACGAAACTGACCGGAGCCTGAATGCACAACCTAATAACCAAAGTCTCGATACTCAACGAAAATGACAGGAGCCTGAACGCTCAACGTAATAACCGGAATCTGGATACTCAACGAAACTGACCGGAGCCTGAACGCACAACCTAATAACCAAAGTCTCGATACTCAACGAAAATGTCCAGAGCCTGAACGCTCAACGCAATAACCAGATTCTGGATACCCAACGAAACTGACCGGAGCCTGAACGCTCAACGTAATAACCGGAGTCTTGATACCCAACGAAACTGATCGGAGCCTGAACGCTCAACGTAATAACCGGAGTCTGGATACTAAACAAAAATGAACGGAGCCTGAATGCTCAATGTAATAACCGGAGTCTGGATACTCAACGAAAATGACCGGAGCCTTAATGCTCAACGTAATAACCGGAGTCTGGATACCCAACGAAACTGACCGGAGCCTGAACGCTCGACGTAATAACCGGAGCCTGAATGCTCAACGTAATAACTGGAATCTGGATAATCAACGAAAATGACTGGAGCCTGAATGCTCAACGTAATAACCGGAGTCTGGATACCCAACGAAACTGACCGGAGCCTGAACACTCAACGTAATAACCGGAGTCTGGATACCCAACAAAACTGACCGGAGCCTGAACGCTCGACGTAATAACCAGAGCCTAAACGCTCGACGTAATAACCAGAGTCTAGATACTCAACGAAAATGATCGGAGCCTGAACGCTCAACGTAATAACTGGAGTCTAGATACCCAATGAAACTAACCAAACCCTGAACGCTCAACGTAATAACCAGAGTCTGGATACCCAACAAAATTGACCGGAGTCTGAACGCTCAAAGTAATAACCGGAGTCTGGATACCCAATGAAACTGAAAGGAGGCTGAACGCTCAACATAATAACCGGAGTCTGGATACTCAAAGAAACTGACCAGAGCCTGAACGCTCAACATAATAACCAGAGTCTGGATACTCAACAAAAATGACCGGAGCCTGAACGCTCAATGTAATAACCGGAGTCTGGATACCCAACGAAACCGAAAGGAGCCTGAACGCTCAACATAATAACCGGAGTCTGGATACTCAAAGAAACTGACCAGAGCCTGAACGCTCAACATAATAACCAGAGTCTGGATACTCAACGAAACTGACCGGAGCCTGAAAGCTCAACGTAATAACCCGAGTCTGGATACTCAACGAAAATGACCGGAGCCTGAACGCTCAAGGTAATAACCGGAGTCTGGATACCCAACGAAACTGACCGGAGCCTGAACGCTCAACGTAATAACCGGAGTCTTGATACCCAACGAAACTGGCCGGAGCCTGAACGCTCAACGTAATAACCGGATTCTGGATACCCAACAAAACTGACCGGAGCCTGAACGCACAACCTAATAACCAAAGTCTCGATCCCCAACGAAACTTATCGGAGCCTGAACGCTCAACATAATAACCGGAGTCTGGATACTAAATGAAAATGAACGGAGCCTGAACGCTCAACGTAATAACCGGAGTCTGGATACTCAACGAAAATGACCGGAGCCTTAATGCTCAACGTAATAACCGGAGTCTGGATACCCAACGAAACTGACCGGAGCCTGAACGCTCGACGTAATAACCAGAGCCTGAACGCTCAACGCAATAACCGGATTTTGGATACCCAACGAAACTGACCGGAGCCTGAACGTTCAACGTAATAACCGGAGTCTTGATACCCAATGAAACTGACCGGAGCCTGAACGCTCAACGTAATAACCGGAGTCTGGATACTAAACGAAAATAAACGGAGCCTGAACGCTCAATGTAATAACCAGAGTCTGGATACTCAACGAAAATGACTGGAGCCTGAATGCTCAGCGTAATAACCGGAGTTTGGATACCCAACGAAACTGACTGAAGGCTTAACACTCAACGTAATAACCGTCGTCTGGATATCCAATGAAACTGACCGGAGCCTGAACGCTCGACGTAATAACCGGAGCCTAAACGCTCGACGTAATAACCGAAGTCTAGATACTCAACGAAAATGACCGGAGCCTGAACGCTCAACGTAATAACCGGAATCTGGATACTCAACGAAACTGACCAGAGCCTGAACGCACAACCTAATAACCAAAGTCTCGATACTCAACGAAAATGTCCAGAGCCTGAACGCTCAACGCAATAACCAGATTCTGGATACCCAACGAAACTGACCGGAGCCTGAACGCTCAACGTAATAACCGGAGTCTTGATACCCAACGAAACTGATCGGAGCCTGAACGCTCAACGTAATAACCGGAGTCTGGATACTAAACAAAAATGAACGGAGCCTGAATGCTCAATGTAATAACCGGAGTCTGGATACTCAACGAAAATGACCGGAGCCTTAATGCTCAACGTAATAACCGGAGTCTGGATACCCAACGAAACTGACCGGAGCCTGAACGCTCGACGTATTAACCGGAGCCTGAATGCTCAACGTAATAACTGGAATCTGGATACTCAACGAAAATGACTGGAGCCTGAATGCTCAACGTAATAACCGGAGTCTGGATACCCAACGAAACTGACCGGAGCCTGAACACTCAACGTAATAACCGGAGTCTGGATACCCAACGAAACTGACCGGAGCCTGAACGCTCGACGTAATAACCAGAGCCTAAACGCTCGACGTAATAACCAGAGTCTGGATACTCAACGAAAATGACCGGAGCCTGAACGCTCAACGTAATAACTGGAGTCTAGATACCCAATGAAACTAACCAAACCCTGAACGCTCAACGTAATAACCAGAGTCTGGATACCCAACAAAATTGACCGGAGTCTGAACGCTCAACGTAATAACCGGAGTCTGGATACCCAACGAAACTGAAAGGAGGCTGAACGCTCAACATAATAACCGGAGTCTGGATACTCAAAGAAACTGACCAGAGCCTGAACGCTCAACATAATAACCAGAGTCTGGATACTCAACGAAAATGACCGGAGCCTGAACGCTCAACGTAATAACCGGAGTCTGGATACCCAACGAAACCGAAAGGAGCCTGAACGCTCAACATAATAACCGGAGTCTGGATACTCAAAGAAACTGACCAGAGCCTGAACGCTCAACATAATAACCAGAGTCTGGATACTCAACGAAACTGACCGGAGCCTGAAAGCTCAACGTAATAACCCGAGTCTGGATACTCAACGAAAATGACCGGAGCCTGAACGCTCAAGGTAATAACCGGAGTCTGGATACCCAACGAAACTGACCGGAGCCTGAACGCTCAACGTAATAACCGGAGTCTTGATACCCAACGAAACTGGCCGGAGCCTGAACGCTCAACGTAATAACTGGATTCTGGATACCCAACAAAACTGACCGGAGCCTGAACGCACAACCTAATAACCAAAGTCTCGATCCCCAACGAAACTTATCGGAGCCTGAACGGTCAACATAATAACCGGAGTCTGGATACTAAATGAAAATGAACGGAGCCTGAACGCTCAACGTAATAACCGGAGTCTGGATACTCAACGAAAATGACCGGAGCCTTAATGCTCAACGTAATAACCGGAGTCTGGATACCCAACGAAACTGACTGGAGCCTAAACGCTCGACGTAATAACCAGAGCCTGAACGCTCGACGTAATAACCGGAGTCTGGATACTCAACGAAAATGACCAGAGCCTGAACGCTCAACGTAATAACCGAAGTCTAGATACCCAATGAAACTAACTGAACCCTGAACACTCAACGTAATAACCAGAGTCTGGATACCCAACTAAACTGACCGGAGTCTGAACGCTCAACGTAATAACCGGAGTCTGGATACCCAACGAAACTGAAAGGAGCCTGAACGCTAAACATAATAACCGAAGTCTGGATACTCAACGAAACTGACCGGAGCCTGTATGCTCAATGTAATAACCAGAGTCTGGATACTCAAAGAAAATGAGCGGAGCCTGAACGCTCAACGTAATAACCGGAGTCTGGATACCCAACGAAACTGACCGGAGCCTGAATGCTCAACGTAATAACCGGAGTCTTGATACCCAACGAAACTGACCGGAGCCTGAACGCTCAACGTAATAACCGGAATCTGGATACTCAACGAAACTTACCGGAGCCAGAACGCTAAACCTAATAACAAAAGACTCGATACTCAACGAAAATGACCGGATCCTGAACGCTCAACGTAAGAACCGGATTCTGGATACCCAACGAAACTGACCGGAGCCTAAAGGCTTAACGTAATAACCGGAGTTTTGATACCCAATTAAACTGACCATAGCCTGAACCCTCAACGTAATAACCGGAGTCTAGATACTCAACGAAAATGACTGGGGCCTGAATGCTCAACGTAATAACCGGAGTCTGGATACCCAACGAAAATGACCGGAGCCTGAACACTCAACGTAATAACCGGAGTCTGGATACCCAACGAAACTGACCGGAGCCTGAACGCTCGACGTAATAACCGGATCCTGAACACTCGACGTAATAACCAGAGTCTGGATACTCAACGAAAATGACCGGAGCCTGAACGCTCAACGTAATAACCGGAGTCTAGATACCCAACGAAACTAACCGAACCCTGAACGCTCAACGTAATAACCGGAGTCTGGATACCCAACGAAACTAAACGCTCAACATAATAACCGGAGTCTGGATACTCAACGAAACTGACCGGAGCCTGAACGCTCAACTTAATAACCAGAGTCTGGATACGCAACGAAAATGACCGGAGCCTGAACGCTCAACGTAATAACCGGAGTCTGGATACCCAATGAAACTGACCGGAGCTTGAACACTCAAAGTAATAACCGGAGTCTTGATACCCAACGAAACTGACCGGAGCCTGAACGCTCAACGTAATAACCGGAATCTGGATACTCAACGAAACTGACTGGAGCCTGAACGCTCAACCGAATAACAAAAGTCTCGATACTCAACGAAAATGACCGGAGCCTGAATGCTCAACGTAATAACCGGATTCTAGATACCGAACGAAACTGACCGGAGCCTGAACGCTCAACGTAATAACCGGAGTCTGGATACCCAACGAAACTGAAAGGAGCCTGAACGCTCAACATAATAACTGGAGTCTGGATACTCAATGAAACTGACTGGAGCCTGAACGCTCAATTTAATAACCAGAGTCTGGATACTCAAAGAAAATGAGCGATGCCTGAACACTCAACGTAATAACCGGAGTCTGGATACCCAACGAAACTGACCGGAGCCTGAATGCTCAACGTAATAACCGGAGTCTTGATACCCAACGAAACTGACCGGAGCCTGAACGTTCAACGTAATAACCGGAATCTGGATACTCAACGAAACTGACCGGAGCCTGAACGCACAACCTAATAACCAAAGTCTCGATACTCTATGAAAATTACCGGAGCCTGAACGCTCAACGTAATAACCGGATTCTGGATACCTAACAAAACTGACCGGAGCCTGAACGCTCAACGTAATAACCGGAGTTTTGATACCCAATTAAACTGACCGGAGCCTGAACGCTCAACGTAATAACCGGAGTCTGGATACTCAACGAAAATGACTGGAGCCTGAATGCTCAACGTAATAACAGGAGTCTGGATACCCAACGAAAATGACCGGAGCCTGAACACTCAACGTAATAACCGGAGTCTGGATACCCAACGAAACTGACCGGAGCCTGAACGCTCGACATAATAACCGGATCCTGAACGCTCGACGTAATAACCAGAGTCTGGATACTCAACGAAAATGACCGGAGCCTGAACGCTCAACGTAATAACCGGACTCTATATACCCAACAAAACTAACTGAACCCTGAACGCTCAACGTATTAACCAGAGTCTGGATACCAAACGAAACTGACCGGAGTCTGAACGCTCAACGTAATAACCGGAGTCTGGATACCCAACGAAACTAAACGCTCAACGTAATAACCGGACTCTGGATACCCAACGAAACTGAAAGGAGCCTGAACGCTCAAGGTAATAACCGAAGTCTTGATACCCAACGAAACTGATCGGAGCCTGAACGCTCAACGTAATAATCGGAGTCTGGATACCCAACGAAACTGACCGGAGCCTGAACGCTCAACGTAATAACCAGAGTCTTGATACCCAACGAAACTGACCGGAGCCTGAACGCTCAACGTAATAACCGAAATCTGGATACTCAACGAAACTGACCGGAGCCTGAACGCTCAACCTAATAACCAAAGTCTAAATACTCAATGAAAAAGACCATAGCCTGAACGCTCAACGTAATAACCGGATTCTAGATACCGAATGAAACTTACCGGAGCTTGAACGCTAAACGTAATAACCGAAGTCTAGATACCCAACGAAACTGAAAGGAGCCTGAACGCTCAACATAATAACCGGAGTCTGGATACTCAACGAAACTGACCGGAGCCTGAACGCTCAATGTAATAACCAGAGTCTGGATACTCAAAGAAAATGAGCGGAGCCTGAACGCTCAATGTAATAACCGGAGTCTGGATACCCAACGAAACTGACTGGAGCCTGAATGCTCAACGTAATAACCGGAGTCTTGATACCCAACGAAACTGACCGGAGCCTGAACGCTCAACGTAATAACCGGAATCTGGATACTCAACGAAAATGACTGGAGCTTGAATGCTCAACGTAATAACCGGAGTCTGGAAACCCAATGAAACTGACCGGAGCCTGAACGCTCAACCTAATAACCAAAGTCTCGATACTCAACGAAAATGACCGGAGCCTGAACGCTTAACGTAATAACCAGATTCTGGATACCCAACGAAACTGACCGGAGCCTGAACGCTCAACATAATAACCGGAGTTTTGATACCCAATTAAACTGACCGGAGCCTGAACGCTCAACGTAATAACCGGAGTCTGGATACTCAACGAAAATGACTGGAGCTTGAATGCTCAACGTAATAACCGGAGTCTGGAAACCCAACGAAACCTACCGGAGCCTGAACACTCAACGTAATAACCGGAGTCTGGATACCCAACGAAACTGACCGGAGCCTGAACGCTCGACGTAATAATCGGATCCTGAACACTCGACGTAAAAACCAGAGTCTGGACACTCAACGAAAATGACCAGAGCCTGAACGCTCAACGTAATAACCGGAGTCTAGATACCCAACGAAACTAACCGAACCCTGAACGCTCAACGTAATAACCGGAGTCTGGATACCCAACGAAACTGACCGGAGTCTGAACACTCAACGTAATAACCGGAGTCTGGATACCCAACGAAACTAAACGCTCAACATAATAACCGGAGTCTGGATACTCAACGAAACTGACCGGAGCCTGATCGCTCAACTTAATAACTAGAGTCTGGATACGCAACAAAAATGATCGGAGCCTGAACGCTCAACGTAATAACCGGAGTCTGGATACCCAACGAAACTGACCGGAGCCTGAACGCTCAATGTAATAACCGGAGTCTTGATACCCAACGAAACTGACCAGAGCCTGAACGCTCAACGTAATAACCGGAATATGGATACTCAACGAAACTGACCGGAGCCTGAACGCTCAACGTAATAACCGGAGTCTTTATACCCAACGAATCTGACCGGAGCCTGAACGCTCAACGTAATAACCGGAGTGTGGATACTAAACGAAAATGAACGGAGCCTGAACGCTCAACGTAATAACCGGAGTCTGGATACTCAACGAAAATGACTGTAGCTTGAATGCTCAACGTAATAACCGGAGTCTGGATACCCCATGAAACTGACCGGAGCCTGAACACTCAACGTAATAACCGGAGTCTGCATACCCAACAAAACTGACCGGAGCCTGAACGCTCAACGTAATAACCGGAGCCTGAATGCTCGACGTAATAACCGGAGTCTGGATAATCAACGAAAATGACCAGAGCCTGAACGCTCAACGTAATAACCGGAGTCTAGATACCCAACGAAACTAACGGAACCCTGAACGCTCAACATAATAACATGAGTATGGATACCCAACGAAACTGACCGGAGTCTGAACGCTCAACGTAATAATCGGAGTCTGGAAACCCAACGAAACTTACCGGAGCCTGAACGCTCAACGTAATAACCAGAGTCTGGATACTCAAAGAAAATGAGCGGAGCCTGAACGCTCAACGTAATAACCGGACTCTGGATACCCAACGAAACTGAAAGGAGCCTGAACGCTCAAGGTAATAACCGGAGTCTTGATACCCAACGAAACTGATCGGAGCCTGAACGCTCAACGTAATAATCGGAGTCTGGATACCCAACGAAACTGACCGGAGCCTGAACGCTCAACGTAATAACCAGAGTCTTGATACCCAACGAAACTGACCGGAGCCTGAACGCTCAACGTAATAACCGAAATCTGGATACTTAACGAAACTGACCGGAGCCTGAACGCTCACCCTAATAACCAAAGTCTCAATACTCAATGAAAAAGACCAGAGCCTGAACGCTCAACGTAATAACCGGATTCTAGATACCGAATGAAACTTACCGGAGCCTGAACGCTAAACGTAATAACCGAAGTCTAGATACCCAACGAAACTGAAAGGAGCCTGAACGCTCAACATAATAACCGGAGTCTGGATACTCAACGAAACTGACCGGAGCCTGAACGCTCAATGTAATAACCAGAGTCTGGATACTCAAAGAAAATGAGCGGAGCCTGAACGCTCAATGTAATAACCGGAGTCTGGATACCCAACGAAACTGACTGGAGCCTGAATGCTCAACGTAATAACCGGAGTCTTGATACCCAACGAAACTGACCGGAGCCTGAACGCTCAACGTAATAACCGGAATCTGGATACTCAACGAAAATGACTGGAGCTTGAATGCTCAACGTAATAACCGGAGTCTGGAAACCCAACGAAACTGACCGGAGCCTGAACGCTCAACCTAATAACCAAAGTCTCGATACTCAACGAAAATGACCAGAGCCTGAACGCTTAACGTAATAACCAGATTCTGGATACCCAACGAAACTGACCAGAGCCTGAACGCTCAACGTAATAACCGGAATCTGGATACTCAATGAAACTGACTGGAGCCTGAACGCTCAACGTAATAACCGGAGTCTTTATACCCAACGAATCTGACCGGAGCCTGAACGCTCAACGTAATAACCGGAGTGTGGATACTAAACGAAAATGAACGGAGCCTGAATGCTCAACGTAATAACCGGAGTCTGGATACTCAACGAAAATGACTGTAGCCTGAATGCTCAACGTAATAATCGGAGTCTGGATACCCCATGAAACTGACCGGAGCCTGAACACTCAACGTAATAACCGGAGTCTGCATACCCAACAAAACTGACCGGAGCCTGAACGCTCAACGTAATAACCGGAGCCTGAATGCTCGACGTAATAACCGGAGTCTGGATACTCAACGAAAATGACCAGAGCCTGAACGCTCAACGTAATAACCGGAGTCTAGATACCCAACGAAACTAACGGAACCCTGAACGCTCAACATAATAACCAGAGTATGGATACCCAACGAAACTGACCGGAGTCTGAACGCTCAACGTAATAATCGGAGTCTGGAAACCCAACGAAACTTACCGGAGCCTGAACGCTCAACGTAATAACCAGAGTCTGGATACTCAAAGAAAATGAGCGGAGCCTGAACGCTCAACGTAATAATCGGACTCTGGATACCCAACGAAACTGAAAGGAGCCTGAACGCTCAAGGTAATAACCGGAGTCTTGATACCCAACGAAACTGATCGGAGCCTGAACGCTCAACGTAATAATCGGAGTCTGGATACCCAACGAAACTGACCGGAGCCTGAACGCTCAACGTAATAACCAGAGTCTTGATACCCAACGAAACTGACCGGAGCCTAAACGCTCAACGTAATAACCGAAATCTGGATACTCAACGAAACTGACCGGAGCCTAAACGCTCAACCTAATAACCAAAGTCTCAATACTCAATGAAAAAGACCAGAGCCTGAACGCTCAACGTAATAACCGGATTCTAGATACTGAATGAAACTTACCGGAGCTTGAACGCTAAACGTAATAACCGAAGTCTAGATACCCAACGAAACTGAAAGGAGCCTGAACGCTCAACATAATAACCGGAGTCTGGATACTCAACGAAACTGACCGGAGCCTGAACGCTCAATGTAATAACCAGAGTCTGGATACTCAAAGAAAATGAGCGGAGCCTGAACGCTCAATGTAATAACCGGAGTCTGGATACCCAACGAAACTGACTGGAGCCTGAATGCTCAACGTAATAACCGGAGTCTTGATACCCAACGAAACTGACCGGAGCCTGAACGCTCAACGTAATAACCGGAATCTGGATACTCAACGAAAATGACTGGAGCTTGAATGCTCAACGTAATAACCGGAGTCTGGAAACCCAACGAAACTGACCGGAGCCTGAACGCTCAACCTAATCACCAAAGTCTCGATACTCAACGAAAATGACCGGAGCCTGAACGCTTAACGTAATAACCAGATTCTGGATACCCAACGAAACTGACCAGAGCCTGGACGCTCAACGTAATAACCGGAATCTGGATACTCAACGAAACTGACTGGAGCCTGAACGCTCAACGTAATAACCGGAGTCTTTATACCCAACGAATCTGACCGGAGCCTGAACGCTCAACGTAATAACCAGAGTGTAGATACTAAACGAAAATGAACGGAGCCTGAACGCTCAACGTAATAACCGGAGTCTGGATACTCAACGAAAATGACTGTAGCCTGAATGCTCAACGTAATAACCGGAGTCTGGATACCCCATGAAACTGAACGGAGCCTGAACACTCAACGTAATAACCGGAGTCTGCATACCCAACAAAACTGACCGGAGCCTGAACGCTCAACGTAATAACCGGAGCCTGAATGCTCGACGTAATAACCGGAGTCTGGATGCTCAACGAAAATGACCAGAGCCTGAACGCTCAACGTAATAACCGGAGTCTAGATACCCAACGAAACTAACGGAACCCTGAACGCTCAACATAATAACCAGAGTATGGATACCCAACGAAACTGACCGGAGTCTGAACGCTCAACGTAATAATCGGAGTCTGGAAACCCAACGAAACTTACCGGAGCCTGAACGCTCAACGTAATAACCAGAGTCTGGATACTCAAAGAAAATGAGCGGAGCCTGAACGCTCAACGTAATAACCGGACTCTGGATACCCAACGAAACTGAAAGGAGCCTGAACGCTCAAGGTAATAACCGGAGTCTTGATACCCAACGAAACTGATCTGAGCCTGAACGCTCAACGTAATAATCGGAGTCTGGATACCCAACGAAACTGACCGGAGCCTGAACGCTCAACGTAATAACCAGAGTCTTGATACCCAACGAAACTGACCGGAGCCTGAACGCTCAACGTAATAACCGAAATCTGGATACTCAACGAAACTGACCGGAGCCTAAACGCTCAACCTAATAACCAAAGTCTCAATACTCAATGAAAAAGACCAGAGCCTGAACGCTCAACGTAATAACCGGATTCTAGATACTGAATGAAACTTACCGGAGCTTGAACGCTAAACGTAATAACCGAAGTCTAGATACCCAACGAAACTGAAAGGAGCCTGAACGCTCAACATAATAACCGGAGTCTGGATACTCAACGAAACTGACCGGAGCCTGAACGCTCAATGTAATAACCAGAGTCTGGATACTCAAAGAAAATGAGCGGAGCCTGAACGCTCAATGTAATAACCGGAGTCTGGATACCCAACGAAACTGACTGGAGCCTGAATGCTCAACGTAATAACCGGAGTCTTGATACCCAACGAAACTGACCGGAGCCTGAACGCTCAACGTAATAACCGGAATCTGGATACTCAACGAAAATGACTGGAGCTTGAATGCTCAACGTAATAACCGGAGTCTGGAAACCCAACGAAACTGACCGGAGCCTGAACGCTCAACCTAATCACCAAAGTCTCGATACTCAACGAAAATGACCGGAGCCTGGACGCTTAACGTAATAACCAGATTCTGGATACCCAACGAAACTGACCAGAGCCTGGACGCTCAACGTAATAACCGGAATCTGGATACTCAACGAAACTGACTGGAGCCTGAACGCTCAACGTAATAACCGGAGTCTTTATACCCAACGAATCTGACCGGAGCCTGAACGCTCAACGTAATAACCAGAGTGTGGATACTAAACGAAAATGAACGGAGCCTGAACGCTCAACGTAATAACCGGAGTCTGGATACTCAACGAAAATGACTGTAGCCTGAATGCTCAACGTAATAACCGGAGTCTGGATACCCCATGAAACTGAACGGAGCCTGAACACTCAACGTAATAACCGGAGTCTGCATACCCAACAAAACTGACCGGAGCCTGAACGCTCAACGTAATAACCGGAGCCTGAATGCTCGACGTAATAACCGGAGTCTGGATACTCAACGAAAATGACCAGAGCCTGAACGCTCAACGTAATAACTGGAGTCTAGATACCCAACGAAACTAACGGAACCCTGAACGCTCAACATAATAACCAGAGTATGGATACCCAACGAAACTGACCGGAGTCTGAACGCTCAACGTAATAATCGGAGTCTGGAAACCCAACGAAACTTACCGGAGCCTGAACGCTCAACGTAATAACCAGAGTCTGGATACTCAAAGAAAATGAGCGGAGCCTGAACGCTCAACGTAATAACCGGACTCTGGATACCCAACGAAACTGAAAGGAGCCTGAACGCTCAAGGTAATAACCGGAGTCTTGATACCCAACGAAACTGATCTGAGCCTGAACGCTCAACGTAATAATCGGAGTCTGGATACCCAACGAAACTGACCGGAGCCTGAACGCTCAACGTAATAACCAGAGTCTTGATACCCAACGAAACTGACCGGAGCCTGAACGCTCAACGTAATAACCGAAATCTGGATACTCAACGAAACTGACCGGAGCCTAAACGCTCAACCTAATAACCAAAGTCTCAATACTCAATGAAAAAGACCAGAGCCTGAACGCTCAACGTAATAACCGGATTCTAGATACTGAATGAAACTTACCGGAGCTTGAACGCTAAACGTAATAACCGAAGTCTAGATACCCAACGAAACTGAAAGGAGCCTGAACGCTCAACATAATAACCGGAGTCTGGATACTCAACGAAACTGACCGGAGCCTGAACGCTCAATGTAATAACCAGAGTCTGGATACTCAAAGAAAATGAGCGGAGCCTGAACGCTCAATGTAATAACCGGAGTCTGGATACCCAACGAAACTGACTGGAGCCTGAATGCTCAACGTAATAACCGGAGTCTTGATACCCAACGAAACTGACCGGAGCCTGAACGCTCAACGTAATAACCGGAATCTGGATACTCAACGAAAATGACTGGAGCTTGAATGCTCAACGTAATAACCGGAGTCTGGAAACCCAACGAAACTGACCGGAGCCTGAACGCTCAACCTAATAACCAAAGTCTCGATACTCAACGAAAATGACCGGAGCCTGAACGCTTAACGTAATAACCAGATTCTGGATACCCAACGAAACTGACCGGAGCCTGAACGCTCAACATAATAACCGGAGTTTTGATACCCAATTAAACTGACCGGAGCCTGAACGCTCAACGTAATAACCGGAGTCTGGATACTCAACGAAAATGACTGGAGCTTGAATGCTCAAATATAATTACCGGAGTCTGGAAACCCAACGAAACTGACCGGAGCCTGAACGCTCAACGTAATAATCGGATCCTGAACACTCGACGTAATAACCAGAGTCTGGATACTCAACGAAAATGTTCAGAGCCTGAACGCTCAACGTAATAACCGGAGTCTAGATACCCAACGAAACTAACCGAACCCTGAACGCTCAACGTAATAACCGGAGTCTGGATACCCAACGAAACTGACCGGAGTCTGAACGCTCAACGTAATAACCGGAGTCTGGATACCCAACGAAACTAAACGCTCAACATAATAACCGGAGTCTGGATACTCAAAGAAACTGACCGGAGCCTGATCGCTCAACTTAATAACCAGAGTCTGGATACGCAACAAAAATGACCGGAGCCTGAACGCTCAACATAATAACCGGAGTCTGGATACCCAACGAAACTGACCGGAGCCTGAACGCTCAATGTAATAACCGGAGTCTTGATACCCAACGAAACTGACCAGAGCCTGAACGCTCAACGTAATAACCGGAATCTGGATACTCAACGAAACTGACCGGAGCCTGAACGCTCAACGTAATAACCGGAGTCTTTATACCCAACGAATCTGACCGGAGCCTGAACGCTCAATGTAATAACCGGAGTGTGGATACTAAACGAAAATGAACGGAGCCTGAACACTCAACGTAATAACCGGAGTCTGGATACTCAACGAAAATGACTGTAGCCTGAATGCTCAACGTAATAACCGGAGTCTGGATACCCCATGAAACTGACCGGAGCCTGAACACTCAACGTAATAACCGGAGTCTGCATACCCAACAAAACTGACCGGAGCCTGAACGCTCAACGTAATAACCGGAGCCTGAATGCTCGACGTAATAACCGGAGTCTGGATACTCAACGAAAATGACCAGAACCTGAACGCTCAACGTAATAACCGGAGTCTAGATACCCAACGAAACTAACGGAACCCTGAACGCTCAACATAATAACCAGAGTATGGATACCCAACGAAACTGACCGGAGTCTGAACGCTTAACGTAATAATCGGAGTCTGGAAACCCAACGAAACTTACCGGAGCCTGAACGCTCAACGTAATAACCAGAGTCTGGATACTCAAAGAAAATGAGCGGAGCCTGAACGCTCAACGTAATAACCGGACTCTGGATACCCAACGAAACTGAACGGAGCCTGAACGCTCAATGTAATAACCGGAGTCTTGATACCCAACGAAACTGACCGGAGCCTAAACGCTCAACGTAATAACCGGAATCTGGACACTCAACGAAACTGACCGGAGCCTGAACGCTCAACCTAATAACCAAAGTCCTGATACTCAACGAAAATGACCGGAGCCTGAACGCTCAACATAATAACCGGATTCTGGATACCCAATGAAACTGACCGGAGCCTGAATGCTCAACGTAATAACCGGAATCTTGATACCCAAATAAACTGACCGGAGCCTGAACGCTCAACGTAATAACCGGAGTCTGGATATTAAACGAAAATGAACGGAGCCTGAACGCTCAACGTAATAACCGGAGTCTAGATACTCAACGAAAATAACTGGAGCCTGAATGCTCAACGTAATAACCGGAGTCTGGATACCCAACGAAACTGACCGGAGCCTGAACACTCAATGTAATAACCGGAATCTGGATACCCAACGAAACTGACCGGAGCCTGAACGCTCGACGTAATAACCGGAGCCCGAACGCTCGACGTAATAACCGGAGTCTGGATACTCAACGAAAATGACCGGAGCCTGAACGCTCAACGTAATAACCAGAGTCTAGATACCCAACGAAACTAACCGAGCCCTGAACGCTCAACGTAATAACCGGAGTCTGGATACCCAACGAAACTGACCGGAGTCTGAACGCTCAACGTAATAACCGGGGTCTGGATACCCAACGAAACTGAAAGGAGCCTGACCGCTCAACATAATAATCGGAGTCTGGATACTCAACGAAACTGACCGGAGCCTGAACGCTCAACGTAATAACCCGAGTCTAGATACTCAACAAAAACGACCGGAGCCTGAACGCTCAACGTAATAACCGGAGTCTGGATACCCAACGAAACTGAACGGAGCCTGAACGCTCAATGTAATAACCGGAGTCTTGATACCCAACGAAACTGACCGGAGCCTGAACGCTTAACGTAATAAACGGAATCTAGATACTCACCGAAAATGACTGGAGCCTGAATGATCAACGTAATAGACGGAGTCTGGATACCTAACGAAACTGACCGGAGCCTGAACGCTCAACGTAATAAGCGGAGTCTAGATACTCAACGAAACTGACCGGAGCCTGAACGATCAATGTAATAACCGGAGTTATGATACTCAACGAAAATGACTGGGTCCTGAACGCTCAACGTAATGACCAGAGTCTGGATACTCAACAAAAATGACCGTAGCCTGAACGCTCAACGTATTGACCGGAGTCTGGATACTCAACAAAAATGATCAGAGCCTAAATGCTCAACGTAATGACTGGAGCCTAGATACTCAACGAAAATGACCGGAGTCTGAACCCTCAACGTAATAACCGGAGTCTGGATACTCAACGAAAATGATCGGAGCCTGAACGCTCAACTTAATAATCGGAGTCTGGATACTCAACAAAAATGACTAGAGCCTGAACGCTCAAAGTAATAATCGGGGTCTGGATACTCAACGAAAATGACTGGAGCTTGAATGCTCAACGTAATAAATAGAGTCTAGATACCCAACGAAACTGACCGGAGCCTGAACACTCAACGTAATAACCGGAGTCTGGATACCCAACGAAACTGACCGGAGCCTGAACACTCGACGTAATAACCGGAGCCTGAACGCTCGACGTAATAACCGGAGTCTGGATACTCAACGAAAATGACCGGAGCCTGAACGCTCAACGTAATAACCGGTGTCTAGATACCCAACGAAACTAACCGAACCCTGAACGCTCAACGTGATAACCGAAGTCTGGATACCCAACGAAACTGACCGGAGTCTGAATGCTCAACGTAATAACCGGAGTCTGGATACCCAACGAAACTGACCGGAGACCGAACGCTCAACGTAATAACCGGAGTCTGGATCCTCAACGAAACTGACCGGAGCCTGAACGCTCAAAGTAATAACCCGATTCTGGATACTCAACGAAAATGGTCGGAGCCTGAACGATCAACGTAATAAGCGGAGTCTGGATACCTAACGAAACTGACCGGAGTCTGAACGCTCAACGTAATAAGCGGAGTCTGGATACTTAACGAAACTGACCGGAGCCTGAACGATCAATGTAATAACCGGAGTTATGATGCTCAACGAAAATGACTGGATCCTGAACCCTCAACGTAATGACCGGAGTCTGAATACTCAACAAAAATGACCGGATCCTGAACGCTCAACGTATTGACCGGAGTCTGGATACTCAACGAAAATGATCGGAGCCTAAACGCTCAACGTAATGACTTGAGTCTGGATACTCAACGAAAATGACCGGAGTCTGAATCCTCAACGTAATAACCGGAGTCTGGATACTCAACGAAAATGATCGGAGCCGGAACGCTCAACTTAAAAACCGGAGTTTGGATAATCAACGAAAATGACCGGAGCCTGAACGCTAAACGTAATAACCGGAGTCTGGATACCCAACAAAACTGAACGGAGCCCGAACGCTCAACGTAATAACCGGAATCTGGATACCCATCGAAAGTCACTGGAGCCTGAATGCTCGACGTAATAACCGGAGCCTGAACGCTCGACGTAATAACCGGAGTCTGGATACTCAACAAAAATGACCGGAGCCTGAACGCTCAATGTAATATTCGGAGTCTAGATACCCAACGAAACTAACCGAACCCTAAACGCTCAACATGATAACCGGAGTCTGGATACCCAACGAAAATGACCGGAGCCCGAACGCTCGACGTAATAACCGGAGTCTGGATACTCAACGAAAATGACCGGAGCCTGAATGCTCAACGTAATAACCGGAGTCTAGATACCCAACGAAACTAACCGAGCCCTAAACGCTCAACGTAATAACCGGAGTCTGGATACCCAACGAAACTGACAGGAGTCTGAACGCTCAACGTAATAACCGGAGTCTGGATACCCAACGAAACTGAAAGGAGCCTGACCGCTCAACATAATAACCGGAGTCTGGATACTTAACGAAACTGACCGGAGCCTGAACGCTCAACGTAATAACCCGAGTCTGGATACTCAACGAAACTGACCGGAGCCTGAACGCTCAACGTAATAACCGGAGTCTTGATACCCAACGAAACTGACCGGAGCCTGAACGCTCAAAGTAATAACCGGAATCTGGATACTCAAAGAAAATGACTGGAGCCTGAACGATCAACGTAATAACCGGAGTCTGGATACCTAACGAAACTGACCGGAGCCTGAACACTCAACGTAATAAGCGGAGTCTAGATACTCAACGAAACTGACCGGAGCCTGAACGATCAATGTAATAACCGGAGTTATGATACTCAACAAAAATGACTGGATCCTGAACGCTCAACGTAATGACCAGAGTCTGGATACTCAACAAAAATGACCGTAGCCTGAACCCTCAACGTATTCACCGGAGTCTGGATACTCAACGAAAATGATCGGAGCCTAAACGCTCAACGTAATGACTGAAGTCTGGATACTCAACGAAAATGACCGGAGTCTGAACCCTCAACGTAATAACCGGAGTCTGGATACTCAACGAAACTGACCGGAGCCTGATCGCTCAACTTAATAACCAGAGTCTGGATACGCAACGAAAATGACCGGAGCCTGAACGCTCAACGTTATAACCGGAGTCTGGATACCCAACGAAACTGACCGGAGCCTGAACGCTCAACGTAATAACCGGAGTCTTGATACCCAACGAAACTGACCAGAGCCTGAACGCTCAACGTAATAACCGGAATCTGGATACTCAACGAAACTGACCGGAGCCTGAACGCTCAACGTAATAACCGGAGTCTTTATACCCAACGAATCTGACCGGAGCCTGAACGCTCAACGTAATAACCGGAGTCTGGATACTAAACGAAAATGAACGGAGCCTGACCGCTCAACATAATAACCGGAGTCTGGATACTCAACGAAACTGACCGGAGCCTGAACACTCAACGTAATAACCCGAGTCTGGATACTCAACGAAAATGACCGGAGCCTGAACGCTCAATGTAATAACCGGAGTCTGGATACCCAACGAAACTGACCGGAGCCTGAACGCTCAACGTAATAACCGGAGTCTTGATACCCAACGAAACTGACCGGAGCCTGAACGCTCAACGTAATAAACGGAATCTAGATACTCACCGAAAATGACTAGAGCCTGAACGATCAACGTAATAGACGGAGTCTGGATACTTAACGAAACTGACCGGAGCCTGAACGCTCAACGTAATAAGCGGAGTCTAGATACTCAATGAAACTGACCGGAGCCTGAACGATCAATGTAATAACCGGAGTTATGATACTCAACGAAAATGACTGCATCCTGAACGCTCAACGTAATGACCAGAGTCTGGATACTCAACAAAAATGACCGTAGCCTGAACGCTCAACGTATTGACCGGAGTCTGGATACTCAACAAAAATGATCGGACCCTAAATGTTCAACGTAATGACTGGAGTCTGGATACTCAACGAAAATGACCGGAATCTGAACCCTCAACGTAATAACCGGAGTCTGGATACTCAACGAAAATGATCGGAGCCTGAACGCTCAACTTAATAACCGGAGTCTGGATACTCAACAAAAATGACCAGAGCCTGAACGCTCAAAGTAATAATCGGGGTCTGGATACTCAACGAAAATGACTGAAGCCTGAATGCTCAACGTAATAAACAGAGTCTAGATACCCAACGAAACTGACCGGAGCCTGAACATCAACGTAATAACCGGAGTCTGGATACCCAACGAAACTGACCGGAGCCTGAACACTCGACGTAATAACCGGAGCCTCAACGCTCGACGTAATAACCGGAGTCTGGATACTCAACGAAAATGACCGGAGCCTGAACGCTCAATGTAATAAGCGGAGTCTGGATACTTAACGAAACTGACCGGAGCCTGAACGATCAATGTAATAACCGAAGTTATGATGCTCAACGAAAATGACTGGATCCTGAACCCTCAACGTAATGACCGGAGTCTGAATACTCAACAAAAATGACCGGATCCTGAACGCTCAACGTATTGACCGGAGTCTGGATACTCAACGAAAATGATCGGAGCCTAAACGCTCAACGTAATGACTTGAGTCTGGATACTCAACGAAAATGACCGGAGTCTGAATCCTCAACGTAATAACCGGAGTCTGGATACTCAACGAAAATGATCGGAGCCGGAACGCTCAACTTAAAAACCGGAGTTTGGATAATCAACGAAAATGACCGGAGCCTGAACACTAAACGTAATAACCGGAGTCTGGATACCCAACAAAACTGAACGGAGCCCGAACGCTCAACGTAATAACCGGAATCTGGATACCCATCGAAAGTCACTGGAGCCTGAACGCTCGACGTAATAACCGGAGCCTGAACGCTCGACGTAATAACCGGAGTCTGGATACTCAACAAAAATGACCGGAGCCTGAACGCTCAATGTAATATTCGGAGTCTAGATACCCAACGAAACTAACCGAACCCTAAACGCTCAACATGATAACCGGAGTCTGGATACCCAACGAAAATGACCGGAGCCCGAACGCTCGACGTAATAACCGGAGTCTGGATACTCAACGAAAATGACCGGAGCCTGAATGCTCAACGTAATAACCGGAGTCTAGATACCCAACAAAACTAACCGAGCCCTGAACGCTCAACGTAATAACCGGAGTCTGGATACCCAACGAAACTGACAGGAGTCTGAACGCTCAACGTAATAACCGGAGTCTGGATACCCAACGAAACTGAAAGGAGCCTGACCGCTCAACATAATAACCGGAGTCTGGATACTTAACGAAACTGACCGGAGCCTGAACGCTCAATGTAATAACCCGAGTCTGGATACTCAACGAAACTGACCGGAGCCTGAACGCTCAACGTAATAACCGGAGTCTTGATACCCAACGAAACTGACCGGAGCCTGAACGCTCAAAGTAATAACCGGAATCTGGATATTCAAAGAAAATGACTGGAGCCTGAACGATCAACGTAATAACCGGAGTCTGGATACCTAACGAAACTGACCGGAGCCTGAACACTCAACGTAATAAGCGGAGTCTAGATACTCAACGAAACTGACCGGAGCCTGAACGATCAATGTAATAACCGGAGTTATGATACTCAACAAAAACGACTGGATCCTGAACGCTCAACGTAATGACCAGAGTCTGGATACTCAACAAAAATGACCGTAGCCTGAACCCTCAACGTATTCACCGGAGTCTGGATACTCAACGAAAATGATCGGAGCCTAAACGCTCAACGTAATGACTGGAGTCTGGATACTCAACGAAAATGACCGGAGTCTGAACCCTCAACGTAATAACCGGAGTCTGGATACTCAACGAAACTGACCGGAGCCTGATCGCTCAACTTAATAACCAGAGTCTGGATACGCAACGAAACTGACCGGAGCCTGAACGCTCAACGTAATAACCGGAGTCTTTATACCCAACGAATCTGACCGGAGCCTGAACGCTCAACGTAATAACCGGAGTCTGGATACTAAACGAAAATGAACGGAGCCTGACCGCTCAACATAATAACCGGAGTCTGGATACTCAACGAAACTGACCGGAGCCTGAACACTCAACGTAATAACCCGAGTCTGGATACTCAACGAAAATGACCGGAGCCTGAACGCTCAATGTAATAACCGGAGTCTAGATACCCAACGAAACTGACCGGAGCCTGAACGCTCAACGTAATAACCGGAGTCTTGATACCCAACGAAACTGACCGGAGCCTGAACGCTCAACGTAATAAACGGAATCTAGATACTCACCGAAAATGACTGGAGCCTGAACGATCAACGTAATAGACGGAGTCTGGATACTTAACGAAACTGACCGGAGCCTGAACGCTCAACGTAATAAGCGGAGTCTAGATACTCAATGAAACTGACCGGAGCCTGAACGATCAATGTAATAACCGGAGTTATGATACTCAACGAAAATGACTGCATCCTGAACGCTCAACGTAATGACCAGAGTCTGGATACTCAACAAAAATGACCGTAGCCTGAACGCTCAACGTATTGACCGGAGTCTGGATACTCAACAAAAATGATCGGACCCTAAATGTTCAACGTAATGACTGGAGTCTGGATACTCAACGAAAATGACCGGAATCTGAACCCTCAACGTAATAACCGGAGTCTGGATACTCAACGAAAATGATCGGAGCCTGAACGCTCAACTTAATAACCGGAGTCTGGATACTCAACAAAAATGACCAGAGCCTGAACGCTCAAAGTAATAATCGGGGTCTGGATACTCAACGAAAATGACTGAAGCCTGAATGCTCAACGTAATAAACAGAGTCTAGATACCCAACGAAACTGACCGGAGCCTGAACACTCAACGTAATAACCGGAGTCTGGATACCCAACGAAACTGACCGGAGCCTGAATACTCGACGTAATAACCGGAGCCTCAACGCTCGACGTAATAACCGGAGTCTGGATACTCAACGAAAATGACCGGAGCCTGAACGCTCAATGTAATAAGCGGAGTCTGGATACTTAACGAAACTGACCGGAGCCTGAACGATCAATGTAATAACCGAAGTTATGATGCTCAACGAAAATGACTGGATCCTGAACCCTCAACGTAATGACCGGAGTCTGAATACTCAACAAAAATGACCGGATCCTGAACGCTCAACGTATTGACCGGAGTCTGGATACTCAACGAAAATGATCGGAGCCTAAACGCTCAACGTAATGACTTGAGTCTGGATACTCAACGAAAATGACCGGAGTCTGAATCCTCAACGTAATAACCGGAGTCTGGATACTCAACGAAAATGATCGGAGCCGGAACGCTCAACTTAAAAACCGGAGTTTGGATAATCAACGAAAATGACCGGAGCCTGAACGCTAAACGTAATAACCGGAGTCTGGATACCCAACAAAACTGAACGAAGCCCGAACGCTCAACGTAATAACCGGAATCTGGATACCCATCAAAAGTCACTGGAGCCTGAACGCTCGACGTAATAACCGGAGCCTGAACGCTCGACGTAATAACCGGAGTCTGGATACTCAACAAAAATGACCGGAGCCTGAACGCTCAATGTAATATTCGGAGTCTAGATACCCAACGAAACTAACCGAACCCTAAACGCTCAACATGATAACCGGAGTCTGGATACCCAACGAAAATGACCGGAGCCCGAACGCTCGACGTAATAACCGGAGTCTGGATACTCAACGAAAATGACCGGAGCCTGAATGCTCAACGTAATAACCGGAGTCTAGATACCCAACGAAACTAACCGAGCCCTGAACGCTCAACGTAATAACCGGAGTCTGGATACCCAACGAAACTGACAGGAGTCTGAACGCTCAACGTAATAACCGGAGTCTGGATACCCAACGAAACTGAAAGGAGCCTGACCGCTCAACATAATAACCGGAGTCTGGATACTTAACGAAACTGACCGGAGCCTGAACGCTCAATGTAATAACCCGAGTCTGGATACTCAACGAAACTGACCGGAGCCTGAACGCTCAACGTAATAACCGGAGTCTTGATACCCAACGAAACTGACCGGAGCCTGAACGCTCAAAGTAATAACCGGAATCTGGATACTCAAAGAAAATGACTGGAGCCTGAACGATCAACGTAATAACCGGAGTCTGGATACCTAACGAAACTGACCGGAGCCTGAACACTCAACGTAATAAGCGGAGTCTAGATACTCAACGAAACTGACCGGAGCCTGAACGATCAATGTAATAACCGGAGTTATGATACTCAACAAAAACGACTGGATCCTGAACGCTCAACGTAATGACCAGAGTCTGGATACTCAACAAAAATGACCGTAGCCTGAACCCTCAACGTATTCACCGGAGTCTGGATACTCAACGAAAATGATCGGAGCCTAAACGCTCAACGTAATGACTGGAGTCTGGATACTCAACGAAAATGACCGGAGTCTGAACCCTCAACGTAATAACCGGAGTCTGGATACTCAACGAAACTGACCGGAGCCTGATCGCTCAACTTAATAACCAGAGTCTGGATACGCAACGAAAATGACCGGAGCCTGAACGTTCAACGTTATAACCGGAGTCTGGAAACCCAACGAAACTGACCGGAGCCTGAACGCTCAACGTAATAACCGGAGTCTTGATACCCAACGAAACTGACCAGAGCCTGAACGCTCAACGTAATAACCGGAATCTAGATACTCAACGAAACTGACCGGAGCCTGAACGCTCAACTTAATAACCGGAGTCTTTATACCCAACGAATCTGACCGGAGCCTGAACGCTCAACGTAATAACCGGAGTCTGGATACTAAACGAAAATGAACGGAGCCTGACCGCTCAACATAATAACCGGAGTCTGGATACTCAACGAAACTGACCGGAGCCTGAACGCTCAACGTAATAACCCGAGTCTGGATACTCAACGAAAATGACCGGAGCCTGAACGCTCAATGTAATAACCGGAGTCTGGATACCCAACGAAACTGACCGGAGCCTGAACGCTCAACGTAATAACCGGAGTCTTGATACCCAACGAAACTGACCGGAGCCTGAACGCTCAACGTAATAAACGGAATCTAGATACTCACCGAAAATGACTGGAGCCTGAATGATCAACGTAATAGACGGAGTCTGGATACTTAATGAAACTGACCGGAGCCTGAACGCTCAACGTAATAAGCGGAGTCTAGATACTCAACGAAACTGACCGGAGCCTGAACGATCAATGTAATAACCGGAGTTATGATACTCAACGAAAATGACTGCATCCTGAACGCTCAACGTAATGACCAGAGTCTGGATACTCAACAAAAATGACCGTAGCCTGAACGCTCAACGTATTGACCGGAGTCTGGATACTCAACAAAAATGATCGGAGCCTAAATGTTCAACGTAATGACTGGAGTCTGGATACTCAACGAAAATGACCGGAATCTGAACCCTCAACGTAATAACCGGAGTCTGGATACTCAACGAAAATGATCGGAGCCTGAACGCTCAACTTAATAACCGGAGTCTGGATACTCAACAAAAATGACCAGAGCCTGAACGCTCAAAGTAATAATCGGGGTCTGGATACTCAACGAAAATGACTGAAGCCTGAATGCTCAACGTAATAAACAGAGTCTAGATACCCAACGAAACTGACCGGAGCCTGAACACTCAACGTAATAACCGGAGTCTGGATACCCAACGAAACTGACCGGAGCCTGAACACTCGACGTAATAACCGGAGCCTCAACGCTCGACGTAATAACCGGAGTCTGGATACTCAACGAAAATGACCGGAGCCTGAACGCTCAACGTAATAACCGGTGTCTAGATACCGAACGAAACTAACCGAACTCTGAACGCTCAACGTGATAACCGGAGTCTGGATACCCAACGAAACTGACCGGAGTCTGAATGCTCAACGTAATAACCGGAGTCTGGATACCCAACGAAACTGACCGGAGCCCGAACGCTCAACGTAATAACCGGAGTCTGGATCCTCAACGAAACTGACCGGAGCCTGAACGCTCAACGTAATAACCCGATTCTGGATACTCAACGAAAATGGTCGGAGCCTGAACGATCAACGTAATAAGCGGAGTCTGGATACCTAACGAAACTGACCGGAGCCTGAACACTCAACGTAATAAGCGGAGTCTGGATACTTAATGAAACTGATCGGAGCCTGAACGATCAATGTAATAACCGGAGTTATGATACTCAACGAAAATGACTGGATCCTGAACCCTCAACGTAATGACCGGAGTCTGAATACTCAACAAAAATGACCGGATCCTGAACGCTCAACGTATTGACCGGAGTCTGGATACTCAACGAAAATGATCGGAGCCTAAACGCTCAACGTAATGACTTGAGTCTGGATACTCAACGAAAATGACCGGAGTCTGAATCCTCAACGTAATAACCGGAGTCTGGATACTCAACGAAAATGATCGGAGCCGGAACGCTCAACTTAAAAACCGGAGTCTGGATAATCAACGAAAATGACCGGAGCCTGAACGCTCAACGTAATAACCGGAGTCTGGATACCCAACAAAACTGACCGGAGCCTGAACGCTCAATGTAATAACTGGAGTCTTGATACCCAACGAAACTTACCGGAGCCCGAACGCTCAACGTAATAACCGGAATCTGGATACCCAACGAAAGTCACCGGAGCATGAAAGCTCGACGTAATAACCGGAGCCTGAACGCTCGATGTAATAACCGGAGTCTGGATACTCAAAAAAAATGACCGGAGCCTGAACGCTCAATGTAATATTCGGAGTCTAGATACCCAACGAAACTAATCGAACCCTGAACGCTCAACATGATAACCGGAGTCTGGATACCCAACGAAACTGACCGGAGTCTGAATGTTCAACGTAATAACCGGAGTCTGGATACCCAACGAAACTGACCAGAGTCTGAACACTCAACGTAATAACCGGAGTCTGGATATCCAACGAAACTGAACGGAGCCTGAACGCTCAACATAATAACCGGAGTCTGGATACTCAATGAAATTGACCAGGGCCTGAACGCTCAACGTAATAACCAGAGTCTGGATACTAAACAAAAATGACCGGAGCCTGAACGCTCAATGTAATAACCGGAGTCTGGATACCCAACGAAACTGACCGGAGCCCGAACGCTCAACATAATAACCGGAGTCTTGATACCCAAAGAAACTGACCGGAGCCTGAACGCTCAACGTAATAACCGGAATCTGCATACTCAACGAAAATGACTGGAGCCTGAACGACCAACGTAATAACCGGAGTCTGGATACCTAACAAAACTGACCGGAGCCTGAATGCTCAACGTAATAAGCGGAGTCTAGATACTCAACGAAACTGACCGGAGCCTGAACGATCAATGTAATAACCGGAGTTATGATACTCAACGAAAATGACTGGATCCTGAACGCTCAACGTAATGTCCAGAGTCTGGATACTCAACAAAAATGACCGTAGCCTGAACCCTCAACGTATTGACCGGAGTCTGGATATTCAACGAAAATGATCGGAGCCTAAACGCTCAACGTAATAACTGTAGTCTGGATACTCAACGAAAATGACCGGAGTCTGAACCCTCAACGTAATAACCGAAATCTAGATACTCAACGAAAATGATTGGAGCCTGAACGCTCAACTTAATAACCGGAGTCTGGATACTTAACAAAAATGAACAGAGCCTGAACGCTCAAAGTAATAATCGGGGTCTGGATACTCAACGAAAATGAACGGAGCCTAAACCCTCAATGTAATAACTGGAGTTTTGATACCCAACGAAACTGACCAGAGCCCGAACGCTCAACGTAATAACCGGAATCTGGATACCCATCGAAAGTCACCGGAGCCTGAATGCTCGACGTAATAACCGGAGCCTGAACGCTCGACGTAATAACCGGAGTCTGGATACTCAACAAAAATGACCGGAGCCTGAACGCTCAATTTAATATTCGGAGTCTAGATACCCAACGAAACTAACCGAACCCTAAACGCTCAACATGATAACCGGAGTCTGGATACCCAACGAAAATGACCGGAGCCCGAACGCTCGACGTAATAACCAGAGTCTGGATAATCAACGAAAATGACAGGAGCCTGAATGTTCAACGTAATAACCGGAGTCTAGATACCCAACGAAACTAATCGAGCCCTGAACGCTCAACGTAATAACCGGAGTCTGGATACCCAACGAAACTGACCGGAGTCTGAACGCTCAACGTAATAACCGGAGTCTGGATACCCAACGAAACTGAAAGGAGCCTGACCGCTCAACATAATAACCGGAGTCTGGATACTCAACGAAACTGACCGGAGCCTGAACGCTCAACGTAATAACCCGAGTCTGGATACTCAACGAAAATGACCGGAGCCTGAACGCTCAATGTAATAACCGGAGTCTGGATACCCAACGAAACTGACCGGAGCCTGAACGCTCAACGTAATAACTGGAGTCTTGATACCCAACGAAACTGACCGGAGCCTGAACGCTCAACGTAATAAACGGAATCTAGATACTCACCGAAAATGACTGGAGCCTGAACGATCAACGTAATAGACGGAGTCTGGATACTTAACGAAACTGACCAGAGCCTGAACGCTCAACGTAATAAGCGGAGTCTAGATACTCAACGAAACTGACCGGAGCCTGAACGATCAATGTAATAACCGGAGTTATGATACTCAACGAAAATGACTGCATCCTGAACGCTCAACGTAATGACCAGAGTCTGGATACTCAACAAAAATGACCGTAGCCTGAACGCTCAACGTATTGACCGGAGTCTGGATACTCAACAAAAATGATCGGAGCCTAAATGTCCAACGTAATGACTGGAGTCTGGATACTCAACGAAAATGACCGGAATCTGAACCCTCAACGTAATAACCGGAGTCTGGATACTCAACGAAAATGATCGGAGCCTGAACGCTCAACTTATTAACCGGAGTCTGGATACTCAACAAAAATGACCAGAGCCTGAACGCTCAAAGTAATAATCGGGGTCTGGATACTGAACGAAAATGACTGGAGCCTGAATGCTCAACGTAATAAACAGAGTCTAGATGCCCAACGAAACTGACCGGAGCCTTAACACTCAACGTAATAACCGGAGTCTGGATACCCAACGAAACTGACCGGAGCCTGAACACTCGACGTAATAACCGGAGCCTGAACGCTCGACGTAATAACCGGAGTCTGGATACTCAACGAAAATGACCGGAGCCTGAACGCTCAACGTAATAACCGGTGTCTAGATACCCAACGAAACTAACCGAACTCTGAACGCTCAACGTGATAACCGGAGTCTGGATACCCAACGAAACTGACCGGAGTCTGAATGCTCAACGTAATAACCGGAGTCTGGATACCCAACGAAACTGACCGGAGCCCGAACGCTCAACGTAATAACCGGAGTCTGGATCCTCAACGAAACTGACCGGAGCCTGAACGCTCAACGTAATAACCCGATTCTGGATACTCAACAAAAATGGTCGGAGCCTGAACGATCAACGTAATAAGCAGAGTCTGGATACCTAACGAAACTGACCGGAGCCTGAACACTCAACGTAATAAGCGGAGTCTGGATACTTAATGAAACTGACCGGAGCCTGAACGATCAATGTAATAACCGGAGTTATGATACTCAACGAAAATGACTGGATCCTGAACCCTCAACGTAATGACCGGAGTCTGAATACTCAACAAAAATGACCGGATCCTGAACGCTCAACGTATTGACCGGAGTCTGGATACTCAACGAAAATGATCGGAGCCTAAACGCTCAACGTAATGACTTGAGTCTGGATACTCAACGAAAATGACCGGAGTCTGAATCCTCAACGTAATAACCGGAGTCTGGATACTCAACGAAAATGATCGGAGCCGGAACGCTCAACTTAAAAACCGGAGTCTGGATAATCAACGAAAATGACCGGAGCCTGAACGCTCAACGTAATAACCGGAGTCTGGATACCCAACAAAACTGACCGGAGCCTGAACGCTCAATGTAATAACTGGAGTCTTGATACCCAACGAAACTTACCGGAGCCCGAACGCTCAACGTAATAACCGGAATCTGGATACCCAACGAAAGTCACCGGAGCATGAACGCTCGACGTAATAACCGGAGCCTGAACGCTCGATGTAATAACCAGAGTCTGGATACTCAACAAAAATGACCGGAGCCTGAACGCTCAATGTAATATTCGGAGTCTAGATACCCAACAAAACTAACCGAACCCTGAACGCTCAACATGATAACCGGAGTCTGGATACCCAACGAAACTGACCGGAGTCTGAATGTTCAACGTAATAACCGGAGTCTGGATACCCAACGAAACTGACCAGAGTCTGAACACTCAACGTAATAACCGGAGTCTGGATATCCAACGAAACTGAACGGAGCCTGAACGCTCAACATAATAACCGGAGTCTGGATACTCAACGAAATTGACCAGGGCCTGAACGCTCAACGTAATAACCAGAGTCTGGATACTAAACAAAAATGAGCGGAGCCTGAACGCTTAATGTAATAACCGGAGTCTGGATACCCAACGAAACTGACCGGAGCCCGAACGCTCAACATAATAACCGGAGTCATGATACCCAACGAAACTGACCGGAGCCTGAACGCTCAACGTAATAACCGGAATCTGCATACTCAACGAAAATGACTGGAGCCTGAACGACCAACGTAATAACCGGAGTCTGGATACCTAACAAAACTGACCGGAGCCTGAACGCTCAACGTAATAAGCGGAGTCTAGATACTCAACGAAACTGACCGGAGCCTGAACGATCAATGTAATAACCGGAGTTATGATACTCAACGAAAATGACTGGATCCTGAACGCTCAACGTAATGTCCAGAGTCTGGATACTCAACAAAAATGACCGTAGCCTGAACCCTCAACGTATTGACCGGAGTCTGGATACTCAACGAAAACGATCGGAGCCTAAACGCTCAACGTAATAACTGTAGTCTGGATACTCAACGAAAATGACCGGAGTCTGAACCCTCAACGTAATAACCGGAATCTAGATACTCAACGAAAATGATCGGAGCCTGAACGCTCAACTTAATAACCGGAGTCTGGATACTTAACAAAAATGAACAGAGCCTGAACGCTCAAAGTAATAATCGGGGTCTGGATACTCAACGAAAATGAACGGAGCCTAAACGCTCAATGTAATAACTGGAGTTTTGATACCCAACGAAACTGACCGGAGCCCGAACGCTCAACGTAATAACCGGAATCTGGATACCCATCGAAAGTCACCGGAGCCTGAATGCTCGACGTAATAACCGGAGCCTGAACGCTCGACGTAATAACCGGAGTCTGGATACTCAACAAAAATGACCGGAGCCTGAACGCTCAATTTAATATTCGGAGTCTAGATACCCAACGAAACCAACCGAACCCTAAACGCTCAACATGATAACCGGAGTCTGGATACCCAACGAAAATGACCGGAGCCCGAACGCTCGACGTAATAACCGGAGTCTGGATAATCAACGAAAATGACAGGAGCCTGAATGCTCAACGTAATAACCGGAGTCTAGATACCCAACGAAACTAATCGAGCCCTGAACACTCAACGTAATAACCGGAGTCTGGATACCCAACGAAACTGACCGGAGTCTCAACGCTCAACGTAATAACCGGAGTCTGGATACCCAACGAAACTGAAAGGAGCCTGACCGCTCAACATAATAACCGGAGTCTGGATACTCAACAAAACTGACCGGAGCCTGAACGCTCAACGTAATAACCCGAGTCTGGATACTCAACGAAAATGACCGGAGCCTGAACGCTCAACGTAATAACCAGAGTCTGGATACCCAACGAAACTGACCGGAGCCTGAACGCTCAACGTGATAACCGGAGTCTTGATACCCAACGAAACTGACCGGAGCCTGAACGCTCAACGTAATAACCGGAATCTGGATACTCAACGAAAATGACTGGAGCCTGAACGATCAACGTAATAACCGGAGTCTGGATACCTAATGAAACTGACTGGAGCCTGAACGCTCAACGTAATAAGCGGAGTCTAGATACTCAACGAAACTGACCGGAGCCTGAACGATCAATGTAATAACCGGAGTTATGATACTCAACAAAAATGACTGGATCCTGAATGCTCAACGTAATAACCAGAGTCTGGACACTCAACAAAAATGACCGTAGCCTGAACCCTCAACGTATTGACCGGAGTCTGGATCCTCAACGAAACTGACCGGAGCCTGAACGCTCAACGTAATAACCCGATTCTGGATACTCAACGAAAATGGTCGGAGCCTGAACGATCAACGTAATAAGCAGAGTCTGGATACCTAACGAAACTGACCGGAGCCTGAACACTCAACGTAATAAGCGGAGTCTGGATACTTAATGAAACTGACCGGAGCCTGAACGATCAATGTAATAACCGGAGTTATGATACTCAACGAAAATGACTGGATCCTGAACCCTCAACGTAATGAACGGAGTCTGAATACTCAACAAAAATGACCGGATCCTGAACGCTCAACGTATTGACCGGAGTCTGGATACTCAACGAAAATGATCGGAGCCTAAACGCTCAACGTAATGACTTGAGTCTGGATACTCAACGAAAATGACCGGAGTCTGAATCCTCAACGTAATAACCGGAGTCTGGATACTCAACGAAAATGATCGGAGCCGGAACGCTCAACTTAAAAACCGGAGTCTGGATAATCAACGAAAATGACCGGAGCCTGAACGCTCAACGTAATAACCGGAGTCTGGATACCCAACAAAACTGACCGGAGCCTGAACGCTCAATGTAATAACTGGAGTCTTGATACCCAACGAAACTTACCGGAGCCCGAACGCTCAACGTAATAACCGGAATCTGGATACCCAACGAAAGTCACCGGAGCATGAATGCTCGACGTAATAACCGGAGCCTGAACGCTCGATGTAATAACCGGAGTCTGGATACTCAACAAAAATGACCGGAGCCTGAACGCTCAATGTAATATTCGGAGTCTAGATACCCAACAAAACTAACCGAACCCTGAACGCTCAACATGATAACCGGAGTCTGGATACCCAACGAAACTGACCGGAGTCTGAATGTTCAACGTAATAACCGGAGTCTGGATACCCAACGAAACTGACCAGAGTCTGAACACTCAACGTAATAACCGGAGTCTGGATATCCAACGAAACTGAACGGAGCCTGAACGCTCAACATAATAACCGGAGTCTGGATACTCAACGAAATTGACCAGGGCCTGAACGCTCAACGTAATAACCAGAGTCTGGATACTAAACAAAAATGAGCGGAGCCTGAACGCTTAATGTAATAACCGGAGTCTGGATACCCAACGAAACTGACCGGAGCCCGAACGCTCAACATAATAACCGGAGTCTTGATACCCAACGAAACTGACCGGAGCCTGAACGCTCAACGTAATAACCGGAATCTGCATACTCAACGAAAATGACTGGAGCCTGAACGACCAACGTAATAACCGGAGTCTGGATACCTAACAAAACTGACCGGAGCCTGAACGCTCAACGTAATAAGCGGAGTCTAGATACTCAACGAAACTGACCGGAGCCTGAACGATCAATGTAATAACCGGAGTTATGATACTCAACGAAAATGACTGGATCCTGAACGCTCAACGTAATGTCCAGAGTCTGGATACTCAACAAAAATGACCGTAGCCTGAACCCTCAACGTATTGACCGGAGTCTGGATACTCAACGAAAACGATCGGAGCCTAAACGCTCAACGTAATAACTGTAGTCTGGATACTCAACGAAAATGACCGGAGTCTGAACCCTCAACGTAATAACCGGAATCTAGATACTCAACGAAAATGATCGGAGCCTGAACGCTCAACTTAATAACCGGAGTCTGGATACTTAACAAAAATGAACAGAGCCTGAACGCTCAAAGTAATAATCGGGGTCTGGATACTCAACGAAAATGAACGGAGCCTAAACGCTCAATGTAATAACTGGAGTTTTGATACCCAACGAAACTGACCGGAGCCCGAACGCTCAACGTAATAACCGGAATCTGGATACCCATCGAAAGTCACCGGAGCCTGAATGCTCGACGTAATAACCGGAGCCTGAACGCTCGACGTAATAACCGGAGTCTGGATACTCAACAAAAATGACCGGAGCCTGAACGCTCAATTTAATATTCGGAGTCTAGATACCCAACGAAACCAACCGAACCCTAAACGCTCAACATGATAACCGGAGTCTGGATACCCAACGAAAATGACCGGAGCCCGAACGCTCGACGTAATAACCGGAGTCTGGATAATCAACGAAAATGACAGGAGCCTGAATGCTCAACGTAATAACCGGAGTCTAGATACCCAACGAAACTAATCGAGCCCTGAACACTCAACGTAATAACCGGAGTCTGGATACCCAACGAAACTGACCGGAGTCTCAACGCTCAACGTAATAACCGGAGTCTGGATACCCAACGAAACTGAAAGGAGCCTGACCGCTCAACATAATAACCGGAGTCTGGATACTCAACAAAACTGACCGGAGCCTGAACGCTCAACGTAATAACCCGAGTCTGGATACTCAACGAAAATGACCGGAGCCTGAACGCTCAACGTAATAACCAGAGTCTGGATACCCAACGAAACTGACCGGAGCCTGAACGCTCAACGTGATAACCGGAGTCTTGATACCCAACGAAACTGACCGGAGCCTGAATGCTCAACGTAATAAGCGGAGTCTAGATACTCAACGAAACTGACCGGAGCCTGAACGATCAATGTAATAACCGGAGTTATGATACTCAACAAAAATGACTGGATCCTGAATGCTCAACGTAATAACCAGAGTCTGGACACTCAACAAAAATGACCGTAGCCTGAACCCTCAACGTATTGACCGGAGTCTGGATACTCAACGAAAATGATCGGAGCCTAAACGCTCAACGTAATGACTGGAGTCTGGATACTCAACGAAAATGACCGGAGTCTGAACCCTCAACGTCATAACCGGAGTTTGGATACTCAACGAAAATGATCGGAGCCTGAACACTCAACTTAATAACCGGAGTCTGGATACTCAACAAAAATGACCAGAGCCTGAATGCTCAAAGTAATAATCGGGGTCTGGATACTCAACGAATATGACTGGAGCCTGAATGCTCAACGTAATAAACAGAGTCTGGATACCCAACGAAACTGACCGGAGCCTGAACACTCAACGTAATAACCGGAGTCTGGATACCTAACGAAACTGACCGGAGCCTGAACGCTCGACGTAATAACCGGAGCCTGAACGCTCGACGTAATAACCGGAGTCTGGATACTCAACGAAAATGACCGGAGCCTGAACGCTCAACGTAATAACTGGTGTCTAGATACCCAACGAAACTAACCGAACCCTGAACGCTCAACGTGATAACCGGAGTTTGGATACCCAACGAAACTGACCGGAGTCTGAATGCTCAACGTAATAACCGGAGTCTGGATACCCAACGAAACTGACCGGAGCCCGAACGCTCAACGTAATAACCGGAGTCTGGATCCTCAACGAAACTGACCGGAGCCTGAACACTCAACGTAATAACCCGATTCTAGATACTCAATGAAAATGGTCGGAGCCTGAACGATCAACGTAATAAGCGGAGTCTGGATACCTAACGAAACTGACCGGAGCCTGAACGCTCAACGTAATAAGCGGAGTCTGGATACTTAACGAAACTGACCGGAGCCTGAACGATCAATGTAATAACCGGAGTTATGATACTCAACGAAAATGACTGGATCCTGAATGCTCAACGTAATGACCGGAGTCTGAATAATCAACAAAAATGACCGGATCCTGAATGCTCAACGTATTGACAGGAGTCTGGATACTCAACAAAAATGATCGGAGCCTAAACGCTCAACGTAATGACTTGAGTCTGGATACTCAACGAAAATGACCGGAGTCTGAATCCTCAACGTAATAACCGGAGTCTGGATACTCAACGAAAATGATCGGAGCCGGAACGCTCAACTTAAAAACCGGAGTCTGGATAATCAACGAAAATGACCGGAGCCTGAACGCTCAACGTAATAACCGGAGTCTGGATACCCAACAAAACTGACCGGAGCCTGAACGCTCAATGTAATAACTGGAGTCTTGATACCCAACGAAACTGACCGGAGCCCGAACGCTCAACGTAATAACCGGAATCTGGATACCCAACGAAAGTCACCGGAGCCTGAACGCTCGATGTAATAACCGGAGCCTGAACGCTCGATGTAATAACCGGAGTCTGGATACTCAACAAAAATGACCGGAGCCTGAACGCTCAATGTAATATTCGGAGTCTAGATACCCAACGAAACTAACCGAACCCTGAACACTCAACATGATAACCGGAGTCTGGATACCCAACGAAACTGACCGGAGTCTGAATGTTCAACGTAATAACCGGAGTCTGGATACCCAACGAAACTGACCAGAGTCTGAACACTCAACGTAATAACCGGAGTCTGGATATCCAACGAAACTGAACGGAGCCTGAACGCTCAACATAATAACCGGAGTCTGGATACTCAACGAAATTGACCAGGGCCTGAACGCTCAACGTAATAACCAGAGTCTGGATACTCAACAAAAATGACCGGAGCCTGAACGCTCAATGTAATAACCGGAGTCTGGATACCCAACGAAACTGACCGGAGCCCGAACGCTCAACGTAATAACCGGAGTCTTGATACCCAACGAAACTGACCGGAGTCCGAACGCTCAACGTAATAACCGGAATCTGGATACTCAACAAAAATGACTGGAGCCTGAATGATCAACGTAATAACCGGAGTCTGGATACCTAACGAAACTGACCGGAGGTTGAACGCTCAACGTAATAAGCGGAGTCTAGATACCTAACGAAACTGACCGGAGCCTGAACGATCAATGTAATAACCGGAGTTATGATACTCAACGAAAATGACTGGATCCTGAACGCTCAACGTAATGTCCAGAGTCTGGATACTCAACAAAAATGACCGTAGCCTGAACCCTCAACGTATTGACCGGAGTCTGGATACTCAACGAAAATGATCGGAGCCTAAACGCTCAACGTAATTACTGTAGTCTGGATACTCAACGAAAATGACCGGAGTCTGAACCCTCAACGTAATAACCGGAATCTAGATACTCAACGAAAATGATCGGAGCCTGAACGCTCAACTTAATAACCGGAGTCTGGATACTTAACAAAAATGAACAGAGCCTGAACGCTCAAAGTAATAATCGGGGTCTAGATACTCAACGAAAATGACTGGAGCCTGAATGCTCAACGTAATAACCGGAGTCTGGATACCCAACGAAACTGACCGGAGCCCGAACGCTCAACGTAATAACCGGAGTCTGGATCCTCAACGAAACTGATCGGAGCCTGAACGCTCAACGTAATAACCCGATTCTGGATACTCAACGAAAATGACCGGAGCCTGAACGATCAACGTAATAACCGGAGTCTGGATACTTAACGAAACTGACCGGAGCCTGAACACTCAACGTAATAAGCGGAGTCTGGATATTTAACGAAACTGACCGGAGCCTGAACGATCAATGTAATAACCGGAGTTATGATACTCAACGAAAATGACTGGATCCTGAACGCTCAACGTAATGACTGGAGTCTGAATACTCAACAAAAATGACCGGAGCCTGAACGCTCAACGTATTGACCGGAGTCTGGATACTCAACGAAAATGATCGGAGCCTAAACGCTCAACGTAACGACTTGAGTCTGGACAGTCAACGAAAATGACCGGAGCCTGAACGCTCAACGTGATAACCGGAGTCTTGATACCCAACGAAACTGACCGGAGCCTGAACGCTCAACGTAATAACCGGAATCTGGATACTCAACGAAAATGACTGGAGCCTGAACGATCAACGTAATAACCGTAGTCTGGATACCTAACGAAACTGACTGGAGCCTGAACGCTCAACGTAATAAGCGGAGTCTAGATACTCAACGAAACTGACCGGAGCCTGAACGATCAATGTAATAACCGGAGTTATAATACTCAACAAAAATGACTGGATCCTGAATGCTCAACGTAATGACCAGAGTCTGGATACTCAACAAAAATGACCGTAGCCTGAACCCTCAACGTATTGACCGGAGTCTGGATACTCAACGAAAATGATCGGAGCCTAAACGCTCAACGTAATGACTGGAGTCTGGATACTCAACGAAAATGACCGGAGTCTGAACCCTCAACGTCATAACCGGAGTTTGGATACTCAACGAAAATGATCGGAGCCTGAACACTCAACTTAATAACCGGAGTCTGGATACTCAACAAAAATGACCAGAGCCTGAATGCTCAAAGTAATAATCGGGGTCTGGATACTCAACGAATATGACTGGAGCCTGAATGCTCAACGTAATAAACAGAGTCTGGATACCCAACGAAACTGACCGGAGCCTGAACACTCAACGTAATAACCGGAGTCTGGATACCTAACGAAACTGACCGGAGCCTGAACGCTCGACGTAATAACCGGAGCCTGAACGCTCGACGTAATAACCGGAGTCTGGATACTCAACGAAAATGACCGGAGCCTGAACGCTCAACGTAATAACTGGTGTCTAGATACCCAACGAAACTAACCGAACCCTGAACGCTCAACGTGATAACCGGAGTTTGGATACCCAACGAAACTGACCGGAGTCTGAATGCTCAACGTAATAACCGGAGTCTGGATACCAAACGAAACTGACCGGAGCCCGAATGCTCAACGTAATAACCGGAGTCTGGATCCTCAACGAAACTGACCGGAGCCTGAACACTCAATGTAATAACCCGATTCTAGATACTCAATGAAAATGGTCGGAGCCTGAACGATCAACGTAATAAGCGGAGTCTGGATACCTAACGAAACTGACCGGAGCCTGAACGCTCAACGTAATAAGCGGAGTCTGGATACTTAACGAAACTGACCGGAGCCTGAACGATCAATGTAATAACCGGAGTTATGATACTCAACGAAAATGACTGGATCCTGAACGCTCAACGTAATGACCGGAGTCTGAATAATCAAGAAAAATGACCGGATCCTGAATGCTCAACGTATTGACAGGAGTCTGGATACTCAACAAAAATGATCGGAGCCTAAACGCTCAACGTAATGACTTGAGTCTGGATACTCAACGAAAATGATCGGAGTCTGAATCCTCAACGTAATAACCGGAGTCTGGATACTCAACGAAAATGATCGGAGCCGGAACGCTCAACTTAAAAACCGGAGTCTGGATAATCAACGAAAATGACCGGAGCCTGAACGTTCAACGTAATAACCGGAGTCAGGATACCCAACAAAACTGACCGGAGCCTGAACGCTCAATGTAATAACTGGAGTCTTGATACCCAACGAAACTGACCGGAGCCCGAACGCTCAACGTAATAACCGGAATCTGGATACCCAACGAAAGTCACCGGAGCCTGAACGCTCGATGTAATAACCGGAGCCTGAACGCTCGATGTAATAACCGGAGTCTGGATACTCAACAAAAATGACCGGAGCCTGAACGCTCAATGTAATATTCGGAGTCTAGATACCCAACGAAACTAACCGAACCCTGAACACTCAACATGATAACCGGAGTCTGGATACCCAACGAAACTGACCGGAGTCTGAATGTTCAACGTAATAACCGGAGTCTGGATACCCAACGAAACTGACCAGAGTCTGAACACTCAACGTAATAACCGGAGTCTGGATATCCAACGAAACTGAACGGAGCCTGAACGCTCAACATAATAACCGGAGTCTGGATACTCAACGAAATTGACCAGGGCCTGAACGCTCAACGTAATAACCAGAGTCTGGATACTCAACAAAAATGATCGGAGCCTGAACGCTCAATGTAATAACCGGAGTCTGGATACCCAACGAAACTGACCGGAGCCCGAACGCTCAACGTAATAACCGGAGTCTTGATACCCAACGAAACTGACCGGAGTCTGAACGCTCAACGTAATAACCGGAATCTGGATACTCAACGAAAATGACTGGAGCCTGAATGATCAACGTAATAACCGGAGTCTGGATACCTAACGAAACTGACCGGAGGTTGAACGCTCAACGTAATAAGCGGAGTCTAGATACCTAACGAAACTGACCGGAGCCTGAACGATCAATGTAATAACCGGAGTTATGATACTCAACGAAAATGACTGGATCCTGAACGCTCAACGTAATGTCCAGAGTCTGGATACTCAACAAAAATGACCGTAGCCTGAACCCTCAACGTATTGACCGGAGTCTGGATACTCAACGAAAATGATCGGAGCCTAAACGCTCAACGTAATTACTGTAGTCTGGATACTCAACGAAAATGACCGGAGTCTGAACCCTCAACGTAATAACTGGAATCTAGATACTCAACGAAAATGATCGGAGCCTGAACGCTCAACTTAATAACCGGAGTCTGGATACTTAACAAAAATGAACAGAGCCTGAACGCTCAAAGTAATAATCGGGGTCTAGATACTCAACGAAAATGACTGGAGCCTGAATGCTCAACGTAATAACCGGAGTCTGGATACCCAACGAAACTGACCGGAGCCCGAACGCTCAACGTAATAACCGGAGTCTGGATCCTCAACGAAACTGATCGGAGCCTGAACGCTCAACGTAATAACCCGATTCTGGATACTCAACGAAAATGACCGGAGCCTGAACGATCAACGTAATAACCGGAGTCTGGATACTTAACGAAACTGACCGGAGCCTGAACACTCAACGTAATAAGCGGAGTCTGGATATTTAACGAAACTGACCGGAGCCTGAACGATCAATGTAATAACCGGAGTTATGATACTCAACGAAAATGACTGGATCCTGAACGCTCAACGTAATGACTGGAGTCTGAATACTCAACAAAAATGACCGGAGCCTGAACGCTCAACGTATTGACCGGAGTCTGGATACTCAACGAAAATGATCGGAGCCTAAACGCTCAACGTAACGACTTGAGTCTGGACACTCAACGAAAATGACCGTAGCCTGAACGCTCAACGTGATAACCGGAGTCTTGATACCCAACGAAACTGACCGGAGCCTGAACGCTCAACGTAATAACCGGAATCTGGATACTCAACGAAAATGACTGGAGCCTGAACGATCAACGTAATAACCGTAGTCTGGATACCTAACGAAACTGACTGGAGCCTGAACGCTCAACGTAATAAGCGGAGTCTAGATACTCAACGAAACTGACCGGAGCCTGAACGATCAATGTAATAACCGGAGTTATAATACTCAACAAAAATGACTGGATCCTGAATGCTCAACGTAATGACCAGAGTCTGGATACTCAACAAAAATGACCGTAGCCTGAACCCTCAACGTATTGACCGGAGTCTGGATACTCAACGAAAATGATCGGAGCCTAAACGCTCAACGTAATGACTGGAGTCTGGATACTCAACGAAAATGACCGGAGTCTGAACCCTCAACGTCATAACCGGAGTTTGGATACTCAACGAAAATGATCGGAGCCTGAACACTCAACTTAATAACCGGAGTCTGGATACTCAACAAAAATGACCAGAGCCTGAATGCTCAAAGTAATAATCGGGGTCTGGATACTCAACGAATATGACTGGAGCCTGAATGCTCAACGTAATAAACAGAGTCTGGATACCCAACGAAACTGACCGGAGCCTGAACACTCAACGTAATAACCGGAGTCTGGATACCTAACGAAACTGACCGGAGCCTGAACGCTCGACGTAATAACCGGAGCCTGAACGCTCGACGTAATAACCAGAGTCTGGATACTCAACGAAAATGACCGGAGCCTGAACGCTCAACGTAATAACTGGTGTCTAGATACCCAACGAAACTAACCGAACCCTGAACGCTCAACGTGATAACCGGAGTTTGGATACCCAACGAAACTGACCGGAGTCTGAATGCTCAACGTAATAACCGGAGTCTGGATACCCAACGAAACTGACCGGAGCCCGAACGCTCAACGTAATAACCGGAGTCTGGATCCTCAACGAAACTGACCGGAGCCTGAACACTCAATGTAATAACCCGATTCTAGATACTCAATGAAAATGGTCGGAGCCTGAACGATCAACGTAATAAGCGGAGTCTGGATACCTAACGAAACTGACCGGAGCCTGAACGCTCAACGTAATAAGCGGAGTCTGGATACTTAACGAAACTGACCGGAGCCTGAACGATCAATGTAATAACCGGAGTTATGATACTCAACGAAAATGACTGGATCCTGAACGCTCAACGTAATGACCGGAGTCTGAATAATCAAGAAAAATGACCGGATCCTGAATGCTCAACGTATTGACAGGAGTCTGGATACTCAACAAAAATGATCGGAGCCTAAACGCTCAACGTAATGACTTGAGTCTGGATACTCAACGAAAATGACCGGAGTCTGAATCCTCAACGTAATAACCGGAGTCTGGATACTCAACGAAAATGATCGGAGCCGGAACGCTCAACTTAAAAACCGGAGTCTGGATAATCAACGAAAATGACCGGAGCCTGAACGCTCAACGTAATAACCGGAGTCTGGATACCCAACAAAACTGACCGGAGCCTGAACGCTCAATGTAATAACTGGAGTCTTGATACCCAACGAAACTGACCGGAGCCCGAACGCTCAACGTAATAACCGGAATCTGGATACCCAACGAAAGTCACCGGAGCCTGAACGCTCGATGTAATAACCGGAGCCTGAACGCTCGATGTAATAACCGGAGTCTGGATACTCAACAAAAATGACCGGAGCCTGAACGCTCAATGTAATATTAGGAGTCTAGATACCCAACGAAACTAACCGAACCCTGAACGCTCAACATGATAACCGGATTCTGGATACCCAACGAAACTGACCGGAGTCTGAATGTTCAACGTAATAACCGGAGTCTGGATACCCAACGAAACTGACCAGAGTCTGAACACTCAACGTAATAACCAGAGTCTGGATATCCAACGAAACTGAACGGAGCCTGAACGCTCAACATAATAACCGGAGTCTGGATACTCAACGAAATTGACCAGGGCCTGAACGCTCAACGTAATAACCAGAGTCTGGATACTCAACAAAAATGACCGGAGCCTGAACGCTCAATGTAATAACCGGAGTCTGGATACCCAACGAAACTGACCGGAGCCCGAACGCTCAACGTAATAACCGGAGTCTTGATACCCAACGAAACTGACCGGAGTCTGAACGCTCAACGTAATAACCGGAATCTGGATACTCAACGAAAATGACTGGAGCCTGAATGATCAACGTAATAACCGGAGTCTGGATACCTAACGAAACTGACCGGAGGTTGAAAGCTCAACGTAATAAGCGGAGTCTAGATACTCAACGAAACTGACCGGAGCCTGAACGATCAATGTAATAACCGGAGTTATGATACTCAACGAAAATGACTGGATCCTGAACGCTCAACGTAATGTCCAGAGTCTGGATACTCAACAAAAATGACCGTAGCCTGAACCCTCAACGTATTGACCGGAGTCTGGATACTCAACGAAAATGATCGGAGCCTAAACGCTCAACGTAATTACTGTAGTCTGGATACTCAACGAAAATGACCGGAGTCTGAACCCTCAACGTAATAACCGGAAACTAGATACTCAACGAAAATGATCGGAGCCTGAACGCTCAACTTAACAACCGGAGTCTGGATACTTAACAAAAATGAACAGAGCCTGAACGCTCAAAGTAATAATCGGGGTCTAGATACTCAACGAAAATGACTGGAGCCTGAATGCTCAACGTAATAACCGGAGTCTGGATACCCAACGAAACTGACCGGAGCCCGAACGCTCAACGTAATAACCGGAGTCTGGATCCTCAACGAAACTGATCGGAGCCTGAACGCTCAACGTAATAACCCGATTATGGATACTCAACGAAAATGACCGGAGCCTGAACGATCAACGTAATAACCGGAGTCTGGATACTTAACGAAACTGACCGGAGCCTGAACACTCAACGTAATAAGCGGAGTCTGGATATTTAACGAAACTGACCGGAGCCTGAACGATCAATGTAATAACCGGAGTTATGATACTCAACGAAAATGACTGGATCCTGAACGCTCAACGTAATGACTGGAGTCTGAATACTCAACAAAAATGACCGGATCCTGAACGCTCAACGTATTGACCGGATTCTGGATACTCAACGAAAATGATCGGAGCCTAAACGCTCAACGTAATGACTTGAGTCTGGATACTCAACAAATATGACCGGAGTCTGAACCCTCAACGTAATAACCGGAGTCTGGATACTCAACAAAAATGATCGGAGCCGGAACGCTCAACTTAATAACCGGAGTCTGGATAATCAACCAAAATGACCGGAGCCTGAATGCTCAACGTAATAACTGGAGTCTGGATACCCAACGAAACTGACCGGAGCCTGAACGATCAATGTAATAACCGGAGTTATGATACTCAACGAAAATGACTGGATCCTGAACGCTCAACGTAATGACCGGAGTCTGGATACTCAACAAAAATGACCGGAGCCTGAACGCTCAACGTATTGACCGGAGTCTGGATACTCAACGAAAATGATCGGAGCCTAAACGCTCAACGTAACGACTTGAGTCTGGACACTCAACGAAAATGACCGGAGCCTGAATGGTCAACGTAATAAGCGGAGTTTGGATACCCAACGAAACTGACCGGAGCCTGAATGCTCAACGTAATAACTGGAGTCTTGATACCCAAGGAAACTGACCGGAGCCCGAACGCTCAACGTAATAACCGGAATCTGGATACCAATCGAAACTGACCGGAGCCTGAACGCTCGACGTAATAACCGGAGCCTGAACGCTCGACGTAATAACCGGAGTCTGGATACTCAACAAAAATGACCGGAGTCTGAACGCTCAACGTAATAACCGGAGTCTAGATACCCAACGAAACTAACCGAACCCTGAACGCTCAACTTAATAACCGGAGTCTTGATACCCAATGAAACTGACCGGAGTCTGAACACTCAACGTAATAACCGGAGTCTGGATACCCAACGAAACTGAACGGAGCCCGAACGCTCAACATAATAACTAGAGTCTGGTTACTCAACGAAACTGACCCGAGACTGAACGCTCAACGTAATAACCAGAGTCTGGATACTCAACGAAAATGACCGGATCTTGAACGCTCAACGTAATGACCGGAGTCTGAATACTCAACAAAAATGACCGGATCCTGAACGGTCAACATATTGACCGGAGTCTGGATACTCAACGAAAATGATCGGAGCCTAAACGCTCAACGTAATGACTTGAGTCAGGATACTCAACGAAATGATCGGAGTCTGAACCCTCAACGTAATAACTGGAGTCTGGATACTCAACGAAAATGATCGGAGCCGGAACGCTCAACTTAATAACCGGAGTCTGGATAATCAACGAAAATGACCGGAGCCTGAACGCTCAAAGTAATAACCGGAGTCTGGATACCCAATGAAACTGACCGGAGCCAGAACGTTCAACGTAATAACTGGAGTCTGGATGCCCAACGAAACTGACCGGAGCCTGAACGCTCAACGTAATAACCGGAGTCTTGATACCCAACGAAACTGACCGGAGCCTGAACGCTCAACGTAATAACCGGTATCTGGATACTCAACGAAAATGACTGGAGCCTGAACGATCAACGTAATAACCGGAGTCTGGATACCTAACGAAACTGACCGGAGCCTGAACGCTCAACGTAATAAGCGGAGTCTAGATACTCAACGAAACTGACCGGAGCCTGAACGATCAATGTAATAACCGGAGTTATGATACTCAACGAAAATGACTGGATCCTGAACGCTCAACGTAATGACCAGAGTCTGGATACTCAACAAAAATGACCGTAGCATGAATGCTCAAGGTATTGACCGGAGTCTGGATACTCAACAAAAATGATCGGAGCCTAAATGCTCAACATAATGACTGGAGTCTGGATACTCAACGAAAATGACCGGAGTCTGAACCCTCAACGTAATAACCGGAGTCTGGATACTCAACGAAAATGATCGGAGCCTAAACGCTCAACTTAATAACCGGAGACTAGATACTCAACAAAAATGACCAGAGCCTGAACGCTCAAAGTAATAATCGGGGTCTGGATACTCAACGAAAACGACTGGAGCTTGAATGCTCAACGTAATAAACAGAGTCTGGATACCCAACGAAACTGACCGGAGCCTGAACGCTCAACGTAATAACCGGAGCCTGAACGCTCGACGTAATAACCGGAGTCTGGATACTCAACAAAAATGACCGGAGCCTGAACGCTCAACTTAATAACCGGTGTCTAGATACCAAACGAAACTAACCGAACCCTGAACGCTCAACGTGATAACCGGAGTCTGGATACCCAACGAAACTGACCGGAGTCTGAATGCTCAACGTAATAACCGGAGTCTGGATACCCAACGAAACTGACCCGAGCCCGAACGCTCAACGTAATAACCGGAGTCTGGATCCTCAACGAAACTGACCGGAGCCTGAATGCTCAACGTAATAAGCGGAGTCTGGATACTTAACGAAACTGACCGGAGCCTGAACGATCAATGTAATAACCGGAGTTATGATACTCAACGAAAATGCCTGGATCCTGAACGCTCAACGTAATGACCGGAGTCTGAATACTCAACAAAAATGACCGGATCCTGAACGCTCAACATATTGACCGGAGTCTGGATACTCAACGAAAATGATCGGAGCCTAAATGATCAACGTAATGACTTGAGTCTGGATACTCAACGAAAATGACCGGAGTCTGAACCCTCAACTTAATAACCGGAGTCTGGATACTCAACGAAAATGATCGGAGCCGGAACGCTCAACTTAATAACCGGAGTCTGGATAATCAACGAAAATGACCGGAGCCTAAACGCTCAACATAATAACCGAAGTCTGGATACCAAACAAAATTGACCGGAGCCTGAACGCTCAATGTAATAACTGGAGTCTTGATACCCAACGAAATTGACCGGAGCCCGAACGCTCAACGTAATAACTGGAATCTGGATACCCATCGAAAGTCACCGGAGCCTGAACGCTCGACGTAATAACCGGAGCCTGAACGCTCGACGTAATAACCGGAGTCTTGATACTCAACAAAAATGACCGGAGCCTGAACGCTCAATGTAATATTCGGAGTCTAGATACCCAACGAAACTAACCGAACCCTGAACACTCAACATGATAACCGGAGTCTGGATACCCAACGAAACTGACCGGAGTCTGAATGCTCAACGTAATAACCGGAGTCTGGATACCCAACGAAACTGACCCGAGCCCGAACGCTCAACGTAATAACCGGAGTCTGGATCCTCAACGAAACTGACCGGAGCATGAATGCTCAACGTAACAAGCGGAGTCTGGATACTTAACGAAACTGACCGGAGCCTAAACGATCAATGTAATAACCGGAGTTATGATACTCAACGAAAATGCCTGGATCCTGAACGCTCAACGTAATGACCGGAGTCTGAATACTCAACAAAAATGACCGGATCCTGAACGCTCAACATATTGACCGGAGTCTGGATACTCAACGAAAATGATCGGAGCCTAAACGATCAACGTAATGACTTGAGTCTGGATACTCAACGAAAATGACCGGAGTCTGAACCCTCAACTTAATAACCGGAGTCTGGATACTCAACGAAAATGATCGGAGCCGGAACGCTCAACTTAATAACCGGAGTCTGGATAATCAACGAAAATGACCGGAGCCTGAACGCTCAACATAATAACCGGAGTCTGGATACCAAACAAAATTGACCGGAGCCTGAACGCTCAATGTAATAACTGGAGTCTTGATACCCAACGAAATTGACCGGAGCCCGAACGCTCAACGTAATAACCGGAATCTGGATACCCATCGAAAGTCACCGGAGCCTGAACGCTCGACGTAATAACCGGAGCCTGAACGCTCGACGTAATAACCGGAGTCTTGATACTCAACAAAAATGACCGGAGCCTGAACGCTCAATGTAATATTCGGAGTCTAGATACCCAACGAAACTAACCGAACCCTGAACACTCAACATGATAACCGGAGTCTGGATACCCAACGAAACTGACCGGAGTCTGAATGCTCAACGTAATAACCGGAGTCTGGATACCCAACGAAACTGACCCGAGCCCGAACGCTCAACGTAATAACCGGAGTCTGGATCCTCAACGAAACTGACCGGAGCCTGAATGCTCAACGTAATAAGCGGAGTCTGGATACTTAACGAAACTGACTGGAGCCTGAATGATCAATGTAATAACCGGAGTTATGATACTCAACGAAAATGCCTGGATCCTGAACGCTCAACGTAATGACCGGAGTCTGAATACTCAACAAAAATGACCGGATCCTGAACGCTCAACATATTGACCGAAGTCTGGATACTCAACGAAAATGATCGGAGCCTAAACGATCAACGTAATGACTTGAGTCTGGATACTCAACGAAAATGACCGGAGTCTGAACCCTCAACTTAATAACCGGAGTCTGGATACTCAACGAAAATGATCGGAGCCAGAACGCTCAACTTAATAACCGGAGTCTGGATAATCAACGAAAATGACCCGAGCCTGAACGCTCAACATAATAACCGGAGTCTGGATACCAAACAAAATTGACCGGAGCCTGAACGCTCAATGTAATAACTGGAGTCTTGATACCCAACGAAATTGACCGGAGCCCGAACGCTCAACGTAATAACCGGAATCTGGATACCCATCGAAAGTCACCGGAGCCTGAACCCTCGACGTAATAACCGGAGCCTGAACGCTCGACGTAATAACCGGAGTCTTGATACTCAACAAAAATGACCGGAGCCTGAACGCTCAATGTAATATTCGGAGTCTAGATACCCAACGAAACTAACCGAACCCTGAACACTCAACATGATAACCGGAGTCTGGATACTCAGCGAAACTGACCGGAGTTTGAATGTTCAACGTAATAACCGGAGTCTGGATACCCAACGAAACTGAACGGACCCTGAACGCTCAACATAATAACCGGAGTCTGGATACCCAACGAAACTGAACGGAGCCTGAACGCTCAACATAATAACCGGAGTCTGGATACTCAACGAAATTGACCAGAGCCTGAACGCTCAACGTAATAACCAGAGTCTGGATACTCAACAAAAATGACCGGAGCCTGAATGCTCAATGTAATAACCGGAGTCTGGATACCCAACGAAACTGACCGGAGCCTGAACGCTCAACGTAATAACCGGAGTCTTGATACCCAACGAAACTGACCGGAGCCTGAACGCTCAACGTAATAACCGGAATCTGGATACTCAACGAAAATGACTGCAGCCTGAACGATCAACGTAATAACCGGAGTCTTGATACCCAACGAAACTGACCGGAGCCTGAACGCTCAAAGTAATAATCGGGGTCTGGATACTCAACGAAAATGACTGGAGCCAAAATGCTCAACGTAATAAACAGAGTCTGGATACCCAACGAAACTGACCGGAGCCTGAACATTCAACGTAATAACCGGAGTCTGGATACCCAACGAAATTGACTGGAGCCTGAACGCTCAACGTAATAACCGGAGCCTGAACGCTCGACGTAATAACCGGAGTCTGGATACTCAACGAAAATGACCGGAGCCTTAACGCTCAACTTAATAACCGGTGTCTAGATACCCAACGAAACTAACCGAACCCTGAACGCTCAACGTGATAACCGGAGTCTGGATACCCAACGAAACTGACCGGAGTCTGAATGCTCAACGTAATAACCGGAGTCTGGATACCCAACGAAACTGACCCGAGCCCGAACGCTCAACGTAATAACCGGAGTCTGGATCCTCAACGAAACTGACCGGAGCCTGAATGCTCAACGTAATAAGCGGAGTCTGGATACTTAACGAAACTAACCGGAGCCTGAACGATCAATGTAATAACCGGAGTTATGATACTCAACGAAAATGCCTGGATCCTGAACGCTCAACGTAATGACCGGAGTCTGAATACTCAACAAAAATGACCGGATCCTGAACGCTCAACATATTGACCGGAGTCTGGATACTCAACGAAAATGATCGGAGCCTAAACGCTCAACGTAATGACTTGAGTCTGGATACTCAACGAAAATGACCGGAGTCTGAACCCTCAACTTAATAACCGGAGTCTGGATACTCAACGAAAATGATCGGAGCCGGAAAGCTCAACTTAATAACCGGAGTCTGGATAATCAACGAAAATGACCGGAGCCTGAACGCTCAACATAATAACCGGAGTCTGGATACCAAACAAAATTGACCGGAGCCTGAACACTCAATGTAATAACTGGAGTCTTGATACCCAACGAAATTGACCGGAGCCCGAACGCTCAACGTAATAACCGGAATCTGGATACCCATCGAAAGTCACCGGAGCCTGAACGCTCGACGTAATAACCGGAGCCTGAACGCTCGACGTAATAACCGGAGTCTTGATACTCAACAAAAATGACCGGAGCCTGAACGCTCAATGTAATATTCGGAGTCTAGATACCCAACGAAACTAACCGAACCCTGAACACTCAACATGATAACCGGAGTCTGGATACCCAACGAAACTGACCGGAGTCTGAATGCTCAACGTAATAACCGGAGTCTGGATACCCAACGAAACTGACCCGAGCCCGAACGCTCAACGTAATAACCGGAGTCTGGATCCTCAACGAAACTGACCGGAGCCTGAATGCTCAACGTAATAAGCGGAGTCTGGATACTTAACGAAACTGACCGAAGCCTGAACGATCAATGTAATAACCGGAGTTATGATACTCAACGAAAAGGCCTGGATCCTTAACGCTCAACGTAATGACCGGAGTCTGAATACTCAACAAAAATGACCGGATCCTGAACGCTCAACATATTGACCGGAGTCTGGATACTCAACGAAAATGATCGGAGCCTAAACGATCAACGTAATGACTTGAGTCTGGATACTCAACGAAAATGACCGGAGTCTGAACCCTCAACTTAATAACCGGAGTCTGGATACTGAACGAAAATGATCGGAGCCGGAACGCTCAACATAATAACCGGAGTCTGGATACCAAAGAAAATTGACCAGAGCCTGAACGCTCAATGTAATAACTGGAGTCTTGATACCCAACGAAATTGACCGGAGCCCGAACGCTCAACGTAATAACCGGAATCTGGATACCCATCGAAAGTCACCGGAGCCTGAACGCTCGACGTAATAACCGGAGCCTGAACGCTCGACGTAATAACCGGAGTCTTGATACTCAACAAAAATGACCGGAGCCTGAACGCTCAATGTAATATTCGGAGTCTAGATACCCAACGAAACTAACCGAACCCTGAACACTCAACATGATAACCGGAGTCTGGATACCCAGCGAAACTGACCGGAGTTTGAATGTTCAACGTAATAACCGGAGTCTGGATACCCAACGAAACTGAACGGACCCTGAACGCTCAACATAATAACCGGAGTCTGGATACCCAACGAAACTGAACGGAGCCTGAACGCTCAACATAATAACCGGAGTCTGGATACTCAACGAAATTGACCAGAGCCTGAACGCTCAACGTAATAACCAGAGTCTGGATACTCAACAAAAATGACCGGAGCCTGAATGCTCAATGTAATAACCGGAGTCTGGATACCCAACGAAACTGACCGGAGCCTGAACGCTCAACGTAATAACCGGAGTCTTGATACCCAACGAAACTGACCGGAGCCTGAACGCTCAACGTAATAACCGGAATCTGGATACTCAACGAAAATGACTGCAGCCTGAACGATCAACGTAATAACCGGAGTCTTGATACCCAACGAAACTGACCGGAGCCTGAACGCTTAAAGTAATAATCGGGGTCTGGATACTCAACGAAAATGACTGGAGCCAAAATGCTCAACGTAATAAACAGAGTCTGGATACCCAACGAAACTGACCGGAGCCTGAACATTCAACGTAATAACCGGAGTCTGGATACCCAACGAAATTGACTGGAGCCTGAACGCTCAACGTAATAACCGGAGCCTGAACGCTCGACGTAATAACCGGAGTCTGGATACTCAACGAAAATGACCGGAGCCTGAACGCTCAACTTAATAACCGGTGTCTAGATACCCAACGAAACTAACCGAACCCTGAACGCTCAACGTGATAACCGGAGTCTGGATACCCAACGAAACTGACCGGAGTCTGAATGCTCAACGTAATAACCGGAGTCTGGATACCCAACGAAACTGACCCGAGCCCGAACGCTCAACGTAATAACCGGAGTCTGGATCCTCAACGAAACTGACCGGAGCCTGAATGCTCAATGTAATAAGCGGAGTCTGGATACTTAACGAAACTAACCGGAGCCTGAACGATCAATGTAATAACCGGAGTTATGATACTCAACGAAAATGCCTGGATCCTGAACGCTCAACGTAATGACCGGAGTCTGAATACTCAACAAAAATGACCGGATCCTGAACGCTCAACATATTGACCGGAGTCTGGATACTCAACGAAAATGATCGGAGCCTAAACGCTCAAAGTAATGACTTGAGTCTGGATACTCAACGAAAATGACCGGAGTCTGAACCCTCAACTTAATAACCGGAGTCTGGATACTCAACGAAAATGATCGGAGCCGGAAAGCTCAACTTAATAACCGGAGTCTGGATAATCAACGAAAATGACAGGAGCCTGAAGGCTCAACATAATAACCGGAGTCTGGATACCAAACAAAATTGACCGGAGCCTGAACGCTCAATGTAATAACTGGAGTCTTGATACCCAACGAAATTGACCGGAGCCCGAACGCTCAACGTAATAACCGGAATCTGGATACCCATCGAAAGTCACCGGAGCCTGAACGCTCGACGTAATAACCGGAGCCTGAACGCTCGACGTAATAACCGGAGTCTTGATACTCAACAAAAATGACCGGAGCCTGAACGCTCAATGTAATATTCGGAGTCTAGATACCCAACGAAACTAACCGAACCCTGAACACTCAACATGATAACCGGAGTCTGGATACCCAACGAAACTGACCGGAGTCTGAATGCTCAACGTAATAACCGGAGTCTGGATACCCAACGAAACTGACCCGAGCCCGAACGCTCAACGTAATAACCGGAGTCTGGATCCTCAACGAAACTGACCGGAGCCTGAATGCTCAACGTAATAAGCGGAGTCTGGATACTTAACGAAACTGACCGAAGCCTGAACGATCAATGTAATAACCGGAGTTATGATACTCAACGAAAAGGCCTGGATCCTTAACGCTCAACGTAATGACCGGAGTCTGAATACTCAACAAAAATGACCGGATCCTGAACGCTCAACATATTGACCGGAGTCTGGATACTCAACGAAAATGATCGGAGCCTAAACGATCAACGTAATGACTTGAGTCTGGATACTCAACGAAAATGACCGGAGTCTGAACCCTCAACTTAATAACCGGAGTCTGGATACTGAACGAAAATGATCGGAGCCGGAACGCTCAACATAATAACCGGAGTCTGGATACCAAACAAAATTGACCGGAGCCTGAACGCTCAATGTAATAACTGGAGTCTTGATACCCAACGAAATTGACCGGAGCCCGAACGCTCAACGTAATAACCGGAATCTGGATACCCATCGAAAGTCACCGGAGCCTGAACGCTCGACGTAATAACCGGAGCCTGAACGCTCGACGTAATAACCGGAGTCTTGATACTCAACAAAAATGACCGGAGCCTGAACGCTCAATGTAATATTCGGAGTCTAGATACCCAACGAAACTAACCGAACCCTGAACACTCAACATGATAACCGGAGTCTGGATACCCAGCGAAACTGACCGGAGTTTGAATGTTCAACGTAATAACCGGAGTCTGGATACCCAACGAAACTGAACGGACCCTGAACGCTCAACATAATAACCGGAGTCTGGATACCCAACGAAACTGAACGGAGCCTGAACGCTCAACATAATAACCGGAGTCTGGATACTCAACGAAATTGACCAGAGCCTGAACGCTCAACGTAATAACCAGAGTCTGGATACTCAACAAAAATGACCGGAGCCTGAATGCTCAATGTAATAACCGGAGTCTGGATACCCAACGAAACTGACCGGAGCCTGAACGCTCAACGTAATAACCGGAGTCTTGATACCCAACGAAACTGACCGGAGCCTGAACGCTCAACGTAATAACCGGAATCTGGATACTCAACGAAAATGACTGCAGCCTGAACGATCAACGTAATAACCGGAGTCTTGATACCCAACGAAACTGACCGGAGCCTGAACGCTTAAAGTAATAATCGGGGTCTGGATACTCAACGAAAATGACTGGAGCCAAAATGCTCAACGTAATAAACAGAGTCTGGATACCCAACGAAACTGACCGGAGCCTGAACATTCAACGTAATAACCGGAGTCTGGATACCCAACGAAATTGACTGGAGCCTGAACGCTCAACGTAATAACCGGAGCCTGAACGCTCGACGTAATAACCGGAGTCTGGATACTCAACGAAAATGACCGGAGCCTGAACGCTCAACTTAATAACCGGTGTCTAGATACCCAACGAAACTAACCGAACCCTGAACGCTCAACGTGATAACCGGAGTCTGGATACCCAACGAAACTGACCGGAGTCTGAATGCTCAACGTAATAACCGGAGTCTGGATACCCAACGAAACTGACCCGAGCCCGAACGCTCAACGTAATAACCGGAGTCTGGATCCTCAACGAAACTGACCGGAGCCTGAATGCTCAATGTAATAAGCGGAGTCTGGATACTTAACGAAACTAACCGGAGCCTGAACGATCAATGTAATAACCGGAGTTATGATACTCAACGAAAATGCCTGGATCCTGAACGCTCAACGTAATGACCGGAGTCTGAATACTCAACAAAAATGACCGGATCCTGAACGCTCAACATATTGACCGGAGTCTGGATACTCAACGAAAATGATCGGAGCCTAAACGCTCAAAGTAATGACTTGAGTCTGGATACTCAACGAAAATGACCGGAGTCTGAACCCTCAACTTAATAACCGGAGTCTGGATACTCAACGAAAATGATCGGAGCCGGAAAGCTCAACTTAATAACCGGAGTCTGGATAATCAACGAAAATGACAGGAGCCTGAAGGCTCAACATAATAACCGGAGTCTGGATACCAAACAAAATTGACCGGAGCCTGAACGCTCAATGTAATAACTGGAGTCTTGATACCCAACGAAATTGACCGGAGCCCGAACGCTCAACGTAATAACCGGAATCTGGATACCCATCGAAAGTCACCGGAGCCTGAACGCTCGACGTAATAACCGGAGCCTGAACGCTCGACGTAATAACCGGAGTCTTGATACTCAACAAAAATGACCGGAGCCTGAACGCTCAATGTAATATTCGGAGTCTAGATACCCAACGAAACTAACCGAACCCTGAACACTCAACATGATAACCGGAGTCTGGATACCCAACGAAACTGACCGGAGTCTGAATGCTCAACGTAATAACCGGAGTCTGGATACCCAACGAAACTGACCCGAGCCCGAACGCTCAACGTAATAACCGGAGTCTGGATCCTCAACGAAACTGACCGGAGCCTGAATGCTCAACGTAATAAGCGGAGTCTGGATACTTAACGAAACTGACCGAAGCCTGAACGATCAATGTAATAACCGGAGTTATGATACTCAACGAAAATGCCTGGATCCTGAACGCTCAACGTAATGACCGGAGTCTGAATACTCAACAAAAATGACCGGATCCTGAACGCTCAACATATTGACCGGAGTCTGGATACTCAACGAAAATGATCGGAGCCTAAACGATCAACGTAATGACTTGAGTCTGGATACTCAACGAAAATGACCGGAGTCTGAACCCTCAACTTAATAACCGGAGTCTGGATACTCAACGAAAATGATCGGAGCCGGAACGCTCAACTTAATAACCGGAGTCTGGATAATCAACGAAAATGACCGGAGCCTGAACGCTCAACATAATAACCGGAGTCTGGATACCAAACAAAATTGACCAGAGCCTTAACGCTCAATGTAATAACTGGAGTCTAGATACCCAACGAAATTGACCGGAGCCCGCACGCTCAACGTAATAACCGGAATCTGGATACCCATCGAAAGTCACCGGAGCCTGAACGCTCGACGTAATAACCGGAGCCTGAACGCTCGACGTAATAACCGGAGTCTTGATACTCAACAAAAATGACCGGAGCCTGAACGCTCAATGTAATATTCGGAGTCTAGATACCCAACGAAACTAACCGAACCCTGAACACTCAACATGATAACCGGAGTCTGGATACCCAACGAAACTGACCGGAGTCTGAATGTTCAACGTAATAACCGGAGTCTGGATACCCAACGAAACTGAACGGACCCTGAACGCTCAACATAATAACCGGAGTCTGGATACCCAACGAAACTGAACGGAGCCTGAACGCTCAACATAATAACTGGAGTCTGGATACTCAACGAAATTGACCAGAGCCTGAACGCTCAACGTAATAACCAGAGTCTGGATACTCAACAAAAATGACCGGAGCCTGAATGCTCAATGTAATAACCGGAGTCTGGATACCCAACGAAACTGACCAGAGCCTGAACGCTCAATGTAATAACCGGAGTCTTGATACCCAACGAAACTGACCGGAGCCTGAACGCTCAACGTAATAACCGGAATCTGGATACTCAACGAAAATGACTGGAGCCTGAACGATCAACGTAATAACCGGAGTCTTGATACCCAACGAAACTGACCGGAGACTGAACGCTCAACGTAATAACCGGAATCTGGATACTCATTGAAAATGACTGGAGCCTGAACGCTCAATGTAATAACTGGAGTCTTGATACCCAACGAAATTGACCGGAGCCCGAACGCTCAACGTAATAACCGGAATCTCGATACCCATCGAAAGTCACCGGAGCCTGAACGCTCGACGTAATAACCGGAGCCTGAACGCTCGACGTAATAACCGGAGTCTTGATACTCAACAAAAATGACCGGAGCCTGAACGCTCAATGTAATATTCGGAGTCTAGATACCCAACGAAACTAACCGAACCCTGAACACTCAACATGATAACCGGAGTCTGGATACCCAACGAAACTGACCGGAGTCTGAATGCTCAACGTAATAACCGGAGTCTGGATACCCAACGAAACTGACCCGAGCCCGAACGCTCAACGTAATAACCGGAGTCTGGATCCTCAACGAAACTGACCGGAGCCTGAATGCTCAACGTAATAAGCGGAGTCTGGATACTTAACGAAACTGACCGGAGCCTGAACGATCAATGTAATAACCGGAGTTATGATACCCAACGAAAATACCTGGATCCTGAACGCTCAACGTAATGACCGGAGTCTGAATACTCAACAAAAATGACCGGATCCTGAACGCTCAACATATTGACCGGAGTCTGGATACTCAACGAAAATGATCGGAGCCTAAACGATTAACGTAATGACTTGAGTCTGGATACTCAACGAAAATGACCGGAGTCTGAACCCTCAACTTAATAACCGGAGTCTGGATACTCAACGAAAATGATCGGAGCCGGAACGCTCAACTTAATAACCGGAGTCTGGATAATCAACGAAAATGACCGGAGCCTGAACGCTCAACATAATAACCGGAGTCTGGATACCAAACAAAATTGACCGGAGCCTGAACGCTCAATGTAATAACTGGAGTCTTGATACCCAACGAAATTGACCGGAGCCCGAACTCTCAACGTAATAACCGGAATCTGGATACCCATCGAAAGTCACCGGAGCCTGAACGCTCGACGTAATAACCGGAGCCTGAACGCTCGACGTAATAACCGGAGTCTTGATACTCAACAAAAATGACCGGAGCTTGAACGCTCAATGTAATATTCGGAGTCTAGATACCCAACGAAACTAACCGAACCTTGAACACTCAACATGATAACCGGAGTCTGGATACCCAACGAAACTGACCGGAGTCTGAATGTTCAACGTAATAACCGGAGTCTGGATACCCAACGAAACTGAACGGACCATGAATGCTCAACATAATAACCGGAGTCTGGATACCCAACGAAACTGAACGGAGCCTGAACGCTCAACATAATAACCGGAGTCTGGATACTCAACGAAATTGACCAGAGCCTGAACGCTCAACGTAATAACCAGAGTCTGGATACTCAACAAAAATGACCGGAGCCTGAATGCTCAATGTAATAACCGGAGTCTGGATACCCAACGAAACTGACCGGAGCCTGAACGCTCAACGTAATAACCGGAGTCTTGATACCCAACGAAACTGACCGGAGCCTGAACGCTCAACGTAATAACCAGAATCTGGATACTCAACGAAAATGACTGGAGCCTGAACGATCAACGTAATAACCGGAGTCTGGATACCTAACGAAACTGACCGGAGCCTGAACGCTCAACGTAATAAGCGGAGTCTAGATACTCAATGAAACTGACCGGAGCCTGAACGATCAATATAATAACCGGAGTTATGATACTCAACGAAAATGACTGGATCCTGAACGCTCAACGTAATGACCAGAGTCTGGATACTCAACAAAAATGACCGTAGCCTGAACCCTCAACGTATTGACCGGAGTCTGGATACTCAACGAAAATGATCGGAGCCTAAACGCAAAACGTAATGAATTGAGTCTAGATACTCAACGAAATAGATCGTAGTCTGAACCCTCAATGTAATCACCGGAGTTTAGATACTCAACGAAAATGATCGGAGCCTAAACGCTCAACTTAATAACCGGAGTCTGGATACTCAACAAAAATGAACAGAGCCTGAACGCTCAAAGTAATAATCGGGGTCTGGATACTCAATGACAATGACTGGAGCCTGAATGCTCAACGTAATAACTGGAGTCTGGATACCCAACGAAACAGACCGGAGCCTAAACACTCAACGTAATAACCGGAGTCTGGATACCCAACGAAACTGACCGGAGCCTGAACGCTCGACGTAATAACCGGAGTCTGGATACTCAAAGAAAATGACCGGAGCCTAAACGCTCAACTTAATAACCGGTGTCTAGATACCCAACGAAACTAACCGAACCCTGAACACTCAACGTGATAACCGGAGTCTGGATACCCAACGAAACTGACCGGAGTCTGAATGCTCAACGTAATAACTGGAGTCTGGATACCGAACGAAACTGACCGGAGCCCGAACGCTCAACGTAATAACCGGAGTCTGGATCCTCAACGAAACTGATCGGAGCCTGAACGCTCAACGTAATAACCCGATTCTGGATACTCAGCGAAAATGACCGGAGCCTGAACGATCAACGTAATAACCGGAGTCTGGATACCTAACGAAACTGACCGGAGCCTGAACGCTCAACGTAATAAGCGGAGTCTGGATACATAACGAAACTGACCGGAGCCTGAACGATCAATGTAATAACCGGAGTTATGATCCTCAACGAAAATGACTGGATCCTGAACGCTCAACGTAATGACCGGAGTCTGAATACTCAACAAAAATGACCGGATCCTGAACGCTCAACGTATTGACCGGAGTCTGGATACTCAACGAAAATAATCGGAGCCTAAACGCTTAACGTAATGACTTGAGTCTGGATACTCAACGAAAATGACCGGAGTCTGAACCTTCGACGTAATAACCGGAGTCTGGATACTCAACGAAAATGATTGGAGCCGGAACGCTCAACTTAATAACCGGAGTCTGGATAATCAACGAAAATGACCGGAGCCTGAACGCTCAACGTAATAACCGGAGTCTGGATATCCAACGAAACTGATCGGAGCCTGAACGCTAAATGTAATAACTGGAGTCTTGATACCCAACGAAACTGACCGGAGCACGACCGCTCAACGTAATAACCGGAATCTGGATACCCATCGAAAGTCACTGGAGCCTGAACGCTCGACGTAATAACCGGAGCCTGAACGCTCGACGTAATAACCAGAGTCAGGATGCTCAACAAAAATGACCGGAGCCTGAACGCTCAACGTAATATTCGGAGTCTAGATACCCAACGAAACTAACCGAACCCTGAACGCTCAACACGATAACCGGAGTCTGGATACTCAAGAAAAATGATCGGATCCTGAACGCTCAACGTATTGACCGGAGTCTGGATACTCAACGAAAATGATCGGAGCCCAAACGCTCAACGTAACGACTTGAGTCTGGACACTCAACGAAAATGACCGGAGCCTGAACGCTCAACATAATAACCGGAGTCTGGATACCCAATGAAACTTACCGGAGCCTGAACGCTCAACGTAATAACTGGAGTCTTGATACCCAACGAAACTGACCGGAGCCCGAACGCTCAACGTAATAACCGGAATCTGGATACCCATCGAAAGTCACTGGAGCCTGAACGCTCGACGTAATAACCGGAGCCTGAACGCTCGACGTAATAACCGGAGTCAGGATACTCAACAAAAATGACCGGAGCCTGAACGCTCAACGTAATATTCGGAGTCTAGATACCCAACGAAACTAACCGAACCCTGAACGCTCAATATGATAACCGGAGTCTGGATACCCAACGAAACTGACCGGAGTCTGAATGTTCAACGTAATTACCGGAGTCTGGATACCCAACGAAACTGAACGGAGCCTGAACGCTCAACATAATAACCGGAGTCTGGATACTCAATGAAACTGACCGGAGCCTGAACGATCAACGTAATAACCGGAGTATGGATACCCAACGAAACTGACTGGAGCATGAACGCTCAACGTAATAACTGGAGTCTTGATACCCAACGAAACTGACCGGAGCCCGAACGCTCAAAGTAATAACCGGAATCTGGATACTCAACGAAACTGACCGGAGCCTGAACGCTCAACGTAATAACCCGAGTCTGGATACTCAACGAAAATGACCGGAGCCTGAACGATCAACGTAATATCCGGAGTCTGGATACCTAACGAAACTGACCGGAGCCTGAACGCTCAACGTAATAAGCAGACTCTGGATACTAAACGAAACTGACCGGAGCCTGAACGATCAATGTAATAACCGGAGTTATGATACTCAATGAAAATGACTGGATCCTGAACGCTCAACGTAATGACCGGAGTCTGGATACTCAACAAAAATGATCGGATCCTGAACGCTCAACGTATTGACCGGAGTCTGGATACTCAACGAAAATGATCGGAGGCCAAACGCTCAACGTAACGACTTGAGTCTGGACACTCAACGAAAATGACCGGAGCCTGAACGCTCAACGTAATAACCGGAGTATGGATACCCAATGAAACTTACCGGAGCCTGAACGCTCAACGTAATAATTGGAGTCTTGATACCCAACGAAACTGACCGGAGCTCGAACGCTCAACGTAATAACCAGAATCTGGATACCAATCAAAACTGACCGGAGCCTGAAAGCTCGACGTAATAACCGGAGCCTGAACGCTCGACGTAATAACCGGAGTCTGGATACTCAACAAAAATGACCGGAGTCTGAACGCTCAACGTAATAACCGGAGTCTAGATACCCAACGAAACTAACCGAACCCTGAACGCTCAACTTAATAACCGGAGTCTTGATACCCAACGAAACTGACCGGAGTCTGAACACTCAACGTAATAACCGGAGTCTGGATACCCAACGAAACTGAACGGAGCCTGAACGCTCAACATAATAACCGGAGTCTGGATACTCAACGAAACTGACCAGAGCCTGAACGCTCAACGTAATAACTAGAGTCTGGATACTCAACGAAAATGACCGGATCCTGAACGCTCAACGTAATGACCGGAGTCTGAATACTAAACAAAAATGATCGGATCCTGAACGGTCAACGTATTGACCGGAGTCTGGATACTCAACGAAAATGATCGGAGCCTAAACGCTCAACGTAATGACTTGATTCTGGATAATCAACGAAAATGACCGGAGCCTGAACGCTCAACGTAATAACCGGAGTCTGGATACCCAACGAAACTGACCGGAGCCAGAACGCTCAATGTAATAACTGGAGTCTTGATACCCAACGAAACTGACCGGAGCCCGAACGCTCAACGTAATAATCGGAATCTGGATACCCATCGAAATTAACCGGAGCCTGAACGCTCGACGTAATAACCGTAGCCTGAACGCTCGACGTAATAACCGGAGTCTGGATACTCAACAAAAATGACCGGAGCCTGAACAATCAATGTAATAACCGGAGTTATGATACTCAACAAAAATGACTGGATCCTGAACGCTCAACGTAATGACCGGAGTCTGGATACTCAACAAAAATGACCGGATCCTGAACGCTCAACATATTGACCGGAGTCTGGATACTCAACAAAAATGATCGGAGCCTAAACGCTCAACGTAACGACTTGAGTCTGGATACTCAACGAAAATGATCGGAGCCGGAACACTCAACTTAATAACCGGAGTCTGGATACCCAACGAAACTGACCGGAGCCTGAAAGCTCAACATAATAACTGGAGTCTTGATACCCAACGATACTGACCGGAGCCCGAATGCTCAACATAATAACCGGAATCTGGATACTCAACGAAACTGATTGGAGCCTGAACGCTCAATGTAATAACCCGAGTCTGGATACTCAACGAAAATGACCGGAGCCTGAACGATCAACGTAATAACCGGAGTCTGGATACCTAACGAAACTGACCGGAGCCTGAATGGTCAACGTAATAAGCGGAGTCTGGATACTCAACGAAACTGACCGGAGCCTGAACGATCAATGTAATATCCGGAGTTATGATACTCAATGAAAATGAATGGATCCTGAACGCTCAACGTAATGACCGGAGTCTGGATACTCAACAAAAATGACCGTAGCCTGAATGCTCAACGTATTGACCGGAGTCTGGATACTTAACGAAAAAGGTCGGAGCCTAAACGCTCAACGTAATGACTGGAGTCTGGATACTCAACGAAAATGACCGGAGTCTGAACCCTCAACGTAATAACCGGAGTCCGGACACCCAACGAAAATGATCGGAGCCTGAACGCTCAACTTAATAACCGGAGTCTGGATACTCAACAAAAATGACCATAGCCTAAACGCTCAAAGTAATATTCGGATTCTGGATACTCAACGAAAATGACTGGAGCCTGAATGCTCAACGTAATAACCGGAGTCTGGATACCCAATGAAACTGACAGGAGCCTGAACACTCAACGTAATAACCGGAGTCTGGATACCCATCAAAACTGATCGGAGCCTGAACGCTCGACGTAATTAGCAGAGCCTGAACGCTCGGCGTAATAACCGGAGTCTGGATACTCAACGAAAATGACGGGAGCCTGAACGCTCGAACATAATAACCGGAGTCTAGATACCCAACGAAACTAACCGAACCCTGAACGCTCAACGTGATAATCGGAGTCTGGATACTCAACAAAAATGACTGGAGCCTGAATGCTCAACGTAAAAACCGGAGTCTGGATACCCAATGAAACTGACCGAACCCTGAACGCTCAACGTAAAAACGTGAGTCTGGATACCCATCGAAACTGACCGGAGCCTGAAAGCTCGACGTAATAACCGGAGCCTGAACGCTCGGCGTAATAACCAGAGTCTGGATACTCAACGAAAATGACTGGAGCCTGAATGCTCAACGTAATAACCGGAGTCTGGATACCCATCAAAACTTATCGGAGCCTAAATGATCGACGTAATAACCGGAGCCTGATCGCTCGGCGTAATAACCGGAGTCTGGATACTCCATGAAAATGACGGGAGCCTGAACGCTCGAACATAATAACCGGAGTCTAGATACCCAACGAAACTAACCGAACCCTGAACGCTCAACGTGATAAACGGAGTCTGGATACTCAACGAATATGACTGGAGCCTGAATGCTCAATGTAAAAACCGGAGTCTGGATACCCAATGAAACTGACCGAAGCCTGAACGCTCAACGTAATAAAGTGAGTCTGGATACCCATCGAAACTGACCGGAGCCTGAACGCTCGACGTAATAACCGGAGCCTGAACGCTCGGCGTAATAACCGGAGTCTGGATACTCAACGAAAAAGACCGGAGTCTGAATGCTCAACGTAATAACCGGAGTCTAGATACCCAACAAAACTAACCGAACCCTGAACGCTCAACGTGATAACCGGAGTCTGGATACCCAACTAAACTGACCGGAGTCTGAATGCTCAACGTAATAACCGGAGTCTAGATACCCAACGAAACTGAACGGAGCCTGAACGCTCAATATAATAATCGGAGTCTGGATACTCAATGAAACTGACCGGAGCCTGAACGCTCAACGTAATATCCAAAGTCTGGATAATCAACGAAAATGACCGGAGCCCGAACGCTCAACGTAATAACCGGAATCTGGATACTCAACGAAACTGACCGGAGCCTGAACGATCAACGTAATAACCGGAGTCTGGATACTCAACGAATATGACCGGAGCCTGAACGATCAACGTAATAACCGGAGTCTGGACACCTAACGAAACTGACCGGAGCCTGAACGCTCAACGTAATAAGCGGAGTCTTGATACTCAACGAAACTGACCAGAGCATGAACGCTCAATGTAATAACCAGAGTCTGGATACTCAACGAAAATGACCGGATCCTGAACGCTCAATGTAATGACCGGAGTCTGAATACTCAACAAAAATGACCGGATCCTGAACGCTCAACGTATTGACCGGAGTCTGGATACTCAACGAAAATGATCGGAGCCTAAACGCTCAACGTAATGACTTGAGTTTGGATACTCAACGAAAATGACTGGAGTCTGAACCCTCAACGTAATAACCGGAGTCTGGATACTCAACGAAAATGATCGGAGCTGGAACGCTCAACTTAATAACCGGAGTCTGGATACTCAACAAAAATAACCAGAGCCTGAACGCTCAAAGTAATAACCAGAGTCTGGATACTTAACGAAAATGACTAGAGCCTGAATGCTCAACGTAATAACCGGAGTCTGGATACCCAACGAAACTGACCGGAGCCTGAACGCTCGTCGTAATAACCGGAGCCTGAACGCTCAACGTAATAACTAGAGTCTGGATACTCAACGAAAATGACCGGATCCTGAACGCTCAACGTAATGACCGGAGTCTGAATACTAAACAAAAATGATCGGATCCTGAACGGTCAACGTATTGACCAGAGTCTGGATACTCAACGAAAATGATCGGAGCCTAAACCTCAACGTAATGACTTGAATCTGGATAATCAACGAAAATGACCGGAGCCTGAACGCTCAACGTAATAACCGGAGTCTGGATACCCAACGAAACTGACCGGAGCCAGAACGCTCAATGTAATAACTGGAGTCTTGATACCCAACGAAACTGACCGGAGCCCGAACGCTCAACGTAATAATCGGAATCTGGATACCCATCGAAATTAACCGGAGCCTGAACGCTCGACGTAATAACCGTAGCCTGAACGCTCGACGTAATAACCGGAGTCTGGATACTCAACAAAAATGACCGGAGCCTGAACAATCAATGTAATAACCGGAGTTATGATACTCAACAAAAATGACTGGATCCTGAACGCTCAACGTAATGACCGGAGTCTGGATACTCAACAAAAATGACCGGATCCTGAACGCTCAACATATTGACCGGAGTCTGGATACTCAACAAAAATGATCGGAGCCTAAACGCTCAACGTATCGACTTGAGTCTGGATACTCAACGAAAATGATCGGAGCCGGAACACTCAACTTAATAACCGGAGTCTGGATACCCAACGAAACTGACCGGAGCCTGAAAGCTCAACATAATAACTGGAGTCTTGATACCCAACGATACTGACCGGAGCCCGAATGCTCAACATAATAACCGGAATCTGGATACTCAACGAAACTGATTGGAGCCTGAACGCTCAATGTAATAACCCGAGTCTGGATACTCAACGAAAATGACCGGAGCCTGAACGATCAACGTAATAACCGGAGTCTGGATACCTAACGAAACTGACCGGAGCCTGAATGCTCAACGTAATAAGCGGAGTCTGGATACTCAACGAAACTGACCGGAGCCTGAACGATCAATGTAATATCCGGAGTTATGATACTCAATGAAAATGAATGGATCCTGAACGCTCAACGTAATGACCGGAGTCTGGATACTCAACAAAAATGACCGTAGCCTGAATGCTCAACGTATTGACCGGAGTCTGGATACTTAACGAAAAAGGTCGGAGCCTAAACGCTCAACGTAATGACTGGAGTCTGGATACTCAACGAAAATGACCGGAGTCTGAACCCTCAACGTAATAACCGGAGTCCGGACACCCAACGAAAATGATCGGAGCCTGAACGCTCAACTTAATAACCGGAGTCTGGATACTCAACAAAAATGACCATAGCCTAAACGCTCAAAGTAATATTCGGATTCTGGATACTCAACGAAAATGACTGGAGCCTGAATGCTCAACGTAATAACCGGAGTCTGGATACCCAATGAAACTGACAGGAGCCTGAACACTCAACGTAATAACCGGAGTCTGGATACCCATCAAAACTGATCGGAGCCTGAACGCTCGACGTAATTAGCAGAGCCTGAACGCTCGGCGTAATAACCGGAGTCTGGATACTCAACGAAAATGACGGGAGCCTGAACGCTCGAACATAATAACCGGAGTCTAGATACCCAACGAAACTAACCGAACCCTGAACGCTCAACGTGATAATCGGAGTCTGGATACTCAACAAAAATGACTGGAGCCTGAATGCTCAACGTAAAAACCGGAGTCTAGATACCCAATGAAACTGACCGAACCCTGAACGCTCAACGTAAAAACGTGAGTCTGGATACCCATCGAAACTGACCGGAGCCTGAAAGCTCGACGTAATAACCGGAGCCTGAACGCTCGGCGTAATAACCAGAGTCTGGATACTCAACGAAAATGACTGGAGCCTGAATGCTCAACGTAATAACCGGAGTCTGGATACCCATCAAAACTTATCGGAGCCTAAATGATCGACGTAATAACCGGAGCCTGATCGCTCGGCGTAATAACCGGAGTCTGGATACTCCATGAAAATGACGGGAGCCTGAACGCTCGAACATAATAACCGGAGTCTAGATACCCAACGAAACTAACCGAACCCTGAACGCTCAACGTGATAAACGGAGTCTGGATACTCAACGAATATGACTGGAGCCTGAATGCTCAATGTAAAAACCGGAGTCTGGATACCCAATGAAACTGACCGAAGCCTGAACGCTCAACGTAATAAAGTGAGTCTGGATACCCATCGAAACTGACCGGAGCCTGAACGCTCGACGTAATAACCGGAGCCTGAACGCTCGGCGTAATAACCGGAGTCTGGATACTCAACGAAAAAGACCGGAGTCTGAATGCTCAACGTAATAACCGGAGTCTAGATACCCAACAAAACTAACCGAACCCTGAACGCTCAACGTGATAACCGGAGTCTGGATACCCAACTAAACTGACCGGAGTCTGAATGCTCAACGTAATAACCGGAGTCTAGATACCCAACGAAACTGAACGGAGCCTGAACGCTCAATATAATAATCGGAGTCTGGATACTCAATGAAACTGACCGGAGCCTGAACGCTCAACGTAATATCCAAAGTCTGGATAATCAACGAAAATGACCGGAGCCCGAACGCTCAACGTAATAACCGGAATCTGGATACTCAACGAAACTGACCGGAGCCTGAACGATCAACGTAATAACCGGAGTCTGGATACTCAACGAATATGACCGGAGCCTGAACGATCAACGTAATAACCGGAGTCTGGACACCTAACGAAACTGACCGGAGCCTGAACGCTCAACGTAATAAGTGGAGTCTTGATACTCAACGAAACTGACCAGAGCATGAACGCTCAATGTAATAACCAGAGTCTGGATACTCAACGAAAATGACCGGATCCTGAACGCTCAATGTAATGACCGGAGTCTGAATACTCAACAAAAATGACCGGATCCTGAACGCTCAACGTATTGACCGGAGTCTGGATACTCAACGAAAATGATCGGAGCCTAAACGCTCAACGTAATGACTTGAGTTTGGATACTCAACGAAAATGACTGGAGTCTGAACCCTCAACGTAATAACCGGAGTCTGGATACTCAACGAAAATGATCGGAGCTGGAACGCTCAACTTAATAACCGGAGTCTGGATACTCAACAAAAATAACCAGAGCCTGAACGCTCAAAGTAATAACCAGAGTCTGGATACTTAACGAAAATGACTAGAGCCTGAATGCTCAACGTAATAACCGGAGTCTGGATACCCAACGAAACTGACCGGAGCCTGAACGCTCGTCGTAATAACCGGAGCCTGAACGCTCGACTTAATAACCGGAGTTTGGATACTCAACAAAAATGACAGGAGCCTGAACGCTCAACGTAATAACCGGAGTCTAGATACCCAACGAAACTAACCGAACCATGAACGCTCAACGTGATAACCGGAGTCTGGATACCCAACGAAACTGACCGGAGTCTGAATGCTCAACGTAATAACCGGAGTCTAGATACCCAACGAAACTGAACGGAGCCTGAACGCTCAACATAATAACCAGAGTCAAGATACTCAATGAAACTGACCGGAGCCTGAACGCTCAACGTAATAACCAGAGTCTGGATAATCAACGAAAATGACCGGAGCCTGAACGCTCAACGTAATAACCGGAGTCTGGATACCCAACGAAACTGACTGGAGCCTCAACGCTAAACGTAATAACTGGAGTCTTGATACCCAACGAAACTGACCAGAGCCCGAACGCTCAACGTAATAACCGGAATCTGGATACTCAACGAAACTGACCGGAGCCTGAACGATCAACGTAATAACCCGAGTCTGGATACTCAACGTATATGACCGGAGCCTGAACGATCAACGTAATAACCGGAGTCTGGATACCTAACAAAACTGATCGGAGCCTGAATGCTCAACGTAATAAGCGGAGTCTGGATACTCAACGAAACTGACCGGAGCCTGAACGATCAATGTAATAACCGGAATTATGATACTCAACGAAAATGACTGCATCCTGAAAGTTCAACTTAATGACCGGAGTCTGGATACTCAACAAAAATGAACAGAGCCTGAACGCTCAAAGTAATAATCGGGGTCTGGATACTCAACGACAATGACTGGAGCCTGAATGCTCAACGTAATAACTGGAGTCTGGATACCCAACGAAACTGACCGGAGCCTGAACACTCAACGTAATAACCGGAGTCTGGATACCCAACGAAACTGACCGGAGCCTGAACGCTCGACGTAATAACCGGAGTCTGGATACTCAAAGAAAATGACCGGAGCCTAAACGCTCAACTTAATAACCGGTGTCTAGATACCCAACGAAACTAACCGAACCCTGAACACTCAACGTGATAACCGGAGTCTGGATACCCAACGAAACTGACCGGAGTCTGAATGCTCAACGTAATAACTGGAGTCTGGATACCCAACGAAACTGACCGGAGCCCGAACGCTCAACGTAATAACCGGAGTCTGGATCCTCAACGAAACTGATCGGAGCCTGAACGCTCAACTTAATAACCCGATTCTGGATACTCAGCGAAAATGACCGGAGCCTGAACGATCAACGTAATAACCGGAGTCTGGATACCTAACGAAACTGACCGGAGCCTGAACGCTCAACGTAATAAGCGGAGTCTGGATACATAACGAAACTGACCGGAGCCTAAACGATCAATGTAATAACCGGAGTTATGATCCTCAACGAAAATGACTGGATCCTGAACGCTCAACGTAATGACCGGAGTCTGAATACTCAACAAAAATGACCGGATCCTGAACGCTCAACGTATTGACCGGAGTCTGGATACTCAACGAAAATAATCGGAGCCTAAACGCTTAACGTAATGACTTGAGTCTGGATACTCAACGAAAATGACCGGAGTCTGAACCTTCGACGTAATAACCGGAGTCTGGATACTCAACGAAAATGATTGGAGCCGGAACGCTCAACTTAATAACCGGAGTATGGATAATCAACGAAAATGACCGGAGCCTGAACGCTCAACGTAATAACCGGAGTCTGGATACCCAACGAAACTAATCGGAGCCTGAACGCTAAATGTAATAACTGGAGTCTTGATACCCAACGAAACTGACCGGAGCCCGAACGCTCAACGTAATAACCGGAATCTGGATACCCATCGAAAGTCACTGGAGCCTGAACGCTCGACGTAATAACCGGAGCCTGAACGCTCGACGTAATAACCAGAGTCAGGATGCTCAACAAAAATGACCGGAGCCTGAACGCTCAACGTAATATTCGGAGTCTAGATACCCAACGAAACTAACCGAACCCTGAACGCTCAACACGATAACCGGAGTCTGGATACTCAAGAAAAATGATCGGATCCTGAACGCTCAACGTATTGACCGGAGTCTGGATACTCAACGAAAATGATCGGAGCCCAAACGCTCAACGTAACGACTTGAGTCTGGACACTCAACGAAAATGACCGGAGCCTGAACGCTCAACATAATAACCGGAGTCTGGATACCCAATGAAACTTACCGGAGCCTGAACGCTCAACGTAATAACTGGAGTCTTGATACCCAACGAAACTGACCGGAGCCCGAACGCTCAACGTAATAACCGGAATCTGGATACCCATCGAAAGTCACTGGAGCCTGAACGCTCGACGTAATAACTGGAGCCTGAACGCTCGACGTAATAACCGGAGTCAGGATACTCAACAAAAATGACCGGAGCCTGAACGCTCAACGTAATATTCGGAGTCTAGATACCCAACGAAACTAACCGAACCCTGAACGCTCAATATGATAACCGGAGTCTGGATACCCAACGAAACTGACCGGAGTCTGAATGTTCAACGTAATTACCGGAGTCTGGATACCCAACGAAACTGAACGGAGCCTGAACGCTCAACATAATAACCGGAGTCTGGATACTCAATGAAACTGACCGGAGCCTGAACGATCAACGTAATAACCGGAGTATGGATACCCAACGAAACTGACTGGAGCCTGAACGCTCAACGTAATAACTGGAGTCTTGATACCCAACGAAACTGACCGGAGCCCGAACGCTCAAAGTAATAACCGGAATCTGGATACTCAACGAAACTGACCGGAGCCTGAACGCTCAACGTAATAACCCGAGTCTGGATACTCAACGAAAATGACCGGAGCCTGAACGATCAACGTAATATCCGGAGTCTGGATACCTAACGAAACTGACCGGAGCCTGAACGCTCAACGTAATAAGCAGACTCTGGATACTCAACGAAACTGACCGGAGCCTGAACGATCAATGTAATAACCGGAGTTATGATACTCAATGAAAATGACTGGATCCTGAACGCTCAACGTAATGACCGGAGTCTGGATACTCAACAAAAATGATCGGATCCTGAACGCTCAACGTATTGACCGGAGTCTGGATACTCAACGAAAATGATCGGAGCCCAAACGCTCAACGTAACGACTTGAGTCTGGACACTCAACGAAAATGACCGGAGCCTGAACGCTCAACGTAATAACCGGAGTATGGATACCCAATGAAACTTACCGGAGCCTGAACGCTCAACCTAATAATTGGAGTCTTGATACCCAAAGAAACTGACCGGAGCTCGAACGCTCAACGTAATAACCAGAATCTGGATACCAATCGAAACTGACCGGAGCTTGAAAGCTCGACGTAATAACCGGAGCCTGAACGCTCGACGTAATAACCGGAGTCTGGATACTCAACAAAAATGACCGGAGTCTGAACGCTCAACGTAATAACCGGAGTCTAGATACCCAACGAAACTAACCGAACCCTGAACGCTCAACTTAATAACCGGAGTCTTGATACCCAACGAAACTGACCGGAGTCTGAACACTCAACGTAATAACCGGAGTCTGGATACCCAACGAAACTGAACGGAGCCTGAACGCTCAACATAATAACCGGAGTCTGGATACTCAACGAAACTGACCAGAGCCTGAACGCTCAACGTAATAACTAGAGTCTGGATACTCAACGAAAATGACCGGATCCTGAACGCTCAACGTAATGACCGGAGTCTGAATACTAAACAAAAATGATCGGATCCTGAACGGTCAACGTATTGACCGGAGTCTGGATACTCAACGAAAATGATCGGAGCCTAAACGCTCAACGTAATGACTTGAGTCTGGATAATCAACGAAAATGACCGGAGCCTGAACGCTCAACGTAATAACCGGAGTCTGGATACCCAACGAAACTGACCGGAGCCAGAACGCTCAATGTAATAACTGGAGTCTTGATACCCAACGAAACTGACCGGAGCCCGAACGCTCAACGTAATAATCGGAATCTGGATACCCATCGAAATTAACCGGAGCCTGAACGCTCGACGTAATAACCGTAGCCTGAACGCTCGACGTAATAACCGGAGTCTGGATACTCAACAAAAATGACCGGAGCCTGAACAATCAATGTAATAACCGGAGTTATGATACTCAACAAAAATGACTGGATCCTGAACGCTCAACGTAATGACCGGAGTCTGGATACTCAACAAAAATGACCGGATCCTGAACGCTCAACATATTGACCGGAGTCTGGATACTCAACAAAAATGATCGGAGCCTAAACGCTCAACGTAACGACTTGAGTCTGGATACTCAACGAAAATGATCGGAGCCGGAACACTCAACTTAATAACCGGAGTCTGGATACCCAACGAAACTGACCGGAGCCTGAAAGCTCAACATAATAACTGGAGTCTTGATACCCAACGATACTGACCGGAGCCCGAATGCTTAACATAATAACCGGAATCTGGATACTCAACGAAACTGATTGGAGCTTGAACGCTCAATGTAATAACCCGAGTCTGGATACTCAACGAAAATGCCGGAGCCTGAACGATCAACGTAATAACCGGAGTCTGGATACCTAACGAAACTGACCGGAGCCTGAATGCTCAACGTAATAAGCGGAGTCTGGATACTCAACGAAACTGACCGGAGCCTGAACGATCAATGTAATATTCGGAGTTATGATACTCAATGAAAATGAATGGATCCTGAACGCTCAACGTAATGACCGGAGTCTGGATACTCAACAAAAATGACCGTAGCCTGAATGCTCAACGTATTGACCGGAGTCTGGATACTTAACGAAAAAGGTCGGAGCCTAAACGCTCAACGTAATGACTGGAGTCTGGATACTAAACGAAAATGACCGGAGTCTGAACCCTCAACGTAATAACCGGAGTCCGGACACCCAACGAAAATGATCGGAGCCTGAACGCTCAACTTAATAACCGGAGTCTGGATACTCAACAAAAATGACCAGAGCCTAAACGCTCAAAGTAATATTCGGATTCTGGATACTCAACGAAAATGACTGGAGCCTGAATGCTCAACGTAATAACCGGAGTCTGGATACCCAATGAAACTGACAGGAGCCTGAACACTCAACGTAATAACCGGAGTCTGGATACCCATCAAAACTGATCGGAGCCTGAACGCTCGACGTAATTAGCAGAGCCTGAACGCTCGGCGTAATAACCGGAGTCTGGATACTCAACGAAAATGACGGGAGCCTGAACGCTCGAACATAATAACTGGAGTCTAGATACCCAACGAAACTAACCGAACCCTGAACGCTCAACGTGATAATCGGAGTCTGGATACTCAACAAAAATGACTGGAGCCTGAATGCTCAACGTAAAAACCGGAGTCTGGATACCCAATGAAACTGACCGAAGCCTGAACGCTCAACGTAAAAACGTGAGTCTGGATACCCATCGAAACTGACCGGAGCCTGAAAGCTCGGCGTAATAACCGGAGTCTGGATACTCAACGAAAATGACTGGAGCCTGAATGCTCAACGTAATAACCGGAGTCTGGATACCCATCAAAACTGATCGGAGCCTAAATGATCGACGTAATAACCGGAGCCTGAACGCTCGGCGTAATAACCGGAGTCTGGATACTCCATGAAAATGACGGGAGCCTGAACGCTCGAACATAATAACCGGAGTCTAGATACCCAACGAAACTAACCGAACCCTGAACGCTCAACGTGATAAACGGAGTCTGGATACTCAACGAATATGACTGGAGCCTGAATGCTCAATGTAAAAACCGGAGTCTGGATACCCAATGAAACTGACCGAAGCCTGAACGCTCAACATAATAAAGTGAGTCTGGATACCCATCGAAACTGATCGGAGCCGGAACGCTCGACGTAATAACCGGAGCCTGAACGCTCGGCGTAATAACCGGAGTCTGGATACTCAACGAAAAAGACCGGAGTCTGAATGCTCAACGTAATAACTGGAGTCTAGATACCCAACAAAACTAACCGAACCCTGAACGCTCAACGTGATAACCGGAGTCTGGATACCCAACTAAACTGACCGGAGTCTGAATGCTCAACGTAATAACCGGAGTCTAGATACCCAACAAAACTGAACGGAGCCTGAACGCTCAATATAATAATCGGAGTCTGGATACTCAATGAAACTGACCGGAGCCTGAACGCTCAACGTAATATCCAAAGTCTGGATAATCAACGAAAATGACCGGAGCCCGAACGCTCAACGTAATAACCGGAATCTGGATACTCAACGAAACTGACCGGAGCCTGAACGATCAACGTAATAACCGGAGTCTGGATACTCAACGAATATGACAGGAGCCTGAACGATCAACGTAATAACCGGAGTCTGGACACCTAACGAAACTGACCGGAGCCTGAACGCTCAACGTAATAAGCGGAGTCTTGATACTCAACGAAACTGACCAGAGCATGAACGCTCAATGTAATAACCAGAGTCTGGATACTCAACGAAAATGACCGGATCCTGAACGCTCAACGTATTGACCGGAGTCTGGATACTCAACGAAAATGATCGGAGCCTAAACGCTCAACGTAATGACTTGAGTTTGGATACTCAACGAAAATGACTGGAGTCTGAACCCTCAACGTAATAACCGGAGTCTGGATACTCAACGAAAATGATCGGAGCTGGAACGCTCAACTTAATAACCGGAGTCTGGATACTCAACAAAAATAACCAGAGCCTGAACGCTCAAAGTAATAACCAGAGTCTGGATACTTAACGAAAATGACTGGAGCCTGAATGCTCAACGTAATAACCGGAGTCTGGATACCCAACGAAACTGACCGGAGCCTGAACGCTCGTCGTAATAACCGGAGCCTGAACGCTCGACTTAATAACCGGAGTTTGGATACTCAACAAAAATGACAGGAGCCAGAACGCTCAACGTAATAACCGGAGTCTAGATACCCAACGAAACTAACCGAACCATGAACGCTCAACGTGATAACCGGAGTCTGGATACCCAACGAAACTGACCGGAGTCTGAATGCTCAACGTAATAACCGGAGTCTAGATACCCAACGAAACTGAACGGAGCCTGAACGCTCAACATAATAACCGGAGTCAAGATACTCAATGAAACTGACCGGAGCCTGAACGCTCAACGTAATAACCAGAGTCTGGATAATCAACGAAAATGACCGGAGCCTGAACGCTCAACGTAATAACCGGAGTCTGGATACCCAACGAAACTGACTGGAGCCTCAACACTAAACGTAATAACTGGAGTCTTGATACCCAACGAAACTGACCAGAGCCCGAACGCTCAACGTAATAACCGGAATCTGGATACTCAACGAAACTGACCGGAGCCTGAACGATCAACGTAATAACCCGAGTCTGGATACTCAACGAATATGACCGGAGCCTGAACGATCAACGTAATAACCGGAGTCTGGATACCTAACGAAACTGATCGGAGCCTGAATGCTCAACGTAATAAGCGGAGTCTGGATACTCAACGAAACTGACCGGAGCCTGAACGATCAATGTAATAACCGGAATTATGATACTGAACGAAAATGACTGCATCCTGAAAGTTCAACTTAATGACCGGAGTTTGGATACTCAACAAAAATGACCGGATCCTGCACGCTCAACGTATTGACCGGAGTCTGGATACTCAACGAAAATGATCGGAGCCTAAATGCTCAACGTAATGACTTGAGTCTGGATACTCAACAAAAATGACTGGAGTCTGAACCCTCAACGTAATAACCGGAGTCTGGATACTCAACGAAAATGATCGGGGCTGGAACACTCAACTTTATAATCGGAGTCTGGATACTCACCAAAAATAACCAGAGCCTGAACGCTCAAAGTAATAACCGGAGTCTGGATACTATACGAAAATGACTGGAGCCTGAATGCTCAACGTAATAACCGGAGTCTGGATACCCAACGAAACTGACCGGAGCCTGAACATTCAACGTAATAACCGGAGTCTGGATACCCAACGAAACTGACCGGAGCCTGAACGTTCGTCGTAATAACCGGAGCCTGAACGCTCGACGTAATAACCGGAGTTTGGATACTCAACGAAAATGACAGGAGCCTGAACGCTCAACGTAATAACCGGAGTCTAGATACCCAACGAAACTAACCGAACCATGAACGCTCAACGTGATAACCGGAGTCTGGATATCAAACGAAACTGACCGGAGTCTGAATGCTCAATGTAATAACCGGAGTCTGGATACCCAACAAAACTGAATGGAGCCTGAACGCTCAACATAATAACCGGAGTCTGGATACTGAATGAAACTGACCGGAGCCTGAACGCTCAACGTAATAACCAGAGTCTGGATAATCAACGAAAATGACCGGAGCCTGAACGCTCAACGTAATAACTGGAGTCTGGATACCCAACGAAACTGACTGGAGCCTGAACGCTCAACGTAATAACTGGAGTCCTCATACCAAACGAAACTGATCGGAGCCCGAACGCTCAACGTAAAAACCGGAATCTGGATACTCAACGAAACTGACCAGAGCCTGAACGCTCAACGTAATAACCGGAGTCTGGATACCTAACGAAACTAATCGAACCCTGAACGCTCAACGTGATAATCGGAGTCTGGATACTCAACGAAAATGACTGGAGCCTGAATGCTCAATGTAAAAACCGGAGTCTGGATACCCAATGAAACTGACCGAAGCCTGAACGCTCAACGTAATAAAGTGAGTCTGGATACCCATCGAAACTGACCGGAGCCTGAACGCTCGACGTAATAACCGGAGCCTGAACGCTCGGCGTAATAACCGGAGTCTGGATACTCAACGAAAATGACCGGAGTCTGAATGCTCAACGTAATAACCGGAGTCTAGATACCCAACAAAACTAACCGAACCCTGAACGCTCAACGTGATAACCGGAGTCTGGATACCCAACTAAACTGACCGGAGTCTGAATGCTCAACGTAATAACCGGAGTTTAGATACCCAATGAAACTGAACGGAGCCTGAACGCTCAATATAATAATCGGAGTCTGGATACTCAATGAAACTGACCGGAGCCTGAACGCTCAACGTAATATCCAAAGTCTGGATAATCAACGCAAATGACCGGAGCCTGAACGCTCAACGTAATAACGGGAGTCTGGATACCCAACGAAACTGACCGGAGCCTGAACGTTCAACGTCATAACTGGAGTCTTGATGCCCAACGAAACTGACCGGAGCCCGAACGCTCAACGTAATAACCGGAATCTGGATACTCAACGAAACTGACCGGAGCCTGAACGATCAACGTAATAACCGGAGTCTGGATACTCAACGAATATGACCGGAGCCTGAACGATCAACGTAATAACCGGAGTCTGGACACCTAACGAAACTAACCGGAGCCTGAACGCTCAACGTAATAAGCGGAGTCTTGATACTCAACGAAACTGACCAGAGCATGAACGCTCAATGTAATAACCAGAGTCTGGATACTCAACGAAAATGACCGGATCCTGAACGCTCAGTGTAATGGCCGGAGTCTGAATACTCAACAAAAATGACCGGATCCTGAACGCTCAACGTATTGACCGGAGTCTGGATACTCAACGAAAATGATCGGAGCCTAAACGCTCAACGTAATGACTTGAGTCTGGATACTCAACGAAAATGACTGGAGTCTGAACCCTCAACGTAATAACCGGAGTCTGGATACTCAACGAAAATGATCGGAGCTGGAACACTCAACTTAATAACCGGAGTCTGGATACTCAACGAAAATGACTGGAGCCTGAATGCTCAATGTAAAAACCGGAGTCTGGATACCCAATGAAACTGACCGAAGCCTGAACGCTCAACGTAATAAAGTGAGTCTGGATACCCATCGAAATTGACAGGAGCCTGAACGCTCGTCGTAATAACCGGAGCCTAAACGCTCGACTTAATAACCGGAGTTTGGATACTCAACAAAAATGACAGGAGCCTGAACGCTCAACGTAATAACCGGAGTCTAGATACCCAACGAAACTAACCGAACCATGAACGCTCAACGTGATAACCGGAGTCTGGATACCCAACGAAACTGACCGGAGTCTGAATGCTCAACGTAATAACCGGAGTCTAGATACCCAACGAAACTGAACGTAGCCTGAACGCTCAACATAATAACCGGAGTCTGGATACTCAATGAAACTGACCGGAGCCTGAACGCTCAACGTAATAACCAGAGTCTGGATAATCAACGAAAATGACCGGAGCCTGAACGCTCAACGTAATAACCGGAGTCCGGATACCCAACGAAACTGACTGGAGCCTGAACGCTCAACGTAATAACTGGAGTCTTGATACCCAACGAAACTGACCGGAGCCCGAACGCTCAACGTAATAACCGGAATCTAGATACTCAACGAAACTGACCGGAGCCTGAACGATCAACGTAATAAGCAGACTCTGGATACTCAACGAAACTGACCGAAGCCTGAACGATCAACGTAATAACCGGAGTCTGGATACCTAACGAAACTGACCGGAGCCTGAATGCTCAACGTAATAAGCGGAGTCTGGATACTCAACGAAACTGACCGGAGCCTGAACGATCAATGTAATAACCAGAATTATGATACTCAACGAAAATGACTGCATCCTGAAAGTTCAACGTAATGACCGGAGTTTGGATACTCAACAAAAATGACCGGATCCTGCACGCTCAACGTATTGACCGGAGTCTGGATACTCAACGAAAATGATCGGAGCCTAAACGCTCAACGTAATGACTTGAGTCTGGATACTCAACGAAAATGACTGGAGTCTGAACCCTCAACGTAATAACCGGAGTCTGGATACTCAACGAAAATGATCGGAGCTGGAACACTTAACTTAATAATCGGAGTCTGGATACTCACCAAAAATAACCAGAGCCTGAACGCTCAAAGTAATAACCGGAGTCTGGATACTGAACGAAAATGACTGGAGCCTGAATGCTAAACGTAATAACCGGAGTCTGGATACCCAACGAAACTGACCGGAGCCTGAACACTCAACGTAATAACCAGAGTCTGGATACCCAACGAAACTGACCGGAGCCTGAACGCTCGTCGTAATAACCGGAGCCTGAACGCTCGACTTAATAACCGGAGTTTGGATACTCAACAAAAATGACAGGAGCCTGAACGCTCAACGTAATAACCGGAGTCTAGATACCCAACGAAACTAACCGAACCATGAACGCTCAACGTGATAACCGGAGTCTGGATACCCAACGAAACTGACCGGAGTCTGAATGCTCAACGTAATAACCGGAGTCTAGATACCCAACAAAACTGAACGGAGCCTGAACGCTCAACATAATAACCGGAGTCTGGATACTCAATGAAACTGACCGGAGCCTGAACGCTCAACGTAATAACAAGAGTTTGGATAATCAACGAAAATGACAGGCGCCTGAACGCTCAACGTAATAACCGGAGTCTGGATACCCAACGAAACTGACTGGAGCCTGAACGCTCAACGTAATAACTGGAGTCTTGATACCCAACGAAACTAACCGGAGCCCGAACGCTCAACGTAATAACCGGAATCTGGATACTCAACGAAACTGACCAGAGCCTGAACGATCAACGTAATAACCCGAATCTGGATACTCAACGAATATGACCGGAGCCTGACCGATCAACGTAATAACCGGAGTCTGGATACCTAACGAAACTGACCGGAGCCTGAATGCTCAACGTAATAAGCGGAGTCTGGATACTCAACGAAACTGACCGGAGCCTGAACGATCAATGTAATAACCGGAATTATGATACTCAACGAAAATGACTGCATCCTGAAAGTTCAACGTAATGACCGGAGTTTGGATACTCAACAAAAATTACCGGATCCTGCACGCTCAACGTATTGACCGGAGTCTGGATACTCAACGAAAATGATCGGAGCCTAAACGCTCAACGTAATGACTTGAGTCTGGATACTCAACGAAAATGACTGGAGTCTGAACCCTCAACGTAATAACCGGAGTCTGGATACTCAACGAAAATGATCGGAGCTGGAACACTCAACTTAATAATCGGAGTCTGGATACTCACCAAAAATAACCAGAGCCTGAACGCTCAAAGTAATAACCGGAGTCTGGATACTGAACGAAAATGACTGGAGCCTGAATGCTCAACGTAATAACCGGAGTCTGGATACCCAACGAAACTGACCGGAGCCTGAACACTCAACGTAATAACCAGAGTCTGGATACCCAACGAAACTGACCGGAGCCTGAACGCTCGTCGTAATAACCGGAGCCTGAACGCTCGACGTAATAACCGGAGTTTGGATACTCAACGAAAATGACAGGAGCCTGAACGCTCAACGTAATAACCGGAGTCTAGATACCCAACGAAACTAACCGAACCATGAACGCTCAACGTGATAACCGGAGTCTGGATACCAAACGAAACTGTCCGGAGTCTGAATGCTCAATGTAATAACCGGAGTCTGGATACCCAACAAAACTGAATGGAGCCTGAACGCTCAACATAATAACCGGAGTCTGGATACTGAATGAAACTGACCGGAGCCTGAACGCTCAACGTAATAACCAGAGTCTGGATAATCAACGAAAATGACCGGAGCCTGAACGCTGAACATAATAACTGGAGTCTGGATACCCAACGAAACTGACTGGAGCCTGAACGCTCAACGTAATAACTGGAGTCCTCATACCAAACGAAACTGATCGGAGCCCGAACGCTCAACGTAATAACCGGAATCTGGATACTCAACGAAACTGACCAGGGCCTGAACGCTCAACGTAATAACCGGAGTCTGGATACCTAACGAAACTAACCGAACCTTGAACGCTTAACGTGATAATCGGAGTCTGGATACTCAACGAAAACGACTGGAGCCTGAATGCTCAATGTAAAAACCAGAGTCTGGATACCCAATGAAACTGACCGAAGCCTGAACGCTCATCGTAATAAACTGAGTCTGGATACCCATCGAAACTGACCGGAGCCTGAACGCTCGACGTAATAACCGGAGCCTAAACGCTCGGCGTAATAACCGGAGTCTGGATACTCAACGAAAATGACTGGAGCCTGAATGCTCAACGTAATAACCGGAGTCTAGATACCCAACAAAACTAACCGAACCCTGAACGCTCAACGTGATAACCGGAGTCTGGATACCCAACTAAACTGACCGGAGTCTGAATGCTCAACGTAATAACCAGAGTCTAGATACCCAACGAAACTGAACGGAGCCTGAACGCTCAATATAATAATCGGAGTCTGGATACTCAATGAAACTGACCGGAGCCTGAACGCTAAACGTAATATCCAAAGTCTGGATAATCAACGAAAATGACCGGAGCCTGAACGCTCAACGTAATAACTGGAGTCTGGATACCCAACGAAACTGACTGGAGCCTGAACGCTCAACGTCATAAATGGAGTCTTGATGCCCAACGAATCTGACCGGAGCCCGAACGCTCAACGTAATAACCGGAATCTGGATACTCAACGAAACTGACCGGAGCCTGAACGATCAACGTAATAACCGGAGTCTGGATACTCAACGAATATGACCGGAGCCTGAACGATCAACGTAATAACCGGAGTCTGGACACCTAACGAAACTGACCGGAGCCTGAACGCTCAACGTAATAAGCGGAGTCTGGATACTCAACGAAACTGACCAGAGCCTGAACGCTCAATGTAATAACCAGAGTCTGGATACTCAACGAAAATGACCGGATCCTGAACGCTCAATGTAATGACCGGAGTCTGAATACTCAACAAAAATGACCGGATCCTGAATGCTCAACGTATTGACCGGAGTCTGGATACTCAACGAAAATGAACGGAGCCTAAACGTTCAACGTAATGACTTGAGTCTGGATACTCAACGAAAATGACTGGAGTCTGAACCCTCAACGTAATAACCGGAGTCTGGATACTCAACGAAAATGATCGGAGCTGGAACGCTCAACTTAATAACCGGAGTCTGGATACTCAACAAAAATAACCAGAGCCTGAACGCTCAAAGTAATAACCGGAGTCTGGATACTCAACAAAAATGACTGGAGCCTGAATGCTCAACATAATAACCGGAGTCTGGATACCCAACGAAACTGACCGGAGCCTGAACGCTCGTCGTAATAACCGGAGCCTGAACGCTCGACTTAATAACCGGAGTTTGGATACTCAACAAAAATGACAGGAGCCTGAACGCTCAACGTAATAACCGGAGTCTAGATACCCAACGAAACTAACCGAACCATGAACGCTCAACGTGATAACCGGAGTCTGGATACCCAACGAAACTGACCGGAGTCTGAATGCTCAACGTAATAACCGGAGTCTAGATACCCAACAAAACTGAACGGAGCCTGAACGCTCAACATAATAACCGGAGTCTGGATACTCAATGAAACTGACCGGAGCCTGAACGCTCAACGTAATAACCAGAGTCTGGATAATCAACGAAAATGACAGGCGCCTGAACGCTCAACGTAATAACCGGAGTCTGGATACCCAACGAAACTGACTGGAGCCTGAACGCTCAACGTAATAACTGGAGTCTTGATACCCAACGAAACTGACCGGAGCCCGAACGCTCAACGTAATAACCGGAATCTGGATACTCAACGAAACTGACCAGAGCCTGAACGATCAACGTAATAACCCGAATCTGGATACTCAACGAATATGACCGGAGCCTGAACGATCAACGTAATAACCGGAGTCTGGATACCTAACGAAACTGACCGGAGCCTGAATGCTCAACGTAATAAGCGGAGTCTGGATACTCAACGAAACTGACCGGAGCCTGAACGATCAATGTAATAACCGGAATTATGATACTCAACGAAAATGACTGCATCCTGAAAGTTCAACGTAATGACCGGAGTTTGGATACTCAACAAAAATTACCGGATCCTGCACGCTAAACGTATTGACCGGAGTCTGGATACTCAACGAAAATGATCGGAGCCTAAACGCTCAACGTAATGACTTGAGTCTGGATACTCACCAAAAATAACCAGAGCCTGAACGCTCAAAGTAATAACCGGAGTCTGGATACTGAACGAAAATGACTGGAGCCTGAATGCTCAACGTAATAACCGGAGTCTGGATACCCAACGAAACTGACCGGAGCCTGAACACTCAACGTAATAATCGGAGTTTAGATACCCAACGAAACTGATCGGAGCCTGAACGCTCGTCGTAATAACTGGAGCCTGAACGCTCGACGTAATAACCGGAGTTTGGATACTCAACAAAAATGACAGGAGCCTGAACGCTCAATGTAATAACCGGAGTCTAGATACCCAACGAAACTAACCGAACCATGAACGCTCAACGTGATAACCGGGGTCTGGATACCAAAAGAAACTGACCGGAGTCTGAATGCTCAATGTAATAACCGGAGTCTGGATACCCAACAAAACTGAATGGAGCCTGAACGCTCAACATAATAACCGGAGTCTGGATACTGAATGAAACTGACTGGAGCCGGAACGCTCAACGTAATAACCAGAGTCTGGATAATCAACGAAAATGACCGGAGCCTGAACGCTCAACGTAATAACTGGAGTCTGGATACCCAACGAAACTGACCGGAGCCTGAACGCTCAACGTAATAACTGGAGTCCTCATACCAAACGAAACTAATCGGAGCCCGAACGCTCAACGTAATAACCGGAATCTGGATACTCAACGAAACTGACCAGAGCCTGAACGCTCAACGTAATAACCCGAGTCTGGATACTCAACGAAAATGACCGGAGCCTTAACGATCAACGTAATAACCGGAGTCTGATACCTAGCGAAACTGCTTGGAGCCTGAACGCTCAACGTAATAAACGGAGTCTGGATACTCAATGAAACTGACCGGAGCCTGAACGATCAATGTAATAACTAGAGTTATGATACTCAACAAAAATGACTGGATCCTGAACGCTCAATGTAATGACCGGAGTCTGGATACTCAACAAAAATGACCGGATCCTGAACGCTCAACGTATTGACCGGAGTCTGGATACTCAACAAAAATGATCGGAGCTTAAACGCTCAACGTAATGACTTGAGTCTGGATACTCAACGAAAATGACCGGAGTTGGAACCCTCAACGTAATAACCAGAGTCTGGATACTCAACGAAAATGATCGGAGCTGGAACGCTCAACTTAATAACCGGAGTCTGGATACTCAACAAAAATGACCAGAGCCTGAACGCTCAAAGTAATAACCGGAGTCTGGATACTCAACAAAAATGACTAGAGCCTGAATGCTCAACGTAATAACCGGAGTCTAGATACCCAATGAAACTGACCGGAGTCTGAATGCTCAACGTAATAACCGGAGTCTGGATACCCAACGAAACTGACCGGAGCGTGAACGCTCAACGTAATAACCGGAGTCTGGATACCCATCGAAACTGACCGGAGCCTGAATGCTCAACGTAATAACCGGAGTCTAGATACCCAACGAAACTAACCGAACCCTGAACGCTCAACGTGATAACCGGAGTCTGGATACCCAACGAAACTAACCGGAGTCTGAATGCTCAACGTAATAACAGGATTCTGGATACGCAACAAAAATGAACGAAGCCTGAACGCTCAATATAATAACCGGAGTCTGGATACTCAATGAAACTGACCGGAGCCTGAACGCTCAACGTAATAACCAGAGTCTGGATAATCAACGAAAATGACCGGAGCCTGAACGCTCAACGTAATAACCGGAGTCTGGATACCCAACGAAACTGACCAGAGCCTGAACGTTCAACGTAATAACTGGAGTCTTGATACCCAACGAAACTGACCGGAGCTCTAATGCTCAACTTAATAACCGGAATTTGGATACTCAACGAAACTGACCGGAGCCTGAACGCTTAACGTAATAACCCAAGTCTGGATACTCAACGAAAATGATCGGAGGCTGAACGATCAACGTAATAACCGGAGTGTAGATACCTATCGAAACTGACCAGAGCCTTAACGCTCAACGTAATAAGCGGAGTCTGGATACTCAACGAAACTGACCGGAGCCTGAACGATCAATGTAATAACCGGAGTTATGATACTCAACGAAAATGACTGCATCCTGAACGCTCAACATAATGACCGGAGTTTGGATACTCAACAAAAATGTCCGAATCCTGAACGCTCAACGTATTGACCGGAGTCTGGATACTCAACGAAAATGATCGGAGCCTAAACGCTCATCGTAATGACTTGAGTCTGGATACTCAACGAAAATGACCGGAGTCTGAACCCTCAACGTAATAACTGGAGTCTGGATACTCAACGAAAATGATCGGAGCTGGAACGCTCAACTTAATAACCGGAGTCTGGATACTCAACAAAAATAACCAGAGCCTGAACGCTCAAAGTAATAACCGGAGTCTGGATACTCAATGAAAATGACTGGAGCCTGAATGCTCAACGTAATAACCGGAGTATGGATACCCAACGAAACTGACCGGAGCCTGAACACTCAACGTAATAACCGGAGTCTGGATACCCAACGAAACTGACCGGAGCCTGAACGCTCGTCGTAATAACCGGAGCCTGAATGCTCGACGTAATAACGGGAGTTTGGATACTCAACGAAAATGACAGGAGCCTGAACGCTCAAAGTAATATCCGGAGTATAGATACCCAACGAAACTAACCGAACCCTGAACGCTCAACGTGATAACCGGAGTCTGGATACCCAACGAAACTGACCGGAGTCTGAATGCTCAACGTAATAACCGGAGTCTGGATACCCAACGAAACTGAACGGAGCCTGAACGCTCAACATAATAACCGGAGTCTGGATACTCAATGAAACTGACCGGAGCCTGAACACACAATGTAATAACCAGAGTCTGGTTAATGAACGAAAATGACCGGAGCCTAAACACTCAACGTAATAACCGGAGTCTAGATACCCAACGAAACTGACTGGAGCCTGAAGGCTCAACGTAATAACTAGAGTCTTGATACCCAACGAAACTGACCGGAGCCTGAACTCTCAACGTAATAACCGGAATCTGGATACTCAACGAAACTGACCGGAGCCTGAACGCTCAACGTAATAACCCGAGTCTGGATAATCAACGAAAATGACCGGAGCCTTAACGATCAACGTAATAACCGGAGTCTGGATACCTAATGAAACTGACCGGAGCCTGAACGCTCAACGTAATAAGCGGAGTCTGGATACTCAACGAAACTGACCGGAGCCTGAACGATCAATGTAATAACCGGAGTTATGATACTCAACGAAAATAACTGGATCCTGAATGCTCAACGTAATGACCGGAGTTAGGATACTCAACAAAAATGATCGGATCCTGAACGTTCAACGTATTGACCGGAGTCTGGATACTCAATGAAAATGATCGGAGCCTAAACGCTCAACGTAATGACTTGAGTCTAGATACTCAACGAAAATGACCGGAGTCTGGATACCTAACGAAACTGACCGGAGCCTGAACGCTCAACGTAATAAGCGGAGTCTGGATACTCAACGAAATTGACCGGAGCCTGAACGATCATTGTAATAACCGGAGTTATGATACTCAACGAAAATGACTGGATCCTGAACGCTCAATGTAATGACCGGAGTCTGGATACTCAACAAAAATGACCGGATCTTGAACGCTCAACGTATTGATCGGAGTCTGGATACTCAACGAAAATGATCGGAGCCTAAACGCTCAACGTAATGACTTGAGTCTGGATACTCAACGAAAATGACCGGAGTTTGAACCCTCAACGTAATAACCGGAGTCTGGATACTCAACGAAAATGATCGGAGCTGGAACGCTCAACTTAATAACCGGAGTCTGGATACTCAACAAAAATGACCAGAGCCTGAACGCTCAAAGTAATAACCGGAGTCTGGATACTCAAAGAAAATGACTAGAGCCTGAATGCTCAACGTAATAACCGGAGTCTGGATACCCAACGAAACTGACCGGAGTCTGAATGCTCAACGTAATAACCGGAGTCTAGATACCCAACGAAACTGACCGGAGCGTGAACGCTCAACGTAATAACCGGAGTCTGGATACCCATCGAAACTGACCGGAGCCTGAACGCTCACGTAATAACCGGAGCCTGAACGCTCGGCGTAATAACTAGAGTCTGGATACTCAACGAAAATGACTGGAGCCTGAATGCTCAACGTAATAACCGGAGTTTAGATACCCAACGAAACTAACTAAACCCTGAACGCTCAACGTGATAACCGGAGTCTGGATACCCAACTAAACTGACCGGAGTCTGAATGCTCAATGTAATAACAGGAGTCTGGATACCCAACGAAACTGAACGAAGCCTGAACGCTCAATATAATAACCGTAGTCTGGATACTCAATGAAACTGACCGGAGCCTGAACGCTCAACGTAATAACCAGAGTCTGGATAATCAACGAAAATGACCGGAGCCTGAACACTCAACGTAATAACCGGAGTCTGGATACCCAACGAAACTGACCGGAGCCTGAACGCTCAACGTAATAACTGGAGTCTTGATACCCAACGAAACTGACCGGAGCCCGAACGCTCAACGTAATAACCGGAATCTGGATACTCAACGAAACAGACCGGATCCTGAACGCTCAACGTAATAACCCAAGTCTGGATACTCAACGAAAATGACCGGAGGGTGAACGATCAACGTAATAATTGGAGTCTAGATACCTAACGAAACTGACCGGAGCCTGAACGCTCAATGTAATAAGCGGAGTCTGGATACTCAACGAAACTGACCGGAGCCTTAACGATCAATGTAATAACCGGAGTTATGATACTCAACGAAAATGACTGCATCCTAAACGCTCAACATAATGACCGAATTTAGGATACTCAACAAAAATGACCGGATCCTGAATGCTCAACGTATTAACCGGAGTCTGGATACTCAACGAAAATGTTCAGAGCCTAAACGCTCATCGTAATGACTTGAGTCTGGATACTCAACGAAAATGACCGGAGTCTGAACCCTCAACGTAATAACCGGAGTCTGGATACTCAACGAAAATGATCGGAGCTGGAACGCTCAACTTAATAACCGGAGTCTGGATACTCAACAAAAATAACCAGAGCCTGAACGCTCAAAGTAATAACCGGAGTCTGGATACTCAACGAAAATGACTGGAGCCTGAACGCTCAACGTAATAACCCGAGTCTGGATACTCAACGAAAATGACCGGAGCCTTAACGATCAACGTAATAACCGGAGTCTGGATACCTAACGAAACTGACCGGAGCCTTAACGCTCAACGTAATAAGCGGAGTCTGGATACTCAACGAAGCTGACCGGAGCGTGAAGGATCAATGTAATAAACGGAGTGAAGATACTCAACGAAAATAACTGGATCCTGAACGCTCAACGTAATGACCGGAGTTAGGACACTCAACAAAAATGACCGGATCCTGAACATTCAACGTATTGACCGGAGTCTGGATACTCAACGAAAATGATCGGAGCTGGAACTCTCAACTTAATAACCGGAGTCTGGATACCCAACAAAAATGACCAGAGCCTGAACGCTCAAAGTAATAACCGGAGTCTGGATACTCAACGAAAATGACTAGAGCCTCAATGCTCAACGTAATAACCGTAGTCTGGATACCCAACAAAACTAACCGGAGCCTGAACACTCAACGTAATAACCGGAGTCTGGATACCCAACGAAACTGACCAGAGCCTGAACGCTCGTTGTAATAACCGGAGCCTGAACGCTCGACGTAATAACCGGAGTTTGGATACTCAATGAAAATGACAGGAGCCTGAACGCTCAACGTAATAACCGGAGTCTGGATACCCAACAAAAATGACCAGAGCCTGAACGCTCAAAGTAATAACCGGAGTCTGGATACTCAACGAAAATGACTAGAGCCTCAATGCTCAACGTAATAACCGGAGTCTAGATACCCAACGAAACTAACCGAACCCTGAACGCTCAATGTGATAACCGAAGTCTGGATACCCGACGAAACTGACCGGAGTCTGAATGCTCAACGTAATAACCGGAGTCTGGATACCCAACGAAACTGAACGGAGCCTGAACGCTCAACGTAATAACCCGAGTCTGGATACTCAACGAAAATGACCGGAGCCTTAACGATCAACGTAATAACCGGAGTCTGGATACCTAACGAAACTGACCGGAGTCTTAATGCTCAACATAATAAGCGGACCCTGGATACTCAACGAAACTGACCGGAGCCTGAACGATCAATGTAATAACCGGAGTTATGATACTCAACAAAAACAACTAGATCCTGAACGCTCAACGTAATGACCGGAGTTAGGATACTCAACAAAAATGACCGGATCCTGAACGTTCAACGTTTTGACCGGAGTCTGGATACTCAACAAAAATGATCGGAGCCTAAACGCTAAACGTAATGACTTGAGTCTAGATACTCAACGTAATAACCGGTGTCTGAACCCTCAACGTAATAACCGGAGTCTGGATACTCAACGAAAATGATCGGAGCTGGAACTCTCAACTTAATAACCAGAGTCTGGATACCCAACAAAAATGACCAGAGCCTGAACGCTCAAAGTAATAACCGGAGTCTGGATACTCAACGAAAATGACCAAAGCCTGAACGCTCAAAGTAATAACCGGAGTATGGATACCCAACGAAACTGACCGGAGCCTGAACACTCAACGTAATAACCGGAGTCTGGATACCCAACGAAACTGACCGGAGCCTGAACGCTGGACGTAATAACCGGAGGCTGAACGCTCGACGTAATAACCAGAGTTTGGATATTCAACGAAAATGACAGGAGCTTGAATGCTCAACGTAATAACCGGGGTCTAGATACCCAATAAAACTAACCGAACCCTGAACGCTTAACTTGATAACCGGAGTCTGGATACCCAACGAAACTGAACGGAGCCTGAACGCTCAACATAATACCCGGAGTTTGGATACTCAATGAAACTGACCGGAGCCTGAACGCTCAACGTAATAACCAGAGTCTGGATAATCAACGAAAATGACCGGAGCCTGAACGCACAACGTAATAACCAGAGTCTGGTTAATGAACGAAAATGACCGGAGCCTGAACGCTCAACGTAATAACCGGAGTCTAGATACCCAACGAAACTGACTGGAGCCTGAAGGCTCAACGTAATAACTGGAGTCTTGATACCCAACGAAACTGACCGGAGCCCGAATGCTCAACGTAATAACCGGAATCTGGATACTCAACGAAACTGACCGGAGCCTGAACGCTCAACGTAATAACCCGAGTCTGGATACTCAACGAAAATGACCGGAGCCTTAACGATCAACGTAATAACCGGAGTCTGGATACCTAACGAAACTGACCGGAGCCTGAACGCTCAACGTAATAAGCGGAGTCTGGATACTCAACGAAACTGACCGGAGCGTGAACGATCAATGTAATAAACGGAGTTATGATACTCAACGAAAATAACTGGATCCTGAACGCTCAACGTAATGACCGGAGTTAGGATACTCAACAAAAATGACCGGATCCTGAACGTTCAACGTATTGATCGGAGTCTGGATACTCAACGAAAATGATCGGAGCCTAAACGCTCAACGTAATGACTTGAGTCTAGATACTCAACGAAAATGACCGGAGTCTGAACCCTCAACGTAATAACTGGAGTCTGGATACTCAACGAAAATGATCGGAGCTGGAACTCTCAACTTAATAACCGGAGTCTGGATACCCAACAAAAATGACCAGAGCCTGAACGCTCAAAGTAATAACCGGAGTCTGGATACTCAACGAAAATGACTAGAGCCTGAATGCTCAACGTAATAACCGTAGTCTGGATACCCAACAAAACTGACTGGAGCCTGAACACTCAACGTAATAACCGGAGTCTGGATACCCAACGAAACTGACCGGAGCCTGAACGCTCGACGTAATAACCGGAGGCTGAACGCTCGACGTAATAACCGGAGTTTGGATACTCAACGAAAATGACAGGAGCTTGAACGCTCAACGTAATAACCGGGGTCTAGATACCCAATAAAACTAACCGAACCCTGAACGCTTAACGTGATAACCGGAGTCTGGATACCCAACGAAACTGAACGGAGCCTGAACGCTCAACATAATACCCGGAGTTTGGATACTCAATGAAACTGACCGGAGCCTGAACGCTCAACGTAGTAACCAGAGTCTGGATAATCAACGAAAATGACCGGAGCCTGAACGCTCAACGTAATAACCGGAGTCTGGATATCCAACGAAACTGACTGGAGCCTGAACGCTCAACGTAATAATTGGAATCTTGATACCCAACGAAACTGACCGGATACCGAACGCTCAACGTAATAACCGGAATCTGGATACTCAATGAAACTGACCGGAGCCTGAACGCTCAACATAATAACCGGAGTCTAGATACTCAACGAAAATGACCGGAGCCTGAACGATCAACGTAATAACCGGAGTCTGGATACCTAACGAAACTGACCGGAGCCTGAACGCTCAACGTAATAAGCGGAGTCTGGAAACTCAATGAAATTAACCGGAGCCTGAACGATCAATGTAATAACCGGAGTTATGATACTCAACGAAAATGACTGGATCCTGAACGCTCAACGTAATGACCGGAGTCTAGATTCTCAACAAAAATAACCGGATCCTGAACGCTCAACGTAATGACCGGAGTCTAGATACTCAGCGAAAATGATCGGAACCTAAACGCTCAACGTAATGACTTGAGTATGGATACTCAACGAAAATGATCGGAGTCTGAACCCTCAACGTAATAACCGGAGTCTGGATACTCAACGAAAATGATCGGAGCTGGAACGCTCAACTTAATAACCGGAGTCTGGATACTCAACGAAAATGACTGAAGCCTGAATGCTCAACGTAATAACCGGAGTCTGGATACCCAACAAAACTGACTGGAGCCTGAACACTCAACGTAACAACCGGAGTCTGGATACCCAACGAAACTGACCGGAGCCTGAATGCTCGTTGTAATAACCGGAGCCTGAACGCTCGACGTAATAACCGGAGCTTGGATACTCATCGAAAATGACAGGAGCCTGAACGCTCAACATAATAACCGGAGTCTAGATACCCAACGAAACTAATCGAACCCTGAACGCTCAACGTGATAACCGGAGTCTGGATACCCAACGAAACTGAACGGAGCCTGAACGCTCAACGTAATAACCCGAGTCTGGATACTCAACGAAAATGACCAGAGCCTTAACAATCAACGTAATAACCGGAGTCTGGATACCTAACGAAACTGACCGGAGCCTGAACGCTCAACGTAATAAGTGGAGTCTGGATACTCAACGAAACTGACCGGAGCCTGAACGATCAATGTAATAACCGGAGTTATGATACTCAACGAAAATAACTGGATCCTGAACGCTCAACGTAATGACCGGAGTTAGGATACTCAACAAAAATGACCGCATCCTGAACGCTCAACGTAATAACCGGAGTCTGGATACTCAACGAAAATGATCGGAGCTGGAACTCTCAACTTAATGACTTGAGTCTAGATACTCAACGAAAATGACCGGAGTCTGAACCCTAAACATAATAACCGGGGTCTGGATACTCAACGAAAATGATCGGAGCTGGAACTCTCAACTTAATAACCGGAGTCTGGATACCCAACAAAAATGACCAGAGCCTGAACGCTCAAAGTAATAACCGGAGTCTGGATACTCAACGAAAATGACTAGAGCCTGAATGCTCAACGTAATAACCGTAGTCTGGATACCCAACAAAACTGACCAGAGCCTGAACACTCAACGTAATAACCGGAGTCTGGATACCCAACGAAACTGACCGGAGCCTGAACGCTCGTCGTAATAACCGGAGGCTGAACGCTCGACGTAATAACCGGAGTTTGGATACTCAACGAAAATGACAGGAGCCTGAACGCTCAACGTAATAACCGGGGTATAGATACCCAATAAAACTAACCGAACCCTGAACGCTCAACGTGATAACCGGAGTCTGGATACCCAACGAAACTGAACGGAGCCTGAACGCTCAACATAATAACCGGAGTTTGGATACTCAATGAAACTGAGCGGAGTCTGAACGCTCAACGTAATAACCAGAGTCTGGATAATCAACGAAAATGACCGGAGCCTGAACGCTCAACGTAATAATCGGAGTCTGGATACCCAACGAAACTGACTGGAGCCTGAACGCTCAACGTAATAATTGGAATCTTGATACCCAACGAAACTGACCGGAGCCCGAACGCTCAACGTAGTAACCGGAATCTGGATACTCAATGAAACTGACCAGAGCCTGAACGCTCAACGTAATAACCGGAGTCTGGATACTCAACGAAAATGACCGGAGCCTAAACAATCAACGTAATAACCGGAGTCTGGATACCTAACGAAACTGACCGGAGCCTGAACGCTCAACGTAATAAGCGGAGTCAGGAAACTCAATGAAACTAACCGGAGCCTGAACGATCAATGTAATAACCGGAGTTATGATACTCAACGAAAATGACTGGATCCTGAATGCTCAACGTAGTGACCGGAGTCTGGATACTCAACAAAAATGACCGGATCCTGAACGCTCAACGTATTGACCGGAGTCTAGATACTCAACGAAAATGATCGGAACCTAAACGCTCAACGTAAGGACTTGAGTATGGATACTCAACGAAAATGACTGGAATCTGAACCCTCAACGTAATAACCGGAGTCTGGATACTCAACGAAAATGATCGGAGCTGGAACACTCAACTTAATAACCGGAGTCTGGATACTCAACAAAAATGACCAGAGCCTGAATGCTCAAAGTAATAACCGGAGTCTGGATACTCAACGAAAATGACTGGAGCCTGAATGCTCAACGTAATAACCGGAGTCTGGATACCCAACAAAACTGACCGGAGCCTGAACACTCAATGTAATAACCGGAGTCTGGATACCCAACGAAATTGACTGGACCCTGAACGCTCGTTGTAATAACCGGAGTTTGGATACTCAACGAAAATGACAGGAGCCTGAACGCTCAACGTAATAACCGGGGTATAGATACCCAATAAAACTAACCGAACCCTGAACGCTCAACGTGATAACCGGAGTCTGGATACCCAACGAAACTGACCGGAATCTGAATGCTCAACGTAATAACCGGAGCCTGGATACCCAACGAAACTTAACGGAGCCTGAACGCTCAACGTAATAACAAGAGTCTGGATAATCAACGAAAATGACCGGAGCCTGAACGCTCAACGTAATAACCGGAGTCTGGATACCCAACGAAACTTACTGGAGCCTGAACGCTCAACGTAATAATTGGAGTCTTGATACCCAACGAAACTGACCGGAGCCCGAACGCTCAACGTAATAACCGGAATCTGGATACTCAACGAAATTGACCGGAGCCTTAATGCTCAACGTAATAACCGGAGTCCGGATACTCAACGAAAATGACCGGAGCCTGAAAGATCAACGTAATAACCAAAGTCTGGATACCTAACGAAACTGAGCGGAGCCTGAACGATCAACGTAATAAGCGAAGTCTGGATACTCAACGAAACTGACCGGAGCCTGAACGATCAATGTAATAACCGGAGTTATGATACTCAACGAAAATAACTGGATCCTGAACGCTCAACGTAATGATCGGAGTCTGGATACTCAAGAAAAATGATCGGATCCTGAACACTCAACATATTGACCGGAGTCTGGATACTCAACGAAAATGATCGGAACCTAAACGCTCAATGGAATGACTTGAGTATGGATACTCAACGAAAATGACCGGAGTCTGAACCCTCAACGTAATAACCGGAGTCTGGATACTCAACAAAAATGATCGGAGCTGGAACGCTCAACTTCATAACCGGAGTCTGGATACTCAACTAAAATGACCAGAGCCTGAACGCTCAAAGTAATAACCAGAGTTTGGATACTCAACGAAAATGACAGGAGCCTGAGTGCTCAACGCAATAACCGGAGTGTGGATACCCAACAAAACTGACCGGAGCCTGAACATTCAACGTAATAACCGGAGTCTGGATACCCAATGAAACTGACCGGAGCCTGAACGCTCGTCGTAATAACCGGAGCCTGAACGCTCGACGTAATAACCGGAGTTTGGATACTCAACGAAAATGACAGGAGCCTGAACGCTCAACGTAATAACCGGAGTCTAGATACCCAACGAAACTAACCGAACCCTGAACGCTCAACGTGATAACCGGAGTCTGGATACAAAACAAAACTGACCGGAGTCTGAATGCTCAACGTAATAACCGGAGTCTGGATACCCAACGAAACTGAACGGAGCCTGAACGCTCAATGTAATAACCCGAGTCTGGATACTCAACGAAAATGACCGGAGCCTTAACGATCAACGTAATAACCGGAGTCTGGATACCTAACGAAACTGACCGGAGTCTTAACGCTCAACGTAATAAGCGGAGCCTGGATACTCAACGAAACTGACCGGAGCCTGAACGATCAATGTAATAACCGGAGTTATGATACTCAACGAAAATAACTGGATCCTGAACGCTCAACGTAATGACTGGAGTTAGGATACTCAACAAAAATGACCGGATCCTGAACGCTAAACGTGATATCCGGAGTCTGGATACTCAACGAAAATGATCGGAGCCTAAACGCTCAACGTAATGACTTGAGTCTAGATACTCAACGAAAATGACCGGAGTCTGAACCCTCAACGTAATAATCGGGGTCTGGATACTCAACGAAAATGATCGGAGCTGGAACTCTCAACTTAATAACCGGAGTCTGGATACTCAACAAAAATGACCAGAGCTTGAACGCTCAAAGTAATAACCGGAGTCTGGATACTCAACGAAAATGACTGGAGCCTGAACACTCAACGTAATAACCGGAGTCTGGATACCCAACAAAACTGACCAGAGCCTGAACACTCAACGTAATAACCGGAGTCTGGATACCCAAAGAAACTAACCGGAGCCTGAACGCTCGTCGTAATAACCGGAGGCTGAACACTCAACGTAATAACCGTAGTCTGGATACCCAACAAAACTGACCAGAGCCTGAACGCTCAACGTAATAACCGTAGTCTGGATACCCAAAGAAACTAACCGGAGCCTGAACACTCGTCGTAATAACCGGAGGCTGAACGCTCGACGTAATAACCAGAGTTTGGATACTCAACGAAAATGACAGGAGCCTGTACGCTCAACGTAATAACCGGGGTATAGATACCCAATAAAACTAACCGAACCCTGAACGCACAACGTGATAACCGGAGTCTGGATACCCAACGAAACTGACCGGAATCTGAATGCTCAACGTAATAACCGGAGTCTGGATACCCAACGAAACATAACGGAGCCTGAATGCTCAACGTAATAACCGGAGTCTGGATAATGAACGAAAATGACCGGAGCCTTAACGCTCAACGTAATAACCGGAGTCTGGATACCCAACGAAACTTTCTGGAGCCTGAACGCTCAACGTAATAATTGGAGTCTTGATACCCAATGAAACTGACCGGAGCCTGAACGCTCAACGTCATAACCGGAATCTGCATACTCAACGAAACTGACCGGAGCCTGAATGCTCAACGTAATAACCAGAGTCCGGATACTCAACGAAAATGGTCGGAGCCTGAAAGATCAACGTAATAACCAATGTTTGGATACCTAACGAAACTGACCGGAGCCTGAACGATCAACGTAATAAGTGAAGTATGGATACTCAACGAAACTGACCGGAGCCTGAATGATCAATGTAATAACCGGAGTTATGATACTCAACGAAAATAATTGGATCCTGAACGCTCAACATAATGATCGGAGTCTGGATACTCAAGAAAAATGATCGGATCCTGAACGCTCAACGTATTGACCGGAGTCTGGATACTCAACGAAAATGATCGGAACCTAAACACTCAATGTAATGACTTGAGTATGGATACTCAACGAAAATGACCGGAGTCTGAACCCTCAACGTAATAACCAGAGTCTGGATACTCAACAAAAATGATCGGAGCTGGAACGCTCAACTTCATAACCGGAGTCTGGATACTCAACTAAAATGACCAGAGCCTGAACGCTCAAAGTAATATCCAGAGTTTGGATACTCAACGAAAATGACCGGAGCCTGAATGCTCAACGTAATAACCGTAGTCTGGATACCCAACAAAACTGACTGGAGCCTGAACACTCAACGTAATAACCGGAGTCTGGATACCCAACGAAACTGACCGGAGCCTGAACGCTCGACGTAATAACCGGAGGCTGAACGCTCGACGTAATAACCGGAGTTTGGATACTCAACGAAAATGACAGGAGCTTGAACGCTCAACGTAATAACCGGGGTCTAGATACCCAATAAAACTAACCGAACCCTGAACGCTTAACGTGATAACCGGAGTCTGGATACCCAACGAAACTGAACGGAGCCTGAACGCTCAACATAATACCCGGAGTTTGGATACTCAATGAAACTGACCGGAGCCTGAACGCTCAACCTAGTAACCAGAGTCTGGATAATCAACGAAAATGACCGGAGCCTGAACGCTCAACGTAATACTCGGAGTCTGGATATCCAACGAAACTGACTGGAGCCTGAACGCTCAACGTAATAATTGGAATCTTGATACCCAACGAAACTGACCGGATACCGAACGCTCAACGTAATAACCGGAATCTGGATACTCAATGAAACTGACCGGAGCCTGAACGCTCAACATAATAACCGGAGTCTGGATACTCAACGAAAATGACCGGAGCCTGAACGATCAACGTAATAACCGGAGTCTGGATACCTAACGAAACTGACCGGAGCCTGAACGCTCAACGTAATAAGCGGAGTCTGGAAACTCAATAAAATTAACCGGAGCCTGAACGATCAATGTAATAACCGGAGTTATGATACTCAACGAAAATGACTGGATCCTGAACGCTCAACGTAATGACCGGAGTCTAGATTCTCAACAAAAATAACCGGATCCTGAACGCTCAACGTAATGACCGGAGTCTAGATACTCAGCGAAAATGATCGGAACCTAAACGCTCAACGTAATGACTTGAGTATGGATACTCAACGAAAATGATCGGAGTCTGAACCCTCAACGTAATAACCGGAGTCTGGATACTCAACGAAAATGATCGGAGCTGGAACGCTCAACTTAATAACCGGAGTCTGGATACTCAACGAAAATGACTGGAGCCTGAATGCTCAACGTAACAACCGGAGTCTGGATACCCAACGAAACTGACCGGAGCCTGAATGCTCGTTGTAATAACCGGAGCCTGAACGCTCGACGTAATAACCGGAGCTTGGATACTCATCGAAAATGACAGGAGCCTGAACGCTCAACGTAATAACCGGAGTCTAGATACCCAACGAAACTAATCGAACCCTGAACGCTCAACGTGATAACCGGAGTCTGAATACCCAACGAAACTGACCGGATTCTGAATGCTCAACGTAATAACCGGAGTCTGGATACCCAACGAAACTGAACGGAGCCTGAACGCTCAACGTAATAACCCGAGTCTGGATACTCAACAAAAATGACCAGAGCCTTAACAATCAACGTAATAACCGGAGTCTGGATACCTAACGAAACTGACCGGAGCCTGAACGCTCAACGTAATAAGTGGAGTCTGGATACTCAACGAAACTGACCGGAGCCTGAACGATCAATGTAATAACCGGAGTTATGATACTCAACGAAAATAACTGGATCCTGAACGCTCAACGTAATGACCGGAGTTAGGATACTCAACAAAAATGACCGCATCCTGAACGCTCAACGTAATAACCGGAGTCTGGATACTCAACGAAAATGATCGGAGCTGGAACTCTCAACTTAATGACTTGAGTCTAGATACTCAACGAAAATGACCGGAGTCTGAACCCTAAACATAATAACTGGGGTCTGGATACTCAACGAAAATGATCGGAGCTGGAACTCTCAACTTAATAACCGGAGTCTGGATACCCAACAAAAATGACCAGAGCCTGAACGCTCAAAGTAATAACCGGAGTCTGGATACTCAACGAAAATGACTAGAGCCTGAATGCTCAACGTAATAACCGGAGTCTGGATACCCAACAAAACTGACCAGAGCCTGAACACTCAACGTAATAACCGGAGTCTGGATACCCAACGAAACTGACCGGAGCCTGAACGCTCGTCGTAATAACCGGAGGCTGAACGCTCGACGTAATAACCGGAGTTTGGATACTCAACGAAAATGACAGGAGCCTGAACGCTCAACGTAATAACCGGGGTATAGATACCCAATAAAACTAACCGAACCCTGAACGCTCAACGTGATAACCGGAGTCTGGATACCCAACGAAACTGAACGGAGCCTGAACGCTCAACATAATAACCGGAGTTTGGATACTCAATGAAACTGACCAGAGCCTGAACGCTCAACGTAATAACCGGAGTCTGGATACTCAACGAAAATGACCGGAGCCTGAACGCTCAACGTAATAAGCGGAGTCAGGAAACTCAATGAAACTAACCGGAGCCTGAACGATCAATGTAATAACCGGAGTTATGATACTCAACGAAAATGACTGGATCCTGAATGCTCAACGTAATGACCGGAGTCTGGATACTCAACAAAAATGACCGGATCCTGAACGCTCAACGTATTGACCGGAGTCTAGATACTCAACGAAAATGATCGGAACCTAAACGCTCAACGTAAGGACTTGAGTATGGATACTCAACGAAAATGACCGGAATCTGAACCCTCAACGTAATAACCGGAGTCTGGATACTCAACGAAAATGATCGGAGCTGGAACACTCAACTTAATAACCGGAGTCTGGATACTCAACAAAAATGACCAGAGCCTGAATGCTCAAAGTAATAACCGGAGTCTGGATACTCAACGAAAATGACTGGAGCCTGAATGCTCAACGTAATAACCGGAGTCTGGATACCCAACAAAACTGACCGGAGCCTGAACACTCAATGTAATAACCGGAGTCTGGATACCCAACGAAATTGACCGGACCCTGAACGCTCGTTGTAATAACCGGAGTTTGGATACTCAACGAAAATGACAGGAGCCTGAACGCTCAACGTAATAACCGGGGTATAGATACCCAATAAAACTAACCGAACCCTGAACGCTCAACGTGATAACCGGAGTCTGGATACCCAACGAAACTGACCGGAATCTGAATGCTCAACGTAATAACCGGAGCCTGGATACCCAACGAAACTTAACGGAGCCTGAACGCTCAACGTAATAACAAGAGTCTGGATAATCAACGAAAATGACCGGAGCCTGAACGCTCAACTTAATAACCGGAGTCTGGATACCCAACGAAACTTACTGGAGCCTGAACGCTCAACGTAATAATTGGAGTCTTGATACCCAACGAAACTGACCGGAGCCCGAACGCTCAACGTAATAACCGGAATCTGGATACTCAACGAAACTGACCGGAGCCTTAATGCTCAACGTAATAACCGGAGTCCGGATACTCAACGAAAATGACCGGAGCCTGAAAGATCAACGTAATAACCAAAGTCTGGATACCTAACGAAACTGAGCGGAGCCTGAACGATCAACGTAATAAGCGAAGTCTGGATACTCAACGAAACTGACCGGAGCCTGAACGATCAATGTAATAACCGGAGTTATGATACTCAACGAAAATAACTGGATCCTGAACGCTCAACGTAATGATCGGAGTCTGGATACTCAAGAAAAATGATCGGATCCTGAACACTCAACATATTGACCGGAGTCTGGATACTCAACGAAAATGATCGGAACCTAAACGCTCAATGGAATGACTTGAGTATGGATACTCAATGAAAATGACCGGAGTCTGAACCCTCAACGTAATAACCGGAGTCTGGATACTCAACAAAAATGATCGGAGCTAGAACGCTCAACTTCATAACCGGAGTCTGGATACTCAACTAAAATGACCAGAGCCTGAACGCTCAAAGTAATAACCAGAGTTTGGATACTCAACGAAAATGATAGGAGCCTGAGTGCTCAACGTAATAACCGGAGTGTGGATACCCAACAAAACTGACCGGAGCCTGAACATTCAACGTAATAACCGGAGTCTGGATACCCAATGAAACTGACCGGAGCCTGAACGCTCGTCGTAATAACCGGAGCCTGAACGCTCGACGTAATAACCGGAGTTTGGATACTCAACGAAAATGACAGGAGCCTGAACGCTCAACGTAATAACCGGAGTCTAGATACCCAACGAAACTAACCGAACCCTGAACGCTCAACGTGATAACCGGAGTCTGGATACCAAACGAAACTGACCGGAGTCTGAATGCTCAACGTAATAACCGGAGTCTGGATACCCAACGAAACTGAACGGAGCCTGAACGCTCAATGTAATAACCCGAGTCTGGATACTCAACGAAAATGACCGGAGCCTTAACGATCAACGTAATAACCGGAGTCTGGATACCTAACGAAACTGACCGGAGTCTTAACGCTCAACGTAATAAGCGGAGCCTGGATACTCAACGAAACTGACCGGAGCCTGAACAATCAATGTAATAACCGGAGTTATGATACTCAACGAAAATAACTGGATCCTGAACGCTCAACGTAATGACTGGAGTTAGGATACTCAACAAAAATGACCGGATCCTGAACGCTAAACGTGATATCCGGAGTCTGGATACTCAACGAAAATGATCGGAGCCTAAACGCTCAACGTAATGACTTGAGTCTAGATACTCAACGAAAATGACTGGAGTCTGAACCCTCAACGTAATAACCGGGGTCTGGATACTCAACGAAAATGATCGGAGCTGGAACTCTCAACTTAATAACCGGAGTCTGGATACTCAACAAAAATGACCAGAGCTTGAACGCTCAAAGTAATAACCGGAGTCTGGATACTCAACGAAAATGACTGGAGCCTGAACACTCAACGTAATAACCGGAGTCTGGATACCCAACAAAACTGACCAGAGCCTGAACACTCAACGTAATAACCGGAGTCTGGATACCCAAAGAAACTAACCGGAGCCTGAACGCTCGTCGTAATAACCGGAGGCTGAACACTCAACGTAATAACCGTAGTCTGGATACCCAACAAAACTGACCAGAGCCTGAACGCTCAACGTAATAACCATAGTCTGGATACCCAAAGAAACTAACCGGAGCCTGAACACTCGTCGTAATAACCGGAGGCTGAACGCTCGACGTAATAACCAGAGTTTGGATACTCAACGAAAATGACAGGAGCCTGTACGCTCAACGTAATAACCGGGGTATAGATACCCAATAAAACTAACCGAACCCTGAACGCACAACGTGATAACCGGAGTCTGGATACCCAACGAAACTGACCGGAATCTGAATGCTCAACGTAATAACCGGAGTCTGGATACCCAACGAAACATAACGGGGCCTGAATGCTCAACGTAATAACCGGAGTCTGGATAATGAACGAAAATGACCGGAGCCTTAACGCTCAACGTAATAACCGGAGTCTGGATACCCAACGAAACTTTCTGGAGCCTGAACGCTCAACGTAATAATTGGAGTCTTGATACCCAACGAAACTGACCGGAGCCTGAACGCTCAACGTCATAACCGGAATCTGCATACTCAACGAAACTGACCGGAGCCTGAATGCTCAACGTAATAACCAGAGTCCCGATACTCAACGAAAATGGCCGGAGCCTGAAAGATCAACGTAATAACCAATGTTTGGATACCCAACGAAACATAACGGAGCCTGAATGCTCAACGTAATAACCGGAGTCTGGATAATGAACGAAAATGACCGGAGCCTTAACGCTCAACGTAATAACCGGAGTCTGGATACCCAACGAAACTTTCTGGAGCCTGAACGCTCAACGTAATAATTGGAGTCTTGATACCCAACGAAACTGACCGGAGCCTGAACGCTCAACGTCATAACCGGAATCTGCATACTCAACGAAACTGACCGGAGCCTGAATGCTCAACGTAATAACCAGAGTCCCGATACTCAACGAAAATGGCCGGAGCCTGAAAGATCAACGTAATAACCAATGTTTGGATACCTAACGAAACTGACCGGAGCCTGAACGATCAACGTAATAAGTGAAGTATGGATACTCAACGAAACTGACCGGAGCCTGAATGATCAATGTAATAACCGGAGTTATGATACTCAACGAAAATAACTGGATCCTGAACGCTCAACGTAATGATCGGAGTCTGGATACTCAAGAAAAATGATCGGATCCTGAACGCTCAACGTATTGACCGGAGTCTGGATACTCAACGAAAATGATCGGAACCTAAACACTCAATGTAATGACTTGAGTATGGATACTCAACGAAAATGACCGGAGTCTGAACCCTCAACGTAATAACCAGAGTCTGGATACTCAACAAAAATGATCGGAGCTGGAACGCTCAACTTCATAACCGGAGTCTGGATACTCAACTAAAATGACCAGAGCCTGAACGCTCAAAGTAATATCCAGAGTTTGGATACTCAACGAAAATGACTGGAGCCTGAGTGCTCAACGTAATAACCGGAGTGTGGATACCCAACAAAACTGACCGGAGCCTGAACATTCAACGTAATAACCGGAGTCTGGATACCCAACGAAACAGACCGGAGCCTGAACGCTCGTCTTAATAACCGGAGCCTGAACGCTGGACGTAATAACCAGAGTTTGGATACTCAATGAAAATAATAGGAGCCTGAACGCTCAACGTAATAACCAGAGTCTAGATACCCAACGAAACTAACCGAACCCTGAACGCTCAACGTGATAACCGGAGTCTGGATACCCAACGAAACTGACCGGAATCTGAATGCTCAACGTAATAACCGGAGTCTGGATACCCAACGAAACTTAACGGAGCCTGAACGCTCAACGTAATAACAAGAGTCTGGATAATCAAGGAAAATGACTGGAGCCTGAATGCTCAACGTAATAACCGGAGTCTGGATACCCAACGAAACTTACTGGAGCCTGAACGCTCAACGTAATAATTGGAGTCTTGATACCCAACGAAACTGATCGGAGCCCGAACGCTTAACGTAATAACCGGAATCTGGATACTCAACGAAACTGACCGGAGCCTGAACGCTCAACGTAATAACCGGAGTCTGGATACTCAATGAAAATGACCGGAGCCTGAAAGATCAACGTAATAACCAAAGTCTGGATACCTAACGAAACTGACTGGAGCCTGAACGCTCAACGTAATAAGCGGAGTCTGGAAACTCAACGAAACTGACCAGAGCCTGAACGACCAATGTAATAACCGGAGTTATGATACTCAACGAAAATGACTGGATCCTGAACGCTCAACGTAATGACCGGAGTCTGGATACTCAACAAAAATGACCGGATCCTGAACGCTCAACATATTGACCGGAGTCTGGATACTCAACAAAAATGATCGGAACCTAAACGCTCAACGCAATGACTTGAGTATGGATACTCAACGAAAATGACCGGAGTCTGAACCCTCAACGTAATAACCGGAGTCTGGATACTCAACGAAAATCATCGGAGCTGGAACGCTCAACTTAATAACCGGAGTCTGGATACTCAACAAAAATGACTGTAGCCTGAATGCTCAACGTAATAATTGGAGTCTGGATACCCAACAAAACTGACCGGAGCCTAAACACTCAACGTAATAACCGGAGTCTGGATACCCAACGAAACTGACCGGAGCCTGAACGCTCGTCGTAATAACCGGAGCCTGAATGCTCGACGTAATAATCAGAGTCTAGTTACCCAATGAAAATGACAGGAGCCTGAACGCTCAACGTAATAACCGGAGTCTAGTTACCCAACGAAACTAACCGAACCCTGAACGCTCAACGTGATAACCGGAGTCTGGACACCCAACAAAACTGACCGGAGTCTGAATGCTCAACGTAATAACTGGAGTCTGGATACCCAACGAAACTGAACGAAGCCTGAACGCTCAACATAATAACTGGAGTGTGGATACTCAATGAAACTGACCAGAGCCTGAACGCTCAACGTAATAACCAGAGTCTGGATAATCAACGAAAATGACCGGAGCCTGAATGTTCAACGTAATAACCGGAGTCTGGATACCCAACAAATCTAACCGGAGCCTAAACGCTCAATGTAATAACTGGAGTCTTGATAACCAACGAAACTGACCAGAGCCCGAACTCTCAATGTAATAACCGGAATCTGGATACTCAACGAAACTGACCGGAGCCTGAACGCTCAACGTAATAACCCGAGTCTAGATACTGAACGAAAATGACCGGAGCCTGAACGATCAACATAATAACCGGAGTCTGGATACCTAACGAAACTGACCGGAACCTGAACGCTCAACGTAATAAGCGGAGTCCGGATACTCAACGAAACTGACCGGAGCCTGAACGATCATTGTAATAACCGGAGTTATGATACTCAACGAAAATGACTGGATCCTGAACGCTCAACGTAATGACCGGAGTCTGGATACTCAACAAAAATGATCGGAACCTGAACGCTCAACGTATTGACCGGAGTCTGGATACTCAACAAAAATGATCAGAGCCTAAACGCTCAACGTAATGACTTGAGTCTAGATACTCAACGAAAATGACCGGAGTCTGAACCCTCAACGTAATAACCGGAGTCTGGATACTCAATGAAAATGATCGGAGTCGGAACGCTCAACTTAATAACCGGAGTCTGGATACTCAACAAAAATGACCAGAGCCTGAATGCTCAACGTAATAACCGGAGTCTGGATACCAACGAAACTGATCGAAGCCTGAACACTCAACGTAATAACCAGAGTCTGGATACCCAACGAAACTGACCGGAGCCTGAACGCTCGACGTAATAACCGGAGCCTGAACGCTCGACATAATAACCGGAGTATGGATACTCAACGAAAATGACCGGAGCCTGAACGCTCAAGGTAATAACCGGAGTCTAGATACCCAACGAAACTAACCGAACCCTGAACCCTCAACGTGATAACCGGAGTCTGTATACCCAACAAAACTGACCGGAATCTGAATGCTCAACGTAATAACCGGAGTCTGGATACCCAACGAAACTTAACGGAGCCTGAACGCTCAACGTAATAACCGGAGTCTGGATACCCAATGAAACTTACTGGAGCCTGAACGCTCAACGTAATAATTGGAGTCTTGATACCCAACGAAACTGACCGGAGCCCGAACGCTCAACGTAATAACCGGAATCTGGATACTCAACGAAACTGACCGGAGCCTGAACGCTCAACGTAATAACCGGAGTCTGGATACTCAATGAAAATGACCGGAGCCTGAAAGATCAACGTAATAACCAAAGTCTGGATACCTAACGAAACTGACTGGAGCCTGAACGCTCAACGTAATAAGCGGAGTCTGGAAACTCAACGAAACTGACCGGAGCCTGAACGATCAATGTAATAACCGGAGTTATGATACTCAACGAAAATGACTGGATCCTGAACGCTCAACGTAATGACCGGAGTCTGGATACTCAACAAAAATGACCGGATCCTGAACGCTCAACATATTGACCGGAGTCTGGATACTCAACAAAAATGATCGGAACCTAAACGCTCAACGCAATGACTTGAGTATGGATACTCAACGAAAATGACCGGAGTCTGAACCCTCAACGTAATAACCGGAGTCTGGATACTCAACGAAAATCATCGGAGCTGGAACGCTCAACTTAATAACCGGAGTCTGGATACTCAACAAAAATGACCAGAGCCTAAACGCTTAAAGTAATAACCAGAGTCTGGATACTCAACGAAAATGACTGGAGCCTGAATGCTCAACTTAATAACCGGAGTTTGGATACCCAACGAAACTGACCGGAGCCTGAACGCTCGTCGTAATAACCGGAGCCTGAATGCTCGACGTAATAACCGGAGTCTAGTTACCCAATGAAAATGGCAGGAGCCTGAACGCTCAACGTAATAACCGGAGTCTAGTTACCCAACGAAACTAACCGAACCCTGAACGCTCAACGTGATAACCGGAGTCTGGACACCCAACAAAACTGACCGGAGTCTGAATGCTCAACGTAATAACTGGAGTCTGGATACCCAACGAAACTGAACGGAGCCTGAACGCTCAACATAATAACCGGAGTGTGGATACTCAATGAAACTGACCAGAGCCTGAACGCTCAACGTAATAACCAGAGTCTGGATAATCAACGAAAATGACGGAGCCTGAATGTTCAACGTAATAACCGGAGTCTGGATACCCAACAAAACTAACCGGAGCCTGAATGCTCAATGTAATAACTGGAGTCTTGATAACCAACGAAACTGACCAGAGCCCGAACTCTCAATGTAATAACCAGAATCTGGATACTCAACGAAACTGACCAGAGCCTGAACGCTCAACGTAATAACCCGAGTCTAGATACTGAACGTAAATGACCGGAGCCTGAACGATCAACGTAATAACCGGAGTCTGGATACCTAACGAAACTGACCGGAGCCTGAACGCTCAACGTAATAAGCGGAGTCCGGATACTCAACGAAACTGACCGGAGCCTGAACGATCATTGTAATAACCGGAGTTATGATACTCAACGAAAATGACTGGATCCTGAACGCTCAACGTAATGACCGGAGTCTGGATACTCAACAAAAATGATCGGAACCTGAACGCTCAACGTATTGACCGGAGTCTGGATACTCAACGAAAATGATCAGAGCCTAAACGCTCAACGTAATGACTTGAGTCTAGATACTCAACAAAAATGACCAGAGCCTGAATGCTCAACGTAATCACCGGAGTCTGGATACCAACGAAACTGATCGAAGCCTGAACACTCAACGTAATAACCAGAGTCTAGATACCCAACGAAATTGACCGGAGCCTGAACGCTCGACGTAATAACCGGAGCCTGAACGCTCGACGTAATAACCGAAGTATGGATACTCAACGAAAATGACCGGAGCCTGAACGCTCAACGTAATAACCGGAGTCTAGATACCCAACGAAAATAACCGAACCCTGAACGCTCAACGTAATAACCGGAGTCTGGATACCCAACAAAACTGACCGGAGTCTGAACGCTCAATGTAATAACCGGAGTCTGGATACCCAACGAAACTGAACGGAGCCTGAACGCTCAATATAATAACCGAAATCTGGATACTCAACGAAACTGACCGGAGCCTGAACGCTCAACGTAATAACCAGAGTCTGGATAATCAACGAAAATGACCGGAGCCTGAACGCTCAACGTAATAACTGGAGTCTGGATACCCAACGAAACTGACCGGAGCCTGAACACTCAACGTAATAACCGGAGTCTTGATACCCAACGAAACTGACCGGAGCCCGAACGCTTAACGTAATAACCGGAATCTGGATACTCAACGAAACTGACCGGAGCCTGAACGCTCAACGTAATAACCCGAGTCTGGATACTCAACGAAAATGACCGAAGCCTGAACGATCAACGTAATAACCGGAGACTGGATACCTAACGAAACTGACCGGAGCCTGAACGCTCAATGTAATAAGCGGAGTCTGGATACTCAACGAAATTGACCGGAGCCTGAACGATCAATGTAATAACCGGAGTTTTGATACTCAACGAAAATGACTGGATCCTGAACGCTCAACATAATGACCGGAGTCTGGATACTCAACAAAAATGACCGGAGGCTGATTGTTCAACGTATTTACCAGAGTCTGGATACTCAACGAAAATGATTGAAGCCGGAACGCTCAACTTAATAACCGGAGTCTGGATACTCAACAAAAATGACAAGAGCCTGAACGCTCAAAGTAATAACCGGAGTCTGGATACTCAACGAAAATGACTGGAGCTTGAATGCTCAACGTAATAACCGGAGTCTAGATACCCAACAAAACTGACAGGAGCCTGAACACTCAACGTAATAACCGGAGTCTGGATACCCAACGAAACTGACCGGAGCCTGAACGCTCGACGTAATAACTGGAGCCTGAATGCTCGACGTAATAACCGGAGTCTGGAAACGAAAATGACAGGAGCCTGAATGCTCAACGTAATAACCGGAGTCTGGAAACGAAAATGACCGGAGCCTAAACGCTCAACGTAATAACCGGAGTCTGGAAACGAAAATGACCAGAGCCTGAACGCTCAACGTAATAACCGGAGTCTAGATACCCAACGAAACTAACCGAACCCTGAATGCTCAATGTAATAACCGATGTCTGGATACCCAACGAAACTGACCGGAACCTGAAAGCTTAACATAATCCAGTCAGTTTCGTTGAGTATCTAGAATCCAGTTATTACGTTGAGCGTTCAGACTCTGATCAGTTTCGTTGGGTATCCAGACTCCGCTTATTACATTAAGCTTTCAGGCTCCGGTTAGTTTCGTTGGGTATCCAGACTCCGGTTATTACAATGAGCGTTCAGGCTCCGGTCAGTTTCGTTGGGTATCTAGACTCCAGTTATTATGGTGAGCGTTCAGGCTCCTGTCATTTTTGTTGAGTATGCAGACTCCAGTTATTACGTTGAATGTTCAGGCTCCGATCATTTTCATTGAGTATCCAGACTCTGGTTATTATGTTGAGCGTTCAGGCTCCGGTCATTTTTGTTAAGTATCTAGACTCTGGTTACTACGTTGTAAGTTCATGTTCTGATCATTTCCTTTGGGTATCCAGACTCCGGTTAATACGTTGAGCATTCAGGCTCCGGTCAGTTTCGTTGGGTATCCAGACTCCGATTATTACGTTGAGCGTTCAGGCTCCAGTCAGTTTCGTTGGGTATCCAGAATCCGGTTATTACGTTGAGCGTTCAGGCTCTGGTCATTTTCGTTGAGTATCCAGACTCTGGTTATTATGTTGAGCGTTCAGGCTCCGGTCAGTTTAGTTGAGTATCCATACTCCGGTTAATACGTTGAACATTCAGGCTCCATTCAGATTCGTTGGGTATCCAGACTCCGGTTATTACGTTGAGCGTTTAGGCTTCGGTCAGTTTTGTTGGGTATCTAGACTCCGGTTATTACGTTGAGCGTTCAGGCTCCGGTTAGTTTCGTTGGGTATCCAGACTTCGGTTATTACATTTAGCATTCAGGCAACTGTCAGTCTCGTTGAGTATCCAGACTCTTGTTATTACGTTGAGCATTCAGGCTCCGTTCAGTTTCGTTGGGTATCCAGACTCCGGTTATTACGTTGAGCGTTCAGGCTCCGGTCAGTTTCGTTGGGTATCCAAACTCCGGTTATTACGTTGAGCGTTCAGGCTCTGGTCAGTTTCATTGGGTATCTAGACTCCAGTTATTACATTGAGCGTTCAGGCTCCATTCAGTTTCGTTGGGTATCCAGACTCCGTTTATTACGATGAGCGTTCAGGCTCTGGTCATTTTCGTTGAGTATCCAGACTCTGATTATTACGTTGAGCGTTCAAGCTCCGGTCAGTTTCGTTGAGTATCAAGACTCCGGTCATTACGTTGAGTGTTCCGACTCCGGTCATTTTCGTTGAGTATCCAGACTCCGGTCAATATGTTGAGCGTTCAGGCTCCGGTCATTTTCGTTGAGTATCCAGACTCCGGTCATTAGGTTGAGCATTTAGGATCCGGTCATTTTCGTTGAGTATCATAACTCCGGTTATTACGTTGAGTGTTCAGGCTCCGGTCATTTTCGTTGAGTATCTAGACTCCGGTTATTACGTTGAGCGTTCAGGCTGTTGTCAGTTGCGTTGAGTGTCCAGACTCCGGTTATTACGTTGAGCATTCAGGCTCCGGTCATTTTTGTTGAGTATCCAGACTCCGGTTATTATGTTGAGCGTTCAGGCTCCGGTCATCCTTGTTGAGTATTCAAATTCCGGTTATTACGTTGAGCGTTCAGGCTCCTATCATTTTTGTTGAGTATCCAGACTCCGGTTATTACGTTGAGCGTGTAGGCTCCGGTCATTTTCGTTGAGTATCCAGACTCTGGTCATTACGGTGAGCGTTCAAGCTCCAGTCATTTTTGTCGGGCCTTACGTTGAGCATTCAGGCTCCAGTCAGTTTCGTTCGGTATCCAGAATTCGGTTATTACTGTCGCTACCGCAAAAAATAAGGTGCCGGCAAAACAGAAGAGTCGCCACCTTTCGTTATTTATCCCTCAGAACGGGAAAGGAAACGATCGGAAAAACCTGACGAGAAAGGTATAAGACAAGGTCTTCGCAACCATTGTTTGGGTTCGGGAGTCGGTTACGCAAGGGGAAGGTATTAGCACCCCTCACGTCCATCGTACTCGATGGGATCCACGCTTATTGTGTTTATCTGACGGGTTGGTTTTATCTATCTACCTATCAAGGCTAGCTTAAAAAAGAAAAGAAAATGACTCGGCAAAGCGTCGCGCTTTATGCCTACGTATTCTCATAAGAGAATGAGAAATCAGAGTCTACGTAGTTCGCCTAACTACGGGTTACAAGGAAGGTGGCTCGCCAATACGTCAGTATTGTGCCTACGTACTATCAACAGGCATGAGAGATCAGAGCTTACGTAGTTCGGGATAATATGGATTACGGGGATTCAGATTCATCTGTTTTTCGAGTAGGATTAACAAACAGTTCCGGTAGTTGGATGTACACAGCTCGACCCTTGGAGACTTAGGCGTTACCGTTTGCGGTAGAACTGAGAGTTAACGACACTCTTTTCTTCAGAAAAGGTTTCCTTTGAATTATGAGCCCACGGGGCAAAAAGGTTTGAAGTTTGTTTTCTGTCTTTTACAAAAGAACTGTTTTTATGGTTGTTTGCAACTAATATCGCACTAGAGACTATAACCTGAGAGTGAATGTGTCGCATGTCACCCAAAGGGTGCCACACTAAACATCCAGACTGTTGAAAAGAAACTCTCCAACAATCCTTTCTCAGATAGCTTAAGGCCCGTAACGTACGACATCAGTTAACCTTTATTACTGTATTTTAATTTGTTTTGAGATGAGAGGAGAGAACGAACAAGTTCAACTAAGGGGAGACTATCAAGTCCTAATGTTGTCATGCCAAGGATTCATCCTATGTTTGAGGTTTGAAACAGGGAACTCCTAGAAGTTATCATGCATAGGTTTCCACCTAAAGTTCTAATCATCACTTCCTTATCAAAGGAAGTGAGATTCCTAGGGGATCATGTCAATGATAAACAGAAGCAGATAAAAGCATCAGCTTAAACAGTAAACAGTAAACGACTGTAAAATGCATGCAATGCAAGTGAGGGAGGAAATGTGTGTGGGGCATCAGCCTCCACAAGCTCGTCTCGACCTCAAGCCAGATATGAATAACTGCAATCATGAAAGAAATAAAATGCCATCAAGCAAATCACAAACCACATAGGCAAGGGAGTAGGGCTCTACCGAATACCCGCAAGCAAAGCCATACAGTAAAAATACAAGCAGAGGGAGAAACTCAACCTCTAGTGCAATCATGCTCCTAGCTTAACACAATTTAAACATGAACTTATTCTAATGCATCAAGCAAATCAAACAAGTCACATCAATACATTTGCACAGAAAGCAAACAGACAGGAAAGAAAGCAGATCAACAGCTTCCATAGCTTCACAGCAATGCAATCCCCTGGCAGCAGTTCAGTCCTCAGTCTGTAACTGTTCTCCAAGGCTATCATCTTCAATACCAAGTGTCAACTTGATTCTTCAAGCTTCCAACACATCAACATAAGTATCATCTTGGTCTTCCAGCTTCAAGCTTCAGCTCTAAGTAGACTCCACCTTCAGGCTTCAATCCCAATGGCAAGCATCAACTTGGTCTTCCAGGCCCTCAAAGTACCACACACAAGTATCAACTTGTTTTCCTCAAGCTTCAGCTCTTCTTTCAATCTCAATTTGATCTTCTTCACAAGTGTCAACTTGTCCTTCTGGATCTTCAAGCTTCAGCTTCAATGGAAGGCTTCAAACACAAGGAAGTAACAACCTCTAGCATCTTAAATCTTCCAACAAGGAACTCTATCCTCTAGCAAGGGAGAAAGATTCATTTAACAAGAGCAAGGTATGGATGATTAACAGCAGAGTGAGGACCAAAGGTCACCACTAAGCACCCCATCATCAGAGAAAGGGACCCTCAAAGGTTCTACCAACTTGTGAAGAGCCACACATCCTACCAAAGGAGGGATGAGGCCTTTACAAGGGGACCTTACATCATAGGGAAGAATGGAAGTGATCAACACCTTCCATGTTTATGAAAGAAGAGAATCTATCTAGAAGCTCTGCCTGCAAACCCTAATCTTAACACCCAATCAACACTACACCAAAAGAAGGGAAGACTCACATCCAAGCTTCTTCAAGCATTCCATGGTATCCGAATCTTGTCTTCAACACCATCCAAGAGCAAGAGAGGCAAAACCCTAATCTAAGGGAACTAAGAAAGTCAATCTAGTTGAATTAGCAAGTTAGGATCACCTAAAACCTAGTACTAAAGTTAGTCCTAACTAAAATACTAAAATCAATTGTAAAATCCTACAAAAATAACTATGGGACCCTAATTCAATCATGAATCTACCATATAAAATCCAGAGGTTGAATCATCCACCAAGTTCTAGAAATAAATCCTACATCACAAGGTACTAAGCATAAACCCTAGAAGTAGAGCACCTAAAGTTTCAACTTAAAACTATATCCTAACTTCACCATAAAAATGTGAGAAAAATCTAAGGGGAACATGCATATCTATGCTAGCTACACACAAAAAATCAAGGCAAGAATCATCACCAAGTGCTCAAACCAAATTCATTAAAACAAGTTATCAACCATGGCCATTTTAATACCAATTAATATTCAAAAAATGCAAATAAAATCAAAAATGCATGAATTATTAATATTTTTAATCTACAAAATTCTAGATTCAATCATGAATCAAAGGAAAAAAGTTTGGATTTAATTGAATTAATCTCCTATTTTTTATGAATTATTTATTAAACTATGTAAAATGAAGGAAATAAAAGAAAATAAATGAAATTAATAAAAACGCGTGGCAAATAGCAATCCAACACAGTTCATATCAAGAATTGGGCCCAGGGGGGGTGTGAATATCACTCTGAGTGCTAAGCCCAAAACCATCCAATTAATGAAACGGTGCATTTCATTTGAAATTTCTCTTCAGAGCTTGAGGTGCAATCCTGGCCCTCCAACACACGCCTGAGTCAAAGGTCCAACCCTAATCTGAGGGTCCTTGTTCATCGTCCCCAATTTGAACCTGCAATGGAGGGAGTTCTTAGACGGTGGCCTGAACAGTGGGCCACCGTCTTCTCCGGTGAGCCAACCTCCACAGGTCATCGAAAATCACAAAACCAATCACTATCCCACTCCAAATTTGATGCTGATCACGAATCCAACCTCAGAATTTCCTAATTCCTTCTACATTTCCAAACCCGATAGCATTTTCAGAATTCCTCCCAATCTTGATTTTCACCATTCTTTAAATTAAAGGTCTTTAGTTAATCCTCACTCTTCACTGATCAATTTCCACCATCTAATCATGAATAATCCTTCAAGAATCGTGAGATATCATCCTCAACAGAAAATGGTCACATGCCTAATTTGTCTCTAATTCACCAATTTGTGATCCTAAATCCAACTACAAGTTGCAAGGATCCTAACCACATGTGAATTGCTAAGTTTCTCCTCCTAAATCATGCATAAGGATGAAAGATACAAACCTGGTTTCAGAGAGGTAACAGAGGTGGTTTTTTACTCACTTCAACTGCCAAGATGATGCAGACACGTTCCAAATTTACTCCCAAAGCCTTTGCACACCTTGATTTGGCTTGATTCTCCCTTGAATTGAAAACCCAATTTCAACTTGAACCTTCAAATTTTCAATGGCTCCTTCTCTTACCAGCTTCAATTCCTTCCAAAAAAATGGCTGAGTTCACTCAATGACTTATATAGAAGTGATTAGACTCCTATAGAAACTTCTGGATCCATCCAAATGAGATTTTGGATTTTCAAAATCTCATCCATGGCAATCACTATTCTAACTCCTTCTTGGCATGGCTATGTGTGTAATCAAGTTCTCATGAGATATTGAATGAGTTTAGAGTGTTATTTTCCTTGTTTGCAAGCCAAAGGTATGAATTTGATTATGTTGCTTCATCATGAAGAAATGAAATGAAATGTTATTCAAATGACCTCAAATCAAAATTATAACATTGACATTGTTTCTAAAATCATTTTTCCAATCAATTTGACCTATAATTTTGTTTCATTTGGTCACAAAATGAATTATTTGAATTTTTGGCCATTAAATCCTTTTAATTCTTTCTTTTTCAAAATTTCTTGAACCAAGTCTCTCCTTGAGCCATTTCAATGCCTCCTTGATGCATGGTTAAGGTTAAAACCCCATTTTGAGCAACTTTCTAGTTGAACAAAATTTCATTTGAGACCTCTAAGTTGGTGAAAATGGCCTATGATCACAAATGACCTATAATCACCAAATGTCCAAAATACCCTTGACTTGTCAAAGCCATAACTTGAGTTCTACAAATCCTATCAAGGACTTCTAGTACTATCTAGAAACCTAAGAGGATAAGGAACAACATTCATGTTGACCAAAAGCTCATAGGAATCATCGTTCTAGGGAAAAAGTGTCATGCAAGTTGGGTAACTTTCAAGCTCCAAATTCACACTCCTCAGATGACTTGTAACTTGTCAAAGCCATAACTTGAGTTCTACAAATCCTATCAAAGACTTATAGCACTCAAATTAAATCTAAGATCATGCTCTACAACAATCATGTTGGGGGAAAGATGAGATGACAATCACATCTTGAGCTACATAGCCTTGAAGTCAGGGGTCAAACTAGGGGATTTTGCACTGTCAAGCCTTAGAAACCCTAGCCTGAAACTTCTCAAACTCTTCAATCATGATGAGTTAACCTTGGAATCATCCTTATAACATCTCAATGTATCAATCCATGATCACATGGATCTTGGATTAGGTCTCAACCTTCTTTAAATCATCAGTTGACTTAGGGTTGACCCAGTCAAACCCTAGCTGCACCATTCATGGTTGAGCCTTCTTAATCTTGCACAATGACCTGTCTAGGCCTCAGAGTGATCTTCAACACTTCTCATGAGCTCTCTCAAGACCTCCAGTCCATCCTCATGGCCTCAGAATCATCTGATGGCTTTCCACAACTCTCAAGTTTGGAGACCCACACACTTGGCTTCAACCACTCTCTCTGAGGATCTTTTGACTTCCCTGACAAGGATGTCAACCCTTGAACACTTGAATAACCTTCTTGGCTAGCTTCATAGTCTTGTATAGCCCTTGATTGGTAATTATACCTCTTGATCTCCTGCATACATATCAATGAAATGCAAATGATAATGCTAATGTGAATGAAATGAAACACAAGCTAGGTAAAGAAATGTTGAGCAAATTTTGGGGTGCAACAGCTGCCCCTATTCAAGCGGCTTGAACCTGACTGGGTGAGAAGCGAACGACTCTCAAAAAATCAAGGTAAAAGACAGTTGAATACCAACAAACCCGGAAATTTGCCAACTGCACAAGTACACGGTACTCTGATGGGGACAAAGCTTCGAAAAGTGAAATAATAGCTGCACGGCAACTAGCTGGAAGAATAATGATCTGAACCTCCGTCAGGATGATTCTCTGATTTATCTGATATCATTGCGTCCTCAAATCATCGAGGGATCACTGGTTACACGGTAACAGGCGATGTGCCAACCACGCACCGGTAAACGATACTCTGATTGTTTGGAACATCTTCAAAAACTGAGCATGACAGTTGCACGACAACTCTGCTGGGGAATTGGTCACACGGTAACCGGTGAAAGGTCTAATCTCAAATCTCAGTCAGGATGATCATCTGATTTTGTTGCAGCTTCTTCCTCAAGTCATCAAGGGATCACCGGTTACACGGTAACTGGTAATGAATGGTTGATCATGCCGTCAGGCATTCTGTGTCATAGCAGAAGAATTCCTCGGGACTCATCAGGTCATTAGGAACTTTTAAAAATCAAGTTAATTATGTTGTCGGGCATTCAAAGAAATTTTAGGGCGTCAGCCGGACTTCGTCAGTAAGTCGGGAATGGAATCCTCAGTCAATCATGAACTACATAGGGATATCCAAACTTCTGCCATCAGGCACTCCACATCAGCTGAGAGAACTGCTTTGACTTCACAGTTGGACTTTGTCAGTAAGTCTTAAAATTGGATCCTTAATCCATCATGGACCAATAAGGCTACACAATCTTTTACCGTCAGGCGCTCTGCGTCAGCTGAGCAAATTGCTTCGACATCGCAGTTAGACTTCATCAATAAGTGGGGTTTTGGCACCGCTGCCGGACTTCCATCGTCAAGTCTTCAAGGAAATTTCAACTTCTATGTTTAAGACCTGTTGGGGATGACACATCTCCGCTGGGGATTCTGGATAACTATCGAGTAACTCTGCTTCAGGCGATTCAGAAATCATTTTGGGTGAATCATCTCTGCTGAGGAAATCAAGAATCATCTTGAACAAACAACTTCGTCGGGGACTTCAAGAATCATCCTGAACCAATGACTCTGTTGGGGATTTCAGGAATCATCCTGAGCAAACACTCTGTCGGGGACTCTAAGCATCAGCTTGAGCAGCCCTCCCTGGCGACTTCACTGGGGATTTTAAGAGTCATCTTAAGCAGACACCTTCACTGGAGAATTCAAGAATCATCTTGGGCAAGCAACCTTGCTGGGGAATTCAGGAATCATCTTGAACCAAATAACTCTTCTGAGACTTCAGGAATCATCCTGGACAAGCACCCTGCCGGGGGACACCTGCAAAACAAGAACGGTAACAACCTAGCTCATGTTTCGTATGCATATGATCGACAATGGCGTAATGCTCCACACGGTGGAAATGCTATGCGTTTTGGGTAAATGTTATGCAATCATGCAAAATGCTATAACCCCATCAGCAAAATAAATGCTGAAGGGAAAAGCCTCCTGTCAAGGAGAAAGAACCACTCTGGTGGAGAGAAAGAATCATCCTGCCGAGGAGAAGGAATCCCACCGATCTCAATTGGACTCCGTCTGGGGAAATGAACTTTAGTCGACTGCTGTAGGGGAACAGAGTTCTCCGAGAACTTGAACTCGCTCAACTGGGCCTACGAACCACAATTGCCGAGGAAAATGATGTCAATCGTAGAAATGGACTGCACGGCCTTCGCGGCTAAAACTTTCCTGGAGATAACGACTCCAGTGGGGCAATACATCATCAGCTATTCAACACTCTACTGGAGAAAACCAATTATGGCTTCAACGGCTTTCTAAGACTCAACTCTCTTGGGGGACTACCAGCTCAGCTGGGGACAAAGGAATCGTCCTGCTTACAGGGGAGAGTACGACTCTGTGGGGAATTTCAATTCTCCTGGAGACTTCAGTCTGTACTATCGAGTGCTGCACACTTCAGTATATGACTCAGCTAGGGAGAGAACGATCCTTCAGGATACATCTGATTGGGGAGAGAATCTTCTCTACTTGGAGAGACATATCAATGCTTACGATCTCATGTTCAGATGTCGCGGGGAGATGCTGCTGAACTCGCTGGAGAAGAAGGAATCATCCTGCTTGGGGGCGCCTACGGCGTACTGCCTGGAATATGCTATACCTGCGACAACACAAACAAACAGACAAGATACCCTTCTCAAAGGGACCTATCAAGGTTATCATCTTGTGACAATGTTCAAGTAATTCATTGTTTCAACAATCAGTGGCCTAGGCCAGTAAGTTTATGTATGCGCATTTTATCAAAAACATCGGCATTCTTTTTCGCAAACAAACAGATAGATGCTAAGCAAACAAACAGAATTGCTGAATAATATACATTTTATTGATACGAACCCCTGAATGGGCAAAAATGTTTTACAACAGATGCAAGCTCCTGGAATGAGGAAGCTGCGCAAATATAAAACATAAATATACATCAGTATATACACGAATGTCGGCATCGAGGCATAGACAAACACCATGAGTTGATCCCTCTATGACCCACTCGACTTCGATACTTCTCTGACGCTTCGGCTTCAGAAGAGATTGATTCAGATAAACGGCCCTCAGGTCTTCCAAACCACTAAACAATGAAAGTCCATACGCAGAACGCAGTCATTTGCTCTTTCAAATCCCTAACTTTTGCCTGAATCGCCCTTTCGGGTTTTCGATTCACCGAGATACCCTTTTTTGCCAAAATCGCCCTTCCAGGTTTTCGACTTTGCGGGTGTACATTCTTTTCTTTCATATCCCTAATTTTTGCCCGAACCTTTTTCCTTTTCTATGGTTCGCCGGGATGCCCCATTTTTGCTTGGATACTCTTTTTCTTTCCAGCGGGTCCTTTTTTAAGCAAAGTATTTTTTAACTGCGTCCGCGTTCACCGGGGATGCAAAATCTTCACCATCCATCGTGGATAACAACAAGGCTCCTCCCGAGAAGACCTTGCTGACGACGTACGGACCTTCGTACTTTGGAGTCCACTTGCCCCGGTGATCGAAGTGTGGAGGAAGAATCCTCTTCAGGACGAGATCACCCGTCTGAAAGCTTCTAGGACACACCTTCTTATCATAAGCTTTCTTCATTCGGCTTTGGTATAAAAGACCGTATGCAATCGATGCTAACCTCTTCTCGTCCATCAGGCTGAGTTGGTTTAGTCGGTTCTTAATCCATTCTGCCTCATCGAGTTTCACGTCAACCAAAACTTGCAAAGAAGGAATCTCAACTTCTAACGGTAGGACAACTTCCATACCGTACACTAGTGAGAAGGGAGTTGCCCCGGTTGATGTACGTACCGTTGTACGATAACCGTGCAGTGCAAACGGCAACATCTCGTGCCAATCCTTATAGGTCACAACCATCTTCTGTACAATCTTCTTAATGTTCTTATTGGCCGCTTCAACGGTGCCATTCATCTTCGGCCGGTAAGGAGATGAGTTGTGATGTTCAATCTTGAAACTCTGGCTCATCTCCTTCATCATCTTGTTATTCAGATTCGAACCATTATCCGTAATGATCCGCTCGGGAATTCCGTAACGACAGATGATGTCCCTCTTTATGAATTTAGCCACCACCTGCTTGGTCACATTAGCATATGAGGCTGCCTCCAACCACTTGGTGAAGTAGTCGATAGCTACTAGAATGAAGCGATGACCGTTAGATGCAGTGGGCTCGATCTTGCCTATCATGTCGATGCCCCACATGGAGAACGGCCACGGGGAGGACATGACATTTAACGGGCACGGCGGCACATGAACTTTATCAGCATAGATCTGGCATTTATGACACCTCTTCGCGAATTTAAAGCAATCTGATTTCATCGTCAGCCAGTAATATCCTGCTCTCAGGATCTTTCTTGTCATAGCATGCCCGCCGACGTGCGTACCAAATGTGCCTTCATGGACTTCTTCCATGAGCATACTCGCTTCTTTCTCATCTACACATCTGAGTAGCATGAGATCGTGGTTTCTTTTATACGAAACTCCATCAGGATTAAGATAAAAATTTCCAGACAGCCTCCTCAGAGTCTTCTTATCCTGGGTTGACGCTCCCGCAGGATACTCCTTAGTCATAAGGAAAGTCTGGATATCATGGAACCATAGCTTGCCGTCGGAGGCTTCCTCGATCGCAAAGACGAATGCAGGTCTATCAAGACGAGAAAGGACGATTCTTGGAGCTTCATTCCAAAAATTGACTTTATACATCGAAGCCAACGTGGCTAAGGCATCAGCCATCTAGTTTTCGGCCCTGGGCACATGATGGAGTTCCACTCGATCGAAGAACGGAAGCAGCCTTCTGGCATAATTCATGTACGGCACCAAATTCGATTGGCGAGTCTCCCACTCCCCTTTAATTGGTTAATCACAAGTGCCGAGTCACCATATACATCTAGGTTCTTGATTCTCAAATCAATTGCTTCTTCTAGACCCATAATGCATGCCTCGTACTCCGCTTCATTATTGGTGACCGGAAACGTCAGTCTAGCAGTGAACGGGATGTGGGATCCATGGGGAGTCGTGATGATCGCCCCAATGCCACTTCTGTAAGAATTAATCGCCCCGTCAAATATCAATTTCCATTGGGATTTCCTATCTGGCCCCTCATTGGGCAACGGTTCATCGCAATCTCTCGCTTTAAGAAACATGATATCCTCATCAGGGAATTCAAATTTCATCGGCTGGTAATCTTCGATCGGTTGTTCAGCCAGGTATTCAGACAATACGCTGCCCTTGATGGCCTTTTGGGAAACATACTAAATGTCATATTCCGTCAACACCATTTGCCATCTGGCAATCCTACCCGAAAGCGCTTGCTTCTCGAAGACGTACTTGATAGGATCCATCTTCGAAATTAGCATGGTTGTGTGATTGAGCATGTACTGTCGTAAACGTTTGGCAGCCCAGGCTAGCGCGCAACACGTTTTCTCCAGCATCGAGTAACGGGTTTCACAATCTGTGAACTTTTTACTCAAGTAGTAAATGGCATGCTCCTTTCTGCCCGTCTCGTCATGCTGACCGAGAACACACCCCATACTATTCTCAAGAACTGTCAAGTACATGATTAAGGGTCGTCCGGCCACTGGGGGTATCAAAATTGGAGGTTCCTGTAGATACTGTTTTATCTTATCGAATGCCTTCTAGCAATCCTCGTTCCAGATAATCGCCTAATTTTTCTTTAACAGTTTGAACATCGGTTCACACGTGGCCATGAGCTGAGAGATAAACCTTGCAATGTAGTTTATTCGGCCCAAGAAGCCACGAACTTCTTTTTCTGTTTTTGGCGCTGGCATTTCTTGTATGGCTTTTATCTTCGCAGGATCAACCTCAATGCCTCTTTTTCTCACGATAAATCCCAGTAGTTTTCCAGACCGTACTCCGAAAGTACACTTGTTAGGATTCAGCCTCAACCTGAACTTCCTAAGCCTCTCAAAAAGCTTCAGCAAATTGACCAGATGTCCATCCTCCATTTGGGACTTCGCAATCATGTCATCAACATAGACTTCAATCTCACAATGAATCATATCATGAAACAAAGTGATCATTGCTCGTTGGTAAGTGGCCCCTGCATTCTTCAGACCGAAAGGCATTACCTTGTAGCAAAATGTTCCCCAAGGTGTAATAAACGTAGTTTTCTCCATGTCCTTCGGCGCCATCTTGATCTGATTGTAACCTGAGAAGCCATCCATGAACGAAAATACGGAGAACTGAGCTGTATTGTCGACCAACACATCAATATGGGGAAGCGGGAAATCATCTATAGGGCTCGCCCTATTCAAATCCCGATAATCGACGCACATACGTACCTTACCGTCCTTCTTCGGTACATGCACTATGTTGGCGACCACGGAGGGTAAGTAGTGACCGCTAAGAAGCCAGCATCAAGCTGCTTTTGCACTTCTTCTTTGATCTTAACCGCCATATCTGGTCGTGTCCTCCTAAGCTTCTGCTTAACGGGGGGACAATCTTCTCGCAGCGGCAAGTGATGGACCACAATGTCAGTGTCAAGTCCGGGCATATCTTTGTATGACCAAGCAAAGACGTCACTATACTCTCTCAGCATCTCGACCAATATCTGCTTGACATCACTCTGCAATGCAGCTCCTATCCTGACATTCTTGACCAGTTCTTCAGAACCCAGATTCACAATCTCAATCTCTTCCTCGTGAGGCAGAATAACTTTCTCCTCCTATTTCAACAAGCGGGCCAACTCTTCGGGAAGGTCTTCGTCTTCATCAATCTCTACTTCGGCTTGATAGATCGGGCAATCGAAGTCGAAGTGAGTCGTAGAAGGTCCAGAGTCGATGTCATCTGCTATGTGGATCCCGCAATAACAAGGGTTCAGCTTGAAATAAGGATATGCAGGTTAGCACAAACCCCATTGCCATTTCGTTGTTTTTCAAAACAAATATAAAACAGGAATAACAGAGATCACAACATTTGAATACGAAGAAAAACGCCTTTTGATTTATTGGTAAAATGCATGTACATAATCAAACAAGGCCCTAACAATAAAACCACTACGCCCCGGGTAGGACATAGGGTTGTATAATAATTGGAGAAAGTAAATCATTACTCTTTGCCTGTCACTTGGATGGTATCCCTGATAGACCAGTTGTTGAGGCTCTGGCCTGGCTTTCTTGGCTGGATCCAAGAGTCTAGGTCGCAATCGCTGTCTTTGCCGTCTTCAGACACTGCGTTGACACTTTCGAATATTACCCCGCCGCTTGTAAACTGGATCGGCCCTTTTCCTCGCGACCCACTGTGAGAAGAGGAGGCTTCAGCCGTAGGAGAGTATCCTAACCCAAACTTGTCTTGTTTGTTAGGTATTTCCAGAATTTGTCCCCAGCCTGGGGTAGATCCGCCTTGAACAACGGCCCAGGCCTCCTTGAAGGAAGAGAGAGTCATCTCTGGTTTCTCAGTGACTACAGGGGCTACGTTCTTGACTTTAACAGCTTCGAACGCCTGACATAGGGTTTCGTGGATTTCCCCCTCCATCTCAACCTACTTGAAGGACGACAAATGGCTCACCATTATATCCTCCTCGTCACATACAGTCACGACGCTGCCTCCGACGACATACTTGAGTTTCTGGTGCAACGTGGAGGTCACGGCGCCAACAGAATGGATCCATGGCCGGCCTAAGAGACAACTGTAGGCAGGCGCGATGTCCATGATGTAAAAGACTGCGTCGAAAGTTTCCGGCCCGACTTGGATCGGCAACATTACCTCTTCAAAAACATGACGTTTGGTTCCATCGAATGCTTTCACAACCAGGTCACTGGGTGTGCAAATCAATCCTCGAGTATCTAACTTAATCAATGCCTTCTTCGGAAGAACATTGAGCGACGACCCTGTGTCCACCAACACATGAGACATAATCGTTCCCCTACACTCTATCGAGATGTGCAGGGCACTGTTGTGGTTTCTTCCCTTCGGCGTCAGCTCCAGGTCAGTGAACCCTAACCCGTTTCCAGCATTCACGTGGGCTACGACCCCTTCCAACTGGTTAACTAATATTTCCTGCGGTACATACGTGGCGTTCAAAACCTTTAACAGCGCGTTGCGATGTGACTCCGAACACAGCAACAAATTCAGGATGGAGATTTTTGAGGGTGTTTGATGGAGATGATCCACGATCTTGTAATCACTCTTCTTGATCAACCTCATGAACTCTTCAGCGTCCTTCACTAGTAAGTCCTTCTCTACCCCACGAGGGGTTTCCTCAACGACTTTACTCTTTCCCTTATCAGTTTCATCAGCTCTGTCCGCTTTGTCCACCACAATCTCAGGTGGAGCAAATACTCTTCCGCTGCGAGTGATTCCGCCAATGCCCACTAGGTTATCCATAGACGACCCAGATGGTTCCAGTTCCAACTTCTGTCCGTTGTAGTAGACGTCTGCCCCGTAATGCCACGGGACCACATTGGTGCTTTCAAAAGGTATCAGCCCAGCTCTGGTGATGGTAATTGTGGGCAGCCTAGGTGCAGAAATAGTGATCGTCCGGCGAGGGATGGTGATGGTAGCAACCTCATGATTTTGCTTCAGCATTACCTCTCCAGATCCATATTCGGCCCTTCGACTAAACTGTAAGATTCCTTCGGTCATCAGACTCTGGATCCCCTCTATCAACTGTTCACATCCATCAGGACGAGTCGCACAACCCATACATAGTTCCCCACAGCCTGGGAAGAAACCTCTCTTCATCAGCTTGGCTTTAACGAAGCTAAGCGGTGTCTTTAGATCCTTGACATCAGTCAACACATCTAAACCCTCTTCTTCAATAATGGCATTCACCCCACCTCCCCTATGATTCGGCATAGGGTTCTTCGTGACATTTGGTACATTATCTGAGAAGTTGATGATCTTAGCATCCACCATATCTTGCACCTTGTGCTTGAAGGCTTTGCAGTTTTCTATCGTGTGGCCTGGTGTCCCCGAGTGAAACTCACAAGTTTCATTCGCATCATAACCTGGAGGAGGTGCCCCTGTCAAGGGAGCCAGGGTTCTCTTCTGGATTAGCTGTAACTGAAGCAGAGTCTGTAACAGCTAAGCATAAGACATGGGCGGCGTCTCGAGGTGGCGACTCGACAGAGGCGCCCTGTTCTGATACTTTATGTACCCTTGCTGATTTGGCTGCTGCTGCTGCGGCTGTTGGACCGCGGGGATGGTTATGCTAGCCACCTGCTGGTGCTGGCCCTTACCTTTCCTTCGAGCGTTGGACACGGCGCTCGTTTCTCCTTCCCGCCTTTTGCCACCATACGATTTCTTTCCTCCTCCAGCTGAGGACAGATCACCTTGAATTTTCCCCAGCTTGATCCCATTTTCAACGTGCTCGCCGGTGATGATGAGATCTGAGAAGCTTCCGGACATACTGCTGACCAATTTCTCGTAATAAACCCCTGGAAGGGTAGCTACAAACATTTCAACAAGTTCCCGCTCAACCATTAGCGGCTGAACCCTAGCTGCCAATTCACGCCACCGCTGGGCGTATTCTTTGAACCCTTCGTTGTTCCTCTGTGACAAATTCTGCAGTTGGACTCGGTTTGGAGCCATGTCACTGTTATATTGGTAATGGTGCACGAATGCTTCAGCAAGTTCCTTCCACGTGCGCACACTGGTAGGTTCCAGACTCATGTACCATTCCAGGGATGGCCCGGACAAGCTATCCTGAAAGAAGTGCATCAGCAACTTCTCGTCTTCAGAGTGAGCGGACATTTTCCGGTAGTATGACCTTAGGTGGACGCGAGGGCAGGTGGTGCCCTTGTACTTCTCAAAATCGGGTACCTTGAATTTGGGAGGCACCTTGAAGTCAGCAATCAATCCCAATTTAGACATGTCTACACCCATAGGGTTCAGGTTCTCGAAATTCCTCATCTTGTCCTCGAGTGCCTTAAACCTCAGACGTGCTTCAGCAGTTAGCTCTACTTCAGCACCCTTCTGCGAGAACAAATCTTCTTGACGGTTTTCTAACCATGGTTGAGGCCCATACAGATTTCCAACACCTGCATTGCCGTTGCCCAGCCCAACATTGACATTAGCTTCGAAATTCTTATTACCGACGCCAGTCGTATTACCATTGAGCCCCATGTGAGCGATCACATTCCCGTTACCACTACCATTCCCCCCGGTCACGGGGACACCATTATGAGGAGTTTCAACAGGTGGAGGGGTTTGAACATTCCCACCATGGAGTACACCATTGCTATCAACCCTTGAAATCAGAGGCTGGACCAATATTCTGAGCTGATCCTGGCCGTTGGCCACCACTTGCATGAGCTCCATGAAGCGGTCCATCCTCTCTCGGAGTTCTTGAACGTCAGTCTGCACTTGCTCCATAGCTCTAACTTGATTTGCTCTGGTCGGATAGCGGTGGATTGGTCTTTGATCAATCCTGGAACAACCTGAAACAACCTGTATACACAAAAGGGTTAGAAAAACGACAAAGTGCCCGTTATGCAAATGCTTCATGCACATGCAAACGTGTGTCTGTGCGTTAGGGAGATTTCCCCCGATCCTAGTGCCGGAGTACCAGTGCTGATAATAAGAAGTCTGAGTCCAGTCATGGAAATAACATCTTATATATATGAAGAAAGCCCATCAAGGAGGTACACAACGTCACTGGATACAAGCAAAATCAATAGCATGACCTCGACCAACAAGCCTTGTGATGGTCAGCATATAGCAATGATCAAAACAAAAGGATTACAAATATAGTCAAGTATGGCCACAGGCTCGAAACTCTTCTAACAGATCCCTCGTTTCTGGGTGATCAGGCCGAGTGAGCAACCCTTCGACGAGTAACTCCCTCCGCATAATGGTGTATTGAAGACCTTCAACCGAAACTTCCCATGCTCCTTCGCCGAAACAATCTTCTAGCTTCCGCTTCTTGGATTCAAACGTCAGTTTGCGCTCCTTCAAGTTAGCAAGAGCCTTGTTTAGCAGGCCTTCAACGGCATATCTCCGAGCGGTTTCTTCATCAAACCACTTCTCGCTGGCTTTCACCTGGGCTTTCAACTTGGAGATCTGCTGTTTCAGTTTATCCTCCCGTTCCTTGCCGTTTGCTAGGGTGGCCTTCCAATACTGATTGAACTTGGATATTCTCCGGTACGCTTCATCCAAGTGCTGCTTCTTAGTGGCCAGTACGTCATTGACAGCTTTGAAGTCCCGACCCAAACGCTCACGCTCAGCCATCTGCTTAGTCAAATCCGTCCCTAACTGGTTCACCAGCTCTGTTTGCCTCTTGAAGGAATGGACGGCTTCGCTTCTCTCGCTTCTGAGTTGAGCCAGTTCTTTCTCCAATTCTTCATTTGCCTTCTTCAGCTCATCTCTCTCAGCTAACACCTGATTGTACTGCTGAATAGGCACGGTGGTAGGCTCTTCAATCACTGGAGAGCTTTCTGGCTTGGCCGGTGGAAACGGCATCCCTATAATATCTGTTCTGGCTCTGATCCAGGTCACATACGGAGCGTAGGCTTGGCTATTACTTTTCCCCAGCAACGACTTTCCCCGCTTACAGATACCATTCCAAGCGTGCTGAAGCTTAGATAACATATCCCCCTCTAGGAGACCAGTGAGGTACAGAGATTCCTGCACCTCTTCATCCTTTGGCGGAGCTCTCAAAGCATAGGCAAACTGTCGGACCAGCAGAGATGGATTATAGTTGATACAGCCCTTCCTGCCTATCAAAGGCACATTCGGGAACCCGCTGCAGTTGAAGATGATCTCAGTACCCAACTTGTCTCTATCAAACCAGGCAATATCCTCCGGTGATAGACTCATCAAGCGCTCAGACCACTCAGCTGTGGCTGCAGACGAAGCAAAGGGACCCTTCTTGGGTAGGTGACTATCAAGCCATCTATAGAGCAGAGGCACACAGCACGAGACATTCTTGCCCCTTCTGTTCTCATTTTTGTAGTGGACGGAATGATAGACATCTCCTATCAAGGTAGGGACTGGATTCCCTGATGCAAAGATGTGAAAGGCGTCGAAGTCTACAAAGTCGGGCATATTGGGGAACAAAATGATGCCATATATGCACAGAGCAAGGATGGCGTTGAACACGATCCAACATCCGTCTTTGGCGCACTGCTGGGCCTTTCCCACTAAGAATTGCAAGGAGAACCCGGGAACCCTGTTCCAACTAGACAAGACCAACTCGGAGGCATCCAGGTGAAGTGAAGGAGCTAGACTAGCCAGATTAGGCTCAACATCCATATGAACAAAGGGCATCTGACTCTTGATAGGCACACCTAACAAATCAACATACTCCTCTAGTGTGGGTGCGAGAACAAAATCCGGGAAAGTAAAGCATCTCAAAGGAGGATCAGAGAACTGCAGCAAGGCGTGCAACCCATTCAGCTCAAACACAGAAGGTTTACGAACCAAGCTGAGAAGTTTCCCATATCCTTTCTGAATTCATCTCTCACAGAATCATCCGCCAAAGCAATCAAACCAGTAAGCTGAACAACATCAGGAGTAGGGAGTTTGTAGGCCACAGTCTTCCTCAGAGGATCCATAGTAGCACAATAGAAGGCAAGAAAACCCGAATCGGGGGAAACGGTACCTGCAACACAGACACACGTTAATGAAATGCAAATGAGTATGCAAAGCAAGGTAAAATGCAATCATGCAGTAGGAGATCAAGGCAACTGTGCTGTGAAGATTCTGTATCAACAAAATCATAATACTGCTCTGTCAAGAACAACCATATCTCTGATGAGAAGAAAACCCTGATATCGGATCGTAAATCTGCTCTGTCAAGAACACACATATCTGAAGACAACAACCTCTGATACAGGACCACAAATCTGCTCTGTCAAGAACACATACATCTCTGAAGATAAGGACCTCTGATACAGGACCACAAATCTGCTCTGTCAGGAACACATATACGTCTGATGCTGAGAACCTCTGATACCAACAAAACTGATTCACTATCAAGAAAACCAGATAGTCTGAAGGTTAAGGTGTCCTGCAACAAACCCAACCCTGCTCGCAGGTATGGACCTAAACTGACACAAGTTCGGCATCCTATGCGGTCATCAGCGTCACAGACATTCAAGAGGGGTGATACGATACCCAGAAGGTGTGGCATCACCGTCTCCTGAAGCGGCCTCACTCAGTTGAATTCCAAATGATCGGTCCCCAGAGTCGACAATCCTCCAAACCAACAACCCCTCAGGCCCAAAGGGCCGGAAAAGAAGTCAATCGGGAGAACCTCGTCTGAGCGTGGATTTCATGAGACACTAGTGCCTGCAAAGCAAGCACGCGCCCATTAATTTCCACAACTAATGCTAGGTACACTCAAGCCTGGGTCTGGCTTCTCACTCATCAGAATTCCCCTCCCACAACAGCACAGATAATCATATCATACAGAAAATAGAGTGCGGGAAATAAAGTGCGATAAATAAATACAACCCAACAAGTAATCATACAAGCGCTAGGATTGACCCTCGCGGGGGACGTTGGATCCCCAAACTGACTCGCATAAGGGACGTTGGATCCCTAGGAAACTATCAAATTCCCCAGCAGAGTCGCCAGTTGTCGCTACCGCAAAAAATAAGGTGCCGGAAAAACAGAAGAGTCGCCACCTTTCGTTATTTATCCCTCAGAACGGGAAAGGAAACGATCGGAAAAACCTGACGAGAAAGGTATAAGACAAGGTCGTCGCAACCATTGTCTGGGTTCGGGAGTCGGTTACGCAAGGGGAAGGTATTAGCACCCCTCACGTCCATCGTACTCGATGGGATCCATGTTTGTTGTGTTTATCTGACGGGTTGGTTTTATCTATCTACCTATCAAGGCTAGCTTAAAAAAGAAAATAAAATGACCCGGCAAAGCGTCGCGCTTTATGCCTACGTATTCTCATCAGAGAATGAGAAATCAGAGTCTACGTAGTTCGCCTAACTACGGGTTACAGGGAAGGTGGCTCGCCAATACGTCAGTATTGTGCCTACGTACTCTCAACAGGCATGAGAGATCAGAGCTTACGTAGTTCGGGATAATATGGATTACGGGGATTCAGATTCATCTATTTTTCGAGTAGGATTAACAAATAGTTCCAGCAGTTGGATGTACGCAGCTCGACCCTTGGAGACTTAGGCGTTACCGTTTGCGGTAGAACTGAGAGTTAACGACACTCTTTTCTTCAGAAAAGGTTTCCTTTGAATAATGAGCCCACGGGGCAAAAAGGTTTGAAGTTTGTTTTCTATCTTTTACAAAAGAACTGTTTTTATGGTTGTTTGCAACTAATATCGCACTAGAGACTATGACCTGAGAGTGAATGTGTCGCATGTCACCCAAAGGGTGCCACACTAAACATCCAGACTGTTGAAAAGAAGCTCTCCAACAATCCTTTCTCAGATAGCTTAAGGCCCGTAACGTACAACATCAGTTAACCTTTATTACTGTATTTTAATTTGTTTTGAGATGAGAGGAGAGAACGAACAAGTTCAACTAAGAGGAGACTATCAAGTCCTAATGTTGTCATGCCAAGGATTCATCCTATGGTTGAGGTTTGAAACAGGGAACTCCTAGAAGTTATCATGCATAGGTTTCCACCTAAAGTTCTAATCATCACTTCCTTATCAAAGGAAGTGAGATTCCTAGGGGATCATGTCAATGATAAACAGAAGCAGATAAAAGCATCAGCTTAAACAGTAAACAGTAAACGACTGTAAAATGCATGCAATGCAAGTGAGGGAGGAAATGTGTGTGGGGCATCAGCCTCCACAAGCTCGTCTCGACCTCAAGCCAGATATGAATAACTGCAATTATGAAAGAAATAAAATGCCATCAAGCAAATCACAAACCACATAGGCAAGGGAGTAGGGCTCTACCGAATACCCGCAAGCAAAGCCATACAGTAAAAATACAAGCAGAGGGAGCAACTCAACCTCTAGTGCAATCATGCTCCTAGCTTAACACAATTTAAACATGAACTTATTCTAATGCATCAAGCAAATCAAACAAGTCACATCAATACATTTGCACAGAAAGCAAACAGACAGGAAAGAAAGCAGATCAACAGCTTCCACAACTTCACAGCAATGCAATCCCCTGGCAGCAGTTCAGTCCTCAGTCTGTAACTGTTCTCCAAGGCTATCATCTTCAATACCAAGTGTCAACTTGATTCTTCAAGCTTCCAACACATCAACATAAGTATCATCTTGGTCTTCCAGCTTCAAGCTTCAGCTCTAAGTAGACTCCACCTTCAGGCTTCAATCCCAATGGCAAGCATCAACTTGGTCTTCCAGGCCCTCAAAGTACCACACACAAGTATCAACTTGTTTTCCTCAAGCTTCAGCTCTTCCTTCAATCTCAATTTGATCTTCTTCACAAGTGTCAACTTGTCCTTTTGGATCTTCAAGCTTCAGCTTCAATGGAAGGCTTCAAACATAGGGAAGTAACAACCTCTAGCATCTTCAATCTTCCAACAAGGAACTCTATCCTCTAGCAAGGGAGAAAGATTCATTTGACAAGAGCAAGGTATGGATGATTAACAGCAGAGTGAGGACCAAAGGTCACCACTAAGCACCCCATCATCAGAGAAAGGGACCCTCAAAGGTCCTACCAACTTGTGAAGAGCCACACATCCTACCAAAGGAGGGATGAGACCTTTACAAGGGGACCTTACATCATAGGGAAGAATGGAAGTGATCAACACCTTCCATGTTTATGAAAGAAAAGAATCTATCTAGAAGCTCTGCCTGCAAACCCTAATCTTAACACCCAATCAACACTACACCAAAAGAAGGGAAGACTCACATCCAAGCTTCTTCAAGCATTCCATGGTAGCCCAAGCTTGTCTTCAACACCATCCAAGAGCAAGAGAGGCAAAACCCTAATCTAAGGGATCTAAGGAAGTCAATCTAGTTGAATTAGCAAGTTAGGATCACCTAAAACCTATTACTAAAGTTAGTCCTAACTAAAATACTAAAATCAATTGTAAAATCCTACAAAAATAACTATGGGACCCTAATTCAATCATGAATCTACCATATAAAATCCAGAGGTTGAATCATCCACCAAGTCCTAGAAATAAATCCTACATCACAAGGTACTAAGCATAAACCCTAGAAGTAGAGCACCTAAAGTTTCAACTTAAAACTATATCCTAACTTCACCACAAAAATGTGAGAAAAATCTAAGGGGAACATGCATATCTATGCTAGCTACACACAAAAAATCAAGGCAAGAATCATCACCAAGTGCTCAAACCAAATTCATTAAAACAAGTTATCAACCATGGCCATTTTAATACCAATTAATATTCAAAAAATGCAAATAAAATACAAAATGCATGAATTATTAATATTTTTAATCTACAAAATTCTAGATTCAATCATGAATCAAAGGAAAAAAGTTTGGATTTAATTGAATTAATCTCCTATTTTTTATGAATTATTTATTAAACTATGTAAAATGAAGGAAATAAAAGAAAATAAATGAAATAAATAAAAACGCGTGGCAAATAGCAATCCAACACAGTTCATATCAAGAATTGGGCCCAGGGGGGTGTGAATATCACTCTGAGTGCTAAGCCCAAAACCATCCAATTAATGAAACGGTGCGTTTCATTTGAAATTTCTCTTCAGAGCTTGAGGTGCAATCCTGGCCCTCCAACACACGCCTGAGTCAAAGGTCCAACCCTAATCTGAGGGTCCTTGTTCATCGTCCCCAATTTGAACCTGCAATGGAGGGAGTTCTCAGACGGTGGCCTGAACAGTGGCGCCACCGTCTTCTCCGGTGAGCCAACCTCCACAGGTCATCGAAAATCACAAAACCAATCACTATCCCACTCCAAATTTGATGATGACCACGAATCCAACCTCAGAATTTCCTAATTCCTTCTACATTTCCAAACCCGATAGCATTTTTAGAATTCCTCCTAATCTTGATTTTCACCATTCTTTAAATTAAAGGTCTCGAGTTAATCCTCACTCTTCACTGATCAATTTCCACCATCCAATCATGAATAATCCTTCAAGAATCGTGAGATATCATCCTCAACAGAAAATGGTCACATGCCTAATTTGTCTCTAATTCACCAATTTGTGATCCTAAATCCAACTACAGGTTGCAAGGATCCTAACCACATGTGAATTTCTAAGTTTCTCCTCCTAAATCATGCATAAGGATGAAAGATATAAACCTGGTTTCAGAGAGGTAACAGAGGTGGTTTTTGCTCACTTCAACTGCCAAGATGATGCAGACACGTTCCAGACTCCGGTTATTACATTGAGCGTTCAGGCTCCGATCAGTTTCGTTGGGTATCCAGACTCTGGTTATTACATTTAGCATTCAGGCTCCGGTCTGTTTCGTTGGGTATCCAGACTCCGGTTATTAGGTTGAGCGTTCAGACTCCAGTCATTTTCGTTGAGACTCCAGTCTCTGCTTATTACGTTGAGCGTTCAGGCTCCGGCCAGTTTCGTTGAGTATCTAGACTCCGGTTATTACGTTGAGCGTTCAGGCTCCGTTCAGTTTCGTTGGGTATCCAGACTCCGATTATTACGTTGAGCATTCAGGCTCTTGTCAGTTTCGTTGGGTATCCAGACTCCGGTTATTACGTTGAGCGTTCGGGCTCCGTTCATTTTTGTTGATTATCCAGACTCCGGTTATTACTATGAGCGTTCAGGCTCCGGTCATTTTCGTTGAGTATCCAGACTCTGGTCATTACGTTGAGTGTTCAGGCTCCTGTCATTTTCATTGAGTATCCAGACTCCGGTTATTACGTTGAGCGTGCAGGCTCCGGTCATTTTCGTTGAGTATCCAGACTCTGGTCATTACGTTGAGCGTTCAAGCTCCGGTCATTTTTGTCGGTCATTACGTTGAGCGTTCAGGCTCCAGTCAGTTTCGTTGAGTATCGAGACTCCGGTTATTACATTGAGCGTTCAGGCTCCGATCAGTTTCGTTGGGTATCTAGACTCCGGTTATTACATTTAGCGTTCAGGCTCCGATCAGTTTCGTTGGGTATCCAGACTCCGGTTAACGTTCAGACTCTAGTCATTTTCGTTGAGAATCCGGTCTCCGGTTATTACGTTGAGCGTTCAGGCTCCTGTCAGTTTCATTGGGTATCCAGACTCTGGTTATTACGTTGAGCATTCAGGCTCCGGTCAGTTTCGTTGGGTATCCAGACTCCGGTTATTACGTTTAGCATTCAGGCTCCTATCAGTTTCGTTGAGTATCCAGACTCCGGTTATACGTTGAGCATTCCGGCTCCGTTCAGTTTTGTTGGGTATCCAGGCTCCGGTTATTACATTTAGCGTTCAGGCTCCGATCAGTCTCGTTAAGTATCCAGACTACGGTTATTATGTTGTGCGTTCAAGCTCTGATCATTTTCGTTGGGTATCCAGACTCTGGTTATTATGTTGAGCGTTCAGGCTCCGTTCAGTTTCGTTGGGTATCCAGACTCCGGTTATTACGTTGAGCGTTTAGGCTCTGGTCATTTTCGTTGAGTATCCAGACTCTGATTATTACGTTGAGCGTTCAGGCTCCGGTATGTTTCGTTGAGTATCCAGACTCCGATTATTAGGTTGAGCGTTCAGGCTCCGTTCAGTTTCGTTGGGTATCCAGACTCTGGTTATTATGTTGGTCGTTCTGGCTCAGGTCAGTTTCGTTGGTTATCCAGACTCCGGTTATTACGTTTAGCATTCAGGCTCCTATCAGTTTCGTTGAGTATCCAGACTCCGGTTATTACTTTGAGCATTCAGGCTCCGTTCAGTTTCGCTGGGTATCCAGACTCCGGTTATTACGTTGAGCGTTCAGGCTCCGGTCAGTTTCGTTAAGCATCCAGACTCCGGTTATTACGTTGAGCGTTCAGGCTCCGTTCAGTTTCGTTGGGCATCCAGACTCCGGTTATTACGTTTAGCGTTCAGGCTCCGTTCAGTTTCGTTGGGTATCCAGACTCCGGTTATTACGTTGAGCATTCATGCTCCGGTCATTTTCGTTGAGCATCCAGACTCTGGTTATTACGTTGAGCATTCAGGCTCCGGTCAGTTTCGTTGAGTATACAGACTCTGGTTATTACATTGAGCGTTCAGGCTCCGATCAGATTCGTTGGGTATCTAGACTCCGGTTATTACGTTGAGTGTTCTGGCTCTGGTCATTTTTGTTGAGTATTCAGACTCTGTTTATTACGTCGAGCGTTCAGGCTCTGGTCATTTTGGTTGAGTATCCAGACTCTGGTTATTACGTTGAGCGTTCAGGCTCCAGTCAGTTTCGTTGAGTATCCAGATTTCGGTTATTACATTAAGCGTTCAGGCTACAGTCAGTTTCATTGGGTATCCAGACTCCGGTTATTACGTTGAGTATTTAGGCTAGGGTCAGTTTCGCTGGGTATCCAGAGTCCGGTTATTACGTTGAGCGTTCAGGCTCTGGTCAGTTTCGTTGGGTATCCAGACTCTAGTTATTACATTCAGCGTGCAAGCTCCGGTCATTTTCTTTGAGTATCCAGAATCCGGTCATTAGGTTGAGCGTTCAAGCTCCGGTCATTTTTGTCCGTTATTACATTCAGTATTCAGGCTCCAGTCAGTTTCGTTGAGTATCCAGACACCGGTTATTACGTATAGCATTCAGGCTCCGATCAGTTTCGTTGGGTATCCAGGCTCCGGTTATTACATTTAGCGTTCAGGCTCCGATCAGTCTCGTTAAGTATCCAGACTCCGGTTATTACGTTGTGCGTTCAAGCTCTGATCATTTTCGTTGGGTATCCAGACTCCGGTTATTATGTTGAGCGTTCAGGCTCCGTTCAGTTTCGTTGGGTATCCAGACTCCGGTTATTACGTTGAGCGTTTAGGCTCTGGTCATTTTTGTTGAGTATTCAGACTCTGTTTATTACGTCGAGCGTTCAGGCTCTTGTCATTTTGGTTGAGTATCCAGACTCTAGTTATTACGTTGAGCGTTCATGCTCCAGTCAGTTTCGTTGAGTATCCAGATTTCGGTTATTACATTAAGCGTTCAGGCTACAGTCAGTTTCATTGGGTATCCAGACTCCGGTTATTACGTTGAGTGTTTAGGCTAGGGTCAGTTTCGCTGGGTATCCAGAGTCCGGTTATTACGTTCAGCGTTCAGGCTCTGGTCAGTTTCGTTGGGTATCCAGACTCTAGTTATTACATTGAGCGTGCAGGCTCCGGTCATTTTCTTTGAGTATCCAGAATCCGGTCATTAGGTTGAGCGTTCAAGCTCCGGTCATTTTTGTCGGTTATTACGTTCAGTATTCAGGCTCCAGTCAGTTTCGTTGAGTATCCAGACACCGGTTATTACGTATAGCGTTCAGGCTCCGATCAGTTTCGTTGGGTATCCAGGCTCCGGTTATTACATTTAGCGTTCAGGCTCCGATCAGTCTCGTTAAGTATCCAGACTCCGGTTATTACGTTGTGCGTTCAAGCTCTGATCATTTTCGATGGGTATCCAGACTCCGGTTATTATGTTGAGCGTTCAGGCTCCGTTCAGTTTCGTTGGGTATCCAGACTCCGGTTATTACGTTGAGCGTTTAGGCTCTGGTCATTTTCGTTGAGTATCCAGACTCTGATTATTACGTTGAGCGTTCAGGCTCCGGTATGTTTCGTTGAGTATCCAGACTCCGATTATTAGGTTGAGCGTTCAGGCTCCGTTCAGTTTCGTTGGGTATCCAGACTCTGGTTATTACGTTGGTCGTTCTGGCTCAGGTCAGTTTCGTTGGTTATCCAGACTCCGGTTATTACGTTTAGCATTCAGGCTCCTATCAGTTTCGTTGAGTATCCAGACTCCGGTTATTACTTTGAGCATTCAGGCTCCGTTCAGTTTCGCTGGGTATCCAGACTCCGGTTATTACGTTGAGCGTTCAGGCTCCGGTCAGTTTCGTTAAGCATCCAGACTCCGGTTATTACGTTGAGCGTTCATGCTCCGGTCAGTTTCGTTGGTTATCCAGACTCCGGTTATTACGTTGAGCGTTCAGGCTCCGTTCAGTTTCGTTGGGTATCTATACTCCGGTTATTACGTTGAGTTTTCTGGCTCCGGTCATTTTTGTTGAGTATTCAGACTCCGGTTATTACGTTGAGCGTTCAGGCTCTGGTCAGTTTCGTTGAGTATCCAGACTCCGGTTATTAAGTTGAGCGTTCAGGCTCCGGTCATTTTCGTTGAGTATCCAGACTCTGGTTATTACGTTGAGCGTTCAGGCTCCAGTCAGTTTCGTTGAGTATCCAGATTTCGGTTATTACATTAAGCGTTCAGGCTCCAGTCAGTTTCGTTGGGTATCCAGACTCCGGTTATTATGTTGAGCGTTCAGGCTCCATTCAGTTTCGTTGGGTATCCAGACTCCGGTTATTACGTTGAGCGTTTAGGCTCTGGTCATTTTCGTTGAGTATCCAGACTCTGATTATTACGTTGAGCGTTCAGGCTCCGGTATGTTTCGTTGAGTATCCAGACTCCGATTATTATGTTGAGCGTTCAGGCTCCGTTCAGTTTCGTTGGGTATCCAGACTCTGGTTATTACGTTGGTAGTTCTGGCTCAGGTCAGTTTCGTTGGTTATCCAGACTCCGGTTATTACGTTTAGCATTCAGGCTCCTATCAGTTTCGTTGAGTATCCAGACTCCGGTTATTACTTTGAGCATTTAGGCTCCGTTCAGTTTCGCTGGGTATCCAGACTCCGGTTATTACGTTGAGCGTTCAGGCTCCAGTCAGTTTCGTTAAGCATCCAGACTCCGGTTATTACGTTGAGCATTCAGGCTCCGGTCAGTTTCGTTGGGTATCCAGACTCCGGTTATTACGTTTAGCATTCAGGCTCCTATCAGTTTCGTTGAGTATCCAGACTCCGGTTATTACGTTGTGCGTTCAAGCTCTGATCATTTTCGTTGGGTATCCAGACACCGGTTATTACGTATAGCGTTCAGGCTCCGATCAGTTTCGTTGGGTATCCAGGCTCTGGTTATTACATTTAGCGTTCAGGCTCCGATCAGTCTCGTTAAGTATCCAGACTCCGGTTATTACGTTGTGCGTTCAGGCTCTGATCATTTTCGTTGGGTATCTAGACTCCGGTTATTATGTTGAGCGTTCAGGCTCCGTTCAGTTTCGTTGGGTATCCAGACTCCGGTTATTACGTTGAGCGTTTAGGCTCTGGTCATTTTCGTTGAGTATCCAGACTCTGATTATTACGTTGAGCGTTCAGGTTCCGGTATGTTTCGTTGAGTATCCAGACTCCGATTATTAGGTTGAGCGTTCAGGCTCCGTTCAGTTTCGTTGGGTATCCAGACTCTGGTTATTACGTTGGTCGTTCTGGCTTAGGTCAGTTTCGTTGGTTATCCAGACTCCGGTTATTACGTTTAGCATTCAGGCTCCTATCAGTTTCGTTGAGTATCCAGACTCCGGTTATTACTTTGAGCATTCAGGCTCCGTTCAGTTTCGCTGGGTATCCAGACTCCGGTTATTACGTTGAGCGTTCAGGCTCCGGTCAGTTTCGTTAAGCATCCAGACTCCGGTTATTACGTTGAGCGTTCAGGCTCCGTTCAGTTTCGTTGGGCATCCAGACTCCGGTTATTACGTTTAGCGTTCAGGCTCCGTTCAGTTTCGTTGGGTATCCAGACTCCGGTTATTACGTTGAGCATTCATGCTCCGGTCATTTTCGTTGAGCATCCAGACTCTGGTTATTACGTTGAGCATTCAGGCTCCGGTCAGTTTCGTTGAGTATACAGACTCTGGTTATTACATTGAGCGTTCAGGCTCCGATCAGATTCGTTGGGTATCTAGACTCCGGTTATTACGTTGAGTGTTCTGGCTCTGGTCATTTTTGTTGAGTATTCAGACTCTGTTTATTACGTCGAGCGTTCAGGCTCTGGTCATTTTGGTTGAGTATCCAGACTCTGGTTATTACGTTGAGCGTTCAGGCTCCAGTCAGTTTCGTTGAGTATCCAGATTTCGGTTATTACATTAAGCGTTCAGGCTACAGTCAGTTTCATTGGGTATCCAGACTCCGGTTATTACGTTGAGTGTTTAGGCTAGGGTCAGTTTCGCTGGGTATCCAGAGTCCGGTTATTACGTTGAGCGTTCAGGCTCTGGTCAGTTTCGTTGGGTATCCAGACTCTAGTTATTACATTCAGCGTGCAAGCTCCGGTCATTTTCTTTGAGTATCCAGAATCCGGTCATTAGGTTGAGCGTTCAAGCTCCGGTCATTTTTGTCCGTTATTACATTCAGTATTCAGGCTCCAGTCAGTTTCGTTGAGTATCCAGACACCGGTTATTACGTATAGCATTCAGGCTCCGATCAGTTTCGTTGGGTATCCAGGCTCCGGTTATTACATTTAGCGTTCAGGCTCCGATCAGTCTCGTTAAGTATCCAGACTCCGGTTATTACGTTGTGCGTTCAAGCTCTGATCATTTTCGTTGGGTATCCAGACTCCGGTTATTATGTTGAGCGTTCAGGCTCCGTTCAGTTTCGTTGGGTATCCAGACTCCGGTTATTACGTTGAGCGTTTAGGCTCTGGTCATTTTTGTTGAGTATTCAGACTCTGTTTATTACGTCGAGCGTTCAGGCTCTGGTCATTTTGGTTGAGTATCCAGACTCTAGTTATTACGTTGAGCGTTCAGGCTCCAGTCAGTTTCGTTGAGTATCCAGATTTCGGTTATTACATTAAGCGTTTAGGCTACAGTCAGTTTCATTGGGTATCCAGACTCCGGTTATTACGTTGAGTGTTTAGGCTAGGGTCAGTTTCGCTGGGTATCCAGAGTCCGGTTATTACGTTGAGCGTTCAGGCTCTGGTCAGTTTCGTTGGGTATCCAGACTCTAGTTATTACATTGAGCGTGCAGGCTCCGGTCATTTTCTTTGAGTATCCAGAATCCGGTCATTAGGTTGAGCGTTCAAGCTCCGGTCATTTTTGTCGGTTATTACGTTCAGTATTCAGGCTCCAGTCAGTTTCGTTGAGTATCCAGACACCGGTTATTACGTATAGCGTTCAGGCTCCGATCAGTTTCGTTGGGTATCCAGGCTCCGGTTATTACATTTAGCGTTCAGGCTCCGATCAGTCTCGTTAAGTATCCAGACTCCGGTTATTACGTTGTGCGTTCAAGCTCTGATCATTTTCGTTGGGTATCCAGACTCCGGTTATTATGTTGAGCGTTCAGGCTCCGTTCAGTTTCGTTGGGTATCCAGACTCCGGTTATTACGTTGAGCGTTTAGGCTCTGGTCATTTTCGTTGAGTATCCAGACTCTGATTATTACGTTGAGCGTTCAGGCTCCGGTATGTTTCGTTGAGTATCCAGACTCCGATTATTAGGTTGAGCGTTCAGGCTCCGTTCAGTTTCGTTGGGTATCCAGACTCTGGTTATTACGTTGGTCGTTCTGGCTCAGGTCAGTTTCGTTGGTTATCCAGACTCCGGTTATTACGTTTAGCATTCAGGCTCCTATCAGTTTCGTTGAGTATCCAGACTCCGGTTATTACTTTGAGCATTCAGGCTCCGTTCAGTTTCGCTGGGTATCCAGACTCCGGTTATTACGTTGAGCGTTCAGGCTCCGGTCAGTTTCGTTAAGCATCCAGACTCCGGTTATTACGTTGAGCGTTCATGCTCCGGTCAGTTTCGTTGGTTATCCAGACTCCGGTTATTACGTTGAGCGTTCAGGCTCCGTTCAGTTTCGTTGGGTATCTATACTCCGGTTATTACGTTGAGTTTTCTGGCTCCGGTCATTTTTGTTGAGTATTCAGACTCCGGTTATTACGTTGAGCGTTCAGGCTCTGGTCAGTTTCGTTGAGTATCCAGACTCCGGTTATTAAGTTGAGCGTTCAGGCTCCGGTCATTTTCGTTGAGTATCCAGACTCTGGTTATTACGTTGAGCGTTCAGGCTCCAGTCAGTTTCGTTGAGTATCCAGATTTCGGTTATTACATTAAGCGTTCAGGCTCTAGTCAGTTTCGTTGGGTATCCAGACTCCGGTTATTATGTTGAGCGTTCAGGCTCCATTCAGTTTCGTTGGGTATCCAGACTCCGGTTATTACGTTGAGCGTTTAGGCTCTGGTCATTTTCGTTGAGTATCCAGACTCTGATTATTACGTTGAGCGTTCAGGCTCCGGTATGTTTCGTTGAGTATCCAGACTCCGATTATTATGTTGAGCGTTCAGGCTCCGTTCAGTTTCGTTGGGTATCCAGACTCTGGTTATTACGTTGGTAGTTCTGGCTCAGGTCAGTTTCGTTGGTTATCCAGACTCCGGTTATTACGTTTAGCATTCAGGCTCCTATCAGTTTCGTTGAGTATCCAGACTCCGGTTATTACTTTGAGCATTTAGGCTCCGTTCAGTTTCGCTGGGTATCCAGACTCCGGTTATTACGTTGAGCGTTCAGGCTCCAGTCAGTTTCGTTAAGCATCCAGACTCCGGTTATTACGTTGAGCATTCAGGCTCCGGTCAGTTTCGTTGGGTATCCAGACTCCGGTTATTACGTTTAGCATTCAGGCTCCTATCAGTTTCGTTGAGTATCCAGACTCCGGTTATTACGTTGTGCGTTCAAGCTCTGATCATTTTCGTTGGGTATCCAGACACCGGTTATTACGTATAGCGTTCAGGCTCCGATCAGTTTCGTTGGGTATCCAGGCTCTGGTTATTACATTTAGCGTTCAGGCTCCGATCAGTCTCGTTAAGTATCCAGACTCCGGTTATTACGTTGTGCGTTCAGGCTCTGATCATTTTCGTTGGGTATCCAGACTCCGGTTATTATGTTGAGCGTTCAGGCTCCGTTCAGTTTCGTTGGGTATCCAGACTCCGGTTATTACGTTGAGCGTTTAGGCTCTGGTCATTTTCGTTGAGTATCCAGACTCTGATTATTACGTTGAGCGTTCAGGTTCCGGTATGTTTCGTTGAGTATCCAGACTCCGATTATTAGGTTGAGCGTTCAGGCTCCGTTCAGTTTCGTTGGGTATCCAGACTCTGGTTATTACGTTGGTCGTTCTGGCTTAGGTCAGTTTCGTTGGTTATCCAGACTCCGGTTATTACGTTTAGCATTCAGGCTCCTATCAGTTTCGTTGAGTATCCAGACTCCGGTTATTACTTTGAGCATTCAGGCTCCGTTCAGTTTCGCTGGGTATCCAGACTCCGGTTATTACGTTGAGCGTTCAGGCTCCGGTCAGTTTCGTTAAGCATCCAGACTCCGGTTATTACGTTGAGCGTTCAGGCTCCGTTCAGTTTCGTTGGGCATCCAGACTCCGGTTATTACGTTTAGCGTTCAGGCTCCGTTCAGTTTCGTTGGGTATCCAGACTCCGGTTATTACGTTGAGCATTCATGCTCCGGTCATTTTCGTTGAGCATCCAGACTCTGGTTATTACGTTGAGCATTCAGGCTCCGGTCAGTTTCGTTGAGTATACAGACTCTGGTTATTACATTGAGCGTTCAGGCTCCGATCAGATTCGTTGGGTATCTAGACTCCGGTTATTACGTTGAGTGTTCTGGCTCTGGTCATTTTTGTTGAGTATTCAGACTCTGTTTATTACGTCGAGCGTTCAGGCTCTGGTCATTTTGGTTGAGTATCCAGACTCTGGTTATTACGTTGAGCGTTCAGGCTCCAGTCAGTTTCGTTGAGTATCCAGATTTCGGTTATTACATTAAGCGTTCAGGCTACAGTCAGTTTCATTGGGTATCCAGACTCCGGTTATTACGTTGAGTGTTTAGGCTAGGGTCAGTTTCGCTGGGTATCCAGAGTCCGGTTATTACGTTGAGCGTTCAGGCTCTGGTCAGTTTCGTTGGGTATCCAGACTCTAGTTATTACATTCAGCGTGCAAGCTCCGGTCATTTTCTTTGAGTATCCAGAATCCGGTCATTAGGTTGAGCGTTCAAGCTCCGGTCATTTTTGTCCGTTATTACGTTCAGTATTCAGGCTCCAGTCAGTTTCGTTGACTATCCAGACACCGGTTATTACGTATAGCATTCAGGCTCCGATCAGTTTCGTTGGGTATCCAGGCTCCGGTTATTACATTTAGCGTTCAGGCTCCGATCAGTCTCGTTAAGTATCCAGACTCCGGTTATTACGTTGTGCGTTCAAGCTCTGATCATTTTCGTTGGGTATCCAGACTCCGGTTATTATGTTGAGCGTTCAGGCTCCGTTCAGTTTCGTTGGGTATCCAGACTCCGGTTATTACGTTGAGCGTTTAGGCTCTGGTCATTTTTGTTGAGTATTCAGACTCTGTTTATTACGTCGAGCGTTCAGGCTCTGGTCATTTTGGTTGAGTATCCAGACTCTGGTTATTACGTTGAGCGTTCAGGCTCCAGTCAGTTTCGTTGAGTATCCAGATTTCGGTTATTACATTAAGCGTTCAGGCTACAGTCAGTTTCATTGGGTATCCAGACTCCGGTTATTACGTTGAGTGTTTAGGCTAGGGTCAGTTTCGCTGGGTATCCAGAGTCCGGTTATTACGTTGAGCGTTCAGGCTCTGGTCAGTTTCGTTGGGTATCCAGACTCTAGTTATTACATTGAGCGTGCAGGCTCCGGTCATTTTCTTTGAGTATCCAGAATCCGGTCATTAGGTTGAGCGTTCAAGCTCCGGTCATTTTTGTCGGTTATTACGTTCAGTATTCAGGCTCCAGTCAGTTTCGTTGAGTATCCAGACACCGGTTATTACGTATAGCGTTCAGGCTCCGATCAGTTTCGTTGGGTATCCAGGCTCCGGTTATTACATTTAGCGTTCAGGCTCCGATCAGTCTCGTTAAGTATCCAGACTCCGGTTATTACGTTGTGCGTTCAAGCTCTGATCATTTTTGTTGGGTATCCAGACTCTGGTTATTATGTTGAGCGTTCAGGCTCCGTTCAGTTTCGTTGGGTATCCAGACTCCGGTTATTACGTTGAGCGTTTAGGCTCTGGACATTTTCGTTGAGTATCCAGACTCTGATTATTACGTTGAGCGTTCAGGCTCCGGTATGTTTCGTTGAGTATCCAGACTCCGATTATTAGGTTGAGCGTTCAGGCTCCGTTCCGTTTCGTTGGGTATCCAGACTCTGGTTATTACGTTGGTCGTTCTGGCTCAGGTCAGTTTCGTTGGTTATCCAGACTCCGGTTATTACGTTTAGCATTCAGGCTCCTATCAGTTTCGTTGAGTATCCAGACTCCGGTTATTACTTTGAGCATTCAGGCTCCGTTCAGTTTCGCTGGGTATCCAGACTCCGGTTATTACGTTGAGCGTTCAGGCTCCGGTCAGTTTCGTTAAGCATCCAGACTCCGGTTATTACGTTGAGCGTTCATGCTCCGGTCAGTTTCGTTGGTTATCCAGACTCCGGTTATTACGTTGAGCGTTCAGGCTCCGTTCAGTTTCGTTGGGTATCTATACTCCGGTTATTACGTTGAGTTTTCTGGCTCCGGTCATTTTTGTTGAGTATTCAGACTCCGGTTATTACGTTGAGCGTTCAGGCTCTGGTCAGTTTCGTTGAGTATCCAGACTCTGGTTATTAAGTTGAGCGTTCAGGCTCCGGTCATTTTCGTTGAGTATCCAGACTCTGGTTATTACGTTGAGCGTTCAGGCTCCAGTCAGTTTCGTTGAGTATCCAGATTTCGGTTATTACATTAAGCGTTCAGGCTCCAGTCAGTTTCGTTGGGTATCCAGACTCCGGTTATTATGTTGAGCGTTCAGGCTCCATTCAGTTTCGTTGGGTATCCAGACTCCGGTTATTACGTTGAGCGTTTAGGCTCTGGTCATTTTCGTTGAGTATCCAGACTCTGATTATTACGTTGAGCGTTCAGGCTCCGGTATGTTTCGTTGAGTATCCAGACTCTGATTATTATGTTGAGCGTTCAGGCTCCGTTCAGTTTCGTTGGGTATCCAGACTCTGGTTATTACGTTGGTCGTTCTGGCTCAGGTCAGTTTCGTTGGTTATCCAGACTCCGGTTATTACGTTTAGCATTCAGGCTCCTATCAGTTTCGTTGAGTATCCAGACTCCGGTTATTACTTTGAGCATTCAGGCTCCGTTCAGTTTCGCTGGGTATCCAGACTCCGGTTATTACGTTGAGCGTTCAGGCTCCGGTCAGTTTCGTTAAGCATCCAGACTCCGGTTATTACGTTGAGCGTTCAGGCTCCGTTCAGTTTCGTTGGGCATCCAGACTCCGGTTATTACGTTTAGCGTTCAGGCTCCGTTCAGTTTCGTTGGGTATCCAGACTCCGGTTATTACGTTGAGCGTTCATGCTCCGGTCATTTTTGTTGAGCATCCAGACTCTGGTTATTACGTTGAGCATTCAGGCTCCGGTCAGTTTCGTTGAGTATACAGACTCTGGTTATTACATTGAGCGTTCAGGCTCCGATCAGATTCGTTGGGTATCTAGACTCCGGTTATTACGTTGAGTGTTCTGGCTCTGGTCATTTTTGTTGAGTATTCAGACTCTGTTTATTACGTCGAGCGTTCAGGCTCTGGTCATTTTGGTTGAGTATCCAGACTCTGGTTATTACGTTGAGCGTTCAGGCTCCAGTCAGTTTCGTTGAGTATCCAGATTTCGGTTATTACATTAAGCGTTCAGGCTACAGTCAGTTTCATTGGGTATCCAGACTCCGGTTATTACGTTGAGTGTTTAGGCTAGGGTCAGTTTCGCTGGGTATCCAGAGTCCGGTTATTACGTTGAGCGTTCAGGCTCTGGTCAGTTTCGTTGGGTATCCAGACTCTAGTTATTACATTGAGCGTGCAGGCTCCGGTCATTTTCTTTGAGTATCCAGAATCCGGTCATTAGGTTGAGCGTTCAAGCTCCGGTCATTTTTGTCGGTTATTACGTTCAGTATTCAGGCTCCAGTCAGTTTCGTTGAGTATCCAGACACCGGTTATTACGTATAGCGTTCAGGCTCCGATCAGTTTCGTTGGGTATCCAGGCTCCGGTTATTACATTTAGCGTTCAGGCTCCGATCAGTCTCGTTAAGTATCCAGACTCCGGTTATTACGTTGTGCGTTCAAGCTCTGATCATTTTCGTTGGGTATCCAGACTCCGGTTATTATGTTGAGCGTTTAGGCTCCGTTCAGTTTCGTTGGGTATCCAGACTCCGGTTATTACGTTGAGCGTTTAGGCTCTGGTCATTTTTGTTGAGTATTCAGACTCTGTTTATTACGTCGAGCGTTCAGGCTCTGGTCATTTTGGTTGAGTATCCAGACTCTGGTTATTACGTTGAGCGTTCAGGCTCCAGTCAGTTTCGTTGAGTATCTAGATTTCGGTTATTACATTAAGCGTTCAGGCTACAGTCAGTTTCATTGGTTATCCAGACTCCGGTTATTACGTTGAGTGTTTAGGCTAGGGTCAGTTTCGCTGGGTATCCAGAGTCCGGTTATTACGTTGAGCGTTCAGGCTCTGGTCAGTTTCGTTGGGTATCCAGACTCTAGTTATTACATTGAGCGTGCAGGCTCCTGTCATTTTCTTTGAGTATCCGGAATCCGGTCATTAGGTTGAGCGTTCAAGCTCCGGTCATTTTTGTCGGTTATTACGTTCAGTATTCAGGCTCCAGTCAGTTTCGCTGAGTATCCAGACACCGGTTATTACGTATAGCGTTCAGGCTCCGATCAGTTTCGTTGGGTATCCAGGCTCCGGTTATTACATTTAGCGTTCAGGCTCCGATCAGTCTCGTTAAGTATCCAGACTCCGGTTATTACGTTGTGCGTTCAAGCTCTGATCATTTTCGTTGGGTATCCAGACTCCGGTTATTATGTTGAGCGTTCAGGCTCCGTTCAGTTTCGTTGGGTATCCAGACTCCGGTTATTACGTTGAGCGTTTAGGCTCTGGTCATTTTCGTTGAGTATCCAGACTCTGATTATTACGTTGAGCGTTCAGGCTCCGGTATGTTTCGTTGAGTATCCAGACTCCGATTATTAGGTTGAGCGTTCAGGCTCCGTTCAGTTTCGTTGGGTATCCAGACTCTGGTTATTACGTTGATCGTTCTGGCTCAGGTCAGTTTCGTTGGTTATCCAGACTCCGGTTATTACGTTTAGCATTCAGGCTCCTATCAGTTTCGTTGAGTATCCAGACTCCGGTTATTACTTTGAGCATTCAGGCTCCGTTCAGTTTCGCTGGGTATCCAGACTCCGGTTATTACGTTGAGCGTTCAGGCTCCGGTCAGTTTCGTTAAGCATCCAGACTCCGGTTATTACGTTGAGCGTTCATGCTCCGGTCAGTTTCGTTGGTTATCCAGACTCCGGTTATTACGTTGAGCGTTCAGGCTCCGTTCAGTTTCGTTGGGTATCTATACTCCGGTTATTACGTTGAGTTTTCTGGCTCCGGTCATTTTTGTTGAGTATTCAGACTCCGGTTATTACGTTGAGCGTTCAGGCTCTGGTCAGTTTCGTTGAGTATCCAGACTCCGGTTATTAAGTTGAGCGTTCAGGCTCCGGTCATTTTCGTTGAGTATCCAGACTTTGGTTATTACGTTGAGCGTTCAGGCTCCAGTCAGTTTCGTTGAGTATCCAGATTTCGGTTATTACATTAAGCGTTCAGGCTCCAGTCAGTTTCGTTGGGTATCCAGACTCTGGTTATTATGTTGAGCGTTCAGGCTCCATTCAATTTCGTTGGGTATCCAGACTCCGGTTATTACGTTGAGCGTTTAGGCTCTGGTCATTTTCGTTGAGTATCCAGACTCTGATTATTACGTTGAGCGTTCAGGCTCCGGTATGTTTCGTTGAGTATCCAGACTCCGATTATTATGTTGAGCGTTCAGGCTCCGTTCAGTTTCGTTGGGTATCCAGACTCTGGTTATTACGTTGGTCGTTCTGGCTCCGGTCAGTTTCGTTGGTTATCCAGACTCCGGTTATTACGTTTAGCATTCAGGCTCCTATCAGTTTCGTTGAGTATCCAGACTCCGGTTATTACTTTGAGCATTCAGGCTCCGTTCAGTTTCGCTGGGTATCCAGACTCCGGTTATTACGTTGAGCGTTCAGGCTCCGGTCAGTTTCGTTAAGCATCCAGACTCCGGTTATTACGTTGAGCGTTCATGCTCCGGTCAGTTTCGTTGGGTATCCAGACTCCGGTTATTACGTTGAGCGTTCAGGATCCGTTCAGTTTCGTTGGGTATCTATACTCCGGTTATTATGTTGAGTTTTCTGGCTCCGGTCATTTTTGTTGAGTATTCAGACTCCGGTTATTACGTTGAGCGTTCAGGCTCTGGTCAGTTTCGTTGAGTATCCAGACTCCGGTTATTAAGTTGAGCGTTCAGGCTCCGGTCATTTTCGTTGAGTATCCATACTCTGGTTATTACGTTGAGCGTTCAGGCTCCAGTCAGTTTCGTTGAGTATCCAGATTTCGGTTATTACATTAAGCGTTCAGGCTCCAGTCAGTTTCGTTGGGTATCCAGACTCCGGTTATTATGTTGAGCGTTCAGGCTCCATTCAGTTTCGTTGGGTATCCAGACTCCGGTTATTACGTTGAGCGTTTAGGCTCTAGTCATTTTCGTTGAGTATCCAGACTCTGATTATTACGTTGAGCGTTCAGGCTCCGGTATGTTTCGTTGAGTATCCAGACTCCGATTATTAGGTTGAGCGTTCAGGCTCCGTTCAGTTTCGTTGGGTATCCAGACTCTGGTTATTACGTTGGTCGTTCTGGCTCCGGTCAGTTTCGTTGGTTATCCAGACTCCGGTTATTACGTTTAGCATTCAGGCTCCTATCAGTTTCGTTGAGTATCCAGACTCCGGTTATTACTTTGAGCATTCAGGCTCCGTTTAGTTTCGCTGGGTATCCAGACTCCGGTTATTACGTTGAGCGTTCAGGCTCCGGTCAGTTTCGTTAAGCATCCAGACTCCGGTTATTACGTTGAGCGTTCATGCTCCGGTCAGTTTCGCTAGGTATCCAGACTCCGGTTATTACGTTGAGCGTTCAGGATCCGTTCAGTTTCGTTGGGTATCTATACTCCGGTTATTATGTTGAGTTTTCTGGCTCCGGTCATTTTTGTTGAGTATTCAGACTCCGGTTATTACGTTGAGCGTTCAGGCTCTGGTCAGTTTCGTTGAGTATCCAGACTCCGGTTATTAAGTTGAGCGTTCAGGCTCCGGTCATTTTCGTTGAGTATCCAGACTTTGGTTATTACGTTGAGCGTTCAGGCTCCAGTCAGTTTCGTTGAGTATCCAGATTTCGGTTATTACATTAAGCGTTCAGGCTCCAGTCAGTTTCGTTGGGTATCCAGACTCTGGTTATTATGTTGAGCGTTCAGGCTCCATTCAATTTCGTTGGGTATCCAGACTCCGGTTATTACGTTGAGCGTTTAGGCTCTGGTCATTTTCGTTGAGTATCCAGACTCTGATTATTACGTTGAGCGTTCAGGCTCCGGTATGTTTCGTTGAGTATCCAGACTCCGATTATTATGTTGAGCGTTCAGGCTCCGTTCAGTTTCGTTGGGTATCCAGACTCTGGTTATTACGTTGGTCGTTCTGGCTCCGGTCAGTTTCGTTGGTTATCCAGACTCCGGTTATTACGTTTAGCATTCAGGCTCCTATCAGTTTCGTTGAGTATCCAGACTCCGGTTATTACTTTGAGCATTCAGGCTCCGTTCAGTTTCGCTGGGTATCCAGACTCCGGTTATTACGTTGAGCGTTCAGGCTCCGGTCAGTTTCGTTAAGCATCCAGACTCCGGTTATTACGTTGAGCGTTCATGCTCCGGTCAGTTTCGTTGGGTATCCAGACTCCGGTTATTACGTTGAGCGTTCAGGATCCGTTCAGTTTCGTTGGGTATCTATACTCCGGTTATTATGTTGAGTTTTCTGGCTCCGGTCATTTTTGTTGAGTATTCAGACTCCGGTTATTACGTTGAGCGTTCAGGCTCTGGTCAGTTTCGTTGAGTATCCAGACTCCGGTTATTAAGTTGAGCGTTCAGGCTCCGGTCATTTTCGTTGAGTATCCATACTCTGGTTATTACGTTGAGCGTTCAGGCTCCAGTCAGTTTCGTTGAGTATCCAGATTTCGGTTATTACATTAAGCGTTCAGGCTCCAGTCAGTTTCGTTGGGTATCCAGACTCCGGTTATTATGTTGAGCGTTCAGGCTCCATTCAGTTTCGTTGGGTATCCAGACTCCGGTTATTACGTTGAGCGTTTAGGCTCTAGTCATTTTCGTTGAGTATCCAGACTCTGATTATTACGTTGAGCGTTCAGGCTCCGGTATGTTTCGTTGAGTATCCAGACTCCGATTATTAGGTTGAGCGTTCAGGCTCCGTTCAGTTTCGTTGGGTATCCAGACTCTGGTTATTACGTTGGTCGTTCTGGCTCCGGTCAGTTTCGTTGGTTATCCAGACTCCGGTTATTACGTTTAGCATTCAGGCTCCTATCAGTTTCGTTGAGTATCCAGACTCCGGTTATTACTTTGAGCATTCAGGCTCCGTTTAGTTTCGCTGGGTATCCAGACTCCGGTTATTACGTTGAGCGTTCAGGCTCCGGTCAGTTTCGTTAAGCATCCAGACTCCGGTTATTACGTTGAGCGTTCATGCTCCGGTCAGTTTCGCTGGGTATCCAGACTCCGGTTATTACGTTGAGCGTTCAGGATCCGTTCAGTTTCGTTGGGTATCTATACTCCGGTTATTATGTTGAGTTTTCTGGCTCCGGTCATTTTTGTTGAGTATTCAGACTCCGGTTATTACGTTGAGCGTTCAGGCTCTGGTCAGTTTCGTTGAGTATCCAGACTCCGGTTATTAAGTTGAGCGTTCAGGCTCCGGTCATTTTCGTTGAGTATCCAGACTTTGGTTATTACGTTGAGCGTTCAGGCTCCAGTCAGTTTCGTTGAGTATCCAGATTTCGGTTATTACATTAAGCGTTCAGGCTCCAGTCAGTTTCGTTGGGTATCCAGACTCTGGTTATTATGTTGAGCGTTCAGGCTCCATTCAATTTCGTTGGGTATCCAGACTCCGGTTATTACGTTGAGCGTTTAGGCTCTGGTCATTTTCGTTGAGTATCCAGACTCTGATTATTACGTTGAGCGTTCAGGCTCCGGTATGTTTCGTTGAGTATCCAGACTCCGATTATTATGTTGAGCGTTCAGGCTCCGTTCAGTTTCGTTGGGTATCCAGACTCTGGTTATTACGTTGGTCGTTCTGGCTCCGGTCAGTTTCGTTGGTTATCCAGACTCCGGTTATTACGTTTAGCATTCAGGCTCCTATCAGTTTCGTTGAGTATCCAGACTCCGGTTATTACTTTGAGCATTCAGGCTCCGTTCAGTTTCGCTGGGTATCCAGACTCCGGTTATTACGTTGAGCGTTCAGGCTCCGGTCAGTTTCGTTAAGCATCTAGACTCCGGTTATTACGTTGAGCGTTCATGCTCCGGTCAGTTTCGTTGGGTATCCAGACTCCGGTTATTACGTTGAGCGTTCAGGATCCGTTCAGTTTCGTTGGGTATCTATACTCCGGTTATTATGTTGAGTTTTCTGGCTCCGGTCATTTTTGTTGAGTATTCCGACTCCGGTTATTACGTTGAGCGTTCAGGCTCTGGTCAGTTTCGTTGAGTATCCAGACTCCGGTTATTAAGTTGAGCGTTCAGGCTCCGGTCATTTTCGTTGAGTATCCATACTCTGGTTATTACGTTGAGCGTTCAGGCTCCAGTCAGTTTCGTTGAGTATCCAGATTTCGGTTATTACATTAAGCGTTCAGGCTCCAGTCAGTTTCGTTGGGTATCCAGACTCCGGTTATTATGTTGAGCGTTCAGGCTCCATTCAGTTTCGTTGGGTATCCAGACTCCGGTTATTACGTTGAGCGTTTAGGCTCTAGTCATTTTCGTTGAGTATCCAGACTCTGATTATTACGTTGAGCGTTCAGGCTCCGGTATGTTTCGTTGAGTATCCAGACTCCGATTATTAGGTTGAGCGTTCAGGCTCCGTTCAGTTTCGTTGGGTATCCAGACTCTGGTTATTACGTTGGTCGTTCTGGCTCCGGTCAGTTTCGTTGGTTATCCAGACTCCGGTTGTTACGTTTAGCATTCAGGCTCCTATCAGTTTCGTTGAGTATCCAGACTCCGGTTATTACTTTGAGCATTCAGGTTCCGTTTAGTTTCGCTGGGTATCCAGACTCCGGTTATTACGTTGAGCGTTCAGGCTCCGGTCAGTTTCGTTAAGCATCCAGACTCCGGTTATTACGTTGAGCGTTCATGCTCCGGTCAGTTTCGCTGGGTATCCAGACTCCGGTTATTACGTTGAGCGTTCAGGATCCGTTCAGTTTCGTTGGGTATCTATACTCCGGTTATTATGTTGAGTTTTCTGGCTCCGGTCATTTTTGTTGAGTATTCAGACTCCGGTTATTACGTTGAGCGTTCAGGCTCTGGTCAGTTTCGTTGAGTATCCAGACTCCGGTTATTAAGTTGAGCGTTCAGGCTCCGGTCATTTTCGTTGAGTATCCAGACTCTGGTTATTACGTTGAGCGTTCAGGCTCCAGTCAGTTTCGTTGAGTATCCAGATTTCGGTTATTACATTAAGCGTTCAGGCTCCAGTCAGTTTCGTTGGGTATCCAGACTCCGGTTATTACGTTGAGCATTTAGGCTAGGGTCAGTTCCTTTGGGTATCCAGAGTTCCGTTATTACGTTGAGCGTTCAGGCTCTGGTCAGTTTCGTTGGGTATCCAGACTCTGGTTATTACATTGAGCGTGCAGGCTCCGGTCATTTTCGTTGAGTATCTAGACTCCGGTCATTAGGTTGAGCGTTCAAGCTCCGATCATTTTTGTCGGTCATTACGTTCAGCGTTCAGGCACCAGTCAGTTTCGTTGAGTATCCAGACTCCGGTTATTACACTGAGCGTTCAGGCTCCCATCAGTTTCATTGGGTATCCAGGCTCCGGTTATTACGTTTAGCGTTCAGGCTCCGGTCAGTTTCGTTAAGTATCCAGACTCTGGTTATTACGTTGTGCGTTCAAGCTCTGATCATTTTCGTTGGGTATCCAGACTCCGGTTATTATGTTGAGCGTTCAGGCTCCGTTCAGTTTCATTGGGTATCCAGACTCCGGTTATTACGTTGAGCATTCAGGCTCTGGTCATTTTCGTTAGGTATCCAGGCTCCGGTTATTACATTTAGCGTTCAGGCTCCGATCAGTTTCGTTAAGTATCCAGACTCCGGTTATTACGTTGTGCGTTCAAGCTCTGATCATTCTCGTTGGGTATCCAGACTCCGGTTATTATGTTGAGCGTTCAGGCCCCGTTCAGTTTCGTTGGGTATCCAGACTCCGGTTATTACGTTGAGCGTTCAGGCTCTGGTCATTATCGTTGAGTATCCAGACTCTGATTATTACGTTGAGGGTTCAGGCTCCGGTAAGTTTCGTTGAGTATCCAGACTCCGGTTATTACGTTGAGCGTTCAGGCTCCGTTCAGTTTCGTTGGGTATCCAGACTCCGGTTATTACGTTGAGCGTTCAGGCTCCGGTCAGTTTCGTTGGGTATCCAGACTCCGGTTATTACGTTTAGCGTTCAGGCTCTTATCAGTTTCGTTGAGTATCCAGACTCCGGTTATTACGTTGAGCATTCAGGCTCCGTTCAGTTTCGTTGGGTATCCAGATTCTGGTTATTACGCTGAGCGTTCAGGCTCCGGTCAGTTTCGTTAAGCATCCAGACTCCGGTTATTACGTTGAGCGTTCAAGCTCCGTTCAGTTTCGTTAGGCATCCAGACTCCGGTTATTACCTTGAGCGTTCAGGCTCCGGTCAATTTCGTTGAGTATCCAGACTCCGGTTATTACGTTTAGCGTTCAGGCTCCATTCAGTTTCGTTGGGTATCCAGACTCCGGTTATTACGTTGAGCGTTCAGGCTCCGTTCAGTTTCGTTGGGTATCTAGACTCCGGTTATTACGTTGAGTTTTCTGGCTCCGGTCATTTTTGTTGAGTATTCAGACTCCGGTTATTACGTTGAGCGTTCAGGCTCCGGTCAGTTTCGTTGAGTATCCGGACTTCTGTTATTACATTAAGCGTTCAGGCTCCAGTCAGTTTCGTTGGGTATCCAGACTCCGGTTATTACGCTGAGTGTTTAGGCTAGGGTCAGTTCCGTTGGGTATCCAGAGTCCGGTTATTACGTTGAGCGTTCAGGCTCTGGTCAGTTTTGTTGGGTATCCAGACTCTGGTTATTACATTGAGCGTGCAGGCTCTGGTCATTTTCGTTGAGTATCTAGACTCCGGTCATTAGGTTGAGCGTTCAAGCTCCGGTCATTTTTGTCGGTCATTACGTTCAGCGTTCAAGCTCTAGTCAGTTTCGTTGAGTATCCAGACTCCGGTTATTACGTTGAGCGTTCAGGCTCCCATCAGTTTCGTTGGGTATCCAAGCTCCGGTTATTACATTTAGCGTTCAGGCTCTGGTTAGTTTCGTTAAGTATCCAGACTCTGGTTATTACGTTGTGCGTTCAAGCTCTGATCATTTTCGTTGGGTATCCAGACTCCGGTTATTATGTTGAGCATTCAGGCTCTGTTCAGTTTCGTTGGGTATCCAGACTCCGGTTATTACGTTGCGCATTCAGGCTCTGGTCATTTTCGTTGGGTATCTAGTCCCCGGTTATTACATTTAGCGTTCAGGCTCCGATAAGTTTCGTTAAGTATCCAGACTTCGGTTATTAGGTTGTGCGTTCAAGCTCTGATCATTTTCGTTGGGTATCCAGACTCCGGTTATTATGTTGAGCGTTCAGGCTCCGTTCAGTTTCTTTGGGTATCCAGACTCCGGTTATTACGTTGAGCATTCAGGCTCTGGTCATTTTCGTTGAGTATCCAGACTCTGATTATTACGTTGAGCGTTCAGGCTCCGGTAAGTTTCGTTGAGTATCTAGACTCCGGTTATTACGTTGAGCGTTCAGGCTCCGTTCAGTTTCGTTGGGTATCCAGACTCTGGTTATTACGTTGAGCGTTCAGGTTCCGGTCAGTTTCGTTGGGTATCCAGACTCCGGTTATTACGTTTAGCGTTCAGGCTCCTATCAGTTTCGTTGAGTATCCAGACTCCGGTTGTTACGTTGAGCATTCAGGCTCCGTTCAGTTTCGTTGGGTATCCACACTCCGGTTATTACGTTGAGCGTTCAGGCTCCGGTCAGTTTCGTTAAGCATCCAGACTCCGGTTATTACGTTGAGCGTTCAGGCTCCGTTCAGTTTTGTTGGGCATCCAGACTCCGGTTATTACGTTGAGCGTTCAGGCTCCGGTCATTTTCGTTGAGCATCCAGACTCCGGTTATTACGTTGAGCATTCAGGCTCCGGTCAGTTTCATTGAGTATCCAGACTCCGGTTATTACGTTGAGCATCCAGGCTCCGGTCAGTTTCGTTGAGTATCCAGACTCCGGTTATTACATTGAGCGTTCAGGCTCCATTCAGTTTCGTTGGATATCCAGACTCTAGTTATTACGTTGAGCGTTCAGGCTCCGGTTATTACGTTTAGCGTTCAGGCTCCTATCAGTTTCGTTGAGTATCCAGACTCCGGTTATTACGTTTAGCATTCAGGCTCCGTTCAGTTTCGTTGGGTATCCAGACTCCGGTTATTACGTTGAGCGTTCAGGCTCTGGTCAGTTTCGTTAAGCGTCCAGACTCCGGTTATTACGTTGAGCGTTCAGGCTCCGTTCAGTTTCGTTGGGCATCCAGACTCCGGTTATTACGTTGAGCGTTCAGACTCCGGTCATTTTCGTTGAGCATCCAGACTCCGGTTATTAAGTTGAGCATTCAGGCTCCGGTCAGTTTCGTTGAGTATCCAGACTCCGGTTATTACGTTGAGCGTTCAGGCTCCGTTCAGTTTTGTTGGGTATCCAGACTCCGGTTATTACGTTTAGCGTTCAGGCTCCTATCAGTTTCGTAAAGTATCCAGACTCCGGTTATTACGTTGAGCATTCAGGCTCCATTCAGTTTCGTTGGGTATCCACACTCTGGTTATTACGTTGAGCGTTCAGGCTCCGGTCAGTTTCGTTAAGCATCCAGACTCCGGTTATTACGTTGAGCGTTCAGGCTCCGTTCAGTTTTGTTGGGCATCCAGACTCCGGTTATTACGTTGAGCGTTCAGGCTCCGTTCAGTTTCTTTGGGTATCCAGACTCCGGTTATTACGTTGAGCATTCAGGCTCTGGTCATTTTCGTTGAGTATCCAGACTCTGATTATTACGTTGAGCGTTCAGGCTCCGGTAAGTTTCGTTGAGTATCTAGACTCCGGTTATTACGTTGAGCGTTCAGGCTCCGTTCAGTTTCGTTGGGTATCCAGACTCTGGTTATTACGTTGAGCGTTCAGGTTCCGGTCAGTTTCGTTGGGTATCCAGACTCCGGTTATTACGTTTAGCGTTCAGGCTCCTATCAGTTTCGTTGAGTATCCAGACTCCGGTTGTTACGTTGAGCATTCAGGCTCCGTTCAGTTTCGTTGGGTATCCACACTCCGGTTATTACGTTGAGCGTTCAGGCTCCGGTCAGTTTCGTTAAGCATCCAGACTCCGGTTATTACGTTGAGCGTTCAGGCTCCGTTCAGTTTTGTTGGGCATCCAGACTCCGGTTATTACGTTGAGCGTTCAGGCTCCGGTCATTTTCGTTGAGCATCCAGACTCCGGTTATTACGTTGAGCATTCAGGCTCCGGTCAGTTTCATTGAGTATCCAGACTCCGGTTATTACGTTGAGCATCCAGGCTCCGGTCAGTTTCGTTGAGTATCCAGACTCCGGTTATTACATTGAGCGTTCAGGCTCCATTCAGTTTCGTTGGATATCCAGACTCTAGTTATTACGTTGAGCGTTCAGGCTCCGGTTATTACGTTTAGCGTTCAGGCTCCTATCAGTTTCGTTGAGTATCCAGACTCCGGTTATTACGTTTAGCATTCAGGCTCCGTTCAGTTTCGTTGGGTATCCAGACTCCGGTTATTACGTTGAGCGTTCAGGCTCTGGTCAGTTTCGTTAAGCGTCCAGACTCCGGTTATTACGTTGAGCGTTCAGGCTCCGTTCAGTTTCGTTGGGCATCCAGACTCCGGTTATTACGTTGAGCGTTCAGACTCCGGTCATTTTCGTTGAGCATCCAGACTCCGGTTATTAAGTTGAGCATTCAGGCTCCGGTCAGTTTCGTTGAGTATCCAGACTCCGGTTATTACGTTGAGCGTTCAGGCTCCGTTCAGTTTTGTTGGGTATCCAGACTCCGGTTATTACGTTTAGCGTTCAGGCTCCTATCAGTTTCGTAAAGTATCCAGACTCCGGTTATTACGTTGAGCATTCAGGCTCCATTCAGTTTCGTTGGGTATCCACACTCTGGTTATTACGTTGAGCGTTCAGGCTCCGGTCAGTTTCGTTAAGCATCCAGACTCCGGTTATTACGTTGAGCGTTCAGGCTCCGTTCAGTTTTGTTGGGCATCCAGACTCCGGTTATTACGTTGAGCGTTCAGGCTCCGGTCATTTTCGTTGAGCATCCAGACTCCGGTTATTACGTTGAGCATTCAAGCTCCGGTCAGTTTCGTTGAGTATCCAGACTCCGGTTATTACGTTGAGCATTCAGGCTCCGGTCAGTTTCGTTGAGTATCAAGACTCCGGTTATTACATTGAGCGTTCAGGCTCCGTTCAGTTTCGTTGGGTATCCAGACTCTGGTTATTACGTTGAGCGTTCAGGCTCCGGTCAGTTTCGTTGGGTATCCAGACTCCGGTTATTACGTTTAGCGTTCAGGCTCCTATCAGTTTCGTTGAGTATCCAGACTCCCGTTATTACGTTGAGCATTCAGGCTCCGTTCAGTTTCGTTAGGTATCCAGACTCCGGTTATTACGTTGAGCGTTCAGGCTCTGGTCAGTTTCGTTAAGCGTCCAGACTCCAGTTATTACGTTGAGCGTTCAGGCTACGTTCAGTTTCGTTGGGCATCCAGACTCCGGTTATTACGTTGAGCGTTCAGACTCCGATCATTTTCGTTGAGCATCCAGACTCCGGTTATTACGTTGAGCATTCAGGCTTCGGTCAGTTTCGTTGAGTATCCAGATTCCGGTTATTACGTTGAGCGTTCAGGCTCCGTTCAGTTTTGTTGGGTATCCAGACTCCGGTTATTACGTTTAGCGTTCAGGCTCCTATCAGTTTCGTAAAGTATCCAGACTCCGGTTATTACGTTGAGCATTCAGGCTCCATTCAGTTTCGTTGGGTATCCACACTCCGGTTATTACGTTGAGCGTTCAGGCTCCGGTCAGTTTCGTTAAGCATCCAGACTCCGGTTATTACGTTGAGCGTTCAGGCTCCGTTCAGTTTTGTTGGGCATCCAGACTCCGGTTATTACGTTGAGCGTTCAGGCTCCGGTCATTTTCGTTGAGCATCCAGACTCCGGTTATTACGTTGAGCATTCAAGCTCCGGTCAGTTTCGTTGAGTATCCAGACTCCGGTTATTACGTTGAGCATTCAGGCTCCGGTCAGTTTCGTTGAGTATCCAGACTCCGGTTATTACATTGAGCGTTCAGGCTCCGTTCAGTTTCGTTGGGTATCCAGACTCTGGTTATTACGTTGAGCGTTCAGGCTCCGGTCAGTTTCGTTGGGTATCCAGACTCCGGTTATTACGTTTAGCGTTCAGGCTCCTATCAGTTTCGTTGAGTATCCAGACTCCCGTTATTACGTTGAGCATTCAGGCTCCGTTCAGTTTCGTTAGGTATCCAGACTCCGGTTATTACGTTGAGCGTTCAGGCTCTGGTCAGTTTCGTTAAGCGTCCAGACTCCAGTTATTACGTTGAGCGTTCAGGCTACGTTCAGTTTCGTTGGGCATCCAGACTCCGGTTATTACGTTGAGCGTTCAGACTCCGATCATTTTCGTTGAGCATCCAGACTCCGGTTATTACGTTGAGCATTCAGGCTTCGGTCAGTTTCGTTGAGTATCCAGATTCCGGTTATTACGTTGAGCGTTCAGGCTCCGTTCAGTTTTGTTGGGTATCCAGACTCCGGTTATTACGTTTAGCGTTCAGGCTCCTATCAGTTTCGTAAAGTATCCAGACTCCGGTTATTACGTTGAGCATTCAGGCTCCATTCAGTTTCGTTGGGTATCCACACTCCGGTTATTACGTTGAGCGTTCAGGCTCCGGTCAGTTTCGTTAAGCATCCAGACTCCGGTTATTACGTTGAGCGTTCAGGCTCCGTTCAGTTTTGTTAGGCATCCAGACTCCGGTTATTACGTTGAGCGTTCAGGCTCCGGTCATTTTCGTTGAGCATCCAGACTCCGGTTATTACGTTGAGCATTCAAGCTCCGGTCAGTTTCGTTGAGTATCCAGACTCCGGTTATTACGTTGAGCATTCAGGCTCCGGTCAGTTTCGTTGAGTATCCAGACTCCGGTTATTACATTGAGCGTTCAGGCTCCGTTCAGTTTTGTTGGGTATCCAGACTCTGGTTATTACGTTGAGCGTTCAGGCTCCGGTCAGTTTCGTTGGGTATCCAGACTCCGGTTATTACGTTTAGCGTTCAGGCTCCTATCAGTTTCGTTGAGTATCCAGACTCCCGTTATTACGTTGAGCATTCAGGCTCCGTTCAGTTTCGTTGGGTATCCAGACTCCGGTTATTACGTTGAGCGTTCAGGCTCTGGTCAGTTTCGTTAAGCGTCCAGACTCCAGTAATTACGTTGAGCGTTCAAGCTATGTTCAGTTTCGTTGGGCATCCAGACTCCGGTTATTACGTTGAGCGTTCAGACTCCGATCATTTTGGTTGAGCATCCAGACTCCGGTTATTACGTTGAGCATTCAGGCTTCGGTCAGTTTCGTTGAGTATCCAGATTCCGGTTATTACATTAAGCGTTCAGGCTCCAGTCAGTTTCGTTGGGTATCCAGACTCCGGTTATTACGTTGAGCGTTTAGGCTAGGGTTTGTTCCGTTGGGTATCCAGAGTCCGGTTATTACGTTGAGCGTTCAGGCTCTGGTCAGTTCTGTTGGGTATCCAGACTCTGGTTATTACATTGAGCGTGCAGGCTCTGGTCATTTTCGTTGAGTATCTAGACTCTGGTCATTAGGTTGAGCGTTCAAGCTCCGGTCATTTTTGTCGGTCATTACGTTCAGCGTTCAGGCTCTAGTCAGTTTCGTTGAGTATCCAGACTCTGGTTATTACGTTGAGCGTTCAGGCTCCCATCAGTTTCCTTGGGTATCCAAGCTCCGGTTATTACATTTAGCGTTCAGGCTCCGGTTAGTTTCGTTAAGTATCCAGACTCTGGTTATTACATTGTGCGTTCAAGCTCTGATCATTTTCGTTGGGTATCCAGACTCCGGTTATTATGTTGAGCGTTCAGGCTCTGTTCAGTTTCGTTGGGTATCCAGACTCCGGTTATTACGTTGCGCGTTCAGGCTCTGGTCATTTTCGTTGGGTATCTAGTCCCCGGTTATTACATTTAGCGTTCAGGCTCCGATCAGTTTCGTTAAGTATCCAGACTTCGGTTATTATGTTGTGCGTTCAAGCTCTGATCATTTTCGTTGGGTATCCAGACTCCGGTTATTATGTTGAGCGTTCAGGCTCCGTTCAGTTTCGTTGGGTATCCAGACTCCGGTTATTACGTTTAGCGCTCAGGCTCTGGTCATTTTCATTGAGTATCCAGACTCTGATTATTACGTTGAGCGTTCAGGCTCCGGTCAGTTTCGTTGGGTATCCAGACTCCGGTTATTACGTTTAGTGTTCAGGCTCCTATCAGTTTCGTTGAGTATCCAGACTCCGGTTGTTACGTTGAGCATTCAGGCTCCGTTCAGTTACGTTGGGTATCCACACTCCGGTTATTACGTTGAGCGTTCAGGCTCCGGTCAGTTTCGTTAAGCATCCAGACTCCGGTTATTACGTTGAGCGTTCAGGCTCCGTTCAGTTTTGTTGGGCATCCAGACTCCGGTTATTACGTTGAGCGTTCAGGCTCCGGTCATTTTCGTTGAGCATCCAGACTCCGGTTATTACGTTGAGCATTCAGGCTCCGGTCAGTTTCGTTGAGTATCCAGACTCCGGTTATTACGTTGAGCATTCAGGCTCCGGTCAGTTTCGTTGAGCATCCAGACTCCGGTTATTACATTGAGCGTTCAGGCTCCGTTCAGTTTCGTTGGGTATCCAGACTCTGGTTATTACGTTGAGCGTTCAGGCTCCGGTCATTTTCGTTGATCATCCAGACTCCGGTTATTACGTTGAGCATTCAGGCTCCGGTCAGTTTCGTTGAGTATCCAGACTTCGGTTATTATGTTGAGCATTCAGGCTCCGGTCAGTTTCGTTGAGTATCCAGACTCCGGTTATTACATTGAGCGTTCAGGCTCCGTTCAGTTTCGTTGGGTATCCAGACTCTGGTTATTACGTTGAGCGTTCAGGCTCCGGTCAGTTTCGTTGGGTATCCAGACTCCGGTTATTACGTTTAGCGTTCAGGCTCCTATAAGTTTCGTTGAGTATCCAGACTCCGGTTATTACGTTGAGCATTCAGGCTCCGTTCAGTTTCGTTGGGTATCCAGACTCCGGTTATTACGTTGAACATTCAGGCTCTGGTCAGTTTCGTTAAGCGTCCAGACTCCGGTTATTACGTTGAGCGTTCAGGCTCCGTTCAGTTTCGTTGGGCATCCAGACTCCGGTTATTACATTGATCGTTCAGACTCCGGTCATTTTCGTTGAGCATCCAGACTCCTGTTATTACGTTGAGCATTCAGGCACCGGTCAGTTTCGTTGAGTATCCAGACTCCGATTATTACGTTGAGCGTTCAGGCTCCGTTCAGTTTCGTTGGGTATCCAGACTCCGGTTATTACGTTTAGCGTTCAGGCTCCTATCAGTTTCGTTGAGTATCCAGACTCCGGTTATTACGTTGAGCATTCAGGCTCCGTTCAGTTTCGTTGGGTATCCACACTCCGGTTATTACGTTGAGCATTCAGGCTCCGGTCAGTTTCGTTAAGCATCCAGACTCCGGTTATTACGTTGAGCGTTCAGGCTCCGTTTAGTTTTGTTGGGCATCCAGACTCCGGTTATTACGTTGAGCGTTCAGGCTCCGATCATTTTCGTTCAGCATCCAGACTCCGGTTATTACGTTGAGCATTCAGGCTCCGGTCAGTTTCGTTGAGTATCCAGACTCTGGTTATTACGTTGAGCATTCAGGCTCCGGTCAGTTTCGTTGAGTATCCAGACTCCGGTTATTACATTGAGCGTTCAGGCTCCGTTCAGTTTCGTTGGGTATCCAGACTCTGGTTATTACGTTGAGCGTTCAGGCTCCAGTCAGTTTCGTTGGGTATCCAGACTCCGGTTATTACGTTTAGCATTCAGGCTCCGTTCAGTTTCGTTGGGTATCCAGACTCCGGTTATTACGTTGAGCGTTCAGGCTCTGGTCAGTTTCGTTAAGCGTCCAGACTCCGGTTATTACGTTGAGCGTTCAGGCTCCGTTCAGTTTCGTTGGGCATCCAGACTCCGGTTATTACGTTGAGCGTTCAGACTCCGGTCATTTTCGTTGAGCATCCAGACTCCGTTCAGTTTCGTTGGGCATCCAGACTCCGGTTATTACGTTGAGCGTTCAGACTCCGGTCATTTTCGTTGAGCATCCAGACTCCGGTTATTACGTTGAGCATTCAGGCTCTGTTCAGTTTCGTTGGGTATCCAGACTCCGGTTATTACGTTGAGCGTTCAGGCTCTGGTCAGTTTCGTTAAACGTCCAGACTCCGGTTATTACGTTGAGCGTTCAGGCTCCGTTCAGTTTCGTTGGGCATCCAGACTCCGGTTATTACGTTGAGCGTTCAGACTCCGGTCATTTTCGTTAAGCATCCAGACTCCGGTTATTACGTTGAGGATTCAGGCTCCGGTCAGTTTCATTGAGTATCCAGACTCCGGTTATTACGTTGAGCGTTCAGGCTCCGTTCAGTTTCGTTGGGTATCCAGACTCCGGTTATTACGTTGAGCGTTCAGGCTCTGGTCAGTTTCGTTAAGCGTCCAGACTCCGGTTATTAAGTTGAGCGTTCAGGCTCCGTTCAGTTTCGTTGGGTATCTAGACTCCGGTTATTACGTTGAGTTTTCTGGCTCCGGTCATTTTTGTTGAGTATTCAGACTCTGGTTATTACGTTGAGCGTTCAGGCTCCGGTCAGTTTCGTTGAGTATCCAGACTCCGGTTATTAAGTTGAGCGTTCAGGCTCCGGTCATTTTCGTTGAGTATCCAGACTCTGGTTATTACGTTGAGCGTTCAGGCTCCAGTCAGTTTCGTTGAGTATCCAGATTCTGGTTATTACATTAAGCGTTCAGGCTCCAGTCAGTTTCGTTGGGTATCCAGACTCCGGTTATTACGTTGAGCGTTTAGGCTAGGGTCAGTTCCGTTGGGTATCCAGACTCTGGTTATTACATTGAGCGTGCAGGCTCTGGTCAGTTTCGTTGGGTATCCAGACTCTGGTTATTACATTGATCGTGCAGGCTCCGGTCATTTTCGTTGAGTATCTAGACTCCGGTTATTAGGTTGAGCGTTCAAGCTCCGGTCATTTTTGTCGGTCATTACGTTCAGCATTCAGGCTCTAGTCAGTTTCGTCGAGTATCCAGACTTCGGTTATTACGTTGAGCGTTCAGGCTCCCATCAGTTTCGTTGGGTATCTAGGCTCCGGTTATTACATTTAGCGTTCAGGCTCCGGTCAGTTTCGTTAAGTATCTAGACTCTGGTTATTACGTTGTGCGTTCAAGCTCTGATCATTTTCGTTCGGTATCCAGACTCTGGTTATTATGTTGAGCGTTCAGGCTCCGTTCAGTTTCGTTGGGTATCCAGACTCCGGTTATTACGTTGAGCGTTCAGGCTCTGGTCATTTTCGTTGGGTATCCAGTCCCCGGTTATTACATTTAGCGTTCAGGCTCCGATCAGTTTCGTTAAGTATCCAGACTCTGATTATTACGTTGAGCGTTCAGGCTCCGGTAAGTTTCGTTGGGTATCCAGACTCCGGTTATTATGTTGAGCGTTCAGGCTCCGTTCAGTTTCGTTGGGTATCCAGACTCTAGTTATTACGCTGAGCGTTCAGGCCCCGGTCAGTTTCGTTGGGTATCCAGACTCCGGTTATTACGTTTAACGTTCAGGCTCCTATCAGTTTCGTTGAGTATCCAGACTCCGGTTATTACGTTGAGCATTCAGGCTCCGTTCAGTTTCGTTGGGTATCCAGACTCCGGTTATTACGTTGAGCGTTCAAGCTCCGTTCTGTTTCGTTGGGCATCCAGACTCCGGTTATTACGTTGAGCGTTCAGGCTCCGGTCATTTTCGTTGAGCATCCAGACTCCGGTTATTACGTTGAGCATTCAGGCTCCGGTCAGTTTCGTTGAGTATCCAGACTCCGGTTATTACGTTGAGCGTTCAGGCTCCGTTCAGTTTCGTTGGGTATCTAGACTCCGTTTATTACGTTGAGTTTTCTGGCTCCGGTCATTTTTGTTGAGTATTCAGACTCCGGTTATTACGTTGAGCGTTCAGGCTCCGGTCAGTTTCGTTGAGTATCCAGACTCCGGTTATTAAGTTGAGCGTTCAGGCTCCGGTCATTTTCGTTGAGTATCCAGACTCTGGTTATTACGTTGAGCGTTCAGGCTCCAGTCAGTTTCGTTGAGTATCCAGATTCCGGTTATTACATTAAGCGTTCAGGCTCCAGTCAGTTTCGTTGGGTATCCAGACTCCGGTTATTACGTTGAGCGTTTAGGCTAGGGTCAGTTTCGTTGGGTATCCAGACTCCGGTTATAACATTGAGCGTTTAGACTAGGGTCAGTTCCGTTGGGTATCCAGAGTTCGGTTATTACGTTGAGCGTTTAGGCTCTGGTCAGTTTCGTTGGGTATCCATAATCTGGTTATTACATTGAGCGTGCAGGCTCCGGTCATTTTAGTTGAGTATCTAGACTCCGGTCATTAGGTTGAGCGTTCAAGCTTTGTTCATTTTTGTCGGTCATTACGTTCAGCGTTCAGGCTCTAGTCAGTTTCGTCGAGTATCCAAACTCCGGTTATTACGTTGAGCGTTCAGGCTCCCATCAGTTTCGTTGGGTATCCAGGCTCCGGTTATTACATTTAGCGTTCACGCACCGGTCAGTTTCATTAAGTATCCAGACTCCGGTTATTACGTTGTGCGTTCAAGCTCTGATCATTTTTGTTGGGTATCCAGACGCCAGTTATTATGTTGAGCGTTCAGGCTCCGTTCAGTTTCGTTGGGTATCCAGACTCCGGTTATTACGTTGAGCGTTCAGGCTTTGGTCATTTTCGTTGAGTATCCAGACTCTGATTATTACGTTGAGGGTTCAGGCTCCGGTAAGTTTCGTTGAGTATCCAGACTCTGGTTATTACGTTGAGCGTTCAGGCTCCGTTCAGTTTCGTTGGGTATCCAGACTCCGGTTATTACGTTGAGCGTTCAGGCTCCGGTCAGTTTCGTTCGCTATCCAGACTCCGGTTATTACGTTTAGCGTTCAGGCTCTTATCATTTTCGTTGAGTATCCAGACTCCGGTTATTACGTTGAGCATTCAGGCTCCGTTCAGTTTCTTTGGGTATCCAGACTCCGGTTATTACGTTAAGCGTTCAGGCTCCGGTCAGTTTCGTTAAGCATCCAGACTCCGGTTATTACGTTGAGCGTTCAAGCTCCGTTCAGTTTATTTGGGCATCCAGACTCCGGTTATTACCTTGAGCGTTCAAGCTCCGGTCAATTTCATTGAGTATCCAGACTCCGGTTATTACGTTTAGCGTTCAGGCTCCATTCAGTTTCGTTGGGTATCCAGACTCCGGTTATTACGTTGAGCGTTCAGGCTCCGGTCATTTTCGTTGAGCATCCAGACTCCGGTTATTACGTTGAGCATTCAGGCTCCGGTCAGTTTCGTTGAGTATCCAGACTCCGGTTATTACGTTGAGCGTTTAGGCTCCGTTCAGTTTCGTTGGGTATCTAGACTCCGGTTATTACGTTGAGTTTTCTGGCTCCGGTCATTTTTGTTGAGTATTCAGACTCCGGTTATTACGTTGAGCGTTCAGGCTCCGGTCAGTTTCGTTGAGTATCCAGACTTCGGTTATTACATTAAGCGTTCAGGCTCCAGTCAGTTTCGTTGGGTATCCAGACTCCGGTTATTACGTTGAGCGTTTAGGCTAGGGTCAGTTCCGTTTTGTATCCAGAGTCCGGTTATTACGTTGAGCGTTCAGGCTCTGGTCAGTTTCGTTGGGTATCCAGACTCTGGTTATTACATTGAGCGTGCAGGCTTCGGTCATTTTCGTTGAGTATCTAGACTCCGGTCATTAGGTTGAGCGTTCAAGCTCCGGTCATTTTTGTCGGTCATTACGTTCAGCGTTCAGGCTCTAGTCAGTTTCGTTGAGTATCCAGACTCCGGTTATTACGTTGAGCGTTCAGGCTCCCATCAGTTTCGTTGGGTATCCAGGCTCCGGTTATTACATTTAGCGTTCAGGCTCCGGTTAGTTTCGTTAAGTATCCAGACTCTGGTTATTACGTTGTGCGTTCAAGCTCTGATCATTTTCGTTGGGTATCCAGACTCCGATTATTATGTTGAGCGTTCAGGCTCCGTTCAGTTTCGTTGGGTATCCAGACTCCGGTTATTACGTTGAGCGTTCAGGCTCTGGTCATTTTCGTTGGGTATCCAGTCCCCGGTTATTACATTTAGCGTTCAGGCTCCGATCAGTTTCGTTAAGTACTCAGACTTAGGTTATTATGTTGTACGTTCAAGCTCTGATCATTTTCGTTGGGTATCCAGACTCCGGTTATTATGTTGAGCGTTCAGGCTCCATTCAGTTTCGTTGGGTATCTAGAATCTGGTTATTACGTTGAGCGTTCAGGCTCTGGTAATTTTCGTTGAGTATCCAGACTCTGATTATTACGTTGAGCGTTTAGGCTCCGGTAAGTTTCGTTGAGTATCCAGACTCCGGTTATTACGTTGAGCGTTCAGGCTCCCATCAGTTTCGTTGGGTATCCAGGCTCCGGTTATTACATTTAGCGTTCAGGCTCCGGTTAGTTTCGTTAAGTATCCAGACTCTGGTTATTACGTTGTGCGTTCAAGCTCTGATCATTTTCGTTGGGTATCCAGACTCCGATTATTATGTTGAGCGTTCAGGCTCCGTTCAGTTTCGTTGGGTATCCAGACTCCGGTTATTACGTTGAGCGTTCAGGCTCTGGTCATTTTCGTTGGGTATCCAGTCCCCGGTTATTACATTTAGCGTTCAGGCTCCGATCAGTTTCGTTAAGTACTCAGACTTAGGTTATTATGTTGTACGTTCAAGCTCTGATCATTTTCGTTGGGTATCCAGACTCCGGTTATTATGTTGAGCGTTCAGGCTCCATTCAGTTTCGTTGGGTATCTAGAATCTGGTTATTACGTTGAGCGTTCAGGCTCTGGTAATTTTCGTTGAGTATCCAGACTCTGATTATTACGTTGAGCGTTTAGGCTCCGGTAAGTTTCGTTGAGTATCCAGACTCCGGTTATTACGTTGAGCGTTCAGGCTCCGTTCAGTTTCGTTGGGTATCCAGACTCTGGTTATTACGTTGAGCGTTCAGGCTCCGGTCAGTTTCGTTAAGCATCCAGACTCCGGTTATTACGTTTAGCGTTCAGGCTCCTATCAGTTTCGTTGAATATCCAGACTCCGGTTATTACGTTGAGCATTCAGGCTCCGTTCAGTTTTGTTGGGTATCCAGACTCCGGTTATTACGTTGAGCGATCAGGCTTCGTTCAGTTTTGTTGGGCATCCAGACTCCGGTTATTACGTTGAGCGTTCAGGCTCCGGTGATTTTCGTTGAGCATCCAGACTCCGGTTATTACGTTGAGCATTCAGGCTACGGTCAATTTCGTTGAGTATCCAGACTCCGGTTATTACGTTGAGCGTTCAGGCTCCGTTCAATTTCGTTGGGTATCTAGACTCCGGTTATTACGTTGAGTGTTCAGGCTCCGGTCAGTTTCATTGGGTATCCAGACTCCGGTTATTACATTGAGCGTTCTGGCTCCGGTCAGTTTCGTTGGGTATCCAGACTCCGGTTATTACGTTTAACATTCAGGCTCTTATCAGTTTCGTTGAGTATCCAGACTCCGGTTATTACGTTGAGCATTCAGGCTCCGTTCAGTTTCGTTGGGTATCCAGACTCCGGTTATTACGTTGAGCGTTCAGGCTCCGGTCAGTTTCGTTAAGCATCCAGACTCCGGTTATTACGTTGAGCGTTCAAGCTCCGTTCAGTTTCGTTGGGCATCCAAACTCCGGTTATTACCTTGAGCGTTCAAGCTCCGGTCAATTTCGTTGAGTATCCAGACTCCGGTTATTACGTTTAGCGTTCAGGCTCCATTCAGTTTCGTTGGATTTCCAGACTCCGGTTATTACGTTGAGCGTTCAGGCTCCGGTCATTTTCGTTGAGCATCCAGACTCCGGTTATTACGTTGAGCATTCAGGCTCCGGTCAGTTTCGTTGAGTATCTAGACTCCGGTTATTACGTTGAGCGTTCAGGCTCCGTTCAGTTTCGTTGGGTATCTAGACTCCGGTTATTACGTTGAGTTTTCTTGCTCCGGTCATTTTTGTTGAGTATTCAGACTCCGGTTATTACGTTGAGCGTTCAGGCTCCGGTCAGTTTCGTTGAGTATCCAGACTTCGGTTATTACATTAAGCGTTCAGGCTCCAGTCAGTTTCGTTGGGTATCCAGACTCCGATTATTACGTTGAGCGTTTAGGCTAGGGTCAGTTCCGTTTGGTATCCAGAGTCAGGTTATTACGTTGAGCGTTCAGGCTCTGGTCAGTTTCGTTGGGTATCCAGACTCTGGTTATTACATTGAGCGTGCAGGCTCCGGTCATTTTCGTTGAGTATCTAGACTCCGGTCACTAGGTTGAGCGTTCAAGCTCCGGTCATTTTCGTCGGTCATTACGTTCAGCGTTCAGGCTCTAGTCAGTTTCGTTGAGTATCCAGACTCCGGTTATTACGTTGAGCGTTCAGGCTCCCATGGGTTTCGTTGGGTATCCAGGCTCCGGTTATTACATTTAGCGTTCAGGCTCAGGTTAGTTTCGTTAAGTATCCAGACTCTGGTTATTTTGTTGTGCGTTCAAGCTCTGATCATTTTCGTTGGGTATCTAGACTCCGGTTATTATGTTGAGCGTTCAGGCTCCATTCAGTTTCGTTGGGTATCTAGACTTTGGTTATTACGTTGAGCGTTCAGGCTCTGGTCATTTTCGTTGGGTATCCAGTCCCCGGTTATTACATTTAGCGTTCAGGCTCCGATCAGTTTCGTTAAGTACTCAGACTTAGGTTATTATGTTGTACGTTCAAGCTCTGATCATTTTCGTTGGGTATCCAGACTCCGGTTATTATGTTGAGCGTTCAGGCTCCATTCAGTTTCGTTGGGTATCTAGAATCTGGTTATTACGTTGAGCGTTCAGGCTCTGGTAATTTTCGTTGAGTATCCAGACTCTGATTATTACGTTGAGCGTTTAGGCTCCGGTAAGTTTCGTTGAGTATCCAGACTCCGGTTATTACGTTGAGCGTTCAGGCTCCGTTCAGTTTCGTTGGGTATCCAGACTCTGGTTATTACGTTGAGCGTTCAGGCTCCGGTCAGTTTCGTTAAGCATCCAGACTCCGGTTATTACGTTTAGCGTTCAGGCTCCTATCAGTTTCGTTGAATATCCAGACTCCGGTTATTACGTTGAGCATTCAGGCTCCGTTCAGTTTTGTTGGGTATCCAGACTCCGGTTATTACGTTGAGCGATCAGGCTTCGTTCAGTTTTGTTGGGCATCCAGACTCCGGTTATTACGTTGAGCGTTCAGGCTCCGGTGATTTTCGTTGAGCATCCAGACTCCGGTTATTACGTTGAGCATTCAGGCTACGGTCAATTTCGTTGAGTATCCAGACTCCGGTTATTACGTTGAGCGTTCAGGCTCCGTTCAATTTCGTTGGGTATCTAGACTCCGGTTATTACGTTGAGTGTTCAGGCTCCGGTCAGTTTCGTTGGGTATCCAGACTCCGGTTATTACATTGAGCGTTCAGGCTCCGGTCAGTTTCGTTGGGTATCCAGACTCCGGTTATTACGTTTAACATTCAGGCTCTTATCAGTTTCGTTGAGTATCCAGACTCCGGTTATTACGTTGAGCATTCAGGCTCCGTTCAGTTTCGTTGGGTATCCAGACTCCGGTTATTACGTTGAGCGTTCAGGCTCCGGTCAGTTTCGTTAAGCATCCAGACTCCGGTTATTACGTTGAGCGTTCAAGCTCCGTTCAGTTTCGTTGGGCATCCAAACTCCGGTTATTACCTTGAGCGTTCAAGCTCCGGTCAATTTCGTTGAGTATCCAGACTCCGGTTATTACGTTTAGCGTTCAGGCTCCATTCAGTTTCGTTGGATTTCCAGACTCCGGTTATTACGTTGAGCGTTCAGGCTCCGGTCATTTTCGTTGAGCATCCAGACTCCGGTTATTACGTTGAGCATTCAGGCTCCGGTCAGTTTCGTTGAGTATCTAGACTCCGGTTATTACGTTGAGCGTTCAGGCTCCGTTCAGTTTCGTTGGGTATCTAGACTCCGGTTATTACGTTGAGTTTTCTTGCTCCGGTCATTTTTGTTGAGTATTCAGACTCCGGTTATTACGTTGAGCGTTCAGGCTCCGGTCAGTTTCGTTGAGTATCCAGACTTCGGTTATTACATTAAGTGTTCAGGCTCCAGTCAGTTTCGTTGGGTATCCAGACTCCGATTATTACGTTGAGCGTTTAGGCTAGGGTCAGTTCCGTTTGGTATCCAGAGTCAGGTTATTACGTTGAGCGTTCAGGCTCTGGTCAGTTTCGTTGGGTATCCAGACTCTGGTTATTACATTGAGCGTGCAGGCTCCGGTCATTTTCGTTGAGTATCTAGACTCCGGTCACTAGGTTGAGCGTTCAAGCTCCGGTCATTTTCGTCGGTCATTACGTTCAGCGTTCAGGCTCTAGTCAGTTTCGTTGAGTATCCAGACTCCGGTTATTACGTTGAGCGTTCAGGCTCCCATGGGTTTCGTTGGGTATCCAGGCTCCGGTTATTACATTTAGCGTTCAGGCTCAGGTTAGTTTCGTTAAGTATCCAGACTCTGGTTATTTTGTTGTGCGTTCAAGCTCTGATCATTTTCGTTGGGTATCTAGACTCCGGTTATTATGTTGAGCGTTCAGGCTCCATTCAGTTTCGTTGGGTATCTAGACTCTGGTTATTACGTTGAGCGTTCAGGCTCCCATCAGTTTCGTTGGGTATCCAGGCTCCGGTTATTACATTTAGCGTTCAGGCTCCGGTCAGTTTCGTTAAGTATCCAGACTCTGGTTATTACGTTGTGTGTTCAAGCTCTGATCATTTTCGTTGGGTATCCAGACTCCGGTTATTATGTTGAGCGTTCAGGCTCCGTTCAGTTTCGTTGGGTATCCAGACTCCGGTTATTACATTGAGCGTTCAGGCTCTGGTCATTTTCGTTGAGTATCCAGACTCTGATTATTACGTTGAGCGTTTAGGCTCCGGTAAGTTTCGTTGAGTATCCAGACTCCGGTTATTACGTTGAGCGTTCAGGCTCCGTTCAGTTTCGTTGGGTATCCAGACTCTGGTTATTACGTTGAGCGTTCAGGCTCCGGTCAGTTTCGTTGGGTATCCAGACTCCGGTTATTACGTTTAGCGTTCAGGCTCCTATCAGTTTCGTTGAGTATCCAGACTCCGGTTATTACGTTGAGCAGTCAGGCTCCATTCAGTTTCGTTGGGTATCCAGACTCCGATTATTACGTTGAGCGTTCAAGCTCCGGTCAGTTTCGTTAAGCATCCAGACTCCGGTTATTACGTTGAGCGTTCAGGCTCCGTTCAGTTTTGTTGGGCATCAAGACTCCGGTTATCACGTTGAGCGTTCAGGCTCCGGTGATTTTCGTTGAGCATCCAGACACCGGTTATTACGTTGAGCATTCAGGCTACGGTCAATTTCGTTGAGTATCCAGACTCCGGTTATTACGTTGAGCATTCAGGCTCCGTTCAGTTTCGTTGGGTATCTAGACTCCGGTTATTACGTTGAGTTTTCTTGCTCCGGTCATTTTTGTTGAGTATTCAAACTCCGGTTATTACGTTGAGCGTTCAGGCTCCGGTCAGTTTCGTTGAGTATCCAGACTCCGGTTATTACCTTGAGCGTTCAGGCTCCGTTCAGTTTCGTTGGGTATCCAGACTCTGGTTATTACGTTGAGCGTTCAGGCTCCGGTCAGTTTCGTTGGGTATCCAGACTCCGGTTATTACGTTTAGCCTTCAGGCTCCTATCAGTTTCGTTGAGTATCCAGACTCCGGTTATTACGTTGAGCATTCAGGCTCCGTTCAGTTTTGTTAGGTAACCAGACTCCGGTTATTACGTTGAGCGTTCAGGCTCCGGTCAGTTTCATTAAGCGTCCAGACTCCGGTTATTACGTTGAGCGTTCAGGCTCCGTTCAGTTTCGTTGGGCATCCAGACTCCGGTTATTACGTTGAGCGTTCTGCCTCCGGTCATTTTTGTTGAGTATTTAGACTCCGTTTATTACGTTGAGTGTTCAGGCTCCAGTCAGTTTCGTTGAGTATCTAGACTCCGGTTATTACGTTGAGCGTTCAGGCTCCGTTCAGTTTCGTTGGGTATCCAGACTCTGGTCATTACGTTGAGCGTTCAGGCTCCAGTCAGTTTCGTTGAGTATCCAGATTCTGGTAATACATTAAGCGTTCAGGCTCCAGTCAATTTCGTTGGGTATCCAGACTCCGGTCATTAGGTTGAGCGTTTAAGCTCCGGTCATTTTTGTCGGTCATTACGTTCAGCGTTCAGGCTCTAGTCAGTTTCGTTGAGTATCCAGACTCCGGTTATTACGTTGAGCGTTCAGGCTCCCATCAATTTCGTTGGGTATCCAGGCTCCGGTTATTACATTTAGCGTTCAGGCTCCGGTCAGTTTCGTTAAGTATCCAGACTCTGGTTATTACGTTGTGCGTTCAAGCTCTGATCATTTTCGTTGGGTATCCAGACTCCGGTTATTATGTTGAGCGTTCAGGCTCCGTTCAGTTTCGTTGGGTATCCAGACTCCGGTTATTACATTGAGCGTTCAGGCTCTGGTCATTTTCGTTGAGTATCCAGACTCTGATTATTACGTTGAGCGTTTAGGCTCCGGTAAGTTTCGTTGAGTATCCAGACTCCGGTTATTACGTTGAGCGTTCAGGCTCCGTTCAGTTTCGTTGGGTATCCAGACTCTGGTTATTACGTTGAGCGTTCAGGCTCCGGTCAGTTTCGTTGGGTATCCAGACTCCGGTTATTACGTTTAGCGTTCAGGCTCCTATCAGTTTCGTTGAGTATCCAGACTCCGGTTATTACGTTGAGCAGTCAGGCTCCATTCAGTTTCGTTGGGTATCCAGACTCCGATTATTACGTTGAGCGTTCAAGCTCCGGTCAGTTTCGTTAAGCATCCAGACTCCGGTTATTACGTTGAGCGTTCAGGCTCCGTTCAGTTTTGTTGGGCATCAAGACTCCGGTTATTACGTTGAGCGTTCAGGCTCCGGTGATTTTCGTTGAGCATCCAGACACCGGTTATTACGTTGAGCATTCAGGCTACGGTCAATTTCGTTGAGTATCCAGACTCCGGTTATTACGTTGAGCATTCAGGCTCCGTTCAGTTTCGTTGGGTATCTAGACTCCGGTTATTACGTTGAGTTTTCTTGCTCCGGTCATTTTTGTTGAGTATTCAAACTCCGGTTATTACGTTGAGCGTTCAGGCTCCGGTCAGTTTCGTTGAGTATCCAGACTCCGGTTATTACCTTGAGCGTTCAGGCTCCGTTCAGTTTCGTTGGGTATCCAGACTCTGGTTATTACGTTGAGCGTTCAGGCTCCGGTCAGTTTCGTTGGGTATCCAGACTCCGGTTATTACGTTTAGCCTTCAGGCTCCTATCAGTTTCGTTGAGTATCCAGACTCCGGTTATTACGTTGAGCATTCAGGCTCCGTTCAGTTTTGTTAGGTAACCAGACTCCGGTTATTACGTTGAGCGTTCAGGCTCCGGTCAGTTTCATTAAGCGTCCAGACTCCGGTTATTACGTTGAGCGTTCAGGCTCCGTTCAGTTTCGTTGGGCATCCAGACTCCGGTTATTACGTTGAGCGTTCTGCCTCCGGTCATTTTTGTTGAGTATTTAGACTCCGTTTATTACGTTGAGTGTTCAGGCTCCGGTCAGTTTCGTTGAGTATCCAGACTCCGGTTATTACGTTGAGCGTTCAGGCTCCGTTCAGTTTCGTTGGGTATCCAGACTCTGGTCATTACGTTGAGCGTTCAGGCTCCAGTCAGTTTCGTTGAGTATCCAGATTCTGGTAATACATTAAGCGTTCAGGCTCCAGTCAATTTCGTTGGGTATCCAGACTCCGGTCATTAGGTTGAGCGTTTAAGCTCCGGTCATTTTTGTCGGTCATTATGTTCAGCGTTCAGGCTCTAGTCAGTTTCGTTGAGTATCCAGACTCCGGTTATTACGTTGAGCGTTCAGGCTCCCATCAGTTTCGTTGGGTATCCAGGCTCCGGTTATTACATTTAGCGTTCAGGCTCCGGTCAGTTTCGTTAAGTATCCAGACTCTGGTTATTACGTTGTGCGTTCAAGCTCTGATCATTTTCGTTGGGTATCCAGACTCCGGTTATTATGTTGAGCATTCAGGCTCCGTTCAGTTTCGTTGGGTATCCAGACTCCGGTTATTACGTTGAGCGTTTAGGATCAGTTCATTTTCGTTGGGTATCCAGTCCCCGGTTATTACATTTTGCGTTTAGCCTCCGATCAGTTTCATTAAGTATCCAGACTTCGGTTATTATGTTGTGCGTTCAAGCTCTGATCATTTTCGTTAGGTATCCAGACTCCGGTTATTATGTTGAGCGTTCAGGCTCCGTTCAGTTTCGTTTGGTATCCAGACTCCGGTTATCATGTTGAGCATTCAGGCTCCGGTCAGTTTCGTTAAGCATCCAGACTCCGGTTATTACGTTGAGCGTTCAGGCTCTGGTAAGTTTCGTTGAGTATCCAGACTCCGGTTATTACGTTGAGCGTTCAGGCTCCGTTCAATTTCGTTGGGTATCCAGACTCTGGTTATTACGCTGAGCGTTCAGGCTCCGGTCAGTTTCGTTTTGTATCCAGACTCCGGTTATTACGTTGAGCGTTCAGGCTCCGTTCAGTTTCGTTGGGTATCTAGACTCCGGTTATTACGTTGAGTTTTGTGGCTCCGGTCATTTTTGTTGAGTATTCAGACTCCGGTTATTACGTTGAGCGTTCAGGCTCCGGTCAGTTTCGTTGAGTATCCAGACTCCGGTTATTAAGTTGAGCGTTCAGGCTCCGGTCATTTTCGTTGAGTATCCAAACTCTGGCTATTACGTTGAGCGTTCAGGCTCCAGTCAGTTTCGTTGAGTATCCAGATTCCAGTTATTACATTGAGCGTTCAGGCTCCAGTCAGTTTCGTTGGGTATCCAGACTCTGGTTATTACGTTGAGCGTTTAGGCTAGGGTCAGTTTCGTTGGGTATCCAGACTCCGGTTATTACGTTGAGCGTTTAGGCTAGGTCCAGTTCCGTTGGGTATCCAGAGTTCGGTTATTACGTTGAGCGTTCAGGCTCTGGTCAGTTTCGTTGGGTATCCAGACTCTGGTTATTACATTGAGCGTGCAGGCTCCGGTCATTTTCGTTGAGTATCTAGACTCCGGTCATTAGGTTGAGCGTTCACGCTCCGGTCATTTTTGTCGAGTATCTAGACTCCGGTCATTACGTTCAGCGTTCAGGCTCTAGTCAGTTTCGTTGAGTATCCAGACTCCGGTTATTACGTTGAGCGTTCAGGGTCCCATCAGTTTCGTTGGGTATCCAGGCTCCGGTTATTACATTTAGCGTTCAGGCTCCGGTCAGTTTCGTTAAGTATCCTGACTCTGGTTATTACGTTGTGCCTTCAAGCTCTGATCATTTTCGTTGGGTATCCAGACTCCGGTTATTATGTTGAGCGTTCAGGCTCCGTTCAGTTTCGTTGGGTATCCAGACTCCGGTTATTACGTTGAGCGTTCAGGCTCTGGTCATTTTCGTTGGGTATCCAGTCCCCGGTTATTACATTTAGCGTTCAGGCTCCGATCAGTTTCGTTAAGTATCCAGACTTCGGTTATTATGTTGTGCGTTCAAGTTCTGATCATTTTCGTTGGGTATCCAGACTCCGGTTATTATGTTGAGCGTTCAGGCTCCGTTCAGTTTCGTTGGGTATCCCGACTCCGGTTATTACATTGAGCGTTCAGGCTCTGGTCATTTTCGTTGAGTATCCAGACTCTGATTATTACGTTGAGCGTTTAGGCTCCGGTAAGTTTCGTTGAGTATCCAGACTCCGGTTATTACGTTGAGCGTTCAGGCTCCGTTCAGTTTCGTTGGGTATCCAGACTCTGGTTATTACGTTGAGCGTTCAGGCTCTGGTCAATTTCGTTGGGTATCCAGACTCCGGTTATTACGTTTAGCGTTCAGGCTCCTATCAGTTTCGTTGAGTATCCAGACTCCGGTTATTACGTTGAGCAGTCAGGCTCCGTTCAGTTTCGTTGGGTACCCAGACTCCGATTATTACGTTGAGCGTTCAAGCTCCGGTCAGTTTCGTTAAGCATCCAGACTCCGGTTATTACGTTGAGCGTTCAGGCTCCGTTCAGTTTTGTTGGGCATCCAGACTCCGGTTATTACGTTGAGCGTTCAGGCTCCGGTGATTTTCGTTGAGCATCCAGACACCGGTTATTACGTTGAGCATTCAGGCTACGGTCAATTTCGTTGAGTATCCAGACTCCGGTTATTACGTTGAGCATTCAGGCTCCGTTCAGTTTCGTTGGGTATCTAGACTCCGGTTATTACGTTGAGTTTTCTTGCTCCGGTCATTTTTGTTGAGTATTCAAACTCCGGTTATTACGTTGAGCGTTCAGGCTTCGGTCAGTTTCGTTGAGTATCCAGACTCCGGTTATTACCTTGAGCGTTCAGGCTCCGTTCAGTTTCGTTGGGTATCCAGACTCTGGTTATTACGTTGAGCGTTCAGGCTCCGGTCAGTTTCGTTGGGTATCCAGACTCCGGTTATTACGTTTAGCCTTCAGGCTCCTATCAGTTTCGTTGAGTATCCAGACTCCGGTTATTACGTTGAGCATTCAGGCTCCGTTAAGTTTTGTTAGGTAACCAGACTCCGGTTATTACGTTGAGCGTTCAGGCTCCGGTCAGTTTCATTAAGCGTCCAGACTTCGGTTATTACGTTGAGCGTTCAGGCTCCGTTCAGTTTCGTTGGGCATCCAGACTCCGGTTATTACGTTGAGCGTTCTGCCTCCGGTCATTTTTGTTGAGTATTTAGACTCCGTTTATTACGTTGAGTGTTCAGGCTCCGGTCAGTTTCGTTGAGTATCCAGACTCCGGTTATTACGTTGAGCGTTCAGGCTCCGTTCAGTTTCGTTGGGTATCCAGACTCTGGTCATTACGTTGAGCGTTCAGGCTCCAGTCAGTTTCGTTGAGTATCCAGATTCTGGTAATACATTAAGCGTTCAGGCTCCAGTCAATTTCGTTGGGTATCCAGACTCCGGTCATTAGGTTGAGCGTTCAAGCTCCGGTCATTTTTGTCGGTCATTACGTTCAGCGTTCAGGCTCTAGTCAGTTTCGTTGAGTATCCAGAGTCCGGTTATTACGTTGAGCGTTCAGGCTCCCATCAGTTTCGTTGGGTATCCAGGCTCCGGTTATTACATTTAGCGTTCAGGCTCCGGTCAGTTTCGTTAAGTATCCAGACTCTGGTTATTACGTTGTGCGTTCAAGCTCTGATCATTTTCGTTGGGTATCCAGACTCCGGTTATTATGTTGAGCGTTCAGGCTCCGTTCAGTTTCGTTGGGTATCCAGACTCCGGTTATTACGTTGAGTGTTTAGGATCAGTTCATTTTCGTTGGGTATCAAGTCCCCGGTTATTACATTTTGCGTTTAGCCTCCGATCAGTTTCATTAAGTATCCAGACTTCGGTTATTATGTTGTGCGTTCAAGCTCTGATCATTTTCGTTGGGTATCTAGACTCCGGTTATTATGTTGAGCGTTCAGGCTCCGTTCAGTTTCGTTGGGTATCCAGACTCCGGTTATCATGTTGAGCATTCAGGCTCCGGTCAGTTTCGTTAAGCATCCAGACTCCGGTTATTACGTTGAGCGTTCAGGCTCTGGTAAGTTTCGTTGAGTATCCAGACTCCGGTTATTACGTTCAGCGTTCAGGCTCCGTTCAATTTCGTTGGGTATCCAGACTCTGGTTATTACGCTGAGCGTTCAGGCTCCGGTCAGTTTCGTTTTGTATCCAGACTCCGGTTATTACGTTGAGCGTTCAGGCTCCGTTCAGTTTCGTTGGGTATCTAGACTCCGGTTATTACGTTGAGTTTTGTGGCTCCGGTCATTTTTGTTGAGTATTCAGACTCCGGTTATTACGTTGAGCGTTCAGGCTCCGGTCAGTTTCGTTGAGTATCCAGACTCCGGTTATTAAGTTGAGCGTTCAGGCTCCGGTCATTTTCGTTGAGTATCCAAACTCTGGCTATTACGTTGAGCGTTCAGGCTCCAGTCAGTTTCGTTGAGTATCCAGATTCCAGTTATTACATTAAGCGTTCAGGCTCCAGTCAGTTTCGTTGGGTATCCAGACTCTGGTTATTACGTTGAGCGTTTAGGCTAGGGTCAGTTTCGTTGGGTATCCAGACTCCGGTTATTACGTTGAGCGTTTAGGCTAGGTCCAGTTCCGTTGGGTATCCAGAGTTCGGTTATTACGTTGAGCGTTCAGGCTCTGGTCAGTTTCGTTGGGTATCCAGACTCTGGTTATTACATTGAGCGTGCAGGCTCCGGTCATTTTCGTTGAGTATCTAGACTCCGGTCATTAGGTTGAGCGTTCACGCTCCGGTCATTTTTGTCGAGTATCTAGACTCCGGTCATTACGTTCAGCGTTCAGGCTCTAGTCAGTTTCGTTGAGTATCCAGACTCCGGTTATTACGTTGAGCGTTCAGGGTCCCATCAGTTTCGTTGGGTATCCAGGCTCCGGTTATTACATTTAGCGTTCAGGCTCCGGTCAGTTTCGTTAAGTATCCTGACTCTGGTTATTACGTTGTGCCTTCAAGCTCTGATCATTTTCGTTGGGTATCCAGACTCCGGTTATTATGTTGAGCGTTCAGGCTCCGTTCAGTTTCGTTGGGTATCCAGACTCCGGTTATTACGTTGAGCGTTCAGGCTCTGGTCATTTTCGTTGGGTATCCAGTCCCCGGTTATTACATTTAGCGTTCAGGCTCCGATCAGTTTCGTTAAGTATCCAGACTTCGGTTATTATGTTGTGCGTTCAAGTTCTGATCATTTTCGTTGGGTATCCAGACTCCGGTTATTATGTTGAGCGTTCAGGCTCCGTTCAGTTTCGTTGGGTATCCCGACTCCGGTTATTACATTGAGCGTTCAGGCTCTGGTCATTTTCGTTGAGTATCCAGACTCTGATTATTACGTTGAGCGTTTAGGCTCCGGTAAGTTTCGTTGAGTATCCAGACTCCGGTTATTACGTTGAGCGTTCAGGCTCCGTTCAGTTTCGTTGGGTATCCAGACTCTGGTTATTACGTTGAGCGTTCAGGCTCCAGTCAGTTTCGTTGGGTATCCAGACTCCAGTTATTACGTTGAGCATTCAGGCTCTGTTCAGTTTCGTTGGGTATCCAGACTCCGATTATTACGTTGAGCATTCAGGCTCCGGTCAGTTTCGTTAAGCATCCAGACTCCGGTTATTACGTTGAGCGTTCAAGCTCCGTTCAGTTTCGTTGGGCATCCAGACTCCGGTTATTACGTTGAGCGTTCAGGCTCCGGTCATTTTCGTTGAGCATCCAGACTCCGGTTATTACGTTGAGCATTCAGGCTCCGGTCAGTTTCGTTGAGTATCCAGACTCTGGTTATTACGTTGAGCGTTCAGGCTCCGTTCAGTTTCGTTGGGTATCTAGACCCCGGTTATTACGTTGAGTTTTCTGGCTCCGGTCATTTTTGTTGAGTATTCAGACTCCGGTTATTACGTTGAGCATTCAGGCTCCGGTCAGTTTCGTTGTGTATCCAGACTCCGGTTATTACGTTGAGCGTTCAGGCTCTGCTCAGTTTCGTTGGGTATCCAGACTCTGGTTATTACGTTGAGCGTTCAGGCTCCTGTCAGTTTTGTTGGGTATCCAGACTCCGGTTATTACGTTTAGCGTTCAAGCTCCTATCAGTTTCGTTGAGTATCCAGACTCCGGTTATTACGTTGAGCATTCAGGCTCCGTTCAGTTTCGTTGGGTATCCAGACTCCGGTTATTTCGTTGAGCGTTAAGGCTCCGTTCAGTTTCGTTGGGCATCCAGACTCCGGTTATTACGATGAGCATTCAGGCTCCGGTCATTTTTGTTGAGCATCCAGACTCCGGTTATTACGTTGAGCATTCAGGCTCCGGTCAGTTTCGTTGACTATCCAGACTCCGGTCATTACATTGAGCGTTCAGGCTCCGTTCAGTTTCGTTGGGTATCTAGACTCCGGTTATTACGTTGAGTTTTCTGGCTCCGGTCATTTTTGTTGAGTATTCAGACTCCGGTTATTACGTTGAGCGTTCAGGCTCCGATCAGTTTCGTTGAGTATCCAGACTCCGGTAATTAAGTTGAGTGTTCAGGCTCCATTCAGTTTCGTTGGGTATCCAGACTCTGGTTATTACGTTGAGCGTTCAGGCTCTGTTCAGTTTCGTTGGGTATCCAGACTCCGATTATCACGTTGAGCGTTCAGGCTCCTATCAATTTCGTTGAGCATCCAGACATCGGTTATTACGTTGAGCATTCAGGCTCCGGTCAGTTTCGTTGGGCATCCAGACTCCGGTTATTACGTTGAGCGTTCAGGCTCCGGTCAGTTTCGTTAAGCATCCATACTCTGGTTATTACGTTGAGCGTTCAGGCTCCGTTCAGTTTCGTTGGGCATCCAGACTCCGATTATTACGATGAGCGTTCAGGCTCCAGTCATTTTCGTTGAGCATCCAGACTCCGGTTATTATGTTGAGCATTCAGGCTCCGGTCAGTTTCGTTGAGTATCCAGACTCCGGTTATTACGTTGAGCATTCAGGCTCCGTTCAGTTTCGTTGGGTATCTAGACTCCGGTTATTACGTTGAGTTTTCTGGCTCCGGTCATTTTTGTTGAGTATTCAGAATCCGGTTATTACGTTGAGCGTTCAGGCTCCGTTCAGTTTCGTTGGGTATCTAGACTCCGGTTATTACGTTGAGTTTTCAGGCTCCATTCAGTTTCGTTGGGTATCCAGACTCTGGTTATTACGCTGAGCGTTCAGGCTCCAGTCAGTTTCGTTGGGTATCCAGACTCCAGTTATTACGTTGAGCATTCAGGCTCTGTTCAGTTTCGTTGGGTATCCAGACTCCGGTTATTACGTTGAGCGTTCAGGCTCCGGTCAGTTTCGTTAAGCATCCAGACTCCGGTTATTACGTTGAGCATTCAAGCTCCGTTCAGTTTCGTTGGGCATCCAGACTCCGGTTATTACGTTGAGCGTTCAGGCTCCGGTCATTTTCGTTGAGCATCCAGACTCCGATTATTACGTTGAGCATTCAGGCTCCGGTCAGTTTCGTTAAGCATCCAGACTCCGGTTATTACGTTGAGCGTTCAAGCTCCGTTCAGTTTCGTTGGGCATCCAGACTCCGGTTATTACGTTGAGCGTTCAGGCTCCGGTCATTTTCGTTGAGCATCCAGACTCCGGTTATTACGTTGAGCATTCAGGCTCCGGTCAGTTTCGTTGAGTATCCAGACTCTGGTTATTACGTTGAGCGTTCAGGCTCCGTTCAGTTTCGTTGGGTATCTAGACCCCGGTTATTACGTTGAGTTTTCTGGCTCCGGTCATTTTTGTTGAGTATTCAGACTCCGGTTATTACGTTGAGCATTCAGGCTCCGGTCAGTTTCGTTGTGTATCCAGACTCCGGTTATTACGTTGAGCGTTCAGGCTCTGCTCAGTTTCGTTGGGTATCCAGACTCTGGTTATTACGTTGAGCGTTCAGGCTCCTGTCAGTTTTGTTGGGTATCCAGACTCCGGTTATTACGTTTAGCGTTCAAGCTCCTATCAGTTTCGTTGAGTATCCAGACTCCGGTTATTACGTTGAGCATTCAGGCTCCGTTCAGTTTCGTTGGGTATCCAGACTCCGGTTATTTCGTTGAGCGTTAAGGCTCCGTTCAGTTTCGTTGGGCATCCAGACTCCGGTTATTACGATGAGCATTCAGGCTCCGGTCATTTTTGTTGAGCATCCAGACTCCGGTTATTACGTTGAGCATTCAGGCTCCGGTCAGTTTCGTTGACTATCCAGACTCCGGTCATTACATTGAGCGTTCAGGCTCCGTTCAGTTTCGTTGGGTATCTAGACTCCGGTTATTACGTTGAGTTTTCTGGCTCCGGTCATTTTTGTTGAGTATTCAGACTCCGGTTATTACGTTGAGCGTTCAGGCTCCGATCAGTTTCGTTGAGTATCCAGACTCCGGTAATTAAGTTGAGTGTTCAGGCTCCATTCAGTTTCGTTGGGTATCCAGACTCTGGTTATTACGTTGAGCGTTCAGGCTCTGTTCAGTTTCGTTGGGTATCCAGACTCCGATTATCACGTTGAGCGTTCAGGCTCCTATCAATTTCGTTGAGCATCCAGACATCGGTTATTACGTTGAGCATTCAGGCTCCGGTCAGTTTCGTTGGGCATCCAGACTCCGGTTATTACGTTGAGCGTTCAGGCTCCGGTCAGTTTCGTTAAGCATCCATACTCTGGTTATTACGTTGAGCGTTCAGGCTCCGTTCAGTTTCGTTGGGCATCCAGACTCCGATTATTACGATGAGCGTTCAGGCTCCAGTCATTTTCGTTGAGCATCCAGACTCCGGTTATTATGTTGAGCATTCAGGCTCCGGTCAGTTTCGTTGAGTATCCAGACTCCGGTTATTACGTTGAGCATTCAGGCTCCGTTCAGTTTCGTTGGGTATCTAGACTCCGGTTATTACGTTGAGTTTTCTGGCTCCGGTCATTTTTGTTGAGTATTCAGAATCCGGTTATTACGTTGAGCGTTCAGGCTCCGTTCAGTTTCGTTGGGTATCTAGACTCCGGTTATTACGTTGAGTTTTCAGGCTCCATTCAGTTTCGTTGGGTATCCAGACTCTGGTTATTACGCTGAGCGTTCAGGCTCCAGTCAGTTTCGTTGGGTATCCAGACTCCAGTTATTACGTTGAGCATTCAGGCTCTGTTCAGTTTCGTTGGGTATCCAGACTCCGGTTATTACGTTGAGCGTTCAGGCTCCGGTCAGTTTCGTTAAGCATCCAGACTCCGGTTATTACGTTGAGCGTTCAAGCTCCGTTCAGTTTCGTTGGGCATCCAGACTCCGGTTATTACGTTGAGCGTTCAGGCTCCGGTCATTTTCGTTGAGCATCCAGACTCCGGTTATTACGTTGAGCATTCAGGCTCCGGTCAGTTTCGTTGAGTATCCAGACTCTGGTTATTACGTTGAGCGTTCAGGCTCCGTTCAGTTTCGTTGGGTATCTAGACCCCGGTTATTACGTTGAGTTTTCTGGCTCCGGTCATTTTTGTTGAGTATTCAGACTCCGGTTATTACGTTGAGCATTCAGGCTCCGGTCAGTTTCGTTGTGTATCCAGACTCCGGTTATTACGTTGAGCGTTCAGGCTCTGCTCAGTTTCGTTGGGTATCCAGACTCTGGTTATTACGTTGAGCGTTCAGGCTCCTGTCAGTTTTGTTGGGTATCCAGACTCCGGTTATTACGTTTAGCGTTCAAGCTCCTATCAGTTTCGTTGAGTATCCAGACTCCGGTTATTACGTTGAGCATTCAGGCTCCGTTCAGTTTCGTTGGGTATCCAGACTCCGGTTATTACGTTGAGCGTTAAGGCTCCGTTCAGTTTCGTTGGGCATCCAGACTCCGGTTATTACGATGAGCATTCAGGCTCCGGTCATTTTTGTTGAGCATCCAGACTCCGGTTATTACGTTGAGCATTCAGGCTCCGGTCAGTTTCGTTGACTATCCAGACTCCGGTCATTACATTGAGCGTTCAGGCTCCGTTCAGTTTCGTTGGGTATCTAGACTCCGGTTATTACGTTGAGTTTTCTGGCTCCGGTCATTTTTGTTGAGTATTCAGACTCCGGTTATTACGTTGAGCGTTCAGGCTCCGATCAGTTTCGTTGAGTATCCAGACTCCGGTTATTAAGTTGAGTGTTCAGGCTCCATTCAGTTTCGTTGGGTATCCAGACTCTGGTTATTACGTTGAGCGTTCAGGCTCTGTTCAGTTTCGTTGGGTATCCAGACTCCGATTATCACGTTGAGCGTTCAGTCTCCTATCAATTTTGTTGAGCATCCAGACATCGGTTATTACGTTGAGCATTCAGGCTCCGGTCAGTTTCGTTGGGCATCCAGACTCCGGTTATTACGTTGAGCGTTCAGGCTCCGGTCAGTTTCGTTAAGCATCCATACTCTGGTTATTACGTTGAGCGTTCAGGCTCCGTTCAGTTTCGTTGGGCATCCAGACTCCGATTATTACGATGAGCGTTCAGGCTCCAGTCATTTTCGTTGAGCATCCAGACTCCGGTTATTATGTTGAGCATTCAGGCTCCGGTCAGTTTCGTTGAGTATCCAGACTCCGGTTATTACGTTGAGCATTCAGGCTCCGTTCAGTTTCGTTGGGTATCTAGACTCCGGTTATTACGTTGAGTTTTCTGGCTCCGGTCATTTTTGTTGAGTATTCAGAATCCGGTTATTACGTTGAGCGTTCAGGCTCCGTTCAGTTTCGTTGGGTATCTAGACTCCGGTTATTACGTTGAGTTTTCTGGCTCCGGTCATTTTTGTTGAGTATTCAGAATCCGGTTATTACGTTGAGCGTTCAGGCTCCGGTCAGTTTCGTTGAGTATCCAAACTCCGGTTATTACGTTGAGCGTTCAGGCTCCGTTCAGTTTCGTTGGGTATCTAGACCCCGGTTATTACGTTGAGTTTTCTGGCTCCGGTCATTTTTGTTGAGTATTCAGACTCCGGTTATTACGTTGAGCGTTCAGGCTCCGGTCAGTTTCGTTGTGTATCCAGACTCCGGTTATTACGTTGAGCGTTCAGGCTCCGCTCAGTTTCGTTGGGTATCCAGACTCTGGTTATTACGTTGAGCGTTCAGGCTCCGGTCAGTTTCGTTGTGTATCCAGACTCCGGTTATTACGTTGAGCGTTCAGGCTCCGCTCAGTTTCGTTGGGTATCCAGACTCTGGTTATTACGTTGAGCGTTCAGGCTCCTGTCAGTTTTGTTGGGTATCCAGACTCCGGTTATTACATTTAACGTTCAAGCTCCTATCAGTTTCGTTGAGTATCCAGACTCCGGTTATTACGTTGAGCATTCAGGCTCCGTTCAGTTTCGTTGGGTATCCAGACTCCGGTTATTACGTTAAGCGTTAAGGCTCCGTTCAGTTTCGTTGGGCATCCAGACTCCGGTTATTACGATGAGCATTCAGGCTCCGGTCATTTTTGTTGAGCATCCAGACTCCGGTTATTACGTTGAGCATTCAGGCTCCGGTTCCAGACTCCGGTCATTACGTTGAGCGTTCAGGCTCCGTTCAGTTTCGTTGGGTATCTAGACTACGGTTATTACGTTGAGTTTTCTGGCTCCGGTCATTTTTGTTGAGTATTCAGACTCCGGTTATTACGTTGAGCGTTCAGGCTCCGATCAGTTTCGTTGAGTATCCAGACTCCGGTTATTAAGTTGAGCGTTTAGGCTCCATTCAGTTTCGTTGGGTATCCAGACTCTGGTTATTACGTTGAGCGTTCAGGCTCTGTTCAGTTTCGTTGGGTATCCAGACTCCGATTATCACGTTGAGCGTTCAGGCTCCTATCAGTTTCGTTGAGCATCCAGACATCGGTTATTACGTTGAGCATTCAGGCTCCGGTCAGTTTCGTTGGGCATCCAGACTCCGGTTATTACGTTGAGCGTTCAGGCTCCGGTCAGTTTCGTTAAGCATCCATACTCCGGTTATTACGTTGAGCGTTCAGGCTCCGTTCAGTTTCGTTGGCCATCCAGACTCTGATTATTACGATGAGCGTTCAGGCTCCAGTCATTTTCGTTGAGCATCCAGACTCCGGTTATTACGTTGAGCATTCAGGCTCCGGTCAGTTTCGTTGAGTATCCAGACTCCGGTTATTACGTTGAGCATTCAGGCTCCGTTCAGTTTCGTTGGGTATCTAGACTCCGGTTATTACGTTGAGTTTTCTGGCTCCGGTCATTTTTGTTGAGTATTCAGAATCCGGTTATTACGTTGAGCGTTCAGGCTCCGGTCAGTTTCGTTGAGTATCCAGACTCCGGTTATTAAGTTGAGCATTCAGGCTCCGGTCATTTTCGTTGAGTATCCAGACTCTGGTTATTACGTTGAGCGTTCTGGCTCCAGTCAGTTTCGTTGAGTATCCAGATTCCGGTTATTACATTAAGCGTTCAGAAGTTCTGATCATTTTCGTTGAGTATCCAGACTCCGGTCATTACGTTGAGCGTTCATGCTCCAGTCAGTTTCATTGAGTATCTAGACTCCGGTTATTACGTTGAGCATTCAGGCTCCGTTCAGTTTCGTTGGGTATCCAGACTTTTGTTATTACGTTTAGCGTTCAGGCTCCGGTCAGTTTTGTTGGGTATCCAAACTCCGGTTATTATGTTGAGCGTTCAGGCTCCGGTCAGTTTCATTGGGTATCCAGACTCCGGTTTTTTCATTGAGCGTTCAGGCTCCGTTCAGTTTCGTTGGGTATCTAGACTCCGGTTATTACGATGAGCGTTCAGGCTCTGGTAATTTTCGTTGAGTATCTAGACTCTGATTATTACGTTGAGCGTTCAGGCTCCGGTCAGTTTTCGTTGAGTATCCAGACTCTGGTCATTACGTTGAGCGTTCCGGCTTCGGTCATTTTCGTTGAGTATCCAGACTCCGATCATTATATTGAGCATTTAGGCTCCGTTCATTTTTATTGAGTATCCAGACTCCGATCATTAGGTTGAGCGTTCAGGATCCGGTCATTTTCGTTGAATATCATAACTCCGGTTATTACGTTGAGTGTTTAGGCTCCGGTCATTTTCTTTGAGTATCTAGACTCCGGTTATTACGTTGAGCGTTCAGGCTATGGTCAGTTGCGTTGAGTGTCCAGACTCCGGTTATTACGTTGAGCATTCAGGCTCCGGTAATTTTCGTTGAGTATCCAGACTCCGGTTATTACGTTGAGCCTTCAGGCTCCGGTCATTCTTGTTGAGTATCCAGACTCCGGTTATTACGTTGAGCGTTCAGGCTCCTGTCATTTTCGTTGAGTATCTAGACTCCGGTTATTAAGTTGAGCGTGCAGGCTCCGGTCATTTTCGTTGAGTATCCAGACTCTGGTCATTACGTTGAGCGTTCAAGCTCCGGTCATTTTTGTCGGTCATTATGTTGAGCGTTCAGGCTCCAGTCAGTTTCGTTTAGTATCCAGACTCCGGTTATTACATTGAGCGTTCAGGCTCCGATCAGTTTCGTTGGGTATCCAGACTCCGGTTATTACATATAGCGTTCAGGCTCCGGTCAGTTTCGTTGGGTATCCAGACTCCGGTTATTACGTTGAGCGTTCAGGCTCCGGTCAGTTTCGTTGGGTATCCAGACTCCGGTTATTATGTTGAGCGTTTAGGCTCCGGTCATTTTTGTTGAGTATCCAGACTCCGGTTATTACGTTGAGCGTTCAGGCTCCGGTCAGTTTCGTTGGGTATCCAGACTCGGGTTATTATGGTGAGCGTTCAGGCTTTGGTCATTTTTGTTGAGAATCCAGACTCCGGTTATTACGTTGAGCGTTCAGGCTCCGGTCATTTTTGTTAAGTATCCAGACTCCGGTTATTACATTGTGCGTTCAAGTTCTGATCATTTTCGTTGAGTATCCAGACTCAGGTTATTAAGTTGAGCGTTCATGCTCCAGTCAGTTTCGTTGAGTATCTAGACTTCGGTTATTATGTTGAGCATTCAGGCTCCGTTCAGTTTCGTTGGGTATCCAGACTCTGGTTATTACGTTGAGCGTTCAGGCTCCGGTCAGTTTCGTTGGGTATCCAAACTCCGGTTATTACGTTGAGCGTTCAGGCTCCGGTCAGTTTCATTGGGTATCCAGACTCCGGTTTTTACATTGAGCGTTCAGGCTCCGTTCAGGTTCGTTGGGTATCCAGACTCCGGTTATTACGATGAGCGTTCAGGCTCTGGTCATTTTTGTTGAGTATTCAGACTCCGGTTATTAGATTGAGCGTTCGGCTCCGATCAGTTTCGTTGGGTATCCAGACTCCGGTTATTACATTTAGCGTTCAAGCTCCGGTCAGTTTCGTATGGTATCCAGACTCCGGTTATTACGTTGAGCGTTCAGGCTCCGGTCAGTTTCGTTGGGTATCCAGACTCCGGTTATTATGGTGAGCGTTCAGGCTCTAATCATTTTTGTTGAGTATCCAGACTCCGGTTATTACGTTGAGTGTTCAGGCTCCGGTCAGTTTCGTTGGATATCCAGACTCCGGTTATTATGGTGAACGTTCAGGCTCCGGTCATTTTTGTTGAGTATCCACACTTCGGTTATTACGTTGAGCGTTCAGGCTCCGGTCATTTTTCTTAAGTATCCAGACTCCGGTTATTACGTTGTGCATTCAAGTTCTGATCATTTTCGTTGAGTATCCAGACTCCGGTCATTACGTTGAGCGTTCATGCTCTAGTCAGTTTCATTGAGTATCTAGACTCCGGTTATTGCGTTGAGCATTCAGGCTCCGTTCAGTTTCGTTGGGTATCCAAACTTTTGTTATTACGTTGAGCGTTCAGGCTCCGGTCAGTTTTGTTGGGTATCCAAACTCCGGTTATTATGTTGAGCGTTCAGGCTCCGGTCAGTTTCATTGGGTATCCAGACTCCGGTTTTTACATTGAGCGTTCAGGCTCCGTTCAGTTTCGTTGGGTATCCAGACTCCGGTTATTACGATGAGCGTTCAGGCTCTGGTAATTTTCGTTGAGTATCCAGACTCTGGTTATTACGTTGAGTGTTTAGGCTCCGGTCATTTTCTTTGAGTATCTAGACTCCGGTTATTACGTTGAGCGTTCAGGCTATGGTCAGTTGCGTTGAGTGTCCAGACTCCGGTTATTACGTTGAGCATTCAGGCTCCGGTAATTTTCGTTGAGTATCCAGACTCCGGTTATTACGTTGAGCCTTCAGGCTCCGGTCATTCTTGTTGAGTATCCAGACTCCGGTTATTACGTTGAGCGTTCAGGCTCCTGTCATTTTCGTTGAGTATCTAGACTCCGGTTATTAAGTTGAGCGTGCAGGCTCCGGTCATTTTCGTTGAGTATCCAGACTCTGGTCATTACGTTGAGCGTTCAAGCTCCGGTCATTTTTGTCGGTCATTATGTTGAGCGTTCAGGCTCCAGTCAGTTTCGTTTAGTATCCAGACTCCGGTTATTACATTGAGCGTTCAGGCTCCGATCAGTTTCGTTGGGTATCCAGACTCCGGTTATTACATATAGCGTTCAGGCTCCGGTCAGTTTCGTTGGGTATCCAGACTCCGGTTATTACGTTGAGCGTTCAGGCTCCGGTCAGTTTCGTTGGGTATCCAGACTCCGGTTATTATGTTGAGCGTTTAGGCTCCGGTCATTTTTGTTGAGTATCCAGACTCCGGTTATTACGTTGAGCGTTCAGGCTCCGGTCAGTTTCGTTGGGTATCCAGACTCGGGTTATTATGGTGAGCGTTCAGGCTTTGGTCATTTTTGTTGAGAATCCAGACTCCGGTTATTACGTTGAGCGTTCAGGCTCCGGTCATTTTTGTTAAGTATCCAGACTCCGGTTATTACATTGTGCGTTCAAGTTCTGATCATTTTCGTTGAGTATCCAGACTCAGGTTATTAAGTTGAGCGTTCATGCTCCAGTCAGTTTCGTTGAGTATCTAGACTTCGGTTATTATGTTGAGCATTCAGGCTCCGTTCAGTTTCGTTGGGTATCCAGACTCTGGTTATTACGTTGAGCGTTCAGGCTCCGGTCAGTTTCGTTGGGTATCCAAACTCCGGTTATTACGTTGAGCGTTCAGGCTCCGGTCAGTTTCATTGGGTATCCAGACTCCGGTTTTTACATTGAGCGTTCAGGCTCCGTTCAGGTTCGTTGGGTATCCAGACTCCGGTTATTACGATGAGCGTTCAGGCTCTGGTCATTTTTGTTGAGTATTCAGACTCCGGTTATTAGATTGAGCGTTCGGCTCCGATCAGTTTCGTTGGGTATCCAGACTCCGGTTATTACATTTAGCGTTCAAGCTCCGGTCAGTTTCGTATGGTATCCAGACTCCGGTTATTACGTTGAGCGTTCAGGCTCCGGTCAGTTTCGTTGGGTATCCAGACTCCGGTTATTATGGTGAGCGTTCAGGCTCTAATCATTTTTGTTGAGTATCCAGACTCCGGTTATTACGTTGAGTGTTCAGGCTCCGGTCAGTTTCGTTGGATATCCAGACTCCGGTTATTATGGTGAACGTTCAGGCTCCGGTCATTTTTGTTGAGTATCCACACTTCGGTTATTACGTTGAGCGTTCAGGCTCCGGTCATTTTTCTTAAGTATCCAGACTCCGGTTATTACGTTGTGCATTCAAGTTCTGATCATTTTCGTTGAGTATCCAGACTCCGGTCATTACGTTGAGCGTTCATGCTCTAGTCAGTTTCATTGAGTATCTAGACTCCGGTTATTGCGTTGAGCATTCAGGCTCCGTTCAGTTTCGTTGGGTATCCAAACTTTTGTTATTACGTTGAGCGTTCAGGCTCCGGTCAGTTTTGTTGGGTATCCAAACTCCGGTTATTATGTTGAGCGTTCAGGCTCCGGTCAGTTTCATTGGGTATCCAGACTCCGGTTTTTACATTGAGCGTTCAGGCTCCGTTCAGTTTCGTTGGGTATCCAGACTCCGGTTATTACGATGAGCGTTCAGGCTCTGGTAATTTTCGTTGAGTATCCAGACTCTGATTATTACGTTGAGCGTTCAGGCTCCGGTCAGTTTTCGTTGAGTATCTAGACTCTGGTCATTACGTTGAGTGTTCCGGCTTCGGTCATTTTCGTTGAGTATCCAGACTCCGATTATTATATTGAGCGTTTAGGCTCCGTTCATTTTTATTGAGTATCCAGACTCCGATCATTAGGTTGAGCGTTCAGGATCCGGTCATTTTCGTTGAGTATCATAACTCCGGTTATTACGTTGAGTGTTTAGGCTCTGGTCATTTTCTTTGAGTATCTAGACTCCGGTTATTACGTTGAGCGTTCAAGCTCCGGTCATTTGCGTTGAGTGTCCAGACTCCGGTTATTACGTTGAGCATTCAGGCTCCGGTAATTTTCGTTGAGTCTCCAGACTCCGGTTATTACGTTGAGCCTTCAGGCTCCGGTCATTCTTGTTGAGTATCCAGACTCCGGTTATTACGTTGAGCGTTCAGGCTCCTGTCATTTTCGTTGAGTATCTAGACTCCGGTTATTAAGTTGAGCGTGCAGGCTCCGGTCATCTTCGTTGAGTATCCAGACTCTGGTCATTACGTTGAGCGTTCAAGCTCCGGTCATTTTTGTCGGTCATTATGTTGAGCGTTCAGGCTCCAGTCAGTTTCGTTTAGTATCCAGACTCCGATTATTACATTGAGCGTTCAGGCTCCGATCAGTTTCGTTGGGTATCCAGACTCCGGTTATTACATTTAGCGTTCAGGCTCCGGTCAGTTTCGTTGGGTATCCAGACTCCGGTTATTACGTTAAGCGTTCAGGCTCCGGTCAGTTTCGTTGGGTATCCAGACTCCGGTTATTATGTTGAGCGTTTAGGCTCCGGTCATTTTTGTTGAGTATCTAGACTCCGGTTATTCCGTTGAGCGTTCAGGCTCCGGTCAGTTTCGTTGGGTATCCAGACTCGGGTTATTATGGTGAGCGTTCAGGCTTTGGTCATTTTTGTTGAGAATCCAGACTCCGGTTATTACGTTGAGCGTTCAGGCTCCGGTCATTTTTGTTAAGTATCCAGACTCCGGTTATTACATTGTGCGTTCAAGTTCTGATCATTTTCGTTGAGTATCCAGACTCAGGTTATTAAGTTGAGCGTTCATGCTCCAGTCAGTTTCGTTGAGTATCTAGTTATTATGTTGAGCGTTCAGGCTCCGTTCAGTTTCGTTGGGTATCCAGACTCTGGTTATTACGTTGAGCGTTCAGGCTCCGGTCAGTTTTGTTGGGTATCCAAACTCCGGTTATTACGTTGAGCGTTCAGGCTCCGGTCAGTTTCATTGGGTATCCAGACTCCGGTTTTTACATTGAGCGTTCAGACTCCGTTCAGGTTCGTTGGGTATCCAGACTCCGGTTATTACGATGAGCGTTCAGGCTCTGGTCATTTTTGTTGAGTATTCAGACTCTGATTATTACGTTGAGCGTTCAGGCTCCGGTCACTTTCGTTGAGTATCCAGACTCCGGTCATTATGTTGAGCGTTTAGGCTCCGGTCATTTTTATTGAGTATCCAGACTCCGGTCATTAGGTTGAGCGTTCAGGATCCGGTCATTTTCGTAGAGTATCATAACTCTGGTTATTATGTTGAGTGTTTAGGCTCCGGTCATTTTCGTTGAGTATCTAGACTTCGGTTATTACGTTGAGCGTTCAGGCTATGGTTAGTTGCGTTGAGTATCCAGACTCCGGTTATTACGTTGAGCATTCAGGCGCCAGTCATTTTCGTTGAGTATCCAGACTCCGGTTATTATGTTGAGCGTTCAGGCTCAGTCATTCTTGTTGAGTAGCCAGACTCCGGGTATTACGTTGAGCGCTCAGGCTCCTGTCATTTTCGTTTAATATCCAGACTCCGGTTATTACGTTGAGCGTGCAGGCTCCGGTCATTTTCGTTGAGTATCCAGACTCTGGTCATTACGTTGAGCGTTCAAGCTCCGGTCATTTTTGTCGGTCATTACGTTGAGCGTTCAGGCTCCAGTCAGTTTCGTTGAGTATCCAGACTCCGGTTATTAGATTGAGCGTTCAGGCTCCGATCAGTTTCGTTGGGTATCCAGACTCCGGTTATTACATTTAGCGTTCAAGCTCTGGACAGTTTCGTATGGTATCCAGACTCCGGTTATTACGTTGAGCGTTCAGGCTCCGGTCAGTTTCGTTGGGTATCCAGACTCCGGTTATTATGGTGAGCGTTCAGGCTCCGATCATTTTTGTTGAGTATCCAGACTCTGGTTATTACGTTGAGTGTTCAGGCTCCGGTCAGTTTCGTTGGATATCCAGACTCCGGTTATTATGGTGAACGTTCAGGCTCCGGTCATTTTTGTTGAGTATCCACACTCCGGTTATTACGTTGAGCGTTCAGGCTCCGGTCATTTTTCTTAAGTATCCAGACTCCGGTTATTACGTTGTGCATTCAAGTTCTGATAATTTTCGTTGAGTATCCAGACTCCGGTTATTACGTTGAGCGTTCATGCTCCAGTCAGTTTCATTGAGTATCTAGACTCCGGTTATTACGTTGAGCATTCAGGCTCCGTTCAGTTTCGTTGGGTATCTAAACTTTTGTTATTACGTTGAGCGTTCAGGCTCCGATCAGTTTCGTTGGGTATCCAGACTCCGGTTATTACATTTAGCGTTCAGGCTCCGGTCAGTTTCGTTGGGTATCCAGACTCCGGTTATTACGTTGAGCGTTCAGGCTCCGGTCAGTTTCGTTGGGTATCCAGACTCCGGTTATTATGTTAAGCGTTTAGGCTCCAGTCATTTTTGTTGAGTATCCAGACTCCGGTTATTACGTTGAGCGTTCAGGCTCCGGTCAGTTTCGTTGGGTATCCAGACTCCGGTTATTATGGTGAGCATTCAGGCTTTGGTCATTTTTGTTGAGAATCCAGACTCCGGTTATTACATTGAGCGTTCAGGCTCCGGTCATTTTTGTTAAGTATCCAGACTCCGGTTATTACATTGTGCGTTCAAGTTCTGATCATTTTCGTTGAGTATCCATACTCAGGTTATTAAGTTGAGCGTTCATGCTCCAGTCAGTTTCGTTGAGTATCTAGACTCCAGTTATTATGTTGAGCATTCAGGCTCCATTCAGTTTCGTTGGGTATCCAGATTCTGGTTATTACGTTGAGCGTTCAGGCTCCGGTCAGTTTCGTTGGGTATCCAAACTCCGGTTATTACATTGAGCGTTCAGGCTCCGGTCAGTTTCATTGGGTATCCAGACTCCGGTTTTTACATTGAGCGTTCAGGCTCTGTTCAGGTTCGTTGGGTATCCAGACTCCGGTTATTACGATGAGCGTTCAGGCTCTGGTCATTTTTGTTGAGTATTCAGACTCTGATTATTACGTTGAGCGTTCAGGCTCCGGTCATTTTCGTTGAGTATCCAGACTCCGGTCATTATGTTGAGCGTTTAGGCTCCGTTCATTTTTATTGAGTATCCAGACTCCGGTCATTAGGTTGAGCGTTCAGGATCTGGTCATTTTCGTTGAGTATCATAACTCCGGTTATTATGTTGAGTGTTTAGGCTCCGGTCATTTTCGTTGAGTATCTAGACTTCGGTTATTACGTTGAGCGTTCAGGCTATGGTTAGTTGCGTTGAGTATCCTGACTCCGGTTATTACGTTGAGCATTCAGGCGCCAGTCATTTTCGTTGAGTATCCAGACTCCGGTTATTATGTTGAGCGTTCAGGCTCCAGTCATTCTTGTTGAGTAGCCAGACTCCGGGTATTACGTTGAGCGTTCAGGCTCCTGTCATTTTCGTTTAATATCCAGACTCCGGTTATTACGTTGAGCGTGCAGGCTCCGGTCATTTTCGTTGAGTATCCAGACTCTGGTCATTACGTTGAGCGTTCAAGCTCCGGTCATTTTTGTCGGTCATTACGTTGAGCGTTCAGGCTCCAGTCAGTTTCGTTGAGTATCCAGACTCCGGTTATTAGATTGAGCGTTCAGGCTCCGATCAGTTTCGTTGGGTATCCAGACTCCGGTTATTACATTTAGCGTTCAAGCTCCAGTCAGTTTCGTATGGTATCCAGACTCCGGTTATTACGTTGAGCGTTCAGGCTCCGGTCAGTTTCGTTGGGTATCCAGACTCCGGTTATTATGGTGAGCGTTCAGGCTCCGATCATTTTTGTTGAGTATCCAGACTCTGGTTATTACGTTGAGTGTTCAGGCTCCGGTCAGTTTCGTTGGATATCCAGACTCCGGTTATTATGGTGAACGTTCAGGCTCCGGTCATTTTTGTTGAGTATCCACACTCCGGTTATTACGTTGAGCGTTCAGGCTCCAGTCATTTTTCTTAAGTATCCAGACTCCGGTTATTACGTTGTGCATTCAAGTTCTGATCATTTTCGTTGAGTATCCAGACTCCGGTTATTACGTTGAGCGTTCATGCTCCAGTCAGTTTCATTGAGTATCTAGACTCCGGTTATTACGTTGAGCATTCAGTCTCCATTCAGTTTCGTTGGGTATCTAGACTTTTGTTATTACGTTGAGCGTTCAGGCTCCGGTCAGTTTTGTTGGGTATCCAAACTCCGGTTATTATGTTGAGCGTTCAGGCTCCGGTCAGTTTCATTGGGTATCCAGACTCCGGTCTTTACATTGAGCGTTCAGGCTCCGTTCAGTTTCGTTGGGTATCCAGACTCCGGTTATTACGATGAGCGTTCAGGCTCTGGTAATTTTCGTTGAGTATCCAGACTCTGATTATTACGTTGAGCGTTCAGGCTCCGGTCAGTTTTCGTTGAGTATCCAGACTCTGGTCATTACGTTGAGCGTTCCGGCTTCGGTCATTTTCGTTGAGTATCCAGACTCCGATCATTATATTGAGCGTTTAGGCTCCGTTCATTTTTATTGAGTATCCAGACTCCGATCATTAGGTTGAGCGTTCAGGATCCGGTCATTTTCGTTGAGTATCAGAACTCCGGTTATTACGTTGAGTGTTTAGGCTCCGGTCATTTTCTTTGAGTATCTAGACTCCGGTTATTACGTTGAGCGTTCAGGCTATGGTCAGTTGCGTTGAGTGTCCAGACTCCGGTTATTATGTTGAGCATTAAGGCTCCGGTAATTTTCGTTGAGTATCCAGACTCCGGTTATTACGTTGAGCCTTCAGGCTCCGGTCATTCTTGTTGAGTATCCAGACTTCGGTTATTACGTTGAGCGTTCAGGCTCCTGTCATTTTCGTTGAGTATCTAGACTCCGGTAATTAAGTTGAGCGTGCAGGCTCCGGTCATTTTCGTTGAGTATCCAGACTCTGGTCATTACGTTGAGCGTTCAAGCTCCAGTCATTTTTGTCGGTCATTATGTTGAGCGTTCAGGCTCCAGTCAGTTTCGTTGAGTATCCAGACTCCGGTTATTACATTGAGCGTTCAGGCTCCGATCAGTTTCGTTGGGTATCCAGACTCCGGTTATTACATTTAGCGTTCAGGCTCCGGTCAGTTTCGTTGGGTATCCAGACTCCGGTTATTACGTTGAGCGTTCAGGCTCCGGTCAGTTTCGTTGGGTATCCAGACTCCGGTTATTATGTTGAGCGTTTAGGCTCCGGTCATTTTTGTTGAGTATCTAGACTCCGGTTATTACGTTGAGCGTTCAGGCTCCGGTCAGTTTCGTTGGGTATCCAGACTCGGGTTATTATGGTGAGCGTTCAGGCTTTGGTCATTTTTGTTGAGAATCCAGACTCCGGTTATTACATTGAGCGTTCAGGCTCCGGTCATTTTTGTTAAGTATCCAGACTCCGGTTATTACATTGTGCGTTCAAGTTCTGATCATTTTCGTTGAGTATCCAGACTCAGGTTATTAAGTTGAGCGTTCATGCTCCAGTCAGTTTCGTTGAGTATCTAGACTCCGGTTATTATGTTGAGCATTTAGGCTCCGTTCAGTTTCGTTGGGTATCCAGACTCTGGTTATTACGTTGAGCGTTCAGGCTCCGGTCAGTTTCGTTGGGTATCCAAACTCCGGTTATTACGTTGAGCGTTCAGGCTCCGGTCAGTTTCATTGGGTATCCAGACTCCGGTTTTTACATTGAGCGTTCAGGCTCCGTTCAGGTTCGTTGGGTATCTAGACTCCGGTTATTACGATGAGCGTTCAGGCTCTAGTCATTTTTGTTGAGTATTCAGACTCTGATTGTTACGTTGAGCGTTCAGGCTCCGGTCATTTTCGTTGAGTATCCAGACTCCGGTCATTATGTTGAGCGTTTAGGCTTCCGTCATTTTTATTGAGTATCCAGACTCCGGTCATTAGGTTGAGCGTTCAGGATCCGGTCATTTTCGTTGAGTATCATAACTCCGGTTATTATGTTCAGTGTTTAGGCTCCGGTCATTTTCGTTGAGTATCTAGACTTTGGTTATTACGTTGAGCGTTCAGGCTATGGTTAGTTGCGTTGAGTGTCCAGACTCCGGTTATTACGTTGAGCATTCAGGCGCCAGTCATTTTCGTTGAGTATCCAGACTCCGGTTATTACATTGAGCGTTCAGGCTCCAGTCATTCTTGTTGAGTATCCAGACTCCGGTTATTACGTTGAGCGTTCAGGCTCCTGTCATTTTCGTTGAGTATCTAGACTCCGATTATTAAGTTGAGCGTGCAGGCTCCGGTCATTTTCGTTGAGTATCCAGGCTCTGGTCATTACGTTGAGCGTTCAAGCTCCGGTCATTTTTGTCGGTCATTACGTTGAGCGTTCAGGCTCCAGTCAGTTTTGTTGAGTATCCAGACTCCGGTTATTAGATTGAGCGTTCAGGCTCCGATCAGTTTCGTTGGGTATCCAGACTCCGGTTATTACATTTAGCATTCAAGCTCCAGTCAGTTTCGTTGGGTATCCAGACTCCGGTTATTACGTTGAGCGTTCAGGCTCCGGTCAGTTTCGTTGGGTATCCAGACTCCGGTTATTATGGTGAGCGTTCTGGCTCCGATCATTTTTGTTGAGTATCCAGACTTCGATTATTACGTTGAGTGTTCAGGCTCCGGTCAGTTTCGTTGGGTATCCAGACTCGGGTTATTATGGTGAGCGTTCAGGCTCCGGTCATTTTTGTTGAGAATCCAGACTCCGGTTATTACGTTGAGCATTCAGGCTCTGGTCAGGTTCGTTTAGTATCCAGACTCTGATTATTACGTTGAGCGTTCAGGCTCCGGTCAGTTTTCGTTGAGTATCCAGACTCTGGTCATTACGTTGAGCGTTCCGGCTTCGGTCATTTTCGTTGAGTATCCAGACTCCGGTCATTATATTGAGCATTTAGGCTCCGGTCATTTTTATTGAGTATCCAGACTCCGATCATTAGGTTGAGCGTTCAGGATCCGGTCATTTTCGTTGAGTATCATAACTCCGGTTATTACGTTGAGTGTTTAGGCTCCGGTCATTTTCTTTGAGTATCTAGACTCCGGTTATTACGTTGAGCGTTCAGGCTATGGTCAGTTGCGTTGAGTGTCCAGACTCCGTTTATTACGTTGAGCATTCAGGCTCCGGTAATTTTCGTTGAGTATCCAGACTCCGGTTATTTCGTTGAGCCTTCAGGCTCCGGTCATTCTTGTTGAGTATCCAGACTCCGGTTATTACGTTGAGCGTTCAGGCTCCTGTCATTTTCGTTGAGTATCTAGACTCCGGTTATTAAGTTGAGCGTGCAGGCTCCGGTCATTTTCGTTGAGTATCCAGACTCTGGTCATTACGTTGAGCGTTCAGGATCCGATCAGTTTCGTTGGGTATCCAGACTCCGGTCATTTTTGTCGGTCATTATGTTGAACGTTCAGGCTCCAGTCAGTTTCGTTGAGTATCCAGACTCCGGTTATTACATTGAGCGTTCAGGATCCGATCAGTTTCGTTGGGTATCCAGACTCCGGTTATTACATTTAGCGTTCAGGCTCCGGTCAGTTTCGTTGGGTATCCAGACTCCGGTTATTACGTTGAGCGTTCAGGCTCCGGTCAGTTTCGTTGGGTATCCAGACTCCGGTTATTATGTTGAGCGTTTAGGCTCCGGTCATTTTTGTTGAGTATCCAGACTCCGGTTATTACGTTGAGCATTCAGGCTCCGGTCAGTTTCGTTGGGTATCCAGACTCGGGTTATTATGGTGAGCGTTAAGGCTTTGGTCATTTTTGTTGAGAATCCAGACTCCGGTTATTACGTTGAGCGTTCAGGCTCCGGTCATTTTTGTTAAGTATCCAGACTCCGGTTATTACATTGTGCGTTCAAGTTCTGATCATTTTCGTTGAGTATCCAGACTCAGGTTATTAAGTTGAGCGTTCATGCTCCAGTCAGATTCGTTGAGTATCTAGACTCCGGTTATTATGTTGAGCATTCAGGCTCCGTTCAGTTTCGTTGGGTATCCAGACTCTGGTTATTACGTTGAGCGTTCAGGCTCCGGTCAGTTTCGTTGGGTATCCAAACTCCGGTTATTACGTTGAGCGTTCAGGCTCCGGTCAGTTTCATTGGGTATCCAGACTCCGGTTTTTACATTGAGCATTCAGGCTCCGTTCAGGTTCGTTGGGTATCCAGACTCCGGTTATTACGATGAGCGTTCAGGCTCTAGTCATTTTTGTTGAGTATTCAGACTCTGATTATTACGTTGAGCGTTCAGGCTCCGGTCATTTTCGTTGAGTATCCAGACTCCGGTCATTATGTTGAGCGTTTAGGCTCCGGTCATTTTTATTGAGTATCCAGACTCCGGTCATTAGGTTGAGCGTTCAGGATCCGGTCATTTTCGTTGAGTATCATAACTCCGGTTATTATGTTGAGTGCTTAGGCTCCGGTCATTTTCGTTGAGTATCTAGACTTCGGTTATTACGTTGAGCGTTCAGGCTATGGTTAGTTGCGTTGAGTGTCCAGACTCCGGTTATTACGTTGAGCGTTCAGGCTCCGGTCAGTTTCATTGGGTATCCAGACTCCGGTTTTTACATTGAGCGTTCAGGCTCCGGTCATTCTTGTTGAGTATCCAGACTCCGGGTATTACGTTGAGCGTTCAGGCTCCTGTCATTTTCGTTTAATATCCAGACTCCGGTTATTACGTTGAGCGTGCAGGCTCCGGTCATTTTCGTTGAGTATCCAGACTCTGGTCATTACGTTGAGCGTTCAAGCTCCGGTCATTTTTGTCGGTCATTACGTTGAGCGTTCAGGCTCCAGTCAGTTTCGTTGAGTATCCAGACTTCGGTTATTAGATTGAGCGTTCAGGCTCCGATCAGTTTCGTTGGGTATCCAGACTCCGGTTATTACATTTAGCGTTCAAGCTCCGGTCAGTTTCGTTGGGTATCCAGACTCCGGTTATTACGTTGAGCGTTCAGGCTCCGGTCAGTTTCGTTGGGTATCCAGACTCCGGTTATTATGGTGAGCGTTCTGGCTCCGATCATTTTTGTTGAGTATCCAGACTCCGGTTATTACGTTGAGTGTTCAGGCTCCGGTCAGTTTCGTTGGGTATCCAGACTCGGGTTATTATGGAGAGCGTTCAGGCTCCGATCATTTTTGTTGAGAATCCAGACTCCGGTTATTACGTTGAGCGTTCAGGCTCCGGTAAGTTTCATTGGGTATCCAGACTCCGGTTATTATGGTGCGCGTTCAGGCTCCAGTCATTTTTGTTGACTATCCAGACTCCGGTTATTACATTGAGCGTTCAGGCTCCGGTCAGTTTCGTTGGGTATCCAGACTCGGGTTATTATGGTGAGCGTTCAGGCTCTGGTCATTTTTGTTGAGAATCCAGACTCCGGTTATTACGTTGAGCGTTCAGGCTCTGGTCAGGTTCGTTGAGTATCCAGACTCTGATTATTACGTTGAGCGTTCAGGCTCCGGTCAGTTTTCGTTGAGTATCCAGACTCTGGTCATTACGTTGAGCGTTCCGGCTTCGGTCATTTTTGTTGAGTATCTAGGCTCCGGTTATTATGTTGAGCATTCAGGCTCCGTTCAGTTTCGTTGGGTATCCAGACTCTGGTTATTACGTTGAGCGTTCAGGCTCCGGTTAGTTTCGTTGGGTATCCAAACTCCGGTTATTACGTTGAGCGTTCAGGCTCCGGTCAGTTTCATTGGGTATCCAGACTCCGGTTTTTACATTGAGCATTCAGGCTCCGTTCAGGTTCGTTGGGTATCCAGACTCCGGTTATTACGATGAGCGTTCAGGCTCTAGTCATTTTTGTTGAGTATTCAGACTCTGATTATTACGTTGAGCGTTCAGGCTCCGGTCATTTTCGTTGAGTATCCAGACTCCGGTCATTATGTTGAGCGTTTAGGCTCCGGTCATTTTTATTGAGTATCCAGACTCCGGTCATTAGGTTGAGCGTTCAGGATCCGGTCATTTTCGTTGAGTATCATAACTCCGGTTATTACGTTGAGTGTTTAGGCTCCGGTCATTTTCTTTGAGTATCTAGACTCCGGTTATTACGTTGAGCGTTCAGGCTATGGTCAGTTGCGTTGAGTGTCCAGACTCCGGTTATTACGTTGAGCATTCAGGCTCCGGTAATTTTCGTTGAGTATCCAGACTCCGGTTATTACGTTGAGCCTTCAGGCTCCGGTCATTCTTGTTGAGTATCCAGACTCCGGTTATTACGTTGAGCGTTCAGGCTCCTGTCATTTTCGTTGAGTATCTAGACTCCGGTTATTAAGTTGAGCGTGCAGGCTCCGGTCATTTTCGTTGAGTATCCAAACTCTGGTCATTACGTTGAGCGTTCAAGCTCCGGTCATTTTTGTCGGTCATTATGTTGAGCGTTCAGGCTCCAGTCAGTTTCGTTGAGTATCCAGACTCCGGTTATTTAATTGAGCGTTCAGGATCCGATCAGTTTCGTTAGGTATCCAGACTCCGGTTATTACATTTAGCGTTCAGGCTCCGGTCAATTTTGTTGGGTATCCAGACTCCGGTTATTACGTTGAGCGTTCAGGCTCCGGTCAGTTTCGTTGGGTATCCAGACTCCAGTTATTATGTTGAGCGTTTAGGCTCCGGTCATTTTTGTTGAGTATCCAGACTCCGGTTATTACGTTGAGCGTTCAGGCTCCGGTCAGTTTCGTTGGGTATCCAGACTCGGGTTATTATGGTGAGCGTTAAGGCTTTGGTCATTTTTGTTAAGAATCCAGACTCCGGTTATTACGTTGAGCGTTCAGGCTCCGGTCATTTTTGTTATGTATCCAGACTCCGGTTATTACATTGTGCGTTCAAGTTGTGATCATTTTCGTTGAGTATCCAGACTCAGGTTATTAAGTTGAGCGTTCATGCTCCAGTCAGTTTCGTTGAGTATCTATACTCCGGTTATTATGTTGAGCATTCAGGCTACGTTCAGTTTCGTTGGGTATCCAGACTCTGGTTATTATGTTGAGTGTTCAGGCTCCGGTCAGTTTCGTTGGGTATCCAAACTCCGGTTATTACGTTGAGCGTTCAGGCTCCGGTCAGTTTCATTGGGTATCCAGACTCCGGTTTTTACATTGAGCGTTCAGGCTCCGTTCAGGTTCGTTGGGTATCCAGACTCCGGTTATTACGATGAGCGTTCAGGCTCTGGTCATTTTTGTTGAGTATTCAGACTCTGATTATTACGTTGAGCGTTCAGGCTCCGGTCATTTTCGTTGAGTATCCAGACTCCGGTCATTATGTTGAGCGTTTAGGCTCCGGTCATTTTCGTTGAGTATCCAGACTCCGGTCATTAGGTTGAGCGTTCAGGCTATGGTTAGTTGTGTTGAGTGTCCAGACTACGGTTATTACATTGAGCATTCAGGCGCCAGTCATTTTCGTTGAGTATCCAGACTCCGGTTATTACATTGAGCGTTCAGGCTCCAGTCATTCTTGTTGAGTATCCAGACTCCGGGTATTACGTTGAGCGTTCAGGCTCCTGTCATTTTCGTTTAATATCCAGACTCCGGTTATTACGTTGAGCGTGCAGGCTCTGGTCATTTTCGTTGAGTATCCAGACTCTGCTCATTACGTTGAGCGTTCAAGCTCCAGTCATTTTTGTCGGTCATTACGTTGAGCGTTCAGGCTCCAGTCAGTTCCGTTGAGTATCCAGACTCCGGTTATTAGATTAAGCGTTCAGGCTCCGATAAGTTTCGTTGGGTATCCAGACTCCGGTTATTACATTTAGCGTTCAAGCTCCGGTCAGTTTCGTTGGGTATCCAGACTCCGGTTATTTCGTTGAGCGTTCAGGCTCCAGTCAGTTTCGTTGGGTATCCAGACTCCGGTTATTATGGTGAGCGTTCTGGCTCCGATCATTTTTGTTGAGTATCCAGACTCCGGTTATTACGTTGAGTGTTCAGGCTCCGGTCAGTTTCGTTGGGTATCCAGACTCGGGTTATTATGGTGAGCGTTCAGGCTCCGGTCATTTTTGTTGAGAATCCAGACTCCGGTTATTACGTTGAGCGTTCAGGCTCCGGTCAGTTTCGTTGGGTATCCAGACTCCGGTTATTATGGTGAGCGTTCAGGCTCCGGTCATTTTTGTTGGGTATCCAGACTCCGGTTTTTACATTGAGCGTTCAGGCTCCGTTCAGGTTCGTTGGGTATCCAGACTCCGGTTATTACGATGAGCGTTCAGGCTCGGGTCATTTTTGTTGAGTATTCAGACTCTGATTATTACGTTGAGCATTCAGGCTCCGGTCATTTTCGTTGAGTATCCAGACTCCGGTCATTATGTTGAGCATTTAGGCTCCGGTAATTTTCGTTGAGTATCCAGACTCCGGTCATTAGGTTGAGCGTTCAGGCTATGGTTAGTTGCGTTGAGTGTCCAGACTACGGTTATTACGTTGAGCATTCAGGCGCCAGTCATTTTCGTTGAGTATCCAGACTCCGGTTATTACATTGAGCGTTCAGGCTCCAGTCATTCTTGTTGAGTATCCAGACTCCGGGTATTACGTTGAGCGTTCAGGCTCCTGTCATTTTCGTTTAATATCCAGACTCCGGTTATTACGTTAAGCGTGCAGGCTCTGGTCATTTTCGTTGAGTATCCAGACTCTGGTCATTACGTTGAGCGTTCAAGCTCCAGTCATTTTTGTCGGTCATTACGTTGAGCGTTCAGGCTCCAGTCAGTTCCGTTGAGTATCCAGACTCCGGTTATTAGATTAAGCGTTCAGGCTCCGATCAGTTTCGTTGGGTATCCAGACTCCGGTTATTACATTTAGCGTTCAAGCTCCGGTCAATTTCGTTGGGTATCCAGACTCCGGTTATTTCGTTGAGCGTTCAGGCTCCAGTCAGTTTCGTTGGGTATCCAGACTCCGGTTATTATGGTGAGCGTTCTGGCTCCGATCATTTTTGTTGAGTATCCAGACTCCGGTTATTACGTTGAGTGTTCAGGCTCCGGTCAGTTTCGTTGGGTATCCAGACTCGGGTTATTATGGTGAGCGTTCAGGCTCCGGTCATTTTTGTTGAGAATCCTGACTCCGGTTATTACGTTGAGCGTTCAGGCTCCGGTCAGTTTCGTTGGGTATCTAGACTCCGGTTATTATGGTGAGCGTTCAGGCTCCGGTCATTTTTGTTGAGTATCCAGACTCTGGTTATTACGTTGAGCGTTCAGGCTCCGGTCACTGTCGTTGGGTATCCAGACTCGGGTTATTATGGTGAGCGTTCAGGCTCTGGTCATTTTTGTTGAGAATCCAGACTCCGGTTATTACGTTGAGCGTTCAGGCTCTGGTCATTTTTGTTAAGTATCCAGACTCCGGTTATTAGATTGTGCGTTCAAGTTCTGATCATTTTCGTTGAGTATCCAGACTCCGATTATTAAGTTGAGCGTTCATGTTCCAGTCAGTTTCGTTGAGTATCTAGACTTCGGTTATTATGTTGAGCATTCAGGCTCCGTTTAGGTTCGTTGGGTATCCAGACTCTGGTTATTACGTTGAGCGTTCAGGCTCCGGTCAGTTTCGTTGGGTATCCAAACTCCGGTTATTACGTTGAGCGTTCAGGCTCCGGTCAGTTTCATTGGGTATCCAGACTCCGGTTTTTACATTGAGCGTTCAGGCTCCGTTCAGTTTCGTTGGGTATCCAGACTCCGGTTATTACGATGAGCGTTCAGGCTCTGGTCATTTTTGTTGAGTATCCAGACTCTGATTATTACGTTGAGCGTTCAGGCTCCGGTCATTTTCGTTGAGTATACAGACTCCAGTCATTATGTTGAGCGTTTAGGCTCCGGTCATTTTTATTGAGTATCCAGGCTCCGGTCATTAGGTTGAGCGTTCAGGATCCGGTTATTACGTTGAGCATTCAGGCGCCAGTCATTTTCGTTGAGTATCCAGACTCCGGTTATTACGTTGAGCGTTCAGGCTCCAGTCATTCTTGTTGAGTATCCAGACTCCGGGTATTACGTTGAGCGTTCAGGCTCCTGTCATTTTCGTTTAATATCCAGACTCCGGTTATTACGTTGAGCGTGCAGGCTCCGGTCATTTTCGTTGAGTATCCAGACTCTGGTCATTACGTTGAGCGTTCAAGCTCCGGTCATTTTTGTCGGTCATTACGTTGAGCGTTCAGGCTCCAGTCAGTTTCGTTGAGTATCCAGACTCCGGTTATTAGATTGAGCGTTCAGGCTCCGATCAGTTTCGTTGGGTATCCAGACTCCGGTTATTACATTTAGCGTTCAAGCTCCAGTCAGTTTCGTTGGGTATCCAGAATCCGGTTATTACGTTAAGCGTTCAGGCTCCGGTCAGTTTCGTTGGGTATCCAGACTCCGGTTATTATGGTGAGCGTTCTGGCTCCGATCATTTTTGTTGAGTATCCAGACTCCGGTTATTACGTTGAGTGTTCAGGCTCCGGTCAGTTTCGTTGGGTATCCAGACTCGGGTTATTATGGTGAGCGTTCAGGCTCCGGTCATTTTTGTTGAGAATCCAGACTCCGGTTATTACGTTGAGCGTTCAGGCTCCGGTCAGTTTCGTTGGGTATCTAGACTCCGGTTATTATGGTGAGCGTTCAGGCTCCGGTCATTTTTGTTGAGTATCCAGACTCTGGTTATTACGTTGAGCGTTCAGGCTCCGGTCACTGTCGTTGGGTATCCAGACTCGGGTTATTATGGTGAGCGTTCAGGCTCTGGTCATTTTTGTTGAGAATCCAGACTCCGGTTATTACGTTGAGCGTTCAGGCTCTGGTCATTTTTGTTAAGTATCCAGACTCCGGTTATTAGATTGTGCGTTCAAGTTCTGATCATTTTCGTTGAGTATCCAGACTCCGATTATTAAGTTGAGCGTTCATGTTCCAGTCAGTTTCGTTGAGTATCTAGACTTCGGTTATTATGTTGAGCATTCAGGCTCCGTTTAGGTTCGTTGGGTATCCAGACTCTGGTTATTACGTTGAGCGTTCAGGCTCCGGTCAGTTTCGTTGGGTATCCAAACTCCGGTTATTACGTTGAGCGTTCAGGCTCCGGTCAGTTTCATTGGGTATCCAGACTCCGGTTTTTACATTGAGCGTTCAGGCTCCGTTCAGTTTCGTTGGGTATCCAGACTCCGGTTATTACGATGAGCGTTCAGGCTCTGGTCATTTTTGTTGAGTATCCAGACTCTGATTATTACGTTGAGCGTTCAGGCTCCGGTCATTTTCGTTGAGTATACAGACTCCAGTCATTATGTTGAGCGTTTAGGCTCCGGTCATTTTTATTGAGTATCCAGGCTCCGGTCATTAGGTTGAGCGTTCAGGATCCGGTTATTACGTTGAGCATTCAGGCGCCAGTCATTTTCGTTGAGTATCCAGACTCCGGTTATTACGTTGAGCGTTCAGGCTCCAGTCATTCTTGTTGAGTATCCAGACTCCGGGTATTACGTTGAGCGTTCAGGCTCCTGTCATTTTCGTTTAATATCCAGACTCCGGTTATTACGTTGAGCGTGCAGGCTCCGGTCATTTTCGTTGAGTATCCAGACTCTGGTCATTACGTTGAGCGTTCAAGCTCCGGTCATTTTTGTCGGTCATTACGTTGAGCGTTCAGGCTCCAGTCAGTTTCGTTGAGTATCCAGACTCCGGTTATTAGATTGAGCGTTCAGGCTCCGATCAGTTTCGTTGGGTATCCAGACTCCGGTTATTACATTTAGCGTTCAAGCTCCAGTCAGTTTCGTTGGGTATCCAGAATCCGGTTATTACGTTAAGCGTTCAGGCTCCGGTCAGTTTCGTTGGGTATCCAGACTCCGGTTATTATGGTGAGCGTTCTGGCTCCGATCATTTTTGTTGAGTATCCAGACTCCGGTTATTACGTTGAGTGTTCAGGCTCCGGTCAGTTTCGTTGGGTATCCAGACTCGGGTTATTATGGTGAGCGTTCAGGCTCCGGTCATTTTTGTTGAGAATCCAGACTCCGGTTATTACGTTGAGCGTTCAGGCTCCGGTCAGTTTCGTTGGGTATCTAGACTCCGGTTATTATGGTGAGCGTTCAGGCTCCGGTCATTTTTGTTGAGTATCCAGACTCTGGTTATTACGTTGAGCGTTCAGGCTCCGGTCACTGTCGTTGGGTATCCAGACTCGGGTTATTATGGTGAGCGTTCAGGCTCTGGTCATTTTTGTTGAGAATCCAGACTCCGGTTATTACGTTGAGCGTTCAGGCTCTGGTCATTTTTGTTAAGTATCAAGACTCCGGTTATTAGATTGTGCGTTCAAGTTCTGATCATTTTCGTTGAGTATCCAGACTCCGATTATTAAGTTGAGCGTTCATGTTCCAGTCAGTTTCGTTGAGTATCTAGACTTCGGTTATTATGTTGAGCATTCAGGCTCCGTTCAGGTTCGTTGGGTATCCAGACTCTGGTTATTACGTTGAGCGTTCAGGCTCCGGTCAGTTTCGTTGGGTATCCAAACTCCGGTTATTACGTTGAGCGTTCAGGCTCCGGTCAGTTTCATTGGGTATCCAGACTCCGGTTTTTACATTGAGCGTTCAGGCTCCGTTCAGTTTCGTTGGGTATCCAGACTCCGGTTATTACGATGAGCGTTCAGGCTCTGGTCATTTTTGTTGAGTATCCAGACTCTGATTATTACGTTGAGCGTTCAGGCTCCGGTCATTTTCGTTGAGTATACAGACTCCAGTCATTATGTTGAGCGTTTAGGCTCCGGTCATTTTTACTGAGTATCCAGGCTCCGGTCATTAGGTTGAGCGTTCAGGATCCGGTTATTACGTTGAGCATTCAGGCGCCAGTCATTTTCGTTGAGTATCCAGACTCCGGTTATTACGTTGAGCGTTCAGGCTCCAGTCATTCTTGTTGAGTATCCAGACTCCGGGTATTACGTTGAGCGTTCAGGCTCCTGTCATTTTCGTTTAATATCCAGACTCCGGTTATTACGTTGAGCGTGCAGGCTCCGGTCATTTTCGTTGAGTATCCAGACTCTGGTCATTACGTTGAGCGTTCAAGCTCCGGTCATTTTTGTCGGTCATTACATTGAGCGTTCAGGCTCCAGTCAGTTTCGTTGAGTATCCAGACTCCGGTTATTAGATTGAGCGTTCAGGCTCCGATCAGTTTCGTTGGGTATCCAGACTCCGGTTATTACATTTAGCGTTCAAGCTCCAGTCAGTTTCGTTGGGTATCCAGAATCCGGTTATTACGTTAAGCGTTCAGGCTCCGGTCAGTTTCGTTGGGTATCCAGACTCCGGTTATTATGGTGAGCGTTCTGGCTCCGATCATTTTTGTTGAGTATCCAGACTCCGGTTATTACGTTGAGTGTTCAGGCTCCGGTCAGTTTCGTTGGGTATCCAGACTCGGGTTATTATGGTGAGCGTTCAGGCTCCGGTCATTTTTGTTGAGAATCCAGACTCCGGTTATTACGTTGAGCGTTCAGGCTCCGGTCAGTTTCGTTGGGTATCCAGACTCCGGTTATTATGGTGAGCGTTCAGGCTCCGGTCATTTTTGTTGAGTATCCAGACTCCAGTTATTACCTTGAGCGTTCAGGCTCAGGTCAGTTTCGTTGGGTATCCAGACTCGGGTTATTATGGTGAGCGTTCAGGCTTCGGTCATTTTTGTTGAGAATCCAAACTCCGGTTATTACATTGAGCGTTCAGGCTCTGGTCATTTTTGTTAAGTATCCAGACTCCGATTATTACATTGTGCGTTCAAGTTCTGATCATTTTCGTTGAGTATCCAGACTCCGATTATTAAGTTGACCGTTCATGTTCCAGTCAGTTTCGTTGAGTATCTAGACTTCGGTTATTATGTTGAGCATTCAGGCTCCGTTCAGGTTCGTTGGGTATCCAGACTCTGGTTATTACGTTGAGCGTTCAGGCTCCGGTCAGTTTCGTTGGGTATCCAAACTCCGGTTATTACGTTGACCGTTCAGGCTCCGGTCAGTTTCATTGGGTATCCAGACTCCGGTTTTTACATTGAGCGTGCAGGCTCCGTTCAGTTTCGTTGGGTATCCAGACTCCGGTTATTACGATGAGCGTTCAGGCTCTGGTCATTTTTGTTGAGTATCCAGACTCTGATTATTACGTTGAGCGTTCAGGCTCCGGTCATTTTCGTTGAGTATCCAGACTCCGGTCATTATGTTGAGCGTTTAGGCTCCGGTCATTTTTATTGAGTATCCAGACTCCGGTCATTAGGTTGAGCGTTCAGGATCCGGTCTTTTTCGTTGAGTATCATAACTCCGGTTATTATGTTGAGTGTTTAGGCTCCGGTCAATTTCGTTGAGTATCTAGACTTCGGTTATTACGTTGAGCGTTCAGGCTATGGTTAGTTGCGTTGAGTGTCCAGACTCCGGTTATTACGTTGAGCATTCAGGCGCCAGTCATTTTCGTTGAGTATCCAGACTCCGGTTATTACGTTGAGCGTTCAGGCTCCAATCGTTCTTGTTGAGTATCCAGACTCCGGGTATTACGTTGAGCGTTCAGGCTCCTGTCATTTTCGTTTAATATCCAGACTCCGGTTATTACGTTGAGCGTGCAGGCTCCGGTCATTTTCATTGAGTATCCAGACTCTGGTCATTACGTTGAGCGTTCAAGCTCCGGTCATTTTTGTCGGTCATTACATTGAGCATTCAGGCTCCAGTCAGTTTCGTTGAGTATCCAGACTCCGGTTATTAGATTGAGCGTTCAGGCTCCGATCAGTTTCGTTGGGTATCCAGACTCCGGTTATTACATTTAGCGTTCAACCTCCGGTCAGTTTCGTTGGGTATCCAGACTCCGGTTATCACGTTGAGCGTTCAGGCTCCGGTCAGTTTCGTTGGGTATCCAGACTCCGGTTATTATGGTGAGCGTTCAGGCTCCGATCATTTTTGTTGAGTATCCAGACTCCTGTTATTACGTTGAGTGTTCAGGCTCCGGTCAGTTTCGTTGGGTATCCAGACTCGGGTTATTATGGTGAGCGTTCAGGCTCCGGTCATTTTTGTTGAGAATCCAGACTACGGTTATTACGTTGAGCATTCAGGCTCCGGTCAGTTTCGTTGGGTATCCAGACTCTGGTTATTATGGTGAGCGTTCAGGCTTCAGTCATTTTTGTTGAGTATCCAGACTCCGGTTATTACGTTGAGCGTTCAGGCTCCGGTCAGTTTCGTTGGGTATCCAGACTCGGGTTATTATGGTAAGCGTTCAGGCTCTGGTCATTTTTGTTGAGAATCCCGACTCCGGTTATTACGTTGAGCATTCAAGCTCCGGTCATTTTTGTTAAGTATCCAGACTCTGGTTATTACGTTGTGCGTTCAAGTTCTGATCATTTTCGTTAGGTATCCAGACTCCGGTTATTAAGTTGAGCGTTCATGTTCCTGTCAGTTTCGTTGAGTATCTAGACTCCGGTTATTATGTTGAGCATTCAGGCTCCGTTCAGTTTCGTCGGGTATCCAGACTCTGGTTATTACATTGAGCGTTCAGGCTCCGGTCAGTTTCGTTGGGTATCCAAACTCCGGTTATTACGTTGAGCGTTCAGGCTCCGGTCAGTTTCATTGGGTATCCAGACTCCGGTTATTACGTTGAGCGTTCAGGCTCCGGTCATTTTCGTTGAGTATCCAGACTCCGTTCATTATGTTGAGCGTTTAGGCTCCAGTCATTTTTATTGAGTATCCAGACTCCGGTCATTAGGTTGAGCGTTCAGGATCCGGTCATTTTCGTTGAGTATCATAACTCCAGTTATTATGTTGAGTGTTTAGGCTCCGGTCATTTTCGTTGAGTATCTAGACTTTGGTTATTACGTTGAGCGTTCAGGCTATGGTTAGATGCGTTGAGTGTCCAGACTCCGGTTATTACGTTGAGCATTCAGGCTCCAGTCATTTTCGTTGAGTATCCAGACTCTGGTTATTACGTTGAGCGTTCAGGCTCCAGTCATTCTTGTTGAGTATCCAGACTCCGGGTATTACGTTGAGCGTTCAGGCTCCTGTCATTTTCGTTTAATATCCAGACTCCGGTTATTATGTTGAGCGTGCAGGCTCCGGTCATTTTCGTTGAGTATCCAGACTCTGGTCATTACGTTGAGCGTTCAAGCTCCGGTAATTTTTGTCGGTCATTACGTTGAGCGTTCAGGCTCCAGTCAGTTTCGTTGAGTATCCAGACTCCGGTTATTAGATTGAGCGTTCAGGCTCCGATCAGTTTCGTTGGGTATCCAGACTCCGGTTATTATGGTGAGCGTTCAGGCTCCGGTCATTTTTGTTGAGTATCCAGACTCCGGTTATTACGTTGAGCGTTCAGGCTCCGGTCAGTTTCGTTGGGTATCCAGACTCGGGTTATTATGGTAAGCGTTCAGGCTCCAGTCATTTTTGTTGAGAATCCAGACTCCGGTTATTACGTTGAGCATTCAGGCTCCGGTCATTTTTGTTAAGTATCCAGACTCCGGTTATTACGTTGAGCGTTCAGGCTCCGGTCATTTTCGTTGAGTATCCAGACTCCGTTCATTATGTTGAGCGTTTAGGCTCCAGTCATTTTTATTGAGTATCCAGACTCCGGTCATTAGGTTGAGCGTTCAGGATCCGGTCATTTTCGTTGAGTATCATAACTCCAGTTATTATGTTGAGTGTTTAGGCTCCGGTCATTTTCGTTGAGTATCTAGACTTCGGTTATTACGTTGAGCGTTCAGGCTATGGTTAGATGCGTTGAGTGTCCAGACTCTGGTTATTACGTTGAGCATTCAGGCTCCAGTCATTTTCGTTGAGTATCCAGACTCTGGTTATTACGTTGAGCGTTCAGGCTCCAGTCATTCTTGTTGAGTATCCAGACTCCGGGTATTACGTTGAGCGTTCAGGCTCCTGTCATTTTCGTTTAATATCCAGACTCCGGTTATTATGTTGAGCGTGCAGGCTCCGGTCATTTTCGTTGAGTATCCAGACTCTGGTCATTACGTTGAGCGTTCAAGCTCCGGTAATTTTTGTCGGTCATTACGTTGAGCGTTCAGGCTCCAGTCAGTTTCATTGAGTATCCAGACTCCGGTTATTAGATTGAGCGTTCAGGCTCCGATCAGTTTCGTTGGGTATCCAGACTCCGGTTATTATGGTGAGCGTTCAGGCTCCGGTCATTTTTGTTGAGTATCCAGACTCCGGTTATTACGTTGAGCGTTCAGGCTCCGGTCAGTTTCGTTGGGTATCCAGACTCGGGTTATTATGGTAAGCGTTCAGGCTCCAGTCATTTTTGTTGAGAATCCAGACTCCGGTTATTATGTTGAGCATTCAGGCTCCGGTCATTTTTGTTAAGTATCCAGACTCCGGTTATTACGTTGTGCGTTCAAGTTCTGATCATTTTCGTTAGGTATCCAGACTCCGGTTATTAAGTTGAGCGTTCATGTTCCTGTCAGTTTCGTTGAGTATCTAGACTCCGGTTATTATGTTGAGCATTCAGGCTCCGTTCAGTTTCGTTGGGTATCCAGACTCTGGTTATTACGTTGAGCGTTCAGGCTCCGGTCAGTTTCGTTGGGTATCCAAACTCCGGTTATTACGTTGAGCGTTCAGGCTCCGGTCAGTTTCATTGGGTATCCAGACTCCGGTTTTTACATTGAGCGTTCAGGCTCCGTTCAGTTTCGTTGGGTATCCAGACTCCGGTTATTACGATGAGCGTTCAGGCTCTGGTCATTTTTGTTGAGTATCCAGACTCTGATTATTACGTTGAGCGTTCAGGCTCCGGTCATTTTCGTTGAGTATCCAGACTCCGGTCATTATGTTGAGCGTTTAGGCTCCGGTCATTTTTATTGAGTATCCAGACTCCGGTCATTAGGTTGAGCGTTCAGGATCCGGTCTTTTTCGTTGAGTATCATAACTCCGGTTATTATGTTGAGTGTTTAAGCTCCGGTCATTTTCATTGAGTATCTAGACTTCGGTTATTACGTTGAGCGTTCAGGCTATGGTTAGATGCGTTAAGTGTCCAGACTCCGGTTATTACGTTGAGCATTCAGGCTCCAGTAATTTTCGTTGAGTATCCAGACTCTGGTTATTACGTTGAGCGTTCAGGCTCCAGTCATTCTTGTTGAGTATCCAGACTCCGGGTATTACGTTGAGCGTTCAGGCTCCTGTCATTTTCGTTTAATATCCAGACTCCGGTTATTACGTTGAGCGTGCAGGCTCCGGTCATTTTCGTTGAGTATCCAGACTCTGGTCATTACGTTGAGCGTTCAAGCTCCGGTAATTTTTGTCGGTCATTACGTTGAGCGTTCAGGCTCCAGTCAGTTTCGTTGAGTATCCAGACTCCGGTTATTAGATTGAGCGTTCAGGCTCCGATCAGTTTCGTTGGGTATCCAGACTCCGGTTATTATGGTGAGCGTTCAGGCTCCGGTCATTTTTGTTGAGTATCCAGACTCCGGTTATTACGTTGAGCGTTCAGGCTCCGGTCAGTTTCGTTGGGTATCCAGACTCGGGTTATTATGGTGAGCGTTCAGGCTTCGGTCATTTTTGTTGAGAATCCAGACTCCGGTTATTACGTTGAGCGTTCAGGCTCTGGTCATTTTTGTTAAGTATCCAGACTCCGGTTATTACATTGTACGTTCAAGTTCTGATCATTTTCGTTGAGTATCCAGACTCCGATTATTAAGTTGAGCGTTCATGTTCCAGTCAGTTTCGTTGAGTATCTAGACTTCGGTTATTATGTTGAGCATTCAGGCTCCGTTCAGGTTCGTTGGGTATCCAGACTCTGGTTATTACGTTGAGCGTTCAGGCTCCGGTAAGTTTCGTTGGGTATCCAAACTCCGGTTATTACGTTGAGCGTTCAGGCTCCGGTCAGTTTCATTGGGTATCCAGACTCCGGTTTTTACATTGAGCGTTCAGGCTCCGTTCAGTTTCGTTGGGTATCCAGACTCCGGTTATTACGATGAGCGTTCAGGCTCTGGTCATTTTTGTTGAGTATCCAGACTCTGATTATTACGTTGAGCGTTCAGGCTCCGGTCATTTTCGTTGAGTATACAGACTCCAGTCATTATGTTGAGCGTTTAGGCTCCGGTCATTTTTATTGAGTATCCAGGCTCCGGTCATTAGGTTGAGCGTTCAGGATCCGGTTATTACGTTGAGCATTCAGGCGCCAGTCATTTTCGTTGAGTATCCAGACTCCGGTTATTACGTTGAGCGTTCAGGCTCCAGTCATTCTTGTTGAGTATCCAGACTCCGGGTATTACGTTGAGCGTTCAGGCTCCTGTCATTTTCGTTTAATATCCAGACTCCGGTTATTACGTTGAGCGTGCAGGCTCCGGTCATTTTCGTTGAGTATCCAGACTCTGGTCATTACGTTGAGCGTTCAAGCTCCGGTCATTTTTGTCGGTCATTACGTTGAGCGTTCAGGCTCCAGTCAGTTTCGTTGAGTATCCAGACTCCGGTTATTAGATTGAGCGTTCAGGCTCCGATCAGTTTCGTTGGGTATCCAGACACCGGTTATTACATTTAGCGTTCAAGCTCCGGTCAGTTTCGTTGGGTATCCAGAATCCGGTTATTACGTTGAGCGTTCAGGCTCCGGTCAGTTTCGTTGGGTATCCAGACTTCGGTTATTATGGTGAGCGTTCAGGCTCCGATCAATTTTGTTGAGTATCCAGACTCCGGTTATTACGTTGAGTGTTCAGGCTCCGGTCAGTTTCATTGGGTATCCAGACTCGGGTTATTATGGTGAGCGTTTAGGCTCCGGTCATTTTTGTTGAGAATCCAGACTCCGGTTATTACGTTGAGCGTTCAGGCTCCGGTCAGTTTCGTTGGGTATCTAGACTCCGGTTATTATGGTGAGCGTTCAGGCTTCGGTCATTTTTGTTGAGTATCCAGACTCTGGTTATTACGTTGAGCGTTCAGGCTCCGGTCAGTTTCGTTGGGTATCCAGACTCGGGTTATTATGGTAAGCGTTCAGGCTCCGGTTATTTTTGTTGAGAATCCAGACTCCGGTTATTACGTTGAGCATTCAGGCTCCGGTCATTTTTGTTAAGTATCCAGACTCCGGTTATTACGTTGTGCGTTCAAGTTCTGATCATTTTCGTTAGGTATCCAGACTCCGGTTATTAAGTTGAGCGTTCATGTTCCTGTCAGTTTCGTTGAGTATCTAGACTCCGGTTATTATGTTGAGCATTCAGGCTCCGTTCAGTTTCGTTGGGTATCCAGACTCTGGTTATTACGTTGAGCGTTCAAGCTCCAGTCAGTTTTGTTGGGTATCCAAACTCCGGTTATTACGTTGAGCGTTCAGGCTCCGGTCAGTTTCATTGGGTATCCAGACTCCGGTTTTTACATTGAGCGTTCAGGTTCCGTTCAATTTTGTTGGGTATCCAGACTCCGGTTATTACGATGAGCGTTCAGGCTCTGGTCATTTTTGTTGAGTATCCAGACTCTGATTATTACGTTGAGCGTTCAGGCTCCGGTCATTTTCGTTGAGTATCCAGACTCCGGTCATTATGTTGAGCGTTTAGGCTCCGGTCATTTTTATTGAGTATCCAGACTCCGGTCATTAGGTTGAGCGTTCAGGATCCGTTCATTTTCGTTGAGTATTATAACTCCGGTTATTATGTTGAGTGTTTAGGCTCCGGTCATTTTCGTTGAGTATCTAGACTTCGGTTATTACGTTGAGCGTTCAGGCTATGGTTAGTTGCGTTGAGTGTCCAGACTCCGGTTATTACGTTGAGCATTCAGGCGCCAGTCATTTTCGTTGAGTATCCAGACTCCGGTTATTACATTGAGCGTTCAGGCTCCAGTCATTCTTGTTGAGTATCCAGACTCCGGGTATTACGTTGAGCGTTTAGGCTCCTGTCATTTTTGTTTAATATCCAGACTCCGGTTATTACGTTGAGCGTGCAGGCTCCAGTCATTTTCGTTGAGTATCCAGACTCTGGTCATTACGTTGAGCGTTCAAGCTCCGGTCATTTTTGTCGGTCATTACGTTGAGCGTTCAGGCTCCAGTCAGTTTCGTTGAGTATCCAGACTCCGGTTATTAGATTGAGCGTTCAGGCTCCGATCAGTTTCGTTGGGTATCCAGACTCCGGTTATTACATTTAGCGTTCAAGCTCCAGTCAGTTTCGTTGGGTATCCAGACTCCGGTTATTACGTTAAGCGTTCAGGCTCCGGTCAGTTTCGTTGGGTATCCAGACTCCGGTTATTATGGTGAGCGTTCTGGCTCCGATCATTTTTGTTGAGTATCCAGACTCCGGTTATTACGTTGAGTGTTCAGGCTCCGGTCAGTTTCGTTGGGTATCCAGACTCGGGTTATTATGGTGAGCGTTCAGGCTCCGGTCATTTTTGTTGAGAATCCAGACTCCGGTTATTACGTTGAGCGTTCAGGCTCCGGTCAGTTTCGTTGGGTATCCAGACTCCGGTTATTATGGTGAGCGTTCAGGCTCCGGTCATTTTTGTTGAGTATCCAGACTCCGGTTATTACCTTGAGCGTTCAGGCTCAGGTCAGTTTCGTTGGGTATCCAGACTCGGGTTATTATGGTGAGCGTTCAGGCTTCGGTCATTTTTGTTGAGAATCCAAACTCCGGTTATTACATTGAGCGTTCAGGCTCTGGTCATTTTTGTTAAGTATCCAGACTCCGATTATTACATTGTGCGTTCAAGTTCTGATCATTTTTGTTGAGTATCCAGACTCCGATTATTAAGTTGACCGTTCATGTTCCAGTCAGTTTCGTTGAGTATCTAGACTTCGGTTATTATGTTGAGCATTCAGGCTCCGTTCAGGTTCGTTGGGTATCCAGACTCTGGTTATTACGTTGAGCGTTCAGGCTCCGGTCAGTTTCGTTGGGTATCCAAACTCCGGTTATTACGTTGACCGTTCAGGCTCCGGTCAGTTTCATTGGGTATCCAGACTCCGGTTTTTACATTGAGCGTGCAGGCTCCTTTCAGTTTCGTTGGGTATCCAGACTCCGGTTATTACGATGAGCGTTCAGGCTCTGGTCATTTTTGTTGAGTATCCAGACTCTGATTATTACGTTGAGCGTTCAGGCTCCGGTCATTTTCGTTGAGTATCCAGACTCCGGTCATTATGTTGAGCGTTTAGGCTCCGGTCATTTTTATTGAGTATCCAGACTCCGGTCATTAGGTTGAGCGTTCAGGATCCGGTCTTTTTCTTTGAGTATCATAACTCCGGTTATTATGTTGAGTGTTTAGGCTCCGGTCAATTTCGTTGAGTATCTAGACTTCGGTTATTACGTTGAGCGTTCAGGCTATGGTTAGATGCGTTGAGTGTCCAGACTCCGGTTATTACGTTGAGCATTCAGGCTCCAGTAATTTTCGTTGAGTATCCAGACTCTGGTTATTACGTTGAGCGTTCAGGCTCCAGTCATTCTTGTTGAGTATCCAGACTCCGGGTATTACGTTGAGCGTTCAGGCTCCTGTCATTTTCGTTTAATATCCAGACTCCGGTTATTACGTTGAGCGTGCAGGCTCCGGTCATTTTCGTTGAGTATCCAGACTCTGGTCATTACGTTGAGCGTTCAAGCTCCGGTAATTTTTGTCGGTCATTACGTTGAGCGTTCAGGCTCCAGTCAGTTTCGTTGAGTATCCAGACTCCGGTTATTAGATTGAGCGTTCAGGCTCCGATCAGTTTCGTTGGGTATCCAGACTCCGGTTATTATGGTGAGCGTTCAGGCTCCGGTCATTTTTGTTGAGTATCCAGACTCCGGTTATTACGTTGAGCGTTCAGGCTCCGGTCAGTTTCGTTGGGTATCCAGACTCGGGTTATTATGGTGAGCGTTCAGGCTTCGGTCATTTTTGTTGAGAATCCAGACTCCGGTTATTACGTTGAGCGTTCAGGCTCTGGTCATTTTTGTTAAGTATCCAGACTCCGGTTATTACATTGTACGTTCAAGTTCTGATCATTTTCGTTGAGTATCCAGACTCCGATTATTAAGTTGAGCGTTCATGTTCCAGTCAGTTTCGTTGAGTATCTAGACTTCGGTTATTATGTTGAGCATTCAGGCTCCGTTCAGGTTCGTTGGGTATCCAGACTCTGGTTATTACGTTGAGCGTTCAGGCTCCGGTAAGTTTCGTTGGGTATCCAAACTCCGGTTATTACGTTGAGCGTTCAGGCTCCGGTCAGTTTCATTGGGTATCCAGACTCCGGTTTTTACATTGAGCGTTCAGGCTCCGTTCAGTTTCGTTGGGTATCCAGACTCCGGTTATTACGATGAGCGTTCAGGCTCTGGTCATTTTTGTTGAGTATCCAGACTCTGATTATTACGTTGAGCGTTCAGGCTCCGGTCATTTTCGTTGAGTATACAGACTCCAGTCATTATGTTGAGCGTTTAGGCTCCGGTCATTTTTATTGAGTATCCAGGCTCCGGTCATTAGGTTGAGCGTTCAGGATCCGGTTATTACGTTGAGCATTCAGGCGCCAGTCATTTTCGTTGAGTATCCAGACTCCGGTTATTACGTTGAGCGTTCAGGCTCCAGTCATTCTTGTTGAGTATCCAGACTCCGGGTATTACGTTGAGCGTTCAGGCTCCTGTCATTTTCGTTTAATATCCAGACTCCGGTTATTACGTTGAGCGTGCAGGCTCCGGTCATTTTCGTTGAGTATCCAGACTCTGGTCATTACGTTGAGCGTTCAAGCTCCGGTCATTTTTGTCGGTCATTACGTTGAGCGTTCAGGCTCCAGTCAGTTTCGTTGAGTATCCAGACTCCGGTTATTAGATTGAGCGTTCAGGCTCCGATCAGTTTCGTTGGGTATCCAGACACCGGTTATTACATTTAGCGTTCAAGCTCCGGTCAGTTTCGTTGGGTATCCAGAATCCGGTTATTACGTTGAGCGTTCAGGCTCCGGTCAGTTTCGTTGGGTATCCAGACTTCGGTTATTATGGTGAGCGTTCAGGCTCCGATCAATTTTGTTGAGTATCCAGACTCCGGTTATTACGTTGAGTGTTCAGGCTCCGGTCAGTTTCATTGGGTATCCAGACTCGGGTTATTATGGTGAGCGTTTAGGCTCCGGTCATTTTTGTTGAGAATCCAGACTCCGGTTATTACGTTGAGCGTTCAGGCTCCGGTCAGTTTCGTTGGGTATCTAGACTCCGGTTATTATGGTGAGCGTTCAGGCTTCGGTCATTTTTGTTGAGTATCCAGACTCTGGTTATTACGTTGAGCGTTCAGGCTCCGGTCAGTTTCGTTGGGTATCCAGACTCGGGTTATTATGGTAAGCGTTCAGGCTCCGGTCATTTTTGTTGAGAATCCAGACTCCGGTTATTATGTTGAGCATTCAGGCTCCGGTCATTTTTGTTAAGTATCCAGACTCCGGTTATTACGTTGTGCGTTCAAGTTCTGATCATTTTCGTTAGGTATCCAGACTCCGGTTATTAAGTTGAGCGTTCATGTTCCTGTCAGTTTCGTTGAGTATCTAGACTCCGGTTATTATGTTGAGCATTCAGGCTCCGTTCAGTTTCGTTGGGTATCCAGACTCTGGTTATTACGTTGAGCGTTCAAGCTCCAGTCAGTTTTGTTGGGTATCCAAACTCCGGTTATTACGTTGAGCGTTCAGGCTCCGGTCAGTTTCATTGGGTATCCAGACTCCGGTTTTTACATTGAGCGTTCAGGTTCCGTTCAATTTTGTTGGGTATCCAGACTCCGGTTATTACGATGAGCGTTCAGGCTCTGGTCATTTTTGTTGAGTATCCAGACTCTGATTATTACGTTGAGCGTTCAGGCTCCGGTCATTTTCGTTGAGTATCCAGACTCCGGTCATTATGTTGAGCGTTTAGGCTCCGGTCATTTTTATTGAGTATCCAGACTCCGGTCATTAGGTTGAGCGTTCAGGATCCGTTCATTTTCGTTGAGTATTATAACTCCGGTTATTATGTTGAGTGTTTAGGCTCCGGTCATTTTCGTTGAGTATCTAGACTTCGGTTATTACGTTGAGCGTTCAGGCTATGGTTAGTTGCGTTGAGTGTCCAGACTCCGGTTATTACGTTGAGCATTCAGGCGCCAGTCATTTTCGTTGAGTATCCAGACTCCGGTTATTACATTGAGCGTTCAGGCTCCAGTCATTCTTGTTGAGTATCCAGACTCCGGGTATTACGTTGAGCGTTTAGGCTCCTGTCATTTTTGTTTAATATCCAGACTCCGGTTATTACGTTGAGCGTGCAGGCTCCAGTCATTTTCGTTGAGTATCCAGACTCTGGTCATTACGTTGAGCGTTCAAGCTCCGGTCATTTTTGTCGGTCATTACGTTGAGCGTTCAGGCTCCAGTCAGTTTCGTTGAGTATCCAGACTCCGGTTATTAGATTGAGCGTTCAGGCTCCGATCAGTTTCGTTGGGTATCCAGACTCCGGTTATTACATTTAGCGTTCAAGCTCCAGTCAGTTTCGTTGGGTATCCAGACTCCGGTTATTACGTTAAGCGTTCAGGCTCCGGTCAGTTTCGTTGGGTATCCAGACTCCGGTTATTATGGTGAGCGTTCTGGCTCCGATCATTTTTGTTGAGTATCCAGACTCCGGTTATTACGTTGAGTGTTCAGGCTCCGGTCAGTTTCGTTGGGTATCCAGACTCGGGTTATTATGGTGAGCGTTCAGGCTCCGGTCATTTTTGTTGAGAATCCAGACTCCGGTTATTACGTTGAGCGTTCAGGCTCCGGTCAGTTTCGTTGGGTATCCAGACTCCGGTTATTATGGTGAGCGTTCAGGCTCCGGTCATTTTTGTTGAGTATCCAGACTCCGGTTATTACCTTGAGCGTTCAGGCTCAGGTCAGTTTCGTTGGGTATCCAGACTCGGGTTATTATGGTGAGCGTTCAGGCTTCGGTCATTTTTGTTGAGAATCCAAACTCCGGTTATTACATTGAGCGTTCAGGCTCTGGTCATTTTTGTTAAGTATCCAGACTCCGATTATTACATTGTGCGTTCAAGTTCTGATCATTTTTGTTGAGTATCCAGACTCCGATTATTAAGTTGACCGTTCATGTTCCAGTCAGTTTCGTTGAGTATCTAGACTTCGGTTATTATGTTGAGCATTCAGGCTCCGTTCAGGTTCGTTGGGTATCCAGACTCTGGTTATTACGTTGAGCGTTCAGGCTCCGGTCAGTTTCGTTGGGTATCCAAACTCCGGTTATTACGTTGACCGTTCAGGCTCCGGTCAGTTTCATTGGGTATCCAGACTCCGGTTTTTACATTGAGCGTGCAGGCTCCTTTCAGTTTCGTTGGGTATCCAGACTCCGGTTATTACGATGAGCGTTCAGGCTCTGGTCATTTTTGTTGAGTATCCAGACTCTGATTATTACGTTGAGCGTTCAGGCTCCGGTCATTTTCGTTGAGTATCCAGACTCCGGTCATTATGTTGAGCGTTTAGGCTCCGGTCATTTTTATTGAGTATCCAGACTCCGGTCATTAGGTTGAGCGTTCAGGATCCGGTCTTTTTCTTTGAGTATCATAACTCCGGTTATTATGTTGAGTGTTTAGGCTCCGGTCAATTTCGTTGAGTATCTAGACTTCGGTTATTACGTTGAGCGTTCAGGCTATGGTTAGTTGCGTTGAGTGTCCAGACTCCGGTTATTACGTTGAGCATTCAGGCGCCAGTCATTTTCGTTGAGTATCCAGACTCCGGTTATTACGTTGAGCGTTCAGGCTCCAATCATTCTTGTTGAGTATCCAGACTCCGGGTATTACGTTGAGCGTTCAGGCTCCTGTCATTTTCGTTTAATATCCAGACTCCGGTTATTACGTTGAGCGTGCAGGCTCCGGTCATTTTCATTGAGTATCCAGACTCTGGTCATTACGTTGAGCGTTCAAGCTCTGGTCATTTTTGTCGGTCATTACATTGAGCATTCAGGCTCCAGTCAGTTTCGTTGAGTATCCAGACTCCGGTTATTAGATTGAGCGTTCAGGCTCCGATCAGTTTCGTTGGGTATCCAGACTCCGGTTATTACATTTAGCGTTCAACCTCCGGTCAGTTTCGTTGGGTATCCAGACTCCGGTTATCACGTTGAGCGTTCAGGCTCCGGTCAGTTTCGTTGGGTATCCAGACTCCGGTTATTATGGTGAGCGTTCAGGCTCCGATCATTTTTGTTGAGTATCCAGACTCCGGTTATTACGTTGAGTGTTCAGGCTCCGGTCAGTTTCGTTGGGTATCCAGACTCGGGTTATTATGGTGAGCGTTCAGGCTCCGGTCATTTTTGTTGAGAATCCAGACTACGGTTATTACGTTGAGCATTCAGGCTCCGGTCAGTTTCGTTGGGTATCCAGACTCTGGTTATTATGGTGAGCGTTCAGGCTTCAGTCATTTTTGTTGAGTATCCAGACTCCGGTTATTACGTTGAGCGTTCAGGCTCCGGTCAGTTTCGTTGGGTATCCAGACTCGGGTTATTATGGTAAGCGTTCAGGCTCCGGTCATTTTTGTTGAGAATCCAGACTCCGGTTATTACGTTGAGCATTCAGGCTCCGGTCATTTTTGTTAAGTATCCAGACTCCGGTTATTACGTTGTGCGTTCAAGTTCTGATCATTTTCGTTAGGTATCCAGACTCCGGTTATTAAGTTGAGCGTTCATGTTCGTGTCAGTTTCGTTGAGTATCTAGACTCCGGTTATTATGTTGAGCATTCAGGCTCCGTTCAGTTTCGTCGGGTATCCAGACTCTGGTTATTACGTTGAGCGTTCAAGCTCCAGTCAGTTTCGTTGGGTATCCAAACTCCGGTTATTACGTTGAGCGTTCAGGCTCCGGTCAGTTTCATTGGGTATCCAGACTCCGGTTTTTACATTGAGCGTTCAGGCTCCGTTCAATTTTGTTGGGTATCCAGACTCCGTTCATTATGTTGAGCGTTTAGGCTCCAGTCATTTTTATTGAGTATCCAGACTCCGGTCATTAGGTTGAGCGTTCAGGATCCGGTCATTTTCGTTGAGTATCCAGACTCCGGTCATTATGTTGAGCGTTTAAGCTCCGGTCATTTTTATTGAGTATCCAGACTCCGGTCATTAGGTTGAGCGTTCAGGATCCGTTCATTTTCGTTGAGTATTATAACTCCGGTTATTATGTTGAGTGTTTAGGCTCCGGTCATTTTCGTTGAGTATCTAGACTTCGGTTATTACGTTGAGCGTTCAGGCTATGGTTAGTTGCGTTGAGTGTCCAGACTCTGGTTATTACGTTGAGCATTCAGGCGCCAGTCATTTTCGTTGAGTATCCAGACTCCGGTTATTACATTGAGCGTTCAGGCTCCAGTCATTCTTGTTGAGTATCCAGACTCCGGGTATTACGTTGAGCGTTTAGGCTCCTGTCATTTTTGTTTAATATCCAGACTCCGGTTATTACGTTGAGCGTGCAGGCTCCGGTCATTTTCGTTGAGTATCCAGACTCTGGTCATTACGTTGAGCGTTCAAGCTCCGGTCATTTTTGTCAGTCATTACGTTGAGCGTTCAGGCTCCAGTCAGTTTCGTTGAGTATCCAGACTCCGGTTATTAGATTGAGCGTTCAGGCTCCGATCAGTTTCGTTGGGTATCCAGACTCCGGTTATTACATTTAGCGTTCAAGCTCCAGTCAGTTTCGTTGGGTATCCAGACTCCGGTTATTACGTTAAGCGTTCAGGCTCCGGTCAGTTTCGTTGGGTATCCAGACTCCGGTTATTATGGTGAGCGTTCTGGCTCCGATCATTTTTGTTGAGTATCCAGACTCCGGTTATTACGTTGAGTGTTCAGGCTCCGGTCAGTTTCGTTGGGTATCCAGACTCGGGTTATTATGGTGAGCGTTCAGGCTCCGGTCATTTTTGTTGAGAATCCAGACTCCGGTTATTACGTTGAGCGTTCAGGCTCCGGTCAGTTTCGTTGGGTATCCAGACTCCGGTTATTATGGTGAGCGTTCAGGCTCCGGTCATTTTTGTTGAGTATCCAGACTCCGGTTATTACCTTGAGCGTTCAGGCTCAGGTCAGTTTCGTTGGGTATCCAGACTCGGGTTATTATGGTGAGCGTTCAGGCTTCGGTCATTTTTGTTGAGAATCCAAACTCCGGTTATTACATTGAGCGTTCAGGCTCTGGTCATTTTTGTTAAGTATCCAGACTCCGATTATTACATTGTGCGTTCAAGTTCTGATCATTTTTGTTGAGTATCCAGACTCCGATTATTAAGTTGACCGTTCATGTTCCAGTCAGTTTCGTTGAGTATCTAGACTTCGGTTATTATGTTGAGCATTCAGGCTCCGTTCAGGTTCGTTGGGTATCCAGACTCTGGTTATTACGTTGAGCGTTCAGGCTCCGGTCAGTTTCGTTGGGTATCCAAACTCCGGTTATTACGTTGACCGTTCAGGCTCCGGTCAGTTTCATTGGGTATCCAGACTCCGGTTTTTACATTGAGCGTGCAGGCTCCGTTCAGTTTCGTTGGGTATCCAGACTCCGGTTATTACGATGAGCGTTCAGGCTCTGGTCATTTTTGTTGAGTATCCAGACTCTGATTATTACGTTGAGCGTTCAGGCTCCGGTCATTTTCGTTGAGTATCCAGACTCCGGTCATTATGTTGAGCGTTTAGGCTCCGGTCATTTTTATTGAGTATCCAGACTCCGGTCATTAGGTTGAGCGTTCAGGATCCGGTCTTTTTCTTTGAGTATCATAACTCCGGTTATTATGTTGAGTGTTTAGGCTCCGGTCAATTTCGTTGAGTATCTAGACTTCGGTTATTACGTTGAGCGTTCAGGCTATGGTTAGTTGCGTTGAGTGTCCAGACTCCGGTTATTACGTTGAGCATTCAGGCGCCAGTCATTTTCGTTGAGTATCCAGACTCCGGTTATTACGTTGAGCGTTCAGGCTCCAATCATTCTTGTTGAGTATCCAGACTCCGGGTATTACGTTGAGCGTTCAGGCTCCTGTCATTTTCGTTTAATATCCAGACTCCGGTTATTACGTTGAGCGTGCAGGCTCCGGTCATTTTCATTGAGTATCCAGACTCTGGTCATTACGTTGAGCGTTCAAGCTCCGGTCATTTTTGTCGGTCATTACATTGAGCATTCAGGCTCCAGTCAGTTTCGTTGAGTATCCAGACTCCAGTTATTAGATTGAGCGTTCAGGCTCCGATCAGTTTCGTTGGGTATCCAGACTCCGGTTATTACATTTAGCGTTCAACCTCCGGTCAGTTTCGTTGGGTATCCAGACTCCGGTTATCACGTTGAGCGTTCAGGCTCCGGTCAGTTTCGTTGGGTATCCAGACTCCGGTTATTATGGTGAGCGTTCAGGCTCCGATCATTTTTGTTGAGTATCCAGACTCCGGTTATTACGTTGAGTGTTCAGGCTCCGGTCAGTTTCGTTGGGTATCCAGACTCGGGTTATTATGGTGAGCGTTCAGGCTCCGGTCATTTTTGTTGAGAATCCAGACTACGGTTATTACGTTGAGCATTCAGGCTCCGGTCAGTTTCGTTGGGTATCCAGACTCTGGTTATTATGGTGAGCGTTCAGGCTTCAGTCATTTTTGTTGAGTATCCAGACTCCGGTTATTACGTTGAGCGTTCAGGCTCCGGTCAGTTTCGTTGGGTATCCAGACTCGGGTTATTATGGTAAGCGTTCAGGCTCTGGTCATTTTTGTTGAGAATCCCGACTCCGGTTATTACGTTGAGCATTCAAGCTCCGGTCATTTTTGTTAAGTATCCAGACTCCGGTTATTACGTTGTGCGTTCAAGTTCTGATCATTTTCGTTAGGTATCCAGACTCCGGTTATTAAGTTGAGCGTTCATGTTCCTGTCAGTTTCGTTGAGTATCTAGACTCCGGTTATTATGTTGAGCATTCAGGCTCCGTTCAGTTTCGTCGGGTATCCAGACTCTGGTTATTACGTTGAGCGTTCAGGCTCCGGTCAGTTTCGTTGGGTATCCAAACTCCGGTTATTACGTTGAGCGTTCAGGCTCCGGTCAGTTTCATTGGGTATCCAGACTCCGGTTATTACGTTGAGCGTTCAGGCTCCGGTCATTTTCGTTGAGTATCCAGACTCCGTTCATTATGTTGAGCGTTTAGGCTCCAGTCATTTTTATTGAGTATCCAGACTCCGGTCATTAGGTTGAGCGTTCAGGATCCGGTCATTTTCGTTGAGTATCATAACTCCAGTTATTATGTTGAGTGTTTAGGCTCCGGTCATTTTCGTTGAGTATCTAGACTTCGGTTATTACGTTGAGCGTTTAGGCTATGGTTAGATGCGTTGAGTGTCCAGACTCCGGTTATTACGTTGAGCATTCAGGCTCCAGTCATTTTCGTTGAGTATCCAGACTCTGGTTATTACGTTGAGCGTTCAGGCTCCAGTCATTGTTGTTGAGTATCCAGACTCCGGGTATTACGTTGAGCGTGCAGGCTCCGGTCATTTTCGTTGAGTATCCAGACTCTGGTCATTACGTTGAGCGTTCAAGCTCCGGTAATTTTTGTCGGTCATTACGTTGAGCGTTCAGGCTCCAGTCAGTTTCGTTGAGTATCCAGACTCCGGTTATTAGATTGAGCGTTCAGGCTCCGATCAGTTTCGTTGGGTATCCAGACTCCGGTTATTATGGTGAGCGTTCAGGCTCCGGTCATTTTTGTTGAGTATCCAGACTCCGGTTATTACGTTGAGCGTTCAGGCTCCGGTCAGTTTCGTTGGGTATCCAGACTCGGGTTATTATGGTAAGCGTTCAGGCTCCAGTCATTTTTATTGAGAATCCAGACTCCGGTTATTACGTTGAGCATTCAGGCTCCGGTCATTTTTGTTAAGTATCCAGACTCCGGTTATTACGTTGAGCGTTCAGGCTCCGGTCATTTTCGTTGAGTATCCAGACTCCGTTCATTATGTTGAGCGTTTAGGCTCCAGTCATTTTTATTGAGTATCCAGACTCCGATCATTAGGTTGAGCGTTCAGGATCCGGTCATTTTCGTTGAGTATCATAACTCCAGTTATTATGTTGAGTGTTTAGGCTCCGGTCATTTTTCGTTGAGTATCTAGACTTCGGTTATTACGTTGAGCGTTCAGGCTATGGTTAGATGCGTTGAGTGTCCAGACTCCGGTTATTACGTTGAGCATTCAGGCTCCAGTCATTTTCGTTGAGTATCCAGACTCTGGTTATTACGTTGAGCGTTCAGGCTCCAGTCATTCTTGTTGAGTATCCAGACTCCGGGTATTACGTTGAGCGTTCAGGCTCCTGTCATTTTCGTTTAATATCCAGACTCCGGTTATTATGTTGAGCGTGCAGGCTCCGGTCATTTTCGTTGAGTATCCAGACTCTGGTCATTACGTTGAGCGTTCAAGCTCCGGTAATTTTTGTCGGTCATTACGTTGAGCGTTCAGGCTCCAGTCAGTTTCGTTGAGTATCCAGACTCCGGTTATTAGATTGAGCGTTCAGGCTCCGATCAGTTTCGTTGGGTATCCAGACTCCGGTTATTATGGTGAGCGTTCAGGCTCCGGTCATTTTTGTTGAGTATCCAGACTCCGGTTATTACGTTGAGCGTTCAGGCTCCGGTCAGTTTCGTTGGGTATCCAGACTCGGGTTATTATGGTAAGCGTTCAGGCTCCAGTCATTTTTATTGAGAATCCAGACTCCGGTTATTACGTTGAGCATTCAGGCTCCGGTCATTTTTGTTAAGTATCCAGACTCCGGTTATTACGTTGAGCGTTCAGGCTCCGGTCATTTTCGTTGAGTATCCAGACTCCGTTCATTATGTTGAGCGTTTAGGCTCCAGTCATTTTTATTGAGTATCCAGACTCCGATCATTAGGTTGAGCGTTCAGGATCCGGTCATTTTCGTTGAGTATCATAACTCCAGTTATTATGTTGAGTGTTTAGGCTCCGGTCATTTTTCGTTGAGTATCTAGACTTCGGTTATTACGTTGAGCGTTCAGGCTATGGTTAGATGCGTTGAGTGTCCAGACTCCGGTTATTACGTTGAGCATTCAGGCTCCAGTCATTTTCGTTGAGTATCCAGACTCTGGTTATTACGTTGAGCGTTCAGGCTCCAGTCATTCTTGTTGAGTATCCAGACTCCGGGTATTACGTTGAGCGTTCAGGCTCCTGTCATTTTCGTTTAATATCCAGACTCCGGTTATTATGTTGAGCGTGCAGGCTCCGGTCATTTTCGTTGAGTATCCAGACTCTGGTCATTACGTTGAGCGTTCAAGCTCCGGTAATTTTTGTCGGTCATTACGTTGAGCGTTCAGGCTCCAGTCAGTTTCGTTGAGTATCCAGACTCCGGTTATTAGATTGAGCGTTCAGGCTCCGATCAGTTTCGTTGGGTATCCAGACTCCGGTTATTATGGTGAGCGTTCAGGCTCCGGTCATTTTTGTTGAGTATCCAGACTCCGGTTATTACGTTGAGCGTTCAGGCTCCGGTCAGTTTCGTTGGGTATCCAGACTCGGGTTATTATGGTAAGCGTTCAGGCTCCAGTCATTTTTGTTGAGAATCCAGACTCCGGTTATTACGTTGAGCATTCAGGCTCCGGTCATTTTCGTTGAGTATCCAGACTCCGGTCATTATGTTGAGCGTTTAGGCTCCGGTCATTTTTATTGAGTATCCAGACTCCGGTCATTAGGTTGAGCGTTCAGGATCCGGTCTTTTTCGTTGAGTATCATAACTCCGGTTATTATGTTGAGTGTTTAAGCTCCGGTCATTTTCGTTGAGTATCTAGACTTCGGTTATTATGTTGAGCGTTCAGGCTATGGTTAGATGCGTTAAGTGTCCAGACTCCGGTTATTACGTTGAGCATTCAGGCTCCAGTAATTTACGTTGAGTATCCAGACTCCGGTTATTACGTTGTGCGTTCAAGTTCTGATCATTTTCGTTAGGTATCCAGACTCCGGTTATTAAGTTGAGCGTTCATGTTCCTGTCAGTTTCGTTGAGTATCTAGACTCCGGTTATTATGTTGAGCATTCAGGCTCCGTTCAGTTTCGTTGGGTATCCAGACTCTGGTTATTATGTTGAGCGTTCAGGCTCCGGTCAGTTTCGTTGGGTATCCAAACTCCGGTTATTACGTTGAGCGTTCAGGCTCCGGTCAGTTTCATTGGGTATCCAGACTCCGGTTTTTACATTGAGCGTTCAGGCTCCGTTCAGTTTCGTTGGGTATCCAGACTCCGGTTATTACGATGAGCGTTCAGGCTCTGGTCATTTTTGTTGAGTATCCAGACTCTGATTATTACGTTGAGCGTTCAGGCTCCGGTCATTTTCGTTGAGTATCCAGACTCCGGTCATTATGTTGAGCGTTTAGGCTCCGGTCATTTTTATTGAGTATCCAGACTCCGGTCATTAGGTTGAGCGTTCAGGATCCGGTCTTTTTCGTTGAGTATCATAACTCCGGTTATTATGTTGAGTGTTTAAGCTCCGGTCATTTTCGTTGAGTATCTAGACTTCGGTTATTACGTTGAGCGTTCAGGCTATGGTTAGATGCGTTAAGTGTCCAGACTCCGGTTATTACGTTGAGCATTCAGGCTCCAGTAATTTTCGTTGAGTATCCAGACTCTGGTTATTACGTTGAGCGTTCAGGCTCCAGTCATTCTTGTTGAGTATCCAGACTCCGGGTATTACGTTGAGCGTTCAGGCTCCTGTCATTTTCGTTTAATATCCAGACTCCGGTTATTACGTTGAGCGTGCAGGCTCCGGTCATTTTCGTTGAGTATCTAGACTCTGGTCATTACGTTGAGCGTTCAAGCTCCGGTAATTTTTGTCGGTCATTACGTTGAGCGTTCAGGCTCCAGTCAGTTTCGTTGAGTATCCAGACTCCGTTTATTAGATTGAGCGTTCAGGCTCCGATCAGTTTCGTTGGGTATCCAGACTCCGGTTATTATGGTGAGCGTTCAGGCTCCGGTCATTTTTGTTGAGTATCCAGACTCCGGTTATTACGTTGAGCGTTCAGGCTCCGGTCAGTTTCGTTGGGTATCCAGACTCGGGTTATTATGGTGAGCGTTCAGGCTTCGGTCATTTTTGTTGAGAATCCAGACTCCGGTTATTACGTTGAGCGTTCAGGCTCTGGTCATTTTTGTTATGTATCCAGACTCCGGTTATTACATTGTACGTTCAAGTTCTGATCATTTTCGTTGAGTATCCAGACTCCGATTATTAAGTTGAGCGTTCATGCTCCAGTCAGTTTCGTTGAGTATCTAGACTCCGGTTATTATGTTGAGCATTCAGGCTACGTTCAGTTTCGTTGGGTATCCAGACTCTGGTTATTATGTTGAGTGTTCAGGCTCCGGTCAGTTTCGTTGGGTATCCAAACTCCGGTTATTACGTTGAGCGTTCAGGCTCCGGTCAGTTTCATTGGGTATCCAGACTCCGGTTTTTACATTGAGCGTTCAGGCTCCGTTCAGTTTCGTTGGGTATCCAGACTCCGGTTATTACGATGAGCGTTCAGGCTCTAGTCATTTTTGTTGAGTATTCAGACACTGATTATTACGTTGAGCGTTCAGGCTCCGGTCATTTTCGTTGAGTATCCAGACTCTGGTCATTATGTTGAGCGTTTAGGCTCCGGTCATTTCTATTGAGTATCCAGACTCCGGTCATTAGGTTGAGCGTTCAGGATCCGGTCTTTTTCGTTGAGTATCATAACTCCGGTTATTATGTTGAGTGTTTAGGCTCCGGTCATTTTCGTTGAGTATCTAGACTTCGGTTATTACGTTGAGCGTTCAGGCTATGGTTAGATGCGTTAAGTGTCCAGACTCCGGTTATTACGTTGAGCATTCAGGCTCCAGTAATTTTCGTTGAGTATCCAGACTCTGGTTATTACGTTGAGCGTTCAGGCTCCAGTCATTCTTGTTGAGTATCCAGACTCCGGGTATTACGTTGAGCGTTCAGGCTCCTGTCATTTTCGTTTAATATCCAGACTCCGGTTATTACGTTGAGCGTGCAGGCTCCGGTCATTTTCGTTGAGTATCCAGACTCTGGTCATTACGTTGAGCGTTCAAGCTCCGGTAATTTTTGTCGGTCATTACGTTGAGCGTTCAGGCTCCAGTCAGTTTCGTTGAGTATCCAGACTCCGTTTATTAGATTGAGCGTTCAGGCTCCGATCAGTTTCGTTGGGTATCCAGACTCCGGTTATTATGGTGAGCGTTCAGGCTCCGGTCATTTTTGTTGAGTATCCAGACTCCGGTTATTACGTTGAGCGTTCAGGCTCCGGTCAGTTTCGGTGGGTATCCAGACTCGGGTTATTATGGTGAGCGTTCAGGCTTCGGTCATTTTTGTTGAGAATCCAGACTCCGGTTATTACGTTGAGCGTTCAGGCTCTGGTCATTTTTGTTAAGTATCCAGACTCCGGTTATTACATTGTACGTTCAAGTTCTGATCATTTTCGTTGAGTATCCAGACTCCGATTATTAAGTTGAGCGTTCATGCTCCAGTCAATTTCGTTGAGTATCTAGACTCCGGTTATTATGTTGAGCATTCAGGCTACGTTCAGTTTCGTTGGGTATCCAGACTCTGGTTATTATGTTGAGTGTTCAGGCTCCGGTCAGTTTCGTTGGGTATCCAAACTCCGGTTATTACGTTGAGCGTTCAGGCTCCGGTCAGTTTCATTGGGTATCCAGACTCCGGTTTTTACATTGAGCGTTCAGGCTCCGTTCAGTTTCGTTGGGTATCCAGACTCCGGTTATTACGATGAGCGTTCAGGCTCTGGTCATTTTTGTTGAGTATCCAGACACTGATTATTACGTTGAGCGTTCAGGCTCCGGTCATTTTCGTTGAGTATCCAGACTCTGGTCATTATGTTGAGCGTTTAGGCTCCGGTCATTTCTATTGAGTATCCAGACTCCGGTCATTAGGTTGAGCGTTCAGGATCCGGTCTTTTTCGTTGAGTATCATAACTCCGGTTATTATGTTGAGTGTTTAGGCTCCGGTCATTTTCGTTGAGTATCTAGACTTCGGTTATTACGTTGAGCGTTCAGGCTATGGTTAGTTGCGTTGAGTGTCCAGACTCCGGTTATTACGTTGAGCATTCAGGCGCCAATCATTTTCGTTGAGTATCTAGACTCCGGTTATTACGTTGAGCGTTCAGGCTCCAGTCATTCTTGTTGAGTATCCAGACTCCGGGTATTACGTTGAGCGTTCAGGCTCCTGTCATTTTCGTTTAATATCCAGACTCCGGTTATTACGTTGAGCGTGCAGGCTCCGGTCATTTTCGTTGAGTATCCAAACTTTGGTCATTACGTTGAGCGTTCAAGCTCCGGTCATTTTTGTCGGTCATTACGTTGAGCGTTCAGGCTCCAGTCAGTTTCGTTGAGTATCCAGACTCCGGTTATTGGATTGAGCGTTCAGGCTCCGATCAGTTTCGTTGGGTATCCAGACTCCGGTTATTACATTTAACGTTCAAGCTCCGGTCAGTTTCGTTGGGTATCCAGAGTCCGGTTATTACGTTGAGCGTTCAGGCTCCGGTCAGTTTTGTTGGGTATTCAGACTCCGGTTATTATGGTGAGCGTTCAGGCTCCGATCATTTTTGTTGAGTATCCAGACTCCGGTTATTACATTGAGTGTTCAGGCTCCGGTCAGTTTCGTTGGGTATCAAGACTCGGGTTATTATGGTGAGCGTTCAGGCTCCGGTCATTTTTGTTGAGAATCCAGACTCCGGTTATTACGTTGAGCGTTCAGGCTCCGGTCAGTTTCGTTGGGTATCCAGACTCTGGTTATTATGGTGAGCGTTCAGGCTTCGGTCATTTTTGTTGAGTATCCAGACTCTGGTTATTACGTTGAGCGTTCAGGCTCCGGTCAGTTTCGTTGGGTATCCAGACTCGGGTTATTATGGTAAGCGTTCAGGCTCCGGTCATTTTTGTTGAAAATCCAGACTCCGGTTATTACGTTGAGCATTCAGGCTCCGGTCATTTTTGTTAAGTATCCAAACTCCGGTTATTACGTTGTGCGTTCAAGTTCTGATCATTTTCGTTAGGTATCCAGACTCCGGCTATTAAGTTGAGCGTTCATGTTCCTGTCAGTTTCGTTGAGTATCTAGACTCCGGTTATTATGTTGAGCATTCAGGCTCCGTTCAGTTTCGTTGGGTATCCAGACTCTGGTTATTACTTTGAGCGTTCAGGCTCCGGTCAGTTTCGTTGGGTATCCAAACTCCGGTTATTACGTTGAGCGTTCAGGCTCCGGTCAGTTTCATTGGGTATCCAGACTCCGGTTTTTACATTGAGCGTTCAGGCTCCGTTCAGGTTCGTTGCGTATCCAGACTCCGGTTATTACGATGAGCGTTCAGGCTCTGGTCATTTTTGTTGAGTATCCAGACTCTGATTATTACGTTGAGCGTTCAGGCTCCGGTCATTTTCGTTGAGTATCCAGACTCCGGTCATTATGTTGAGCGTTTAGGCTCCGGTCATTTTTATTGAGTATCCAGACTCCGGTCAATAGGTTGAGCGTTCAGGATCCGGTCATTTTCGTTGAGTATCATAACTCCAGTTATTATGTTGAGTGTTTATGCTCCGGTCATTTTCGTTGAGTATCTAGACTTCGGTTATTACGTTGAGCGTTCAGGCTATGGTTAGATGCGTTGAGTGTCCAGACTCCGGTTATTACGTTGAGCATTCAGGCTCCAGTCATTTTCGTTGAGTATCCAGACTCTGGTTATTACGTTGAGCGTTCAGGCTCCAGTCATTCTTGTTGAGTATCCAGACTCCGGGTATTACGTTGAGCGTTCAGGCTCCTGTCATTTTCGTTTAATATCCAGACTCCGGTTATTACGTTGAGCGTGCAGGCTCCGGTCATTTTCGTTGAGTATCCAGACTCTGGTCATTACGTTGAGCGTTCAAGCTCCGGTAATTTTTGTCGGTCATTACGTTGAGCGTCCAGGCTCCAGTCAGTTTCGTTGAGTATCCAGACTCCGGTTATTAGATTGAGCGTTCAGGCTCCGATCAGTTTCGTTGGGTATCCAGACTCCGGTTATTACATTTAGCGTTCAAGCTCCGGTCAGTTTCGTTGGGTATTCAGACTCCGGTTATTATGGTGAGCGTTCAGGCTCCGATCAGTTTCGTTGGGTATCTAGACTCCGGTTATTACGTTGAGTGTTCAGGCCCCGGTCAGTTTCGTTGGGTATCCAGACTCGGGTTATTATGGTGAGCGTTCAGGCTCCGGTCATTTTTGTTTAGAATCCAGACTCCGGTTATTACGTTGAGCGTTCAGGCTCCGGTCAGTTTCGTTGGGTATCCAGACTCCGGTTATTATGGTGAGCGTTCAGGCTTCGGTCATTTTTGTTGAGTATCCAGACTCCGGTTATTACGTTGAGCGTTCAGGCTCCGGTCAGTTTCGTTGGGTATCCAGACTCGGGTTATTATGGTGAGCGTTCAGGCTTCGGTCATTTTTGTTGAGAATCCAGACTCCGGTTATTACGTTGAGCGTTCAGGCTCTGGTCATTTTTGTTAAGTATCCAGACTCCGGTTATTACATTGTACGTTCAAGTTCTGATCATTTTCGTTGAGTATCCAGACTCCGATTATTAAGTTGAGCGTTCATGCTCCAGTCAGTTTCGTTGAGTATCTAGACTCCGGTTATTATGTTGAGCATTCAGGCTACGTTCAGTTTCGTTGGGTATCCAGACTCTGGTTATTATGTTGAGTGTTCAGGCTCCGGTCAGTTTCGTTGGGTATCCAAACTCCGGTTATTACGTTGAGCGTTCAGGCTCCGGTCAGTTTCATTGGGTATCCAGACTCCGGTTTTTACATTGAGCGTTCAGGCTCCGTTCAGTTTCGTTGGGTATCCAGACTCCGGTTATTACGATGAGCGTTCAGGCTCTGGTCATTTTTGTTGAGTATCCAGACACTGATTATTACGTTGAGCGTTCAGGCTCCGGTCATTTTCGTTGAGTATCCAGACTCTGGTCATTATGTTGAGCGTTTAGGCTCCGGTCATTTCTATTGAGTATCCAGACTCCGGTCATTAGGTTGAGCGTTCAGGATCCGGTCTTTTTCGTTGAGTATCATAACTCCGGTTATTATGTTGAGTGTTTAGGCTCCGGTCATTTTCGTTGAGTATCTAGACTTCGGTTATTACGTTGAGCGTTCAGGCTATGGTTAGATGCGTTAAGTGTCCAGACTCCGGTTATTACGTTGAGCATTCAGGCTCCAGTAATTTTCGTTGAGTATCCAGACTCTGGTTATTACGTTGAGCGTTCAGGCTCCAGTCATTCTTGTTGAGTATCCAGACTCCGGGTATTACGTTGAGCGTTCAGGCTCCTGTCATTTTCGTTTAATATCCAGACTCCGGTTATTACGTTGAGCGTGCAGGCTCCGGTCATTTTCGTTGAGTATCCAGACTCTGGTCATTACGTTGAGCGTTCAAGCTCCGGTAATTTTTGTCGGTCATTACGTTGAGCGTTCAGGCTCCAGTCAGTTTCGTTGAGTATCCAGACTCCGTTTATTAGATTGAGCGTTCAGGCTCCGATCAGTTTCGTTGGGTATCCAGACTCCGGTTATTATGGTGAGCGTTCAGGCTCCGGTCATTTTTGTTGAGTATCCAGACTCCGGTTATTACGTTGAGCGTTCAGGCTCCGGTCAGTTTCGTTGGGTATCCAGACTCGGGTTATTATGGTGAGCGTTCAGGCTTCGGTCATTTTTGTTGAGAATCCAGACTCCGGTTATTACGTTGAGCGTTCAGGCTCTGGTCATTTTTGTTAAGTATCCAGACTCCGGTTATTACATTGTACGTTCAAGTTCTGATCATTTTCGTTGAGTATCCAGACTCCGATTATTAAGTTGAGCGTTCATGCTCCAGTCAATTTCGTTGAGTATCTAGACTCCGGTTATTATGTTGAGCATTCAGGCTACGTTCAGTTTCGTTGGGTATCCAGACTCTGGTTATTATGTTGAGTGTTCAGGCTCCGGTCAGTTTCGTTGGGTATCCAAACTCCGGTTATTACGTTGAGCGTTCAGGCTCCGGTCAGTTTCATTGGGTATCCAGACTCCGGTTTTTACATTGAGCGTTCAGGCTCCGTTCAGTTTCGTTGGGTATCCAGACTCCGGTTATTACGATGAGCGTTCAGGCTCTGGTCATTTTTGTTGAGTATCCAGACACTGATTATTACGTTGAGCGTTCAGGCTCCGGTCATTTTCGTTGAGTATCCAGACTCTGGTCATTATGTTGAGCGTTTAGGCTCCGGTCATTTCTATTGAGTATCCAGACTCCGGTCATTAGGTTGAGCGTTCAGGATCCGGTCTTTTTCGTTGAGTATCATAACTCCGGTTATTATGTTGAGTGTTTAGGCTCCGGTCATTTTCGTTGAGTATCTAGACTTCGGTTATTACGTTGAGCGTTCAGGCTATGGTTAGTTGCGTTGAGTGTCCAGACTCCGGTTATTACGTTGAGCATTCAGGCGCCAATCATTTTCGTTGAGTATCTAGACTCCGGTTATTACGTTGAGCGTTCAGGCTCCAGTCATTCTTGTTGAGTATCCAGACTCCGGGTATTACGTTGAGCGTTCAGGCTCCTGTCATTTTCGTTTAATATCCAGACTCCGGTTATTACGTTGAGCGTGCAGGCTCCGGTCATTTTCGTTGAGTATCCAAACTTTGGTCATTACGTTGAGCGTTCAAGCTCCGGTCATTTTTGTCGGTCATTACGTTGAGCGTTCAGGCTCCAGTCAGTTTCGTTGAGTATCCAGACTCCGGTTATTGGATTGAGCGTTCAGGCTCCGATCAGTTTCGTTGGGTATCCAGACTCCGGTTATTACATTTAACGTTCAAGCTCCGGTCAGTTTCGTTGGGTATCCAGAGTCCGGTTATTACGTTGAGCGTTCAGGCTCTGGTCAGTTTTGTTGGGTATTCAGACTCCGGTTATTATGGTGAGCGTTCAGGCTCCGATCATTTTTGTTGAGTATCCAGACTCCGGTTATTACATTGAGTGTTCAGGCTCCGGTCAGTTTCGTTGGGTATCAAGACTCGGGTTATTATGGTGAGCGTTCAGGCTCCGGTCATTTTTGTTGAGAATCCAGACTCCGGTTATTACGTTGAGCGTTCAGGCTCCGGTCAGTTTCGTTGGGTATCCAGACTCTGGTTATTATGGTGAGCGTTCAGGCTTCGGTCATTTTTGTTGAGTATCCAGACTCTGGTTATTACGTTGAGCGTTCAGGCTCCGGTCAGTTTCGTTGGGTATCCAGACTCGGGTTATTATGGTAAGCGTTCAGGCTCCGGTCATTTTTGTTGAAAATCCAGACTCCGGTTATTACGTTGAGCATTCAGGCTCCGGTCATTTTTGTTAAGTATCCAAACTCCGGTTATTACGTTGTGCGTTCAAGTTCTGATCATTTTCGTTAGGTATCCAGACTCCGGCTATTAAGTTGAGCGTTCATGTTCCTGTCAGTTTCGTTGAGTATCTAGACTCCGGTTATTATGTTGAGCATTCAGGCTCCGTTCAGTTTCGTTGGGTATCCAGACTCTGGTTATTACTTTGAGCGTTCAGGCTCCGGTCATTTTCGTTGGGTATCCAAACTCCGGTTATTACGTTGAGCGTACAGGCTCCGGTCAGTTTCATTGGGTATCCAGACTCCGGTTTTTACATTGAGCGTTCAGGCTCCGTTCAGGTTCGTTGCGTATCCAGACTCCGGTTATTACGATGAGCGTTCAGGCTCTGGTCATTTTTGTTGAGTATCCAGACTCTGATTATTACGTTGAGCGTTCAGGCTCCGGTCATTTTCGTTGAGTATCCAGACTCCGGTCATTATGTTGAGCGTTTAGGCTCCGGTCATTTTTATTGAGTATCCAGACTCCGGTCAATAGGTTGAGCGTTCAGGATCCGGTCATTTTCGTTGAGTATCATAACTCCAGTTATTATGTTGAGTGTTTATGCTCCGGTCATTTTCGTTGAGTATCTAGACTTCGGTTATTACGTTGAGCGTTCAGGCTATGGTTAGATGCGTTGAGTGTCCAGACTCCGGTTATTACGTTGAGCATTCAGGCTCCAGTCATTTTCGTTGAGTATCCAGACTCTGGTTATTACGTTGAGCGTTCAGGCTCCAGTCATTCTTGTTGAGTATCCAGACTCCGGGTATTACGTTGAGCGTTCAGGCTCCTGTCATTTTCGTTTAATATCCAGACTCCGGTTATTACGTTGAGCGTGCAGGCTCCGGTCATTTTCGTTGAGTATCCAGACTCTGGTCATTACGTTGAGCGTTCAAGCTCCGGTAATTTTTGTCGGTCATTACGTTGAGCGTCCAGGCTCCAGTCAGTTTCGTTGAGTATCCAGACTCCGGTTATTAGATTGAGCGTTCAGGCTCCGATCAGTTTCGTTGGGTATCCAGACTCCGGTTATTACATTTAGCGTTCAAGCTCCGGTCAGTTTCGTTGGGTATTCAGACTCCGGTTATTATGGTGAGCGTTCAGGCTCCGATCAGTTTCGTTGGGTATCTAGACTCCGGTTATTACGTTGAGTGTTCAGGCCCCGGTCAGTTTCGTTGGGTATCCAGACTCGGGTTATTATGGTGAGCGTTCAGGCTCCGGTCATTTTTGTTTAGAATCCAGACTCCGGTTATTACGTTGAGCGTTCAGGCTCCGGTCAGTTTCGTTGGGTATCCAGACTCCGGTTATTATGGTGAGCGTTCAGGCTTCGGTCATTTTTGTTGAGTATCCAGACTCCGGTTATTACGTTGAGCGTTCAGGCTCCGGTCAGTTTCGTTGGGTATCCAGACTCGGGTTATTATGGTAAGCGTTCAGGCTCCGGTCATTTTTGTTGAGAATCCAGACTCCGGTTATTACGTTGAGCATTCAGGCTCCGGTCATTTTTGTTAAGTATCCAGACTCCGGTTATTACGTTGTGCGTTCAAGTTCTGATCATTTTCGTTAGGTATCCAGACTCTGGTTATTAAGTTGAGCGTTCATGTTCCTGTCAGTTTCGTTGAGTATCTAGACTCCGGTTATTATGTTGAGCATTCAGGCTCCGTTCAGTTTCGTTGGGTATCCAGACTCTGGTTATTACGTTGAGCGTTCAGGCTCCGGTCAGTTTCGTTGGGTATCCAAACTCCAGTTATTATGTTGAGCGTTCAGGCTCCGGTCAGTTTCATTGGGTATCCAGACTCCGGTTTTTACATTGAGCGTTCAGGCTCCGTTCAGGTTCGTTGGGTATCCAGACTCCGGTTATTACGATGAGCGTTCAGGCTCTGGTCATTTTTGTTGAGTATCCAGACTCTGATTATTACGTTAAGCGTTCAGGCTCCGGTCATTTTCGTTGAGTATCCAGACTCCGGTCATTATGTTGAGCGTTTAGGCTCCGGTCATTTTTATTGAGTATCTAGACTCCGGTCATTAGGTTGAGCGTTCAGGATCCGGTCATTTTTGTTGAGTATCATAACTCCGGTTATTATGTTGAGTGTTTAGGCTCCGGTCATTTTCGTTGAGTATCTAGACTTCGGTTATTACGTTGAGCGTTCAGGCTATGGTTAGTTGCGTTGAGTGTCCAGACTCCGGTTATTACGTTGAGCATTCAGGCGCCAGTCATTTTCGTTGAGTATCCAGACTCCGGTTATTACGTTGAGCGTTCAGGCTCTAGTCATTCTTGTTGAGTATCCAGACTCCGGGTATTACGTTGAGCGTTCAGGCTCCTGTCATTTTCGTTTAATATCCAGACTCCGGTTATTACGTTGAGCGTGCAGGCTCCGGTCATTTTCGTTGAGTATCCAAACTTTGGTCATTACGTTGAGCGTTCAAGCTCCGGTCATTTTTGTCGGTCATTACATTGAGCGTTCAGGCTCTAGTCAGTTTCGTTGAGTATCCAGACTCCGGTTATTAGATTGAGCGTTCAGGCTCCGGTCGGTTTCGTTGGGTATCCAGACTCCGGTTATTACATTTAGCGTTCAAGCTCCGGTCAGTTTTGTTGGGTATCCAGAGTCCGGTTATTACGTTGAGCGTTCAGGCTCCGGTCAGTTTCGTTGGGTATATAGACTCCGGTTATTATGGTGAGCGTTCAGGCTCCGATCATTTTTGTTGAGTATCCAGACTCCGGTTATTACGTTGAGTGTTCAGGCCCCGGTCAGTTTCGTTGGGTATCCAGACTCGGGTTATTATGGTGAGCGTTCAGGCTCCGGTCATTTTTGTTGAGAATCCAGACTCCGGTTATTACGTTGAGCGTTCAGGCTCCGGTCAGTTTCGTTGGGTATCCAGACTCCGGTTATTATGGTGAGCGTTCAGGCTTCGGTCATTTTTGTTGAGTATCCAGACTCCGGTTATTACGTTGAGCGTTCAGGCTCCGGTCAGTTTCGTTGGGTATCCAGACTCGGGTTATTATGGTAAGCGTTCAGGCTCCGGTCATTTTTTGTTGAGAATCCAGACTCCGATTATTACGTTGAGCATTCAGGCTCCGGTCATTTTTGTTAAGTATCCAGACTCCGGTTATTACGTTGTGCGTTCAAGTTCTGATCATTTTCGTTAGGTATCCAGACTCCGGTTATTAAGTTGAGCGTTCATGTTCCTGTCAGTTTCGTTGAGTATCTAGACTCCGGTTATTATGTTGAGCATTCAGGCTCCGTTCAGTTTCGTTGGGTATCCAGACTCTGGTTATTACGTTGAGCGTTCAGGCTCCGGTCAGTTTCGTTGGGTATCCAAACTCCGGTTATTACGTTGAGCGTTCAGGCTCCGGTCAGTTTCATTGGGTATCCAGACTCCGGTTTTTACATTGAGCGTTCAGGCTCCGTTCAGGTTTGTTGGGTATCCAGACTCCAGTTATTACGATGAGCGTTCAGACTCTGGTCATTTTTGTTGAGTATCCAGACTCTGATTATTACGTTGAGCGTTCAGGCTCCGGTCATTTTCGTTGAGTATCCAGACTCCGGTCATTATGTTGAGCGTTTAGGCTCCGGTTATTTTTATTGAGTATCCAGACTCCGGTCAATAGGTTGAGCGTTCAGGATCCGGTCATTTTCGTTGAGTATCATAACTCCAGTTATTATGTTGAGTGTTTAGGCTCCGGTCTTTTTCGTTGAGTATCTAGACTTCGGTTATTACGTTGAGCGTTCAGGCTATGGTTAGATGCGTTGAGTGTCCAGACTCCGGTTATTACGTTGAGCATTCAGGCTCCAGTCATTTTCGTTGAGTATCCAGACTCTGGTTATTACGTTGAGCGTTCAGGCTCCAGTCATTCTTGTTGAGTATCCAGACTCCGGGTATTACGTTGAGCGTTCAGGCTCCTGTCATTTTGGTTTAATATCCAGACTCCGGTTATTACGTTGAGCGTGCAGGCTCCGGTCATTTTCGTTGAGTATCCAGACTCTGGTCATTACGTTGAGCGTTCAAGCTCCGGTAATTTTTGTCGGTCATTACGTTGAGCGTTCAGGCTCCAGTCAGTTTCGTTGAGTATCCAGACTCTGGTTATTAGATTGAGCGTTCAGGCTCCGATCAGTTTCGTTGGGTATCCAGACTCCGGTTATTACATTTAGCATTCAAGCTCCGGTCAGTTTAGTTGGGTATCCAGACTCCGGTTATTACGTTGAGCGTTCAGGCTCCGGTCAGTTTCGTTGGGTATTCAGACTACGGTTAATATGGTGACCGTGCAGGCTCCGATCATTTTTGTTGAGTATCCAGACTCCGGTTATTACGTTGAGTGTTCAGGCTCCAGTCAGTTTCGTTGGGTATCCAGACTCGGGTTATTATGGTGAGCGTTCAGGCTCCGGTCATTTTTGTTGAGAATCCGGACTCCGGTTATTACGTTGAGCGTTCAGGCTCCGGTCAGTTTCGTTGGGTATCCAGACTCCGGTTATTATGGTAAGCGTTCAGGCTTCGGTCATTTTTGTTGAGTATCCAGACTCCGGTTATTACGTTGAGCGTTCAGGCTCCGGTCAGTTTCGTTGGGTATCCAGACTCGGGTTATTATGGTAAGTGTTCAGGCTCCGGTCATTTTTGTTGAGAATCCAGACTCCGGTTATTACGTTGAGCATTCAGGCTCCGGTCATTTTTGTTAAGTATCCAGACTCCGGTTATTACGTTGTTCGTTCAAGTTCTGATCATTTTCGTTAGGTATCCAGACTCCGGTTATTAAGTTGAGCGTTCATGTTCCTGTCAGTTTCGTTGAGTATCTAGACTCCGGTTATTATGTTGAGCATTCAGGCTCCGTTCAGTTTCGTTGGGTATCCAGACTCTGGTTATTACGTTGAGCGTTCAGGCTCCGGTCAGTTTCGTTGGGTATCCAAACTCCGGTTATTACGTTGAGCGTTCAGGCTCCGGTCAGTTTCATTGGGTATCCAGACTCCGGTTTTTACATTGAGCGTTCAGGCTCCGTTCAGGTTCGTTGGGTATCCAGACTCCGGTTATTACGATGAGCATTCAGGCTCTGGTCATTTTTGTTGAGTATCCAGACTCTGATTATTACATTGAGCGTTCAGGCTCCGGTCATTTTCGTTGAGTATCCAGAGTCCGGTCATTATGTTGAGCGTTTAGGCTCCGGTTATTTTTATTGAGTATCCAGACTCCGGTCAATAGGTTGAGCGTTCAGGATCCGGTCATTTTCGTTGAGTATCATAACTCCAGTTATTATGTTGAGTGTTTAGGCTCCGGTCTTTTTCGTTGAGTATCTAGACTTCGGTTATTACGTTGAGCGTTCAGGCTATGGTTAGATGCGTTGAGTGTCCAGACTCCGGTTATTACGTTGAGCATTCAGGCTCCAGTCATTTTCGTTGAGTATCCAGACTCTGGTTATTACGTTGAGCGTTCAGGCTCCAGTCTTTCTTGTTGAGTATCCAGACTCCGGGTATTACGTTGCGCATTCAGGCTTCTGTCATTTTCGTTTAATATCCAGACTCCGGTTATTACGTTGAGCGTGCAGGCTCCGGTCATTTTCGTTGAGTATCCAGACTCTGGTCATTACGTTGAGCGTTCAAGCTCCGGTAATTTTTGTCGGTCATTACGTTGAGCGTTCAGGCTCCAGTCAGTTTCGTTGAGTATCCAGACTCCGGTTATTAGATTGAGCGTTCAGGCTCCGATCAGTTTCGTTGGGTATCCAGACTCCGGTTATTACATTTAGCGTTCAAGCTCCGGTCAGTTTCGTTGGGTATCCAGACTCCGATATTACATTGAGCGTTCAGGCTCCGGTCAGTTTCGTTGGGTATCCAGACTCCGGTTATTATGGTGAGCGTTCAGGCTCCGATCATTTTTGTTGAGTATCCAGACTCCGGTTATTACGTTGAGCGTTCAGGCTCTGATCAGTTTTGTTGGGTATCCAGACTCGGGTTATTATGGTGAGCGTTCAGGCTCTAGTCATTTTTGTTGAGAATCCAGACTCCGGTTATTACGTTGAGCGTTCAGGCTCCGGTCATTTTAATTAAGTATCCGGCCTCCAGTTATTACGTTGTGCGTTCAAGTTCTGATCATTTTCGTTGAGTATCCAGACTCCGGTTATTACGTTGAGCGTTCATGCTCCAGTCAGTTTCGTTGAGTATCTAGAATCCGGTTATTACGTTGAGCATTCAGGCTCCGTTCAGTTTCGTTGGGTATCCAGACTCTGGTTATTACGTTGAGCGTTCAGGCTCCGGTCAGTTTCGTTGGGTATCCAAACTCCGGTTATTACGTTGAGCATTCAGGCTCCGGTCAGTTTCATTGGGTATCCAGACTCCGGTTTTTACATTGAGCGCTCAGGCTCCGTTCAGTTTCGTTGGGTATCCAGACTCTGGTTATTACGATGAGCATTCAGACTCTGGTCATTTTCGTTGAGTATCCAGACTCTGATTATTACGTTGAGCGTTCAGGATCCGATCATTTTCGTTGAGTATCACAACTCTGGTTATTACGTTGAGTGTTTAGGCTCCGGTCATTTTTGTTGAGTATCTAGACTCCGGTTATTACGTTGAGCGTTCAGGCTATGGTCAGTTGCGTTGAGTGTCCAAACTCCGGTTATTACGTTGAGCATTCAGGCTCCGGTCATTTTCGTTGAGTATCCAGACTCCGGTTATTACGTTGAGCGTTCAGGCTCCATTCATTCTTGTTGAGTATCCAGACTCCGGTTATTACGTTGAGCGTTCAGGCTCCTATCATTTTTGTTGAGTATCCAGACTCTGGTTATTACATTGAGCGTTTAGGCTCCGATCAGTTTCGTTGGTTATCCAGACTCCGGTTATTACATTTAGCGTTCAAGCTCCGGTCAGTTTCGTTGGGTATCCAGACTCCGGTTATTATGGTGAGCGTTCAGGCTCCGGTCATTTTTGTTGAGTATCTAGACTCCGGTTATTACGTTGAGTGTTCAGGCTCCGGTCAGTTTCGTTGGGTATCCAGACTCGGGTTATTATGGTGAGCGTTCAGGCTCCGGTAATTTTTGTTGAGAATCCAGACTCCGGTTATTACGTTGAGCGTTCAGGCTCCGGTCATTTTTGTTAAGGATCCAGACTCCGGTTATGACGTTGTGCGTTCAAGTTCTGATCATTTTTGTTGAGTATCCAGACTCCGGTTATTAAGTTGAGCGTTCATGCTCTTGTCAGTTTCATTGAGTATCTAGACTCCGGTTATTACGTTGAGCATTCAGGCTCCGTTCATTTTCGTTGGGTATCCAGACTCTGGTTATTACATTGAGCGTTCAGGCTCCGGTCAGTTTCGTTGGGTATCCAAACTCCGGTTATTACGTTGAGCGTTCAGGCTCCGGCCAGTTTCATTGGGTATTCAGACTCCGGTTTTTACATTGAGCGTTCAGGCTCCGTTCAGTTTCGTTGGGTATCTAGACTCCGGTTATTACGATGAGCGTTCAGGCTCTGGTCATTTTCGTTGAGTATCCAGACTCTGATTATTATGTTGAGCGTTCAGGCTCCGGTCAGTTTCGTTGAGTATCCAGACTCTGGTCATTACGTTGAGCGTTCCGGCTTCGGTCATTTTCGTTGAGTATCCAGACTCCGGTTATTACGTTGAGCGTTCAGGCTCCGGTCATTTTAATTAAGTATCCGGCCTCCAGTTATTACGTTGTGCGTTCAAGTTCTGATCATTTTCGTTGAGTATCCAGACTCCGGTTATTACGTTGAGCGTTCATGCTCCAGTCAGTTTCGTTGAGTATCTAGAATCCGGTTATTACGTTGAGCATTCAGGCTCCGTTCAGTTTCGTTGGGTATCCAGACTCTGGTTATTACGTTGAGCGTTCAGGCTCCGGTCAGTTTCGTTGGGTATCCAAACTCCGGTTATTACGTTGAGCATTCAGGCTCCGGTCAGTTTCATTGGGTATCCAGACTCCGGTTTTTACATTGAGCGCTCAGGCTCCGTTCAGTTTCGTTGGGTATCCAGACTCTGGTTATTACGATGAGCATTCAGACTCTGGTCATTTTCGTTGAGTATCCAGACTCTGATTATTACGTTGAGCGTTCAGGATCCGATCATTTTCGTTGAGTATCACAACTCTGGTTATTACGTTGAGTGTTTAGGCTCCGGTCATTTTTGTTGAGTATCTAGACTCCGGTTATTACGTTGAGCGTTCAGGCTATGGTCAGTTGCGTTGAGTGTCCAAACTCCGGTTATTACGTTGAGCATTCAGGCTCCGGTCATTTTCGTTGAGTATCAAGACTCCGGTTATTACGTTGAGCGTTCAGGCTCCAGTCATTCTTGTTGAGTATCCAGACTCCGGTTATTACGTTGAGCGTTCAGGCTCCTATCATTTTTGTTGAGTATCCAGACTCCGGTTATTACATTGAGCGTTTAGGCTCCGATCAGTTTCGTTGGTTATCCAGACTCCGGTTATTACATTTAGCGTTCAAGCTCCGGTCAGTTTCGTTGGGTATCCAGACTCCGGTTATTATGGTGAGCGTTCAGGCTCCGGTCATTTTTGTTGAGTATCCAGACTCCGGTTATTATGTTGAGTGTTCAGGCTCCGGTCAGTTTCGTTGGGTATCCAGACTCGGGTTATTATGGTGAGCGTTCAGGCTCCGGTAATTTTTGTTGAGAATCCAGACTCCGGTTATTACGTTGAGCGTTCAGGCTCCGGTCATTTTTGTTAAGGATCCAGACTCCGGTTATGACGTTGTGCGTTCAAGTTCTGATCATTTTTGTTGAGTATCCAGACTCCGGTTATTAAGTTGAGCGTTCATGCTCTAGTCAGTTTCATTGAGTATCTAGACTCCGGTTATTACGTTGAGCATTCAGGCTCCGTTCATTTTCGTTGGGTATCCAGACTCTGGTTATTACATTGAGCATTCAGGCTCCGGTCAGTTTCGTTGGGTATCCAAACTCCGGTTATTACGTTGAGCGTTCAGGCTCCGGCCAGTTTCATTGGGTATTCAGACTCCGGTTTTTACATTGAGCGTTCAGGCTCCGTTCAGTTTCGTTGGGTATCTAGACTCCGGTTATTACGATGAGCGTTCAGGCTCTGGTCATTTTCGTTGAGTATCCAGACTCTGATTATTATGTTGAGCATTCAGGCTCCGGTCAGTTTCGTTGAGTATCCAGACTCTGGTCATTACGTTGAGCGTTCCGGCTTCGGTCATTTTCGTTGAGTATCCAGACTCCGGTCATTATGTTGAGCGTTTAGGCTCTGGTCATTTTTATTGAGTATCCAGACTCTGGTCATTAGGTTGAGCGTTCAGGATCCGGTCATTTTCGTTGAGTACCATAACTTCGAATATTATGTTTAGTGTTTAGGCTCCGGTAATTTTCGGTGAGTATCTGGACTCCAGTTATTACGTTGAGCATTCAGGCTATGGTCAGTTGCGTTCAGTATCCAGACTCCAGTTATTACGTTGAGCGTGCAGGCTCCGGTGATTTTCGTTGAGTATCCATACTCTTGTCATTACGTTTAGCGTTTAAGCTCCGGTCATTTTTTTCGGTCATTACGTTGAGCGTTCAGGCTCCAGTCAGTTTCGTTGAGTATCCAGACTCCGGTTATTACATTGAGCGTTTAGGCTCCGATCAGTTTCGTTTGGTATCCAGACTCCGGTTATTACATTTAGCGTTCACGCTCCGGTCAGTTTCGTTGGGTATCCAGACTGCGGTTATTACGTTGAGCGTTCAGGCTCCGGTCAGTTTCGTTGGGTATCCAGACTCCGGTTATTATGGTGAGCGTTCAGGCTCCGGTCATTTTTGTTGAGTATCCAGACTCCGATTATTACGTTGAGCGTTCAGGCTCCGGTCAGTTTCGTTGGGTATCCAGACTCGGGTTATTATGGTGAGCGTACAGGTTCCGGTCATTTTTGTTGAGAATCCAGACTCCGGTTATTACGTTGAGCGTTCAGGCTCCGGTCATGTTTGTTAAGTATCCAGACTCCGGTTATTACGTTGTGCATTCAAGTTCTGATCATTTTCGATGAGTATCCAGACTCCGGTTATTAAGTAGAGCGTTCATGCTCCAGTCAGTTTCGTTGAGTATCTAGACTCCGGTTATTAAGTTGAGCATTCAGACTCCGTTCAGTTTCGTTGGGTATCCAGACTCTGGTTATTACATTGAGCGTTCAGGCTCCGGTCAGTTTCGTTGGGTATCCAAACTCCAGTTATTACGTTGAGCGTTCAGGCTCCGGCCAGTTTCATTGGGTATCCAGACTCCGGTTTTTACATTGAGTGTTCAGGCTCCGTTCAGTTTCGTTGGGTATCCAGTCTCCGGTTATTACGATGAGCGTTCAGGCTCTGGTCATTTTTGTTGAGTATCCAGACTCTGATTATTACGTTGAGCGTTCAGGCTCCGGTCAGTTTCGTTGAGTATCCAGACTCTGGTCATTACGTTGAGCGTTCCGGCTTCGGTCATTTTCGTTGAGTATCCAGGCTCCGGTCATTATGTTGAGCGTTTAGGCTCCGGTCATTTTTATTGAGTATCCAGACTCTGGTCATTAGGTTGAGCGTTCAGGATCCGGTCATTTTCGTTGAGTATCATAACTCCAGTTATTATGTTGAGTGTTTAGGTTCCGGTCATTTTCGTTGAGTATCTAGACTCCGGTTATTACGTTGAGTGTTCAGGCTATGGTCAGTTGCGTTGAGTGTCCAGACTCTGGTTATTACGTTGAGCATTCAGGCTCCGGTCATTTTCATTGAGTATCCAGACTCCGGTTATTACGTTGAGTGTTCAGGCTCCAGTCATTCTTGTTGAGTATCCAGACTCCGGTTATTACGTTGAACGTTCAGGATCCTGTCATTTTCGTTTAATATCCAGACTCCTGTTATTACGTTGAGCGTGCAGGCTCCGGTCATTTTCGTTGGGTATCCAGACTCTGGTCATTACGTTGAGCGTTCAAGCTCCGGTCATTTTTGTCGGTCATTATGTTGAGCGTTTAGGCTCCAGTCAGTTTCGTTGAGTATCCAGACTCCGGTTATTACATTGAGCGTTCAGGCTCCGATCAGTTTCGTTGGGTATCCAGACTCCGGTTATTACATTTAGCGTTCAGGCTCCGGTCAGTTTCGTTGGGTATCCAGACTCCGGTTATTACGTTGAGCGTTCAGGCTCCGGTCAGTTTCGTTGGGTATCCAGACTCCGGTTATTATGGTGAGCGTTCAGGCTCCGATCATTTTTGTTGAGTATCCAGACTCCGGTTATTACGTTGAGCGTTCAGGCTCCAGTCAGTTTCGTTGGGTATCCAGACTCGGGTTATTACATTGAGCGTTCAGGCTCCGGTCAGTTTCGTTGGGTATCCAGACTCTGGTTATTATGGTGAGCGTTCAGGCTCCGATCATTTTTGTTGAGAATCCAGACTCCGGTTATTACGTTGAGCGTTCAGGCTCCGGTCATTTTTGTTAAGTATCTAGACTCCGGTTATTACGTTGTGCGTTCAAGTTCTAATCATTTTGGTTGAGTATCCAGACTCCGGTTATTATGTTGAGCGTTCATGCTCCAGTCAGTTTCGTTGAGTATCTAGACTCCGGTTATTACGTTGAGCATTCAGGCTCCATTCAGTTTCGTTGGGTATCCAGACTCTGGTTATTACGTTGAGCGTTCAGGCTCCGATCAGTTTCGTTGGGTATCCAAACTCCGGTTATTACGTTGAGCATGCAGGCATCGGTCAGTTTCATTGGGTATCCAGACTCCGGTTTTTACATTGAGCGCTCAGGCTCCGTTCAGTTTCGTTGGGTATTCAGACTCCGGTTATTACGATGAGCGTTCAGGCTCTGGTCATTTTCGTTGAGTATCCAGACTCTAATTATTATGTTGAGCGTCCAGGTTCCGGTCAGTTTCGTTGAGTATCCAGACTCTGGTCATTACGTTGAGCGTTCTGGCTTCGGTCATTTTCGTTGAGTATCCAGACTCCGGTCATTATGTTGAGCGTTCAGGCTCCGGTCATTTTTATTGAGTATCCAGACTCCGGTCATTAGGTTGAGCGTTCAGGATCCGGTCATTTCCGTTGAGTATCATAACTCTGGTTATTACGTTGAGTGTTTAGGCTCCGGTCATTTTCGTTGAGTATCTAGACTCCGGTTATTACGTTGAGCGTTCAGGCTATGGTCAGTTGCGTTGAGTGTCCAGACTCCGGTTATTACGTTGAGCATTCAGGCTCCGGTCATTTTTGTTGAGTATTCAGACTCCGGTTATTACGTTGAGCGTTCAGGCTCCAGTCATTCATGTTGAGTATCCAGACTCCGGTTATTACGTTGAGCGTTCAGGCTCCTGTCATTTTTGTTGAGTATCCAGACTCCGGTTATTACATTGAGCGTGCAGGCTCCGGTAATTTTCGTTGTGTATCCATACTCTTGTCTTTACGTTGAACGTTTAAGCTCCGGTCATTTTTGTCGGTCATTATGTTGAGCGTTCAGGCTCCAGTCAGTTTCGTTGAGTATCCAGACTCCGGTTATTACATTGAGCGTTTAGGCTCTGATCAGTTTCGTTGGGTATCCAGACTCCTGTTATTACATTTAGCGTTCAGGCTCCGGTCAATTTCGTTGGGTATCCAAACTCCGGTTATTACGTTGAACGTTCAGGCTCCGGACAGTTTCGTTGGGTATCCAGACTCCGGTTATTATGGTGAGCGTTCAGGCTCCGGTCATTTTTGTTGAGTATCTAGACTCCGGTTATTACGTTGAGCGTTCAGGCTCCGGTCAATTTCGTTGGGTATCCAGACTCGGGTTATTATGGTGAGCTTTCAGGCTCCGGTCATTTTTGTTGAGAATCCAGACTCCGGTTATTACGTTGAGCGTTCAGGCTCCGGTCATTTTCGTTGAGTATCCAGACTCCGGTTATTACATTGTGCATTCAAGTTCTGATCATTTTCGTTGAGTATCCAGACTCCGGTTATTAAGTTGAGCGTTCATGCTCCAGTCAGTTTCGTTGCGTATCTAGACTCCGGTTATTACGTTGAGCGTTCAGGCTACATTCAGTTTCGTTGGGTATCCAGACTCTGGTTATTACGTTGAGCGTTCAGGCTCCGGTCAGTTTCGTTGGGTATCCAAACTCCGGTTATTACGTTGAGCATTCAGGCTCCGGTCAGTTTCATTGGGTATCCAGACTCCGGTTTTTACATTGAGTGCTCAGGCTCCGTTCAGTTTCGCTGGGTATCCAGACTCCGGTTATTACGATGAGCTTTCAGGCTCTGGTCATTTTCGTTGAGTATCCAGACTCTGATTATTACGTTGAGCATTCAGGCTCCGGTCAGTTTGGTTGAGTATCCAGCCTCTGGTCATTACGTTGAGCGTTCCGGCTTCGGTCATTTTCGTTGAGTATCCAGACTCCGATTATTATGTTGAGCGTTCAGGCTCCGGTCATTTTTATTGAGTATCAAGACTCCGGTCATTAGGTTGAGCGTTCAGGATCCGGTCATTTTCGTTGAGTATCATAATTCTGGTTATTACGTTGAGTGTTTAGGCTCCGGTCATTTTCGGTGAGTATCTAGACTCCTGTTATTACGTTGAGCGTTCAGGCTATGGTCAGTTGCGTTGAGTGTCCAGACTCCGGTTATTACGTTGAGCATTCAGGCTCCGGTCATTTTTGTTGAGTATTCAGACTCCGGTTATTACGTTGAGCGTTCAGGCTCCAGTCATTCTTGTTTAGTATCCAGACTCCGGATATTACGTTGAGCGTTCAGGCTCCTGTCATTTTTGTTGAGTATCCAGACTCCGGTTATTACATTGAGCGTGCAGGCTCCGGTAATTTTCGTTGTGTATCCAATCTCTTGTCTTTACGTTGAACGTTTAAGCTACGGTCATTTTTGTCGGTCATTATGTTGAGCGTTCAGGCTCCAGTCAGTTTCGTTGAGTATCCAGACTCCGGTTATTACATTGAGCGTTTAGGCTCTGATCAGTTTCGTTGGGTATCCAGACTCCTGTTATTACATTTAGCGTTCAGGCTCCGGTCAATTTCGTTGGGTATCCAAACTCCGGTTATTACGTTGAGCGTTCAGGCTCCGGTCAGTTTCGTTGGGTATCCAGACTCCGGTTATTATGGTGAGCGTTCAGGCTCCGGTCATTTTTGTTGAGTATCCAGACTCCGGTTATTACGTTGAGCGTTCAGGCTCCGGTCAATTTCGTTGGGTATCCAGACTCGGGTTATTATGGTGAGCGTTCAGGCTCCGCTCATTTTTGTTGAGAATCCAGACTCCGGTTATTACGTTGAGCGTTCAGGCTCCGGTCATTTTCGTTGAGTATCCAGACTCCGGTTATTACGTTGTGCATTCAAGTTCTGATCATTTTCGTTGAGTATCCAGACTCCGGTTATTAAGTTGAGCGTTCATGCTCCAGTCAGTTTCGTTGAGTATCTAGACTCCGGTTATTACGTTGAGCGTTCAGGCTACATTCAGTTTCGTTGGGTATCCAGACTCTGGTTATTACGTTGAGCGTTCAGGCTCCGGTCAGTTTCGTTGGGTATCCAAACTCCGGTTATTACGTTGAGCATTCAGGCTCCGGTCAGTTTCATTGGGTATCCAGACTCCGGTTTTTACATTGAGTGCTCAGGCTCCGTTCAGTTTCGTTGGGTATCCAGACTCCGGTTATTACGATGAGCTTTCAGGCTCTGGTCATTTTCGTTGAGTATCCAGACTCTGATTATTACGTTGAGCATTCAGGCTCCGGTCAGTTTGGTTGAGTATCCAGCCTCTGGTCATTACGTTGAGCGTTCCGGCTTCGGTCATTTTCGTTGAGTATCCAGACTCCGATTATTATGTTGAGCGTTCAGGCTTCGGTCATTTTTATTGAGTATCAAGACTCCGGTCATTAGGTTGAGCGTTCAGGATCCGGTCATTTTCGTTGAGTATCATAATTCTGGTTATTACGTTGAGTGTTTAGGCTCCGGTCATTTTCGGTGAGTATCTAGACTCCTGTTATTACGTTGAGCGTTCAGGCTATGGTCAGTTGCGTTGAGTGTCCAGACTCCGGTTATTACGTTGAGCGTTCAGGCTCCTGTAATTTTTGTTGAGTATCCAGACTCCGGTTATTACGTTGTGCGTGCAGGCTCCGATCATTTTCGTTGAGTATCCAGACTCTTGTCTTTACGTTGAGCGTTTAAGCTCCGGTCATTTTTGTCGGTCATTATGTTGAGCGTTCAGGCTCCAGTCAGTTTCGTTGAGTATCCAGACTCCGGTTATTACATTGAGCGTTTAGGCTCTGATCAGTTTCGTTGGGTATCCAGACTACGGTTATTACATTTAGCGTTCAGGCTCCGGTCAGTTTCGTTAGGTATCCTGACTCTGGTTATTACGTTGAGCGTTCAGGCTCCGGTCAGTTTCGTTGGGTATCCAGACTCCGGTTATTATGGTGAGCACTCAGGCTCCGGTCATTTTTGTTGAGTATTCAGACTCCGGTTATTACGTTGAGCGTTCAGGCTCCAGTCAGTTTCGTTGGGTGTCCAGACTCGGGTTATTATGGTGAGCGTTCAGGCTCTGGTCATTTTTGTTGAGAATCCAGACTCCGGTTATTACGTTGAGCGTTCAGGCTCCGGTCATTTTTGTTAAGTATCCAGACTCCGGTTATTACGTTGTGCATTCAAGTTCTGATCATTTTCGTTGAGTATCCAGACTCCGGTTATTAAGTTGAGCGTTCATGCTCCAGTCAGTTTCGTTGAGTATCTAGACTCCGATTATTACGTTGAGCATTCAGGCTCCGTTCAGTTTCGTTGGGTATCCAGACTCTCGTTATTACGTTGAGCGTTCAGGCTCCGGTCAGTTTCGTTGGGTATCCAAACTCCGGTTATTACATTGAGCATTCAGGCTCCGGTCAGTTTCATTGGGTATCCAGACTCCGGTTTTTACATTGAGCGCTCAGGCTCCGTTCAGTTTCGTTGGGTATCCAGACCCCGGTTATTACAATGAGCGTTCAGGCTCCGGTCAATTTCGTTGGGTATCCAGACTCGGGTTATTATGGTGAGCGTTCAGGCTCCGGTCATTTTTGTTGAGAATCCAGACTCCGGTTATTACGTTGAGCGTTCAGGCTCCGGTCATTTTCGTTGAGTATCCAGACTCCGGTTATTACGTTGTGCATTCAAGTTCTGATCATTTTCGTTGAGTATCTAGACTCCGGTTATTAAGTTGAGCGTTCATGCTCCAATCAGTTTCGTTGAGTATCTAGACTCCGGTTATTACGTTGAGCGTTCAGGCTACATTCAGTTTCGTTGGGTATCCAGACTCTGGTTATTACGTTGAGCGTTCAGGCTCCGGTCAGTTTCGTTGGGTATCCAAACTCCGGTTATTACGTTGAGCATTCAGGCTCCGGTCAGTTTCATTGGGTATCCAGACTCCGGTTTTTACATTGAGTGCTCAGGCTCCGTTCAGTTTCGCTGGGTATCCAGACTCCGGTTATTACGATGAGCGTTCAGGCTCTGGTCATTTTCGTTGAGTATCCAGACTCTGATTATTACGTTGAGCATTCAGGCTCCGGTCAGTTTCGTTGAGTATCCAGCCTCTGGTCATTACGTTGAGCGTTCCGGCTTCGGTCATTTTCGTTGAGTATCCAGACTCCGATTATTATGTTGAGCGTTCAGGCTCCGGTCATTTTTATTGAGTATCAAGACTCCGGTCATTAGGTTGAGCGTTCAGGATCCGGTCATTTTCGTTGAGTATCATAATTCTGGTTATTACGTTGAGTGTTTAGGCTCCGGTCATTTTCGGTGAGTATCTAGACTCCTGTTATTACGTTGAGCGTTCAGGCTATGGTCAGTTGCGTTGAGTGTCCAGACTCCGGTTATTACGTTGAGCGTTCAGGCTCCTGTAATTTTTGTTGAGTATCCAGACTCCGGTTATTACGTTGTGCGTGCAGGCTCCGGTCATTTTCGTTGAGTATCCAGACTCTTGTCTTTACGTTGAGCGTTTAAGCTCCGGTCATTTTTGTCGGTCATTATGTTGAGCGTTCAGGCTCCAGTCAGTTTCGTTGAATATCCAGACTCCGGTTATTACATTGAGCGTTTAGGCTCTGATCAGTTTCGTTGGGTATCCAGACTACGGTTATTACATTTAGCGTTCAGGTTCCGGTCAGTTTTGTTGGGTATCCTGACTCCGGTTATTACGTTGAGCGTTCAGGCTCCGGCCAGTTTCGTTGGGTATCCAGACTCCGGTTATTATGGTGAGTACTCAGGCTCCGGTCATTTTTGTTGAGTATCCAGACTCCGGTTATTACGTTGAGCGTTCAGGCTCCGGTCATTTTTGTTAAGTATCCAGACTCCGGTTATTACGTTGTGCGTTCAAGTTCTGATCATTTTCGTTAGGTATCCAGACTCCGGTTATTAAGTAGAGCGTTCATGCTCCAGTCAGTTTCGTTGAGTATCTAGACTCCGGTTATTACGTTGAGCGTTCAGGCTCCATTTAGTTTCGTTGGGTATCCAGACTCTGGTTATTACGTTGAACGTTCAGGCTCCGGTCAGTTTCGTTGGGTATCCAAACTCCGGTTATTATGTTGAGCATTCAGGCTCCGGTCAGTTTCATTGGGTATCCAGACTCCGGTTTTTACATTGAGTGCTCAGGCTCCGTTCAGTTTCGCTGGGTATCCAGAATCTGATTATTACGTTGAGCGTTCAGGCTCCGGTCAGTTTCGTTGAGTATCCAGCCTCTGGCCATTACGTTGAGCGTTCCGGCTTCGGTCATTTTCGTTGAGTATCCAGACTCCGATTATTATGTTGAGCGCTCAGGCTCCAGTCATTTTTATTGAGTATCCAGACTCCGGTCATTAGGTTGAGCATTCAGGATCCGGTCATTTTCGTTGAGTATCATAATTCTGGTTATTACGTTGAGTGTTTAGGCTCCGGTCATTTTCGGTGAGTATCTAGACTCCGGTTATTACGTTGAGCGTTCAGGCTATGGTCAGTTGCGTTGAGTGTCCAGACTCCGCTTATTATGTTGAGCGTTCAGGCTCCTGTAATTTTTGTTGAGTATCCAGACTCCGGTTATTACGTTGTGCGTGCAGGCTCCGGTCATTTTCGTTGAGTATCCAGACTTTTGTCTTTACGTTGAGCGTTTAAGCTCCGGTCATTTTTGTCGGTCATTATGTTGAGCGTTCAGGCTCCAGTCAGTTTTGTTGAGTATCCAGACTCCGGTTATTACATTGAGCGTTTAGGCTCAGATCAGTTTCGTTGGGTATCCAGACTCTGGTTATTATGGTGAGCACTCAGGCTCCGGTCATTTTTGTTAAGTATCCAGACTCCGGTTATTACATTGAGTGTTCAGGCTCCGGTCAGTTTCGTTGGGTATCCAGACTCGGGTTATTATGGTGAGCGTTTAGGCTCCGGTCATTTTTGTTGAGAATCCAGACTCCGGTTATTACATTGAGCGTTCAGGCTCCGGTCATTTTTGTTAAGTATCCAGACTCCGGTTATTACGTTGTGCATTCAAGTTCTGATCATTTTCGTTGAGTATCCAGACTCCGGTTATTAAGTTGAGCGTTCATGCTCCAGTCAGTTTCTTTGAGTATCTAGACTCCGGTTATTACGTTGAGCATTCAGGCTCCGTTCAGTTTCGTTGGGTATCCAGACTCTCGTTATTACGTTGAGCGTTCAGGCTCCGGTCAGTTTCGTTGGGTATCCAAACTCCGGTTATTACGTTGAGCATTCAGGCTCCGGTCAGTTTCATTGGGTATCCAGACTCCTGTTTTTACATTGAGCGCTCAGGCTCCGTTCAGTTTCGTTGGGTATCCAGACTCCGGTTATTACGATGAGCGCTCAGGCTCTGGTCATTTTCGTTGAGTATCCAGACTATGATTATTACGTTGAGCGTTCAGGCTCCGGTCAGTTTCGTTGAGTATCCAGCCTCTGGTCTTTATGTTGACTGTTCCGGCTTCAGTCATTTTCGTTGAGTATCCAGACTCCGATTATTATGTTGAGCGTTTAGGCTCCGGTCATTTTTATTGAGTATCCAGACTCCGGTTATTAGGTTGAGCGTTCAGGATCCGGTCATTTTCGTTGAGTATCATAATTCTGGTTATTACGTTGAGTGTTTAGGCTCCGGTCATTTTCGATGAGTATCTAGACTCCGGTTATTACGTTGAGCATTCAGGCTATGGTCAGTTGCGTTGAGTGTCCAGACTCCGGTTATTACGTTGAGCGTTCAGCCCCCTGTAATTTTTGTTGAGTATCCAGACTCCGGTTATTACGTTGTGCGTGCAGGCTCCGGTCATTTTCGTTGAGTATCCAGACTCTTGTCTTTACGTTGAGCGTTTAAGCTCCGGTCATTTTTGTCGGTCATTTTGTTGACCGTTCAGGCTCCAGTCAGTTTCGTTGAGTATCCAGACTCCGGTTATTACATTGAGCGTTTAGGCTCTGATCAGTTTCGTTGGGTATCCAGACTCTGGTTATTATGGTGAGCACTCAGGCTCCGGTCATTTTTGTTAAGTATCCAGACTCCGGTTATTACGTTGAGCGTTCAGGCTCCGGTCAGTTTCGTTGGGTATCCAGACTCAGGTTATTATGGTGAGCGTTCAGGCTCCGGTCATTTTTGTTGAGAATCCAAACTCCGGTTATTACGTTGAGCGTTCAGGCTCCGGTCATTTTTGTTAAGTATCCAGACTCCGGTTATTACGTTGTGCATTCAAGTTCTGATCATTTTCGTTGAGTATCCAGACTCCGGTTATTAAGTTGAGCGTTCATGCTCCAGTCAGTTTCGTTGAGTATCTAGACTCCGGTTATTACGTTGAGCATTCAGGCTCCGTTCAGTTTCGTTGGGTATCCAGACTCTCGTTATTACGTTGAGCGTTCAGGCTCCGGTCAGTTTCGTTGGGTATCCAAACTCCGGTTATTACGTTGAGCATTCAGGCTCTTGTCAGTTTCATTGGGTATCCAGACTCCGGTTTTTACATTGAGCGCTCAGGTTCCGTTCAGTTTCGTTGGGTATCCAGACTCCGGTTATTACGATGAGCGTTCAGGCTCTGGTCATATTCGTTGAGTATCCAGACTCTGATTATTACGTTGAGCGTTCAGGCTCCGGTCAGTTTCGTTGAGTATCCAGCCTCTGGTCTTTATGTTGACTGTTCCGGCTTCAGTCATTTTCGTTGAGTATCCAGACTCCGATTATTATGTTGAGCGTTTAGGCTCCGGTCATTTTTATTGAGTATCCAGACTCCGGTTATTAGGTTGAGCGTTCAGGATCCGGTCTTTTTCGTTGAGTATCATAATTCTGGTTATTACGTTGAGTGTTTAGGCTCCGGTCATTTTCGATGAGTATCTAGACTCCGGTTATTACGTTGAGCATTCAGGCTATGGTCAGTTGCGTTGAGTGTCCAGACTCCGGTTATTACGTTGAGCGTTCAGCCCCCTGTAATTTTTGTTGAGTATCCAGACTCCGGTTATTACGTTGTGCGTGCAGGCTCCGGTCATTTTCGTTGAGTATCCAGACTCTTGTCTTTACGTTGAGCGTTTAAGCTCCAGTCATTTTTGTCGGTCATTTTGTTGAGCGTTCAGGCTCCAGTCAGTTTCGTTGAGTATCCAGACTCTGGTTATTACATTGAGCGTTTAGGCTCTGATCAGTTTCGTTGGGTATCCAGACTCTGGTTATTATGGTGAGCACTCAGGCTCCGGTCATTTTTGTTAAGTATCCAGACTCCGGTTATTACGTTGAGCGTTCAGGCTCCGGTCAGTTTCGTTGGGTATCCAGACTCGGGTTATTATGGTGAGCGTTCAGGCTCCGGTCATTTTTGTTGAGAATCCAGACTCCGGTTATTACGTTGAGCGTTCAGGCTCCGGTCATTTTTGTTAAGTATCCAGACTCCGGTTATTACGTTGTGCATTCAAGTTCTGATCATTTTCGTTGAGTATCCAGACTCCGGTTATTAAGTTGAGCGTTCATGCTCCAGTCAGTTTCGTTGAGTATCTAGACTCCGGTTATTACGTTGAGCATTCAGGCTCCGTTCAGTTTCGTTGGGTATCCAGACTCTCGTTATTACGTTGAGCGTTCAGGCTCCGGTCAGTTTCGTTGGGTATCCAAACTCTGGTTATTACGTTGAGCATTCAGGCTCCGGTCAGTTTCATTGGGTATCCAGACTCCAGTTTTTACATTGAGTGCTCAGGCTCCGTTCAGTTTCGTTGGGTATCCAGACTCCGGTTATTACGATGAGCGTTCAGGCTCTGGTTATTTTCGTTGAGTATCCAGACTCTGATTATTACGTTGAGCGTTCAGGCTCCGGTCAGTTTCGTTGAGTATCCAGCCTCTGGTCATTACGTTGAGTGTTCCGGCTTCAGTCATTTTCGTTGAGTATCCATACTCCGATTATTATGTTGAGCGTTCAGGCTCCGGTCATTTTTATTGAGTATCCAGACTCCGGTCATTAGGTTGAGCGTTCAGGATCGGGTCATTTTCGTTGAGTATCATAATTCTGGTTATTACGTTGAGTGTTTAGGCTCCGGTCATTTTCGGTGAGTATCTAGACTCCGGTTATTACGTTGAGCATTCAGGCTATGGTCAGTTGCGTTGAGTGTCCAGACTCCGGTTATTACGTTGAGCGTTCAACCCCCTGTAATTTTTGTTGAGTATCCAGACTCCGGTTATTACATTGTGCGTGCAGGCTCCGGTCATTTTCGTTGAGTATCCAGACTCTTGTCTTTACGTTGAGCGTTTAAGCTCCGGTCATTTTTGTCGGTCATTATGTTGAGCGTTCAGGCTCCAGTCAGTTTCGTTGAGTATCCAGACTCCGGTTATTACATTGAGCGTTTAGGCTCTGATCAGTTTCGTTGGGTATCCAGACTCTGGTTATTATGGTGAGCACTCAGGCTCCGGTCATTTTTGTTAAGTATCCAGACTCCGGTTATTACGTTGAGCGTTCAGGCTCCGGTCAGTTTCGTTGGGTATCCAAACTCGGGTTATTATGGTGAGCGTTCAGGCTCCGGTTATTTTTGTTGAGAATCCAGACTCCGGTTATTACGTTGAGCGTTCAGGCTCCGGTCATTTTTGTTAAGTATCCAGACTCCGGTTATTACGTTGTGCATTCAAGTTCTGATCATTTTCGTTGAGTATCCAGACTCCGGTTATTAAGTTGAGCGTTCATGCTCCAGTCAGTTTCGTTGAGTATCTAGACTCCGGTTATTACGTTGAGCATTCAGGCTCCGTTCAGTTTCGTTGGGTATCCAGACTCTCGTTATTACATTGAGCGTTCAGGCTCCGGTCAGTTTCGTTGGGTATCCAAACTCCGGTTATTACGTTGAGCATTCAGGCTCCGGTCAGTTTCATTGGGTATCCAGACTCCGGTTTTTACATTGAGTGCTCAGGCTCCGTTCAGTTTCGTTGGGTATCCAGACTCCGGTTATTACGATGAGCGTTCAGGCTCTGGTCATTTTCGTTGAGTATCCAGACTCTGATTATTACGTTGAGCGTTCAGGCTCCGGTCAGTTTCGTTGAGTATCCAGCCTCTGGTCATTACGTTGAGTGTTCCGGCTTCAGTCATTTTGGTTGAGTACCAGACTCCGATTATTATGTTGAGCGTTCAGGCTCCGGTCATTTTTATTGAGTATCCAGACTCCGGTCATTAGGTTGAGCGTTCAGGATCCGGTCATTTTCGTTGAGTATCATAATTCTGGTTATTACGTTGAGTGTTTAGGCTCCGGTCATTTTCGGTGAGTATCTAGACTCCGGTTATTACGTTGAGCATTCAGGCTATGGTCAGTTGCGTTGAGTGTCCAAACTCCGGTTATTACGTTGAGCGTTCAGCCCCCTGTAATTTTTGTTGAGTATCCAGACTCCGGTTATTACATTGTGCGTGCAGGCTCCGGTCATTTTCGTTGAGTATCCAGACTCTTGTCTTTACGTTGAGCATTTAAGCTCCTGTCATTTTTGTCGGTCATTATGTTGAGCGTTCAGGCTCCAGTCAGTTTCGTTGAGTATCCAGACTCCGGTTATTACATTGAGCGTTTAGGCTCTGATTAGTTTCGTTGGGTATCCAGACTCCGGTTATTATGGTGAGCACTCAGGCTCCGGTCATTTTTGTTGAGTATCCAGACTCCGGTTATTACGTTGAGCGTTCAGGCTCCGGTCAGTTTCGTTGGGTATCCAGACTCGGGTTATTATGGTGAGCGTTCAGGCTCCGGTCATTTTTGTTTAGAATCCAGACTCCGGTTATTACGTTGAGCTTTTAGGCTCCGGTCATTTTTGTTAAGTATCCAGACTCCGGTTATTACGTTGTGCATTCAAGTTCTGATCATTTTCGTTGAGTATCCAGACTCTGGTTATTAAGTTGAGCGTTCATGCTCCAGTCAGTTTCGTTGAGTATCTAGACTCCGGTTATTACGTTGAGCATTCAGGCTCCGTTCAGTTTCGTTGGGTATCCAGACTCTCGTTATTAGGTTGAGCGTTCAGGCTCCGGTCAGTTTCGTTGGGTATCCAAACTCCGGTTATTACGTTGAGCATTCAGGCTCCGGTCAGTTTCATTGGGTATCCAGACTCCGGTTTTTACATTGAGCGCTCAGGCTCCGTTCAGTTTCGTTGGGTATCCAGACTCCGGTTATTACGATGAGCGTTCAGGCTCTGGTCATTTTCGTTGAGTATCCAGACTCTGATTATTACGTTGAGCGTTCAGGCTCCGGTCAGTTTCGTTGAGTATCCAGCCTCTGGTCATTACGTTGAGTGTTCCGGCTTCAGTCATTTTCGTTGAGTATCCATACTCCGATTATTATGTTGAGCGTTCAGGCTCCGGTCATTTTTATTGAGTATCCAGACTCCGGTCATTAGGTTGAGCGTTCAGGATCGGGTCATTTTCGTTGAGTATCATAATTCTGGTTATTACGTTGAGTGTTTAGGCTCCGGTCATTTTCGGTGAGTATCTAGACTCCGGTTATTACGTTGAGCATTCAGGCTATGGTCAGTTGCGTTGAGTGTCCAGACTCCGGTTATTACGTTGAGCGTTCAACCCCCTGTAATTTTTGTTGAGTATCCAGACTCCGGTTATTACATTGTGCGTGCAGGCTCCGGTCATTTTCGTTGAGTATCCAGACTCTTGTCTTTACGTTGAGCGTTTAAGCTCCGGTCATTTTTGTCGGTCATTATGTTGAGCGTTCAGGCTCCAGTCAGTTTCGTTGAGTATCCAGACTCCGGTTATTACATTGAGCGTTTAGGCTCTGATCAGTTTCGTTGGGTATCCAGACTCTGGTTATTATGGTGAGCACTCAGGCTCCGGTCATTTTTGTTAAGTATCCAGACTCCGGTTATTACGTTGAGCGTTCAGGCTCCGGTCAGTTTCGTTGGGTATCCAAACTCGGGTTATTATGGTGAGCGTTCAGGCTCCGGTTATTTTTGTTGAGAATCCAGACTCCGGTTATTACGTTGAGCGTTCAGGCTCCGGTCATTTTTGTTAAGTATCCAGACTCCGGTTATTACGTTGTGCATTCAAGTTCTGATCATTTTCGTTGAGTATCCAGACTCCGGTTATTAAGTTGAGCGTTCATGCTCCAGTCAGTTTCGTTGAGTATCTAGACTCCGGTTATTACGTTGAGCATTCAGGCTCCGTTCAGTTTCGTTGGGTATCCAGACTCTCGTTATTACATTGAGCGTTCAGGCTCCGGTCAGTTTCGTTGGGTATCCAAACTCCGGTTATTACGTTGAGCATTCAGGCTCCGGTCAGTTTCATTGGGTATCCAGACTCCGGTTTTTACATTGAGTGCTCAGGCTCCGTTCAGTTTCGTTGGGTATCCAGACTCCGGTTATTACGATGAGCGTTCAGGCTCTGGTCATTTTCGTTGAGTATCCAGACTCTGATTATTACGTTGAGCGTTCAGGCTCCGGTCAGTTTCGTTGAGTATCCAGCCTCTGGTCATTACGTTGAGTGTTCCGGCTTCAGTCATTTTGGTTGAGTACCAGACTCCGATTATTATGTTGAGCGTTCAGGCTCCGGTCATTTTTATTGAGTATCCAGACTCCGGTCATTAGGTTGAGCGTTCAGGATCCGGTCATTTTCGTTGAGTATCATAATTCTGGTTATTACGTTGAGTGTTTAGGCTCCGGTCATTTTCGGTGAGTATCTAGACTCCGGTTATTACGTTGAGCATTCAGGCTATGGTCAGTTGCGTTGAGTGTCCAAACTCCGGTTATTACGTTGAGCGTTCAGCCCCCTGTAATTTTTGTTGAGTATCCAGACTCCGGTTATTACATTGTGCGTGCAGGCTCCGGTCATTTTCGTTGAGTATCCAGACTCTTGTCTTTACGTTGAGCATTTAAGCTCCTGTCATTTTTGTCGGTCATTATGTTGAGCGTTCAGGCTCCAGTCAGTTTCGTTGAGTATCCAGACTCCGGTTATTACATTGAGCGTTTAGGCTCTGATTAGTTTCGTTGGGTATCCAGACTCCGGTTATTATGGTGAGCACTCAGGCTCCGGTCATTTTTGTTGAGTATCCAGACTCCGGTTATTACGTTGAGCGTTCAGGCTCCGGTCAGTTTCGTTGGGTATCCAGACTCGGGTTATTATGGTGAGCGTTCAGGCTCCGGTCATTTTTGTTTAGAATCCAGACTCCGGTTATTACGTTGAGCTTTTAGGCTCCGGTCATTTTTGTTAAGTATCCAGACTCCGGTTATTACGTTGTGCATTCAAGTTCTGATCATTTTCGTTGAGTATCCAGACTCTGGTTATTAAGTTGAGCGTTCATGCTCCAGTCAGTTTCGTTGAGTATCTAGACTCCGGTTATTACGTTGAGCATTCAGGCTCCGTTCAGTTTCGTTGGGTATCCAGACTCTCGTTATTAGGTTGAGCGTTCAGGCTCCGGTCAGTTTCGTTGGGTATCCAAACTCCGGTTATTACGTTGAGCATTCAGGCTCCGGTCAGTTTCATTGGGTATCCAGACTCCGGTTTTTACATTGAGCGCTCAGGCTCCGTTCAGTTTCGTTGGGTATCCAGACTCCGGTTATTACGATGAGCGTTCAGGCTCTGGTCATTTTCGTTGAGTATCCAGACTCTGATTATTACGTTGAGCGTTCAGGCTCCGGTCAGTTTCGTTGAGTATCCAGCCTCTGGTCATTACGTTGAGCGTTCCGGCTTCGGTCATTTTTGTTGAGTATCCAGACTCCGTTTATTATGTTGAGCGTTCAGGCTCCGGTCATTTTTATTGAGTATCCAGACTCCGGTCATTAGGTTGGGCGTTCAGGATCCGGTCATTTTCGTTGAGTATCATAATTCTGGTTATTATGTTGAGTGTTTAGGCTCCGGTCATTTTCGTTGAGCGTTCAGGCTCTGGTCATTTTCGTTGAGTATCCAGACTCTGATTATTACGTTGAGCGTTCAGGCTCCGGTCAGTTTCGTTGAGTATCCAGCCTCTGGTCATTACGTTGAGCGTTCCGGCTTCGGTCATTTTTGTTGAGTATCCAGACTCCGTTTATTATGTTGAGCGTTCAGGCTCCGGTCATTTTTATTGAGTATCCAGACTCCGGTCATTAGGTTGAGCGTTCAGGATCCGGTCATTTTCGTTGAGTATCATAATTCTGGTTATTATGTTGAGTGTTTAGGCTCCGGTCATTTTCGTTGAGTATCTAGACAACGGTTACTAGGTTGAGCGTTCAGGCTATGGACAGTTGCGTTGAGTGTCCAGACTCCGGTTATTACGTTGAGCATTCAGGCTCCGGTCATTTTCGTTGAGTATCCAGACTCCGGTTATTACGTTGAGTGTTCAGGCTCTAGTCATTCTTGTTGAGTATAAAGACTCCGGTTATTACGTTGAGCGTTCAGGCTCCTGTCATTTTCGTTTAATATCCAGACTCCGGTTATTACGTTGAGCGTGCAGGCTCCGGTCATTTTCGTTGACTATCCAGACTCTGGTCATTACGTTGAGCGTTCAAGCTCTGGTCATTTTTGTCGGTCATTACGTTGAGCGTTCAGGCTCCAGTCAGTTTCGTTGAGTATCCAGACTCCGGTTATTACATTGAGCGTTCAGGCTCCGATCAGTTTCGTTGGGTATCCAGACTCCGATTATTACATTTAGCGTTCAGGCTCCGGTCAGTTTCGTTGGGTATCCAGACTCCGGTTATTACGTTGAGCGTTCAGGCTCCGGTCAGTTTCGTTGGGTATCCAGACTCCAGTTATTATGGTGAGCGTTCAGGCTCCGATCATTTTTGTTGAGTATCCAGACTCCGGTTATTACGTTGAGCGTTAAGGCTCCGGTCAGTTTCGTTGGGTATCCAGACTCGGGTTATCATGGTGAACGTTCAGGCTCCGGTAATTTTTGTTGAGAATCCAGACTCCGGTTATTACGTTGAGCGTTCAGGCTCTGGTCATTTTCGTTGAGTATACAGACTCTGATTATTACGTTGAGCGTTCAGGCTCCGGTCAGTTTCGTTGAGTATCCAGCCTCTGGTCATTACGTTGAGCGTTCCGGCTTCGGTCATTTTCGTTGAGTATCCAGACTCCGTTTATTATGTTGAGCGTTCAGGCTCCGGTCATTTTTGTTGAGTATGCAGACTCCGGTCATTAGGTTGAGCGTTCAGGATCCGGTCATTTTCGTTGAGTATCATAATTCTGGTTATTATGTTGAGTGTTTAGGCTCCGGTCATTTTCGTTGAGTATCTAGACTCCGGTTATTACGTTGAGCGTTCACGCTATGGTCAGTTGCGTTGAGTGTCTAGACTCCGGTTATTACGTTGAGCATTCAGGCTCTGGTCATTTTCGTTGAGTATCCAGACTCCGGTTACTACGTTGAGCGTTCGGGCTCCAGTCATTCTTGTTGAGTATCCAGACTCCGGTTATTACGTTGAGCGTTCAGGCTCCTGTCATTTTCGTTGAGTATCCAGACTCCGGTTATTACGTTGAGCGTGCAGGCTCCGGTCATTTTCGTTGAGTATCCAGACTCTTGTCATTATGTTGAGCGTTCAAGCTCTGGTCATTTTTGTCGGTCATTACGTTGAGCGTTCAGGCTTCAGTCAGTTTCGTTGAGTATCCAGACTCCGGTTATTACATTGAGCGTTCAGGCTCCGATCAGTTTCGTTGGGTATCCAGACTCCGGTTATTACATTTAGCGTTCAGGCTCCGGTCAGTTTCGTTGGGTATCCAGACTCCGGTTATTACTTTGAGCGTTCAGGCTCCGGTCAGTTTCGTTGGGTATCCAGACTCCGGTTATTATGGTGAGCGTTCAGGCTCCGATCATTTTTGTTGAGTATCCAGACTCCGGTTATTACGTTGAGCGTTCAGGCTCCAGTCAGTTTCATTGGGTATCCAGACTCGGGTTGTCATGGTGAGCGTTCAGGCTCCGGTAATTTTTGTTGAGAATCCAGACTCTGGTTATTACGTTGAGCGTTCAGGCTCTGGTCATTTTTGTTAAGTATCCAGACTCCGGTTATTACGTTGCGCGTTCAAGTTCTGATCATTTTCGTTGAGTATCCAGACTCCGGTTATTACGTTGAGCGTTCATGCTCCAGTCAATTTCGTTGAGTATCTAGACTCCGGTTATTACGTTGAGCATTCAGGCTCCGTTCAGTTTCGTTGGGTATCCAGACTCTGGTTATTACGTTTCGCGTTCAGACTCCGGTTATTATGGTTGGGTATCCAAACTCCTGTTATTACGTTGAGCGTTCAGGCTCCGGTCAGTTTCATTGGGTGTCCAGACTCCGGTTTTTACATTGAGCGTTCAGGCTCCGTTCAGTTTTGTTGGGTATCCAGACTCCTGTTATTACGATGAGCGTTCAGGCTCTGGCCATTTTCGTTGAGTATCCAGACTCTGATTATTACGTTGAGCGTTCAGGCTCCGGTCAGTTCTGTTGAGTATCCAGACTCTGGTCATTACGTTGAGCGTTCCGGCTTCGGTCATTTTCGTTGAGTATCCAGACTCCGGTCATTATGTTGAGCGTTCAGGCTCCGGTCATTTTTATTGAGTATCCAGACTCCGGTCATTTTTATTGAGTATCCGGACTCCATTCATTAGGTTGAGCGTTCAGGATCCGGTCATTTTCGTTGAGTATAATAACTCCGGTTATTACGTTGAATGTTTAGGCTCCGGTCATTTTTGTTGAGTATCTAGACTCCGGTTATTACGTTGAGCGTTCACGCTATGGTCAGTTGCGTTGAGTGTCTAGACTCCGGTTATTACGTTGAGCATTCAGGCTCCGGTCATTTTTGTTGAGTATCCAGACTCCGGTTATTACGTTGAGCGTTCGGGCTCCAGTCATTCTTGTTGAGTATCCAGACTCCGGTTATTACGTTGAGCGTTCAGGCTCCTGTCATTTTCGTTGAGTATCCAGACTCCGGTTATTACGTTGAGCGTGCAGGCTCCGGTCATTTTCGTTGAGTATCCAGACTCTTGTCATTACGTTGAGCGTTCAAGCTCCGGTCATTTTTGTCGGTCATTACGTTGAGCATTCAGGCTCCAGTCAGTTTTGTTGAGTATCCAGACTCCGGTTATTACATTGAGCGTTCAGGCTCCGATCAGTGTCGTTGGGTATCCAGACTCCGGTTATTACATTTAGCATTCAGGCTCCGGTCTGTTTCATTGGGTATCCAGACTCCGGTTATTACTTTGAGCGTTCAGGCTCCGGTCAGTTTCGTTGGGTATCCAGACTCCGGTTATTACGTTTAGCGTTCTTGCTCCAGTTAGTTTCGTTGTGTATCTACACTCCGTTTATTACGTTGAGCATTCAGGCTCCGTTCAGTTTCGTTGGGTATCCAGACTCGGGTTATTACGTTGAGCGTTCAGGCTCCGGTCAGTTTCGTTGGGTATCCAAACTCCGGTTTTTACGTTGAGCGTTCAGGCTCCGGTCAGTTTCATTGGGTATCCAGACTCCGGTTTTTACATTGAGCGTTCAGGCTCCGTTCATTTTCGTTGAGTAACTAGACTCCGGTTATTACGTTGAGCGTTCAGGCTATGGTCAGTTGCGTTGAGTGTCCAGACTCCGGTTATTACGTTGAGCATTCAGGCTCCGGTCATTTTCTTTGAGTATCCAGACTCCGGTTATTACGTTGAGCGTTCAGGCTCCGGTCATTCTTGTTGAGTATCCAGACTCCGGTTATTACGTTGAGCATTCAGGCTCCTATCATTTTCGTTGAGTATCCAGACTTCGGTTATTACGTTGAGCGTGCAGGCTCCAGTCAGTTTCTTTGGGTATCCAGACTCCGGTTATTATGGTGAGCGTTCAGGCTCCGGTCATTTTTGTTGAGTATCCAGACTCCGGTTATTACGTTGTGCGTTCAGGCTCCGGTCGTTTTTGTTAAGTATCCAGACTCCGGTTATTACGTTGTGCGTTCATGTTCTGATCATTTTCGTTGAGTATCCAGACTCAGGTTATTACGTTGAGCGTTCAGGCTCCGGTCAGTTTCGTTGGGTATCCAGACTCCGGTTATTACATTGAGCGTTCAGGCTCGAGTCAGTTTCGTTGGGTATCCAGACTCCGGTTATTACGTTGAGCGTTCAGGCTCCGATCATTTTTGTTGAGTATCCAGACTCCGGTTATTACATTGAGCGTTCAGGCTCCGATCAGTTTCGTTGAGTATCCAGACTCTGGTCATTACGTTGAGCGTTCCGGCTTCGGTCATTTTCGTTGAGTATCCAGACTCCGGTCATTATGTTGAGCGTTCAGGCTCCGGTCATTTTTATTGAGTATCCAGACTCCGGTCATTTTTATTGAGTATCCGGACTCCATTCATTAGGTTGAGCGTTCAGGATCCGGTCATTTTCGTTGAGTATAATAACTCCGGTTATTACGTTGAGTGTTTAGGCTCCGGTCATTTTCGTTGAGTATCTAGACTCCGGTTATTACGTTGAGCATTCACGCTATGGTCAATTGCGTTGAGTGTCTAGACTCCGGTTATTACGTTGAGCATTCAGGCTCCGGTCATTTTTGTTGAGTATCCAAACTCCGGTTATTACGTTGAGCGTTCGGGCTCCAATCATTCTTGTTGAGTATCCAGACTCCGGTTATTACGTTGAGCGTTCAGGCTCCTATCATTTTCGTTGAGTATCCAGTCTCCGGTTATTACGTTGAGCGTGCAGGCTCCGGTCATTTTCGTTGAGTATCCAGACTCTTGTCATTACGTTGAGCGTTCAGGCTCCGGTCAGTTTCATTGTGTATCCAGACTCCGGTTATTACGCTGAGCGTTCAGGCTCTGGTCATTTTCGTTGAGTATCCAGACTCTGATTATTACGTTAAGCGTTCAGGCTCGGGTCAGTTTCGTTGAGTATCCATACTCCGGTCCTTACGTTGAGCATTCCGACTCTGGTCATTTTCGTTGAGTATCCAGACTCCGGTCATTATGTTGAGCGTTTAGGCTCCGTTCATTTTTATTGAGTATCCAGACTCCGGTCATTAGGTTGAGCGTTCAGGATCCGGTCATTTTCGTTGAGTATCATAACTCCGGTTATTACGTTGAGTGTTCAGGCTCCGTTCATTTTCGTTGAGTATTTAGACTCCGGTTATTACGTTGAGTGTTCAGGCTATGGTCAGTTGCGTTGAGTGTCCAGACTTCGGTTATTACGTTGAGCATTCAGGCTCCGGTCATTTTCGTTGAGTATCCAGACTCCGGTTATTACATTGAGCGTTCAGGCTCCGGTCATTCTTGTTGAGTATCCAGACTCCGGTTATTACGTTGAGCGTTTAGGCTCCTGTGACTTTTGTTGAGTATCCAGACTCCGATTATTACATTGAACGTGCAGGCTCCGGTCATTTTCATTGAGTATCCAGACTCTGGTCATTACGTTGAGCGTTCAAGCTCCGGTCATTTATGTCGGTCATTACGTTCAGCGTTCAGTCTCTAGTCAGTTTCGTTGAGTATCCAGACTCCGGTTATTACATTGAGTGTTCAGGCTCCGATCAGTTTCGTTGGGTATCCAGACTCCGGTTATTACATTTAGTTATCAGGCTCCGGTCAGTTTCGTTGGGTATCCAGACTCCGGTTATTACATTGAGCGTTCAGGCTCCTATCAGTTTCTTTGGGTATCCAGACTCCGGTTATTATGGTGAGCGTTCAGGCTCCGGTCATTTTTGTTGAGTATTCAGACTCCGGTTATTACGTTGAACGTTCAGGCTCCGATCATTTTCGTTGAGAATCCAGACTCCGGTTATTACGTTGAGCGTTCAGGCTCCGGTAATTTTTGTTAAGTATCCAGACTCCGGTTATTACGTTGTGCGTTCAAGTTCTGATCATTTTCGTTGAGTATCCAGACTCCGGTTATTACGTTGAGCGTGCAGGCTCCGGTTATTTTCGTTGAGTATCCAGACTCTGGTCATTACGTTGAGCGTTCAAGCTCCGGTCATTTTTGTCGGTCATTACGTTGAACGTTCAGGCTCCAGTCAGTTTCGTTGAGTATCCAGACTCCGGTTATTACATTAAGCGTTCAGGCTCCGATCAGTTTCGTTGGGTATCCAGACTCCGGTTATTACATTTAGCGTTCAGGCTCCGGTCAGTTTCGTTGGGTATCCAGACTCCGGTTATTACTTTGAGCGTTCAGGCTCCGGTCAGTTTCGTTGGGTATCCAGACTCCGGTTATTATGGTGAGCGTTCTGGCTCCGATCATTTTTGTTGAGTATCCAGACTCCGGTTATTACGTTGAGCGTTCAGGCTCCAGTCAGTTTCGTTGGGTATCCAGACTCGGGTTATCATGGTGAGCGTTCAGGCTCCGGTAATTTTTGTTGAGAATCCAGACTCCGGTTATTACGTTAAGCGTTCAGGCTCTGGTCATTTTTGTTAAGTATCCAGACTCCGGTTATTACGTTGTGCGTTCAAGTTCTGATCATTTTCGTTGAGTATCCAGACTCCGGTTATTACGTTGAGCGTTCATGCTCCAGTCAATTTCGTTGAGTATCTAGACTCCGGTTATTACGTTGAGCATTCAGGCTCCGTTCAGTTTCGTTGGGTATCCAGACTCTGGTTATTACGTTTCGCGTTCAGGCTCCGGTTATTATGGTTGGGTATCCAAACTCCTGTTATTACGTTGAGCGTTCAGGCTCCGGTCAGTTTCATTGGGTGTCTAGACTCCGGTTTTTACATTGAGCGTTCAGGCTCCGTTCAGTTTCGTTGGGTATCCAGACTCTTGTTATTACGATGAGCGTTCAGGCTCTGGCCATTTTCGTTGAGTATCCAGACTCTGATTATTACGTTGAGCGTTCAGGCTCCGGTCAGTTTCGTTGAGTATCCAGACTCTGGTCATTACGTGGAGCGTTCCGGCTTCGGTCATTTTCGTTGAGTATCCAGACTCCGATCATTATGTTGAGCGTTCAGGCCACGGTCATTTTTATTGAGTATCCAAACTCCGGTCATTTTTATTGAGTATCCGGACTCCATTCATTAGGTTGAGCGTTCAGGATCCGGTCATTTTCGTTGAGTATAATAACTCCGGTTATTACGTTGAGTGTTTAGGCTCCGGTCATTTTTGTTGAGTATCTAGACTCCGGTTATTACGTTGAGCGTTCACGCTATGGTCAGTTGCGTTGAGTGTCTAGACTCCGGTTATTACGTTGAGCATTCAGGCTCCGGTCATTTTTGTTGAGTATCCAGACTCCGGTTATTACGTTGAGCGTTCGGGCTCCAGTCATTCTTGTTGAGTATCCAGACTCCGGTTATTACGTTGAGCGTTCAGGCTCCTGTCATTTTCGTTGAGTATCCAGACTCCGGATATTACGTTGAGCGTTCCGGCTTCGGTCATTTTCGTTGAGTATCTAGACTCCGATCATTATGTTGAGCGTTCAGGCTCCGGTCATTTTTATTGAGTATCCAGACTCCGGTCATTTTTATTGAGTATCCGGACTCCATTCATTAGGTTGAGCGTTCAGGATCCGGTCATTTTCGTTGAGTATAATAACTCCGGTTATTACGTTGAGTGTTTAGGCTCCGGTCATTTTCGTTGAGTATCTAGACTCCGGTTATTACGTTGAGCGTTCACGCTATGGTCAATTGCGTCGAGTGTCTAGACTCCGGTTATTACGTTGAGCATTCAGGCTCCGGTCATTTTTGTTGAGTATCCGGACTCCGGTTATTACGTTGAGCGTTCGGGCTCCAGTCATTCTTGTTGAGTATCCAGACTCCGGTTATTTCGTTGAGCGTTCAGGCTCCTGTCATTTTCGTTGAGTATCCAGACTCCGGTTATTACGTTGAGCGTGCAGGCTCCGGTCATTTTCGTTGAGTATCCAGACTCTTGTCATTACTTTGAGCGTTCAAGCTCCGGTCATTTTTGTCGGTCATTACGTTGAGAATTCAGGCTCCAGTCAGTTTCGTTGAGTATCCAGACTCCGGTTATTACATTGAGCGTTCAGGCTCCGATCAGTGTCGTTGGGTATCCAGACTCCGGTTATTACATTTAGCATTCAGGCTCCGGTCTGTTTCATTGGGTACCCAGACTCCGGTTATTACGTTGAGCGTTCAGGCTCCGGTCAGTTTCGTTGGGTATCCAGACTCCGGTTATTACGTTTAGCGTTCTTGCTCCAGTTAGTTTCGTTGTGTATCTACACTCCGTTTATTACGTTGAGCATTCAGGCTCCGTTCAGTTTCGTTGGGTATCCAGACTCCGGTTATTACATTGAGCGTTCAGGCTCCGGTCAGTTTCGTTTGGTATCCAAACTCCGGTTTTTACGTTGAGCGTTCAGGCTCCGGTCAGTTTCATTGGGTATCCAGACTCCGGTTTTTACGTTGAGCGTTCAGGCTCCGTTCATTTTCGTTAAGTAACTAGACTCTGGTTATTACGTTGAGCGTTAAGGCTATGGTCAGTTGCGTTGAGTGTCCAGACTCAGGTTATTACGTTGAGCATTCAGGCTCCGGTCATTGTCGTTGAGTATCCAGACTCCGGTTATTACGTTGAGCGTTCAAGCTCCGGTCATTCTTGTTGAGTATCCAGACTCCGGTTATTACGTTGAGCGTTCAGGCTCCTATCATTTTCGTTGAGTATCCAGACTTTGGTTATTACGTTGAGCGTGCAGGCTCCGGTCAGTTTCTTTAGGTATCCAGACTCCGGTTATTATGGTGAGCGTTCAGGCTCCGGTCATTTTCGTTGAGTATAATAACTCCGGTTATTACGTTGAGTGTTTAGGCTCCGGTCATTTTCGTTGAGTATCTAGACTCTGGTTATTACGTTGAGCGTTCACGCTATGGTCAATTGCGTTGAGTGTCTAGACTCCGGTTATTACGTTGAGCATACAGGCTCCGGTCATTTTTGTTGAGTATCCGGACTCCGGTTATTACGTTGAGCGTTCGGGCTCCAGTCATTCTTGTTGAGTATCCTGACTCCGGTTATTACGTTGAGCGTTCAGGCTCCTGTCATTTTCGTTGAGTATCCAGACTCCGGTTATTACGTTGAGCGTGCAGGCTCCGGTCATTTTCGTTGAGTATCCAGACTCTTGTCATTACGTTGAGCGTTCAAGCTCCGGTCATTTTTGTCGGTCATTACGTTGAGCATTCAGGCTCCAGTCAGTTTCGTTGTGTATCCAGACTCCGGTTATTACATTGAGCGTTCAGGCTCCAATCAGTGTCGTTGGGTATCCAGACTCCGGTTATTACATTTAGCATTCAGGCTCCGGTCTGTTTCATTGGGTATCCAGACTCCGGTTATTACGTTGAGCGTTCAGGCTCCGGTCAGTTTCGTTGGGTATCCAGACTCCGGTTATTACGTTTAGCATTCTTGCTCCAGTTAGTTTCGTTGTGTATCTACACTCCGTTTATTACGTTGAGCATTCAGGCTCCGTTCAGTTTCGTTGGGTATCCAGACTCCGGTTATTACATTGAGCGTTCAGGCTCCGGTCAGTTTCATTGGGTATCCAAACTCCGGTTTTTACGTTGAGCGTTCAGGCTCCGGTCAGTTTCATTGGGTATCCAGACTCCGGTTTTTACATTGAGCGTTCAGGCTCCGTTCATTTTTGTTGAGTAACTAGACTCCGGTTATTACGTTGAGCGTTCAGGCTATGGTCAGTTGCGTTGAGTGTCCAGACTCCAGTTATTACGTTGAGCATTCAGGCTCCGGTCATTTTCGTTGAGTATCCAGACTCCGGTTATTACGTTCAGCGTTCAAGCTCCGGTCATTCTTGTTGAGTATCCAGACTCCGGTTATTACGTTGAGCGTTCAGGCTCCTATCATTTTCGTTGAGTATCCAGACTTCGGTTATTACGTTGAGCGTGCAGGCTCCAGTCAGTTTCTTTAGGTATCCAGACTCCGGTTATTATGGTGAGCGTTCAGGCTCCGGTCATTTTTGTTGAGTATCCAGACTCCAGTTATTACGTTGTGCGTTCAGGCTCCGGTCGTTTTTGTTAAGTATCCAGACTCCGGTTATTACGTTGTGCGTTCAAGTTCTGATCATTTTCGTTGAGTATCCAGACTCAGGTTATTACGTTGAGCGTTCAGGCTCCGGTCAGTTTCGTTGGGTATCCAGACTCCGGTTATTACATTGAGCGTTCAGGCTCGAGTCAGTTTCGTTGGGTATCCAGACTCCGGTTATTACATTGAGCGTTCAGGCTCCGATCATTTTCGTTGAGTATCCAGACTCCGGTTATTACATTGAGCGTTCAGGCTCCGATCATTTTTGTTAAGTATCCAGACTCCGGTTATTACGTTGTGCATTCGAATTTTGATCATTTTTGTTGAGTATCTAGACTCCGGTTATTACGTTGAGCGTTCAGGCTCCAGTCAGTTTTGTTGGGTATCCAGACTCCGGTTATTACGTTGAGCGTTCAGGCTCCGGTCAGTTTCATTGGGTATCCAGACTCCGGTTATTACATTGAGCGTTCAGGCTCCGTTCAGTTTCGTTGGGTATCCAGACTCCGGTTATTACGCTGAGCGTTCAGGCTCTGGTCATTTTCGTTGAGTATCCAGACTCTGATTATTACGTTAAGCGTTCAGGCTCCGGTCAGTTTCGTTGAGTATCCAGACTCCGGTCCTTACGTTGAGCCTTCCGACTCCGGTCATTTTCGTTGAGTATCCAGACTCCGGTCATTATGTTGAGCGTTTAGGCTCCGTTCATTTTTATTGAGTATCCAGACTCCGGTCATTAGGTTGAGCGTTCAGGATCCGGTCATTTTCGTTGAGTATCATAACTCCGGTTATTATGTTGAGTGTTCAGGCTCCGTTCATTTTCGTTGAGTATTTAGACTCCGGTTATTACGTTGAGTGTTCAGGCTATGGTCAGTTGCGTTGAGTGTCCAGACTTCGGTTATTACGTTGAGCATTCAGGCTCCGGTCATTTTCGTTGAGTATCCAGACTCCGGTTATTACATTGAGCGTTCAGGCTCCGGTCATTCTTGTTGAGTATCCAGACTCCGGTTATTACGTTGAGCGTTCAGGCTCCTGTCACTTTTGTTGAGTATCCAGACTCCGATTATTACATTGAACGTGCAGGCTCCGGTCATTTTCATTGAGTATCCAGACTCTGGTCATTACGTTGAGCGTTCAAGCTCCGGTCATTTTTGTCGGTCATTACGTTCAGCGTTCAGTCTCTAGTCAGTTTCGTTGAGTATCCAGACTCCGGTTATTACATTGAGTGTTCAGGCTCCGATCAGTTTCGTTTGGTATCCAGACTCCGGTTATTACATTTAGTTATCAGGCTCCGGTCAGTTTCGTTGGGTATCCAGACTCCGGTTATTACATTGAGCGTTCAGGCTCCGATCAGTTTCTTTGGGTATCCAGACTCCGGTTATTATGGTGAGCGTTCAGGCTCCGGTCATTTTTGTTGAGTATTCAGACTCCGGTTATTACGTTGAACGTTCAGGCTCCGATCATTTTCGTTGAGAATCCAGACTCCGGTTATTACGTTGAGCGTTCAGGCTCCGGTCATTTTTGTTAAGTATCCAGACTCCGGTTATTACGTTGTGCGTTCAAGTTCTGATCATTTTCGTTGAGTATCCAGACTCCGGTTATTACGTTGAGCGTGCAGGCTCCGGTTATTTTCGTTGAGTATCCAGACTCTGGTCATTACGTTGAGCGTTCAAGCTCCGGTCATTTTTGTCGGTCATTACGTTGAGCGTTCAGGCTCCAGTCAGTTTCGTTGAGCATCCAGACTCCGGTTATTACATTGAGCGTTCAGGCTCCGATCAGTTTCATTGGGTATCCAGACTCCGGTTATTACATTTAGCGTTCAGGCTCCGGTCAGTTTCGTTGGGTATCCAGACTCCGGTTATTACTTTGAGCGTTCAGGCTCCGGTCAGTTTCGTTGGGTATCCAGACTCCGGTTATTATGGTGAGCGTTCCGGCTTCGGTCATTTTTGTTGAGTATCCAGACTCCGGTTATTACGTTGAGCGTTCAGGCTCCAGTCAGTTTCGTCTGGTATCCAGACTCGGGTTATCATGGTGAGCGTTCAGGCTCCGGTAATTTTTGTTGAGAATCCAGACTCCGGTTATTACGTTGAGCGTTCAGGCTCTGGTCATTTTTGTTAAGTATCCAGACTCCAGTTATTACGTTGTGCGTTCAAGTTCTGATCATTTTCGTTGAGTATCCAGACTCAGGTTATTACGTTGAGCGTTCATGCTCCAGTCAATTTCGTTGAGTATCTAGACTCCGGTTATTACGTTGAGCATTTAGGCTCCGTTCAGTTTCGTTGGGTATCCAGACTCTGGTTATTACGTTTCGCGTTCAGGCTCCGGTTATTATGGTTGGGTATCCAAACTCCTGTTATTACGTTGAGCGTTCAGGCTCCGGTCAGTTTCATTGGGTGTCCAGACTCCAGTTTTTACATTGAGCGTTCAGGCTCCGTTCAGTTTCGTTGGGTATCCAGACTCTTGTTATTACGATGAGCGTTCAGGCTTTGGCCATTTTCGTTGAGTATCCAGACTCTGATTATTACGTTGAGCGTTCAGGCTCTGGTCAGTTTCGTTGAGTATCCAGACTCTGGTCATTACGTTGAGCGTTCCGGCTTCGGTCATTTTCGTTGAGTATCCAGACTCCGATCATTATGTTGAGCGTTCAGGCTCCGGTCATTTTTATTGAGTATCCAGACTCCGGTCATTTTTATTGAGTATCCGGACTCCATTCATTAGGTTGAGCGTTCAGGATCCGGTCATTTTCGTTGAGTATAATAACTCCGGTTATTACGTTGAGTGTTTAGGCTCCGGTCATTTTCGTTGAGTATCTAGACTTCAGTTATTACGTTGAGCGTTCACGCTATGGTCAGTTGCGTTGAGTGTCTAGACTCCGGTTATTACGTTGAGCATTCAGGCTCCGGTCATTTTTGTTGAGTATCCAGACTCCGGTTATTACGTTGAGCGTTCGGGCTCCAGTCATTCTTGTTGAGTATCCAGACTCCGGTTATTACGTTGAGCGTTCAGGCTCCTGTCATTTTCGTTGAGTATCCAGACTCCGGTTATTACGTTGAGCGTGCAGGCTCCGGTCATTTTCGTTGAGTATTTTGACTCTTGTCATTACGTTGAGCATTCAAGCTCCGGTCATTTTTGTCGGTTATTACGTTGAGCATTCAGGCTCTAGTCAATTTCGTTGAGTATCCAGACTCCGGTTATTACATTGAGCGTTCAGGCTCCGATCAGTGTCGTTGGGTATCCAGACTCCGGTTATTACATTTAGCATTCAGGCTCCGGTCTGTTTCATTGGGTATCCAGACTCCGGTTATTACGTTGAGCGTTCAGGCTCCGGTCAGTTTCGTTGGGTATCCAGACTCCGGTTATTACGTTTAGCGTTCTTGCTCCAGTTAGTTTCGTTGTGTATCTACACTCCGTTTATTACGTTGAGCATTCAGGCTCCGTTCAATTTCGTTGGGTATCCAGACTCCGGTTATTACATTGAGCGTTCAGGCTCCGGTCAGTTTCGTTGGGTATCCAAACTGCGGTTTTTACGTTGAGCGTTCAGGCTCCGGTCAGTTTCATTGGGTATCCAGACTCCGGTTTTTACATTGAGCGTTCAGGCTCCGTTCATTTTTGTTGAGTAACTAGACTCTGGTTATTACGTTGAGCGTTCAGGCTATGGTCAGTTGCGTTGAGTGTCCAGACTCCGGTTATTACGTTGAGCATTCAGGCTCCGGTCATTGTCGTTGAGTATCCAGACTCCGGTTATTATGTTGAGCGTTCAAGCTCCGGTCATTCTTGTTGAGTATCCAGACTCCGGTTATTACGTTGAGCGTTCAGGCTCCTGTCACTTTTGTTGAGTATCCAGACTCCGATTATTACATTGAACGTGCAGGCTCCGGTCATTTTCATTGAGTATCCAGACTCTGGTCATTACGTTGAGCGTTCAAGCTCCGGTCATTTTTGTCGGTCATTACGTTCAGCGTTCAGTCTCTAGTCAGTTTCGTTGAGTATCCAGACTCCGGTTATTACATTGAGTGTTCAGGCTCCGATCAGTTTCGTTTGGTATCCAGACTCCGGTTATTACATTTAGTTATCAGGCTTCGGTCAGTTTCGTTGGGTATCCAGACTCCGGTTATTACATTGAGCGTTCAGGCTCCGATCAGTTTCTTTGGGTATCCAGACTCCGGTTATTATGGTGAGCGTTCAGGCTCCGGTCATTTTTGTTGAGTATTCAGACTCCGGTTATTACGTTGAACGTTCAGGCTCCGATCATTTTCGTTGAGAATCCAGACTCCGGTTATTACGTTGAGCGTTCAGGCTCCGGTCATTTTTGTTAAGTATCCAGACTCCGGTTATTACGTTGTGCGTTCAAGTTCTGATCATTTTCGTTGAGTATCCAGACTCCGGTTATTACGTTGAGCGTGCAGGCTCCGGTTATTTTCGTTGAGTATCCAGACTCTGGTCATTACGTTGAGCGTTCAAGCTCCGGTCATTTTTGTCGGTCATTACGTTGAGCGTTCAGGCTCCAGTCAGTTTCGTTGAGCATCCAGACTCCGGTTATTACATTGAGCGTTCAGGCTCCGATCAGTTTCGTTGGGTATCCAGACTCCGGTTATTACATTTAGCGTTCAGGCTCCGGTCAGTTTCGTTGGGTATCCAGACTCCGGTTATTACTTTGAGCGTTCAGGCTCCGGTCAGTTTCGTTGGGTATCCAGACTCCGGTTATTATGGTGAGCGTTCAGGCTCCGATCATTTTTGTTGAGTATCTAGACTCCGGTTATTACGTTGAGCGTTCAGGCTCCAGTCAGTTTCGTTGGGTATCCAGACTCGGGTTATCATGGTGAGCGTTCAGGCTCCGGTAATTTTTGTTGAGAATCCAGACTCCGGTTATTACGTTGAGCGTTCAGGCTCTGGTCATTTTTGTTAAGTATCCAGACTCCGGTTATTACGTTGTGCGTTCAAGTTCTGATCATTTTCGTTGAGTATCCAGACTCAGGTTATTACGTTGAGCGTTCATGCTCCAGTCAATTTCGTTGAGTATCTAGACTCCGGTTATTACGTTGAGCATTCAGGCTCCGTTCAGTTTCGTTGGGTATCCAGACTCTGGTTATTACGTTTCGCGTTCAGGCTCCGGTTATTATGGTTGGGTATCCAAACTCCTGTTATTACGTTGAGCGTTCAGGCTCCGGTCAGTTTCATTGGGTGTCCAGACTCCGGTTTTTACATTGAGCGTTCAGGCTCCGTTCAGTTTCGTTGGGTATCCAGACTCTTGTTATTACGATGAGCGTTCAGGCTCTGGCCATTTTCGTTGAGTATCCAGACTCTGATTATTACGTTGAGCGTTCAGGCTCCGGTCAGTTTCGTTGAGTATCCAGACTCTGGTCATTACGTTGAGCGTTCCGGCTTCGGTCATTTTCGTTGAGTATCCAGACTCCGATCATTATGTTGAGCGTTCAGGCTCCGGTCATTTTTATTGAGTATCCAGACTCCGGTCATTTTTATTGAGTATCCGGACTCCATTCATTAGGTTGAGCGTTCAGGATCCGGTCATTTTCGTTGAGTATAATAACTCCGGTTATTACGTTGAGTGTTTAGGCTCCGGTCATTTTCGTTGAGTATCTAGACTCCGGTTATTACGTTGAGCGTTCACGCTATGGTCAGTTGCGTTGAGTGTCTAGACTCCGGTTATTACGTTGAGCATTCAGGCTCCGGTCATTTTTGTTGAGTATCCAGACTCCGGTTATTACGTTGAGCGTTCGGGCTCCAGTCATTCTTGTTGAGTATCCAGACTCCGGTTATTACGTTGAGCGTTCAGGCTCCTGTCATTTTCGTTGAGTATCCAGACTCCGGTTATTACGTTGAGCGTGCAGGCTCCGGTCATTTTCGTTGAGTATCCAGACTCTTGTCATTACGTTGAGCGTTCAAGCTCCGGTCATTTTTGTCGGTTATTAAGTTGAGCATTCAGGCTCTAGTCAATTTCGTTGAGTATCCAGACTCCGGTTATTACATTGAGCGTTCAGGCTCCGATCAGTGTCGTTGGGTATCCAGACTCCGGTTATTACATTTAGCATTCAGGCTCCGGTCTGTTTCATTGGGTATCCAGACTCCGGTTATTACGTTGAGCATTCAGGCTCCGGTCAGTTTCGTTGGGTATCCAGACTCCGGTTATTACGTTTAGCGTTCTTGCTCCAGTTAGTTTCGTTGTGTATCTACACTCCGTTTATTACGTTGAGCATTCAGGCTCCGTTCAATTTCGTTGGGTATCCAGACTCCGGTTATTACATTGAGCGTTCAGGCTCCGGTCAGTTTCGTTGGGTATCCAAACTGCGGTTTTTACGTTGAGCGTTCAGGCTCCGGTCAGTTTCATTGGGTATCCAGACTCCGGTTTTTACATTGAGCGTTCAGGCTCCGTTCATTTTTGTTGAGTAACTAGACTCTGGTTATTACGTTGAGCGTTCAGGCTATGGTCAGTTGCGTTGAGTGTCCAGACTCCGGTTATTACGTTGAGCATTCAGGCTCCGGTCATTGTCGTTGAGTATCCAGACTCCGGTTATTATGTTGAGCGTTCAAGCTCCGGTCATTCTTGTTGAGTATCTAGACTCCGGTTATTACGTTGAGCGTTCAGACTCCTATCATTTTCGTTGAGTATCCAGACTTCGGTTATTACGTTGAGCGTGCAGGCTCCGGTCAGTTTCTTTGAGTATCCAGACTCCGGTTATTATGGTGAGCGTTCAGGCTCCGGTCATTTTTGTTGAGTATCCAGACTCCGGTTATTACGTTGTGCGTTCAGGCTCCGGTCAGTTTCGTTGGGTATCCAGACTCCGGTTATTACTTTGAGCGTTCAGGCTCCGGTCAGTTTCGTTGGGTATCCAGACTCCGGTTATTATGGTGAGCGTTCAGGCTCCGATCATTTTTGTTGAGTATCCAGACTCCGGTTATTACGTTGAGCGTTCAGGCTCCAGTCAGTTTCGTTGGGTATCCAGACTCGGGTTATCATGGTGAGCGTTCAGGCTCCGGTAATTTTTGGTGAGAATCCAGACTCCGGTTATTACGTTGAGCGTTCAGGCTCTGGTCATTTTTGTTAAGTATCCAGACTCCGGTTATTACGTTGTGCGTTCAAGTTCTGATCATTTTCGTTGAGTATCCAGACTCCGGTTATTACGTTGAGCGTTCATGCTCCAGTCAATTTCGTTGAGTATCTAGACTCCGGTTATTACTTTGAGCATTCAGGCTCCGTTCAGTTTCGTTGGGTATCCAGACTCTGGTTATTACGTTTCGCGTTCAGGCTCCGGTTATTATGGTTGGGTATCCAAACTCCTGTTATTACGTTGAGCGTTCAGGCTCTGGTCAGTTTCATTGGGTGTCCAGACTCCGGTTTTTACATTGAGCGTTCAGGCTCCGTTTAGTTTCGTTGGGTATCCAGACTCTTGTTATTACGATGAGCGTTCAGGCTCTAGCCATTTTCGTTGAGTATCCAGACTCTGATTATTACGTTGAGCGTTCAGGCTCCGGTCAGTTTCGTTGAGTATCCAGACTCTGGTTATTACGTTGAGCGTTCCGGCTTCGGTCATTTTCGTTGAGTATCCAGACTCCGATCATTATGTTGAGCGTTCAGGCTCCGGTCATTTTTATTGAGTATCCAGACTCCGGTCATTTTTATTGAGTATCCGGACTCCATTCATTAGGTTGAGCGTTCAGGATCCGGTCATTTTCGTTGAGTATAATAACTCCGGTTATTACGTTGAGTGTTTAGGCTCCGGTCATTTTCGTTGAGTATCTAGACTCCGGTTATTACGTTGAGCGTTGACGCTATGGTCAGTTGGGTTAAGTGTCTAGACTCCGGTTATTACGTTGAGCATTCAGGCTCCGGTCATTTTTGTTGAGTATCCAGACTCCGGTTATTACGTTGAGCGTTCGGGCTCCAGTCATTCTTGTTGAGTATCCAGACTCCGGTTATTACGTTGAGCGTTCAGGCTCCTGTCATTTTCGTTGAGTATCCAGACTCCGGTTATTACGTTGAGCGTGCAGGCTCCGGTCATTTTCGTTGAGTATCCAGACTCTTGTCATTACGTTGAGCGTTCAAGCTCCGGTCATTTTTGTCGGTCATTACGTTGAGCATTCAGGCTCCAGTCAGTTTCGTTGAGTATCCAGACTCCGGTTATTACATTGAGCGTTCAGGCTCCGATCAGTGTCGTTGGGTATCCAGACTCCGGTTATTACATTTAGCATTCAGGCTCCGGTCTGTTTCATTGGGTATCCAGACTCCGGTTATTACGTTGAGCGTTCAGGCTCCGGTCAGTTTCGTTGGGTATCCAGACTCCGGTTATTACGTTTAGCGTTCTTGCTCCAGTTAGTTTCGTTGTGTATCTACACTCCGTTTATTACGTTGAGCATTCAGGCTCCATTCAGTTTCGTTGGGTATCCAGACTCCGGTTATTACATTGAGCGTTCAGGCTCCGGTCAGTTTCGTTGGGTATCCAAACTCCGGTTTTTACGTTGAGCGTTCTGGCTCCGGTCAGTTTCATTGGGTATCCAGACTCCGGTTTTTACATTGAGCGTTCAGGCTCCGTTCATTTTCGTTGAGTAACTAGACTCTGGTTATTACGTTGAGCGTTCAGGCTATGGTCAGTTGCGTTGAGTGTCCAGACTCCGGTTATTACGTTGAGCATTCAGGCTCTGGTCATTGTCGTTGAGTATCCAGACTCCGGTTATTACGTTGAGCGTTCAAGCTCCGGTCATTCTTGTTGAGTATCCAGACTCCGGTTATTACGTTGAGCGTTCAGGCTCCTATCATTTTCGTTGAGTATCCAGACTTCGGTTATTACGTTGAGCGTGCAAGCTCCGGTCAGTTTCTTTGGGTATCCAGACTCTGGTTATTATGGTGAGCGTTCAGGCTCCGGTCATTTTTGTTGAGTATCCAGACTCCGGTTATTACGTTGTGCGTTCAGGCTCCGGTCATTTTTGTTAAGTATCCAGACTTCGGTTATTACGTTGTGCGTTCAAGTTCTGATCATTTTCGTTGACTATCCAGACTCCGGTTATTACGTTGAGCGTTCAGGCTCCGGTCAGTTTCGTTGGGTATCCAGACTCCGGTTATTACATTGAGCGTTCAGGCTCGAGTCAGTTTCGTTGCGTATCCAGACTCCGGTTATTACGTTGAGCGTTCAGGCTCCGATCATTTTCGTTGAGTATCCAGACTCCGGTTATTACATTGAGCGTTCAGGCTCCGATCAGTTTTGTTGAGTATCCAGACTCTGGTCATTACGTTGAGCGTTCCGGCTTCGGTCATTTTCGTTGAGTATCCAGACTCCGGTCATTATGTTGAGCGTTCAGGCTCCGGTCATTTTTATTGAGTATCCAGACTCCGGTCATTTTTATTGAGTATCCGGACTCCATTCATTAGGTTGAGCGTTCAGGATCCGGTCATTTTCGTTGAGTATAATAACTCCGGTTATTACGTTGAGTGTTTAGGCTCCGGTCATTTTCGTTGAGTATCTAGACTCCGATTATTACGTTGAGCGTTCACGCTATGGTCAGTTGCGTTGAGTGTTTAGACTCCGGTTATTACGTTGAGCATTCAGGTTCCGGTCATTTTTGTTGAGTATCCAGACTCCGGTTATTACGTTGAGCGTTCGGGCTCCAGTCATTCTTGTTGAGTATCCAGACTCCGGTTATTACGTTGAGCGTTCAGGCTCCTGTCATTTTCGTTGAGTATCCAGACTAAGGTTATTACGTTGAGCGTGCAGGCTCCGGTCATTTTCGTTGAGTATCCAGACTCTTGTCATTACGTTGAGCGTTCAAGCTCCGGTCATTTTTGTCGGTCATTACGTTGAGCATTCAGGCTCCAGTCAGTTTCGTTGAGTATCCAGACTTCGGTTATTACATTGAGCGTTCAGGCTCCGATCAGTGTCGTTGGGTATCCAGACTCCGGTTATTACATTTAGCATTCAGGCTCCGGTCTGTTTCATTGGGTATCCAGACTCCGGTTATTACGTTGAGCGTTCAGGCTCCGGTCAGTTTCGTTGGGTATCCAGACTCCGGTTATTACGTTTAGCGTTCTTGCTCCAGTTAGTTTCGTTGTGTATCTACACTCCGTTTATTATGTTGAGCATTCAGGCTCCGTTCAGTTTCGTTGGGTATCCAGACTCCGGTTATTACATTGAGCGTTCAGGCTCCGGTCAGTTTCGTTGGGTATCCAAACTCCGGTTTTTACGTTGAGCGTTCAGGCTCCGGTCAGTTTCATTGGGTATCCAGACTCCGGTTTTTACATTGAGCGTTCAGGCTCCGTTCATTTTCGTTGAGTAACTAGACTCTGGTTATTACATTGAGCGTTCAGGCTATGGTCAGTTGCGTTGAGTGTCCAGACTCCGGTTATTACGTTGAGCATTCAGGCTCCGGTCATTTTCGTTGAGTATCCAGACTCCGGTTATTACGTTGAGCGTTCAAGCTCCGGTCATTCTTATTGAGTATCCAGACTCCGGTTATTACGTTGAGCGTTCAGGCTCCTATCATTTTCGTTGAGTATCCAGACTTCGGTTATTACGTTGAGCGTGCAGGCTCCGGTCAGTTTCATTGGGTGTCCAGACTCCGGTTTTTACATTGAGCGTTCAGGCTCCGTTCAGTTTCGTTGGGTATCCAGAGTCCGGTTATTACGTTGAGCGTTCAGGCTCCGATCATTTTCGTTGAGTATCCAGACTCCGGTTATTACATTGAGCGTTCAGGCTCCGGTTATTAGGTTGAGCGTTCAGGCTTCGGTCATTACGTTGAGCGTTCCGGCTTCGGTCATTTTCGTTGAGTATCCAGACTCCGGTCATTATGTTGAGCGTTCAGGCTCCGGTCATTTTTATTGAGTATCCAGACTCCGGTCATTTTTATTGAGTATCCGGACTCCATTCATTAGGTTGAGCGTTCAGGATCCGATCATTTTCGTTGAGTATAATAACTCTGGTTATTACGTTGAGTGTTTAGGCTCCGGTCATTTTCGTTGAGTATCTAGACTTCGGTTATTACGTTGAGCGTTCACGCTATGGTCAATTGCGTTGAGTGTCTAGACTCCGGTTATTACGTTGAGCATTCAGGTTCCAGTCATTTTTGTTGAGTATCCAGACTCCGGTTATTACGTTGAGCGTTCGGGCTCCAGTCATTCTTGTTGAGTATCCAGACTCCGGTTATTACGTTGAGCGTTCAGGCTCCTGTCATTTTTGTTGAGTATCCAGACTCCGGTTATTACGTTGAGCGTGCAGGCTCCGGTCATTTTCGTTGAGTATCCAGACTCTTGTCATTACGTTGAGCGTTCAGGCTCTGGTCATTTTCGTTGAGTATCCAGACTCTGATTATTACGTTAAGCGTTCAGGCTCCGGTCAGTTTCGTTGAATATCTAGACTCCGGTCCTTACGTTGAGCATTCCGGCTCCGGTCATTTTCGTTAAGTATCCAGACTCTGGTCATTATGTTGAGCGTTTAGGCTCCGTTCATTTTTATTGAGTATCCAGACTCCGGTCATTAGGTTGAGCGTTCAGGCTTCGGTCATTAGGTTGAGCGTTCCGGCTTCGGTCATTTTCGTTGAGTATCCAGACTCCGATCATTATGTTGAGCGTTCAGGCTCCGGTCATTTTTATTGAGTATCCAGACTCCGGTCATTTTTTTTGAGTATCCGGACTCCATTCATTAGGTTGAGCGTTCAGGATCCGGTCATTTTCGTTGAGTATAATAACTCCGGTTATTACGTTGAGTGTTTAGGCTCCGGTCATTTTCGTTGAGTATCTAGACTCCGGTTATTACGTTGAGCGTTCACGCTATGGTCAGTTGCGTTGAGTGTCTAGACTCCGGTTATTACGTTGAGCATTCAGGCTCCGGTCATTTTTGTTGAGTATCCAGACTCCGGTTATTACGTTGAGCGTTCGGGCTCCAGTCATTCTTGTTGAGTATCCAGACTCCGGTTATTACGTTGAGCGTGCAGGCTCCAGTCATTTTCGTTGAGTATCCAGACTCTTGTCATTACTTTGAGCGTTCAAGCTCCGGTCATTTTTGTCGGTCATTACGTTGAGCATTCAGGCTCCAGTCAGTTTCGTTGAGTATCCAGACTCCGGTTATTACATTGAGCGTTCAGGCTCCGATCAGTGTCGTTGGGTATCCAGACTCCGGTTATTACATTTAGCATTACGGCTCCGGTCTGTTTCATTGGGTATCCAGACTCCGGTTATTACGTTGAGCGTTCAGGCTCCGGTCAGTTTCGTTGGGTATCCAGACTCCGGTTATTACGTTTAGCGTTCTTGCTCCAGTTAGTTTCGTTGTGTATCTACACTCCGTTTATTACGTTGAGCATTCAGGCTCCGTTCAGTTTCGTTGGGTATCCAGACTCCGGTTATTACATTGAGCGTTCAGGCTCCGGTCAGTTTCGTTGGGTATCCAAACTCCGGTTTTTACGTTGAGCGTTCAGGCTCCGTTCATTTTCGTTGAGTAACTAGACTCTGGTTATTACGTTGAGCGTTCAGGCTATGGTCAGTTGCGTTGAGTGTCCAGACTCCGGTTATTACGTTGAGCATTCAGGCTCCGGTCATTGTCGTTGAGTATCCAGACTCCGGTTATTACGTTGAGCGTTCAAGCTCCGGTCATTCTTGTTGAGTATCCAGACTCCAGTTATTACGTTGAGCGTTCAGGCTCCTATCATTTTCGTTGAGTATCCAGACTTCGGTTATTACGTTGAGCGTGCAGGCTCCGGTCAGTTTCTTTGGGTATCCAGACTCCGGTTATTATGGTGAGCGTTCAGGCTCCGGTCATTTTTGTTGAGTATCAGGACTCCGGTTATTACGTTGTGCGTTCAGGCTCCGGTCATTTTTGTTAAGTATCCAGACTCCGGTTATTACGTTGTGCGTTCAAGTTCTGATCATTTTCGTTGACTATCCAGACTCCGGTTATTACATTGAGCGTTCAGGCTCCGATCAGTGTCGTTGGGTATCCAGACTCCGGTTATTACATTTAGCATTCAGGCTCCGGTCTGTTTCATTGGGTATCCAGACTCCGGTTATTACGTTGAGCGTTCAGGCTCCGGTCAGTTTCGTTGGGTATCCAGACTCCGGTTATTACGTTTAGCGTTCTTGCTCCAGTTAGTTTCGTTGTGTATCTACACTCCGTTTATTATGTTGAGCATTCAGGCTCCGTTCAGTTTCGTTGGGTATCCAGACTCCGGTTATTACATTGAGCGTTCAGGCTCCGGTCAGTTTCGTTGGGTATCCAAACTCCGGTTTTTACGTTGAGCGTTCAGGCTCCGGTCAGTTTCATTGGGTATCCAGACTCCGGTTTTTACATTGAGCGTTCAGGCTCCGTTCATTTTCGTTGAGTAACTAGACTCTGGTTATTACATTGAGCGTTCAGGCTATGGTCAGTTGCGTTGAGTGTCCAGACTCCGGTTATTACGTTGAGCATTCAGGCTCCGGTCATTTTCGTTGAGTATCCAGACTCCGGTTATTACGTTGAGCGTTCAAGCTCCGGTCATTCTTATTGAGTATCCAGACTCCGGTTATTACGTTGAGCGTTCAGGCTCCTATCATTTTCGTTGAGTATCCAGACTTCGGTTATTACGTTGAGCGTGCAGGCTCCGGTCAGTTTCATTGGGTGTCCAGACTCCGGTTTTTACATTGAGCGTTCAGGCTCCGTTCAGTTTCGTTGGGTATCCAGAGTCCGGTTATTACGTTGAGCGTTCAGGCTCCGATCATTTTCGTTGAGTGTCCAGACTCCGGTTATTACATTGAGCGTTCAGGCTCCGGTTATTAGGTTGAGCGTTCAGGCTTCGGTCATTACGTTGAGCGTTCCGGCTTCGGTCATTTTCGTTGAGTATCCAGACTCCGGTCATTATGTTGAGCGTTCAGGCTCCGGTCATTTTTATTGAGTATCCAGACTCCGGTCATTTTTATTGAGTATCCGGACTCCATTCATTAGGTTGAGCGTTCAGGATCCGATCATTTTCGTTGAGTATAATAACTCCGGTTATTACGTTGAGTGTTTAGGCTCCGGTCATTTTCGTTGAGTATCTAGACTTCGGTTATTACGTTGAGCGTTCACGCTATGGTCAATTGCGTTGAGTGTCTAGACTCCGGTTATTACGTTGAGCATTCAGGTTCCGGTCATTTTTGTTGAGTATCCAGACTCCGGTTATTACGTTGAGCGTTCGGGCTCCAGTCATTCTTGTTGAGTATCCAGACTCCGGTTATTACGTTGAGCGTTCAGGCTCCTGTCATTTTTGTTGAGTATCCAGACTCCGGTTATTACGTTGAGCGTGCAGGCTCCGGTCATTTTCGTTGAGTATCCAGACTCTTGTCATTACGTTGAGCGTTCAGGCTCTGGTCATTTTCGTTGAGTATCCAGACTCTGATTATTACGTTAAGCGTTCAGGCTCCGGTCAGTTTCGTTGAGTATCTAGACTCCGGTCCTTACGTTGAGCATTCCGGCTCCGGTCATTTTCGTTAAGTATCCAGACTCCGGTCATTATGTTGAGCGTTTAGGCTCCGTTCATTTTTATTGAGTATCCAGACTCCGGTCATTAGGTTGAGCGTTCAGGCTTCGGTCATTAGGTTGAGCGTTCCGGCTTCGGTCATTTTCGTTGAGTATCCAGACTCCGATCATTATGTTGAGCGTTCAGGCTCCGGTCATTTTTATTGAGTATCCAGACTCCGGTCATTTTTATTGAGTATCCGGACTCCATTCATTAGGTTGAGCGTTCAGGATCCGGTCATTTTCGTTGAGTATAATAACTCCGGTTATTACGTTGAGTGTTTAGGCTCCGGTCATTTTCGTTGAGTATCTAGACTCCGGTTATTACGTTGAGCGTTCACGCTATGGTCAGTTGCGTTGAGTGTCTAGACTCCGGTTATTACGTTGAGCATTCAGGCTCCGGTCATTTTTGTTGAGTATCCAGACTCCGGTTATTACGTTGAGCGTTCGGGCTCCAGTCATTCTTGTTGAGTATCCAGACTCCGGTTATTACGTTGAGTGTGCAGGCTCCAGTCATTTTCGTTGAGTATCCAGACTCTTGTCATTACGTTGAGCGTTCAAGCTCCGGTCATTTTTGTCGGTCATTACGTTGAGCATTCAGGCTCCAGTCAATTTCGTTGAGTATCCAGACTCCGGTTATTACATTGAGCGTTCAGGCTCCGATCAGTGTCGTTGGGTATCCAGACTCCGGTTATTACATTTAGCATTCAGGCTCCGGTCTGTTTCATTGGGTATCCAGACTCCGGTTATTACGTTTAGCGTTCTTGCTCCAGTTAGTTTCGTTGTGTATCTACACTCCGTTTATTACGTTGAGCATTCAGGCTCCGTTCAGTTTCGTTGGGTATCCAGACTCCGGTTATTACATTGAGCGTTCAGGCTCCGGTCAGTTTCGTTGGGTATCCAAACTCCGGTTTTTACGTTGAGCGTTCAGGCTCCGTTCATTTTCGTTGAGTAACTAGACTCTGGTTATTACGTTGAGCGTTCAGGCTATGGTCAGTTGCGTTGAGTGTCCAGACTCCGGTTATTACGTTGAGCATTCAGGCTCCGGTCATTGTCGTTGAGTATCCAGACTCCGGTTATTACGTTGAGCGTTCAAGCTCCGGTCATTCTTGTTGAGTATCCAGACTCCAGTTATTACGTTGAGCGTTCAGGCTCCTATCATTTTCGTTGAGTATCCAGACTTCGGTTATTACGTTGAGCGTGCAGGCTCCGGTCAGTTTCTTTGGGTATCCAGACTCCGGTTATTATGGTGAGCGTTCAGGCTCCGGTCATTTTTGTTGAGTATCCAGACTCCGGTTATTACGTTGTGCGTTCAGGCTCCGGTCATTTTTGTTAAGTATCCAGACTCCGGTTATTACGTTGTGCGTTCAAGTTCTGATCATTTTCGTTGACTATCCAGACTCCGGTTATTACGTTGAGCGTTCAGGTTCCGGTCAGTTTCGTTGGGTATCCAGACTCCGGTTATTACATTGAGCGTTCAGGCTCGAGTCAGTTTCGTTGGGTATCCAGACTCCGGTTATTACGTTGAGCGTTCAGGCTCCGATCATTTTCGTTGAGTATCCAGACTCCGGTTATTACATTGAGCGTTCAGGCTCTGATCAGTTTCGTTGAGTATCCAGACTCTGGTCATTACGTTGAGCGTTCCGGCTTCGGTCATTTTCGTTGAGTATCCAGACTCCGGTCATTATGTTGAGCGTTCAGGCTCCGGTCATTTTTATTGAGTATCCAGACTCCGGTCATTTTTATTGAGTATCCGGACTCCATTCATTAGGTTGAGCGTTCAGGATCCGATCATTTTCGTTGAGTATAATAACTCCGGTTATTACGTTGAGTGTTTAGGCTCCGGTCATTTTCGTTGAGTATCTAGACTTCGGTTATTACGTTGAGCGTTCACGCTATGGTCAGTTGCGTTGAGTGTCTAGACTCCGGTTATTACGTTGAGCATTCAGGTTCCGGTCATTTTTGTTGAGTATCCAGACTCCGGTTATTACGTTGAGCGTTCGGGCTCCAGTCATTCTTGTTGAGTATCCAGACTCCGGTTATTACGTTGACTGTTCAGGCTCCTGTCATTTTTGTTGAGTATCCAGACTCCGGTTATTACGTTGAGCGTGCAGGCTCCGGTCATTTTCGTTGAGTATCCAGACTCTTGTCATTACGTTGAGCGTTCAAGCTCCGGTCATTTTTGTCGGTCATTACGTTGAGCATTCAGGCTCCAGTCAGTTTCGTTGAGTATCCAGACTCCGGTTATTACATTGAGCGTTCAGGCTCCGATCAGTTTCGTTGGGTATCCAGACTCCGGTTATTACATTTAGCATTCAGGCTCCGGTCTGTTTCATTGGGTATCCAGACTCCGGTTATTACGTTGAGCGTTCAGGCTCTGGTCAGTTTCGTTGGGTATCCAGACTCCGGTTATTACGTTTAGCGTTCTTGCTCTAGTTAGTTTTGTTGTGTATCTACACTCCGTTTATTACGTTGAGCATTCAGGCTCCGTTCAGTTTCGTTGGGTATCCAGACTCCGGTTATTACATTGAGCGTTCAGGCTCCGGTCAGTTTCGTTAGGTATCCAAACTCCGGTTTTTACGTTGAGCGTTCAGGCTCCGGTCAGTTTCATTGGGTATCCAGACTCCGGTTTTTACATTGAGCGTTCAGGCTCCGTTCATTTTCATTGAGTAACTAGACTCTGGTTATTACGTTGAGCGTTCAGGCTATGGTCAGTTGCGTTGAGTGTCCAGACTCCGGTTATTACGTTGAGCATTCAGGCTCCGGTCATTTTCGTTGAGTATCCAGACTCCGGTTATTACGTTGAGCGTTCAAGCTCCGGTCATTCTTGTTGAGTATCCAGACTCCGGTTATTACGTTGAGCGTTCAGGCTCCTCTCATTTTCGTTGAGTATCCAGACTTCGGTTATTACGTTGAGCGTGCAGGCTCCGGTCAGTCTCTTTGGGTATCCAGACTCCGGTTATTATGGTGAGCGTTCAGGCTCCGGTCATTTTTGTTGAGTATCCAGACTCCGGTTATTACATTGTGCGTTCAGGCTCCGGTCATTTTTGTTAAGTATCCAGACTCCGGTTATTACGTTGTGCGTTCAAGTTCTGATCATTTTCGTTGAGTATCCAGACTACGGTTATTACGTTGAGCGTTCAGGCTCCGGTCAGTTTCGTTGGGTATCCAGACTCCGGTTATTACATTGAGCGTTCAGGCTCGAGTCAGTTTCGTTGGGTATCCAGACTCCGGTTATTACGTTGAGCGTTCAGGCTCCGATCATTTTCGTTGAGTATCCAGACTCCGGTTATTACATTGAGCGTTCAGGCTCCGATCATTTTTGTTAAGTATCCAGACTCCGGTTATTACGTTGTGCATTCAAATTTTGATCATTTTTGTTGAGTATCTAGACTCCGGTTATTACGTTGAGCGTTCAGGCTCCAGTCAGTTTTGTTGGGTATCCAGACTCCGGTTATTACGTTGAGCGTTCAGGCTCCGGTCAGTTTCATTGGGTATCCAGACTCCGGTTATTACATTGAGCGTTCAGGATCCGTTCAGTTTCGTTGGGTATCCAGACTCCGGTTATTACGCTGAGCGTTCAGGCTCTGGTCATTTTCGTTGAGTATCCAGACTCTGATTATTACGTTAAGCGTTCAGGCTCCGGTCAGTTTCGTTGAGTATCTAGACTCCGGTCCTTACGTTGAGCATTCCGGCTCCGGTCATTTTCGTTAAGTATCCAGACTCCGGTCATTATGTTGAGCGTTTAGGCTCCGTTCATTTTTATTGAGTATCCAGACTCCGGTCATTAGGTTGAGCGTTCAGGATCCGGTCATTTTCGTTGAGTATCATAACTCTGGTTATTACGTTGAGTGTTCAGGCTCCGTTCATTTTCGTTGAGTATTTAGACTCCGGTTATTACGTTGAGCGTTCAGGCTATGGTCAGTTGCGTTGAGTGTCCAGACTTCGGTTATTACGTTGAGCATTCAGGCTCCGGTCATTTTCGTTGAGTATCCAGACTCCGGTTATTACATTGAGCGTTCAGGCTCTGGTCATTCTTGTTGAGTATCCAGACTCCGGTTATTACGTTGAGCGTTCAGGCTCCTGTCACTTTTGTTGAGTATCCAGACTCCGATTATTACATTGAACGTGCAGGCTCCGGTCATTTTCATTGAGTATCCAGACTTTCGTCATTACGTTGAGCGTTCAAGCTCCGGTCATTTTTGTCGGTCATTACGTTCAGCGTTCAGTCTCTAGTCAGTTTCGTTGAGTATCCAGACTCCGGTTATTACATTGAGTGTTCAGGCTCCGATCAGTTTCGTTGGGTATCCAGACTCCGGTTATTACATTTAGTTATCAGGCTCCGGTCAGTTTCGTTGGGTATCCAGACTCCGGTTATTACATTGAGCGTTCAGGCTCCGATCAGTTTCTTTGGGTATCCAGACTCCGGTTATTATGGTGAGCGTTCAGGCTCCGGTCATTTTTGTTGAGTATTCAGACTCCGGTTATTACGTTGAACGTTCAGGCTCCGATCATTTTCGTTGAGAATCCAGACTCCGGTTATTACGTTGAGCGTTCAGGCTCCGGTCATTTTTGTTAAGTATCCAGACTCCGGTTATTACGTTGTGCGTTCAAGTTCTGATCATTTTCGTTGAGTATCCAGACTCCGGTTATTACGTTGAGCGTTCAGGCTCCGGTCAATTTCGTTGGGTATCCAGACTCCGGTTATTACGTTGAGTGTTCAAGATCGAGTCAGTTTCGTTGGGTATCCAGACTCCGGTTATTACGTTGAGCGTTCAGGCTCTGGTCAGTTTCATTGGGTATCCAGACTCCGGTTATTACATTGAGCGTTTAGGCTCCGTTCAGTTTCGTTGGGTATCCAGACTCCGATTATTTCGCTGAGCGTTCAGGCTCTGGTCATTTTCGTTGAGTATCCAGACTCTGATTATTACGTTGAGCGTTCAGGCTCCGGTCAGTTTCGTTGAGTATCCAGACTCCGGTCATTACGTTGATCGTTTCGGCTCTGGTCATTTTCGTTGAGTATCCAGACTTCGGTCATTATGTTGAGCGTTCAGGCTCCGGTCATTTTTATTGAGTATCATAACTCTGGTTATTACGTTGAGTGTTCAGGCTCCGGTCATTTTCGTTGAGTATCTAGACTCCGGTTATTACGTTGAGCGTTCAGGCTATGTTCAGTTGCGTTGAGTGTCCAGACTCCGGTTATTACGTTGAGCATTCAGGTTCCGGTCATTTTCGTTGAGTATCCAGACTCCGGTTATTACGTTGAGCGTTTAGGCTCCGGTCTTTCTTGTTGAGTATCCAGACTCCGGTTATTACATTGAGCATTCAGGCTCCTGTCATTTTCGTTTAGTATCCAGACTCTGGTTATTACGTTGAGCGTGCAGGCTCCGGTCATTTTCGTTGAGTATCCAGACTCTGGTCATTACGTTGAGCGTTCAAGCTTCAGTCATTTTTGTCGGTCATTACGTTGAGCGTTCAGGCTCCAGTCAGTTTCGTTGAGTATCCAGACTCCGGTTATTACACTGAGCGTTCAGGCTTCGATCAATTTCGTTGGGTATCCAGACTTCGGTTATTACATTTAGCGTTCAGGCTCCGGTCAGTTTCGTTGGGTATCCAGACTCCTGTTATTACGTTGAGCGTTCAGGCTCCGATAAGTTTCTTTGGTTATCCAGACTCCAGTTATTATGGTGAGCGTTCAGGCTCGAGTCAGTTTCGTTGGGTATCCAGACTCCGGTTATTACGTTGAGCGTTCAGGCTCCGATCATTTTCGTTGAGAATCAAGACTCCGGTTATTACATTGAGCGTTGAGGCTCCGGTCATTTTTGTTAAGTATCCATACTCCGGTTATTACGTTGTGCGTTCAAGTTCTGATCATTTTCGTTGAGTATCCAGACTCCGGTTATTACGTTGAGCGTTCAGGCTCCGGTCAATTTCGTTGGGTATCCAGACTCTAGTTATTACATTGAGCGTTCAGGCTCCGTTCAGTTTCGTTGGGTATCCAGACTCCGGTTATTACGCTGAGCGTTCAGGCTCCGATCATTTTTGTTAAGTATCCAGACTCCGGTTATTACGTTGAACGTTCAGGCTCCGATCATTTTCGTTGAGAATCCAGACTCCGGTTATTACGTTGAGCGTTCAGGCTCCGGTCATTTTTGTTAAGTATCCAGACTCCGGTTATTACGTTGTGCGTTCAAGTTCTGATCATTTTCGTTGAGTATCCAGACTCCGGTTATTACGTTGAGCGTTCAGGCTCCGGTCAATTTCGTTGGGTATCCAGACTCCGGTTATTACGTTGAGTGTTCAAGATCGAGTCAGTTTCGTTGGGTATCCAGACTCCGGTTATTACGTTGAGCGTTCAGGCTCTGGTCAGTTTCATTGGGTATCCAGACTCCGGTTATTACATTGAGCGTTTAGGCTCCGTTCAGTTTCGTTGGGTATCCAGACTCCGATTATTTCGCTGAGCGTTCAGGCTCTGGTCATTTTCGTTGAGTATCCAGACTCTGATTATTACGTTGAGCGTTCAGGCTCCGGTCAGTTTCGTTGAGTATCCAGACTCCGGTCATTACGTTGATCGTTTCGGCTCTGGTCATTTTCGTTGAGTATCCAGACTTCGGTCATTATGTTGAGCGTTCAGGCTCCGGTCATTTTTATTGAGTATCATAACTCTGGTTATTACGTTGAGTGTTCAGGCTCCGGTCATTTTCGTTGAGTATCTAGACTCCGGTTATTACGTTGAGCGTTCAGGCTATGTTCAGTTGCGTTGAGTGTCCAGACTCCGGTTATTACGTTGAGCATTCAGGTTCCGGTCATTTTCGTTGAGTATCCAGACTCCGGTTATTACGTTGAGCGTTTAGGCTCCGGTCTTTCTTGTTGAGTATCCAGACTCCGGTTATTACATTGAGCATTCAGGCTCCTGTCATTTTCGTTTAGTATCCAGACTCTGGTTATTACGTTGAGCGTGCAGGCTCCGGTCATTTTCGTTGAGTATCCAGACTCTGGTCATTACGTTGAGCGTTCAAGCTTCAGTCATTTTTGTCGGTCATTACGTTGAGCGTTCAGGCTCCAGTCAGTTTCGTTGAGTATCCAGACTCCGGTTATTACACTGAGCGTTCAGGCTTCGATCAATTTCGTTGGGTATCCAGACTTCGGTTATTACATTTAGCGTTCAGGCTCCGGTCAGTTTCGTTGGGTATCCAGACTCCTGTTATTACGTTGAGCGTTCAGGCTCCGATAAGTTTCTTTGGTTATCCAGACTCCAGTTATTATGGTGAGCGTTCAGGCTCGAGTCAGTTTCGTTGGGTATCCAGACTCCGGTTATTACGTTGAGCGTTCAGGCTCCGATCATTTTCGTTGAGAATCAAGACTCCGGTTATTACATTGAGCGTTGAGGCTCCGGTCATTTTTGTTAAGTATCCATACTCCGGTTATTACGTTGTGCGTTCAAGTTCTGATCATTTTCGTTGAGTATCCAGACTCCGGTTATTACGTTGAGCGTTCAGGCTCCGGTCAATTTCGTTGGGTATCCAGACTCTAGTTATTACATTGAGCGTTCAGGCTCCGTTCAGTTTCGTTGGGTATCCAGACTCCGGTTATTACGCTGAGCGTTCAGGCTCCGATCATTTTTGTTAAGTATCCAGACTCCGGTTATTACGTTGAACGTTCAGGCTCCGGTCAGTTTCGTTGAGTATCTAGACTCCGGTCATTACGTTGAGCGTTCCGGCTCTGGTCATTTTCGTTGAGTATCCAGACTCTGGTCATTATGTTGAGCGTTCAGGCTCCGGTCATTTTTATTGAGTATCCAGACTCCGGTCATTAGGTTGAGCGTTCAGGATCCGGTCATTTTCGTTGAGTATCATAACTCTGGTTATTACGTTGAGTGTTCAGGCTCCGGTCATTTTCGTTGAGTATCTAGACTCAGGTTATTACGTTGAGCGTTCAGGCTATGGTCAGTTGCGTTGAGTGTCCAGACTCCGGTTATTATGTTGAGCATTCAGGTTCCTGTCATTTTCGTTGAGTATCCAGACTCCGGTTATTACTTTGAGCATTCAGGCTCTGGTCATTCTTGTTGAGTATCCAGACTTCGGTTATTACGTTGAGCGTTCAGGCTCCTGTCATTTTCGTTTAGTATCCAGACTCTGGTTATTACGTTGAGCGTGCAGGCTCCGGTCATTTTCGTTGAGTATCCATACTCTGGTCATTACGTTGAGCGTTCAAGCTCCGGTCATTTTTGTCGGTCATTACGTTGAGCGTTCAAGCTCCAGTAAGTTTCGTTGAGTATCCAGACTCCGGTTATTACACTAAGCGTTCAGGCTCCGATCAGTTTCGTTGGGTATCCAGACTCCAGTTATTACATTTAGTGTTCAGGCCCCGGTCAGTTTCGTTGGGTATCCAGACTCCTGTTATTACGTTGAGCGTTCAGGCTCCGGTCAGTTTCTTTGGGTATCCAGACTCCGGTTATTATGGTGAGCGTTCAGGCTCCTGTCATTTTCGTTGAGTATCCAGACTCCGGTTATTACGTTGAGCGTTCAAGCTCCGGTCATTTTTGTTAAGTATCCAGACTCCGGTTATTACGTTGTGCGTTCATATTCTGATCATTTTCGTTGAGTATCCAGACTTCGGTTATTACGTTGAGCGTTCAGGCTCCGGTCAGTTTCGTTGGGTATCCAGACTCCAGTTATTACATTGAGCGTTCAGGCTCCGATCATTTTCGTTGAGAATCCAGACTCTGGTTATTACGTTGAGCATTCAGGCTCCGATCATTTTTGTTAAGTATCCAGACTCCGGTTATTACGTTATGCGTTCATATTCTGATCATTTTCGTTGAGTATCCAGACTCTGGTTATAACGTTGAGCGTTAAGGCTCCGGTCAGTTTCGTTGGGTATCCAGACTCCGGTTATTACGTTGAGCGTTCAGGCTCCAGTCAGTTTCGTTGGGTATCCAGACTCCGGTTATTACGTTGAGCGTTCAGGCTCCGATCATTTTCGTTGAGTATCCAGACTCCGGTTATTACATTGAGCGTTCAGGCTCCGGTCATTTTTGTTAAGTATCCAGACTCCGGTTATTACGTTGTGCGTTCAAATTCTAATCATTTTGGTTGAGTATCCAGACTCCGGTTATTACGTTGAGCATTCAGGCTCCAGTCAGTTTCAGTGGGTATCCAAACTCCGGTTATTACTTTGAGCGTTCAGGCTCCGGTCAGTTTCATTGGGTATCCAGACTCCGGTAATTACATTGAGCGTTCAGGCTCCGTTCAGTTTCGTTGGGTATCCAGACTCCGGTTATTAGGCTGAGCGTTCAGGCTCTGGTCATTTTCGTTGAGTATCCAGACTCTGATTATTACGTTAAGCGTTCAGGCTCCGGTCAGTTTCGTTGAGTATCCAGACTCCGGTTATTACGTTGAGCGTTCAAGCTCCGGTCATTTTTGTTAAGTATCCAGACTCCGGTTATTACGTTGTGCGTTCATATTCTGATCATTTTCGTTGAGTATCCAGACTTCGGTTATTACGTTGAGCGTTCAGGCTCCGGTCAGTTTCGTTGGGTATCCAGACTCCAGTTATTACATTGAGCGTTCAGGCTCCGATCATTTTCGTTGAGAATCCAGACTCTGGTTATTACGTTGAGCATTCAGGCTCCGATCATTTTTGTTAAGTATCCAGACTCCGGTTATTACGTTATGCGTTCATATTCTGATCATTTTCGTTGAGTATCCAGACTCTGGTTATAACGTTGAGCGTTAAGGCTCCGGTCAGTTTCGTTGGGTATCCAGACTCCGGTTATTACGTTGAGCGTTCAGGCTCCAGTCAGTTTCGTTGGGTATCCAGACTCCGGTTATTACGTTGAGCGTTCAGGCTCCGATCATTTTCGTTGAGTATCCAGACTCCGGTTATTACATTGAGCGTTCAGGCTCCGGTCATTTTTGTTAAGTATCCAGACTCCGGTTATTACGTTGTGCGTTCAAATTCTAATCATTTTGGTTGAGTATCCAGACTCCGGTTATTACGTTGAGCATTCAGGCTCCAGTCAGTTTCAGTGGGTATCCAAACTCCGGTTATTACTTTGAGCGTTCAGGCTCCGGTCAGTTTCATTGGGTATCCAGACTCCGGTAATTACATTGAGCGTTCAGGCTCCGTTCAGTTTCGTTGGGTATCCAGACTCCGGTTATTAGGCTGAGCGTTCAGGCTCTGGTCATTTTCGTTGAGTATCCAGACTCTGATTATTACGTTAAGCGTTCAGGCTCCGGTCAGTTTCGTTGAGTATCCAGACTCCGGTCCTTACGTTTAGCGTTCCGGCTCCGGTCATTTTCGTTGAGTATCCAGACTCCGGTCATTATGTTGAACGTTTAGGCTCCGGTCATTTTTATTGAGTATCCAGACTCCGGTCATTAGGTTGAGCGTTCAGGATCCGGTCGTTTTCGTTGAGTATCATAACTCCGGTTATTACGTTGAGCGTTCAGGCTATGGTCAGTTGCAATGAGTGTCCAGACTTCGGTTATTACGTTGAGCATTCAGGCTCCGGTCATTTTCGTTGAGTATCCGGACTCCGGTTATTACATTGGGCGTTCAGGCTCCGGTCATTCTTGTTGAGTATCCAGACTCCGGTTATTACGTTGAGCGTTCAGGCTCCTGTCATTTTTGTTGAGTATCCAGACTCCGGTTATTACATTGAACGTGCAGGCTCCGGTCATTTTCATTGAGTATCCAGACTCTGGTCATTACGTTGAGCGTTCAAGCTTGTGTCATTTTTGTCGGTCATTACGTTCAGCGTTCAGTCTCTAGTCAGTTTCGTTTAGTATCCAGACTCCGGTTATTACATTGAGCGTTCAGGCTCCGATCAGTTTCGTTGGGTATCCAGACTCCGGTTATTACATTTAATGTTCAGGCTCCGATTAGTTTCGTTGGGTATCCAGACTCCGGTTATTACATTGAGCGTTCAGGCTCAGATCAGTTTCTTTGGGTATCCAGACTCCGGTTATTATGGTGAGCGTTCAGACTCCGGTCATTTTTGTTGAGTATCCAGACTCCGGTTATTACGTTGAACGTTCGGGCTCCGATCATTTTCGTTGAGAATCCAGACTCCGGTTATTACGTTGAGCGTTCAGGCTCCGGTCATTTTTGTTAAGTATCCAGACTCCGGTTATTACGTTGTGCGTTCTAGTTCTGATCATTTTCGTTGAGTATCCAGACTCCGATTATTACGTTGAGCGTTCAGGCTCCGGTCAATTTCGTTGGGTATCTAGACTCCGGTTATTACGTTGAGCGTTCAGGATCGAGTCAGTTTTGTTGGGTATCCAGACTCCGGTTATTACGTTGAGCGTTCAGGCTCCGGTCAGTTTCACTGGGTATCCAGACTCCGGTTTTTACATTGAGCGTTCAGGCTACGTTCAGTTTCGTTGGGTATCCAGACTCCGATTATTAAATCGAGCGTTCAGGCTCCGGTCAGTTTCGTTGAGTATCCAGACTCCGGTTATTACGTTGAGCGTTCAAGCTCCGGTCATTTTTATTGAGTATCCAGACTCCGGTCATTAGGTTGAGCGTTCAGGATCCGGTCATTTTCGTTGAGTATCATAACTCTGCTTATTACGTTGAGTGTTCAGGCTCCGGTCATTACGTTGAGCATTCAGGTTCCGGTCATTTTCGTTGAGTATCCAGACTCCGGTTATTACGTTGAGCGTTCAGGCTCCGGTCATTCTTGTTGAGTATCCAGACTCCGGTTATTACGTTGAGCGTTCAGGCTCCTGTCATTTTCGTTTAGTATCCAGACTCTGGTCATTACGTAGAGTGTTCAAGCTCCGGTCATTTTTGTCGGTCATTACGTTGAGCGTTCAGGCTCCAGTCAGTTTCGTTGAGTATCCAGACTCCGGTTATTACACTGAGTGTTCAGGCTCCAATCAGTTTTGTTGGGTATCCAGACTCCGGTTATTACATTTAGCGTTCAGGCTCCGGTCAATTTCGTTGGGTATCCAGACTTCGGTTATTACGTTGAGCGTTCAGGATCGAGTCAGTTTCGTTGGGTATCCAGACTCTGGTTAATACGTTGAGCGTTCAGGCTCCGGTCAGTTTCATTGGGTATCCAGACTCCGGTTATTACATTGAGCGTTCAGGCTCCGTTCAGTTTCGTTGGGTATCCCGACTCCGGTTATTTCACTGAGCGTTCAGGCTCTGGTCATTTTCGTTGAGTATCCAGACTCTGATTATTACGTTGAGCGTTCAGGCTCCGGTCAGTTTCGTTGAGTATCCAGACTCCGGTCATTACGTTGAGCGTTCCGGCTCTGATCATTTTCGTTGAGTATCCAGACTTCGGTCATTATGTTGAGCGTTCAGGCTCCGGTCATATTTATTGAGTATCCAGACTCCGGTCATTAGGTTGAGCGTTCAGGATCCGGTCATTTTCGTTGAGTATCATAACTCTGGTTATTACGTTGAGTGTTCAGGCTCCGGTCATTTTCGTTGAGTATCTAGACTTCGGTTATTACGTTGAGCATTCAGGCTATGGTCAGTTGCGTTGAGTGTCCAGACTCCGGTTATTACGTTGAGCATTCAGGTTCCGGTCATTTTCGTTGAGTTTCCAGACTCCGGTTATTACGTTGAGCGTTCAGGCTTCGGTCATTCTTGTTGAGTATCCACACTCCGGTTATTACGTTGAGCGTTCAGGCTCCTGTCATTTTCGTTTAGTATCCAGACTCCGGTTATTACATTGAGCATGCAGGCTCCGGTCATTTTCGTTGAGTATCCAGACTCTGGTCATTACGTTGAGTGTTCAAGCTCCGGTCATTTTCGTCGGTCATTACGTTGAGCGTTCAGGCTCCAGTCAGTTTCGTTGAGTATCCAGACTCCGGTTATTACACTGAGTGTTCAGGCTCCGATCAGTTTCGTTGGGTATCCAGTCTCCAGTTATTACATTTAGCGTTCAGGCTCCGGTTAGTTTCATTGGGTATCCAGACTCCTGTTATTACGTTGAGCGTTCTGGCTCCGGTCAGTTTCGTTGGGTATCCAGACTCCGGTTATTATGGTGGCGTTCAGGCTCCGGTCATTTTTGTTGAGTATCCAGACTCTGGTTATTACGTTGAGCGTTCAGGCTCCGATCATTTTTGTTGAGAATCGAGACTCCGGTTATTACGTTGAGCATTCAGGCTCAAGTCATTTTTGTTAAGTATCCAGACTCCGGTTATTACGTTGTGCGTTCAAGTTCTGATCATTTTCGTTAAGTATCCAGACTCCGGTTATTACGTTGAGCGTTCAGGCTCCGGTCAGTTTCGTTGGGTATCCAGACTCCGGTTATTACGTTGAGCGTTCAGGCTCGAGTCAGTTTCGTTGGGTATCCAGACTCCGGTTATTACGTTGAGCGTTCATGCTCCGATCATTTTCGTTGAGTATCCAGACTCCGGTTATTACATTGAGCGTTGAGGCTCCGGTCATTTTTGTTAAGTATCCAGACTCCGGTTATTACGTTGTGCATTCAAATTCTGATCATTTTCGTTGAGTATCCAGACTCCGGTTATTACGTTGAGCGTTCAGGCTCCTGTCAGTTTCGTTGGGTATCCAGACTCCGGTTATTACGTTGAGCGTTCAGGCTCCGGTCAGTTTCATTGGGTATCCAGACTCCGGTTATTACATTGAGCGTTCAGGCTCCGTTCAGTTTCGTTGGGTATCCAGACTCCGGTTATTACGCTGAGCGTTCAGGCTCTGGTCATTTTCGTTGAGTATCCAGACTCTTATTATTACGTTGAGCGTTCAGGCTCTGGTCAGTTTCGTTGAGTATCCAGACTCTGATTATTACGTTGAGCGTTCAGGCTCCGGTCAGTTTCGTTGAGTATCCAGACTCCGGTCATTACGTTGAGTGTTCCGGCTCTGGTCATTTTCGTTGAGTATCCAGACTTCGGTCATTATGTTGAGCGTTCAGGCTCCGGTCATATTTATTGAGTATCCAGACTCCGATCATTAGGTTGAGCGTTCAGGATCCGGTCATTTTCGTTGAGTATCATAACTCTGGTTATTACGTTGAGTGTTCAGGCTCCGGTCATTTTCGTTGAGTATCTAGACTTCGGTTATTACGTTGAGCATTCAGGCTATGGTCAGTTGCGTTGAGTGTCCAGACTCCGGTTATTACGTTGAGCATTCAGGTTCCGGTCATTTTCGTTGAGTATCCAGACTCCGGTTATTACGTTGAGCGTTCAGGCTCCGGTCATTCTTGTTGAGTATCCAGACTCCGGTTATTACGTTGAGCGTTCAGGCTCCTGTCATTTTCGTTTAGTATCCAGACTCCGGTTATTACGTTGAGCATGCAGGCTCCGGTCATTTTCGTTGAGTATCCAGAGTCTGGTCATTACGTCGAGTGTTCAAGCTCCGGTCATTTTCGTCGGTCATTACTTTGAGCGTTCAGGCTCCAGTCAGTTTCGTTGAGTATCCAGACTCCGGTTATTACACTGAGTGTTCAGGCTCCGATCAGTTTCGTTGGGTATCCAGTCTCCGGTTATTACATTTAGCGTTCAGGCTCCGGTTAGTTTCATTGGGTATCCAGACTCCTGTTATTACGTTGAGCGTTCAGGCTCCGGTCAGTTTCTTTGGGTATCCAGACTCCGGTTATTATGGTGGCGTTCAGGCTCCGGTCATTTTTGTTGAGTATCCAGACTCTGGTTATTACGTTGAGCGTTCAGGCTCCGATCATTTTAGTTGAGAATCGAGACTCCGGTTATTACGTTGAGCATTCAGGCTCAAGTCATTTTTGTTAAGTATCCAGACTCCGGTAATTACGTTGTGCGTTCAAGTTCTGATCATTTTCGTTAAGTATCCAGACTCCGGTTATTACGTTGCGCGTTCAGGCTCCGGTCAGTTTCGTTGGGTATCCAGACTCCGGTTATTACGTTGAGCGTTCAGGCTCGAGTCAGTTTCGTTGGGTATCCAGTTTCCGGTTATTACGTTGAGCGTTCATGCTCCGATCATTTTCGTTGAGTATCCAGACTCCGGTTATTACATTGAGCGTTGAGGCTCCGGTCATTTTTGTTAAGTATCCAGACTCCGGTTATTACGTTGTGCATTCAAATTCTGATCATTTTCGTTGAGTATCCAGACTCCGGTTATTACGTTGAGCGTTCAGGCTCCTGTCAGTTTCGTTGGGTATTCAGACTCCGGTTATTACGTTGAGCGTTCAGGCTCCGGTCATTTTCATTGGGTATCCAGACTCCGGTTATTACATTGAGCGTTCAGGCTCCGTTCAGTTTCGTTCGGTATCCAGACTCTGGTTATTACGCTGAGCGTTCAGGCTCTGGTCATTTTCGTTGAGTATCCAGACTCTTATTATTACGTTGAGCGTTCAGGCTCCGGTCAGTTTCGTTGACTATCCAGACTCCGGTCATTACGTTGAGCGTTCTGGCTCTGGTCATTTTCGTTGAGTATCCATACTCCGGTCATTATGTTGAGCGTTCAGGCTTCGGTCATTTTTATTGAGTATCCAGACTCCGGTCATTAGGTTGAGCGTTCAGGATCCGGTCATTTTCGTTGAGTATCATAACTCTGGTTATTACGTTGAGTGTTCAGGCTCCGGTCATTTTCGTTGAGTATGTAGACTCCGGTTATTACGTTGAGCGTTCAGGCTATGGTCAGTTGCGTTGAGTGTCCAGACTCCGGTTATTACGTTGAGCATTCAGGTTCCGGTCATTTTCGTTGAGTATCCAGACTTCAGTTATTATGTTGAGCGTTCAGGCTCCGGTCATTCTTGTTGAGTATCCAGACTCCGGTTATTACGTTGAGCGTTCAGGCTCCTGTCATTTTCGTTTAGTATCCAGACTCCGGTTATTACGTTGAGCGTGCAGGCTCCGGTCAATTTCATTGTGTATCCAGACTCTGGTCATTACGTTGAGCGTTCAAGCTCCGGTCATTTTTGTCGGTCATTATGTTGAGCGTTCAGGCTCCAGTCAGTTTCGTTGAGTATCTAGACTCCGGTTATTACCCTGAGCGTTCAGGCTCCGATCAGTTTCATTGGGTATCCAGACTCCGGTTATTACATTTAGCGTTCAGGACCCGGTCAGTTTCGTTGGGTATCCAGACTCCTGTTATTACGTTGAGCGTTCAGGCTCTGGTCAGTTTCTTTGGGTATCCAGACTCCGGTTATTATGGTGAGCGTTCAGGCTCCTGTCATTTTCGTTGGGTATCCAGACTTCGGTTATTACGTTGAGCGTTCAGGCTCCGGTCAGTTTCTTTGGGTATCCAGACTCCGGTTATTATGGTGAGCGTTCAGGCTCCTGTCATTTTCGTTGAGTATCCAGACTCCGGTTATTACGTTGAGCGTTCAGGCTCCAGTCAGTTTCGTTGAGTATCCAGACTCCGGTTATTACACTGAGTATTCAGGCTCTGATCAGTTTCGTTGGGTATCCAGACTCCGGTTATTACATTTAGCGTTCAGGCTCCGGTCAGTTTCGTTGGGTATCCAGACTCCTGTTATTACGTTGAGCGTTCAGGCTCCGGTCAGTTTTGTTGGGTATCCAGACTCCGGTTATTATGGTGAGCGTTCAGGCTCCGGTCATTTTTGTTGAGTATCCAGACTCCGGTTATTACGTTGAGCGTTCAGGCTCCGATCATTTTAGTTGAGAATCAGACTCCGGTTATTACGTTGAGCATTCAGGCTCCAGTCATTTTTGTTAAGTATCCAGACTCCGGTTATTACGTTGTGCGTTCATGTTCAAATCATTTTTGTTAAGTATCCAGACTCCGGTTATTACGTTGAGCGTTCATGCTCCGGTCAGTTTCGTTGGGTATCCAGACTCCGGTTATTACGTTGAGCGTTCAGGCTCGAGTCAGTTTTGTTAGGTATCCAGACTCCGGTTATTACGTTGAGCGTTCAGGCTCCGATCATTTTCGTTGAGTATCCAGACTCCAGTTATTACATTGAGCGTTGAGGCTCCGGTCATTTTTGTTAAGTATCCAGACTCCGGTTATTACGTTGTGCATTCAAATTTTGATCATTTTCGTTGAGTATCCAGACTCCGGTTATTACGTTGAGCGCTCAGGCTCCAGTCAGTTTCGTTGGGTATCCAGACTCCGGTTATTACGTTGAGCGTTCAGGCTCCGGTCAGTTTCATTGGGTATCCAGACTCCGGTTATTACATTGAGCATTCAGGCTCTGGTCATTTTCGTTGAGTATCCAGACTCTGATTATTACGTTGAGCGTTCAGTCTCCGGTCAGTTTCGTTGAGTATCCAGGCTTCGGTCATTATGTTGAGCGTTCCGGCTCTGGTCATTTTCGTTGAGTATCCAGACTCCGGTCATTATGTTGAGCGTTCAAGCTCCGGTCATTTTTATTGAGTATCCAGACTCCGGTCATTAGGTTGAGCATTCAGGATCCGGTCATTTTCGTTGAGTATCATAACTCTGGTTATTACGTTGAGTGTTCAGGCTCCGGTCATTTTCGTTGAGTATCTAGACTCCGGTTATTACGTTGAGCGTTCAGGCTATGGTCAGTTGCGTTGAGTGTCCAGACTCCTATTATTACGTTGAGCATTCAGGTTCCGGTCATTTTCGTTGAGTATCCAGACTTCAGTTATTACGTTGAGCGTTCAGGCTCCGGTCATTCTTGTTGAGTATCTAGACTCCGGTTATTACGTTGAGCGTTCAGGCTCCTGTCATTTTCGTTTAGTATCCAGACTCCGGTTATTACGTTGAGCTTGCAGGCTCCAGTCAATTTCGTTGAGTATCCAGACTCTGGTCATTACGTTGAGCGTTCAAGCTCCGGTCATTTTTGTCGGTCATTACGTTGAGCGTTCAGGCTCCAGTCAGTTTCGTTGAGTATCCAGACTCCGGTTATTACACTGAGCGTTCAGGCTCCGATCAGTTTCGTTGGGTATCCATACTCCGGTTATTACATTTAGCGTTCACGCCCCGGTCAGTTTCGTTGGGTATCCAGACTCCTGTTATTACGTTGAGCGTTCAGGCTCCGGTCAGTTTCTTTGGGTATCCAGACTCCGGTTATTATGGTGAGCGTTCAGGCTCCTGTCATTTTTCGTTGGGTATCCAGACTTCGGTTATTACGTTGAGCGTTCAGGATCCGGTCAGTTTCTTTGGGTATCCAGACTCCGGTTATTATGGTGAGCGTTCAGGCTCCTGTCATTTTCGTTGAGTATCCAGACTCCGGTTATTACGTTGAGCGTTCAGGCTCCAGTCAGTTTCGTTGAGTATCCAGACTCCGGTTATTACACTGAGTATTCAGGCTCTGATCAGTTTCGTTGGGTATCCAGACTCCGGTTATTACATTTAGCGTTCAGGCTCCGGTCAGTTTCGTTGGGTATCCAGACTCCTGTTATTACGTTGAGCGTTCAGGCTCCGGTCAGTTTCTTTGGGTATCCAGACTCCGGTTATTATGGTGAGCGTTCAGGCTCCGGTCATTTTTGTTGAGTATCCAGACTCCGGTTATTACGTTGAGCGTTCAGGCTCCGATCATTTTAGTTGAGAATCAGACTCCGGTTATTACGTTGAGCATTCAGGCTCCAGTCATTTTTGTTAAGTATCCAGACTCCGGTTATTACGTTGTGCGTTCATGTTCAAATCATTTTTGTTAAGTATCCAGACTCCGGTTATTACGTTGAGCGTTCATGCTCCGGTCAGTTTCGTTGGGTATCCAGACTCCGGTTATTACGTTGAGCGTTCAGGCTCGAGTCAGTTTTGTTGGGTATCCAGACTCCGGTTATTACGTTGAGCGTTCAGGCTCCGATCATTTTCGTTGAGTATCCAGACTCCAGTTATTACATTGAGCGTTGAGGCTCCGGTCATTTTTGTTAAGTATCCAGACTCCGGTTATTACGTTGTGCATTCAAATTTTGATCATTTTCGTTGAGTATCCAGACTCCGGTTATTACGTTGAGCGCTCAGGCTCCAGTCAGTTTCGTTGGGTATCCAGACTCCGGTTATTACGTTGAGCGTTCAGGCTCCGGTCAGTTTCATTGGGTATCCAGACTCTGGTTATTACATTGAGCGTTCAGGCTCTGGTCATTTTTGTTGAGTATCCAGACTCTGATTATTACGTTGAGCGTTCAGTCTCCGGTTAGTTTCGTTGAGTATCCAGGCTTCGGTCATTATGTTGAGCGTTCCGGCTCTGGTCATTTTCGTTGAGTATCCAGACTCCGGTCATTATGTTGAGCGTTCAAGCTCCGGTCATTTTTATTGAGTATCCAGACTCCGGTCATTAGGTTGAGCATTCAGGATCCGGTCATTTTCGTTGAGTATCATAACTCTGGTTATTACGTTGAGTGTTCAGGCTCCGGTCATTTTCGTTGAGTATCTAGACTCCGGTTATTACGTTGAGCAATCAGGCTATGGTCAGTTGCGTTGAGTGTCCAGACTCCTGTTATTACGTTGAGCATTCAGGTTCCGTTCATTTTCGTTGAGTATCCAGACTTCAGTTATTACGTTGAGCGTTCAGGCTCCGGTCATTCTTGTTGAGTATCTAGACTCCGGTTATTACGTTGAGCGTTCAGGCTCCTGTCATTTTCGTTTAGTATCCAGACTCCGGTTATTACGTTGAGCTTGCAGGCTCCAGTCAATTTCGTTGAGTATCCAGACTCTGGTCATTACGTTGAGCGTTCAAGCTCCGGTCATTTTTGTCGGTCATTACGTTGAGCGTTCAGGCTCCAGTCAGTTTCGTTGAGTATCCAGACTCCGGTTATTACACTGAGCGTTCAGGCTCCGATCCGTTTCGTTGGGTATCCATACTCCGGTTATTACATTTAGCGTTCACGCCCCGGTCAGTTTCGTTGGGTATCCAGACTCCTGTTATTACGTTGAGCGTTCAGGCTCCGGTCAGTTTCTTTGGGTATCCAGACTCCGGTTATTATGGTGAGCGTTCAGGCTCCTGTCATTTTTCGTTGGGTATCCAGACTTCGGTTATTACGTTGAGCGTTCAGGATCCGGTCAGTTTCTTTGGGTATCCAGACTCCGGTTATTATGGTGAGCGTTCAGGCTCCTGTCATTTTCGTTGAGTATCCAGACTCCGGTTATTACGTTGAGCGTTCAGGCTCCAGTCAGTTTCGTTGAGTATCCAGACTCCGGTTATTACACTGAGTGTTCAGGCTCTGATCAGTTTTGTTGGGTATCCAGACTCCGGTTATTACATTTAGCGTTCAGGCTCCGGTCAGTTTCGTTGAGTATCCAGACTCCTGTTATTACGTTGAGCGTTCAGGCTCCGGTCAGTTTCTTTGGGTATCCAGACTCCGGTTATTATGGTGGCGTTCAGGCTCCGGTCATTTTTGTTGAGTATCCAGACTCCGGTTATTACGTTGAGCGTTCAGGCTGCGATCATTTTAATTGAGAATCGAGACTCCGTTTATTACGTTGAGCATTCAGGCTCAAGTCATTTTTGTTAAGTATCCAGACTCCGGTTATTACGTTGTGCGTTCAAGTTCTGATCATTTTCGTTAAGTATCCAGACTCCAGTTATTACGTTGAGCGTTCAGGCTCCGGTCAGTTTTGTTGGGTATCCAGACTCCGGTTATTACGTTGAGCGTTCAGGCTCAAGTCAGATTCGTTGGGTATCCAGACTCCGGTTATTACGTTGAGCGTTCATGGTCCGATCATTTTCGTTGAGTATCCAGACTCCAGTTATTACATTGAGCGTTGAGGCTCCGGTCATTTTTGTTAAGTATCCAGACTCCGGTTATTACGTTGTGCATTCAAATTCTGATCATTTTCGTTGAGTATCCAGACTCCGGTTATTACGTTGAGCGTTCAGGCTCCTGTCAGTTTCGTTGGGTATTCAGACTCCGGTTATTACGTTGAGCGTTCAGGCTCCGGTCAGTTTCTTTGGGTATCCAGACTCCGGTTATTACATTGAGCGTTCAGGCTCCGTTCAGTTTCGTTCGGTATCCAGACTCTGGTTATTACGCTGAGCGTTCAGGCTCTGGTCATTTTCGTTGAGTATCCAGACTCTGATTATTACGTTGAGCGTTCAGGCTCCGGTCAGTTTCGTTGAGTATCCAGACTCCGGTCATTACGTTGAGCGTTCCGTCTCTGGTCATTTTCGTTGAGTATCCAGACTCCGGTCATTATGTTGAGCGTTCATGCTCCGGTCATTTTTATTGAGTATCCAGAATCCGGTTATTAGGTTGAGCGTTCAGGATCCGGTCATTTTCGTTGAGTATCATAACTCTGGTTATTACGTTGAGTGTTCAGGCTCCGGTCATTTTCGTTGAGTATCTAGACTCCGGTTATTACGTTGAGCGTTCAGGCTATGGTCAGTTGCGTTGAGTGTCCAGACTCCGGTTATTACGTTGAGCATTCAGGTTCCGGTCATTTTCGTTGAGTATCCAGACTCCAGTTATTACGTTGAGCGTTGAGGCTCCGGTCATTCTTGTTGAGTATCCAGATTCCGGTTATTACGTTGAGCGTTCAGGCTCCTGTCATTTTCGTTTAGTATCCAGACTCCGGTTATTACGTTGAGCGTGCAGGCTCCGGTCAATCTCGTTGAGTATCCAGACTCTGGACATTACGTTGAGCGTTCAAGCTCCGGTCATTTTTGTCGGTCGTTACGTTGAGCGTTCAAGCTCCAGTCAGTTTCGTTGAGTTTCCAGACTCCGGTTATTACACTGAGCGTTCAGGCTCCGATCAGTTTCGTTGGGTATCCAGACTCCGGTTATTACATTTAGCGTTCAGGCCCCGGTCAGTTTCGTTGGGTATCCAGACTCCTGTTATTACGTTAAGCGTTCAGGCTCTAGTCAGTTTCTTTGGGTATCCAGACTCCGGTTATTATGGTGAGCGTTCAGGCTCCTGTCATTTTCGTTGAGTATCCAGACTCCGGTTATTACGTTGAGCGTTCAGGCTCCAGTCAGTTTCGTTGAGTATCCAGACTCCGGTTATTACACTGAGTGTTCAGGCTCCGATCAGTTTCGTTGGGTATCCAGACTCCGGTTATTACATTTAGCGTTCAGGCTCCGGTCAGTTTCGGTGGGTATCCAGACGCCTGTTATTACGTTGAGCGTTCAGGCTCCGGTCAGTTTCTTTGGGTATCCAGACTCCGGTTATTATGGTGAGTGTTTAGGCTCCGGTCATTTTTGTTGAGTATCCAGACTCCGGTTATTACGTTGAGCGTTCAGGCTCCAATCATTTTAGTTGAGAATCAGACTCCGATTATTACATTGAGCGTTCAGGCTCCAGTCATTTTTGTTAAGTATCCAGACTCCGGTTATTACGTTGTGAGTTCAAGTTCTGATCATTTTCGTTAAGTATCCAGACTCCGGTTATTACGTTGAGCGTTCAGGCTACGGTCAGTTTTGTTGGGTATCCAGACTCCGGTTATTACGTTGAGCGTTCAGGCTCTGATCATTTTCGTTGAGTGTCCAGACTCTGGTTATTACATTGAGCGTTGAGGCTCCGGTCATTTTTGTTAAGTATCCAGACTCCGGTTATTACGTTGTGCATTCAAATTCTGATAATTTTCGTTGAGTATCCAGACTCCGGTTATTACGTTGAGCGTTCAGGCTCTAGTCAGTTTCGTTGGGTATCCAGATTCCGGTTATTACGTTGAGCGTTCAGGCTCCGGTCAGTTTCATTGGGTATCCAGACTCCGGTTATTACGTTGAGCGTTCAGGCTCCAGTCAGTTTCGTTGGGTATCCAGACTCCGGTTATTACGTTGAGCATTCAGGCTCCGATCATTTTCGTTGAGTATCCAGACTCCGGTTATTACATTGAGCGTTGAGGCTCTGGTCATTTTTGTTAAGTATCCAGACTCCGGTTATTATGTTGTGTGTTCAAATTCTGATCATTTTGGTTGAGTATCCAGACTCTGGTTATTACGTTGAGCGTTCAGGCTCCGGTCAGTTTCGTTGAGTATCCAGACTCCGGTCATTACGTTGAGCGTTCCGTCTCTGGTCATTTTCGTTGAGTATCCAGACTCCGGTCATTATGTTGAGCGTTCATGCTCCGGTCATTTTTATTGAGTATCCAGAATCCGGTTATTAGGTTGAGCGTTCAGGATCCGATCATTTTCGTTGGGTATCATAACTCTGGTTATTACGTTGAGTGTTCAGGCTCCGGTCATTTTCGTTGAGTATCTAGACTCTGGTTATTACGTTGAGCGTTCAGGCTATGGTCAGTTGCGTTGAGTGTCCAGACTCCGGTTATTACGTTGAGCATTCAGGTTCCGGTCATTTTCGTTGAGTATCCAGACTCCAGTTATTACGTTGAGCGTTCAGGCTCCGGTCATTCTTGTTGAGTATCCAGACTCCGGTTATTACGTTGAGCGTTCAGGCTCCTGTCATTTTCGTTTAGTATCCAGACTCCGGTTATTACGTTGAGCGTGCAGGCTCCGGTCAATTTCGTTGAGTATCCAGACTCTGGTCATTACGTTGAGCGTTGAAGCTCCGGTCATTTTTGTCGGTCATTACGTTGAGCGTTCAAGCTCCAGTCAGTTTCGTTGAGTTTCTAGACTCCGGATATTACACTGAGCGTTCAGGCTCCGATCAGTTTCGTTGGGTATCCAGACTCCGGTTATTACATTTAGCGTTCAGGCCCCGGTCAGTTTCGTTGGGTATCCAGACTCCAGTTATTACGTTGAGCGTTCAGGCTCCGGTCAGTTTCTTTGGGTATCCAGACTCCGGTTATTATGGTGAGCGTTCAGGCTCATGTCATTTTCGTTGAGTATCCAGACTCCGGTTATTATGTTGAGCGTTCAGGCTCCAGTCAGTTTCGTTGAGTATCCAGACTCCGGTTATTACACTGAGTGTTCAGGCTCCGATCAGTTTCGTTGGGTATCCAGACTCCGGTTATTACATTTAGCGTTCAGGCTCCGGTCAGTTTCAGTGGGTATCCAGACTCCTGTTATTACGTTGAGCGTTCAGGCTCCGGTCAGTTTCTTTGGGTATCCAGACTTCGGTTATTATGGTGAGTGTTCAGGCTCCGGTCATTTTTGTTGAGTATCCAGACTCCGGTTATTACGTTGAGCGTTCAGGCTCCGATCATTTTAGTTGAGAATCAGACTCCGGTTATTACGTTGAGCGTTCAGGCTCCAGTCATTTTTGTTAAGTATCCAGACTCCGGTTATTACGTTGTGCGTTCAAGTTCTGATCATTTTCGTTAAGTATCCAGACTCCGGTTATTACGTTGAGCGTTCAGGCTCCGGTCAGTTTCATTGGGTATCCAGACTCCGGTTATTACGTTGAGCGTTCAGGCTCTGATCATTTTCGTTGAGTGTCCAGACTCCGGTTATTACATTGAGCGTTGAGGCTCCGGTCATTTTTGTTAAGTATCCAGACTCCGGTTATTACGTTGTGCATTCAAATTCTGATAATTTTCGTTGAGTATCCAGACTCCGGTTATTACGTTGAGCGTTCAGGCTCTAGTCAGTTTCGTTGGGTATCCAGATTCCGGTTATTACGTTGAGCGTTCAGGCTCCGGTCAGTTTCATTGGGTATCCAGACTTCGGTTATTACATTGAGCGTTCAGGTTCCGTTCAGTTTCGTTGGGTATCCAGACTCCGGTTATTACGCTGAGCGTTCAGGCTCCGGTCAGTTTCGTTGGGTATCCAGACTCCGGTTATTACATTGAGCGTTCAGGTTCCGTTCAGTTTCGTTGGGTATCCAGACTCCGGTCATTATGTTGAGCGTTCAAGCTCCGGTCATTTTTATTGAGTATCCAGACTCTAATTATTACGTTGAGCGTTCAGGCTCCGGTCAGTTTCGTTGAGTATCCAGGCTTCAGTCATTACGTTGAGCGTTCCGGTTCTGGTCATTTTCGTTGAGTATCCAGACTCCGGTCATTATGTTGAGCGTTCAAGCTCCGGTCATTTTTATTGAGTATCCAGACTCCGGTCATTAGGTTGAGCATTCAGGATCCGGTCATTTTCGTTGAGTATCATAACTCTGGTTATTACGTTGAGTGTTAAGGCTCCGGTCATTTTCGTTGAGTATCTAGACTCTGGTTATTACGTTGAGCGTTCAGGCTATGGTCAGTTGCGTTGAGTGTCCAGACTCCGGTTATTACGTTGAGCATTCAGGTTCCGGTCATTTTCGTTGAGTATCCAGACTCCAGTTATTACGTTGAGCGTTCAGGCTCCGGTCATTCTTGTTGAGTATCCAGACTCCGGTTATTACGTTGAGCGTTCAGGCTCCTGTCATTTTCGTTTAGTATCCAGACTCCGGTTATTACGTTGAGCGTGCAGGCTCCGGTCAATTTCGTTGAGTATCCAGACTCTGGTCATTACGTTGAGCGTTGAAGCTCCGGTCATTTTTGTCGGTCATTACGTTGAGCGTTCAAGCTCCAGTCAGTTTCGTTGAGTTTCTAGACTCCGGATATTACACTGAGCGTTCAGGCTCCGATCAGTTTCGTTGGGTATCCAGACTCCGGTTATTACATTTAGCGTTCAGGCCCCGGTCAGTTTCGTTGGGTATCCAGACTCCAGTTATTACGTTGAGCGTTCAGGCTCCGGTCAGTTTCTTTGGGTATCCAGACTCCGGTTATTATGGTGAGCGTTCAGGCTCCTGTCATTTTCGTTGAGTATCCAGACTCCGGTTATTACGTTGAGCGTTCAGGCTCCAGTCAGTTTCGTTGAGTATCCAGACTCCGGTTATTACACTGAGTGTTCAGGCTCCGATCAGTTTCGTTGGGTATCCAGACTCCGGTTATTACATTTAGCGTTCAGGCTCCGGTCAGTTTCAGTGGGTATCCAGACTCCTGTTATTACGTTGAGCGTTCAGGCTCCGGTCAGTTTCTTTGGGTATCCAGACTTCGGTTATTATGGTGAGTGTTCAGGCTCCGGTCATTTTTGTTGAGTATCCAGACTCCGGTTATTACGTTGAGCGTTCAGGCTCCGATCATTTTAGTTGAGAATCAGACTCCGGTTATTACGTTGAGCGTTCAGGCTCCAGTCATTTTTGTTAAGTATCCAGACACCGGTTATTACGTTGTGCGTTCAAGTTCTGATCATTTTCGTTAAGTATCCAGACTCCGGTTATTACGTTGAGCGTTCAGGCTCTGGTCAGTTTCATTGGGTATCCAGACTCCGGTTATTACGTTGAGCGTTCAGGCTCTGATCATTTTCGTTGAGTGTCCAGACTCCGGTTATTACATTGAGCGTTGAGGCTCCGGTCATTTTTGTTAAGTATCCAGACTCCGGTTATTACGTTGTGCATTCAAATTCTGATAATTTTCTTTGAGTATCCAGACTCCGGTTATTACGTTGAGCGTTCAGGCTCTAGTCAGTTTCGTTGGGTATCCAGATTCCGGTTATTACGTTGAGCGTTCAGGCTCCGGTCAGTTTCATTGGGTATCCAGACTTCGGTTATTACATTGAGCGTTCAGGTTCCGTTCAGTTTCGTTGGGTATCCAGACTCCGGTTATTACGCTGAGCGTTCAGGCTCCGGTCAGTTTCGTTGGGTATCCAGACTCCGGTTATTACATTGAGCGTTCAGGTTCCGTTCAGTTTCGTTGGGTATCCAGACTCCGGTCATTATGTTGAGCGTTCAAGCTCCGATCATTTTTATTGAGTATCCAGACTCTAATTATTAGGTTGAGCGTTCAGGCTCCGGTCAGTTTCGTTGAGTATCCAGGCTTCAGTCATTACGTTGAGCGTTCCGGTTCTGGTCATTTTCGTTGAGTATCCAGACTCCGGTCATTATGTTGAGCGTTCAAGCTCCGGTCATTTTTATTGAGTATCCAGTCTCCGGTCATTAGGTTGAGCGTTCAGGATCCGGTCATTTTCGTTGAGTATCATAACTCTGGTTATTACGTTGAGTGTTCAGGCTCCAGTCATTTTCGTTGAGTATCTAGACTCCGGTTATTACTTTGAGCGTTCAGGCTATGGTCAGTTGCGTTGAGTGTCCAGACTCCGGTTATTACGTTGAGCATTCAGGTTCCGGTCATTTTCGTTGAGTATCCAGACTCCAGTTATTATGTTGAGCGTTCAGGCTCCGGTCATTCTTGTTGAGTATCCAGACTCCGGTTATTACGTTGAGCGTTCAGGCTCTTGTCATTTTCGTTGGGTATCCAGACTCCGGTTATTACGTTGAGCGTTCAGGCTCCAGTCAGTTTCGTTGGGTATCCAGACTCCGGTTATTACGTTGAGCGTTCAGGCTCCGATCATTTTCGTTGAGTATCCAGACTCCGGTTATTACATTGAGCGTTGAGGCTCCGGTCATTTTTGTTAAGTATCCAGACTCCGGTTATTACGTTGTGTGTTCAAATTCTGATCATTTTGGTTGAGTATCCAGACTCTGGTCATTACGTTGAGCGTTCAGGCTCCGGTCAGTTTCGTTGAGTATCCAGACTCCGGTCATTATGTTGAGCGTTCCGTCTCTGGTCATTTTCGTTGAGTATCCAGACTCCGGTCATTATGTTGAGCGTTCATGCTCCGGTCATTTTTATTGAGTATCCAGAATCCGGTTATTAGGTTGAGCGTTCAGGATCCGGTCATTTTCGTTGAGTATCATAACTCTGGTTATTATGTTGAGTGTTCAGGCTCCGGTCATTTTCGTTGAGTATCTAGACTCTGGTTATTACGTTGAGCGTTCAGGCTATGGTCAGTTGCGTTGAGTGTCCAGACTCCGGTTATTACGTTGAGCATTCAGGTTCCGGTCATTTTCGTTGAGTATCCAGACTCCAGTTATTACGTTGAGCGTTCAGGCTCCGGTCATTCTTGTTGAGTATCCAGACTCCGGTTATTACGTTGAGCGTTCAGGCTCCTGTCATTTTCGTTTAGTATCCAGACTCCGGTTATTACGTTGAGCGTGCAGGCTCCGGTCAATTTCGTTGAGTATCCAGACTCTGGTCATTACGTTGAGCGTTGAAGCTCCGGTCATTTTTGTCGGTCATTACGTTGAGCGTTCAAGCTCCAGTCAGTTTCGTTGAGTTTCTAGACTCCGGTTATTACACTGAGCGTTCAGGCTCCGATCAGTTTCATTGGGTATCCAGACTCCGGTTATTACATTTAGCGTTCAGGCCCCGGTCAGTTTCGTTGGGTATCCAGACTCCAGTTATTACGTTGAGCGTTCAGGCTCCGGTCAGTTTCTTTGGGTATCCAGACTCCGGTTATTATGGTGAGCGTTCAGGCTCCTGTCATTTTCGTTGAGTATCCAGACTCCGGTTATTACGTTGAGCGTTCAGGCTCCAGTCAGTTTCGTTGAGTATCCAGACTCCGGTTATTACACTGAGTGTTCAGGCTCCGATCAGTTTCGTTGGGTATCCAGACTCCGGTTATTACATTTAGCGTTCAGGCTCCGGTCAGTTTCAGTGGGTATCCAGACTCCTGTTATTACGTTGAGCGTTCAGGCTCCGGTGAGTTTCTTTGGGTATCCAGACTCCGGTTATTATGGTGAGTGTTCAGGCTCCGGTCATTTTTGTTGAGTATCCAGACTCCGGTTATTACGTTGAGCGTTCAGGCTCCGATCATTTTAGTTGAGAATCAGACTCCGGTTATTACGTTGAGCGTTCAGGCTCCATTCATTTTTGTTAAGTATCCAGACTCCGGTTATTACGTTGTGCGTTCAAGTTCTGATCATTTTCGTTAAGTATCCAGACTCCGGTTATTACGTTGAGCGTTCAGGCTCCGGTCAGTTTCGTTGGGTATCCAGACTCCGGTTATTACGTTGAGCGTTCAGGCTCTGATCATTTTCGTGTAGTGTCCAGACTCCGGTTATTACATTGAGCGTTGAGGCTCCGGTCATTTTTGTTAAGTATCCAAACTCCGGTTATTACGTTGTGCATTCAAATTCTGATAATTTTCGTTGAGTATCCAGACTCCGGTTATTACGTTGAGCGTTCAGGCTCTAGTCAGTTTCGTTGGGTATCCAGATTCCGGTTATTACGTTGAGCGTTCAGGCTCCGGTCAGTTTCGTTGGGTATCCAGACTCCGGTTATTACGCTGAGCGTTCAGGCTCCGGTCAGTTTCATTGGGTATCCAGACTTCGGTTATTACATTGAGCGTTCAGGTTCCGTTCAGTTTCGTTGGGTATCCAGACTCCGGTTATTACACTGAGCGTTCAGGCTCTGGTCATTTTCGTTGAGTATCCAGACTCTAATTATTACGTTGAGCGTTCAGGCTCCGGTCAGTTTCGTTGAGTATCCAGGCTTCAGTCATTACGTTGAGCGTTCCGGTTCTGGTCATTTTCGTTGAGTATCCAGACTCCGGTCATTATGTTGAGCGTTCAAGCTCCGGTCATTTTTATTGAGTATCCAGACTCCGGTCATTAGGTTGAGCGTTCAGGATCCGGTCATTTTCGTTGAGTATCATAACTCTGGTTATTACGTTGAGTGTTCAGGCTCCGGTCATTTTCGTTGAGTATCTAGACTCCGGTTATTACGTTGAGCGTTCAAGCTATGGTCAGTTGCGTTGAGTGTCCAGACTCCGGTTATTACGTTGAGCATTCAGGTTCCGGTCATTTTCGTTGAGTATCCAGACTCCAGTTATTACGTTGAGCGTTCAGGCTCCGGTCATTCTTGTTGAGTATCCAGACTCCGGTTATTACGTTGAGCGTTCAGGCTCCTGTCATTTTCGTTTAATATCCAGACTCCGGTTATTACGTTGAGCGTGCAGGCTCCGGTCAATTTCGTTGAGTATCCAGACTCTGGTCATTACGTTGAGCGTTGAAGCTCCGGTCATTTTTGTCGGTCATTACGTTGAGCGTTCAAGCTCCAGTCAGTTTCGTTGAGTTTCTAGACTCCGGTTATTACACTGAGCGTTCAGGCTCCGATCAGTTTCATTGGGTATCCAGACTCCGGTTATTACATTTAGCGTTCAGGCCCCGGTCAGTTTCGTTGGGTATCCAGACTCCAGTTATTACGTTGAGCGTTCAGGCTCCGGTCAGTTTCTTTGGGTATCCAGACTCCGGTTATTATGGTGAGCGTTCAGGCTCCTGTCATTTTCGTTGAGTATCCAGACTCCGGTTATTACGTTGAGCGTTCAGGCTCCAGTCAGTTTCGTTGAGTATCCAGACTCCGGTTATTACACTGAGTGTTCAGGCTCCGATCAGTTTCGTTGGGTATCCAGACTCCGGTTATTACATTTAGCGTTCAGGCTCCGGTCAGTTTCAGTGGGTATCCAGACTCCTGTTATTACGTTGAGCGTTCAGGCTCCGGTGAGTTTCTTTGGGTATCCAGACTCCGGTTATTATGGTGAGTGTTCAGGCTCCGGTCATTTTTGTTGAGTATCCAGACTCCGGTTATTACGTTGAGCGTTCAGGCTCCGATCATTTTAGTTGAGAATCAGACTCCGGTTATTACGTTGAGCGTTCAGGCTCCATTCATTTTTGTTAAGTATCCAGACTCCGGTTATTACGTTGTGCGTTCAAGTTCTGATCATTTTCGTTAAGTATCCAGACTCCGGTTATTACGTTGAGCGTTCAGGCTCCGGTCAGTTTCGTTGGGTATCCAGACTCCGGTTATTACGTTGAGCGTTCAGGCTCTGATCATTTTCGTGTAGTGTCCAGACTCCGGTTATTACATTGAGCGTTGAGGCTCCGGTCATTTTTGTTAAGTATCCAGACTCCGGTTATTACGTTGTGTGTTCAAATTCTGATCATTTTGGTTGAGTATCCAGACTCTGGTTATTACGTTGAGCGTTCAGGCTCCTGTCAGTTTCGTTGGGTATCCAGACTCTGGTTATTACGTTGAGCGTTCAAGCTCCGGTCAGTTTCATTGGGTATCCAGACTCCGGTTATTACATTGAGCGTTCAGGCTCCGTTCAATTTCGTTGGGTATTCGGACTCTGGTTATTACGCTGAGCGTTCAGGCTCTGGTCATTTTCGTTGAGTATCCAGACTCTGATCATTACGTTGAGCGTTCAGGCTCCGGTCAGTTTCATTGAGTATCCAGACTCCGGTCATTACGTTGAGCGTTCCGTCTCTGGTCATTTTCGTTGAGTATCCAGACTCCGGTCATTATGTTGAGCGTTCATGCTCCGGTCATTTTTATTAAGTATCCAGAATCCGGTCATTAGGTTGAGCGTTCAGGATCCGGTCATTTTCGTTGAGTATCATAACTCTGGTTATTACGTTGAGTGTTCAGGCTCTGGTCATTTTCGTTGAGTATCTAGACTCCGATTATTACGTTAGGCGTTCAGGCTATGGTCAGTTGCGTTGAGTGTCCAGACTCCGGTTATTACGTTGAGCATTCAGGTTCCGGTCATTTTCGTTGAGTATCCAGACTCCAGTTATTACGTTGAGCGTTCAGGCTCCGGTCATTCTTGTTGAGTATCAAGACTCCGGTTATTACGTTGAGCGTTCAGGCTCCTGTCATTTTCGTTTAGTATCCAGACTCCGGTTATTACGTTGAGCGTTCAAGCTCCGGTCATTTTTGTCGGTCATCACGTTGAGCGTTCAAGCTCCAGTCAGTTTCGTTGAGTTTCCAGACTCCGGTTATTACACTGAGCGCTCAGGCTCCGATCAGTTTCGTTGGGTATCCAGACTCCGGTTATTACATTTAGCGTTCAGGCCCCGGTCAGTTTCGTTGGGTATCCAGACTCCTGTTATTACGTTGAGCGTTCAGGCTCCGGTCAGTTTCTTTGGGTATCCAGACTCCGGTTATTATGGTGAGCGTTCAGGCTCCTGTCATTTTCGTTGAGTATCCAGACTCCGGTTATTACGTTGAGCGTTCAGGCTCCAGTCAGTTTCGTTGAGTATCCAGACTCCGGTTATTACACTGAGTGTTCAGGCTCCGATCAGTTTCGTTGGGTATCCAGACTCCGGTTATTACATTTAGCATTCAGGCTCCGGTCAGTTTCGGTGGGTATCCAGACTCATGTTATTACATTGAGCGTTCCGGCTCCGGTCAGTTTCTTTGGGTATCCAGACTCCGGTTATTATGGTGAGTGTTCAGGCTCCGGTCATTTTTGTTGAGTATCCAGACTCCGGTTATTACGTTGAGCGTTCAGGCTGCGATCATTTTAGTTGAGAATCAGACTCCGGTTATTACGTTGAGCGTTCAGGCTCCAGTCATTTTTGTTAAGTATCCAGACTCCGGTTATTACGTTGTGCGTTCAAGTTCTGATCATTTTCGTTAAGTATCCAGACTCCGGTTATTACGTTGAGCGTTCAGGCTCCGGTCAGTTTCGTTGGGTATCCAGACTCCGGTTATTACGTTGAGCATTCAGGCTCTGATCATTTTCGTTGAGTGTCCAGACTCCGGTTATTACATTGAGCGTTGAGGCTCCGATCATTTTTGTTAAGTATCCAGACTCCGGTTATTACGTTGTGCATTCAAATTCTGATAATTTTCGTTGAGTATCCAGACTCCGGTTATTACGTTGAGCGTTCAGGCTCTAGTCAGTTTTATTGGGTATCCAGATTCCGGTTATTACGTTGAGCGTTCAGGCTCCGGTCAGTTTCATTGGGTATCCAGACTCCGGTTATTACATTGAGCGTTCAGGTTCCGTTCAGTTTCGTTGGGTATCCAGACTCCGGTTATTACGCTGAGCGTTTAGGCTCCGGTCAGTTTCATTGGGTATCCAGACTCCGGTTATTACATTGAGCGTTCAGGTTCTGTTCAGTTTCGTTGGGTATCCAGACTCCGGTTATTACACTGAGCGTTCAGGCTTTGGTCATTTTCGTTGAGTATCCAGACTCTAATTATTATGTTGAGTGTTCAGGCTCCGGTCAGTTTCGTTGAGTATCCAGGCTTCTGTCATTACGTTGAGCGTTCCGGCTCTGGTCATTTTCGTTGAGTATCCAGACTCCGGTCATTATGTTGAGCGTTCAAGCTCCGGTCATTTTTATTGAGTATCCAGACTCTGGTCATTAGGTTGAGCGTTCAGGATCCGGTCATTTTCGTTGAGTATCATAACTCTGGTTATTACGTTGAGTGTTCAGGCTCCGGTCATTTTCGTTGAGTATCTAGACTCCGGTTATTACGTTGAGCGTTCAGGCTATGGTCAGTTGCGTTGAGTGTCCAGACTCCGGTTATTATGTTGAGCATTCAGGTTCCGGTCATTTTCGTTGAGTATCCAGACTCCAGTTATTACGTTGAGCGTTCAGGCTCCGGTCATTCTTGTTGAGTATCCAGACTCCGGTTATTACGTTGAGCGTTCAGGCTCCTGTCATTTTCGTTGGGTATCCAGACTCCGGTTATTACGTTGAGCGTTCAGGCTCCAGTCAGTTTCGTCGGGTATCCAGACTCCGGTTATTACGTTGAGCGTTCAGGCTCCGATCATTTTCGTTGAGTATCCAGACTCCGGTTATTACATTGAGCGTTGAGGCTCCGGTCATTTTTGTTAAGTATCCAGACTCCGGTTATTACGTTGTGTGTTCAAATTCTGATCATTTTGGTTGAGTATCCAGACTCTGGTTATTACGTTGAGCGTTCAGGCTCCTGTCAGTTTCGTTGGGTATCCAGACTCTGGTTATTACGTTGAGCGTTCAAGCTCCGGTCAGTTTCATTGGGTATCCAGACTCCGGTTATTACATTGAGCGTTCAGGCTCCGTTCAATTTCGTTGGGTATTCGGACTCTGGTTATTACGCTGAGCGTTCAGGCTCTGGTCATTTTCGTTGAGTATCCAGACTCTGATCATTACGTTGAGCGTTCAGGCTCCGGTCAGTTTCATTGAGTATCCAGACTCCGGTCATTACGTTGAGCGTTCCGTCTCTGGTCATTTTCGTTGAGTATCCAGACTCCGGTCATTATGTTGAGCGTTCATGCCCCGGTCATTTTTATTAAGTATCCAGAATCCGGTCATTAGGTTGAGCGTTCAGGATCCGGTCATTTTCGTTGAGTATCATAACTCTGGTTATTACGTTGAGTGTTCAGGCTCCGGTCATTTTCGTTGAGTATCTAGACTCCGATTATTACGTTAGGCGTTCAGGCTATGGTCAGTTGCGTTGAGTGTCCAGACTCCGGTTATTACGTTGAGCATTCAGGTTCCGGTCATTTTCGTTGAGTATCCAGACTCCAGTTATTACGTTGAGCGTTCAGGCTCCGGTCATTCTTGTTGAGTATCAAGACTCCGGTTATTACGTTGAGCGTTCAGGCTCCTGTCATTTTCGTTTAGTATCCAGACTCCGGTTATTACGTTGAGCGTTCAAGCTCCGGTCATTTTTGTCGGTCATTACGTTGAGCGTTCAAGCTCCAGTCAGTTTCGTTGAGTTTCCAGACTCCGGTTATTACACTGAGCGCTCAGGCTCCGATCAGTTTCGTTGGGTATCCAGACTCCGGTTATTACATTTAGCGTTCAGGCCCCGGTCAGTTTCGTTGGGTATCCAGACTCCTGTTATTACGTTGAGCGTTCAGGCTCCGGTCAGTTTCTTTGGGTATCCAGACTCCGGTTATTATGGTGAGCGTTCAGGCTCCTGTCATTTTCGTTGAGTATCCAGACTCCGGTTATTACGTTGAGCGTTCAGGCTCCAGTCAGTTTCGTTGAGTATCCAGACTCCGGTTATTACACTGAGTGTTCAGGCTCCGATCAGTTTCGTTGGGTATCCAGACTCCGGTTATTACATTTAGCATTCAGGCTCCGGTCAGTTTCGGTGGGTATCCAGACTCATGTTATTACATTGAGCGTTCCGGCTCCGGTCAGTTTCTTTGGGTATCCAGACTCCGGTTATTATGGTGAGTGTTCAGGCTCCGGTCATTTTTGTTGAGTATCCAGACTCCGGTTATTACGTTGAGCGTTCAGGCTGCGATCATTTTAGTTGAGAATCAGACTCCGGTTATTACGTTGAGCGTTCAGGCTCCAGTCATTTTTGTTAAGTATCCAGACTCCGGTTATTACGTTGTGCGTTCAAGTTCTGATCATTTTCGTTAAGTATCCAGACTCCGGTTATTACGTTGAGCGTTCAGGCTCCGGTCAGTTTCGTTGGGTATCCAGACTCCGGTTATTACGTTGAGCATTCAGGCTCTGATCATTTTCGTTGAGTGTCCAGACTCCGGTTATTACATTGAGCGTTGAGGCTCCGATCATTTTTGTTAAGTATCCAGACTCCGGTTATTACGTTGTGCATTCAAATTCTGATAATTTTCGTTGAGTATCCAGACTCCGGTTATTACGTTGAGCGTTCAGGCTCTAGTCAGTTTTGTTGGGTATCCAGATTCCGGTTATTACGTTGAGCGTTCAGGCTCCGGTCAGTTTCATTGGGTATCCAGACTCCGGTTATTACATTGAGCGTTCAGGTTCCGTTCAGTTTCGTTGGGTATCCAGACTCCGGTTATTACGCTGAGCGTTTAGGCTCCGGTCAGTTTCATTGGGTATCCAGACTCCGGTTATTACATTGAGCGTTCAGGTTCTGTTCAGTTTCGTTGGGTATCCAGACTCCGGTTATTACACTGAGCGTTCAGGCTTTGGTCATTTTCGTTGAGTATCCAGACTCTAATTATTATGTTGAGTGTTCAGGCTCCGGTCAGTTTCGTTGAGTATCCAGGCTTCTGTCATTACGTTGAGCGTTCCGGCTCTGGTCATTTTCGTTGAGTATCCAGACTCCGGTCATTATGTTGAGCGTTCAAGCTCCGGTCATTTTTATTGAGTATCCAGACTCTGGTCATTAGGTTGAGCGTTCAGGATCCGGTCATTTTCGTTGAGTATCATAACTCTGGTTATTACGTTGAGTGTTCAGGCTCCGGTCATTTTCGTTGAGTATCTAGACTCCGGTTATTACGTTGAGTGTTCAGGCTATGGTCAGTTGCGTTGAGTGTCCAGACTCCGGTTATTACGTTGAGCATTAAGGTTCCGGTCATTTTTGTTGAGTATCCAAACTCCAGTTATTACGTTGAGCGTTCAGGCTCCGGTCATTCTTGTTGAGTATCCAGACTCCGGTTATTACGTTGAGCGTTCAGGCTCCTGTCATTTTCGTTTAGTATCCAGACTCCGGTTATTACGTTGAGCGTGCAGGCTCCGGTCAATTTCGTTGAGTATCCAGACTCTGGTCATTACGTTGAGCGTTCAAGCTCCGGTCATTTTTGTCGGTCATTACGTTGAGCGTTCAGGCTCCAGTCAGTTTCGTTGAGTTTCCAGACTCCGGTTATTACACTGAGCGTTCAGGCTCCGATCAGTTTCGTTGGGTATCCAGACTCCGGTTATTACATTTAGCGTTCAGGCCCCGGTCAGTTTCGTTGGGTATCCAGACTCCTGTTATTACGTTGAGCGTTCAGGCTCCGGTCAGTTTCTTTGGTATCCAGACTCCGGTTATTATGGTGAGCGTTCAGGCTCCTGTCGATTTCGTTGAGTATCAAGACTCCGGTTATTACGTTGAGCGTTCAGGCTCCGATCATTTTCGTTGAGAATCCTGACTCCGGTTATTACGTTGAGCGTTCAGGCTCCTGCCATTTTTGTTAAGTATCCAAACTCCGGTTATTACGTTGTCCGTTCATATTCTGATCATTTTCGTTGAGTATCCAGACTCCGGTTATTACGTTGAGCGTTCACGCTCCGGTCAGTTTCGTTGGGTATCCAGACTCCGGTTATTACGTTGAGCGTTCAGGCTCCAGTCAGTTTCGTTGGGTATCCAGACTCCGGTTATTATGTTGAGCGTTCAGGCTCCGATCATTTTCGTTGAGTATCCAGACTCCGGTTATTACATTGAGCGTTGAGGCTCCGATCATTTTTGTTAAGTATCCAGACTCCGGTTATTACGTTGTGCGTTCAAATTCTGATCATTTTCGTTGAGTATCCAGACTCCGGTTATTACGTTGAGCGTTCAGGCTCCTGTCAGTTTCGTTGGGTATCCAGACTCCGGTTATTACGTTGAGCGTTCAGGCTCCGATCATTTTCGTTGAGAATCCAGACTCCGGTTATTACGTTGAGCGTTCAGGCTCCTGCCATTTTTGTTAAGTATCCAGACTCCGGTTATTACGTTGTCCGTTCATATTCTGATCATTTTCGTTGAGTATCCAGACTCCGGTTATTACGTTGAGCGTTCAGGCTCCGGTCAGTTTCGTTGGGTATCCAGACTCCGGTTATTACGTTGAGCATTCAGGCTCCAGTCAGTTTCGTTGGGTATCCAGACTCCGGTTATTATGTTGAGCGTTCAGGCTCCGATCATTTTCGTTGAGTATCCAGACTCCGGTTATTACATTGAGCGTTGAGGCTCCGGTCATTTTTGTTAAGTATCCAGACTCCGGTTATTACGTTGTGCGTTCAAATTCTGATCATTTTCGTTGAGTATCCAGACTCCGGTTATTACGTTGAGCGTTCAGGCTCCTGTCAGTTTCGTTGGGTATCCAGACTCCGGTTATTACGTTGAGCGTTCAAGCTCCAATCAGTTTCATTGGGTATCTAGACTCCGGTTATTACATTGAGCGTTCAGGCTCCGTTCAGTTTCGTTGGGTATCCGGACTCTGGTTATTACGCTGAGCGTTCAGGCTCTGGTCATTTTCGTTGAGTATCCAGACTCTGATTATTACGTTGAGCGTTCAGGCTCCGGTCAGTTTCGTTGAGTATCCAGACTCCGGTCATTACGTTGAGCGTTCCGACTCTGGTCATTTTCGTTGAGTATCCAGACTCTGGTAATTATGTTGAGCGTTCAGGCTCCGGTCATTTTTATTGAGTATCCAGACTCCGGTGATTAGGTTGAGCGTTCAGGATCCGGTCATTTTCGTTGAGTATCATAACTCTGGTTATTACGTTGAGTGTTCAGGCTCCGGTTATTTTCCTTGAGTATCTAGACTCCGGTTATTACGTTGAGTGTTCAAGCTATGGTTAGTTGCGTTGAGTGTCCAGACTCCGGTTATTACGTTGAGCATTCAGGTTACGGTCATTTTCGTTGAGTATCCAGACTCCAGTTATTACGTTGAGCGTTCAGGCTCCGGTCATTCTTGTTGAGTATCCAGACTCCGGTTATTACGTTGAGCTTTCAGGCTCCTGTCATTTTTGTTTAGTATCCAGACTCCGGTTATTACGTTGAGCGTGCAGGCTCCGGTCAATTTCGTTGAGTATCCAGACTCTGATCATTACGTTGAGCGTTCAAGCTCCGGTCATTTTTGTCGGTCATTACGTTGAGCGTTCAGGCTCCAGTCAGTTTCGTTGAGTTTCCAGACTCCGGTTATTACACTGAGCGTTCAGGCTCCGATCAGTTTCTTTGGGTATCCAGACTCCGGTTATTACATTTAGCGTTCAGGCCCCGGTCAGTTTCGTTGGGAATCCGGACTCCTGTTATTACGTTGAGCGTTCAGGCTCCGGTCAGTTTCTTTGGGTATCCAGACTCCGGTTATTATGGTGAGCGTTCAGGATCCTGTCATTTTCGTTGAGTATCCAGACTCCGGTTATTACGTTGAGCGTTCAGGCTCCAGTCAGTTTCGTTGAGTATCCAGACTCCGGTTATTACACTGAGTGTTCAGGCTCCGATCAGTTTCGTTGGGTATCCAGACTCCGGTTATTACATTTAGCGTTCAGGCTCCGGTCAGTTTCGGTGGGTATCCAGACTCCTGTTATTACGTTGAGCGTTCAGGCTCCGGTCAGTTTCTTTGGGTATCCAGACTCTGGTTATTATGGTGAGTGTTCAGGCTCCGGTCATTTTTGTTGAGTATCCAGACTCCGGTTATTACGTTGAGCGTTCAGGCTCCGATCATTTTAGTTGAGAATCAGACTCCGGTTATTACTTTGAGCGTTCAGGCTCCAGTCAATTTTGTTAAGTATCCAGACTCCGGTTATTACGTTGTGCGTTCAAGTTCTGATAATTTTCGTTAAGTATCCAGACTCCGGTTATTACGTTGAGCGTTCAGGCTCCGGTCAGTTTCGTTGGGTATCCAGACTCCGGTTATTACATTGAGCGTTCAGGCTCTGATCATTTTCGTTGAGTATCCAGACTCCGGTTATTACATTGAGCGATGAGGCTCCGGTCATTTTCGTTGAGTATCCAGACTCCGGTTATTACGTTGAGCGTTCAGGCTCTAGTCAGTTTCGTTGGGTATCCAGATTCCAGTTATTACGTTGAGCATTCAGGCTCCGGTCAGTTTCATTGGGTATCCAGACTCCGGTTATTACATTGAGCGTTCAGGTTCCGTTCAGTTTCGTTGGGTATCCAGACTCCGGTTATTACGTTGAGCGTTCAGGCTCCGACCATTTTCGTTGAGTATCCAGACTCCGGTCATTACATTGAGCATTGAGGCTCCGGTCATTTTTGTTAAGTATCCAGGCTTCGGTCATTATGTTGAGCGTTCCGGCTCTGGTCATTTTCGTTGAGTATCCGGTCATTATGTTGAGCGTTCAAGCTCCGGTCATTTTTTTTGAGTATCCAGTCTCCGGTCATTATGCTGAGCGTTCAGGATCCGGTCATTTCCGTTGAGTATCATAACTCTGGTTATTACGTTGAGTGTTCAGGCTCCGGTCATTTTTGTTGAGTATCTAGACTCCGGTTATTACGTTGAGCGTTCAGGCTATGGTCAGTTGCGTTGGGTGTCCAGACTCCGGTTATTACGTTGAGCATTCAGGTTCCGGTCATTTTCGTTGAGTATCCAGACTCCAGTTATTACGTTGAGCGTTCAGGCTCCGGTCGTTCTTGTTGAGTATCCAGACTCCGGTTATTACGTTGAGCATTCAAGCTCCTATCATTTTTGTTTAGTATCCAGACTCCGGTTACTACGTTGAGCGTGCAGGCTCCGGTCAATTTCGTTGAGTATCCAGACTCTGTCATTACGTTGAGCGTTCAAGCTCCGGTCATTTTTGTCGGTCATTACGTTGAGCGTTCAGGCTCCAGTCAGTTTCGTTGAGTTTTCAGACTCCGGTTATTACACTGAGCGTTCAGGCTCCGATCAGTTTCGTTGGGTATCCAGACTCCGGTTATTACATTTAGCATTCAGGCCCCGGTCAGTTTCGTTGGGTATCCAGACTCCTGTTATTATGTTGAGCATTCAGGCTCCGGTCAGTTTCTTTGGGTATCCAGACTCCGGTTATTATGGTGTGCGTTCAGGCTCCTGTCGATTTCGTTGAGTATCCAGACTCCGGTTATTACGTTGAGCATTCAGGCTCTGATCATTTTCGTTGAGAATCCAGACTCCGGTTATTACGATGAGCGTTCAGGCTCCGGTCAGTTTCGTTGGGTATCCAGACTCCGGTTATTAAGTTGAGCGTTCAGGCTCCAGTCAGTTTCGTTGGGTATCCAAACTCCGGTTATTACGTTGAGCGTTCAGGCTCCGACCATTTTCGTTGAGTATCCAGACTCCGGTCATTACATTGAGCATTGAGGCTCCGGTCATTTTTGTTAAGTATCCAGACTCCGATTATTACGATGTGCGTTCAAATTCTGATCATTTTCGTTGAGTATCCAGACTACGGTTATTACGTTGAGCGTTCAGGCTCCTGTCAGTTTCGTTGGGTATCCAGACTCCGGTTATTATGTTGAGCGTTAAAGCTCCGGTCAGTTTCATTGGGTATCCAGACTCCGGTTATTACATTGAGCGTTCAGGCTCCGTTCAGTTTCGTTGGGTATCCGGACTCTGGTTATTATGCTGAGCGTTCAGGCTCTGGTCATTTTCATTGAGTATCCAGACTCTGATTATTACGTTAGGCGTTCAGGCTCCGGTCAGTTTCGTTGAGTATCCAGACTCCGGTCATTATGTTGAGCGTTCAGGCTCCGGTCATTTTTATTGAGTATCCAGACTCCGGTCATTAGGTTGAGCGTTCAGGATCCGGTCATTTTCGTTGAGTATCATAACTCTGGTTATTACGTTGAGTGTTCAGGCTCCGGTAATTTTCGTTGAGTATCTAGACTCCGGTTATTACGTTGAGCGTTCAGGCTATGGTCAGTTGCGTTGAGTGTCCAGACTCCGGTTATTACGTTGAGCATTCAGGTTCCGGTCATTTTCGTTGAGTATCCAGACTCCAGTTATTACGTTGAGCGTTCAGGCTCCGGTCATTCTTGTTGAGTATCCAGACTCCGGTTATTACGTTGAGCGTTCAAGCTCCTGTCATTTTCGTTTAGTATTCAGACTCCGGATATTACGTTGAGCGTGCAGGCTCCGGTCAATTTCGTTGAGTATCCAGACCCTGTCATTACGTTAAGCGTTCAAGCTCCGGTCATTTTTGTCGGTCATTACGTTGAGCGTTCAGGCTCCAGTCAGTTTCGTTGAGTTTCCAGACTCCGGTTATTACACTGAGCGTTCAGGCTCCGATCAGTTTCTTTGGGTATCCAGACTCCGGTTATTACATTTAGCGTTCAGGCCCCGATCAGTTTCGTTGGGTATCCAGACTCCTGTTATTACATTGAGCGTTCAGGCTCCGGTCAGTTTCTTTGGGTATCCAGACTCCGGTTATTATGGTGAGCGTTCAGGCTCCTGTCATTTTCGTTGAGTATCCAGACTCCAGTTATTACGTTGAGCGTTCAGGCTCTAGTCAGTTTCGTTGAGTATCCTGACTCCGGTTATTACACTGAGTGTTCAGGCTCCGATCAGTTTCGTTGGGTATCCAGACTCCGGTTATTACATTTAGCGTTCAGGCTGCGGTCAGTTTCGGTGGGTATCCAGAGTCCTGTTATTACGTTGAGCGTCCAGGCTCCGGTCAGTTTCTTTGGGTATCCAGACTCCGGTTATTATGGTGAGTGTTCAGGCTCCGGTCATTTTTGTTGAGTATCCAGACTCCGTTTATTACGTTGAGCGTTCAGGCTCCGATCATTTTAGTTGAGAATCAGACTCCGGTTATTACATTGAGCGTTCAGGCTCCAGTCATTTTTGTTAAGTATCCAGACTCCGGTTATTACGTTGTGCATTCAAGTTCTGATCATTTTCGTTAAGTATCCAGACTCCGGTTATTACGTTGAGCGTTCAGGATCCGGTCAGTTTCGTTGGGTATCCAGACTCCGGTTATTACGTTGAGCGTTCAGGCTCTGATCATTTTCGTTGAGTATCCAGACTCCGGTTATTACATTGAGCGTTGAGGCTCCGGTCATTTTTGTTAAGTATCCAGACTCCGGTTATTACGTTGTGCATTCAAATTCTGATAATTTTCGTTGAGTATCCAGACTCCGGTTATTATGTTGAGCGTTCAGGCTCTAGTCAGTTTCGTTGGGTATCCAGATTCCGGTTATTACGTTGAGCGTTCAGGCTCCGGTCAGTTTCATTGGGTATCCAGACTCCGGTTATTACATTGAGCGTTCAGGTTTCGTTCAGTTTCGTTGGGTATCCAGACTCCGGTTGTTACGCTGAGCGTTCAGGCTCTGGTCATTTTCGTTGAGTATCCAGACTCTGATTATTACGTTGAGTGTTCAGGCTCCGGTCATTTTCGTTGAGTATCCAGGCTTCGGTCATTACGTTGAGCCTTCCGGCTCTGGTCATTTTCGTTGAGTATTCGGTCATTATGTTGAGCGTTCAAGCTCCGGTCATTTTTATTGAGTATCCAGACTCCGGTCATTAAGCTGAGCGTTCAGGATCCGGTCATTTCCGTTGAGTATCATAATTGTGGTTATTACGTTGAGTGTTCAGGCTCCGGTCATTTTTGTTGAGTATCTAGACTCCGGTTACTACGTTGAGCGTTCAGGCTATGGTCAGTTGCGTTAAGTGTCCAGACTCCGGTTATTACGTTGAGCATTCAGGTTCCGGTCATTTTCGTTGAGTAACCAGACTCCAGTTATTACGTTGAGCGTTCAGGCTCCGGTCGTTCTTGTTGATTATCCAGACTCCGGTTATTATGTTGAGCGTTCAAGCTCCTATCATTTTTGTTTAGTATCCAGACTCCGGTTATTACGTTGAGCGTGCAGGCCCCGGTCAGTTTTGTTGAGTATCCAGACTCTGTCATTACGTTGAGCGTTCAAGCTCCGGTCATTTTTGTCGGTCATTACGTTGAGCGTTCAGGCTCCAGTCAGTTTCGTTGAGATTTCAGACTCCGGTTATTACACTGCGCGTTCAGGCTCCGATCAGTTTCGTTGGGTATCCAGACTCCGGTTATTACATTTAGCATTCAGGCCCCGGTCAGTTTCGTTGGGTATCCAGACTCCTGTTATTACGTTGAGCGTTCAGGCTCCGGTCAGTTTCCTTGGGTATCCAGACTCCGGTTATTATGGTGTGCGTTCAGGCTCCTGTCGATTTCGTTGAGTATCCAGACTCAGGTTATTACGTTGAGAGTTCAGGCTCCGATCATTTTCGTTGAGAATCCAGACTCCGGTTATTACGATGAGCGTTCAGGCTCCGGTCAGTTTCGTTGGGTATCCAGACTCCGGTTATTACGTTGAGCGTTCAGGCTCCAGTCAGTTTCGTTGGGTATCCAAACTCCGGTTATTACGTTGAGCGTTCAGGCTCCGATCAGTTTCTTTGGGTATCCAGACTCCGGTTATTATGGTGAGTGTTCAGGCTCCGGTCATTTTTGTTGAGTATCCCGACTCCGGTTATTACGTTGAGCGTTCAGGCTCCGATCATTTTAGTTGAGAATCAGACTCCGGTTATTACTTTGAGCGTTCAGGCTCCAGTCAATTTTGTTAAGTATCCAGACTCCGGTTATTACGTTGTGCGTTCAAGTTCTGATAATTTTCGTTAAGTATCCAGACTCCGGTTATTACATTGAGCGTTCAGGCTCCGGTCAGTTTCGTTGGGTATCCAGACTCCGGTTATTACGTTGAGCGTTCAGGCTCTGATCATTTTCGTTGAGTATCCAGACTCCGGTTATTACATTGAGCGTTGAGGCTCCGGTCATTTTTGTTAAGTATCCAGACTCCGGTTATTACGTTGTGCATTCAAATTCTGATAATTTTCGTTGAGTATCCAGACTCTGGTTATTACGTTGAGCGTTCAGGCTCTAGTCAGTTTCGTTGGGTATCCAGATTCCGGTTATTACGTTGAGCGTTCAGGCTCCGGTCAGTTTCATTGGGTATCCAGACTCCGGTTATTACATTGAGCGTTCAGGTTCCGTTCAGTTTCGTTGGGTATCCAGACTCCGGTTATTACGCTGAGCGTTCAGGCTCTGGTCATTTTCGTTGAGTATCCAGACTCTGATTATTACGTTGAGCGTTCAGGCTCCGGTCAGTTTCGTTGAGTATCCAGGCTTCGGTCATTACGTTGAGCGTTCCGGCTCTGGTCATTTTCGTTGAGTATCCGGTCATTATGTTGAGCGTTCAAGCTCCGGTCATTTTTTTTGAGTATCCAGTCTCCGTTCATTATGCTGAGCGTTCAGGATCCGGTCATTTCCGTTGAGTATCATAACTCTGGTTATTACGTTGAGTGTTCAGGCTCCGGTCATTTTTGTTGAGTATCTAGACTCCGGTTATTACGTTGAGCGTTCAGGCTATGGTCAGTTGCGTTGAGTGTCCAGACTCCGGTTATTACGTTGAGCATTCAGGTTCCGGTCATTTTCGTTGAGTAACCAGACTCCAGTTATTACGTTGAGCGTTCAGGCTCCGGTCGTTCTTGTTGATTATCCAGACTCCGGTTATTATGTTGAGCGTTCAAGCTCCTATCATTTTTGTTTAGTATCCAGACTCCGGTTATTACGTTGAGCGTGCAGGCCCCGGTCAGTTTCGTTGAGTATCCAGACTCTGTCATTACGTTGAGCGTTCAAGCTCCGGTCATTTTTGTCGGTCATTACGTTGAGCGTTCAGGCTCCAGTCAGTTTCGTTGAGATTTCAGACTCCGGTTATTACACTGCGCGTTCAGGCTCCGATCAGTTTCGTTGGGTATCCAGACTCCGGTTATTACATTTAGCATTCAGGCCCCGGTCAGTTTCCTTGGGTATCCAGACTCCGGTTATTATGGTGTGCGTTCAGGCTCCTGTCGATTTCGTTGAGTATCCAGACTCAGGTTATTACGTTGAGAGTTCAGGCTCCGATCATTTTCGTTGAGAATCCAGACTCCGGTTATTACGATGAGCGTTCAGGCTCCGGTCAGTTTCGTTGGGTATCCAGACTCCGGTTATTACGTTGAGCGTTCAGGCTCCAGTCAGTTTCGTTGGGTATCCAAACTCCGGTTATTACGTTGAGCGTTCAAGCTCCGATCATTTTCGTTGAGTATCCAGACTCCGGTTATTACATTGAGCATTGAGGCTCCGGTCATTTTTGTTAAGTATCCAGACTCCGGTTATTACGTTGAGCGTTCAGGCTCCTGTCAGTTTCGTTGGGTATCCAGACTCCGGTTATTATGTTGAGCGTTCAAGCTCCGGTCAGTTTCATTGGGTATCCAGACTCCGGTTATTACATTGAGCGTTCAGGCTCCGTTCAGTTTCGTTTGGTATCCGGACTCTGGTTATTATGCTGAGCGTTCAGGCTCTGGTCATTTTCGTTGAGTATCCAGACTCTGATTATTACGTTGAGCGTTCAGGCTCCAGTCAGTTTCATTGAGTATCCAGACTCCTGTCATTATGTTGAGCGTTCAGGCTCCGGTCATTTTTATTGAGTATCCAGACTCCGGTCATTAGGTTGAGCGTTCAGGATCCGGTCATTTTCGTTGAGTATCATAACTCTGGTTATTACGTTGAGTGTTCAGGCTCCGGTAATTTTCGTTGAGTATCTAGACTCCGGTTATTACGTTGAGCGTTCAGGCTATGGTCAGTTGCGTTGAGTGTCCAGACTCCGGTTATTACGTTGAGCATTCAGGTTCCGGTCATTTTCGTTGAGTATCCAGACTCCAGTTATTACGTTGAGCGTTCAGGCTCCGGTCATTCTTGCTGAGTATCCAGACTCCGGTTATTACGTTGAGCGTTCAAGCTCCTGTCATTTTCGTTTAGTATTCAGACTCCGGATATTATGTTGAGCGTGCAGGCTCCGGTCAATTTCGTTGAGTATCCAGACTCTGTCATTACGTTAAGCGTTCAAGCTCCGGTCATTTTTGTCGGTCATTACGTTGAGCGTTCAGGCTCCAGTCAGTTTCGTTGAGCTTCCAGACTCCGGTTATTACACTGAGCGTTCAGGCTCCGATCAGTTTCTTTGGGTATCCAGACTCCGGTTATTACATTTAGCGTTCAGGCCCCGGTCAGTTTCGTTGGGTATCCAGACTCCTGTTATTACGTTGAGCGTTCAGGCTCTGGTCAGTTTCTTTGGGTATCCAGACTCCGGTTATTATGGTGAGCGTTCAGGCTCCTGTCATTTTCGTTGAGTATCCATACTCCAGTTATTACGTTGAGCGTTCAGGCTCTAGTCAGTTTCGTTGAGTATCCTGACTCCGGTTATTACACTGAGTGTTCAGGCTCCGATCAGTTTCGTTGGGTATCCAGACTCCGGTTATTACATTTAGCGTTCAGGTTGCGGTCAGTTTCGGTGGGTATCCAGACTCCTGTTATTACGTTGAGCGTCCAGGCTCCGGTCAGTTTCTTTGGGTATCCAGACTCCGGTTATTATGGTGAGTGTTCAGGCTCCGGTCATTTTTGTTGAGTATCCAGACTCCGGTTATTACGTTGAGCGTTCAGGCTCCGATCATTTTAGTTGAGAATCAGACTCCGGTTATTACATTGAGCGTTCAGGCTCCAGTCATTTTTGTTAAGTATCCAGACTCCGGTTATTACGTTGTGCATTCAAGTTCTGATCATTTTCGTTAAGTATCCAGACTCCGGTTATTACGTTGAGCGTTCAGGATCCGGTCAGTTTCGTTGGGTATCCAGACTCCGGTTATTACGTTGAGCGTTCAGGCTCTGATCATTTTCGTTGAGTATCCAGACTCCGGTTATTACATTGAGCGTTGAGGCTCCGGTCATTTTTGTTAAGTATCCAGACTCCGGTTATTACGTTGTGCATTCAAATTCTGATAATTTTCGTTGAGTATCCAGACTCCGGTTATTACGTTGAGCGTTCAGGCTCTAGTCAGTTTCGTTGGGTATCCAGATTCCGGTTATTACGTTGAGCGTTCAGGCTCCGGTCAGTTTCATTGGGTATCCAGACTCCGGTTATTACATTGAGCGTTCAGGTTCCGTTCAGTTTCGTTGGGTATCCAGACTCCGGTTGTTACGCTGAGCGTTCAGGCTCTGGTCATTTTCGTTGAGTATCCAGACTCTGATTATTACGTTGAGTGTTCAGGCTCCGGTCATTTTCGTTGAGTATCCAGGCTTCGGTCATTACGTTGAGCCTTCCGGCTCTGGTCATTTTCGTTGAGTATCCGGTCATTATGTTGAGCGTTCAAGCTCCGGTCATTTTTATTGAGTATCCAGACTCCGGTCATTAAGCTGAGCGTTCAGGATCCAGTCATTTCCGTTGAGTATCATAACTGTGGTTATTACGTTGAGTGTTCAGGCTCCGGTCATTTTTGTTGAGTATCTAGACTCCGGTTATTACGTTGAGCGTTCAGGCTATGGTCAGTTGCGTTAAGTGTCCAGACTCCGGTTATTACGTTGAGCATTCAGGTTCCGGTCATTTTCGTTGAGTATCCAGACTCCAGTTATTACGTTGAGCGTTCAGGCTCCGGTCGTTCTTGTTGAGTATCCAGACTCCGGTTATTACGTTGAGCGTTCAAGCTCATATCATTTTTGTTTAGTATCCAGACTCCGGTTATTACGTTGAGCGTGCAGGCTCCGGTTAATTTCGTTGAGTATCCAGACTCTGTCATTACGTTGAGCGTTCAAGCTCCGGTCATTTTTGTCGGTCATTACGTTGAGTGTTCAGGCTCCATTCAGTTTCGTTGAGTATCCAGACTCCGGTTATTACACTGAGCGTTCATGCTCCGATCAGTTTCTTTGGGTATCCAGACTCCGGTTATTACATTTAGCGTTCAGGCCCCGATCAGTTTCATTGGGTATCCAGACTCCTGTTATTACGTTGAGCGTTCAGGCTCCAGTCAGTTTCTTTGGGTATCCAGACTCCGGTTATTATGGTGAGCGTTCAGGCTCCTGTCATTTTCGTTGAGTATCCAGACTCCGGTTATTACGTTGAGCGTTCAGGCTCTAGTCAGTTTCGTTGAGTATCCAGACTCCGGTTATTACACTGAGTGTTCAGGCTCCGATCAGTTTTGTTGGGTATCCAGACTCCGGTTATTACATTTAGCATTCAGGCTCCGGTCAGTTTCGGTGGGTATCCAGACTCCTGTTATTACGTTCAGCGTTCAGGCTCCGGTCAGTTTCTTTGGGTATCCAGACTCCGGTTATTATGGTGAGTGTTCAGGCTCCGGTCATTTTTGATGAGTATCCAGACTCTGGTTATTACGTTGAGCGTTCAGGCTCCGATAATTTTAGTTGAGAATCAGACTCCGGTTATTACGTTGAGCGTTCAGGCTCCAGTCATTTTTGTTAAGTATCCAGACTCCGGTTATTATGTTGTGCATTCAAGTTCTTATCATTTTCGTTAAGTATCCAGACTCCGGTTATTACGTTGAGCGTTCAGGCTCCGGTCAGTTTCGTTGGGTATCCAGACTCCGGTTATTACGTTGAGCGTTCAGGCTCTGATCATTTTCGTTGAGTATCCAGACTCCGGTTATTACATTGAGCGTTGAGGCTCCGGTCATTTTTGTTAAGTATCCAGACTCCGGTTATTACGTTGTGCATTCAAATTCTGATAATTTTCGTTGAGTATCCAGACTCCGGTTATTACGTTGAGCGTTCAGGCTCTAGTCAGTTTCGTTGGGTATCCAGATTCCGCTTATTACGTTGAGCGTTCAGGCTCCGGTCAGTTTCATTGGGTATCTAGACTCCGGTTATTACATTGAGCGTTCAGGTTCTGTTCAGTTTCGTTAGGTATCCAGACTCCGGTTATTACGTTGAGCGTTCATGCTCTGGTCAATTTTGTTGAGTATCCAGACTCTGATTATTACGTTGAGTGTTCAGGCTCCGGTCAGTTTCGTTGAGTATCCACGCTTCGGTCATTACGTTGAGCGTTCCGGCTCTGGTCATTTTCGTTGAGTATCCCGTCGTTATGTTGAGCGTTCAAGCTCCGGTCATTTTTATTGAGTATCCAGACTCCGGTCATTATACTGAGCGTTCAGGATCCGGTCATTTCCGTTGAGTATCATAACTCTGGTTATTACGTTGAGTGTTCAGGCTCCGGTCATTTTTTTGAGTATCTAGACTCCGGTTATTACGTTGAGCGTTCAGGCTATGGTCAGTTGCGTTGAGTGTCCAGACTCCGGTTATTACGTTGAGCATTCAGGTTCCGGTCATTTTCGTTGAGTATCCAGACTCGAGTTATTACGCTGAGCGTTCAGGCTCCGGTCGTTCTTGTTGAGTATCCAGACTCCGGTTATTACGTTGAGCGTTCAAGCTCCTATCATTTTTGTTTAGTATCTAGACTCCGGTTTTTACGTTGAGCGTGCAGGCTCCGGTTATTTTCGTTGAGTATCCAGACTCTAGTCATTACGTTGAGCGTTCAAGCTCCGGTCATTTTTGTCGGTCATTACGTTGAGCGTTCAGGCTCCATTCAGTTTCGTTGAGTATCCAGACTCCGGTTATTACACTGAGCGTTCAGGCTCCGATCAGTTTCTTTGGGTATCCAGACTCCGGTTATTACATTTAGCGTTCAGGCCCCGGTCAGTTTCGTTGGGTATCCAGACTCCTGTTATTACGTTGAGCGTTCAGGCTCTGGTCAGTTTCTTTGGGTATCCAGACTCCGGTTATTATGGTGAGCGTTCAGGCTCCTGTCATTTTCATTGAGTATCCAGACTCCAGTTATTACGTTGAGCGTTCAGGCTCTAGTCAGTTTCGTTGAGTATCCTGACTCCGGTTATTACACTGAGTGTTCAGGCTCCGATCAGTTTCGTTGGGTATCCAGACTCCGGTTATTACATTTAGCGTTCAGGTTGCGGTCAGTTTCGGTGGGTATCCAGACTCCTGTTATTACGTTGAGCGTCCAGGCTCCGGTCAGTTTCTTTGGGTATCCAGACTCCGGTTATTATGGTGAGTGTTCAGGCTCCGGTCATTTTTGTTGAGTATCCAGACTCCGGTTATTACGTTGAGCGTTCAGGCTCCGATCATTTTAGTTGAGAATCAGACTCCGGTTATTACATTGAGCGTTCAGGCTCCAGTCATTTTTGTTAAGTATCCAGACTCCGGTTATTACGTTGTGCATTCAAGTTCTGATCATTTTCGTTAAGTATCCAGACTCCGGTTATTACGTTGAGCGTTCAGGATCCGGTCAGTTTCGTTGGGTATCCAGACTCCGGTTATTACGTTGAACGTTCAGGCTCTGATCATTTTCGTTGAGTATCCAGACTCCGGTTATTACATTGAGCGTTGAGGCTCCGGTCATTTTTGTTAAGTACCCAGACTCCGGTTATTACGTTGTGCATTCAAATTCTGATAATTTTCGTTGAGTATCCAGACTCCGGTTATTACGTTGAGCGTTCAGGCTCTAGTCAGTTTCGTTGGGTATCCAGATTCCGGTTATTACGTTGAGCGTTCAGGCTCCGGTCAGTTTCATTGGGTATCCAGACTCCGGTTATTACATTGAGCGTTCAGGTTCCGTTCAGTTTCGTTGGGTATCCAGACTCCGGTTGTTACGCTGAGTGTTCAGGCTCTGGTCATTTTCGTTGAGTATCCAGACTCTGATTATTACGTTGAGTGTTCAGGCTCCGGTCATTTTCGTTGAGTATCCAGGCTTCGGTCATTACGTTGAGCCTTCCGGCTCTGGTCATTTTCGTTGAGTATCCGGTCATTATGTTGAGCGTTCAAGCTCCGGTCATTTTTATTGAGTATCCAGACTCCGGTCATTAAGCTGATCGTTCAGGATCCAGTCATTTCCGTTGAGTATCATAACTGTGGTTATTACGTTGAGTGTTCAGGCTCCGGTCATTTTTGTTGAGTATCTAGACTCCGGTTATTACGTTGAGCGTTCAGGCTATGGTCAGTTGCGTTAAGTGTCCAGACTCCGGTTATTACGTTGAGCATTCAGGTTCCGGTCATTTTAGTTGAGTATCCAGACTCCAGTTATTACGTTGAGCGTTCAGGCTCCGGTCGTTCTTGTTGAGTATCCAGACTCCGGTTATTACGTTGAGCGTTCAAGCTCATATCATTTTTGTTTAGTATCCAGACTCCGGTTATTACGTTGAGCGTGCAGGCTCCGGTTAATTTCGTTGAGTATCCAGACTCTGTCATTACGTTGAGCGTTCAAGCTCCGGTCATTTTTGTCGGTCATTATGTTGAGCGTTCAGGCTCTAGTCAGTTTCGTTGAGTTTCTAGACTCCGGTTATTACACTGAGCGTTCAGGCTTCGATCAGTTTCTTTGGGTATCCAGACTCCGGTGATTACATTTAGCGTTCAGGCCCCGGTCAGTTTCATTGGGTATCCAGACTCCTGTTATTACGTTGAGCGTTCAGGCTCCAGCCAGTTTCTTTGGGTATCCAGACTCCGGTTATTATGGTGAGCGTTCAGGCTCCTGTCATTTTCGTTGAGTATCCAGACTCCGGTTATTACGTTGAGCGTTCAGGCTCTAGTCAGTTTCGTTGAGTATCCAGACTCCGGTTATTACACTGAGTGTTCAGGCTCCGATCAGTTTCGTTGGGTATCCAGACTCCGGTTATTACATTTAGCATTCAGGCTCCGGTCAGTTTCGGTGGGTATCCAGACTCCTGTTATTACGTTCAGCGTTCAGGCTCCGGTCAGTTTCTTTGGGTATCCAGACTCCGGTTATTATGGTGAGTGTTCAGGCTCCGGTCATTTTTGTTGAGTATCCAGACTCTGGTTATTACGTTGAGCGTTCAGGCTCCGATAATTTTAGTTGAGAATCAGACTCCGGTTATTACGTTGAGCGTTCAGGCTCTAGTCATTTTTGTTAAGTATCCAGACTCCGGTTATTATGTTGTGCATTCAAGTTCTTATCATTTTCGTTAAGTATCCAGACTCCGGTTATTACGTTGAGCGTTCAGGCTCCGGTCAGTTTCGTTGGGTATCCAGACTCCGGTTATTACGTTGAGCGTTCAGGCTCTGATCATTTTCGTTGAGTATCCAGACTCCGGTTATTACATTGAGCGTTGAGGCTCCGGTCATTTTTGTTAAGTATCCAGACTCCGGTTATTACGTTGTGCATTCAAATTCTGATAATTTTCGTTGAGTATCCAGACTCCGGTTATTACGTTGAGCGTTCAGGCTCTAGTCAGTTTCGTTGGGTATCCAGATTCCGCTTATTACGTTGAGCGTTCAGGCTCCGGTCAGTTTCATTGGGTATCTAGACTCCGGTTATTACATTGAGCGTTCAGGTTCTGTTCAGTTTCGTTGGGTATCCAGACTCCGGTTATTACGTTGAGCGTTCATGCTCTGGTCAATTTTGTTGAGTATCCAGACTCTGATTATTACGTTGAGTGTTCAGGCTCCGGTCAGTTTCGTTGAGTATCCACGCTTCGGTCATTACGTTGAGCGTTCCGGCTCTGGTCATTTTCGTTGAGTATCCCGTCGTTATGTTGAGCGTTCAAGCTCCGGTCATTTTTATTGAGTATCCAGACTCCGGTCATTATACTGAGCGTTCAGGATCCGGTCATTTCCGTTGAGTATCATAACTCTGGTTATTACGTTGAGTGTTCAGGCTCCGGTCATTTTTTTGAGTATCTAGACTCCGGTTATTACGTTGAGCGTTCAGGCTATGGTCAGTTGCGTTGAGTGTCCAGACTCCGGTTATTACGTTGAGCATTCAGGTTCCGGTCATTTTCGTTGAGTATCCAGACTCCAGTTATTACGCTGAGCGTTCAGGCTCCGGTCGTTCTTGTTGAGTATCCAGACTCCGGTTATTACGTTGAGCGTTCAAGCTCCTATCATTTTTGTTTAGTATCCAGACTCCCGTTTTTACGTTGAGCGTGCAGGCTCCGGTTATTTTCGTTGAGTATCCAGACTCTGGTCATTACGTTGAGCGTTCAAGCTCCGGTCATTTTTGTCGGTCATTACGTTGAGCGTTCAGGCTCCATTCAGTTTCGTTGAGTATCCAGACTCCGGTTATTACACTGAGCGTTCAGGCTCCGATCAGTTTCGTTGGGTATCCAGACTCCGGTTATTACATTTAGCGTTCAGGCCCCGGTCAGTTTCGTTGGGTATCCAGACTCCTGTTATTACGTTGAGCATTCAGGCTCCGGTCAGTTTCTTTGGGTATCCAGACTCCGGTTATTATGGTCAGCGTTCAGGCTCCTGTCGATTTCGTTGAGTATCCAGACTCCGGTTATTATGTTGAGTGTTCAGGCTCCGATCATTTTCGTTGAGTATCCAGACTCCGGTTATTATGTTGAGCGGTCAGGCTCCTGTCATTTTTGTTAAGTATCCAGACTCCAGTTATTACGTTGTGCGTTCATATTCTTATCATTTTCGTTGAGTATCCAGACTCCGGTTATTACGTTGAGCGTGCAGGCTCCGGTCAGTTTTGTTGGGTATCCGGACTCCGGTTATTACGTTGAGCGTTCAGGCTCAAGTCAGTTTCGTTGGGTATCCAGACTCCGGTTATTACGTTGAGCGTTCAGGCTCCGATCATTTTCGTTGAGTATCCAGACTCCGGTTATTACATTGAGCGTTCAGGCTCCTGTCATTTTTGTTAAGTATCCAGACTCCGGTTATTACGTTGTGCGTTCAAATTCTGATCATTTTCGTTGAGTATCCAGACTCCGGTTATTACGTTGAGCGTTCAGGCTCCGATCATTTTCGTTGAGAATCCAGACTCCGGTTATTACGATGAGCGTTCAGGCTCCGGTCAGTTTCGTTGGGTATCCAGACTCCGGTTATTACGTTGAGCGTTCAGGCTCCAGTCAGTTTCGTTGGGTATCCAAACTCCGGTTATTACGTTGAGCGTTCAGTCTCCGATCATTTTCGTTGAGTATCCAGACTCCGGTTATTACATTGAGCATTGAGGCTCCGGTCATTTTTGGTAAGTATCCAGACTCCGGTTATTACGATGTGCGTTCAAATTCTGATCATTTTGGTTGAGTATCCAGACTCCGGTTATTACGTTGAGCGTTCAGGCTCCTGTCAGTTTCGTTGGGTATCCAGACTCCGGTTATTATGTTGAGCGTTCAAGCTCCGGTCAGTTTCATTGGGTATCCAGACTCCGGTTATTACATTGAGCGTTCAGGCTCCGTTCAGTTTCGTTTGGTATCCGGACTCTGGTTATTATGCTGAGCGTTCAGGCTCTGGTCATTTTCGTTGAGTATCCAGACTCTGATTATTACGTTGAGCGTTCAGGCTCCAGTCAGTTTCATTGAGTATCCAGACTCCTGTCATTATGTTGAGCGTTCAGGCTCCGGTCATTTTTATTGAGTATCCAGACTCCGGTCATTAGGTTGAGCGTTCAGGATCCGGTCATTTTCGTTGAGTATCATAACTCTGGTTATTACGTTGAGTGTTCAGGCTCCGGTAATTTTCGTTGAGTATCTAGACTCCGGTTATTATGTTGAGCGTTCAGGCTATGGTCAGTTGCATTGAGTGTCCAGACTCCGGTTATTACGTTGAGCATTCAGGTTCCGGTCATTTTCGTTGAGTATCCAGACTCCAGTTATTACGTTGAGCGTTCAGGCTCCGGTCATTCTTGTTGAGTATCCAGACTCCGGTTATTACGTTGAGCGTTCAAGCTCCTGTCATTTTCTTTTAGTATTCAGACTCCGGATATTATGTTGAGCGTGCAGGCTCCGGTCAATTTCGTTGAGTATCCAGACTCTGTCATTACGTTAAGCGTTCAAGCTCCGGTCATTTTTGTCGGTCATTACGTTGAGCGTTCAGGCTCCAGTCAGTTTCGTTGAGTTTCCAGACTCCGGTTATTACACTGAGCGTTCAGGCTCCGATCAGTTTCTTTGGGTATCCAGACTCCGGTTATTACATTTAGCGTTCAGGCCCCGGTCAGTTTCGTTGGGTATCCAGACTCCTGTTATTACGTTGAGCGTTCAGGCTCCGGTCAGTTTCTTTGGGTATCCAGACTCCGGTTATTATGGTGAGCGTTCAGGCTCCTGTCATTTTCGTTGAGTATCCAGACTCCAGTTATTACGTTGAGCGTTCAGGCTCTAGTCAGTTTCGTTGAGTATCCTGACTCCGGTTATTACACTGAGTGTTCAGGCTCCGATCAGTTTCGTTGGGTATCCAGACTCCGTTTATTACATTTAGCGTTCAGGTTGCGGTCAGTTTCGGTGGGTATCCAGACTCCTGTTATTACGTTGAGCGTCCAGGCTCCGGTCAGTTTCTTTGGGTATCCAGACTCCGGTTATTATGGTGAGTGTTCAGGCTCCGGTCATTTTTGTTGAGTATCCAGACTCCGGTTATTACGTTGAGCGTTCAGGCTCCGATCATTTTAGTTGAGAATCAGACTCCGGTTATTACATTGAGCGTTCAGGCTCCAGTCATTTTTGTTAAGTATCCAGACTCCGGTTATTACGTTGTGCATTCAAGTTCTGATCATTTTCGTTAAGTATCCAGACTCCGGTTATTACGTTGAGCGTTCAGGATCCGGTCAGTTTCGTTGGGTATCCAGACTCCGGTTATTACTTTGAGCGTTCAGGCTCTGATCATTTTCGTTGAGTATCCAGACTCCGGTTATTACATTGAGCGTTGAGGCTCCGGTCATTTTTGTTAAGTATCCAGACTCCGGTTATTACGTTGTGCATTCAAATTATGATAATTTTCGTTGAGTATCCAGACTCCGGTTATTACGTTGAGCGTTCAGGCTCTAGTCAGTTTCGTTGGGTATCCAGATTCCGGTTATTACGTTGAGCGTTCAGGCTCCGGTCAGTTTCATTGGGTATCCAGACTCCGGTTATTACAATGAGCGTTCAGGTTCCGTTCAGTTTCGTTGGGTATCCAGACTCCGGTTGTTACGCTGAGCGTTCAGGCTCTGGTCATTTTCGTTGAGTATCCAGACTCTGATTATTACGTTGAGTGTTCAGGCTCCGGTCATTTACGTTGAGTATCCAGGCTTCGGTCATTACGTTGAGCCTTCCGGCTCTGGTCATTTTCGTTGAGTATCCGGTCATTATGTTGAGCGTTCAAGCTCCGGTCATTTTTATTGAGTATCCAGACTCCGGTTATTAAGCTGAGCGTTCAGGATCCAGTCATTTCCGTTGAGTATCATAACTGTGGTTATTACGTTGAGTGTTCAGGCTCCGGTCATTTTTGTTGAGTATCTAGACTCCGGTTATTACGTTGAGCGTTTAGGCTATGGTCAGTTGCGTTAAGTGTCCAGACTCCGGTTATTACGTTGAGCGTTCAGGCTATGGTCAGTTGCGTTGAGTGTCCAGACTCCGGTTATTACGTTGAGCGTTCAGGTTCCGGTCATTTTCGTTGAGTATCCAGACTCCAGTTATTACGCTGAGCGTTCAGGCTCCGGTCGTTCTTGTTGAGTATCCAGACTCCGGTTATTACGTTGAGCGTTCAAGCTCATATCATTTTTGTTTAGTATCCAGACTCCGGTTTTTACATTGAGCGTGCAGGCTCCGGTTATTTTCGTTGAGTATCCAGACTCTGGTCATTACGTTGAGCGTTCAAGCTCCGGTCATTTTTGTCGGTCATTACGTTGAGCGTTCAGGCTCCATTCAGTTTCGTTGAGTATCCAGACTCCGGTTATTACACTGAGCGTTCAGGCTCCGATCAGTTTCGTTGGGTATCCAGACTCCGGTTATTACATTTAGCGTTCAGGCCCCGGTCAGTTTCGTTGGGTATCCAGACTCCTGTTATTACGTTGAGCATTCAGGCTCCGGTCAGTTTCTTTGGGTATCCAGACTCCGGTTATTATGGTCAGCGTTCAGGCTCCTGTCGATTTCGTTGAGTATCCAGACTCCGGTTATTATGTTGAGTGTATAGGCTCCGATCATTTTCGTTGAGTATCCAGACTCCGGTTATTATGTTGAGCGGTCAGGCTCCTGTCATTTTTGTTAAGTATCCAGACTCCAGTTATTACGTTGTGCGTTCATATTCTGATCATTTTCGTTGAGTATCCAGACTCCGGTTATTACGTTGAGCGTTCAGGCTCTGGTCAGTTTTGTTGGGTATCCAGACTCCGGTTATTACGTTGAGCGTTCAGGCTCCAGTCAGTTTCGTTGGGTATCCAAACTCCGGTTATTACTTTGAGCGTTCAGGCTCCGGTCAGTTTCATTGGGTATCCAGACTCCGGTTATTACATTGAGCGTTCAGGCTCCGTTCAGTTTCGTTGGGTATCCAGACTCCAGTTATTAGGCTGAGCGTTCAGGCTCTGGTCATTTTTGTTGAGTATCCAGACTCTGATTATTAAGTTAAGCGTTCAGGCTCCAGTCAGTTTCGTTAAGTATCCAGACTCCGGTCATTACGTTGAGCGTTCTGGCTCCGGTCATTTTCGTTGAGTATCCAGACTCCGGTCATTATGTTGAGGGTTTAGGCTCCGGTCATTTTTATTGAGTATCCAGACTCCGGTCATTAGGTTGAGCGTTCAGGATCCGGTCATTTTCGTTGAGTATCATAACTCCGGTTATTACGTTGAGTGTTCAGGCTCAGGTCATTTTCGTTGAGTATCTAGACTCCGGTTATTACGTTGAGCGTTCAGGCTATGGTCAGTTGCGTTGAGTGTCCAGACTTCGGTTATTACGTTAGGCATTCAGGCTTCGGTAATTTTCATTGAGTATCCAGACTCCGGTTATTACGTTGAGCGTTCAGGCTCTGGTCATTCTTGTTGAGTATCCAGACTCCGGTTATTACGTTGAGCGTTCAGGCTCCTGTCATTTTTGTTGAGTATCTAGACTCCGGTTATTACATTGAACGTGCAGGCTCCGGTCATTTTCGTTGAGTATCCAGACTCTGGTTATTACGTTGAGCGTTCAAACTCCGGTCATTTTTGTCGGTCATTACGTTGAGCGTTCAGTCTCTAGTAAGTTTTGTTGAGTATCTAGACTCCGGCTATTACATTGAGCATTCAGGCTCCGATCAGTTTCGTTGGGTATCCAGACTCCGGTTATTACATTTAGTGTTCAGGCTCCGGTTAGTTTCGTTGGGTATCCAGACTCCGGTCATTAGGTTGAGCGTTCAGGATCCGGTCATTTTCGTTGAGTATCATAACTCCGGTTATTACATTGAGTGTTCAGGCTCCGGTCATTTTCGTTGAGTATCTAGACTCCGGTTATTACGTTGAGCGTTCAGGCTATGGTCAGTTGCGTTGAGTGTCCAGACTTCGGTTATTACGTTAGGCATTCAGGCTCCGGTAATTTTCGTTGAGTATCCAGACTCCGGTTATTACGTTGAGCGTTCAGGCTCTGGTCATTCTTGTTGAGTATCCAGACTCCGGTTATTACGTTGAGCGTTCAGGCTCCTGTCATTTTTGTTGAGTATCTAGACTCCGGTTATTACATTGAACGTGCAGGCTCCGGTCATTTTCGTTGAGTATCCAGACTCTGGTCATTACGTTGAGCGTTCAAACTCCGGTCATTTTTGTCGGTCATTACGTTGAGCGTTCAGTCTCTAGTCAGTTTTGTTGAGTATCCAGACTCCGGCTATTACATTGAGCGTTCAGGCTCCGATCAGTTTCGTTGGGTATCCAGACTTCGGTTATTACATTTAGTGTTCAGGCTCCGGTTAGTTTCGTTGGGTATCCAGACTCCGGTTTTTACATTGAGCGTTCAGGCTCCGGTCAGTTTCATTGGGTATCCAGACTCCGGTTATTATGGTGAGCGTTCAGGCTCTGGTCATTTTTGTTGAGTATCCAGACTCCGGTTATTACGTTGAGCGTTTAGGCTCCGGTCATTTTTGTTAAGTATCCAGACTCCGATTATTACATTGTGCATTCAAGTTCTGATCATTTTCGTTGAGTATCCAGACTCCGGTATTACGTTGAGCGTTCAAGTTCCGGTCAGTTTCGTTGAGTATCCAGACTCCGGTCATTACGTTGAGCGTTCCGGCTTCGGTCATTTTCGTTGAGTATCCAGACTCTTGTCATTATGTTGAGCGTTTAGGCTCCGGTCATTTTTATTGAGTATCCAGACTCCGGTCATTAGGTTGAGCGTTCAGGATCCAGTAATTTTCGTTGAGTATCAAAACTCTGGTTATTACGTTGAGTGTTCAGGCTCCGGTCATTTTCGTTGAGTATCTAGACTCTGGTTATTACGTTGAGCGTTCAGGCTATGGTCAGTTGCGTTGAGTGTCCAGACTCCGGTTATTACGTTGAGCATTCAGGCTCTGGTCATTTTCGTTGAGTATCCAGACTCCGGTTATTACGTTGAGCGTTCAGGCTCCGGTCATTCTTGTTGAGTATCCAGACTCCGGTTATTACGTTGAGCGTTCAGGCTCCTGTCATTTTTGTTGAGTATCCAGACTCCGGTTATTACGTTGAGCGTTCAGGCTCCGTTCATTTTCGTTGGGTATCCAAAATCCGGTTATTACGTTGAGCGTTCAGGCTCCGGTCAGTTTCGTTGGGTATCCAGACTCCGGTTATTACGTTGAGCGTTCAGAGCCCGGTCAGTTTCGTTTGGTATCTAGACCCCGGTTATTACGTTTAGCATTCAGGCTCCTGTCAGTTTCGTTGAGTATCCAGACTCCGGTTATTACGTTGAACGTTCAGGCTCCGATCATTTTCGTTGAGAATCCAGACTCCGGTTATTATGTTGAGCGTTCAGGCTCCTGTCATTTTTGTTAAGTATCCAGACTCCGGTTATTACGTTGTGCGTTCATATTCTGATCATTTTCGTTGAGTATCCAGACTCCGGTTATTACGTTGAGCGTTCAGGCTCCGGTCAGTTTTGTTGGGTATCCGGACTCCGGTTATTACGTTGAGCATTCAGGCTCCAGTCAGTTTCGTTGGGTATCCAGACTCCGGTTATTACGTTGAGCGTTCAGGCTCCGATCATTTTCGTTGAGTATCCAGACTCCGGTTATTACATTGAGCATTCAGGCTCCGGTCGTATTTGTTCAGTATCCAGACTCCGGTTATTACGTTGTGCGTTCAAATTCCGATCATTTTCGTTGAGTATCCAGACTCCGGTTATTACGTTGAGCGTTCAGGCTCCAGTCAGTTTCGTTGGGTATCCAAACTCCGGTTATTACTTTGAGCGTTCAGGCTCCGGTCAGTTTCATTGGGTATCCAGACTCCGGTTATTACATTGAGCGTTCAGGCTCCGTTCAGTTTCGTTGGGTATTTGACTCCGGTTATTAGGCTTAGCGTTCAGGCTCTGGTCATTTTCGTTGAGTATCCAGACTCTGATTATTAAGTTAAGCGTTCAGGCTCTGGTTAGTTTCGTTGAGTATCCAGACTCCGGTCATTACGTTGAGTGTTCCGGCTCCGGTCATTTTCGTTGAGTATCCAGACTCCGGTCATTATGTTGAGCGTTTAGGCTCCGGTCATTTTTATTGAGTATCCAGACCCCGGTCATTAGGTTGAGCGTTCAGGATCCGGTCATTTTCGTTGAGTATCATAACTCCGGTTATTACGTTGAGTGTTCAGGCTCCGGTCATTTTCGTTGAGTATCTAGACTCCGGTCATTTTCGTTGAGTATCTAAACTCCGGTTATTACGTTGAGCGTTCAGGCTATGGTCAGTTGCGTTGAGTGTCCAGACTTCGGTTATTACGTTAGGCATTCAGGCTCCGGTAATTTTCGTTGAGTATCCAGACTCCGGTTATTACGTTGAGCGTTCAGGCTCTGGTCATTCTTGTTGAGTATCCAGACTCCGGTTATTACGTTGAGCGTTCAGGCTCCTGTCATTTTTGTTGAGTATCTAGACTCCGGTTATTACATTGAACGTGCAGGCTCCGGTCATTTTCGTTGAGTATCCAGACTCTGGTCATTACGTTGAGCGTTCAAACTCCGGTCATTTTTGTCGGTCATTACGTTGAGCGTTTAGTCTCTAGTCAGTTTCGTTGAGTATCCAGACTCCGGTTATTACATTTAGTGTTCAGGCTCCGGTTAGTTTCATTGGGTATCCAGACTCCGGTTATTACATTGAGCGTTCAGGCTCCGGTCAGTTTCATTGGGTATCCAGACTCCGGTTATTATGGTGAGCGTTCAGGCTCTGGTCATTTTTGTTGAGTATCCAGACTCCGGTTATTACGTTGAGCGTTCAGGCTCCGATCATTTTCGTTGAGAATCCAGACTCCGGTTATTACGTTGAGCGTTTAGGCTCCGGTCATTTTTGTTAAGTATCCAGACTCCGATTATTACGTTGTGCGTTCAAGTTCTGATCATTTTCGTTGAGTATCCAGACTCCGGTATTACGTTGAGCGTTCAAGTTCCGAACAGTTTCGTTGAGTATCCAGACTCCGGTCATTACGTTGAGCGTTCCGGCTCCGGTCATTTTCGTTGAGTATCCAGACTCCGGTCATTATGTTGAGCGTTCAGGCTCCGGTCATTTTTATTAAGTATCCAGACTCCGGTCATTATGTTGAGCGTTCAGGATCCAGTAATTTTCGTTGAGTATCAAAACTCTGGTTATTACGTTGAGTGTTCAGGCTCCGGTCATTTTCGTTGAGTATCTAGACTCCGGTTATTACGTTGTGCATTCAGGCTATGGTCAGTTGCGTTGAGTGTCCAGAGTTCGGTTATTACGTTGAGCATTCAGGCTCTAGTCATTTTCGTTGAGTATCCAGACTCTGGTTATTACGTTGAGCGTTCAGGCTCCGGTCATTCTTGGATAGTATCCAGACTCTGGTTATTACGTTGAGCGTTCAGGCTCCTGTCATTTTTGTTGAGTATCCAGACTCCGGTTATTACGTTGGGCGTTCAGGCTCCGTTCAGTTTCGTTGGGTATCCAGACTCCGATTATTACGTTGAGCGTTCAGGCTCCGGTCAGTTTCGTTGGGTATCCAGACTCCGGTTATTACGTTGAGCGTTCAGGCTCCGGTCAGTTTCGTTTGGTATCTAGACCCCGGTTATTACGTTTAGCATTCAGGCTCCTGTCAGTTTCGTTGAGTATCCAGACTCCGGTTATTACGTTGAGCGTTCAGGCTCCGATCATTTTCGTTGAGAATCCAGACTCCAGTTATTACGTTGAGCGTTCAGGCTCCGGTCATTTTCGTTGAGTATCCAGACTCCGGTTATTACGTTGAGCGTTCAGGCTCCGGTCATTTTTGTTAAGTATCTAGACTCCAGTTATTACGTTGTGCGTTCAAATCTTATCATTTTCGTTGAGTATCCAGACTCCGGTTATTTCGTTGAGCGTTCAGGCTCCAGTCAGTTTCGTTGGGTATCCAGACTCTAGTTATTACGTTGAGCGTTCAGGCTCCGGTCAGTTTCATTGGGTATCCAGACTCCGGTTATTACATTGAGCGTTCAGGCTCCGTTCAGTTTCATTGGGTATCCAGACTCCGGTTATTACGCTGAGCGTTCAGGTTCTGGTCATTTTCGTTGAGTATCCAGACTCTGATTATTACGTTGAGTGTTCAGGCTCCGGTCAGTTTCGTTGAGTATCCAGACTCCGGTCATTACTTTGAGCGTTCCGGCTCCGGTCATTTTCGTTGAGTATCCAGACTCCGGTCATTATGTTGAGCGTTTAGGCTCCGGTCATTTTTATTGAGTATCCAGACCCCGGTCATTAGGTTGAGCGTTCAGGATCCGGTCATTTTCGTTGAGTATCATAACTCCGGTTATTACGTTGAGTGTTCAGGCTCCGGTCATTTTCGTTGAGTATCTAGACTCCGGTCATTTTCGTTGAGTATCTAAACTCCGGTTATTACGTTGAGCGTTCAGGCTATGGTCAGTTGCGTTGAGTGTCCAGACTTCGGTTATTACGTTAGGCATTCAGGCTCCGGTAATTTTCGTTGAGTATCCAGACTCCGGTTATTACGTTGAGCGTTCAGGCTCTGGTCATTCTTGTTGAGTATCCAGACTCCGGTTATTACGTTGAGCGTTCAGGCTCCTGTCATTTATGTTGAGTATCTAGACTCCGGTTATTACATTGAACGTGCAGGCTCCGGTCATTTTCGTTGAGTATCCAGACTCTGGTCATTACGTTGAGCGTTCAAACTCCGGTCATTTTTGTCGGTCATTACGTTGAGCGTTCAGTCTCTAGTCAGTTTCGTTGAGTATCCAGACTCCGGTTATTACATTGAGCGTTCAGGCTACGATCAGTTTCGTTGGGTATCCAGACTCCGGTTATTACATTTAGTGTTCAGGCTCCGGTTAGTTTCGTTGGGTATCCAGACTCCGGTTATTACATTGAGCGTTCAGGCTCCGGTCAGTTTCATTGGGTATCCAGACTCCGGTTATTATGGTGAGCGTTCAGGCTCTGGTCATTTTTGTTGAGTATCCAGACTCCGGTTATTACATTGAGCGTTCAGGCTCCGATCATTTTCGTTGAGAATCCAGACTCCGGTTATTACGTTGAGCGTTTAGGCTCCGGTCATTTTTGTTAAGTATCCAGACTCCGATTATTACGTTGTGCGTTCAAGTTCTGATCATTTTCGTTGAGTATCCAGACTCCGGTATTACGTTGAGCGTTCAAGTTCCGAACAGTTTCGTTGAGTATCCAGACTCCGGTCATTACGTTGAGCGTTCCGGCTCCGGTCATTTTCGTTGAGTATCCAGACTCCGGTCATTATGTTGAGCGTTCAGGCTCCGGTCATTTTTATTAAGTATCCAGACTCCGGTCATTAGGTTGAGCGTTCAGGATCCAGTAATTTTCGTTGAGTATCAAAACTCTGGTTATTACGTTGAGTGTTCAGGCTCCGGTCATTTTCGTTGAGTATCTAGACTCCGGTTATTACGTTGTGCATTCAGGCTATGGTCAGTTGCGTTGAGTGTCCAGAGTTCGGTTATTACGTTGAGCATTCAGGCTCTAGTCATTTTCGTTGAGTATCCAGACTCTGGTTATTACGTTGAGCGTTCAGGCTCCGGTCATTCTTGGATAGTATCCAGACTCTGGTTATTACGTTGAGCGTTCAGGCTCCTGTCATTTTTGTTGAGTATCCAGACTCCGGTTATTACGTTGGGCGTTCAGGCTCCGTTCAGTTTCGTTGGGTATCCAGACTCCGATTATTACGTTGAGCGTTCAGGCTCCGGTCAGTTTCGTTGGGTATCCAGACTCCGGTTATTACGTTGAGCGTTCAGGCTCCGGTCAGTTTCGTTTGGTATCTAGACCCCGGTTATTACGTTTAGCATTCAGGCTCCTGTCAGTTTCGTTGAGTATCCAGACTCCGGTTATTACGTTGAGCGTTCAGGCTCCGATCATTTTCGTTGAGAATCCAGACTCCAGTTATTACGTTGAGCGTTCAGGCTCCGGTCATTTTCGTTGAGTATCCAGACTCCGGTTATTACGTTGAGCGTTCAGGCTCCGGTCATTTTTGTTAAGTATCTAGACTCCAGTTATTACGTTGTGCGTTCAAATCTTATCATTTTCGTTGAGTATCCAGACTCCGGTTATTTCGTTGAGCGTTCAGGCTCCAGTCAGTTTCGTTGGATATCCAGACTCTAGTTATTACGTTGAGCGTTCAGGCTCCGGTCAGTTTCATTGGGTATCCAGACTCCGGTTATTACATTGAGCGTTCAGGCTCCGTTCAGTTTCATTGGGTATCCAGACTCCGGTTATTACGCTGAGCGTTCAGGTTCTGGTCATTTTCGTTGAGTATCCAGACTCTGATTATTACGTTGAGTGTTCAGGCTCCGGTCAGTTTCGTTGAGTATCCAGACTCCGGTCATTACTTTGAGCGTTCCGGCTCCGGTCATTTTCGTTGAGTATCCAGACTCCGGTCATTATGTTGAGCGTTTAGGCTCCGGTCATTTTTATTGAGTATCCAGACTCCGGTCATTAGGTTGAGCGTTCAGGATCCGGTCATTTTCGTTGAGTATCATAACTCTGGTTATTACGTTGAGTGTTCAGGCTCCAGTCGTTTTTGTTGAGTATCTAGACTCCGATTATTACGTTGAGCATTCAGGCTATGGTCAGTTGTGTTGAGTGTCCAGACTCCGGTTATTACGTTGAGCATTCAGGCTCCGGTCATTTTCGTTGAGTATCCAGACTCCGGTTATTACGTTAGGAGTCAGGCTCCGGTCATTCTTGTTGAGTATCCAGACTCCGGTTATTAGGTTGAGCGTTCTGGCTCCTGTCATTTTCGTTGAGTATCCAGACTCCGGTTATTACGTTGAACATGCAGGCTCCGGTCATTTTCGTTGAGTATCCAGACTCTGGTCATTACGTTGAGCGTTCAAGCTCTGGTTATTTTTGTCGGTCATTACGTTAGGCGTTCAGGCTCCAGTCAGTTTCGTTGAGTATCCAGACTCCGGTTATTACATTGAGCATTCAAGCTCTGATCAGTTTCGTTGGGTATCCAGACTCCAGTTATTACATTTAGTGTTCAGGCTCCAGTCAATTTCGTTGGGTATCCAGACTCCGGTTATTACGTTGAGCGTTCAGGCTCCGCTCAGTTTCATTGGGTATCCAGACTCCGGTTATTATGGTGAACGTTCAAGCCCCGGTCATTTTTGTTGAGTATCCAGACTCCGGTTATTACGTTAAGTGTTCAGGCTCCGATCATTTTCGTTGAGAATCCAGACTCCGGTTATTACGTTGAGTGTTTAGGCTCCGGTCATTTATGTTAAGTATCCAGACTCTGGTTATTACGTTGTGCATTTAATTTCTGATCATTTTCGTTGAGTATCCAGACTCCGGTTATTACGTTGAGCATTCAGGCTCCTGTCAGTTTCGTTGGGTATCCAGACTCCGGTTATTACGTTGAGCGTTCAGGCTCCAGTCAGTTTCGTTGGGTATCCAAACTCCGGTTATTACTTTGAGCGTTCAGGCTCCGATCATTTTCGTTGAGTATCCAGACTCCGGTTATTACGTTGAGCGTTCAGGCTACGGTCATTTTTGTTAAGTATCCAGACTCCGGTTATTACGTTGTGCATTCAAATTCTGATCATTTTCATTGAGTATCCAGACTCCGGTTATTACGTTGAGCCTTCACGCTCCGGTCAGTTTCGTTGGGTATCCAGACTCTGGTTATTACGTTGAGCGTTCAGGCTCCAGTCAGTTTCGTTGGGTATCCAGAATCCGGTTATTACGTTGAGCGTTCAGGCTCCGGTCATTTTTGTTTAGTATCCAGACTCTGGTTATTACGTTGGGCGTTCAGGCTCCGGTCAGTTTTGTTGAGTATCCAGACTCCGGTTATTATGTTGAGCGTTCAGGCTCCGTTCAGTTTCGTTGGGTATCCAGACTCCGGTTATTACGTTGAGCGTTCAGGCTCCGGTCAGTTTCGTTGGGTATCCAGACTCCGGTTATTACGTTAGGAGTCAGGCTCCGGTCATTCTTGTTGAGTATCCAGACTCCGGTTATTACGTTGAGCGTTCAGGCTCCTGTCATTTTCGTTGAGTATCCAGACTCCGGTTATTACGTTGAACATGCAGGCTCCGGTCATTTTCATTGAGTATCCAGACTCTGGTCATTACGTTGAGCGTTCAAGCTCTGGTTATTTTTGTCGATCATTACGTTGAGCGTTCAGGCTCCAGTCAGTTTCGTTGAGTATCCTGACTCCGGTTATTACATTGAGCATTCAAGCTCTGATCAGTTTCGTTGGGTATCCAGACTCTAGTTATTACATTTAGTGTTCAGGCTCCGGTCAATTTCGTTGGGTATCCAAACTCCGGTTATTACGTTGAGCGTTCAGGCTCCGCTCAGTTTCATTGGGTATCCAGACTCCGGTTATTATGGTGAGCGTTTCGGCCCCGGTCATTTTTGTTGAGTATCCAGACTCCGGTTATTACGTTGAGTGTTCAGGCTCCGATCATTTTCGTTGAGAATCCAGACTCCGGTTATTACGTTGAGTGTTTAGGCTCCGGTCATTTATGTTAAGTATCCAGACTCCGGTTATTACGTTGTGCGTTTAATTTCTGATCATTTTCGTTGAGTATCCAGACTCCGGTTATTACGTTGAGCATTCAGGCTCCGGTCAGTTTCGTTGGGTATCCAGACTCCGGTTATTACGTTGAGCGTTCAGGCTCCAGTCAGTTTCGTTGGGTATCAAAACTCCGGTTATTACTTTGAGCGTTCAGGCTCCGATCATTTTCGTTGAGTATCCAGACTCCGGTTATTACGTTGAGCGTTCAGGCTACGGTCATTTTTGTTAAGTATCCAGACTCCGGTTATTACGTTGTGCATTCAAATTCTGATCATTTTCATTGAGTATCCAGACTCCGGTTATTACGTTGAGCCTTCACGCTCCGGTCAGTTTTGTTGGGTATCCAGACTCTGGTTATTACGTTGAGCGTTCAGGCTCCAGTCAGTTTCGTTGGGTATCCAGAATCCGGTTATTACGTTGAGCGTTCAGGCTCCGGTCAGTTTTGTTGAGTATCCAGACTCTGGTTATTACGTTGAGCGTTCAGGCTCCGGTCAGTTTTGGTGAGTATCCAGAATCCGGTTATTATGTTGAGCGTTCAGGCTCCGTTCAGTTTCGTTGGGTATCCAGACTCCGGTTATTACGTTGAGCGTTCAGGCTCCGGTCAGTTTCGTTGGGTATCCAGACTCCGGTTATTACGTTGAGCGTTCAGGCTCCAGTCATTTTTGTTGAGTATTCAGACTCCGGTTATTACGTTGAGTGTTCAGGCTCCGTTCAGTTTCGTTGGGTATCCAGACTCCGGTTATTACGTTGAGCGTTCAGGCTCCGCTCAGTTTCGTTGGGTATCCAGACTCCGGTTATTACGTTGAGCGTTCAGGCTCCGGTCATTTTTGTTGAGTATCCAGACTCCGGTTATTACGTTGAGTGTTCAGGCTCCGTTCAGTTTCGTTGGGTATCCAGACCCCGGTTATTACGTTTAGCATTCAGGCTCCTGTCAGTTTCGTTGAGTATCCAGATTCCGGTTATTACATTGAGCGTTCAGGCTCCGATCATTTTCGTTGAGAATCCAGACTCCAGTTATTATGTTGAGCGTTTAGGCTCCGGTCATTTTTGTTAAGTATCCAGACTCCGGTTATTACGTTGTGCGTTCAAGTTCTGATCATTTTCGTATAGTATCCAGACTCCGGTATTACGTTGAGTGTTCAGGCTCCGGTCAGTTTCGTTGAGTATCCAGACTCCGGTCATTATGTTGAGTGTTCCGGCTCCGATCATTTTCTTTGAGTATCCAGACTCCGGTCATTATGTTGAGCGTTCAGGCTCCGGTCATTTTTATTGAGTATCTAGACTCCGGTCATTATGTTGAGCGTTCAGGCTCCGGTCATTTTTATTGAGTATCTAGACTCTGGTTATTACATTGAGCGTTCAGGCTATGGTCAGTTGCGTTGAGTGTCCAGACTCCGGTTATTACGTTGAGCATTCAGGCTCTGGTCATTTTCGTTGAGTATCCAGACTCCGGTTATTACGTTGAGCGTTCAGGCTCCGGTCATTCTTGTTGAGTATCTAGACTCCGGTTATTATGTTGAGCGTTCAGGGTCCTGTCATTTTCGTTGAGTATCCAGACTCCGGTTATTACGTTGAGCATGCAGGCTCCGCTTATTTTCGTTGAGTATCCAGACTCTGGTCATTACGTTGAGCGTTCAAGCTCCAGTCATTTTTGTCGGTCATTACGTTGAGCGTACAGGCTCCAGTCAGTTTCGTTGAGTATCTAGACTCCTGTTATTACACTGAGCGTTCATACTCCGATCAGTTTCGTTGGGTATCCAGACTCCAGTTATTACATTTAGTGTTCAGGCTCCGGTCAGTTTCGTTGGGTATCCAGTCTCCGATTATTACGTTGAGCGTTCAGGCTCCGGTCAGTTTCGTTGGGTATCCAGACTCCGATTATTATGGTGAGCATTCAGGCTCCGGTCATTTTTGTTGAGTATCCAGACTCTAGTTATTACGTTGAGCGTTCAGGCTCTGATCATTTTCGTTATGAATCCAGACTCCGGTGATTACGTTGAGCATTCAGGCTCCGGTCATTTTTTTTAAGTATCCGGACTCCGGTTATTACGTTGTGCGTTCAAGTTCTGATCATTTTCGTTGAGTATCCAGACTCCGGTTATTACGTTGAGCGTTCAGGCTCTGGTCAGTTTCGTTGGGTATCCAGACTCCGGTTATTATGTTGAGCGTTCAGGCTCCAGTCAGTTTCGTTGGGTATCCAGAGTACGGTTATTACGTTGAGCATTCAGGCTCCGATCATTTTCTTTGAGTATCCAGACTCCGGTTATTACGTTGAGCGTTCAGGCTCCGGTCATTTTTGTTAAGTATCCAGACTCCGGTTATTACGTTGTGCGTTCAATTCTTATCATTTTCGTTGAGTATCCAGACTCCGGTTATTAGGTTGAGCATTCAGGCTCTGGTCAGTTTCGTTGGGTATCCAGACTCCGGTTATTACGTTGAGCGTTCAGGCTCCAGTCAGTTTCGTTGGGTATCCAAACTCCGGTTATTACTTTGAGCGTTCAGGCTCCGATCATTTTCGTTGAGTATCCAGACTCCGGTTATTACGTTGAGCGTTCAGGCTACGGTCATTTTTGTTAAGTATCCAGACTCCGGTTATTATGTTGTGCATTCAAATTCTGATCATTTTCATTGAGTATCCAGACTCCGGTTATTACGTTGAGCGTTCACGCTCCGGTCAGTTTCGTTGGGTATCCAGACTCTGGTTATTACGTTGAGCGTTCAGGCTCCAGTCAGTTTCGTTGGGTATCCAGAATCCGGTTATTACGTTGAGCGTTCAGGCTCCGGTCATTTTTGTTGAGTATCCAGACTCTGGTTATTACGTTGAGCGTTCAGGCTCCGTTCAGTTTCGTTGGGTATCCAGACTCCGGTTATTACGTTGAGCGTTCAGGCTCCGCTCAGTTTCGTTGGGTATCCAGACTCCGGTTATTACGTTGAGCGTTCAGGCTCCGGTCAGTTTCGTTTGGTATCCAGACCCCGGTTATTACGTTTAGCATTCAGGCTCCTGTCAGTTTCGTTGAGTATCCAGATTCCGGTTATTACGTTGAGCGTTCAGGCTCCGATCATTTTCGTTGAGAATCCAGACTCCGGTTATTACGTTGAGCGTTTAGGCTCCGGTCATTTTTGTTAAGTATCCAGACTCCGGTTATTACGTTGTGCGTTCAAGTTCTGATCATTTTCGTATAGTATCCAGACTCCGGTATTACGTTGAGTGTTCAGGCTCCGGTCAGTTTCGTTGAGTATCCAGACTCCGGTCATTATGTTGAGTGTTCCGGCTCGGATCATTTTCTTTGAGTATGCAGACTCCGGTCATTATGTTGAGCGTTCAGGCTCCGGTCATTTTTATTGAGTATCTAGACTCCGGTCATTAGGTTGAGCGTTCAGGCTTTGGTCATTTTCGTTGAGTATCTAGACTATGGTTATTACATTGAGCGTTCAGGCTATGGTCAGTTGCGTTGAGTGTCCAGACTCCGGTTATTACGTTGAGCATTCAGGCTCTGGTCATTTTCGTTGAGTATCCAGACTCCGGTTATTACGTTGAGCGTTCAGGCTCCGGTCATTCTTGTTGAGTATCTAGACTCCGGTTATTATGTTGAGCGTTCAGGCTCCTGTCATTTTCGTTGAGTATCCAGACTCCGGTTATTACGTTGAGCATGCAAGCTCCGCTTATTTTCGTTGAGTATCCAGACTCTGGTCATTACGTTGAGCGTTCAAGCTCCGGTCATTTTTGTCGGTCATTACGTTGAGCGTACAGGCTCCAGTCAGTTTCGTTGAGTATCTAGACTCCTATTATTACACTGAGCGTTCAGACTCCGATCAGTTTCGTTGGGTATCCAGACTCCAGTTATTACATTTAGTGTTCAGGCTCCGGTCAGTTTCGTTGGGTATCCAGTCTCCGGTTATTACGTTGAGCGTCCAGGCTCCGGTCAGTTTCGTTGGGTATCCAGACTCCGGTTATTATGGTGAGCATTCAGGCTCCGGTCATTTTTGTTGAGTATCTAGACTCCAGTTATTACGTTGAGCGTTCAGGCTCTGATCATTTTCGTTAAGAATCCAGACTCCGGTTATTACGTTGAGCGTTCAGGCTCCGGTCATTTTTGTTAAGTATCCGGACTCCGGTTATTACGTTGTGCGTTCAAGTTCTGATCATTTTCGTTGAGTATCCAGACTCCGGTTATTACGTTGAGCGTTCAGGCTCCGGTCAGTTTCGTTGGGTATCCAGACTCCGGTTATTATGTTGAGCGTTCAGGCTCCAGTCAGTTTCGTTGGGTATCCAGACTCCGGTTATTACGTTGAGCATTCAGGCTCGGATCATTTTCTTTGAGTATCCAGACTCCGGTTATTACGTTGAGCGTTTAGGCTCCGGTCATTTTTGTTAAGTATCCAGACTCCGGTTATTACGTTGTGCGTTCAATTCTTATCATTTTCGTTGAGTATCCAGACTCCGGTTATTACGTTGAGCATTCAGGCTCCGGTCAGTTTCGTTGGGTATCCAGACTCCGGTTATTACGTTGAGCGTTTAGGCTCCAGTCAGTTTCGTTGGGTATCCAAACTCCGGTTATTACTTTGAGCGTTCAGGCTCCGATCATTTTCGTTGAGTATCCAGACTCCGGTTATTACGTTGAGCGTTCAGGCTACGGTCATTTTCGTTAAGTATCCAGACTCCGGTTATTACGTTGTGCATTCAAATTCTGATCATTTTCATTGAGTATCCAGACTCCGGTTATTACGTTGAGCGTTCACGCTCCGGTCAGTTTCGTTGGGTATCCAGACTCTGGTTATTACGTTGAGCGTTCAGGCTCCAGTCAGTTTCGTTGGGTATCCAGAATCCGGTTATTACATTGAGCGTTCAGGCTCCGGTCATTTTTGTTGAGTATCCAGACTCTGGTTATTATGTTGAGCGTTCAGGCTCCGGTCAGTTTTGTTGAATATCCAGACTCCGGTTATTATGTTGAGCGTTCAGGCTCCGTTCAGTTTCGTTGGGTATCCAGACTCCGGTTATTACGTTGAGCGTTCAGGCTGCGGACAGTTTCGTTGGGTATCCAGACTCCGGTTATTACGTTGAGCGTTCAGGCTCCAATCATTTTTGTTGAGTATCCAGACTCCGGTTATTACGTTGAGCGTTCAGGCTCCGTTCAGTTTCGTTGGGTATCCAGACTCCGGTTATTACGTTGAGCATTCAGGCTCCGCTCAGTTTCGTTGGGTATCCAGACTCCGGTTATTACGTTGAGCGTTCAGGCTCCGGTCAGTTTCGTTTGGTATCCAGACCCCGGTTATTACGTTTAGCATTCAGGCTCCTGTCAGTTTCGTTGAGTATCCAGATTCCGGTTATTACGTTGAGCATTCAGGCTCCGATCATTTTCGTTGAGAATCCAGACTCCGGTTATTACGTTGAGCGTTTAGGCTCCGGTCATTTTTGTTAAGTATCCAGACTCCGGTTATTACGTTGTGCGTTCAAGTTCTGATCATTTTCGTATAGTATCCAGACTCCGGTATTACGTTGAGTGTTCTGGCTCCGGTCAGTTTCGTTGAGTATCCAGACTCCGGTCATTATGTTGAGTGTTCCGGCTCGGATCATTTTCTTTGAGTATCCAGACTCCGGTCATTATGTTGAGCGTTCAGGCTCCGGTCATTTTTATTGAGTATCTAGACTTCGGTCATTAGGTTGAGCGTTCAGGCTCTGGTCATTTTCGTTGAGTATCTAGACTATGGTTATTACATTGAGCGTTCAGGCTATGGTCAGTTGCGTTGAGTGTCCAGACTCCGGTTATTACGTTGAGCATTCAGGCTCTGGTCATTTTCGTTGAGTATCCAGACTCCGGTTATTACGTTGAGCATTCAGGCTCCAGTCATTCTTGTTGAGTATCTAGACTCCGGTTATTATGTTGAGCGTTCAGGCTCCTGTCATTTTCGTTGAGTATCCAGACTCCGGTTATTACGTTGAGCATGCAGGCTCCGCTTATTTTCGTTGAGTATCCAGACTCTGGTCATTACGTTGAGCGTTCAAGCTCCGGTCATTTTTGTCGGTCATTACGTTGAGCGTACAGGCTCCAGTCAGTTTCGTTGAGTATCTAGACTCCTATTATTACACTGAGCGTTCAGACTCCGATCAGTTTCGTTGGGTATCCAGACTCCAGTTATTACATTTAGTGTTCAGGCTCCGGTCAGTTTCGTTGGGTATCCAGTCTCCGGTTATTACGTTGAGCGTCCAGGCTCCGGTCAGTTTCGTTGGGTATCCAGACTCCGGTTATTATGGTGAGCATTCAGGCTCCGGTCATTTTTGTTGAGTATCCAGACTCCAGTTATTACGTTGAGCGTTCAGGCTCTGATCATTTTCGTTAAGAATCCAGACTCCGGTTATTACGTTGAGCGTTCAGGCTCCGGTCATTTTTGTTAAGTATCCGGACTCCGGTTATTACGTTGTGCGTTCAAGTTCTGATCATTTTCGTTGAGTATCCAGACTCCGGTTATTACGTTGAGCGTTCAGGCTCCGGTCAGTTTCGTTGGGTATCCAGACTCCGGTTATTATGTTGAGCGTTCAGGCTCCAGTCAGTTTCGTTGGGTATCCAGACTCCGATTATTACGTTGAGCATTCAGGCTCCGATCATTTTCTTTGAGTATCCAGACTCCGGTTATTACGTTGAGCGTTCAGGCTCCGGTCATTTTTGTTAAGTATCCAGACTCCGGTTATTACGTTGTGCGTTCAATTCTTATCATTTTCGTTGAGTATCCAGACTCCGGTTATTACGTTGAGCATTCAGGCTCCGGTCAGTTTCGTTGGGTATCCAGACTCCGGTTGTTACGTTGAGCGTTTAGGCTCCAGTCAGTTTCGTTGGGTATCCAAACTCCGGTTATTACTTTGAGCGTTCAGGCTCCGATCATTTTCGTTGAGTATCCAGACTCCGGTTATTACATTGAGTGTTCATGCTCCGGTCAGTTTCGTTGAGTATCCAGACTCCGGTCATTACGTTGAGCGTTCCGGCTCCGGTCATTTTCGTTGAGTATCCAGACTCCGGTCATTATGTTGAGCGTTTAGGCTCCGATCATTTTTATTGAGTATCCAGACTCCGGTCATTAGGTTGAGCGTTCAGGATCCGGTCATTTTCGTTGAGTATCATAACTCCGGTTATTACATTGAGTGTTCAAGCTCCGGTCATTTTTGTTGAGTAACTAGACTCCGGTTATTACGTTGAGCGTTCAGGCTATGGTCAGTTGTGTTGAGCGTCCAGACTCCGGTTATTACGTTGAGCATTCAGGCTCCGGTCATTTTCGTTGAGTATCCAGACTCCGGTTATTACGTTAGGCGTTCAGGCTCCAGTCATTCTTGTTGAGTATCCAGACTCCGGTTATTACATTGAGCGTTCAGGCTCCTGTCATTTTCGTTGAGTATCCAGACTCCGGTTATTACGTTGAACGTGCAGGCTCCGGTCATTTTCGTTGAGTATCCAGACTCTGGTCATTACGTTGAGCGTTCAAGCTCCGGTCATTTTTGTCGGTCATTACGTTGAGCGTTCAGGCTCCAGTCAGTTTCGTTGAGTATCCAGTTTTGTTGGGTATCCAGACTCCGGTTATTACGTTGAGCGTTCAGGCTCCGGTCAGTTTTGTTGGGTATCCAGACCCCGGTTATTACGTTTAGTGTTCAGGCTCCTGTCAGTTTCGTTGAGTATCCAGACTCCGGTTATTACGTAGGGCGTTCAGGCTCCAGTCATTCTTGTTGAGTATCCAGACTCCGGTTATTACGTTGAGCGTTCAGGCTCCGCTCAGTTTCATTGGGTATCCAGACTCCGGTTATTATGGTGAGCGTTCAGGCTCCGGTCATTTTTGTTGAGTATCCAGACTCCGGTTATTACGTTGAGCGTTCGGGCTCCGATCATTTTCGTTGAGAATCCAGACTCCGGTTATTACGTTGAGCGTTTAGGCTCCGGTCATTTTTGTTAAGTATCTAGGCTCCAGTTATTACGTTGTGCGTTCAATTTCTGATCATTTTCGTTAAGTATCCAGACTCCGGTTATTACGTTGAGCATTCAGGCTCCGGTCAGTTTCGTTGGGTATCCAGACTCCGGTTATTACGTTGAGCGTTCAGGCTCCAGTCAGTTTCGTTGGGTATCCAAACTCCAGTTATTACGTTGAGCGTTCAGGCTCCGATCATTTTCGTTGAGTATCCAGACTCCGGTTATTACGTTGAGCGTTCAGGATCCGGTCATTTTTGTTAAGTATCCAGACTCCGGTTATTACATTGTGCGTTCAAATTCTGATCATTTTCATTGAGTATCCGGACTCCGGTTATTACGTTGAGCGTTAAGGCTCCGGTCAATTTCGTTGGGTATCCAGACTCTGGTCATTACGTTGAGCGTTCAAGCTCCGGTCATTTTTGTCGGTCATTACGTTGAGCGTTCAGGCTCCAGTCAGTTTCGTTAGGTCTCCAGTTTCGTTGGGTATCCAGACTCCGGTTATTACGTTGAGCGTTCAGGCTCCGGTCAGTTTTGTTAGGTATCCAGACCCCGGTTATTACGTTTAGTGTTCAGGCTCCTGTCAGTTTCGTTGAGTATCCAGACTCCGGTTATTACGTTAGGCGTTCAGGCTCCAGTCATTCTTGTTGAGTATCCAGACTCCGGTTATTACGTTGAGCATTTAGGCTCCGCTCAGTTTCATTGGGTATCCAGACTCCGGTTATTATGGTGAGCGTTCAAGCTCCGGTCATTTTTGTTGAGTTTCCAGACTCCGGTTATTACGTTGAGCGTTCAGGCTCCGATCATTTTCGTTGAGAATCCAGACTCCGGTTATTACGTTGAGAGTTTAGGCTCCGGTCATTTTTGTTAAGTATCCAGGCTCCGGTTATTACGTTGTGCATTCAATTTCTGATCATTTTCGTTGAGTATCCAGACTCCGGTTATTACGTTGAGCATTCAGGCTCCGGTCAGTTTCGTTGGGTATCCAGACTCCGGTTATTACGTTGAGCGTTCAGGCTCCAGTCAGTTTCGTTGGGTATCCAAACTCCAGTTATTACGTTGAGCGTTCAGGCTCCGATCATTTTCGTTGAGTATCCAGACTCCGGTTATTACGTTGAGCGTTCAGGCTCCGGTCATTTTTGTTAAGTATCCAGACTCCGGTTATTACGTTGTGCGTTCAAATTCTTATCATTTTCATTGAGTATCCAGACTCCGGTTATTACGTTGAGCGTTCAGGCTCCGGTCAATTTCGTTGGGTATCCAGACTCTGGTTATTACGTTGAGCGTTCAGGCTCCAGTCTATTTCGTTGGGTATCCAGAATCCGGTTATTACGTTGAGCGTTCAGGCTCCGGTCATTTTCGTTGAGTATCCAGACTCTGGTTATTACGTTGAGCGTTCAGGATCCGGTCAGTTTTGTTGAGTATCCAGACTCCGGTTATTACGTCTAGCGTTCAGGCTCCGTTCAGTTTCGTTAGGTATCCAGACTCCGGTTATTACGTTGAGTGTTCAGGCTCCGGTCAGTTTCGTTGGGTATCCAGACTCCGGTTATTACGTTGAGCGTTCAGGCTCCGGTCAATTTCGTTGGGTATCCAGACTCTGGTTATTACGTTGAGCGTTCAGGCTCCAGTCTATTTCGTTGGGTATCCAGAATCCGGTTATTACGTTGAGCGTTCAGGCTCCGGTCATTTTCGTTGAGTATCCAGACTCTGGTTATTACGTTGAGCGTTCAGGATCCGGTCAGTTTTGTTGAGTATCCAGACTCCGGTTATTACGTCTAGCGTTCAGGCTCCGTTCAGTTTCGTTAGGTATCCAGACTCCGGTTATTACGTTGAGTGTTCAGGCTCCGGTCAGTTTTGTTGGGTATCCAGACCCCGGTTATTACGTTTAGTGTTCAGGCTCCTGTCATTTTCGTTGAGTATCCAGACTCCGGTTATTACGCTAGGCGTTCAGGCTCCAGTCATTCTTGTTGAGTATCCAGACTCCGGTTATTACATTGAGCGTTCAGGCTCCTGTCATTTTCGTTGAGTATCCAGACTCCGGTTATTACGTTGAACGTGCAGGCTCCGGTCATTTTCGTTGAGTATCCAGACTCTGGTCATTACGTTGAGCGTTCAAGCTCCGATCATTTTTGTCGGTCATTACATTGAGCGTTCAGGCTCCAGTCAGTTTCGTTGAGTATCCAGACTCTGGTTATTACATTGAGTGTTCAGGCTCCGATCAGTTTCGTTGGGTATCCAGACTCCAGTTATTACATTTAGTGTTCAGGCTCCGGTCAATTTCGTTGGGTATCCAGACTCCGGTTATTACGTTGAGCGTTCAGGCTCTGCTCAGTTTCATTGGGTATCCAGACTCCGGTTATTATGGTGAGCGTTCAGGCTCCGGTCATTTTTGTTGAGTATCCAGACTCCGGTTATTACGTTGAGCGTTCAGGCTCCGATCATTTTCGTTGAGAATCCAGACTCCGGTTATTACGTTGAGCGTTCAGGCTCCAGTCATTTTTGTTAAGTATCCAGACTCCGGTTATTACATTGTGCGTTCAATTTCTGATCATTTTCGTTGAGTATCCAGACTCCGGTTATTACGTTGAGCATTCAGGCTCCGGTCAGTTTCGTTGCGTATCCAGACTCCGGTTATTACGTTGAGCGTTCAGGCTCCAGTCAGTTTCGTTGGGTATCCAAACTCCGGTTATTACATTGAAAGTTCAGGCTCCGATCATTTTCGTTGAGTATCCAGACTCCGGTTATTACGTTGAGCGTTCAGGCTCCGGTCATTTTTGTTAAGTATCCAGACTCCGGTTATTACGTTGTGCGTTCAAATTCTGATCATTTTCATTGAGTATCCAGACTCCGGTTATTACGTTGAGCGTTCAGGCTCCGGTCAATTTCGTTGGGTATCCAGACTCTGGTTATTACGTTGAGCGTTCAGGCTCCAGTCAATTTCGTTGGGTATCCAGAATCCGGTTATTACGTTGAGCGTTCAGGCTCCGGTCATTTTCGTTGAGTATCCAGACTCTGGTTATTACGTTGAGCGTTCAGGCTCCGGTCAGTTTTGTTGAGTATCCAGACTCCGGTTATTACGTTGTGCGTTCAAATTCTGATCATTTTCATTGAGTATCCAGACTCCGGTTATTACGTTGAGCGTTCAGGCTCCGGTCAATTTCGTTGGGTATCCAGACTCTGGTTATTACGTTGAGCGTTCAGGCTCCAGTCAATTTCGTTGGGTATCCAGAATCCGGTTATTACGTTGAGCGTTCAGGCTCCGGTCATTTTCGTTGTGTATCCAGACTCTGGTTATTACGTTGAGCGTTCAGGCTCCGGTCAGTTTTGTTGAGTATCCAGACTCCGGTTATTACGTTGAGCGTTCAGGCTCCGTTCAGTTTCGTTAGGTATCTAGACTCCGGTTATTACGTTGAGCGTTCAGGCTCCGGTCAGTTTCGTTGGGTATCCAGACTCCGGTTATTACGTTGAGCGTTCAGGCTCCGGTCAGTTTCGTTGGGTATCCAGACTCCGGTTATTACGTTGAGCGTTCAGGCTCCGGTCAGTTTTGTTGGGTATCCAGACCCCGGTTATTACGTTTAGTGTTCAGGCTCCTGTCAGTTTCGTTGAGTATCCAGACTCCGGTTATTACGTTGAACATTCAAGCTACGTTCAGTTCGTTGGGTATCTAGACTCCGGTTACTACGTTGAGCGTTCAGGCTCCAGTCAGTTTCGTTGGGTATCCAAACTCCAGTTATTACGTTGAGCGTTCAGGCTCCGGTCAGTTTCATTGGGTATCCAGACTCCTGTTATTACATTGAGCGTTCAGGCTCTGTTCAGTTTCGTTGGGTATCCAGACTACGGTTATTATGCTGAGCGTTCAGGCTCTGGTCATTTTCGTTGAGTATCCAGACTGTGATTATTATGTTGAGCGTTCAGGCTCCGGTCAGTTTCGTTGAGTATCAAGACTCCGGTCATTATGTTGAGCGTTCCGGCTCCGGTCATTTTCGTTGAGTATCCAGACTCTGGTCATTATGTTGAGCGTTCAGGCTCTGGTCATTTTCGTTGAGTATCCAGACTCCGGTCATTAGGTTGAGCGTTCAGGATCCGGTCATTTTCGTTGAGTATCATAACTCCGGTTATTACGTTGAGTGTTCAGGCTCCGATCATTTTCGTTGAGTATCTAGACTCCGGTTATTACGTTGAGCGTTCAGGCTCCTGTGATTTTCGTTGAGTATCCAGACTCCGGTTATTACGTTGATCGTGCAGGCTCCGGTCATTTTCGTTGAGTATCCAGACTCTGGTCATTATGTTGAGCGTTCAAGCTCCAGTCATTTTTGTCGGTCATTACATTGAGCGTTCAGGCTCCTGTCAGTTTCATTGAGTATCCAGACTCTAGTTATTACATTGAGCATTCAGGCTCCGATCAGTTTCGTTGGGTATCCAGACTCCGGTTATTACATTTAGCGTTCAGGCTCCGGTCATTTTCGTTGGGTATCCAGACTCCGGGTATTACGTTGAGCATTCAGGCTCCGGTCAGTTTCATTGGGTATCCAGACTCCGATTATTATGGTGAGCGTTCAAGCTCCGGTCATTTTTGTTGAGTATCCAGACTCCGGTTATTACGTTGAGCATTCAGGCTCCTATCATTTTCGTTGAGAATCAAGACTCCGGTTATTACGTTGAGCGTTCAGGCTCCAGTCATTTTTGTTAAGTATCCAGACTCCGGTTATTACATTGTGCGTTCAAGTTCTGATCATTTTCGTTGAGTATCCAGACTCCGGTTATTACGTTGAGCGTTTAGGCTCCGGTCAGTTTCGTTGGGTATCCAGACTCCGGTTATTACGTTGAGCGTTCAGGCTCCAGTCAGTTTCGTTGGGTATCCAAACTCCGGTTATTACGTTGAGCGTTCAAGCTCCGATCATTTTCTTTGAGTATCCAGACTCCGGTTATTACGTTGAGCGTTCAGGCTCCGGTCATTTTTGTTAAGTATCCAGACTCCGGTTATTACGTTGTGCGTTCAAATTCTGATCATTTTCATTGAGTATCCAGACTCCGGTTTTTACTTTGAGAGTTCAGGCTTCGGTCAGTTTCGTTGGGTATCCAGACTCCGGTTATTACGTTGAGCGTTCAGGCTCCGATCATTTTCGTTGAGAATCTAGACTCCGGTTATTATGTTGAGCGTTCAGGTTCCGGTCATTTTCGTTGAGTATCCAGACTCTGGTTATTACTTTGAGCGTTCAGGCTCCGGTCAGTTTTGTTGGGTATCCAGATCCCGGTTATTACGTTTAGTGTTTAGGCTCCTGTCATTTTCGTTGAGTATCCAGACTCCGGTTATTACGTTAGGCGTTCAGGCTCCAGTTATTCTTGTTGAGTATCCAGACTCCGGTTATTACATTGAGCGTCAGGCTCTTGTCATTTTCGTTGAGTATCCAGACTCCGGTTATTACGTTGAACGTGCAGGCTCCAGTCATTTTCGTTGAGTATCCAGACTCTGGTCATTACGTTGAGCGTTCAAGCTCCGATCATTTTTGTCGGTCATTACGTTGAGCGTTCAGGCTCCAGTCAGTTTCGTTGAGTATCCAGACTCTGGTTATTACATTGAGCGTTCAGGCTCCGATCAGTTTCGTTGGGTATCCAGACTCCAGTTATTATATTTAGTGTTCAGGCTCCGGTCAATTTCGTTGGGTATTCAGACTCCGGTTATTACGTTGAGCGTTCAGGCTCCGCTCAGTTTCATTGGGTATCCAGACTCCGGTTATTATGGTGAGCGTTCAGGCTCCGGTCATTTTTGTTGAGTATCCAGACTCCGGTTATTACGTTGAGCGTTCAGGCTCCGATCATTTTCGTTGAGAATCCAGACTCCGGTTATTACGTTGAGCGTTCAGGCTCCAGTCATTTTTGTTAAGTATCCAGACTCCGGTTATTACATTGTGCGTTCAATTTCTGATCATTTTCGTTGAGTATCCAGACTCAGGTTATTACGTTGAGCATTCAGGCTCCGGTCAGTTTCGTTGGGTATCCAGACTCCGGTTATTACGTTGAGCGTTCAGGCTCCAGTCAGTTTCGTTGGGTATCCAAACTCCAGTTATTACGTTGAGTGTTCAGGCTCCGATCATTTTCGTTGAGTATCCAGACTCCGGTTATTACGTTGAGCGTTCAGGCTCCGGTCATTTTTGTTAAGTATCCAGACTCCGGTTATCACGTTGTGCGTTCAAATTCTGATCATTTTCATTGAGTATCCAGACTCCGGTTATTACGTTGAGCGTTCAGGCTCCGGTCAATTTCGTTGGGTATCCAGACTCTGGTTATTACGTTGAGCGTTCAGGCTCCAGTCAATTTCGTTGGGTATCCAGAATCCGATTATTACGTTGAGCGTTCAGGCTCCGGTCATTTTCGTTGAGTATCCAGACTCTGGTTATTACGTTGAGCGTTCAGGCTCCGGTCAGTTTTGTTGAGTATCCAGACTCCGGTTATTACGTTGAGCGTTCAGGCTCCGTTCAGTTTCGTTAGGTATCCAGACTCCGGTTATTACGTTGAGCGTTCAGGCTCCGGTCAGTTTCGTTGGGTATCCAGACTCCGGTTATTACGTTGAGCGTTCAGGCTCCGGTCAGTTTCGTTGGGTATCCAGACTCCGGTTATTACGTTGAGCGTTCAGGCTCCGGTCAGTTTTGTTGGGTATCCAGACCCCGGTTATTACGTTTAGTGTTCAGGCTCCTGTCAGTTTCGTTGAGTATCCAGACTCCGGTTATTACGTTGAACATTCAAGCTACGTTCAGTTCGTTGGGTATCTAGACTCCGGTTACTACGTTGAGCGTTCAGGCTCCAGTAAGTTTCGTTGGGTATCCAAACTCCAGTTATTACGTTGAGCGTTCAGGCTCCGGTCAGTTTCATTGGGTATCCAGACTCCTGTTATTAGATTGAGCGTTCAGGCTCCGTTCAGTTTCGTTGGGTATCCAGACTACGGTTATTACGCTGAGCGTTCAGGCTCTGGTCATTTTCGTTGAGTATCCAGACTGTGATTATTATGTTGAGTGTTCAGGCTCCGGTCAGTTTCGTTGAGTATCAAGACTCCGGTCATTATGTTGAGCGTTCCGGCTCCGGTCATTTTCGTTGAGTATCCAGACTCTGGTCATTATGTTGAGCGTTCAGGCTCGGTCATTTTCGTTGAGTATCCAGACTCCGGTCATTAGATTGAGCGTTCAGGATCCGGTCATTTTCGTTGAGTATCATAACTCCGGTTATTACGTTGAGTGTTCAGGCTCCGATCATTTTCGTTGAGTATCTAGACTCCGGTTATTACGTTGAGCGTTCAGGCTCCTGTGATTTTCGTTGAGTATCCAGACTCCGGTTATTACGTTAGGCGTGCAGGCTCCGGTCATTTTCGTTGAGTATCCAGACTCTGGTCATTATGTTGAGCGTTCAAGCTCCAGTCATTTTTGTTGGTCATTACATTGAGCGTTCAGGCTCCTGTCAGTTTCATTGAGTATCCAGACTCTAGTTATTACATTGAGCGTTCAGGCTCCGATCAGTTTCGTTGGGTATCCAGACTCCGATTATTACATTTAGCGTTCAGGCTCCGGTCATTTTCGTTGGGTATCCAGACTCCGGGTATTACGTTGAGCGTTCAGGCTCCGGTCAGTTTCATTGGGTATCCAGACTCCGATTATTATGGTGAGCGTTCAAGCTCCGGTCATTTTTGTTGAGTATCCAGACTCCGGTTATTACGTTGAGCATTCAGGCTCCGATCATTTTCGTTGAGAATCAAGACTCCGGTTATTACGTTGAGCGTTCAGGCTCCAGTCATTTTTGTTAAGTATCCAGACTCCGGTTATTACATTGTGCGTTCAAGTTCTGATCATTTTCGTTGAGTATCCAGACTCCGGTTATTACGTTGAGCGTTTAGGCTCCGGTCAGTTTCGTTGGGTATCCAGACTCCGGTTATTACGTTGAGCGTTCAGGCTCCAGTCAGTTTCGTTGGGTATCCAAACTCCGGTTATTACGTTGAGCGTTCAAGCTCCGATCATTTTCTTTGAGTATCCAGACTCCGGTTATTACGTTGAGCGTTCAGGCTCCGGTCATTTTTGTTAAGTATCCAGACTCCGGTTATTACGTTGTGCGTTCAAATTCTGATCATTTTCATTGAGTATCCAGACTCCGGTTATTACTTTGAGTGTTCAGGCTCCGGTCAGTTTCGTTGGGTATCCAGACTCCGGTTATTACGTTGAGCGTTCAGGCTCCGATCATTTTCGTTGAGAATCTAGACTCCGGTTATTACGTTGAGCGTTCAGGTTCCGGTCATTTTCGTTGAGTATACAGACTCTGGTTATTACTTTGAGCGTTCAGGCTCCGGTCAGTTTTGTTGAGTATCCAGACTCCGGTTATTACGTTGAGCGTTCAGGCTCCGGTCAGTTTCGTTGGGTATCCAGACTCCGGTTATTACGTTGAGCGTTCAGGCTCCGGTCAGTTTTGTTGGGTATCCAGACCCTGGTTATTACGTTTAGCGTTCAGGCTCCTGTCAGTTTCGTTGAGTATCCAGACTCCGGTTATTACATTGAGCATTCAAACTACGTTCAGTTCGTTGGGTATCCAGACTCCGTTTATTACGTTGAGCGTTCAGGCTCCAGTCAGTTTCGTTGGGTATCCAAACTCCGGTTATTACGTTGAGCGTTCAGGCTTCGGTCAGTTTCATTGGGTATCCAGACTCCTGTTATTACATTGAGCGTTCAGGCTCCGTTCAGTTTCGTTGGGTATCCAGACTACGGTTATTACGCTGAGCATTCAGGCTCTGGTCATTTTCGTTGAGTATCCAGACTGTGATTATTACGTTGAGCGTTCAGGCTCCGGTCAGTTTCGTTGAGTATCAAGACTCCGGTCATTATGTTGAGCGTTCCGGCTCTGGTCATTTTCGTTGAGTATCCAGACTCCGGTCATTATGTTGAGCGTTCAGGCTCTGGTCATTTTCGTTGAGTATCCAGACTCCGGTCATTAGGTTGAGCGTTCAGGATCCGGTCATTTTCGTTGAGTATCATAACTCCGGTTATTACGTTGAGTGTTCAGGCTCCGGTCATTTTCGTTGAGTATCTAGACTCCGGTTATTACGTTGAGCGTTCAGGCTCCTGTGATTTTCGTTGAGTATCCAGTCTCCAGTTATTACATTGAGCGTTCAGGCTCCGATCAGTTTCGTTGGGTATCCAGACTCCGGTTATTACATTTAGCGTTCAGGCTCCAGTCAGTTTCGTTGGGTATCCAGACTCCGGGTATTACGTTGAGCGTTCAGGCTCCGGTCAGTTTCATTGGGTATCCAGACTCCGATTATTATGGTGAGCGTTCAGGCTCCGGTCATTTTTGTTGAGTATCCAGACTCCGGTTATTACGTTGAGCGTTCAGGCTCCGATCATTTTCGTTGAGAATCCAGACTCCGGTTATTACGTTGAGCGTTCAGGCTCCAGTCATTTTTGTTAAGTATCCAGACTCCGGTTATTACATTGTGCGTTCAATTTCTGATCATTTTCGTTGAGTATCCAGACTCCGGTTATTACGTTGAGCATTCAGGCTCCGGTCAGTTTCGTTGGGTATCCAGACTCCGGTTATTACGTTGAGCGTTCAGGCTCCAGTCAGTTTCGTTGGGTATCCAAACTCCGGTTATTACGTTGAGCGTTCAGGCTCCGATCATTTTCGTTGAGTATCCAGACTCCGGTTATTACGTTGAGTGTTCAGGCTCCGGTCATTTTTGTTAAGTATCCAGACTCCGGTTATTACGTTGTGCGTTCAAATTCTGATCATTTTCATTGAGTATCCAGACTCCGGTTATTACGTTGAGCGTTCAGGCTTCGGTCAATTTCGTTGGGTATCCAGACTCTGGTTATTACGTTGAGCATTCAGGCTCCAGTCAATTTCGTTGGGTATCCAGAATTCAGTTATTACGTTGAGCGTTCAGGCTCTGGTCATTTTCGTTGAGTATCCAGACTCTGGTTATTACGTTGAGCGTTCAGGCTCCGGTCAGTTTTGTTGAGTATCCAGACTCCGGTTATTACGTTGAGCGTTCAGGCTCCGTTCAGTTTCGTTAGGTATCCAGACTCCGGTTATTACGTTGAGCGTTTAGGCTCCGGTTAGTTTCGTTGGGTATCCAGACTCCGGTTATTACGTTGAGCGTTCAGGCTCCGGTCAGTTTCGTTGGGTATCCAGACTCCGGTTATTACGTTGAGCGTTCAGGCTCCGGTCAGTTTTGTTGGGTATCCAGACCCCAGTTATTACGTTTAGTGTTCAGGCTCCTGTCAGTTTCGTTGAGTATCCAGACTCCGGTTATTACGTTGTGCATTCAAGCTACCTTCATTTCGTTGGGTATCCAGACTCCGGTTACTACGTTGAGCGTTCAGGCTCCAGTCAGTTTCGTTGGGTATCCAAACTCCAGTTATTACGTTGAGCTTTCAGGCTGCGGTCAGTTTCATTGGGTATCCAGACTCCTGTTATTACATTGAGCGTTCAGGCTCCGTCCAGATTCGTTGGGTATCCAGACTATGGTTATTACACTGAGCGTTCAGGCTCTGGTCATTTTCGTTGAGTATCCAGACTGTGATTATTATGTTGAGCGTTCAGGCTCCGGTCAGTTTCGTTGAGTATCAAGACTCCGGTCATTATGTTGAGCGTTCCGGCTCCGGTCATTTTCGTTGAGTATCCAGACTCCGGTCATTATGTTGAGCGTTCAGGCTCCGGTCATTTTCGTTGAGTATCCAGACTCCGGTCATTAGGTTGAGCGTTCAGGATCCGGTCATTTTCGTTGAGTATCATAACTCCGGTTATTACGTTGAGTGTTCAGGCTCCGATCATTTTTGTTGAGTATCTAGACTTCGGTTATTACGTTGAGTGTTAAGGCTCCTGTGATTTTCGTTGAGTATCCAGACTCCGGTTATTACGTTGAGCGTGCAGGCTCCGGTCATTTTCGTTGAGTATCCAGACTCTGGTCATTATGTTGAGCGTTCAAGCTCCAGTCATTTTTGTCGGTCATTACGTTGAGCGTTCAGGCTCCAGTCAGTTTCATTGAGTATCCAGACTCTAGTTATTACATTGAGCGTTCAGGCTCCGATCAGTTTTGTTGGGTATCCAGACTCCGGTTATTACATTTAGCGTTCAGGCTCCGGTCATTTTCGTTGGGTATCCAGACTTCGGGTATTACGTTGAGCGTTCAGGCTCCGGTCAGTTTCATTGGGTATCCAGACTCCGATTATTATGGTGAGCGTTCAAGCTCCGGTCATTTTTGTTGAGTATCCAGCCTCCGGTTATTACGTTGAGCGTTCAGGCTCCGATCATTTTCGTTGAGAATCCAGACTCCGGTTATTACGTTGAGCGTTCAGGCACCTGTCATTTTTTTTAAGTATCCAGACTCCGGTTATTACGTTGTGCGTTCAAGTTCTGATCATTTTCGTTGAGTATCCAGACTCCGGTTATTACGTTGAGCGTTCAGAATCTGGTCAGTTTCGTTGGGTATCAAGACTCCGGTTATTACGTTGAGCGTTCAGGCTCCAGTCAGTTTCGTTGGGTATCCAAACTCTGGTTATTACGTTGAGCGTTCAAGCTCCGATCATTTTCTTTGAGTATCCAGACTCCGGTTATTACGTTGAGCGTTCAGGCTCCGGTCATTTTTGTTAAGTATCCAGACTCCGGTTATTACGTTGTGCGTTCAAATTCTGATCATTTTCGTTGAGTATCTAGACTCCGGTTATTACGTTGAGCGTTCAGGCTCCGGTCAGTTTCGTTGGGTATCCAGACTCCGGTTATTACGTTGAACGTTCAGGCTCCAATCAGTTTCGTTGGGTATCCAGAATCTGGTTATTACGTTGAGCATTCAGGCTCCGGTCATTTTCGTTGAGTATCCAAACTCTGGTTATTACTTTGAGCGTTCAGGCTCCGGTCAGTTTTGTTGAGTATCCAGACTCTGGTTATTACGTTGAGCGTTCCGGCTCCGGTCAGTTTCGTTGGGTATCCAGACTCCGGTTATTACGTTGAGCGTTCAGGCTCCGGTCAGTTTTGTTGTGTATCCAGACCCTGGTTATTACGTTTAGCGTTCAGGCTCCTGTCAGTTTCGTTGAGTATCCAGACTCCGGTTATTACATTGAGCATTCAAGCTACGTTCAGTTCGTTGGGTATCCAGACTCCGGTTATTACGTTGAGCGTTCAGGCTCCAGTCAGTTTCGTTGGGTATCCAAACTCCGGTTATTACGTTGAGCGTTCAGGCTTCGGTCAGTTTCATTGGGTTTCCAGACTCCTGTTATTACATTGAGCGTTCAGGCTCCGTTCAGTTTCGTTGGGTATCCAGACTACGGTTATTATGCTGAGCGTTCAGGCTCTTGTCATTTTCGTTGAGTATCCAGACTGTGATTATTACGTTGAGCGTTCAGGCTCCGGTCAGTTTCGTTGAGTATCAAGACTCCGGTCATTATGTTGAGCGTTCCGGCTCCGGTCATTTTCGTTGAGTATCCAGACTCCGGTCATTATGTTGAGCGTTCAGGCTCCGGTCATTTTCGTTGAGTATCCAGACTCCGGTCATTAGGTTGAGCGTTCAGGATCCGGTCATTTTCGTTGAGTATCATAACTCCGGTTATTACGTTGAGTGTTCAGGCTCCGTTCATTTTCGTTGAGTATCTAGACTCCGGTTATTACGTTGAGCGTTCAGGCTCCTGTGATTTTCGTTGAGTATCCAGACTCCAGTTATTACATTGAGCGTTCAGGCTCCGATCAATTTCGTTGGGTATCCAGACTCCGGTTATTACATTTAGCGTTCAGGCTCCGGTCAGTTTCGTTGGGTATCCAGACTCCAGGTATTACGTTGAGCGTTCAGGCTCCGGTCAGTTTCATTGGGTATCCAGACTCCGATTATTATGGTGAGCGTTCAGGCTCCAGTCATTTTTGTTGAGTATCCAGACTCCGGTTATTACGTTGAGCAATCAGGCTCCGATAATTTTCGTTGAGAATCCAGACTCCGGTTATTACGTTGAGCGTTCAGGCTCCAGTCATTTTTGTTAAGTATCCAGACTCCGGTTATTACATTGTGCGTTCGATTTCTGATCATTTTCGTTGAGTATCCAGACTCCGGTTATTACGTTGAGAATTCAGGCTCCGGTCAGTTTCGTTGGGTATCCAGACTCCGGTTATTACGTTGAGCGTTCAGGCTCCAGTCAGTTTCGTTGGGTATCCAAACTCCGGTTATTACGTTGAGCGTTCAGGCTCCGATCATTTTCGTTGAGTATCAAGACTCCGGTTATTACGTTGAGCGTTCAGGCTCCGGTCATTTTTGTTAAGTATCCAGACTCCGGTTATTACGTTGTGCGTTCAAATTCTGATCATTTTCATTGAGTATCCAGACTCCGGTTATTACGTTGAGCGTTCAGGCTCCGGTCAATTTCGTTGGATATCCAGACTCTGGTTATTACGTTGAGCGTTCAGGCTCAAGTCAATTTCGTTGGGTATCCAGAATCCGGTTATTACGTTGAGCGTTCAGGCTCCGGTCATTTTCGTTGAGTATCCAGACTCTGGTTATTACGTTGAGCGTTCAGGCTCCGGTCAGTTTTGTTGAGTATCCAGACTCCGGTTATTACGTTGAGCGTTCAGGCTCCGTTCAGTTTCGTTAGGTATCCAGACTCCGGTTATTACGTTGAGCGTTCAGGCTCCGGTCAGTTTCGTTGGGTATCCAGACTCCGGTTATTACGTTGAGCGTTCAGGCTCCGGTCAGTTTCGTTGGGTATCCAGACTCCGATTATTACGTTGAGCGTTCAGGCTCCGGTCAGTTTTGTTGGGTATCCAGACCCCGGTTATTACGTTTAGTGTTCAGGCTCCTGTCAGTTTCATTGAGTATCCAGACTCCGGTTATTACGTTGAGCATTCAAGCTACGTTCAGTTCGTTGGGTATCCAGACTCCGGTTACTACGTTGAGCGTTCAGGCTCCAGTCAGTTTCGTTGGGTATCCAAACTCCAGTTATTACGTTGAGCTTTCAGGCTCCGGTCAGTTTAATTGGGTATCCAGACTCCTGTTATTACATTGAGCGTTCAGGCTCCATTCAGTTTCGTTGGGTATCCAAACTACGGTTATTACGCTGAGCGTTCAGGCTCTGGTCATTTTCGTTGAGTATCCAGACTGTGATTATTACGTTGAGCGTTCAGGCTCCAGTCAGTTTCGTTGGGTATCCAAACTCCGGGTATTACGTTGAGCGTTCAGGCTCCGGTCAATTTCATTGGGTATCCAGACTCCGATTATTATGGTGAGCGTTCAAGCTCCGGTCATTTTCGTTGAGTATCCAGACTCCGGTTATTACGTTGAGCGTGCAGGCTCCGGTCATTTTCGTTGAGTATCCAGACTCTGGTCATTATGTTGAGCGTTCAAGCTCCAGTCATTTTTGTCGGTCATTAGGTTGAGCGTTCAGGCTCCAGTCAGTTTCATTGAGTATCCAGACTCTAGTTATTACATTGAGCGTTCAGGCTCCGATCAGTTTCATTGGGTATCCAGACTCTGGTTATTACATTTAGCGTTCAGGCTCCGGTCATTATCGTTGGGTATCCAGACTCCGGGTATTACGTTGAGCGTTCAGGCTCCGGTCAGTTTCATTGGGTATCCAGACTCCGGTTATTACGCTGAGCGTTCAGGCTCTGGTCATTTTCGTTGAGTATCCAGACTGTGATTATTACGTTGAGCGTTCAGGCTCCGATCATTTTCGTTGAGAATCCAGACTCCGGTTATTACGTTGAGCGTTCAGGCTCCAGTCATTTTTGTTAAGTATCCAGACTCCGGTTATTACATTGTGCGTTCAAGTTCTGATCATTTTCGTTGAGTATCCAGACTCCGGTTATTACGTTGAGCGTTTAGGCTCCGGTCAGTTTCGTTGGGTATCCAGACTCCGGTTATTACGTTGAGCGTTCAGGCTCCAGTCAGTTTCGTTGGGTATCCAAACTCCGGTTATTACGTTGAGCGTTCAAGCTCCGATCATTTTCTTTGAGTATCCAGACTCCGGTTATTACGTTGAGCGTTCAGGCTCCGGTCATTTTTGTTAAGTATCCAGACTCTGGTTATTACGTTGTGCGTTCAAATTCTGATCATTTTCATTGAGTATCCAGACTCCGGTTATTACTTTTAGTGTTCAGGCTCCGGTCAGTTTCGTTGGGTATCCAGACTCCGGTTATTACGTTGAGCGTTCAGGCTCCGATCATTTTCGTTGAGAATCTAGACTCCGGTTATTACGTTGAGCATTCAGGTTCCGGTCATTTTCGTTGAGTATCCAGACTCTGGTTATTACTTTGAGCGTTCAGGTTCCGGTCAGTTTTGTTGAGTATCCAGACTCCGGTTATTACGTTGAGCGTTCTGGCTCCGGTCAGTTTCGTTGGGTATCCAGACTCCGGTTATTACGTTGAGCGTTCAGGCTCCGGTCAGTTTTGTTGGGTATCCAGACCCTGGTTATTACGTTTAGCGTTCAGGCTCCTGTCAGTTTTGTTGAGTATCCAGACTCCGGTTATTACATTGAGCATTCAAACTACGTTCAGTTCGTTGGGTATCCAAACTCCGGTTATTACGTTGAGCGTTCAGGCTTCGGTCAGTTTCATTGGGTATCCAGACTCCTGTTATTACATTGAGCGTTCAGGCTCCGTTCAGTTTCGTTGGGTATCCAGACTACGGTTATTACGCTGAGCGTTCAGGCTCTGGTCATTTTCGTTGAGTATCCAGACTGTGATTATTACGTTGAGCGTTCAGGCTCCGGTCAGTTACGTTGAGTATCAAGACTCCGGTCATTATGTTGAGCGTTCAGGCTCTGGTCATTTTCGTTGAGTATCCAGACTCCGGTCATTAGGTTGAGCGTTCAGGATCCGGTCATTTTCGTTGAGTATCATAACTCCGGTTATTACGTTGAGTGTTCAGGCTCCGGTCATTTTCGTTGAGTATCTAGACTCCGGTTATTACGTTGAGCGTTCAGGCTCCTGTGATTTTCGTTGAGTATCCAGACTCCAGTTATTACATTGAGCGTTCAGGCTCCGATCAGTTTCGTTGGGTATCCAGACTCTGGTTATTACATTTAGCGTTCAGGCTCCAGTCAGTTTCGTTGGGTATCCAGACTCCGGGTATTACGTTGAGCGTTCAGGCTCCGGTCAGTTTCATTGGGTATCCAGACTCCGATTATTATGGTGAGCGTTCAGGCTCCGGTCATTTTTGTTGAGTATCCAGACTCCGGTTATTACGTTGAGCGTTCAGGCTCCGATCATTTTTGTTGAGAATCCAGACTCCGGTTATTACGTTGAGCGTTCAGGCTCCAGTCATTTTTGTTAAGTATCCAGACTCCGGTTATTACATTATGCGTTCAATTTCTGATCATTTTCGTTGAGTATCCAGACTCCGGTTATTACGTTGAGCATTCAGGCTCCGGTCAGTTTCGTTGGGTATCCAGACTCCGGTTATTACGTTGAGCGTTCACGCTCCAGTCAGTTTCGTTGGGTATCCAAACTCCGGTTATTACGTTGAGCGTTCAGGCTCTGATCATTTTCGTTAAGAATCCAGACTCCGGTTATTACGTTGAGCGTTCAGGCTCCGGTCATTTTTGTTAGGTATCCAGACTCCGGTTATTACGTTGTGCGTTCAAATTCTGATCATTTTCATTGAGTATCCAGACTCCGGTTATTACGTTGAGCGTTCAGGCTCCGGTCAATTTCGTTGGGTATCCAGACTCTGGTTATTACGTTGAGCGTTCAGGCTCCAGTCAATTTCGTTGGGTATCCAGAATCCGGTTATTACGTTGAGCGTTCAGGCTCCGGTCATTTTCGTTGAGTATCCAGACTCTGGTTATTACGTTGAGCGTTCAGGCTCCGGTCAGTTTTGTTGAGTATCCAGACTCCGGTTATTACGTTGAGCGTTCAGGCTCCGTTCAGTTTCGTTAGGTATCCAGACTCCGGTTATTACGTTGAGCGTTCAGGCTCCGGTTAGTTTCGTTGGGTATCCAGACTCCGGTTATTACGTTGAGCATTCAGGCTCCGGTCAGTTTCGTTGGGTATCCAGACTCCGGTTATTACGTTGAGCGTTCAGGCTCCGGCCAGTTTTGTTGGGTATCCAGACCCCGGTTATTACGTTTAGTGTTCAGGCTCCTGTCAGTTTCGTTGAGTATCCAGACTCCGGTTATTACGTTGAGCATTCAAGCTACCTTCAGTTCGTTGGGTATCCAGACTCCGGTTACTACGTTGAGCGTTCAGGCTCCAGTCAGTTTCGTTGGGTATCCAAACTCCAGTTATTACGTTGAGCTTTCAGGCTCCGGTCAGTTTCATTGGGTATCCAGACTCCTGTTATTACATTGAGCGTTCAGGCTCCGTTCAGTTTCGTTGGGTATCCAGACTACGGTTATTACGCTGAGCGTTCAGGCTCTGGTCATATTCGTTGAGTATCCAGACTGTGATTATTATGTTGAGCGTTCAGGCTCCGGTCAGTTTCGTTGAGTATCAAGACTCCGGTCATTATGTTGAGCGTTCCGGCTCCGGTCATTTTCGTTGAGTATCCAGACTCCGGTCATTATGTTGAGCGTTCAGGCTCCGGTCATTTTCGTTGAGTATCCTGACTCCGGTCATTAGGTTGAGCGTTCAGGATCCGGTCATTTTCGTTGAGTATCATAACTCCGGTTATTACGTTGAGTGTTCAGGCTCCGATCATTTTCGTTGAGTATCTAGACTTCGGTTATTACGTTGAGCGTTCAGGCTCCTGTGATTTTCGTTGAGTATCCAGACTCCGGTTATTACGTTGAGCGTGCAGGCTCCGGTCATTTTCGTTGAGTATCCAGACTCTGGTCATTATGTTGAGCGTTCAAGCTCCAGTCATTTTTGTCGGTCATTACGTTGAGCGTTCAGGCTCCAGTCAGTTTCATTGAGTATCCAGACTCTAGTTATTACATTGAGCGTTCAGGCTCCGATCAGTTTTGTTGGGTATCCAGACTCCGGTTATTACATTTAGCGTTCAGGCTCCGGTCATTTTCGTTGGGTATCCAGACTTCGGGTATTACGTTGAGCGTTCAGGCTCCGGTCAGTTTCATTGGGTATCCAGACTCCGATTATTATGGTGAGCGTTCAAGCTCCGGTCATTTTTGTTGAGTATCCAGACTCAGGTTATTACGTTGAGCGTTCAGGCTCCGATCATTTTCGTTGAGAATCCAGACTCCGGTTATTACGTTGAGCGTTCAGGCACCTGTCATTTTTGTTAAGTATCCAGACTCCGGTTATTACGTTGTGCGTTCAAGTTCTGATCATTTTCGTTGAGTATCCAGACTCCGGTTATTACGTTGAGCGTTCAGAATCCGGTCAGTTTCGTTGGGTATCAAGACTCCGGTTATTACGTTGAGCGTTCAGGCTCCAGTCAGTTTCGTTGGGTATCCAAACTCTGGTTATTACGTTGAGCGTTCAAGCTCCGATCATTTTCTTTGAGTATCCAGACTCCGGTTATTACGTTGAGCGTTCAGGCTCCGGTCATTTTTGTTAAGTATCCAGACTCCGGTTATTACGTTGTGCGTTCAAATTCTGATCATTTTCGTTGATTATCCAGACTCCGGTTATTACGTTGAGCGTTCAGGCTCCGGTCAGTTTCGTTGGGTATCCAGACTCCGGTTATTACGTTGAGCGTTCAGGCTCCAATCAGTTTCGTTGGGTATCCAGAATCTGGTTATTACGTTGAGCATTCAGGCTCCGGTCATTTTCGTTGAGTATCCAGACTCTGGTTATTACTTTGAGCGTTCAGGCTCCGGTCAGTTTTGTTGAGTATCCAGACTCTGGTTATTACGTTGAGCGTTCAGGCTCCGGTCAATTTCGTTGGGTATCCAGACTCCGGTTATTACGTTGAGCGTTCAGGCTCCGGTCAGTTTTGTTGGGTATCCAGACCCTGGTTATTACGTTTAGCGTTCAGGCTCCTGTCAGTTTTGTTGAGTATCCAGACTCCGGTTATTACATTGAGCATTCAAGCTACGTTCAGTTCGTTGGGTATCCAGACTCCGGTTATTACGTTGAGCGTTCAGGCTCCAGTCAGTTTCGTTGGGTATCCAAACTCCGGTTATTACGTTGAGCGTTCAGGCTTCGGTCAGTTTCATTGGGTATCCAGACTCCTGTTATTACATTGAGCGTTCAGGCTCCGTTCAGTTTCGTTGGGTATCCAGACTACGGTTATTACGCTGAGCGTTCAGGCTCTGGTCATTTTCGTTGAGTATCCAGACAGTGATTATTACGTTGAGCGTTCAGGCTCCGGTCAGTTTCGTTGAGTATCAAGACTCCAGTCATTATGTTGAGCGTTCCGGCTCCGGTCATTTTCGTTGAGTATCCAGACTCCGGTCATTATGTTGAGCGTTCAGGCTCCGGTCATTTTCGTTGAGTATCCAGACTCCGGTCATTAGGTTGAGCGTTCAGGATCCGGTCATTTTCGTTGAGTATCATAACTCCGGTTATTACGTTGAGTGTTCAGGCTCCGGTCATTTTCGTTGAGTATCTAGACTCCGGTTATTACGTTGAGCGTTCAGGCTCCTGTGATTTTCGTTGAGTATCCAGACTCCAGTTATTCCATTGAGCGTTCAGGCTCCGATCAGTTTCGTTGGGTATCCAGACTCCGGTTATTACATTTAGCGTTCAGGCTCCGGTCAGTTTCGTTGGGTATCCAAACTCCGGGTATTACGTTGAGCGTTCAGGCTCCGGTCAGTTTCATTGGGTATCCAGACTCCGATTATTATGGTGAACGTTCAGGCTCCAGTCATTTTTGTTGAGTATCCAGACTCCGGTTATTACGTTGAGCATTCAGGCTCCGATAATTTTCGTTGAGAATCCAGACTCCAGTTATTACGTTGAGCGTTCAGGCTCCAGTCATTTTTGTTAAGTATCCAGACTCCGGTTATTACATTGTGCGTTCGATTTCTGATCATTTTCGTTGAGTATCCAGACTCCGGTTATTACATTGAGAATTCAGGCTCCGGTCAGTTTCGTTGGGTATCCAGACTCCGGTTATTACGTTGAGCGTTCAGGCTCCAGTCAGTTTCGTTGGGTATCCAAACTCCGGTTATTACGTTGAGCGTTCAGGCTCCGATCATTTTCGTTGAGTATCCAGACTCCGGTTATTACGTTGAGCGTTCAGGCTCCGGTCATTTTTGTTAAGTATCCAGACTCCGGTTATTACGTTGTGCGGTCAAATTCTGATCATTTTCATTGAGTATCCAGACTCCGGTTATTACGTTGAGCGTTCAGGCTCCGGTCAATTTCGTTGGATATCCAGACTCTGGTTATTACGTTGAGCGTTCAGGCTCCAGTCAATTTCGTTGGGTATCCAGAATCCGGTTATTACGTTGAGCGTTCAGGCTCCGGTCATTTTCGTTGAGTATCCAGACTCTGGTTATTACGTTGAGCGTTCAGGCTCCGGTCAGTTTTGTTGAGTATCCAGACTCCGGTTATTACGTTGAGCGTTCAGGCTCCGTTCAGTTTCGTTAGGTATCCAGACTCCGATTATTACGTTGAGCGTTCAGGCTCCGGTCAGTTTCGTTGGGTATCCAGACTCCGGTTATTACGGTTAGCGTTCAGGCTCCGGTCAGTTTCGTTGGGTATCCAGACTCCGATTATTACGTTGAGCGTTCAGGCTCCGGTCAGTTTTGTTGGGTATCCAGACCCCGGTTATTACGTTTAGTGTTCAGGCTCCTGTCAGTTTCGTTGAGTATCCAGACTCCAGTTATTACGTTGAGCATTCAAGCTACGTTCAGTTCGTTGGGTATCCAGACTCCGGTTACTACGTTGAGCGTTCAGGCTCCAGTCAGTTTCGTTGGGTATCCAAACTCCAGTTATTACGTTGAGCTTTCAGGCTCCGGTCAGTTTCATTGGGTATCCAGACTCCTGTTATTACATTGAGCGTTCAGGCTCCGTTCAGTTTCGTTGGGTATCCAGACTACGGTTATTACGCTGAGCGTTCAGGCTCTGGTCATTTTCGTTGAGTATCCAGACTGTGATTATTACGTTGAGCGTTCAGGCTCCAGTCAGTTTCGTTGGGTATCCAAACTCCGGGTATTACGTTGAGCGTTCAGGATCCGGTCAATTTCATTGGGTATCCAGACTCCGATTATTATGGTGAGCGTTCAAGCTCTGGTCATTTTCGTTGAGTATCCAGACTCCGGTTATTACGTTGAGCGTGCAGGCTCCGGTCATTTTCGTTGAGTATCCAGACTCTGGTCATTATGTTGAGCGTTCAAGCTCCAGTCATTTTTGTCGGTCATTACATTGAGCGTTCAGGCTCCAGTCAGTTTCATTGAGTATCCAGACTCTAGTTATTACATTGAGCGTTCAGGCTCCGATCAGTTTCGTTGGGTATCCAGACTCCGGTTATTACATTTAGCGTTCAGGCTCCGATCATTATCGTTGGGTATCCAGACTCCGGGTATTACGTTGAGCGTTCAGGCTCCGGTCAGTTTCATTGGGTATCCAGACTCCGGTTATTACGCTGAGCGTTCAGGCTCTGGTCATTTTCATTGAGTATCCAGACTGTGATTATTACGTTGAGCGTTCAGGCTCCGATCATTTTCGTTGAGAATCCAGACTCCGGTTATTACGTTGAGCGTTCAGGCTCTAGTCATTTTTGTTAAGTATCCAGACTCCGGTTATTACATTGTGCGTTCAAGTTCTGATCATTTTCGTTGAGTATCCAGACTCCGGTTATTACGTTGAGCGTTTAGGCTCCGGTCAGTTTCGTTGGGTATCCAGACTCCGGTTATTACGTTGAGCGTTCAGGCTCCAGTCAGTTTCGTTGGGTATCCAAACTCCGGTTATTACGTTGAGCGTTCAAGCTCCGATCATTTTCTTTGAGTATCCAGACTCCGGTTATTACGTTGAACATTCAAATTCTGATCATTTTCATTGAGTATCCAGACTCCGGTTATTACGTTGTGCGTTCAAATTCTGATCATTTTCATTGAGTATCCAGACTCCGGTTATTACGTTGAGCGTTCAGGCTCCGGTCAGTTTCGTTGGGTATCCAGACTCCGGTTATTACGTTGAGCGTTCAGGCTCCAATCAGTTTCGTTGGGTATCCAGAATCCGGTTATTACGTTGAGCGTTCAGGCTCCGGTCATTTTCGTTGAGTATCCAGACTCTGGTTATTACTTTGAGCGTTCAAGCTCCGGTCAGTTTTGTTGACTATCCAGACTCCGGTTATTACGTTGAGCGTTCAGGCTCCGGTCATTTTTGTTAAGTATCCAGACTCCGGTTATTATGTTGTGCATTCAAATTCTGATCATTTTCATTGAGTATCCAGACTCCGGTTATTACGTTGAGCATTCAGGCTCCGGTCAGTTTCGTTGGGTATCCAGACTCCGGTTATTACGTTGAGCGTTCAGGCTCCAATCAGTTTCGTTGGGTATCCAGAATCCGGTTATTACGTTGAGCGTTCAGGCTCCGGTCATTTTCGTTGAGTATCCAGACTCTGGTTATTACTTTGAGCGTTCAGGCTCCGGTCAGTTTTGTTGAGTATCCAGACTCCAGTTATTACGTTGAGCGTTCATGCTCCGTTCAGTTTCGTTGGGTATCCAGACTCCGGTTATTACGCTGAGTGTTCAGGCGCTGGTCGTTTTCGTTGAGTATCCAGACTGTGATTATTACGTTGAGCGTTCAGGCTCCGGTCAGTTTCGTTGAGTATCAAGACTACGGTCATTATGTTGAGCGTTCCGGCTCCGGTCATTTTCGTTGAGTATCCAGACTCTGGTCATTATGTTGAGCGTTCAGGCTCCGATCATTTTTGTTGAGTATCCAGACTCCGGTCATTAGGTTGAGCGTTCAGGATCCGGTCATTTTCGTTGAGTATCATAACTCCGGTTATTACGTTGAGTGTTCAGGCTCCGGTCATTTTCGTTGAGTATCTAGACTCCGGTTATTACGTTGAGCGTTCAGGCTCCTGTCATTTTCGTTGAGTATCTAGACTCCGGTTATTACGTTAAGCGTGCAGGCTCTGGTCATTTTCGTTGAGTATCCAGACTCCAGTCATTATGTTGAGCGTTTAGGCTCCGGTCATTTTTGTTGAGTATCCAGACTCCGGTCATTATGTTGAGCGTTTAGGCTCCGGTAATTTTCGTTGAGTATGCAGACTACAGTCATTAGGTTGAGCATTCAGGATCCGGTCATTTTTGTTGAGTATCATAACTCCGTTTATTACGTTGACCGTTCAGGCTCCTGTCATTTTTGTTAAGTATCCAGACTCCCGTTATTACGTTGTGCGTTCAAGTTCTGATCATTTTCGTTGAGTATCCAGACTTCGGTTATTACGTTGAGCGTTCAGGCTCCGGTCAGTTTCGTTGGGTATCAGACTCCGGTTATTACGTTGAGCATTCAAGCTCCAGTCAGTTCCATTGGGTATCCAGACTCCAGTTATTACGTTGAGCGTTCAGGCTCCGATCATTTTCGTTGAGTATCCAGACTCCGGTTATTACATTGAGCGTTCAGGCTCCGGTCATTTTTGTTAAGTATCCAGTATCCGGTTATTACCTTGTGCGTTCAAATTCTGATCTTTTTCGTTGAGTATCCAGACTCCGGTTATTACGTTGAGCGTTCAGGCTCCAGTCAGTTTCGTTGGGTATCCAGACTCTGGTTATTACGTTGAGCGTTCAGGCTCCAGTCAGTTTCGTTGGGTATCCAGAATCCGATTATTACGTTGAGCGTTCAGGCTCCGGTCATTTTCGTTGAGTATCCAGACTCTGGTTATTACGTTGAGGGTTCAGGCTCCGGTCAGTTTTGTTGAGTATCCAGACTCCGGTTATTACATTGAGCATTCTGGCTCCATTCAGTTTCTTTGGGTATCCAGACTCCGGTTATTACGTTGAGCGTTCAGGCTCCGGTCAGTTTCGTTGGGTATCCAAACTCCGGTAATTACGTTGAGCGTTCAGGCTCCGGTCAGTTTCGTTGGGTATCCAGAACCCGGTTATTACGTTTAGAGTTCAGGCTCCTGTCAGTTTCGTTGAGTATCCAGATTCCGGTTATTACGTTGAGCATTCAGGCTACGTTCAGTTTCGTTGGGTATCCAGACTCCGGTTATTACGCTGAGCGTTCAGGCTCTGGTCATTTTCGTTGAGTATCCAGACTGTAATTATTACGTTGAGCGTTCAGGCTCCGGTCAGTTTCGTTGAGTATCAAGACTCCGGTCATTATTTTGAGCGTTCAGGCTCCGGTCATTTTCGTTGAGTATCCAGACTCCGGTCATTAGGTTGAGCGTTCAGGATCCGATCATTTTCGTTGAGTATCATAACTCCGGTTATTACGTTGAGTATTCAGGCTCCGGTCATTTTCGTTGAGTATCTAGACTCCGGTTATTACGTTGAGCGTTCAGGCTCCGGTCATTTTCATTGAGTATCCAGACTCTGGTTATTACGTTGAGCGTTCAGGCTCCGGTCAGTTTTGTTGAGTATCCAGACTCCGGTTATTACGTTGAGCATTCTGGCTCCGTTCAGTTTCGTTGGGTATCCAGACTCCGGTTATTATGGTGAGCATTCAGGCTCCGGTCATTTTTGTTGAGTATCCAGACTCCGGTTATTACGTTGAGCGTTCAGGCTCCGATCATTTTCGTTGAGAATCTAGACTCCAATTATTACGTTGAGCGTTCAGGCTCCGGTCATTTTTGTTAAGTATCCAGACTCCGGTTATTACGTTGTGCATTCAAGTTCTGATCATTTTCGTTGAGTATCCAGACTCCGGTTATTACGTTGAGCGTTCAGGCTCCGGTCAGTTTTGTTGGGTATCCAGACTCCAGTTATTACGTTGAGCGTTCAGGCTCCAGTCAGTTTCGTTGGGTATCCAGACTCCGGTTATTACGTTGAGCGTTCAGGCTCCGGTCATTTTTGTTAAGTATCCAGACTCCGGTTATTACGTTGTGCATTCAAGTTCTGATCATTTTCGTTGAGTATCCAGACTCCGGTTATTACGTTGAGCGTTCAGGCTCCGGTCAGTTTTGTTGGGTATCCAGACTCCAGTTATTACGTTGAGCGTTCAGGCTCCAGTCAGTTTCGTTGGGTATCCAGACTCCGGTTATTACGTTGAGCGTGCAGGCTCCGGTCATTTTCGTTGGGTATCCAGAATCCGGTTATTACATTGAGCGTTCAGGCTCTGGACATTTTCGTTGAGTATCCAGACTCCGGTTATTACGTTGTGCGTTCAAGTTCTGATCATTTTTGTTGAGTATCCAGACTCCGGTTATTATGTTGAGCGTTCAGGCTCCTGTGATTTTCGTTGAGTATCCAGACTCCGGTTATTACGTTGAGCGTGCAGGCTCCGGTCATTTTCGTTGAGTATCCAGACTCTGGTCATTATGTTGAGCGTTCAAGCTCCGGTCATTTTTGTCGGTCATTACGTTTAGCGTTCAAGCTCCAGTCAGTTTCATTGAGTATCCAGACTCCAGTTATTACATTGAGCGTTCAGGCTCCGATCAGTTTCGTTGGGTATCCAGACTCCGGTTATTACATTTAGCGTTCAGGCTCTGGTCCGTTTCATTGGGTATCCAGACACTGATTATTATGGTGAGCGTTCAAGCTCCGGTCATTTTTGTTGAGTATCCAGACTCCGGTTATTACGTTGAGCGTTCAGGCTCCGATCATTTTCGTTGAGAATCTAGAATCCAGTTATTACGTTGAGCGTTCAGGCTCCGGTCATTTTTGTTAAGTATCCAGACTCCGGTTATTACATTGTGCGTTAAAGTTCTGATCATTTTCGTTGAGTATCCAGACTCCGCTTATTACGTTAAGCGTTCAGGCTCCGGTCATTTTCCTTGGGTATCCAGACTCCGGTTATTACGTTGAGCGTTCAGGCTCCAGTCAGTTTCGTTGGGTATCCAAACTCCGGTTATTACGTTGAGCGTTCAGGCTCCGATCATTTTCGTTGAGTATCCAGACTCCGGTTATTACGTTGAGCGTTCAGGCTCCGGTCATTTTTGTTAAGTATCCAGACTCCGGTTATTACGTTGTGCGTTCAAATTCTGATCATTTTCATTGAGTATCCAGACTCCGGTTATTACGTTGAGCGTTCAGGCTACGTTCAGTTTCGTTGGGTATCCAGACTCTGGTTATTACGCTGAGCGTTCAGGCTCTGGTCATTTTCGTTGAGTATCCAGACTGTGATTATTACGTTGAGCGTTCAGGCTCCGGTCAGTTTCGTTGAGTATCGAGACTCCGGTCATTATGTTGAGCGTTCCGGCTCCGGTCATTTTCGTTGAGTATCCAGACTCCGGTCATTATGTTGAGCGTTCAGGCTCCGGTCATTTTCGTTGAGTATCCAGACTCCGGTCATTAGGTTGAGCGTTCAGGATCCGGTCATTTTTGTTGAGTATCATAACTCCGTTTATTACGTTGACCGTTCAGGCTCCTGTCATTTTTGTTAAGTATCCAGACTCCCGTTATTACGTTGTGCGTTCAAGTTCTGATCATTTTCGTTGAGTATCCAGACTTCGGTTATTACGTTGAGCGTTCAGGCTCCGGTCAGTTTCGTTGGGTATCAGACTCCGGTTATTACGTTGAGCATTCAAGCTCCAGTCAGTTCCATTGGGTATCCAGACTCCAGTTATTACGTTGAGCGTTCAGGCTCCGATCATTTTCGTTGAGTATCCAGACTCCGGTTATTACATTGAGCGTTCAGGCTCCGGTCATTTTTGTTAAGTATCCAGTATCCGGTTATTACCTTGTGCGTTCAAATTCTGATCTTTTTCGTTGAGTATCCAGACTCCGGTTATTACGTTGAGCGTTCAGGCTCCGGTCAGTTTCGTTGGGTATCCAGACTCTGGTTATTACGTTGAGCGTTCAGGCTCCAGTCAGTTTCGTTGGGTATCCAGAATCCGATTATTACGTTGAGCGTTCAGGCTCCGGTCATTTTCATTGAGTATCCAGACTCTGGTTATTACATTGAGCGTTCAGGCTCTGGACATTTTCGTTGAGTATCCAGACTCCGGTTATTACGTTGTGCGTTCAAGTTCTGATCATTTTTGTTGAGTATCAAGACTCCGGTTATTATGTTGAGCGTTCAGGCTCCTGTGATTTTCGTTGAGTATCCAGACTCCGGTTATTACGTTGAGCGTGCAGGCTCCGGTCATTTTCGTTGAGTATCCAGACTCTGGTCATTATGTTGAGCGTTCAAGCTCCGGTCATTTTTGTCGGTCATTACGTTGAGCGTTCAAGCTCCAGTCAGTTTCATTGAGTATCCAGACTCCAGTTATTACATTGAGCGTTCAGGCTCCGATCAGTTTCGTTGGGTATCCAGACTCCGGTTATTACATTTAGCGTTCAGGCTCTGGTCCGTTTCATTGGGTATCCAGACACTGATTATTATGGTGAGCGTTCAAGCTCCGGTCATTTTTGTTGAGTATCCAGACTCCGGTTATTACGTTGAGCGTTCAGGCTCCGATCATTTTCGTTGAGAATCTAGAATCCAGTTATTACGTTGAGCGTTCAGGCTCCGGTCATTTTTGTTAAGTATCCAGACTCCGGTTATTACATTGTGCGTTAAAGTTCTGATCATTTTCGTTGAGTATCCAGACTCCGCTTATTACGTTAAGCGTTCAGGCTCCGGTCATTTTCCTTGGGTATCCAGACTCCGGTTATTACGTTGAGCGTTCAGGCTCCAGTCAGTTTCGTTGGGTATCCAAACTCCGGTTATTACGTTGAGCGTTCAGGCTCCGATCATTTTCGTTGAGTATCCAGACTCCGGTTATTACGTTGAGCGTTCAGGCTCCGGTCATTTTTGTTAAGTATCCAGACTCCGGTTATTACGTTGTGCGTTCAAATTCTGATCATTTTCATTGAGTATCCAGACTCCGGTTATTACGTTGAGCGTTCAGGCTACGTTCAGTTTCGTTGGGTATCCAGACTCTGGTTATTACGCTGAGCGTTCAGGCTCTGGTCATTTTCGTTGAGTATCCAGACTGTGATTATTACGTTGAGCGTTCAGGCTCCGGTCAGTTTCGTTGAGTATCGAGACTCCGGTCATTATGTTGAGCGTTCCGGCTCCGGTCATTTTCGTTGAGTATCCAGACTCCGGTCATTATGTTGAGCGTTCAGGCTCCGGTCATTTTCGTTGAGTATCCAGACTCCGGTCATTAGGTTGAGCGTTCAGGATCCGGTCATTTTTGTTGAGTATCATAACTCCGTTTATTACGTTGACCGTTCAGGCTCCTGTCATTTTTGTTAAGTATCCAGACTCCCGTTATTACGTTGTGCGTTCAAGTTCTGATCATTTTCGTTGAGTATCCAGACTTCGGTTATTACGTTGAGCGTTCAGGCTCCGGTCAGTTTCGTTGGGTATCAGACTCCGGTTATTACGTTGAGCATTCAAGCTCCAGTCAGTTCCATTGGGTATCCAGACTCCAGTTATTACGTTGAGCGTTCAGGCTCCGATCATTTTCGTTGAGTATCCAGACTCCGGTTATTACATTGAGCGTTCAGGCTCCGGTCATTTTTGTTAAGTATCCAGTATCCGGTTATTACCTTGTGCGTTCAAATTCTGATCTTTTTCGTTGAGTATCCAGACTCCGGTTATTACGTTGAGCGTTCAGGCTCCGGTCAGTTTCGTTGGGTATCCAGACTCTGGTTATTACGTTGAGCGTTCAGGCTCCAGTCAGTTTCGTTGGGTATCCAGAATCCGATTATTACGTTGAGCGTTCAGGCTCCGGTCATTTTCGTTGAGTATCCAGACTCTGGTTATTACGTTGAGGGTTCAGGCTCCGGTCAGTTTTGTTGAGTATCCAGACTCCGGTTATTACGTTGAGCATTCTGGCTCCGTTCAGTTTCTTTGGGTATCCAGACTCCGGTTATTACGTTGAGCGTTCAGGCTCCGGTCAGTTTCGTTGGGTATCCAAACTCCGGTAATTACGTTGAGCGTTCAGGCTCCGGTCAGTTTCGTTGGGTATCCAGAACCCGGTTATTACGTTTAGAGTTCAGGCTCCTGTCAGTTTCGTTGAGTATCCAGATTCCGGTTATTACGTTGAGCATTCAGGCTACGTTCAGTTTCGTTGGGTATCCAGACTCCGGTTATTACGCTGAGCGTTCAGGCTCTGGTCATTTTCGTTGAGTATCCAGACTGTAATTATTACGTTGAGCGTTCAGGCTCCGGTCAGTTTCGTTGAGTATCAAGACTCCGGTCATTATTTTGAGCGTTCAGGCTCCGGTCATTTTCGTTGAGTATCCAGACTCCGGTCATTAGGTTGAGCGTTCAGGATCCGATCATTTTCGTTGAGTATCATAACTCCGGTTATTACGTTGAGTGTTCAGGCTCCGGTCATTTTCGTTGAGTATCTAGACTCCGGTAATTACGTTGAACGTTCAGGCTCCGGTCATTTTCATTGAGTATCCAGACTCTGGTTATTACGTTGAGCGTTCAGGCTCCGGTCAGTTTTGTTGAGTATCCAGACTCCGTTTATTACGTTGAGCATTCTGGCTCCGTTCAGTTTCGTTGGGTATCCAGACTCCGGTTATTATGGTGAGCATTCAGGCTCCGGTCATTTTTGTTGAGTATCCAGACTCCGGTTATTACGTTGAGCGTTCAGGCTCCGATCATTTTCGTTGAGAATCTAGACTCCAATGATTACGTTGAGCGTTCAGGCTCCGGTCATTTTTGTTAAGTATCCAGACTCCGGTTATTACGTTGTGCATTCAAGTTCTGATCATTTTCGTTGAGTATCCAGACTCCGGTTATTACGTTGAGCGTTCAGGCTCCGGTCAGTTTTGTTGGGTATCCAGACTCCAGTTATTACGTTGAGCGTTCAGGCTCCAGTCAGTTTCGTTGGGTATCCAGACTCCGGTTATTACGTTGAGCGTGCAGGCTCCGGTCATTTTCGTTGGGTATCCAGAATCCGGTTATTACGTTGAGCGTTCAGGCTCCGGTCATTTTCGTTGAGTATCCAGACTCCGGTTATTACGTTGTGCGTTCAAGTTCTGATCATTTTTGTTGAGTATCCAGACTCCGGTTATTACGTTGAGCGTTCAGGCTCCGATCATTTTCGTTGAGAATCTAGAATCCAGTTATTACGTTGAGCGTTCAGGCTCCGGTCATTTTTGTTAAGTATCCAGACTCCGGTTATTACATTGTGCGTTAAAGTTCTGATCATTTTCGTTGAGTATCCAGACTCCGCTTATTACGTTAAGCGTTCAGGCTCCGGTCATTTTCCTTGGGTATCCAGACTCCGGTTATTACGTTGAGCGTTCAGGCTCCAGTCAGTTTCGTTGGGTATCCAAACTCCGGTTATTACGTTGAGCGTTCAGGCTCCGATCATTTTCGTTGAGTATCCAGACTCCGGTTATTACGTTGAGCGTTCAGGCTCCGGTCATTTTTGTTAAGTATCCAGACTCCGGTTATTACGTTGTGCGTTCAAATTCTGATCATTTTCATTGAGTATCCAGACTCCGGTTATTACGTTGTGCGTTCAGGCTACGTTCAGTTTCGTTGGGTATCCAGACTCTGGTTATTACGCTGAGCGTTCAGGCTCTGGTCATTTTCGTTGAGTATCCAGACTGTGATTATTACGTTGAGCGTTCAGGCTCCGGTCAGTTTCGTTGAGTATCGAGACTCCGATCATTATGTTGAGCGTTCCGGCTCCGGTCATTTTCGTTGAGTATCCAGACTCCTGTCATTATGTTGAGCGTTCAGGCTCCGGTCATTTTCGTTGAGTATCCAGACTCCGGTCATTAGGTTGAGCGTTCAGGATCCGGTCATTTTTGTTGAGTATCATAACTCCGTTTATTACGTTGGCCGTTCAGGCTCCTGTCATTTTTGTTAAGTATCCAGACTCCCGTTATTACGTTGTGCGTTCAAGTTCTGATCATTTTCGTTGAGTATCCAGACTTCGGTTATTACGTTGAGCGTTCAGGCTCCGGTCAGTTTCGTTGGGTATCAGACTCCGGTTATTACGTTGAGCATTCAAGCTCCAGTCAGTTCCATTGGGTATCCAGACTCCAGTTATTACGTTGAGCGTTCAGGCTCCGATCATTTTCGTTGAGTATCCAGACTCCGGTTATTACATTGAGCGTTCAGGCTCCGGTCATTTTTGTTAAGTATCCAGTATCCGGTTATTACCTTGTGCGTTCAAATTCTGATCTTTTTCGTTGAGTATCCAGACTCCGGTTATTACGTTGAGCGTTCAGGCTCCGGTCAGTTTCGTTGGGTATCCAGACTCTGGTTATTACGTTGAGCGTTCAGGCTCCAGTCAGTTTCGTTGGGTATCCAGAATCCGATTATTACGTTGAGCGTTCAGGCTCCGGTCATTTTCGTTGAGTATCCAGACTCTGGTTATTACGTTGAGGGTTCAGGCTCCGGTCAGTTTTGTTGAGTATCCAGACTCCGGTTATTACGTTGAGCATTCTGGCTCCGTTCAGTTTCTTTGGGTATCCAGACTCCGGTTATTACGTTGAGCGTTCAGGCTCCGGTCAGTTTCGTTGGGTATCCAAACTCCGGTAATTACGTTGAGCGTTCAGGCTCCGGTCAGTTTCGTTGGGTATCCAGAACCCGGTTATTACGTTGAGCATTCAGGCTACGTTCAGTTTCGTTGAGTATCCAGACTCCGGTTATTACGCTGAGCGTTCAGGCTCTGGTCATTTTCGTTGAGTATCCAGACTGTAATTATTACGTTGAGCGTTCAGGCTCCGGTCAGTTTCGTTGAGTATCAAGACTCCGGTCATTATTTTGAGCGTTCAGGCTCCGGTCATTTTCGTTGAGTATCCAGACTCCGGTCATTAGGTTGAGCGTTCAGGATCCGATCATTTTCGTTGAGTATCATAACTCCGGTTATTACGTTGAGTGTTCAGGCTCCGGTCATTTTCGTTGAGTATCTAGACTCCGGTAATTACGTTGAGCGTTCAGGCTCCGGTCATTTTCATTGAGTATCCAGACTCTGGTTATTACGTTGAGCGTTCAGGCTCCGGTCAGTTTTGTTGAGTATCCAGACTCCGTTTATTATGTTGAGCATTCTGGCTCCGTTCAGTTTCGTTGGGTATCCAGACTCCGGTTATTATGGTGAGCATTCAGGCTCCGGTCATTTTTGTTGAGTATCCAGACTCCGGTTATTACGTTGAGCGTTCAGGCTCCGATCATTTTCGTTGAGAATCTAGACTCCAATTATTACGTTGAGCGTTCAGGCTCCGGTCATTTTTGTTAAGTATCCAGACTCCGGTTATTACGTTGTGCATTCAAGTTCTGATCATTTTCGTTGAGTATCCAGACTCCGGTTATTACGTTGAGCGTTCAGGCTCCGGTCAGTTTTGTTGGGTATCCAGACTCCAGTTATTACGTTGAGCGTTCAGGCTCCAAGCAGTTTCGTTGGGTATCCAGACTCCGGTTATTACGTTGAGCGTGCAGGCTCCGGTCATTTTCGTTGGGTATCCAGAATCCGGTTATTACGTTGAGCGTTCAGGCTCCGGTCATTTTCGTTGAGTATCCAGACTCCGGTTATTACGTTGTGCGTTCAAGTTCTGATCATTTTTGTTGAGTATCCAGACTCCGGTTATTATGTTGAGCGTTCAGGCTCCTGTGATTTTCGTTGAGTATCCAGACTCCGGTTATTACGTTGAGCGTGCAGGCTCCGGTCATTTTCGTTGAGTATCCAGACTCTGGTCATTATGTTGAACGTTCAAGCTCCGGTCATTTTTGTCGGTCATTACGTTGAGCGTTCAAGCTCCAGTCAGTTTCATTGAGTATCCAGACTCCAGTTATTACATTGAGCGTTCAGGCTCCGATCAGTTTCGTTGGGTATCCAGACTCCGGTTATTACATTTAGCGTTCAGGCTCTGGTCCGTTTCATTGGGTATCCAGACACTGATTATTATGGTGAGCGTTCAAGCTCCGGTCATTTTTGTTGAGTATCCAGACTCCGGTTATTACGTTGAGCGTTCAGGCTCCGATCATTTTCGTTGAGAATCTAGAATCCAGTTATTACGTTGAGCGTTCAGGCTCCGGTCATTTTTGTTAAGTATCCAGACTCCGGTTATTACATTGTGCGTTAAAGTTCTGATCATTTTCGTTGAGTATCCAGACTCCGCTTATTACGTTAAGCGTTCAGGCTCCGGTCATTTTCCTTGGGTATCCAGACTCCGGTTATTACGTTGAGCGTTCAGGCTCCAGTCAGTTTCGTTGGGTATCCAAACTCCGGTTATTACGTTGAGCGTTCAGGCTCCGATCATTTTCATTGAGTATCCAGACTCCGGTTATTACGTTGAGCGTTCAGGCTCCGGTCATTTTTGTTAAGTATCCAGACTCCGGTTATTACGTTGTGCGTTCAAATTCTGATCATTTTCATTGAGTATCCAGACTCCGGTTATTACGTTGAGCGTTCAGGCTACGTTCAGTTTCGTTGGGTATCCAGACTCTGGTTATTACGCTGAGCGTTCAGGCTCTGGTCATTTTCGTTGAGTATCCAGACTGTGATTATTACGTTGAGCATTCAGGCTCCGGTCAGTTTCGTTGAGTATCGAGACTCCGGTCATTATGTTGAGCGTTCGGCTCCGGTCATTTTCGTTGAGTATCCAGACTCCGGTCATTATGTTGAGCGTTCAGGCTCCGGTCATTTTCGTTGAGTATCCAGACTCCGGTCATTAGGTTGAGCGTTCAGGATCCGGTCATTTTCGTTGAGTATCATAACTCTGGTTATTACGTTGAGTGTTTAGGCTCCGGTCATTTTCGTTGAGTATCTAGACTCTGGTTATTACGTTGAGCGTTCAGGCTCCTGTGATTTTCATTGAGTATCCAGACTCCAGTTATTACATTGAGCGTGCAGGCTCCGGTCATTTTCGTTGGGTATCCAGAATCCGGTTATTACGTTGAGCGTTCAGGCTCCGGTCATTTTCGTTGAGTATCCAGACTCTGGTTATTACGTTGAGCGTTCAGGCTCCGGTCAGTTTTGTTGAGTATCCAGACTCCGGTTATTGCGTTGAGCATTCTGGCTCCGTTCAGTTTCGTTGGGTATCCAGACTCCGGTTATTATGGTGAGCATTCAGGCTCCGGTCATTTTTGTTTAGTATCCAGAATCCGGTTATTACGTTGAGCGTTCAGGCTCCGATCATTTTCGTTGAGAATCTAGACTCCGGTTATTACGTTGAGCGTTCAGGCTCCGGTCATTTTTGTTAAGAATCCACTCTCCGGTTATTACGTTGTGCGTTCAAGTTCTGATCATTTTCGTTGAGTATCCAGACTCCGGTTATTACGTTGAACGTTCAGGCTCCGGTCAGTTTCGTTGGGTATCCAGACTCCGGTTATTACCTTGAGCGTTCAGGCTCCAGTCAATTTCGTTGGGTATCCAGACTCCGGTTATTACGTTGAGCATTCAGGCTCCTATCATTTTCGTTGAGTATCCAGACTCCGGTTATTACGATGAGCGTTCAGGCTCCAGTCATTTTTGTTAAGTATCCAGACTCCGGTTATTACGTTGAGCGTTCAGGCTCCGGTCAGTTTCGTTGGGTATCCAGACCCCGGTTATTATGTTTAGCGTTCATGCTCCGGTCAGTTTCATTGGGCATCCAGACTCCGGTTATTACATTGAGCGTTCAGGCTCCGTTCAGTTTCGTTGGGTATCCAGACTCCGGTTATTACGCTGAGCGTTCAGGCTCTGGTCATTTTCGTTGAGTATCCAGACTGTGATTATTACGTTGAGCGTTCAGGCTCCGGTCAGTTTCGTTGAGTATTAAGACTCCGGTCATTATGTTGAGCGTTCCGGCTCCGGTCATTTTCGTTTAGTATCCAGACTCCGGTCATTATGTTGAGCGTTCAGGCTCCAGTCATTTTCGTTGAGTATCCAGACTCCGGTCATTAGGTTGAGCGTTCAGGATCCGGTCATTTTCGTTGAGTATCATAACTCCGGTTATTACGTTGACCGTTCAGGCTCCTGTCATTTTTGTTAAGTATCCAGACTCCCGTTATTATGTTGTGCGTTCAAGTTCTGATCATTTTCGTTGAGTATCCAGACTCCGGTTATTACGTTGAGCGTTCAGGCTCTAGTCAGTTTCGTTGGGTATCCAGACTCCGGTTATTACGTTGAGCATTCAGGCTCCAGTCAGTTTCGTTGGGTATCCAGACTCCAGTTATTACGTTGAGCGTTCAGGCTCCGATCATTTTTGTTGAGTATCCAGACTCCGGTTATTACGTTGGGCGTTCAGGCTCCTATCATTTTTGTTAAGTATCCAGACTCCGGTTATTACCTTGTGCGTTCAAATTCTGACCTTTTTCGTTGAGTATTCAGACTCCGGTTATTACGTTGAGCGTTCAGGCTCCGGTCAATTTCGTTGGGTATCCAGACTCTGGTTATTACGTTGAGCGTTCAGGCTCCAGTCAGTTTCGCTGGGTATCCAGAATCCGGTTATTACGTTGAGCGTTCAGGCTCCGGTCATTTTCGTTGAGTATCCAGACTCTGGTTATTACGTTGAGGGTTCAGGCTCCGGTCAGTTTTGTTGAGTATCCAGACTCCGGTTATTACGTTCAGCATTCTGGCTCCGTTCAGTTTTGTGGGGTATCCAGACTCCGGTTATTACGTTGAGCGTTCAAGCTCCGGTCAGTTTCGTTGGGTATCCAGACTCCGGTTATTACGTTGAGCGTTCAGGCTCCGATCATTTTCGTTGAGAATCTAGACTCCAGTTATTACTTTGAGCGTTCAGGTTCCGGTCATTTTTGTTAAGTATCCACTCTCCGGTTATTACTTTGTGCGTTCAAGTTCTGATCATTTTCGTTGAGTATCCAGACTCCGGTTATTACGTTGAGCGTTTAGGCTCCGGTCAGTTTCGTTGGGTATCCAGACTCCGGTTATTACGTTGAGCGTTCAGGCTCCAGTCAGTTTCGATGGGTATCCAGACTCCGGTTATTACGTTGAGTATTCAGGCTCCTATCATTTTCGTTGAGTATCCAGACTCCGGTTATTACGTTGAGCGTTCAGGCTCCAGTCATTTTTGTTAAGTATCCAGACTCCGGTTATTACGTTGAGCGTTCAGGCTCCGGTCAGTTTCGTTGGGTATCCAGACCCCGGTTATTATGTTTAGCGTTCATGCTCCGGTCAGTTTCATTGGGTATCCAGACTCCTGTTATTACATTGAGCGTTCAGGCTCCGTTCAGTTTCGTTGGGTATCCAGACTCCGGTTATTACGCTGAGCGTTCAGGCTCTGGTCATTTTCGTTGAGTATCCAGACTGTGATTATTAAGTTGAGTGTTCAGGCTCCGGTCAGTTCCATTGAGTATTAAGACTCCGGTCATTATGTTGAGCGTTCCGGCTCCGGTCATTTTCGTTGAGTATCCAGACTCCGGTCATTATGTTGAGCGTTCAGGCTCCGGTCATTTTCGTTGAGTATCCAGACTCCGGTCATTAGGTTGAGCGTTCAGGATCCGGTCATTTTCGTTGAGTATCATAACTCCGGTTATTACGTTGACCGTTCAGGCTCCTGTCATTTTTGTTAAGTATCCAGACTCCCGTTATTACGTTGTGCGTTCAAGTTCTGATCATTTTCGTTGAGTATCCAGACTCCGGTTATTACGTTGAGCGTTCAGGCTCCGGTCAGTTTCGTTGGGTATCCAGACTCCGATTATTATGTTGAGCATTCAGGCTCCAGTCAGTTTCGTTGGGTATCCAGACTCCAGTTATTACGTTGAGCGTTCAGACTCCCATCATTTTTGTTGGGTATCCAGACTCCGGTTATTACGTTGAGCGTTCAGGCTCCGGTCATTTTTGTTAAGTATCCAGACTCCGGTTATTACCTTGTGCGTTCAAATTCTACTCTTTTTCGTTGAGTATCCAGACTCCGGTTATTATGTTGAGCGTTCAGGCTCCGGTCAGTTTTGTTGGGTATCCAGACTCAGGTTATTACGTTGAGCGTTCAGGCTCCAGTTAGTTTCGCTGGGTATCCAGAATCCGGTTATTACGTTGAGCGTTCAGGCTCCGGTCATTTTTGTTGAGTATCCAGACTCTGGTTATTACGTTGAGGGTTCAGGCTCCGGTCAGTTTTGTTGAGTATCCAGACTCCGGTTATTACGTTGAGCATTCTGGCTCCGTTCAGTTTCATTGGGTATCCAGACTCCGGTTATTACGTTGAGCGTTCAAGCTCCGGTCAGTTTCGTTGGGTATCCAGACTCCGGTTATTACGTTCAGCGTTCAGGCTCCAGTCAGTTTCGTTGGGTATCCAGACCCCGGTTATTACGTTTAGCGTTCAGGCTCCTGTCAGTTTCGTTGAGTATCTAGACTCCGGTTATTACGTTGAGCATTCAGGCTACGTTCAGTTTCGTTGGGTATCCAGACTCCGGTTATTACATTGAGCGTTCAGGCTCCAGTGAGTTTTGTTGGGTATCCAGAATCCGGTTATTACGTTGAGCGTTCAGGCTCCGGTCATTTTCGTTGAGTATCCAGACTCCGGTTATTACGTTGTGCGTTCAAGTTCTGATCATTTTCGTTGAGTATCCAGACTCCGGTTATTACGTTGAGCGTTCAGGCTCCTGTGATTTTCGTTGAGTATCCAGACTCCGGTTATTACGTTGAGCGTGCAGGCTCCGGCATTTTCGTTGAGTATCCAGACTCCGGTTATTACATTTAGCGTTCAGGCTCCGGTCCGTTTCATTGGGTATCCAGACTCTGATTATTATGGTGAGCGTTCAAGCTCCGGTCATATTTGTTGAGTATCCAGACTCCGGTTATTACGTTGAGCGTTCAGGCTCCGATCATTTTCGTTGAGAATCCAGACTCCGGTTATTACGTTGAGCATTCAGGCTCCGGTCATTTTTGTTAAGTATCCAGACTCCGGTTATTACATTGTGCGTTCAAGTTCTAATCATTTTCGTTGAGTATCCAGACTCCGGTTATTACGTTGAGCGTTCAGGCTCCGGTCAGTTTTGTTGGGTATCCAGACTCCGGTTATTACGTTGAGCGTTCAGGCTCCAGTCAGTTTCGTTGGGTATCCAAACTCTGGTTATTACGTTGAGCGTTCAAGCTCCGATCATTTTCGTTGAGTATCCAGACTCCGGTTATTACGTTGAGCGTTCAGGCTCCGATCAGTTTTGTTAAATATCCAGACTCCGGTTATTACGTTGTGCGTTCAAATTCTGATAATTTTCATTGAGTATCCAGACTCCGGTTATTACGTTGAGCGTTCAGGCTACGTTCAGTTTCGTTGGGTATCCAGACTCTGGTTATTACGCTGAGCGTTCAGGCTCTGGTCATTTTCGTTGAGTATCCAGACTGTGATTATTACGTTGAGCGTTCAGGCTCCGGTCAGTTTCGTTGAGTATCAAGACTCCGGTCATTATGTTGAGCGTTCCGGCTCCGGTCATTTTCGTTGAGTATCCAGACTCCGGTCATTATGTTGAGCGTTCAGGCTCCGGTCAGTTTCGTTGAGTATCCAGACTCCGGTCATTAGGTTGAGCGTTCAGGATCCGATCATTTTCGTTGAGTATCATAACTCCGGTTATTACATTGAGTGTTTAGGCTCCGGTCATTTTCGTTGAGTATCTAGACTCTGGTTATTACGTTGAGCGTTCAGGCTCCTGTGATTTTCGTTAAGTATCCAGACTCCGGTTATTACGTTGAGCGTGCAGGCTCCAGTCATTTTCGTTGGGTATCCAGAATCCGGTTATTTCGTTGAGCGTTCAGGCTCCGGTCATTTTCGTTGAGTATCCAGACTCTGGTTTTTACGTTGAGCATTCAGGCTCCGGTCAGGTTTATTGAGTATCCAGACTCCGGTTATTACGTTGAGCATTCTGGCTACGTTCAGTTTCGTTGGGTATCCAGACTCCGGTTATTATGGTGAGCATTCAGGCTCCGGTCATTTTTGTTGAGTATCCAGAATTGGGTTATTACGTTGAGCGTTCAGGCTCCGATCATTTTCGTTGAGAATCTAGACTCCGGTTATTACGTTGAGCGTTCAGGCTCCGGTCATTTTTGTTAAGTATCCACTCTCCGGTTATTACGTTGTGCGTTCAAGTTCTGATCATTTTCGTTGAGTATCCAGACTCCGGTTATTACGTTGAGCGTTCAGGCTCCGGTCAGTTTCGTTGGGTATTAAGACTCCGGTCATTATGTTGAGCGTTCTGGCTCCAGTCATTTTCGTTGGGTATCCAGACTCCGGTCATTATGTTGAGCGTTTAGGCTCCGGTCAGTTTCGTTGGGTATCCAGACTCCGGTTATTACGTTGAGCATTCAGGCTCCAGTCAGTTTCGTTGGGTATCCAGGCTCCAGTTATTACGTTGAGCGTTCAGGCTCCGATCATTTTTGTTGAGTATCCAGACTCCGGTTATTACCTTTTGCGTTCAAATTCTGATCTTTTTCGTTGAGTATCCAGACTCCGGTTATTACGTTGAGCGTTCAGGCTCCGGTCAGTTTTGTTGGGTATCCAGACTCTGGTTATTACGTTGAGCGTTCAGACTCCAGTCAGTTTCGCTGGGTATCCAGAATCCGGTTATTACGTTGAGCGTTCAGGCTCCGGTCATTTTCGTTGAGTATCCAGACTCTGGTTATTACGTTGAGGGTTCAGGCTCCGGTCAGTTTTATTGAGTATCCAGACTCTGGTTATTACGTTGAGCATTCTGGCTCCGTTCAGTTTCGTTGGGTATCCAGACTCCGGTTATTACGTTGAGCGTTCAAGCTCCGGTCAGTTTCGTTGGGTATCCAGACTCCGGTTATTACGTTGAGCATTCAGGCTCCGATCAGTTTCGTTGGGTATCCAGACCCCGGTTATTACGTTTAGCGTTCAGGCTCCTGTCAGTTTCGTTGAGTATCCAGACTCCGGTTATTACGTTGAGCATTCAGGCTATGTTCAGTTTCGTTGGGTATCCAGACTCCGATTATTACGTTGAGCGTTCAGGCTCCAGTGAGTTTCGTTGGGTTTCCAAACTCTGGTTATTACGTTGAGCGTTCAGGCTCCGGTCAGTTTCATTGGGTATCCAGACTCCGGTTATTACATTGAGCATTCGGGCTCCAGTCAGTTTCGTTGAGTATCTAGACTCCAGTTATTACGTTGAGCGTTCAGGCTCCGATCATTTTCGTTGAGTATCCAGACTCCGGTTATTACGTTGAGTGTTCAGGCTCCGGTCATTTTTGTTAAGTATCCAGACTCCGTTTATTACCTTGTGCGTTTAAATTCTGATCTTTTTCGTTGAGTATCCATACTCCGGTTATTACGTTGAGCGTTCAGGCTCCGGTCAGTTTCGTTGGGTATCCAGACCCCGGTTATTACGTTTAGCGTTCAGGCTCCTGTCAGTTTCATTGAGTATCCAGACTCCGGTTATTACGTTGAGCATTCAAGCTACGTTCAGTTTTGTTGGGTATCCAGACTCCGGTTATTACGTTGAGCGTTCAGGCTCCAGTCATTTTTGTTAAGTATCCAGACTCCGGTTATTACGTTGTGCGTTCAATTCTTATCATTTTCGTTGAGTATCCAGACTCCGGTTATTACGTTGAGCGTTCAGGCTCCAGTCAGTTTCGTTGGGTATCCAGACTCTGGTTATTACGTTGAGCGTTCAGGCTCCGGTCAGTTTCATTGGGTATCCAAACTCCGGTTATTACATTGAGCATTCAGGCTCCGTTCAGTTTCGTTGGGTATCCAGACTCCGGTTATTACGTTGAGCGTTCAGGCTCCAGGCATTTTTGTTAAGTATCCAGACTCCGGTTATTACATTGTGTGTTCAAGTTCTGATCATTTTCGTTGAGTATCCAGACTCCGGTTATTACGTTGAGCGTTCAGGCTCCGGTCAGTTTCGTTGGGTATCCAGACCCCGGTTATTACGTTTAGCGTTCAGGCTCCTGTCAGTTTTGTTGAGTATCCAGAATCCGGTTATTACGTTGAACATTCAAGCTATGTTCAGTTTTGTTGGTTATCCAGACTCCGTTATTACGTTGAGTGTTCAGGCTCCAGTCAGTTTCGTTGGGTATCCAGACTCCGGTTATTACGTTGAGCGTTCAGGCTCCGGTCAGTTTCGTTGGGTATCCAGACCCCGGTTATTACGTTTAGCGTTCAGGCTCCTGTCAGTTTCGTTGAGTATCCAGACTCCAGTTATTACGTTGATATTCAGGCTACGTTCAGTTTCGTTGGGTATCCAGACTCCGGTTATTACGTTGAGCGTTCAGGCTCCAGTGAGTTTCATTGGGTTTCTAAACTCCGGTTATTACGTTGAGCGTTCAGGCTCCGGTCAGTTTCATTGGGTATCCAGACTCCGGTTATTACATTGAGCATTCGGGCTCCAGTCAGTTTCGTTGAGTATCTAGACTCCAATTATTACGTTGAGCGTTCAGGCTCCGATCATTTTCGTTGAGAATCCAGACTCCGGTTATTACGTTGAGCGTTCAGGCTCCGGTCATTTTTGTTAAGTATCCAGACTCCGGTTATTACGTTGTGCGTTCAAGTTCTGATGATTTTCGTTGAGTATCCAGACTCCGGTTATTACGTTGATCGTTCAGGCTCCGGTCAGTTTCGTTGGGTATCCAGACTCCGGTTATTACGTTGAGCGTTCACGCTCCAGTCAGTTTCGTTGGGTATCCAAATTCCGGTTATTACGTTGAGAATTCAGGCTCCGATCATTTTCGTTGAGTATCCATACTCCGGTTATTACGTTGAGCGTTCAGGCTCCGGTCATTTTTGTTAAGTATCCAGACTCCGGTTATTACGTTGTGCGTTCAATTCTTATCATTTTCGTTGAGTATCCAGACTCTGGTTATTACGTTGAGCATTCAGGCTCCAGTCAGTTTCGTTGGGTATCCAGACTCTGGTTATTACGTTGAGCGTTCAGGCTCCGGTCAGTTTCATAGGGTATCCAGACTTCGGTTATTGCCTTGTGCGTTTAAATTCTGATCTTTTTTGTTGAGTATCCATACTCCGGTTATTACGTTGAGCGTTCAGGCTCCGGTCAGTTTCGTTGGGTATCCAGACCCCGGTTATTACGTTTAGCGTCCAGGCTCCTGTCAGTTTTGTTGAGTATCCAGACTCCGGTTATTACGTTGAGCATTCAAGCTACGTTCAGTTTTGTTGGGTATCCAGACTCCGGTTATTATGTTGAGTGTTCAGGCTCCAGTCAGTTTCGTTGGGTATCCAAACTCCGGTTATTACGTTGAGCGTTCAGGCTCCGATCATTTTCGTTGAGAATCCAGACTCCGGTTATTACGTTGAGCGTTCAGGCTCCGGTCATTTTTGTTAAGTATCCAGACTCCGGTTATTACGTTGTGCGTTCAAGTTCTGATCATTTTCGTTGAGTATCCAGACTCCGGTTATTACGTTGATCGTTCAGGCTCCGGTCAGTTTCGTTGGGTATCCAGACTCCGGTTATTACGTTGAGCGTTCAGGCTCCAGTCAGTTTCGTTGGGTATCCAAATTCTGGTTATTACGTTGAGAATTCAGACTCCGATCATTTTCGTTGAGTATCCAGACTCTGGTTATTACATTGAGCGTTCAGGCTCCGGTCATTTTTGTTAAGTATCTAGACTCCGGTTATTACGTTGTGCGTTCAATTCTTATCATTTTCGTTGAGTATCAAGACTCCGGTTATTACGTTGAGCGTTCAGGCTCCAGTCAGTTTCGTTGGGTATCCAGACTCTGGTTATTACATTGAGCGTTCAGGCTCCGTTCAGTTTCGTTGGGTATCCAGACAGCGGTTATTACGCTGAGCGTTCAGGCTCTGGTCATTTTCATTGAGTATCCAGACTCTGATTATTACGTTGAGCGTAACTCCGGTTATTACGTTGAGTGTTCAGACTCCGGTCATTTTTGTTGAGTATCTAGACTCTGGTTATTACGTTGAGCGTTCAGGCTCCTGTGATTTTCGTTGAGTATCCAGACTCCGGTTATTACGTTGAGCATGCAGGCTCCGGTCATTTTCGTTGGGTATCCAGAATCCGGTTATTACGTTGAGCGTTCAGGCTCCGGTCATTTTTGTTGAGTATCCAGACTCTGGTTATTACGTTGAGCGTTCAGGCTCCGGTCAGTTTTGTTGAGTATCCAGACTCCGGTTATTATGTTGAGCATTCTGGCTCCGTTCAGTTTCGTTGGGTATCCAGACTCCGGTTATTATGGTGAGCATTCAGGCTCCGGTCATTTTTGTTGAGTATCCAGACTCCGGTTATTACGTTGAGCGTTCAGGCTCCGATCATTTTCGTTGAGAATCTAGACTCCGGTTATTACCTTGAGCGTTCAGGCTCCGGTCATTTTTGTTAAGTATCCATACTCCGGTTATTACGTTGTGCGTTCAAGTTCTGATCATTTTCGTTGAGTATCCAGACTCCAGTTATTACGTTGAGCGTTCAGGCTCCGGTCAATTTCGTTGGGTATCCAGTCTCCGGTTATTACGTTGAGCGTCCAGGCTCCAGTCAGTTTCATTGGGTATCCAGACTCCGGTTATTACGTTGAGCATTCAGGCTCCGATCATTTTCGTTGAGTATCCAGACTCCGGTTATTACGTTGAGCGTTCAGGATCCGGTCATTTTTGTTAAGTATCCAGACTCCGGTTATTACGTTGTGCGTTCAAGTTCTGATCATTTTCGTTGAGTATCCAGACTCCGGTTATTACGTTGAGCGTTCAGGCTCCGGTCAGTTTCGTTGGGTATCCAGACCCCGGTTATTACGTTTAGCGTTCAGGCTCCTGTCAGTTTCGTTGAGTATCTAGACTCCGGTTATTACGTTGAGCATTCAAGCTATGTTCAGTTTCGTTGGTTATCCAGACTCCGGTTATTACGTTGAGTGTTCAAGCACCAGTCAGTTTCGTTGGGTATCCAAACTCCGGTTATTACGTTGAGCGTTCATGCTCCGGTCAGTTTCATTGGGTATCCAGACTCCTGTTATTACATTGAGCGTTCAGGCTCCGTTCAGTTTCGTTGGGTATCCAGACTCCGGTTATTACGCTGAGCGTTCAGGCTCCGGTCATTTTCGTTGAGTATCCAGACACCGGTCATTAGGCTGAGCGTTCAGGATCCTGTCATTTTCGTTGAGTATCATAACTCCGGTTATTACGTTGAGTGTTCAGGCTCCGGTCATTTTCGTTGAGTATCTAGACTCCGGTTATTACGTTGAGCGTTCAGGCTCCTGTCATTTTCGTTGAGTATCCAGACTCCGGTTATTAAGTTGAGCGTGCAAGCTCCGGTCATTTTCGTTGAGTATCCAGACTCTAGTCATTATGTTGAGCGTTCCGGCTCCGGTCATTTTTGTTGAGTATCCAGACTCCGGTCATTATGTTGAGCGTTTAGGCTACGGTCATTTTCGTTGAGTATCCAGACTCCGGTCATTAGGTTGAGCGTTCAGGATCCGGTCATTTTCGTTGAGTATCATAACTCCGGTTATTACGTTGACCGTTCAGGCTCCTGTCATTTTTGTTAAGTATCCAGACTCCCGTTATTACGTTGTGCGTTCAAGTTCTGATCATTTTCGTTGAGTATCCAGACTCCGGTTATTATGTTGAGCGTTCAGGCTCCAGTCAGTTTCGTTGGGTATCCAGACTCCGGTTATACGTTGAGCATTCAGGCTCCAGTCAGTTTCGTTGGGTATCCAGACTCCAGTTATTACGTTGAGCGTTCAGGCTTCGATCATTTTTGTTGAGTATCCAAACTCCGGTTATTACGTTGAGCGTTCAGGCTCCGGTCACATTTGTTAAGTATCCAGACTCCGGTTATTACGTTGTGCGTTCAATTCTTATCATTTTCGTTGAGTATCCAGACTCCGGTTATTACATTTAGCGTTCAGGCTCCAGTCAGTTTCGTTGGGTATCCAGACTCTAGTTATTACGTTGAGCGTTCAGGCTCCGGTCAGTTTCATTGGGTATCCAGACTCCGGTTATTACATTGAGCGTTCAGGCCCGTTCAGTTTCGTTGGGTATCCAGACTGCGGTTATTAAGCTGAGCGTTCAGGCTCTGGTCATTTTCATTGAGTATCCAGACTCTGATTATTACTTTGAGCGTAACTCCGATTATTACGTTGAGTGTTCAGACTCCGGTCATTTTTGTTGAGTATCTAGACTCCAGTTATTACGTTGAGCGTTCAGGCTCCTGTGATTTTCGTTGAGTATCCAGACTCCGGTTATTACGTTGAGCGTGCAGGCTCCGGTCATTTTCGTTGGGTATCCAGACTCCGGTTATTACATTGAGCATTCGGGCTCCAGTTAGTTTCGTTGAGTATCCAGACTTCAGTTATTACGTTGAGCGTTCAGGCTCCGATCATTTTCGTTGAGTATCCAGACTCCGGTTATTACGTTGAGCGTTCAGGCTCCGGTCATTTTTGTTAAGTATCCAGACTCCGGTTATTACCTTGTGCGTTCAAATTCTGATCTTTTTCGTTGAGTATCCATACTCCGGTTATTACGTTGAGCGTTCAGGCTCCGGTCACTTTCGTTGGGTATCCAGACCCCGGTTATTAGGTTTAGCGTTCAGGCTCCTGTCAGTTTCGTTGAGTATCCAGACTCCGGTTATTACGTTGAGCATTCAAGCTATGTTCAGTTTCATTGGTTATCCAGACTCCGGTTATTACGTTGAGTGTTCAGGCTCCAGTCAGTTTCGTTGGGTATCTAAACTCCGGTTATTACGTTGAGCGTTCATGCTCCGGTCATTTTCGTTGAGTATCCAGACTCTGGTTATTACGTTGAGCGTTCAGGCTCCGTTCAGTTTCGTTGGGTATCCAGACTCCGGTTATTACGTTGAGCATTCTGGCTCCGTTCAGTTTCGTTGGGTATCCAGACTCCGGTTATTATGGTGAGCATTCAGGCTCCGGTCATTTTTGTTGAGTATCCAGACTCCGGTTATTACCTTGAGCGTTCAGGCTCCGGTCATTTTTGTTAAGTATCCATACTCCGGTTATTACGTTGTGCGTTCAAGTTCTGATCATTTTCGTTGAGTATCCAGACTCCAGTTATTACGTTGAGCGTTCAGGCTCCGGTCAATTTCGTTGGGTATCCAGTCTCCGGTTATTACGTTGAGCGTCCAGGCTCCAGTCAGTTTCATTGGGTATCCAGACTCCGGTTATTACGTTGAGCATTCAGGCTCCGATCATTTTCGTTGAGTATCCAGACTCCGGTTATTACGTTGAGCGTTCAGGATCCGGTCATTTTTGTTAAGTATCCAGACTCCGGTTATTACGTTGTGCGTTCAAGTTCTGATCATTTTCGTTGAGTATCCAGACTCCGGTTATTACGTTGAGCGTTCAGGCTCCGGTCAGTTTCGTTGGGTATCCAGACCCCGGTTATTACGTTTAGCGTTCAGGCTCCTGTCAGTTTCGTTGAGTATCTAGACTCCGGTTATTACGTTGAGCATTCAAGCTATGTTCAGTTTCGTTGGTTATCCAGACTCCGGTTATTACGTTGAGTGTTCAAGCACCAGTCAGTTTCGTTGGGTATCCAAACTCCGGTTATTACGTTGAGCGTTCATGCTCCGGTCAGTTTCATTGGGTATCCAGACTCCTGTTATTACATTGAGCGTTCAGGCTCCGTTCAGTTTCGTTGGGTATCCAGACTCCGGTTATTACGCTGAGCGTTCAGGCTCCGGTCATTTTCGTTGAGTATCCAGACACCGGTCATTAGGCTGAGCGTTCAGGATCCTGTCATTTTCGTTGAGTATCATAACTCCGGTTATTACGTTGAGTGTTCAGGCTCCGGTCATTTTCGTTGAGTATCTAGACTCCGGTTATTACGTTGAGCGTTCAGGCTCCTGTCATTTTCGTTGAGTATCCAGACTCCGGTTATTAAGTTGAGCGTGCAAGCTCCGGTCATTTTCGTTGAGTATCCAGACTCTAGTCATTATGTTGAGCGTTCCGGCTCCGGTCATTTTTGTTGAGTATCCAGACTCCGGTCATTATGTTGAGCGTTTAGGCTACGGTCATTTTCGTTGAGTATCCAGACTCCGGTCATTAGGTTGAGCGTTCAGGATCCGGTCATTTTCGTTGAGTATCATAACTCCGGTTATTACGTTGACCGTTCAGGCTCCTGTCATTTTTGTTAAGTATCCAGACTCCCGTTATTACGTTGTGCGTTCAAGTTCTGATCATTTTCGTTGAGTATCCAGACTCCGGTTATTATGTTGAGCGTTCAGGCTCCAGTCAGTTTCGTTGGGTATCCAGACTCCGGTTATACGTTGAGCATTCAGGCTCCAGTCAGTTTCGTTGGGTATCCAGACTCCAGTTATTACGTTGAGCGTTCAGGCTTCGATCATTTTTGTTGAGTATCCAAACTCCGGTTATTACGTTGAGCGTTCAGGCTCCGGTCACATTTGTTAAGTATCCAGACTCCGGTTATTACGTTGTGCGTTCAATTCTTATCATTTTCGTTGAGTATCCAGACTCCGGTTATTACGTTTAGCGTTCAGGCTCCAGTCAGTTTCGTTGGGTATCCAGACTCTAGTTATTACGTTGAGCGTTCAGGCTCCGGTCAGTTTCATTGGGTATCCAGACTCCGGTTATTACATTGAGCGTTCAGGCCCGTTCAGTTTCGTTGGGTATCCAGACTGCGGTTATTAAGCTGAGCGTTCAGGCTCTGGTCATTTTCATTGAGTATCCAGACTCTGATTATTACTTTGAGCGTAACTCCGATTATTACGTTGAGTGTTCAGACTCCGGTCATTTTTGTTGAGTATCTAGACTCCAGTTATTACGTTGAGCGTTCAGGCTCCTGTGATTTTCGTTGAGTATCCAGACTCCGGTTATTACGTTGAGCGTGCAGGCTCCGGTCATTTTCGTTGGGTATCCAGACTCCGGTTATTACATTGAGCATTCGGGCTCCAGTTAGTTTCGTTGAGTATCCAGACTTCAGTTATTACGTTGAGCGTTCAGGCTCCGATCATTTTCGTTGAGTATCCAGACTCCGGTTATTACGTTGAGCGTTCAGGCTCCGGTCATTTTTGTTAAGTATCCAGACTCCGGTTATTACCTTGTGCGTTCAAATTCTGATCTTTTTCGTTGAGTATCCATACTCCGGTTATTACGTTGAGCGTTCAGGCTCCGGTCACTTTCGTTGGGTATCCAGACCCCGGTTATTAGGTTTAGCGTTCAGGCTCCTGTCAGTTTCGTTGAGTATCCAGACTCCGGTTATTACGTTGAGCATTCAAGCTATGTTCAGTTTCATTGGTTATCCAGACTCCGGTTATTACGTTGAGTGTTCAGGCTCCAGTCAGTTTCGTTGGGTATCTAAACTCCGGTTATTACGTTGAGCGTTCATGCTCCGGTCATTTTCGTTGAGTATCCAGACTCTGGTTATTACGTTGAGCGTTCAGGCTCCGTTCAGTTTCGTTGGGTATCCAGACTCCGGTTATTACGTTGAGCATTCTGGCTCCGTTCAGTTTCGTTGGGTATCCAGACTCCGGTTATTATGGTGAGCATTCAGGCTCCGGTCATTTTTGTTGAGTATCCAGACTCCGGTTATTAAGTTGAGCGTTCAGGCTCCGATCATTCTTGTTAAGTATCCAGACTCCGGTTATTACGTTGTGCGTTCAAGTTCTGATCATTTTTGTTGAGTATCCAGACTCCGGTTATTACGTTGAGCGTTCAGGCTCCTGTCAGTTTCGTTGAGTATCTAGACTCCAGTTATTACGTTGATATACAGGCTACGTTCAGTTTCGTTGGGTATCCAGACTCCGGTTATTACGTTGAGCGTTCAGGCTCCAGTGAGTTTCGTTGGGTTTCTAAACCCCGGTTATTACGTTGAGCGTTCAGGCTCCGGTCAGTTTCATTGGGTATCCAGACTCCGGTTATTACATTGAGCATTCGGGCTCCAGTCAATATCGTTGAGTATCTAGACTCCAGTTATTACGTTGAGCGTTCAGGCTTCGATCATTTTCGTTGAGTATCCAGACTCCGGTTATTACGTTGAGCGTTCAGGCTCCGGTCATTTTTGTTAAGTATCCAGACTCCGGTTATTACCTTGTGCGTTTAAATTCTGATCTTTTTTGTTGAGTATCCATACTCCGGTTATTACGTTGAGCGTTCAGGCTCCGGTCAGTTTCGTTGGGTATCCAGACCCTGGTTATTACGTTTAGCGTTCAGGCTCCTGTCAGTTTCGTTGAGTATCCAGACTTCGGTTATTACGTTGAGCATTCAAGCTACGTTCAGTTTTGTTGGGTATCCAGACTCCGGTTATTACGTTGAGTGTTCAGGCTCCAGTCAGTTTCGTTGGGTATCCAAACTCCGGTTATTACGTTGAGCGTTCAGGCTCATATCATTTTCGTTGAGAATCCAGACTCCGGTTATTACGTTGAGCGTTCAGGCTCCGGTCATTTTTGTTAAGTATCCAGACTCCGGTTATTACGTTGTGCGTTCAAGTTCTGATCATTTTCGTTGAGTATCCAGACTCCGGTTATTACGTTGATCGTTCAGGCTCTGGTCAGTTTTGTTGGGTATCCAGACTCCGGTTATTACGTTGAGCGTTCAGGCTCCAGTCAGTTTCGTTAGGTATCCAAATTCCGGTTATTACGTTGAGAATTCAGGCTCCGATCATTTTCGTTGAGTATCCAGACTCCGGTTATTACGTTGAGCGTTCAGGCTCCGGTCATATTTGTTAAGTATCCAGACTCCGATTATTACGTTGTGCGTTCAATTCTTATCATTTTCGTTGAGTATCCAGACTCAGGTTATTACGTTGAGCGTTCAGGCTCCAGTCAGTTTCGTTGGGTATCCAGACTCTGGTTATTACGTTGAGCGTTCAGGCTCCGTCAGTTTCATTGGGTATCCAGACTCCGGTTATTACATTGAGCGTTCAGGCTCCGTTCAGTTTCGTTGGGTATCCAGACTGCGGTTATTACGCTGAGCGTTCAGGCTCTGGTCATTTTCATTGAGTATCCAGACTCTGATTATTACGTTGAGCGTAACTCCGATTATTACGTTGAGTGTTCAGACTCCGGTCATTTTTGTTGAGTATCTAGACTCCAGTTATTACGTTGAGCGTTCAGGCTCCTGTGATTTTCGTTGAGTATCCAGACTCCGGTTATTACGTTGATCGTTCAGGCTCTGGTCAGTTTTGTTGGGTATCCAGACTCCGGTTATTACGTTGAGCGTTCAGGCTCCAGTCAGTTTCGTTAGGTATCCAAATTCCGGTTATTACGTTGAGAATTCAGGCTCCGATCATTTTCGTTGAGTATCCAGACTCCGGTTATTACGTTGAGCGTTCAGGCTTTGGTCATATTTATTAAGTATCCAGACTCCGGTTATTACGTTGTGCGTTCAATTCTTATCATTTTCGTTGAGTATCCAGACTCCGGTTATTACGTTGAGCGTTCAGGCTCCAGTCAGTTTCGTTGGGTATCCAGACTCTGGTTATTACGTTGACCGTTCAGGCTCCGGTCAGTTTCATTGGGTATCCAGACTCCGGTTATTACATTGAGCGTTCAGGCTCCGTTCAGTTTCGTTGGGTATCCTGACTGCGGTTATTACGTTGAGCGTTCAGGCTCTGGTCATTTTCATTGAGTATCCAGACTCTGATTATTACGTTGAGCGTAACTCCGATTATTACGTTGAGTGTTCAGACTCCGGTCATTTTTGTTGAGTATCTAGACTCCAGTTATTACGTTGAGCGTTCAGGCTCCTGTGATTTTCGTTGAGTATCCAGACTCCGGTTATTACGTTGAGCGTGCAGGCTCCGGTCATTTTCGTTGGGTATCCAGAATCCGGTTATTACGTTGAGCGTTCAGGCCCCGGTCATTTTCGTCGAGTATCCAGACTCTGGTTATTACGTTGAGCGTTCAGGCTCCGGTCAGTTTTGTTGAGTATCCAGACTCCGGTTATTACGTTGAGCATTCTGGCTCCGTTCAGTTTCGTTGGGTATCCAGACTCTGGTTATTATGGTGAGCATTCAGGCTTCGGTAATTTTTGTTGAGTATCCAGACTCTGGTTATTACGTTGAGCGTTCAGGCTCCGATCATTTTCGTTGAGAATCTAGACTCCGGTTATTACCTTGAGCGTTCAGGCTCCGGTCATTTTTGTTAAGTATCCAGACTCCGGTTATTACGTTGTGCGTTCAAGTTATGATCATTTTCGTTGAGTATCCAGACTCTGGTTATTACGTTGAGCGTTCAGGCTCCGGTCAATTTCGTTGGGTATCTAGACTCCGGTTATTACGTTGAGCGTTCAGGCTCCAGTCAGTTTTGTTGGGTATCCAGACTCCGGTTATTACGTTGAGCATTCAGGCTTCGATCATTTTCGTTGAGTATCCAAACTCCGGTTATTACGTTGAGCGTTCAGGCTCCGGTCATTTTTGTTAAGTATCCAGACTCCGGTTATTACGTTGTGCGTTCAAGTTCTGATCATTTTCGTTGAGTATCCAGACTCCGGTTATTACGTTGAGCGTTCAGGCTCCGGTATGTTTCGTTGGGTATCCAGACCCCGGTTTTTACGTTTAGCGTTCAGGCTCCTGTCAGTTTCGTTGAGTATCCAGACTCCGGTTATTACGTTTAGCATTCAAGCTATGTTCAGTTTCGTTGGTTATCCAGACTCCGGTTATTACGTTGAGTGTTCAGGCACCAGTCAGTTTCTTTGGGTATCCAAACTCCGGTTATTACGTTGAGCGTTCATGCTCCGGTCAGTTTCATTGGGTATCCAGACTCCTGTTATTACATTGAGCGTTCAGGCTCCGTTCAGTTTCGTTGGGTATCCAGACTCCGGTTATTACGCTGAGCGTTCAGGCTCTGGTCATTTTTGTTGAGTATCCAGACTGTGATTATTACGTTGAGCGTTCAGGCTCCGGTTAGTTTCGTTGAGTATTAAGACTCCGGTCATTATGTTGAGCGTTCCGGCTCCGGTCATTTTCGTTGAGTATCCAGACTCCGGTCATTATGTTGAGCGTTCAGGCTCCGGTCATTTTCGTTGAGTATCCAGACACCGGTCATTAGGTTGAGCGTTCAGGATCCGGTCATTTTCGTTGAATATCATAACTCCGGTTATTACGTTGAATGTTCAGGCTCCGGTCATTTTTGTTGAGTATCCAGACTCCGGTCATTAGGTTGAGCGTTCAGGATCCGGTCATTTTCGTTGAGTATCATAACTCCGGTTATTATGTTTACCGTTCAGGCTCCTGTCATTTTTGTTAAGTATCCAGACTCCCGTTATTACGTTGTGTGTTCAAGTTCTGATCATTTTCGTTGAGTATCCAGACTCCGGTTATTACGTTGAGCGTTCAGGCTCGGGTCAGTTTCGTTGGGTATCCAGACTCCGGTTATACGTTGAGCATTCAGGCTCATGTCAGTTTCGTTTGGTATCCAGACTCCAGTTATTACGTTGAGCGTTCAGGCTCCGATCATTTTTGTTGAGTATCCAAACTCCGGTTATTACGTTGAGCGTTCAGGCTCCGGTCATTTTTGTTAAGTATCCAGACTCCGGTTATTACCTTGTGCGTTCAAATTCTGATCTTTTTCGTTGTGTATCCAGACTCCGGTTATTACGTTGAGCGTTCAGGCTCCGGTCAGTTTTGTTGGGTATATAGACTCTGGTTATTACGTTGAGCGTTCAGGCTCCAGTCAGTTTCGTTGGGTATCCAGAATCCGGTTATTACGTTGAGCGTTCAGGCTCCGGTCATTTTCGTTGAGTATCCAGACTCTGGTTATTACGTTGAGGGTTCAGGCTCCTGTCAGTTTTGTTGAGTATCCAAACTCCGGTTATTACGTTGAGCATTCTGGCTCCGTTCAGTTTCGTTGGGTATCCAGACTCCGGTTATTACGTTGAGCCTTCAGGCTCCGGTCAGTTTCGTTGGGCATCCAGACTCCGGTTATTACGTTGAGCGTTCAGGCTCCGGTCAGTTTCGTTGGATATCCAGACCCCGGTTATTACGTTTAGCGTTCAGGCTCCTGTCAGTTTCGTTGAGTATCCAGACTCCGGTTATTACGTTGAGCATTCATGCTACGTTCAGTTTCGTTGGGTATCCAGACTCCGGTTATTACGTTGAGCGTTCAGGCTCCAGTGAGTTTCGTTGGGTTTCCAAACTCCGGTTATTACGTTGAGCGTTTAGGCTCCGGTCAGTTTCATTGGGTATCCAGACTCCGGTTATTACATTGAGCATTCGGGCTCCAGCCAGTTTCGTTGAGTATCCAGACTTCAGTTATTACGTTGAGCGTTGAGGCTCCGATCATTTTCGTTGAGTATCCAGACTCAGGTTATTACGTTGAGCGTTCAGACTCCGGTCATTTTTGTTAAGTATCCAGACTCCGGTTATTACCTTGTGCGTTCAAATTCTGATCTTTTTCGTTGAGTATCCATACTCCCGTCATTACGATGAGCATTCAGGCTCCGGTCACTTTCGTTGGGTATCCAGACCCCGGTTATTAGGTTTAGCGTTCAGGCTCCTGTCAGTTTCGTTGAGTATCCAGACTCCGGGTATTACGTTGAGCATTCAAGCTATGTTCAGTTTCATTGGTTATCCAGACTCCGGTTATTACGTTGAGTGTTCAGGCTCCAGTCAGTTTCGTTGGGTATCTAAACTCCGTTATTACGTTGAGCGTTCATGCTCCGGTCATTTTTGTTGAGTATCCAAACTCCTGTTATTACATTGAGCGTTCAGGCTCCGTTCAGTTTCGTTAGGTAACCAGACTCCGGTTATTACGTTGAGCGTTCAGGCTCCAGTCAGTTTCGTTGGGTATCCAGACTCCGGTTATTACGTTGAGCATTCTGGCTCCGTTCAGTTTCGTTGGGTTTCCAGACTCCGGTTATTATGGTGAGCATTCAGGCTCCGGTCATTTTTGTTGAGTATCCAGACTCCGGTTATTACGTTGAGCGTTCAGGCTCCGATCATTTTCGTTGAGAATCTAGACTCCGGTTATTACGTTGAGCGTTCAGGCTCCGGTCATTTTTGTTAAGTATCCAGACTCCGGTTATTACGTTGTGCGTTCAAGTTCTGATCATTTTCGTTGAGTATCCAGACTTCAGTTATTACGTTGAGCGTTCAGGCTCCGGTCAGTTTCGTTGGGTATCCAGACTCCGGTTATTACGTTGAGCGTTCAGGCTCCAGTCAGTTTCGTTGGGTATCCAGACTCCGGTTATTACGTTGAGCATTCAGGCTCCGATCATTTTCGTTGAGTATCCAGACTCCGGTTATTCCATTGAGCGTTCAGGCTCCGGTCATTTTTGTTAAGTATCGAGACTTCGGTTATTACGTTGTGCGTTCAAGTTCTGATCATTTTCGTTGAGTATCCAGACTCCGGTTATTACGTTGAGCGTTCAGGCTCCGATCAATTTCGTTGGGTATCCAGACCCCGGTTATTGCGTTTAGCGTTCAGGCTCCTGTCAGTTTCGTTGAGTATCCAGACTCCGGTTATTACGTTGAGCATTCAAGCTATGTTCAGTTTCGTTGGTTATCCAGACTCCGGTTATTACGTTGAGTGTTCAGGCTACAGTCAGTTTCGTTGGGTATCCAAACTCCGGTTATTACGTTGAGCATTCATGCTCCGGTCAGTTTCATTGGGTATCCAGACTCCTGTTATTACATTGAGCGTTCAGGCTCCGTTCAGTTTCGTTGGGTATCCAGACTCCGGTTATTACGCTGAGCGTTCAGGCTCTGGTCATTTTCGTTTAGTATCCAGACTGTGATTATTACGTTGAGTGTTCAGGCTCCGGTTAGTTTCGTTGAGTATTAAGACTCCGGTCATTATGTTGAGCGTTCCGGCTCCGGTCATTTTCGTTGAGTATCCAGACTCCGGTCATCTGTTGAGCGTTCAGGCTCCGGTCATTTTCGTTGAGTATCCAGACACCGGTCATTAGGTTGAGCGTTCAGGATCCGGTCATTTTCGTTGAGTATCATAACTCCGGTTATTACGTTGAGTGTTCAGGCTCCAGTCATTTTCGTTGAGTATCTAGACTCCGGTTATTACGTTGAGCGTTCAGGCTCCTGTCATTTTCGTTGAGTATCCAGACTCCGGTTATTACGTTGAGCGTGCAAGCTCCGGTCATTTTCGTTGAGAATCCAGACTCCAGTCATTATGTTGAGCGTTCCGGCTCTGGTCATTTTTGTTGAGTATCCAGACTCCGGTCATTATGTTGAGCGTTTAGGCTCCGGTCATTTTCGTTGAGTATCCAGACTCCGGTCATTAGGTTGAGCGTTCAGGATCCGGTCATTTTCGTTGAGTATCATAACTCCGGTTATTACCTTGACCGTTCAGGCTCCTTTCATTTTTTTTAAGTATCCAGACTCCCGTTATTACGTTGTGCGTTCAAGTTCTGATCATTTTCGTTGAGTATCCAGACTCCGGTTATTACGTTGAGCGTTCAGGCTCCGGTCAGTTTCGTTGGGTATCCAGACTCCGGTTATACGTTGAGCATTCAGGCTCCAGTCAGTTTCGTTGGGTATCCAGACTCTAGTTATTACGTTGAGCATTCAGGCTCCGATCATTTTTGTTGAGTATCCAAACTCCGGTTATTACGTTGAGCGTTCAGGCTCCGGTCATTTTTGTTAAGTATCCAGACTCCGGTTATTACCTTGTGCGTTCAAATTCTGATCTTTTTCGTTGAGTATCCAGACTCCGGTTATTACGTTGAGCGTTCAGGCTCCGGTTAGTTTTGTTGGGTATCTAGACTCTGGTTATTACGTTGAGCGTTCAGGCTCCAGTCAGTTTCGTTGGGTATCCAGAATCCGGTTATTACGTTGAGCGTTCAGGCTCCGGTCAATTTCGTTGAGTATCCAGACTCTGGTTATTACGTTGAGGGTTCAGGCTCCGGTCAGTTTTGTTGAATATCCAGACTCCGGTTATTACGTTGAGCATTCTGGCACCGTTCAGTTTCGTTGGGTATCCATACTCCGGTTATTACGTTGAGCCTTCAGGCTCCGGTCAGTTTCGTTGGGCATCCAGACTCCGGTTATTATGTTGAGCGTTCAGGCTCCGGTCAGTTTCGTTGGGTATCCAGACCCCGGTTATTACGTTTAGCGTTCAGGCTCCTGTCAGTTTCGTTGAGTATCCAGACTCCGATTATTACGTCGAGCATTCAGGCTACGTTCAGTTTCGTTGGGTATCCAGACTCCGGTTATTACGTTGAGCGTTCAGGCTCCAGTGAGTTTCGTTGGGTTTCCAAACTCCGGTTATTACGTTGAGCGTTTAGGCTCCGGTCAGTTTCATTGGGTATCCAGACTCCGGTTATTACATTGAGCATTCGGGCTCTAGTTAGTTTCGTTGAGTATCCAGACTCCAGTTATTACGTTGAGCGTTCAGGCTCCGATCATTTTCGTTGAGTATCCAGACTCCGGTTATTACGTTGAGCGTTCAGGCTCCGGTCATTTTTGTTAAGTATCCAGACTCCGGTTATTACCTTGTGCGTTCAAATTCTGATCTTTTTCGTTGAGTATCCATACTCCGGTTATTACGTTGAGCGTTCAGGCTCCGGTCACTTTCGTTGGGTATCCAGACCCCGGTTATTAGGTTTAGCGTTCAGGCTTCTGTCAGTTTCGGTGAGTATCCAGACTCCGGTTATTACGTTGAGTGTTCAGGCTCCAGTCAGTTTCGTTGGGTATCTAAACTCTGGTTATTACGTTGAGCGTTCATGCTCCGGTCAGTTTCATTGGGTATCCAGACTCCTGTTATTACATTGAGCGTTCAGGCTCCGTTCAGTTTCGTTGGGTATCCAGACTCCGGTTATTACGTTGAGCGTTCAGGCTCCAGTCAGTTTCGTTGGGTATCCAGACTCCGGTTATTATGTTGAGCATTCTGGCTCCGTTCAGTTTCGTTGGGTATCCAGACTCCGGTTATTTTGGTGAGCATTCAGGCTCCGGTCATTTTTGTTGAGTATCCAGACTCCGGTTATTACGTTGAGCGTTCAGGCTCCGATCATTTTCGTTGAGAATCTAGACTCCGGTTATTACGTTGAGCGTTCAGGCTCCGGTCATTTTTGTTAAGTATCCAGACTCCGGTTATTACGTTGTGCGTTCAAGTTCTGATCATTTTCGTTGAGTATCCAGACTCCGGTTATTACGTTGAGCGTTCAGGCTCCGGTCACTTTCGTTGGGTATCCAGACCCTGGTTATTAGGTTTAGCGTTCAGGCTCCTGTCAGTTTCGGTGAGTATCCAGACCCCGGTTATTACGTTGAGCATTCAAGCTATGTTCAGTTTCGTTGGTTATCCAGACTCCGGTTATTACGTTGAGTGTTCAGGCTCCAGTCAGTTTCGTTGGGTATCTAAACTCCGGTTATTACGTTGAGCGTTCATGCTCCGGTCAGTTTCATTGGGTATCCAGACTCCTGTTATTACATTGAGCGTTCAGGCTCCGTTCAGTTTCGTTGGGTATCCAGACTCCGGTTATTACGTTGAGTGTTCAGGCTACAGTCAGTTTCGTTGGGTATCCAAACTCCGGTTATTACGTTGAGCATTCATGCTCCGGTCAGTTTCATTGGGTATCCAGACTCCTGTTATTACATTGAGCGTTCAGGCTCCGTTCAGTTTCGTTGGGTATCCAGACTCCGGTTATTACGCTGAGCGTTCAGGCTCTGGTCATTTTCGTTTAGTATCCAGACTGTGATTATTACGTTGAGTGTTCAGGCTCCGGTTAGTTTCGTTGAGTATTAAGACTCCGGTCATTATGTTGAGCGTTCCGGCTCCGGTCATTTTCGTTGAGTATCCAGACTCCGGTCATCTGTTGAGCGTTCAGGCTCCGGTCATTTTCGTTGAGTATCCAGACACCGGTCATTAGGTTGAGCGTTCAGGATCCGGTCATTTTCGTTGAGTATCATAACTCCGGTTATTACGTTGAGTGTTCAGGCTCCAGTCATTTTCGTTGAGTATCTAGACTTCGGTTATTACGTTGAGCGTTCAGGCTCCTGTCATTTTCGTTGAGTATCCAGACTCCGGTTATTACGTTGAGCGTGCAAGCTCCGGTCATTTTCGTTGAGAATCCAGACTCCAGTCATTATGTTGAGCGTTCCGGCTCTGGTCATTTTTGTTGAGTATCCAGACTCCGGTCATTATGTTGAGCGTTTAGGCTCCGGTCATTTTCGTTGAGTATCCAGACTCCGGTCATTAGGTTGAGCGTTCAGGATCCGGTCATTTTCGTTGAGTATCATAACTCCGGTTATTACCTTGACCGTTCAGGCTCCTTTCATTTTTTTTAAGTATCCAGACTCCCGTTATTACGTTGTGCGTTCAAGTTCTGATCATTTTCGTTGAGTATCCAGACTCCGGTTATTACGTTGAGCGTTCAGGCTCCGGTCAGTTTCGTTGGGTATCCAGACTCCGGTTATACGTTGAGCATTCAGGCTCCAGTCAGTTTCGTTGGGTATCCAGACTCTAGTTATTACGTTGAGCATTCAGGCTCCGATCATTTTTGTTGAGTATCCAAACTCCGGTTATTACGTTGAGCGTTCAGGCTCCGGTCATTTTTGTTAAGTATCCAGACTCCGGTTATTACCTTGTGCGTTCAAATTCTGATCTTTTTCGTTGAGTATCCAGACTCCGGTTATTACGTTGAGCGTTCAGGCTCCGGTTAGTTTTGTTGGGTATCTAGACTCTGGTTATTACGTTGAGCGTTCAGGCTCCAGTCAGTTTCGTTGGGTATCCAGAATCCGGTTATTACGTTGAGCGTTCAGGCTCCGGTCAATTTCGTTGAGTATCCAGACTCTGGTTATTACGTTGAGGGTTCAGGCTCCGGTCAGTTTTGTTGAATATCCAGACTCCGGTTATTACGTTGAGCATTCTGGCTCCGTTCAGTTTCGTTGGGTATCCATACTCCGGTTATTACGTTGAGCCTTCAGGCTCCGGTCAGTTTCGTTGGGCATCCAGACTCCGGTTATTATGTTGAGCGTTCAGGCTCCGGTCAGTTTCGTTGGGTATCCAGACCCCGGTTATTACGTTTAGCGTTCAGGCTCCTGTCAGTTTCGTTGAGTATCCAGACTCCGATTATTACGTCGAGCATTCAGGCTACGTTCAGTTTCGTTGGGTATCCAGACTCCGGTTATTACGTTGAGCGTTCAGGCTCCAGTGAGTTTCGTTGGGTTTCCAAACTCCGGTTATTACGTTGAGCGTTTAGGCTCCGGTCAGTTTCATTGGGTATCCAGACTCCGGTTATTACATTGAGCATTCGGGCTCTAGTTAGTTTCGTTGAGTATCCAGACTCCAGTTATTACGTTGAGCGTTCAGGCTCCGATCATTTTCGTTGAGTATCCAGACTCCGGTTATTACGTTGAGCGTTCAGGCTCCGGTCATTTTTGTTAAGTATCCAGACTCCGGTTATTACCTTGTGCGTTCAAATTCTGATCTTTTTCGTTGAGTATCCATACTCCGGTTATTACGTTGAGCGTTCAGGCTCCGGTCACTTTCGTTGGGTATCCAGACCCCGGTTATTAGGTTTAGCATTCAGGCTTCTGTCAGTTTCGGTGAGTATCCAGACTCCGGTTATTACGTTGAGTGTTTAGGCTCCAGTCAGTTTCGTTGGGTATCTAAACTCTGGTTATTACGTTGAGCGTTCATGCTCCGGTCAGTTTCATTGGGTATCCAGACTCCTGTTATTACATTGAGCGTTCAGGCTCCGTTCAGTTTTGTTGGGTATCCAGACTCCGGTTATTACGTTGAGCGTTCAGGCTCCAGTCAGTTTCGTTGGGTATCCAGACTCCGGTTATTATGTTGAGCATTCTGGCTCCGTTCAGTTTCGTTGGGTATCCAGACTCCGGTTATTTTGGTGAGCATTCAGGCTCCGGTCATTTTTGTTGAGTATCCAGACTCCGGTTATTACGTTGAGCGTTCAGGCTCCGATCATTTTCGTTGAGAATCTAGACTCCGGTTATTACGTTGAGCGTTCAGGCTCCGGTCATTTTTGTTAAGTATCCAGACTCCGGTTATTACGTTGTGCGTTCAAGTTCTGATCATTTTCGTTGAGTATCCAGACTCCGGTTATTACGTTGAGCGTTCAGGCTCCGGTCACTTTCGTTGGGTATCCAGACCCTGGTTATTAGGTTTAGCGTTCAGGCTCCTGTCAGTTTCGGTGAGTATCCAGACCCCGGTTATTATGTTGAGCATTCAAGCTATGTTCAGTTTCGTTGGTTATCCAGACTCCGGTTATTACGTTGAGTGTTCAGGCTCCAGTCAGTTTCGTTGGGTATCTAAACTCCGGTTATTACGTTGAGCGTTCATGCTCCGGTCAGTTTCATTGGGTATCCAGACTCCTGTTATTACATTGAGCGTTCAGGCTCCGTTCAGTTTCGTTGGGTATCCAGACTCCGGTTATTACGTTGAGCGTTCAGGCTCCAGTCAGTTTCGTTGGGTATCTAGACTCCGGTTATTACGTTGAGCATTCTGGCTCCGTTCAGTTTCGTTGGGTATCCAGACTCCGGTTATTTTGGTGAGCATTCAGGCTCCGGTCATTTTTGTTGAGTATCCAGACTCCGGTTATTACGTTGAGCGTTCAGGCTCCGATCATTTTCGTTGAGAATCTAGACTCCGGTTATTACGTTGAGCGTTCAGGCTCCGGTCATTTTTGTTAAGTATCCAGACTCCGGTTATTACGTTGTGCGTTCAAGTTCTGATCATTTTCGTTGAGTATCCAGACTCCGGTTATTACGTTGAGTGTTCAGGCTCCGGTCAGTTTCGTTGGGTATCCAGACTCCGGTTATTATGTTGAGCGTTCAGGCTCCAGTCAGTTTCGTTGGGTATCCAGACTCCGGTTATTACATTGAGCATTCAGGCTCCGATCATTTTCGTTGAGTATCCAGACTCTGGTTATTACGTTGAGCGTTCTGGCTCCGGTCATTTTTGTTAAGTATCCAGACTCCGGTTATTACGTTGTGCGTTCAAGTTCTAATCATTTTCGTTGAGTATCCAGACTTCGGTTATTACGTTGAGCGTTCAGGCTCCGGTCAGTTTCGTTGGGTATCCAGACCCCGGTTATTACGTTTAGCGTTCAGGCTCCTGTCAGTTTCGTTGAGTATCCAGACTCCGATTATTACGTTGAGCATTCAAGCTATGTTCAGTTTCGTTGGTTATCCAGACTCTGGTTATTACGTTGAGTGTTCAGGCTCCAGTCAGTTTCATTGGGTATCCAAACTCCGGTTATTACGTTGAGCGTTCATGCTCCGGTCAGTTTCATTGGGTATCCAGACTCCTGTTATTACATTGAGCGTTCAGGCTCCGTTCAGTTTCGTTGGGTATCCAGACTCCGGTTATTACGCAGAGCGTTCAGGCTCTTGTCATTTTCGTTGAGTATCCAGACTGTGATTATTACGTTGAGTGTTCAGGCTCCGGTTAGTTTCGTTGAGTATTAAGACTCCGGTCATTATGTTGAGCGTTCCGGCTCCGGTCATTTTCGTTGAGTATCCAGACTCCGGTCATTATGTTGAGCGTTCAGGCTCCGGTCATTTTCGTTGAGTATCCAGACACCGGTCATTAGGTTGAGCGTTCAGGATCCGGTCATTTTCGTTGAGTATCATAACTCCGGTTATTACGTTGAGTGTTCAGGCTCCAGTCATTTTCGTTGAGTATCTAGACTCCGGTTATTACGTTGAGCGTTCAGGCTCCTGTCATTTTCGTTAAGTATCCAGACTCCGGTTATTACGTTGAGCGTGCAAGCTTCGGTCATTTTCGTTGAGTATCCAGACTCCAGTCATTATATTGAGCGTTCCGGCTCCGGTAATTTTTGTTGAGTATCCAGACTCCGGTCATTATGTTGAGCGTTTAGGCTCCGGTCATTTTCGTTGAGTATCCAGACTCCGGTCATTAGGTTGAGCGTTCAGGATCCGGTCATTTTCGCTGAGTATCATAACTCCGGTTATTACGTTGACCGTTCAGGCTCCTGTCATTTTTGTTAAGTATCCAGACTCCCGTTATTACGTTGTGCGTTCAAGTTTTGATCATTTTCGTTGAGTATCCAGACTCCGGTTATTACGTTGAGCGTTCAGGTTCCGGTCAGTTTCGTTGGGTATCCAGACTCCGGTTATACGTTGAGCATTCAGGCTCCAGTTAATTTCATTGGGTATCCAGACTCCAGTTATTACGTTGAGCGTTCAGGCTCCGATAATTTTTGTTGAGTATCCAGACTCCGATTATTACGTTGAGCGTTCAGGCTCCGGTCATTTTTGTTAAGTATCCAGACTCCAGTTATTACCTTGTGCATTCAAATTCTGATCTTTTTCGTTGAGTATCCAAACTCCGGTTATTACGTTGAGCGTTCAGGCTCCGGTCAGTTTTGTTGGGTATCTAGACTCTGGTTATTACGTTGAGCGTTCAGGCTCCAGTCAGTTTCGTTGGGTATCCAGAATCCGGTTATTACGTTGAGCGTTCAGGCTCCGGTCATTTTCGTTGAGTATCCAGACTCTGGTTATTACGCTGAGGGTTCAGGCTCTGGTCAATTTTGTTGACTATCCAGACTCCGGTTATTACGTTGAGCATTCTGGCTCCGTTCAGTTTCGTTGGGTATCCAGACTCCGGTTATTACGTTGAGCCTTCAGGCTCCGGTCAGTTTCGTTGGGCATCCAGACTCCGGTTATTACGTTGAGCGTTCAGGCTCCGGTCAGTTTCGTTGGGTATCCAGACCCCGGTTATTATGTTTAGCGTTCAGGCTCCTGTCAGTTTCGTTGAGTATCCAGACTCCGGTTATTAAGTTGAGCATTCAGGCTACGTTCAGTTTCGTTGGGTATCCAGACTCCGGTTATTACGTTGAGCGTTCAGGCTCCAGTGAGTTTCGTTGGGTTTCCAAACTCCGGTTATTACGTTGAGCGTTCAGGCTTCGGTCAGTTTCATTGGGTATCCAGACTCCGGTTATTACATTGAGCATTCGGGCTCCAGTCAGTTTCGTTGAGTATCCAGACTCCAGTTATTACGTTGAGCGTTCAGGCTCCGATCATTTTTGTTGAGTATCCAGACTCCGGTTATTACGTTGAGCGTTCAGGCTCCGGTCATTTTTGTTAAGTATCCAGATTCCAGTTATTACCTTGTGCGTTCAAATTCTGATCTTTTTCGTTGAGTATCCATACTCCGGTTATTACGTTGAGCGTTCAGGCTCCGGTCAGTTTCGTTGGGTATCCAGACCCCGGTTATTACGTTTAGCGTTCAGGCTCCTGTCAGTTTCGTTGAGTATCCAGACTCCGGTTATTACGTTGAGCATTCAAGCTACGTTCAGTTTCGTTGGGTATCCAGACTCCGGTTATTACGTTGAGTGTTCAGGCTCCAGTCAGTTTTGTTGGGTATCCAAACTCCGGTTATTACATTGAGCGTTCAGGCTCCGATCATTTTCGTTGAGAATCCAGACTCTGGTTATTACGTTGAGCTTTCAGGCTCCGGTCATTTTTGTTAAGTATCCAGACTCCGGTTATTACGTTGTGCGTTCAAGTTCTGATCATTTTTGTTGAGTATCCAGACTCCGGTTATTACGTTGAGCGTTCAGGCTCCGGTCAGTTTTGTTGGGTATCCAGACTCCGGTTATTACGTTGAGCTTTCAGGCTCCAGTCAGTTTCGTTGGGTATCCAGACTCCGGTTATTACGTTGAGCGTTCAGGCTCCAGTGAGTTTCGTTGGGTTTCCAAACTCCGGTTATTACGTTGAGCGTTTAGGCTCCGGTCAGTTTCATTGGGTATCCAGACTCCGGTTATTACATTGAGCATTCGGGCTCCATTTAGTTTCGTTGAGTATCCAGACTCCAGTTATTACGTTGAGCGTTCAGGCTCCGATCATTTTCGTTGAGTATCCAGACTCCGGTTATTACGTTGAGCGTTCAGGCTCCGGTCATTTTTGTTAAGTATCCAGCCTCCGGTTATTACCTTGTGCGTTCAAATTCTGATCTTTTTCGTTGAGTATCCATACTCCGGTTATTACGTTGAGCGTTCAGGCTCCGGTCACTTTCGTTGGGTATCCAGACCCCGGTTATTAGGTTTAGCGTTCAGGCTCCTGTCAGGTTCGGTGAGTATCCAGACTCCGGTTATTACGTTGAGCATTCAAGCTATGTTCAGTTTCGTTGGTTATCCAGACTCCGGTTATTACGTTGAGTGTTCAGGCTCCAGTCAGTTTCGTTGGTTATCTAAACTCCGGTTATTACGTTGAGCGTTCATGCTCCGGTCAGTTTCATTGGGTATCCAGACTCCTGTTATTACATTGAGCGTTCAGGCTCCGTTCAGTTTCGTTGGGTATCCAGACTCCGGTTATTACGTTGAGCGTTCAGGCTCCGATCATTTTCGTTGAGAATCTAGACTCCGGTTATTACGTTGAGCGTTCAGGCTCCGGTCATTTTTGTTAAGTATCCAGACTCCGGTTATTACGTTGTGCGTTCAAGTTCTGATCATTTTCATTGAGTATCCAGACTCCGGTTATTACGTTGAGCGTTCAGGCTCCGGTCACTTTCGTTGGGTATCCAGACCCTGGTTATTAGGTTTAGCGTTCAGGCTCCTGTCAGTTTCGGTGAGTATCCAGACCCCGGTTATTACGTTGAGCATTCAGGCTCCGGTCATTTTTGTTGAGTATCCAGACTCCGGTTATTACGTTGAGCGTTCAGGCTCCGATCATTTTCGTTGAGAATCTAGAGTCCGGTTATTACGTTGAGCGTTCAGGCTCCGGTCATTTTTGTTAAGTATCCAGACTCCGGTTATTACGTTGTGCGTTCAAGTTCTGATCATTTTCGTTGAGTATCCAGACTCCGGTTATTACGTTGAGCGTTCAGGCTCCGGTCACTTTCGTTGGGTATCCAGACCCTGGTTATTAGGTTTAGCGTTCAGGCTCCTGTCAGTTTCGGTGAGTATCCAGACCCCGGTTATTACGTTGAGCATTCAAGCTATGTTCAGTTTCGTTGGTTATCCAGACTCCGGTTATTACGTTGAGCGTTCAGGCTCCAGTGAGTTTCGTTGGGTATCTAAACTCCGGTTATTATGTTGAGCGTTCATGCTCCGGTCAGTTTCAATGGGTATCCAGACTCCTGTTATTACATTGAGCGTTCAGGCTCCGTTCAGTTTCGTTGGGTATCCAGACTCCGGTTATTACGTTGAGCGTTCAGGCTCCAGTCAGTTTCGTTGGGTATCCAGACTCCGGTTATTACGTTGAGCATTCTGGCTCCGTTCAGTTTCGTTGGGTATCCAGACTCCGGTTATTTTGGTGAGCATTCAGGCTCCGGTCATTTTTGTTGAGTATCCAGACTCCGGTTATTACGTTGAGCGTTCAGGCTCTGATCATTTTCGTTGAGAATCCAGACTCCGGTTATTACGTTGAGCGTTCAGGCTCCGGTCATTTTTGTTAAGTATCCAGACTACGGTTATTACGTTGTGCGTTCAAGTTCTGATCATTCTCACTGTGTATCCAGACTCCGGTTATTACGTTGAGCGTTCAGGCTCCGGTCAGTTTCGTTGGGTATCCAGACTCCGGTTATTACGTTGAGCGTTCAGGCTCCAGTCAGTTTCGTTGGGTATCCAGACTCCAGTTATTACGTTGAGCATTCAGGCTCCGATCATTTTCGTTGAGTATCCAGACTCCGGTTGTTACGTTGAGTGTTCAGGCTCCGTTCATTTTTGTTAAGTATCCAGACTCCGGTTATTACGTTGTGCGTTCAAGTTCTGATCATTTTCGTTGAGTATCCAGACTCCGGTTATTACGTTGAGCGTTCAGGCTCCGGTCAGTTTCGTTGGGTATCCAGACCCCGGTTATTACGTTTAGCGTTCAGGCTCCTGTCAGTTTCGTTGAGTATCCAGACTTCGGTTATTACGTTGAGCATTCAAGCTATGTTCAGTTTCGTTGGTTATCCAGACTCCGGTTATTACGTTGAGTGTTCAGGCTCCAGTCAGTTTCGTTGGGTATCCAAACTCTGGTTATTACGTTGAGCGTTCATGCTCCGGTCAGTTTCATTGGGTATCCAGACTCATGTTATTACATTGAGCGTTCAGGCTTCGTTCAGTTTCATTGGGTATCCAGACTCCGGTTATTACGCTGAGCGTTCAGGCTCTGGTCATTTTCGTTGAGTATCCAGACTGTGATTATTACGTTGAGTGTTCAGGCTCCGGTTAGTTTCGTTGAGTATTAAGACTCCGGTCATTATGTTGAGCGTTCCGGCTCTGGTCATTTTCGTTGAGTATCCAGACTCCGGTCATTATGTTGAGCGTTCAGGCTCCGGTCATTTTCGTTGAGTATCCAGACACCGGTCATTAGGTTGAGCGTTCAGGATCCGGTCATTTTCGTTGAGTATCATAACTCCGTTATTACGTTGAGTGTTCAGGCTCGAGTCATTTTCGTTGAGTATCTAGACTCCGGTTATTACGTTGAGCGTTCAGGCTCCTGTCATTTTCGTTGAGTATCCAGACTCCGGTTATTACGTTGAGGGGCAAGCTCCGGTCATTTTCATTGAGTATCTATACTCCAGTCATTATATTGAGCGTTCCGGCTCCGGTCATTTTTGTTGAGTATCCAGACTCTGGTCATTATGTTGAGTGTTTAGGCTCCGGTCATTTTCGTTGAGTATCCAGACTCCGGTCATTAGGTTGAGCGTTCAGGATCCGGTCATTTTCGCTGAGTATCATAACTCCGGTTATTACGTTGACCGTTCAGGCTCCTGTCATTTTTGTTAAGTATCCAGACTCCCGTTATCACGTTGTGCGTTCAAGTTCTGATCAGTTTCATTGAGTATCCAGACTCCGGTTATTACGTTGAGCGTTCAGGCTCCGGTCAGTTTCGTTGGGTATCCAGACTCCGGTTATACGTTGAGCATTCAGGCTCCAGTCAGTTTCATTGGGTATCCAGACTCCAGTTATTACGTTGAGCGTTCAGGCTCCGATAATTTTTGTTGAGTATCCAGACTCCGGTTATTACGTTGAGCGTTCAGGCTCCGGTCATTTTTGTTAAGTATCCAGACTCCGGTTATTACCTTGTGCGATCAAATTCTGATCTTTTTCGTTGAGTATCCAAACTCCGGTTATTACGTTGAGCGTTCAGGCTCCGGTCAGTTTTGTTGGGTATCTAGACTCTGGTTATTACGTTGAGCGTTCAGGCTCCAGTCAGTTTCGTTGGGTATCCAGAATCCGGTTATTACGTTGAGCGTTCAGGCTCCGGTCAGTTTCGTTGAGTATCCAGACTCTGGTTATTACGTTGAGGGTTCAGGCTCCGGTCAATTTTGTTGAGTATCCAGACTCCGGTTATTACGTTGAGCATTCTGGCTCCGTTCAGTTTCGTTGGGTATCCAGACTCCGGTTATTACGTTGAGCCTTCAGGCTCCGGTCAGTTTCGTTGGGCATCCAGACTCCGGTTATTACGTTGAGCGTTCAGGCTCCGGTCAGTTTCGTTGGGTATCCAGACCCCGGTTATTACGTTTAGCGTTCAGGCTCCTGTCAGTTTCGTTGAGTATCCAGACTCCGGTTATTACGTTGAGCATTCATGCTACGTTCAGTTTCGTTGGGTATCCAGACTCCGGTTATTACGTTGAGCGTTCAGGCTCCAGTGAGTTTCGTTGGGTTTCCAAACTCCGGTTATTACGTTGAGCGTTCAGGCTTCGGTCAGTTTCATTGGGTATCCAGACTCCGGTTATTACATTGAGCATTCGGGCTCCAATCAGTTTCGTTGAGTATCCAGACTCCAGTTATTACGTTGAGCGTTCAGGCTCCGATCATTTTCGTTGAGTATCCAGACTCCGGTTATTACGTTGAGCGTTCAGGCTCCGGTCATTTTTGTTAAGTATCCAGACTCCGGTTATTACCTTGTGCGTTCAAATTCTGATCTTTTTCGTTGAATATCCATACTCCGGTTATTACGTTGAGCGTTCAGGCTCCGGTCAGTTTCGTTGGGTATCCAGACCCCGGTTATTACGTTTAGCGTTCAGGCTCCTGTCAGTTTCGTTGAGTATCCAGACTCCGGTTATTACGTTGAGCATTCAAGCTACGTTCAGTTTCGTTGGGTATCCAGACTCCGGTTATTACGTTGAGTGTTCAGGCTCCAGTCAGTTTTGTTGGGTATCCAAACTCCAGTTATTACGTTGAGCGTTCAGGCTCCGATCATTTTCGTTGAGAATCCAGACTCCGGTTATTATGTTGAGCTTTCAGGCTCCGGTCATTTTTGTTAAGTATCCAGACTCCGGTTATTACGTTGTGCGTTCAAGTTCTGATCATTTTTGTTGAGTATCCAGACTCCGGTTATTACGTTGAGCGTTTAGGCTCCGGTCAGTTTCGTTGGGTATCCAGACTCCGGTTATTACGTTGAGCGTTCAGGCTACAGTCAGTTTCGTTGGGTATCCAGACTCCGGTTATTACGTTGAGCATTCAGGCTCCGATCATTTTCGTTGATTATCCAGACTCCGGTTATTACGTTGAGCATTCAGGCTCCGGTCATTTTTGTTAAGTATCCAGACTTCGGTTATTACCTTGTGCGTTCAAATTCTGATCTTTTTCGTTGAGTATCCATACTCCGGTTATTACGTTGAGCGTTCAGGCTCCGGTCAGTTTCGTTGGGTATCCAGACCCCGCTTATTAAGTTTAGCGTTCAGGCTCCTGTCAGTTTCGTTGAGTATCCAGACTCCGGTTATTACGTTGAGCATTCAAGCTACGTTCAGTTTCGTTGGGTATCCAGACTCCGGTTATTACGTTGAGTGTTCAGGCTCCAGTCAGTTTTGTTGGGTATCCAAACTCCAGTTATTACGTTGAGCGTTCAGGCTCCGATCATTTTCGTTGAGAATCCAGACTCCGGTTATTACGTTGAGCGTTCAGGCTCCAGTCATTTTTGTTAAGTATCCAGACTCCGGTTATTACGTTGTGCGTTCAAGTTCTGATCATTTTCGTTGAGTATCCAGACTCCGGTTATTACGTTGAGCGTTCAGGCTCCGGTCAGTTTCGTTGGGTATCCAGACTCCGGTTATTACGTTGAGCATTCAGGCTCCGGTCAGTTTCGTTGGGTATCCAGACTCCGGTTATTACGTTGAGCGTTCAGGCTCCGGTCAGTTTCGTCTGGGTACCCTAATGTGCCGTTGATAGGAAGAAAAGGGTGTATCAACTACAACCCATCCTTGTTGGTCCGTCAGTTCGGATATGCGCTGAAGAACCCGCCAAAGGAGGAAGAAGTACAGGAATCTCTGTACTTCACCGGAGACTTGAAGGGAGAGTTATTGGCCAAGCTGCAGCATGCCTGGACGCGTATTAACCGAAGAGGGAAGCCGTTGTTAGGGAAGAATGACTGTCAGGCCTATGCACCTTACAGAGTTTGGATTCAAGAGAGAGCAAGTCAGTTGCAGATGCCATTTCCAGATGCACTAGTCCTTGTTCCCGTTCCGGTAGCAGAGCCAACTACTGTTTCTAGGGAAGCCTACGAGCAAGTTGTGAAAGAAAAGGAAGCCTTGATGAAGATCAACGAAGGGTTAGAGCAAGAGCTAGCCCAGATACGCAGTGAGAAAAACAAGGTCGTGCATGCTTTCCAACAGCAGATTGAGCTAATGAACAGACTAGGGGCTGAGTTGACTGAAGAAAGGAAGAAGCGCGAACGTCTGGGGCAAGAGTTCAGAAGCTCCCATGACATGCTTGAATCCAAAAAGAAAGCACTCGACGCAGCTCACCGAGAGATCTCTTCTTGCAATAAGACTTGGAATGCTACACTAACCAACAATAAGAAGAGGGAAGATAAGTTGAACCAGCAAATTTCCGACCTCGAAGAGCAGTTGTAGTCCAGCATCAAGAAGTGTGAAGAAGAGGTGATGACCCGGTATAGTCTCTAGAACGCACTGAACAAGGCCATCAAAGGCAGGGATGAAGCTGTGTCCCAGAAGCGTAAGCTAGCGGATCGCTTCGGAGAAGGGGCATGGGAGGAAACTGCCAGAGACGTACAACGTGAGCTCAAACGAAGAAGCCAACTTGTTGAAGGGCTGCTTACCCGACCAGGTCATCCAGAGACCAAGAAGTTGCTAGAAGAGTATCAGGCTTATGAGTGTACTTGATCATTTCATGTAGTAACTTGTATGCTTTATTTGCACAGTGCTGACCATCACCAGGATTGTTGGTTGAGGTCATGCTTTTCTTTATACTCAGTGATATTGTATTCTTGGCTTATTGGTTTTCTCCGCAATATATGAGGCTTTCTATGATTCAGCTCCGATCTTCATATTGCTAGCACTGTCACTACATTGGCACCTTCACACTAGAATCGGGGAATGCCATTCCCTAATGCGCAGACACACACATTGCATTGCATTCATATTCATATTACATTACAGGTAATTATTAAACTGTATCTCATCCCCTGTATATTCCAGGTCCTCCAAGATTAGCGACCGAAGAATTCCCTGGCGTTCAACCAGAAGCAGCAGTAAGGAAGTCATGAGTCAAGATCAGACTGAGATGCAAGAGGTGCACAGCAACATAATGCGGCTCATACAGATAATGGAAGCCATGGTCGAGAGTCAGAAACAGTTGCAGAATATGGTGCAGCCTCTGATTGCACGGGCTAATGATAGGGCTGCCGATTTTGCTCAGCAAGAGAACCAAGGTTTTCTCCCAGGCCGCAGACGCCAACCTGTGGGGATAGATATCAAGCAGGTTCAAGCGGAGTTAATTGATGTTCGAGGCCAGCTGGGGCAGTTCACGAAAGATATGCAAGCGTTGCGCTCGAATCAAGAGACACTAGAAGAAGAGAACTGCCGACTGAAGGCACAGATAGGGTTGATGGCTGAAATATTAAGGAACGTACTCAGAAGAGAAGGAGGGCAAATGTCTGAAGACGCGGATGGATTATATGCTCCTCAGGGGTCTGAAGAACCATTACCCACGCATGATAGGCGTAAGAGACCCTCTCCACGGTTCGAAGCTCAGGATTCTCCTCGTCAGCAGTCGCAATTGATTTTGCAGGATAACTCAAGGAGGTGCGGTAAGAGGACGAGGCCTTCTAACAGAGTATTTGATGAGATCCCTGTGGATTATGGTCAGCTGGTGCAACTCTTGTTCCAACTTCAACTGGTTGAGCCCCGCATTTTGGTCCCACTGACAGGGCAGCCGCCACCAGACTATGACCTGAACGCCCATTGTGCCTTCCACTCCGGCGCGCCGGGGCATAACATTGCAAACTGCAAAGCTTTTAAGCATAAGATTCAAGATTTGCTGGATGAGAAAACGATTGAGTTTGTACTGGGGGGCATAAAAGTTTCAGGGACTGATATTCCCATTTCTCCGCCAGAGGTTGCAGACGAATCAAGGTATATCCCAGAGCCGCTGGAAGATAAGTCCCCATGTCCACAACAGTTGCCGATGCCAGGGTTGAATTTAAGGATGATAGCGCGTGAGCCTAAGGAAACGTCCGAGCAAAGCCAGCAGCATACGAGATGCCAGTATCCGGCTCAACAAAGAATTCGGGGAAAGAAACCAAGGAGGGTGTTTGAAAAGCCTCCCTCAACGTACGCAGATTTGTTACAGACACTACTAAGATTGAACTTGGTGGAGAAAAGAACTCTGGCGCCAATAACAGGCACTCCTCCGTATGGTTATGATGCAAGCAGGCACTGTGAATTCCACTCTGGGGCTCCCGGACATGATATTGAGGGTTGCCACGCGTTCCAGCATAACGTCCAAGATTTAATCGACAGCAGGGTTATTAACTTCTCTGATAGGGTCCCCAAGGTGGTGCAAAGCAATAGACAAGCAAAAGCCGGGGTGGTGAAAAAGTTTCCCAGGTTTGATCGGGCTGTTGAAAGAAGATCGAGACAGCAGTAGACTACCCCTGATAATGGTTCCTGAGGATGGTTGATCCGCCAATAAGACAAAGTGCAGAAAGTCCAGTTCTGAGACACCGACATTTTTCATGTTATCTTGTTCATGTCTTTGCATTTGTAGTTTCCTTCCCGTTGAATTGCAAATTTCACTTGTAAAACTCGTTGTTTTTTCAATTGATATTGATGAACGAAATGAATATGCATGTTTTGAATTAATCCAGTCGTGTTCACTCTTTGTGTTTCTTTAATGCTTAATGCTTGTTTTAGCAGGGATCCGGGAGGATGACGAAAACAGATGACGAATAATATTCCGATTGTATGCTTTTGGATAAAAAAAACTTGTTGATGAGATACAAGCATTGTTTCAATCCATAAACACCGGAGATATAAGGAAGATAATCCCTTGATAACCCCTTTTGAGCCCAGTAGTAGGAGTTTCTTCTTGAAAATGAAAAACCCTAAATCTTAACCCGGGGCAGGGTAGGTGTCAGTTAGTTTGACCAAGCGTTCGAATCGTGAAAAGAGTGCCCGTTTGAGGATAAATCACACTTGTATAGGTCGTGCCTAAAGAACCACAATGGTTAAACCTTGCCGACAAGGAGTGAAACAGTCACATTATTCCACAAAAAGTCAGACAAACCAGTGTCACACGACTCGTTCAAAAAAGAGAAAAAAACGAAAAGCGAAAAGAATCAAAAGCCCGATAAGTCAAAACTTGAAAACAAATGACTTAGGCAAAAACAGGGGCATCCCGCTGGACTGGGAAAATCAAAAGAATCTCAAAAGATACTCAGTCCAGGCAAAAGTTAGGGAATGAAAAAAAAAACGAAAGACGAAAAAGAAAAGAAAAATCCTCGAAAAGGACAAAGTCGTGTGACTCTAGGTACTCAAAGACGAAAAGTGAATGACTGTCACTCTAAAAAGCAAATGGTATCCTGAACCATCACTCCTATCATTCCACCTCTAATAGGTGAACGCTGAAGTCAGATTAGGTGAACATAGGATTGGAGAACATCACGAAGAATGGGTGGGTCGAAATACATTTTGAGCCTATATCTTTCCTTGTTAACCGTGAACCTGACCACGTTACAACCCGAAAAAGTCCTAATTGAAACAGGTTTGGCCGAGAGCATACGTCGGTAAAGATCGCATCGGAACTGACTCCTAAAAGGGTTCCTCTTACCAGCTTTCATATTGACGTTGTGATAATTGATTCATTACATGTCACAAAATTTTTTCAGTGAACAGACTTGGATTTTGAAACTGTCATATGCATCGCGCTTAATATATCTTTTATGCAGAACAACTTGTTTTACTTGCGAGTAAGCGCATGTTAACATGAAAGATTCCTACAGTGGAAGGTCTGATCAGGATAAAATGCAGAATGCCCAAATGTTTCGTGAATTGGGGCAAGCTACACTGATTAATTCCGGTAGGGTCAGTCATCCTAGAATCAGTAAATCTGGGGCAGTCAGGTCAAGATTTGGCAAATCTCTCATAGCTATGGACATTGCTCCACGAATCAGTCAATCAGGGGCAAAGGCATTACCAGACTAAGGTCACCCTAAGAGCACGAGAGCTACTTTTGACAGAGCACCTCTTCGAGGTTCGAAATTGTAGAAGCAGTTCATGTCTGGCCGTCAGGATACAAAGACTGTAGGGTCTATTTCAAACTTGTTGCAGATTCAGGGGCAAGCTATTTCAAGATAGAGTCCTGACTAGGATTTCCTTTCGAGAAGAAGTGTTCAAGAATGCAGACTGGGGCATGTTAGTATCCCCGAAGCAGAGTTCCGAGAATGGGGGCTATCAAAAGATTGCAGTATGGACCAGGAATTCGTAACGAAAGATCCGATCCCCGCGCAGGTCGCGCTTCCAAGATAGCAGTGTTCCTCACCGAATAATGATCGAACTTCCCAGCTAGTCGCAGCTTATCCAAAGGACATTCCCCAGCCAAGTCATTTATCCTCAGCAGAGTTTGGCGGATTCCTTATCTCAAGCAGAGTGGTTCAGCCGCAGCAGATTAATATTTGTGAGCTGAATCCAGACAGTTCACCTTTCCCCGCAGGGTCGTTTATGCTCCCCCAGTGGAGTCAGTTGATTTCCCCCAAGAGAATTGGTTTGTCCTCAGCGGAGTTCTCTTTTTCAGCAAGTGTTCTTCTTTCCTCCCAGTGGAACTCAAAGATTAAGACTATCCCCGATAGAATTGGTTGGGTGTCCCGGCATTTATTTTGCCGGACTACCGTGTGATACCTGTTCACTCTCCAGCAGAAGTCCAATCATACTTGGCACATCTGCTATTCCCCAGCAGAGTTATATTCCCCAACAGGGTGTTACTTCAACGAGGTGTTTGGGTTAAGTTCCCAATTTCCCAACAGGGTTGACTTCACTCTTCCAGCATTTATTTTGCTGGAGTAATTCTGTAGCACCTGGCTATCCCCAGCGGAGTTGGCATTATTTTCAGCATTTATTTTGCTAAAGCAGTTCCTGTATTCTAGCAGTTCAGGTGGAGAGAGCTCTTGCTCAAATGAATTACCAAGCACTTAAGATCTTGACGTGAGACATTCAATGAAGTGTCAGCTTTGGCATTATTCCCCACAGAGTTATCATGATGAAGTTCTCTTTGTCTCCGAGCAGAGTTATTTGTGTGAATTTCTCTCGTTTTCCCCGCCAGAGTTAGTAGGCAAAATTTCTCCTCATTCTCAAGCAGAGTTGTTTGTCATCAAAGGGTTTCAAGAATCAGAGCTTCAGAGGCTACCGCCGGTTATTAGAGCAGGCATCCAGTAGTTTGGTTTCCAAATATCCCCAGCAGAGTCCGCTTCAAAGTCGCTGTCACATCGGTGCTAAGAAGTTTGTGGGTTGGGATCAATGGAGGAATGAGTCCTGACGTGGACAATCCTATCAACGAGTTTTCTTCGTGCTAGAAAAGTGGGGGGTCCTAACATGGACAGATTGATTTCCTCAGTTTGACGATATGTGCTAGTCCTAACGTGGACAGGTTCGATTTTTCAGAATTGTTGTTACGTGGAGTCCTGACGTGGACATTTCTTCCAGTTTGACGATATGTGTTAGTCCTAACGTGGACAGATTTGATTTCTTGGTATTGATCGAAGGTGAAGTCCTGACGTGGACAAAGTTGGTTACTCTTCGTGTTGGTGTCCTGACGTGGACCATTTATTTCCAGCAGATAGCTCTATTCGTAATGGTGAAATGTGCGTCCTGACGTGGACAAGTTTGTAGTTCTTTGTAATGACAAGATGCGAGAGTCCTGACGCGGACAAATTTATCCTTCTTCGTGTTGTTGGCAAAGTATGAGTCCTGACGTGGACAAAGTCTTATTTCCCCAGCAAGTCGAAGACGCGCAAGTCCTGACGTGGACAGGTCCTGTTACTTCAGCAGGTTGAGATGTGAGTCCTGACGTGGACAAGTCTCACTTCCCCAGTAGGTCAAAGGTGCGTGAGTCCTGACGTGGACAAGTTTATTTCCTCAGGAAGTCAAAGGGGAGTCCTGACGTGGACAAATCAAGACGAAACGGGAGTCCTGACGTGGACAAGTTTATTCCTTACGTGGAAAGAAGAATGATTCCTTACGTGGAAAGAGAGGTTTCAGTTCCTTACGTGGAAGAGCAAGTTTATTCCTTACGTGGAAAGATTGGAGTCCTTACGTGGACAAATCAAGAAGAGAGTTATTCCTAACGTGGAAAGGGAGGTCCTAACGTGGACGATGTAGTCCTAACGTGGACAAATTATTCCTTACGTGGAAAGAAGTTGGATTCCTTACGTGGAAAAATGATTCCTTACGTGGAAAAGAAATTGTGTTCCTAACGTGGAAAGGTGGGTCCTAACGTGGATGATGTATTCCTTACATGGAAAGAAAGATGCATTCCTTACGTGGAAATTATGTTCCTTACGTGGAAAAGAAGATTTATTCCTTACGTGGAAAGTTTAGTCCTGACGTGGACCGATTCAGATCAGGTTGGTTTCCTTACGTGGAAAAAGATGGTGATTCCTTACGTGGAAAGATGGGTCCTAACGTGGATGAGGTATTCCTTACGTGGAAAAAAAGAAATTATTCCTTACGTGGAAAAATGTGATTCCTTACGTGGAACAAGATTGTATTCCTTACGCGGAAAGATTGAGTCCTTACGTGGACATATCAAGTCGGAGTCCTTACGTGGACAGATTGCGATTGTATTCCTTACGTGGAAGATGTTATTCCTTACGTGGAAAGGGGAGTCCTAACGTGGGCAATGGAGTCCTAACGTGGAAAGGTTATTCCTTACGTGGAAAGGTGAGTCCTAACGTGGACAAGGTTATTCCTAACGTGGACAAGAGTTTATTCCTAACGTGGACGATTTATTCTTGATGGAAAAGACGAGTCATCCCCAGCACGGTCGCACGAGATCAGTGGGTTGCCATAACAGTCAGATTCAGTGGATGAATGTCGTTCCCCAAGCAGGGGCGCAGTTTATTTCTGCGGTTGGCAAATTTCCGGGTTCTTAGTATTCAACCGTCTCGTACCTCGAATGTTTGAAGGCCGTTCGCTCTTCACCCAATCGGGTCCAAGTCGCTTGAATAGGGGCAGCTGTTGCACCCTAAAATTTGCTCAACCTTATTCACTTGGTTTATGTTTCAATATCATTAGCATTTGCATATAGAGTCATGCACATAGTCTACTCATCTGCATAGCATAAGCATAGCAAGTCAGCCAACAGGGGACCAGGCATTATTCTCATCTCTATGAGCCTATCAAGAGGTTATTATCTAAATTCAATCCCATTCAAGTCATCAGAAAGAATTTGAAAGCTAAAGAAGTCAGTGGATCAAGCAAGCAATCTATCTCCTATCTGAGGGTATCTGGGGATCATCAAAGAAATTATGAGCTGTGGGTTGAGCATGGAGAGTATCTAGACATCATGGAAGACTTAGAAAGTCATTTGGAGAATGAGACAAGTCATTGGTGTGATCACAGGAATTGCAGTTGAAGACAGTCAACTAGGGTTTCATCTGGGGTCAACTCTAGGTCAACTCTAGGTCAAATGACTGATTGAAAGGCATTAAGGGCTATTGGAGAGATGTGGGGTTCATCATTTGACATGTAGAAGAGGATATGTTGTTATGCTAAGAAGAAATCAAGAGGAATCAAGGAGAAGAGGAGTTTCTAAATTAGGGTTTTTGTGTAAAATCCCCTAGTTTAGGTCAAATTTCCAAGCAAGATAAGTCAAAATGCAAGCTTCAAATGGATCCTTGGCCAACATGAAACATGTAGAGGATCTCAAGACCTTTACTTTGAGTGGTGGAAGACATAAAGGAGATTTATAGAACTCAAGTTATGGTCCTTGCAAGTTACAGGTCATCTGAGGTATCTAAAATTTTGTCTGTGAAAGTGACTTTACTTCCAAGTAATTTTTACCCCTCAAGGAGATTTCAAATGAATTTCTGGTCAACATAAGAGTTGTTCCTCATTGTCTTAGCTTTCTATAATGGTATAGTATGCCTTCATATGATTTGTGGAACTCTACCTATGGTCTTGGCAAGCAAAGGGTATTTTGGTCATTTGAGAATTACAGGTCATTTCAACCTATGCCCAAAACTCATACAAGGAAGCTTCAAATGGAAAACTTCACAACATAAAACTTGTTCCAAATGACATTTTGAGTCTATAAAGGTGACCATGAGAGATTGGAAAGGTTCATAGCACAAGGTTTCAAAATTGGTGGATTTAATGAATAAAAATGATCTAAAAAATGAGATTTTTCATATTTTGGCCAAATGGGGCAAAGTTATAGGTCATTTTGAATGGAAAAATCATTTTGAGAACATTGGCTAAAGTGGAATTTTGAGGTTAGTTCAAATTTTTAGAGTTATTCAAGGTTGCTTACAAAGAAAGAAACATAATCCAAAATGTAGGGAAAGAGTGCAAGGGAAGTTTCTCCAAGTTTCTAGGAGGTTCTAATGACATGTATATATTGAATTGAGAGGGTTCATGCCATGGTTGGTGCTTCACATTTCTCATAAACACAAGTTTCACACTCTTTCTTCAATTTGCAAAATCAATTCAAACACTCTCAAACTTTCACCAATCTTCACCATTCTTGATCTGGTATTCATCATCATCATCCATAGATCATAATTCACACAAGCATTTGGTAAATTGAAGGAGGATTCGAGCGGTGCAAGTTCACCATTCAAAGTGCAAGAATTTTGGAATTGGAAGATTCAAAGCCTTGGAGCACGATTCATTGCATACAGAACTCATCATCAAGTTCTTGGATCATTTTCCAATCATTACAAGCCTTGGATCAGCACACTCCATAGCTGTTTTCTTCACTTTACACCAGGTATGTTTCTCTTTCGAATTGCATGTTTAGGTTAGAATTACTAGGTTTTGTTAGCATAGAAAGGTTAAGCTAGGATAGATGACTGAGTTTGGTGAGTTTGGAGAGCTTTCATGGAGTTTGGTCATGGAGTGCAAGATCTGTTAGGGTTTGTAAATCATGATTCAATGCACGAAAACCTTGGTGGAATAGCATGTTGTGATCAGCATAAGATGTAGATGAGTTTAGGACAAGAATTGATGAGCTTTGGAGAAGTTGATGACAGGTATTAATGGTGGATCGGGACTGTTATTCTCTTCGAGTTGGTTCATTGAGTGAGTTTTAGGATGAATTATTGGCATGGCTGTGTAGAGGCAAGTTTCTAGAGCAACTTTGCTCTTGGAGTCGTGTGAATCCGTGGAGAGATGAGAGAGAACAGAACGATGGAAGGTGCTTGCATGGCTAGGGTTTTTCAGAGTTAGGGTTTGGCCCAAGGTTGAAGACGACTTGCAGGCCGTTCGATCAAGCTTTGACATTTGACTTGGAACTCAATCCCACGGCCACGATTGAATGGAAGAAACGGAGGGAAATTCAAACCATGAAACGCCCCGTTTCATTTATTTTGTCAGACTGGGCTCAAAAAACTCGTTGCTATACACACCCCACAATGCAGGCCCAATACCAATATGAACGTGAAAAGATGTTATTCACACCGTTTTACTTTTTTAATTTTTGTTGGCTTTCTGACGCCTCCTGGGCCTAGTGCAAAGCTGCTATTCGTACCCCCACTGCCTGGCCCAGTTCATTGTTTTAACTGGATTTTTTTACTCGCTGCACCCTCACCCATTATTTCTCATTTTATTTTCTTTCAAAAAATATTAATTCTTTCAAAAATCATAAAAAAATGGAAAATGCTTCTTTTTCATTGGTTCTTTTTGCATATTACTCATAATTTTGTCAAGAAAAATATCGTACAAAAAAATTCCAATTTCATTTCATATTAATATTTTTGGCATATTTTTCTTTTAAATAGGTGTAAATATCATTTTGTTTGATACATGAATTTGGTAATTTTAGTTTGAATAGATGCTTTAACATTTTTAATCCCTTCTTTTTAGGTTGATTAGTTTAGACATGTATGTTGTATATAAAATTTAGTTCATACTTTTAGGACTTAGTTTTGGGTGATTAGTTTAGGTGTGAATAACATGAACAAAATTAGGGTTTAAGTGACAACATAGGTGAAGTAGTTCTTTTCCCTTAGGATTTAGAGATTGAATTTTTGGGATAGGGGACTATAGGGACTATGGGTAGTTATTAGATCCCTTAGAAATATTAGGATTCCCCTACTGCTATTAATATATTGTCTGTATTTGATTGACTGGTGTGGTGTGCCCTCTGGGGATTATTGTTTGTTTGTGTGGGTATTGGGATTGCTTGGGGATTGGGAGAGCTGAAGACTTGTGATGATGAAGCCATTGGAGATCCAGAGCTTGAAGACCAACTTCCAGAGTTGATGAGGAGATTCTTGCTAGCAGCTGTTGAGGAGACTAGGGTTTAGGAGCTAGGCAGAACTCTAGATTAGAAAGCTTGTTTCTCAAACATGGAATGCCTTGTCTGCATCCATCCTTCCTCTATGATTCAAAGTCTCTTTCAAATATCCACCTCCTTCCTTTGGAAGGATCAGTGAATGTATTTGAAAGATAGAACTTTTGAGAGAAACCTGTCTGTATAATGTTAACAGTTAATGAACCACCCTTGGTAGGTAGTTGACTGTCTAACATTCATTCACTTCATCCGGTTGACTGATATTCCTCCTGGAGATTGAGACTTGAAGAAAAGCCATTGCAGATGGAAGACTGATGACAAAGACCTTGCCTGAAGGCTGTGGAGATGGAGACTGAGGCTTGCTGAAGCTTATAGCTGATTGGAGATGACTTGAAGATAGGGGTTGATGCAGAGCTGCTGTGGCTGTTTATTTTTGCTGTATTTCATTTCTGATGTATTGATTGGTTTTCCTGACTGTATTGTTTGCTGTTTAACCTGTTGGGTTGAGAGTGAAGTCTGTTCACTTTTGCCTATTGTTTTCTAGGTTCGAGGTTGAGTGGGACTCCCTTGCCTCGCTTGTATTGCTGCATTCATGCATTTTACTGCTTTACTGTATATTTATCTGCTATTGTTTCTGTTTTCGTTTATCCCTTAGGATCTCTGTTTCTCTCTGCGCAAGAGAGGAACATGATAGACACTAGGTCTTAACCCATGCATGATAACATTAGGTTAGTTTGATTCCCTTCGCAACCGTAGGTTAGAGTTCTGTCTCTTTCTTTCTCAAAACTAACAGAAAAATACAATAAGATTTCAAACACAATAAAAGACACTTCTTTCGTAAAAGAATGTGAACTCATCAAGACGTCATTTTTGTCCGCTTGGACTGCTAATCAGAAAAACCCTTTTTCAGAAGGAATAAAAACAATCAAGACAAGCCTGTGTCTTCCGTGGCCCGAACTACGTTTGCTCTGATCTTTCATGATGTATGAAAGTACGTAGGCATAGGATGCGATATCCTAGTGAGCAACCTTCCCCTCCTTTCCCGTAGGTAGGCGAACTACGTTGACTCTGATTTCTCGTTCCAGGCGGGAATACGTAGGCATAAAGTGCGATACTTTGTCGAGTCATTTAATTTTCTTCTTAACCCTGACCTTTAGTTTAGATAGAAATAACAATCCATACCCGAAAACAAGCGTGGATATCGTCGAGTACGACGGACGTGAGGGGTGCTAATACCTTCCCCTTGCGTAACCGACTCCCGAACCCAGGTTTTGGTTGCGATGTCCCGTGTTGTGCGAGGTTTACTCTGAGCGTTTCCTTTCCCTCCCGTGGGATAAATAACGCACGGTGGCGACTCTTGTAACACCCCCTTTCTATACCCCAAATAAATTAGATAAATCAATTAGGCACATAGAAAATTTATTTCATCAGAGTTTGATTAAAACATGGTATAAAAGAGGCGCATCACATTAACATGAAATTAAAACACATACGATACCTGCTCAAAATAGATATGCAACAATGGGTAACCCACATCTCAATATTTAGAATAAAGCGGAAACATCCAAATATTGAATCGATCTCATTCATAAAAGTATATACAACCATCAGTTAATTCATGTTTTACAACGTATCCACAACAGATACATACACATATGTATCACAAAAGAATCAAAACAAATGTAACCCCAAAAGAGTCAAAGGCTTCCTAACTACCCAGATGTTACATATCAGAGCCATTGACCAAAAAGAATGAAGACATCGCTTCACAAAAAGAACCTCCAGCTTCCTACTCTGCAATGCCTCAAAGAGCATTATAAAACAGCAGAAGGGTGAGAAACAACATCATAACAGTTAATGCATAAAATTGTATATATACATAACTCCATAATTATACAAGTTATACTCAAATTATGTTCTCACCACATTAAGCATATACAAATAATCATGTCTCTACACATACACATGAACATTCACTAAATTTTCTCCAAACAATCACATAAAACATACACAGTTATATTCACACAACCAATGCATCATACACAGATGACTCATGCAACTCATAGAGACCGACACACGACTCTATGCAGATGCAAATGCGGTACCGACTCATTCAACAAATTCCCTAAGGAATCGAGTATTCAGCAGATCCTCCACGGGATCAAGTACTCAGCAGATTCTCCACGGAATCAAATATTCATCAGATTCTCCACGGAATCGAATATTCAGCAGATCCTCCACGGGATCAAGTACTCAGCAGATTCTCCACGGAATCAAATACTCTAACCAATCCTCCATGGGATTACATGTTATGACCGATTCTCCGAGGAATCACACAATGCAACCGATTCTCCAAGGAATCGAATATAACCATCGTATCATACGAGGTTCTACAAATCCTCCACGGGATCAATCACAAAAATGCATACTATGTTCACAAACACACTCATTGCATTTATCACATACATCACATATATTCATTATGCATTCACATTATACACCATTTCACACGAGGTTTACATACCTATTAATCCATCAATGCATTTCTATCTAATTCGAGCAAACGCACAACATTATCAAACGATTAAGATCCACAATCGGCTCTACGATCTAGGATTCACGCCTTTCGGCCACCCACAGCACAACATGTTGAAACAGTTCACACATCAATCATTCATATAGGCATTAATCATAATTGAATTAACCAAACATCATGCCATGAACAAACAGCAAAACAAACAACACTGCCAGGTTCGCCAACCTTCGCCTGGCGAAGCCACGCAGCGAAAGCTCGCTGGCCTTCGCCTGGCGAACTCCCCAGCGAAGTCCACTGGGAGTAATTCTGGAATTACTCGCTGAGGCTCGCTACCCACTCGCCTGGCGAACCTTCGCCAACTCACCTCGCCTGGCGAACTTGCCAGCGAATACAGGGTATTAGCTTCTGACTTGCTTCGCTACAGCTCGCTGGGCTTCGCCTGGCGAAGCTTCGCTGCCTTTCGCCTGGCGAACTTGCGAAGACAGAACTTCCATGGCTGTCTCAAAGCCCAAACTCCACACAACCAACCGATTAAATCCAAACCAGTCACAGTAGCACAACCCAACCATCACCCGACTAAACTACATCGTCTAATCCGAGTTCTAACCGATTAAAACCTCATTCTACTCACAAAACCAACTACTAACCTAAGTAGAAAAAGAGTAGAAACTCTACAAAATCCACACACATACACATACAATCATACACATTAAAGAGATGATGGAGTTTCACACCCTTACCGATCGATTGCAAGCTTTGGTAATGATTCCTTGATGATTCTAGGTTTTCCTCTCCACTTTCTCTTCTCTTTCTCTTCTCCTCTTTTCTTTCTCTTGTTTTTCTTCTTATGTTACTATCTTCTTCCTTTTTCCTCTCTTATTCTATTTCTATCTCTATTTCTTTCCTCTCAAATTCTTTCCAACACTTATCAATCAATTCTCACACTAAAGTGCTAAATGTCTAAAATGCCCTATTTTACTCTAATTCCCCGAAAACTCTCTGAATCGGTAAAAATAGATAAAATAAGCAAAACACCACATAGCAATATATAATTTCTCAATTTAAAACAAACATCAATTAAATAAATTAAAAGACTCAACCAATAATGGGAATTCAGAATCGGGGCGTTACAACTCTTCTGTCAGCCGACGCCGATTTCCGCAGTAGCGACAAGGCTCCGATCATTTTCGTTGAGAATCCAGACTCCGGTATTACGTTGAGCGTTCAGGCTCCGGTCATTTTTGTTAAGTATCCAGACTCCGGTTATTACGTTGTGCGTTCAAGTTCTGATCATTTTCGTTGAGTATCCAGACTCCGGTTATTACGTTGAGAGTTCAGGCTCCGGTCAGTTTCGTTGGGTATCCAGACTCCGGTTATTATGTTGAGCGTTCAGGCTCCAGTCAGTATCGTTGGGTATCCAGAGTCCGGTTATTACGTTGAGCGTTCAGGCTCCGGTCATTTTTGTTAAGTATCCAGACTCCGGTTATGACGTTGTGCGTTCAATTCTTATCATTTTCGTTGAGTATCCAGACTCCGGTTATTACGTTGAGCGTTCAGGCTCCAGTCAGTTTCGTTGGGCATCCAGACTCCGGTTATTACGTTGAGCGTTCAGGCCCGGTCAATTTCATTGGGTATCCAGACTCCGGTTATTACATTGAGCGTTCAGGCTCCGTTCAGTTTCGTTGGGTATCCAGACTCCGGTTATTACGCTGAGCGTTCAGGCTCTGGTCCTTTTCATTGAGTATCCAGACTCTGATTATTACATTGAGTGTTCAGGCTCCGGTCAGTTTCGTTGAGTATCCAGACTCCGGTCATTACGTTGAGCGTTCCGGCTCCGGTCATTTTCGTTGAGTATCCAGACTCCGGTCATTATGTTGAGCGTTTAGGCTCCGGTCATTTTTATTGAGTATCCAGACTCCGGTCATTAGGTTAAGCGTTCAGGATCCGGTCATTTTCGTTTAGTATCATAACTCCGGTTATTACGTTGAGTGTTCAGGCTCCAGTCATTTTTGTTGAATATCTAGACTCCGGTTATTACGTTGAGCGTTCAGGCTATGGTCAGTTGTGTTGAGTGTCCAGACTCTGGTTATTACGTTTAGCATTCAGGCTCCAGTCATTTTCGTTGAGTATCCAGTCTCCGGTTATTACGTTAAGCGTTCAGGCTCTAGTCATTCTTGTTGAGTATCCAGACTCCGGTTATTACGTTGAGCATTCAGGCTCCTGTCATTTTCGTTGAGTATCCAGACTCCGGTTATTACGTTGAGCGTGCAGGCTCCGCTCATTTTCGTTGAGTATCCAGACTCTGGTCATTACGTTGAGCGTTCAAGCTCCGGTCATTTTTGTCGGTCATTACGTTGAGCGTTCAGGCTCCAGTCAGTTTCGTTGAGTATCTAGACTCCGTTATTACACTGAGCGTTCAGGATCCGATCAGTTTCGTTGGGTATCCATACTCCAGTTATTACATTTAGCGTTCAGGCTCCGGTCAGTTTCGTTGGGTATCCAGACTCCGGTTATTACGTTGAACATTCAGGCTCTGGTCAGTTTCGTTGGGTATCCAGACTCCGGTTATTATGGTGAGCATTCAGGCTCCGGTCATTTTTGTTGAGTATCCAGACACCATTTATTACGTTGAGCGTTCAGGCTCCGATCATTTTCGTTGAGAATCCAGACTCCGGTATTACGTTGAGCGTTCAGGCTCCGGTCATTTTTGTTAAGTATCCAGACTCCGGTTATTACGTTGTGCGTTCAAGTTCTGATCATTTTTGTTGAGTATCCAGACTCCGGTTATTACGTTGAGAGTTCAGGCTCCGGTCAGTTTCGTTGGGTATCCAGACTCCGGTTATTATGTTGAGCGTTCAGGCTCCAATCAGTATCGTTGGGTATCCAGAGTCCGGTTATTACGTTGAGCGTTCAGGCTCCGGTCATTTTTGTTAAGTATCCAGACTCCGGTTATGACGTTGTGCGTTAAATTCTTATCATTTTCGTTGAGTATCCAGACTCCGGTTATTACGTTGAGCGTTCAGGCTCCAGTCAGTTTCGTTGGGTATCCAGACTCCGGTTATTACGTTGAGTGTTCAGGCTCCGGTCAGTTTCATTGGGTATCCAGACTCCGGTTATTACATTGAGCGTTCAGGCTCCGTTCAGTTTCGTTGGGTATCCAGACTCCGGTTATTACGCTGAGCGTTCAGGCTCTGGTCCTTTTCGTTGAGTATCCAGACTCTGATTATTACATTGAGTGTTCAGGCTCCGGTCAGTTTCGTTGAGTATCCAGACTCCGGTCATTACGTTGAGCGTTCCGGCTCCGGTCATTTTCGTTGAGTATCCAGACTCCGGTCATTATGTTGAGCGTTTAGGCTCCGGTCATTTTTATTGAGTATCCAGACTCCGGTCATTAGGTTAAGCGTTCAGGATCCGGTCATTTTCGTTTAGTATCATAACTCCGGTTATTACGTTGAGTGTTCAGGCTCCAGTCATTTTTGTTGAATATCTAGACTCCGGTTATTACGTTGAGCGTTCAGGCTATGGTCAGTTGTGTTGAGTGTCCAGACTCTGGTTATTACGTTTAGCATTCAGGCTCCAGTCATTTTCGTTGAGTATCCAGTCTCCGGTTATTACGTTAAGCGTTCAGGCTCTAGTCATTCTTGTTGAGTATCCAGACTCCGGTTATTACGTTGAGCATTCAGGCTCCTGTCATTTTCGTTGAGTATCCAGACTCCGGTTATTACGTTGAGCGTGCAGGCTCCGCTCATTTTCGTTGAGTATCCAGACTCTGGTCATTACGTTGAGCGTTCAAGCTCCGGTCATTTTTGTCGGTCATTACGTTGAGCGTTCAGGCTCCAGTCAGTTTCGTTGAGTATCTAGACTCCGTTATTACACTGAGCGTTCAGGATCCGATCAGTTTCGTTGGGTATCCATACTCCAGTTATTACATTTAGCGTTCAGGCTCCGGTCAGTTTCGTTGGGTATCCAGACTCCGGTTATTACGTTGAACATTCAGGCTCTGGTCAGTTTCGTTGGGTATCCAGACTCCGGTTATTATGGTGAGCATTCAGGCTCCGGTCATTTTTGTTGAGTATCCAGACACCATTTATTACGTTGAGCGTTCAGGCTCCGATCATTTTCGTTGAGAATCCAGACTCCGGTATTACGTTGAGCGTTCAGGCTCCGGTCATTTTTGTTAAGTATCCAGACTCCGGTTATTACGTTGTGCGTTCAAGTTCTGATCATTTTTGTTGAGTATCCAGACTCCGGTTATTACGTTGAGAGTTCAGGCTCCGGTCAGTTTCGTTGGGTATCCAGACTCCGGTTATTATGTTGAGCGTTCAGGCTCCAATCAGTATCGTTGGGTATCCAGAGTCCGGTTATTACGTTGAGCGTTCAGGCTCCGGTCATTTTTGTTAAGTATCCAGACTCCGGTTATGACGTTGTGCGTTAAATTCTTATCATTTTCGTTGAGTATCCAGACTCCGGTTATTACGTTGAGCGTTCAGGCTCCAGTCAGTTTCGTTGGGTATCCAGACTCCGGTTATTACGTTGAGTGTTCAGGCTCCGGTCAGTTTCATTGGGTATCCAGACTCCGGTTATTACATTGAGCGTTCAGGCTCCGTTCAGTTTCGTTGGGTATCCAGACTCCGGTTATTACGCTGAGCGTTCAGGCTCTGGTCCTTTTCGTTGAGTATCCAGACTCTGATTATTACATTGAGTGTTCAGGCTCCGGTCAGTTTCGTTGAGTATCCAGACTCCGGTCATTACGTTGAGCGTTCCGGCTCCGGTCATTTTCGTTGAGTATCCAGACTCCGGTCATTATGTTGAGCGTTTAGGCTCCGGTCATTTTTATTGAGTATCTAGACTCCGGTCATTAGGTTAAGCGTTCAGGATCCGGTCATTTTCGTTGAGTATCATAACTCCGGTTATTACGTTGAGTGTTCAGGCTCCGGTCATTTTTGTTGAGTATCTAGACTCCGGTTATTACGTTGAGCGTTCAGGCTATGGTCAGTTGTGTTGAATGTCCAGACTCCGGTTATTACGTTGAGCATTCAGGCTCCGGTCATTTTCGTTGAGTATCCAGACTCCGGTTATTACGTTAGGCGTTCAGGCTCCAGTCATTTTTGTTGAGTATCCAGACTCCAGTTATTACGTTGAGCGTTCAGGCTCCTGTCATTTTTGTTCAGTATCCAGACTCCGGTTATCACGTTGAACGTGCAGGCTCCGGTCATTTTCGTTGAGTATCCAGACTCTGGTCATTACGTTGAGCGTTCAAGCTCCGGTCATTTTTGTCGGTCATTAAGTTGAGCGTTCAGGCTGCAGTCAGTTTCGTTGAGTATCCATACTCTGGTTATTACATTGAGCGTTCAGGCTCCGATCAGTTTTGTTGGGTATCCAGACTCCAGTTATTACATTTAGTGTTCAGGCTCCGGTCAATTTCGTTGGGTATCCAGACTCCGGTTATTACGTTGAGCGTTCAGGCTCCGGTCAGTTTCATTTGGTATCCAGACTTCGGTTATTATGGTGAGCGTTCAGGCTCCGGTCATTTTTGTTGAGTATCCAGACTCCGGTTATTACGTTGAGCGTTCAGGCTCCGATCATTTTCATTGAGAATCCAGACTCCGGTGTTTACGTTGAGCGTTTAGGCTCCGGTCATTTTTGTTAAGTATCCAGACTCCGGTTATTACGTTGTGCGTTCCATTTCTGATCATTTTCGTTGAGTATCCAGACTCCGGTTATTACGTTGAGCATTCAGGCTCCGGTCAGTTTCGTTGGGTATCCAGACTCCGGTTATTACGTTGAGCGTTCAGGCTCCAGTCAGTTTCGTTGGGTATCCAAACTCCGGTTATTATATTGAGCGTTCAGGCTCCGATCATTTTTGTTGAGTATCCAGACTCTGGTTATTACGTTGAGCGTTCAGGCTCCGGTCATTTTTGTTAAGTATCCAGACTCCGGTTATTACGTTGTGCGTTCAAATTCTGATCATTTTCATTGAGTATCTAGACTCCGGTTATTACGTTGAGCGTTCAGGCTCCGGTCAGTTTCGTTGGGTATCCAGACTCTGGTTATTACATTGAGCGTTCAGGCTCCAGTCAGTTTCGTTGGGTATCCAGAATCCGGTTATTACGTTGAGCGTTCAGGCTCCGGTCATTTTCTTTGAGTATCTAGACTGTGGTTATTACGTTGAGCGTTCAGGCTCCGGTACGTTTTGTTGAGTATCCAGACTCTGGTTATTACGTTGAGCGTTCAGGCTCCGTTCAGTTTCGTTGGGTATCCAGACTCCGGTTATTACGTTGAGCGTTCAGGCTCCTGTCAGTTTCGTTGGGTATCCAGACTCCGGTTATTACGTTGAGTGTTCAGGCTCCGGTCAGTTTCGTTGGGTATCCAGACTCCGGTTATTACGTTGAGCGTTCAGGCTCCGGTCAGTTTTGTTGGGTATCCACACCCCGCTTATTACGTTTAGCGTTCAGGCTCCTGTCAGTTTCGTTGAGTATCCAGACTCCGGTTATTACGTTGAGCATTCAAGCTACGTTCAGTTTCGTTGAGTATCCAGACTCCGGTTATTACGTTGAGCGTTTAGGCTCCGTTGATTTTTGTTAAGTATCCAAACTCCGGTTATTACGTTGTGCGTTCAAGTTCTGATCATTTTCGTATAGTATCCAGACTCCGGTATTACGTTGAGCGTTCAGGCTCCGGTCAGTTTCGTTGAGTATCCAGACTCCGGTCATTATGTTGATCGTTCCGGCTCCGGTCATTTTCTTTGAGTATCCAGACTCCGGTCATTATGTTGAGTATTCAGGCTCCGGTCATTTTTATTGAGTATCCAGACTCTGGTCATTAGGTTGAGCGTTCAGGATCTGGTCATTTCGTTGAGTATCATAACTCCGGTTATTACGTTGAGTGTTCAGGCTCCGGTCATTTTCGTTGAGTATCTAGACTCCGGTTATTAAATTGAGTGTTCAGGCTATGGTCAGTTGCGTTGAGTGTCTAGACTCCGGTTATTACGTTGAGCATTCAGGCTCTGGTCATTTTCGTTGAGTATCCAGACTCCGGTTATTACGTTGAGCGGTCAGGCTCCGGTCATTCTTGTTGAGTATCCAGACTCCGGTTATTATGTTGAGCGTTCAGGCTCCTGTCATTTTCGTTGAGTATCCAGACTCCGGTTATTACGTTGAGCGTGCAGGCTCCGCTAATTTTCGTTGAGTATCCAGACTCTGGTCATTACGTTGAGCGTTCAAGCTCCGGTCATTTTTGTCGGTCATTACGTTGAGCGTTCAGGCTCCAGTCAGTTTCGTTGAGTATCTAGAGTCCGGTTATTACACTGAGCGTTCAGGCTCCGATCAGTTTCGTTGGGTATCTAGACTCCAGTTATTACATTTAGCGTTCAGGCTCCGGTCAATTTTGTTGGGTATCCAGAATCCGGTTATTACGTTGAGCGTTCAGGCTCCCGTCAGTTTCATTGGGTATCCAGACTCTGGTTATTATGGTGAGCGTTCAGGCTCCGGTCATTTTTGTTGAGTATCCAGACTCCGGTTATTACGTTGAGCGTTCAGGCTCCGATCATTTTCATTGAGAATCCAGACTATGGTTATTACGTTGAGCGTTTAGGCTCCGGTCATTTTTGTTAAGTATCCAGACTCCGGTTATTACGTTGTGCGTTCAATTTCTGATCATTTTCGTTTAGTATCCAGACTCCGGTTATTACGTTGAGCGTTCAGGCTCCGGTCAGTATCGTTGGGTATCTAGAGTCCGGTTATTACGTTGAGCATTCAGGCTCCGATCATTTTCGTTGAGTATCCAGACTCCGGCTATTACGTTGAGCGTTCAGGCTCCGGTCATTTTTGTTAAGTATCCAGACTCCGGTTATTACGTTGTGCGTTCAATTCTTATCATTTTCGTTGAGTATCCAGACTCCGGTTATTACGTTGAGCGTTCAGGCTCCAGTCAGTTTCGTTAGGTATCCAGACTCCGGTTATTACATTGAGCGTTCAGGCTCCGGTCAGTTTCATTGGGTATCCAGACTCCGGTTATTACATTGAGCGTTCAGGCTCCGTTCAGTTTCATTGGGTATCCAGACTCCGGTTATTACGCTGAGCGTTCAGGCTATGGTCATTTTCGTTGAGTATCCAGACTCTGATTATTACATTGAGTGTTCAGGCTCCGGTCAGTTTCGTTGAGTATCCAGTATCCGGTCATTACGTTGAGCGTTCCGGCTCCGGTCATTTTCGTTGAGTATCCAGACTCCGGTCATTATGTTGAGCGTTTAGGCTCCGGTCATTTTTATTGAGTATCCAGACTCCGGTCATTAGGTTGAGCGTTCAGGATCCGGTCATTTTCGTTGAGTATCATAACTCCGGTTATTACGTTGAGTGTTCAGGCTCCGGTCATTTTTGTTGAGTATCTAGACTCCGGTCATTAGGTTGAGCGTTCAGGATCCGGTCAGTTATTACGTTGAGCGTTCAGGCTATGGTCAGTTGTGTTGAGTGTCCAGACTCCGGTTATTACGTTGAGCATTCAGGCTCCAGTCATTTTCGTTGAGTATCCAGACTCTGGTTATTACGTTAGGCTTTCAGGCTCCAGTCATTCTTGTTGAGTATCCAGACTCCGGTTATTAGGTTGACCGTTCAGGCTCCTGTCATTTTCGTTGAGTATCTAGACTCCCGTTATTACGTTGAGCGTGCAGGCTCCGCTCATTTTCGTTGAGTATCCAGACTCTGGTCATTACGTTGAGCGTTCAAGCTCCGGTCATTTTTGTCGGTCAATACGTTGAGCGTTCAGGCTCCAGTCAGTTTCGTTGAGTATCTAGACTCCGGTTATTACACTGAGCGATCAGGCTCCGATCAGTTTCGTTGGGTATCTAGAATCCAGTTATTACATTTAGCGTTCAGGCTCCGGTCAATTTTGTTGGGTATCCAGAATCCAGTTATTACGTTGAGCGTTCAGGCTCCGGTCAGTTTCATTGGGTATCCAGACTCTGGTTATTATGGTGAGCGTTCAGGCTCCGGTCATTTTTGTTGAGTATCCATACTCCGGTTTTTACGTTGAGCGTTCAGGCTCCGATCATTTTCGTTGAGAATCCAGACTCTGGTTATTATGTTGAGCGTTTAGGCTCCGGTCATTTTTGTTAAGTATCCAGACTCCGGTTATTACATTGTGCGTTCAATTTCTGATCATTTTCATTGAGTATCCAGACTCCGGTTATTACGTTGAGCATTCAGGCTCCGGTCAGTTTCGTTGGGTATCCAGACTCCGGTTATTATGTTGAGCGTTCAGGCTCCAGTCAGTTTCGTTGGGTATCCATAGTCCGGTTATTACGTTAAGCGTTCAGGCTCCGGTCAGTTTCATTGGGTATCCAGACTCCGGTTATTATGGTGAGCGTTCAGGCTCCGGTCATTTTTGTTGAGTATCCAGACTCCGGTTATTACGTTGAGCGTTCAGGCTCCGATCATTTTCATTGAGAATCCGGACTCTGGTTATTACGTTGAGCGTTTAGGCTCCGGTCATTTTTGTTAAGTATCCAGACTCCGGTTATTACGTTGTGCGTTCAATTTCTGATCATTTTCGTTTAGTATCCAGACTCCGGTTATTACGTTGAGCGTTCAGGCTCCGGTCAGTATCGTTGGGTATCTAGAGTCCGGTTATTACGTTGAGCATTCAGGCTCCGATCATTTTTGTTGAGTATCCAGACTCCGGCTATTACGTTGAGCGTTCAGGCTCCAGTCATTTTTGTTAAGTATCCAGACTCCGGTTATTACGTTGTGCGTTCAATTCTTATCATTTTCGTTGAGTATCCAGACTCCGGTTATTACGTTGAGCGTTCAGGCTCCAGTCAGTTTCGTTAGGTATCCAGACTCCGGTTATTACATTGAGCGTTCAGGCTCTGGGCAGTTTCATTGGGTATCTAGACTCCGGTTATTACATTGAGCGTTCAGGCTCCGTTCAGTTTCGTTGGGTATCCAGACTCCGGTTATTACGCTGAGCGTTCAGGCTATGGTCATTTTCGTTGAGTATCCAGACTCTGATTATTACATTGAGTGTTCAGGCTCCGGTCAGTTTCGTTGAGTATCCAGACTCCGGTCATTACGTTGAGTGTTCCGGCTCCGGTCATTTTCGTTGAGTATCCAGACTCCGGTCATTATGTTGAGCGTTTAGGCTCCGGTCATTTTTATTGAGTATCCAGACTCCGGTCATTAGGTTGAGCATTCAGGATCCGGTCATTTTCGTTGAGTATCATAACCCCGGTTATTACGTTGAGTGTTCAGGCTCCGGTCATTTTTGTTGAGTATCTAGACTCCAGTTATTACGTTGAGCGTTCAGGCTATGGTCAGTTGTGTTGAGTGTCCAGACTCCGGTTATTACGTTGAGCATTCAGGCTCCGGTCATTTTCGTTGAGTATCCAGACTCCGGTTATTACGTTAGGCTTTCAGGCTCCAGTCATTCTTGTTGAGTATCCAGACTCCGGTTATTAGGTTGACCGTTCAGGCTCCTGTCATTTTCGTTGAGTATCCAGACTCCCGTTATTACGTTGAGCGTGCAGGCTCCGCTCATTTTCGTTGAGTATCCAGACTCTGGTCATTACGTTGAGCGTTCAAGCTCCGGTCATTTTTGTCGGTCATTACGTTGAGCGTTCAGGCTCCAGTCAGTTTCGTTGAGTATCTAGACTCCGGTTATTACACTGAGCGATCAGGCTCCGATCAGTTTCGTTGGGTATCTAGAATACAGTTATTACATTTAGCGTTCAGGCTCCGGTCAATTTTGTTGGGTATCCAGAATCCAGTTATTACGTTGAGCGTTCAGGCTCCGGTCAGTTTCATTGGGTATCCAGACTCCGGTTATTATGGTGAGCGTTCAGGCTCCGGTCATTTTTGTTGAGTATCCATACTCCGGTTATTACGTTGAGCGTTCAGGCTCCGATCATTTTCGTTGAGAATCCAGACTCTGGTTATTACGTTGAGCGTTTAGGCTCCGGTCATTTTTGTTAAGTATCTAGACTCCGGTTATTACGTTGTGCGTTCAATTTCTGATCATTTTCATTGAGTATCCAGACTCCGGTTATTACGTTGAGCATTCAGGCTCCGGTCAGTTTCGTTGGGTATCCAGACTCCGGTTATTATGTTGAGCGTTCCGGCTCCAGTCAGTTTCGTTGGGTATCCATAGTCCGGTTATTACGTTAAGCGTTCAGGCTCCGGTCAGTTTCATTGGGTATCCAGACTCCGGTTATTATGGTGAGCGTTCAGGCTCCGGTCATTTTTGTTGAGTATCCAGACTCCGGTTATTACGTTGAGCGTTCAGGCTCCGATCATTTTCATTGAGAATCCGGACTCTGGTTATTACGTTGAGCGTTTAGGCTCCGGTCATTTTTGTTAAGTATCCAGACTCCGGTTATTATGTTGTGCGTTCAATTTCTGATCATTTTCGTTTAGTATCCAGACTCCGGTTATTACGTTGAGCGTTCAGGCTCCGGTCAGTATCGTTGGGTATCTAGAGTCCGGTTATTACGTTGAGCATTCAGGCTCCGATCATTTTCGTTGAGTATCTAGACTCCGGTTATTACACTGAGCGATCAGGCTCCGATCAGTTTCGTTGGGTATCTAGAATCCAGTTATTACATTTAGCGTTCAGGCTCCGGTCAATTTTGTTGGGTATCCAGAATCCAGTTATTACGTTGAGCGTTCAGGCTCCGGTCAGTTTCATTGGGTATCCAGACTCCGGTTATTATGGTGAGCGTTCAGGCTCCGGTCATTTTTGTTGAGTATCCATACTCCGGTTATTACGTTGAGCGTTCAGGCTCCGATCATTTTCGTTGAGAATCCAGACTCTGGTTATTAAGTTGAGCGTTTAGGCTCCGGTCATTTTTGTTAAGTATCCAGACTCCGGTTATTACGTTGTGCGTTCAATTTCTAATCATTTTCATTGAGTATCCAGACTCCGGTTATTACGTTGAGCATTCAGGCTCCGGTCAGTTTCGTTGGGTATCCAGACTCCGGTTATTATGTTGAGCGTTCAGGCTCCAGTCAGTTTCGTTGGGTATCCATAGTCCGGTTATTACGTTAAGCGTTCAGGCTCCGGTCAGTTTCATTGGGTATCCAGACTCCGGTTATTATGGTGAGCGTTCAGGCTCCGGTCATTTTTGTTGAGTATCCAGACTCCGGTTATTACGTTGAGCGTTCAGGCTCCGGTCAGTATCGTTGGGTATCTAGAGTCCGGTTATTACGTTGAGCATTCAGGCTCCGATCATTTTCGTTGAGTATCCAGACTCCGGCTATTACGTTGAGCGTTCAGGCTCCAGTCATTTTTGTTAAGTATCCAGACTCCGGTTATTACGTTGTGCGTTCAATTCTTATCATTTTCGTTGAGTATCCAGACTCCGGTTATTACGTTGAGCGTTTAGGCTCCAGTCAGTTTCGTTAGGTATCCAGACTCCGGTTATTACATTGAGCGTTCAGGCTCCGGTCAGTTTCATTGGGTATCCAGACTCCGGTTATTACATTGAGCGTTCAGGCTCCGTTCAGTTTCGTTGGGTATCCAGACTCCGGTTATTACGCTGAGCGTTCAGGCTATGGTCATTTTCGTTGAGTATCCAGACTCTGATTATTACATTGAGTGTTCAGGCTCCGGTCAGTTTCGTTGAGTATCCAGACTCCGGTCATTACGTTGAGCATTCCGGCTCCGGTCATTTTCGTTGAGTATCCAGACTCCGGTCATTATGTTGAGCGTTTAGGCTCCGATCATTTTTATTGAGTATCCAGACTCCGGTCATTAGGTTGAGCGTTCAGGATCCGGTCATTTTCGTTGAGTATCATAACTCCGGTTATTACGTTGAGTGTTCAGGCTCCGGTCATTTTTGTTGAGTATCTAGACTCCAGTTATTACGTTGAGCGTTCAGGCTATGGTCAGTTGTGTTGAGTGTCCAGACTCCGGTTATTACGTTGAGCATTCAGGCTCCGGTCATTTTCGTTGAGTATCCAGACTCCGGTTATTACGTTAGGCTTTCAGGCTCCAGTCATTCTTGTTGAGTATCCAGACTCCGGTTATTAGGTTGACCGTTCAGGCTCCTGTCATTTTCGTTGTGTATCCAGACTCCCGTTATTACGTTGAGCGTGCAGGCTCCGCTCATTTTCGTTGAGTATCCAGACTCTGGTCATTACGTTGAGCGTTCAAGCTCCGGTCATTTTTGTCGGTCATTACGTTGAGCGTTCAGGCTCCAGTCAGTTTCGTTGAGTACCTAGACTCCGGTTATTACACTGAGCGATCAGGCTCCGATCAGTTTCGTTGGGTATCTAGAATCCAGTTATTACATTTAGCGTTCAGGCTCCGGTCAATTTTGTTGGGTATCCAGAATCCAGTTATTACGTTGAGCGTTCAGGCTCCGGTCAGTTTCATTGGGTATCCAGACTCCGGTTATTATGGTGAGCGTTCAGGCTCCGGTCATTTTTGTTGAGTATCCATACTCCGGTTATTACGTTGAGCGTTCAGGCTCCGATCATTTTCGTTGAGAATCCAGACTCTGGTTATTACGTTGATCGTTTAGGCTCCGGTCATTTTTGTTAAGTATCCAGACTCCGGTTATTACGTTGTGCGTTCAATTTCTGATCATTTTCATTGAGTATCCAGACTCCGGTTATTACGTTGAGCATTCAGGCTCCGGTCAGTTTCGTTGGGTATCCAGACTCCGGTTATTATGTTGAGCGTTCCGGCTCCAGTCAGTTTCGTTGGGTATCCATAGTCCGGTTATTACGTTAAGCGTTCAGGCTCCGGTCAGTTTCATTGGGTATCCAGACTCCGGTTATTATGGTGAGCGTTCAGGCTCCGGTCATTTTTGTTGAGTATCCAGACTCCGGTTATTACGTTGAGCGTTCAGGCTCCGATCATTTTCATTGAGAATCCGGACTCTGATTATTACGTTGAGCGTTTAGGCTCCGGTCATTTTTGTTAAGTATCCAGACTCCGGTTATTACGTTGTGCGTTCAATTTCTGATCATTTTCGTTTAGTATCCAGACTCCGGTTATTACGTTGAACGCTCAGGCTCCGGTCAGTATCGTTGGGTATCTAGAGTCCGGTTATTACGTTGAGCATTCAGGCTCCGATCATTTTCGTTGAGTATCCAGACTCCGACTATTACGTTGAGCGTTCAGGCTCCAGTCATTTTTGTTAAGTATCCAGACTCCGGTTATTACGTTGTGCGTTCAATTCTTATCATTTTCGTTGAGTATCCAGACTCCGGTTATTACGTTGAGCGTTCAGGCTCGAGTCAGTTTCGTTAGGTATCCAGACTCCGGTTATTACAGTGAGCGTTCAGGCTCCGGTCAGTTTCATTGGGTATCCAGACTCCGGTTATTACATTGAGCGTTCAGGCTCCGTTCAGTTTCGTTGGGTATCCAGACTCCGGTTATTACGCTGAGCGTTCAGGCTATGGTCATTTTCGTTGAGTATCCAGACTCTGATTATTACATTGAGTGTTCAGGCTCCGGTCAGTTTCGTTGAGTATCCAGACTCCGGTCATTACGTTGAGCGTTCCGGCTCCGGTCATTTTCGTTGAGTATCCAGACTCCGGTCATTATGTTGAGCGTTTAGGCTCCGGTCATTTTTATTGAGTATCTAGACTCCGGTCATTAGGTTGAGCGTTCAGGATCCGGTCATTTTCGTTGAGTATCATAACTCCGGTTATTACGTTGAGTGTTCAGGCTCCGGTCATTTTTGTTGAGTATCTAGACTCCAGTTATTACGTTGAGCGTTCAGGCTATGGTCAGTTGTGTTGAGTGTCCAGACTCCGGTTATTACGTTGAGCATTCAGGCTCCGGTCATTTTCGTTGAGTATCCAGACTCCGGTTATTACGTTAGGCTTTCAGGCTCCAGTCATTCTTGTTGAGTATCCAGACTCCGGTTATTAGGTTGACCGTTCAGGCTCCTGTCATTTTCGTTGAGTATCCAGACTCCCGTAATTACGTTGAGCGTGCAGGCTCCGCTCATTTTCGTTGAGTATCCAGACTCTGGTCATTACGTTGAGCGTTCAAGCTCCGGTCATTTTTGTCGGTCATTACGTTGAGCGTTCAGGCTCCAGTCAGTTTCGTTGAGTATCTAGACTCCGGTTATTACACTGAGCGATCAGGCTCCGATCAGTTTCGTTGGGTATCTAGAATCCAGTTATTACATTTAGCGTTCAGGCTCCGGTCAATTTTGTTGGGTATCCAGAATCCAGTTATTACGTTGAGCGTTCAGGCTCCGGTCAGTTTCATTGGGTATCCAGACTCCGGTTATTATGGTGAGCGTTCAGGCTCCGGTCATTTTTGTTGAGTATCCATACTCCGGTTATTACGTTGAGCGTTCAGGCTCCGATCATTTTCGTTGAGAATCCAGACTCTGGTTATTACGTTGAGCGTTTAGGCTCCGGTCATTTTTGTTAAGTATCCAGACTCCGGTTATTACGTTGTGCGTTCAATTTATGATCATTTTCATTGAGTATCCAGACTCCGGTTATTACGTTGAGCATTCAGGCTCCGGTCAGTTTCGTTGGGTATCCAGACTCCGGTTATTATGTTGAGCGTTCAGGCTCCAGTCAGTTTCGTTGGGTATCTATAGTCCGGTTATTACGTTAAGCGTTCAGGCTCCGGTCAGTTTCATTGGGTATCCAGACTCCGGTTATTATGGTGAGCGTTCAGGCTCCGGTCATTTTTGTTGAGTATCCAGACTCCGGTTATTACGTTGAGCATTCAGGCTCCGATCATTTTCATTGAGAATCCGGACTCTGGATATTACGTTGAGCGTTTAGGCTCCGGTCATTTTTGTTAAGTATCCAGACTCCGGTTATTACGTTGTGCGTTCAATTTCTGATCATTTTCGTTTAGTATCCAGACTCTGGTTATTACGTTGAGCGTTCAGGCTCCGGTCAGTATCGTTGGGTATCTAGAGTCCGGTTATTACGTTGAGCATTCAGGCTCCGATCATTTTCGTTGAGTATCCAGACTCCGGCTATTACGTTGAGCGTTCAGGCTCCGGTCATTTTTGTTAAGTATCCAGACTCCGGTTATTACGTTGTGCGTTCAATTCTTATCATTTTCGTTGAGCATCCAGAGTCCGGTTATTACGTTGAGCGTTCAGGCTCCAGTCAGTTTCGTTAGGTATCCAGACTCCGGTTATTACATTGAGCGTTCAGGCTCCGGTCAGTTTCATTGGGTATCCAGACTCCGGTTATTACATTGAGCGTTCAGGCTCCGTTCAGTTTCGTTGGGTATCCAGACTCCGGTTATTAGACTGAGCGTTCAGGCTATGGTCATTTTCGTTGAGTATCCAGACTCTGATTATTACATTGAGTGTTCAGGCTCCGGTCAGTTTCGTTGAGTATCCAGACTCCGGTCATTACGTTGAGCGTTCCGGCTCCGGTCATTTTCGTTGAGTATCCAGACTCCGGTCATTATGTTGAGCGTTTAGGCTCCGGTCATTTTTATTGAGTATCCAGACTCCGGTCATTAGGTTGAGCGTTCAGGATCCGGTCATTTTCGTTGAGTATCATAACTCCGGTTATTACGTTGAGTGTTCAGGCTCCGGTCATTTTTGTTGAGTATCTAGACTCCAGTTATTACGTTGAGCGTTCAGGCTATGGTCAGTTGTGTTGAGTGTCCAGACTCCGGTTATTACGTTGAGCATTCAGGCTCCGGTCATTTTCGTTGAGTATCCAGACTCCGGTTATTACGTTAGGCTTTCAGGCTCCAGTCATTCTTGTTGGGTATCCAGACTCCGGTTATTAGGTTGACCGTTCAGGCTCCTGTCATTTTCGTTGAGTATCCAGACTCCCGTTATTACGTTGAGCGTGCAGGCTCCGCTCATTTTCGTTGAATATCCAGACTCTGGTCATTACGTTGAGCGTTCAAGCTCCGGTCATTTTTGTCGGTCATTACGTTGAGCGTTCAGGCTCCAGTCAGTTTCGTTGAGTATCTAGACTCCGGTTATTACACTGAGCGATCAGGCTCCGATCAGTTTCGTTGGATATCTAGAATCCAGTTATTACATTTAGCGTTCAGGCTCCGGTCAATTTTGTTGGGTATCCAGAATCCAGTTATTACATTGAGCGTTCAGGCTCCGGTCAGTTTCATTGGGTATCCAGACTCCGGTTATTATGGTGAGCGTTCAGGCTCCGGTCATTTTTGTTGAGTATCCATACTCCGGTTATTACGTTGAGCGTTCAGGCTCCGATCATTTTCGTTGAGAATCCAGACTCTGGTTATTACGTTGAGCGTTTAGGCTCCGGTCATTTTTGTTAAGTATCCAGACTCCGGTTATTACGTTGTGCGTTCAATTTCTGATCATTTTCATTGAGTATCCAGACTCCGGTTATTACGTTGAGCATTCAGGCTCCGGTCAGTTTCGTTGGGTATCCAGACTCCGGTTATTATGTTGAGCGTTCAGGCTCCAGTCAGTTTCGTTGGGTATCCATAGTCCGGTTATTACGTTAAGCGTTCAGGCTCCGGTCAGTTTCATTGGGTATCCAGACTCCGGTTATTATGGTGAGCGTTCAGGCTCCGGTCATTTTTGTTGAGTATCCAGACTCCGGTTATTACGTTGAGCGTTCAGGCTCCGATCATTTTCATTGAGAATCCGGACTCTGGTTATTACGTTGAGCGTTTAGGCTCCGGTCATTTTTGTTAAGTATCCAGACTCCGGTTATTACGTTGTGCGTTCAATTTCTGATCATTTTCGTTTAGTATCCAGACTCCGGTTATTACGTTGAGCGTTCAGGCTCCGGTCAGTATCGTTGGGTATCTAGAGTCCGGTTATTACGTTGAGCATTCAGGCTCCGATCATTTTCGTTGAGTATCCAGACTCCGGCTATTACGTTGAGCGTTCAGGCTCCGGTCATTTTTGTTAAGTATCCAGACTCCGGTTATTACGTTGTGCGTTCAATTCTTATCATTTTCGTTGAGTATCCAGACTCCGGTTATTACGTTGAGCGTTCAGGCTCCAGTCAGTTTCGTTAGGTATCCAGACTCCGGTTATTACATTGAGCGTTCAGGCTCCGGTCAGTTTCATTGGGTATCCAGACTCCGGTTATTACATTGAGCGTTTAGGCTCCGTTCAGTTTCGTTGGGTATCCAGACTCCGGTTATTACGCTGAGCGTTCAGGCTATGGTCATTTTCGTTGAGTATCCAGACTCTGATTATTACATTGAGTGTTCAGGCTCCGGTCAGTTTCGTTGAGTATCCAGACTCCGGTCATTACGTTGAGCGTTCAGGCTCCGGTCATTTTTGTTGAGTATCCAGACTCCGGTTATTACGTTGAGCGTTCAGGCTCCGATCATTTTCATTGAGAATCCGGACTCTGGTTATTACGTTGAGCGTTTAGGCTCCGGTCATTTTCGTTGAGTATCATAACTCCGGTTATTACGTTGAGCGTTCAATTTCTGATCATTTTCGTTTAGTATCCAGACTCCGGTTATTACGTTGAGCGTTCAGGCTCCGGTCAGTATCGTTGGGTATCTAGAGTCCGGTTATTACGTTGAGCATTCAGGCTCCGATCATTTTCGTTGAGTATCCAGACTCCGGCTATTACGTTGAGCGTTCAGGCTCCGGTCATTTTTGTTAAGTATCCAGACTCCGGTTATTACGTTGTGCGTTCAATTCTTATCATTTTCGTTGAGTATCCAGACTCCGGTTATTACGTTGAGCGTTCAGGCTCCAGTCAGTTTCGTTAGGTATCCAGACTCCGGTTATTACATTGAGCGTTCATGCTCCGGTCAGTTTCATTGGGTATCCAGACTCCGGTTATTACATTGAGCGTTTAGGCTCCGTTCAGTTTCGTTGGGTATCCAGACTCCGGTTATTACGCTGAGCGTTCAGGCTATGGTCATTTTCGTTGAGTATCCAGACTCTGATTATTACATTGAGTGTTCAGGCTCCGGTCAGTTTCGTTGAGTATCCAGACTCCGGTCATTACGTTGAGCGTTCCGGCTCCGGTCATTTTCGTTGAGTATCCAGACTCCGGTCATTATGTTGAGCGTTTAGGCTCCGGTCATTTTTATTGAGTATCCAGACTCCGGTCATTAGGTTGAGCGTTCAGGATCCGGTCATTTTCGTTGAGTATCATAACTCCGGTTATTACGTTGAGTGTTCAGGCTCCGGTCATTTTTGTTGAGTATCTAGACTCCAGTTATTACGTTGAGCGTTGAGGCTATGGTCAGTTGTGTTGAGTGTCCAGACTCCGGTTATTACGTTGAGCATTCAGGCTCCGGTCATTTTCGTTGAGTATCCAGACTCCGGTTATTACGTTAGGCTTTCAGGCTCCAGTCATTCTTGTTGAGTATCCAGACTCCGGTTATTAGGTTGACCGTTCAGGCTCCTGTCATTTTCGTTGAGTATCCAGACTCCCGTTATTACGTTGAGCGTGCAGGCTCCGCTCATTTTCGTTGAGTATCCAGACTCTGGTCATTACGTTGAGCGTTCAAGATCCGGTCATTTTTGTCGGTCATTACGTTGAGCGTTCAGGCTCCAGTCAGTTTCGTTGAGTATCTAGACTCCGGTTATTACACTGAGCGATCAGGCTCCGATCAGTTTCGTTGGGTATCTAGAATCCAGTTATTACATTTAGCATTCAGGCTCCGGTCAATTTTGTTGGGTATCCAGAATCCAGTTATTACGTTGAGCGTTCAGGCTCCGGTCAGTTTCATTGGGTATCCAGACTCCGGTTATTATGGTGAGCGTTCAGGCTCCGGTCATTTTTGTTGAGTATCCATACTCCGGTTATTACGTTGAGCGTTCAGGCTCCGATCATTTTCGTTGAGAATCCAGACTCTGGTTATTACGTTGAGCGTTTAGGCTCCGGTCATTTTTGTTAAGTATCCAGACTCCGGTTATTACGTTGTGCGTTCAATTTCTGATCATTTTCATTGAGTATCCAGACTCCGGTTATTACGTTGAGCATTCAGGCTCCGGTCAGTTTCGTTGGGTATCCAGACTCCGGTTATTATGTTGAGCGTTCAGGCTCCAGTCAGTTTCGTTGGGTATCCATAGTCCGGTTATTACGTTAAGCGTTCAGGCTCCGGTCAGTTTCATTGGGTATCCAGACTCCGGTTATTATGGTGAGCGTTCAGGCTCCGGTCATTTTTGTTGAGTATCCAGACTCCGGTTATTACGTTGAGCGTTCAGGCTCCGATCATTTTCATTGAGAATCCGGACTCTGGTTATTACGTTGAGCGTTTAGGCTCCGGTCATTTTTGTTAAGTATCCAGACTCCGGTTATTACGTTGTGCGTTCAATTTCTGATCATTTTCGTTTAGTATCCAGACTCCGGTTATTACGTTGAGCGTTCAGGCTCCGGTCAGTATCGTTGGGTATCTCGAGTCCGGTTATTACGTTGAGCATTCAGGCTCCGATCATTTTCGTTGAGTATCCAGACTCCGGCTATTACGTTGAGCGTTCAGGCTCCGGTCATTTTTGTTAAGTATCCAGACTCCGGTTATTACGTTGTGCGTTCAATTCTTATCATTTTCGTTGAGTATCCAGACTTTGGTTATTACATTGAGCGTTCAGGCTCCAGTCAGTTTCGTTAGGTATCCAGACTCCGGTTATTACATTGAGCGTTCAGGCTCCGGTCAGTTTCATTGGGTATCCAGACTCCGGTTATTACATTGAGCGTTCAGGCTCCGTTCAGTTTCGTTGGGTATCCAGACTCTGGTTATTACGCTGAGCGTTCAGGCTATGGTCATTTTCGTTGAGTATCCAGACTCTGATTATTACATTGAGTGTTCAGGCTCCGGTCAGTTTCGTTGAGTATCCAGACTCCGGTCATTACGTTGAGTGTTCCGGCTCCGGTCATTTTCGTTGAGTATCCAGACTCCGGTCATTATGTTGAGCGTTTAGGCTCCGGTCATTTTTATTGAGTATCCAGACTCCGGTCATTAGGTTGAGCGTTCAGGATCCGGTCTTTTTCGTTGAGTATCATAACTCCGGTTATTACGTTGAGTGTTCAGGCTCCGGTCATTTTTGTTGAGTATCTAGACTCCAGTTATTACGTTGAGCGTTCAGGCTATGGTCAGTTGTGTTGAGTGTCCAGACTCCGGTTATTACGTTGAGCATTCAGGCTCCGGTCATTTTCGTTGAGTATCCAGACTCCGGTTATTACGTTAGGCTTTCAGGCTCCAGTCATTCTTGTTGAGTATCCAGACTCCGGTTATTAGGTTGACCGTTCAGGCTCCTGTCATTTTCGTTGAGTATCCAGACTCCCGTTATTACGTTGAGCGTGCAGGCTCCGCTCATTTTCGTTGAGTATCCAGACTCTGGTCATTACGTTGAGCGTTCAAGCTCCGGTCATTTTTGTCGGTCATTACGTTGAGCGTTCAGGCTCCAGTCAGTTTCGTTAAGTATCTAGACTCCGGTTATTACGCTGAGTGATCAGGCTCCGATCAGTTTCGTTGGGTATCTAGAATCCAGTTATTACATTTAGCGTTCAGGTTCCGGTCAATTTTGTTGGGTATCCAGAATCCAGTTATTACGTTGAGCGTTCAGGCTCCGGTCAGTTTCATTGGGTATCCAGACTCCGGTTATTAAGGTGAGCGTTCAGGCTCTGGTCATTTTTGTTGAGTATCCATACTCCGGTTATTACGTTGAGCATTCAGACTCCGATCATTTTCGTTGAGAATCCAGACTCTGGTTATTACGTTGAGCGTTTAGGCTCCGGTCATTTTTGTTAAGTATCCAGACTCCGGTTATTACGTTGTGCGTTCAATTTCTGATCATTTTCATTGAGTATCCAGACTCCGGTTATTACGTTGAGCATTCAGGCTCCGGTCAGTTTCGTTGGGTATCCAGACTCCGGTTATTATGTTGAGCGTTCAGGCTCCAGTCAGTTTCGTTGGGTATCCATAGTCCGGTTATTACGTTAAGCATTCAGGCTCCAATCATTTTCGTTGAGTATCCAGACTCCGGCTATTACATTGAGCGTTCAGGCTCCAGTCATTTTTGTTAAGTATCCAGACTCCGGTTATTACGTTGTGCGTTCAATTCTTATCATTTTCGTTGAGTATCTAGACTCCAGTTATTACGTTGAGCGTTCAGGCTCCATTTAGTTTCGTTGGGTATCTAGACTCCGGTTATTACGTTGAGCGTTCAGGCTCCGGTCAGTTTCATTGGGTATCCAGACTCCGGTTATTACATTGAGCGTTCAGGCTCCGTTCAGTTTCGTTGGGTATCCAGACTCCGGTTATTACGCTGAGCGTTCAGGCTATGGTCATTTTCGTTGAGTCTCCAGATTCTGATTATTACATTGAGTGTTCAGGCTCCGGTCAGTTTCGTTGAGTATCCAGACTCCGGTCATTACGTTGAGCGTTCCGGCTCCGGTCATTTTCGTTGAGTATCCAGACTCCGGTCATTATGTTGAGCGTTTAGGCTCTGGTCATTTTTATTGAGTATCCAGACTCCGGTCATTAGGTTGAGCGTTCAGGATCCGGTCATTTTCGTTGAGTATCATAACTCTGGTTTTTACGTTGAGTGTTCAGGCTCCGGTCATTTTTGTTGAGTATCTAGACTCCGGTTATTGCGTTGAGCGCTAAGGCTATGGTCAGTTGTGTTGAGTGTCCAGACTCCGGTTATTACGTTGAGCGTTCAGGCTCCTTTCATTTTCGTTGAGTATCCACACTCCGGTTATTACGTTGAGCGTGCAGGCTCCGCTCATTTTCGTTGAGTATCCAGACTCTGGTCATTACGTTGAGCGTTCAAGCTCCGGTCATTTTTGTCGGTCATTACGTTGAGCGTTCAGGCTCCAGTCAGTTTCGTTGAGTATCTAGACTCCGGTTATTACACTGAGCGTTCAGGCTCCGATCAGTTTCGTTGGGTATCCAGACTCTAGTTATTACATTTAGCGTTCAGGCTCCGGTCAGTTTCGTTGGGTATCCAGACTCCGGTTATTACGTTGAACGTTCAGGCTCTAGTCAAATTCGTTGGGTATCCAGACTCCGGTTATTATGGTGAGCATTCAGGCTCCGGTCATTTTTGTTGAGTATCCAGACACCAGTTATTACGTTGAGCGTTCAGGCTCCGATCATTTTCGTTGAGAATCCAGACTCCGGTATTACGTTGAGCGTTCAGGCTCCGGTCATTTTTGTTAAGTATCTAGACTCCGGTTATTACGTTGTGCGTTCAAGTTCTGATCATTTTCGTTGAGTATCCAGACTCCGGTTATTACGTTGAGAGTTCAGGCTCCAGTCAGTATCGTTGGGTATCCAGAGTCCGGTTATTACGTTGAGCGTTCAGGCTCCGGTCATTTTTGTTAAGTATCCAGACTCCGGTTATGACGTTGTGCGTTCAATTCTTATCATTTTCGTTGAGTATCCAGACTCTGGTTATTACGTTGAGCGTTCAGGCTCCAGTCAGTTTCGTTGGGTATCCAGACTCCGGTTATTACGTTGAGCGTTCAGGCTCCGGTCAGTTTCATTGGGTATCCAGACTCCGGTTATTACATTGAGCGTTTAGGCTCCGTTCAGTTTCGTTGGGTATCCAGACTCCGGTTATTACGCTGAGCGTTCAGGCTCTGGTCCTTTTCATTGAGTATCCAGACTCTGATTATTACATTGAGTGTTCAGGCTCCGGTCAGTTTCGTTGAGTATCCAGACTCCGGTCATTACGTTGAGCGTTCCGGCTCCGGTCATTTTCGTTGACTATCCAGACTCCGGTCATTATGTTGAGCGTTTAGGCTCCGGTCATTTTTATTGAGTATCCAGACTCCGGTCATTAGGTTAAGCGTTCAGGATCCGGTCATTTTCGTTGAGTATCATAACTCCGGTTATTACGTTGAGTGTTCAGGCTCCAGTCATTTTTGTTGAGTATCTAGACTCCGGTTATTACGTTGAGCGTTCAGGCTATGGTCAGTTGTGTTGAGTGTCCAGACTCCGGTTATTACGTTGAGCATTCAGGCTCCAGTCATTTTCGTTGAGTATCCAGTCTCCGGTTATTACGTTAGGCGTTCAGGCTCTAGTCATTCTTGTTGAGTATCCAGACTCCGGTTATTACGTTGAGCATTCAGGCTCCTGTCATTTTTGTTGAGTATCCAGACTCCGGTTATTACGTTGAGCGTGCAGGCTCCGCTCATTTTCGTTGAGTATCCAGACTCTGGTCATTACGTTGAGCGTTCAAGCTCCGGTCATTTTTGTCGGTCATTACGTTGAGCGTTCAGGCTCCAGTCAGTTTCGTTGAGTATCTAGACTCCGGTTATTACACTGAGCGTTCAGGCTCCGATCAGTTTCGTTGGGTATCTATACTCCAGTTATTACATTTAGCGTTCAGGCTCTGGTCAGTTTCGTTGGGTATCCAGACTCCGGTTATTACGTTGAGCGTTCAGGCTCTGGTCAGTTTCGTTGGGTATCCAGACTCCGGTTATTATGGTGAGCATTCTGGCTCCGGTCATTTTTGTTGAGTATCCAGACACCAGTTATTACGTTGAGCGTTCAGGCTCCGATCATTTTCGTTGAGAATCCAGACTCCGGTATTACGTTGAGCGTTCAGGCTCCGGTCATTTTTGTTAAGTATCCAGACTCCGGTTATTACGTTGTGCGTTCAAGTTCTGATCATTTTTGTTGAGTATCCAGACTCCGGTTATTACGTTGAGAGTTCAGGCTCCGGTCAGTTTCGTTGGGTATCCAGACTCCGGTTATTATGTTGAGCGTTCAGGCTCTAGTCAGTATCGTTGGGTATCCAGAGTCCGGTTATTACATTGAGCGTTCAGGCTCCGGTCATTTTTGTTAAGTATCCAGACTCCGGTTATGACGTTGTGCGTTAAATTCTTATCATTTTCGTTGAGTATCCAGACTCCGGTTATTACGTTGAGCGTTCAGGCTCCAGCCAGTTTCGTTGGGTATCCAGACTCCGGTTATTACGTTGAGCGTTCAGGCTCCGGTCAATTTCATTGGGTATCCAGACTCCGGTTATTACATTGAGCGTTCAGGCTCCGTTCAGTTTCGTTGGGTATCCAGACTCCGGTTATTACGCTGAGCGTTCAGGCTCTGGTCCTTTTCGTTGAGTATCCAGACTCTGATTATTACATTGAGTGTTCAGGCTCCGGTCAGTTTCGTTGAGTATCCAGACTCCGGTCATTACGTTGAGCGTTCCGGCTCCGGTCATTTTCGTTGAGTATCCAGACTCCGGTCATTATGTTGAGCGTTTAGGCTCCGGTCATTTTTATTGAGTATCTAGACTCCGGTCATTAGGTTAAGCGTTCAGGATCCGGTCATTTTCGTTGAGTATCATAACTCCGGTTATTACGTTGAGTGTTCAGGCTCCGGTCATTTTTCTTGAGTATCTAGACTCTGGTTATTACGTTGAGCGTTCAGGCTATGGTCAGTTGTGTTGAGTGTCCAGACACCGGTTATTACGTTGAGCATTCAGGCTCCGGTCAATTTTGTTGAGTATCCAGACTCCGGTTATTACGTTAGGCGTTCAGGCTCCAGTCATTTTTGTTGAGTATCCAGACTCCGGTTATTACGTTGAGCGTTCAGGCTCCTGTCATTTTCATTCAGTATCCAGACTCCGGTTATCACGTTGAACGTGCAGGCTCCGATCATTTTCGTTGAGTATCCAGACTCTGGTCATTACGTTGAGCGTTCAAGCTCCGGTCATTTTTGTCAGTCATTAAGTTGAGCGTTCAGGCTCCAGTCAGTTTCGTTGAGTATTCATACTCTGGTTATTACATTGAGCGTTCAGGCTCCGATCAGTTTTGTTGGGTATCCAGACTCCAGTTATTACATTTAGTGTTCAGGCTCCGGTCAATTTCGTTGGGTATCCAGACTCCGGTTATTACGTTGAGCGTTCAGGCTCCGGTCAGTTTCATTTGGTATCCAGTCTTCGGTTATTATGGTGAGCGTTCAGGCTCCGGTCATTTTTGTTGAGTGTCCAGACTCCGGTTATTATGTTGAGCGTTCAGGCTCCGATCATTTTCGTTGAGAATCCATACTCCGGTGTTTACGTTGAGCGTTTAGGCTCCGGTCATTTTTGTTAAGTATCCAGACTCCGGTTATTACGTTGTGCGTTCCATTTCTGATCATTTTCGTTGAGTATCCAGACTCCGGTTATTACATTGAGCATTCAGGCTCCGGTCAGTTTCGTTGGGTATCCAGACTCCGGTTATTACGTTGAGCGTTCAGGCTCCAGTCAGTTTCGTTGGGCATCCAAACTCCGGTTATTATATTGAGCGTTCAGGCTCCGATCATTTTTGTTGAGTATCCAGACTCTGGTTATTACGTTGAGCGTTCAGGCTCCGGTCATTTTTGTTAAGTATCCAGACTCCGGTTATTACGTTGTGCGTTCAAATTCTGATCATTTTCATTGAGTATCTAGACTCTGGTTATTACGTTGAGCGTTCAGGCTCCGGTCAGTTTCGTTGGGTATCCAGACTCTGGTTATTACATTGAGCGTTCAGGCTCCAGTCAGTTTCGTTGGGTATCCAGAATCCGGTTATTACGTTGAGCGTTCAGGCTCCGGTCATTTTCTTTGAGTATCCAGACTCTGGTTATTACGTTGAGCGTTCAGGCTCTGGTACGTTTTGTTGAGTATCCAGACTCCGGTTATTACGTTGAGCGTTCAGGCTCCGCTCCGTTCAGTTTCGTTGACTATCCAGACTCCGGTCATTATGTTGAGCGTTTAGGCTCCGGTCATTTTTATTGAGTATCCAGACTCCGGTCATTAGGTTAAGCGTTCAGGATCCGGTCATTTTCGTTGAGTATCATAACTCCGGTTATTACGTTGAGTGTTCAGGCTCCAGTCATTTTTGTTGAGTATCTAGACTCCGGTTATTACGTTGAGCGTTCAGGCTATGGTCAGTTGTGTTGAGTGTCCAGACTCCGGTTATTACGTTGAGCATTCAGGCTCCAGTCATTTTCATTGAGTATCCAGTCTCCGGTTATTACGTTAGGCGTTCAGGCTCTAGTCATTCTTGTTGAGTATCCAGACTCCGGTTATTACGTTGAGCATTCAGGCTCCTGTCATTTTCGTTGAGTATCCAGACTCCGGTTATTACGTTGAGCGTGCAGGCTCCGCTCATTTTCGTTGAGTATCCAGTCTCTGGTCATTACGTTGAGCGTTCAAGCTCCGGTCATTTTTGTCGGTCATTACGTTGAGCGTTCAGGCTCCAGTCAGTTTCGTTGAGTATCTAGACTCCGGTTATTACACTGAGCGTTCAGGCTCCGATCAGTTTCGTTGGGTATCCATACTCATGTTATTACATTTAGCGTTCAGGCTCCGGTCAGTTTCGTTGGGTATCCAGACTCCGGTTATTACGTTGAGCGTTCAGGCTCTGGTCAATTTCGTTGGGTATCCAGACTCCGGTTATTATGGTGAGCATTCTGGCTCCAGTCATTTTTGTTGAGTATCCAGACACCAGTTATTACGTTGAGCGTTCAGGCTCCGATCATTTTTGTTGAGTATCCAGACTCTGGTTATTACGTTGAGCGTTCAGGCTCCGGTCATTTTTGTTAAGTATCCAGACTCCGGTTATTACGTTGTGCGTTCAAATTCTGATCATTTTCATTGAGTATCTAGACTCTGGTTATTACGTTGAGCGTTCAGGATCCGGTCAGTTTCGTTGGGTATCCATACTTTGGTTATTACATTGAGCGTTCAGGCTCCAGTCAGTTTCGTTGGGTATCCAGAATCCGGTTATTACGTTGAGCGTTCAGGCTCCGGTCATTTTCTTTGAGTATCCAGACTCTGGTTATTACGTTGAGCGTTCAGGCTCCGGTACGTTTTGTTGAGTATCCAGACTCCGGTTATTACGTTGAGCGTTCAGGCTCCGTTCAGTTTCGTTCGGTATCCAGACTCCGGTTATTACGTTGAGCGTTCAGGCTCCGGTCAGTTTCGTTGGGTATCCAGACTCCGGTTATTACGTTGAGCGTTCAGGCTCCGGTCAGTTTCGTTGGGTATCCAGACTCCGGTTATTACGTTGAGCGTTCAGGCTCCGGTCAGTTTTGTTGGGTATCCACACCCCGCTTATTACGTTTAGCGTTCAGGCTCCTGTCAGTTTCGTTGAGTATCCAGACTCCGGTTATTACGTTGAGCATTCAAGCTACGTTCAGTTTCGTTGAGTATCCAGACTCCGGTTATTACGTTGAGCATTTAGGCTCCGTTGATTTTTGTTAAGTATCCAGACTCCGGTTATTACGTTGTGCGTTCAAGTTCTGATCATTTTCGTATAGTATCCAGACTCCGGTTATTACGTTGAGCGTTCAGGCTCCGGTCAGTTTCATTTGGTATCCAGACTTCGGTTATTATGGTGAGCGTTCAGGCTCCGGTCATTTTTGTTGAGTATCCAGACTCCGGTTATTACGTTGAGCGTTCAGGCTCCGATCATTTTCGTTGAGAATCCAGACTCCGGTGTTTACGTTGAGCGTTTAGGCTCCGGTCATTTTTGTTAAGTATCCAGACACCGGTTATTACGTTGTGCGTTCCATTTCTGATCATTTTCGTTGAGTATCCAGACTCCGGTTATTACGTTGAGCATTCAGGCTCCGGTCAGTTTCGTTGGGTATCCAGACTCCGGTTATTACGTTGAGCGTTCAGGCTCCAGTCAGTTTCGTTGGGTATCCAAACTCCGGTTATTATATTGAGCGTTCAGGCTCCGATCATTTTTGTTGAGTATCCAGACTTTGGTTATTACGTTGAGCGTTCAGGCTCCGGTCATTTTTGTTAAGTATCCAGACTCCGGTTATTACGTTGTGCGTTCAAATTCTGATCATTTTCATTGAGTATCTAGACTCTGGTTATTACGTTGAGCGTTCAGGCTCTGGTCAGTTTCGTTGGGTATCCAGACTCTGGTTATTACATTCAGCGTTCAGGCTCCAGTCAGTTTCGTTGGGTATCCAGAATCCGGTTATTACGTTGAGCGTTCAGGCTCCGGTCATTTTCTTTGAGTATCCAGACTCTGGTTATTACGTTGAGCGTTCAGGCTCCGGTACGTTTTGTTGAGTATCCAGACTCCGGTTATTACGTTGAGCGTTCAGGCTCCGTTCAGTTTCGTTGGGTATCCAGACTCCGGTTATTACGTTGAGCGTTCAGGCTCCGGTCAGTTTCGTTGGGTATCCAGACTCCGGTTATTACGTTGAGCGTTCAGGCTCCGGTCAGTTTCGTTGGGTATCCAGACTCCGGTTATTACGTTGAGCGTTCAGGCTCCGGTCAGTTTCGTTGGGTATCCAGACTCCGGTTATTACGTTGAGCGTTCAGGCTCCGGTCAGTTTTGTTGGGTATCCACACCCCGCTTATTACGTTTAGCGTTCAGGCTCCTGTCAGTTTCGTTGAGTATCCAGACTCCGGTTATTACGTTGAGCATTCAAGCTACGTTCAGTTTCGTTGAGTATCCAGACTCCGGTTATTACGTTGAGCATTTAGGCTCCGTTGATTTTTGTTAAGTATCCAGACTCCGGTTATTACGTTGTGCGTTCAAGTTCTGATCATTTTCGTATAGTATCCAGACTCCGGTTATTACGTTGAGCGTTCAGGCTCCGGTCAGTTTCATTTGGTATCCAGACTTCGGTTATTATGGTGAGCGTTCAGGCTCCGGTCATTTTTGTTGAGTATCCAGACTCCGGTTATTACGTTGAGCGTTCAGGCTCCGATCATTTTCGTTGAGAATCCAGACTCCGGTGTTTACGTTGAGCGTTTAGGCTCCGGTCATTTTTGTTAAGTATCCAGACACCGGTTATTACGTTGTGCGTTCCATTTCTGATCATTTTCGTTGAGTATCCAGACTCCGGTTATTACGTTGAGCATTCAGGCTCCGGTCAGTTTCGTTGGGTATCCAGACTCCGGTTATTACGTTGAGCGTTCAGGCTCCAGTCAGTTTCGTTGGGTATCCAAACTCCGGTTATTATATTGAGCGTTCAGGCTCCGATCATTTTTGTTGAGTATCCAGACTTTGGTTATTACGTTGAGCGTTCAGGCTCCGGTCATTTTTGTTAAGTATCCAGACTCCGGTTATTACGTTGTGCGTTCAAATTCTGATCATTTTCATTGAGTATCTAGACTCTGGTTATTACGTTGAGCGTTCAGGCTCTGGTCAGTTTCGTTGGGTATCCAGACTCTGGTTATTACATTCAGCGTTCAGGCTCCAGTCAGTTTCGTTGGGTATCCAGAATCCGGTTATTACGTTGAGCGTTCAGGCTCCGGTCATTTTCTTTGAGTATCCAGACTCTGGTTATTACGTTGAGCGTTCAGGCTCCGGTACGTTTTGTTGAGTATCCAGACTCCGGTTATTACGTTGAGCGTTCAGGCTCCGTTCAGTTTCGTTGGGTATCCAGACTCCGGTTATTACGTTGAGCGTTCAGGCTCCGGTCAGTTTCGTTGGGTATCCAGACTCCGGTTATTACGTTGAGCGTTCAGGCTCCGGTCAGTTTCGTTGGGTATCCAGACTCCGGTTATTACGTTGAGCGTTCAGGCTCCGGTCAGTTTTGTTGGGTATCCACACCCCGCTTATTACGTTTAGCATTCAGGCTCCTGTCAGTTTCGTTGAGTATCCAGACTCCGGTTATTACGTTGAGCATTCAAGCTACGTTCAGTTTCGTTGAGTATCCAGACTCCGGTTATTACGTTGAGCGTTTAGGCTCCTTTGATTTTTGTTAAGTATCCAGACTCCGGTTATTACGTTGTGCGTTCAAGTTCTGATCATTTTCGTATAGTATCCAGACTCCGGTATTACGTTGAGCGTTCAGGCTCCGGTCAGTTTCGTTGAGTATCCAGACTCCGGTCATTATGTTGATCATTCCGGCTCCGGTCATTTTCTTTGAGTATCCAGACTCCGGTCATTATGTTGAGCGTTCAGGCTCCGGTCATTTTTATTGAGTATCCAGACTATGGTCATTAGGTTGAGCGTTCAGGATCCGGTCATTTCGTTGAGTATCATAACTCCGGTTATTACGTTGAGTGTTCAGGCTCCGGTCATTTTCGTTGAGTATCTAGACTCCGGTTATTAAATTGAGTGTTCAGGTTATGGTCAGTTGCGTTGAGTGTCTAGACTCCGGTTATTACGTTGAGCATTCAGGCTCTGGTCATTTTCGTTGAGTATCCAGACTCCGGTTATTACGTTGAGCGTTCAGGCTCCGGTCATTCTTGTTGAGTATCCAGACTCCGGTTATTATGTTGAGCGTTCAGGCTCCTGTCATTTTCGTTGAGTATCCAGACTCCGGTTATTATGTTGAGCGTGCAGGCTCCGCTAATTTTCGTTGAGTATCCAGACTCTGGTCATTACGTTGAGCGTTCAAGCTCCGGTCATTTTTGTCGGTCATTACGTTGAGCGTTCAGGCTATGGTCAGTTGTGTTGAGTGTCCAGACTCCGGTTATTACGTTGAGCATTCAGGCTCCGGTCTTTTTCGTTGAGTATCCAGACTCCGGTTATTACGTTAGGCGTTCAGGCTCCAGTCATTTTTGTTGAGTATCCAGACTCCGGTTATTACGTTGAGCGTTCAGGCTCCTGTCATTTTCGTTCAGTATCCAAACTCCGGTTATCACGTTGAACGTGCAGGCTCTGGTCATTTTCGTTGAGTATCCAGACTCTGGTCATTACGTTGAGCGTTCAAGCTCCGGTCATTTTTGTCTGTCATTAAGTTGAGCGTTCAGGCTCCAGTCAGTTTCGTTGAGTATCCATACTCTGGTTATTACATTGAGCGTTCAGGCTCCGATCAGTTTTGTTGGGTATCCAGACTCCAGTTATTACATTTAGTGTTCAGGATCCGGTCAATTTCGTTGGGTATCCAGACTCCGGTTATTACGTTGAGCGTTCAGGCTCCGGTCAGTTTCATTTGGTATCCAGACTTCGGTTATTATGGTGAGCGTTCAGGCTCCGGTCATTTTTGTTGAGTATCCAGACTCCGGTTATTACGTTGAGCGTTCAGGCTCCGATCATTTTCGTTGAGAATCCAGACTCCGGTGTTTACGTTGAGCGTTTAGGCTCCGGTCATTTTTGTTAAGTATCCAGACTCCGGTTATTACGTTGTGCGTTCCATTTCTGATCATTTTCGTTGAGTATCCAGACTCCGGTTATTACGTTGAGCATTCAGGCTCCGGTCAGTTTCGTTGGGTATCCAGACTCCGGTTATTACGTTGAGCGTTCAGGCTCCGGTCAGTTTCGTTGGGTATCCAGACTCCGGTTATTACGTTGAGCGTTCAGGCTCCGGTCAGTTTTGTTGGGTATCCACACCCCGCTTATTACGTTTAGCATTCAGGCTCTTGTCAGTTTCGTTGAGTATCCAGACTCCGGTTATTACGTTGAGCATTCAAGCTACGTTCAGTTTCGTTGAGTATCCAGACTCCGGTTATTACGTTGAGCGTTTAGGCTCCGGTCAGTTTTGTTAAGTATCCAGACTCCGGTTATTACGTTGTGCGTTCAAGTTCTGATCATTTTCGTATAGTATCCAGACTCCGGTATTACGTTGAGCGTTCAGGCTCCGGTCAGTTTCGTTGAGTATCCAGACTTCGGTCATTATGTTGATCATTCCGGCTCCGGTCATTTTCTTTGAGTATCCAGACTCCGGTCATTATGTTGAGCGTTCAGGCTCCGGTCATTTTTATTGAGTATCCAGACTCTGGTCATTAGGTTGAGCGTTCAGGATCTGGTCATTTCGTTGAGTATCATAACTCCGGTTATTACGTTGAGTGTTCAGGCTCCGGTCATTTTCGTTGAGTATCTAGACTCCGGTTATTAAATTGAGTGTTCAGGCTATGGTCAGTTGCGTTGAGTGTCTAGACTCCGGTTATTACGTTGAGCATTCAGGCTCTGGTCATTTTCGTTGAGTATCCAGACTCCGGTTATTACGTTGAGCGTTCAGGCTCCGGTCATTCTTGTTGAGTATCCAGACTCCGGCTATTATGTTGAGCGTTCAGGCTCCTGTCATTTTCGTTGAGTATCCAGACTCCGGTTATTACGTTGAGCGTGCAGGCTCCGCTAATTTTCGTTGAGTATCCAGACTCTGGTCATTACGTTGAACGTTCAAGCTCCGGTCATTTTTGTCGGTCATTACATTGAGCGTTCAGGCTATGGTCAGTTGTGTTGAGTGTCCAGACTTCGGTTATTACGTTGAGCATTCAGGCTCCGGTCATTTTCGTTGAGTATCCAGACTCCGGTTATTACGTTAGGCGTTCAGGCTCCAGTCATTTTTGTTGAGTATCCAGACTCCGGTTATTACGTTGAGCGTTCAGGCTCCTGTCATTTTCGTTCAGTATCCAGACTCCGGTTATCACGTTGAACGTGCAGGCTCCGGTCATTTTCGTTGAGTATCCAGACTCTGGTCATTACGTTGAGCGTTCAAGCTCCGGTCATTTTTGTCGGTCATTAAGTTGAGCGTTCAGGCTCCAGTCAGTTTCGTTGAGTATCCATACTCTGGTTATTACATTGAGCGTTCAGGCTCCGATCAGTTTTGTTGGGTATCCAGACTCCAGTTATTACATTTAGTGTTCAGGCTCCGGTCAATTTCGTTGGGTATCCAGACTCCGGTTATTACGTTGAGCGTTCAGGCTCCGGTCAGTTTCATTTGGTATCAAGACTTCGGTTATTATGGTGATCGTTCAGGCTCCGGTCATTTTTGTTGAGTATCCAGACTCCGGTTATTACGTTGAGCGTTCAGGCTCCGATCATTTTCGTTGAGAATCCAGACTCCGGTGTTTACATTGAGCGTTTAGGCTCCGGTCATTTTTGTTAAGTATCCAGACTCCGGTTATTACGTTGTGCGTTCCATTTCTGATCATTTTCGTTGAGTATCCAGACTCCGGTTATTACGTTGAGCATTCAGGCTCCGGTCAGTTTCGTTGGGTATCCAGACTCCGGTTATTACGTTGAGCATTCAGGCTCCAGTCAGTTTTGTTGGGTATCCAAACTCCGGTTATTATATTGAGCGTTCAGGCTCCAATCATTTTTGTTGAGTATCCAGACTCTGGTTATTACGTTGAGCGTTCAGGCTCCGGTCATTTTTGTTAAGTATCCAGACTCCGGTTATTACGTTGTGCGTTCAAATTCTGATCATTTTCATTGAGTATCTAGACTCCGGTTATTACGTTGAGCGTTCAGGCTCCGGTCAGTTTCGTTGGGTATCCAGACTCCGGTTATTACGTTGAGCGTTCAGGCTCCGGTTAGTTTCGTTGGGTATCCAGACTCCGGTTATTACGTTGAGCGTTCAGGCTCCGGTTAGTTTTGTTGGGTATCCACACCCCGCTTATTACGTTTAGCGTTCAGGCTCCTGTCAGTTTCGTTGAGTATCCAGACTCCGGTTATTACGTTGAGCATTCAAGCTACGTTCAGTTTCGTTGAGTATCCAGACTCCGGTTATTACGTTGAGCGTTTAGGCTCCGTTGATTTTTGTTAAGTATCCAGACTCCGGTTATTACGTTGTGCGTTCAAGTTCTGATCATTTTCGTATAGTATCCAGACTCCGGTATTACGTTGAGCGTTCAGGCTCCGGTCAGTTTCGTTGAGTATCGAGACTCCGGTCATTATGTTGATCATTCCGGCTCCGGTCATTTTCTTTGAGTATCCAGACTCCGGTCATTATGTTGAGCGTTCAGGCTCCGGTCATTTTTATTGAGTATCCAGACTCTGGTCATTAGGTTGAGCGTTCAGGATCTGGTCATTTCGTTGAGTATCATAACTCCGGTTATTACGTTGAGTGTTCAGGCTCCGGTCATTTTCGTTGAGTATCTAGACTCCGGTTATTAAATTGAGTGTTCAGGCTATGGTCAGTTGCGTTGAGTGTCTAGACTCCGGTTATTACGTTGAGCATTCAGGCTCTGGTCATTTTCGTTGAGTATCCAGACTCCGGTTATTACGTTGAGCGTTCAGGCTCCGGTCATTCTTGTTGAGTATCCAGACTCCGGTTATTATGTTGAGCGTTCAGGCTCCTGTCATTTTTGTTGAGTATCCAGACTCCGGTTATTACGTTGAGCGTGCAGGCTCCGCTAATTTTCGTTGAGTATCCAGACTCTGGTCATTACGTTGAGCGTTCAAGCTCCGGTCATTTTTGTCGGTCATTACGTTGAGCGTTCAGGCTATGGTCAGTTGTGTTGAGTGTCCAGACTTCGGTTATTACGTTGAGCATTCAGGCTCCGGTCATTTTCGTTGAGTATCCAGACTCCGGTTATTACGTTAGGCGTTCAGGCTCCAGTCATTTTTGTTGAGTATCCAGACTCCGGTTATTACGTTGAGCGTTCAGGCTCCTGTCATTTTCGTTCAGTATCCAGACTCCGGTTATCACGTTGAACGTGCAGGCTCCGGTCATTTTCGTTGAGTATCCAGACTCTGGTCATTACGTTGAGCGTTCAAGCTCCGGTCATTTTTGTCGGTCATTAAGTTGAGCGTTCAGGCTCCAGTCAGTTTCGTTGAGTATCCATACTCTGGTTATTACATTGAGCGTTCAGGCTCCGATCAGTTTTGTTGGGTATCCAGACTCCAGTTATTACATTTAGTGTTCAGGCTCCGGTCAATTTCGTTGGGTATCCAGACTCCGGTTATTACGTTGAGCGTTCAGGCTCCGGTCAGTTTCATTTGGTATCCAGACTTCGGTTATTATGGTGAGCGTTCAGGCTCCGGTCATTTTTGTTGAGTATCCAGACTCCGGTTATTACGTTGAGCGTTCAGGCTCCGATCATTTTCGTTGAGAATCCAGACTCCGGTGTTTACGTTGAGCGTTTAGGCTCCGGTCATTTTTGTTAAGTATCCAGACTCCGGTTATTACGTTGTGCGTTCCATTTCTGATAATTTTCGTTGAGTATCCAGACTCCGGTTATTACGTTGAGCATTCAGGCTCCGGTCAGTTTCGTTGGGTATCCAGACTCCGGTTATTACGTTGAGCGTTAAGGCTCCAGTCAGTTTCGTTGGGTATCCAAACTCCGGTTATTATATTGAGCGTTCAGGCTCCGATCATTTTTGTTGAGTATCCAGACTCTGGTTATTACGTTGAGCGTTCAGGCTCCGGTCATTTTTGTTAAGTATCCAGACTCCGGTTATTACGTTGTGCGTTCAAATTCTGATCATTTTCATTGAGTATCTAGACTCCGGTTATTACGTTGAGCGTTCAGGCTCCGGTCAGTTTCGTTGGGTATCCAGACTTTGGTTATTACATTTAGCGTTCAGGCTCCAGTCAGTTTCGTTGGGTATCCAGAATCCGGTTATTACGTTGAGCGTTCAGGCTCCGGTCATTTTCTTTGAGTATCCAGACTCTGGTTATTACGTTGAGCGTTCAGGCTCCGTTCAGTTTCGTTGGGTATCCAGACTCCGGTTATTACGTTGAGCGTTCAGGCTCCGGTCAGTTTCGTTGGGTATCCAGACTCCGGTTATTATGTTGAGCGTTCAGGCTCCGGTCAGTTTCGTTGGGTATCCAGACTCCGGTTATTACGTTGAGCGTTCAGGCTCCGGTTAGTTTTGTTGGGTATCCACACCCCGCTTATTACGTTTAGCGTTCAGGCTCCTGTCAGTTTCGTTGAGTATCCAAACTCCGGTTATTACATTGAGCATTCAAGCTACGTTCAGTTTCGTTGAGTATCCAGACTCCGGTTATTACGTTGAGCGTTTAGGCTCCGTTGATTTTTGTTAAGTATCCAGACTCCGGTTATTACGTTGTGCGTTCAAGTTCTGATCATTTTCGTATAGTATCCAGACTCCGGTATTACGTTGAGCGTTCAGGCTCCGGTCAGTTTCGTTGAGTATCCAGACTCCGGTCATTATGTTGATCGTTCCGGCTCCGGTCATTTTCTTTGAGTATCCAGACTCCGGTCATTATGTTGAGCGTTCAGGCTCCGGTCATTTTTATTGAGTATCCAAACTCTGGTCATTAGGTTGAGCGTTCAGGATCTGGTCATTTCGTTGAGTATCATAATTCTGGTTATTACGTTGAGTGTTCAGGCTCCGGTCATTTTCGTTGAGTATCTAGACTCCGGTTATTAAATTGAGTGTTCAGGCTATGGTCAGTTGCGTTGAGTGTCTAGACTCCGGTTATTACGTTGAGCATTCTGGCTCTGGTCATTTTTGTTGAGTATCCAGACTCCGGTTATTACGTTGAGCGTTCAGGCTCCGGTCATTCTTGTTGAGTATCCAGACTCCGGTTATTATGTTGAGCGTTCAGGCTCCTGTCATTTTCGTTGAGTATCCAGACTCCGGTTATTACGTTGAGCGTGCAGGCTCCGCTAATTTTCGTTGAGTATCCAGACTCTGGTCATTACGTTGAGCGTTCAAGCTCCGGTCATTTTTGTCGGTCATTACGTTGAGCGTTCAGGCTCCAGTCAGTTTTGTTGAGTATCTAGACTCCGGTTATTACACTGAGCGTTCAGGCTCGATCAGTTTCGTTGGGTATCTAGACTCCAGTTATTACATTTAGCGTTCAGGCTCCGGTCAATTTTGTTGGGTATCCAGAATCCGGTTATTACGTTGAGCGTTCAGGCTCCGGTCAGTTTCATTGGGTATCCAGACTCCGGTTATTATGGTGAGCGTTCAGGCTCCGGTCATTTTTGTTGAGTATCCAGACTCCGGTTATTACGTTGAGCGTTCAGGCTCTGATCATTTTCATTGAGAATCCAGACTCTGGTTATTACGTTGAGCGTTCAGGCTCCGGTCATTTTTGTTAAGTATCCAGACTCCGGTTATTACGTTGTGCGTTCAATTTCTGATCATTTTCGTTTAGTATCCAGACTCCGGTTATTACGTTGAGCGTTCAGGCTCCGGTCAGTATCGTTGGGTATCTAGAGTCCGGTTATTACGTTGAGCATTCAGGCTCCGATCATTTTCGTTGAGTATCCAGACTCCGGCTATTACGTTGAGCGTTCAGGCTCCGTTCATTTTTGTTAAGTATCCAGACTCCGGTTATTACGTTGTGCGTTCAATTCTTATCATTTTCATTGAGTATCCAGACTCCGGTTATTACGTTGAGCGTTCAGGCTCCAGTCAGTTTCGTTAGGTATCCAGACTCCGGTTATTACATTGAGCGTTCAGGCTCCGTTCAGTTTCGTTGGGTATCCAGACTCCGGTTATTACGCTGAGCGTTCAGGCTATGGTCATTTTCGTTGAGTATCCAGACTCTGATTATTACATTGAGTGTTCAGGCTCCGGTCAGTTTCGTTGAGTATCCAGACTCCGGTCATTACGTTGAGCGTTCCGGCTCCGGTCATTTTCGTTGAGTATCCAGACTCCGGTCATTATGTTGAGCGTTTAGGCTCCGGTCATTTTTATTGAGTATCCAGACTCCGGTCATTAGGTTGAGCGTTCAGGATCCGGTCATTTTCGTTGAGTATCATAACTCTGGTTATTACGTTGAGTGTTCAGGCTCCGGTCATTTTTGTTGAGTATCTAGACTCCGGTTATTGCGTTGAGCGTTCAGGCTATGGTCAGTTGTGTTGAGTGTCCAGACTCCGGTTATTACGTTGAGCATTCAGGCTCCGGTCATTTTCGTTGAGTATCCAGACTCCGGTTATTACGTTAGGCGTTCAGGCTCCAGTCATTCTTGTTGAGTATCCAGACTCCGGTTATTACGTTGAGCGTTCAGGCTCCTGTCATTTTTGTTGAGTATCCAGACTCCGGTTATTACGTTGAACGTGCAGACTCTGGTCATTTTTGTTGAGTATCCAGACTCTGGTCATTACATTGAGCGTTCAAGCTCCGGTCATTTTTGTCGGTCATTACGTTGAGCGTTCAGGCTCCAGTCAGTTTCGTTGAGTATCCAGACTCTGGTTATTACATTGAGCGTTCAGGCTCCGATCAGTTTCGTTGGGTATCCAGACTCCAGTTATTACATTTAGTGTTCAGGCTCCGGTCAATTTCGTTGGGTATCCAGAATCTGGTTATTACGTTGAGCGTTCAGGCTCCGGTCAGTTTCATTGGGTATCCAAACTCCGGTTATTATGGTGAGCATTCAGGCTCCGGTCATTTTTGTTGAGTATCCAGACTCCGGTTATTACGTTGAGCGTTCAGGCTCCGATCATTTTCGTTGAGAATCCAGACTCCGGTTATTACGTTGAGCGTTTAAGCTCCGGTCATTTTTGTTAAGTATCCAGACTCCAGTTATTACGTTGTGCGTTCAATTTCTGATTATTTTCATTGAGTATCTAGACTCCGGTTATTACGTTGAGCATTCAGGCTCCGGTCAGTTTCGTTGGTTATCCAGACTCCGGTTATTACGTTGAGCGTTCAGGCTCCAGTCAGTTTCGTTGGGTATCCAAACTCCGTTATTACGTTGAGCGTTCAGGCTTCGATCATTTTCGTTGAGTATCCAGACTCCGGTTATTACGTTGAGCGTTCAGGCTCCGGTCATTTTTGTTAAGTATCCAGACTCCGGTTATTACATTGTGCGTTCAGGCTCCAGTAAGTTTCGTTGGGTATCCAGAATCCGGTTATTACGTTGAGCGTTCAGGCTCCGGTCATTTTCGTTGAGTATCCAGACTCTGGTTATTACGTTTAGCGTTCAGGCTCCGGTACGTTTTGTTGAGTATCCAGACTCCGGTTATTACGTTGAGTGTTCAGGCTCCATTGAGTTTCGTTGGGTATCCAGACTCCGGTTATTACGTTGAGCGTTCAGGCTCCGGTCAGTTTCATTGGGTATCCAGACTTCGGTTATTACATTGAGCGTTCAGGCTCCGTTCAGTTTCGTTGGGTATCCAGACTCTGGTTATTACGCTGAGCGTTCAGGCTATGGTCATTTTCGTTGAGTATCCAGATTCTGATTATTACATTGAGTGTTCAGGCTCCGGTCAGTTTCGTTGAGTATCCAGACTCCGGTCATTACGTTGAGCGTTCCGGCTCCGGTCATTTTCGTTAAGTATCCAGACTCCGTTCATTATGTTGAGCGTTTAGGCTCCGGTCATTTTTATTGAGTATCCAGACTCCGGTCATTAGGTTGAGCGTTCAGGATCCGGTCATTTTCGTTGAGTATCATAACTCCGGTTATTACGTTGAGTGTTCAGGCTCCGGTCATTTTTGTTGAGTATCTAGACTCCGGTTATTACGTTGAGCGTTCAGGCTATGGTCAGTTGTGTTGAGTGTCCAGACTCCGGTTACTATGTTGAGCATTCAGGCTCCGGTCATTTTCGTTGAGTATCCAGACTCCGGTTATTACGTTAGGCGTTCAGGCTCCAGTCATTCTTATTGAGTATCCAGACTCCGGTTATTACGTTGAGCGTTTAGGCTCCGTTGATTTTTGTTAAGTATCCAGACTCCGGTTATTACGTTGTGCGTTCAAGTTCTGATCATTTTCGTATAGTATCCAGACTCCGGTATTACGTTGAGCGTTCAGGCTCCGGTCAGTTTCGTTGAGTATCCAGACTCCGGTCATTATGTTGATCGTTCCGGCTCCGGTCATTTTCTTTGAGTATCCAGACTCCGGTCATTATGTTGAGCGTTCAGGCTCCGGTCATTTTTATTGAGTATCCAAACTCTGGTCATTAGGTTGAGCGTTCAGGATCTGGTCATTTCGTTGAGTATCATAATTCTGGTTATTACGTTGAGTGTTCAGGCTCCGGTCATTTTCGTTGAGTATCTAGACTCCGGTTATTAAATTGAGTGTTCAGGCTATGGTCAGTTGCGTTGAGTGTCTAGACTCCGGTTATTACGTTGAGCATTCTGGCTCTGGTCATTTTTGTTGAGTATCCAGACTCCGGTTATTACGTTGAGCGTTCAGGCTCCGGTCATTCTTGTTGAGTATCCAGACTCCGGTTATTATGTTGAGCGTTCAGGCTCCTGTCATTTTCGTTGAGTATCCAGACTCCGGTTATTACGTTGAGCGTGCAGGCTCCGCTAATTTTCGTTGAGTATCCAGACTCTGGTCATTACGTTGAGCGTTCAAGCTCCGGTCATTTTTGTCGGTCATTACGTTGAGCGTTCAGGCTCCAGTCAGTTCTGTTGAGTATCTAGACTCCGGTTATTACACTGAGCGTTCAGGCTCGATCAGTTTCGTTGGGTATCTAGACTCCAGTTATTACATTTAGCGTTCAGGCTCCGGTCAATTTTGTTGGGTATCCAGAATCCGGTTATTACGTTGAGCGTTCAGGCTCCGGTCAGTTTCATTGGATATCCAGACTCCGGTTATTATGGTGAGCGTTCAGGCTCCGGTCATTTTTGTTGAGTATCCAGACTCCGGTTATTACGTTGAGCGTTCAGGCTCTGATCATTTTCATTGAGAATCCAGACTCTGGTTATTACGTTGAGCGTTCAGGCTCCGGTCATTTTTGTTAAGTATCCAGACTCCGGTTATTACGTTGTGCGTTCAATTTCTGATCATTTTCGTTTAGTATCCAGACTCCGGTTATTACGTTGAGCGTTCAGGCTCCGGTCAGTATCGTTGGGTATCTAGAGTCCGGTTATTACGTTGAGCATTCAGGCTCCGATCATTTTCGTTGAGTATCTAGACTCCGGCTATTACGTTGAGCGTTCAGGCTCCGTTCATTTTTGTTAAGTATCCAGACTCCGGTTATTACGTTGTGCGTTCAATTCTTATCATTTTCATTGAGTATCCAGACTCCGGTTATTACGTTGAGCGTTCAGGCTCCAGTCAGTTTCGTTAGGTATCCAGACTCCGGTTATTACATTGAGCGTTCAGGCTCCGTTCAGTTTCGTTGGGTATCCAGACTCCGGTTATTACGCTGAGCGTTCAGGCTATGGTCATTTTCGTTGAGTATCCAGACTCTGATTATTACATTGAGTGTTCAGGCTCCGGTCAGTTTCGTTGAGTATCCAGACTCCGGTCATTACGTTGAGCGTTCCGGCTCCGGTCATTTTCGTTGAGTATCCAGACTCCGGTCATTATGTTGAGCGTTTAGGCTCCGGTCATTTTTATTGAGTATCCAGACTCCGGTCATTAGGTTGAGCGTTCAGGATCCGGTCATTTTCGTTGAGTATCATAACTCTGGTTATTACGTTGAGTGTTCAGGCTCCGGTCATTTTTGTTGAGTATCTAGACTCCGGTTATTGCGTTGAGCGTTCAGGCTATGGTCAGTTGTGTTGAGTGTCCAGACTCCGGTTATTACGTTGAGCATTCAGGCTCCGGTCATTTTCGTTGAGTATCCAGACTCCGGTTATTACGTTAGGCGTTCAGGCTCCAGTCATTCTTGTTGAGTATCCAGACTCCGGTTATTACGTTGAGCGTTCAGGCTCCTGTCATTTTTGTTGAGTATCCAGACTCCGGTTATTACGTTGAACATGCAGACTCTGGTCATTTTTGTTGAGTATCCAGACTCTGGTCATTACATTGAGCGTTCAAGCTCCGGTCATTTTTGTCGGTCATTACGTTGAGCGTTCAGGCTCCAGTCAGTTTCGTTGAGTATCCAGACTCTGGTTATTACATTGAGCGTTCAGGCTCCGATCAGTTTCGTTGGGTATCCAGACTCCAGTTATTACATTTAGTGTTCAGGCTCCGGTCAATTTCGTTGGGTATCCAGAATCTGGTTATTACGTTGAGCGTTCAGGCTCCGGTCAGTTTCATTGGGTATCCAGACTCCGGTTATTATGGTGAGCATTCAGGCTCCGGTCATTTTTGTTGAGTATCCAGACTCCGGTTATTACGTTGAGCGTTCAGGCTCCGATCATTTTCGTTGAGAATCCAGACTCCGGTTATTACGTTGAGCGTTTAAGCTCCGGTCATTTTTGTTAAATATCCAGACTCCAGTTATTACGTTGTGCGTTCAATTTCTGATTATTTTCATTGAGTATCTAGACTCCGGTTATTACGTTGAGCATTCAGGCTCCGGTCAGTTTCGTTGGTTATCCAGACTCCGGTTATTACGTTGAGCGTTCAGGCTCCAGTCAGTTTCGTTGGGTATCCAAACTCCGTTATTACGTTGAGCGTTCAGGCTTCGATCATTTTCGTTGAGTATCCAGACTCCGGTTATTACGTTGAGCGTTCAGGCTCCGGTCATTTTTGTTAAGTATCCAGACTCCGGTTATTACATTGTGCGTTCAGGCTCCAGTAAGTTTCGTTGGGTATCCAGAATCCGGTTATTACGTTGAGCGTTCAGGCTCCGGTCATTTTCGTTGAGTATCCAGACTCTGGTTATTACGTTTAGCGTTCAGGCTCCGGTACGTTTTGTTGAGTATCCAGACTCCGGTTATTACGTTGAGTGTTCAGGCTCCATTCAGTTTCGTTGGGTATCCAGACTCCGGTTATTACGTTGAGCGTTCAGGCTCCGGTCAGTTTCATTGGGTATCCAGACTTCGGTTATTACATTGAGCGTTCAGGCTCCGTTCAGTTTCGTTGGGTATCCAGACTCTGGTTATTATGCTGAGCGTTCAGGCTATGGTCATTTTCGTTGAGTATCCAGATTCTGATTATTACATTGAGTGTTCAGGCTCCGGTCAGTTTCGTTGAGTATCCAGACTCCGGTCATTACGTTGAGCGTTCCGGCTCCGGTCATTTTCGTTAAGTATCCAGACTCCGTTCATTATGTTGAGCGTTTAGGCTCCGGTCATTTTTATTGAGTATCCAGACTCCGGTCATTAGGTTGAGCGTTCAGGATCCGGTCATTTTCGTTGAGTATCATAACTCCGGTTATTACGTTGAGTGTTCAGGCTCCGGTCATTTTTGTTGAGTATCTAGACTCCGGTTATTACGTTGAGCGTTCAGGCTATGGTCAGTTGTGTTGAGTGTCCAGACTCCGGTTACTATGTTGAGCATTCAGGCTCCGGTCATTTTCGTTGAGTATCCAGACTCCGGTTATTACGTTAGGGGTTCAGGCTCCAGTCATTCTTATTGAGTATCCAGACTCCGGTTATTACGTTGAGCGTTCAGGCTCCTGTCATTTTTGTTGAGTATCCAGACTCTGGTCATTACGTTGAGCGTTCAAGCTCCGGTCATTTTTGTCGGTCATTACATTGAGCGTTCAGGCTTCGATCATTTTCGTTGAGTATCCAGACTCCGGTTATTACGTTGAGCGTTCAGGCTCCGGTCATTTTTGTTAAGTATCCAGACTCCGGTTATTACGTTGTGCGTTCAGGCTCCAGTCAGTTTCGTTGGGTATCCAGAATCCGGTTATTACGTTGAGCGTTCAGGCTCCGGTCATTTTCGTTGAGTATCCAGACTCTGGTTATTACGTTGAGCGTTCAGGCTCCGGTACGTTTTGTTGAGTATCCAGACTCCGGTTATTACGTTGAGCGTTCAGGCTCCGTTCAGTTTCGTTGGGTATCCAGACTCCGGTTATTACGTTGAGCGTTCAGGCTCCGGTCAGTTTCGTTGGGTATCCAAACTCCGGTTATTACGTTGAGCGTTCAGGCTGCGGTCAGTTTCGTTGGGTATCCAGACTCCGGTTATTATGTTGAGCGTTCAGGCTCCGGTCAGTTTTGTTGGGTATCGAGACCCCGATTATTACGTTTAGCGTTCAGGCTCCTGTCAGTTTCGTTGAGTATCCAGACTCTTGTTATTACGTTGAGCATTCATGCTACATTCAGTTTCGTTGGGTATCCACACTCCGGTTATTACGTTGAGCATTCACGCTCCAGTCAGTTTCGTTGGGTATCCAAACTCCGGTTATTGCGTTGAGCATTCAGGCTCCGGTCAGTTTCATTGGGTATCCAGACTCCTGTTATTACATTGAGCGTTCAGGCTCCGTCCGGTTTCGTTGGGTAACTAGACTCCGGTTATTACGCTGAGCGTTCAGGATCTGGTCATTTTCGTTGAGTATCCAGACTGTGATTATTACGTTGAGCGTTCAGGCTCCGGTCAGTTTCGTTGAGTATCAAGACTCCGGTAATTATGTTGAGCGTTCCGGCTCCGGTCATTTTCGTTGAGTATCCAGACTCCGGTCATTACGTTGAGCGTTCAGGCTCCGATCGTTTTCGTTGAGTATCCAGACTCTGATCATTAGGTTGAGCGTTCAAGATCCGGTCATTTTCGTTGAGTATCATAACTCCGTTTATTACGTTGAGTGTTCAGGCTCCGGTCATTTTCGTTGAGTATCTAGACTCCGGTTATTATGTTGAGCGTTCAGGCTCCTGTGATTTTCGTTGAGTATCTAGACTCCGGTTATTACGTTGAGCGTGCAGGCTCCTGTCATTTTCGTTGAGTATCCAGACTCTGGTCATTATGTTGAGCGTTCAAGCTCCGGTCATTTTTGTCGGTCATTACGTTGAGCGTTCAGGCTCCAGTCAAGTTCATTGAGTATCCAGACTCCAATTATTACATTTAGCGTTCAGGCTCCGGTCAATTTCGTTGAGTATCCAGACTTCGGGTATTACATTGAGCATTCAGGCTCCGATTATTATGGCGAGCGTTCAAGCTCCGGTCATTTTTGTTGAGTATCCAGACTCCGGTTATTACGTTGAGCGTTCAGGCTACGATCATTTTCGTTGAGAATCCAGACTCCGGTTATTACGTTAAGCGTTCAGGCTCCAGTCAATTTTATTAAGTATCCAGACTCCGGTTATTACGTTGTGTGTTCAAGTTCTGATCATTTTCGTTAAGTATCCAGACTCCGTTTATTACGTTGAGCGTTCAAGCTCCAGTCAGTTTCGTTGGGTATACAGACTCCGGTTATTACGTTGAGCGTTCAGGCTCCAGTCAGTTTCATTGGGTATCCAAACTCCGGTTATTACGTTGAGCGTTCAAGCTCCGATCATTTTTGTTGAGTATCCAGACTCCGGTTATTACGTTGAACGTTCAGGCTCCGGTCAGTTTCGTTGGGTATCCAGAATCCGGTTATTACGTTGAGCGTTCAGGCTCCAGTCAGTTTCGTTGGGTATCCAGAATCTGGTTATTACGTTGAGCGTTCAGGCTCTGGTCATTTTCGTTGAGTATCCAGACTCTGGTTATTACGTTGAGCGTTCAGGCTCTGGTCAGTTTTGTTGAGTATCCAGACTCCGGTTATTACGTTGAGCGTTCAGGCTCCGTTCAGTTTCGTTGGGTATCCAGACTCCGGTTATTACGTTGAGCGTTCAGGCTCCGGTCAGTTTCGTTGGGTATCCAGACTCCGGTTATTACGTTGAGTGTTCAGGCTCCGGTCAGTTTCGTTGGGTATCCAGACTCCTGTTATTACATTGAGCGTTCAGGCTCCGTTCAGTTTCGTTGGGTATCCAGACTCCGGTTATTACGCTGAGCGTTCAGGCTCTGGTCATTTTCGTTGAGTATCCAGACTGTAATTATTACGTTGAGCGTTCAGGCTCCGGTCAGTTTCGTTAAGTATCAAGACTCCGGTAATTATGTTGAGCGTTCCGGCTCCGGTCATTTTTGTTGGGTATCCAAACTCCGGTTATTACGTTGAGCGTTCATGCTCCGGTCAATTTCATTGGGTATCCACACTCCTGTTATTACATTCAGCGTTCAGGCTCCGTTCAGTTTCGTTGGGTATCCAGACTCCGGTTATTACGCTGAGCGTTCAGGCTCTGATAATTTTCGTTGAGTATCTAGACTGTGATTATTACGTTGAGCGTTCAGGCTCCGGTCAGTTTCGTTGAGTATCAAGACTCCGGTCATTATGTTGAGTGTTCTGGCTCCGGTCATTTTCGTTGAGTATCCAGACTCCGGTCATTATGTTGAGCGTTCAGGCTCCGGTCATTTTCGTTGAGTATCCAAACTCCGGTCATTAGGTTGAGCGTTCAGGATCCGGTCATTTTCGTTGAGTATCATAACTCCAGTTATTACGTTGAGTGTTCAGGCTCCGGTCATTTTCCTTGAGTATCTAGACTCCGATTATTACGTTGAGCGGGCAGGCTCCGGTCATTTTCGTTGAATATCCAAACTCCGGTCATTATGTTGAGCGTTCCGGCTCCGGTCATTTTTGTTGAGTATCCAGACTCCGGTCATTATGTTGAGCGTTTAGGCTCCGGTCATTTTCGTTGAGTATCCAGACCCCGGTCATTAGGTTGAGTGTTCAGGATCCGATCATTTTCGTTGAGTATCATAACTCCGGTTATTACGTTGACCGTTCAGGCTCCTGTCATTTTTGTTAAGTATCCAGACTCCCGTTATTACGTTGTGCGTTCAAGTTCTGATCATTTTCGTTGAGTATCCAGACTCCGGTTATTACGTTAAGTGTTCAGGCTCCGGTCAGTTTCGTTGGGTATCCAGACTCCGGTTATTACGTTGAGCATTCAGGCTCCAGTCAGTTTCGTTGGGTATCCAGACTCCAGTTATTACGTTGAGCGTTCAGGCTCCGATCATTTTCGTTGAGTATCCAGACTCCGGTTATTACGTTGAGCGTTCAGGCTCCGGTCATTTTTGTTAAGTATCCAGACTTCGGTTATTACCTTGTGCGTTCAAATTCTGATCTTTTTCGTTGAGTATCCAGACTCCGGTTATTACGTTGAGCATTCAGGCTCCGGTCAGTTTCGTTGGGTATCCAGACTCGGGTTATTACGTTGAGCGTTCAGGCTCTAGTCAGTTTCGTTGGGTATCCAGAATCCGGTTATTACATTGAGCGTTCAGGCTCCGGTCATTTTCATTGAGTATCCAGACTCTGGTTATTACGCTGAGGGTTCAGGCTCCGGTCAGTTTTGTTGAGTATCCAGACTCCGGTTATTACGTTGAGCATTCTGGCTCCGTTCAGTTTCGTTGGGTATCCAGACTCCGGTTATTACGTTGAGCATTCAGGTTCTGGTCAGTTTCGTTGGGTATCCAGACTCAGGTTATTACATTGAGCGTTCAGGCTCCGGTCAGTTTCGTTGGGTATCCAGACCCTGGTTATTACGTTTAGTGTTCAGGCTCCTGTCAGTTTCGTTGAGTATCCAGACTCCGGTTATTACGTTGAGCATTCAGGCTACGTTCAGTTTTGTTGGGTATCCAGACTCCGGTTATTACGTTGAGCGTTCAGGCTCCAGTCAATTTCGTTGGGTATCCAAACTCCGGTTATTACGTTGAGCGTTCAGGCTCCGACCAGTTTCATTGGGTATCCAGACTCCGGTTATTACATTGAGCATTCGGGCTCCAGTCAGTTTGTTGAGTATCCAGACTCCAGTTATTACGTTGAGCGTTCAGGCTCCGATCATTTTCGTTGAGTATCCAGACTCCGGTTATTATGTTGAGCGTTCAGGCTCCGTTCATTTTTGTTAAGTATCCAGACTCCGGTTATTACGTTGTGCGTTCAATTCTTATCATTTTCATTGAGTATCCAGACTCCGGTTATTACGTTGAGCGTTCAGGCTCCAGTCAGTTTCGTTAGGTATCCAGACTCCGGTTATTACATTGAGCGTTCAGGCTCCGGTCAGTTTCATTGGGTATCCAGACTCCGGTTATTACATTGAGCGTTCAGGCTCCGTTCAGTTTCATTGGGTATCCAGACTCCGGTTATTACACTGAGCGTTCAGGCTATGGTCATTTTCGTTGAGTATCTAGACTCTGATTATTACATTGAGTGTTCAGGCTCCGGTCAGTTTCGTTGAGTATCCAGACTCCGGTCATTACGTTGAGCGTTCCGGCTCCGGTCATTTTCGTTGAGTATCCAGACTCCGGTCATTATGTTGAGCGTTTAGGCTCCGGTCATTTTTATTGAGTATCCAGACTCCGGTCATTAGGTTGAGCGTTCAGGATCCGGTCATTTTCGTTGAGTATCATAACTCTGGTTATTACGTTGAGTGTTCAGGCTCCGGTCATTTTTGTTGAGTATCTAGACTCCGGTTATTGCGTTGAGCGTTCAGGCTATGGTCAGTTGTGTTGAGTGTCCAGACTCCGGTTATTACGTTGAGCATTCAGGCTCCGGTCATTTTCGTTGAGTATCCAGACTCCGGTTATTACGTTAGGCGTTCAGGCTCCAGTCATTCTTGTTGAGTATCCAGACTCCGGTTATTACGTTGAGCGTTCAGGCTCCTGTCATTTTTGTTGAGTATCCAGACTCCGGTTATTACGTTGAACGTGCAGACTCCGGTCATTTTTGTTGAGTATCCAGACTCTGGTCATTACGTTGAGCGTTCAAGCTCCGGTCATTTTTGTCGGTCATTACGTTGAGCGTTCAGGCTCCAGTCAGTTTCGTTGAGTATCCAGACTCTGGTTATTACATTGAGCGTTCAGGCTCCGATCAGTTTCGTTGGGTATCCAGACTCCAGTTATTACATTTAGTGTTCAGGCTCCGGTCAATTTCGTTAGGTATCCAGAATCTGGTTATTACGTTGAGCGTTCAGGCTCCGGTCAGTTTCATTGGGTATCCAGACTCCGGTTATTATGGTGAGCGTTCAGGCTCCGGTCATTTTTGTTGAGTATCCAGACTCCGGTTATTACGTTGAGCGTTTAGGCTCCGATCATTTTCGTTGAGAATCCAGACTCCGGTTATTACGTTGAGCGTTTAAGCTCCGTTCATTTTTGTTAAGTATCCAGACTCTGGTTATTACGTTGTGCGTTCAATTTCTGATTATTTTCATTGAGTATCTAGACTCCGGTTATTACGTTGAGCATTCAGGCTCCGGTCAGTTTCGTTGGTTATCCAGACTCCGGTTATTACGTTGAGCGTTCAGGCTCCAGTCAGTTTCGTTGGGTATCCAAACTCCGTTATTACGTTGAGCGTTCAGGCTTCGATAATTTTCGTTGAGTATCCAGACTCTGGTTATTACGTTGAGCGTTCAGGCTCCGGTCATTTTTGTTAAGTATCCAGACTCCGGTTATTACGTTGTGCGTTCAGGCTCCAGTAAGTTTCGTTGGGTATCCAGAATCCGGTTATTACGTTGAGCGTTCAGGCTCCGGTCATTTTCGTTGAGTATCCAGACTCTGGTTATTACGTTGAGCGTTCAGGCTCCGGTACGTTTTGTTGAGTATCCAGACTCCGGTTATTACGTTGAGTGTTCAGGCTCCATTCAGTTTCGTTGGGTATCCAGACTCCGGTTATTACGTTGAGCGTTCAGGCTCCGGTCAGTTTCATTGGGTATCCAGACTTCGGTTATTACATTGAGCGTTCAGGCTCCGTTCAGTTTCGTTGGGTATCCAGACTCTGGTTATTACGCTGAGCGTTCAGGCTATGGTCATTTTCGTTGAGTATCCAGATTCTGATTATTACATTGAGTGTTCAGGCTCCGGTCAGTTTCGTTGAGTATCCAGACTCCGGTCATTACGTTGAGCGTTCCGGCTCCGGTCATTTTCGTTAAGTATCCAGACTCCGGTCATTATGTTGAGCGTTTAGGCTCCGGTCATTTTTATTGAGTATCCAGACTCCAGTCATTAGGTTGAGCGTTCAGGATCCGGTCATTTTCGTTGAGTATCATAACTCCGGTTATTACGTTGAGTGTTCAGGCTCCGGTCATTTTTGTTGAGTATCTAGACTCCGGTTATTACGTTGAGCGTTCAGGCTATGGTCAGTTGTGTTGAGTGTCCAGACTCCGGTTACTATGTTGAGCATTCAGGCTCCGGTCATTTTCGTTGAGTATCCAGACTCCGGTTATTACGTTAGGCGTTCAGGCTCCAGTCATTCTTATTGAGTATCCAGACTCCGGTTATTACGTTGAGCGTTCAGGCTCCTGTCATTTTCGTTGAGTATCCAGACTCCGGTTATTACTTGAACATGCAGGCTCCGGTCATTTTTGTTGAGTATCCAGACTCTGGTCATTACGTTGAGCGTTCAAGCTCCGGTCATTTTTGTCGGTCATTACATTGAGCGTTCAGGCTTCGATCATTTTCGTTGAGTATCCAGACTCCGGTTATTACGTTGAGCGTTCAGGCTCCGGTCATTTTTGTTAAGTATCTAGACTCCGGTTATTACGTTGTGCGTTCAGGCTCCAGTCAGTTTCGTTGGGTATCCAGAATCCGGTTATTACGTTGAGCGTTCAGGCTCCGGTCATTTTCGTTGAGTATCCAGACTCTGGTTATTACGTTGAGCGTTCAGGCTCCGGTACGTTTTGTTGAGTATCCAGACTCCGGTTATTACGTTGAGCGTTCAGGCTCCGTTCAGTTTCGTTGGGTATCCAGACTCCGGTTATTACGTTGAGCGTTCAGGCTCCGGTCAGTTTCGTTGGGTATCCAGACTCTGGTTATTACGTTGAGCGTTCAGGCTGCGGTCAGTTTCGTTGGGTATCCAGACTCCGGTTATTATGTTGAGCGTTCAGGCTCCGGTCAGTTTTGTTTGGTATCGAGACCCCGATTATTACGTTTAGCGTTCAGGCTCCTGTCAGTTTCGTTGAGTATCCAGACTCTTGTTATTACGTTGAGCATTCATGCTACATTCAGTTTCGTTGGGTATCCAGACTCCGGTTATTACGTTGGGCATTCACGCTCCAGTCAGTTTCGTTGCGTATCCAAACTCCGGTTATTGCGTTGAGCATTCAGGCTCCGGTCAGTTTCATTGGGTATCCAGACTCCTGTTATTACATTGAGCGTTCAGGCTCCGTTCGGTTTCGTTGGGTAACTAGACTCCGGTTATTACGCTGAGCGTTCAGGATCTGGTCATTTTCGTTGAGTATCCAGACTGTGATTATTATGTTGAGCGTTCAGGCTCCGGTCAGTTTCGTTGAGTATCAAGACTCCGGTAATTATGTTGAGCGTTCCGGCTCCGGTCATTTTCGCTGAGTATCCAGACTCCGGTCATTATGTTGAGCGTTCAGGCTCCGATCGTTTTCGTTGAGTATCCAGACTCCGATCATTAGGTTGAGCGTTCAAGATCCTGTCATTTTCGTTGAGTATCATAACTCCGTTTATTACGTTGAGTGTTCAGGCTCCGGTCATTTTCGTTGAGTATCTAGACTCCGGTTATTATGTTGAGCGTTCAGGCTCCTGTGATTTTCGTTGAGTATCTAGACTCCGGTTATTACGTTGAGCGTGCAGGCTCCGGTCATTTTCGTTGAGTATCCAGACTCTGGTCATTATGTTGAGCGTTCAAGCTCCGGTCATTTTTATCGGTCATTACGTTGAGCGTTCAGGCTCCAGTCAAGTTCATTGAGTATCCAGACTCCAATTATTACATTTAGCGTTCAGGCTCCGGTCAATTTCGTTGAGTATCCAGACTTCGGGTATTACATTGAGCATTCAGGCTCCGATTATTATGGCGAGCGTTCAAGCTCCGGTCATTTTTGTTGAGTATCCAGACTCCGGTTATTACGTTGAGCGTTCAGGCTACGATCATTTTCGTTGAGAATCCAGACTCCGGTTATTACGTTAAGCGTTCAGGCTCCGGTCATTTTTATTAAGTATCCAGACTCCGGTTATTACGTTGTGTGTTCAAGTTCTGATCATTTTCGTTAAGTATCCAGACTCCGTTTATTACGTTGAGCGTTCAGGCTCCAGTCAGTTTCGTTGGGTATACAGACTCCGGTTATTACGTTGAGCGTTCAGGCTCCAGTCAGTTTCATTGGGTATCCAAACTCCGGTTATTACGTTGAGCGTTCAAGCTCCGATCATTTTTGTTGAGTATCCAGACTCCGGTTATTACGTTGAGCGTTCAGGCTCCGGTCAGTTTCGTTGGGTATCCAGAATCCGGTTATTACGTTGAGCGTTCAGGCTCCAGTCAGTTTCGTTGGGTATCCAGAATCTGGTTATTACGTTGAGCGTTCAGGCTCCGGTCATTTTCGTTGAGTATCCAGACTCTGGTTATTACGTTGAGCGTTCAGGCTCTGGTCAGTTTTGTTGAGTATCCAGACTCCGGTTATTACGTTGAGCGTTCAGGCTCCGTTCAGTTTCGTTGGGTATCCAGACTCCGGTTATTACGTTGAGCGTTCAGGCTCCGGTCAGTTTCGTTGGGTATCCAGACTCCGGTTATTACGTTGAGTGTTCAGGCTCCGGTCAGTTTCGTTGGGTATCCAGACTCCTGTTATTACATTGAGCGTTCAGGCTCCGTTCAGTTTCGTTGGGTATCCAGACTCCGGTTATTACGCTGAGCGTTCAGGCTCTGGTCATTTTCGTTGAGTATCCAGACTGTAATTATTACGTTGAGCATTCAGGCTCCGGTCAGTTTCGTTAAGTATCAAGACTCCGGTAATTATGTTGAGCGTTCCGGCTCCGGTCATTTTTGTTGGGTATCCAAACTCCGGTTATTACGTTGAGCGTTCATGCTCCGGTCAATTTCATTGGGTATCCACACTCCTGTTATTACATTCAGCGTTCAGGCTCCGTTCAGTTTCGTTGGGTATCCAGACTCCGGTTATTACGCTGAGCGTTCAGGCTCTGATAATTTTCGTTGAGTATCTAGACTGTGATTATTACGTTGAGCGTTCAGGCTCCGGTCAGTTTCGTTGAGTATCAAGACTCCGGTCATTATGTTGAGTGTTCTGGCTCCGGTCATTTTCGTTGAGTATCCAGACTCCGGTCATTATGTTGAGCGTTCAGGCTCCGGTCATTTTCGTTGAGTATCCAAACTCCGGTCATTAGGTTGAGCGTTCAGGATCCGGTCATTTTCGTTGAGTATCATAACTCCAGTTATTACGTTGAGTGTTCAGGCTCCGGTCATTTTCCTTGAGTATCTAGACTCCGATTATTACGTTGAGCGGGCAGGCTCCGGTCATTTTCGTTGAATATCCAGACTCCGGTCATTATGTTGAGCGTTCCGGCTCCGGTCATTTTTGTTGAGTATCCAGACTCCGGTCATTATGTTGAGCGTTTAGGCTCCGGTCATTTTCGTTGAGTATCCAGACCCCGGTCATTAGGTTGAGTGTTCAGGATCCGATCATTTTCGTTGAGTATCATAACTCCGGTTATTACGTTGACCGTTCAGGCTCCTGTCATTTTTGTTAAGTATCCAGACTCCCGTTATTACGTTGTGCGTTCAAGTTCTGATCATTTTCGTTGAGTATCCAGACTCCGGTTATTACGTTAAGTGTTCAGGCTCCGGTCAGTTTCGTTGGGTATCCAGACTCCGGTTATTACGTTGAGCATTCAGGCTCCAGTCAGTTTCGTTGGGTATCCAGACTCCAGTTATTACGTTGAGCGTTCAGGCTCCGATCATTTTCGTTGAGTATCCAGACTCCGGTTATTACGTTGAGCGTTCAGGCTCCGGTCATTTTTGTTAAGTATCCAGACTTCGGTTATTACCTTGTGCGTTCAAATTCTGATCTTTTTCGTTGAGTATCCAGACTCCGGTTATTACGTTGAGCATTCAGGCTCCGGTCAGTTTCGTTGGGTATCCAGACTCGGGCTATTACGTTGAGCGTTCAGGCTCTAGTCAGTTTCGTTGGGTATCCAGAATCCGGTTATTACGTTGAGCGTTCAGGCTCCGGTCATTTTCATTGAGTATCCAGACTATGGTTATTACGCTGAGGGTTCAGGCTCTGGTCAGTTTTGTTGAGTATCCAGACTCCGGTTATTACGTTGAGCATTCTGGCTCCGTTCAGTTTCGTTGGGTATCCAGACTCCGGTTATTACGTTGAGCGTTCAGGTTCCGGTCAGTTTCGTTGGGTATCCAGACTCAGGTTATTACAATGAGCGTTCAGGCTCCGGTCAGTTTCGTTGGGTATCCAGACCCTGGTTATTACGTTTAGTGTTCAGGCTCCTGTCAGTTTCGTTGAGTATCCAGACTCCGGTTATTACGTTGAGCATTCAGGCTACGTTCAGTTTCGTTGGGTATCCAGACTCCGGTTATTACGTTGAGCGTTCAGGCTCCAGTCAGTTTCGTTGGGTATCCAAACTCCGGTTATTACGTTGAGCGTTCAGGCTCCGACCAGTTTCATTGGGTATCCAGACTCCGGTTATTACATTAAGCATTCGGGCTCCAGTCAGTTTGTTGAGTATCCAGACTCCAGTTATTACGTTGAGCGTTCAGGCTCCGATCATTTTCGTTGAGTATCCAGACTCCGGTTATTATGTTGAGCGTTCAGGCTCCGGTTATTTTTGTTAAGTATCCAGATTTCGGTTATTACCTTGTGCGTTCAACTTCTGATCTTTTTCGTTGAGTATCCATACTCCGGTTATTACGTTGAGCGTTCAGGCTCCGGTCACTTTCGTTGGGTATCTAGACTCTGGTTATTACGTTGAGCGTTCAGGCTCTAGTCAGTTTCGTTGGGTATCCAGAATCCGGTTATTACGTTGAGCGTTCAGGCTCCGGTCAGTTTCGTTGGGTATCCAGACTCCGGTTATTACGTTGAGCGTTCAGGCTCCGGTCAGTCTCGTTGGGTATCCAGACCCCGGTTATTACGTTTAGCATTCAGGCTCCTGTCAGTTTCGTTGAGTATCTAGACTCCGGTTATTACGTTGAGCGTTTAGGCTCCGGTCAGTTTCGTTGGGTATCCAGACTCCGGTTATTACGTTGAGCGTTCAGGCTCCGGTCAGTCTCGTTGGGTATCCAGACCCCGGTTATTACGTTTAGCGTTCAGGCTCCTGTCAGTTTCGTTGAGTATCCAGACTCCGGTTATTATGTTGAGCATTCAGGCTACGTTCGGTTTCGTTGGGTATCCAGACTCCGGTTGTTACGTTGAGCGTTCAGGCTCCAGTCAGTTTCGTTGGGTATCCAAACTCCGATTATTACGTTGAGCGTTCAGGCTCCGGTCAGTTTCATTGGGTATCCAGACTCCGGTTATTACATTGAGCATTCGGGCTCCAGTCAGTTTCGTTGAGTATCTAGACTCGGGTTATTACGTTGAGCGTTCAGGCTCCAGTCAGTTTCGTTGGGTATCCAGAACCCGGTTATTACATTGAGCATTCAGGCTCCGGTCATTTTCGTTGAGTATCCAGACTCTGGTTATTACGCTGAGGGTTCAGGCTCTGGTCAGTTTTGTTGAGTATCCAGACTCCGGTTATTACGTTGAGCATTCTGGCTCCGTTCAGTTTCGTTGGGTATCCAGACTCCGGTTATTACGTTGAGCGTTCAGGTTCCGGTCAGTTTCGTTGGGTATCCAGACTCAGGTTATTACATTGAGCGTTCAGGCTCCGGTCAGTTTCGTTGGGTATCCAGACCCTGGTTATTACGTTTAGTGTTCAGGCTCCTGTCAGTTTCGTTGAGTATCCAGACTCCGGTTATTACGTTGAGCATTCAGGCTACGTTCAGTTTCGTTGGGTATCCAGACTCCGGTTATTACGTTGAGCGTTCAGGCTCCAGTCAGTTTCATTGGGTATCCAAACTCCGGTTATTACGTTGAGCGTTCAGGCTCCGACCAGTTTCATTGGGTATCCAGACTCCGGTTATTACATTAAGCATTCGGGCTCCAGTCAGTTTGTTGAGTATCCAGACTCCAGTTATTACGTTGAGCGTTCAGGCTCCGATCATTTTCGTTGAGTATCCAGACTCCGGTTATTATGTTGAGCGTTCAGGCTCCGGTCATTTTTGTTAAGTATCCAGACTTCGGTTATTACCTTGTGCGTTCAACTTCTGATCTTTTTCGTTGAGTATCCATACTCCGGTTATTACGTTGAGCGTTCAGGCTCCGGTCACTTTCGTTGGGTATCTAGACTCTGGTTATTACGTTGAGCGTTCAGGCTCTAGTCAGTTTCGTTGGGTATCCAGAATCCGGTTATTACGTTGAGCGTTCAGGCTCCGGTCAGTTTCGTTGGGTATCCAGACTCCGGTTATTACGTTGAGCGTTCAGGCTCCGGTCAGTCTCGTTGGGTATCCAGACCCCGGTTATTACGTTTAGCATTCAGGCTCCTGTCAGTTTCGTTGAGTATCTAGACTCCGGTTATTACGTTGAGCGTTTTGGCTCCGGTCAGTTTCGTTGGGTATCCAGACTCCGGTTATTACGTTGAGCGTTCAGGCTCCGGTCAGTCTCGTTGGGTATCCAGACCCCGGTTATTACGTTTAGCGTTCAGGCTCCTGTCAGTTTCGTTGAGTATCCAGACTCCGGTTATTATGTTGAGCATTCAGGCTACGTTCGGTTTCGTTGGGTATCCAGACTCCGGTTGTTACGTTGAGCGTTCAGGCTCCAGTCAGTTTCGTTGGGTATCCAAACTCCGATTATTACGTTGAGCGTTCAGGCTCCGGTCAGTTTCATTGGGTATCCAGACTCCGGTTATTACATTGAGCATTCGGGCTCCAGTCAGTTTCATTGAGTATCTAGACTCGGGTTATTACGTTGAGCGTTCAGGCTCCAGTCAGTTTCGTTGGGTATCCAGAATCCGGTTATTACATTGAGCATTCAGGCTCTGGTCATTTTCGTTGAGTATCTAGACTCTGGTTATTACGTTGAGGGTTGAGGCTCCGGTCAGTTTTGTTGAGTATCCAGACTCCGGTTATTACGTTGAGCATTTTGGCTCCGTTCAGTTTCGTTGGGTATCCAGACTCCGGTTATTACGTTGAGCGTTCAGGCGCCGGTCAGTTTCGTTGGGTATCCAGACTCCGGTTATTACGTTGAGCGTTCAGGCTCCGGTCAGTCTCGTTGGGTATCCAGACCCCGGTTATTACGTTTAGCATTCAGGATCCTGTCAGTTTCGTTGAGTATCCAGACTCCGGTTATTACGTTGAGCATTCAGGCTACGTTCAGTTTCATTGGGTATCCAGACTCCGGTTATTACGTTGAGCGTTCAGGCTCCAGTCAGTTACGTTGGGTATCCAAACTCCGGTTATTACGTTGAGCATTCAGGCTCCCGCCAGTTTCATTGGGTATCCAGACTCCGGTTATTACATTGAGCATTCGGGCTCCAGTCAGTTTCGTTGAGTATCCAGACTCCAGTTATTACGTTGAGCGTTCAGGCTCCGATCATTTTCGTTGAGTATCCAGACTCCGGTTATTACGTTGAGCGTTCAGGCTCTAGTCAGTTTCGTTGGGTATCCAGAATCCGGTTATTACGTTAAGCGTTCAGGCTCCGGTCATTTTCGTTGAGTATCCAAACTCCGGTTATTACGTTGAGGGTTCAGGCTCCGGTCAGTTTTGTTGAGTATCCAGACTCCGGTTATTACGTTGAGCATTCTGGCTCCGTTCAGTTTCGTTGGGTATCCAGACTCCGGTTATTACGTTGAGCGTTCAGGCTCCGGTCAGTTTCGTTGGGTATCCAGACTCCGGTTATTGTGTTGAGCGTTCAGGCTCCGATCAGTCTCGTTAGGTATCCAGACCCCAGTTATTACGTTTAGCATTCAGACTCCTGTCAGTTTCGTTGAGTATCCAGACTCCGGTTATTACGTTGAGCATTCAGGCTACGTTCAGTTTCGTTGGGTATCCAGACTCCGGTTATTATGTTGAGCGTTTAGGCTCCGATCATTTTCGTTGAGTATCCAGATTCCGGTTATTACGTTGAGCGTTCAGGCTCCGGTCATTTTTGTTAAGTATCCAGACTTCTGTTATTACCTTGTGCGTTCAAATTCTGATCTTTTTCGTTGAGTATCCATACTCCGGTTATTACGTTGAGCGTTCAGGCTCCGGTCACTTTCGTTGGGTATCCAGACTCTGGTTATTACGTTGAGCGTTCAGGCTCTAGTCAGTTTCGTTGGGTATCCAGAATCCGGTTATTACGTTGAGCGTTCAGGCTCCGGTCGTTTTCGTTGAGTATCCAGACTCTGGTTATTACGTTGAGGGTTCAGGCTCCGGTCAGTTTTGTTGAGTATCCAGACTCCGGTTATTACGTTGAGCATTCTGGCTCCGTTCAGTTTCGTTGGGTATCCAGACTCCGGTTATTACGTTGAGCGTTCAGGCTCCGGTCAGTTTCGTTGGGTATCCAGACTCCGGTTATTACGTTGAGCGTTCAGGCTCCGATCAGTCTCGTTGGGTATCCAGACCCCAGTTATTACGTTTAGCGTTCAGGCTCCTGTCAGTTTCGTTGAGTATCCAGACTCCGGTTATTACGTTGAGCATTCAGGCTACGTTCAGTTTCGTTGGGTATCCAGACTCCGGTTATTACGTTGAGCATTCAGGCTCCAGTCAGCTTCGTTGGGCATCCAAACTCCGATTATTACGTTGAGCGTTCAGGCTCCGGTCAGTTTCATTGGGTATCCAGACTCCGGTTATTACAATGAGCATTCGGGCTCCAGTCAGTTTCGTTGAGTATCCAGACTCGGGTTATTACGTTGAGCGTTCAGGCTCCGATCAGTCTCGTTGGGTATCCAGACCCCGGTTATTACGTTTAGCATTCAGACTCCTGTCAGTTTCGTTGAGTATCTAGACTCGGGTTATTACGTTGAGCGTTCAGGCTCCAGTCAGTTTCGTTGGGTATCCAGAATCCGGTTATTACATTGAGCATTCAGGCTCCGGTCATTTTCGTTGAGTATCCAGACTCTGGTTATTACGTTGAGGGTTCAGGCTCCGGTCAGTTTTGTTGAGTATCCAGACTTCGGTTATTACGTTAAGCATTCTGGCTCCGTTCAGTTTCGTTGGGTATCCAGACTCCGGTTATTACGTTGAGCGTTCAGGCTCCGGTCAGTTTCGTTGGGTATCCAGACTCCGGTTATTACGTTGAGCGTTCAGGCTCCGGTCAGTTTCGTTGGGTATCCAGACCCCGGTTATTACGTTTAGCGTTCAGGCTCCTGTCAGTTTCGTTGAGTATCAAGACTCCGGTTATTACGTTGAGCATTCAGGCTACGTTCAGTTTCGTTGGGTATCCAGACTCCAGTTATTACGTTGAGCGTTCAGGCTCCAGTCAGTTTCGTTGGGTATCCAAACTCCGGTTATTACGTTGAGCGTTCAGGCTCCGGCCAGTTTCATTGGGTATCCAGACTCCGGTTATTACATTGAGCATTCCGGCTCCAGTCAGTTTCGTTGAGTATCCAGACTCCAGTTATTACGTTGAGCGTTCAGGATCCGATCATTTTTGTTGAGTATCCAGACTCCGGTTATTACGTTGAGCGTTCAGGCTCCGGTCATTTTTGTTAAGTATCCAGACTTCGGTTATTACCTTGTGCGTTCAAATTCTGATCTTTTTCGTTGAGTATCCATACTCCGGTTATTACGTTGAGCGTTCAGGCTCCGGTCATTTTCGTTGGGTATCCAGACTCTGGTTTTTACGTTGAGCGTTCAGGCTCTAGTCAGTTTCGTTGGGTATCCAGAATCCGGTTATTACGTTGAGCGTTCAGGCTCCGGTCATTTTCGTTGAGTATCCAGACTCTGGTTATTACGTTGAGGGTTCAGGCTCCGGTCAGTTTTGTTGAGTATCCAGACTCCGGTTATTACGTTGAGCATTCTGGCTCCGTTCAGTTTCGTTGGGTATCCAGACTCCGGTTATTACGTTGAGCGTTCAGGCTCCGGTCAGTTTCGTTGGGTATCCAGACTCCGGTTATTACGTTGAGTGTTCAGGCTCCGGTCAGTCTCGTTGGGTATCCATACCCCGGTTATTACGTTTAGCGTTCAGGCTCCTGTCAGTTTCGTTGAGTATCCAGACTCTGGTTTTTACGTTGAGCGTTCAGGCTCTAGTCAGTTTCGTTGGGTATCCAGAATCCGGTTATTACGTTGAGCGTTCAGGCTCCGGTCATTTTCGTTGAGTATCCAGACTCTGGTTATTACGTTGAGGGTTCAGGCTCCGGTCAGTTTTGTTGAGTATCCAGACTCCGGTTATTACGTTGAGCATTCTGGCTCCGTTCAGTTTCGTTGGGTATCCAGACTCCGGTTATTACGTTGAGCGTTCAGGCTCCGGTCAGTTTCGTTGGGTATCCAGACTCCGGTTATTACGTTGAGCGTTCAGGCTCCGGTCAGTTTCGTTGGGTATCCAGACCCCGGTTATTACGTTTAGCGTTCAGGCTCCTGTCAGTTTCGTTGAGTATCAAGACTCCGGTTATTACGTTGAGCATTCAGGCTACGTTCAGTTTCGTTGGGTATCCAGACTCCAGTTATTACGTTGAGCGTTCAGGCTCCAGTCAGTTTCGTTGGGTATCCAAACTCCGGTTATTACGTTGAGCGTTCAGGCTCCGGCCAGTTTCATTGGGTATCCAGACTCCGGTTATTACATTGAGCATTCCGGCTCCAGTCAGTTTCGTTGAGTATCCAGACTCCAGTTATTACGTTGAGCGTTCAGGATCCGATCATTTTTGTTGAGTATCCAGACTCCGGTTATTACGTTGAGCGTTCAGGCTCCGGTCATTTTTGTTAAGTATCCAGACTTCGGTTATTACCTTGTGCGTTCAAATTCTGATCTTTTTCGTTGAGTATCCATACTCCGGTTATTACGTTGAGCGTTCAGGCTCCGGTCATTTTCGTTGGGTATCCAGACTCTGGTTTTTACGTTGAGCGTTCAGGCTCTAGTCAGTTTCGTTGGGTATCCAGAATCCGGTTATTACGTTGAGCGTTCAGGCTCCGGTCATTTTCGTTGAGTATCCAGACTCTGGTTATTACGTTGAGGGTTCAGGCTCCGGTCAGTTTTGTTGAGTATCCAGACTCCGGTTATTACGTTGAGCATTCTGGCTCCGTTCAGTTTCGTTGGGTATCCAGACTCCGGTTATTACGTTGAGCGTTCAGGCTCCGGTCAGTTTCGTTGGGTATCCAGACTCCGGTTATTACGTTGAGTGTTCAGGCTCCGGTCAGTCTCGTTGGGTATCCATACCCCGGTTATTACGTTTAGCGTTCAGGCTCCTGTCAGTTTCGTTGAGTATCCAGACTCTGGTTTTTACGTTGAGCGTTCAGGCTCTAGTCAGTTTCGTTGGGTATCCAGAATCCGGTTATTACGTTGAGCGTTCAGGCTCCGGTCATTTTCGTTGAGTATCCAGACTCTGGTTATTACGTTGAGGGTTCAGGCTCCGGTCAGTTTTGTTGAGTATCCAGACTCCGGTTATTACGTTGAGCATTCTGGCTCCGTTCAGTTTCGTTGGGTATCCAGACTCCGGTTATTACGTTGAGCGTTCAGGCTCCGGTCAGTTTCGTTGGGTATCCAGACTCCGGTTATTACGTTGAGCGTTCAGGCTCCGGTCAGTTTCGTTGGGTATCCAGACCCCGGTTATTACGTTTAGCGTTCAGGCTCCTGTCAGTTTCGTTGAGTATCAAGACTCCGGTTATTACGTTGAGCATTCAGGCTACGTTCAGTTTCGTTGGGTATCCAGACTCCAGTTATTACGTTGAGCGTTCAGGCTCCAGTCAGTTTCGTTGGGTATCCAAACTCCGGTTATTACGTTGAGCGTTCAGGCTCCGGCCAGTTTCATTGGGTATCTAGACTCCGGTTATTACATTGAGCATTCCGGCTCCAGTCAGTTTCGTTGAGTATCCAGACTCCAGTTATTACGTTGAGCGTTCAGGATCCGATCATTTTTGTTGAGTATCCAGACTTCGGTTATTACGTTGAGCGTTCAGGCTCCGGTCATTTTCGTTGGGTATCCAGACTCTGGTTTTTACGTTGAGCGTTCAGGCTCTAGTCAGTTTCGTTGGGTATCCAGAATCCGGTTATTACGTTGAGCGTTCGGGCTCCGGTCATTTTCGTTGAGTATCCAGACTCTGGTTATTACGTTGAGGGTTCAGGCTCCGGTCAGTTTTGTTGAGTATCCAGACTCCGGTTATTACGTTGAGCATTCTGGCTCCGTTCAGTTTCGTTGGGTATCCAGACTCCGGTTATTACGTTGAGCGTTCAGGCTCCGGTCAGTTTCGTTGGGTATCCAGACTCCGGTTATTACGTTGAGCGTTCAGGCTCCGGTCAGTCTCGTTGGGTATCCATACCCCGGTTATTACGTTTAGCGTTCAGGCTCCTGTCAGTTTCGTTGAGTATCCAGACTCCGGTTATTACGTTGAGCATTCAGGCTACGTTCAGTTTCGTTGGGTATCCAGACTCCGGTTATTACGTTGAGCGTTCAGGCTCCTGTCAGTTTCGTTGAGTATCCAGACTCTGGTTTTTACGTTGAGCGTTCAGGCTCTAGTCAGTTTCGTTGGGTATCCAGAATCCGGTTATTACGTTGAGCGTTCAGGCTCCGGTCATTTTCGTTGAGTATCCAGACTCTGGTTATTACGTTGAGGGTTCAGGCTCCGGTCAGTTTTGTTGAGTATCCAGACTCCGGTTATTACGTTGAGCATTCTGGCTCCGTTCAGTTTCGTTGGGTATCCAGACTCCGGTTATTACGTTGAGCGTTCAGGCTCCGGTCAGTTTCGTTGGGTATCCAGACTCCGGTTATTACGTTGAGCGTTCAGGCTCCGGTCAGTTTCGTTGGGTATCCAGACCCCGGTTATTACGTTTAGCGTTCAGGCTCCTGTCAGTTTCGTTGAGTATCAAGACTCCGGTTATTACGTTGAGCATTCAGGCTACGTTCAGTTTCGTTGGGTATCCAGACTCCAGTTATTACGTTGAGCGTTCAGGCTCCAGTCAGTTTCGTTGGGTATCCAAACTCCGGTTATTACGTTGAGCGTTCAGGCTCCGGCCAGTTTCATTGGGTATCTAGACTCCGGTTATTACATTGAGCATTCCGGCTCCAGTCAGTTTCGTTGAGTATCCAGACTCCAGTTATTACGTTGAGCGTTCAGGATCCGATCATTTTTGTTGAGTATCCAGACTTCGGTTATTACGTTGAGCGTTCAGGCTCCGGTCATTTTCGTTGGGTATCCAGACTCTGGTTTTTACGTTGAGCGTTCAGGCTCTAGTCAGTTTCGTTGGGTATCCAGAATCCGGTTATTACGTTGAGCGTTCGGGCTCCGGTCATTTTCGTTGAGTATCCAGACTCTGGTTATTACGTTGAGGGTTCAGGCTCCGGTCAGTTTTGTTGAGTATCCAGACTCCGGTTATTACGTTGAGCATTCTGGCTCCGTTCAGTTTCGTTGGGTATCCAGACTCCGGTTATTACGTTGAGCGTTCAGGCTCCGGTCAGTTTCGTTGGGTATCCAGACTCCGGTTATTACGTTGAGCGTTCAGGCTCCGGTCAGTCTCGTTGGGTATCCATACCCCGGTTATTACGTTTAGCGTTCAGGCTCCTGTCAGTTTCGTTGAGTATCCAGACTCCGGTTATTACGTTGAGCATTCAGGCTACGTTCAGTTTCGTTGGGTATCCAGACTCCGGTTATTACGTTGAGCGTTCAGGCTCCAGTCAGTTTCGTTGGGTATCCAAACTCCGATTATTACGTTGAGCGTTCAGGCTCCGGTCAGTTTCATTGGGTATCCAGACTCCGGTTATTACATTGAGCATTCGGGCTCCAGTCAGTTTCGTTGAGTATCCAGACTCGGCTTATTACGTTGAGCGTTCAGGCTCCGATTAGTCTCGTTGGGTATCCAGACCCCGGTTATTACGTTTAGCATTCAGACTCCTATCAGTTTCGTTGAGTATCCAGACTCCGGTTATTACGTTGAGCATTCAGGCTACGTTCAGTTTCGTTGGGTATCCGGACTCCGGTTATTATGTTTAGCGTTTAGGCTCCGATCATTTTCGTTGAGCATCCAGATTCCGGTTATTACGTTGAGCGTTCAGGCTCCGGTCATTTTTGTTAAGTATCCAGACTTCTGTTATTACCTTGTGCGTTCAAATTCTGATCTTTTTCGTTGAGTATCCATACTCCGGTTATTACGTTGAGCGTTCAGGCTCCGGTCATTTTCGTTGGGTATCCAGACTCTGGTTTTTACGTTGAGCGTTCAGGCTCTAGTCAGTTTCGTTGGGTATCCAGAATCCGGTTATTACGTTGAGCGTTCAGGCTCCGGTCGTTTTCGTTGAGTATCCAAACTCTGGTTATTACGTTGAGGGTTCAGGCTCCGGTCAGTTTTGTTGAGTATCCAGACTCCGGTTATTACGTTGAGCATTCTGGCTCCGTTCAGTTTCGTTGGGTATCCAGACTCCGGTTATTACGTTGAGCGTTCAGGCTCCGGTCAGTTTCGTTGGGTATCCAGACTCCGGTTATTACGTTGAGCGTTCAGGCTCCGGTCAGTTTCGTTGGGTATCCAGACCCCGGTTATTACGTTTAGCGTTCAGGCTCCTGTCAGTTTCGTTGAGTATCAAGACTCCGGTTATTACGTTGAGCATTCAGGCTACGTTCAGTTTCGTTGGGTATCCAGACTCCAGTTATTACGTTGAGCGTTCAGGCTCCAGTCAGTTTCGTTGGGTATCCAAACTCCGGTTATTACGTTGAGCGTTCAGGCTCCGGCCAGTTTCATTGGGTATCCAGACTCCGGTTATTACATTGAGCATTCCGGCTCCAGTCAGTTTCGTTGAGTATCCAGACTCCAGTTATTACGTTGAGCGTTCAGGATCCGATCATTTTTGTTGAGTATCCAGACTCCGGTTATTACGTTGAGCGTTCAGGCTCCGGTCATTTTTGTTAAGTATCCAGACTTCGGTTATTACCTTGTGCGTTCAAATTCTGATCTTTTTCGTTGAGTATCCATACTCCGGTTATTACGTTGAGCGTTCAGGCTCCGGTCATTTTCGTTGGGTATCCAGACTCTGGTTTTTACGTTGAGCGTTCAGGCTCTAGTCAGTTTCGTTGGGTATCCAGAATCCGGTTATTACGTTGAGCGTTCAGGCTCCGGTCATTTTCGTTGAGTATCCAGACTCTGGTTATTACGTTGAGGGTTCAGGCTCCGGTCAGTTTTGTTGAGTATCCAGACTCCGGTTATTACGTTGAGCATTCTGGCTCCGTTCAGTTTCGTTGGGTATCCAGACTCCGGTTATTACGTTGAGCGTTCAGGCTCCGGTCAGTTTCGTTGGGTATCCAGACTCCGGTTATTACGTTGAGCGTTCAGGCTCCGGTCAGTCTCGTTGGGTATCCATACCCCGGTTATTACGTTTAGCGTTCAGGCTCCTGTCAGTTTCGTTAAGTATCCAGACTCCGGTTATTACGTTGAGTATTCAGGCTACGTTCAGTTTCGTTGGGTATCCAGACTCCGGTTATTACGTTGAGCGTTCAGGCTCCAGTCAGTTTTGTTGGGTATCCAAACTCCGATTATTACGTTGAGCGTTCAGGCTCCGGTCAGTTTCATTGGGTATCCAGACTCCGGTTATTACATTGAGCATTCGGGCTCCAGTCAGTTTCGTTGAGTATCCAGACTCGGCTTATTACGTTGAGCGTTCAGGCTCCGATTAGTCTCGTTGGGTATCCAGACCCCGGTTATTACGTTTAGCATTCAGACTCCTATCAGTTTCGTTGAGTATCCAGACTCCGGTTATTACGTTGAGCATTCAGGCTACGTTCAGTTTCGTTGGGTATCCGGACTCCGGTTATTATGTTTAGCGTTTAGGCTCCGATCATTTTCGTTGAGCATCCAGATTCCGGTTATTACGTTGAGCGTTCAGGCTCCGGTCATTTTTGTTAAGTATCCAGACTTCTGTTATTACCTTGTGCGTTCAAATTCTGATCTTTTTCGTTGAGTATCCATACTCCGGTTATTACGTTGAGCGTTCAGGCTCCGGTCACTTTCGTTGGGTATCCAGACTCTGGTTATTACGTTGAGCGTTCAGGCTCTAGTCAGTTTCGTTGGGTATCCAGAATCCGGTTATTACGTTGAGCGTTCAGGCTCCGGTCGTTTTCGTTGAGTATCCAGACTCTGGTTATTACGTTGAGGGTTCAGGCTCCGGTCAGTTTTGTTGAGTATCCAGACTCCGGTTATTACGTTGAGCATTCTGGCTCCGTTCAGTTTCGTTGGGTATCCAGACTCCGGTTATTACGTTGAGCGTTCCGGCTCCGGTCAGTTTCGTTGGGTATCCAGACTCCGGTTATTACGTTTAGCGTTCAGGCTCCTGTCAGTTTCGTTGAGTATCCACACTCCGGTTATTACGTTGAGCATTCAGGCTACGTTCAGTTTCGTTGGGTATCCAGACTCCGGTTATTACGTTGAGCGTTCAGGCTCCAGTCAGTTTCGTTGGGTATCCAAACTCCGATTATTACGTTGAGCGTTCAGGCTCCGGTCAGTTTCATTAGGTATCCAGACTCCGGTTATTACATTGAGCATTCGGGCTCCAGTCAGTTTCGTTGAGTATCCAGACTCGGGTTATACCGTTGAGCGTTCAGGCTCCGATCAGTCTCGTTGGGTATCCAGACCCCGGTTATTACGTTTAGCATTCAGACTCCTGTCAGTTTCGTTGAGTATCCAGACTCCGGTTATTACGTTGAGCATTCAGGCTACGTTCAGTTTCGTTGGGTATCCGGACTCCGGTTATTATGTTTAGCGTTTAGGCTCCGATCATTTTCGTTGAGCATCCAGACTCCGGTTATTACGTTGAGCATTCTGGCTCCGTTCAGTTTCTATGGGTATCCAGACTCCGGTTATTACGTTGAGCGTTCAGGCTCCGGTCAGTTTCGTTGGGTATCCAGACTCCGGTTATTACGTTGAGCGTTCAGGCTCCGGTCAGTTTCGTTGGGTATCCAGACCCCGGTTATTACGTTTAGCGTTCAGGCTCCTGTCAGTTTCGTTGAGTATCCAGACTCCGGTTATTACGTTGAGCGTTCAGGCTCCGGTCAGTTTCATTGGGTATCCAGACTCCGGTTATTACATTGAGCATTCGGGCTCCAGTCAGTTTCGTTGAGTATCTAGACTCGGGTTATTACGTTGAGCGTTCAGGCTCCAGTCAGTTTCGTTGGGTATCCAGAATCCGGTTATTACATTGAGCATTCAGGCTCCGGTCATTTTCACTGAGTATCCAGACTCTGGTTATTACGTTGAGGGTTCAGGCTCCGGTCAGTTTTGTTGAGTATCCAGACTCCGGTTATTACGTTGAGCATTCTGGCTCCGTTCAGTTTCTATGGGTATCCAGACTCCGGTTATTACGTTGAGCGTTCAGGCTCCGGTCAGTTTCGTTGGGTATCCAGACTCCGGTTATTACGTTGAGCGTTCAGGCTCCGGTCAGTTTCGTTGGGTATCCAGACCCCGGTTATTACGTTTAGCGTTCAGGCTCCTGTCAGTTTCGTTGAGTATCCAGACTCCGGTTATTACGTTGAGCATTCAGGCTACGTTCAGTTTCGTTGGGTATCCAGACTCCAGTTATTACGTTGAGCGTTCAGGCTCCAGTCAGTTTCGTTGGGTATCCAAACTCCGGTTATTACGTTGAGCGTTCAGGCTCCGGCCAGTTTCATTGGGTATCCAGACTTCGGTTATTACATTGAGCATTCCGGCTCCAGTCAGTTTCGTTGAGTATCCAGACTCCAGTTATTACGTTGAGCGTTCAGGATCCGATCATTTTTGTTGAGTATCCAGACTCCGGTTATTACGTTGAGCGTTCAGGCTCCGGTCATTTTTGTTAAGTATCCAGACTTCGGTTATTACCTTGTGCGTTCAAATTCTAATCTTTTTCGTTGAGTATCCATACTCCGGTTATTACGTTGAGCGTTCAGGCTCCGGTCACTTTCGTTGGGTATCCAGACTCTGGTTATTACGTTGAGCGTTCAGGCTCTAGTCAGTTTCGTTGGGTATCCAGAATCCGGTTATTACGTTGAGCGTTCAGGCTCCGGTCATTTTCGTTGAGTATCCAGCCTCTGGTTATTACGTTGAGGGTTCAGGCTCCGGTCAGTTTTGTGTAGTATCCAGACTCCGGTTATTATGTTGAGCATTCTGGCTACGTTCAGTTTCGTTGGGTATCCAGACTCCGGTTATTACGTTGAGCGTTCAGGCTCCAGTCAGTTTCGTTGGGTAGCCAAACTCCGATTATTACGTTGAGCGTTCAGGCTCCGGTCAGTTTCATTGGGTATCCAGACTCCGGTTATTACATTGAGCATTCGGGCTCCAGTCAGTTTCGTTGAGTATCCAGACTCGGGTTATTACGTTGAGCGTTCAGGCTCCGATCAGTCTCGTTGGGTATCCAGACCCCGGTTATTACGTTTAGCATTCAGACTCCTGTCAGTTTCGTTGAGTATCCAGACTCCGGTTATTACGTTGAGCATTCAGGCTACGTTCAGTTTCGTTGGGTATCCGGACTCCGGTTATTATGTTTAGCGTTTAGGCTCCGATCATTTTCGTTGAGCATCCAGATTCCGGTTATTACGTTGAGCGTTCAGGCTCCGGTCATTTTTGTTAAGTATCCAGACTTCTGTTATTACCTTGTGCGTTCAAATTCTGATCTTTTTCGTTGAGTATCCATACTCCGGTTATTACGTTGAGCGTTCAGGCTCCGGTCACTTTCGTTGGGTATCCAGACTCTGGTTATTACGTTGAGCGTTCAGGCTCTAGTCAGTTTCGTTGGGTATCCAGAATCCGGTTATTACGTTGAGCGTTCAGGCTCCGGTCGTTTTCGTTGAGTATCCAGACTCTGGTTATTACGTTGAGGGTTCAGGCTCCGGTCAGTTTTGTTGAGTATCCAGACTCCGGTTATTACGTTGAGCATTCTGGCTCCGTTCAGTTTCGTTGGGTATCCAGACTTCGGTTATTACGTTGTGCGTTCCGGCTCCTGTCAGTTTCGTTGGGTATCCAGACTCCGGTTATTACGTTGAGCGTTCAGGCTCCGGTCAGTCTCGTTGGGTATCCAGACCCCGGTTATTACGTTTAGCGTTCAGGCTCCTGTCAGTTTCGTTGAGTATCCAGACTCCGGTTATTACGTTGAGCATTCAGGCTACGTTCAGTTTCGTTGGGTATCCAGACTCCGGTTATTACGTTGAGCGTTCAGGCTCCAGTCAGTTTCGTTGGGTATCCAAACTCCGATTATTACGTTGAGCGTTCAGGCTCCGGTCAGTTTCATTGGGTATCCAGACTCCGGTTATTACATTGAGCATTCGGGCTCCAGTCAGTTTCGTTGAGTATCTAGACTCGGGTTATTACGTTGAGCGTTCAGGCTCCAGTCAGTTTCGTTGGGTATCCAGAATCCGGTTATTACATTGAGCATTCAGGCTCCGGTCATTTTCACTGAGTATCCAGACTCTGGTTATTACGTTGAGGGTTCAGGCTCCGGTCAGTTTTGTTGAGTATCCAGACTCCGGTTATTACGTTGAGCATTCTGGCTCCGTTCAGTTTCTATGGGTATCCAGACTCCGGTTATTACGTTGAGCGTTCAGGCTCCGGTCAGTTTCGTTGGGTATCCAGACTCCGATTATTACGTTGAGCGTTCAGGCTCCGGTCAGTTTCGTTGGGTATCCAGACCCCGGTTATTACGTTTAGCGTTCAGGCTCCTGTCAGTTTCGTTGAGTATCCAGACTCCGGTTATTACGTTGAGCATTCAGGCTACGTTCAGTTTCGTTGGGTATCCAGACTCCAGTTATTACGTTGAGCGTTCAGGCTCCAGTCAGTTTCGTTGGGTATCCAAACTCCGGTTATTACGTTGAGCGTTCAGGCTCCGGCCAGTTTCATTGGGTATCCAGACTTCGGTTATTACATTGAGCATTCCGGCTCCAGTCAGTTTCGTTGAGTATCCAGACTCCAGTTATTACGTTGAGCGTTCAGGATCCGATCATTTTTGTTGAGTATCCAGACTCCGGTTATTACGTTGAGCGTTCAGGCTCCGGTCATTTTTGTTAAGTATCCAGACTTCGGTTATTACCTTGTGCGTTCAAATTCTAATCTTTTTCGTTGAGTATCCATACTCCGGTTATTACGTTGAGCGTTCAGGCTCCGGTCACTTTCGTTGGGTATCCAGACTCTGGTTATTACGTTGAGCGTTCAGGCTCTAGTCAGTTTCGTTGGGTATCCAGAATCCGGTTATTACGTTGAGCGTTCAGGCTCCGGTCATTTTCGTTGAGTATCCAGACTCTGGTTATTACGTTGAGGGTTCAGGCTCCTGTCAGTTTTGTTGAGTATCCAGACTCCGGTTATTACGTTGAGCATTCTGGCTCCGTTCAGTTTCGTTGGGTATCCAGACTTCGGTTATTACGTTGAGCGTTCCGGCTCCTGTTAGTTTCGTTGGGTATCCAGACTCCGGTTATTACATTGAGCGTTCAGGCTCCGGTCAGTCTCGTTGGGTATCCAGACCCCGGTTATTACGTTTAGCGTTCAGGCTCCTGTCAGTTTCGTTGAGTATCCAGACTCCGGTTATTACGTTGAGCATTCAGGCTACGTTCAGTTTCGTTGGGTATCCAGACTCTGGTTATTACGTTGAGCGTTCAGGCTCCAGTCAGTTTCGTTGGGTATCCAAACTCCGATTATTACGTTGAGCATTCAGGCTCCGGTCAGTTTCATTGGGCATCCAGACTCCGGTTATTACATTGAGCATTCGGGCTCCAGTCAGTTTCGTTGAGTATCTAGACTCGGGTTATTACGTTGAGCGTTCAGGCTCCAGTCAGTTTCGTTGGGTATCCAGAATCCGGTTATTACATTGAGCATTCAGGCTCCGGTCATTTTCACTGAGTATCCAGACTCTGGTTATTACGTTGAGGGTTCAGGCTCCGGTCAGTTTTGTTTAGTATCCAGACTCCGGTTATTACGTTGAGCATTCTGGATCCGTTCAGTTTCGTTGGGTATCTAGACTCCGGTTATTACGTTGAGCGTTCAGGCTCCGGTTAGTTTCGTTGGGTATCTAGACTCCGGTTATTACGTTGAGCGTTCAGGCTCCGGTCAGTTTCGTTGGGTATCCAGACCCCGGTTATTACGTTTAGCGTTCAGGCTCCTGTCAGTTTCGTTGAGTATCCATACTCCGATTATTACGTTGAGCATTCAGGCTACGTTCAGTTTCGTTGGGTATCCAGACTCCGGTTATTACGTTGAGCGTTCAGGCTTCAGTCAGTTTCGTTGGGTATCCAAACTCCGGTTATTACGTTGAGCGTTCAGGCTCCGGCCAGTTTCATTGGGTATCCAGACTCCGGTTATTACATTGAGCATTCGGGCTCCAGTAAGTTTCGTTGAGTATCCAGACTCCAGTTATTACGTTGAGCGTTCAGGCTCCGGTCATTTTCGTTGAGTATCCAGACTCCGGTTATTACGTTGAGCGTTCAGGCTCCGGTCATTTTTGTTAAGTATCCAGACTTCGGTTATTACCTTGTGCGTTCAAATTCTGATCTTTTTCGTTGAGTATCCATACTCCGGTTATTACGTTGAACGTTCAGGCTCCGGTCACTTTCATTGGGTATCCAGACTCTGGTTATTACGTTGAGCGTTCTGGCTCTAGTCAGTTTTGTTGGGTATCCAAAATCCGGTTATTACGTTGAGCGTTCAGGCTCCGGTCATTTTCGTTGAGTATCCAGACTCTGGTTATTACGTTGAGGGTTCAGGCTCCGGTCAGTTTTGTTGAGTATCCAGACTCTGGTTATTACGTTGAGCATTCTGGCTCCGTTCAGTTTCGTTGGGTATCCAGACTCCGGTTATTACGTTGAGCGTTCAGGCTCCGGTCAGTTTCGTTGGGTATCCAGACGCCGGTTATTGTGTTGAGCGTTCAGGCTCCGATCAGTCTCGTTGGGTATCCAGACCCCGGTTATTACGTTTAGCATTCAGACTCCTGTCAGTTTCGTTGAGTATCCAGACTCCGGTTATTACGTTGAGCATTCAGGCTACGTTCAGTTTCGTTGGGTATCCAGACTCCGGTTATTACGTTGAGCGTTCAGGCTCCGGTCAGTCTCGTTGGGTATCCAGACCCCGGTTATTACGTTTAGCGTTCAGGCTCCTGTTAGTTTCGTTGAGTATCCAGACTCCGGTTATTATGTTGAGCATTCAGGCTACGTTCAGTTTCGTTGGGTATCCAGACTCCGGTTATTACGTTGAGCGTTCAGGCTCCAGTCAGTTTCGTTGGGTATCCAAACTCCGATTATTACGTTGAGCATTCAGGCTCCGGTCAGTTTCATTGGGCATCCAGACTCCGGTTATTACATTGAGCATTCAGGCTCCAGTCAGTTTCGTTGAGTATCCAGACTCGGGTTATTACGTTGAGCGTTCAGGCTCCAGTCAGTTTCGTTGGGTATCCAGAATTCGGTTATTACATTGAGCATTCAGGCTCCGGTCATTTTCGTTGAGTATCTAGACTCTGGTTATTACGTTGAGGGTTCAGGCTCCGGTCAGTTTTGTTTAGTATCCAGACTCCGGTTATTACGTTGAGCATTCTGGATCCGTTCAGTTTCGTTGGGTATCCAGACTCCGGTTATTACGTTGAGCGTTCAGGCTCCGGTTAGTTTCGTTGGGTATCTAGACTCCGGTTATTACGTTGAGCGTTCAGGCTCCGGTCAGTTTCGTTGGGTATCCAGACCCCGGTTATTACGTTTAGCGTTCAGGCTCCTGTCAGTTTCGTTGGGTATCCAAACTCCGGTTATTACGTTGAGCGTTCAGGCTCCGGCCAGTTTCATTGGGTATCCAGACTCCGGTTATTACATTGAGCATTCGGGCTCCAGTAAGTTTCGTTGAGTATCCAGACTCCAGTTATTACGTTGAGCGTTCAGGCTCCGGTCATTTTCGTTGAGTATCTAGACTCCGGTTATTACGTTGAGCGTTCAGGCTCCGGTCATTTTTGTTAAGTATCCAGACTTCGGTTATTACCTTGTGCGTTCAAATTCTGATCTTTTTCGTTGAGTATCCATACTCCGGTTATTACGTTGAACGTTCAGGCTCCGGTCACTTTCATTGGGTATCCAGACTCTGGTTATTACGTTGAGCGTTCAGGCTCTAGTCAGTTTTGTTGGGTATCCAAAATCCGGTTATTACGTTGAGCGTTCAGGCTCCGGTCATTTTCGTTGAGTATCCAGACTCCGGTTATTACGTTGAGCGTTCAGGCTCCTGTCAGTTTCGTTGAGTATCCAGACTCCGGTTATTACGTTGAGCATTCAGGCTACGTTCAGTTTTGTTGGGTATCCAGACTCCGGTTATTACGTTGAGCGTTCAGGCTCCAGTCAGTTTCGTTGGGTATCCAAACTCCGGTTATTACGTTGAGCGTTCAGGCTCCGGCCAGTTTCATTGGGTATCCAGACTCCGGTTATTACATTGAGCATTCGGGCTCCAGTCAGTTTTGTTTAGTATCCAGACTCCAGTTATTACGTTGAGCGTTCAGGCTCCGATCATTTTCGTTGAATATCCAGACTCCGGTTATTACATTGAGTGTTCAGGCTCCGGTCATTTTTGTTAAGTATCCAGACTTCGGTTATTACCTTGTGCGTTCAAATTCTGATCTTTTTCGTTGAGTATCCATACTCCGGTTATTACGTTGAGCGTTCAGGCTCCGGTCACTTTTGTTGGGTATCCAGACTCTGGTTATTACGTTGAGCGTTCAGGCTCTAGTCAGTTTCGTTGGGTATCCAGAATCCGGTTATTACGTTGAGCGTTCAGGCTCCGGTCATTTTCGTTGAGTATCCAGACTCTGGTTATTACATTGAGGGTTCAGGCTCCGGTCAGTTTTGTTGAGTATCCAGACTCCGGTTATTACATTGAGCATTCTGGCTCCGTTCAGTTTCGTTGGGTATCCAGACTCCGGTTATTACGTTAAGCGTTCAGGCTCCGGTCAGTTTCGTTGGGTATCCAGACTCCGGTTATTACGTTGAGCGTTCAGGCTCCGATCAGTCTCGTTGGGTATCCAGACCCCGGTTATTACGTTGAGCGTTCAGGCTCTGACCAGTTTCATTGGGTATCCAGACTCCGGTTATTACATTGAGCATTCGGGCTCCAGTCAGTTTCGTTGAGTATCCAGACTCCAGTTATTACGTTGAGCGTTCAGGCTCCGATCATTTTCGTTTAGTATCCAGACTCCAATTATTACGTTTAGCGTTCAGGCTCCGGTCATTTTTGTTAAGTATCCAGACTTCGGTTATTACCTTGTGCGTTCAACTTCTGATCTTTTTCGTTGAGTATCCATACTCCGGTTATTACGTTGAGCGTTCAGGCTCCGGTCACTTTCGTTGGGTATCCAGACTCTGGTTATTACGTTGAGCGTTCAGGCTCTAGTCAGTTTCGTTGGGTATCCAGAATCCGGTTATTAAGTTGAGCGTTCAGGCTCCGGTCATTTTCGTTGAGTATCCAGACTCTGGTTATTACGTTGAGGGTTCAGGCTCCGGTCAGTTTTGTTGAGTATCCAGACTCTGGTTATTACGTTGAGCATTCTGCCTCCGTTCAGTTTCGTTGGGTATCCAGACTCCGGTTATTACGTTGAGCGTTCAGGCTCCGGTCAGTTTCGTTGGGTATCCAGACTCCGGTTATTACGTTGAGCGTTCAGGCTCCGGTCAGTCTCGTTGGGTATCCAGACCCCGGTTATTACGTTTAGCGTTCAGGCTCCTGTCAGTTTCGTTGAGTATCCAGACTCCGGTTATTACGTTGAGCATTCAGGCTACGTTCAATTTCGTTGGGTATCCAGACTCCGGTTATTATGTTAAGCGTTCAGGCTCCAGTCAGTTTCGTTGGGTATCCAAACTCCGATTATTACGTTGAGCGTTCAGGCTCCGGTCAGTTTCATTGGGTATCCAGACTCCGGTTATTACATTGAGCATTCGGGCTCCAGTCAGTTTCGTTGAGTATCCAGACTCGGGTTATTACGTTGAGCGTTCAGGCTCCAGTCAGTTTCGTTGGGTATCCAGAATCCGATTATTACATTGAGCATTCAGGCTCCGGTCATTTTCGTTGAGTATCCAGACTCTGGTTATTACGTTGAAGGTTTAGGCTCCGGTCAGTTTTGTTGAGTATCCAGACTCCGGTTATTAAGTTGAGCATTCTGGCTCCGTTCAGTTTCGTTGGGTATCCAGACTCCGGTTATTACGTTGAGCGTTCAGGCTCCGGTCAGTTTCGTTGGGTATCCAGACTCCGGTTATTACGTTGAGCGTTCAGGCTCCGGTCAGTTTCGTTGGGTATCCAGACCCCGATTATTACGTTTAGCGTTCAGGCTCCTGTCAGTTTCGTTGAGTATCCAGACTCCGGTTATTACATTGAGCATTCAGGCTACGTTCAGTTTCGTTGGGTATCCAGACTCCGGTTATTACGTTGAGCGTTCAGGCTCCAGTCAGTTTCGTTGGGTATCCAAACTCCGGTTATTACGTTGAGCGTTCAGGCTCCGGCCAGTTTCATTGGGTATCCAGACTCCGGTTATTACATTGAGCATTCGGGCTCCAGTCAGTTTCGTTGAGTATCCAGACTCCAGTTATTACGTTGAGCGTTCAGGCTCCGATCATTTTCGTTGAGTATCCAGACTCCGGTTATTACGTTGAGCGTTCAGGCTCCGGTCATTTTTGTTAAGTATCCAGACTTCGGTTATTACCTTGTGCGTTCAAATTCTGATCTTTTTCGTTGAGTATCCATACTCCGGTTATTACGTTGAGTGTCCAGGCTCCGGTCACTTTCGTTGGGTATCCAGACTCTGGTTATTACGTTGAGCGTTCAGGCTCTAGTCAGTTTCGTTGAGTATCCAAACTCTGGTTATTACGTTGAGGGTTCAGGCTCCGGTCAGTTTTGTTGAGTATCCAGACTCCGGTTATTACGTTGAGCATTCTGGCTCCGTTCAGTTTCGTTGGGTATCCAGACTCCGGTTATTACGTTAAGCGTTCAGGCTCCGGTCAGTTTCGTTGGGTATCCAGACTCCGGTTATTACGTTGAGCGTTCAGGCTCCGATCAGTCTCGTTGGGTATCCAGACCCTGGTTATTACGTTGAGCGTTCAGGCTCCGACCAGTTTCATTGGGTATCCAGACTCCGGTTATTACATTAAGCATTCGGGCTCCAGTCAGTTTCGTTGAGTATCCAGACTCCAGTTATTACGTTGAGCGTTCAGGCTCCAGTCAGTTTCGTTGGGTATCTAGACTCCGGTTATTACGTTGAGCGTTCAGGCTCCGGTCAGTTTCATTGGGTATCCAGACTCCGGTTATTACATTGAGCACTCGGGCTCCAGTCAGTTTCGTTGAGTATCCAGATTCGGGTTATTACGTTGAGCGTTCTGGCTCCAGTCAGTTTCGTTGGGTATCCAGAATCCGGTTATTACATTGAGCATTCAGGCTTCGGTTATTTTCGTTGAGTATCCAGACTTCGGTTATTACCTTGTGCGTTCAAATTCTGATCTTTTTCGTTGAGTATCCATACTCCGGTTATTACGTTGAGCGTTCAGGCTCCGGTCACTTTCGTTGGGTATCCAGACTCTGGTTATTACGTAGAGCGTTCAGGCTCTAGTCAGTTTCGTTGGGTATCCAGAATCCGGTTATTACGTTGAGCGTTCAGGCTCCGGTCATTTTCGTTGAGTATCCAGACTCTGGTTATTACGTTGAGGGTTCAGGCTCCGGTCAGTCTCGTTGGGTATCCAGACCCCGGTTATTACGTTGAGTGTTCAGGCTCCGACCAGTTTCATTGGGTATCCAGACTCCGGTTATTACATTGAGCATTCGGGCTCCAGTCAGTTTCGTTGAGTATCCAGACTCCAGTTATTACGTTGAGCGTTCAGGCTCCGATCATTTTCGTTGAGTATCCAGACTCCGGTTATTACGTTTAGCGTTCAGGCTCCGGTCATTTTTGTTAAGTATCCAGACTTCGGTTATTACCTTGTGCGTTCAACTTCTGATCTTTTTCGTTCAGTATCCGTACTCCGGTTATTACGTTGAGCGTTCAGGCTCCGGTCACTTTCGTTGGGTATCCAGACTCTGCTTATTACGTTGAACGATCAGGCTCTAGTCAGTTTCGTTGGGTATCCAGAATCCGGTTATTACGTTGAGCGTTCAGGCTCCGGTCATTTTCGTTGAGTATCCAAACTCTGGTTATTACGTTGAGGGTTCAGGCTCCGGTCAGTTTTGTTGAGTATCCAGAGTCCGGTTATTACGTTGAGCATTTTGGCTCCGTTCAGTTTCGTTGGGTATCCAGACTCCGGTTATTACGTTGAGCGTTCAGGCTCCGGTCAGTTTCGTTGGGTATCCAGACTCCGGTTATTACATTGAGCGTTCAGGCTCCGGTCAGTCTCGTTGGGTATCCAAACCCCGGTTATTACGTTTAGCGTTCAGGCTCCTGTCAGTTTCGTTGAGTATCCAGACTCCGGTTATTACGTTGAGCATTCAGGCTACGTTCAGTTTCGTTGGGTATCCAGACTCCGGTTATTACGTTAAGCGTTCAGGCTCCAGTCAGTTTCGTTGGGTATCCAAAATCCGATTATTACGTTGAGCGTTCAGGCTCCGGTCAGTTTCATTGGGTATCCAGACTCCGGTTATTACATTGAGCATTCGGGCTCCAGTCAGTTTCGTTGAGTATCCAGACTCGGGTTATTACGTTGAGCGTTCAGGCTCCAGTCAGTTTCGTTGGGTATCCAGAATCCGGTTATTACATTGAGCATTCAGGCTCCGGTCATTTTCGTTGAGTATCCAGACTCTGGTTATTACGTTGAGGGTTCAGGCTCCGGTCAGTTTTGTTGAGTATCCAGACTCCGGTTATGACGTTGAGCATTCTGGCTCCGTTCAGTTTCGTTGGGTATCCAGACTCCGGTTATTACGTTGAGCGTCCAGGCTCCGGTCAGTTTTGTTGGGTATCCAGACTCCGGTTATTACGTTGAGCGTTCAGGCTCCGGTCAGTTTCGTTGGGTAGCCAGACCCCGATTATTACGTTTAGCGTTCAGGCTCCTGTCAGTTTCGTTGAGTATCCAGACTCCGATTATTACGTTGAGCATTCAGGCAACGTTCAGTTTCGTTGGGTATCCAGACTCCGGTTATTACGTTGAGCGTTCAGGCTCCAGTCAGTTTCGTTGGGTATCCAAACTCCGGTTATTACGTTGAGCGTTCAGGCTCCGGCCAGTTTCATTAGGTATCCAGACTCCGGTTATTACATTGAGCATTCGGGCTCCAGTCAGTTTCGTTGAGTATCCAGACTCCAGTTATTACGTTGAGCGTTCAGGCTCTGATCATTTTCGTTGAGTATCCAGACTCCGGTTATTACGTTGAGCGTTCAGGCTCCGATCATTTTTGTTAAGTATCCAGACTTCGGTTATTACCTTGTGCGTTCAAATTCTGATCTTTTTCTTTGAGTATCCATACTCCGGTTATTACGTTGAGCGTTCAGGCTCTGGTCACTTTCGTTGGGTATCCAGACTTTGGTTTTTACGTTAAGCGTTCAGGCTCTAGTCAGTTTCGTTGGGTATCCAGAATCCGGTTATTACGTTGAGCGTTCAGGCTCCGGTCATTTTCGTTGAGTATCCAGACTCTGGTTATTACGTTGAGGGTTCAGGCTCCGGTCAGTTTTGTTGAGTATCCAGACTCCGGTTATTACGTTGAGCATTCTGGCTCCGTTCAGTTTCGTTGGGTATCCAGACTCCGGTTATTACGTTGAGCGTTCAGGCTCCGGTCAGTTTCGTTGGGTATCCAGACTCCGGTTATTACGTTGGCATTCAGGCTCCGGTCAGTCTCGTTGGGTATCCAGACCCCGGTTATTACGTTTAGCGTTCAGGCTCCTGTCAGTTTCGTTGAGTATCCAGACTCCGGTTATTACGTTGAGCATTCAGGCTACTGTCAGTTTCGTTGGGTATCCAGACTCCGGTTATTACGTTGAGCGTTCAGGCTCCAATTAGTCTCGTTGGGTATCCAGACCCCGGTTATTACGTTGAGCGTTCAGGCTCCGGTCAGTTTCATTGGGTATCCAGACTCCGGTTATTACATTGAGCATTCGAGCTCCAGTCAGTTTCGTTGAGTATCCAGACTCAGGTTATTACGTTGAGCATTCAGGCTCCAGTCAGTTTCGTTGGGTATCCAGAATCCGGTTATTACATTGAGCATTCAGGCTCCGGTCATTTTCGTTGAGTATCCAGACTTCGGTTATTACCTTGTGCGTTCAAATTCTGATATTTTTCGTTGAGTATCCATACTCCGGTTGTTACGTTGAGCGTTCAGGCTCTGGTCACTTTCGTTGGGTATCCAGACTCTGGTTATTACGTTGAGCGTTCAGGCTCTAGTCAGTTTCGTTGGGTATCCAGAATCCGGTTATTACGTTGAGCGTTCAGGCTCCGGTCATTTTCGTTGAGTATCCAGACTCTGGTTATTACGTTGAGGGTTCAGGCTCCGGTCAGTCTCGTTGGGTATCCAGACCCCGGTTATTACGTTGGGCGTTCAGGCTCCGACCAATTTCATTGGGTATCCAGACTCCGGTTATTACATTGAGCATTCGGGCTCTAGTCAGTTTCGTTGAGTATCCAGACTCCAGTTATTATGTTGAGCGTTCAGGCTCCGGTCATTTTTGTTAAGTATCCAGACTTCGGTTATTACCTTGTGCGTTCAACTTCTGATCTTTTTCGTTCAGTATCCATACTCCGGTTATTACGTTGAGCGTTCAGGCTCCAGTCACTTTCGTTGGGTATCCAGACTCTGGTTATTACGTTGAGCGTTCAGGCTCTAGTCAGTTTCGTTGGGTATCCAGAATCCGGTTATTACGTTGAGCGTTCAGGCTCTGGTCATTTTCGTTGAGTATCCAGACTCTGGTTATTACGTTGAGGGTTCAGGCTCCGGTCAGTTTTGTTGAGTATCCAGACTCCGGTTATTACGTTGAGCATTCTGGCTCCGTTCAGTTTCGTTGGGTATCCAGACTCCGGTTATTACGTTGAGCATTCAGGCTCCGGTCAGTTTCGTTGGGTATCCAGACTCCGGTTATTACGTTGAGCGTTCAGGCTCCGGTCAGTCTCGTTGGGTATCCAGACCCCGGTTATTACGTTTAGCGTTCAGGCTCCTGTCAGTTTCGTTGAGTATCCAGACTCCGGTTATTACGTTGAGCATTCAAGCTACGTTCAGTTTCGTTGGGTATCCAGACTCCGGTTATTACGTTAAGCGTTCAGGCTCCAGTCAGTTTCGTTGGGTATCCAAACTCCGATTATTAGGTTGAGCGTTCAGGCTCCGGTCAGTTTCATTGGGTATCCAGACTCCGGTTATTACATTGAGCATTCGGGCTCCAGTCAGTTTCGTTGGGTATCCAGACTCCGGTTATTACGTTGAGCGTCCAGGCTCCGGTCAGTTTCGTTGGGTATCCAGACTCCGGTTATTACGTTGAGCGTTCAGGCTCCGGTCAGTTTCGTTGGGTATCTAGACCCTGATTATTACGTTTAGCGTTCAGGCTCCTGTCAGTTTCGTTGAGTATCCAGACTCCGGTTATTACGTTGAGCATTTAGGCTACGTTCAGTTTCGTTGGGTATCCAGACTCCGGTTATTACGTTGAGCGTTCAGGCTCCAGTCAGTTTCGTTGGGTATCCAAACTCCGGTGATTACGTTGAGCGTTCAGGCTCCGGCCAGTTTCATTGGGTATCCAGACTCCGGTTATTACATTGAGCATTCGGGCTCCAGTCAGTTTCGTTGAGTATCCAGACTCCAGTTATTACGTTGAGCGTTCAGGCTCCGATCATTTTCGTTGAGTATCCAGACTCCGGTTATTACGTTGAGCGTTCAGGCTCCGGTCATTTTTGTTAAGTATCCAGACTTCGATTATTACCTTGTGCATTCAAATTCTGATCTTTTTCGTTGAGTATCCATACTCCGGTTATTACGTTTAGCGTTCAGGCTCCGGTCACTTTCGTTGGGTATCCAGACTCTGGTTATTACATTGAGCGTTCAGGCTCTAGTCAGTTTCGTTGGGTATCCAGAATCCGGTTATTACGTTGAGCGTTCAGGCTCCGGTCATTTTCATTGAGTATCCAGACTCTGGTTATTACGTTGAGGGTTCAGGCTCCGGTCAGTTTTGTTGAGTATCCAGACTCCGGTTATTACGTTGAGCATTCTGGCTCCGTTCAGTTTCGTTGAGTATCCAGACTCCGGTTATTACGTTAAGGGTTCAGGCTCCGGTCAGTTTCGTTGGGTATCCAGACTCCGGTTATTACGTTGAGCGTTCAGGCTCCGATCAGTCTCGTTGGGTATCCAGACCCCGGTTATTACGTTGAGCGTTCAGGCTCCGACCAGTTTCATTGGGTATCCAGACTCCGGTTATTACATTGAGCATTCGGGCTCCAGTCAGTTTCTTTGAGTATCCAGACTCCAGTTATTACGTTGAGCGTTCAGGCTCCAGTCAGTTTCGTTGGGTATCCAGACTCCGGTTATTACGTTGAGCGTTCAGGCTCCGGTCAGTTTCATTGGGTATCCAGACTCCGGTTATTACATTGAGCATTCGGGCTCCAGTCAGTTTCGTTAAGTATCCAGACTCGGGTTATTACGTTGAGCGTTCAGGCTCCAGTCAGTTTCGTTGGGTATCCAGAATCCGGTTATTACATTGAGCATTCAGGCTCCGGTCATTTTCGTTGAGTATCCAGACTTCGGTTATTACCTTGTGCGTTCAAATTCTGATCTTTTTCGTTGAGTATCCATACTCCGGTTATTACGTTGAGCGTTCAGGCTCCGGTCACTTTCGTTGGGTATCCAGACTCTGGTTATTACGTTGAGCGTTCAGGCTCTAGTCAGTTTCGTTGGGTATCCAGAATCCGGTTATTGCGTTGAGCGTTCAGGCTCCGGTCATTTTCGTTGAGTATCCAGACTCTGGTTATTACGTTGAGGGCTCAGGCTCCGGTCAGTTTTGTTGAGTATCCAGACTCCGGTTAATACGTTGAGCATTCTGGCTCCGTTCAGTTTCGTTGGGTATCCAGACTCCGGTTATTACGTTGAGCGTTCAGGCTCCGGTCAGTTTCGGTCGGTATCCAGACTCCGGTTATTACGTTGAGCGTTCAGGCTCCGGTCAGTCTCGTTGGGTATCCAGACCCCGGTTATTACGTTTAGCGTTCAGGCTCCTGTCAGTTTCGTTGAGTATCCAGACTCCGGTTATTACGTTGAGCATTCAGGCTACGTTCAGTTTCGTTGGGTATCTAGACTCCGGTTATTACGTTGAGCGTTCAGGCTCCGATCATTTTTGTTGAGTATCCAGACTCCGGTTATTACGTTGAGCGTTCAGGCTCCGGTCATTTTTGTTAAGTATCCAGACTTCGGTTATTACCTTGTGCGTTCAAATTCTGATCTTTTTCGTTGAGTATCCATACTCCGGTTATTACGTTGAGCGTTCAGGCACCGGTCACTTTCGTTGGGTATCCAGACTCTGGTTATTACGTTGAGCGTTCAGGCTCTAGTCAGTTTCGTTGGGTATCCAGAATCCGGTTATTACGTTGAGCGTTCAGGCTCCGGTCATTTTCGTTGAGTATCTAGACTCTGGTTATTACGTTGAGGGTTCAGGCTCCGGTCAGTTTTGTTGAGTATCCAGACTCCGGTTATTACGTTGAGCATTCTGGCTCCGATCAGTTTCATTGGGTATCCTGACTCCGGTTATTACGTTGAGCGTTAAGGCTCCAGTCAGTTTCGTTGGGTATCCAGACTCCGGTTATTACGTTGAGCGTTCAGGCTCCGGTCAGTCTCGTTGGGTATCCAGACCTTGGTTATTACGTTTTGCGTTCAGGCTCCTGTCATTTTCGTTGAGTATCCAGACTCCGGTTATTACGTTGAGCATTCAGGCTACAATCAGTTTCGTTGGGTATCCAGACTCCGGTTATTACGTTGAGCGTTCAGGCTCCAGTCAGTTTCGTTGGGTATCCAAACTCCGATTATTACGTTGAGCGTTCAGGCTCCGGTCAGTTTCATTGGGTATCCAGACTCCGGTTATTACATTGAGCATTCCGGCTCCAGTCAGTTTCGTTGAGTATCCAGACTCGGGTTATTACGTTGAGCGTTCAGGCTCCAGTCAGTTTCGTTGGGTATCCAGAATCCGGTTATTACATTGAGCATTCAGGCTCCGGTCATTTTCGTTGAGTATCCAGAGTCTGGTTATTACGTTGAGGGTTCAGGCTCCGGTCAGTTTTGTTGAGTATCCAGACTCCGGTTATTACGTTGAGCATTCTGGCTCCGTTCAGTTTCGTTGGGTATCCAGACTCCGGTTATTACGTTGAGCGTTCAGGCTCCGGTCAGTTTCGTTGGGTATCCAGACTCCGGTTATTACGTTGAGCATTCTGGCTCCGATCAGTTTCATTGGGTATCCAGACCCCGGTTATTACGTTTAGCGTTCAGGCTCCTGTCAGTTTCGTTGAGTATCCAGACTCCGGTTATTACGTTGAGCATTCAGGCTACGTTCAGTTTCGTTGGGTATCTAGACTCCGGTTATTACGTTGAGCGTTCAGGCTCCGATCATTTTTGTTGAGTATCCAGACTCCGGTTATTACGTTGAGCATTCAGGCTCCGGTCATTTTTGTTAAGTATCCAGACTTCGGTTATTACCTTGTGCGTTCAAATTCTGATCTTTTTCGTTGAGTATCCATACTCCGGTTATTACGTTGAGCGTTCAGGCACCGGTCACTTTCGTTGGGTATCTAGACTCTGGTTATTACGTTGAGCGTTCAGGCTCTAGTCAGTTTCGTTGGGTATCCAGAATCCGGTTATTACGTTGAGCGTTCAGGCTCCGGTCATTTTCGTTGAGTATCTAGACTCTGGTTATTACGTTGAGGGTTCAGGCTCCGGTCAGTTTTGTTGAGTATCCAGACTCCGGTTATTACGTTGAGCATTCTGGCTCCGATCAGTTTCATTGGGTATCCAGACTCCGGTTATTACGTTGAGCGTTCAGGCTCCAGTCAGTTTCGTTGGGTATCCAGACTCCGGTTATTACGTTGAGCGTTCAGGCTCCGGTCAGTCTCGTTGGGTATCCAGACCCCGGTTATTACGTTTTGCGTTCAGGCTCCTGTCATTTTCGTTGAGTATCCAGACTCCGGTTATTACGTTGAGCATTCAGGCTACAATCAGTTTCGTTGGGTATCCAGACTCCGGTTATTACGTTGAGCGTTCAGGCTCCAGTCAGTTTCGTTGGGTATCCAAACTCCGATTATTACGTTGAGCGTTCAGGCTCCGGTCAGTTTCATTGGGTATCCAGACTCCGGTTATTACATTGAGCATTCGGGCTCCAGTCAGTTTCGTTGAGTATCCAGACTCGGGTTATTACGTTGAGCGTTCAGGCTCCAGTCAGTTTCGTTGGGTATCCAGAATCCGGTTATTACATTGAGCATTCAGGCTCCGGTCATTTTCGTTGAGTATCCAGAGTCTGGTTATTACGTTGAGGGTTCAGGCTCCGGTCAGTTTTGTTGAGTATCCAGACTCCGGTTATTACGTTGAGCATTCTGGCTCCGTTCAGTTTCGTTGGGTATCCAGACTCCAGTTATTACGTTGAGCGTTCAGGCTCCGGTCAGTTTCTTTGGGTATCCAGACTCCGGTTATTACGTTGAGCGTTCAGGCTCCGGTCAGTCTCGTTGGGTATCCAGACCCCGGTTATTACGTTTAGCGTTCAGGCTCCTGTCAGTTTCGTTGAGTATCCAGACTCCGGTTATTACGTTGAGCATTCAGGCTACGTTCAGTTTCGTTGGGTATGTAGACTCCGGTTATTACGTTGAGCGTTCCGGCTCCGATCATTTTTGTTGAGTATCCAGACTCCGGTTATTACGTTGAGCGTTCAGGCTCCGGTCATTTTTGTTAAGTATCCAGACTTTGGTTATTACCTTGTGCGTTCAAATTCTGATCTTTTTCGTTGAGTATCCATACTCCGGTTATTACGTTGAGCGTTCAGGCACCGGTCACTTTCGTTGGGTATCCAGACTCTGGTTATTACGTTGAGCGTTCAGGCTCTAGTCAGTTTCGTTGGGTATCCAGAATTCGGTTATTACGTTGAGCGTTCAGGCTCCGGTCATTTTCGTTGAGTATCTAGACTCTGGTTATTACGTTGAGGGTTCAGGCTCCGGTCAGTTTTGTTGAGTATCCAGACTCCGGTTATTACGTTGAGCATTCTGGCTCCGATCAGTTTCGTTGGGTATCCAGACTCCGGTTATTACGTTGAGCGTTCAGGCTCCAGTCAGTTTCGTTGGGTATCCAGACTCCGGTTATTACGTTGAGCGTTCAGGCTCCGGTCAGTCTCGTTGGGTATCCAGACCCCGGTTATTACGTTTAGCGTTCAGGCTCCTGTCAGTTTCGTTGAGTATCCAGACTCCGGTTATTACGTTAGGCATTCAGGCTACAATCAGTTTCGTTGGGTATCCAGACTCCGGTTATTACGTTGAGCGTTCAGGCTCCAGTCAGTTTCATTGGGTATCCAAACTCCGATTATTACGTTGAGCGTTCAGGCTCCGGTCAGTTTCATTGGGTATCCAGACTCCGGTTATTACATTGAGCATTCGGGCTCCAGTCAGTTTCGTTGAGTATCCAGACTCGGGTTATTACGTTGAGCGTTCAGGCTCCAGTCAGTTTCGTTGGATATCCAGAATCCGGTTATTACATTGAGCATTCAGGCTCCGGTCATTTTCGTTGAGTATCCAGACTCTGGTTATTACGTTGAGGGATCAGGCTCCGGTCAGTTTTGTTGAGTATCCAGACTCCGGTTATTACGTTGAGCATTCTGGCTCCGTTCAGTTTCGTTGGGTATCCAGACTCCGGTTATTACGTTGAGCGTTCAGGCTCCGGTCAGTTTCGTTGGGTATCCAGACTCCGGTTATTACGTTGAGCGTTCAGGCTCCGGTCAGTCTCGTTGGGTATCCAGACCCTGGTTATTACGTTTAGCGTTCAGGCTCCTGTCAGTTTCGTTGAGTATCCAGACTCCGGTTATTACGTTGAGCATTCAGGCTACGTTCAGTTTCGTTGGGTATGTAGACTCCGGTTATTACGTTGAGTGTTCAGGCTCCGATCATTTTCGTTGAGTATACAGACTCCGGTTATTACGTTGAGCGTTCAGGCTCCGGTCATTTTTGTTAAGTATCCAGACTTCGGTTATTACCTTGTGCGTTCAAATTCTGATCTTTTTCGTTGAGTATCCATACTCCGGTTATTACGTTGAGCGTTCAGGCACCGGTCACTTTCGTTGGGTATCCAGACTCTGGTTATTACGTTGAGCGTTCAGGCTCTAGTCAGTTTCGTTGGGTATCCAGAATCCGGTTATTACGTTGAGCGTTCAGGCTCCGGTAATTTTCGTTGAGTATCTAGACTCTGGTTATTACGTTGAGGGTTCAGGCTCCGGTCAGTTTTGTTGAGTATCCAGACTCTGGTTATTACGTTGAGCATTCTGGCTCCGATCAGTTTCGTTGGGTATCCAGACTCCGGTTATTACGTTGAGCGTTCAGGCTCCAGTCAGTTTCGTTGGGTATCCAGACTCCGGTTATTACGTTGAGCGTTCAGGCTCCGGTCAGTCTCGTTGGGTATCTAGACCCCGGTTATTACGTTTAGCGTTCAGGCTCCTATCAGTTTCGTTGAGTATCCAGACTCCGGTTATTACGTTGAGCATTCAGGCTACAATCAGTTTCGTTGGGTATCCAGACTCCGGTTATTACGTTGAGCGTTCAGGCTCCAGTCAGTTTCGTTGGGTATCCAAACTCCGATTATTACGTTGAGCGTTCAGGCTCCGGTCAGTTTCATTGGGTATCCAGACTCCGGTTATTACATTGAGCATTTGGGCTCCAGTCAGTTTCGTTGAGTATCCAGACTCGGGTTATTACGTTGAGCGTTCAGGCTCCAGTCAGTTTCGTTGGGTATCCAGAATCCGGTTATTACATTGAGCATTCAGGCTCCGGTCATTTTCGTTGAGTATCCAGACTCTGGTTATTACGTTGAGGGTTCAGGCTCCGGTCAGTTTTGTTGAGTATCCAGACTCCGGTTATTACGTTGAGCATTCTGGCTCCGTTCAGTTTCGTTGGGTATCCAGACTCCGGTTATTACGTTGAGCGTTCAGGCTCCGGTCAGTTTCGTTGGGTATCCAGACTCCGGTTATTACGTTGAGCGTTCAGGCTCCGGTCAGTTTCGTTGGGTATCCAGACCCCAGTTATTACGTTTAGCGTTCAGGCTCCTGTCAGTTTCATTGAGTATCCAGACTCCGGTTATTACGTTGAGCATTCAGGCTATGTTCAGTTTCGTTGGGTATCCAGACTCCGGTTATTACGTTGAGCGTTCAGGCTCTAGTCAGTTTCGTTGGGTATCCAAACTCCGGTTATTACGTTGAGCATTCAGGCTCCGGCCAGTTTCATTGGGTATCCAGACTCCGGTTATTACATTGAGCATTCGGGCTCCAGTCAGTTTCGTTGAGTATCCAGACTCCAGTTATTACGTTGAGCGTTCAGGCTCCGATCATTTTCGTTGAGTATCCAGACTCCGGTTATTACGTTGAGCGTTCAGGCTCCGGTCATTTTTGTTAAGTATCCTGACTTCGGTTATTACCTTGTGCGTTCAAATTCTGATCTTTTTCGTTGAGTATCCATACTCCGGTTATTACGTTGAGCGTTCAGGCACCGGTCACTTTCGTTGGGTATCCAGACTCTGGTTATTACGTTGAGCGTTCAGGCTCTAGTCAGTTTCGTTGGGTATCCAGAATCCGGTTATTACGTTGAGCGTTCAGGCTCCGGTAATTTTCGTTGAGTATCTAGACTCTGGTTATTACGTTGAGGGTTCAGGCTCCGGTCAGTTTTGTTGAGTATCCAGACTCTGGTTATTACGTTGAGCATTCTGGCTCCGATCAGTTTCGTTGGGTATCCAGACTCCGGTTATTACGTTGAGCGTTCAGGCTCCAGTCAGTTTCGTTGGGTATCCAGACTCCGGTTATTACGTTGAGCGTTCAGGCTCCGGTCAGTCTCGTTGGGTATCCAGACCCCGGTTATTACGTTTAGCGTTCAGGCTCCTATCAGTTTCGTTGAGTATCCAGACTCCGGTTATTACGTTGAGCATTCAGGCTACAATCAGTTTCGTTGGGTATCCAGACTCCGGTTATTACGTTGAGCGTTCAGGCTCCAGTCAGTTTCGTTGGGTATCCAAACTCCGATTATTACGTTGAGCGTTCAGGCTCCGGTCAGTTTCATTGGGTATCCAGACTCCGGTTATTACATTGAGCATTTGGGCTCCAGTCAGTTTCGTTGAGTATCCAGACTCGGGTTATTACGTTGAGCGTTCAGGCTCCAGTCAGTTTCGTTGGGTATCCAGAATCCGGTTATTACATTGAGCATTCAGGCTCCGGTCATTTTCGTTGAGTATCCAGACTCTGGTTATTACGTTGAGGGTTCAGGCTCCGGTCAGTTTTGTTGAGTATCCAGACTCCGGTTATTACGTTGAGCATTCTGGCTCCGTTCAGTTTCGTTGGGTATCCAGACTCCGGTTATTACGTTGAGCGTTCAGGCTCCGGTCAGTTTCGTTGGGTATCCAGACTCCGGTTATTACGTTGAGCGTTCAGGCTCCGGTCAGTTTCGTTGGGTATCCAGACCCCAGTTATTACGTTTAGCGTTCAGGCTCCTGTCAGTTTCATTGAGTATCCAGACTCCGGTTATTACGTTGAGCATTCAGGCTACGTTCAGTTTCGTTGGGTATCCAGACTCCGGTTATTACGTTGAGCGTTCAGGCTCTAGTCAGTTTCGTTGGGTATCCAAACTCCGGTTATTACGTTGAGCATTCAGGCTCCGGCCAGTTTCATTGGGTATCCAGACTCCGGTTATTACATTGAGCATTCGGGCTCCAGTCAGTTTCGTTGAGTATCCAGACTCCAGTTATTACGTTGAGCGTTCAGGCTCCGATCATTTTCGTTGAGTATCCAGACTCCGGTTATTACGTTGAGCGTTCAGGCTCCGGTCATTTTTGTTAAGTATCCTGACTTCAGTTATTACCTTGTGCGTTCAAATTCTGATCTTTTTCGTTGAGTATCCATACTCCGGTTATTACGTTGAGCGTTCAGGCTCCGGTCACTTTCGTTGGGTATCCAGACTCTGGTTATTACGTTGAGCGTTCAGGCTCTAGTCAGTTTCGTTGGGTATCCAGAATCTGATTATTACGTTGATCGTTCAGGCTCCGGTCATTTTCGTTGAGTATCCAGACTCTGGTTATTGCGTTGAGGGTTCAGGCTCCGGTCAGTTTTGTTGAGTATCCAGACTCCGGTTATTACGTTGAGCATCCTGGCTCCGTTCAGTTTCGTTGGGTATCCAGACTCCGGTTATTACGTTAAGCGTTCAGGCTCCGGTCAGTTTTGTTGGGTATCCAGACTCCAGTTATTACGTTGAGCGTTCAGGCTCCGATCAGTCTCGTTGGGTATCCAGACCCCGGTTATTACGTTGAGCGTTCAGGCTCCGACCAGTTTCATTGGGTATCCAGACTCCGGTTATTATATTGAGCATTCGGGCTCCAGTCAGTTTCGTTGAGTATCCAGACTCCGGTTATTACGTTTAGCGTTCAGGCTCCGGTCATTTTTGTTAATGATCCAGACTTCGGTTATTACCTTGTGCGTTCAATTTCTGATCTTTTTCGTTGAGTATCCATACTCTGGTTATTACGTTGAGCGTTCAGGCTCCGGTCACTTTCGTTGGGTATCCAGACTCTGGTTATTACGTTGAGCATTCAGGCTCTAGTCAGTTTCGTTGGGTATCCAGAATCCGGTTATTACGTTGAGCGTTCAGGCTCCGGTCATTTTCGTTGAGTATCCAGACTCTGGTTATTACGTTGAGGGTTCAGGCTCCGGTCATTTTTTTTTAGTATCCAGACTCCGGTTATTACGTTGAGCATTCTGGCTCCGTTCAGTTTCGTTGGGTATCCAGACTCCGGTTATTACGTTGAGCGTTCAGGCTCCGGTCAGTTTCGTTGGGTATCCAGACTCCGGTTATTACGTTGAGCGTTCAGGCTCCGATCAGTTTCGTTGGGTATCCAGACCCCGGTTATTACGTTTAGCGTTCAGGCTCCGGTCACTTTCGTTGGGTATCCAGATTCTGGTTATTACGTTGAGCGTTCAGGCTCTAGTCAGTTTCGTTGGGTATCCAGAATCCGGTTATTACGTTGAGCGTTCAGGCTCCGGTCATTTTCGTTGAGTATCCAGACTCTGGTTATTACGTTGAGGGTTCAGGCTCCGGTTAGTTTTGTTGAGTATCCAGACTCCGGTTATTACGTTGAGCGTTCAGGCTCCGGCCAGCTTCATTGGGTATCCAGACTCCGGTTATTACATTGAGCATTCGGGCTCCAGTCAGTTTCGTTGAGTATCCAGACTCCAGTTATTACGTTGAGCGTTCAGGCTCCGATCATTTTCGTTGAGTATCCAGACTCCGGTTATTACGTTGAGCGTTCAGGCTCCGGTCATTTTTGTTAAGTATCCTGACTTCGGTTATTACCTTGTGCGTTCAAATTCTGATCTTTTTCGTTGAGTATCCATACTCCGGTTATTACGTTGAGCGTTCAGGCACCGGTCACTTTCGTTGGGTATCCAGACTCTGGTTATTACGTTGAGCGTTCAGGCTCTAGTCAGTTTCGTTGGGTATCCAGAATCCGGTTATTACGTTGAGCGTTCAGGCTCCGGTAATTTTCGTTGAGTATCTAGACTCTGGTTATTACGTTGAGGGTTCAGGCTCCGGTCAGTTTTGTTGAGTATCCAGACTCTGGTTATTACGTTGAGCATTCTGGCTCCGATCAGTTTCGTTGGGTATCCAGACTCCGGTTATTACGTTGAGCGTTCAGGCTCCAGTCAGTTTCGTTGGGTATCCAGACTCCGGTTATTACGTTGAGCGTTCAGGCTCCGGTCAGTCTCGTTGGGTATCCAGACCCCGGTTATTACGTTTAGCGTTCAGGCTCCTATCAGTTTCGTTGAGTATCCAGACTCCGGTTATTACGTTGAGCATTCAGGCTACAATCAGTTTCGTTGGGTATCCAGACTCCGGTTATTACGTTGAGCATTCAGGCTCCAGTCAGTTTCGTTGGGTATCCAAACTCCGATTATTACGTTGAGCGTTCAGGCTCCGGTCAGTTTCATTGGGTATCCAGACTCCGGTTATTACATTGAGCATTTGGGCTCCAGTCAGTTTCGTTGAGTATCCAGACTCGGGTTATTACGTTGAGCGTTCAGGCTCTAGTCAGTTTCGTTGGGTATCCAGAATCCGGTTATTACATTGAGCATTCAGGCTCCGGTCATTTTCGTTGAGTATCCAGACTCTGGTTATTACGTTGAGGGTTCAGGCTCCGGTCAGTTTTGTTGAGTATCCAGACTCCGGTTATTACGTTGAGCATTCTGGCTCCGTTCAGTTTCGTTGGGTATCCAGACTCCGGTTATTACGTTGAGCGTTCAGGCTCCGGTCAGTTTCGTTGGGTATCCAGACTCCGGTTATTACGTTGAGCGTTCAGGCTCCGGTCAGTTTCGTTGGGTATCCAGACCCCAGTTATTACGTTTAGCGTTCAGGCTCCTGTCAGTTTCATTGAGTATCCAGACTCCGGTTATTACGTTGAGCATTCAGGCTACGTTCAGTTTCGTTGGGTATCCAGACTCCGGTTATTACGTTGAGCGTTCAGGCTCTAGTCAGTTTCGTTGGGTATCCAAACTCCGGTTATTACGTTGAGCATTCAGGCTCCGGCCAGTTTCATTGGGTATCCAGACTCCGGTTATTACATTGAGCATTCGGGCTCCAGTCAGTTTCGTTGAGTATCCAGACTCCAGTTATTACGTTGAGCGTTCAGGCTCCGATCATTTTCGTTGAGTATCCAGACTCCGGTTATTACATTGAGCGTTCAGGCTCCGGTCATTTTTGTTAAGTATCCTGACTTCGGTTATTACCTTGTGCGTTCAAATTCTGATCTTTTTCGTTGAGTATCCATACTCCGGTTATTACGTTGAGCGTTCAGGCTCCGGTCACTTTCGTTGGGTATCCAGACTCTGGTTATTACGTTGAGCGTTCAGGCTCTAGTCAGTTTCGTTGGGTATCCAGAATCTGATTATTACGTTGATCGTTCAGGCTCCGGTCATTTTCGTTGAGTATCCAGACTCTGGTTATTGCGTTGAGGGTTCAGGCTCCGGTCAGTTTTGTTGAGTATCCAGACTCCGGTTATTACGTTGAGCATCCTGGCTCCGTTCAGTTTCGTTGGGTATCCAGACTCCGGTTATTACGTTAAGCGTTCAGGCTCCGGTCAGTTTTGTTGGGTATCCAGACTCCAGTTATTACGTTGAGCGTTCAGGCTCCGATCAGTCTCGTTGGGTATCCAGACCCCGGTTATTACGTTGAGCGTTCAGGCTCCGACCAGTTTCATTGGGTATCCAGACTCCGGTTATTATATTGAGCATTCGGGCTCCAGTCAGTTTCGTTGAGTATCCAGACTCCGGTTATTACGTTTAGCGTTCAGGCTCCGGTCATTTTTGTTAATGATCCAGACTTCGGTTATTACCTTGTGCGTTCAATTTCTGATCTTTTTCGTTGAGTATCCATACTCTGGTTATTACGTTGAGCGTTCAGGCTCCGGTCACTTTCGTTGGGTATCCAGACTCTGGTTATTACGTTGAGCATTCAGGCTCTAGTCAGTTTCGTTGGGTATCCAGAATCCGGTTATTACGTTGAGCGTTCAGGCTCCGGTCATTTTAGTTGAGTATCCAGACTCTGGTTATTACGTTGAGGGTTCAGGCTCCGGTCATTTTTTTTTAGTATCCAGACTCCGGTTATTACGTTGAGCATTCTGGCTCCGTTCAGTTTCGTTGGGTATCCAGACTCCGGTTATTACGTTGAGCGTTCAGGCTCCGGTCAGTTTCGTTGGGTATCCAGACTCCGGTTATTACGTTGAGCGTTCAGGCTCCGATCAGTTTCGTTGGGTATCCAGACCCCGGTTATTACGTTTAGCGTTCAGGCTCCGGTCACTTTCGTTGGGTATCCAGATTCTGGTTATTACGTTGAGCGTTCAGGCTCTAGTCAGTTTCGTTGGGTATCCAGAATCCGGTTATTACGTTGAGCGTTCAGGCTCCGGTCATTTTCGTTGAGTATCCAGACTCTGGTTATTACGTTGAGGGTTCAGGCTCCGGTTAGTTTTGTTGAGTATCCAGACTCCGGTTATTACGTTGAGCGTTCAGGCTCCGGCCAGCTTCATTGGGTATCCAGACTCCGGTTATTACATTGAGCATTTGGGCTCCAGTCAGTTTCGTTGAGTATCCAGACTCCAGTTATTACGTTGAGCGTTCAGGCTCCGATCATTTTCGTTGAGTATCCAGACTCCGGTTATTACGTTGAGCGTTCAGGCTTCGGTCATTTTTGTTAAGTATCCAGACTTCGGTTATTACCGTGTGCGTTCAAATTCTGATCTTTTTCGTTGAGTATCCATACTCCGGTTATTACGTTGAGCGTTCAGGCTCCGGTCACTTTCGTTGGGTATCCAGACTCTGGTTATTACGTTGAGCATTCAGGCTCTAGTCAGTTTCGTTGGGTATCCAGAATCTGGTTATTACGTTGAGCGTTCAGGCTCCGGTCATTTTCGTTGAGTATCCAGACTCTGGTTATTACGTTGAGGGTTCAGGCTCCGGTCAGTTTTTTTGAGTATCCAGACTCCGGTTATTACGTTGAGCATTCTGGCTCCGTTCAGTTTCGTTGGGTATCCAGACTCCGGTTATTACGTTGAGCGTTCAGGCTCTGGTCAGTTTCGTTGGGTATCCAGACTCCGGTTATTACGTTGAGCGTTCAGGCTCCGATCAGTTTCGTTGGGTATCCAGACCCCGGTTATTACGTTTAGCGTTCAGGCTCCTGTCAGTTTTGCTGAGTATCTAGACTCCGGTTATTACGTTGAGCATTCAGGCTACGTTCAGTTTCGTTGGGTATCCAGACTCCGGTTATTACGTTGAGCGTTCAGGCTTCGGTCATTTTTGTTAAGTATCCAGACTTCGGTTATTACCGTGTGCGTTCAAATTCTGATCTTTTTCGTTGAGTATCCATACTCCGGTTATTACGTTGAGCGTTCAGGCTCCGGTCACTTTCGTTGGGTATCCAGACTCTGATTATTACGTTGAGCATTCAGGCTCTAGTCAGTTTCGTTGGGTATCCAGAATCCGGTTATTACGTTGAGCGTTCAGGCTCCGGTCATTTTCGTTGAGTATCCAGACTCTGGTTATTACGTTGAGGGTTCAGGCTCCGGTCAGTTTTTTTGAGTATCCAGACTCCGGTTATTACGTTGAGCATTCTGGCTCCGTTCAGTTTCGTTGGGTATCCAGACTCCGGTTATTACGTTGAGCGTTCAGGCTACGGTCAGTTTCGTTGGGTATCCAGACTCCGGTTATTACCTTGAGCGTTCAGGCTCCGATCAGTTTCTTTGGGTATCCAGACCCCGGTTATTACGTTTAGCGTTCAGGCTCCTGTCAGTTTCGCTGAGTATCCAGACTCCGGTTATTACGTTGAGCATTCAGGCTACGTTCAGTTTCGTTGGGTATCCAGACTCCGGTTATTACGTTGAGCGTTCAGGCTCCAGTCAGTTTCGTTGGGTATCCAAACTCCGATTATTACGTTGAGCGTTCAGGCTCCGGTCAGTTTCATTGGGTATCCAGACTCCGATTATTACATTGAGCATTCGGGCTCCAGTCAGTTTCGTTGAGTATCCAGAATCCAGTTATTACGTTGAGCGTTCAGGCTCCAATCATTTTCGTTGAGTATCTAGACTCCGGTTATTACGTTGAGCGTTCAGGCTCCGGTCATTTTTGTTGAGTATCCAGACTCCGGTTATTACGTTGAGCGTTCAGGCTTCGGTCATTTTTGTTAAGTATCCAGACTTCGGTTATTACCGTGTGCGTTCAAATTCTGATCTTTTTCGTTGAGTATCCATACTCCGGTTATTACGTTGAGCGTTCAGGCTCCGGTCACTTTCGTTGGGTATCCAGACTCTGGTTATTACGTTGAGCATTCAGGCTCTAGTCAGTTTCGTTGGGTATCCAGAATCTGGTTATTACGTTGAGCGTTCAGGCTCCGGTCATTTTCGTTGAGTATCCAGACTCTGGTTATTACGTTGAGGGTTCAGGCTCCGGTCAGTTTTTTTGAGTATCCAGACTCCGGTTATTACGTTGAGCATTCTGGCTCCGTTCAGTTTCGTTGGGTATCCAGACTCCGGTTATTACGTTGAGCGTTCAGGCTCTGGTCAGTTTCGTTGGGTATCCAGACTCCGGTTATTACGTTGAGCGTTCAGGCTCCGATCAGTTTCGTTGGGTATCCAGACCCCGGTTATTACGTTTAGCGTTCAGGCTCCTGTCAGTTTTGCTGAGTATCTAGACTCCGGTTATTACGTTGAGCATTCAGGCTACGTTCAGTTTCGTTGGGTATCCAGACTCCGGTTATTACGTTGAGCGTTCAGGCTTCGGTCATTTTTGTTAAGTATCCAGACTTCGGTTATTACCGTGTGCGCTCAAATTCTGATCTTTTTCGTTGAGTATCCATACTCCGGTTATTACGTTGAGCGTTCAGGCTCCGGTCACTTTCGTTGGGTATCCAGACTCTGATTATTACGTTGAGCATTCAGGCTCTAGTCAGTTTCGTTGGGTATCCAGAATCTGGTTATTACGTTGAGCGTTCAGGCTCCGGTCATTTTCGTTGAGTATCCAGACTCTGGTTATTACGTTGAGGGTTCAGGCTCCGGTCAGTTTTTTTGAGTATCCAGACTCCGGTTATTACGTTGAGCATTCTGGCTCCGTTCAGTTTCGTTGGGTATCCAGACTCCGGTTATTACGTTGAGCGTTCAGGCTACGGTCAGTTTCGTTGGGTATCCAGACTCCGGTTATTACCTTGAGCGTTCAGGCTCCGATAAGTTTCGTTGGGTATCCAGACCCCGGTTATTACGTTTAGCGTTCAGGCTCCTGTCAGTTTCGCTGAGTATCCAGACTCCGGTTATTACGTTGAGCATTCAGGGTACGTTCAGTTTCGTTGGGTATCCAGACTCCGGTTATTACGTTGAGCGTTCAGGCTCCAGTCAGTTTCGTTGGGTATCCAAACTCCGATTATTACGTTGAGCGTTCAGGCTCCGGTCAGTTTCATTGGGTATCCAGACTCCGATTATTACATTGAGCATTCGGGCTCCAGTCAGTTTCGTTGAGTATCCAGAATCCAGTTATTACGTTGAGCGTTCAGGCTCCAATCATTTTCGTTGAGTATCTAGACTCCGGTTATTACGTTGAGCGTTCAGGCTCCGGTCATTTTTGTTAAGTATCCAGACTTTGGTTATTACCTTGTGCGTTCAAATTCTGATCTTTTTCGTTGAGTATCCATACTCCGGTTATTACGTTGAGCGTTCAGGCTCCGGTCACTTTCGTTGGGTATCCAGACTCTGGTTATTACGTTGAGTGTTCAGGCTCTAGTCAGTTTCGTTGGGTATCCAGAATCCGGTTATTACGTTGAGCTTTCAGGCTCCGGTCATTTTCGTTGAGTATCCAGACTCTGGTTATTACGTTGAGGGTTCAGGCTCCGGTCAGTTTTGTTGAGTATCCAGACTCCGGTCATTACGTTGAGCATTCTGGCTCCGTTCAGTTTCGTTGGGTATCCAGACTCCGGTTATTACGTTGAGCGTCAGGCTCCGGTTATTTTTGTTAAGTATCCAGACTTCGATTATTACCTTGTGCGTTCAAATTCTGATCTTTTTCATTGAGTATCCATACTCCGGTTATTACGTTGAGCGTTCATGCTCTAGTCAGTTTCGTTGGGTATCCAGAATCCGGTTATTACGTTGAGCGTTCAGGCTCCGGTCAATTTCGTTGATTATCCAGACTCTGGTTATTACGTTGAGGGTTTAGGCTCCGGTCAGTTTTGTTGAGTATCCAGACTCTAGTTATTACGTTGAGCATTCTGGCTCCGTTCAATTTCGTTGGGTATCCAGACTCCGGTTATTACGTTGAGCGTTCAGGCTCCGGTCAGTTTCGTTGGGTATCCAGACTCCGGTTATTACGTTGAGCGTTCAGGCTCCGGTCAGTTTCGTTGGGTATCCAGACCCCGGTTATTACGTTTAGCGTTCAGGCTTCAGTCAGTTTCGTTGAGTATCCAGACTCCAGTTATTACATTGAGCGTTCAGTCTCCGATCATTTTCGTTGAGTATCCAGACTCCGGTTATTACGTTGAGCGTTCAGGCTCCGGTCATTTTTGTTAAGTATCCAGACTTCGGTTATTACCTTGTGCGTTCAAATTCTGATCTTTTTCGTTGAGTATCCATACTCCGGTTATTACGTTGAGCGTTCAGGCTCCGGTCACTTTCGTTGGGTATCCAGACTCTGGTTATTACGTTGAGGGTTCAGGCTCCGGTCAGTTTTGTTGAGTATCCAGACTCCGATTATTATATTGAGCATTCTGTCTCCGTTCAGTTTCGTTGGGTATCCAGACTCCGGTTATTACGTTGAGCGTTCAGGCTCCGGTCAGTTTTGTTGGGTATCCAGACTCCGGTTATTACGTTGAGCGTTCAGGCTCCAGTCAGTTTCGTTGGGTATCCAGACCCCGGTTATTACGTTTAGCGTTCAGGCTCCTGTCAGTTTCGTTGAGTATCCAGACTCTGGTTATTACGTTGAGCATTCAGGCTACGTTCAGTTTCGTTGGGTATCCAGACTCCGGTTATTACGTTGAGCGTTCAGGCTCTAGTCAGTTTCGTTGGGTATCCAAACTCCGGTTATTACGTTGAGCATGCAGGCTCCGGTCAGTTTCATTGGGTATCCAGACTCCGGTTATTACATTGAGCATTCGGGCTCCAGTCAGTTTCGTTGAGTATCCAGACTCCAGTTATTACGTTGAGTGTTCAGGCTCCGATCATTTTCGTTGAGTATCCAGACTCCGGTTATTACGTTGAGCATTCAGGCTCCGGTCATTTTTGTTAAGTATCCAGACCTCGGTTATTACCTTGTGCGTTCAAATTCCGATCTTTTTCGTTGAGTATCCATACTCCGGTTATTACGTTGGGCGTTCAGGCTCCGGTCACTTTCGTTGGGTATCCAGACTCTGGTTATTACGTTGAGGGTTCAGGCTCCGGTCAGTTTTGTTGAGTATCCAGACTCCGATTATTATGTTGAGCATTATGTCTCCGTTCAGTTTCGTTGGGTATCCAGACTCCGGTTATTACGTTGAGCGTTCAGGCTCCGGTCATTTTTGTTGGGTATCCAGACTCCGGTTATTACGTTGAGCGTTCAGGCTCCGGTCAGTTTCGTTGGGTATCCAGACCCCGGTTATTACGTTTAGCGTTCAGGCTCCTGTCAGTTTCGTTGAGTATCCAGACTCTGGTTATTACGTTGAGCATTCAGGCTACGTTTTGTTTCGTTGGGTATCCAGACTCCGGTTATTACGTTGAGCGTTCAGGCTCCAGTCAGTTTCGTTGGGTATCCAAACTCCGGTTATTACGTTGAGCATGCAGGCTCCGGTCAGTTTCATTGGGTATCCAGACTCCGGTTATTACATTGAGCATTCGGGCTCCAGTCAGTTTCGTTGAGTATCCAGACTCCAGTTATTACGTTGAGCGTTCAGGCTCCGATCATTTTCGTTGAGTATCCAGACTCCGGTTATTACGTTGAGCATTCAGGCTCCGGTCATTTTTGTTAAGTATCCAGACCTCGGTTATTACCTTGTGCGTTCAAATTCCGATCTTTTTCGTTGAGTATCCATACTCCGGTTATTACGTTGGGCGTTCAGGCTCCGGTCACTTTCGTTGGGTATCCAGACTCTGGTTATTACGTTGAGGGTTCAGGCTCCGGTCAGTTTTGTTGAGTATCCAGACTCCGATTATTATGTTGAGCATTATGTCTCCGTTCAGTTTCGTTGGGTATCCAGACTCCGGTTATTACGTTGAGCGTTCAGGCTCCGGTCATTTTTGTTGGGTATCCAGACTCCGGTTATTACGTTGAGCGTTCAGGCTCCGGTCAGTTTCGTTGGGTATCCAGACCCCGGTTATTACGTTTAGCGTTCAGGCTCCTGTCAGTTTCGTTGAGTATCCAGACTCTGGTTATTACGTTGAGCATTCAGGCTACGTTCAGTTTCGTTGGGTATCCAGACTCCGGTTATTACGTTGAGCGTTCAGGCTCCAGTCAGTTTCGTTGGGTATCCAAACTCCGATTATTACGTTGAGCGTTCAGGCTCCGGTCAGTTTCATTGGGTATCCAGACTCCGATTATTACATTGAGCATTCGGGCTCCAGTCAGTTTCGTTGAGTATCCAGAATCCAGTTATTACGTTGAGCGTTCAGGCTCCAATCATTTTCGTTGAGTATCTAGACTCCGGTTATTACGTTGAGCGTTCAGGCTCCGGTCATTTTTGTTAAGTATCCAGACTTTGGTTATTACCTTGTGCGTTCAAATTCTGATCTTTTTCGTTGAGTATCCATACTCCGGTTATTACGTTGAGCGTTCAGGCTCCGGTCACTTTCGTTGGGTATCCAGACTCTGGTTATTACGTTGAGCGTTCAGGCTCTAGTCAGTTTCGTTGGGTATCCAGAATCCGGTTATTACGTTGAGCTTTCAGGCTCCGGTCATTTTCGTTGAGTATCCAGACTCTGGTTATTACGTTGAGGGTTCAGGCTCCGGTCAGTTTTGTTGAGTATCCAGACTCCGGTCATTACGTTGAGCATTCTGGCTCCGTTCAGTTTCGTTGGGTATCCAGACTCCGGTTATTACGTTGAGCGTCAGGCTCCGGTTATTTTTGTTAAGTATCCAGACTTCGATTATTACCTTGTGCGTTCAAATTCTGATCTTTTTCGTTGAGTATCCATACTCCGGTTATTACGTTGAGCGTTCATGCTCTAGTCAGTTTCGTTGGGTATCCAGAATCCGGTTATTACGTTGAGCGTTCAGGCTCCGGTCAATTTCGTTGATTATCCAGACTCTGGTTATTACGTTGAGGGTTTAGGCTCCGGTCAGTTTTGTTGAGTATCCAGACTCTAGTTATTACGTTGAGCATTCTGGCTCCGTTCAATTTCGTTGGGTATCCAGACTCTGGTTATTACGTTGGGCGTTCAGGCTCCGGTCAGTTTCGTTGGGTATCCAGACTCCGGTTATTACGTTGAACGTTCAGGCTCCGGTCAGTTTCGTTGGGTATCCAGACCCCGGTTATTACGTTTAGCGTTCAGGCTCCAGTCAGTTTCGTTGAGTATCCAGACTCCAGTTATTACATTGAGCGTTCAGTCTCCGATCATTTTCGTTGAGTATCCAGACTCCGGTTATTACGTTGAGCGTTCAGGCTCCGGTCATTTTTGTTAAGTATCCAGACTTCGGTTATTACCTTGTGCGTTCAAATTCTGATCTTTTTCGTTGAGTATCCATACTCCGGTTATTACGTTGAGCGTTCAGGCTCCGGTCACTTTCGTTGGGTATCCAGACTCTGGTTATTACGTTGAGGGTTCAGGCTCCGGTCAGTTTTGTTGAGTATCCAGACTCCGATTATTATATTGAGCATTCTGTCTCCGTTCAGTTTCGTTGGGTATCCAGACTCCGGTTATTACGTTGAGCATTCAGGCTCCGGTCAGTTTTGTTGGGTATCCAGACTCCGGTTATTACGTTGAGCGTTCAGGCTCCGGTCAGTTTCGTTGGGTATCCAGACCCCGGTTATTACGTTTAGCGTTCAGGCTCCTGTCAGTTTCGTTGAGTATCCAGACTCTGGTTATTACGTTGAGCATTCAGGCTACGTTCAGTTTCGTTGGGTATCCAGACTCCGGTTATTACGTTGAGCGTTCAGGCTCTAGTCAGTTTCGTTGGGTATCCAAACTCCGGTTATTACGTTGAGCATGCAGGCTCCGGTCAGTTTCATTGGGTATCCAGACTCCGGTTATTACATTGAGCATTCGGGCTCCAGTCAGTTTCGTTGAGTATCCAGACTCCAGTTATTACGTTGAGTGTTCAGGCTCCGATCATTTTCGTTGAGTATCCAGACTCCGGTTATTACGTTGAGCATTCAGGCTCCGGTCATTTTTGTTAAGTATCCAGACCTCGGTTATTACCTTGTGCGTTCAAATTCCGATCTTTTTCGTTGAGTATCCATACTCCGGTTATTACGTTGGGCGTTCAGGCTCCGGTCACTTTCGTTGGGTATCCAGACTCTGGTTATTACGTTGAGGGTTCAGGCTCCGGTCAGTTTTGTTGAGTATCCAGACTCCGATTATTATGTTGAGCATTATGTCTCCGTTCAGTTTCGTTGGGTATCCAGACTCCGGTTATTACGTTGAGCGTTCAGGCTCCGGTCATTTTTGTTGGGTATCCAGACTCCAGTTATTACGTTGAGCGTTCAGGCTCCGGTCAGTTTCGTTGGGTATCCAGACCCCGGTTATTACGTTTAGCGTTCAGGCTCCTGTCAGTTTCGTTGAGTATCCAGACTCTGGTTATTACGTTGAGCATTCAGGCTACGTTCAGTTTCGTTGGGTATCCAGACTCCGGTTATTACGTTGGGCGTTCAGGCTCCAGTCAGTTTCGTTGGGTATCCAAACTCCGGTTATTACGTTGAGCATGCAGGCTCCGGTCAGTTTCATTGGGTATCCAGACTCCGGTTATTACATTGAGCATTCGGGCTCCAGTCAGTTTCGTTGAGTATCCAGACTCCAGTTATTACGTTGAGCGTTCAGGCTCCGATCATTTTCGTTGAGTATCCAGAATCCGGTTATTACGTTGAGCATTCAGGCTCCGGTCATTTTTGTTAAGTATCCAGACCTCGGTTATTACCTTGTGCGTTCAAATTCTGATCTTTTTCGTTGAGTATCCATACTCCGGTTATTACGTTGAGGGTTCAGGCTTCGGTCAGTTTCGTTGGGTATCCTGACCCCGGTTATTACGTTTAGCATTCAGGCTCCTGTCAGTTTCGTTGAGTATCCAGACTCCGGTTATTACGTTGAGCATTCAGGCTACGTTCAGTTTCGTTGGGTATCCAGACTCCGGTTATTACGTTGAGCGTTCAGGCTCCAGTCAGTTTCGTTGGGTATCCAAACTCCGGTTATTACGTTGAGCGTTCAGGATCCGGTCAGTTTCATTGGGTATCCAGACTCCGGTTATTACATTGAGCATTCGGGCTCCAGTCAGTTTCGTTGAGTATCCAGACTCCAATTATTACGTTGAGCGTTCAGGCTCCGATGATTTTCATTGAGTATCCAGACTCCGGTTATTACGTTGAGCGTTCAGGCTCCGGTCATTTTTGTTAAGTATCCAGACTTCGGTTATTACCTTGTGCGTTCAAATTTTGATCTTTTTCGTTGAGTATCCATACTCCGGTTATTACGTTGAGCGTTCAGGCTCCGGTCACTTTCGTTGGGTATCCAGACTCTGGTTATTACGTTGAGCGTTCAGGCTCTAGTCATTTTCGTTGGGTATCCAGAATCCGGTTATTACGTTGAGCGTTCACGCTCCGGTCATTTTCGTTGAGTATCCAGACTCTGGTTATTACGTTGAGCGTTCAGGCTCCGGTCAGTTTTGTTGAGTATCCAGACTCCGGTTATTACGTTGAGCATTCTGGCTTCGTTCAGTTTCGTTGGGTATCCAGACTCCGGTTATTACGTTGAGCGTTCAGGCGCCGCTCAGTTTTGTTGGGTATCCAGACTCCGGTTATTACGTTGAGCGTTCAGGCTCCGGTCAGTTTCGTTGGGTATCCACACCCCGGTTATTACGTTTAGCGTTTAGGCTCCTGTCAGTTTCGTTGAGTATCCAGACTCTGGTTAATACGTTGAGCATTCAGGCTACGTTCAGTTTTGTTGGGTATCCAGACTCCGGTTATTACGTTGAGCGTTCAGGCTCGAGTCAGTTTCGTTGGATTTCCAAACTCCGGTTATTACGTTGAGCGTTCAGGCTCCGGTCAGTTTCATTGGGTATCCAGACTCCGGTTATTACATTGAGCATTCGAGCTCCAGTCAGTTTCGTTGGGTATCCAGACTCCAGTTATTACATTGAGCGTTCAGGCTCCGATCATTTTCGTTGAGTATCCAGACTCCGGTTATTACGTTGAGCGTTCAGGCTCCGGTCATTTTTGTTAAGTATCCAGACTCCGGTTATTACCTTGTGCGTTCAAATCATGATCTTTTTCGTTGAATATCCATACTCCGGTTATTACGTTGAGCGTTCAGGCTCCGGTCACTTTCGTTGGGTATCCAGACTCTGGTTATTACGTTGAGCGTTCAGGCTCTAGTCAGTTTCGTTGGGTATCCAGAATCCGGTTATTACGTTGAGCGTTCAGGCTCCGGTCATTTTCGTTGAGTATCCAGACTCTGGTTATTACGTTGAGCGTTCTGGCTCCGGTCAGTTTTGTTGAGAATCCAGACTCCAGTTATTACGTTGAGCATTCTGGCTCCGTTCAGTTTCGTTGGGTATCCAGACTCCGGTTATTACGTTGAGCGTTCAGGCTCCGGTCAGTTTCGTTGGGTATCCAGACCCCAGTTATTACGTTTAGCGTTCAGGCTCCTGTCAGTTTTGTTGAGTATCCAGACTCCGGTTATTACGTTGAGCATTCAGGCTACGTTCAGTTTCGTTGGGTATCCAGACTCCGGTTATTACGTTGAGCATTCAGGCTCCAGTCAGTTTCGTTGGGTATCCAAACTCCGGTTATTACGTTGAGCGTTCAGGCGCCGCTCAGTTTCGTTGGGTATCCAGACTCCGGTTATTACGTTGAGCGTTCAGGCTCCGGTCAGTTTCGTTGGGTATCCACACCCCGGTTATTACGTTTAGCGTTTAGGCTCCTGTCAGTTTCGTTGAGTATCCAGACTCTGGTTAATACGTTGAGCATTCAGGCTACGTTCAGTTTCGTTGGGTATCCAGACTCCGGTTATTACGTTGAGCGTTCAGGCTCGAGTCAGTTTCGTTGGATTTCCAAACTCCGGTTATTACGTTGAGCGTTCAGGCTCCGGTCAGTTTCATTGGGTATCCAGACTCCGGTTATTACATTGAGCATTCGAGCTCCAGTCAGTTTCGTTGGGTATCCAGACTCCAGTTATTACATTGAGTGTTCAGGCTCCGATCATTTTCGTTGAGTATCCAGACTCCGGTTATTACGCTGAGCGTTCAGGCTCCGGTCATTTTTGTTAAGTATCCAGACTTCGGTTATTACCTTGTGCGTTCAAATTTTGATCTTTTTCGTTGAGTATCCATACTCCGGTTATTACGTTGAGCGTTCAGGCTCCAGTCACTTTCGTTGGGTATCCAGACTCTGGTTATTACGTTGAGCGTTCAGGCTCTAGTCAGTTTCGTTGGGTATCCAGAATCCGGTTATTACGTTGAGCGTTCAGGCTCCGGTCTTTTTCGTTGAGTATCCAGACTCTGGTTATTACGTTGAGCGTTCAGGCTCCGGTCAGTTTTGTTGAGTATCCAGGCTCCGGTTATTACGTTGAGCATTCTGGCTCCGTTCAGTTTCGTTGGGTATCCAGACTCCGGTTATTACGTTGAGCGTTCAGGCTCCGGTCAGTTTCGTTGGGTATCCAGACTCCGGTTATTACGTTGAGCGTTCAGGCTCCGGTCAGTTTCGTTTGGTATCCACACCCCGGTTATTACGTTTAGCGTTCAGGCTCCTGTCAGTTTTGTTGAATATCCAGACTCCGGTTAATACGTTGAGCATTCAGGCTACGTTCAGTTTTTTGTTGGGTATCCAGACTCCGGTTATTACGTTGAGCGTTCAGGCTCCAGTCAGTTTCGTTGGGTATCCAAACTCCGGTTATTACGTTGAGCGTTCAGGCTCTGGTCAGTTTCATTGGGTATCCAGAATCCGGTTATTACATTGAGCATTCGGGCTCCAGTCAGTTTCGTTGGGTATCCAGACTCCAGTTATTACATTGAGCGTTCAGGCTCCGATGATTTTCGTTGAGTATCCAGACTCCGGTTATTACGTTGAGCGTTCAGGCTCCGGTCATTTTTGTTAAGTATCCAGACTCTGGTTATTACCTTGTGCGTTCAAATTCTGATCTTTTTCGTTGAGTATCCATACTCCGGTTATTACATTGAGCGTTCAGGCTCCGGTCACCTTCGTTGGGTATCCAGACTCTGGTTATTACGTTGAGCGTTCAGGCTCCAGTCAGTTTCGTTGGGTATCCATAATCCGGTTATTACGTTTAGCGTTCAGGCTCCGGTCATTTTCGTTGAGTATCCAGACTCTGGTTATTACGTTGAGCGTTCAGGCTCCGGTCAGTTTTGTTGATTATCCAGACTCCGGTTATTACGTTGAGCATTCTGGCTCCGTTCAGTTTCGTTGGGTATCCAGACTCCGGTTATTACGTTGAGCATTCAGGCTCCGGTCAGTTTCGTTGGGTATCCAGACTCCGGTTATTACGTTGAGCGTTCAGGCTCCGGTCATTTTCGTTGGGTATCCAGACCCTGATTATTACGTTTAGCATTCAGGCTCCTGTCAGTTTCGTTGAGTATCCAGACTCCGGTTATTACGTCGAGCATTCAGGCTACGTTCAGTTTCGTTGGGTATCCAAACTCCGGTTATTATGTTGAGCATTCAGGCTCCAGTCAGTTTCGTTGGGTATCCAAACTCCGGTTATTACGTTGGGTGTTCAGGCTCTGGTCAGTTTCATTGGGTATCCATACTCTGGTTATTACATTGAGTGTTCAGGCTCCGTTCAGTTTCGTTGGGTATCCAGACTCCGGTTATTACGCTGAGCGTTCAGGCTCTGGTCATTTTCGTTGAGTATCCAGACTCTGATTATTACGTTGAACGTTCAGGCTCCGGTCAGTTTCGTTGAGTATCCAGACTCCAGTCATTATGTTGAGCGTTCTGGCTCCGATCATTTTCGTTGAGTATCCAGACTTCGGTCATTATGTTGAGCGTTTAGGCTCCGGTCATTTTCGTTGAGTATCCAGACTCCGATCATTAGGTTGAGCGTTCAGGATCCGGTCATTTTCATTGAGTATCATAACTCCGGTTATTACGTTGATCGTTCAGGCTCCTGCCATTTTTGTTATGTATCTAGACTCCCGTTATTACGTTGTGCGTTCAAGTTCTGATCATTTTCGTTGAGTATCCAGACTCCGGTTATTACGTTGAGCGTTCAGGCTCCGGTCCGTTTCGTTGGGTATCCAGACTCCGGTTATTACGTTGAGCATTCAGGCTCCAGTCAGTTTCGTTGGGTATCCAGACTCTAGTTATTACGTTGAGTGTTCAGGCTTCGATCATTTTCGTTGAGAATCCAGACTCCGGTTATTACGTTGAGCGTTCAGGCTCCGGTCAGTTTCGTTGGGTATCCAGACTCCGGTTATTACCTTGTGCGTTCAAATTCTTATCTTTTTCGTTGAGTATCCAGACTCCGGTTATTACGTTGAGCGTTCAGGCTCTGGTCAGTTTCGTTGGGTATCCAGACTCTGGTTATTACGTTGAGCGTTCAGGCTCCAGTCAGTTTCGTTAGGTATCCAGAATCCGGTTATTACGTTGAGCGTTCAGGCTCCGGTCATTTTCGTTGAGTATCCAGACTCTGGTTATTACGTGGAGCGTTCAGGTTCCGGTCAGTTTTATTGAGTATCCAGACTCCAGTTATTACGTTGAGCATTCTGGCTCCGTTCAATTTCGTTGGGTATCCAGACTCCGGTTATTACGTTGAGCGTTCAGGCTCCGGTCAGTTTTGTTGGGTATCCAGACTCCGGTTATTACGTTGAGCGTTCAGGCTCCGGTCAGTTTCGTTGGGTATCCAGACCCCGGTTATTAAGTTTAGCGTTCAGGCTCCTGTCAGTTTCGTTGAGTATCCAGACTCTGGTTATTACGTTGAGCATTCAGGCCACGTTCAGTTTCGTTGGGTATCCAGACTCCGGTTATTACGTTAAGCTATCAGGCTCCAGTCAGTTTCGTTGGGTATCCAAACTCCGGTTATTATGTTGAGCGTTCAGGCTCCGGTCAGTTTCATTGGGTATCCAGACTCCGGTTATTACATTGAGCGTTCAAGCTCCGTTCACTTTCGTTGGGTATCCAGACTCTGGTTATTACGCTGAGCGTTGATTCTCTGGTCATTTTCGTTGAGTATCTAGACTCTGATTATTAAGTTGAGCGTTCAGGCTCCGGTCAGTTTCGTTGAGTATCCAGACTCCAGTCATTATGTTGAGCGTTTAGGCTCCGGTCAATTTCGTTGAGTATCCAGACTCCGGTCATTAGGTTGAGCGTTTAGGATCCGATCATTTTCGTTGAGTATCATAACTCTGGTTATTACGTTGACCGTTCAGGCTCCTGTCATTTTCGTTGAGTATCCAGACTCCTGTTATTACGTTGAGCGTGTAGGCTAAGGCCAATTTCGTTGGGTATCCAGACTCCGGTTATTACATTTAGAGTTCAGGCTCTGGTTAGTTTCGTTGGGTATCCAGACTCCGGTTATTACGTTGAGCGTTCAGGCTCCAATCATTTTCGTTGAGTATCCAGACTCTGGTTATTACGTGGAGCGTTCAGGCTCTGGTCATTTTTGTTAAGTATCCAGACTCCGGTTATTACGTTGTGCGTTCAAATTCTGATCATTTTCGTTGAGTATCCAGACTCCGGTTATTACGTTGAGCGTTCAGGCTCCGGTCAGTTTCGTTGGGTATCCAGACTCCGGTTATTACGTTGAGCGTTCCGGCTCCAGTCAGTTTTGTTGGGTATCCAGAATCCGGTTATTACGTTGAGCGTTCAGGCTCCGGTCATTTTCGTTGAGTATCCAGACTCTGGTTATTACGTTGAGCGTTCAGGCTCCGGTCAGTTTTGTTAAGTATCCAGACTCCGGTTATTACGTTGAGCGTTCAGGCTCCGTTCAGTTTCGTTGGGTATCCAGACTCCGGTTATTACGCTGAGCGTTCAGGCTCTGGTCATTTTCGTTGAGTATCCGGACTCTGATTATTACGTTGAACGTTCAGGCTCCGGTCAGTTTCGTTGAGTATCCAGACTCCAGTCATTATGTTGAGCGTTCTGGCTCCGATCATTTTCGTTGAGTATCCAGACTTCGGTCATTATGTTGAGCGTTTAGGCTCCGGTCATTTTCGTTGAGTATCCAGACTCCGGTCATTAGGTTGAGCGTTCAGGATCCGGTCATTTTCATTGAGTATCATAACTCCGGTTATTACGTTGATCGTTCAGGCTCCTGTCATTTTTGTTATGTATCTAGACTCCCGTTATTACGTTGTGCGTTCAAGTTCTGATCATTTTCGTTGAGTATCCAGACTCCGGTTATTACGTTGAGCGTTCAGGCTCCGGTCAGTTTCGTTGGGTATCCAGACTCCGGTTATTACGTTGAGCATTCAGGCTCCAGTCAGTTTCGTTGGGTATCCAGACTCTAGTTATTACGTTGAGTGTTCAGGCTTCGATCATTTTCGTTGAGAATCCAGACTCCGGTTATTACGTTGAGCGTTCAGGCTCCGGTCAGTTTCGTTGGGTATCCAGACTCCGGTTATTACCTTGTGCGTTCAAATTCTTATCTTTTTCGTTGAGTATCCAGACTCCAGTTATTACGTTGAGCGTTCAGGCTCTGGTCAGTTTCGTTGGGTATCCAGACTCTGGTTATTACGTTGAGCGTTCAGGCTCCAGTCAGTTTCGTTAGGTATCCAGAATCCGGTTATTACGTTGAGCGTTCAGGCTCCGGTCATTTTCGTTGAGTATCCAGACTCTGGTTATTACGTGGAGCGTTCAGGTTCCGGTCAGTTTTATTGAGTATCCAGACTCCAGTTATTACGTTGAGCATTCTGGCTCCGTTCAATTTCGTTGGGTATCCAGACTCCGGTTATTACGTTGAGCGTTCAGGCTCCGGTCAGTTTTGTTGGGTATCCAGACTCCGGTTATTACGTTGAGCGTTCAGGCTCCGGTCAGTTTCGTTGGGTATCCAGACCCCGGTTATTAAGTTTAGCGTTCAGGCTCCTGTCAGTTTCGTTGAGTATCCAGACTCTGGTTATTACGTTGAGCATTCAGGCCACGTTCAGTTTCGTTGGGTATCCAGACTCCGGTTATTACGTTGAGCGTTCAGGCTCCGGTCAGTTTTGTTGGGTATCCAGACTCCGGTTATTACGTTGAGCGTTCAGGCTCCGGTCAGTTTCGTTGGGTATCCAGACCCCGGTTATTAAGTTTAGCGTTCAGGCTCCTGTCAGTTTCGTTGAGTATCCAGACTCTGGTTATTACGTTGAGCATTCAGGCCACGTTCAGTTTCGTTGGGTATCCAGACTCCGATTATTACGTTAAGCTATCAGGCTCCAGTCAGTTTCGTTGGGTATCCAAACTCCGGTTATTATGTTGAGCGTTCAGGCTCCGGTCAGTTTCATTGGGTATCCAGACTCCGGTTATTACATTGAGCGTTCAAGCTCCGTTCACTTTCGTTGGGTATCCAGACTCCGGTTATTACGCTGAGCGTTCATGCTCTGGTCATTTTCGTTGAGTATCTAGACTCTGATTATTAAGTTGAGCGTTCAGGCTCCGGTCAGTTTCGTTGAGTATCCAGACTCCAGTCATTATGTTGAGCGTTTAGGCTCCGGTCAATTTCGTTGAGTATCCAGACTCCGGTCATTAGGTTGAGCGTTTAGGATCCGGTCATTTTCGTTGAGTATCATAACTCTGGTTATTACGTTGACCGTTCAGGCTCCTGTCATTTTCGTTGAGTATCCAGACTCCTGTTATTACGTTGAGCGTGTAGGCTAAGGCCAATTTCGTTGGGTATCCAGACTCCGGTTATTACATTTAGAGTTCAGGCTCTGGTTAGTTTCGTTGGGTATCCAGACTCCGGTTATTACGTTGAGCGTTCAGGCTCCAATCATTTTCGTTGAGTATCCAGACTCTGGTTATTACGTGGAGCGTTCAGGCTCTGGTCATTTTTGTTAAGTATCCAGACTCCGGTTATTACGTTGTGCGTTCAAATTCTGATCATTTTCGTTGAGTATCCAGACTCCGGTTATTACGTTGAGCGTTCAGGCTCCGGTCAGTTTCGTTGGGTATCCAGACTCCGGTTATTACGTTGAGCGTTCCGGCTCCAGTCAGTTTTGTTGGGTATCCAGAATCCGGTTATTACGTTGAGCGTTCAGGCTCCGGTCATTTTCGTTGAGTATCCAGACTCTGGTTATTACGTTGAGCGTTCAGGCTCCGGTCAGTTTTGTTAAGTATCCAGACTCCGGTTATTACGTTGAGCGTTCAGGCTCCGTTCAGTTTCGTTGGGTATCCAGACTCCGGTTATTACGCTGAGCGTTCAGGCTCTGGTCATTTTCGTTGAGTATCCGGACTCTGATTATTACGTTGAACGTTCAGGCTCCGGTCAGTTTCGTTGAGTATCCAGACTCCAGTCATTATGTTGAGCGTTCTGGCTCCGATCATTTTCGTTGAGTATCCAGACTTCGGTCATTATGTTGAGCGTTTAGGCTCCGGTCATTTTCGTTGAGTATCCAGACTCCGGTCATTAGGTTGAGCGTTCAGGATCCGGTCATTTTCATTGAGTATCATAACTCCGGTTATTACGTTGATCGTTCAGGCTCCTGTCATTTTTGTTATGTATCTAGACTCCCGTTATTACGTTGTGCGTTCAAGTTCTGATCATTTTCGTTGAGTATCCAGACTCCGGTTATTACGTTGAGCGTTCAGGCTCCGGTCAGTTTCGTTGGGTATCCAGACTCCGGTTATTACGTTGAGCATTCAGGCTCCAGTCAGTTTCGTTGGGTATCCAGACTCTAGTTATTACGTTGAGTGTTCAGGCTTCGATCATTTTCGTTGAGAATCCAGACTCCGGTTATTACGTTGAGCGTTCAGGCTCCGGTCAGTTTCGTTGGGTATCCAGACTCCGGTTATTACCTTGTGCGTTCAAATTCTTATCTTTTTCGTTGAGTATCCAGACTCCGGTTATTACGTTGAGCGTTCAGGCTCTGGTCAGTTTCGTTGGGTATCCAGACTCTGGTTATTACGTTGAGCGTTCAGGCTCCAGTCAGTTTCGTTAGGTATCCAGAATCCGGTTATTACGTTGAGCGTTCAGGCTCCGGTCATTTTCGTTGAGTATCCAGACTCTGGTTATTACGTGAAGCGTTCAGGTTCCGGTCAGTTTTATTGAGTATCCAGACTCCAGTTATTACGTTGAGCATTCTGGCTCCGTTCAATTTCGTTGGGTATCCAGACTCCGGTTATTACGTTGAGCGTTCAGGCTCCGGTCAGTTTTGTTGGGTATCCAGACTCCGGTTATTACGTTGAGCGTTCAGGCTCCGGTCAGTTTCGTTGGGTATCCAGACCCCGGTTATTAAGTTTAGCGTTCAGGCTCCTGTCAGTTTCGTTGAGTATCCAGACTCTGGTTATTACGTTGAGCATTCAGGCCACGTTCAGTTTCGTTGGGTATCCAGACTCCGGTTATTACGTTGAGCTATCAGGCTCCAGTCAGTTTCGTTGGGTATCCAAACTCCGGTTATTATGTTGAGCGTTCAGGCTCCGGTCAGTTTCATTGGGTATCCAGACTCCGGTTATTACATTGAGCGTTCAAGCTCCGTTCACTTTCGTTGGGTATCCAGACTCCGGTTATTACGCTGAGCGTTCATGCTCTGGTCATTTTCGTTGAGTATCTAGACTCTGATTATTACGTTGAGCGTTCAGGCTCCGGTCAGTTTCGTTGAGTATCCAGACTCCAGTCATTATGTTGAGCGTTTAGGCTCCGGTCAATTTCGTTGAGTATCCAGACTCCGGTCATTAGGTTGAGCGTTTAGGATCCGGTCATTTTCGTTGAGTATCATAACTCCGGTTATTACGTTGACCGTTAAGGCTCCTGTCATTTTCGTTGAGTATCCAGACTCCTGTTATTACGTTGAGCGTGTAGGCTAAGGCCAATTTCGTTGGGTATCCAGACTCCGGTTATTACATTTAGAGTTCAGGCTCTGGTTAGTTTCGTTGGGTATCCAGACTCCGGTTATTACGTTGAGCGTTCAGGCTCCAATCATTTTCGTTGAGTATCCAGACTCTGGTTATTACGTGGAGCGTTCAGGCTCTGGTCATTTTTGTTAAGTATCCAGACTCCGGTTATTACGTTGTGCGTTCAAATTCTGATCATTTTCGTTGAGTATCCAGACTCCGGTTATTACTTTGAGCGTTCAGGCTCCGGTCAGTTTCGTTGGGTATCCAGACTCCGGTTATTACGTTGAGCGTTCCGGCTCCAGTCAGTTTTGTTGGGTATCCAGAATCCGGTTATTACGTTGAGCGTTCAGGCTCCGGTCATTTTCGTTGAGTATCCAGACTCTGGTTATTACGTTGAGCGTTCAGGCTCCGGTCAGTTTTGTTAAGTATCCAGACTCCGGTTATTACGTTGAGCGTTCAGGCTCCGTTCAGTTTCGTTGGGTATCCAGACTCCGGTTATTACGTTGAGCATTCAGGCTCCGGTCAGTTTCGTTGGGTATCCAGACTTCGGTTATTACGTTGAGCGTTCAGGCTCCGGTCAGTTTCGTTGGGTATCCAGACCCCGGTTATTACGTTTAGTGTTCAGGCTCCTGTCAGTTTCGTTGAGTATCCAGACTCCAGTTATTACGTTGAGCATTCAGGCTACGTTCAGTTTCGTTGGGTATCCAGACTCCAGTTATTACGTTGAGCGTTCAGGCTCCAGTCAGTTTCGTTTGGTATCCAAACTCCGGTTATTACGTTGAGCATTCAGGCTCCGTTCAGTTTCATTGGGTATCCAGACTCCTGTTATTACATTGAGCGTTCAAGCTCCATTCAGTTTCGTTGGGTATCCAGACTCCGGTTATTACGCTGAGCATTCAGGCTCTGGTCATTTTCGTTGAGTATCCAGACTCTGATTATCACGTTGAGCGTTCAGGCTCTGGTCAGTTTCGTTGAGTATCTAGACTCCAGTCATTATGTTGAGCGTTCCGGCTCCGGTCATTTTCGTTGAGTATCCAGACTCCGGTCATTATGTTGAGCGTTTAGGCTCCGGTCATTTTCGTTGAGTATCCAGACTCCGGTCATTAGGTTGAGCGTTCAGGATCCGGTCATTTTCGTTGAGTATCATAACTCTGGTTATTACGTTGACCGTTCAGGCTCCTGTCATTTTCGTTGAGTATCCAGACTCCGGTTGTTACGTTGAGCGTGCAGGCTACGGTCAATTTTGTTGGGTATCCAGACTCCGGTTATTACATTTAGAGTTCAGGCTCCGGTCAGTTTCATTGCGTATCCAGACACCGGTTATTACGTTGAGTGTTCAGGCTCCAATCATTTTAATTGAGTATCCAGACTCCGGTTATTACGTTGAGCGTTCAGGCTCCGATCATTTTTGTTAAGTATCCAGACTCCGGTTATTATGTTGTGCGTTCAAATTCTGATCATTTTCGTTGAGTATCCAGACTCTGGTTATTACGTTGAGCGTTTAGGCTCCGGTCAGTTTCGTTGGGTATCCAGACTCCGGTTATTACGTTGAGCGTTCAAGCTCCAGTCAGTTTCGTTGGGTATCGAGACTCCGGTTATTACGTTGAACGTTCAGGCTCCAGTCAGTTTCTTTGGGTATCCAAACTCCGGTTATTACGTTGAGCGTTCAGGCTCCGGTCAGGTTCGTTGGGTATCCAAACTCCGGTTATTACGTTGAGCGTTCAGGCTCCGTTCAGTTTCGTTGGGTATCCAGACTCCGGTTATTACGCTGAGCATTCAGGCTCTGGTCATTTTCGTTGAGTATCCAGACTCTGATTATTACGTTGAGCGTTCAGGCTCCGGTCAGTTTCGTTGAGTATCCAGACTCCAGTCATTATGTTGAGCGTTCCGGCTCAGGTCATTTTCGTTGAGTATCTAGACTCCGGTCATTATGTTGAGCGTTTAGGCTCCGATCATTTTCGTTGAGTATCCAGACTCCGGTCATTAGGTTGAGCGTTCAGGATCCGGTCATTTTCGTTGAGTATCATAACTCCAGTTATTACGTTGACCGTTCAGGCTCCTGTCATTTTTGTTAAGTATCCAGACTCCCGTTATTACGTTGTGCGTTCAAGTTCTGATCATTTTCGTTGAGTATCCAGACTTTGGTTATTACGTTGAGCATTCAGGCTCCGGTCAGTTTTGTTGGGTATCCAGACTCCGGTTATTACATTGAGCATTCAGGCTCCAGTCAGTTTCGTTGGGTATCCAGACTCCAGTTATTACATTGAGTGTTCAGGCTCTGATCATTTTCGTTGAGTATCCAGACTCCGGTTATTACGGTGAACGTTCAGGCTCCGGTCATTTTTGTTAACTATCCAGACTCCGGTTATTACCTTGTGCATTCAAATTCTGATCTTTTTCATTGAGTATCCAGACTCCGGTTATTACGTTGAGCGTTCAGGCTCCGGTCAGTTTCGTTGGGTATCCAGACTCTGGTTATTACGTTGAGCGTTCAGGCTCCAGTCAGTTTCGTTGGGTATCCAGAATCCGGTTATTACGTTGAGCGTTCAAGCTCCGGTCATTTTCGTTGAGTATCCAGACTCTGGTTATTACGTTGAGCGTTCAGGCTCTGGTCAGTTTTGTTGAGTATCCAGACTCCGGTTATTACGTTGGGCATTCTGGCTCCATTCAGTTTCGTTGGGTATCCAGACTCTGGTTATTACGTTGAGCGTTCAGGCTGCGGTCAGTTTCGTTGGGTATCCAGACCCCGGTTATTACGTTTAGCGTTCAGGCTCCTGTCAGTTTCGTTGAGTATCCAGACTCCGGTTATTACGTTGAGCATTCAGGCTACGTTCAGTTTCGTTGGGTATCCAGACTCTGGTTATTACGTTGAGCGTTCAGGCTCTAGTCAGTTTCGTTGGGTATCCAAACTCTGGTTATTACGTTGAGCGTTCAGGCTCCGGTCAGTTTCATTGGGTATCCAGACTCCGGTTATAACATTGAGCGTTCAGGCTCCGTTCTGTTTCGTTGGGTATCCAGACTTCGGTTATTACGCTGAGCGTTCAGGCTCTGGTCATTTTCTTTGAGTATCCAGACTCTGATTATTACGTTGAGCGTTCAGGCTCCGGTCAATTTCGTTGAGTATCCAGACTCCAGTCATTATGTTGAGCGTTCTGGCTCCGGTCATTTTCGTTGAGAATCCAGACTCCTGTCATTATGTTGAGCGTTTAGGCTCCGGTCATTTTCGTTGAGTATCCAGACTCCGTTCATTAGGTTGAGCAATCAGGATCCGGTCATTTTCGTTGAGTATCATAACTCCGGTTATTACGTTGACCGTTCAGGCTCCTGTCATTTTCGTTGAGTATCCAGACTCCGGTTATTACGTTGAGCGTGCAGGCTACAGTCAGTTTCGTTGGGTATCCAGACTCCGGTTATTACGTTGAGCATTGAGGCTCCAGTCAGTTTCGTTGGGTATCCAGACTCCAGTTATTACGTTGAGCGTTCAGGCTCCGATCATTTTCGTTGAGTATCCAGACTCCGGTTATTACGTTGAGCGTTCAGGCTCCGGTCATTTTTGTTAAGTATCCAGACTCCGGTTATTACCTTGTGCATTCAAATTCTGATCTTTTTCGTTGAGTATCCAGACTCCGGTTATTACGTTGAGCGTTCAGGCTCCGTTCAGTTTCGTTGGGTATCCAGACTCCGGTTATTACGTTGAGCATTCAGGCTCCGGTCAGTTTCGTTGGGTATCCAGACTTCGGTTATTACGTTGAGCGTTCAGGCTCCGGTCAGTTTCGTTGGGTATCCAGACCCCGGTTATTACGTTTAGTGTTCAGGCTCCTGTCAGTTTCGTTGAGTATCCAGACTCCAGTTATTACGTTGAGCATTCAGGCTACGTTCAGTTTCGTTGGGTATCCAGACTCCAGTTATTACGTTGAGCGTTCAGGCTCCAGTCAGTTTCGTTTGGTATCCAAACTCCGGTTATTACGTTGAGCATTCAGGCTCCGTTCAGTTTCATTGGGTATCCAGACTCCTGTTATTACATTGAGCGTTCAAGCTCCATTCAGTTTCGTTGGGTATCCAGACTCCGGTTATTACGCTGAGCATTCAGGCTCTGGTCATTTTCGTTGAGTATCCAGACTCTGATTATCACGTTGAGCGTTCAGGCTCTGGTCAGTTTCGTTGAGTATCTAGACTCCAGTCATTATGTTGAGCGTTCCGGCTCCGGTCATTTTCGTTGAGTATCCAGACTCCGGTCATTATGTTGAGCGTTTAGGCTCCGGTCATTTTCGTTGAGTATCCAGACTCCGGTCATTAGGTTGAGCGTTCAGGATCCGGTCATTTTCGTTGAGTATCATAACTCTGGTTATTACGTTGACCGTTCAGGCTCCTGTCATTTTCGTTGAGTATCCAGACTCCGGTTGTTACGTTGAGCGTGCAGGCTACGGTCAATTTTGTTGGGTATCCAGACTCCGGTTATTACATTTAGAGTTCAGGCTCCGGTCAGTTTCATTGCGTATCCAGACACCGGTTATTACGTTGAGTGTTCAGGCTCCAATCATTTTAATTGAGTATCCAGACTCCGGTTATTACGTTGAGCGTTCAGGCTCCGATCATTTTTGTTAAGTATCCAGACTCCGGTTATTATGTTGTGCGTTCAAATTCTGATCATTTTCGTTGAGTATCCAGACTCTGGTTATTACGTTGAGCGTTTAGGCTCCGGTCAGTTTCGTTGGGTATCCAGACTCCGGTTATTACGTTGAGCGTTCAAGCTCCAGTCAGTTTCGTTGGGTATCGAGACTCCGGTTATTACGTTGAACGTTCAGGCTCCAGTCAGTTTCTTTGGGTATCCAAACTCCGGTTATTACGTTGAGCGTTCAGGCTCCGGTCAGGTTCGTTGGGTATCCAAACTCCGGTTATTACGTTGAGCGTTCAGGCTCCGTTCAGTTTCGTTGGGTATCCAGACTCCGGTTATTACGCTGAGCATTCAGGCTCTGGTCATTTTCGTTGAGTATCCAGACTCTGATTATTACGTTGAGCGTTCAGGCTCCGGTCAGTTTCGTTGAGTATCCAGACTCCAGTCATTATGTTGAGCGTTCCGGCTCAGGTCATTTTCGTTGAGTATCTAGACTCCGGTCATTATGTTGAGCGTTTAGGCTCCGATCATTTTCGTTGAGTATCCAGACTCCGGTCATTAGGTTGAGCGTTCAGGATCCGGTCATTTTCGTTGAGTATCATAACTCCAGTTATTACGTTGACCGTTCAGGCTCCTGTCATTTTTGTTAAGTATCCAGACTCCCGTTATTACGTTGTGCGTTCAAGTTCTGATCATTTTCGTTGAGTATCCAGACTTTGGTTATTACGTTGAGCATTCAGGCTCCGGTCAGTTTTGTTGGGTATCCAGACTCCGGTTATTACATTGAGCATTCAGGCTCCAGTCAGTTTCGTTGGGTATCCAGACTCCAGTTATTACATTGAGTGTTCAGGCTCTGATCATTTTCGTTGAGTATCCAGACTCCGGTTATTACGGTGAACGTTCAGGCTCCGGTCATTTTTGTTAACTATCCAGACTCCGGTTATTACCTTGTGCATTCAAATTCTGATCTTTTTCGTTGAGTATCCAGACTCCGGTTATTACGTTGAGCGTTCAGGCTCCGGTCAGTTTCGTTGGGTATCCAGACTCTGGTTATTACGTTGAGCGTTCAGGCTCCAGTCAGTTTCGTTGGGTATCCAGAATCCGGTTATTACGTTGAGCGTTCAAGCTCCGGTCATTTTCGTTGAGTATCCAGACTCTGGTTATTACGTTGAGCGTTCAGGCTCTGGTCAGTTTTGTTGAGTATCCAGACTCCGGTTATTACGTTGGGCATTCTGGCTCCATTCAGTTTCGTTGGGTATCCAGACTCTGGTTATTACGTTGAGCGTTCAGGCTGCGGTCAGTTTCGTTGGGTATCCAGACCCCGGTTATTACGTTTAGCGTTCAGGCTCCTGTCAGTTTCGTTGAGTATCCAGACTCCGGTTATTACGTTGAGCATTCAGGCTACGTTCAGTTTCGTTGGGTATCCAGACTCTGGTTATTACGTTGAGCGTTCAGGCTCTAGTCAGTTTCGTTGGGTATCCAAACTCTGGTTATTACGTTGAGCGTTCAGGCTCCGGTCAGTTTCATTGGGTATCCAGACTCCGGTTATAACATTGAGCGTTCAGGCTCCGTTCTGTTTCGTTGGGTATCCAGACTTCGGTTATTACGCTGAGCGTTCAGGCTCTGGTCATTTTCTTTGAGTATCCAGACTCTGATTATTACGTTGAGCGTTCAGGCTCCGGTCAATTTCGTTGAGTATCCAGACTCCAGTCATTATGTTGAGCGTTCTGGCTCCGGTCATTTTCGTTGAGAATCCAGACTCCTGTCATTATGTTGAGCGTTTAGGCTCCGGTCATTTTCGTTGAGTATCCAGACTCCGTTCATTAGGTTGAGCAATCAGGATCCGGTCATTTTCGTTGAGTATCATAACTCCGGTTATTACGTTGACCGTTCAGGCTCCTGTCATTTTCGTTGAGTATCCAGACTCCGGTTATTACGTTGAGCGTGCAGGCTACAGTCAGTTTCGTTGGGTATCCAGACTCCGGTTATTACGTTGAGCATTGAGGCTCCAGTCAGTTTCGTTGGGTATCCAGACTCCAGTTATTACGTTGAGCGTTCAGGCTCCGATCATTTTCGTTGAGTATCCAGACTCCGGTTATTACGTTGAGCGTTCAGGCTCCGGTCATTTTTGTTAAGTATCCAGACTCCGGTTATTACCTTGTGCATTCAAATTCTGATCTTTTTCGTTGAGTATCCAGACTCCGGTTATTACGTTGAGCGTTCAGGATCCGGTCAGTTTCGTTGGGTATCCAGACTCTGGTTATTACGTTGAGCGTTCAGGCTCCAGTCAGTTTCGTTGGGTATCAGGAATCCGGTTATTACGTTGAGCGTTCAGGCTCCGGTCATTTTCGTTGAGTATCCAGACTCTGGTTATTACGTTGAGCGTTCAGGCTCCGGTCAGTTTTGTTGAGTATCCAGACTCCGGTTATTACGTTGAGCGTTCTGGCTCCGTTCAGTTTCGTTGGGTATCCAGACTACGGTTATTACGTTGAGCGTTCAGCCTCCGGTCAGTTTCGTTGGGTATGCAGACTCCGGTTATTACATTGAGCGTTCAGGCTCCGGTCAGTTTCGTTGGGTATCCAGACCCCGGTTATTACGTTTAGCGTTCAGGCTCCTGTCAGTTTCGTTTAGTATCCAGACTCCGTTTATTACGTTGAGCATTCAGGTTTCGTTCAGTTTCGTTGGGTAGCCAGACTCCGGTTATTACGTTGAGCGTTCAGGCTCCATTCAGTTTCGTTGGGTACCCAAACTCCGGTTATTATGTTGAGCGTTCAGGCTCCGGTCAGTTTCATTGGGTATCCAGACTTCGGTTATAACATTGAGCGTTCAAGCTCCATTCAGTTTCGTTGGGTATCCAGACTCCGGTTGTTACGCTGAGCATTCAGGCTCTGGTCATTTTCGTTGAGTATCCAGACTCTGATTATTACGTTGAGCGTTCAGGCTCCGGTCAGTTTCGTTGAGTATCCAGACTCCAGTCATTATGTTGAGCGTTCCGGCTCCGGTCATTTTCGTTGAGTATCCAGACTCTGGTTATTATGTTGAGCGTTTAGGCTCCTGTCATTTTCGTTGAGTATCCAGACTCCGGTCATTAGGTTGAGCGTTCAGGATCCGGTCATTTTCGTTGAGTATCATAACTCCGGTTATTACGTTGACCGTTCAGGCTGCTGTCATTTTCGTTGAGTATCTAGACTCCGGTTGTTACGTTGAGCGTGCAGGCTACGGTCAATTTTGTTGGGTATCCAGACTCCGGTTATTACATTTAGAGTTCAGGCTCCGGTCAGTTTCATTGCGTATCCAGACACCGGTTATTACGTTGAGTGTTCAGGCTCCAATCATTTTAATTGAGTATCCAGACTCCGGTTATTACGTTGAGCGTTCAGGCTCCGATCATTTTTGTTAAGTATCCAGACTCCGTTTATTACGTTGTGCGTTCAAATTCTGATCATTTTCGTTGAGTATCCAGACTCCGGTTATTACGTTGAGCGTTTAGGCTCCGGTCAGTTTCGTTGGGTATCCAGACTCCGGTTATTACGTTGAGCATTCAGGCTCCAGTCAGTTTCTTTGGGTATCCAAACTCCGGTTATTACGTTGAGCGTTCAGGCTCCGGTCAGGTTCGTTGGGTATCCAAACTCCGGTTATTACGTTGAGCGTTCAGGCTCCGTTCAGTTTCGTTGGGTATCCAGACTCCGGTTATTACGCTGAGCGTTCAGGCTCTGGTCATTTTCGTTGAGTATCCAGACTCTGATTATTACGTTGAGCGTTCAGGCTCCGGTCAGTTTCGTTGAGTATCCAGACTCCAGTCATTATGTTGAGCATTCCGGCTCAGGTCATTTTCGTTGAGTATCTAGACTCCGGTCATTATGTTGAGCGTTTAGGCTCCGATCATTTTTGTTGAGTATCCAGACTCCGGTCATTAGGTTGAGCGTTCACGATCCGGTCATTTTCGTTGAGTATCATAACTCCAATTATTACGTTGACCGTTCAGGCTCCTGTCATTTTTGTTAAGTATCCAGACTCCCGTTATTACGTTGTGCGTTCAAGTTCTGATCATTTTCGTTGAGTATCCAGACTTTGGTTATTACGTTGAGCGTTCAGGCTCCGGTCAGTTTTGTTGGGTATCCAGACTCCGGTTATTACATTGAGCATTCAGGCTCCAGTCAGTTTCGTTGGGTATCCAGACTCCAGTTATTACGTTGAGTGTTCAGGCTCTGATCATTTTCGTTGAGTATCCAGACTCCGGTTATTACGGTGAACGTTCAGGCTCCGGTCATTTTTATTAACTATCCAGACTCCGGTTATTACATTGTGCATTCAAATTCTGATCTTTTTCGTTGAGTATCCAGACTCCGGTTATTACGTTGAGCGTTCAGGCTCCGGTCAGTTTCGTTGGGTATCTAGACTCTGGTTATTACGTTGAGCGTTCAGGCTCCAGTCAGTTTCGTTGGGTATCCAGAATCCGGTTATTACGTTGAGCGTTCAGGCTCCGGTGATTTTCGTTGAGTATCCAGACTCTGGTTATTACGTTGAGCGTTCAGGCTCTGGTCAGTTTTGTTGAGTATCCAGACTCCGGTTATTACGTTGGGCATTCTGGCTCCGTTCAGTTTTGTTGGGTATCCAGACTCCGGTTATTACGTTGAGCGTTCAGGCTCCGGTCAGTTTCGTTGGGTATCCAGACTCCGGTTATTACGTTGAGCGTTCAGGCTGCGGTCAGTTTCGTTGGGTATCCAGACCCCGGTTATTACGTTTAGCGTTCAGGCTCCTCTCAGTTTCGTTGAGTATCCAGACTCCGGTTATTACGTTGAGCATTCAGGCTACGTTCAGTTTCGTTGGGTATCCAGACTCTGGTTATTACGTTGAGCATTCAGGCTCTAGTCAGTTTCGTTAGGTATCCAAACTCTGGTTATTACATTGAGCGTTCAGGCTCCGGTCAGTTTCATTGGGTATCCAGACTCCGGTTATAACATTGAGCGTTCAGGCTCCGTTCTGTTTCGTTGGGTATCCAGACTTCGGTTATTACGCTGAGCGTTCAGGCTCTGGTCATTTTCTTTGAGTATCCAGACTCTGATTATTACGTTGAGCGTTCAGGCTCCGGTCAATTTCGTTGAGTATCCAGACTCCAGTCATTATGTTGAGCGTTCTGGCTCCAGTCATTTTCGTTGAGAATCCAGACTCCGGTCATTATGTTGAGCGTTTAGGCTCCGGTCATTTTCGTTGAGTATCCAGACTCCGTTCATTAGGTTGAGCAATCAGGATCCGGTCATTTTCATTGAGTATCATAACTCCGGTTATTACATTGACCGTTCAGGCTCCTGTCATTTCCGTTGAGTATCCAGACTCCGGTTATTACGTTGAGCGTGCAGGCTACAGTCAGTTTCGTTGGGTATCCAGACTTCGGTTATTACGTTGAGCATTGAGGCTCCAGTCAGTTACGTTGGGTATCCAGACTCCAGTTATTACGTTGAGCGTTCAGGCTCCGATCATTTTCGTTGAGTATCCAGACTCCGGTTATTACGTTGAGCGTTCAGGCTCCGGTCATTTTTGTTAAGTATCCAGACTCCGGTTATTACCTTGTGCATTCAAATTCTGATCTTTTTCGTTGAGTATCCAGACTCCGGTTATTACATTGAGCGTTCATGATCCGGTCAGTTTCGTTGGGTATCCAGACTCTGGTTATTACGTTGAGCGTTCAGGCTCCAGTCAGTTTCGTTGGGTATCAGGAATCCGGTTATTACGTTGAGCGTTCAGGCTCCGGTCATTTTCGTTGAGTATCCAGACTCTGGTTATTACGTTGAGCGTTCAGGCTCCGGTCAGTTTTGTTGAGTATCCAGACTCCGGTTATTACGTTGAGCGTTCTGGCTCCGTTCAGTTTCGTTGGGTATCCAGACTACGGTTATTACATTGAGCGTTCAGGCTCCGGTCAGTTTCGTTGGGTATGCAGACTCCGGTTATTACATTGAGCGTTCAGGCTCCGGTCAGTTTCGTTGGGTATCCAGACCCCGGTTATTACGCTTAGCGTTCAGGCACCTGTCAGTTTCGTTTAGTATCCAGACTCCGTTTATTACGTTGAGCATTCAGGTTTCATTCAGTTTCGTTGGGTAGCCTGACTCCGGTTATTACGTTGAGCGTTCAGGCTCCATTCAGTTTCGTTGGGTACCCAAACTCCGGTTATTATGTTGAGCGTTCAGGCTCCGGTCAGTTTCATTGGGTATCCAGACTCTGGTTATAACATTGAGCGTTCAAGCTCCATTCAGTTTCGTTGGGTATCCAGACTCCGGTTGTTACGCTGAGCGTTCAGGCTTTGGTCATTTTCGTTGAGTATCCAGACTCTGATTATTACGTTGAGCGTTCAGGCTCCGGTCAGTTTCGTTGAGTATCCAGACTCCAGTCATTATGTTGAGCGTTCCGGCTCCGGTCATTTTCGTTGAGTATCCAGACTCCGGTTATTATGTTGAGCGTTTAGGCTTCGGTCATTTTCGTTGAGTATCCAGACTCCGGTCATTAGGTTGAGCGTTCAGGATCCGGTCATTTTCGTTGAGTATCATAACTCCGGTTATTACGTTGACCGTTCAGGCTCCTGTAATTTTCGTTGGGTATCAGGAATCCGGTTATTACGTTAAGCGTTCAGGCTCCGGTCATTTTCGTTGAGTATCCAGACTCTGGTTATTACGTTGAGCGTTCAGGCTCCGGTCAGTTTTGTTGAGTATCCAGACTCCGGTTATTACGTTGAGCGTTCAGGCTCCAATCATTTTCTTTGAGTATCCAGACTCCGGTTATTATGTTGAGCATTCAGGCTCCGGTCATTTTTGTTAAGTATCCAGACTCCAGTTATTACATTGTGCGTTCAAATTCTGATCATTTTCGTTGAGTATCCAGACTCCGGTTATTACGTTGAGCGTTCAGGCTCCGGTCAGTTTCGTTGGTTATCTAGACTCCGGTCATTACGTTGAGCGTACAGGCTCTAGTCAGTTTCGTTGGTTATCAAGAATCCGATTATTACGTTGAGCGTTCAGGCTCCGTTCATTTTCGTTGAGTATCCAGACTCTGGTTATTACGTTGAGCGTTCAGGCTCCGGTCAGTTTTGTTGAGTATCCAGACTCCGGTTATTACGTTGAGCGTTCAGGATCCGTTCAGTTTCGTTGGATATCCAGACTCCGGTTATTACGTTGAGCGTTCAGGCTCCGGTCAGTTTCGTTGGGTATCCAGACTCCGGTTATTACGTTGAGCGTTCAGGCTCCGGTCAGTTTCAATGGGTATCCAGACCCCGGTTATTACGTTTAGCGTTCAGGCTCCTGTCAGTTTTGTTGAGTATCCAGACTCCGGTTATTACGTTGAGCATTCAGGCTACGTTCAGTTTCGTTGGGTATCCAGACTCTGGTTATTACGTTGAGCATTCAGGCTCTAGTCAGTTTCGTTAGGTATCCAAACTCTGGTTATTACGTTGAGCGTTCAGGCTCCGGTCAGTTTCATTGGGTATCCAGACTCCGGTTATAACATTGAGCGTTCAGGCTCCGTTCTGTTTCGTTGGGTATCCAGACAACGGTTATTACGCTGAGCGTTCAGGTTCTGGTCATTTTCGTTGAGTATCCAGACTCTTATTATTACGTTGAGCGTTCAGGCTCAGGTCAGTTTCGTTGAGTATCCAGACTCCAGTCATTATGTTAAGCGTTCCGGCTCCGGTCATTTTCGTTGAGTATCCAGGCTCCGGTCATTATATTGAGCGTTTAGGCTCCGGTCATTTTCGTTGAGTATCCAGACTCCGGTCATTAGGTTGAGCGTTCAGGATCCGGTCATTTTCGTTGAGTATCATAACTACGGTTATTACATTGACCGTTCAGGCTCCTGTCATTTTCGTTGAGTATCCAGACTCCGGTTATTACGTTGAGCGTGCAGATTACGGTCAATTTCGTTGGGTATCCAGATTCCGGTTATTACATTTAGAGTTCAGGCTCCGGTCAGTTTCGTTGGGTATCCAGACTCCGGTTATTACGTTGAGCGTTCAGGCTCCAATCATTTTCGTTGAGTATCCAGACTCCGGTTATTACGTTGAGCGTTCAGACTGCGGTCATTTTTGTTAAGTATCTAGACTCCGGTTATTACGTTGTGCGTTCAAATTCTGATCATTTTCGTTGAGTATCCAGACTCTGGTTATTACGTTGAGTGTTCAGGCTCCGGTCAGTTTCGTTGGGTATCCAGACTCCGGTTATTACGTTGAGCGTTCAGGCTCCAGTCAGTTTCGTTGGGTATCCAGAATCCTGTTATTACATTGAGTGTTCAGGCTCCGGTCATTATCGTTGAGTATCCAGACTCTAGTTATTACATTGAGCGTTCAGGCTCCGGTTATTATCGTTGAGTATCCAGACTCCGGTTATTACGTTGAGCATTCAGGCTACGTTCAGTTTCGTTGGGTATCCAGACTCCGGTTATTACGTTGAACGTTCAGGCTCCGGTCAGTTTCGTTGGGTATCTAGACTCCGGTTATTACTTTGAGCGTTCAGGCTCCGGTCAGTTTCGTTGGGTATCCAGACCCCGGTTATTACGTTTAGCGTTCAGGCTCCTGTCAGTTTCGTTGAGTATCCAGACTCAGGTTATTACGTTGAGCATTCAGGCTACGTTCAGTTTCGTTGGGTATCCAGACTCCGGTTATTACGTTGAGCATTCAGGCTCCAGTCAGTTTCGTTGGTTATCCAAACTCAGGTTATTACGTTGAGCATTCAGGCTCCGGTCAGTTTCATTGGGTATCCAGACTCCGGTTATTACATTGAGCGTTCATGCTCCGTTCAGTTTCGTTGGGTATCCACACTCCGGTTATTACGCTGAGCGTTCAGGCTCTGGTCATTTTCGTTGAGTATCCAGACTCTGATTATTACGTTGAGCGCTCAGGCTCTGGTCAGTTTCGTTGAGTATCCAAACTCCGGTCATTATGTTGAGCGTTCCGGCTCCGGTCATTTTCGTTGAGTATCCAGACTCCGGTCATTATGTTGAGCGTTCAGGCTCCGGTCATTTTCGTTGAGTATCTAGACTTCGGTCATTAGGTTGAGCGTTCAGGATCCGGTCATTTTCGTTGAGTATCAGAACTCCAGCTATTACGTTGAGTGTTCAGGCACCGGTCATTTTCGTTGAGTATTTAGACTCCGGTTATTACGTTGACTGTTCAAGCTCCTGTCATTTTCATTGAGTATCCAGACTCCGGTTATTACGTTGAGCGTGCAGGCTACGGTCAATTTCGTTGGGTATCCAGACTCCGGTTATTACGTTGAGTGTTCAGTCTCCAGTCAGTTTCGTTGGGTATCCAGACTCCGGTTATTACGTTGAGCGTTCATGCTCCAATCATTTTCATTGAGTATCTAGACTCCGGTTATTACTTTGAGCGTTCAGGCTCCGGTCATTTTTGTTAAGTATCCAGACTCCGGTTATTACGTTGTGCGTTCAAATTCTGATCATTTTCGTTGAGTATCCAGACTCCGGTTATTACGTTGAGCGTTCAGGCTCCGGTCAGTTTCGTTGGGTATCCAGACTCCGGTTATTACGTTGAGCGTTCAGGCTCCAGTCAGTTTCGTTGGGTATCCAGAATCCGATTATTACATTTAGCGTTCAGGCTCCGGTCATTTTCGTTGAGTATCCAGACTCTGGTTATTACGTTGAGCATTCAGGCTCCGGTCAGTTTTGTTGAGTATCCAGACTCTGGTTATTACGTTGAGCGTTCAGGCTCCGTTCAGTTTCATTGGGTATCCAGACTCCGGCTATTACGTTGAGTGTTAGGGCTCCGGTCAGTTTTGTTGGGTATCCAGACTCCGGTTATTACGTTGAGCGTTTAGGCTCCGATCCGTTTTGTTGGGTATCCAGACTCCGGTTATTACGTTGAGCGTTCAGGCTCCGGTCAGTTTCAATGGGTATCCAGACCCCGGTTATTACGTTTAGCGTTCAGGCTCCTGTCAGTTTTGTTGAGTATCCAGACTCCGGTTATTACGTTGAGCATTCAGGCTATGTTCAGTTTCGTTGGGTATCCAGACTCCGGTTATTACGTTGAGCATTCAGGCTCTAGTCAGTTTGGTTGATTATCCAAACTCCGGTTATTACGTTGAGCGTTCAGGCTCCGGTCAGTTTCATTGGGTATCCAGACTCCGGTTATTACATTGAGCGTTCAGGCTCTGTTCAGTTTCGTTGGGTATCCAGACAACGGTTATTACGCTGAGCGTTCAGGTTCTGGTCATTTTCGTTGAGTATCCAGACTCTTATTATTACGTTGAGCGTTCAGGCTCAGGTCAGTTTCGTTGAGTATCCAGACTCCAGTCATTATGTTAAGCGTTCCGGCTCCGGTCATTTTCGTTGAGTATCCAGGCTCCGGTCATTATGTTGAGCGTTTAGGCTCCGGTCATTTTCGTTGAGTATCCAGACTCCGGTCATTAGGTTGAGTGTTCAGGATCCGGTCATTTTCGTTGAGTATCATAACTACGATTATTACATTGACCGTTCAGGCTCCTGTCATTTTCGTTGAGTATCCAGACTCCGGTTATTACGTTGAGCGTGCAGATTACGGTCAATTTCGTTGGGTATCCAGATTCCGGTTATTACATTTAGAGTTCAGGCTCCGGTCAGTTTCGTTGGGTATCCAGACTCCGGTTATTACGTTGAGCGTTCAGGCTCCAATCATTTTCGTTGAGTATCCAGACTCCGGTTATTACGTTGAGCGTTCAGACTGCGGTCATTTTTGTTAAGTATCTAGACTCCGGTTATTACGTTGTGCGTTCAAATTCTGATCATTTTCGTTGAGTATCCAGACTCTGGTTATTACGTTGAGTGTTCAGGCTCCGGTCAGTTTCGTTGGGTATCCAGACTCCAGTTATTACGTTGAGCGTTCAGGCTCCAGTCAGTTTCGTTGGGTATCCAGAATCCTGTTATTACATTGAGTGTTCAGGCTCCGGTCATTATCGTTGAGTATCCAGACTCTAGTTATTACATTGAGCGTTCAGGCTCCGGTTATTATCGTTGAGTATCCAGACTCCGGTTATTACGTTGAGCATTCAGGCTACGTTCAGTTTCGTTGGGTATCCAGACTCCGGTTATTACGTTGAACGTTCAGGCTCCGGTCAGTTTCGTTGGGTATCCAGACTCCGGTTATTACGTTGAGCGTTCAGGCTCCGGTCAGTTTCGTTGGGTATCCAGACCCCGGTTATTACGTTTAGCGTTCAGGCTCCTGTCAGTTTCGTTGAGTATCCAGACTCAGGTTATTACGTTGAGCATTCAGGCTAAGTTCAGTTTCATTGGGTATCCAGACTCCGGTTATTACGTTGAGCATTCAGGCTCCAGTCAGTTTCGTTGGGTATCCAAACTCAGGTTATTACGTTGAGCGTTCAGGCTCCGGTCAGTTTCATTGGGTATCCAGACTCCGGTTATTACATTGAGCGTTCATGCTCCGTTCAGTTTCGTTGGGTATCCACACTCCGGTTATTACGCTGAGCGTTCAGGCTCTGGTCATTTTCGTTGAGTATCCAGACTCTGATTATTACGTTGAGCGCTCAGGCTCTGGTCAGTTTCGTTGAGTATCCAAACTCCGGTCATTATGTTGAGCGTTCCGGCTCCGGTCATTTTCGTTGAGTATCCAGACTCCGGTCATTATGTTGAGCGTTCAGGCTCCGGTCATTTTCGTTGAGTATCCAGACTTCGGTCATTAGGTTGAGCGTTCAGGATCCGGTCATTTTCGTTGAGTATCAGAACTCCAGTTATTACGTTGAGTGTTCAGGCACCGGTCATTTTCGTTGAGTATTTAGACTCCGGTTATTACGTTGAATGTTCAAGCTCCTGTCATTTTCGTTGAGTATCCAGACTCCGGTTATTACGTTGAGTGTGCAGGCTACGGTCAATTTCGTTGGGTATCCAGACTCCGGTTATTACGTTGAGTGTTCAGTCTCCAGTCAGTTTCGTTGGGTATCCAGACTCCGGTTATTACGTTGAGCGTTCATGCTCCAATCATTTTCATTGAGTATCTAGACTCCGGTTATTACTTTGAGCGTTCAGGCTCCGGTCATTTTTGTTAAGTATCCAGACTCCGGTTATTACGTTGTGCGTTCAAATTCTGATCATTTTCGTTGAGTATCCAGACTCCGGTTATTACGTTGAGCGTTCAGGCTCCGGTCAGTTTCGTTGGGTATCCAGACTCCGGTTATTACGTTGAGCGTTCAGGCTCCAGTCAGTTTCGTTGGGTATCCAGAATCCGATTATTACATTTAGCGTTCAGGCTCCGGTCATTTTCGTTGAGTATCCAGACTCTGGTTATTACGTTGAGCGTTCAGGCTCCGGTCAGTTTTGTTGAGTATCCAGACTCTGGTTATTACGTTGAGCGTTCAGGCTCCGTTCAGTTTCATTGGGTATCCAGACTCCGGCTATTAAGTTGAGTGTTAGGGCTCCGGTCAGTTTTGTTGGGTATTGTTGCACCCCAAAATTTGACCAACAATTATTCATTCATTAAGTGTTTGAAAGTGGATACCTTCATCAGAAAGTTCAAGAGTTCCTCAGAGGAAGTGGATTGAAACCAGGATTGTGTGCTTCATAGTTTGAGAGTTGTGGGTGCTCCTCAGATGATTCTGAGACTTTGAGAAAGAACTTGATGTTTTGAGAAAGCCTATGAGATGTCTTGAAAGCCATCATGAAGCCCAGAGAGGTCATTATGCAAGAGTTCAGAAGATTCAACCATGAATGGTAGAATTAGGGTTTTGACTGGGTCAACCCTAGGGTAACTGAAGATTTGGAGAAGGTTGAGACCTAATCCAAGGGCCATGAGATCATGGAATGATGCATAGAGATGTTGTAAAGATGATTCCTAGACCAACTCATCATGATTGAAGAGTTTGAGAAGTTTCAAGTCAGGGTTTCTGAGGATTGTTAATGGAAAAACCCTAATTTGATCCCTATCTTCCAGGCAGTTTTAGCTCTAGATGTGATTGATATCTCATCTTCCCCACAACATGAATGTTGTAGAGCTTGTTCTAAGCTTTAATTTGAGTGGTGGAAGTCCTTGATAGGAGTTACAGAGCTCAAGTTATGGTTTTGACAAATTACAGGTCAGCAGAGGTGTGTGAATCTGGGTCCTTGAAAGTCACCCAGCTTGCAGACAACTTTTGCCCTAGTAGGTTGATTCCTATGGTTTCTTGGTCAACATGAATGTTGAAGAGCATCTTCTAAGCTTTAATTTGAGTGGTAGAAGTCCTTGATTGGATTTGTGGAGCCCAAGTTATGGTTTGAACAAGGCAGGGGTATTTTGGTCATTTGTCAGTTATAGGTCATTTTAGCCAATGCCTAAAACTCCTATTTCCATGCCTCAAATGGAAAAACTCAAAACATGAAAGTTGCTCAAAATGTGATTTTAAGTCTAGAAAGAAGGTCACAAATTGTTGAAAAAGCTCATAGCACAAGATTCCATGATTGGTCAAAAATGAACTAAAAAAGGCTTATAACTTTGAAAAGTTGAAATTGAAAAGTGATTTGGGAGATCCACAAATCCAAAATGGGTCATCCAATATATCATTTTGATTGGAAAAACCATTTTAAGAACTTTGGTTTAAGTAGAATTTTCATTTGAGGCTCCAAAAATGGACTTCCTTTGGAAATTTGTTACTTGAAAAAGAAGGCAATGGTGAAAAACCCTACATAAGCCAAAAATGCACTTGTTTTCCACTCATTCCTTCTTAATAACTCATGTAAGGGTATTTTGAGTCAAAATTACAAGGCATGGAGCATGGTATATGAGAAATCCAACATGGCATATCATGGAATTTTTCAAGAACTTTCCACACCCTTCTAGATGAATCTAGAAGCATCCAATCAATTGTTATTTAAAGAGTGCATTGTGGAGAGTCTAAGGTTGGTGAAACTTGAGCCAAGTCAGAGGAGAGAGAGAGATACATAGCCATTGGAGGAGTTTCTTCAAGTTGAAGCAATCTGAGTTTTCTTCCTCTACCAGCCATCACCTTCACAACAAGCGCAAACAGAAGGGTGAGGATCATTCAAGGATCATCTACAAGCAATTCCAAGCCTTGGAACCATCTCTACATCACTGCACCATAACCTCTTAACAGGTTTCTTCTTCACTCTCTATCTCTTAAATTATGCTGTTTTAGTCAGTTTCTTAGGCATAGAAATGATTCACTAGGGTAGAGGATTCTTTCCCTTGAATTAGAGCAAGATTGGTGAGGTTGCATAACAGAACCATGATTCTTGGATCTTCAATAACTGGCTGTTTGATGAGTTTTAGGTAGTAAGAATTAGGTTAGAATCACCAGGATAACTTGTAGAGTATCTGTAAATCATTAGGTTGAAGTTTGGTGAAGATGGATATCAGGTGAATATGGTTGTGCCATGATCTTGTTGCTTTCTGTTAGAACAATCTAGGGCAAGTTTATGAAAACTGTACGTAGGGTTGTGTTCCCCTTGAGATTTAGAGCAACTTTCATTTTTGAATAATGTCGTTTCGTGGCGTATGGAGAGAGATAGAAGAGCTTGAATCTAGGAGCATGGAGGGAGGGGTCTGAAAACCCTAATTCGAATTGGGGACGATGAAGGGGCGCCCTAGGATCAGTCCCAATATTTGACTAATTCGTCCAATCCAACGGCTGTGAATTAAGCTGAGAAAGAGAGGGAAGATTTGAATTCATCCAAACGCGGCGTTTCATTAAACCGCGCCTGGGCCTAGTTCGCTATTCGCCCCCCCCCCCCCCCCCCCCCCCCTTTTATTGGGCCCAATTCCTTTAACTGATGTGTAGTGCTATTCTGACCCCCCACCCCTTTAATTCATTTTAATTCTTTTATATTTTCTTTTTAATATTTCTCTGTTTTGTTTAATTCACTAAAAAATGATAAAAAATGATTTTTAAATTCTTCTTTTTCCTATGAGTAGATTAAAATGTGTAGAAAATTATAAAAAATAAAAATGAGATTTTATGTTTAGGTTTAATATTTTTAATAGATTTTCCAATTAAATAGCTTTTTAATAGTCTTAATTTGGTATTTGATTTTGTAGGATTTATTTTAGGACATTCCTTTAGGGTTTTTAATCCATTCTTTTTGGTGCAATTAGATGATGATTCATAGTTCCCCATAGGATTTTTTCTAGATTTTTTAGAATTAATTTTGATTAGTTTAATTGGGGTAGATTTGGGGTATCCTAATTAGGGTTTAGATTGTGCTTAGGGGATGAATCCCTTTCTTTGCTTGAGTTTTATCTTGATTTTTTAGGTAGAAACCTTTGTAGATGTTATGAGTAGGTGTTGAGGACCCTTGTGAATATTTGTTAGATTTTTCCCCATTAGTTTAGTATTTTTAGGTATTTTCTGAAGTTGCCTATTGATTTTGCCTCCCCTATGGTTATCTGTTTATCTGTGGGGTTCATTCTGAGGAATTTGTTGAGGGGCTTGTGTTGCCTTGAAGATATTGATGGAGGGCATCATGAAGTGAAAATTGTAGACCAAGATGCAGAGACCCAGAGCTTGTCTTGTTCCCTGTCTGTGAGGTTTGAGATCCTGAAGTTTGAAGGAAGTTCATGGTACTTTCCTGAGGAAGGCACTATGAATGACTTTCATCCTTCCTTCTCACCTCTTTCTTAAGTATCCAATGATGTTGGAGCCAACTTGTGAGTTTAATTTCTCCTGAGGAGGAATGTAAACTGATCACTTATTGTTGAGCCACATGGGATACAATTCCTAAGTGGAAGCCTCCTAGTACTTTCCTGAGGAAGGTCCTATGGGTCTATTCACTTAGTTCCATTAGATTGTCTAGGATTTCTCAAGTATCCAATGATGTTAGAGCCAACTTGTGAGTTTAATTTCTCCTGAGGAGGAATGTAAACTGATCACATGTTGTTGAGCCACATGGGATACAACTCCTAAGTGGAAGCCTCCTAGTACTTTCCTGAGGAAGGTCCTATGAGTCTATTCACTTAGTTCCACTAGTTCAGATAGGATTTCCTAAATATCCAGTGATGTTGGAGCCTGCTTGTGAGTTTAATTTCTCCTGAGGAGGAATATAAACTGATCACAGTGGTTGAGCCACATAGGGTATGACTCCTGAGTATACACCTCCTAGTGCTTTCCTGAGGAAGACACTATGAGCTTGCTTGCTTAGCTCCCTTTCTTTGGTAAGCTTGTTCTGAAGCTTGAAGACTGGGAATGATTTCTCCTGTTTAGAGTTTTGCTTGAGAGCTTTGCTTAGATTTGTTTAGATCCTGTGATTAGGGTTAGGATTAGAGAGTAGATGATTCTTTCTCATGTGTGTTGTTTGCCTGTTGGCACTTCATTTCTCTTATCTGTCATTGCTTGATAGCATGTTGTTTATCTTCAGTATGATTGCTGTTATTTCATGACTGGCTTGAGGTCGAGATGAGCTTGTGGAGGCTGAAACCCCACACACATTTCCTCCCTCACTTGCATTGCATGCATTTTACTGTTAAAGCTGATGTTTTTGTCTGTTTCTGTGTATCATTGACATGATCCCTTAGGACTCTCATTTCCTCTGATGAGGATTTGATGATAGACTTTTAGGTTGAAACCTATGCATGACAACATCTAGGAGTTCCCTGTTCAAACTTCAACCATAGGATGAATCCATGGCATGATAACAGTAGGACTTGATAGTCTCCCTCCTAGTTGAGCCATGTATCCTGTAGTTTCCCGAACTACGTTTGCTCTGATCTTTCATACCAGATGAAAGTACGTAGGCATAAGACGCGACGTCCTAGCGAGCAACCTTCCCCATTTTTCCCCCCGTAGTTAGCCGAACTACGTTGACTCTGATTTCTCGTTCCAGACGGGAATACGTAGGCATAAAGCGCGACGCTTTGCCGAGTCATTTTCTTTTCTTTTTCAGCCAGCCTTGATAGGTAGATAGATTATAACCAACCCGCCCAAGTAAACAAACAAGCGAGGATCCCGTCGAGTACGACGGACGTGAGGGGTGCTAATACCTTCCCCTTGCGTAACCGACTCCCGAACCCAGACAATGGTTGCGATGACCTTGTCTTACCCTTATTCGTCAGGTTTTTCCGATCGTTTCCTTTCCCGCTCTGAGGGATAAATAACGAAAGGTGGCGACTCTTCTGTCATGCCGGCACCTTATTTTCGCGCAAGCGACAGCTGGCGACTCTGCTGGGGACTTCAGGTGTTTCCCTATGCGAGTCTCGCCTTGGATTTTCTTCCTAGCTGCCTGGGACCGTCCCCAGCAGCTGGCGACTCTGCTGGGGAATTATAGCATCTAGGGACTTTCCCATCCCTTATGCTGGGACCGTTTCCCATCCCCTATGCGAGTCAATCCTATCGTTTGTGTGTTTGCTTGTTGGGTCGCGTTTATTTACCGCATTTTACTTCTCGCATCTTTACTTCCAGCATTTTATTTCCCGCATTTTATTTCCAGTGTGATATGATTATCTGTGCTGCTGTGGGAGAGGGATGTTACTGTAAGTGAAAAGCCGGACCTGGGCTTTGAGTACACACCTAGATATAGTTGCGGAGAAGTAGTAGACGAACCTGTCTGCTGAGCAGGCACAGTTCCCTACGAAAATCTGCACTCAGACGAGATTCTTGCAGAGGTGCTCCTTTCCGATCCTGAGGATCTGAGGGGAGTCCAGACGTAAGGATTGTCGACTCTGGGGACCGATCATTTGGAAGTCAGCTAAGAGAGGCCTCTTCATGACTTGACGATGCCACTCCTTCTGGGAATCGTATTGTCACTCATGAATGTATGTGACGCTGACGACCGCATAGGATGCCGTACCTTTGTCCGTGGATTAGGTCCATCATACCTGTGAGTGGGGTTGGGATATTGCAGGAAACTTTGACCTCCAGACTACCTGTTTTTCTTGACAGTAAATCAGTTATGTTGGGTTCTCAGTTGCAGATATGTTCTTGATAGAGCAAGGGTTTGATCAGAGGATCTTATCATTGGGTGCATGTCTGTTCTTGATAGAGCAGGTTCCGATCAGAGTATTGTTATCAGAGGTTTGTTCTGGATGGAGCAGATTTTTGAGTAAGGTCTGAGGATCTCGTCAGCAGTTGTTGTTTGTTCTTGACAGGGCAGATTTTTGAGTGGGGTTTGAAGATCTCATCAGCAGCTGTATTTTTGTTCTAGAGAGGGCAGATCTCTGATTTGGGGTCTGAAGACTTCATCAACAGATATTCCTTGATCTTGCATCCGGGGTCTTTATTATCAGGCCTTCGTTCTTGTCAGAGCAGAATGTTGATCTCGATCCTACCAGATGGTTATTCACAGCAGATCAGATCAGGGGTTGTACACCGGGGTTTCCTTCTCATCAGTGACTGTTGATACCGAATCTCCACAGCAGCCACCTGGATATATTGTTGCATCCCTGCATTTTGCATTAGCTCGCATATTCATGTTTGCATTCCATTAGCATGTGTCTGTGCTACAGGCGCGTTTCGTACCCTGATTCTGGTGTCCCGAGCAATATGAGATATTTTCTTCCATGAATGGATCCAGTCTCATCATTGCAGTGACACTATGTTGGCACGTTGACACCAGAATCAGGGGTGATCTCCTGAACGTACAGACACCCATAATTCATCTTGCCTGGCAGAAGCCGGGACTTGTTTTCTAACCTTTGTGTTTGCAGGTTTGACTCAGAATCTAGCAGCTCAGACTAATGGAGCAGATACAAACTGAGTTAGGGAAAATCCAAAGCCAGCTGGGGCAAGTCATGAATGACATACAGGCGGTACGTCTGGACCAGCAAGTACTCAGAGAGGAGAATCAGCAGCTGCAGAATCAGTTGAGCTTTCTCATGGGAGTGGTGAGAAGTATGCTAAATAAGGAGAGTGGTCAAGCACCCAAGGAGGAGACCAAAGTGCTTCCCCCATTGCCATCATTGCCACCTGTGCTGAAGCCAAGTGGACCTCATAGACCCTCTACACAGCATGAAGCTCGAGGCATGTCTCGTCATCAACCGCGCCGAGCATCTCAGAACAATCCTGAAGGTTATGGTCAAAAGAAGAAGCTACTTGATAGAGCTATGGACCCACTACCCGTGAGTTATGCCCGGCTGTTGCCACTGTTGGTTCAGAACCGTGTTCTCAAGCTTCGGACCTTAAATCCACCAGATGACGTGTCATCAGACGTTGATCTAAGCTTGCGTTGTGATTTCCACTCAGGAGCACCGGGGCACCATGTTGAAACATGTAAGGCTCTCCGGAATAAGATTCAGGACTTGATCGACTCAAGGGCGATTAGGCTTGTGTCGGGCGGCATAAGAGCCTCGGGAAAGTTCATCCCTTACCCTGCAGGAGCGGTGGATGATTCCACTCCTTTGCCTGAAGCTGAGAAAGATCTGGAATACGTCCCGCGACCTTTGGTGACTGAATCGCCTCGCTCGCAGTTTCTACCTGGATCAAGTTCGAGGATGCAAGCGTCTAAACGAGAGACCGTTGCTCCTGAGCGGAAAGAATACCAGCACCAGGATCACAAGAGACCTCGCAACCACGTGGAACAAAGGAGTGCTTCTCCCCATCCAGTGCCTGTGCCGTATAGCCAGATTCTTCCGCTGTTGGTTCAGAATTCCTTGGTGGAACCGAAAGCTCTCAAGCCCGTGCTAGAGCCTTACACTCCAGGGTACGATCCTCATGCTCAGTGTGGCTACCATGGTGGATCTCTGGGGCATTCAACCGAAGATTGCAAGGCTTTCCAGGCGAAAGTGCAGCAATTGATCGACCAAGGGTGTATTTCCTTTCCAGATGGAGTCTTGGTTGTGCGTGACAACCTCTCAGCTGTTTGAGCTCGTAGATTCAGAGGGTTACTTCCAGAAGCCAGTGATCCAGACAGGCAGACGTCCTCAGCATTGGCAGTCCTCGGACTTTTTACCATTTTTGCATTTGTAGTTTCTTTTCTGTTAGTTACTACCTGCTTTAAACATTGTATGTTTCGAATGGTAATGATAATAAAGTGACTATGCATTTCTTCTGAATTAGTTATGTCGTTGTCACTCATTTACTGCATTGCACTGGCACTTGCATTTTATTTACTCCGATTTCTTACTATGATTAGCAATGAGCGGAGGGAGGATGATGAAACTGAATACTCATAGCCAATGATCGTATTGCGTTCAGATAAAACTTTGCCGATGACATATAAGGCATTGTTTCAGATCCCTAAACACCGGAGAGATAAGGAAGAGAATCCCTTGTTAACCACTTCGAGCCGAGAAGTAGGAGTTTCTTTCGGATTTTTAAACCCTCGCATCTTAACCCGGGGCAGGGTAGTTGTCAGTTAGCTTGATCGAGCGTTCAAGTCTTATAGAGGAGTGTTGTCCTTCGAGGACCAATCACATCATATTCCTCTCCAGAGGTCGTACCTCATCAACCACAATGGTTAAACCTCACCAATCAGGAGTGAGACAGTTATAATCCTTTCGGAGCAATCAAGACAACCAGTGTCGCACGACTTGTTCCAAGAAAAAAGAGAAATGAGAAAGCCCGCTAAGTAAAAAAGAAAAGCTAGAAAGCAAATACTTAGGCAAAAATCAGGGCATCCCGCTGGACTTCAAAAAGAAAAATCGAAAAGAACTCAAAAGGAGTCAGTCCAGGCAAAAGTTAGGGAATCAAAAGAATGAAAAAGAAAGGATATATAAAAGAGAAAAATCCTCAAACAAGGACGAAGTCGTGTAGATGCAGACACCGAAAACGAAAAGGAGTAGCTGTCACTCCGAAACACCTTGAGAATTCTTTAACCAGTTGTTCCCAATGTTCAACATACCTCTCGAAGAGGAGAGCGCTCGAGCTAAGTTAACTGAACTTTAGGATCGGAGATCATCACGTAGAAGGGGTGGGTACAAATCATAATTTGAGCCAAATATCCTTTGTTTCACGAACCGTGAACCCGACCACGATACAACCCTTAAAAGACCTAATTGAGGCAGGGTTTATTCTGAGAGCGCATTACGATAAGGTTGAGTAACCTGACTCCTTCATGATTTGCTAATCATATCCTTATTGCATTTTTCACTGATCGCATCAGCACTACGTTTGAACTCGTTGGTTCATTCGTCACTCACTAGCATGACACGTAAATGAGTGACAGTACAACATTTTTTCGAAATTTGCATGAACACTGCATTAAAATTACTATTCGTGAATAAACAATTTTAGTTGCAAGTTAGTAGCTGATACGAAGGAACTTCAGCAGGGAATAGTCAATCAGGACTGAATCGCCAGAGGTCTATGCTGCGAAGCCCTGTGAATCGGGGGCAATGACTTCCAGTGAGTTTGGAATCGGTTTGTCTGAGGACAAGTCCCTGAGCATCAGTTGATTATGGGGCAGTTCATGCAAGAAGCAGTTGGTCGGAAGTGAATCTTCTCGAGACCCAATCGGGGGCAGTTATCCGGAATCCTTGCGATTTAAGGGCAGATCCCTCCAGTGTTCGATCAGAGCATGTTGAGTCGCTCATCGCTCGTTCAGGGGCAAGCTACTTCAGAGATATTGAAGCCGACCATGCTGAGAGTTGATTAGTTGAGGATGAATCCTCCCGTTGTGCAGATGCTGGGGCAAGCCCTCTGAAGATTGTTTTGTTGCCAGTTGTTTTCTGTTCAGAGTGAATTATTCCCAAAGGTCGGATTGGGGCAAGTTGAAATGCACTGGGGCAAGTTGTTCAAATGAGTTTGTTCACCCTAGCAAGAATTGAGTATCGGGGAATCGTGTCATTACCCCGTCAAAACCCGAACCTTCTGAAGAAACCTTGCAGTCATTGGGTTGCTATCCTACAGCATAACCTATTACTTGACTCCATGATTGGTAGCCTGTATTCCCTGTGTTGACGTTGTTGAATCAGGATCGTTTCTCAGCAGAGGTGTACAGTTTGAGATTGTTTCCCCTGTACAGTTTGAGACTGCAGCAGATTGAGATGGCGTTTACCCCTCATCAGATTAGGGTCAAGATTGCCCTCAGTAGACCAGGATTGACATCCCCGAAGCGGAGCGAGTCCTCCTTCTCCAGCAGAGTTCAATGGTCTCTCCTCCGCGGAATCAGAACCAGATAGTGAGCATTGATATGTCTTCCAGGTAGAGGTGATTCTCTTCCCCAAGCAGACGCGTCCTGAAGGAATGTCACCTCATCAGCTGAGTCAAGCACCGAAGAATGATGTCGTCTTTCCCCAGCACCGGGTCACAAGTGCAGAGTTCATAGAAATGATTGAGTACCGTAGCTCATCTCTCCCCAGCACCGGGTCACAAGTGTAGAGTTCATAGAAATGTTCGGGAGCTGAAGCTCGTGTTTTCCCCAGTAAAGTCACTAAAGCAGGATTTTCCCCCCGCACCGGGTCACAAGTGCAGGTTTCGCAAAAGGCTGTTCGTATGCCGAAGGATGCAGTAACTGATGGTGCCAGACTGAAGTCTCCAGTGGAATTGAGATTCCTCACCAGAATCATGCTCTCTCCTGAAGATGGATGGTTCCCTCTTCCCCAGTAGAGTGTTGGAACGGCTGATGTTGTATTCCCTTGCAGAGTTGTACTCTCCCCCGGAGGCAGATGATCCTTTCTTCCCCAGTGGAATCAAATTCCCCATCAGAGTCGTACTCTCCAGCGAAATAGAATGATTTCTCCCCCCGGCTGAGTCCGCAGAAAAGCAGGATCTTTGAACATTGATCAGACCATGATCAATTTTCCCCGACAGAGCATAGAACAGCTAGTGCTGTGTTTCCCCAGAGTCGCACTCTCTCCAGTGAAGCAGAACGATTTCTCCTTCCTCAGCCGAGTTTGCAGATGTCCAAGAGATCCGAGTCCTCGAAAGTGGATCAGATCACGATTGGTTTTTCCCCAGCGGAGTGTTGGGCAGCTGAAGTTGTTTTCCCACAGAGTTGTCATCCCCAGAAGAGTAGCCGAGACGGCTGCGCAGTTTATTCTCGCGATTGATATCAGCAGATCCAAGTTCTCGTAGAGCTTCATCCCCTGCCGCAGTCAGCTGAAGTTGTTTTCCCTGCAGCAGTTAACGGAAGATTAATTCCCCAGACAGAGCCTAATTGATATTGGCGTGTCCACGTTCTCTCCAGCAGGATGACTCCTCTACCTGAGTGGTTCTTTCTCCTTGACAGGAGGATTTCCCCTTTCGGCATTTATTTTGCTGACGGGATTGCATCATTGTGCATGATTGCATAGCATTGTGCATGATTGCATAGCATTGTGCATGATTGCATAGCATTGTGCATGATTGCATGGCATTTAGCATAAACGCATATCATTCCCACCGTGTGGGGCATAACGCAGAAGCATATGCATCATAAGCATGATCTAGGTCATTATCATCCTTGTTGTACAGATGTACTACCGAAAGACCGGTTGCTCAGGACGATTCTTGATGTTCTCCCCAGCAAGACCGCTTGCGAGATGATTCTTAAAAGACCCCGGTGTGATCCCCGCAGTCGCTCGCTCAAGATGATTTTTGAGATCCCCAGCGAAGTCTCCGGTTCAAGATGATTCTCGAATTCCTCAGCAAGGCCATTTGCTTAAGACGATTCTTAAGACCCCAGTGCAGCTTCCCGAGTTGTTTGCTTAGGATGATTCTTGAGCTCCCCAATAGCACCTCCAGCAAGAGTTGCCCAGGGAGATTCCCGGGATACCCAACAGAATAAAGTCTCCAAAAAGGTTATCAGTTCAGGGTAATTCTTGGAAGCGCCCTACGGAGTTGTTTGTTCAAGATGACTCCTGGAACCCCCAACAGAGTGGAGGGCTTTTCCCCAGCAGGTGGTTGGCACTTCCCCAGCAGCAGGCAGGTAGATTGATATCCCCAGTCGAGCACAATCATGATTGGCAGATGGAATGTTTCCCCAAGCGGATCCTGAAGGATTGTCCAGCAAGCCGAAGTTTGTTTATCCCGCAAGTTTGAGAACTTAATGACATGAGTGTCTTGTAGCCTGACGGCTATGTTCCCCAGAAGGGTCATTTCCCAAAAAGTCGTTCAGGGCATCTATCGCTTTCCCCATGCAGAGTGTAGCAGAGGATAGTGTGTTGATCAGCCTGATGTGCTGTGCTCTCCGGAGGAGTCCGTCATCCTCAAGTATAAGTCCAGATGAGATCGGCAGAAAATGCAGCTCCCTTGAAGGGTAGCTCTCCCTCAGTAAAGTTGGTAGGAATCGTCTGAGTGTGCTCTTTCGTTTTTCTCCAGCAGTTGTTGAAGTCGTTTGGGTGAACTCTCTCGTCTTTCTGCAGCAGAGTCTACAAGGTTGTTCGGGTGAACCCTTCTTCCTTTTCCCCAGTGAGTCGTCAAGGTTGTTTGGGTGAACCCTCATTCCTCTCTCCTCAACAGAGTTGGTAACTTGATGATTATGTCCGGTGACCCGGCATGTTTGCTTTTATTTAGCAACGACTTGACAGGATGTCAAGAAGAACAGCGGCATGATATGTCTGCCCCAACAACGATGTCTAATCTGAAGATAGATTTCGTAAAGCGCCCGAAGGCGATATCAGAAGGTTCCTGTGAGGCCAGATTTCCGTGTGGATGAATCAATGGGTGGCTGAAGATAAGGTTCCGGAGGTTGTAGATACAACAGAGTGATTCGTGTGAGTCTGAAGACCAAGTCAGTTGTCCTGAGGAGATGATTGATCGCGATCAAGTGAATAGTTTTTCTTCTGACTGAAGTCGAAGATGTTTCTCCAGCTGAAGCGGAGTTTTGCCTGAAGGCAAAGTGTTTGAATCCCCGTAGAGTCATGAATGGCTCAGGATACCATTTCTCTGACTGAAGTCACAGATTTCCCAAGCTGAAGCGAAGGTGCCTGAAGGCAAGGTTATCCCCAAGGTCGTGAATGACCCAGGATTCATTTTTCGGACTGAAGGCCGAAGTATATCCCTGACTGAAGTCACGGATGCTCTATAGCAGAGGCGGAGTTGCCTGAAGGCAGATCCATGTATCCTTGAAGGCCAAGGACCATTTCTTCAGACTGAAGTCGAAGATACCTCCTGCAGAGTTGCCGACGGGCAAAGTTTACATCCTTGAAGGCCAAGGATGTTGTTTCTAGCTGAAGCTGGAATAGCCGACGGGCAGGGTTTCATCTATCTTCAGAAGAGTTTGAAGATTCTCCAGCGGATCTGGAGTGGCCAGGGGCCGGGGTTTCATTCATATTCAGAAGTACTTAAAAATCTTTTCTAGCTGAAGTTGGAAGTGGCCAGGGGCCAGGGTTTCATATAGTTCTGATGTTGAAGTTCTACACTGGGATCATTATGCAGTAGTATTCCGATGTTCGTTATGGTTCTGAGGGTGAACCCCAGATCAGAGTGTGCTCGGTTAAGTCTCTCATTCCCAGCAGGGTAGGTTCAAATACGCAAGTGTACCTTTTGTTCCATTTACCAGGGGTGAACCCCAGGTCAGAATTGTTCAGTGATATAGTTGTCCAGCAGTGAGGTTGGGTATTTTGATTATCCGACGGCGAGGTCAGATTATGTTTGTTTCCGGCGGCGAGGTTGGATGTTTGTTTGACGGCAATGTCAGACTCCTTTAAGTCCCCAGTAGAGAGGATGTTTGTTCGACGGCGATATCAGATTTAGTTCTCCGGCGGCGATGTTGGTTGTTTGTTTCCCCGTGTCGTGGTTGTCTGAAGGCAACGTCAGAAGAATTTAATGTGGATAATTGACGGTGATGTCAGATCAGTATCTCGCCAGCTAGTTGTTGAGCAGCTAGTGTTGCAGTATTCAAGGATTTGTTCCCCGCAGAGTGCCGTGTGCTCGTGTAGTTGGCAAATTTTCGGGTTTACCGGTATTCAACCGTCTCGCACCTTGATTGGCTGAGAGCCGTTCGCTTCTCACCCAGTCAGGTTCAAGCCGTTTGAATAGGGGCAGCTGTTGCACCCCAAAATTTGACCAACAATTATTCATTCATTAAGTGTTTGAAAGTGGATACCTTCATCAGAAAGTTCAAGAGATCCTCAGAGGAATTGGATTGAAACCAGGATTGTGTGCTTCATAGTTTGAGAGTTGTGGGTGCTCCTCAGATGATTCTGAGACTTTGAGAAAGAACTTGATGTTTTGAGAAAGCCTATGAGATGTCTTGAAAGCCATCATGAAGCCCAGAGAGGTCATTATGCAAGAGTTCAGAAGATTCAACCATGAATGGTAGAATTAGGGTTTTGACTGGGTCAACCCTAGGGTAACTGAAGATTTGGAGAAGGTTGAGACCTAATCCAAGGGCCATGAGATCATGGAATGATGCATAGAGATGTTGTAAAGATGATTCCTAGACCAACTCATCATGATTGAAGAGTTTGAGAAGTTTCAAGTCAGGGTTTCTGAGGATTGTTAATGGAAAAACCCTAATTTGATCCCTATCTTCCAGGCAGTTTTAGCTCTAGATGTGATTGATATCTCATCTTCCCCACAACATGAATGTTGTAGAGCTTGTTCTAAGCTTTAATTTGAGTGGTGGAAGTCCTTGATAGGAGTTACAGAGCTCAAGTTATGGTTTTGACAAATTACAGGTCAGCAGAGGTGTGTGAATCTGGGTCCTTGAAAGTCACCCAGCTTGCAGACAACTTTTGCCCTAGTAGGTTGATTCCTATGGTTTCTTGGTCAACATGAATGTTGAAGAGCATCTTCTAAGCTTTAATTTGAGTGGTAGAAGTCCTTGATTGGATTTGTGGAGCCCAAGTTATGGTTTGAACAAGGCAGGGGTATTTTGGTCATTTGTCAGTTATAGGTCATTTTAGCCAATGCCTAAAACTCCTATTTCCAAGCCTCAAATGGAAAAACTCAAAACATGAAAGTTGCTCAAAATGTGATTTTAAGTCTAGAAAGAAGGTCACAAATTGTTGAAAAAGCTCATAGCACAAGATTCCATGATTGGTCAAAAATGAACTAAAAAAGGCTTATAACTTTGAAAAGTTGAAATTGAAAAGTGATTTGGGAGATCCACAAATCCAAAATGGGTCATCCAATATATCATTTTGATTGGAAAAACCATTTTAAGAACTTTGGTTTAAGTAGAATTTTCATTTTAGGCTCCAAAAATGGACTTCCTTTGGAAATTTGTTACTTGAAAAAGAAGGCAATGGTGAAAAACCCTACATAAGCCAAAAATGCACTTGTTTTCCACTCATTCCTTCTTAATAACTCATGTAAGGGTATTTTGAGTCAAAATTACAAGGCATGGAGCATGGTATATGAGAAATCCAACATGGCATATCATGGAATTTTTCAAGAACTTTCCACACCCTTCTAGATGAATCTAGAAGCATCCAATCAATTGTTATTTAAAGAGTGCATTGTGGAGAGTCTAAGGTTGGTGAAACTTGAGCCAAGTCAGAGGAGAGAGAGAGATACATAGCCATTGGAGGAGTTTCTTCAAGTTGAAGCAATCTGAGTTTTCTTCCTCTACCAGCCATCACCTTCACAACAAGCGCAAACAGAAGGGTGAGGATCATTCAAGGATCATCTACAAGCAATTCCAAGCCTTGGAACCATCTCTACATCACTGCACCATAACCTCTTAACAGGTTTCTTCTTCACTCTCTATCTCTTAAATTATGCTGTTTTAGTCAGTTTCTTAGGCATAGAAATGATTCACTAGGGTAGAGGATTCTTTCCCTTGAATTAGAGCAAGATTGGTGAGGTTGCATAACAGAACCATGATTCTTGGATCTTCAATAACTGGCTGTTTGATGAGTTTTAGGTAGTAAGAATTAGGTTAGAATCACCAGGATAACTTGTAGAGTATCTGTAAATCATTAGGTTGAAGTTTGGTGAAGATGGATATCAGGTGAATATGGTTGTGCCATGATCTTGTTGCTTTCTGTTAGAACAATCTAGGGCAAGTTTATGAAAACTGTACGTAGGGTTGTGTTCCCCTTGAGATTTAGAGCAACTTTCATTTTTGAATAATGTCGTTTCGTGGCGTATGGAGAGAGATAGAAGAGCTTGAATCTAGGAGCATGGAGGGAGGGGTCTGAAAACCCTAATTCGAATTGGGGACGATGAAGGGGCGCCCTAGGATCAGTCCCAATATTTGACTAATTCGTCCAATCCAACGGCTGTGAATTAAGCTGAGAAAGAGAGGGAAGATTTGAATTCATCCAAACGCGGCGTTTCATTAAACCGCGCCTGGGCCTAGTTCGCTATTCGCCCCCCCCCCCCCCCCCCCCCTTTTATTGGGCCCAATTCCTTTAACTGATGTGTAGTGCTATTCTGACCCCCCACCCCTTTAATTCATTTTAATTCTTTTATATTTTCTTTTTAATATTTCTCTGTTTTGTTTAATTCACTAAAAAATGATAAAAAATGATTTTTAAATTCTTCTTTTTCCTATGAGTAGATTAAAATGTGTAGAAAATTATAAAAAATAAAAATGAGATTTTATGTTTAGGTTTAATATTTTTAATAGATTTTCCAATTAAATAGCTTTTTAATAGTCTTAATTTGGTATTTGATTTTGTAGGATTTATTTTAGGACATTCCTTTAGGGTTTTTAATCCATTCTTTTTGGTGCAATTAGATGATGATTCATAGTTCCCCATAGGATTTTTTCTAGATTTTTTAGAATTAATTTTGATTAGTTTAATTGGGGTAGATTTGGGGTATCCTAATTAGGGTTTAGATTGTGCTTAGGGGATGAATCCCTTTCTTTGCTTGAGTTTTATCTTGATTTTTTAGGTAGAAACCTTTGTAGATGTTATGAGTAGGTGTTGAGGACCCTTGTGAATATTTGTTAGATTTTTCCCCATTAGTTTAGTATTTTTAGGTATTTTCTGAAGTTGCCTATTGATTTTGCCTCCCCTATGGTTATCTGTTTATCTGTGGGGTTCATTCTGAGGAATTTGTTGAGGGGCTTGTGTTGCCTTGAAGATATTGATGGAGGGCATCATGAAGTGAAAATTGTAGACCAAGATGCAGAGACCCAGAGCTTGTCTTGTTCCCTGTCTGTGAGGTTTGAGATCCTGAAGTTTGAAGGAAGTTCATGGTACTTTCCTGAGGAAGGCACTATGAATGACTTTCATCCTTCCTTCTCACCTCTTTCTTAAGTATCCAATGATGTTGGAGACAACTTGTGAGTTTAATTTCTTCTGAGGAGGAATGTAAACTGATCACTTATTGTTGAGCCACATGGGATACAATTCCTAAGTGGAAGCCTCCTAGTACTTTCCTGAGGAAGGTCCTATGGGTCTATTCAATTAGTTCCATTAGATTGTCTAGGATTTCTCAAGTATCCAATGATGTTGGAGCCAACTTGTGAGTTTAATTTCTCCTGAGGAGGAATGTAAACTGATCACATGTTGTTGAGCCACATGGGATACAACTCCTAAGTGGAAGCCTCCTAGTACTTTCCTGAGGAAGGTCCTATGAGTCTATTCACTTAGTTCCACTAGTTCAGATAGGATTTCCTAAATATCCAGTGATGTTGGAGCCTGCTTGTGAGTTTAATTTCTCCTGAGGAGGAATATAAACTGATCACAGTGGTTGAGCCACATAGGGTATGACTCCTGAGTATACACCTCCTAGTGCTTTCCTGAGGAAGACACTATGAGCTTGCTTGCTTAGCTCCCTTTCTTTGGTAAGCTTGTTCTGAAGCTTGAAGACTGGGAATGATTTCTCCTGTTTAGAGTTTTGCTTGAGAGCTTTGCTTAGATTTGTTTAGATCCTGTGATTAGGGTTAGGATTAGAGAGTAGATGATTCTTTCTCATGTGTGTTGTTTGCCTGTTGGCACTTCATTTCTCTTATCTGTCATTGCTTGATAGCATGTTATTTATCTTCAGTATGATTGCTGTTATTTCATGACTGGCTTGAGGTCGAGATGAGCTTGTGGAGGCTGAAACCCCACACACATTTCCTCCCTCACTTGCATTGCATGCATTTTACTGTTAAAGCTGATGTTTTTGTCTGTTTCTGTGTATCATTGACATGATCCCTTAGGACTCTCATTTCCTCTGATGAGGATTTGATGATAGACTTTTAGGTTGAAACCTATGCATGACAACATCTAGGAGTTCCCTGTTCAAACTTCAACCATAGGATGAATCCATGGCATGATAACAGTAGGACTTGATAGTCTCCCTCCTAGTTGAGCCATGTATCCTGTAGTTTCCCGAACTACGTTTGCTCTGATCTTTCATACCAGATGAAAGTACGTAGGCATAAGACGCGACGTCCTAGCGAGCAACCTTCCCCATTTTTCCCCCCGTAGTTAGCCGAACTACGTTGACTCTGATTTCTCGTTCCAGACGGGAATACGTAGGCATAAAGCGCGACGCTTTGCCGAGTCATTTTCTTTTCTTTTTCAGCCAACCTTGATAGGTAGATAGATTATAACCAACCCGCCCAAGTAAACAAACAAGCGAGGATCCCGTCGAGTACGACGGACGTGAGGGGTGCTAATACCTTCCCCTTGCGTAACCGACTCCCGAACCCAGACAATGGTTGCGATGACCTTGTCTTACCCTTATTCGTCAGGTTTTTCCGATCGTTTCCTTTCCCGCTCTGAGGGATAAATAACGAAAGGTGGCGACTCTTCTGTCATGCCGGCACCTTATTTTCGCGCAAGCGACAGGTATCCAGACTCCGGTTATTACGTTGAGCGTTTAGGCTCCGATCAGTTTTGTTGGGTATCCAGACTCCGGTTATTACATTTAGCGTTCAGGCTCCGGTCAGTTTCGTTGGGTATCCAGACTCCGGTTATTACGGTGAGCGTTCAGGCTCCGGTCAATTTCGTTGGGTATCCAGACTCCGGTTATTATGGTGAGCGCTCAGGCTCCGGTCATTTTTGTTGAGTATCCAGACTCCGGTTATTACGTTGAGCATTCAGGCTCCGATCATTTTCGTTGAGTATCCAGACTCCAGTTATTACGTTGAGCGTTCAGGCTCCGGTCATTTTTGTTAAGTATCCACACTCCGGTTATTACGTTGTGCGTTCAAGTTCTGAACATTTTCGTTGAGTATCCAGACTCCGGTTATTACATTGTGCGTTCAAATTCTGATCATTTTCGTTGAGTATCCAGACTCCGGTTATTACGTTGAGCGTTCAGGCTCCGGTCAGTTTCGTTGGGTATCCAGACTCCGGTTATTACGTTGAGCGTTCAGGCTCCAGTCAGTTTTGTTGGGTATCCAGAATCCGATTATTACATTTAGCGTTCAGGCTCCGGTCATTTTCGTTGAGTATCCAGACTCTGGTTATTACGTTGAGCGTTCAGGCTCCGGTCAGTTTTGTTGAGTATCCAGACTCTGGTTATTACGTTGAGCGTTCAGGCTCCGTTCAGTTTCATTGGGTATCCAGACTCCGGCTATTACGTTGAGTGTTCAGGCTCCGGTCAGTTTCGTTGGGTATCCAGACTCCGGTTATTACGTTGAGCGTTTAGGCTCCGATCAGTTTTGTTGGGTATCCAGACTCCGGTTATTACATTTAGCGTTCAGGCTCCGGTCAGTTTCGTTGGGTATCCAGACTCCGGTTATTACGGTGAGCGTTCGGGCTCCGGTCAATTTCGTTGGGTATCCAGACTCCGGTTATTATGGTGAGAGCTCAGGCTCCGGTCATTTTTGTTGAGTATCCAGACTCCGGTTATTACGTTGAGCGTTCAGGCTCCGATCATTTTCGTTGAGTATCCAGACTCCAGTTATTATGATGAGCGTTCAGGCTCCGGTCATTTTTGTTAAGTATCCACACTCTGGTTATTACGTTGTGCGTTCAAGTTCTGAACATTTTCGTTGAGTATCCAGACTCCGGTTATTACGTTGAGCGTTCAGGCTCCGGTCAGTTTCATTGGGTATCCAGACTCCGGTTATTACGTTGAGCGTTCAGGCTCCGGTCAGTTTCGTTGGGTATCCAGACTCTGGTTATTACGTTGAACATTCAGGCTCCAGTCAGTTTCATTGGGTATCCAGAATCCGGTTATTACGTTGAGCGTTCAGGCTCCGGTCATTTTCGTTGAGTATCCAGACTCTGGTTATTACGTTGAGCGTTCAGGCTCTGTTCAGTTTTGTTGAGTATCCAGACTCCGGTTATTACGTTGGGCATTCTGGCTCCGTTCAGTTTCGTTGGGTATCCAGACTCCGGTTATTACATTGAGCGTTCAGGCTCCGGTCAGTTTCGTTGGGTATCCAAACTCAGGTTATTACGTTGAGCGTTCAGGCTCCGGTCAGTTTCATTGGGTATCCAGACTCCGGTTATTACATTGAGTGTTCAGGCTCCGTTCAGTTTCGTTGGGTATCCACACTCCAGTTATTACGCTGAGCGTTCAGGCTCTGGTCATTTTCGTTGAGTATCCAGACTCTGATTATTACGTTGAGCGCTCAGGCTCTAGTCAGTTTCGTTGAGTATCCAAACTCCGGTCATTATGTTGAGCGTTTCGGCTCCGGTCATTTTCGTTGAGTATCGAGACTCCGGTTATTATGTTGAGCGTTCAGGCTCCGGTCATTTTCGTTGAGTATCCAGACTCCGGTCATTAGGTTGAGCGTTCAGGATCCGGTCATTTTCGTTGAGTATCAGAACTCCGGTTATTACGTTGAGTGTTCAGGCTCCGGTCATTTTCGTTGAGTATCTAGACTCCGGTTATTACGTTGACCGTTCAGTCTCCTGTCATTTTCGTTGAGTATCCAGACTCCGGTTATTACGTTGAGCGTGCAAGCTACGGTCAATTTCGTTGGGTATCCAGACTCCGGTTATTACATTGAGCGTTCAGGCTCCGGTCATTTTCGTTGAGTATCCAGACTCTGGTTATTACGTTGAGCGTTCAGGCTCCGGTCAGTTTTGTTAAGTATCCAGACTCCGGTTATCACGTTGAGCGTTCAGGCTCAGGTCAGTTTCGTTGGGTATCCCGACCCCGGGTATTACGTTTAGCGTTCAGGCTCCTGTCAGTTTCGTTGAGTATCCAGACTCTGGTTATTACGTTGAGCATTCAGGCTACGTTCAGTTTCGTTGGGTATCCAGACTCCGGTTATTACGTTGAGCATTCAGGCTCCAGTCAGTTTCGTTGGGTATCCAAACTCAGGTTATTACGTTGAGCGTTCAGGCTCCGGTCAGTTTCATTGGGTATCCAGACTCCGGTTATTACATTGAGCGTTCAGGCTCCGTTCAGTTTCGTTGGATATCCACACTCCGGTTATTACGCTGAGCGTTCAGGCTCTGGTCATTTTCGTTGAGTATCCAGAATCTGATTATTACGTTGAGCGTTCAGGCTCCGGTCAGTTTCGTTGAGTATCCAGACTCCGGTCAATATGTTGAGCGTTCCGGCTCCGGTCATTTTCGTTGAGTATCCAGACTCCGATCATTATGTTGAGCGTTCAGGCTCCGGTCATTTTCGTTGAGAATCCAGACTCCGGTCATTAGGTTGAGCGTTCAGGATCCGGTCATTTTCGTTGAGTATCACAACTCCGGTTATTACGTTGAGTGTTCAGGCTCCGGTCATTTTCGTTGAGTATCTAGACTCCGGTTATTACGTTGACCGTTCAGGCTCCTGTCATTTTCGTTGAGTATCCAGACTCCGGTTATTACGTTGAGCGTGCAGGCTACGGTCAATTTCGTTGGGTATCCAGACTCCGGTTATTACGTTGAGCGTTCAGGCTCCAGTCAGTTTCGTTGGGTATCCAGACTCCGGTTATTACGTTGAGCGTTCATGCTCCAATCATTTTCGTTGAGTATCTAGACTCCGGTTATTACTTTGAGCGTTCAGGCTCCGGTCATTTTTGTTGAGTATCCAGACTCTGGTTATTACGTTGAGCGTTCAGGCTCCGTTCAGTTTCATTGGGTATCCAGACTCCGGCTATTACGTTGAGTGTTAGGGCTCCGGTCAGTTTTGTTGGGTATCCAGACTCCGGTTATTACGTTGAGCGTTTAGGCTCCGATCAGTTTTGTTGAGTATCCAGACTCCGGTTATTACATTTAGCGTTCAGGCTCCGGTCAGTTTCGTTGGGTATCCAGACTCCGGTTATTACGGTGAGCGTTCAGGCTCCGGTCAATTTCGTTGGGTATCCAGACTCCGGTTATTATGGTGAGCGCTCAGGCTCCGGTCATTTTTGTTGAGTATCCAGACTCCGGTTATTACGTTGAGCGTTCAGGCTCCGATCATTTTCGTTGAGTATCCAGACTCCAGTTATTACGTTGAGCGTTCAGGCTCCGGTCATTTTTGTTAAGTATCCACACTCCGGTTATTACGTTGTGCGTTCAAGTTCTGAACATTTTCGTTGAGTATCCAGACTCCGGTTATTACATTGTGCGTTCAAATTCTGATCATTTTCGTTGAGTATCCAGACTCCGGTTATTACGTTGAGCGTTCAGGCTCCGGTCAGTTTCGTTGGGTATCCAGACTCCGGTTATTACGTTGAGCGTTCAGGCTCCAGTCAGTTTTGTTGGGTATCCAGAATCCGATTATTACATTTAGCGTTCAGGCTCCGGTCATTTTCGTTGAGTATCCAGACTCTGGTTATTACGTTGAGCGTTCAGGCTCCGGTCAGTTTTGTTGAGTATCCAGACTCTGGTTATTACGTTGAGCGTTCAGGCTCCGTTCAGTTTCATTGGGTATCCAGACTCCGGCTATTACGTTGAGTGTTCAGGCTCCGGTCAGTTTCGTTGGGTATCCAGACTCCGGTTATTACGTTGAGCGTTTAGGCTCCGATCAGTTTTGTTGGGTATCCAGACTCCGGTTATTACATTTAGCGTTCAGGCTCCGGTCAGTTTCGTTGGGTATCCAGACTCCGGTTATTACGGTGAGCGTTCGGGCTCCGGTCAATTTCGTTGGGTATCCAGACTCCGGTTATTATGGTGAGCGCTCAGGCTCCGGTCATTTTTGTTGACTATCCAGACTCCGGTTATTACGTTGAGCGTTCAGGCTCCGATCATTTTCGTTGAGTATCCAGACTCCAGTTATTACGTTGAGCGTTCAGGCTCCGGTCATTTTTGTTAAGTATCCACACTCCAGTTATTACGTTGTGCGTTCAAGTTCTGAACATTTTCGTTGAGTATCCAGACTCCGGTTATTACGTTGAGCGTTCAGGCTCCGGTCAGTTTCATTGGGTATCCAGACTCCGGTTATTACGTTGAGCGTTCAGGCTCCGGTCAGTTTCGTTGGGTATCCAGACTCTGGTTATTACGTTGAACATTCAGGCTCCAGTCAGTTTCATTGGGTATCCAGAATCCGGTTATTACGTTGAGCGTTCAGGCTCCGGTCATTTTCGTTGAGTATCCAGACTCTGGTTATTACGTTGAGCGTTCAGGCTCTGTTCAGTTTTGTTGAGTATCCAGACTCCGGTTATTACGTTGGGTATTCTGGCTCCGTTCAGTTTCGTTGGGTATCCAGACTCCGGTTATTACATTGAGCGTTCAGGCTCCGGTCAGTTTCGTTGGGTATCCAAACTCAGGTTATTACGTTGAGCGTTCAGGCTCCGGTCAGTTTCATTGGGTATCCAGACTCCGGTTATTACATTGAGCGTTCAGGCTCCGTTCAGTTTCGTTGGGTATCCACACTCCAGTTATTACGCTGAGCGTTCAGGCTCTGGTCATTTTCGTTGAGTATCCAGACTCTGATTATTACGTTGAGCGCTCAGGCTCTAGTCAGTTTCGTTGAGTATCCAAACTCCGGTCATTATGTTGAGCGTTTCGGCTCCGGTCATTTTCGTTGAGTATCGAGACTCCGGTTATTATGTTGAGCGTTCAGGCTCCGGTCATTTTCGTTGAGTATCCAGACTCCGGTCATTAGGTTGAGCGTTCAGGATCCGGTCATTTTCGTTGAGTATCAGGACTCCGGTTATTACGTTGAGTGTTCAGGCTCCAGTCATTTTCGTTGAGTATCTAGACTCCGGTTATTACGTTGACCGTTCAGGCTCCTGTCATTTTCGTTGAGTATCCAGACTCCGGTTATTACGTTGAGCGTGCAAGCTACGGTCAATTTCGTTGGGTATCCAGACTCCGGTTATTACGTTGAGCGTTCAGGCTCCAGTCTGTTTCGTTGGGTATCCAGACTCCGGTTATTACGTTGAGCGTTCATGCTCCAATCATTTTCGTTGAGTATCTAGACTCCGGTTATTACTTTGAGCGTTCAGGCTCCGGTCATTTTTGTTAAGTATCCAGACTCCGGTTATTACGCTGTGCGTTCAAATTTTGATCATTTTCGTTGAGTATCCAGACTCCGGTTATTACGTTGATTGTTCAGGCTCCGGTCAGTTTCGTTGGGTATCTAGACTCCGGTTATTACGTTGAGCGTTCAGGCTCCAGTCAGTTTCGTTGGGTATCCAGAATCCGATTATTACATTGAGCGTTCAGGCTCCGGTCATTTTCGTTGAGTATCCAGACTCTGGTTATTACGTTGAGCGTTCAGGCTCCGGTCAGTTTTGTTAAGTATCCAGACTCCGGTTATTACGTTGAGCGTTCAGGCTCCTGTCAGTTTCGTTGGGTATCCCGACCCCGGGTATTACGTTTAGCGTTCAGGCTCCTGTCAGTTTCGTTGAGTATCCAGACTCTGGTTATTACGTTGAGCATTCAGGCTACGTTCAGTTTCGTTGGGTATCCAGACTCCGGTTATTACGTTGAGCATTCAGGCTCCAGTCAGTTTCGTTGGGTATCCAAACTCAGGTTATTACGTTGAGCGTTCAGGCTCCGGTCAGTTTCATTGGGTATCCAGACTCCGGTTATTACATTGAGCGTTCAGGCTCCGTTCAGTTTCGTTGGATATCCACACTCCGGTTATTACGCTGAGCGTTCAGGCTCTGGTCATTTTCGTTGAGTATCCAGACTCTGATTATTACGTTGAGCGTTCAGGCTCCGGTCAGTTTCGTTGAGTATCCAGACTCCGGTCATTATGTTGAGCGTTCCGGCTCCGGTCATTTTCGTTGAGTATCCAGACTCCGGTCATTATGTTGAGCGTTCAGGCTCCGGTCATTTTCGTTGAGAATCCAGACTCCGGTCATTAGGTTGAGCGTTCAGGATCCGGTCATTTTCGTTGAGTATCACAACTCCGGTTATTACGTTGAGTGTTCAGGCTCCGGTCATTTTCGTTGAGTATCTAGACTCCGGTTATTACGTTGACCGTTCAGGCTCCTGTCATTTTCGTTGAGTATCCAGACTCCGGTTATTACGTTGAGCATGCAGGCTACGGTCAATTTCGTTGGGTATCCAGACTCCGGCTATTACGTTGAGCGTTCAGGCTCCAGTCAGTTTCGTTGGGTATCCAGACTCCGGTTATTACGTTGAGCGTTCATGCTCCAATCATTTTCGTTGAGTATCTAGACTCCGGTTATTACTTTGAGCGTTCAGGCTCCGGTCATTTTTGTTAAGTATCCAGACTCTGGTTATTACGTTGTGCGTTCAAATTCTGATCAATTTCGTTGGGTATCCAGACTCCGGTTATTACGTTAAGCGTTCAGGCTCCAGTCAGTTTTGTTGGGTATCCAGACTCCGGTTATTACGTTGAGCGTTCAGGCTCCGTTCAGTTTCATTGGGTATCCAGACTCCGGCTATTACGTTGAGCGTTCAGGCTCCGGTCAGTTTTGTTGGGTATCCATACTCTGGTTATTACGTTGAGCGTTTAGGCTCCGGTCAGTTTCGTTGGGTATCCCGACCCCGGTTATTACGTTTAGCGTTCAGGCTCCTGTCAGTTTCGTTGAGTATCCAGACTCCGGTTATTACGTTGAGCATTCAGGCTACGTTCAGTTTCGTTGGGTATCCAGACTCCGGTTATTACGTTGAACGTTCAGGCTCCAGTCAGTTTCGTTGGGTATCCAAACTCCGGTTATTACATTGAGCGTTCAGGCTCCGGTCAGTTTCATTGGGTATCCAGACTCCGGTTATTACATTGAACGTTCAGGCTCCGTTCAGTTTCGTTGGGTATCCAGACTCCGGTTATTACGCTGAGCGTTCAGGCTCTGGTCACTTTCGTTGAGTATCCAGACTCCGGTTATTACGTTGAGCGTTCAGGCTCCGGTTAGTTTCGTTGAGTATCCAGACTCCGGTCATTATGTTGAGCGTTCCGGCTCTAGTCATTTTCGTTGAGTATCCAGACTCCGGTCATTAGGTTGAGCGTTCAGGATCCGGTCATTTTCGTTGAGTATCACAACTCCGGTTATTACGTTTAATGTTCAGGCTCCGGAAATAATCGTTGAGTATCTAGACTCCGGTTATTACGTTGAGCGTTCAGGCTGTGGTCAGTTGCGTTGAGTGTCCAGACTCCGGTTATTTCGTTGAGCATTCAGGCTCCGGTCATTTTCGTTGAGTATCCAAACTCTAGCTATTACGTTGAGCGTTCAGGCTCCGGTCATTCTTGTTGAGTATCCAGACTCCGGTTATTACGTTGAGCGTTCAGGCTCTAGTCAGTTTCGTTGGGTATCCAGAATCCGGTTATTACATTGAGCGTTCATGCTCCAATCATTTTCGTTGAGTATCTAGACTCCGGTTATTACTTTGAGCGTTCAGGCTCCGGTCATTTTTGTTAAGTATCCAGACTCTGGTTATTACGTTGTGCATTCAAATTCTGATCATTTTCGTTGAGTATCCAGACTCCGGTTATTACGTTGAGCGTTCAGGCTCCGGTCAGTTTCGTTGGGTATCCAGACTCCGGTTATTACATTGAGTGTTCAGGCTCCAGTCAGTTTCGTTGGGTATCCAGAATCCGATTATTACATTGAGCGTTCAGGCTCCGGTCATTTTCGTTAAGTATCCAGACTCTGGTTATTACGTTGAGCGTTCAGGCTCCGGTCAGTTTTGTTGAGTATCCAGACTCCGGTTATTACGTTGAGCGTTCAGGCTCCGTTCAGTTTCATTGGGTATCCAGACTCCGGCTATTACGTTGAGCGTTCAGGCTCCGGTCAGTTTCGTTGGGTATCCATACTCTGGTTATTACGTTGAGCGTTTAGGCTCCGGTCAGTTTCGTTGGGTATCCCGACCCCGGTCATTACGTTTAGCGTTCAGGCTCCTGTCAGTTTCGTTGAGTATCCAGACTCCGGTTATTACGTTGAGCATTCAGGCTACGTTCAGTTTCGTTGGGTATCCAGACTCCGGTTATTACGTTGAACGTTCAGGCTCCAGTCAGTTTCGTTGGGTATCCAAACTCCGGTTATTACATTGAGCGTTCAGGCTCCGGTCAGTTTCATTGGGTATCCAGACTCCGGTTATTACATTGAACGTTCAGGCTCCGTTCAGTTTCGTTGAGTATCTAGACTCCGGTTATTACTTTGAGCGTTCAGGCTCCGGTCATTTTTGTTAAGTATCCAGACTCCGGTTATTACGCTGTGCGTTCAAATTTTGATCATTTTCGTTGAGTATCCAGACTCCGGTTATTACGTTGATTGTTCAGGCTCCGGTCAGTTTCGTTGGGTATCTAGACTCCGGTTATTACGTTGAGCGTTCAGGCTCCAGTCAGTTTCGTTGGGTATCCAGAATCCGATTATTACATTGAGCGTTCAGGCTCCGGTCATTTTCGTTGAGTATCCAGACTCTGGTTATTACGTTGAGCGTTCAGGCTCCGGTCAGTTTTGTTAAGTATCCAGACTCCGGTTATTACGTTGAGCGTTCAGGCTCCTGTCAGTTTCGTTGGGTATCCCGACCCCGGGTATTACGTTTAGCGTTCAGGCTCCTGTCAGTTTCGTTGAGTATCCAGACTCTGGTTATTACGTTGAGCATTCAGGCTACGTTCAGTTTCGTTGGGTATCCAGACTCCGGTTATTACGTTGAGCATTCAGGCTCCAGTCAGTTTCGTTGGGTATCCAAACTCAGGTTATTACGTTGAGCGTTCAGGCTCCGGTCAGTTTCATTGGGTATCCAGACTCCGGTTATTACATTGAGCGTTCAGGCTCCGTTCAGTTTCGTTGGATATCCACACTCCGGTTATTACGCTGAGCGTTCAGGCTCTGGTCATTTTCGTTGAGTATCCAGACTCTGATTATTACGTTGAGCGTTCAGGCTCCGGTCAGTTTCGTTGAGTATCCAGACTCCGGTCATTATGTTGAGCGTTCCGGCTCCGGTCATTTTTGTTGAGTATCCAGACTCCGGTCATTATGTTGAGCGTTCAGGCTCCGGTCATTTTCGTTGAGAATCCAGACTCCGGTCATTAGGTTGAGCGTTCAGGATCCGGTCATTTTCGTTGAGTATCACAACTCCGGTTATTACGTTGAGTGTTCAGGCTCCGGTCATTTTCGTTGAGTATCTAGACTCCGGTTATTACGTTGACCGTTCAGGCTCCTGTCATTTTCGTTGAGTATCCAGACTCCGGTTATTACGTTGAGCATGCAGGCTACGGTCAATTTCGTTGGGTATCCAGACTCCGGCTATTACGTTGAGCGTTCAGGCTCCAGTCAGTTTCGTTGGGTATCCAGACTCCGGTTATTACGTTGAGCGTTCATGCTCCAATCATTTTCGTTGAGTATCTAGACTCCGGTTATTACTTTGAGCGTTCAGGCTCCGGTCATTTTTGTTAAGTATCCAGACTCTGGTTATTACGTTGTGCGTTCAAATTCTGATCAATTTCGTTGGGTATCCAGACTCCGGTTATTACGTTAAGCGTTCAGGCTCCAGTCAGTTTTGTTGGGTATCCAGACTCCGGTTATTACGTTGAGCGTTCAGGCTCCGTTCAGTTTCATTGGGTATCCAGACTCCGGCTATTACGTTGAGCGTTCAGGCTCCGGTCAGTTTTGTTGGGTATCCATACTCTGGTTATTACGTTGAGCGTTTAGGCTCCGGTCAGTTTCGTTGGGTATCCCGACCCCGGTTATTACGTTTAGCGTTCAGGCTCCTGTCAGTTTCGTTGAGTATCCAGACTCCGGTTATTACGTTGAGCATTCAGGCTACGTTCAGTTTCGTTGGGTATCCAGACTCCGGTTATTACGTTGAACGTTCAGGCTCCAGTCAGTTTCGTTGGGTATCCAAACTCCGGTTATTACATTGAGCGTTCAGGCTCCGGTCAGTTTCATTGGGTATCCAGACTCCGGTTATTACATTGAACGTTCAGGCTCCGTTCAGTTTCGTTGGGTATCCAGACTCCGGTTATTACGCTGAGCGTTCAGGCTCTGGTCACTTTCGTTGAGTATCCAGACTCCGGTTATTACGTTGAGCGTTCAGGCTCCGGTTAGTTTCGTTGAGTATCCAGACTCCGGTCATTATGTTGAGCGTTCCGGCTCTAGTCATTTTCGTTGAGTATCCAGACTCCGGTCATTAGGTTGAGCGTTCAGGATCCGGTCATTTTCGTTGAGTATCACAACTCCGGTTATTACGTTTAATGTTCAGGCTCCGGAAATAATCGTTGAGTATCTAGACTCCGGTTATTACGTTGAGCGTTCAGGCTGTGGTCAGTTGCGTTGAGTGTCCAGACTCCGGTTATTTCGTTGAGCATTCAGGCTCCGGTCATTTTCGTTGAGTATCCAAACTCTAGCTATTACGTTGAGCGTTCAGGCTCCGGTCATTCTTGTTGAGTATCCAGACTCCGGTTATTACGTTGAGCGTTCAGGCTCTAGTCAGTTTCGTTGGGTATCCAGAATCCGGTTATTACATTGAGCGTTCATGCTCCAATCATTTTCGTTGAGTATCTAGACTCCGGTTATTACTTTGAGCGTTCAGGCTCCGGTCATTTTTGTTAAGTATCCAGACTCTGGTTATTACGTTGTGCATTCAAATTCTGATCATTTTCGTTGAGTATCCAGACTCCGGTTATTACGTTGAGCGTTCAGGCTCCGGTCAGTTTCGTTGGGTATCCAGACTCCGGTTATTACATTGAGTGTTCAGGCTCCAGTCAGTTTCGTTGGGTATCCAGAATCCGATTATTACATTGAGCGTTCAGGCTCCGGTCATTTTCGTTAAGTATCCAGACTCTGGTTATTACGTTGAGCGTTCAGGCTCCGGTCAGTTTTGTTGAGTATCCAGACTCCGGTTATTACGTTGAGCGTTCAGGCTCCGTTCAGTTTCATTGGGTATCCAGACTCCGGCTATTACGTTGAGCGTTCAGGCTCCGGTCAGTTTCGTTGGGTATCCATACTCTGGTTATTACGTTGAGCGTTTAGGCTCCGGTCAGTTTCGTTGGGTATCCCGACCCCGGTCATTACGTTTAGCGTTCAGGCTCCTGTCAGTTTCGTTGAGTATCCAGACTCCGGTTATTACGTTGAGCATTCAGGCTACGTTCAGTTTCGTTGGGTATCCAGACTCCGGTTATTACGTTGAACGTTCAGGCTCCAGTCAGTTTCGTTGGGTATCCAAACTCCGGTTATTACATTGAGCGTTCAGGCTCCGGTCAGTTTCATTGGGTATCCAGACTCCGGTTATTACATTGAACGTTCAGGCTCCGTTCAGTTTCGTTGGGTATCCAGACTCCGGTTATTACGCTGAGCGTTCAGGCTCTGGTCACTTTCGTTGAGTATCCAGACTCTGTTTATTACGTTGAGCGTTCAGGCTCCAGTTAGTTTCGTTGAGTATCCAGACTCCGGTCATTATGTTGAGCGTTCCGGCTCTGGTCATTTTCGTTGAGTATCCAGACTCCGGTTATTACGTTGAGCGTTTAGTTTCCTGTCACTTTCGTTGAGTATCTAGACTCCGGTTACTACGTTGAGCGTACAGGCTCCGGTCATTTTGGTTGAGTATCCAGACTCTGGTCATTATGTTGAGCGTTCAAGCTCCGGTCATTTTTGTCGGTCATTACGTTGAGCTTTCAGGCTCCAGTCAGTTTCGTTGAGTATCAAGACTCCGGTTATTACATTGAGCGTTCAGGCTCTGATCAGTTTTGTTGGGTATCCAGACTCCGGTTATTACATTTAGCGTTCAGGCTCCGGTCAGTTTAGTTGGGTATCCAGACTCCGGTTATTACGGTGAGCGTTCAGGCTCCGGTCAATTTCGTTGGGTATCTAGACTCCGGTCAATTTCGTTGGGTATCCATACTCCGGTTATTATGGTGAGCGCTCAGGCTCCGGTCATTTTTGTTGAGTATCCAGACTCCGATTATTACGTTGAGCGTTCAGGCTCCGATCATTTTCGTTGAGTATCCAGACTCCAGTTATTACGTTGAGCGTTCAGGATCCGGTCATTTTCGTTGAGTATCACAACTCCGGTTATTACGTTTAATGTTCAGGCTCCGGTCATAATCGTTGAGTATCTAGACTCCGGTTATTACGTTGAGCGTTCAGGCTGTGGTCAGTTGCGTTGAGTGTCCAGACTCCGGTTATTACGTTGAGCATTCAGGCTCCGGTCATTTTCGTTGAGTATCCAAACTCTAGCTATTACGTTGAGCGTTCAGGCTCCGGTCATTCTTGTTGAGTATCCAGACTCCGGTTATTACGTTGAGCGTTTAGTTTCCTGTCACTTTCGTTGAGTATCTAGACTCCGGTTACTACGTTGAGCGTACAGGCTCCGGTCATTTTGGTTGAGTATCCAGACTCTGGTCATTATGTTGAGCGTTCAAGCTCCGGTCATTTTTGTCGGTCATTACGTTGAGCTTTCAGGCTCCAGTCAGTTTCGTTGAGTATCCAGACTCCGGTTATTACATTGAGCGTTCAGGCTCTGATCAGTTTTGTTGGGTATCCAGACTCCGGTTATTACATTTAGCGTTCAGGCTCCGGTCAGTTTAGTTGGGTATCCAGACTCCGGTTATTACGGTGAGCGTTCAGGCTCCGGTCAATTTCGTTGGGTATCTAGACTCCGGTCAATTTCGTTGGGTATCCATACTCCGGTTATTATGGTGAGCGCTCAGGCTCCGGTCATTTTTGTTGAGTATCCAGACTCCGATTATTACGTTGAGCGTTCAGGCTCCGATCATTTTCGTTGAGTATCCAGACTCCAGTTATTACGTTGAGCGTTCAGGCTCCGGTCATTTTTGTTAAGTATCCACACTCCGGTTATTACGTTGTGCGTTCAAGTTCTGATCATTTTCGTTGAGTATCCAGACTCCGGTTATTACGTTGAGCGTTCAGGCTCCGGTCAGTTTCATTGGGTATCCAGACTCCGGTTATTACGTTGAGCGTTCAGGCTCCGGTCAGTTTCGTTGTGTATCCAGACTCTGGTTATTACGTTGAACGTTCAGGCTCCAGTCAGTTTCGTTGGGTATCCAGAATCCGGTTATTACGTTGAGCATTCAGGCTCCGGTCATTTTCGTTGAGTATCCAGACTCTGGTTATTACGTTGAGCGTTCAGGCTCTGGTCAGTTTTGTTGAGTATCCAGACTCCGGTTATTACGTTGGGCATTCTGCCTCCGTTCAGTTTCGTTGGGTATCCAGACTCCGGTTATTACGTTGAGCGTTCAGGCTCCGGTCAGTTTCGTTGGGTATCCAGACTCCGGTTATTACGTTGAGCGTTCAGGCTCCAGTCAGTTTCGTTGGGTATCCAAACTCCCGTTATTACGTTGAGCGTTCAGACTCCGGTCAGTTTCATTGGGTATCCAGACTCCGGTTATTACATTGAGCGTTCAGGCTCCGTTCAGTTTCGTTGGGTATCCAGACTCCGGTTATTACGCTGAGCATTCAGGCTCTGGTCATTTTTGTTGAGTATCCAGACTCTGATTATTACGTTGAGCGTTCAAGCTCCGGTCAGTTTCATTGAGTATCCAGACTCCGGTCATTATGTTGAGCGTTCCGTCTCCGATCATTTTCGTTGAGTATCCAGACTCCGGTCATTATATTGAGCGTTCAGGCTCCGGTCATTTTCGTTGAGTATCCAGACTCCGGTCATTAGGTTGAGCGTTCAGGATCCAGTCATTTTCGTTGAGTATCACAACTCCGGTTATTACGTTGAGTGTTCAGGCTCCAGTCATTTTTGTTGAGTATCTAGACTTCGGTTATTACGTTGAGCGTTCAGGCTGTGGTCAGTTGCGTTGAGTGTCCAGACTCCGGTTATTATAGTGAGCGTTCATGCTCCGGTCATTTTTGTTGAGTATCCAGACTCCGATTATTACGTTGAGCGTTCAGGCTCCAGTCAGTTTCGTTGGGTATCCAGAATTCAGTTATTACGTTGAGCGTTCAGGCTCCGGTCATTTTCGTTGAGTATCCAGACTCTGGTTATTACGTTGAGCGTTCAGGCACCGGTCAGTTTTGTTGAGTATCCAGACTCCGGTTATTACGTTGAGCGTTCAGGCTCCGTTCAGTTTCATTGGGTATCCAGACTCCAGCTATTACGTTGAGCGTTCAGGCTCTGGTCAGTTTCGTTGGGTATCCAGACTCCGGTTATTACGTTGAGCGTTCAGGCTCCATTCAGTTTCGTTGGGTATCCCGACCCCAGTTATTACGTTTAGTGTTCAGGCTCCTGTCAGTTTCATTGAGTATCCAGACTCCGGTTATTACGTTGAGCGTTCAGGCTCCGGTCATTTTTGTTAAGTATCCACACTCCGGTTATTACGTTGTGCGTTCAAGTTTTGAACATTTTAGTTGAGTATCCAGACTCCGGTTATTACGTTGAGCGTTCAGGCTCCGGTCAGTTTCATTGGGTATCCAGACTCCGGTTATTACGTTGAGCGTTCAGGCTCCGGTCAGTTTCGTTGGGTATCCAGACTCAGGTTATTACGTTGAACATTCAGGCTCCAGTCAGTTTCATTGGGTATCCAGAATCCGGTTATTACGTTGAGCGTTCAGGCTCCGGTCATTTTCGTTGAGTATCCAGACTCTGGTTATTACGTTGAGCGTTCAGGCTCTGTTCAGTTTTGTTGAGTATCCAGACTCCGGTTATTACGTTGGGCATTCTGGCTCCGTTCAGTTTCGTTGTGTATCCAGACTCCGGTTATTACATTGAGCGTTCAGGCTCCGGTCAGTTTCGTTGGGTATCCAAACTCAGGTTATTACATTGAGCGTTCAGGCTCCGGTCAGTTTCATTGGGTATCCAGACTCCGGTTATTACATTGAGCGTTCAGGCTCTGTTCAGTTTCGTTGGGTATCCACACTCCAGTTATTACGCTGAGCGTTCAGGCTCTGGTCATTTTCGTTGAGTATCCAGACTCTGATTATTACGTTGAGCGCTCAGGCTCTAGTCAGTTTCGTTGAGTATCCAAACTCCGGTCATTATGTTGAGCGTTTCGGCTCCGGTCATTTTCGTTGAGTATCGAGACTCCGGTCATTATGTTGAGCGTTCAGGCTCCGGTCATTTTTGTTGAGTATCCAGACTCCGGTCATTAGGTTGAGCGTTCAGGATCCGGTCATTTTCGTTGAGTATCAGAACTCCGGTTATTACGTTGAGTGTTCAGGCTCCGGTCATTTTCGTTGAGTATCTAGACTCCGGTTATTACGTTGACCGTTCAGGCTCCCCTCATTTTCGTTGAGTATCCAGACTCCGGTTATTACGTTGAGCGTGCAAGCTACGGTCAATTTCGTTGGGTATCCAGACTCCGGTTATTACGTTGAGCGTTCAGGCTCCAGTCTGTTTCGTTGGGTATCCAGACTCCGGTTATTACGTTGAGCGTTCATGCTCCAATCATTTTCGTTGAGTATCTAGACTCCGGTTATTACTTTGAGCGTTCAGGCTCCGGTCATTTTTGTTAAGTATCCAGACTCCGGTTATTACGCTGTGCGTTCAAATTTTGATCATTTTCGTTGAGTATCCAGACTCCGGTTATTACGTTGATTGTTCAGGCTCCGGTCAGTTTCGTTGGGTATCTAGACTCCGGTTATTACGTTGAGCGTTCAGGCTCCAGTCAGTTTCGTTGGGTATCCAGAATCCGATTATTACATTGAGCGTTCAGGCTCCGGTCATTTTCGTTGAGTATCCAGACTCTGGTTATTACGTTGATGTTCAGGCTCCGGTCAGTTTTGTTAAGTATCCAGACTCCGGTTATTACGTTGAGCGTTCAGGCTCCGGTCTGTTTCGTTGGGTATCCCGACCCCGGGTATTACGTTTAGCGTTCAGGCTCCTGTCAGTTTCGTTGAGTATCCAGACTCCGGTTATTACGTTGAGCATTCAGGCTACGTTCAGTTTCGTTGGGTATCCAGACTCCGGTTATTACGTTGAGCATTCAGGCTCCAGTCAGTTTCGTTGGGTATCCAAACTCAGGTTATTACGTTGAGCGTTCAGGCTCCGGTCAGTTTCATTGGGTATCTATACTCCGGTTATTACATTGAGCGTTCAGGCTCCGTTCAGTTTCGTTGGATATCCACACTCCGGTTATTACGCTGAGCGTTCAGGCTCTGGTCATTTTCGTTGAGTATCCAGACTCTGATTATTACGTTGAGCGTTCAGGCTCCGGTCAGTTTCGTTGAGTATCCAGACTCCGGTCATTATGTTGAGCGTTCCGGCTCCGGTCATTTTCGTTGAGTATCCAGACTCCGGTCATTATGTTGAGCGTTCAGGCTCCGGTCATTTTCGTTGAGAATCCAGACTCCGGTCATTAGGTTGAGCGTTCAGGATCCGGTCATTTTCGTTGAGTATCACAACTCCGGTTATTACGTTGAGTGTTCAGGCTCCGGTCATTTTCGTTGAGTATCTAGACTCCGGTTATTACGTTGACCGTTCAGGCTCCTGTCATTTTCGTTGAGTATCCAGACTCCGGTTATTACGTTGAGCGTGCAGGCTACGGTCAGTTTCATTGGGTATCCAGACTCCGGTTATTACGTTGAGCGTTCAGGCTCCGGTCAGTTTCGTTGGGTATCCAGACTCAGGTTATTACGTTGAACATTCAGGCTCCAGTCAGTTTCATTCGGTATCCAGAATCCGGTTATTACGTTGAGCGTTCAGGCTCCGGTCATTTTCGTTGAGTATCCAGACTCTGGTTATTACGTTGAGCGTTCAGGCTCTGTTCAGTTTTGTTGAGTATCCAGACTCCGGTTATTACGTTGGGCATTCTGGCTCCGTTCAGTTTCGTTGTGTATCCAGACTCCGGTTATTACATTGAGCGTTCAGGCTCCGGTCAGTTTCGTTGGGTATCCAAACTCAGGTTATTACGTTGAGCGTTCAGGCTCCGGTCAGTTTCATTGGGTATCCAGACTCCGGTTATTACATTGAGCGTTCAGGCTCTGTTCAGTTTCGTTGGGTATCCACACTCCAGTTATTACGCTGAGCCTTCAGGCTCTGGTCATTTTCGTTGAGTATCCAGACTCTGATTATTACGTTGAGCGCTCAGGCTCTATTCAGTTTCGTTGAGTATCCAAACTCCGGTCATTATGTTGAGCGTTTCGGCTCCGGTCATTTTCGTTGATTATCGAGACTCCGGTCATTATGTTGAGCGTTCAGGCTCCGATCATTTTTGTTGAGTATCCAGACTCCGGTCATTAGGTTGAGCGTTTAGGATCCGGTCATTTTCGTTGAGTATCAGAACTCCGGTTATTACGTTGAGTGTTCAGGCTCCGGTCATTTTCGTTGAGTATCTAGACTCCGGTTATTACGTTGACCGTTCAGGCTCCCCTCATTTTCGTTGAGTATCCAGACTCCGGTTATTACGTAGAGCGTGCAAGCTACGGTCAATTTCGTTGGGTATCCAGACTCCGGTTATTACGTTGAGCGTTCAGGCTCCAGTCTGTTTCGTTGGGTATCCAGACTCCGGTTATTACGTTGAGCGTTCATGCTCCAATCATTTTCGTTGAGTATCTAGACTCCGGTTATTACTTTGAGCGTTCAGGCTCCGGTCATTTTTGTTAAGTATCCAGACTCCGGTTATTACGCTGTGCGTTCAAATTTTGATCATTTTCGTTGAGTATCCAGACTCCGGTTATTACGTTGATTGTTCAGGCTCCGGTTAGTTTCGTTGGGTATCTAGACTCCGGTTATTACGTTGAGCGTTCAGGCTCCAGTCAGTTTCGTTGGGTATCCAGAATCCGATTATTACATTGAGCGTTCAGGCTCCGGTCATTTTCGTTGAGTATCCAGACTCTGGTTATTACGTTGAGCGTTCAGGCTCCGGTCAGTTTTGTTAAGTATCCAGACTCCGGTTATTACGTTGAGCGTTCAGGCTCCGGTCAGTTTCGTTGGGTATCCCGACCCCGGGTATTACGTTTAGCGTTCAGGCTCCTGTCAGTTTCGTTGAGTATCCAGACTCCGGTTATTACGTTGAGCATTCAGGCTACGTTCAGTTTCGTTGGGTATCCAGACTCCGGTTATTACGTTGAGCATTCAGGCTCCAGTCAGTTTCGTTGGGTATCCAAACTCAGGTTATTACGTTGAGCGTTCAGGCTCCGGTCAGTTTCATTGGGTATCCAGACTCCGGTTATTACATTGAGCGTTCAGGCTCCGTTCAGTTTCGTTGGATATCCACACTCCGGTTATTACGCTGAGCGTTCAGGCTCTGGTCATTTTCGTTGAGTATCCAGACTCTGATTATTACGTTGAGCGTTCAGGCTCCGGTCAGTTTCGTTGAGTATCCAGACTCCGGTCATTATGTTGAGCGTTGCGGCTCCGGTCATTTTCGTTGAGTATCCAGACTCCGGTCATTATGTTGAGCGTTCAGGCTCCGGTCATTTTCGTTGAGAATCCAGACTCCGGTCATTAGGTTGAGCGTTCAGGATCCGGTCATTTTCGTTGAGTATCACAACTCCGGTTATTACGTTGAGAGTTCAGGCTCCGGTCATTTTCGTTGAGTATCTAGACTCCGGTTATTACGTTGACCGTTCAGGCTCCTGTCATTTTCGTTGAGTATCCAGACTCCGGTTATTACGTTGAGCGTGCAGGCTACGGTCAATTTCGTTGGGTATCCAGACTCCGGTTATTACGTTGAGCGTTCAGGCTCCAGTCAGTTTCGTTGGGTATCCAGACTCCGGTTATTACGTTGAGCGTTCATGCTCCAATCATTTTCGTTGAGTATCTAGACTCCGGTTATTACTTTGAGCGTTCAGGCTCCGGTCATTTTTGTTAAGTATCCAGACTCTGGTTATTACGTTGTGCGTTCAAATTCTGATCATTTTCGTTGAGTATCCAGACTCCGGTTATTACGTTGAGCGTTCAGGCTCCGGTCAGTTTCGTTGGGTATCCAGACTCCGGTTATTACGTTGAGTGTTCAGGCTGTGGTCATTTTCGTTGAGTATCCAGACTCTGGTTATTACGTTGAGCGTTCAGGCTCCGGTCAGTTTTGTTGAGTATCCAGACTCCGGTTATTACGTTGAGCGTTCAGGCTCCGTTCAGTTTCATTGGGTATCCAGACTCCGGCTATTACGTTGAGCGTTCAGGCTCCGGTCAGTTTCGTTGGGTATCCATACTCTGGTTATTACGTTGAGCGTTTAGGCTCCGGTCAGTTTCGTTGGGTATCCCGACCCCGGTTATTACGTTTAGCGTTCAGGCTCCTGTCAGTTTCGTTGAGTATCCAGACTCCGGTTATTACGTTGAGCATTCAGGCTACGTTCAGTTTCGTTGGGTATCCAGACTCCGGTTATTACGTTGAACGTTCAGGCTCCAGTCAGTTTCGTTGGGTATCCAAACTTCGGTTATTACATTGAGCGTTCAGGCTCCGGTCAGTTTCATTGGGTATCCAGACTCCGGTTATTACATTGAACGTTCAGGCTCCGTTCAGTTTCGTTGGGTATCCAGACTCCGGTTATTACGCTGAGCGTTCAGGCTCTGGTCACTTTCGTTGAGTATCCAGACTCTGTTTATTACGTTGAGCGTTCAGGCTCCGGTCAGTTTCGTTGAGTATCCAGACTCCGGTCATTATGTTGAGCGTTCCGGCTCTGGTCATTTTCGTTGAGTATCCAGACTCCGGTCATTAGGTTGAGCGTTCAGGATCCGGTCATTTTCGTTGAGTATCACAACTCCGGTTATTACGTTTAATGTTCAGGCTCCGGTCATAATCGTTGAGTATCTAGACTCCGGTAATTACGTTGAGCGTTCAGGCTGTGGTCAGTTGCGTTGAGTGTCCAGACTCCGGTTATTACGTTGAGCATTCAGGCTCCGGTCATTTTCGTTGAGTATCCAAACTCTAGCTATTACGTTGAGCGTTCAGGCTCCGGTCATTCTTGTTGAGTATCCAGACTCCGGTTATTACGTTGAGCGTTTAGTTTCCTGTCATTTTCGTTGAGTATCTAGACTCCGGTTACTACGTTGAGCGTACAGGCTCCGGTCATTTTGGTTGAGTATCCAGACTCTGGTCATTATGTTGAGCGTTCAAGCTCCGGTCATTTTTGTCGGTCATTACGTTGAGCGTTCAGGCTCCGGTTAGTTTCGTTGGGTATCCAGACTCCGGTTATTACGTTGAGCGTTCAGGCTCCAGTCAGTTTCGTTGGGTATCCAAACTCCCGTTATTACGTTGAGCGTTCAGACTCCGGTCAGTTTCATTGGGTATCCAGACTCCGGTTATTACATTGAGCGTTCAGGCTCCGTTCAGTTTCGTTGGGTATCCAGACTCCGGTTATTACGCTGAGCGTTCAGGCTCTGGTCATTTTTGTTGAGTATCCAGACTCTGATTATTACGTTGAGCGTTCAAGCTCCGGTCAGTTTCGTTGAGTATCCAGACTCCGGTCATTATGTTGAGCGTTCCGTCTCCGATCATTTTCGTTGAGTATCCAGACTCCGGTCATTATGTTGAGCGTTCAGGCTCCGGTCATTTTCGTTGAGTATCCAGACTCCGGTCATTAGGTTAAGCGTTCAGGATCCGGTCATTTTCGTTGAGTATCACAACTCCGGTTATTACGTTGAGTGTTCAGGCTCCAGTCATTTTTGTTGAGTATCTAGACTCCGGTTATTACGTTGAGCGTTCAGGCTGTGGTCAGTTGCGTTGAGTGTCCAAACTCCGGTTATTATAGTGAGCGTTCATGCTCCGGTCATTTTTGTTGAGTATCCAGACTCCGGTTATTACGTTGAGCGTTCAAGCTCCAGTCAGTTTCGTTGGGTATCCAGAATTCAGTTATTACGTTGAGCGTTCAGGGCCCGGTCATTTTTGTTGAGTATCCAGACTCTGGTTATTACGTTGAGCGTTCAGGCTCCGGTCAGTTTTGTTGAGTATCCAGACTCCTGTTATTACGTTGAGCGTTCAGGCTCCGTTCAGTTTCATTGGGTATCCAGACTCCAGCTATTACGTTGAGCGTTCAGGCTCCGGTCAGTTTCGTTGGGTATCCAGACTCCGGTTATTACGTTGAGCGTTCAGGCTCCATTCAGTTTCGTTGGGTATCCCGACCCCAGTTATTACGTTTAGTGTTCAGGCTCCTGTCAGTTTCATTGAGTATCCAGACTCCGGTTATTACGTTGAGCATTCAGGCTACGTTCAGTTTCGTTGGGTATCCAGACTCCGGTTATTACGTTGAGCGTTCAGGCTCCAGTCAGTTTCGTTGGGTATCTAAACTCCGGTTATTACGTTGAGCGTTCAGGCTCCGGTCAGTTTCATTGGGTATCCAAACTCCGGTTATTACATTGAGCGTTCAGGCTCCGTTCAGTTTCGTTGGGTACCCAGACTCCGGTTATTACGCTGAGCGTTCAGGCTCCGGTCAGTTTCATTGGGTATCCAGACTCTGATTATTACGTTGAGCGTTCAGGCTCCGGTCAGTTTCGTTGAGTATCCAGACTCCGGTCATTATGTTGAGCGTTCAGGCTCCGGTCATTTTCGTTGAGTATCCAGACTCCGGTCATTAGGTTGAGCGTTCAGGATCCGGTCATTTTCGTTGAGTATCACAACTCCGGTTATTACGTTGAGTGTTCAGGCTCCAGTCATTTTCGTTGAGTATCTAGACTCCGGTTATTACGTTGAGCGTTCAGGCTGTGGTCAGTTGCGTTGAGTGTCCAGACTCCGGTTATTATAGTGAGCGTTCATGCTCCGGTCATTTTTGTTGAGTATCCAGACTCCGGTTATTACGTTGAGCGTTCAGGCTCCAGTCAGTTTCGTTGGGTATCCAGAATTCAGTTATTACGTTGAGCGTTCAGGCTCCGGTCATTTTCGTTGAGTATCCAGACTCTGGTTATTACGTTGAGCGTTCAAGCTCCGGTCAGTTTTGTTGAGTATCCAGATTCCGGTTATTACGTTGAGCGTTCAGGCTCCGTTCAGTTTCATTGGGTATCCAGACTCCAGCTATTACGTTGAGCGTTCAGGCTCCGGTCAGTTTCGTTGGGTATCCAGACTCCGGTTATTACGTTGAGCGTTCAGGCTCCATTCAGTTTCGTTGGGTATCCCGACCCCAGTTATTACGTTTAGTGTTCAGGCTCTTGTCAGTTTCATTGAGTATCCAGACTCCGGTTATTACGTTGAGCATTCAGGCTACGTTCAGTTTCGTTGGGTATCCAGACTCCGGTTATTACGTTGAGCGTTCAGGCTCCAGTCAGTTTCGTTGGGTATCTAAACTCCGGTTATTACTTTGAGCGTTCAGCCTCCGGTCAGTTTCATTGGGTATCCAAACTCCGGTTATTACATTGAGCGTTCAGGCTCCATTCAGTTTCGTTGGGTACCCAGACTCCGGTTATTACGCTGAGCGTTCAGGCTCCGGTCAGTTTCATTGGGTATCCAGACTCTGATTATTACGTTGAGCGTTCAGGCTCCGGTCAGTTTCGTTGAGTATCCAGACTCCGGTCATTATGTTGAGCGTTCAGGCTCCGGTCATTTTCGTTGAGTATCCAGACTCCGGTCATTAGGTTAAGCGTTCAGGATCCGGTTATTTCCGTTGAGTATCACAACTCCGGTTATTACGTTGAGTGTTCAGGCTTCGGTCATTTTCGTTGAGTATCTAGACTCCGGTTATTTCGTTGAGCGTTCAGGCTGTGGTCAGTTGCGTTGAGTGTCCAGACTCCGGTTATTAAGTTGAGCATTCAGGCTCTGATCATTTTCATTGAGTATCCAGACTCCAGTTATTACGTTGAGTGTTCAGGCTCCGGTCATTCTTGTTGAGTATCCAGACTCCGGTTATTACGTTGAGCGTTCAGGCTCCTGTCATTTTCGTTGAATATGCAGACTCCGGTTACTATGTTGAGCGTACAGGCTCCGGTCATTTTCGTTGAGTATCCAGACTCTGGTCATTATGTTAAGCGTTCAAGCTCCGGTCATTTTTGTCGGTCATTACGTTGAGCTTTCAGGCTCCAGTCAGTTTCGTTGAGTATCTAGACTCCGGTTATTACATTGAGCGTTCAGGCTCTAATCAATTTCGTTGGGTATCCAGACTCCGGTTATTACATTTAGCGTTCAGGCTCCGGTCAGTTTTGTTGGGTATCCAGACTCCGGTTATTACGGTGAGCGTTCAGGCTCCGGTCAATTTCGTTGGGTATCCAGACTCCGGTTATTATAGTGAGCGTTCAGGCTCTGGTCATTTTTGTTGAGTATCCAGACTCCGGTTATTACGTTGAGCATTCAGGCTCCGATCATTTTCGTTGAGTATCCAGACTCCAGTTATTACGTTGAGCGTTTAGGCTCCGGTCATTTTTGTTAAGTATCCAGACTCTGGTTATTACGTTGTGCGTTCAAGTTCTAATCATTTTCGTTGAGTATCCAGACTCCGGTTATTACGTTGAGCGTTCAGGCTCCGGTCAGTTTCGTTGAGTATCCAGACTCCAGTTATTACGTTGAGCGTTCAGGCTCCAGTCAGTTTCGTTGCGTATCCAGAATCCGGTTATTACGTTGAGCGTTCAGGCTCCGGTCATTATCGTTGAGTATCCAGACACTGGTTATTACATTGAGCGTTCAGGCTCCGGTCAGTTTTGTTGAGTATCCAGAATTCAGTTATTACGTTGAGCGTTCAGGCTCCGGTCATTTTTGTTGAGTATCCAGACTCCGGTTATTACGTTGAGCGTTCAGGCTCCGGTCATTTTCGTTGGGTATCCAGACTCCGGTTATTACGTTGAGCGTTCAGGCTCCGTTCAGTTTCATTGGGTATCCAGACCCCGGTTATTTTGTTTAGCGTTCAGGCTCTTGTCAGTTTCGTTGAGTATCCAGACTCCGGTTATTACGTTGAGCATTCAGGCTACATTCAGTTTCGTTGGGTATCCAGACTCCGGTTATTACGTTTAGCATTCAGGCTCCAGTCAGTTTCGTTGGGTATCCAAACTCCGGTTATTACGTTGAGCGTTCAGGCTCTGGTCAGTTTCATTGGGTATCCAGACTCCGGTTATTACATTGAGCGTTCAGGCTTTGTTCAGTTTCATTGGGTATCCAGACTCTGCTTATTACGCTGAGCGTTCAGGCTCTGGTCATTTTCGTTGAGTATCCAGACTCTGATTATTACGTTGAGCGTTCAGGCTCCGGTCAGTTTCGTTGAGTATCCAGACTCCGGTCATTATGTTGAGCGTTCAGGCTCCGGTCATTTTCGTTGAGTATCCAGACTCAGGTCATTAGGTTGAGCGTTCAGGATCCGGTCATTTTCGTTGAGTATCATAACTCCGGTTATTACGTTGAGTGTTCAGGCTCCGGTCATTTTTGTTGAGTATCTAGACTCCGGTTCTTACGTTGACCGTTCAGGCTCATGTCATTTTCGTTGAGTATCCAGACTCCGGTTATTACGTTGAGCGTGCAGGCTACGGTCAATTTCGTTGCGTATCCAGACTCCGGTTATTACGTTGAGTGTAACACCCATTTTAATTATTTAGTCATTTTATTATTATTTTAAATATTATATGTTGATGTGCCCTTTGGTAGGGTGTATTTGATGATGTTTGGTGGGTGTCCCTGAGATGGGAGATCATTGGTGGTAATTTGGTGAGTTTATAATAATATAAGAAATAATAGTAATATTGGTGGTGGTATTAATATTATTATTATTATTATTATTATTATTATTATTATTATTATTATTATTATTATTATTATTATTATTATTATTATTATTATGTTATTTTTATTAGTTATTATTATTATTATTATTATATTATTTTTATTAGTTATTATTATTATTGGGATGGGAAATAAAAAGGAAAATAGAATATGAAGGGATGGGGAAGTATTAGAGAAAATAACACGATAGAGCGATAGAAAGAGAGAAGAGGAAAGAACGAGAGAAGTGAGAAGAACGAAGGAAAAAGGGAACGAAGAACGGAAAGAAAAGAGGAGGCCAAGAGACCAAATCCAGGAAGAATTTCATCGATCAACCGATTAACAAGGTAAGGGGGGAGAAACTTGATTGGGAATGGTATATACATGTATAGGGTAGTGGGGATTCCTTAACCCCGTAGGAATGTATCGTTGATGAAGTTTTATATTGACATGCTATTGATTGTTGAGTTATGTTGATGTTGATGGATTGAAATATGTTGAGTGTTGGTGAATTGTTGTTTTTGGTTAATTTGGCGTATAGGTTGGGTTTACGGTTTTAGGGAAGTTCTGTGTGACCTTTTTGATGTGTCGATAGATTGTTTAAGTGATGACTTTGGAATAATATGTATATGATGATGTACGAATGTTTGATGTTGCCATTGTTGATTGACTGTTGGTGTTGGTTTGGTTTGAGTAAGGTTCAGAGTAACTCTAAAGTGTCGGTAGTGTGCCGTAATGTTGATCTGGAGTAGAATTATAGGAAGATTGATAAGCCTAATATGCATTGGTCGTAATACGGATAGTATAAGAAGTGGATGTTATAGAATAGGCTTGAATCAGAGAAGAGTGAGAATTCTGAACTGTGAGAACTTGAGAAGTCGCAGGCAACTCGCTAGCACTTCGCTTAGCGAGAAGGCAACGAGCGTTCGCTAGGTGCTCGCCTAGCGAGTGAGGTAGCGAGTGAGTCTAGTAGGTTCTGTTTGCCTTCGCGAGGAGGTTCGCTAAGCGAACAGGTAGCGAGCATTCGCTGGGAGCTTGCCTAGCGAGGGTGTAGCGAGCGTAGCAGAATGGGGTTTTTTCTATGCTGTTATACTGTGTGCGCTAAGAGTGTAGTGCCCTTGGACTTTGTTGATTATAGGGGAGATGATTGAGTGTTATAGAGTGAGTACTCGGTGATAGTATGTGATTTCCGTTACTAATTATTTAAATGGATAATTAGTTGGTGTATGAATCATGCGGAGCATGGTGTAGTGATCAGTAGGATCGTGTATTCCCGAGTGGTGGGACGTGTTTATATCTTGGTGATAAAGTATGAACTTGTTTACTTGGTGATGGTACTCGTTTTCCTTGGTTGTTGGTGAACAATTGGTTAACGTATATGTATGTAGTGATCAGTAGGATCGTGTGTTCCCGGGTGTTGGGATGTGGTTATATATGGTGTTATAGTATGAATTTATTTACTATCCGATTGATTTATATGGTGTTGGTGTAATATATCTACACATATATGCATTGATGTATGATGATATGATCAGGAGGATCGTGTGCACTTAGTGTGCCTAAATATGATAGTTATGCATTGGTGTGTGCATATCATGGTGTTTTGGTGGGATGAATCATGTCTCAGGAGGAGCGTAAGTGATTCATCCGTACTCCTTGGTGGAGAATGGTGGGGGATAGATCATGTCTCAGGAGGAGCGTAAGTGATCTATCCAGGTTCGATTGAATGAACCAATGAGTCGGTACCGCATGCATGGTGTTGAGTTGCATATTTGCATTATAATATGTTATATTGTAATTTGAACAGTAGGTTCGTTATATGGAGTTGTTGGGGTGAATATTGGTGTGTTGGTGTGTTTTACTACCTTGTTTACATGTATTACATTACCAATATATTTTTGATCATGTTTTCTCACCCCTTGGTTGTTGTTGTGTTTGTGCTTCTCCGGAAGTACAGATAATCCAGGTACTTAGATAGCTTGGATGGTGGTGTGCCAGTCGAGTCTAGGATGCTCTGATACGTAACACGGGATATGGGTGTTTTAATTGTTTTATGTCAAACTTATTGTAATCCTGTGACGTATCACTTTTTTTTTGTGAATTATAATAATAAAGATTTTACGAAATTTGGCGGATGGCCGAGAATGTTGGAATAATGTTTTCCGCTGTATTATTTTTGAGAATAATTAATAAAGTATTTTTATAAAAATTTGGTGATGTGATATCCCACTATTTTGGGGAAAACTCTGATGTTTATTTATAATGTTTATATTTTATTTAATTTGGGAAGTGGGGTGTTACAATTGGTATCAGAGCAGGTCGGTCCGTCCGGCCAATGTTGTCTAGTGTTATTGTTTCCTGGTATGCGACATGTGTGTAAAAACACTGTCGGTACATGTTGTTGGTTAACTTCATTGGTAGAAGTGGAATGATTCCAGTGGGGGAGAAGTTGTATTTCTCCGAAAAGCTACAGTGTGGTGGCTTAGTGTGTTGAGGAGGGATATTATAGTTTGGTAAAGATGGTTTGTACCCCATCATGATTTCGGCTGTCTATTAACAAATTGAGGAACTGATCACCCTTAATCTCTTGTTAATAGTGGACGGGTTTGTGTTGGATGGGATAAACGTATCTTGCAAGCTTGGGTGGCGTGAGCAGTGTATAGTCTTGAGTTAAGCTAAGTGCTTAAGGGATTATTTTGAGGAATTTGGCGTAAGACGGTGTTGAAGTGTCTATTTTGACTGAAACTTGGAATGAGAAGGAAAGTGAGAAAAATTGGGATTTGTCAATTAATTGCGATTGCCGGAGGTTTCCGGATGAGGTAGGTGATTTACTATCGGAGTGTGAAGTAAAGCTCACACGTTGACTTTGTTGTTGGAACGAGTCCGATATTAGTGACTCCATATGGTGTGTTTTCGTTGGGATTGGAGAAGTTGAAGAGTCAACTTGAAGACCTTCTAGGAGAGAGGTTCTTTTGTTTGAGTGTGCTACCGTAATGTGCACCAATTTTGTTGGTTAGACAGATAGAAGGTTTTGTGAAGCTTTGGGTGAACTATAGATAAGTGAACAGGGTGACTATCAAGGATAGGTGTTCGCTTCCAAGAGTTAATGATTTGATGGAACAATTGATCGAGGGATGTGAGTCCCTTGGTCATGTGATCTCGAGTAGAGTTCTTGTGGTGGATGGGACGAAGGTCAAAAGTTCTATCGTATTAGGAGGCTCAAAGATCTGCTGTTGAGATTGGAAGTAATTGAGTTTTAAATTATTCATGGATTTAAAATGTGTTGGATGGCTTCCTAAGTATAAAATTGTTGTTGTACGTTAAATTCCGAGATCGCAGCTTTTTACGGAATCGAAATCGGACACTCGAAAGTCGGGTAACGGTCGAAAAGAGGATTTTGGGACTGTCATGTTCGCCTGGCGAGCATACTGGCGAACGTCCATATTCGCTGCGGTGTTCGCCTGGCGAAGGGGTCCTGGGCAGAAAATGTTATTCTGGTGTTTTTGCCGTAACGGGAGAACCGTAACTCGGAATGACGCGCGGTTCGAAGCGTTGGAAAGCTATTCAAATTATCTATGAGATGGTGAAGTATTGACATAGATTTAAGCTATTTATTGATGAAGTGTGTTTGAATTTTGTGGTAAGGACGGGCGATACGGTATGTGTTCCCGCTATAACTCACAACTTGTTTGTCCACTTGGCATGGGATCTTCTTTAATTATTTATATAAGGCAATGGTTGTGTTAATAAATGATATTTTAAGGTATTCGAAGCGTATAGAGGATTATGTTGAGCATAAGGAACTGGAGTTATCAGTGTTGGAAAAAGAGCGGTGATATACTTCCGTAAGGAAAGTTCTGCCGAATCCGATAGAACTAATTGTGGTGTTTGTGATGCTTGTTGATATAATTAGGGGATTTGCTAAAGACAACTTCAGCGAGTTTCAATTATGCAAAAGGCAACTTGAAGTGTATAAGAGAAATCATCCGACCAGTGATTTAGAGTTGGTTACTATTGTGATTGTACTGGAGTCGGAGTCTTCAAAAGTTCAGACTGAGATCGGAGATGTTTGGTGATCTTAAGAGTTTAAGGTGTTTGTTTAATTTGAATAAGACAAATATGAGGCATAGGAAATAATTGGGACTTCGAAAAGAGTACGACTTCGAGTTGAATTACCATTCGAGTAAAGCGGACATGGTAGATGATGCAGTGAGTTAGAAATATTTGCATATACCGAAGATGATGGTGAAAAGAGTTAGAACTGATTGAGAAATTTCATAATATGCGTTTTGTGAGTAAGGATACTTCTTATGGAGTTAAGCTTTTATTATTAAGATCTGACTAGTGATATCCTTGAGAAGAATCGAGAAAGTCAGAAATCTGGATTGAATAGTGAATTAGTTGAAATTGATAAATTAGAGTCGAAGAGTGGATTGTCGGGTTTGTGGAAATAATACCACGAGGTGTTATGATAGAGTATGTATATCAGATGTTGTTGAAGGGAGTAGGAGTACTCGTGAAGAAATACATTGAGGTAGATGGAGTATCCATCTCGGTGCTATGAAGAAGTAACCGAACTTGAGTAGATTGTTTTTGAGACCATGGATAAGGAGAGGTGGAATATGCTAGTTAGAATTGTCGGAATTCGAAGAGTGAACATCAGAGACTGTTGAGTCTGATGTAGTCGTTAAATATTCTAGAGTGGAAATCAGGTAGTATTTTCACGAAATTGGTGTTGAGATTTCCAAAGAATTTGTAAAGACATAATTTTAATTTGAATTGTTAGGAGTGGATTAACTATTCCGTGTTGAGGATATACGAGATGCATATTGAGAAAGTGGTGAAGTTGGATGAGATACTGACGAATATTGTGTGAGATGGAAATTTGAGGTTTATATTGAGATTTTGGAGGGGCTTACAGGAAGCTTCGGGTACTAAGTTGAAGCTGAGTTCGACCTATCATCCGCAAACTGATGGTCAGTCAGAGAGGACTATTGAGTCTGTAGAGAATTGGTGAGAGCTTGGGTGTCGGATCAAGGTGGAGCGTGGGATGATTAATTATCGTTGATTGAGTTACCTATAATAACGGTTACCATCCTAGTGTCGGAATGGCACTATATGTGGCTTGGTGAGATAGGGAGTGTAGGACTCTCCTGTGTTGAAATAAATCGAGTGAGAGTGTTGTACTCAGACTTGAAGATTATGCTTGAGATGGCTGAGAAGATCGAGAGGATCCGAGGCAATATGTATTTTGAGGGTCACGCCGGTGACTGGTGTTGGTCGAGCTTCGAAATCTCAGAAGTTCGCACGTGTTCTGTAGTTATATACGGGTGGCGCAGCGGAGGCATGGGAGGAGTAACATGTTAGACTGTTTTTCTGTTGTCGCTGTGAATTGGCATGATATGTTTCATGTGTCTTAGTCGAGAAAGTACATTGAACCAGGTGGATGATGTACAAGTGAAAAATATTCCGATTGTTGAGGCATTGCTAGTTCGTTTTGGCGAGCGAGGAACACCTCCGAAGGGAGGAGATATCTTTGGTGAAAGTAGTATGGGGAGGTGCTGCAGAAGGCAGTGTGACCTGAGAATTGGAATAAAAGATGCGGGGAGCGTATCCGGAATTATTTCCATCAGATAATTTTCGAGGACGAAAATAATTAAAGTGGGGGAGAGTTGTAACACCCATTTTAATTATTTAGTCATTTTATTATTATTTTAAATATTATATGTTGATGTGCCCTTTGGTAGGGTGTATTTGATGATGTTTGGTGGGTGTCCCTGAGATGGGAGATCATTGGTGGTAATTTGGTGAGTTTATAATAATATAAGAAATAATAGTAATATTGGTGGTGGTATTAATATTATTATTATTATTATTATTATTATTATTATTATTATTATTATTATTATTATTATTATGTTATTTTTATTAGTTATTATTATTATTATTATTATTATATTATTTTTATTAGTTATTATTATTATTGGGATAGGAAATAAAAAGGAAAATAGAATATGAAGGGATGGGGAAGTATTAGAGAAAATAACACGATAGAGCGATAGAAAGAGAGAAGAGGAAAGAACGAGAGAAGTGAGAAGAACGAAGGAAAAAGGGAACGAAGAACGGAAAGAAAAGAGGAGGCCAAGAGACCAAATCCAGGAAGAATTTCATCGATCAACCGATTAACAAGGTAAGGGGGGAGAAACTTGATTGGGAATGGTATATACATGTATAGGGTAGTGGGGATTCCTTAACCCCGTAGGAATGTATCGTTGATGAAGTTTTATATTGACATGCTATTGATTGTTGAGTTATGTTGATGTTGATGGATTGAAATATGTTGAGTGTTGGTGAATTGTTGTTTTTGGTTAATTTGGCGTATAGGTTGGGTTTACGGTTTTAGGGAAGTTCTGTGTGACCTTTTTGATGTGTCGATAGATTGTTTAAGTGATGACTTTGGAATAATATGTATATGATGATGTACGAATGTTTGATGTTGCCATTGTTGATTGACTGTTGGTGTTGGTTTGGTTTGAGTAAGGTTCAGAGTAACTCTAAAGTGTCGGTAGTGTGCCGTAATGTTGATCTGGAGTAGAATTATAGGAAGATTGATAAGCCTAATATGCATTGGTCGTAATACGGATAGTATAAGAAGTGGATGTTATAGAATAGGCTTGAATCAGAGAAGAGTGAGAATTCTGAACTGTGAGAACTTGAGAAGTCGCAGGCAACTCGCTAGCACTTCGCTTAGCGAGAAGGCAGCGAGCGTTCGCTAGGTGCTCGCCTAGCGAGTGAGGTAGCGAGTGAGTCTAGTAGGTTCTGTTTGCCTTCGCGAGGAGGTTTGCTAAGCGAACAGGTAGCGAGCATTCGCTGGGAGCTTGCCTAGCGAGGGTGTAGCGAGCGTAGCAGAATGGGGTTTTTTCTATGCTGTTATACTGTGTGCGCTAAGAGTGTAGTGCCCTTGGACTTTGTTGATTATAGGGGAGATGATTGAGTGTTATAGAGTGAGTACTCGGTGATAGTATGTGATTACCGTTACTAATTATTTAAATGGATAATTAGTTGGTGTATGAATCATGCGGAGCATGGTGTAGTGATCAGTAGGATCGTGTATTCCCGAGTGGTGGGACGTGTTTATATCTTGGTGATAAAGTATGAACTTGTTTACTTGGTGATGGTACTCGTTTTCCTTGGTTGTTGGTGAACAATTGGTTAACGTATATGTATGTAGTGATCAGTAGGATCGTGTGTTCCCGGGTGTTGGGATGTGGTTATATATGGTGTTATAGTATGAATTTATTTACTATCCGATTGATTTATATGGTGTTGGTGTAATATATCTACACATATATGCATTGATGTATGATGATATGATCAGGAGGATCGTGTGCACTTAGTGTGCCTAAATATGATAGTTATGCATTGGTGTGTGCATATCATGGTGTTTTGGTGGGATGAATCATATCTCAGGAGGAGCGTAAGTGATTCATCCGTACTCCTTGGTGGAGAATGGTGGGGGATAGATCATGTCTCAGGAGGAGCGTAAGTGATCTATCCAGGTTCGATTGAATGAACCAATGAGTCGGTACCGCATGCATGGTGTTGAGTTGCATATTTGCATTATAATATGTTATATTGTAATTTGAACAGTAGGTTCGTTATATGGAGTTGTTGGGGTGAATATTGGTGTGTTGGTGTGTTTTACTACCTTGTTTACATGTATTACATTACCAATATATTTTTGATCATGTTTTCTCACCCCTTGGTTGTTGTTGTGTCTGTGCTTCTCCGAAAGTACAGATAATCCAGGTACTTAGATAGCTTGGATGGTGGTGTGCCAGTCGAGTCTAGGATGCTCTGATACATAACACGGGATATGGGTGTTTTAATTGTTTTATGTCAAACTTATTGTAATCCTGTGACGTATCACTTTTTTTTTGTGAATTATAATAATAAAGATTTTACGAAATTTGGCGGATGGCCGAGAATGTTGGAATAATGTTTTCCGCTGTATTATTTTTGAGAATAATTAATAAAGTATTTTTATAAAAATTTGGTGATGTGATATCCCACTATTTTGGGGAAAACTCTGATGTTTATTTATAATGTTTATATTTTATTTAATTTGGGAAGTGGGGTGTTACATTGAGCGTTCAGGCTCCAGTCAGTTTCGTTGGATATCCAGACTCCGGTTATTACGTTGAGCGTTCATGATCCACTCATTTCCGTTGAGTATCTAGACTCCGGTTATTACGTTGAGCGTTCAGGCTCTGGTCATTTTTGTTAAGTATCCAGACTTCGGTTATTACGTTGTGCGTTCAAATTCTGATCATTTTCGTTGAGTATCCAGACTCCGGTTATTACGTTGAGCGTTCAGGCTTCGGTCAGTTTCGTTGGGTATCCAGACTCCGGTTATTACGTTGAGCGTTCAGGCTCCAGTCAGTTTCGTTGGGTATCTAGAATCCGGTTATTACGTTGAGCGTTCAGGCTCCGGTCATTTTCGTTGAGTATCCAGACTCTGGTTATTACGTTGAGCGTTCAGGCTCTGGTCAGTTTTGTTGAGTATCCAGACTCCGGTTATTACATTGAGCGTTCAGGCTCCATTCAGTTTCATTGGGTATCCAGAATCCGGTTATTACGCTGAGCGTTCAGGATCCGGTCATTTTCGTTGAGTATCACAACTCTGGTTATTACGTTGAGTGTTCAGGCTCCGGTCATTTTCGTTGAGTATCTAGACTCCGGTTATTACGTTGACCGTTCAGGCTCCTGTCATTTTCGTTGAGTATCCAGACTCCGGTTATTACGTTGAGCGTGCAGGCTACAGTCAATTTCGTTTGGTATCCAGACTCCGGTTATAACGTTGAGCGTTCAGGCTCCAGTCAGTTTTGTTGGGTATCCAGACTCCGGTTATTACGTTAAGCGTTCATGCTCCAATCATTTTCGTTGAGTATCTAGACTCCGGTTATTACGTTGAGCGTTCAGGCTCCGGTCATTTTTGTTAAGTATCCAGACTCCGGTTATTACGTTGTGCGTTCAAATTCTGATCATTTTCGTTGAGTATCCAGACTCCGGTTATTACGTTGAGCGTTCAGGCTCCGGTCAGTTTCGTTGGGTATCCAGACTCCGGTTATTACGTTGAGCATTCAGGCTCTAGTCAGTTTCGTTGGGTATCCAGAATCCGGTTATTACGTTGAGCGTTCAGGCTCCGGTCATTTTCGTTGAGTATCCAGACTCTGGTTATTACGTTGAGCGTTCAGGCTCCGGTCAGTTTTGTTGAGTATCCAGACTCCGGTTATTATGTTGAGCGTTCAGGATCCGTTCAGTTTCATTGGGTATCCAGACTCCGGCTATTACGTTGAGCGTTCAGGTTCCGGTCAGTTTCGTTGGGTATCCAGACTCCGGTTATTACGTTGAGCGTTCAGGCTCCGGTCAGTTTCGTTGGGTATCCCGACCCCGGTTATTACGTTTAGCGTTCAGGCTCTTGTCAGTTTCGTTGAGTATCCAGACTCCGGTTATTACGTTGAGCATTCAGGCTACGTTCAGTTTCGTTGGGTATCCAGACTTCGGTTATTACGTTGAGCGTTCAGGCTCCAGTCAGTTTCGTTGGGTATCCAAACTCCGGTTATTACGTTGAGCGTGCAGGCTCCGGTCAGTTTCATTGGGTATCCAGACTCCGGTTATTACATTGAGCGTTCAGGCTCCGTTCAGTTTCGTTGGGTATCCAGACTCCGATTATTACGCTGAGCGTTCAGGCTCTGGTCATTTTCGTTGAGTATCCAGACTCCGGTCATTATGTTGAGCGTTCCGGCTCTGGTCATTTTCGTTGAGTATCCAGACTCCGGTCATTAGGTTGAGCGTTCAGGATCCGGTCATTTTCGTTGAGTATCAAAACTCCGGTTTTTACGTTGAATGTTCAGGCTCCGGTCATTTTCGTTGAGTATCTAGACTCCGGTTATTACGTTGAGCGTTCAGGCTGTGGTCAGTTGCGTTGAGTGTCCAGACTCCGGTTATTACGTTGAGCATTAAGGCTCCGGTCATTTTTGTTGAGTATCCAGACTCTAGTTATTACGTTGAGCGTTCAGGCTCCGGTCATTCTTGTTAAGTATCCAGACTCCGGTTATTACGTTGAGCGTTCAGGTTCTTGTCATTTTCGTTGAGTATCTAGACTCCGGTTACTACGTTGAGCGTGCAGGCTCCGGTCATTTTCGTTGAGTATCCAGACTCTGGTCATTATGTTGAGCGTTCAAGCTCCGGTCATTTTTGTCGGTCATTACGTTGAGCTTTCAGGCTCCAGTCAGTTTCGTTGAGTATCCAGACTCCGGTTATTACATTGAGCGTTCAGGCTCTGATCAGTTTCGTTGGGTATCCAGACTCCGGTTATTACATTTAGCGTTCAGGCTCCGGTCAATTTTGGTTGGTATCTAGACTCCGGTTATTACGGTGAGCGTTCAGGCTCCGGTTATTTTTGTTAAGTATCCAGACTCCGGTTATTACGTTGTGCGTTCAAGTTCTAATCATTTTCGTTGAGTATCCAGACTACGGTTATTACGTTGAACGTTCAGGCTCCGATCAGTTTCGTTGAGTATCCAGACTCCAGTTATTACGTTAAGCATTCAGGCTCCAGTCATTTTTGTTAAGTATCCCGACTCCGGTTATTACATTGTGCGTTCAAGTTCTGATCATTTTTGTTGAGTATCTAGACTCCGATTATTACGATGAGCGTTCAGGCTCCGGTCAGTTTCGTTGGGTTTCCAGACTCCGGTTATTACGTTGAGCATTCAGGCTCCAGTCAGTTTCGTTGGGTATCCAGACTCCGGTTATTACGTTGAGCGTTCAGGCTCCGATCATTTTCGTGGAGTATCCAGACTCCGGTTATTACGTTGAGCGTTCAGGCTCCGCTCATTTTTGTTAAGTATCCAGACTCCGGTTATTACATTGTGCGTTCAAGTTCTGATCATTTTCGTTGAGTATCCAGACTCCGGTTATTATGTTGAGCGTTCAGGCTCCGGTCAGTTTCGTTCGGTATCCAGACTCCGGTTATTACGTTGAGCATTCAGGCTCCAGTCAGTTTCGTTGGGTATCCAGACTCCGGTTATTACGTTGAGCGTTCAGGCTCCGATCATTTTCGTGGAGTATCCAGACTCCGGTTATTACGTTGAGCGTTCAGGCTCCGGTCATTTTTGTTATGTATCCAGACTCCGGTTATTACGTAGTACGTTCAAATTCTGATCATTTTCGTTGAGTATCCAGACTCCGGTTATTTTGAGTGTTCAGGCTCCGGTCAGTTTCGTTGGGAATCCAGACTCTGGTTATTACGTTGAGCATTCAGGCTCCAGTCAGTTTCGTTGGGTATCTAGAATCCGGTTATTACGTTGAGTGTTCAGGCTCTGGTCATTTTTGTTGAGTATCTAGACTCTGGTCATTACGTTGAGCGTTCAGGCTCCGGTCAGTTTTGTTGAGTATCCAGACTCCGGTTATTACGTTGAGCGTTCAGGCTCCATTCAGTTTCGTTGGGTATCCAGACTCCGGCTATTACGTTGAGCGTTCAGGCTCCGGTCAGATTCGTTGGGTATCCAGACTCCGGTTATTACGTTGAGCGTTCAGGCTTCGGTCAGTTTCGTTAGGTATCCCGACCCCGGTTATTACGTTTAGTGTTCAGGCTCTTGTCAGTTTTGTTGAGTATCCAGACTCCGGTTATTACGTTGAGCATTCAGGCTATGTTCAGTTTCATTGGGTATCCAGACTCCGGTTATTACGTTGAGCGTTCAGCCTCCAGTCAGTTTCGCTGGGTATCCAAACTCCGATTATTACGTTGATCGTTCAGGCTCCGGTCAGTTTCATTGGGTATCCAGACTCCGGTTATTACATTGAGCGTTCAAGCTCCATTCACTTTCGTTGGGTATCCAGCCTCCGGTTATTACGCTGAGCGTTCATGCTCTGGTCATTTTCGTTGAGTATCCAGACTCTGATTATTACGTTGAGCGTTCAGGCTCCGGTCATTCTTGTTGAGTATACAGACTCCGGTTACTACGTTGAGCGTACAGGCTCCGGTCATTTTCGTTGAGTATACAGACACTGGTCATTACGTTAAGCGTTCAAGCTCCGGTCATTATGTTGAGCATTCCGGCTATGGTCATTTTCATTGAGTATCCAGACTCCGGTCATTATGTTGAGCGTTCAGGCTCCAGTCATTTTCGTTGAGTATCCAGACTCCGGTCATTAGGTTGAGCATTCAGGATCCGGTCATTTTCGTTGAGTATCACAACTCCGGTTATTACGTTGAGTGTTCAGGCTCCGGTTATTTTCGTTGAGTATCTAGACTCCGGTTATTACGTTGAGCGTTCAGGCTGTGGTCAGTTGCTTTGAGTGTCCAGACTCCGGTTATTAAGTTGAGCATTCAGGCTCCGGTCATTTTCGTTGACTATCCAGACTCCAGTTATTACGTTGAGCGTTCAGGCTCCGGTCATTCTTGTTGAGTATACAGACTCCGGTTATTACGTTGAGCGTTCAGGCTCCTGTCATTTTCGTTGAGTATCCAGACTCCGGTTACTACGTTGAGCGTACAGGCTCCGGTCATTTTCGTTGAGTATACAGACACTGGTCATTACGTTAAGCGTTCAAGCTCCGGTCATTTTTGTCGGTCATTACGTTGAGCTTTCAGGCTCCAGTCAGTTTCGTTGAGTATCCAGACTCCGGTTATTACATTTAGCGTTCAGGCTCCGGTCAGTTTCGTTGGGTATCCAGACTCCGGTTATTACGGTGAGCGTTCAGGCTCCGGTCAATTTCCTTGGGTATCCAGACTCCGGTTATTATACTGAGTGTTCAGGCTCCGGTCATTTTTGTTGAGTATCTAGACTCCAGTTATTACGTTGAGCGTTCAGGCTCCGATCATTTTCGTTGAGTATCCAGACTCTAGTTATTACGTTGAGCGTTCAGGCTCCGGTCATTTTTGTTAAGTATCCAGACTCTGGTTATTACGTTGTGCGTTCAAGTTCTAATCATTTTCGTTGAGTATCCAGACTGCGGTTATTACGTTGAGCGTTCAGGCTCCGGTCAGTTTCGTTGGGTATCCAGACTCCGGTTATTACGTTGAGCGTTCAGGCCCCAGTCAGTTTTGTTGGGTATCCAGACTCCGGTTATTACGTTGAGCGTTCAGGCTCCGATCATTTTCGTGGAGTATCCAGACTCCGGTTATTACGTTGAGCGTTCAGGCCCCGATCATTTTTGTTAAGTATCCAGACTCCGGTTATTACGTAGTGTGTTCAAATTCTGATCATTTTCGTTGAGTATCCAGACTCTGGTTATTACGTTGAGCGTTCAGGCTCCGTTAAGTTTCGTTGGGTATCCAGACTCCGGTTATTACGTTGAGCGTTCAGGCTCCAGTCAGTTTCGTTGGGTATCCAGAATCCGGTTATTACGTTGAGCGTTCAGGCTCCGGCATTTTCGTTGAGTATCCAGACTCTGGTTATTACGTTGAGCGTTCAGGCTCCGGTCAGTTTTGTTGATTATCCAGACTCTGGTTATTACGTTGAGCATTCAGGCTCCGTTCAGTTTCGTTGGGTATCCAGACTCCGGTTATGACATTGAGCGTTCAGGCTCCGGTCAGTTTCGTTGGGGATCCAGACTCCGGTTATTAGGTTTAGCGTTCAGGCTCCTGTCAGTTTCGTTGAGTATACAGACTCCGGTTATTATGTTGAGCATTCAGGATACGTTCAATTTCGTTGGGTATCCAGACTCCGGTTATTACGTTGAGCGTTCAGGCTCCAGTCAGTTTCGTTGGGTATCCAAACTCTGGTTATTACGTTGAGCATTCAGGCTCCGGACAGTTTCATTGGGTATCCAGACTCCGGTTATTACATTGAGCGTTCAGGCTCTGTTCAGTTTTGTTGGGTATCCAGACTCCGGTAATTACGCTGAGCGTTCAGGCTCTTGTCATTTTCGTTGAGTATCCAGACTCTGATTATTACATTGAGCGTTCAGGCTCCGGTCAGTTTCGTTGAGTATGCAGACTTCGGTCATTATGTTGAGCGTTCCGGCTCCGGTCATTTTCTTTGAGTATCCAGACTCCGGTCATTATGTTGAGAGTTCAGGCTCCGGTCGTTTTTATTGAGTATCCAGACTCCGGTCATTAGGTTGAGCGTTCAGGATCCGGTCATTTTCGTTGAGTATTTTAACTCTGGTTATTACATTGAGTGTTCAGGCTCCGGTCATTTTCGTTGAGTATCTGGACTCCGGTTATTACGTTGAGCGTTCAGGCTATGGTCAGTTGCATTGAGTGTCCAGACTCCGGTTATTAAGTTGAGCATTTAGGCTCCGGTCATTTTCGTTGAGTATCCAGACTTCGGTTATTACGTTGAGCGTTCAGGCTCCGGTCATTCTTGTTGAGTATCCAGACTCCGGTTATTACGTTGAGCGTCCAGGCTCCTGTCATTTTCGTTGAGTATCTAGACTCTGGTTATTACGTTGAGCGTGCAGGCTCCAGTCATTTTCGTTGAGTATCCAGACTCTGGTCATTATGTTGAGCGTTCAAGCTCCGGTCATTTTTGTCGGTCATTACATTGAGCGTTCAGGCTCCAGTCAGTTTCGTTGAGTATCCAGACTCTGGTTATTACATTGAGCATTCAGGCTCCGATCAGTTTCGTTGGGTATCCAGACTCCGGTTATTAAATTTAGCGTTCAGGCTCCGGTCAGTTTCTTTGGGGATCCAGACTCCGGTTATTACGTTTAGCGTTCAGGCTCCTGTCAGTTTCGTTGAGTATACAGACTCCGGTTATTATGTTGAGCATTCAGGCTACGTTCAATTTCGTTGGGTATCCAGACTCCGGTTATTACGTTGAGCGTTCAGGCTCCAGTCAGTTTCGTTGGGTATCCAAACTCAGGTTATTACGTTGAGCATTCAGGCTCCGGACAGTTTCATTGGGTATCCAGACTCCGGTTATTACATTGAGCGTTCAGGCTCTGTTCAGTTTTGTTGGGTATCCAGACTCCAGTTATTACGCTGAGCGTTCAGGCTCTTGTCATTTTCGTTGAGTATCCAGACTCTGATTATTACGTTGAGCGTTCAGGCTCCGGTCAGTTTCGTTGAGTATGCAGACTTCGGTCATTATGTTGAGCGTTCCGGCTCCGGTCATTTTCGTTGAGTATCCAGACTCCGGTCATTATGTTGAGCGTTCAGGCTCCGGTCGTTTTTATTGAGTATCCAGACTCCGGTCATTAGGTTGAGCGTTCAGGATCCGGTCATTTTCGTTGAGTATTATAACTCTGGTTATTACATTGAGTGTTCAGGCTCCGGTCATTTTCGTTGAGTATCTAGACTCCGGTTATTACGTTGAGCGTTCAGGCTATGGTCAGTTACGTTGAGTGTCCAGACTCCGGTTATTAAGTTGAGCATTTAGGCTCCGGTCATTTTCGTTGAGTATCCAGACTCCGGTTATTACGTTGAGCGTTCAGGCTCCGGTCATTCTTGTTGAGTATCCAGACTCCGGTTATTACGTTGAGCGTCCAGGCTCCTGTCATTTTCGTTGAGTATCTAGACTCTGGTTATTACGTTGAGCGTGCAGGCTCCAGTCATTTTCATTGAGTATCCAGACTCTGGTCATTACGTTGAGCGTTCAAGCTCCGGTCATTTTTGTCGGTCATTACATTGAGCGTTCAGGCTCCAGTCAGTTTCGTTGAGTATCCAGACTCTGGTTATTACATTGAGCATTCAGGCTCCGATCAGTTTCGTTGGGTATCCAGACTCCGGTTATTAAATTTAGCGTTCAGGCTCCGGTCAGTTTCGTTGGGTATCTAGACTCCAGTTATTACGTTGAGCGTTCAGGCTCCAGTCATTTTTGTTAAGTATCTAGACTCCGGTTATTACGTTGTGCCTTCAAATTCTGATCATTTTCGTTGAGTATCCAGACTCTGGTTATTACGTTGAGCGTTCAGGCTCCAGTCAGTTTCGTTGGGTATCCAGAATCCGGTTATTGCATTGAGCGTTCAGGCTCCGGTCAGTTTCGTTGGGTATCCAGACCCCGGTTATTACGTTTAGCGTTCAGGCTCCTGTGAGTTTCATTGAGTATCCAGACTCCGGTTATTACGTTGAGCATTCAGGCTACGTTCAGTTTCGTTGGGTATCCAGACTCCGGTTATTACGTTGAGCGTTCAGGCTCCAGTCAGTTTCATTGGGTATCCAAACTCCGGTTATTACGTTGAGCGTTCAGGCTCCGGTCAGTTTCATTGGGTATCCAGACTCCGGTTCTTACATTAAGCGTTCAGGCTCCCTTCAGTTTCGTTGGGTATCCAGACTCCGGTTATTATGCTGAGCGTTCAGGCTCTGGTCATTTTCGTTGAGTATCCATACTCTGATTATTACGTTGAGCGTTCAGGCTCCGGTCAGTTTCGTTGAGTATCCAGACTCCGGTCATTACGTTGAGCGTTCCGGCTCCGGTCATTTTCGTTGAGTATCCAGACTCCGGTCATTATGTTGAGCGTTCAAGCTCCGGTCGTTTTTATTGAGTATCCAGACTCCGGTCATTAGGTTGAGCGTTCAGGATCCGGTCGTTTTCGTTGAGTATCATAATTCCGGTTATTACGTTGAGTGTTCAGGCTCCGGTCATTATTGTTGAGTATCTAGCCTCCGGTTATTACATTGAGCGTTCAGGCTATGGTCAGTTGCGTTGAGTGTCCAGACTCCGGTTATTATGTTGAGCATTTAGGCTCCGATCATTTTCGTTGAGTATCCAGACTCCGGTTATTACGTTGAGTGTTCAGGCTTCGATCATTCTTGTTGAGTATCCAGACTCCAGTTATTACGTTGAGCGTCTAGGCTCCTGTCATTTTCGTTGAGTATCCAGACTATGGTTATTACGTTGAGCGTGCAGGCTCTGGTCATTTTCGTTGAGTATCCAGACTCCGGTTATTACGTTGAGTGTTCAGGCTTCGGTCATTCTTGTTGAGTATCCAGACTCCAGTTATTACATTGAGCGTCTAGGCTCCTGTCATTTTCGTCGAGTATCCAGACTATGGTTATTACGTTGAGCGTTCAGGCTCCAGTCAGTTTCGTTGAGTATCCAGACTCCGGTTACTACATTGAGCTTTCAGGCTCCGATCAGTTTCGTTGGGTATCCAGACTCCGGTTATTAAATTTAGCGTTCAGGCTCCGGCCAGTTTTGTTGGGTATCCAGACTCCGGTTATTACGTTGAGCGTTCAGCATCCGATCATTTTCGTTGAGTATCCAGACTCTGGTTATTACGTTGAGCGTTCAGGCTCCGGTCATTTTTGTTAAGTATCCAGACTCCGGTTATTACGTTGCATTCAAATTCTGATCATTTTCGTTGAGTATCCAGACTCCAGTTATTACGTTGAGCATTCAGGCTCTAGTCAGTTTTGTTGGGTATCCAGAATCCGGTTATTACGTTGAGCGTTCAGGCTCCGGTCATTTTCGTTGAGTATCCAGACTCTGGTTATTATGTTGAGTGTTCAGGCTCCGTTCTGTTTTGTTGAGTATCCAGACTCCGGTTAATACGTTGAGCGTTCAGGCTCCGTTCAGTTTCGTTGGGTATCCAGACTCCGGTTATTACGTTGAGCGTTCAGGCTCCGGTCAGTTTCGTTGGGTATCCAGACTCCGGTTATTACGTTGAGCGTTCAGGCTCCGGTCAGTTTCGTTGGGTATCCAGACCCCGGTTATTACGTTGAGCATTAAGGCTCCAGTCAGTTTCGTTGGGTATCCAGACTCCGGTTATTACATTGAGCGTTCAGGCTCTGTTCAGTTTTGTTGGGTATCCAGACTCCGGTTATTACGCTGAGCGTTCAGGCTCTTGTCATTTTCGTTGAGTATCCAGACTCTGATTATTACGTTGAGCGTTCAGGCTCCGGTCAGTTTCGTTGAGTATGCAGACTTCGGTCATTATGTTGAGCGTTCCGGCTCCGGTCATTTTCGTTGAGTATCCAGACTCCGGTCATTATGTTGAGCGTTCAGGCTCCGGTCGTTTTTATTGAGTATCCAGACTCCGGTCATTAGGTTGAGCGTTCAGGATCCGGTCATTTTCGTTGAGTATTATAACTCTGGTTATTACATTGAGTGTTCAGGCTCCGGTCATTTTCGTTGAGTATCTAGACTCCGGTTATTACGTTGAGCGTTCAGGCTATGGTCAGTTACGTTGAGTGTCCAGACTCCGGTTATTAAGTTGAGCATTTAGGCTCCGGTCATTTTCGTTGAGTATCCAGACTCCGGTTATTACGTTGAGCGTTCAGGCTCCGGTCATTCTTGTTGAGTATCCAGACTCCGGTTATTACGTTGAGCGTCCAGGCTCCTGTCATTTTCGTTGAGTATCTAGACTCTGGTTATTACGTTGAGCGTGCAGGCTCCAGTCATTTTCATTGAGTATCCAGACTCTGGTCATTACGTTGAGCGTTCAAGCTCCGGTCATTTTTGTCGGTCATTACATTGAGCGTTCAGGCTCCAGTCAGTTTCGTTGAGTATCCAGACTCTGGTTATTACATTGAGCATTCAGGCTCCGATCAGTTTCGTTGGGTATCCAGACTCCGGTTATTAAATTTAGCGTTCAGGCTCCGGTCAGTTTCGTTGGGTATCTAGACTCCAGTTATTACGTTGAGCGTTCAGGCTCCAGTCATTTTTGTTAAGTATCTAGACTCCGGTTATTACGTTGTGCCTTCAAATTCTGATCATTTTCGTTGAGTATCCAGACTCTGGTTATTACATTGAGCGTTCAGGCTCCAGTCAGTTTCGTTGGGTATCCAGAATCCGGTTATTACATTGAGCGTTCAGGCTCCGGTCAGTTTCGTTGGGTATCCAGACCCCGGTTATTACGTTTAGCGTTCAGGCTCCTGTGAGTTTCATTGAGTATCCAGACTCCGGTTATTACGTTGAGCATTCAGGCTACGTTCAGTTTCGTTGGGTATCCAGACTCCGGTTATTACGTTGAGCGTTCAGGCTCCAGTCAGTTTCATTGGGTATCCAAACTCCGGTTATTACGTTGAGCGTTCAGGCTCCGGTCAGTTTCATTGGGTATCCAGACTCCGGTTCTTACATTAAGCGTTCAGGCTCCCTTCAGTTTCGTTGGGTATCCAGACTCCGGTTATTATGCTGAGCGTTCAGGCTCTGGTCATTTTCGTTGAGTATCCATACTCTGATTATTACGTTGAGCGTTCAGGCTCCGGTCAGTTTCGTTGAGTATCCAGACTCCGGTCATTACGTTGAGCGTTCCGGCTCCGGTCATTTTCGTTGAGTATCCAGACTCCGGTCATTATGTTGAGCGTTCAAGCTCCGGTCGTTTTTATTGAGTATCCAGACTCCGGTCATTAGGTTGAGCGTTCAGGATCCGGTCATTTTCGTTGAGTATCATAATTCCGGTTATTACGTTGAGTGTTCAGGCTCCGGTCATTATTGTTGAGTATCTAGCCTCCGGTTATTACATTGAGCGTTCAGGCTATGGTCAGTTGCGTTGAGTGTCCAGACTCCGGTTATTATGTTGAGCATTTAGGCTCCGATCATTTTCGTTGAGTATCCAGACTCCGGTTATTACGTTGAGTGTTCAGGCTTCGATCATTCTTGTTGAGTATCCAGACTCCAGTTATTACGTTGAGCGTCTAGGCTCCTGTCATTTTCGTTGAGTATCCAGACTATGGTTATTACGTTGAGCGTGCAGGCTCTGGTCATTTTCGTTGAGTATCCAGACTCCGGTTATTACGTTGAGTGTTCAGGCTTCGGTCATTCTTGTTGAGTATCCAGACTCCAGTTATTACATTGAGCGTCTAGGCTCCTGTCATTTTCGTTGAGTATCCAGACTATGGTTATTACGTTGAGCGTGCAGGCTCCGGTCATTTTCGTTGAGTATCCAGACTCTGGTCATTACGTTGAGCGTTCAAACTCCGGTCATTTTTGTCGGTAATTACATTGAGCGTTCAGGCTCCAGTCAGTTTCGTTGAGTATCCAGACTCCGGTTATTACATTGAGCGTTCAGGCTCCGATCAGTTTCGTTGGGTATCCAGACTCCGGTTATTAAATTTAGCGTTCAGGCTCCGGCCAGTTTTGTTGGGTATCCAGACTCCGGTTATTACGTTGAGCGTTCAGCATCCGATCATTTTCGTTGAGTATCCAGACTCTGGTTATTACGTTGAGCGTTCAGGCTCCGGTCATTTTTGTTAAGTATCCAGACTCCGGTTATTACGTTGCATTCAAATTCTGATCATTTTCGTTGAGTATCCAGACTCCAGTTATTACGTTGAGCATTCAGGCTCGAGTCAGTTTTGTTGGGTATCCAGAATCCGGTTATTACGTTGAGCGTTCAGGCTCCGGTCATTTTCGTTGAGTATCCAGACTCTGGTTATTACGTTGAGTGTTCAGGCTCCGTTCTGTTTTGTTGAGTATCCAGACTCCGGTTAATACGTTGAGCGTTCAGGCTCCGTTCAGTTTCGTTGGGTATCCAGACTCCGGTTATTACGTTGAGCGTTCAGGCTCCGGTCAGTTTCGTTGGGTATCCAGACTCCGGTTATTACGTTGAGCGTTCAGGCTCCGGTCAGTTTCGTTGGGTATCCAGACCCCGGTTATTACGTTGAGCATTAAGGCTCCAGTCAGTTTCGTTGGGTATCCAGACTCCGGTTATTACGTTGAGCATTAAGGCTCCAGTCAGTTTCGTTGGGTATCCAAACTCCTGTTATTACGTTGAGCGTTCAGGCTCTGGTCAGTTTCATTGGGTATCCAGACTCCGGTTATTACATTGAGCGTTCAGGCTCCGTTCAATTTCGTTGGGTATCAAGACTCCGGTTATTACGTTGAGCGTTCAGGCTCTGGTCATTTTCGTTGAGTATCCAGACTCTGATTATTACGTTGAGCGTTCAGGCTCCGGTCAGTTTCGTTAGGTATCCAGACTCCGGTCATTACGTTGAGCATCCCGGCTCCGGTCATTTTCGTTGAGTATCCATACTCCGGTCATTATGTTGAGCGTTTAAGCTCCGGTCGTTTTTATTGAGTATCCAGACTCCGGTTATTACGTTGAGCGTTCAGGTTCCTGTCATTTTCGTTGAGTATCCAGACACCGGTTATTACGTTGAGCGTGCAGGCTCCGGTCATTTTCGTTGAGTATCCTGACTCTGGTCATTACGTTGAGCGTTCAAGCTCCGGTCATTTTTGTCGGTCATTACGTTGAGCTTTCAGGCTCCAGTCAGTTTCGTTGAGTACCCAGACTCCGGTTATTACATTGAGCGTCAGGCTCTGATCAGTTTCGTTGGGTATCTAGACTCCGGTTATTACATTTAGCGTTCAGGCTCCGGTCAATTTTGTTGGGTATCCAGACTCCGGTTATTACGGTGAGCGTTCAGGCTCCGGTCATTTTTGTTAAGTATCCAGACTCCGGTTATCACGTTGTGCGTTCAAGTTCTAATCATTTTCGTTGAGTATCCAGACTACGGTTATTACGTTGAGCGTTCAGGCTCCGGTCAGTTTCGTTGAGTATCCAGACTTCAGTTATTACGTTAAGCGTTCAGGCTCCGGTCATTTTTGTTAAGTATCCCGACTCCGGTTATTACGTTGTGCGTTCAAGTTTTGATCATTCTCGTTAAGTATCCAGACTCCGATTATTACGATGAGCGTTCAGGCTCCGGTCAGTTTCGTTGGGTTTCCAGACTCCGGTTATTACGTTGAGCATTCAGGCTCCAGTCAGTTTCGTTGGGTATCCACACTCCGGTTATTACGTTGAGCGTTCAGGCTCCGATCATTTTCGTGGAGTAGCCAGACTCCGGTTATTACGTTGAGCGTTCAGGCTCCGGTCATTTTTGTTAAGTATCCAGACTCCGGTTATTATGTTGTGCATTCAAGTTCTGATCATTTTCTTTGAGTATCCAGACTCCGGTTATTACGTTGAGCGTTCAGGCTCCGGTAAGTTTCGTTCGGTATCCAGACTCCGGTTATTACGTTGAGCATTCAGGCTCCAGTCAGTTTCGTTGGGTATCCAGACTCCGGTTATTACGTTGAGCGTTCAGGCTCCGATCATTTTCGTGGAGTATCCAGACTCCGGTTATTACGTTGAGCGTTCCGGCTCCGGTCATTTTTGTTAAGTATCCAGACTCCGGTTATTACGTAGTGCGTTCAAATTCTGATCATTTTCGTTGAGTATCCAGACTCCGGTTATTACGTTGAGCGTTCAGGCTCCGGTCAGTTTCGTTGGGAATCCAGACTCCGGTTATTACGTTGAGCGTTCAGGCTCCAGTCAGTTTCGTTGGGTATCCAGAATCCGGTTATTACGTTGAGCGTTCAGGCTCCGGTCATTTTCGTTGAGTATCCAAACTCTGGTCATTACGTTGAGCGTTCAGGCTCCGGTCAGTTTTGTTGAGTATCCAGACTCCGGTTATTACGTTGAGCGTTCAGGCTCTATTCAGTTTCGTTGGGTATCCAGACTCCGGCTATTACGTTGAGCGTTCAGGCTCCGGTCAGATTCGTTGGGTATCCAGACTCCGGTTATTACGTTGAGCGTTCAGGCTCCGGTCAGTTTCGTTAGGTATCCCGACCCCGGTTATTACGTTTAGTGTTCAGGCTCCTGTCAGTTTCGTTGAGTATCCAGACTCCAGTTATTACGTTGAGCATTCAGGCTATGTTCAGTTTCATTGGGTATCCAGACTCCGGTTATTACGTTGAGCGTTCAGCCTCCAGTCAGTTTCGCTGGGTATCCAAACTCCGGTTATTACGTTGAGCGTTCAGGCTCCGGTCAGTTTCATTGGGTATCCAGACTCCGGTTATTACATTGAGCGTTCAAACTCCGTTCACTTTCGTTGGGTATCCAGACTCCGGTTATTACGCTGAGCATTCAGGCTCTGGTCATTTTCGTTGAGTATCCAGACTCTGATTATTACGTTGAGCGTTCAGGCTCCGGTCATTATGTTGAGCGTTCAGGCTACGGTCATTTTCATTGAGTATCCAGACTCCGGTCATTATGTTGAGCGTTCAGGCTCTGGTCATTTTCGTTGAGTATCCAGACTCCGGTCATTAGGTTGAGCGTTCAGGATCCGGTCATTTTCGTTGAGTATCACAACTCCGGTTATTACGTTGAGTGTTCAGGCTCCGGTCATTTTCATTGAGTATCTAGACTCCGGTTATTACGTTGAGCGTTCAGGCTGTGGTCAGTTGCGTTGAGTGTCCAGACTCCGGTTATTAAGTTGAGCATTCAGGCTCCGGTCATTTTTGTTGACTATCCAGACTCCGGTTATTACGTTGAGCGTTCAGGCTCCGGTCATTCTTGTTGAGTATACAGACTCCGGTTATTACGTTGAGCATTCAGGCTCCTGTCATTTTCGTTGAGTATCCAGACTCCGGTTACTACGTTGAGCGTACAGGCTCCGGTCATTTTCGTTGAGTATCCAGACACTGGTCATTACGTTAAGCGTTCAGGCTCCGGTCAGTTTCGTTGGGTATCTAGACTCCGGTTATTACATTTAGCGTTCAGGCTCCGGTCAATTTTGTTGGGTATCCAGACTCCGGTTATTACGGTGAGCGTTCAGGCTCCGGTCATTTTTGTTAAGTATCCAGACTCCGATTATCACGTTGTGCGTTCAAGTTCTAATCATTTTCGTTGAGTATCTAGACTACGGTTATTACATTGAGCGTTCAGGCTCCGGTCAGTTTCGTTGAGTATCCAGACTTCGGTTATTACGTTGAGCATTCAGGCTCCAGTCAGTTTCGTTGGGTATCCAGACTCCGGTTATTACGTTGAGCGTTCAGGCTCCGATCATTTTCGTGGAGTATCCAGACTCCGGTTATTACGTTGAGCGTTCAGGCTCCGGTCATTTTTGTTAAGTATCCAGACTCCGGTTATTACGTAGTGCGTTCAAATTCTGATCATTTTCGTTGAGTATCCAGACTCCGGTTATTACGTTGAGCGTTCAGGCTCCGCACAGTTTCGTTGGGAATCCAGACTCCGGTTATTACGTTGAGCGTTCAGGCTCCAGTCAGTTTCGTTGGGTATCCAGAATCCGGTTATTACGTTGAGCGTTCAGGCTCCGGTCATTTTCGTTGAGTATCCAGACTCTGGTCATTACGTTGAGCGTTCAGGCTCCGGTCAGTTTTGTTGAGTATCCAGACTCCGGTTATTACGTTGAGCGTTCAGGCTCCATTCAGTTTCGTTGGGTATCCAGACTCCGGCTATTACGTTGAGCGTTCAGGCTCCGGTCAGATTCGTTAGGTATCCAAACTCCGGTTATTACGTTGAGCGTTCAGGCTCCGGTCAGTTTCGTTAGGTATCCCGACCCCGGTTATTACGTTTAGTGTTCAGGCTCCTGTCAGTTTCGTTGAGTATCCAGACTCCGGTTATTACGTTGAGCATTCAGGCTATGTTCAGTTTCATTGGGTATCCAGACTCCGGTTATTACGTTGAGCGTTCAGCCTCCAGTCAGTTTCGCTGGGTATCCAAACTCCGGTTATTACGTTGAGCATTCAGGCTCCGGTCAGTTTCATTGGGTATCCAGACTCCGGTTATTACATTGAGCGTTCAAGCTCCGTTCACTTTCGTTGGGTATCCTGACTCCGGTTATTACGCTGAGCTTTCAGGCTCTGGTCATTTTCGTTGAGTATCCAGACTCTGATTATTACGTTGAGTGTTCAGGCTCCGGTCAGTTTCGTTGAGTATCCAGACTCCGGTCATTATGTTGAGCGTTCCGGCTACGGTCATTTTCATTGAGTATCCAGACTCCGGTCATTATGTTGAGCGTTCAGGCTCCGGTCATTTTCGTTGAGTATCAAGACTCCGGTCATTAGGTTGAGCGTTCAGGATCCGATCATTTTCGTTGAGTATCACAACTCCGGTTATTACGTTGAGTGTTCAGGCTCCGGTCATTTTCGTTGAGTATCTAGACTCTGGTTATTACGTTGAGCGTTCAGGCTGTGGTCAGTTGCGTTGAGTGTCCAGACTCCGGTTATTAAGTTGAGCATTCAGGCTCCGGTTATTAAGTTGAGCATTCAGGCTCCGGTCATTTTCGTTGACTATCCAGACTCCAGTTATTACGTTGAGCGTTCAGGCTCCGCTCATTCTTGTTGAGTATACAGACTCCGGTTATTACGTTGAGCGTTCAGGCTCCTGTCATTTTCGTTGAGTATCCAGACTCCGGTTACTACGTTGAGCGTACAGGCTCCGGTCATTTTCGTTGAGTATCCAGACACTGGTCATTACGTTAAGCGTTCAGGCTCCGGTCAGTTTCGTTGGGTATCTAGACTCCGGTTATTACATTTAGCGTTCAGGCTCCGGTCAATTTTGTTGGGTATCCAGACTCCGGTTATTACGGTGAGCGTTCAGGCTCCGGTCATTTTTGTTAAGTATCCAGACTCCGGTTATCACGTTGTGCGTTCAAGTTCTAATCATTTTCGTTGAGTATCTAGACTACGGTTATTACATTGAGCGTTCAGGCTCCGGTCAGTTTCGTTGAGTATCCAGACTTCGGTTATTACGTTGAGCATTCAGGCTCCAGTCAGTTTCGTTGGGTATCCAGACTCCGGTTATTACGTTGAGCGTTCAGGCTCCGATCATTTTCGTGGAGTATCCAGACTCCGGTTATTACGTTGAGCGTTCAGGCTCCGGTCATTTTTGTTAAGTATCCAGACTCCGGTTATTACGTAGTGCGTTCAAATTCTGATCATTTTCGTTGAGTATCCAGACTCCGGTTATTACGTTGAGCGTTCAGGCTCCGCTCAGTTTCGTTGGGAATCCAGACTCCGGTTATTACGTTGAGCGTTCAGGCTCCAGTCAGTTTCGTTGGGTATCCAGAATCCGGTTATTACGTTGAGCGTTCAGGCTCCGGTCATTTTCGTTGAGTATCCAGACTCTGGTCATTACGTTGAGCGTTCAGGCTCCGGTCAGTTTTGTTGAGTATCCAGACTCCGGTTATTACGTTGAGCGTTCAGGCTCCATTCAGTTTCGTTGGGTATCCAGACTCCGGCTATTACGTTGAGCGTTCAGGCTCCGGTCAGATTCGTTGGGTATCCAAACTCCGGTTATTACGTTGAGCGTTCAGGCTCCGGTCAGTTTCGTTAGGTATCCCGACCCCGGTTATTACGTTTAGTGTTCAGGCTCCTGTCAGTTTCGTTGAGTATCCAGACTCTGGTTATTACGTTGAGCATTCAGGCTATGTTCAGTTTCATTGGGTATCCAGACTCCGGTTATTACGTTGAGCGTTCAGCCTCCAGTCAGTTTCGCTGGGTATCCAAACTCCGGTTATTACGTTGAGCGTTCAGGCTCCGGTCAGTTTCATTGGGTATCCAGACTCCGGTTATTACATTGAGCGTTCAAGCTCCGTTCACTTTCGTTGGGTATCCTGACTCCGGTTATTACGCTGAGCTTTCAGGCTCTGGTCATTTTCGTTGAGTATCCAGACTCTGATTATTACGTTGAGTGTTCAGGCTCCGGTCAGTTTCGTTGAGTATCCAGACTCCGGTCATTATGTTGAGCGTTCCGGCTACGGTCATTTTCATTGAGTATCCAGACTCCGGTCATTATGTTGAGCGTTCAGGCTCCGGTCATTTTCGTTGAGTATCAAGACTCCGGTCATTAGGTTGAGCGTTCAGGATCCGGTCATTTTCGTTGAGTATCACAACTCCAGTTATTACGTTGAGTGTTCAGGCTCCGGTCATTTTCGTTGAGTATCTAGACTCTGGTTATTACGTTGAGCGTTCAGGCTGTGGTCAGTTGCGTTGAGTGTCCAGACTCCGGTTATTAAGTTGAGCATTCAGGCTCCGGTTATTAAGTTGAGCATTCAGGCTCCGGTCATTTTCGTTGACTATCCAGACTCCAGTTATTACGTTGAGCGTTCAGGCTCCGGTCATTCTTGTTGAGTATACAGACTCCGGTTATTACGTTGAGCGTTCAGGCTCCTGTCATTTTCGTTGAGTATCCAGACTCCGGTTACTACGTTGAGCATACAGGCTCCGGTCATTTTCGTTGAGTATCCAGACACTGGTCATTACATTAAGCGTTCAAGCTCCGGTCTTTTTTGTCGGTCATTACGTTGAGCTTTCAGGCTCCAGTCAGTTTCGTTGAGTATCCAGACTCCGGTTATTACATTGAGCGTTCAGGCTCTAATCAGTTTCGTTGGGTATCCAGACTCCGGTTATTAGGGTTAGCGTTTAGGCTCCGGTCAATTTCATTGGGTATCCAGACTCCGGTTATTATAGTGAGCGTTCAGGCTCCGGTCATTTTTGTTGAGTATCCAGACTCCGGTTATTACGTTGAGCGTTCAGGCTCCGATCATTTTCGTTGAGTATCCAGACTCTAGTTATTACGTTGAGCGTTCAGGCTCCGGTCATTTTTGTTAAGTATCCAGACTCCGGTTATTACGTTGTGCGTTCAAGTTATAATCATTTTCGTTGAGTATCCAGACTGCGGTTATTACGTTGAGCGTTCAGGCTCCGGTCAGTTTCGTTGGGTATCCAGACTCTGGTTATTACGTTGAGCATTCAGGCTCCAGTCAGTTTTGTTGGGTATCCAGACTCCGATTATTACGTTGAGCGTTCAGGCTCCGATCATTTTCGTGGAGTATCCAGACTCTGGTTATTACGTTGAGCGTTCAGGCCCCGGTCATTTTTGTTAAGTATCCAGACTCCGGTTATTACGTAGTGCGTTCAAATTCTGATCATTTTCGTTGAGTATCCAGACTCTGGTTATTATGTTGAGCGTTCAGGCTCCGGTCAGTTTCGTTGGGTATCCAGACTCCGGTTATTACGTTGAGCATTCAGGCTCCAGTCAGTTTCGTTGGGTATCCAGAATCCGGTTATTACGTTCAGCGTTCAGGCTCCGGCATTTTCTTTGAGTATCCAGACTCTGGTTATTACGTTGAGCGTTCAGGCTCCGGTCAGTTTTGTTAAGTATCCAGACTCCGGTTATTACGTTGAGCATTCAGGCTCCGTTCAGTTTCGTTGGGTATCCAGACTCCGGTTATGACTTTTGAGCGTTTAGGCTCCGGTCAGTTTCGTTGGGGATCCAGACTCCGGTTATTACGTTTAGCGTTCAGGCTCCTGTCAGTTTCGTTGAGTATACAAACTCCGGTTATTATGTTGAGCATTCAGGCTACGTTCAATTTCGTTGGGTATCCAAACTCCGGTTATTACGTTGAGCGTTCAGGCTCCGGTCAGTTTCATTGGGTATCCAGACTCCGGTTATTACATTGAGCGTTCAAGCTCCGTTCACTTTCGTTGGGTATCCAGACTCCGGTTATTACGCTGAGCATTCAGGCTCTGGTCATTTTCGTTGAGTATCCAGACTCTGATTATTACGTTGAGCATTCAGGCTCCGGTCAGTTTCGTTGAGTATGTAGACTCCGGTCATTATGTTGAGCGTTCCGGCTCCGGTCATTTTCGTTGAGTATCCAGACTCCGGTCATTATGTTGAGCGTTCAGGCTCCGGTCGTTTTTATTGAGTATCCAGACTCCGGTCATTAGGTTGAGCGTTCAGGATCTGGTCATTTTCGTTGAGTATTATAACTCTGGTTATTACATTGAGTGTTCAGGCTCCGGTCATTTTCGTTGAGTATCTAGACTCCGGTTATTACGATGAGCGTTCAGGCTATGGTCAGTTGCATTGAGTGTCCAGACTCCGGTTATTACGTTGAGCATTTAGGCACCGGTCATTTTCGTTGAGTATCCAGACTCCGGTTATTACGTTGAGCGTTCATGCTCCGGTCATTCTTGTTGAGTATCCAGACTCCGGTTATTACGTTGAGCGTCCAGGCTCCTGTCATTTTCGTTGAGTATCCAGACTCTGGTTATTACGTTGAGCGTGCAGGCTCCAGTCATTTTCGTTGAGTATCCAGACTCTGGTCATTACGTTGAGCGTTCAAGCTCCGGTCATTTTTGTCGGTCATTACATTGAGCGTTCAGGCTCCAGTCAGTTTCGTTGAGTATCCAGACTCTGGTTATTACATTGAGCGTTCAGGCTCCGATCAGTTTCGTTGGGTATCCAGACTCCGGTTATTAAATTTAGCGTTCAGGCTCCGGTCAGTTTCGTTGGGTATCCAGACTTCAGTTATTACGTTGAGCATTCAGGCTCCGATCATTTTCGTTGAGTATCCAGACTCTGGTTATTACGTTGAGCGTTCAGGCTCCAGTCATTTTTGTTAAGTATCCAGACTCCGGTTACTACGTTGTGCGTTCAAATTCTGATCATTTTCGTTGAGTATCCAGACTCCGGTTATTACATTGAGCGTTCAGGCTCCAGTCAGTTTCGTTGGGTATCCAGAATCCGGTTATTACATTGAGCGTTCAGGCTCCGGTCAATTTCGTTGTGTATCCAGACCCCGGTTATTACGTTTAGCGTTCAGGCTCCTGTGAGTTTCGTTGAGTATCCAGACTCCGGTTATTACGTTGAGCATTCAGGCTACGTTCAGTTTCGTTTGGTATCCAGACTCCGGTTATTACGTTGAGCGTTCAGGCTCCAGTCAGTTTCATTGGGTATCCAAACTCCGGTTATTACGTTGAGCGTTCAGGCTCCGGTCAGTTTCGTTGGGTATCCAGACTCCGGTTCTTACATTAAGCGTTCAGGCTCCCTTCAGTTTCGTTGGGTATCCAGACTTCGGTTATTATGCTGAGCGTTCAGGCTCTGGTCATTTTCGTTGAGTATCCATACTCTGATTATTACGTTGAGCGTTCAGGCTCCGGTCAGTTTCGTTCAGTATCCAGACTCCGGTCATTATGTTAGGCGTTCCGGCTCCGGTCATTTTCGTTGAGTATCCAGACTCCGGTCATTATGTTGAGCGTTCAAGCTCCGGTCATTTTTATTGAGTATCCAGACTCCGGTCATTAGGTTGAGCGTTCAGGATCCGGTCATTTTCGTTGAGTATCATAATTTCGGTTATTACGTTGAGTGTTCAGGCTCCGGTCATTTTTGTTGAGTATCTAGCCTCCGGTTATTACGTTGAGCGTTCAGGCTATGGTCAGATGCGTTGAGTGTCCAGACTCCGGTTTTTACGTTGAGCATTTAGGCTCCGATCATTTTCGTTGAGTATCCAGACTCCGGTTATTACGTTGAGTGTTCAGGCTTCGGTCATTCTTGTTGAGTATCCAGACTCCAGTTATTACGTTGAGCGTCTAGGCTCCTGTCATTTTCGTTGAGTATCCATACTATGGTTATTACGTTGAGCGTGCAGGCTCCGGTCATTTTCGTTGAGTATCCAGACTCTGGTCATTACGTTGAGCGTTCAAGCTCCGGTCATTTTTGTCGGTAATTACATTGAGCGTTCAGGCTCCAGTCAGTTTCGTTGAGTATTCAGACTCCGGTTATTACATTGAGCGTTTAGGCTCCGATCAGTTTGGTTGGGTATCTAGACTCCGGTTATTAAATTTAGCGTTCAGGCTCCGGTCAGTTTCGTTGGGTATCCAGACTCCGGTTATTACGTTGAGCGTTCAGCCTATGATCATTTTCGTTGAGTATCCAGACTCCGGTTATTACGTTGAGCGTTCAGGCTCCGGTCATTTTTGTTAAGTATCCAGACTCCGGTTATTACGTTGCGTTCAAATTCTGATCATTTTCGTTGAGTATCCAGACTCCGGTTATTACGTTGAGCATTCAGGATCGAGTCAGTTTCATTGGGTATCCAGAATCCGGTTATTACGTTGAGCGTTCAGGCTCCGGTCATTTTCGTTGAGTATCCAGACTCTGGTTATTACGTTGAGTGTTCAGGCTCCGGTCAGTTTTGTTGAGTATCCAGACTCCGGTTAATACGTTGAGCGTTCAGGCTCCGTTCAGTTTCGTTGGGTATCCATACTCCGGTTATTACATTGAGCGTTCAGGCTCCGGTCAGTTTCGTTGGGTATCCAGACTCCGGTTATTACGTTGAGCGTTCAGGCTCCGGTCAGTTTCGTTGGGTATCCAGACCCCAGTTATTACATTTAGCGTTCAAGCTCCTGTCAGATTCGTTGAGTATACAGACTCCGGTTATTACGTTGAGCATTCAGGCTACGTTCAATTTCGTTGGGTATCCAGACTCCGGTTATTACGTTGAGCATTAAGGCTCCAGTCAGTTTCGTTGGGTATCCAAACTCCGGTTATTACGTTGAGCGTTCAGGCTCTGGTCAGTTTCATTGGTTATCCAGACTCCAGTTATTACATTGAGCGTTCAGGCTCCGTTCAATTTCGTTGGGTATCCAGACTTCGGTTATTATGCTGAGCGTTCAGGCTCTGGTCATTTTCGTTGAGTATCCATACTCTGATTATTACGTTGAGCGTTCAGGCTCCGGTCAGTTTCGTTCAGTATCCAGACTCCGGTCATTATGTTAGGCGTTCCGGCTCCGGTCATTTTCGTTGAGTATCCAGACTCCGGTCATTATGTTGAGCGTTCAAGCTCCGGTCATTTTTATTGAGTATCCAGACTCCGGTCATTAGGTTGAGCGTTCAGGATCCGGTCATTTTCGTTGAGTATCATAATTTCGGTTATTACGTTGAGTGTTCAGGCTCCGGTCATTTTTGTTGAGTGTCTAGCCTCCGGTTATTACATTGAGCATTCAGGCTATGGTCAGATGCGTTGAGTGTCCAGACTCCGGTTTTTACGTTGAGCATTTAGGCTCCGATCATTTTCGTTGAGTATCCAGACTCCGGTTATTACGTTGAGTGTTCAGGATTCGGTCATTCTTGTTGAGTATCCAGACTCCAGTTATTACGTTGAGCGTCTAGGCTCCTGTCATTTTCGTTGAGTATCCATACTATGGTTATTACGTTGAGCGTGCAGGCTCCGGTCATTTTCGTTGAGTATCCAGACTCTGGTCATTACGTTGAGCGTTCAAGCTCCGGTCATTTTTGTCGGTAATTACATTGAGCGTTCAGGCTCCAGTCAATTTCGTTGAGTATTCAGACTCCGGTTATTACATTGAGCGTTTAGGCTCCGATCAGTTTGGTTGGGTATCCAGACTCCGGTTATTAAATTTAGCGTTCAGGCTCCGGTCAGTTTCGTTGGGTATCCAGACTCCGGTTATTACGTTGAGCGTTCAGCCTATGATCATTTTCGTTGAGTATCCAGACTCCGGTTATTACGTTGAGCGTTCAGGCTCCGGTCATTTTTGTTAAGTATCCAGACTCCGGTTATTACGTTGCGTTCAAATTCTGATCATTTTCGTTGAGTATCCAGACTCCGGTTATTACGTTGAGCATTCAGGATCGAGTCAGTTTCATTGGGTATCCAGAATCCGGTTATTACGTTGAGCGTTCAGGCTCCGGTCATTTTCGTTGAGTATCCAGACTCTGGTTATTACGTTGAGTGTTCAGGCTCCGGTCAGTTTTGTTGAGTATCCAGACTCCGGTTAATACGTTGAGCGTTCAGGCTCCGTTCAGTTTCGTTGGGTATCCAGACTCCGGTTATTACATTGAGCGTTCAGGCTCCGGTCAGTTTCGTTGGGTATCCAGACTCCGGTTATTACGTTGAGCGTTCAGGCTCCGGTCAGTTTCGTTGGGTATCCAGACCCCAGTTATTACATTTAGCGTTCAGGCTCCTGTCAGATTCGTTGAGTATACAGACTCCGGTTATTACGTTGAGCATTCAGGCTACGTTCAATTTCGTTGGGTATCCAGACTCCGGTTATTACGTTGAGCGTTAAGGCTCCAGTCAGTTTCGTTGGGTATCCAAACTCCGGTTATTACGTTGAGCGTTCAGGCTCTGGTCAGTTTCATTGGTTATCCAGACTCCAGTTATTACATTGAGCGTTCAGGCTCCGTTCAATTTCGTTGGGTATCCAGACTCCGGCTATTACGCTGAGCGTTCAGGCTCTGGTCATTTTCGTTGAGTATCCAGACTCTGATTATTACGTTGAGCGTTCAGGCTCTGGTCAGTTTCGTTGAGTATCCAGACTCCGGTCATTACGTTGAGCATTCCGGCTCCGGTCATTTTCGTTGAGTATCCAGACTCCGGTCATTATGTTGAGTGTTCAAGCTCCGGTCGTTTTTATTGAGTATCCAGACTCCGGTCATTAGGTTGAGCGTTCAGGATCCGGTCATTTTCGTTGAGTATCATAACTCCGGTTATTACGTTGAGTGTTCAGGCTCCGGTCATTTTCGTTGAGTATCTAGACTCCAGTTATTACGTTGAGCGTTCAGGCTATGGTCAGTTGCGTTGAGTCTCCAGACTCCAGTTATTACATTGAGCATTTAGCCTCCGGTCATTTTCGTTGAGTATCCAGACTCCGGTTATTACGTTGAGTGTTCAGGCTCCGGTCATTCTTGTTGAGTATCCAGACTCCGGTTATTACGTTGAGCGTCCAGGCTCCTGTCATTTTCGTTGAGTATCCAGACTCTGGTTGTTACGTTGAGCGTGCAGGCTCCGGTCATTTTCGTTGAGTATCCAGACTCTGGTCATTACGTTGAGCGTTCAAGCTCCGGTCATTTTTGTCGGTCATTACATTGAGTGTTCAGGCTCCAGTCAGTTTCGTTGAGTATCCAGACTCCGTTTATTACATTGAGCGTTCAGACTCCGATCAGTTTCGTTGGGTATCCAGACTCCGGTTATTAAATTTAGCGTTCAGGCTCCGGTCAGTTTCGTTGGGTATCCAGATTCCGGTTATTACGTTGAGCGTCCAGGCTCCGATCATTTTCGTTGAGTATCCAAACACCGGTTATTATGTTGAGCGTTCAGGCTCCGGTCATTTTTGTTAAGTATCCAGACTCCGGTTATTATGTTGTGTGTTCAAATTCTGATCATTTTCGTTGAGTATCCAGACTCCAGTTATTACGTTGAGCGTCTAGGCTCCTGTCATTTTCGTTGAGTATCCATACTATGGTTATTACGTTGAGCGTGCAGGCTCCGGTCATTTTCGTTGAGTATCCAGACTCTGGTCATTACGTTGAGCGTTCAAGCTCCGGTCATTTTTGTCGGTAATTACATTGAGCGTTCAGGCTCCAGTCAGTTTCGTTGAGTATCCAGACTCCGGTTATTACATTGAGCGTTCAGGCTCCGATCAGTTTCGTTGGCTATCCAGACTCCGGTTATTAAATTTAGCGTTCAGGCTCCGGTCAGTTTCGTTGGGTATCCAGACTCCGGTTATTACGTTGAGCGTTCAGCCTCCGATCATTTTCGTTGAGTATCCAGACTCCGGTTATTACGTTGAGCGTTCAGGCTCCGGTCATTTTTGTTAAGTATCCAGACTCCGGTTATTACGTTGCGCTCAAATTCTGATCATTTTCGTTGAGTATCCAGACTCCGGTTATTACGTTGAGCATTCAGGATCGAGTCAGTTTCGTTGGGTATCCAGAATCCGGTTATTACGTTGAGCGTTCAGGCTCCAGTCATTTTCGTTGAGTATCCAGACTCTGGTTATTACGTTGAGTGTTCAGGCTCCGGTCAGTTTTGTTGAGTATCCAGACTCCGGTTAATACGTTGAGCGTTCAGGCTCCGTTCAGTTTCGTTGGGTATCCAGACTCCGGTTATTACATTGAGCGTTCAGGCTCCGGTTAGTTTCGTTGGGTATCCAGACTCCGGTTATTACGTTGAGCGTTCAGGCTCCGGTCAGTTTCGTTGGGTATCCAGACCCCGGTTATTACATTTAGCGTTCAGGCTCCTGTCAGATTCGTTGAGTATCTAGACTCCGGTTATTACGTTGAGCATTCAGGCTACGTTCAATTTCGTTGGGTATCCAGACTCCGGTTATTACGTTGAGCGTTAAGGCTCCAGTCAGTTTCGTTGGGTATCCAAACTCCGGTTATTACGTTGAGCGTTCAGGCTCTGGTCAGTTTCATTGGTTATCCAGACTCCAGTTATTACATTGAGCGTTCAGGCTCCGTTCAATTTCGTTGGGTATCCAGACTCCGGCTATTACGCTGAGCGTTCAGGCTCTGGTCATTTTCGTTGAGTATCCAGACTCTGATTATTACGTTGAGCGTTCAGGCTCTGGTCAGTTTCGTTGAGTATCCAGACTCCGGTCATTACGTTGAGCATTCTGGCTCCGGTCATTTTCGTTGAGTATCCAGACTCCGGTCATTATGTTGAGTGTTCAAGCTCCGGTCGTTTTTATTGAGTATCCAGACTCCGGTCATTAGGTTGAGCGTTCAGGATCCGGTCATTTTCGTTGAGTATCATAACTCCGGTAATTACGTTGAGTGTTTAGGCTCCGGTCATTTTCGTTGAGTATCTAGACTCCGGTTATTACGTTGAGCGTTCAGGCTATGGTCAGTTGCGTTGAGTCTCCAGACTCCAGTTATTACATTGAGCATTTAGCCTCCGGTCATTTTCGTTGAGTATCCAGACTCCGGTTATTACGTTGAGTGTTCAGGCTCCGGTCATTCTTGTTGAGTATCCAGACTCCGGTTATTACGTTGAGCGTCCAGGCTCCTGTCATTTTCGTTGAGTATCCAGACTCTGGTTGTTACGTTGAGCGTGCAGGCTCCGGTCATTTTCGTTGAGTATCCAGACTCTGGTCATTACGTTGAGCGTTCAAGCTCCGGTCATTTTTGTCGGTCATTACATTGAGTGTTCAGGCTCCAGTCAGTTTCGTTGAGTATCCAGACTCCGTTTATTACATTGAGCGTTCAGACTCCGATCAGTTTCGTTGGGTATCCAGACTCCGGTTATTAAATTTAGCGTTCAGGCTCCGGTCAGTTTCGTTGGGTATCCAGATTCCGGTTATTACGTTGAGCGTCCAGGCTCCGATCATTTTCGTTGAGTATCCAAACACCGGTTATTATGTTGAGCGTTCAGGCTCCGGTCATTTTTGTTAAGTATCCAGACTCCGGTTATTATGTTGTGTGTTCAAATTCTGATCATTTTCGTTGAGTATCCAGACTCCAGTTATTACGTTGAGCGTCTAGGCTCCTGTCATTTTCGTTGAGTATCCATACTATGGTTATTACGTTGAGCGTGCAGGCTCCGGTCATTTTCGTTGAGTATCCAGACTCTGGTCATTACGTTGAGCGTTCAAGCTCCGGTCATTTTTGTCGGTAATTACATTGAGCGTTCAGGCTCCAGTCAGTTTCGTTGAGTATCCAGACTCCGGTTATTACATTGAGCGTTCAGGCTCCGATCAGTTTCGTTGGCTATCCAGACTCCGGTTATTAAATTTAGCGTTCAGGCTCCGGTCAGTTTCGTTGGGTATCCAGACTCCGGTTATTACGTTGAGCGTTCAGCCTCCGATCATTTTCGTTGAGTATCCAGACTCCGGTTATTACGTTGAGCGTTCAGGCTCCGGTCATTTTTGTTAAGTATCCAGACTCCGGTTATTACGTTGCGCTCAAATTCTGATCATTTTCGTTGAGTATCCAGACTCCGGTTATTACGTTGAGCATTCAGGATCGAGTCAGTTTCGTTGGGTATCCAGAATCCGGTTATTACGTTGAGCGTTCAGGCTCCAGTCATTTTCGTTGAGTATCCAGACTCTGGTTATTACGTTGAGTGTTCAGGCTCCGGTCAGTTTTGTTGAGTATCCAGACTCCGGTTAATACGTTGAGCGTTCAGGCTCCGTTCAGTTTCGTTGGGTATCCAGACTCCGGTTATTACATTGAGCGTTCAGGCTCCGGTTAGTTTCGTTGGGTATCCAGACTCCGGTTATTACGTTGAGCGTTCAGGCTCCGGTCAGTTTCGTTGGGTATCCAGACCCCGGTTATTACATTTAGCGTTCAGGCTCCTGTCAGATTCGTTGAGTATCTAGACTCCGGTTATTACGTTGAGCATTCAGGCTACGTTCAATTTCGTTGGGTATCCAGACTCCGGTTATTACGTTGAGCGTTAAGGCTCCAGTCAGTTTCGTTGGGTATCCAAACTCCGGTTATTACGTTGAGCGTTCAGGCTCTGGTCAGTTTCATTGGTTATCCAGACTCCAGTTATTACATTGAGCGTTCAGGCTCCGTTCAATTTCGTTGGGTATCCAGACTCCGGCTATTACGCTGAGCGTTCAGGCTCTGGTCATTTTCGTTGAGTATCCAGACTCTGATTATTACGTTGAGCGTTCAGGCTCTGGTCAGTTTCGTTGAGTATCCAGACTCCGGTCATTACGTTGAGCATTCTGGCTCCGGTCATTTTCGTTGAGTATCCAGACTCCGGTCATTATGTTGAGTGTTCAAGCTCCGGTCGTTTTTATTGAGTATCCAGACTCCGGTCATTAGGTTGAGCGTTCAGGATCCGGTCATTTTCGTTGAGTATCATAACTCCGGTAATTACGTTGAGTGTTTCGGCTCCGGTCATTTTCGTTGAGTATCTAGACTCCGGTTATTACGTTGAGCGTTCAGGCTATGGTCAGTTGCGTTGAGTCTCCAGACTCCAGTTATTACATTGAGCATTTAGCCTCCGGTCATTTTCGTTGAGTATCCAGACTCCGGTTATTACGTTGAGTGTTCAGGCTCCGGTCATTCTTGTTGAGTATCCAGACTCCGGTTATTACGTTGAGCGTCCAGGCTCCTGTCATTTTCGTTGAGTATCCAGACTCTGGTTATTACGTTGAGCGTGCAGGCTCCGGTCATTTTCGTTGAGTATCCAGACTCTGGTCATTACGTTGAGCGTTCAAGCTCCGGTCATTTTTGTCGGTCATTACATTGAGTGTTCAGGCTCTAGTCCGTTTCGTTGAGTATCCAGACTCCGTTTATTACATTGAGCGTTCAGACTCCGATCAGTTTCGTTGGGTATCCAGACTCCGGTTATTAAATTTAGCGTTTAGGCTCCGGTCAGTTTCGTTGGGTATCCTGATTCCGGTTATTACGTTGAGCGTCCATGCTCCGATCATTTTCGTTGAGTATCCAAACACCGGTTATTATGTTGAGCGTTAAGGCTCCGGTCATTTTTGTTAAGTATCCAGACTCCGGTTATTACGTTGTGTGTTCAAATTCTGATCATTTTCATTGAGTATCCAGACTCCAGTTATTACGTTGAGCGTTCAAGTTCTGATCATTTTCGTTGAGTATCCAGACTCCGGTTATTACGTTGCGCGTTCAAGTTCTGATCATTTTCGTTGAGTATCCAGAATCCGGTTATTACGTTGAGCGTTCAGGCTCCAGTCAGTTTCGTTGGGTATCCAGACCCCGGTTATTATGTTTAGCGTTCAGGCTGCTGTGAGTTACGTTGATTATCCAGACTCCGGTTATTACGTTGAGCATTCAGGCTACGTTCAGTTTCGTTGGGTATCCAGACTCCGGTTATTACGTTGAGCGTTCAGGCTCCAGTCAATTTCATTGGGTATACAAACTCCGGTTATTACGTTGAACGTTCAGGCTGCGGTCAGTTTCATTGGGTATCCAGACTCCGGTTCTTACATTAAGCGTTCAGGCTCCCTTCAGTTTCGTTGGGTATCCAGACTCCGGTTATTACGCTGAGCGTTCAGGCTCTGGTCATTTTCGTTGAGTATCCAGACTCTGATTATTACGTTGAGCGTTCAGGCTCCGGTCAGTTTCGTTGAGTATCCAGACTCTGGTCATTACGTTGAGCGTTCCGGCTCCAGTCATTTTCGTTGAGTATTCAAACTCCGGTCATTATGTTGAGCGTTCAAGCTCCGATCGTTTTTATTGAGTATCCAGACTCCGGTCATTAGGTTGTGCGTTCAGGATCCGGTCATTTTCGTTGAGTATTATAACTCCGGTTATTACGTTGAGTGTTCAGGCTCCGGTCATTTTCGTTGAGTATCTAGACTCCGGTTATTACGTTGAGCGTTCAGGCTATGGTCAGTTGCGTTGAGTGTCCAGACTCCAGTTATTACGTTGAGTATTTAGCCTCCGGTCATTTTCGTTGAGTATCCAGACTCCGGTTATTACGTTGAGTGTTCAGGCTCTGGTCATTCTTGTTGAGTATCCAGACTCCGGTTATTACGTTGAGCGTCCAGGCTCCTATCATTTTCGTTGAGTATCCAGACTCTGGTTATTACGTTGAGCGTGCAGGCTCTGGTCATTTTCGTTGAGTATCCAGACTCTGGTCATTACGTTGAGCGTTCAAGCTCCGGTCATTTTTGTCGGTCATTACATTGAGTGTTCAGGCTCCAGTCAGTTTCGTTGAGTATCCAGACTCCGTTTATTACATTGAGCGTTCAGACTCCGATCAGTTTCGTTGGGTATCCAGACTCCGGTTATTAAATTTAGCGTTCAGGCTCCGGTCAGTTTCGTTGGGTATCCAGATTCCGGTTATTACGTTGAGCGTCCAGGCTCCGATCATTTTCGTTGAGTATCCAAACACCGGTTATTATGTTGAGCGTTCAGGCTCCGGTCATTTTTGTTAAGTATCCAGACTCCGGTTATTACGTTGTGTGTTCAAATTCTGATCATTTTCGTTGAGTATCCAGACTCCAGTTATTACGTTGAGCGTTCAAGTTCTGATCATTTTCGTTGAGTATCCAGACTCCGGTTATTACGTTGGGCGTTCAAGTTCTGATCATTTTCGTTGAGTATCCAGAATCCGGTTATTACGTTGAGCGTTCAGGCTCCGGTCAGTTTCGTTGGGTATCCAGACCCCGGTTATTACGTTTAGCGTTTAGGCTCCTGTGAGTTTCGTTGAGTATCCAGACTCCGGTTATTACGTTGAGCATTCAGGCTACGTTCATTTCGTTGGGTATCCAGACTCCGGTTATTACGTTGAGCGTTCAGGCTCCAGTCAATTTCATTGGGTATACTGTAGCGGTAAAAATTGTGTGCGTAAGCTATTGATTAGCTTAACTCAAAAAACAAGAGTCGCCACCGCACTTTTATTTTATCCAGATAAAGGAAAGGAAAAAGAGCGAACAAAACCAAAGAGTTCTAAAATAAGAACACGAGACAGAGATCGGGGTAAGGGGGTTGGTTACGCAATGGGAAGGTATTAGCACCCAAAACGTCTATAGTACTCTATAGGAGCCCTTTGAAATATTTACGCTTTTTGGTTTGAAAATGGTTTGTTTGAAAAGAGATTGGGGAGATGAGAAGAGAATTATTTTTTATATTTTTGTGTTTGGAGAGACTTATCGTCTCATGCCTACGTACCCATAAAGTGCAATATGGAATCAAAACCCCGTAGTTCGTGGTACAAATGACAAAAATTTGTTGGTTTTGATTGATTTTAGATGTAAAGACAAGTCGTCATTTCAAGGAGAAAACTGCGACTATCCACCCACGAGTATTAAGACAACATCTGCGTCATATAAAGATGGAGGATTTGCTTGGATTATCAACAAGACTATCACTCAACATCAACGTGGAAAATGTCAAAGTCTTAATAATATGGGGAATAGTAGATTTACATCTCAACTATAGAAATGAATCATGTCTAAACTTTATGAAAAGTTTTAAAGTGAAAAAGTGCATAAAGGCACAAAAAGAGTTGATGAGTTTTTGTATTTTTTATGTCTTTTGAAATTGGTCAAAACATGATTAACATTGATTGACTTTTATTAAGAAAAAAAACAAAGTTTAAAAATCACTTGACGAAATTCAAGGTTTTATTGCGAAAGCGGTTTTGAAGTTTGAAACCAAGAAGGTTTTGAAAGAGGGAGAAAGTTTTGAAAATTTAAGAAGGGGAGGAGATGAAGTGACTATCCTAGAAACCAAAATAAGAGCTAGAGATAAGAAAGATCTAACCGACTTGTAGCACACTCCATAGCATGCAAAAAAAGAATTCCATCCGATTTAAAGCATAAGCTAATAAGCGAGCCAAATAAAGGCTAAGATCCACGATACTCCAAGCATAGGAATGAGAGCCCTAATTCTAAGTCCAAAGGTCCATAAAGTCCAAGGTCTAAGAGTAGTCCAAGAGCATAACCACAAAGTTAATAGCACCAAAATTTTTTAGATGTTTCATCCTTTATTAGTGTTTTGAACAAAGTATGGTCCAAGTGGACAAAGAGAAAATGTCATAAACATAAATAACGATATGATATGAAATGATAATATGGAAACATAAAAGTAAGAAATAAGGAGTAAGAAGAGAATATAAACAAAATTAAACAAGGACAATGTTAGTGAATTAGTAATTAGTGGTTAGAACATATGATCAATGATGATTAATTCTTGCACTTAGACCAAGATTAATGAAAATTCATTAGAGGATTGATAGAATCAAAGCCTCCTAACAATGATTTTCATAGGTATTGGAGTTAAGACAAGCAACTAAACATACTTGGACTTAGAACATAAAAGTAAGTTTGAGCCACGAATGATCATTTTCCGATTAAGGGACACTTTAGCGCTATGTTAAGCAATCGTAATCGGGTTTATGTAGAAACCACGACTATCTGAGGCCGGTCAATAAAATGTTAGTGTTAATACATGTTAGAGAAGTGATATGTAAATCACTCTCCTAAAACATGCCACACAAAAAGAAAAGAGGTAGTGATCTCATCATAATCAAGATTTTTCATCAATTAATCAAAGGTAATCTATCACTATTCCAAAGTAAGGAGAATTATCTCAATGATTATTCGTCCATAGTTTTGAAATAATGAAGATTAATCAACCTTGATAATCAACAATCTATGATCCATAGATTTCATCGATCAAAAGAAAAATAAGAAGAAGAAGAACTAAAACGAAAAGAAACCACAATTTGGATCTTAAATCGATTAAATCATCATCAATATCAATCACCTCTTTTGGTGGATAAAATCGACACCCAAAGTCCATTGATATTGATGAGATCTTATCAAAAATTTAAAATCCAAAACAACCAACAATTAGCTCAAAACAAAAGTTTTTAAATAAATTTTTTAAGAGATCTTTTAAAAAAACTATTTAAAATATTAACTAGTAAAAAAAAAGAAATAACAAAATAAAAGGAAGAAAGAAAAATATATTTGAAATAATAAAGAAAAACGAAAAGGAAAAAGAGAAATAGAAACCAAAACATCAAAAACAACTTCTTCTTCAAAACTTCACGCGAGACCGTTCACCATGGCTATGAATTCAAGCTCAAATCAAAGCGACGGGATGCGAAACTGACACGGTTGTGATCGGAATCAAAAGCTCTTCACAACAGTATAAATAATTCAAGGAAATATGCAATGACGAACTCGAATCGAGAAAACGAAATCCATTGAACTACCTTCAAAATCACAGGTAAGAAATCAATCCAAACTTCTTCTTGCTTCTCTTCTTCTTCTGAACGAATCTCTGGTTGAATTGTTGTTGTTGAAGACAATTATGGAATCAAGTTATGAATCCTATTGAAGCTGATTTTTGAAGAAACCGTAATGAGGAAAATGGAAGTTTGTGATAAATTTGGCAGAGCTTCAATGGCTCTCTGAGCTTGAAGAAAAGAGTGAACAGGGCTCTCTATTTATAGAATGAGAGTGTGGGAGAGTGATTTGCGTTTTTGTGATTTTTCATGCGTTTTGGTGATGCAAGTTGAACGTGACTTGATATTTTTTTCCATGTCGTTTTGATATTTTCTTTCAGCTGACGAAGTCGTTTTTTTCCTTTTCACTTTTTCAGCTCACTTGGGTGACGTGGATTATTTTTCAGCTGGCTCATATGCTATTTATTTTTTGTTTCAGCTTGTGAATATGGCTTGGTTAATGGCTCACATTGATTGATGGCTGAAGTAGTGATATATTTCACTTATTTCATATGGACTCAGTTCCTCTGGTGCAGGACTGGAGTTTTGCGGTTGTTGCTGGTTCTGAATTATACAGGGATCGAGTTCGGTAATACGCGCTAGATGCTGTTGAACATTACCAACTGATTTCAGTGCCCTGTTATTGACAAAGTCGTCATAGCACCAAGATACATCCTCAATGATCTCAGATCCTGGTTTCTCATGCTCATTTGATCACCGTTAACAAAAGTTGAACCAAATGCGAAGACGGGACTAAAACATCCAAAAGCAGGTTGTGTATTGGTAGTGGTTGCAGCTATGGCTTTAGATTTTGATGCAAGTATTGCAGAATCTGGTGGCGTAGATTTTGGATACAGCTTTCTAATTACAGGAGGTGGAGTTGAAAGGTTCCTGGCATTGGACACCCCATCCTTCTTAACAGCTTTATCAACCACAGAAAGAGCCTGTAACGGAGTTCCAATATCCTCTTCCGCATCGATATAAGAAAAAGACAACAAACTGCTTACCAACATAGCCTGTTCTCCACCAACAACGACAAGTTTACCATTCTGCACGAATTTTAACTATTGATGCAGTGTCGAAGTAACAGCTCCAGCTTCATGGATCCATGGGCGTCCTAGAAGACAACTGTAAGCAGGACGAATATCCATGACTTGAAAAGTGATCTGGAAAAAACACGGACCAATCTTGATAGGGAGATCAACCTCTCCAATCACGGTTTTCCTCGATCCATCAAAGGCTTTCACAATGACCCCACTGAACCTCATAGGAGTACCTTGATAAGATAATATGGACAAAGTAGATTTTGGCATCACATTCAACGATGACCCAGTATCAACCAGCACATTGGATAGAGCGTCTTCCTGGCAATTCATGGAAATATGGAGAGCCAAATTATGATTTCTTCCATGTTCGGTCAACTCTTCATCACAAAAACTCAGATTATTACACGCAGTGATATTGGCAACAATGCTATCAAACTGGTTAACAGTCACATCATGATCTACATAAGCTTGTTCCAATACTTTCTGCAACGATTCACGATGAGCCTCAGAGCTCATTAACAGAGATAGAACAGATATTTTTGACGGTGTATGTAACAATTGATCCACCACATTATATTCACTCTTCTTGATCAATTTCAATACCTCATCATTATCTGACTTCTGATTTACATCACTTGATTGACCAGACTTCACAGAAGTCTTCAACTGAATTTACTTACCCCCTGTATCTTCACTTGTCTTTGAAGGCTCATTAACAAATACTCGACCACTTCTGGTTACACGTCCGACATCAGCAATAGTCACAACTGAGGGAAGAGAAGGAATGGGAACCTCTTTTCCATCCTCCAACATAGTAGCATTGTATTTGTAGGGAACAACTTTATCGGATTCATACGGCATCGGGCCAGGCAAACGGATAACCAAAGGCGTCACAACAGATTTCTGACTATTGTAAGAAATTACAACCCACTCAGGAATATTGAAACGTGGGACTACGACATTCACCTCGTTCTCCACTTCATTTCTGTTTGCAGTAACCTGAATCAAATTCTCGTCCATCATCTTTTGTAAGTCCCTTTTTACAATCACACACCCTCGAGGGTTCACAGAACAAATACAACAGGCGGCATAATCATGCTCAATATCATGGAACTCACTCAAAGTAGCATGCATTTCAACAAGCGGTCTCCGAATCCAGCGAATGTCGAAAATACGGTATGTACCAGGACAACCATATACCATATTAACAGTTGCATTACCATGCTTAGGAAACGGATTTGATTGCACATTAGGGTTGGTATCTTCAAAAGACAAAATACCACTTTTAACGAGCTTTGCAACTTCATGCTTCAGAGGATAGCAATTTTCGATATCGTGTCCAGGGGCACCTTGATGAAATGCGCAATGAGCATCTGGCTTATACCACCATGGAATTTCAGTTGGAACAGCCGGCGGATCACGAGGTTGAACCAAATTCTTCTTTATTAAAGCCGGAAATAGCTCAGTATACGTCATTGGAATGGGATCAAATTGTGTTTTCCTCTGTGTACGACCTTGTTGAGTTGTCTTCTCTTGGAAACATGGTTGATAACTTGCAGTAGCTTGAGCGGTAGGGGTGTTACTAATAACAGGCGTAACAGATGCTACTTGTTGCTGACGACGACTACCATTGTTGTTCACAACTCTGCGTCTTCTAGACCTTTCCTGAGATATAGCATTAGCTTCTCCCTCTTTTTTCTTAGGGAACCCAACACCAGGCTTTTTTGTACTTCCAGAATTTCCTTCTTTTATCAGACGTCCCTCACGGACAGCTTCCTCTAATCTCATCCCCATATTAACCATTTCCGTGAAATCACTAGGAGCGCTCGCAACCATCCTTTCATAGTAAAATGAACCCAGAGTCTTCAGAAAAATCTTGGTCATTTCTTTCTCTTCAAGCGGAGGGCTTATCTGAGCTGCAATCTCACGCCATCTTTGCGCATATTCTTTAAAAGTTTCTTTCTCTTTTTGAGACATTGCGCGGAGCTGATCACGGTCTGGCGCCATATCGAGATTATATTTATACTGACGAACAAAAGCTTCACAAAGATCATTGAATGTCTTGATTTGTGTACTATCGAGTCCCATATACCACTTCAGCGCAGCACCAGTAAGACTATCTTGAAAATAGTGGATCAACAACTGATGGTTGTCAGTATAGGTAGACATCTTTCTAGCATACATGATCAAATGACTTTGCGGACAAGTGTTCCCTTTGTATTTTTCAAAATCCGGAACCTTGAACTTAGCGGGAATCTTCACATTTGGAACAAGGCAAAGCTCATGAGCATTCTTTCCAAATAACTCCTTTCCCCTTAAAGCCCTGATTTCTCTTTGCATTTCAGCAAACTGATCTTGAAAGTCATCTATTTGATCCATAACATCTAAACTCTCGCTCGGAGCAGTATGGAAAATTTGTTCTTCAGTATAAGGCATAGCGTGAGTTACAGGCGGTGGCACAGGTATGACAGTAGGAACAACCAGAACTTCAGCATTAGGAACAACATTAACCACAGGAGGTGGTACAGCCATGACAGCAGGGAGTCTAGAACCTTCGGGAACAGGAGGTCGATATCCCTCTGGCACATAATTGTTAGGCATGCCCCAAGGGAAACCAACAGGCATTTGATATTGAGAAGTATTAACCGGGGCCACAGAAATGGGCGTTGATCCGATTTCAGAAATCACAGTTCCTTGGACAGGAGAAGGAGGAGGTAGTGGTGGCTGATTCTGAGCAGCCACCAGAGCTTCCATTGCGGCAGTCAGTCTTTCCAAACCATCTTTCATAGTTGGTACCTCTTCACGGAGCTCGCGGTTCTCTTGTTGCAACTGATCCATCTTTTTCTTAGAGTTAGCCCGGGTGTTGTAGTGATGCGACAACTTGACTGAAGGAAGGCCAAAAGAAACAAATAAGACATCTGGAAAAGGCAACACACAATGCACGATGATGCGAATGCAAATGCAAAAATGCAGGTGTTTCAACCAGTTTTCAAGGATCTTTAAGATATAAAGCAATTACAAACATCATAAAGAAAAATAACACTTCTTGAAATACTGATAAACATCTCATTTCATTGAATATTAAAAAGAGTTACACTTGGAAGTACAAAATACAATAATATCAAAATAAGAAAAAGCTAGGTCCTAAGGAACATCTGATGACGATCCAAGCTGATACTTCCTTCGGAGTCTCTTAATCTCTTTCTCATAGTTGTGCTTCATGGTGATCTTCTCTAGCACAAGCTGATCCACAATACCCTTCCAAGCACCAGAAGTAGGAGGATGTGATGATGGAGTAGTAGAGGAAAATAAATCCTCTGCATGCCTCTTCACAGTGCACCACTCAAGTAACTCTATCAAGTCATCTTTCTCCTTCATCTGTTTTTGCAATTCCATCTTCTCTTTGTCAGAAGCTTGAAACTTACTTTCCCACATCTCTTTCTCTTCCTTCATCTTAGCCAAAGCATCTTGAAGTGTCTTCACATCATCAGAAGAAACAGGGAGTGGCGTAGGGGTCACTGTAGTCATGGGTTTCTCAATATGATAAGGCATCTTAAGCTCCATAGCCCTCTTCTTCACCCAAAGTGTGTAAGGTTCTAAAGCAATGCAAACTTGTCTTCCAAGCTCCCCTCTACCCAACCTGTGAATCTTAGTCCAGGCATGAGCCATTTTTCTTCTCAAACCAAGAGAATCATCCCCTCCTTGAAAGAATAAACCCTCTAATAAAATATTCTTAGGCCTATCCTTCAACATATAACCCAGCTAACGGCGAGCTAGACTCGGGTTGTAGTTAATTCCGCCTTGTATTCCAAGAAGAGGAACATTGGCGAATTCTCCACAACTATCAATAATCTGGACATTATCGTAAACCGAAAAAGACCAAGTGATATCAGTATGCGTAAGAGACATAATCCTTTGAGACCACCTTAAGCAATCCTTGTTTTTCCTAAAAACAGATGTCTGAGGTAAGTGTGAAACGAACCAATTATACAGCAGAGGTAGACAGCAAACAATGGTACCGTTTCCCTTAGAAGTCCTACTATGGATGGAGAAATAAGTGTCACCAAGCAAAGTTGGAACAGGGTTCCCAATCAAGAAAATCCTAATAGCATTAACGTCCACAAAATTATCAATATTAGGAAACAAGACTAGTCCATAGATGAGTAAAGCAAATATAGCCTCAAACGCTAACGTGCGACCAATGTCAGCAAATAAAGTAGCCTTCTCAATCAAGAACTTAGCAGTTAAACCCTTGAGGCCTCCCTTAGTCTTTAGATTTGCATCAATATCCGACTTCGTCAAATGGGTAGCTACAGCAATATCTTGAGGCTTAAGAGTTTCCTCCAAACCAGTATACGGAACTTTATCAGAAACCGGTACACCCAATAAATAAGCATATTCTTCCAAGGTCGGCATGAGCTGATAATCGGGAAATGTGAAGCATCGGTAAATAGGATCATAGAACTGCATAAGGGTATTCAGAATTCCGTCTTCAATGTTGGTAGAAAGAACAAATAAAAGTCTCCCATAACGAGATAAGAAGCCTGAACGATCATCTACCAAGGACACTAGCTTTCTCAACTCTGTAAGATCAGGAGCCCGAAAACTGTACTTCTGAGTGTTTCTCCTTCCAATATCCATAATCAACAATATCTGCGATGTTTGCAAAAGAAAATCTCTGAGATCCTTAAAAACCAGCTGAAACACAATGCTCATGAATGCATGAGTGCAAGATTCAACACCCACAAACAAGACATACAAAGCACACAAGTTCAAAGGTTCGGCACGAGCATGGAGCCAAAGGTAAGAATCAACCAACCCACAATGGTATGTACTATGGTTATATCATCACCTGTAGAACAAGGTTCTAAAAAAGTTCCCAGAATCATAATTCCATCTTTTGGATATTATCGGCTTAAACGACTACTCGTCGGCCAACAATATTCTCAAGAGAAACTCATCTGAGTGTGGTATTGCGTAACGACCAATTCAAGTCTACACCTGAATCGCCACCGCACCACGTCCTAATAAGGCCAAGATGGGTTAAAGGGTTCTAAGGTCCTCAGCTTCTCAGGCTCCCAGTCGGAAAAAGTAATATCAATTACGACTACTCGTAAGACATCAGTAATTTCCAAAGGGGCCTCCACCGAGCGGGGGATCTCAAGTCAGCTTAGTAAGGACTACTCCACGTAAGCCAACAAGACTATACCACCCTCCTATCATAAGTGCACTCAAGTCCGGGTTAGGACTTATCTCACCACACAAATTACCAGGCACCAAAACAGAACAATCAATAACAAACAAGTCAACAGAAAGCGATAAATAAATCAAAGTAGGTGAAACCCACTAGGAACCGTTGGAGTCCCCAGCAGAGTCGCCACTTTTCTGTAGCGGTAAAAATTGTGAGCGTAAGCTATTGATTAGCTTAACTCAAAAAACAAGAGTCGCCACCGCACTCTTATTTTATCCAGATAAAGGAAAGGAAAAAGAGCGAACAAAACCAAAGAGTTCTAAAATAAGAACACGAGACAGAGATCGGGGTAAGGGGGTTGGTTACGCAATGGGAAGGTATTAGCACCCAAAACGTCTATAGTACTCTATAGGAGCCCTTTGAAATATTTACGCTTTTTGGTTTGAAAATGGTTTGTTTGAAAAGAGATTGGGGAGATGAGAAGAGAATTATTTTTTATATTTTTGTGTTTGGAGAGACTTATCCTCTCATGCCTACGTACCCATAAAGTGCAATATGGAATCAAAACCCCGTAGTTCGTGGTACAAATGACAAAAATTTGTTGGGTTTGATTGATTTTAGATGTAAAGACAAGTCGTCATTTCAAGGAGAAAACTGCGACTATCCACCCACGAGTATTAAAACAACATCTGCGTCACATAAAGATGGAGGATTTGCTTGGATTATCAACAAGACTATCACTCAACATCAACGTGGAAAATGTCAAAGTCTTAATAATATGGGGAATAGGAGATTTACATCTCAACTATAGAAATGAATCATGTCTAAACTTTATGAAAAGTTTTAAAGTGAAAAAGTGCATAAAGGCACAAAAAGAGTTGATGAGTTTTTGTATTTTTTATGTCTTTTGAAATTGGTCAAAACATGATTAACATTGATTGACTTTTATTAAGAAAAAAAACAAAGTTTAAAAATCACTTGACGAAATTCAAGGTTTTATTGCGAAAGCGGTTTTGAAGTTTGAAACCAAGAAGGTTTTGAAAGAGGGAGAAAGTTTTGAAAATTTAAGAAGGGGAGGAGATGAAGTGACTATCCTAGAAACCAAAATAAGAGCTAGAGATAAGAAAGATCTAACCGACTTGTAGCACACTCCATAGCATGCAAAAAAAGAATTCCATCCGATTTAAAGCATAAGCTAATGAGCGAGCCAAATAAAGACTAAGATCCACGATACTCCAAGCATAGGAATGAGAGCCCTAATTCTAAGTCCAAAGGTCCATAAAGTCCAAGGTCTAAGATTAGTCCAAGAGCATAACCACAAAGTTAATAGCACCAAAATTTTTTAGATGTTTCATCCTTTATTAGTGTTTTGAACAAAGTATGGTCCAAGTGGACAAAGAGAAAATGTCATAAACATAAATAACGATATGACATGAAATGATAATATGGAAACATAAAAGTAAGAAATAAGGAGTAAGAAGAGAATATAAACAAAATTAAACAAGGACAATGTTAGTGAATTAGTAATTAGTGGTTAGAACATATGATCAATGATGATTAATTCTTGCACTTAGACCAAGATTAATGAAAATTCATTAGAGGATTGATAGAATCAAAGCCTCCTAACAATGATTTTCATAGGTATTGGAGTTAAGACAAGCAACTAAACATACTTGGACTTTTAAACGTAAGTTTGAGCCACGAATGATCATTTTCCGATTAAGGGACACTTTAGCGCTATGTTAAGCAATCGTAATCGGGTTTATGTAGAAACCACGACTATCTGAGGCCGGTCAATAAAATGTTAGTGTTAATACATGTTAGAGAAGTGATATGTAAATCACTCTCCTAAAACATGCCACACAAAAAGAAAAGAGGTAGTGATCTCATCATAATCAAGATTTTTCATCAATTAATCAAAGGTAATCTATCACTATTCCAAAGTAAGGAGAATTATCTCAATGATTATTCATCCATAGTTTTGAAATAATGAAGATTAATCAACCTTGATAATCAACAATCTATGATCCATAGATTTCATCGATCAAAAGAAAAATAAGAAGAAGAAGAACTAAAATGAAAAAAAACCATAATTTGGATCTTAAATCGATTAAATCATCATCAATATCAATCACCTCTTTTGGTGGATAAAATCGACACCCAAAGTCCATTGATATTGATGAGATCTTATCAAAAATTTAAAATCCAAAACAACCAACAATTAGCTCAAAACAAAAGTTTTTAAATAAATTTTTTAAGAGCTCTTTTAAAAAAACTATTTAAAATATTAACTAGTAAAAAAAAAGAAATAACAAAATAAAAGGAAGAAAGAAAAATATATTTGAAATAATAAAGAAAAACGAAAAGGAAAAAGAGAAATAGAAACCAAAACATCAGAAACAACTTCTTCTTCAAAACTTCACGCGACACCGTTCACCATGGCTATGAATTCAAGCTCAAATCAAAGCGACGGGATGCGAAACTGACACGGTTGTGATCGGAATCAAAAGCTCTTCACAACAGTATAAACAATTCAAGGAAATATGCAATGACGAACTCGAATCGAGAAAACGAAATCCATTGAACTACCTACAAAATCACTGGTAAGAAATCAATCCAAACTTCTTCTTGCTTCTCTTCTTCTTCTGAACGAATCTCTGGTTGAATTGCTGTTGTTGAAGACAATTATGGAATCAAGTTATGAATCCTATTGAAGCTGATTTTTGAAGAAACCGTAATGAGGAAAATGGAAGTTTGTGATAAATTTGGCAGAGCTTCAATGGCTCTCTGAGCTTGAAGAAAAGAGTGAACAAGGCTCTCTATTTATAGAATGAGAGTGTGGGAGAGTGATTTGCGTTTTTGTGATTTTTCATGCGTTTTGGTGATGCAAGTTGAACGTGACTTGATATTTTTTTCCATGTCGTTTTGATATTTTCTTTCAGCTGACGAAGTCGTTTTTTTCCTTTTCACTTTTTCAGCTCACTTGGGTGACGTGGATTATTTTTCAGCTGGCTCATATGCTATTTATTTTTTGTTTCAGCTTGTGAATATGGCTTGGTTAATGGCTCACATTGATTGATGGCTGAAGTAGTGATATATTTCACTTATTTCATATGGACTCAGTTCCTCTGGTGCAGGACTGGAGTTTTGCGGTTGTTGCTGGTTCTGAATTATACAGGGATTGAGTTCGGTAATACGCGCTAGCTGCTGTTGAACATTACCAACTGATTTCAGTGCCCTGTTATTGACAAAGTCGTCATAGCACCAAGATACATCCTCAATGATCTCAGATCCTGGTTTCTCATGCTCATTTGATCACCGTTAACAAAAGTTGAACCAAATGCGAAGACGGGACTAAAACATCCAAAAGCAGGTTGTGTATTGGTAGTGGTTGCAGCTATGGCTTTAGATTTTGATGCAAGTATTGCAGAATCTGGTGGCGTAGATTTTGGATACAGCTTTCTAATTACAGGAGGTGGAGTTGAAAGGTTCCTGGCATTGGCGCTCTCAAAAGTAGCAGCTAGTGCATTAAAGGCTGGAGACCTGCCCCTTCACACGAACCCGGTCAGGACTAACAGACATGCTACGAGAGGAACGCTGGGATTTATCAGGCACACTACTAGACCTTCCTCCGTATGAAGTTGTTCGCCGTTTGGGTTTAGCCACTGGTGCAGTACCCCCATTTTAAACAATTTTAAGCTTCTTTTGAAATGAGTTCCCCAACATTGCAGACTTTACTGACTCCCAATTAAAAAAGCGAGTGAAAAATGGTGGCTCACTCCCTTCCATGACAACATATATTGGAGCCACCCGAGATATCTTTTCCAGCAGAAAATCATGCTCAAGAAATTTCTCACCAATTGTTAGCGCCTGCATTCTACTCTTGGTGTCAACCTCCTGGCCAACCCAGACAAATATATCCGAGTAACAATCCAAGATGAAAATGTCTTCTGTCATTAAATCATCCTGGGAGAAGTTGTATATCTCCGTCACCTTTAAGTTTCCTTTTGAGAAGTTGCAACAAAATAGGTGAGGATCACTTTCAGCTTCCCTACTAATCTGATTAACGACTTTTAAAACAGATGTTTTCAAGCCACACTTAGAATTTGCAGAGTAGCTAACATGAGAAGAAGTGACAGTCCCATATTCAATGCCATTATTCCTATGTTTTGCACTTGGCTGTGAATGTCCTTCATTTGTAGAAGCTATTTTAAAATCAGCAAGCTCGCGTGTCTTGCATATTACATCAGTGGACTTAGAGGTGCAACCATGGTTGTCCACAACATAATTTGATGCCACGGAGTCAGATGGTTGCAAGTTATGGATGCTCTTAGTATCTGCAGAACCTGGATCTTTGCCAGTCCTGGAGAATTAGGAGAAAAAGGGGTGTAGAGGTGATGATAAGTTACAAGTGGTGAAGCACGCTCGACAACTACATCTGCTCTATCTGCTTCAAAGTCACATGCAGCCAAAGATGCTTCCTCTGGTGATACATTCTCTTCTATGCTGCTAATGCTCTCTTTAAATCTGTGTCATTTTCAGGTCGGCCTCGCGCCTTCTATTCTTTCTGCCTAAGCTTTCTGGCGTTTTCTCTCCAAAATCTTAGCTTGTCTTCTCTGAGCAGCTTTTGTCCTTCCCTGTTGCAGAATTCACCCCAGAGTGTTAGCTCAACACTCTTGCCAGAATTGTCTTTCAGATTCAAAATCCTTCGCAGTGTTTCCATTCCATTCTTCCTTAAGATGGGAACTGAAGGATTCACAGATGTAACAACCCCAATAACATCAAGGATAGCATTACTCTCGACATTCTCAATGTCACTGATAAGCCGGAAGCAGAATTGCTGTTTAGGTATCGAACCATCCTCGTCTGGGCAAAGCTCAACTGTGGAATTTAAATCCAGCATAATTTCCCATTCATTCTTCAAATGGTTGAAATTCTTCTGTGCAGGCAAGGGTCTAACAGCAGAGAATCTACATGATGATTAGCCTCGGCAAGTGCTCTTCCCAAACTGTATTATCAAGCTCCCTCATCGCGCGATGAATGATAATAAGCGTTTTTAAAACAATAGACCAATTGTTCGTCTGGTTAAGTCGCCTCGCGAGAGTATGTATACAATAAACAACCTCGCTGCGAAGCTTCGACGGAGAAAGTGACTGGAAAATATATCGAATGTGTTTTTCCTTTGGCAATGAATTGTCAGCGTGTGTTGCCTTAACAATTGCAACATCCAAGCTCTTATAATCGCCATGGACTTTTTGCGATCTAAATGCCCTCTTCATGTCACCTCACTTCTGCATGCCAATCTCTTCAAATCCAAACTGAGATGAACTAAATGAACAAGAGAAGAGAAAAGGTTGGCGTTGGAAGATAGGTGAAAGAGTTGCACCATTCCCACATGCAGTAGAACTATCACTACGAATACAGTCACGATTAGCCCACCACAGCTTGATGAAACGATTGCCCATTACAGCATCAGGTGCCTTCAGAGCAGCTTCAACCTCTTCCTTAGCTTTTTCAACTTGACAAAGAACAACTGCCTTTGGTACATTAGCAGCCAAACTGTTTAATACTGCTTCAACATAGCCGCGGACTTCTTGGGACATCCATCGGAGTTCTTCCTCAGGATCAGCTTCAATAAAACTACCTCCAGAGGAGTATATGTTTGACATCTGTATATTCGCCAACGAGTTTTTAGGATCTAACTCTTTAAATTTATCAGCTGCCAATTTGGCCAAGCCAGCCTTACCGTGCTTCCGGCAAGATCCAAGTAATGAACTCCAAATCACAGAATCAGGTTTCATTGGCATTTTATTTATCAACTCCTCTGCCTCAAATAGTTTCCCAGCTCGTCCGTAGAGGTCAACCATGCAGGCATAATGATCTAGTTGAGGAGAAATACCATGATTTTCAATCATAGAGTTGAAGATTTCCACTCCTTTTTCAACAAGCCCAGTGTGACTGCATGCTGCAAGAAGTGCAACGAAGGTTGCAGAATCTGGTTGGTCATCCAATTGTTTGAAGAGCTTTACCACATCTTTAGCTCGACCATGCATGGCATAAGACTTGAGCATTGAATTCCAAGAAACCAAATCACGGCGACACATTTCGTCAAATACTTGTTCATACAAAGCTAAGGAACCACACCTCCCATAAGCATGTATCAAGGCATTTGAAACAACTGTGTCGTCCTGAAACCCGTGTTTAATTACTTGTGAATGAACTGCCGTTGCATTTTGCTCAGTCACAAAGTAGGCACAAGCTTTTAAGGCGATTGAGAATGTATGCCGGTCCAGCACAATATTTTCTCGATGAAGTTGACAGAGAAGAAGGAAAGCCTGCTCATGGTTGCACTCTGCAAACACAGAAATAATAGCAGTCCATGACACAATATCATGTAGGCCACTTGTATCAAGGAAGAGCTTGTAACAGTCCGAAATGTGACTCCCTAGATTTGCATAGGATTTTACCAATGCAGTTACCACTTCAACTTCTGAAATAAGACCACTTTTAATAGTGAGACAGTGCAATTGAAAACAATTCCTCAGATGTGTGATGATGTCATCCAAAGTATTATTGCGTTGATTTAAAGAAGAGAAAACACCAAGTAGTGTGGCACTGTTAAACCCAATTCCATTTCAATACATATATGCAAACAGACCAATGGCTTTGTCCCCAAGGCCGCAAAGCTGAAAACCTGCAAGCCATATTTGACATCATGCTCCTCACAAGCACTAAGCACACTTGCAAAAGCAAATTCATTGGGGCGAAAACAAGCCGACATGCCAGAGAATAAAGCAAAACACTCTCTGATCAAACCAAATTGAGCATATACAGAAATGAGAACAGTCTAAGAAACAAAGTTTCTCCTAGGCATTTCATCAAACAGGTGGTGAGCATAATCTAAATGGCCACACTTGCAGTACATGTTTAAGAGGTTATTAGTGAGAAAAAGATCATTCTGAATTGTGGCAATCATCTTGTCTTGTTAATCTCTTGACAACCTTCAATCATCCTTTAAAATCACTTGAAAATGGCACACTTGAATGAGCACTTTGGACTTGTATCTTAAAACAAACATCTTGATTGAACATCCACCAAACCTAACTTGTACAGACAAAATTCTGAATTTTTGGTTAAAACTAGGACAAACATCTCATAAAACACTGCTTGATAAACCACTGGATTTCAATACAAGACAATTTGACCTTGAACAATCTCATTTCCTGAGAAAAGAACCCACCACCACAGGTAACTTATAGTTGAAGCAAACTCTTGATAGTTTGACCAAGATGAGGTCAAACGTCCATCTGATTTAAACTTGAATGAATGTCTTTGCCGTTAATCTCCTTGCAAAACCCTAAACACACAGAGAAGAAGAAGAAACAAACAAATTGAAAAATATTTTTAGTATTTTGGTTAGAGGTTAGTAAACATAAACCAAGTAGAAAACACAAGTGCGCTGAGAGGACCAAAAAGTATGGTCTTGTTTGTGTATGCAAAAATGAAAATGCAATATGGGATCTTAGGGGTAAAAAATTTGGGTATTACATATACAAACTCCGGTTATTACGTTGAGCGTTCAGGCTGCGGTCAGTTTCATTGGGTATCCAGACTCCGGTTCTTACATTAAGCATTCAGGCTCCCTTTAGTTTCGTTGGGTATCCAGACTCCGGTTATTACGCTGAGCGTTCAGGCTCTGGTCATTTTCGTTGAGTATCCAGACTCTGATTATTACGTTGAGCGTTCAGGCTCCGGTCAGTTTCGTTGAGTATCCAGACTCCGGTCATTACGTTGAGCGTTCCGGCTCCGGTCATTTTCGTTGAGTATCCAGACTCCGGTCATTATGTTAAACGTTCAAGCTCCGGTCGTTTTTATTGAGTATCCAGACTCCGGTCATTAGGTTGAGCGTTCAGGATCCGGTCATTTTCGTTGAGTATCATAATTCCGGTTATTACGTTGAGTGTTCAGGCTCCGGTCATTTTCGTTGAGTATCTAGACTCCGGTTATTACGTTGAGCGTTCAAGCTATGGTCAGTTGCGTTGAGTGTCCAGACTCCGGTTATTAAGTTGAGCATTTAGGCTCTGGTCATTTTTGTTGAGTATCCAAACTCCGGTTATTACATTGAGTTGCCAGGCTCCGGTCATTCTTGTTGAGTAACCAGACTCCGGTTATTAAGTTGAGCGTCCAGGCTTCTGTCATTTTCGTTGAGTATCCAGACACTGGTTATTACGTTGAGCGTGCATGCTCCGGTCATTTTCGTTGAGTATCCAGACTCTGGTCATTACATTGAGCGTTCAAGCTCCGGTTATTTTTGTCGGTAATTACATTGAGCGTTCAGGCTCCAGTGAGTTTCGTTGAGTATCCAGACTCCTGTTATTACGTTGAGCGTTCAGGCTCCGATCAGTTCCGTTGGGTATCCAGACTCCGGTTATTAAATTTAGCGTTCAGGCTCCGGTCAGTTTCGTCGAGTATCCAGACTCCGGTTATTACGTTGAACGTTTAGGATCCGATCATTTTCGTTCAGTATCCAGACTCCGGTTATTACGTTGAGAGTTCAGGCTCCGGTCATTTTTGTTAAGTATGCAGACTCCGGTTATGACGTTGTGCGTTCAAATTCTGATAATTTTCATTGAGTATCCAGACTCCGGTTATTACGTTGAGCGTTCAGGCTCGAGTCAGTTTCGTTGGGTATCCAGAATCCGATTATTACGTTGAGCGTTCAGGCTCCGCTCATTTTTGTTGAGTATCCAGACTCTCGTTATTACGTTGAGCGTTCAGGCTCCGGTCAGTTTTGTTGAGTATCCAGACTCCGGTTATTACGTTGAGCGTTCAGGCTCCATTAAGTTTCGTTGGGTAGCTAGACTCCGGTTATTACATTGAGCGTTAAAGCTCCGGTCAGTTTCGTTGGGTATCCAGACTCCGGTTATTACGTTTAGCGTTCAGGCTCCAGTCAGTTTCGTTGGGTATCCAGACTCCGGTTATTACGTTGAGCGTTCAGGCTCCGATCATTTTCGTTGAGTATCCAGACTCCGGTTATTACGTTGAGCGTTCACCCTCCGGTCGTTTTTGTTAATTATCCAGACTCCGGTTATTACGTTGTGCGTTCAAATTCTGATCATTTTCGTTGAGTACCAGACTCCGGTTATTACGTTGAGCATTCAGGCTCAAGTCAGTTTCGTTGGGTATCTAGAATTCGGTTATTACATTGAGCATTCAGGCTCCGGTCAGTTTCGTTGGCTATCCAGACCCCAGTTATTACGTTTAGCGTTCAGGCTCCTGTCAGTTCCGTTGAGTATCTAGACTCCGGTTATTACGTTGAGCATTCAGGCTACGTTCAGTTTCGTTGGGTATCTAGACTCCGGTTATTACGTTGAGCATTCAGGCTCCAGTCAGTTTCGTTGGGTATCCAAACTCCGGTTATTACGTTGAGCGTTCAAGCTCCGGTCAGTTTCATTGGGTATCCAGACTCCGGTTCTTACATTGAGCATTCAGGCTCCATTCAGTTTCGTTGGGTATCCAGACTCCGGTTATTGCCCTGAGCGTTCAGGCTCTGGTCATTTTCTTTGAGTATCCAGACTCCGGTCATTAGGTTGAGCGTTCAGGATCCGGTCATTTTCGTTGAGTATCCAGACTCCGGTCATTAGGTTGAGCGTTCAGGATCCGATCATTTTCGTTGAGTATCATAATTCCGGTTATTACGTTGAGTGTTCAGGCTCCGGTCATTTTTGTTGAGTATCTAGACTCCGGTTATTACATTGAGCGTTCAGGCTATGGTCAGTTGCGTTGAGTGTCCAGACTCCGGTTATTACGTTGGGCATTTAGGCTTCGATCATTTTCGTTGAGTATCCAGACTCCAGTTATTACGTTGAGCGTCTAGGCTCCTGTCATTTTCGTTGAGTATCCAGACTATGGTTATTACGTTGAGCGTGCAGGCTCCGGTCATTTTCGTTGAGTATCCAGACTCTGGTCATTACGTTGAGCGTTCAAGCTCCGGTCATTTTTGTCGGTAATTACATTGAGCGTTCAGGCTCCAGTCAGTTTCGTTGAGTATCCAGACTCCGGTTATTACATTGAGCGTTCAGGCTCCGATCCGTTTCGTTGGGTATCCAGACTCCGGTTATTAAATTTAGCGTTCAGGCTCCGGTCAGTTTCGTTGGGTATCCAGACTCCGGTTATTACGTTGAGTGTTCAGCCTCCGATCATTTTCGTTGAGTATCCAGACTCCGGTTATTACGTTGAGCTTTCAGGCTCCGATCATTTTTGTGAAGTATCCAGACTCCGGTTATTACGTTGAGCATTCAGGCTCGAGTCAGTTTCGTTGGGTATCCAGAATCCGGTTATTACGTTGAGCGTTCAGGCTCCGGTCATTTTCGTTGAGTATCAAGATTATGGTTATTACGTTGAGTGTTCAGGCTCCGGTCAGTTTTGTCGAGTATCCAGACACCGGTTAATACTTTGAGCGTTCAGGCTGCGTTCAGTTTCGTTGGGTATCCAGACTCCGGTTATTACATTGAGCGTTCAGGCTCCGGTCAGTTTCGTTGGGTATCCGGACTCCGGTTATTAAGTTGAGCATTCAGGCTCCGGTCAGTTTCGTTGGGTATCCAGACCCCGGTTATTACGTTTAGCGTTCAAGCTCCTGTCAGTTTCGTTGAGTATACAGACTCCGGTTATTACGTTGAGCATTCAGGCTACGTTCAATCTCGTTGGGTATCCAGACTCCGGTTATTACGTTGAGCGTTAAGGCTCCATTCAGTTTCGTTGGGTATCCAAACTCTGGTTATTACGTTGAGCGTTCAGGCTCTGGTCAGTTTCATTGGGTATCCAGACTCCGGTTATTACATTGAGCGTTCAGGCTCCGTTCAATTTCGTTGGGTATCCAGACTCTGGTTATTACGCTGAGCGTTCAGGCTCTGGTCATTTTCGTTGAGTATCCAGACTCTGATTATTACCTTGAGCGTTCAGGCTCCGGTCAGTTTCGTTGAGTATCCAGACTCCGGTCATTACGTTGAGCGTTCTGGCTCCGGTCATTTTCGTTGAGTATCCAGACTCCGGTCATTATGTTGAGCGTTCAAGCTCCGGTCGTTTTTATTGAGTATCCAGACTCCGGTCATTAGGTTGAGCGTTCAGGATCCGGGCGTTTTCGTTGAGTATCATAACTCCGGTTATTACGTTAAGTGTTCAGGCTCTGGTCATTTTCGTTGAGTATCTAGACTCCGGTTATTACGTTGAGCGTTCAGGCTATGGTAAGTTGCGTTGAGTGTCCAGACTCCAGTTATTAAGTTGAGCATTTAGCCTCTGGTCATTTTCGTTGAGTATCCAGACTCCGGTTTTTACGTTGAGTGTTCAGGCTCCGGTCATTCTTGTTGAGTATCCAGACTCCGGTTATTACGTTGAGCGTCCAGGCTCCTGTCATTTTCGTTGAGTATCCAGACTCTGGTTATTACGTTGAGCATGCAGGCTCCGGTCATTTTCGTTGAGTATCCAGACTCTGGTCATTACGTTGAGCGTTCAAGCTCCGGTCATTTTTGTCGGTCATTACATTGAGTGTTCAGGCTCCAGTCAGTTTCGTTGAGTATCCAGACTCCGTTTATTACATTGAGCGTTCAGGCTCCGATCAGTTTCGTTGGGTATTCAGACTCCGGTTATTAAATTTAGCGTTCAGGCTCCGGTCAGTTTCGTTGGGTATCCAGATTCCGGTTATTACGTTGAGCGTCCAGGCTCCGATCATTTTCGTTGAGTATCCAAACACCGGTTATTATGTTGAGCGTTCAGGCTCCGGTTATTACATTGTGCGTTCAAATTCTGATCATTTTCGTTGATTATCCAGACTCCAGTTATTACGTTGAGCGTTCAAGTTCTGATCATTTTCGTTGAGTATCCAGACTCCGGTTATTACGTTGAGCGTTCAGGCTCCGGTCAGTTTCATTGGGTATCCAGACCCCGGTTAATACGTTGAGCGTTCAGGCTCCAGTCAGTTTCGTTGAGTATCCAGACTCCGGTTATTACGTTGAGCATTCAGGCTCCGTTCAGTTTTGTTGGGTATCCAGACTCCGGTTATTACGTTGAGCGTTCAGGCTCCGGTCAGTTTCATTGGGTATCCAGACTCCGGTTCTTACATTGAGCGTTCAGGCTCCATTCAGTTTCGTTGGGTATCCAGACTCCGGTTATTACGCTGAGCGTTCTGGCTCTGGTCATTTTCGTTGAGTATCCAGACTCTTATTATTACGTTGAGCGTTCAGGCTCCGGTCAGTTTCGTTGAGTATCCAGACTCCGGTCATTACGTTGAGCGTTCCGGCTCCGGTCATTTTCGTTGAGTATCAAGACTCCGGTCATTATATTGAGCGTTCATGCTCTGGTCGTTTTTATTGAGTATCCAGACTCCGGTCATTAGGTTGAGCATTCAGGATCCGGTCATTTTCGTTGAGTATCATAATTCCGGTTATTACGTTAGGTGTTCAGGCTCCGGTCATTTTTGTTGAGTATCCAGACTCCGGTTATTACGTTGAGTGTTCAGGCTCCGGTCATTCTTGTTGATTATCCAGACTCCGGTTATTACGTTGAGCGTCCAGGCTCCTGTCATTTTCGTTGAGTATCCAGACTCTGGTTATTACGTTGAGCGTGCAGGCTCCGGTCATTTTTGTTGAGTATCCAGACTCTGGTCATTACATTGAGCGTTCAAGCTCCGGTCATTTTTGTCGGTAATTACATTGAGCGTTCAGGCTCCAGTCAGTTTCGTTGAGTATCCAGACTCCGGTTATTACATTGTGCGTTCAGGCTCCGATCAATTTCGTTGGGTATCCAGACTCCGGTTTTTAAATTTAGTGTTCAGGCTCCGGTCAGTTTCGTTGGGTATCCAGACTCTGGTTATTACGTTGAGCGTTCAGGCTCCGATCATTTTCGTTGAGTATCCAGACTCTGCTTATTACGTTGAGCGTTCAGGCTCCGGTCATTTTTGTTAAGTATCCAGACTCCGGCTATTACGTTGTGCGTTCAAATTCTAATCATTTTCGTTGAGTATCCAGACTCCGGTTATTACGTTGAGCGTTCAGGATCAAGTCAGTTTCGTTAGGTATCAAGAATCCGGTTATTACGTTGAGCGTTCAGGCTCCGGTCATTTTCGTTGAGTATCCAGACTCTGGTTATTACGTTGAGCGTTCAGGCTCCAGTCAGTTTTGTTGAGTATCCAGACTCCGGTTATTACGTTGAGCGTTCAGGCTCCGTTCAGTTTCGTTAGTTATCCAGACTCCAGTTATTACGGTGAGCGTTCAAGCTCCGGTCAGTTTCGTTGGGTATCCAGACTCCGGTTATTATGGTGAGCGTTCAGGCTCCGTTCATTTTTGTTGAGTATCCAGACTCCGGTTATTACGTTGAGTTGCCAGGCTCCGGTCATTCTTGTTGAGTAACCAGACTTCGGTTATTACGTTGAGCGTCCAGGCTTCTGTCATTTTCGTTGAGTATCCAGACTCTGGTTATTACGTTGAGCGTGCAGGCTCCGGTCATTTTCGTTGAGTATCCAGACTCTGGTCATTACATTGAGCGTTCAAGCTCCGGTCATTTTTGCCGGTAATTACATTGAGCGTTCAGGCTGCAGTCAGTTTCGTTGAGTATCCAGACTCCGGTTATTACGTTGAGCGTTCAGGCTCCGATCAGTTTCGTTGGGTATCCAGACTCCGGTTATTAAATTTAGCGTTCAGGCTCCGGTCAGTTTCGTCGAGTATCCAGACTCTGGTTATTACGTTGAACTTTCAGGATCCGGTCATTTTTGTTAAGTATCCAGACTCCGGTTATTACGTTGTCTGTTCAAGTTCTGATCATTTTCGTTGAGTATCCAGTCTCCGGTTATTACGTTGAGCGTTCATGCTCCGGTCAGTTTCGTTGGGTATCCGGACCCCGGTTATTACGTTTAGCGTTTAGGTTCCTGTCAGTTTCGTTGAGTATCCAGACTCCGGTTATTACGTTGAGCATTCAGGCTACGTTCAGTTTCGTTGAGTATCCAGACTCCGGTTATTACGTTGAGCGTTCAGGCTCCAGTCAGTTTCGTTGGGTATCCAAACTCCGGTTATTACGTTGAGCATTCAGGATCCGGTCAGTTTCATTGGGTATCCAGACTCCGGTTATTACTTTGAGCGTTCAGGCTGCGTTCAGTTTCGTTGGGTATCCAGACTCTGGTTATTACGCTGAGCGTTCAGGCTCTGGTCATTTTCGTTGAGTATCCAGACTCTGATTATTACGTTGAGCGTTCAGGCTCCGATCAGTTTCGTTGAGTATCCAGTCTCTGGTCATTATGTTGAGGGTTCCGGCTCTGGTCATTTTCGTTGAGTATCCAGACTCCATTCATTATGTTGAACGTTCAGGCTCCGGTCATTTTCGTTGAGTATCCAGACTCCGGTCATTAGATTGAGCATTCAGGATCCGGTTATTTTCATTGAGTATCATAACTTCGATTATTACGTTGAGTGTTCAGGCTCCGGTCATTTTCGTTGAGTATCTAGACTCCGGTTATTACGTTGAGCGTTCAGGCTGTGGTCAGTTGCGTTGAGTGTCCAGACTCCGGTTATTGCGTTGAGTGTTCAGGCCCCGGTCATTTTCGTTGAGTATCCAGACTCTAGTTATTACGTTGAGCGTTCAGGCTCCGGTCATTCTTGTTGAGTATCCAGACTCCAGTTATTACGTTGAGCGTTCAGGCTCCTGTCATTTTCGTTGAGTTCTAGACTCCGGTTACTACGTTGAGCGTGCAGGCTCCGGTCATTTTCGTTGAGTATCCAGACTCTGGTCATTACATTGAGCGTTCAAGCTCCGATCATTTTTGTCGGTCATTACATTGAGCGTTCAGGCTCTAGTCAGTTTCGTTGAGTATCCAGACTCCGGTTATTACATTGAGCGTTCAGGCTCCGATCAGTTTCGTTAGGTATCCAGACTCCGGTTATTACATTTAGAGTTTAGGCTCCGGTCCGTTTCGTTGGGTATCCAGACTCCGGTTATTATGATGAGCGTTCAGGCTCCGGTCAGTTTCGTTGGGTATCCAGACTCCGGTTATTATGGTGTGCGTTCAGGCTCCGGTCATTTTTAATGAGTATCCAGAATCCGGTTATTACATTGAGCGTTCAGGCTCCGATCATTTTCGTTGAGTATCCAGACTCCAGTTATTACGTTGAGCGTTCAGGCTCCGGTCATTTTTGTTAAGTATCCAGACTCCGGTTATTACGTTGTGTGTTCAAGTTCTGATCATTTTCATTGAGTATCCAGTCTCCGGTTATTACGTTGAGCATTCAGGCTCCGGTCAGTTTCGTTGGGTATCCGGACCCCGGTTATTACGTTTAGCGTTCAGGCTCCTGTCAGTTTCGTTGAGTATCCAGACTCTGGTTATTACGTTGAGCATTCAGGCTACGTTTAGTTTCGTTGAGTATCCAGACTCCGGTTATTACGTTGCGCGTTCAGGCTCCAGTCAGTTTCGTTGGGTATCCAAACTCCGGTTATTACGTTGAGCGTTCAGGCTCCGGTCAGTTTCATTGGGTATCCAGACTCCGGTTATTACATTGAGCATTCAGGCTGCGTTCAGTTTCGTTGGGTATCCAGACTCCGGTTATTACGATGAGCGTTCAGGCTCTGGTCATTTTCGTTGAGTATCCAGACTCTGATTATTACGTTGAGCGTTCAGGCTCCGGTCAGTTTCGTTGAGTATCCAGTCTCTGGTCATTATGTTGAGGGTTCCGGCTCTGGTCATTTTGTTGAGTATCCAGACTCCATTCATTATGTTGAACGTTCAGGCTCCGGTCATTTTCGTTGAGTATCCAGACTCCGGTCATTAGGTTGAGCGTTCAGGATCCGGTCATTTTCATTGAGTATCATAACTCCGATTATTACGTTGAGTGTTCAGGCTGTGGTCAGTTGCGTTGAGTGTCCAGACTCCGGTTATTGCGTTGAGTATTCAGGCCCCGGTCATTTTCGTTGAGTATCCAGACTCTAGTTATTACGTTGAGCGTTCAGGCTCCGGTCATTCTTGTTGAGTATCCAGACTCCAGTTATTACGTTGAGCGTTCAGGCTCCTGTCATTTTTGTTGAGTTCCAGACTCCGGTTACTACGTTGAGCTTGCATGCTCCGGTCATTTTCGTTGAGTATCCAGACTCTGGTCATTATGTTGAGCGTTCAAGCTCCGGTCATTTTTGTCGGTCATTACGTTGAGCGTTCAGGCTCTAGTCAGTTTCGTTGAGTATCCAGACTCCGGTTATTACATTGAGCGTTCAGGCTCCGATCAGTTTCGTTGGGTATCCAGACTCCGGTTATTACATTTAGCGTTCAGGCTCCGGTCAGTTTCGTTAGGTATCCAAACTTCGGTTATTACGGTGAGCGTTCAGGCTCCGGTCAGTTTCATTGGGTATCCAAACTCCGGTTATTATGGTGAGCGTTCAGGCTCCGGTCATTTTTGTTGAGTATCTAGACTCCAGTTATTACGTTGAGCGTTCAGGCTCCGATCATTTTCGTTGAGTATCCAGACTCCAGTTATTACGTTGAGCGTTCAAGTTCTGATCATTTTCGTTGAGTATCCAGACTCCGGTTATTAAGTTGTGCGTTCAAGTTCTGATCATTTTTGTTGGGTATCCAGACTCCGGTTATTACGTTGAGCAATCAGGCTCCGGTCAGTTTCGTTGGTTATCCAGACTCCAGTTATTACGTTGAGCATTCAGGCTCCGGTCAGTTTCGTTGGGTATCCAGACTCCGGTTATCACGTTGAGCATTCAGGCTCCAGTCATTTTTGTTGAGTATCAAGACTCTGGTTATTACGTTGAGTGTTCAGGCTCCGGTTAGTTTTGTTGTGCCTCCAGACTCCAGTTTTTACATTGAGCGTTCAGGCTCCGTTCAGTTTTGTTGGGTATCCAGACTCCGGTTATTACGTTGAGCGTTCAGGCTCCGTTCAGTTGTGTTGGGTATGCAAACTCCGGTTATTACGATGAGCGTTCAGGCTCTGATCATTTTCGTTGAGTATCCAGACTCTGATTATTACGTTGAGCGTTCAGGCTCCGGTCAGTTTCGTTGAGTATCCAGACTCTGGTCGTTACGTTGAGCGTTCCGGCTTCGGTCATTTTCGTTAAGTATCCAGAATCCAATCATTATGTTGAGTGTTCAGGCTCCGGTCATTTTTATTGAGTATCCGGACTCCGGTCATTAGGTTGAGCGTTCAGGATCCGGTCATTTTCGTTGAGTATCATAACTCCGGTTATTACGTTGAGTATTGAGGCTCCGGTCATTTTTGTTGAGTATCTAGACTCCGGTTATTACGTTGAGCGTTCAGGCTTTTGTCAGTTGTGTTGAGTGTCCAGACTCCGGTTATTACATTGAGCATTCAGGCTCCGGTCATTTTCTTTGAGTATCCAGAATTCGGTTATTACGTTGAGCGTTCAGGCTCCGGTCATTCTTTTTGAGTATCCAGACTTCGGTTATTACGTTGAGAGTTCAGGCTCTTGTCATTTTTCTTGAGTATCCAGACTCCGGTTACTATGTTGAGCGTGCAGGCTCCGGTCATTTTCGTTGAGTATCTAGACTCTGGTCATTACGTTGAGCGTTCAAGCTCCGGTCATTTTTGTCGGTCATTACGTTGAGCGTTCAGGCTCTAGTCAGTTTCGTTGAGTATCCAGACTCCGGTTTTTACATTGAGCGTTCAAGCTCCGATCAGTTTCGTTGGGTATCCAGACTCTGGTTATTACGTTGAGCGTTCAGGCTCCGGTCAGTTTCGTTGGGTATCCAGACTCTGGTTATTACGTTGAGCGTTCAGGCTCCGGTCAGTTTCGTTGGTATCCAGACTCTGGTTATTATGGTGAGCGTTCAGGCTCCCATCATTTTTGTTGAGTATCCAGACTCCGGTTATTACATTGAGCGTTCAGGCTCCGATCATTTTCATTGAGTATCCAGACTCCGATTATTACGTTGAACGTTCAGGCTCCGGTCATTTTTGTTAAGTATCCAGACTCCGATTATTACGTTGTGCATTCAAGTTTTGATCATTTTCGTTGAGTATCCAGACTCCGGTTATTACATTGAGCGTTCAGGCTCCGGCCAGTTTCGTTGGTTATCCAGACTCCGGTTATTACGTTGAGCGTTCAGGCTCCAGTCAGTTTCGTTGAGTATCAAGACTCTGGTTATTACATTGAGCATTCAGTCTCCGTTCAGTTTCGTTGGGTATCCAGACTCCGGTTATTACGTTGAGCGTTCAATCTCCGGTCAGTTTCGTTGGGTATCCAGACTCCGGTTATTACGTTGAGCGTTCAAGCTCCGGTCAGTTTCGTTGGGTATCCAGACTCCGGTTATCACGTTGAGCGTTCAGGCTCCAGTCATTTTCGTTGAGTATCAAGACTCTGGTTATTACGTTGAGTGTTCAGGCTCCGGTCAGTTTTGTTGTGCCTCCAGTCTCCGGTTTTTACATTGAGCGTTCAGGCTCCGTTCAGTTTTGTTGGGTATCCAGACTCCGGTTATTACGTTGAGCGTTCAGGCTCCGTTCAGTTTCATTGGGTATCCAGACTCCGGTTATTACGTTGAGCGTTCAAGCTCCGGTCAGTTTCGTTGGGTATCCAGACTCCGGTTATCACGTTGAGCGTTCAGGCTCCAGTCAATTTCGTTGAGTATCAACACTCTGGTTATTACGTTGAGTGTTCAGGCTCCGGTCAGTTTTGTTGTGCCTCCAGTCTCCGGTTTTTACATTGAGCGTTCAGGCTCCGTTCAGTTTTGTTGGGTATCCAGACTCCGGTTATTACGTTGAGCGTTCAGGCTCCGTTCAGTTTCATTGGGTATGCAAACTCCGGTTATTACGATGAGCGTTCAGGCTCTGATCATTTTCGTTGAGTATCCAGACTCTGATTATTACGTTGAGCGTTCAGGCTCCGGTCAGTTTCTTTGAGTATCCAGACTCCGGTTATTACGTTGAGCGTTCAGGCTCCGGTCAGTTTCGTTGGTATCCAGACTCCGATTATTATGGTGAGCGTTCAGGCTCCAATCATTTTTGTTGAGTATCCAGACTCCGGTTATTAGGTTGAGCGTTCAGGATCCGATCATTTTTGTTGAGTATCCAGACTCCGGTTATTACGTTGAGCGTTCAGGCTCCGGTCATTTTTGTTAAGTATCCAGACTCCGGTTATTACGTTGTACATTCAAGTTCTGATCATTTTCGTTGAGTATCCAGACTCCGGTTATTACGTTGAGCGTTTAGGCTCCGGTCAGTTTCGTTGGGTATCCAGACTCCGGTTATTACGTTGAGCGTTCAGGCTCCAGTCAGTTTCGTTGAGTATCCAGACTCCGGTTATTACATTGAGCATTCAGGCTCCGTTCAGTTTCGTTGGGTATGCAGACTCCGGTTATTACGTTGAGCGTTCAGGCTCTGGTCAGTTTCGTTGGGTATCCAAACTTTGGTTATTACGTTGAGCGTTCAGGCTCCGGTCAGTTTCATTGGGTATCCAGACTCCGGTCATTACGTTGCGCGTTCAGGCTCTGTTCAGTTTCGTTGGGTATCCAGACTCCGGTTATTACGATGAGCGTTCAGGCTCTAGTCATTTTGGTTGAGTATCCAGACTCTGATTATTTCGTTGAGCGTTCCGGCTCCGGTCATTTTCGTTGAGTATCCAGACTCCGGTCATTATGTTGAGCGTTCAGGCTCCGGTCATTTTCGTTGAGTATCCAGACTCCGGTCATTAGGTTGAGCGTTCAGGATCCGGTCCATTTCGTTGAGTATCATAACTCTGGTTATTACGTTGAGTGTTCAAGCTCCGGTCATTTTCAATGAGTATCTAGACTCCGGTTATTACGTTGAGCGTTCAGGTTGTGGTCAGTTGCGTTGAGTGTCCAGACTCCGGTTATTACATTGAGCATTCAGGCTCCGGTCATTTTCGTTGAGTATCCAGACTCCGGTTATTACTTTGAGCATTCAGGCTCCGGTCATTAATGTTGAGTATCCAGACTTCGGTTATTACGTTGAGCATTCAAGCTCCTGTCATTTTCGATGAGTATCCAGACTCCGGTTATTACGTTGAGCGTGCAGGCTCCGGTCATTTTCATTGAGTATCAAGACTCTGGTCATTACATTGAGCGTTCAAGCTTCGGTCATTTTTGTCGGTCATTACGTTGAGCGTTCAGGCTTCAGTCAGTTTTGTTGAGTATCCAGACTCCGGTTATTACATTGAGCGTTCAGGCTCCGATCAGTTTCGTTGGGTATCCAGACTCCGGTTATTACATTTAGCGTTTAGGCTCCGGTCAGTTTCGTTGGGTATCCAGACTCCGGTTATTACGTTGAGCGTTCAGGCTCCGGTCAGTTTCGTTGGGTATCCAGACCCCGGTTATTACGTTTAGTGTTCAGGCTCCTGTCAGTTTCGTTGAGTATCCAGACTCCGGTTATTACGTTGAGCATTTAGGCTACGATCATTTTCGGTTGGTATCCAAACTCCGGTTATAACTTTGAGTGTTCAGGCTCCGGTCATTTTTGTTAAGTATCCGGACTCTGGTTATTACGTTAAGTGTTCAGGCTCCGTTCATGTTCGTTGAGTATCCAGACTCCGGTTATTATCTTGAGCGTTCAGGCTCCGGTCAGTTTCATTGGGTATCCAGACTCTGGTTATTACGTTGAGCGTTCAGGCTCCGGTCAGTTTCGTTGGGAATCCAGACTCCGGTTATTACGTTTAGCGTTCAGGCTTCGGTCATTTTCGTTGGGTATCCGGACTCCGGTTATTACGTTGAGCATTCAGGCTCTAGTCTTTTTCGTTGAGTATCCAGACTCTGATTATTACGTTGAGTGTTCAGGCTCCGGTCAGTTTCGTTGAGTATCCAGACTCCGGTCATTACGTTGAGCGTTCCGGCTCCGGTCATTTTCGTTGAGTATCCAGACTCCAGTCATTATGTTGAACGTTCAGGCTCCGGTCATTTTCGTTGAGTATCCAGACTCCGGTCATTAGGTTGAGCGTTCAGGATCCGGTCATTTTCGTTGAGTATCATAACTCCGGTTATTATTTGAGTGTTTAGGCTCCGGTCATTTTCGTTGAGTATCTAGACTCCGGTTATTACGTTGAGCGTTCAGGCTGTGGTCAGTTGCTTTGAGTGTCCAGACTCCGGGTATTACGTTGACCATTCAAGCTCCGGTCATTTTCGTTGAGTATCCAGACTCTAGTTATTACGTTGAGCATTCAGGCTCCGGTCATTCTTGTTGAGTATCCAGACTCCGGTTATTACGTTGAGCGTTCAGGCTCCTGTCATTTTCGTTGAGTATCCAGACTCCGAATACTATGTTGAGTATCCAGACTCCGGTTATTACGTTGAGCATTCAGGCTCCAATCATTTTCGTTGAGTATTCAGATTCCGGTTATTACGTTGAGCGTGCAGGCTCCGGTCATTTTCATTGAGTATCTAGATTCTGGTCATTACGTTGAGCGTTCAAGCTCCAGTCATTTTTGTCGGTCATTATATTGAGCGTTCAGGCTCCAGTCAGTTTCGTTGAGTATCCAGACTCCGGTTATTACATTGAGCGTTTAGGCTCCGATCAGTTTCGTTGGGTATCCAGACTCCGGTTATTACATTTAGCGTTCAGGCTCTGGTCAGTTTCGTTGGGTATCCAGACTCCGGTTATTACGTTGAGCGTTCAGGCTCCGGTCAGTTTCGTTGGGTATCCAGACTCCGGTTATTACGTTGAGCGTTCAAGCTCCAGTCAGTTTCGTTGAGTATCTAGACTCCGGTTATTACGTTGAGCATTCAGGCTCCGTTCAGTTTCGTTGGGTATCCAGACTCCGGTTATTACGTTGAGCGTTCAGGCTCCGGTCAGTTTCGTTGGGTATCCAGACTCCGGTTATTACGTTGAGCGTTCAGGCTCCAGTCAGTTTCGTTGGGTATCCAGACTCCGGTTATCACGTTGAGCGTTCAGGCTCCAGTCATTTTCGTTGAGTATCCAGACTCTGGTTATTACGTTGAGTGTTCAGGCTCCGGTCAGTTTCGTTGGGTATCCAGACTCCAGTTTTTAAATTGAGCGTTCAGGCTCCGTTCATTTTCGTTGGGTATCCAAACTTCGGTTATTACGTTGAGCGTTAAGGCTCCGTTCAGTTTCGTTGGGTATCCAAACTCCGGTTATTACGATGAGCGTTCAGGCTCTGGTCATTTTCGTTGAGTATCCAGACTCTGATTATTACGTTGAGCGTTCAGGCTCCGGTCAGTTTTGTTGAGTATCCAGACTCCGGTTATTACGTTGAGCGTTCAGGCTCCGGTCAGTTTCGTTGGCATCCAGACTCCGGTTATTATGGTGAGCGTTCTGGCTCCGGTCATTTTTGTTGAGTATCCATACTCCGGTTATTACGTTGAGCGTTCAGGCTCCGGTCATTTTTGTTAAGTATCCAGACTCCGGTTATTACGTTGTGCATTCAAGTTCTGATCATTTTCGTTGAGTATCCAGACTCCGGTTATTACGTTGAGCATTCAGGCTCCGGTCAGTTTCGTTGGGTATCCAGACTCCGGTTATTACGTTGAGCGTTCAGGCTCCAGTCAGTTTCGTTGAGTATCCAGATTCCGGTTATTACGTAGAGCATTCAGGCTCTGTTCAGTTTCGTTGGGTATCCAGACTCCGGTTATTAAGTTGAGCGTTCAGGCTCCGCTCAGTTTCGTTGGGTATCCAAACTCCGGTTATTACGTTGAGCGTTCAGGCTCCGGTCAGTTTCATTGGGTATCCAGACTCCGGTCATTACGTTGAGCGTTCAGGCTCCGTTCAGTTTCGTTGGGTATCCAGACTACGGTTATTACGATGAGCAGTCAAGCTCTAGTCATTTTCGTTGAGTATCCAGACTCTGATTATTACGTTGAGCGTTAAGGCTCCGGTCATTTTCGCTGAGTATCCAGACTCCGGTCATTATCTTGAGCGTTCAGGCTCCGGTCTTTTTTGTTGAGTATCCAGACTCCGGTCATTAGGTTGAGCGTTCAGGATCCGGTCCATTTCGTTTAGTATCATAACTCTGGTTATTACGTTGATTGTTCAAGCTCCGGTCATTTTCAATGAGTATCTAGACTCCGGTTATTATGTTGAGCGTTCAGGTTGTGGTCAGTTGCATTGAGTGTCCAGACTCCGGTTATTACGTTGAGCGTTCAGGCTCCAGTCATTTTCGTTGAGTATTCGGACTCCGGTTATTACGTTTAGTGTTCAGGCTCCGGTCATTCTTGTTGAGTATCCAGACTCTGGTTATTACGTTGAGCATTCAGGCTCCTGTCGGTTTCGTTGGGTATCCAGACTCCGGTTATCACGTTGAGCGTTCAGGCTCCGGTCAGTTTCGTTGGGTATCCAGACTCTGGTCATTAGATTGAGCGTTCAAGCTCCGATCATTTTTGTCGGTCATTACGTTGAGCGTTCAGGCTCCAGTCAGTTTCGTTGAGTATCCAGACTCCGGTTATTACATTTAGCGTTCAGGCTCCGGTCAGTTTCGTTGGGTATCAAGACTCCGGTTATTACGTTGAGCATTCAGGCTCCGGTCAGTTTCGTGGGGTATCCAGACTCCGGTTATTATGTTGAGCCTTCAGGCTCTAGTCAGTTTTGTTGGGTATCCAGACTCCGGTTATTACGTTGAGCATTCAGGCTTCGATGATTTTCGTTGAGTATCCAGACTCCGGTTATAGCGTTGAGCATTCAGGCTCCGGTCATTTTTGTTAAGTATCCGGACACCGGTTATTACGTTGAGTGTTCAGGCTCCGTTCAGTTTCATTGAGTATCCAGACTCCGGTTATAACGTTGAGCGTTCAGGCTCCGATTAGTTTCGTTGAGTATCTAGACTCCGGTTATTACGTTGAGCGTTCCGGCTCCGGTCATTTTCGTTGAGTATCTAGACTCCGGTCATTATGTTGAGTGTTCAGACTCCAGTCATTTTTGTTGAGTATCTAGACTCCGGTCATTAGGTTGAGCATTCAGGATCCGGTCATTTTCGTTGAGTATCATAACTCCGATTATTACGTTGAGTGTTCAGGCTCCGGTCATTTTCGTTGAGAATCTAGACTCCGGTTATTACGTTGAGCGTTCAGGCTGTGGTCAGTTGCGTTGAGTGTCCAGACTCCGGTTATTACGTTGAGCATTCAAGCTCCGGTCATTTTTGTTGAGTATCCAGACTCCAGTTATTACGTTGAGCGTTCAGGCTCCGGTCATTCTTGTTGAGTATCCAGACTCCGGTTATTACGTTGAGCATTCAGGCTCCTGTCATTTACGTTGAGTATCCAGACTCCGGTTACTATGTTGAGTATCCAGACTCTGGTTATTACGTTGAGCATTCAGGCTCCTGTCATTTTCGTTGAGTATCCAGATTCAGGTTATTACGTTGAGCGTGCAGGCTCCGGTCATTTTCGTTGAGTATCTAGACTCTGGTCATTACATTGGGCGTTCAAGCTCCGTTCATTTTTGTCGGTCATTACGTTGAGCGTTCAGGCTCCAGTCAGTTACGTTGAGTATCCAGACCTCAGTTATTACATTGAGCGTTCAGGCTCCGGTCAATTTCGTTGGGTATCTATACTCCGGTTATTACGTTGAGCGTTCAGGCTCCGGTCAGTTTCGTTGGGTATCAAGACTCCAATTATTACGTTGAGCGTTCAGGCTCCAGTCAGTTTCGTTGAGTATCCAGACTCCGGTTATTACGTTGAGCGTTCAGGCTCCATTCAGTTTCGTTGGGTTTCCAAACTCCGGTTATTACGATGAGCATTCAGGCTCTGGTCATTTTCGTTGAGTATCCAGAGTCTGATTATTACGTTGAGCATTCAGGCTCCAATCAGTTTCGTTGAGTATCCAGACTCCGGTTATTACGTTGAGCGTTCAGGCTCCGGTCAGTTTCGTTGGTATCCAGACTCCGGTTATTATGGTGAGCGTTCAGGCTCCGGTCATTTTTGTTGAGTATCCAGACTCCGGTTAATACATTGAGCATTCAGGCTCCGATCATTTTCGTTGAGTATCCAGACTCCGGTTATTACATTGAGCGTTCAGGCTCTGGTCATTTTTGTTAAGTATCCAGACTCCGGTTATTACGTTGTGCATTCATGTTCTGATCATTTTCGTTGAGTATCCAGACCCCGGTTATTACGTTGAGCATTCAGGCTCCGGTCAGTTTTGTTGGGTATCCAGACTCCGGTTATTACGTTGAGCGTTCAGGCTCCAGTCATTTTCGTTGAGTATCCAGACTCCGGTTATTACGTTGAGCATTCAGGCTCCGTTCAGTTTCGTTGGGTATCCAGACTCCGGTTATTACGTTGAGCGTTCAGGCTCCGGTCAGTTTCGTTGGGTATCCAGACTCCGGTTTTTACATTGAGCGTTCAGGCTCCGTTCAGTTTCGTTGGGTATCCAGACTCCGGTTATTACGTTGAGCGGTCAGGCTCCGTTCAGTTTCGTTGGGTATCCAAACTCTTGTTATTACGATGAGCATTCAGGCTCTCGTCATTTTCGTTGAGTATCCAGACTCTGATTATTACATTGAGCGTTAAGGCTCTGGTCAGTTTCGTTGGTATCCAGACTCCGGTTATTATGGTGAACGTTCAGGCTCCGGTCATTTTTGTTGAGTATCCAGACTCCGGTTATTACATTGAGCGTTCAGGCTCCGATCATTTTCGTTGAGTATCCAGACTCCGGTTATTACGTTGAGCGTTCAGGCTCCGGTCATTTTTTTTAAGTATTTAGACTCCGGTTATTACGTTGTGCATTCAAGTTCTGATCATTTTCGTTGAGTATCCAGACTCCGTTATTACGTTAAGCGTTTAGGCTCCGGTCAGTTTCGTTGGGTATCCAGACTCCGGTTATTACATTGAGCGTTCAGGCTCCAGTCAGTTTCGTTGAGTATCCAGACTCCGGTTATTACGTTGAGCGTTCAGGCTCCGGTCAGTTTCGTTGGGTATCCAGACTCCGGTTATTACGTTGAGTATCCAGGCTCCAGTCAGTTTCGTTGAGTATCTAGACTCCGGTTATTACGTTGAGCATTCAGGCTCTGTTCAGTTTCGTTGGGTATCCAGACTCCGGTTATTACGTTGAACGTTCAGGCTCCGGTCAGTTTCGTTGGGTATCCAGACTCCGGTTATTACGTTGAGCGTTCAGGCTCCAGTCAGTTTTGTTGGGTATCCAGATTCCGGTTATCACGTTGAGCGTTCGGGCTCCGGTCAGTTTCGTTGGGTATCCAGACTCCGGTTATAACGTTGAGCGTTCAGGCTCCGATCAGTTTCGTTGGGTATCCAGACTCCGGTTATTACATTTAGCGTTCAGGCTCCGGTCAGGTTCGTTGGGTATCCAGACTCCGGTTATTAGGTTGAGCGTTCAGGCTCCGGTTAGTTTCGTTGTGTATCCAAACTCCGGTTATTACGTTGAGCATTCAGGCTCTATTCTTTTTCATTGAGTATCCAGACTCTGATTATTACGTTGAGTGTTCAGGCTCCGGTCAGTTTCGTTGAGTATCTAAACTCCGGTTATTACGTTGAGCGTTCCGGCTCCGGTCATTTTCGTTGAGTATCCAGACTCCGGTCATTATGTTGAGTGTTCAGGCTCCAGTCATTTTTGTTGAGTATCTAGACTCCGGTCATTAGGTTGAGCATTCAGGATCCGGTCATTTTCGTTGAGTATCATAACTCCGGTTATTACGTTGAGTGTTCAGGCTCCGGTCATTTTCGTTGAGTATCTAGACTCCGGTTATTACGTTGAGCGTTCAGGCTGTGGTCAGTTGCGTTGAGTGTCCAGACTCCGGTTATTACGTTGAGCATTCAAGCTTCGGTCATTTTTGTTGAGTATCCAGACTCCAGTTATTACGTTGAGCGTTCAGGCTCCGGTCATTCTTGTTGAGTATCCAGACTCCGGTTATTACGTTGAGCATTCAGGCTCCTGTCATTTACGTTGAGTATCCAGACTCCGGTTACTATGTTGAGTATCCAGACTCTGGTTATTACGTTGAGCATTCAGGCTCCTGTCATTTTCGTTGAGTATCCAGATTCAGGTTATTACGTTGAGCGTGCAGGCTCCGGTCATTTTCGTTGAGTATCTGGACTCTGGTCATTACATTGAGCGTTCAAGCTCCGTTCATTTTTGTCGGTCATTACGTTGAGCGTTCAGGCCCCAGTCAGTTACGTTGAGTATCCAGACTCCGGTTATTACATTGAGCGTTCAGGCTCCGATCAGTTTCGTTGGGTATCCAGACCCCGGTTATTACATTTAGCGTTCAGGCTCAGGTCAATTTCGTTGGGTATCTAAACTCCGGTTATTACGTTGAGCGTTCAGGCTCCAGTCAGTTTCGTTGGGTATCAAGACTCCAATTATTACATTGAGCGTTCAGGCTCCAGTCAGTTTCGTTGAGTATCCAGACTCCGGTTATTACGTTGAGCGTTCAGGCTCCATTTAGTTTCGTTGGGTATCCAAACTCCGGTTATTACGATGAGCGTTCAGGCTCTGGTCATTTTCGTTGAGTATCCAGAGTCTGATTACTACGTTGAGCATTCAGGCTCCAATCAGTTTCGTTGAGTATCCAGACTCCGGTTATTACGTTGAGCGTTCAGGCTCCGGTTAGTTTCGTTGGTATCCAGACTCCGGTTATTATGGTGAGCGTTCAGGCTCCGGTCATTTTTGTTGAGTATCCAGACTCCAGTTAATACATTGAGCATTCAGGCTCCGATCATTTTCGTTGAGTATCCAGACTCCGGTTATTACGTTGAGCGTTCAGGCTCTGGTCATTTTTGTTAAGTATCCAGACTCCGGTTATTACGTTGTGCATTCAAGTTCTGATCATTTTCGTTGAGTATCCAGACCCCGGTTATTACGTTGAGCGTTCAGGCTCCAGTCAGTTTTGTTGGGTATCCAGACTCCGGTTATTACGTTGAGCGTTCAGGCTCCAGTCATTTTCGTTGAGTATCCAGACTCCGGTTATTACGTTGAGCATTCAGGCTCCGTTCAGTTTCGTTGGGTATCCAGACTCCGGTTATTACGTTGAGCATTCAGGCTCCGGTCAGTTTCGTTGGGTATCCAGACTCCGGTTTTTACATTGAGCGTTCAGGCTCCGTTCAGTTTCGTTGGGTATCCAGACTCCGGTTATTACGTTGAGCGGTCAGGCTCCGTTCAGTTTCGTTGGGTATCCAAACTCTTGTTATTACGATGAGCATTCAGGCTCTCGTCATTTTCGTTGAGTATCCAGACTCTGATTATTATGTTGAGCGTTAAGGCTCTGGTCAGTTTCGTTGGTATCAAGACTCCGGTTATTATGGTGAACGTTCAGGCTCCGGTCATTTTTGTTGAGTATCCAGACTCCGTTTATTACATTGAGCGTTCAGGCTCCGATCATTTTCGTTGAGTATCCAGACTCCGGTTATTACGTTGAGCGTTCAGGCTCCGGTCATTTTTGTTAAGTATCCAGACTCCGGTTATTACGTTGTGCATTCAAGTTCTGATCATTTTCGTTGAGTATCCAGACTCCGTTATTACGTTAAGCGTTTAGGCTCCGGTCAGTTTCGTTGGGTATCCAGACTCCGGTTATCACATTGAGCGTTCAGGCTCCAGTCAGTTTCGTTGAGTATCCAGACTCCGGTTATTACGTTGAGCGTTCAGGCTCCGGTCAGTTTCGTTGGGTATCCAGACTCCGGTTATTACGTTGAGTATCCAGGCTCCAGTCAGTTTCGTTGAGTATCTAGACTCCGGTTATTACGTTGAGCATTCAGGCTCTGTTCAGTTTCGTTGGGTATCCAGACTCCGGTTATTACGTTGAACGTTCAGGCTCCGGTCAGTTTCGTTGGGTATCCAGACTCCGGTTATTACGTTGAGCGTTCAGGCTCCAGTCAGTTTTGTTGGGTATCCAGACTACGGTTATCACGTTGAGCGTTCAGGCTCCGGTCAGTTTCGTTGGGTATGCAGACTCCGGTTATAACGTTGAGCGTTCAGGCTCCGATCAGTTTCGTTGGGTATCCAGACTCCGGTTATTACATTTAGCATTCAGGCTCCGGTCAGGTTCGTTGGGTATCCAGACTCCGGTTATTAGGTTGAGCGTTCAGGCTCCGGTTAGTTTCGTTGGGTATCCAAACTCCGGTTATTACGTTGAGCATTCAGGCTCTATTCTTTTTCATTGAGTATCCAGACTCTGATTATTACGTTGAGTGTTCAGGCTCCGGTCAGTTTCGTTGAGTATCTAAACTCCGGTTATTACGTTGAGCGTTCCGGCTCCGGTCATTTTCGTTGAGTATCCAGACTCCGGTCATTATGTTGAGTGTTCAGACTCCAGTCATTTTTGTTGAGTATCTAGACTCCGGTCATTAGGTTGAGCATTCAGGATCCGGTCATTTTCGTTGAGTATCATAACTCCGGTTATTACGTTGAGTGTTCAGGCTCCGGTCATTTTCGTTGAGTATCTAGACTCCGGTTATTACGTTGAGCGTTCAGGCTGTGGTCAGTTGCGTTGAGTGTCCAGACTCCGGTTATTACGTTGAGCATTCAAGCTCCGGTCATTTTTGTTGAGTATCCAGACTCCAGTTATTACGTTGAGCGTTCAGGCTCCGGTCATTCTTGTTGAGTATCCAGACTCCGGTTATTACGTTGAGCATTCCGGCTCCTGTCATTTACGTTGAGTATCCAGACTCCGGTTACTATGTTGAGTATCCAGACTCTGGTTATTACGTTGAGCATTCAGGCTCCTGTCATTTTCGTTGAGTATCCAGATTCAGGTTATTACGTTGAGCGTGCAGGCTCCGGTCATTTTCGTTGAGTATCTAGACTCTGGTCATTACATTGAGCGTTCAAGCTCCGTTCATTTTTGTCGGTCATTACATTGAGCGTTCAGGCTCCAGTCAGTTACGTTGAGTATCCAGACTCCGGTTATTACATTGAGCGTTCAGGCTCCGATCAGTTTCGTTGGGTATCCAGACCCCGGTTATTACATTTAGCGTTCAGGCTCAGGTCAATTTCGTTGGGTATCTAGACTCCGGTTATTACGTTGAGCGTTCAGGCTCCGGTCAGTTTCGTTGGGTATCAAGACTCCAATTATTACGTTGAGCGTTCAGGCTCCAGTCAGTTTCGTTGAGTATCCAGACTCCGGTTATTACGTTGAGCGTTCAGGCTCCATTTAGTTTCGTTGGGTATCCAAACTCCGGTTATTACGATGAGCGTTCAGGCTCTGGTCATTTTCGTTGAGTATCCAGAGTCTGATTATTACGTTGAGCATTCAGGCTCCAATCAGTTTCGTTGAGTATCCAGACTCCGGTTATTACGTTGAGCGTTCAGGCTCCGGTTAGTTTCGTTGGTATCCAGACTCCGGTTATTATGGTGAGCGTTCAGGCTCCGGTCATTTTTGTTGAGTATCCAGACTCCAGTTAATACATTGAGCATTCAGGCTCCGATCATTTTCGTTGAGTATCCAGACTCCGGTTATTACGTTGAGCGTTCAGGCTCTGGTCATTTTTGTTAAGTATCCAGACTCCGGTTATTACGTTGTGCATTCAAGTTCTGATCATTTTCGTTGAGTATCCAGACCCCGGTTATTACGTTGAGCGTTCAGGCTCCGGTCAGTTTTGTTGGGTATCCAGACTCCGGTTATTACGTTGAGCGTTCAGGCTCCAGTCATTTTCGTTGAGTATCCAGACTCCGGTTATTACGTTGAGCATTCAGGCTCCGTTCAGTTTCGTTGGGTATCCAGACTCCGGTTATTACGTTGAGCATTCAGGCTCCGGTCAGTTTCGTTGGGTATCCAGACTCCGGTTTTTACATTGAGCGTTCAGGCTCCGTTCAGTTTCGTTGGGTATCCAGACTCCGGTTATTACGTTGAGCGGTCAGGCTCCGTTCAGTTTCGTTGGGTATCCAAACTCTTGTTATTACGATGAGCATTCAGGCTCTCGTCATTTTCGTTGAGTATCCAGACTCTGATTATTATGTTGAGCGTTAAGGCTCTGGTCAGTTTCGTTGGTATCAAGACTCCGGTTATTATGGTGAACGTTCAGGCTCCGGTCATTTTTGTTAAGTATCCAGACTCCGTTTATTACATTGAGCGTTCAGGCTCCGATCATTTTCGTTGAGTATCCAGACTCCGGTTATTACGTTGAGCGTTCAGGCTCCGGTCATTTTTGTTAAGTATCCAGACTCCGGTTATTACGTTGTGCATTCAAGTTCTGATCATTTTCGTTGAGTATCCAGACTCCGTTATTACGTTAAGCGTTTAGGCTCCGGTCAGTTTCGTTGGGTATCCAGACTCCGGTTATCACATTGAGCGTTCAGGCTCCAGTCAGTTTCGTTGAGTATCCAGACTCCGGTTATTACGTTGAGCGTTCAGGCTCCGGTCAGTTTCGTTGGGTATCCAGACTCCGGTTATTACGTTGAGTATCCAGGCTCCAGTCAGTTTCGTTGAGTATCTAGACTCCGGTTATTACGTTGAGCATTCAGGCTCTGTTCAGTTTCGTTGGGTATCCAGACTCCGGTTATTACGTTGAACGTTCAGGCTCCGGTCAGTTTCGTTGGGTATCCAGACTCCGGTTATTACGTTGAGCGTTCAGGCTCCAGTCAGTTTTGTTGGGTATCCAGACTACGGTTATCACGTTGAGCGTTCAGGCTCCGGTCAGTTTCGTTGGGTATGCAGACTCCGGTTATAACGTTGAGCGTTCAGGCTCCGATCAGTTTCGTTGGGTATCCAGACTCCGGTTATTACATTTAGCATTCAGGCTCCGGTCAGGTTCGTTGGGTATCCAGACTCCGGTTATTAGGTTGAGCGTTCAGGCTCCGGTTAGTTTCGTTGGGTATCCAAACTCCGGTTATTACGTTGAGCATTCAGGCTCTATTCTTTTTCATTGAGTATCCAGACTCTGATTATTACGTTGAGTGTTCAGGCTCCGGTCAGTTTCGTTGAGTATCTAAACTCCGGTTATTACGTTGAGCGTTCCGGCTCCGGTCATTTTCGTTGAGTATCCAGACTCCGGTCATTATGTTGAGTGTTCAGACTCCAGTCATTTTTGTTGAGTATCTAGACTCCGGTCATTAGGTTGAGCATTCAGGATCCGATCATTTTCGTTGAGTATCATAACTCCGGTTATTACGTTGAGTGTTCAGGCTCCGGTCATTTTCGTTGAGTATCTAGACTCCGGTTATTACGTTGAGCGTTCAGGCTGTGGTCAGTTGCGTTGAGTGTCCAGACTCCGGTTATTACGTTGAGCATTCAAGCTCCGGTCATTTTTGTTGAGTATCCAGACTCCAGTTATTACGTTGAGCGTTCAGGCTCCGGTCATTCTTGTTGAGTATCCAGACTCCGGTTATTACGTTGAGCATTCAGGCTCCTGTCATTTACGTTGAGTATCCAGACTCCGGTTACTATGTTGAGTATCCAGACTCTGGTTATTACGTTGAGCATTCAGGCTCCTGTCATTTTCGTTAAGTATCCAGATTCAGGTTATTACGTTGAGCGTGCAGGCTCCGGTCATTTTCGTTGAGTATCTAGACTCTGGTCATTACATTGAGCGTTCAAGCTCCGTTCATTTTTGTCGGTCATTACATTGAGCGTTCAGGCTCCAGTCAGTTGCGTTGAGTATCCAGACTCCGGTTATTACATTGAGCGTTCAGGCTCCGATCAGTTTCGTTGGGTATCCAGACCCCGGTTATTACATTTAGCGTTCAGGCTCAGGTCAATTTCGTTGGGTATCTAGACTCCGGTTATTACGTTGAGCGTTCAGGCTCCGGTCAGTTTCGTTGGGTATCCAGACTCTGATTATTATGTTGAGCGTTAAGGCTCTGGTCAGTTTCGTTGGTATCAAGACTCCGGTTATTATGGTGAACGTTCAGGCTCCGGTCATTTTTGTTAAGTATCCAGACTCCGTTTATTACATTGAGCGTTCAGGCTCCGATCATTTTCGTTGAGTATCCAGACTCCGGTTATTACGTTGAGCGTTAAGGCTCCGGTCATTTTTGTTAAGTATCCAGACTCCGGTTATTACGTTGTGCATTCAAGTTCTGATCATTTTCGTTGAGTATCCAGACTCCGTTATTACGTTAAGCGTTTAGGCTCCGGTCAGTTTCGTTGGGTATCCAGACTCCGGTTATCACATTGAGCGTTCAGGCTCCAGTCAGTTTCGTTGAGTATCCAGACTCCGGTTATTACGTTGAGCGTTCAGGCTCCGGTCAGTTTCGTTGGGTATCCAGACTCCGGTTATTACGTTGAGTATCCAGGCTCCAGTCAGTTTCGTTGAGTATCTAGACTCCGGTTATTACGTTGAGCATTCAGGCTCTGTTCAGTTTCGTTGGGTATCCAGACTCCGGTTATTACGTTGAACGTTCAGGCTCCGGTCAGTTTCGTTGGGTATCCAGACTCCGGTTATTACGTTGAGCGTTCAGGCTCCAGTCAGTTTTGTTGGGTATCCAGACTACGGTTATCACGTTGAGCGTTCAGGCTCCGGTCAGTTTCGTTGGGTATGCAGACTCCGGTTATAACGTTGAGCGTTCAGGCTCCGATCAGTTTCGTTGGGTATCCAGACTCCGGTTATTACATTTAGCATTCAGGCTCCGGTCAGGTTCGTTGGGTATCCAGACTCCGGTTATTAGGTTGAGCGTTCAGGCTCCGGTTAGTTTCGTTGGGTATCCAAACTCCGGTTATTACGTTGAGCATTCAGGCTCTATTCTTTTTCATTGAGTATCCAGACTCTGATTATTACGTTGAGTGTTCAGGCTCCGGTCAGTTTCGTTGAGTATCTAAACTCCGGTTATTACGTTGAGCGTTCCGGCTCCGGTCATTTTCGTTGAGTATCCAGACTCCGGTCATTATGTTGAGTGTTCAGACTCCAGTCATTTTTGTTGAGTATCTAGACTCCGGTCATTAGGTTGAGCATTCAGGATCCGATCATTTTCGTTGAGTATCATAACTCCGGTTATTACGTTGAGTGTTCAGGCTCCGGTCATTTTCGTTGAGTATCTAGACTCCGGTTATTACGTTGAGCGTTCAGGCTGTGGTCAGTTGCGTTGAGTGTCCAGACTCCGGTTATTACGTTGAGCATTCAAGCTCCGGTCATTTTTGTTGAGTATCCAGACTCCAGTTATTACGTTGAGCGTTCAGGCTCCGGTCATTCTTGTTGAGTATCCAGACTCCGGTTATTACGTTGAGCATTCAGGCTCCTGTCATTTACGTTGAGTATCCAGACTCCGGTTACTATGTTGAGTATCCAGACTCTGGTTATTACGTTGAGCATTCAGGCTCCTGTCATTTTCGTTAAGTATCCAGATTCAGGTTATTACGTTGAGCGTGCAGGCTCCGGTCATTTTCGTTGAGTATCTAGACTCTGGTCATTACATTGAGCGTTCAAGCTCCGTTCATTTTTGTCGGTCGTTACATTGAGCGTTCAGGCTCCAGTCAGTTACGTTGAGTATCCAGACTCCGGTTATTACATTGAGCGTTCAGGCTCCGATCAGTTTCGTTGGGTATCCAGACCCCGGTTATTACATTTAGCGTTCAGGCTCAGGTCAATTTCGTTGGGTATCTAGACTCCGGTTATTACGTTGAGCGTTCAGGCTCCGGTCAGTTTCGTTGGGTATCAAGACTCCAATTATTACGTTGAGCGTTCAGGCTCCAGTCAGTTTCGTTGAGTATCCAGACTCCGGTTATTACGTTGAGCGTTCAGGCTCCATTTAGTTTCGTTGGGTATCCAAACTCCGGTTATTACGATGAGCGTTCAGGCTCTGGTCATTTTCGTTGAGTATCCAGAGTCTGATTATTACGTTGAGCATTCAGGCTCCAATCAGTTTCGTTGAGTATCCAGACTCCGGTTATCACGTTGAGCGTTCAGGCTCCGGTTAGTTTCGTTGGTATCCAGACTCCGGTTATTATGGTGAGCGTTCATGCTCCGGTCATTTTTGTTGAGTATCCAGACTCCGGTTAATACATTGAGCATTCAGGCTCCGATCATTTTCAATGAGTATCCAGACTCCGGTTATTACGTTGAGCGTTCAGGCTCTGGTCATTTTTGTTAAGTATCCAGCCTCTGGTTATTATGTTGTGCATTCAAGTTCTGATCATTTTCGTTGAGTATCCAGATCCCGGTTATTACGTTGAGCGTTCAGGCTCCGGTCAGTTTTGTTGGGTATCCAGACTCCGGTTATTACGTTGAGCGTTCAGGCTCCAGTCATTTTCGTTGAGTATCCAGACTTGGGTTATTACGTTGAGCATTCAGGCTCCGTTCAGTTTCGTTGGGTATCCAGACTCCGGTTATTACGTTGAGCGTTCAGGCTCCGGTCAGTTTCGTTGGGTATCCAGACTCCGGTTTTTACATTGAGCGTTCAGGCTCCGTTCAGTTTCGTTGGGTATCCAGACTCCGGTTATTAGGTTGAGCGTTCAGGCTCCAGTCAGTTTTGTTGGGTATCCAGATTCCGGTTATCACGTTGAGCGTTCAGGCTCCAGTCAGTTTCGTTGGGTATCCAGACTCCGGTTATAACGTTGAGCGTTTAGGCTCCGATCAGTTTCGTTGGGTATCCAGACTCCGGTTATTACATTTAGCGTTCAGGCTCCGGTCAGGTTCGTTGGGTATCCAGACTCCGGTTATTAGGTTGAGCGTTCAGGCTCCGGTTAGTTTCGTTGGGTATCCAAACTCCGGTTATTACGTTGAGCATTCAGGCTCTATTCTTTTTCATTGAGTATCCAGACTCTGATTATTACGTTGAGTGTTCAGGCTCCGGTCAGTTTCGTTGAGTATCTAAACTCCGGTTATTACGTTGAGCGTTCCGGCTCCGGTCATTTTCGTTGAGTATCCAGACTCCGGTCATTATGTTGAGTGTTCAGGCTCCAGTCATTTTTGTTGAGTATCTAGACTCCGGTCATTAGGTTGAGCATTCAGGATCCGGTCATTTTCGTTGAGTATCATAACTCCGGTTATTACGTTGAGTGTTCAGGCTCCGGTCATTTTCTTTGAGTATCTAGACTCCGGTTATTACGTTGAGCGTTAAGGCTGTGGTCAGTTGCGTTGAGTGTCCAGACTCCGGTTATTACGTTGAGCATTCAAGCTCCGGTCATTTTTGTTGAGTATCCAGACTCCAGTTATTACGTTGAGCGTTCAGGCTTCGGTCATTCTTGTTGAGTATCCAGACTCCGGTTATTACGTTGAGCATTCAGGCTCCTGTCATTTACGTTGAGTATCCAGACTCCGGTTACTATGTTGAGTATCCAGACTCTGGTTATTACGTTGAGCATTCAGGCTCCTGTCATTTTCGTTGAGTATCCAGATTTAGGTTATTACGTTGAGCGTGCAGGCTCCGGTCTTTTTCGTTGAGTATCTAGACTCTGGTCATTACATTGAGCGTTCAAGCTCCGTTCATTTTTGTCGGTCATTACGTTGAGCGTTCAGGCCCCAGTCAGTTACATTGAGTATCTAGACTCCGGTTATTAAATTGAGCGTTCAGGCTCCGATCAGTTTCGTTGGGTATCCAGACCCCGGTTATTACATTTAGCGTTCAGGCTCAGGTCAATTTCGTTGGGTATCTAGACTCCGGTTATTACGTTGAGCGTTCAGGCTCCGGTCAGTTTCGTTGGGTATCAAGACTCCAATTATTACGTTGAGCGTTCAGGCTCCAGTCAGTTTCGTTGAGTATCCAGACTCCGGTTATTACGTTGAGCGTTTAGGCTCCATTTATTTTCGTTGGGTATCCAAACTCCGGTTATTACGATGAGCGTTCAGGCTCTGGTCATTTTCGTTGAGTATCCAGAGTCTGATTATTACGTTGAGCATTCAGGCTTCAATCAGTTTCGTTGAGTATCCAGACTCCGGTTATTACGTTGAGCGTTCAGGCTCCGGTTAGTTTCGTTGGTATCCAGACTCCGGTTATTATGGTGAGCGTTCAGGCTCCGGTCATTTTTGTTGAGTATCCAGACTCCGGTTAATACATTGAGCATTCAGGCTCCGATCATTTTCATTGAGTATCCAGACTCCGGTTATTACGTTGAGCGTTCAGGCTCTGGTCATTTTTGTTAAGTATCCAGACTCCGATTATTACGTTGTGCATTCAAGTTCTGATCATTTTCGTTGAGTATCCAGACCCCGGTTATTACGTTGAGCGTTCAGGCTCCGGTCAGTTTTGTTGGGTATCCAGACTCCGGTTATTACGTTGAGCGTTCAGGCTCCAGTCATTTTCGTTGAGTATCCAGACTCCGGTTATTACGTTGAGCATTCAGGCTCCGTTCAGTTTCGTTGGGTATCCAGACTCCGGTTATTACATTGAGCAGTCAGGCTCCGGTCAGTTTCGTTGGGTATCCAGACTCCGGTTTTTACATTGAGCGTTCAGGCTCCGTTCAGTTTCGTTGGGTATCCAGACTCCGGTTATTACGTTGAGCGGTCAGGCTCCATTCAGTTTCGTTGGGTATCCAAACTCTTGTTATTACGATGAGCATTCAGGCTCTTGTCATTTTCGTTGAGTATCCAGACTCTGATTATTACGTTGAGCGTTAAGGCTCTGGTCAGTTTCGTTGGTATCCAGACTCCGGTTTTTATGGTGAACGTTCAGGCTCCGGTCATTTTTGTTGAGTATCCAGACTCCGGTTATTACATTGAGCGTTCAGGCTCCGATCATTTTCGTTGAGTATCCAGACACCGGTTATTACGTTGAGCGTTCAGGCTCCGGTCATTTTTGTTAAGTATCCAGACTCCGGTTATTACGTTGTGCATTCAAGTTCTGATCATTTTCGTTGAGTATCCAGACTCCGTTATTACGTTAAGCGTTTAGGCTCCGGTCAGTTTCATTGGGTATCCAGACTCCGGTTATTACATTGAGCGTTCAGGCTCCAGTCAGTTTCGTTGAGTATCCAGACTCCGGTTATTACGTTGAGCGTTCAGGCTCCGGTCAGTTTCGTTGGGTATCCAGACTCCGGTTATTACGTTGAGTATCCAGGCTCCAGTCAGTTTCGTTGAGTATCTAGACTCCGGTTATTACGTTGAGCATTCAGGCTCTGTTCAGTTTCGTTGGGTATCCAGACTCCGGTTATTACGTTGAACGTTCAGGCTCCGGTCAGTTTCGTTGGGTATCAAGACTCCGGTTATTACGTTGACCGTTCAGGCTCCAGTCAGTTTTGTTGGGTATCCAGACTCCGGTTATCACGTAGAGCGTTCAGGCTCCGGTCAGTTTCGTTGGGTATCCAGACTCCGGTTATAACGTTGAGCGTTCAGGCTCCGATCAGTTTCGTTGGGTATCCAGACTCCGGTTATTACATTTAGCGTTCAGGCTCCGGTCAGGTTCGTTGGGTAGCCAGACTACGGTTATTAGGTTGAGCGTTCAGGCTCCGGTTAGTTTCGTTGGGTATCCAAACTCCGGTTATTACGTTGAGCATTCAGGCTCTATTCTTTTTCATTGAGTATCCAGACTCTGATTATTACGTTGAGTGTTCAGGCTCCGGTCAGTTTCGTTGAGTATCTAAACTCCGGTTATTACGTTGAGCGTTCCGGCTCCGGTCATTTTCGTTGAGTATCCAGACTCCGGTCATTATGTTGAGTGTTCAGGCTCCAGTCATTTTTGTTGAGTATCTAGACTCCGGTCATTAGGTTGAGCATTCAGGATCCGGTCATTTTCGTTGAGTATCATAACTCCGGTTATTACGTTGAGTGTTCAGGCTCCGGTCATTTTCGTTGAGTATCTAGACTCCGGTTATTACGTTGAGCGTTCAGGCTGTGGTCAGTTGCGTTGAGTATCCAGACTCCGGTTATTACGTTGAGCATTCAAGCTCCGGTCATTTTTGTTGAGTATCCAGACTCCAGTTATTACGTTGAGCGTTCAGGCTCCGGTCATTCTTGTTGAGTATCCAGACTCCGGTTAATACGTTGAGCATTCAGGCTCCTGTCATTTACATTGAGTATCCAGACTCCGGTTACTATGTTGAGTATCCAGACTCTGGTTATTACGTTGAGCATTCAGGCTCCTGTCATTTTCGTTGAGTATCCAGATTCAGGTTATTACGTTGAGCGTGCAGGCTCCGGTCATTTTCGTTGAGTATCTAGACTCTGGTCATTACATTGAGCGTTCAAGCTCCGTTCATTTTTGTCGGTCATTACGTTGAGCGTTCAGGCTCCAGTCAGTTACGTTGAGTATCCAGACTCCGGTTATTACATTGAGCGTTCAGGCTCCGATCAGTTTCGTTGGGTATCCAGACCCCGGTTATTACATTTGGCGTTCAGGCTCAGGTCAATTTCGTTGGGTATCTAGACTCCGGTTATTACGTTGAGCGTTCAGGCTCCGGTCAGTTTCGTTGGGTATCAAGACTCCAATTATTACGTTGAGCGTTCAGGCTCCAGTCAGTTTCGTTGAGTATCCAGACTCCGGTTATTACGTTGAGCGTTCAGGCTCCATTTAGTTTCGTTGGGTATCCAAACTCCGGTTATTACGATGAGCGTTCAGGCTCTGGTCATTTTCGTTAAGTATCCAGAGTCTGATTATTACGTTGAGCATTCAGGCTCCAATCAGTTTCGTTGAGTATCCAGACTCCGGTTATTACGTTGAGCGTTCAGGCTCCGGTTAGTTTCGTTGGTATCCAGACTCCGGTTATTATGGTGAGCGTTCAGGCTCCGGTCATTTTTGTTGAGTATCCAGACTCCGGTTAATACATTGAGCATTCAGGCTCCGATCATTTTCGTTGAGTATCCAGACTCCGGTTATTACGTTGAGCGTTCAGGCTCTGGTCATTTTTGTTAAGTATCCAGACTCTGGTTATTACGTTGTGCATTCAAGTTCTGATCATTTTCGTTGAGTATCCAGACCCCGGTAATTACATTGAGCGTTCAGGCTCCGGTCAGTTTTGTTGGGTATCCAGACTCCGGTTATTACGTTGAGCGATCAGGCTCCAGTCATTTTCGTTGAGTATCCAGACTTGGGTTATTACGTTGAGCATTCAGGCTCCGTTCAGTTTCGTTGGGTATCCAGACTCCGGTTATTACGTTGAGCGTTCAGGCTCCGGTCAGTTTCGTTGGGTATCCAGACTCCGGTTTTTACATTGAGCGTTCAGGCTCCGTTCAGTTTCGTTGGGTATCCAGACTCCGGTTATTACGTTGAGCGGTCAGGCTCCGTTCAGTTTCGTTGGGTATCCAAACTCTTGTTATTACGATGAGCATTCAGGCTCTGGTCATTTTCGTTGAGTATCCAGACTCTGATTATTACGTTGAGCGTTCAGGCTCCGGTCAGTTTCGTTGGTATCCAGACTCCGGTTATTATGGTGAACGTTCAGGCTCCGGTCATTTTTGTTGAGTATCCAGACTCCGGTTATTACATTGAGCGTTCAGGCTCCGATCATTTTCATTGAGTATCCAGACTCCGGTTATTACGTTGAGCGTTCAGGCTCCGGTCATTTTTGTTAAGTATCCAGACTCCGGTTATTACGTTGTGCATTCATGTTCTGATCATTTTCGTTGAGTATCCAGACTCCGGTTATTACGTTAAGCATTTAGGCTCCGGTCAGTTTCATTGGGTATCCAGACTCCGGTTATTACATTGAGCGTTCAGGCTCCAGTCAGTTTCGTTGAGTATCCAGACTCCGGTTATTACGTTGAGCATTCAGGCTCCGTTCAGTTTCGTTGGGTATCCAGACTCCAGTTATTACGTTGAGCGTTCAGGCTCCGGTCAGTTTTGTTGCGTATCCAGACTCCGGTTATTACGTTAAGTATCCAGGCTCCAGTCAGTTTCGTTGAGTATCCAGACTCCGGTTATTACGTTGAGCATTCAGGCTCTGTTCAGTTTCGTTGGGTATCCAGACTCCGGTTATTACGTTGAACGTTCAGGCTCCGGTCAGTTTCGTTGGGTATCCAGACTCCGGTTATTACGTTAAGCGTTCAGGCTCCAGTCAGTTTCGTTGGGTATCCAGACTCCGGTTATCACGTTGAGCGTTCAGGCTCCGGTCAGTTTCGTTGGGTATCCAGAGACCGGTTATTACGTTGAGCGTTCAGGCTCCGGTCAGTTTCGTTGGGCATCCAGACTCCGGTTATCACGTTAAGCGTTCAGGCTCCAGTCATATTCGTTGAGTATCCAGACTCCGGTTATTACGTTGAGCGTTCAGGCTCCGGTCAGTTTCGTTGAGTATCCAGACTCCGTTTATTACATTGAGCGTTCAGGCTCCGATCATTTTCGTTGAGTATCCAGACTCCGGTTATTACGTTGAGCGTTCAGGCTCCGGTCAGTTTCGTTGAGTATCCAGACTCCGGTTATTACGTTGAGCGTTCAGGCTCCGGTCATTTTTGTTAAGTATGCAGACTCCGGTTATTATGTTGTGGATTCAAGTTCTGATCATTTTCGTTGAGTATCCAGACTCCGATAATTACGTTGAGCGTTCAGGCTCCGATCAGTTTCGTTGAGTATCCGGACTCCGGTTATTACATTGAGCGTTCATGCTCCGATCAGTTTCGTTGGGTATCCAGACCCCGGTTATTACATTTAGCGTTCAGGCTCCGGTCAGTTTCGTTGCGTATCCAGACTCCGGTTATTACGTTAAGTATCCAGGCTCCAGTCAGTTTCGTTGAGTATCCAGACTCCGGTTATTACGTTGAGCATTCAGGCTCTGTTCAGTTTCGTTGGGTATCCAGACTCCGGTTATTACGTTGAACGTTCAGGCTCCGATCAGTTTCGTTGGGTATCCAGACTCCGGTTATTACGTTGAGCGTTCAGGCTCCAGTCAGTTTCGTTGGGTATCCAGACTCCGGTTATCACGTTGAGCGTTCAGGCTCCGGTCAGTTTCGTTGGGTATCCAGAGACCGGTTATTACGTTGAGCATTCAGGCTCTAGTCAGTTTCGTTGGGTATCCAGACTCCAGTTATCACGTTAAGCGTTCAGGCTCCAGTCATTTTCGTTGAGTATCCAGACTCCGGTTATTACATTGAGCGTTCAGGCTCCGATCAGTTTCGTTGGGAATCCAGACTCCGGTTATTACATTTAGCGTTCAGGCTCCGGTCAGTTTCGTTGGGTATCCAGACTCCGGTTATTACGTTGAGCGTTCTGGCTCCGGTCAGTTTCGTTGGGTAGCCAGACTCCGGTTATTACGTTGGGTATCCAAGCTCCAGTCAGTTTCGTTGAGTATCCAGACTCCGGTTATTACGGTTAGCATTCAGGCTCCGTTCAGTTCCGTTGGGTATCCAGACTCCGGTTATTACGTTGAGCGTTCAGGCTCCGGTCAGTTTCGTTGGGTTTCCAGACTCCGGTTATTAAGTTGAGTATCGAGGCTCCAGTCAGTTTCGTTGAGTATCCAGACTCCGGTTATTACGGTTAGCATTCAGGCTCCGTTCAGTTTCGTTGGGTATCCAGACTCCGGTTATTACGTTGAGCGTTCAGGCTCCGGTCAGTTTCGTTGGGTATCCAGACTCCGGTTATTACGTTTAGCGTTCAGGCTCCGGTCATTTTCGTTGGGTATCCAGACTCCGGTTATTACGTTGAGCATTCAGGCTCTGGTCATTTTCGTTGAGTATCCAGACTCTGATTATTACGTTGAGCGTTCAGGCTCCGGTCAGTTTCGTTGAGTATCCAGACTCCGGTCATTACGTTGAGCGTTCTGGCTCCGGTCATTTTCGTTAAGTATCCAGAATCCGGTCATTATGTTGAGCGTTCAGGCTCCGGTCATTTTTGTTGAGTATCAAGACTCCGGTCATTAGTTTGAGCGTTCAGGATCCGGTCATTTTCATTGAGTATTGTCGCTACTGCGAAAATCTGTGCTGGCTAAACAGAAGAGTCGCCACCATGCGTTATTTATCCCAACAGGGAAAGGAAACGATCGAAGTAAACCTACCGCAAAGACGGGAAAGGAATGGTCATCGCAACCAAATCCTGGATTCGGGAGTCGGTTACGCAAGGGGAAGGTATTAGCACCCCTCACGTCCGTTGTATTCGACGGGATCCACACTTGTTTTCTAGTACGGATTGTTATTCTATCTACGCTAAAGGTCTGGGGTTAAAAGAAAAGAAAATGACTCGGCAAAGTATCGCATTTTATGCCTACGTATTCCCGTCTGGCACGAGAAATCAGAGTCAACGTAGTTCGCCTACCTATGGGAAAGGAGGGGAAGGTTGCTCGCTAGGATACGACATTCTATGCCTACGTACTTTCATACAACATGAAAGATCAGAGAAAACGTATTTCGGGCTACGGAAGACACAAATTTGTCTGACTGTTTTTATCTTTCTGAAAAGGTTTTCTTCTGATTACGGGTCCAAGCGGACAAAAATGACACTTTGATGTTTGTTTTTATTCTTTTACGCAAGAATTGTTTTTTATGGTGTTTGTAATCTCTGACGCACTAGAGACTATGATTTAAGAGTGACTACGCCGTATGTCACCCTAGGGGTAACACACTAAGCAGTCAGATTACTGAAGAGTGACCCTCCAGCAACCCTCTCTCAAATAGCTTAAGGCTCGTAGCGTACGGCATCGATTATCCTTATTACTGTGTTTTGGATTGTTTTGAGATAGAAGAGAAAGAAATTCTAAAAAACCTAGGGTTTGAAAGGGGAATAAAACTATCCTAATGTTGTCATGCATGGATTACAACCTAATGTCTGTCATAATTCCCTCCTGCATAGAGGAAATTAGAGATCCTAGGGGATAAACGGAAAAGAAACAGCATATATACAGTAAACAGTAAAATGCATGAGATGCAGCAATACAAGCGAGGCAAGGGAGTCCCACTCAACCTCGAACCTGGGGAAATCAATAGGCAAAGTGAAACAGCTTCACTTCAAACCTAAGGGGCAAGCTGAACAAGCCAACAATCAATACAGAAAAAGAAAATAAAACCCAACACGAGCTCTGACAGCAACACCAGCTCCTACAGTAAGCAACTCAAACAGCAACAGCTCTGGCAGCTACAGTTGATCAACAACAATAAGGTTGACAGTAACAACTTCTCCTAGCAAGACCCTATATGTACTCTCCAATGATCTTCAAGCTTTAGATAAGCTCTTATCTCCAAAAATCTCCAAGCTCTGGCAAGCAATGAACCCCAACCAGTATACAGCTTCAATCAGCAGCAAAACCTTAGTCTTCAACAGATACCCAGCTTTGACAGGTATAAGCTTCATCTTCACCAGTCTTCAATGAACTTCATTCTCCAATAGGTTCCCTTTTCCAATGCAAACACTCACAGGAGAGAATCAACTAATATATGAAATTGGAATGTTAAGAGGCTTAATGATAACCCAAGGAAATCACTAAGATCTTATCATAGCAAGTGAAAGGTATCCTCAAGGTTCTACCCAATCAAAGCATGCTCTACATCCCTCCTAAGGAGAGATGAAACTTCTTTGGGGGACCTTGTGTCATGGGATGGAATAGAGGCACAAGAAGCTCTCTATGTTTGAAAGAAGAAATCAGTCTAATCGAAATCTCTCCCTATATCTCTTATCTCCTAAGTCTTCAAAAGCAATCTTCAAGGATGAGAATCTACATGCTCCAAGCTCCATCCTTTATGTCCAATCATCTCCAAGGTCTTCATTAGCTCCAACAACCAAGCCCAAGCCCAACACCCAATTGAAATGCCTAAAACCCAACAAACACAACAACATCCCAAGAGGGCAACACACCAATAACAACCAATTTGCAAAAATCAAAGAAAATAGTAATACTCATCCTAAAATCCTAGATTAATTTCTAAGGGAACCTAACTATGTACCCTATACCCCACACAAACCCCAAGGCCTAAATCAAACCCTAAGTCTCCAAACTATGCCCTAAACTACACCTAAGTATTGTAAAACCCTAATCCTAGCACCCTAAAGTTCATCATTCAAAACTAGCCTAAATTTCATCATAAAAATATGAGAAAAATCTCTAAGGGAGCATGCATCTCTAATCTAATCAATCCAACAAGAATCAACTCCAAAATACTCACCAATCTCTCATACTAAATTCAGCAAAATAAGGTATCAAACAAATGCAAAATAAAATCAATAAAAATTGTAAAATGTACCAAAAAATATAAAATGCATGAAATAATGTTTTTATTGTTTTATTAAATTCTAGGAACCCTAAGGAAAACAAGGAAAAAATCCTCACCCTAAAATGATCTTTTTTCAATTTATTATGGATTTTTTAATTAACCTAAAATAATATGAAAAAATAAAGGAAAATAGAAGAAAATGAAAAGAAGGCGTGACAAATAGCAATCAGAACCAGTTCACTTCACCAATTGGGCCCAGAGGGGGTGCATATAAGAAGCGCGCCAGGCCCATCATACAATCAGGAAATAAAATGAAAAAAACAAAGAAAAATGGAAAAAGTTTGGTACGAATAGCAAGTAAATCACGTGTGAATCTCCATTGGGCCTCAGAAAGGGGTGTTGGTAGCAAAAAATGACTTAAGCCCATCCCAGAAAGTTTAATGAAACGGTGCGTTTGGTTTAACTCAGAATTCCTTCACAAACTAAGACGCGCTCGTGGCCGTTGGATGATGGTTTCAGTCAAAGGTCTCCTAAGATCTAAGGGTGATGGAGTCATCTTCTACCTTTCAAATGATGGAGGGAAAAACGCCATGGCTGAATCAGAGCTTCAACCTTATTCTTCTCCAAACCTCAGCTCCACTAATCCTCACCAAAACCCTAACCTAAATACATCATCTGGCTCGTTTTTTCACACTGAATTCAACCATACTATCCATTGACATTGAATCATCTTCTTCCTCAAAACACGAAGAAATACTCAGAAAGTGCTCAAACCTAAATAATCACCGAACTCAAAATTGAGAGGCCTAAAATCATCACCATGCTACACTGAGCAAAATCCACTATCAAACAAGGTTTAATCCTCAAGAAACCTCAAGATATAATCACGAACAGAAATGGTGTCATCTATAAAATTGTCTCCAATCCTTGAATTTCTTTACCAGAAAGTTCCTAGCAATGATCTACATATCATCCAACCATCTAAACCCTAACAATTACACCTATATCAAGCCATAGAATGCGATTTACATACCTGCAAAAATCGAGTGAACAGACCAAGCAATCCTTCAAATTAAGCTCCAAGATCTTCCAGATAGCTTCAATGATGTATGATCAAGCTTCTGTATGCAATAAATTGGACTGAAACTTCTTGAATCATCAAACTCGATTCTGACTTGCAAGATGAAAACTCAAAGAGCTATCTCACGACTCTTCACAGTTCTTGATCACCAATCTATCTGGAATCAATCACCAACACATGATCAAGCTTCTGAGTGCAAGAATTTGGATTGAAACCCCTCCAATTTGTGTAACCGATTCTGTTTTGCAAATGGAAAACTCAATATTCAATCTCTCCAATATCCCTCAATCTGCACCAACCCATGCCTTAGATCACTTCTACATCTTATATAGAACATGAATGAAAGCTCTAGAAACTTCTAGATTGATCCAATGAGAAGTTCCATATCTCTTGCATTTGAAAATATCATGAGAAACTCATACATGGCAGCTGAGTTTTAAGCTTGCTTCAATGCCTCATTCTGATCCAATTTCTCCTTAGATGACATATTGAATGGTTTGGCAAGGGTTAAGGCCTTGATTAAGCTCCAAAGAGTGGTTTTGCATTTGTTACTTATAATGTAAGCAACCACTCTACAAAGCAAGTCATAGAATTATCCCTCAACTCAAAAATGTGGCAATGTCAATTTTTTCAAAATGTGTTTTCCAATCAATTTGGTATGTCATATGGCTAGGTTTGGACCCATAGCTCAAAAATCCCAATTTTAATCCTTGGTTCATTTAAAATTCACCCTTATTTTAGGCCATTTTTGTAATTTTGTGATACAAGACCTTCCAAGCTCTCATGACATCTTACCTAGCCCAAAAACACCATTCTAAGCACATCTCATGTTGAAAATTTTTCCATTTGAGGAGTGGAAGATAGAGATTTTGACCTATGTTGAAAAATGACCTGTAATCATCAATACCCAAAATACCCCTGGATTGCCAAGACCATAACTTGAGTTCCACAAATATTCTTGAGGACTTCTAGTACTCAAATTAAATCTAAGGTCAAGCCCTACAATTCTTATATTGGCCAAGAATCCATTTGAAAACTCCTTGATGGGAAAACGTTGCTTGGAAGTCAAGTGACTTTCACAGATAAATTTCAGTGCCCTCTGATGACCCATAACTTGCAAGAACCATAACGTGAGTTCTACAAATCTCCTTGAAGACTTCTAGTACTCAAATTAAAGCTATTTAGAAGCTCTACAAGTTTCATGTTAGCCAAGAATCCATTTGAAACTTGCATTTTGACTTATCTGGATTGGAAGTTAGGCCTAAATTAGGGGATTTTATACTGAAACCCTAATTTGGTAACTCCTCCTCCTCTTGATCCTTTTTGATTTATCCTTGGCACAACACCACACATGTATCAACATATCAATTCATGAATCCCACATCCTTCAATTAAGCCTTGATGCTCTTCAATCACTCAGTTGACCTAGGGTTGACCCATATGAAACCTTAGTTGACTGCACTTCAACTGTGGCTTTTGTACTTGAATCAATGACTTGTCTCATCTTCAACATGACCCTCTAGGCATTTCATAAGCTTTGTACACATTCCATACCCTCAATTCATAGCTCATACCCCCAATGAAGACCCTCAGTACACCTCAAATTAGGAGAGAAATCCACCTGTTGATACTCAAACTTCTCAAAGCTTCAAACATTTCTTGATGACTTGGATAGTCTTAAACTTGAATAAGGCCCCTTGATGTGCTTCTTTAGATAAGAACGACACTTGATCCCTTGTTGGATGCCTTGCTATGCTATGCTATGCAAATGATTTACTATGCAAATGATAATGCAATTGAAACATAAACCAGATGAAATAGGTTGAGCAGATTTTAGGGTGCAACAGATGCCCCTATTCAAACGGCTTGGACCCGACTGGGTGAAGAGCGAACGGCCTTCAAACAATCGAGGTACGAGACGGTTGAATACTAAGAACCCAGAAATTTGCCAACCGCAGAAATAAACTGCACAAACTGCTTGGAAAACAACATCCGCTGACTGGATCCGGTTGTTACGGCAACAAACTGATCAATTAACGATCGTGCTGGGTATTATTTTTATCAGCCCGAAAAAGATTCTGTCATCGCGGGGATAGAACTTTGTCCACGTTAGGATGCTATATTCTGTCAACACAGCAACATCCCGACGACTTCGCTGGGGAAACAATTCTGTCTGAACATTCATCCGCCTGCTTCATACGGGAAAAGTCATCTGCCTGAACACAGGAAAATCCATCCGCCTGCTTCATACGGGAAAATTATCTGAATACCGTTTCTCCGCCTACCTCTGCAGTAGCTAGCTCCGTTGGCCCCAACCAAAAAACGGCTTTGAGGAGAACTCTACCGGGGACAGTAACACGAGGAAATCACGGCGACCTCCTTGGGAAAATACTTTTGTCAAATATCGGAACACAACTCACATACTCTTTCTATCACGGGAGAATTATCTATCTGGATACCGAAAAATTCATCCGCCTGTTTCACACGGGAAAATCCATTCTCCTGATTCATACCGAAAAACACATCTTCCTGATTCATACAGGAAAGTTTATCCGCCTGATTCTTACGGGAAAAGATAACACATTTGCCTAATACATACAGGAAAGTTCCTCCGCCTGCTTCATACGGGAAAAGATAACACATCTGCCTGATACATACAGGAAAGTTCTTCCGCCTGATTCATACGGGAAAAGATAACACATCTGCCTGATATATACAAGAAAGTTCTTCCGCCTGATTCATACGGGAAAAGATAACACATCTGCCTGATACATACATGAAAGTTCTTCCGCCTTATTCATATGGGAAAAGATAACACATCTGTCTGATACATACAGGAAAGTTCTTCCGCCTGATTCATACGGGAAAACAAAACACATATGCCTGATTCATACAGGAAAGTTCTTCCACCTGATTCATACGGGAAAAGATAACACATCTGTCTGATACATACAGGAAAGTTCTTCCGCCTGATTCATACGGGAAAAGATAACACATCTGCCTGATACATACAGGAAAGTTCTTCCGCCTGATTCATACGGGAAAAGATAACACATATTCCTGATACATACAGGAAAGTTCTTCCGCCTGACTCATACGGGAAAAGATAACACATCTGCCTGATACATACAGGAAAGTTCTTCCGCCTGATTCATACGGGAAAATATAACACATCTTCCTGATTCATATAGGAAAGTTCTTCCGCCTGATTCTTACGGGAAAACAAAACACATCTGCCTGATTCATACAGGAAAGTTCTTCCGCCTGATTCATACGGGAAAATCATAGCCTTGGATATAGCTTTCTAGCCTGTTCGCGGTAGTAGCTAACTCCACTGGGGATATTCTGAAAATAAACACCAAACACTCGTCTTGGCAACAAGTGATCATTCCTGAAATTGATTTTATGAAACCCTGAGATGCTGCCGCGACAACAAACCTGAAGAAAAACACTCCGCTGGTCGGATAAGAGAAACTTTAGCCAGTGACTCTGTGGGGATAATAAGATGAACTGCATTGTCACATGTCTCACGGCGAGACCTCGAATATCTGGAAATAGATCTGAGATAGAACTGTCGCTTCCGCGAAAATAAGGTGCCGGCAAAACAGAAGAGTCACCACCTTTTGTTATTTATACCTCAGAACGAGAAAGGAAATGATCGGAAAAACCTGACGAAAAGGATATAAGACAAGGTCGTCGCAACCGTTGTCTGGGTTCAGGAGTCGGTTACGCAAGGGGAAGGTATTAGCACCCCTCACGTCCGTCGTACTCGACGGGATCCACGCTTGTTGTGCTTACTGGACGAGTTGGTTTATCTATCTACCTATCAAGGCTGGCTTAAACAGAAAAGAAAATGACTCGGCAAAGCGTCGCGCTTTATGCCTACGTATTCTCATCAGAGAATAAGAAATCAGAGTGAACGTAGTTCGACCTACGACGGGTTATGGGGAAGGTGGCTCGCCAATACATCAGTATTGTGCCTACGTACTCTCAACAGGTATGAGAGATCAGAGCTTACGTAGTTCGGGATACTACGGATTACGGGAATTCAGATTCATCTGTTTTATCGAGTAGGGTTAAACAGCAGTTCCAGCAGTTAGGGACAAAGCCTGTTTGTGGTGGCGCTGAAGTTTAACGACCCTCTTTTCTTCAGAAAAGTTTTCCTTTGAATTACGGGCCCACGGGGCAAAAGGTTTGCAGTTGGTTTTCTGTCTTTTACGAAAGAAGTGTTTTTTATTGCGTTTGCGATTTCAATCGCACTAGAGACTATGACCTGAGAGTGAATGTGTCGCATGTCACCCAACGGGTACCATACTAAACATCCAGACTGTGGAAAAGAAACTCTCCCACAATCCTTTCTCAGATAGCTTAAGGCTCGTAACGTACGAAAGAAATCATTCATGATTACTGTATCTTAAGCTGTTTTGAGATGAGAAGAGAACAGGCTCAACTAAGGGGAGACTATCAAGTCCTACTGTTGTCATGCCAAGGATTCGTCCTATAGTTGAGGTTTGAAATAGGGATCTCCTAGATGTTGTCATGCATAGGTTTCAACCTAAAGTTCTAATCATCACTTCCTTATCAAAGGAAGTGAGATTCCTAGGGGATCATGTCAATGATACACAGGAACAGATAAAGCATCAGCTTAAACAGTAAACAATGAACGACTGTAAAATGCATGCAATGCAGGTGAGGGAGGAAATGTGTGTGGGGAAGCAGCCTCCACAAGCTCATCTCAACCTCAAGCCAGATATGAATAACAGTAATCATACAGTGGAAAGAATAACATGCTATCAAGCAGAATATAAGAGACTGTAATCATACAGAAGAAATAAAATGCTGTCAAGCAAACACAAACTACATGGGCAAGGGAGCTGGGCTCTACCGAATACCCGCAAGCAAAGCCATACAGTAACAATCCAAGCAGAGGGAGCAACTCAACCTCTAGTGAAATCATGCTCCTAGCTTAAGGTCAGTCTAATCATGGACTTATTCTAATGCATCAAGCAAGTCAAACAAGGCACATCAGCAATACAGAAAAGAAAACAGACAAGAAAGCAGATCAACAACTCTCTTTCAAATCCAAGCTTCAGCTCTTCCAACAGCAATCCAGTCTTCAGACTTTAAGCACCCTTCAAGGTTATCATCTTCACTAACAAGTATCAACTTGTTTCTCTAAGCTTCCAACACCTCAACATAAGTATCAACTTATTCTCTCTTCCTTGAGCTTCAGCTTCTCAGTCAATTCCACCTTCAGGCTTTACTCTTAACTACAAATATTAACTTGATTCCTTCAGGCTCTCCAAGCATCAATATAAGTATCAACTTATCTTTTATTCCTCAAGCCTCAGCTCTATACTCAGTCTCAATTGAATCCTCTTCATAAGTATCAACTTAGTTCTCAAGCTTCAGCTCTCTTTGCTTTACCAGTCTCAACTTGGTCTTCTTCATCTACAAGCCTCAGCTTCTCAGAGTAGTCTTTAATCACATGGAAGTGTCAACTTCATCCTTCAACCTTCTAAGCCTCAGCTCTTCCCTCAATCTTCATTGAATCTTCAAGTGTCAACTTGGTCTTCAAGCTCTTCAAGCTTCAGCTGCAATGGCAATGCTCAAGGAATCATCCTCTTCCACACTCTTCAATGAAGTGCTCATCTTTAAACTCAAGCCCAACATCTTTCAAGATACTGAAACCAGAAGATAATTAATTTAACAGGATGAAGGGAAATGATAAACAACTTACTGACAACCAAAGGAAGCCTGTAAGGGTTCATCATTATGAGAGACTGGTTCCCTCAAAGTTCTACTTCCCAGATAAAGCCACTCATCCTTCCAAAGGAGGGATGTGAATATCTGAGAAGGACTTTTAGTAATTGGGAGGAATGGAAGCACAATATGCTTTCCATGTTTGTGAAAGAAATCATTCTAACTATAAGGCTCTCCCTATGTCCTATCTCCTAAACCTTCATCAGACACCTTCAGGCACAGACAAATCCAAAGCCCCAAGCAACTTCAAGCATCCTCACCTTGTCTTCAACTTGTCTTCAATCTCAACCAAAGGCAAACAAAGCACAAACCCTAATCTTAGGGGACTAAGGAAGTTAAACTAGTTGAATTAGTAAGTTAGGATCACCTAAAACCTAGTACTAAAGTTAGTCCTAACTAAAATACTAAAATCAATTGTAAAATCCTACAAAAATTACTATGGGAACCTAGGTCAATCATGACTCTACCACATTAATTTCAGAGATCAAATCATCACATTAGACCTAGAACTAAATCCTACATTACAAGGTATCAAACCTAAACCCTAAAAGGAAGCACCTAAATATCAATCTAGAAAGCACACCTATTTTCATCACAATAATGTGAGAAAAATGCTATGGGAGCATACATGTCTATCCTAATCACACACAAAAAATTAGGATCAAAGTCATCACCATGAGATCATACAAAATTCCACAAAAATATGCATCAAACATAACCATCTTAATATCAATTAAAATGTAAAATTCCCATTAAATCAGAAAATAAATGAAAAGAAAATATTTTTTCTCTACAAAATACTAGACTCAATCATGAGTAAAATGCAAAAAGAATGGGGTTGATTGGATTAATTTTCAATTTATTATGTATTTTTCAAGAACCATGAATAAAATGAAAATTAAAAGAAAATCAAATTAAAATAGACAAGCGCACGGTGTGGATAGTAATCAGAGTCAGTTCAAACTTTGGGTTGGGCCTTCAGGGGGGTGCGGATATCACTTAATTCATTAAGCCCAAAACTAGCTGCTAAATGAAACGCAGCGTTTCATTTATTCAGATCCTTCACAACTGAACTTTAAAACGTGGCCATTGGATCATGCTCCCAGTCCAAGTCAAACCCTCATCCAATGGTGCAAACATCATCTTCAACCTTTTGAACATCTGAGCTTCGCGCCCAGCTCCGGCCACCACCGGTGGAGCTCCGGTCATCACCTTCAACCCTAGTTCTCTCTAGGAGCCTCTATTGCAAATGGTCAAAACATGAAACTCATCCCAAATCTTGCCACGAATTCAACCATACCCTTAGTTTCCTCTGAAACCTCAAGATTCATCATATCCAAATCTCAACCGAAAATGGTAATTCTCCTATTTTGTCACTAATTCTCAAATTAGCTATCTTAAATCCATCCTACACCATTCTACAATAAATCTAACACCTTAATTCAACCTAATTCTACCTAAATCATGCTATAGGAAGGAAGTTAGCAACCTGAAAATCTTGGTTGAACAGATGCACAAAACCTCCACTTCAAGCTCAACAATCTTGCAGACACGATCAATGAACCTCCTCCTTGCTTCTGTATGCAAAAGAACCAGTTGAAAGTGCTTGAATCTTGAAACCCGATGGTGAGTTGCAGGTGGAGAAGTTCACTTGCTCATACACTATTCAGCCACGAATTCTTCTTGATAATGATCTGGAATCACTCCTTGACATCCATGGAAGAAGTTTCAATCAAGAAAATGGATGGAAATTGAGGAATTTGGTGAAACAGAATTCACTTGCAAGCTATGGAAATTCAATCTCAATCTATGCTCTCTCCTTCAATGATCACCAACCCCTGCATTGGATCAACTCTATTCAATATATAGATGATGTTTGGATGATCTAGAACCCTCTAGATCCTTCTAATGAGAGTTTCCACTTCTCATGTCATGAGATTTTCAACCACTTATTATGCTATGTGCAATTCTGTTTGCAGCTTGAAAATCATCCCAATATCTTTCAATTTCTCCCCTAGTGACATTTTGGAAGAGTTTAGCTTGCCAAGGGCCTTGCTCATGCCTTGATTTTGAGTTTTGCATATGTTACTTAATATGCAAGCAAGTGCTTTTCAAAGCAAGTCCACAAATTGAATCTCAACTAAAAAATGTGGCTAAACCAATGTTCTTAAAATGTTTTCTAGAGTCAAAATGATATATTACATGCCATGGTTTGGAAGTGTAGGTTGAAAATATCAATTTCCAACATTGATTCATTTAACTTATACCCTTATTTTAGGTCATTTTTGCAACTTTGAGCTACAAGCATTTCCAACATCTCATGACCTCGTTACTAGCCTTAAAACATCATTTTGAACAAGTTTGATGTTGAATATTTTTCCATTTGAAGCTTGGAAATAGGAGTTATGGCCTTATGCTTGAAATGACCTGTAATCTCCAAATGACCAAAATGCCATTGACTTGTCAAAGCCATAACCTGAGTTCTACAAATCCTATAAAGGACTTCTAGTACTCTCTATAAATCTAAGAAGATAAGGAACAACATTCATGTTGACCAAAAGTTCATAGGAATCATCCTTCTTGGGCAAAAGTTTGATGCAAGTTGGGTAACTTTCAAGGCCCCAGATTCACATACCTCAGGTGACCTGTAACTTGTCAAAGTCATAACTTGAGTTCTACAAATCCTATCAAGGACTTCTAGTACTCAAATTGAAGCTAAGAGAAAGCTCTACAACATTCATATTGGGGGTAAGATGAGATAACAATCACATCTTGAGCTAAACTGCCTTACAGATAGGGGTCAAACTAGGGGATTTTACACTATCAAGCCTTAGAAACCCTAGCTTGAAACTTCTCAAACTCTTCAATCATGATGATTTAACCTTGGAATCATCCTTATAGAATCTCAATGCATCAGTCCATGATCACATGGCTCTTGAATTAGGTCTCAACCTCCTTCAAATCATCAGTTGACCTAGGGTTGACCCAGTCAAACCCTAATTGCACCACTCATGGCTGAGCCTTCTTAATCTTGCACAATGACCTCTCTAGGCTTCATGATGGCTTTCAAGGCATCTCATAAGATCTCTCAAGGCTTCAAGTCCACATTCTTGGCTTCAGAATCATCTGAGGAGCTTCCCACAACTCTCAAGTTAGGAGGCACACACTCTTGGTTTCAACCACCCTCTCTGAGGATCTTCTAACTTCTCTGACAAAGATATCAACCCTTGACCACTTGAATAATCTTCTTGGCTAGCTTCAAACTCTTGTGTAGCCCTTAATTGGTAATCATACCTCTTGATCTCCTACATACATGTCAATGAAATGCAAATGATAATGCTAATGTGAATGAAATGAAATACAAGCTAGGTAAAGAAATGTTGGTCAAATTTTGGGGTGCAACAGCTGCCCCTATTCAAACGGATTGAACCTGACTGGGTGAGAAGCGAACGGCTCTCAACCAATCAAGGTGCGAGACGGTTGAATACCGACAAACCCGGAAATTTTCCAACTGCACAAGTACACGGTACTCTGATGGGAACAAATCTTCGAAAACTGAAATATTAGCTGCACGGCAACTAGCTGGGGAATGGGTCACATGGTAACCAGTAATATATGGTAGATCATGCCGTCAGGCATCAAGATTCCTCGGGATTCATCAGGTCGACAATCAAGTTAATCATGTCGTCGGGCATTCAAAGAAAACTTTCGGGCATTAGCCGGACTTCATCAGTAAGTCGGGAATGGAATTCTTAGTCAATCATGAACCAATTGGGGATATCCAAACTTCTGCCATCAGGCACTCTGCTTCAGCTGAGAGAACTGCTTCGTTAACACGGTCGGACCTCAATCATCCGGTCTTCGAGGGAAGTTTCAACTTCACTATTCAAAAACCTGCTGGGGATGACACATCTCCGCTGGGGATTCTGGAGAACTATCAAGTAACTCCGCTTCGGGGATCCAGAAATCATTCTGGGTGAATCATCTGTGCTGAGGACATCAAGAGTCATCTTGAACAGACAACTCCACGGGGACTTCAAGAATCACCCCGAACCAATAACTACGCTGGAGATTTCAGGCATCATCCTGAGCAAGCACTCTGCCGGGGACTCTAAGCGTCAACTTGAGCAACCAACTCTGGAGACTGTGTAACACCCATTTTAATTATTTAGTCATTTTATTATTATTTTAAATATTATGTGTTGGTGTGCCCTTTGGTGGGGGTGTATTTGGTGATGTTTGGTGGGTGTCCTTAATGTGGGAGGATTATTGGTGGTGTTTTGGTGAATATAATAATATAGTGTATAATATTGATATTGGTGGGAATATTTTTATTATTATTATATTTATTATAGTTACTATTGTTATTAACATTATTATTATTTTGGTGAGATAATAATAGGATTATTATTACTATTATTATTATTATTATTACTTTATTAAGTTATTAACATTATTATTATTTTGGTGAGATAATAATAGGATTATTATTACTATTATTATTATTATTTTATTAAGTTATTAACATTATTATTATTTTGGTGAGATAATAATAGGATTATTATTACTATTATTATTATTATTACTTTATTAAGTTATTAACATTATTATTATTTTGGTGAGATAATAATAGGATTATTATTACTATTATTATTATTATTATTTTATTAAGTTATTAACATTATTATTATTTTGGTGAGATAATAATAGGATTATTATTACTATTATTATTATTATTATTATTTTTTATTATTATTATTATTAAGTTATTATTATTATTGGGATTAGAGAATGAAAATAGAAACGTGAGGGATTAGAGTTTTACGATACATTGTGAGAAGTTAGAGAAAGTGGAAAAAGAACATAGAAAGGAGAGAACGGAAAAGGGAACGGAAAAGGGAGCGAAGAACGAAGGAACAGGGGAAAATCAGAATTGGCCAAACCTTGGAGGATTCTTTCATCGATCAACCGATTAACAAGGTAAGGGGGGAGAAACTTGATTGGGAATGGTTTATACATGTATAGGGTAGTTGGGGATTCCTTAACCCCGTAGGAAATTGATCGATATATGATAATATATATTGTTATGTTATGATTGATGATGATTGTTGTTAATTATATAGTAATCGTTAATGAATTGGTGTTTTGGGATGATTTGGCATATAGGGCATATAGGGTATTTTACAGTTTTAGGGAAAATTCTGTATGGCTTTTGAGGTATCGATAAAGTGTGTAGGTGATGATTTTGGGAATAGGAATTAGAAGCCTATTGGTTACGGTAATGTGCAAGATTGGTACTAGAATAGACTGAGGATCTGAGTTGAGATGATAGGTACAGTTTGGCCTTGATGCACTGTAAGAAGGATGAGTGTGGGAACTAACTTGTGTACTTGGTGATAGTGCATGTTTCCCGTAATAATGACTGGTGGACAATTAGTTGATGTATATGTATGTAGTGATCAGTAGGATCGCGTACCCCCGAGTGGTGGGATATGTTATATCTTGGTGTTAAAGTATGCACTTGTTTACTATCTGATTGATTTATATGGTGTTGGTGTATGTTATATCTGTACATATGTGCATTGGTGTATGATGATATGATCAGGAGGATCATGTGCACGTCGAGTGCCTAAATATATTAGTTATGCATTGGTGTGTGCATATCATGGTGTTTTGGTGGGATGAATCATGTCTCAGGAGGAGCGTAAGTGATTCATCCGTACTCCTTTGTGGAGAATGGTGGGGGATAGATCATGTCTCAGGAGGAGCGTAAGTGATCTATCCAGGTTCGATTGAATGAACCAACGAGTCGGTATCGCATGCATGGTGTTGAGTTGCATTTTGCATTATAATATGTTATATTGTAATTTGAACAGTAGGTTCGTTATATGGTGTTGTTGGGGTGAATAATTGATGTGTTGGTGTGTTTTACTGCCTTATTACATGTATTACATTACCATTATATTTTTGATCATGATTTCTCACCCCTTTGTTGTTGTTGTGGTTTGTGCTTCTTCGGAAGTACAGATAATCCAGGTGCTTAGCTAGCTTGGATATTGGTGTGATTGTCGAGTCTAGGATGCTCTGATACGTAGCACGGGACTTGGGCGTTTTTATTTGTTTTATGTTGAACTGATATTTTATTTCCCTGTGAACGTATCAAACTTTTATTGAATTTTATTATTTAATATTCCGCTGAAGTTGGAGATAAACCTTTTTATAAGGAAACATTGTTTTTATGTGATATCCCACTTGGGAGAATTGGAACTATGATTTTGTTTATTTATAATGTTTATTAATTTAATTGATTTTGGGAAGTGGGGTGTTACAGACTGCACTGGGGATTTTAAGAATCATCTTAAGCACACGACCTTGCTGGAAAAATTCAAGAATCATCTTGAGCAAGCGACCCTGCGGAGGAACACCTGCAAAACAAGAACGGTAACGACCTAACTCATGTTTCATGTGCATATGTTTTGACAATGGTGCAATGCTCCACATGATGGAAATGCTACGTGTTTATGATAAATGCCATGCAATCATGCGAAATGCTACGACCCCATCAGCAAAATAAATGATGAAGGGAGAATCCTCCTGTCAAGGAGAAAGAACCACTCTGGTGGAGAGGAATCATCCTGCCAAGGAGAAGAAGTCACGCCAATCTCAATCGGACTCCGCCTGGGGAAATGATCTTCAGTTGACTGCCGCGGGGGAATGAAGTTCTACGAGAACCCAGACCTGCTGAGGAAAGCGATGTCAATCGCGGAAATAAACTGCACGACCTTCACGGCCAACCTTCGTGAGAAAACGACTCCGGTGGGGAACTACGGCATCATCTATTCAACACTCTACTGGGGACAACCAATCATGGCCCGAACGGCTTCCAAGGACTCGGCTCTCTTGGGGATCTGTAAACTCGGTTGGAGAAGGAGGAATCATCCTGCTTACAGGGGAGAGTACGACTCTGTGGGGAATTTCGATTCTGCCGGAGACTTCAGTCTGGAACTTCCAATTGCTGCACACTTCAGTGTATGACTCAGCTGGGGAGACGACATTCCTTCAGGATGCATCTGATTGGGGAGAGAATCTTCTCTGCCTGGGGAGACATATCAATGCTTACGATCTCACGTTCGGACTCCGCGGGGAGAGGCTGTTGAACTTTGCTGGAGAAGGAGGAATCATCCTGCTTGGGACGCGTACGGCGTACTGCCTGGAATATGCTACACCTGTAACAACACAAACAAACAAACAAGATACCCTTCTCAAAGGGACCTATCAAGGTTATCATCTTGTGACAATGTTCAAGTGATTCATTATTTCAACAATCAATGGCCTAGGCCAGTAAGTTTATGTATGCGTAGTTTATCAAAAACATCGGCGTTCTTTTTCGCAAACAAAACAGATAAATGCTAAACAGACCAACAGAATTGCTGAATATTATACATTTTATTGATAACGAACCCCTGAATGGGTAAAAATGTTTTACAACAGATGCAAGCTCCTGGAATGAGGAAGCCGCGCAAAAAGTAAAACATAAATATACATCAGTATATACAAATGTCGGCAACGAGGCGTAGACGAGCACCATGAGTTGATCCCTCTATGACCCACTCGACTTCGATACTTCTCCGAGGCTTCAGCTTCAGAAGAGATTGATTCAGATAAACGGCCCTAAGGTCCTCCAAACCACTAAAGAATGAAAGTCCACACGCGGAACGCAGTCATTTTCTTTTTCCAATCCCTAACTTTTGCCTGAATCGCCCTTCCGGCTTTTCGATTCACCGGGATACCCTTTTTTTCCAAAGTCGCCCTTCCAGGTTTTCGACTTTGCGGGTGTACATTTTTTCAATTTATATCCCTAATTTTTGCCCGAACCTTTTTCCTTTTTTATGGTTCGCCGGGATGCCCCATTTTGCCTGGATCTTCTTTTTCTTTCCAGCGGGTCATTTTTAAGCAAAGTATTTTTTAACTGCGTCCGCGTTCACCGGGGATACAAAATCTTCACCATCCATCGTGGATAACAACAAAGATCCTCCCGAGAAGACCTTGCTGACGACGTACGGACCTTCGTAATTGGGAGTCCACTTGCCCCGGTGCTCGGAGTGTGGAGGAAGAATCTTCTTCAGGACGAGATCACCCGTCTGAAAGCTTCTAGGACGCACCTTCTTATCATAAGCTTTCTTCATTCGGCTTTGGTACAGACGACCATACGCAATCGATGCTAACCTCTTCTCGTCCATCAGGCTGACTTGGTTCAGTCGGTTCTTAATCCATTCTGCCTCGTCGAGTTTCACGTCAACCAAAACTCGTAAAGAAGGGATCTCCACTTCTAACGGTAGGACAGCTTCCATACCGTACACAAAGGAGAAAGGAGTTGCCCCGGTTGATGTACATACCGTTGTATGATAACCGTGCAATACGAATGGCAGCATCTCGTGCCAATCTTTATAGGTCACCACCATCTTCTGAACAATCTTCTTGATGTTCTTATTGGCCGCTTCAACGGCGCCATTCATCTTCGGCCGGTAAGGAGATGAGTTATGGTGTTCAATCTTGAAACTCTGGCACAGCTCCTTCATCATCTTGTTATTCAAATTCGAACCATTATCAGTAATGATCCGCTCGGGAATTCCGTAACGACAGATGATGTCCCTCTTTATGAATTTGGCCACCACCTGCTTGGTTACATTAGCATATGAGGCTGCCTCCACCCACTTGGTGAAGTAGTCGATAGCTACCAGAATGAAACGATGACCATTAGATGCAGTGGGCTCGATCTTGCCGATCATGTCGATGCCCCACATGGAGAACGACCACGGGGAGGACATGACATTTAACGGGCACGGCGGCACATGAACTTTATCAGCATAAATCTGGCATTTATGACATCTCTTCGCGAATTTAAAGCAATCTGATTCCATCGTCAGCCAGTAATATCTTGCTCTCAGGATCTTTCTTGTCATAGCATGCCCGCCGGCGTGCGTACCAAATGTGCCTTCATGGACTTCCTCCATGAGCATACTCGCCTCTTTCTCATCTACGCATCTGAGTAGCACGAGATCATGGTTTCTTTTATAGAGAACTCCATCAGGATTGAGATAAAAGTTTCCCGACAGCCTCCTCAGAGTCTTCTTATCCTGGGTTGACGCTCCCGCAGGATACTCCTTAGTCATAAGGAAGGTCTGGATATCATGGAACCATGGCTTGCCGTTGGCGGCCTCCTCGATCACAAAGACGAATGCAGGTCTATCAAGACGAGAAAGGACAATTCTTGGAGCTTCATTCCAAAAATTGACCTTATACATCGAAGCCAACGTGGCTAAGGAATGAGCCATCTGGTTTTCTGCTCTGGGCACATGATGGAGTTCCACTCGATCAAAGAACGGAAGCAGCCTTCTGGCATAGTTCATGTACGGCCCCAAATTCGATTGACGAGTCTCCCACTCCCCTTTAATCTGGTTAATCACAAGTGCCGAGTCACAATATACATCTAGGTTCTTGATTCTCAAATCAATCGCCTCTTCTAGACCCATGATGCATGCTTCGTACTCCGCTTCATTATTGGTGACTGGAAACGTCAGTCTCGCAGTGAACGGGATATGAGATCCATGGGGAGTCGTGATGATCGCCCCAATGCCACTTCCATAAGAATTAACCGCCCCGTCAAATATCAATTTCCACTGGGATTTCCTATCTGGCCCCTCGTCGGGTAACGGTTCATCGCAATCTTTCGCTTTGAGAAACATGATATCCTCATCAGGGAATTCAAATTTCATCGGCTGGTAATCCTCGATCGGCTGTTCGGCAAGGTATTCAGACAATACGCTTCCCTTGATGGCCTTCTGGGAAACGTACTGAATGTCATATTCCGTCAACACCATTTGCCATCTGGAAATCCTGCCCGAAAGCGCTTGCTTCTCGAAGACGTACTTGATCGGATCCATCTTCAAAATTAGCATGGTGGTGTGATTGAGCATGTACTGTCGTAAACGTTTGGCAGCCCAGGCTAGTGCACAACACGTCTTCTCCAGCATCGAGTAGCGAGATTCATAGTCTGTGAACTTTTTACTTAAGTAGTAAATAGCATGCTCCTTTCTGCCCGTCTCGTCGTGCTGACCGAGAACACACCCCATACTATTCTCAAGAACTATCAAGTACATGATTAATGGTCGTCCGGCCACTGGGGGTATCAAGATCGGAGGTTCCTGCAGATACTGCTTTATCTTATCGAATGCCTTCTGGCAATCCTCGTTCCAGATAATCGCCTGATCTTTCTTCAGTAGTTTGAACATCGGTTCACACGTGGCCGTGAGCTGAGAAATAAACCTCGCAATGTAGTTTATTCTGCCCAGGAAACCACGAACTTCTTTTTCTGTTTTTGGCACTGGCATTTCTTGTATCGCTTTGATCTTCGCAGGATCAACCTCGATGCCTCTTTCACTCACGATAAACCCCAGGAGTTTTCTGGACCGTACTCCAAAAGTACACTTGTTAGGATTCAGCCTCAACCTGAACTTCCTAAGCCTCTCAAAAAGCTTCAGCAAATTGACCAGATGTCCCTCCTCCGTTTGGGACTTCGCAATCATGTCATCAACATAGACTTCAATCTCATGATGAATCATATCATGAAACAAAGTAACCATTGCTCGTTGGTAAGTGGCCCCTGCGTTCTTCAGACCGAAAGGCATTACCTTATAGCAGAATGTTCCCCAGGGAGTGATAAACGTCGTTTTCTCCATGTCCTCCGGCGCCATCTTGATCTGGTTGTAACCGGAGAAGCCATCCATGAACAAAAACACGGAGAACTGAGTTGTATTGTCGACCAACACATCAATATGAGGCAGCGGGAAATCATCTTTAGGGCTCGCCCTATTCAAATCCCGATAATCGACGCACATGCGTACCTTACCGTCCTTCTTCGGTACAGGCACTATGTATGCGACCCACAGAGGGTAAGTAGTGACCGCTAAGAAGCCAGTATCAAGCTGTTTCTGCACTTCTTCTTTGATCTTAACGGCCATATCGGGTCGCGTCCTCCTAAGCTTCTGCTTAACGGGAGGGCAATCTTCTCGCAACGGCAAGTGGTGGACCACGATGTCAGTGTCAAGTCCGGGCATATCTTCGTATGACCAAGCAAAGACGTCACTATACTCTCTCAGCATCTCGACCAATCTCTGCTTGACATCATTCTGCAATGCAGCCCCTATCCTGACATTCCTGACCAGTTCTTCAGAACCCAGATTCATAACCTCAATCTCTTCCTCGTGAGGCAGAATAACTTTCTCTTCTTGTTTCAACAAGTGGGCCAACTCTTCGGGAAGGTCTTCGTCTTCATCAATCTCTTCTTCGGCTTGATAGATCGGGCAATCGAAGTCGAAGTGAGTCGTAGAAGGTCCAGAGTCGATGTCATCTGTTACGTGGATCCTGCAATAACAAGGGTTAAGCTTAAAACAAGGATATGCAGGTTAGCACAAACCTCATTGCCATTTTATTGTTTTTCAAAACAAATATAAAATAGGAATAACAGAGATCACAATATTTGAATACGAAGAAAAACGCCTTTTGATTTATTGATAAAATGCATGTACATAATCCAACAAGGCCCTGACAATAAAACCACTATGCCTCGGGTAGGACATAGGGTTGTACAATGATTGGAAAAAGTAAATCATTACTCTTCGCTTGTCATCTGGATGATATCCTTGACGGACCAGTTGGTGAGGCTCTCGCCTGGCTTGCTTGGCTGGATCCAAGAGTCGAGGTCACAGTTGCTATCTCCGCTGTCTTCAGACACCGCGTTGACGTTTTCAAATATCACCCCGCCACTGGTAAACTGGATCGGCCCTTTACCTCGCAACGCACTGCTAGAAGAAGAAGCTTCAGCTCCATGAGAATATCCCAACCCAAACTTGTCTTTCTTGTTAGGTATCTCCAGAATTCGTCCCCATCCTGGGGTAGATCCGGCTTGGACAACAGCCCGGGCTTCCTTGAAGGAAGAGAGAGTCATCTCTGGCTTCTCAGTGACTACGGGAGCTACGTCCTTGACTTTAACAGCTTCGAACGCTTGGCATAGAGTTTCGTGGATTTCCCCATCCATCTCGACGTACTTGAAGGACGACAAATGGCTCACCATTATGTCTTCCTCGCCGCAAACGGTCACGATGCTACCTCCGACAACATACTTGAGTTTCTGGTGCAACGTGGAGGTCACGGCTCCAGCAGCATGGATCCACGACCGGCCCAGGAGACAGCTGTAGGCGGGCATGATGTCCATGATGTAAAAGATCGTGTCGAATGTCTCCGGCCCGACTTGGATTGGCAGGGTCACCTCCCTGAAAACATGGGGTTTGGTTCCATCGAACGCTTTCACAACCAGATCACTAGGTGTGCAAATCACTCCACGAGTATCCAACTTCATTAATGCCTTCTTCGGAAGAACATTGAGCGACGACCCCATGTCCACCAACACGTGCGACATAATCATTCCCCTACACTCTATCGAGATGTGCAGGGTGCTATTATGATTCCTTCCCTTCGGCGTCAGCTCCAGGTCAGTGAACCCTAGCCCATTTCCAGCATTCACGTGGGCTACGACTTCTTCTAGCTGGTTTACCGATATTTCATGCGGTACATATGCGGCGTTCAACACCTTCAGCAGCGCATTGCAGTGTGCTTCAGAACACAGCAACAGATTCAGGATGGAAATTTTCGAGGGTGTTTGATGGAGATGATCCACAATCTTGTAGTCACTCTTTTTAATCAACCTCATAAATTCCTCGGCGTCTTTAACGAGTAAGTCTTTTTCTGCCCCACGCGGGATCTCTTCAACGACTTTACTTTTACCTTTATCAGTTGCATCAACTCTGTCCGCTTTATCCGCCACGATCTCAGGTGGTGCAAACACTCTCCTGCTGCGAGTGATTCCGCTGATTCTCGCAAGGTTCTCCACAGACGCCCCGAATGGTTCTAGTTCCAACTTCTGTCCGTTGCAGTAGACTTCAGCCCCATAATGCCATGGGACAACATTAGTGCTTTCGAACGGTATTGGCCCAGCTTTGGTGATAGTAATTGTGGGCGGTCTAGGTGCAGAAATAGTTATCGTCTGGCGAGGGATGGTGATGGTGGCGACCTCATCATCTTGCTTCAGCACTACCTCTCCTGATGCACTTTTAGCCGTCCGGCTGAACTGTAAAATCCCTTCAGTCATCAGACTTTGAATTCCCTCTATCAGCTGTTCACATCCATCAGGACTAGTCACACAACCCATACACAGTTCTCCGCAACCTGGGAAGAAACCTCTTTTCATCAACTTAGCTTTAGCGAAGCTAAGCGACGTCTTCAGATCTCTGACGTCAGTCAACAAATCCAAACTCTCGTCTTCGATAATGGCGTTCACTCCACCTCCCCTATGATTCGGCATAGGATTCTTCGTGAAATTTGGCACATTATCCGAGAAGTTGATGATCTTGGCATCCACCATGTCCTGCACCTTGTGCTTGAAGGCTTTGCAGTTCTCTATTGTGTGGCCTGGTGCCCCTGAGTGAAACTCGCAAGTTGCATTCGCGTCATAACCTGGCGGAGGTGCCCCTGTCAAGGGAGCCAAGGTTCTCTTTTGGATCAACTGTAGCTGAAGCAAAGTCTGCAATAGTTGCGCGTACGACATAGGCGGTGTCTCAAGGTGACGACTCGACAGAGGTGCCCGATTCTGATACTTTCTGTACCCTTGTTGATTCGGTTGCTGCTGCTGCTGCTGTGGCTGTTGAACTGCCGGGATAGTTATGCTGGCCACCTACTGGTGAGGGCCTTTACTCTTCCTTCGAGCGTTGGTCACAGCGCTCGTTTCTCCTTCCCGTCTTTTGCCACCATAAGGTTTCTTGCCTCCTCCAGCTGAGGATGAATCACCTTGAATTTTCCCCAGTTTGATCCCATTTTCGATGTGCTCACCCGTGATAATGAGATCTGAGAAGGTTCCGGACATACCGCTGACCAATTTCTCATAATAAACCCCTGGGAGGGTGGCTACGAACATTTGCACAAGCTCACGTTCCACCATCGGCGGCTGAACCCTGGCTGCCAATTCACGCCACCGCTGGGCGTATTCCTTGAACCCTTCGTTGTTCCTTTGTGACAGATTCTGCAGTTGGACTCGGTTCGGGGCCAAGTCACTGTTGTATTGGTAGTGGTGCACAAATGCTTCAGCAAGTTCCTTCCACGTGCGCACACTGGTAGGCTCCAGACTCATGTACCATTCGAGGGAGGGCCTGGATAGGCTGTCCTGAAAGAAGTGCATCAGCAACTTCTCGTCCTCAGAATGAGCAGACATTTTTCTGTAATATGATCTCAGGTAGACGCGAGGGCAAGTGGTGCCCTTGTACTTTTCAAAGTCAGGTACCTTGAACTTGGGAGGTACCTTGAAATCAGCAATCAGTCCCAACTTAGACATATCGACGCCCAGGGTGTTCTGGTTCTCGATGTTCCTCATCTTATCCTCGAGTGCCTTGAACCTTAGCCGTGCTTCAGCAGTCAGCTCCTCTTCAGCACCTCTCTGAGAGAACACATCGTCTTGACGATCTTCTAACCACGGCTGAGGCCCAAACAGATTCCCAACACCTGCATTGCCGTTGCCCAGCCCAGCATTGACGTTAGCTTCCAGACTCCCATTACCGACGCCCGTCGTATTGCCATTGAGTCCCATGTTAGCTATCACATTGCCGTTGGCACTGCCATTTCCCCCGGTCACAGGGACGCCATTCTGAGGAGTTTCAACAGGTGGAGGGGTTGGCACAGTCCCACCATGGAGTACGCCATTGCTATCGACCCTTGAAATCAGAGGCTGAACCAAGGTTCTGAGCTGATCCTGGCCATTGGCGACCGCTTGCATGAGCTCCATGAAGCGATCCATTCTTTCGCGGAGTTCCTGAACATCAGTTTTCACTTGCTCCATGATTCTGGTTTGATTTGCTCTAGTCGGATAGTGGTGGATAGGTCTCTGATCAATCCTGGAACGACCTGAAACAACCTGAAAACACAAAAGGGTTAGGAAAAACGACAAAGTGCTCGTTATGCAAGTGCTTCGTGCAAATGCAAACGTGTGTCTGTGCGTTAGGGAGATCTCCCCCGATCCTAGTGCCTGAGTGCCAGTGCTTATAATAAGGGGTCCGAGTCCAGTCATGGAAATAACAATCTCATATATAAAGAAAGCCCATCAAGGCAGTACACGACATCAGTGAGTACAAGTAGAATCAATAGCATGACCTCGACTAACAAGCCTGGTGATGGTCAGCATACAACAATAATCAAACAAAAGGAATACAAATATAGTCAAGCACGGCCACGGGCGCGAAACTCTTCTAGCAACCCCTTCGTTTCTGGATGATCAGGACGAGTGAGTAACCCTTCGACGAGTAACTCCCTCTGTATAATGGTGTACTAAATACCTTCGACCGAATCTTCCCATGCTCCTTCGCCGAAACAATCTTCTAGCTTCCGTTTCTTGGATTCAAACGTCAGTTGGCGCTCCTTCAGGTTAGCGAGAGCTCTGTTGAGCTGGCCTTCGGCGGCGTATCTGCGAGCGGTTTCTTCATCAAACCTCTTCTCACTAGCCTTCACCTGGGCTTTCAGCTTGGAGATCTGCAGCATCAGCTTATCCTCCCGCTCTTTCCTGTTGGCCAGGGAGGCCTTCCAGTGCTGGTTGAACTTGGATATCCTCCGATATGCTTCGTCCAAGTGCTGCTTCTTCGTAGCCAGTACATTGTTGACAGCTTTGAAGTCTCGACCCATGCGTTCACGCTCGGCTATCTGCTTAGTCAAATCTGTCCCCAACTGGTTCACCAGTTCTGTCGGCCTCTTGAAGGAATGAACGGCTTCGTTTCTCTCGCTTCTGAGTTGCGCCAATTCTTTCTCCAGTTCTTCATTTGCCCTCTTCAATTCATCTCTCTCAGCTAACACCTGATTATGTTGCTGAATGGGCACGGTAGTAGGCTCTTCAATCACTGGAGGGCTTTCTGGCTTAGCAGGAAGAAACGACATCCCTATAGCATCGGCTCTGGCTCTGATCCACGTCACGTACGGAGGGTAGGCTTGATTATTGCGTCTCCCCAGCAATGGTTTTCCCCTCTTACTGATGCCATTCCAAGCGCGCTGAAGCTTAGATAACAGATCCCCCTCTAGAAGACCAGTGAGGTACAGAGATTCCTGCACCTCTTCCTCCTTCGGCGGAGCCCTCAAAGCATAAGCGAACTGTCGGACCAGCAAAGACGGATTGTAGTTTATACAGCCTTTCCTGCCTATCAAAGGCACGTTCGGAAACCCGCTGCAGCTGAAGATAATCTCGGTACCCAACCTATCTCTGTCAAACCAGTCAATATCCTCCGCTGATAGACTCATCAAACGCTCGGACCACTCAGCTGTGGCTGCAGACGAAACAAAGGGACCCCTCTTGGGCAGATGACTATCAAGCCATTTATAAAGCAAGGGCACACAACACGAGACATTCTTGCCCCTTCTGTTCTCATTTTTGTAGTGGATAGAATGGTAGACATCTCCTATCAAGGTAGGGACTGGATTCCCTGAAGCAAAGATGCTGGATCGGGGGAGCTTGTAAGCCACGGTCTTCTTCAGAGAACCCATAACAATACAATAGGAGGTAAGAAATCCTGGATCGGGGGAAACAGTACCTGCAACACAGACACACGTTAATGAAATGCAAATGGGTATGGAAAGCAATGTAAAATGCAATCATGCAGCAGGAGATCAAGGCAAATGTGCTGTGGAGATTCTGCATCAACAAAACCATAGTCCTGCTCTATCAAGAACAACCACCATCTCTGATAAGAAGAAAACCCTGGTGTCGGGCCACAAATCTGCTCTGTCAAGAACACACACATAAGACCATAAACCTGCTCTGTCAAGAACAAACATCTGATAATAAGGACCTCTGATACAGGACCAAACTCTGCTCTGTCAAGAACAAACATACATCTGCTAATAAGGACCTCAGATATAGGACCAAAAATCTGCTCTGTCAAGAACACACATCTGATGACCAAAACTCTGCTCTGTCAAGAACAACCATACATCTGCTGATGAGATCCTCAGACCCCAATCATAAACCTGCTCTGTCAAGAACACAATATACATCTCTGAATATAAGGTCCTCTGATATAGGACCAAAGCTCTGCTCTGTCAAGAACAAACATCTGATAATAAGACCCTCTGATCAAAACCTGCTCTATCAAGAACATATACACATCTCTGAATATAAGGTCCTCTGATACAGGACCCTAGCTCTGCTCTGTCAAGAACAGACATCTGATAATAAGGACCTCTGATACAGGACCCTAACTCTGCTCTGTCAAGAACAATCATCTATCTGAGGATGAGAACCTCCGGTACCAACAAAACTGATTCACTGTCAAGAAAACCAGGTAATCTAAAGGTCAAAGTTTCCTGCAATAAACTCAACCCTGCTCACAGGTATGGACCTAAACTGACTCAAGTTCGGCATCCTATGCGTTCATCAGCGTCACAAACATTCAAGAGGGGTGATACGATACCCAGAAGGTGTGGCATCACCAGCTCATGAAGCGGCCTCACTCGGCTGAATCATAAATGATCGGTCCCCAGAGTCGACAATCCTCCAAACCAACAACCCCCTCAACCCAAAGGGTTGAAAAAGAAGCCAACCGGGAGAACCTCGTCTGAGCGTGGATTTCATGAGACACTAGTGCCTGTCAAGAAAGCACGCGCCCACTAATTTCCACAACTAATGCTGTGTTCGCTCAAGCCTGGGTCTGGCTTCTCACTCATCAGAATGCCCCTCCCCCAACAGCACAGATAATAATATCATACTGAAAATAAAATGCGGGAAATAAAATGCGATAAATAAACACAACCTAACAAGTAATCATACAAGCGCTAGGATTGACTCTCGCAGGGGACGTTGGATCCCCAAACTGACTCGCATAAGGGACGTTGGATCCCAGGAAACTATCAAGTCCCCAGCAGAGTCGCCAGCTGTCGCTTCCGCGAAAATAAGGTGCCAACAAAACAGAAGAGTCGCCACCTTTCGTTATTTATCCCTCAGAACGGGAAAGGAAACGATCGGAAAAACCTGACGAAAAGGATATAAGACAAGTTCGTCGCAACCGTTGTCTGGGTTCGGGAGTCGGTTACGCAAGGGGAAGGTATTAGCACCCCTCACGTCCGTCGTACTCGACGGGATCCACGCTTGTTGTGCTTACTGGACGAGTTGGTTTATCTATCTACCTATCAAGGCTGGCTTAAACAGAAAAGAAAATGACTCCACAAAGCGTCGTGCTTTATGCCTACGTATTCTCATCAGAGAATGAGAAATAAGAGTCAACGTAGTTCGACCTACGACGGGTTATGGGGAAGGTGGCTCGCCAATACATCAGTATTGTGCCTACGTACTCTCAACAGGTATGAGAGATCAGAGCTTACGTAGTTCGGGATACTACGGATTACGAGAATTCAGATTCATCTGTTTTATCGAGTAGGGTTAAACAACAGTTCCAACAGTTAGGGACAAAGCCTGTTTGCGGTGGCGCTGAAGTTTAATGACCCTCTTTTCTTCAGAAAAGTTTTCCTTTGAATTACGGGCCCACGGGGCAAAAGGTTTGCAGTTGGTTTTCTGTCTTTTACGAAAGAACTGTTTTTTTATTGTGTTTGCAATTTCAATCTCACTAAAGACTATGACCTGAGAGTGAATGCGTCGCATGTCACCCAAAGGGTGCCATACTAAACATCCAGACTGTGGAAAAGAAACTCTCCCACGATCCTTTCTCAGATAGCTTAAGGCTCGTAACGTACGAAAGAAATCATTCATGATTACTGTATCTTAAGCTGTTTTGAGATGAGAAGAGAACAGGCTCAACTAAGGGGAGACTATCAAGTCCTACTGTTGTCATGCCAAGGATTCATCCTATAGTTGAGGTTTGAAACAGGGATCTCCTAGATGTTGTCATGCATAGGTTTCAACCTAAAGTTCTAATCATCACTTCCTTATCAAAGGAAGTGAGATTCCTAGGGGATCATGTCAATGATACACAGGAACAGATAAAGCATCAGCTTAAACAGTAAACAATGAACGACTGTAAAATGCATGCAATGCAGGTGAGGGAGGAAATGTGTGTAGGGCAGCAGCCTCCACAAGCTCATCTCAACCTCAAGCCAGATATGAATAACAGTAATCATACAGGGGAAAGAATAACATGCTATCAAGCAGAATATAAGAGACTGTAATCATACAGAAGAAATAAAATGCTGTCAAGCAAACACAAACCACATGGGCAAGGGAGCTGGGCTCTACCGAATACCCGCAAGCAAAGCCATACAGTAACAATCCAAGCAGAGGGAGCAACTCAACCTCTAGTGCAATCATGCTCCTAGCTTAAGGTCAGTATAATCATGGACTTATTCTAATGCATCAAGCAAGTCAAACAAGGCACATCAGCAATACAGAAAAGAAAACAGACAAGAAAGCAGATCAACAACTCTCTTTCAAATCCAAGCTTCAGCTCTTCCAACAGCAATCCAGTCTTCAGACTTTAAGCACCCTTCAAGGTTATCATCTTCACTAACAAGTATCAACTTGTTTCTCTAAGCTTCCAACACCTCAACATAAGTATCAACTTATTCTATCTTCCTTGAGCTTCAGCTTCTCAGTCAATTCCACCTTCAGGCTTTACTCTTAACTACAAATATTAACTTGATTCCTTCAGGCTCTCCAAGCATCAATATAAGTATCAACTTATCTTTTATTCCTCAAGCCTCAGCTCTATACTCAGTCTCAATTGAATCCTCTTCATAAGTATCAACTTAGTTCTCAAGCTTCAGCTCTCTTTGCTTTACCAGTCTCAACTTGGTCTTCTTCATCTACAAGCCTCAGCTTCTCAGAGTAGTCTTTAATCACATGGAAGTGTCAACTTCATCCTTCAACCCTCTAAGCCTCAGCTCTTCCCTCAATCTTCATTGAATCTTCAAGTGTCAACTTGGTCTTCAAGCTCTTTAAGCTTCAGCTGCAATGGCAATGCTCAAGGAATCATCCTCTTCCACACTCTTCAATGAAGTGCTCATCTTTAAACTCAAGCCCAACATATTTCAAGATACTCAAACCAGAAGATAATTAATTTAACAGGATGAAGGGAAATGATAAACAGCTTACTGATAACCAAAGGAAGCCTGTAAGGGTTCATCATTATGAGAGACTGGTTCCCTCAAAGTTCTACTTGCCAGATAAAGCCACTCATCCTTCCAAAGGAGGGATGTGAATATCTGAGAAGGACTTTTAGTCATTGGGAGGAATCGAAGCACAAGATGCTTTCCATGTTTGTGAAAGAAATCATTCTAACTATAAGGCTCTGTCGCTACTGCGAAAATCGGCGCCGACTGAACAGAAGAGTCGCCATCGTGCGTTATTTATCCCACGGGAGGGAAAGGAAACACTCAGAGTAAACCTCTCACAACACGGGAAAGGTATGGTCGTCGCAACCAAAACCTGGATTCGGGAGTCGGTTACGCAAGGGGAATGTATTAGCACCCCTCACGTCCGTCGTACTCGACGGGATCCACGCTTGTTTTCGGGTACGGATTGTTATTCTATCTACTCTACAGGTATGGGGTTAGAAGAAAATAAAACGACTCGGCAAAGTATCGCACTTTATGCCTACGTATTCTCGTCTGGAACGAGAAATCAGAGTCAACGTAGTTCGCCTACCTACGGGAAAGGAGGGGAAGGTTGCTCGCTAGGATATCGCATCCTATGCCTACGTACTTTCACACAACATGAAAGATCAGAGCAAACGTAGTTCGGGCCACGTATGACACAAGTCTGACTTGATTGATTTTATTCCTTCTGAAAAAGGTTTTTCTGATTAACAGTCCCAGCGGACAAAAATGACGTTTTGATGAGTTTACATTCTTTTACGAAAGAAATGTCTTTTATTGAGTTTGAAATTTTATTGTGTTTTTTGTTTGTTTTGAGAAAGAAAGAGACAAAACTCTAACCTACGGTTACGAAGGGAATCAAACTAACCTAATGTTATCATGCATGGGTTAAGACCTAATGTCTATCATGCTCCTCTCTTGCACAGAGAGAAACAGAGATCCTACGGGATAAGCGGAAACAGAAACAATATCAGATATATACAGTAAAACAGTAAAATGCATGGATGCAACAATACAAGCGAGGCAAGGGATTCCCACTCAACCTCGAACCTGGAAAACAATAGGCAAAAGTGAACAGACTTCACTTTCAACCCAACAGGGTAAACAGCAAACAATATAGTCCAGAAAACCAATCAATACATCAAGAATGAAATACAGCAGAAAAATAAACAGCATCAGCAGCTCTGACTTCAAGCTTCAGCAGGCATCAATCTCCATTTCCACAGCCTTCAAGCAAGGTCTTCATTATCAGTCTTCCATCTGCAATGGCTTTTCTTCAAGTCTCAATCTTCAGGAGAAATATCAGTCAACAAGACGAAGTGAATGAATGTTAGACAGTTAATTACCTACCAAGGGTGGTTCATCAACTGTTAACATTAAACAGACAGTTTCCTCTCAAAAGTTCTATCTTTCAAATACATTCACTGATCCTTCCAAAGGAAGGAGGTGGATATTTGAAAGAGACTTTGAATCATAGAGAAAGGATGGATGCAGACAAGGCATTCCATGTTTGAGAAACAAGCTTTCTAATCTAGAGCTCTGCCTAGCTCCTAAACCCTAATCTCCTCAACAGCTGCTAGCAGGGATCTCCTCTTCAACTCTAGAAGTTGGTCTCCAGTCTCTGGATCTCCAATGGCTTCATCATCACAAGTCTTCAGCTCTCCCAATCCCCAAGCAATCCCAATACCCACACAGACAAACAATAATCCCCAGAGGGCACACCATACCAGTCAATCAAATACAGACAATATACGCTAATGGCAGTAGGGGAATCCTAGTGATTTCTAAGGGATCTGATAACTACCCATAGTCCCTATAGTCCCATATCCAAAATATTCAATCTCTAAGTCCTGAGGGAAATGAATTAATTCTCCTAAGTTGTCATTTAAACCCTAATTTTATTCATGTTGTTCACACCTAAACTAACCACCTAAAATTAAGTCTTAAAAATGAGAACTAAATTGTATATACAAGCTAACAATGTCTCTTAATCAACCTAAAAATAATGGACAAAAAATATTAAAGCAACTATTAGAACAAAATTTATCAAAATCATGTATGAAATGAAACACCTAAAATAGGCATTTATTTGGAAAATATGGGAAAAATATCAAATAAAAAATAAAATGCAATTTTTATTTTTTTAATTTTCAAGACATCTTGGAGAAATTAATGCAAAAAGAACCATTAAAAAATATGAAAATTATGATTTATTATGATTTTTATAAAATGCATGAAAATGAAAAGAAATTAAAATTTGAAATATGAAGAAATAGATGGAGGAGGTGAGAATAGCAAGGACGCCCAGTTCAAATCTTGATGGGCTTGAAAAGTGGGGGCGCGAATAATAACTGCATTAGGCCCACCACGCTTCAGAAAATGAATTGAAAAAATAAAAGAAAAATGTTAAGCTCACGGTGCAGGAAGTAACGCATTCAAGTTCATTTATTGGGCTTCTCAAAATGGGGGGCGGGGATATGAAATTGAATCCAAGGCCCATGCTGATGTTTAAGTGATACGGTGCGTTTCACTTGACTTTTTCCCTCCGTATTTTCCTTTAAATCTGGACCATTGGATGGGCAGAAAATGTCAAATAATTGGCATGATCGGACGGCCAGGGGATCGTCTTCCTCAATCAACCCTAGGGTTTGCAGAATAAACCCTGCACACGAGTTTGACTCAGCCAGCTTCCAACCCTCATATCTCCCTCGTCTCTCCATGAAAGGCCATGATATAAACACCAAAATTGCTCCACTTCTCACGTAGAACACAACTGTATCAATAGTTCTCAATATACCAGCCTAGATCTTCAAACCCGATAGGCATCACAATTCTGATCCACCATTTCCACCTGTGATTGATCACTCCAATTCTCTCTAAGTCTTGCCCTAAACTAATCCATATCTTGCACTGATCATTACACGCTATTCATTCAAGATTATCATGCAATATCCTAATAGCTACAAGCCTCAACAGTTTGTGCACTCCATAGCCAATCCTCATAAAACCTCTCCAAACCTTGCGGAACTCATCATCTAACCTAACTTAACCAGTCTAAGCTAACAAATCCCTATCATGCTATCTAAACCATGCAATTCGAGCAGATATACCAACCTGGTTTAAAATGGAGAAACAGCTATGGAACTCCTTGATCCAATGCTTGCAGGGACTTGAAACTGATCCACACACTACCACTTTGATTCTGTATGCAAAGATCTTGACTCAACCTTCTTGTATCATGTACTTGAAACCTTCTTGCAACTTGGATGATGAAGATGGATGGCACGATCCTTGCTCCAATCTACCAAATCTTTGATGGAATTCTGATCTAAGAAAGGTGTTGATGATGATCCAATCAAGAAATGTGGGAATTGATGGAGATTTGAGAGGGTTTGAGAAGCTTTTGCAAAATGAGAGGAATGTATGATACTTGTGGTTTTGAGAAAATGTATTAACCAACCATGGCATGGGGTTGCTCATATCAATATATAGGTGAGGTTAGAAACTCCTAGAAGCTTGGAGAAGCTTCCCTTGCATTCTTTCCTTTGGATTTGGTTTATGTATCTTCCATTACAAGTAACCATGAATAACTCCCAAAATGTGAACTAAGCTCAAAATTCTACTTTATCCAATGTCTTTAAAATGATCTTTCCATTCAAAATGACCTATAATTTTGCTTCATTTGGCCAAAATATGAAAAATCTCATTTTTAAGTCCATTTTTATTCATTAAATCCAACAATTTTGAAACCTTATGCTATGAATCTTTCCAATCTCTCATGGTCACTTTTATAGTCTCAAAATGTCATTTGGAACAAGTTTGATGTTGTAAAGTTTTCCATTTGAAGCTTCCTTGTATGAGTTTTGGGCATAGGTTGAAATAACCTGTAATTCTCAAATGACCAAAATACCCTTTGCTTGCCAAGACCATAAGTAGAGTTACACAAATCATATGAAGGCATACTATACCATTCTAGAAGGCTAAAACAATGAGGAACAATTCTTATGTTGACCAGAAATTCATTTGAAATCTCCTTGAGGGGTAAAAATTGCTTGGAAGTCAAGTCACTTTCACAGACAAAATTTCAGATACCTCAGATGACCTGTAACTTGCAAGGACCATAACTTAAGTTCTATAAATCTCCTTGATGTCTTCCACCACTCAAATTAAAGGTATTGAGATCCTCTACAAGTTTCATGTTGGCCAAGGATCCATTTGAAGCTTGCATTTTGACTTATCTTGCTTGGAAATGTGACCTAAACTAGGGGATTTTACACAGAAACCCTAATTTAGAAACTCCTCTTCTCCTTGATTTCTCTTGAGTTATTCTTAGCATAACAACACATCCTTATTCTTCATGTCAAATGATAAACCCCACATCTCCTCAATAGCCTTCAATGCCTTTCAATTAGTCAATTGACCTAGAGTTGACCCAGGGTTGACCCAGATGAAACCCTAGTTGACTGTCTTCATCCACAACTCTTGTGATCATATCAATGACTTGTCTCCTTCTCCAAATGACTTTCTTGGTCTCCCATGATGTCTAGATATTCCCCATACTCAGCCCATAGCTCACAATTTCTTTGTTGATCCTCAGGGATCCTCAGATAGGAGATGGATGCACTTGCTTGATCCATTTACTTGATGGCTTTCAAATTCTTTTCTGATGACTTGAATGAGATTGCATCAAGATAATAACCTCTTGATAGGCCTCTAGAGATGAGAATAATGCTTGGTCCCCTGTTGAATGACTTGCTATGCTTATGCTATGCAGATGAGTAACCTATGTACATGCCTCTATATGCAAATGCTAATGATATTGAAACATAAACCAAGGGAATAAGGTTGAGCAAATTTTAGGGTGCAAAAGCTGCCCCTATTCAAGCGACTTGGACCCGATTGGGTGAAGAGCCCGGAGCCTTCAGACATTCGCGGTACGAGACGGTTGAATACTAAGAACCCGGAAATTTGCCAACCGCAGAAATAAACTGCGCCACTGCTTGGGGACTGACATCCACTGCCTGGATCTGACTGTTACGGAAACCCACTGATCTCGCGCGACCGTGCTGGGGATTATTTTCATCGTTCTGAAAAAGATTCTATCACACCAGAGATAAAACATTGCCCACGTCAGGACGCCTGCTTCGTCAATTCGGAAAACTTCAACAACTTTGCTGGGGATGGCTCGTTTGCCTTCTCGTCAGAAATAAATCGTCCACGTTAGGAATAAACTCTTCCACGTTAGGAATAACACCGTCCTCGTAAGGAATAACACCGTCCACGTAAGGAATAACACCATCCACGTTAGGACTAAGACTTCGTCTGGATCTGCCCACGTCAGGACTAAACTCTCTGGGTTATGAATACTTCGTCCACGTTAGGACTCACCCTTCCACGTTAGGAATACATGTCTACGTCGGGACCCACCTTTCCACGTAAGGAAACCATCTATTGTCTTGGTTTGTCCACGTGAGGACTCCACTTTTCCACGTAAGGAACGCATCTTTGTCCATATAAGGAACACAATTTTCCACGTAAGGAATACAATTTTCCACGTTAGGAAACCACTTCTTTTCCACGTTAGGAATCTCATCTTTGATCTGTCCACGTCAGGACTAAACTTTTCCACGTCAGGAATAATCTTTTTCTTTCCACGTCAGGAATCAATCTTGACATGTCCGCATAAGGACTCAATCTTTCCACGTAAGGAATAAACTCGTCTTTCCACGTAAGGAATCTCCAACTCTTTCCACGTAAGGAAACCAATTTTCTTCCACGTAAGGAAACCAACTTGATCTGTCCACGTAAGGACTCCCCTCTTTCCACGTAAGGAATAAACTCATCTTTCCACGTAAGGAAACAACCTTCTTTCCACGTAAGGATTCAACCATCTTTCCACGTTAGGAATACAAACTTTCCACGTTAGGAATAACTTGATCTGTCCACGTCAGGACTAAATTTTTCCACGTAAGGAAACAACTTCTCTTTCCACGTAAGGAATAGACCTGCCCATGTCAGGACTTCTCGTTTCGTCTTGATTTGTCCACGTCAGGACTCGCCTATTGACTTACTGAGAAAATAAAACTTGTCCACGTTAGGACCCATATCTCAACCTGCTGAAGAAATAAACTTGTCCACGTCAGGACTTGCGCGTTCTTGACTTTCTGGGGAAATAAGACTGTGTCCACGTCAGGACTCATACTTTGCCCACAACACGAAGAAGGATAAACTTGTCCGCGTCAGGACTCTCGTATCTTGTCATCACAAAGAACTACAAACTTGTCCACGTCAGGACGCACATTTCACCATTACGAATAAAGCTATCTGCTGGAAATAAATGGTCCACGTCAGGACTCCAACACGAAGAGTAATCAACCTTGTCAACGTTATGACCTCACATTCAAACAACACCGAGAGCTCGACTCTGTCCACGTTAGGACTAACGCACATCGTCAACTTGAGGAAATGTCCACGTCAGGACTCCACATTCCAACAATCTTGAAAAATCGAACCTGTCCACATTAGGACTAGCACCTCCTATCAATCCGGGGAAATAAAATTATCCACGTTAGGACACCCACTTCTCTAGCACGAAGAAAACCTATCAATAAAACTGTCCACGTTAGGACTCATCCTTCCATCGGTCCGCAAACTTCTCATCACTGACGTTACAGCAACTTTGAGGCTGACTCTACTGGGGATATTTGGAAACCCAAACTACCGGAGGCCTGTTCTGATAACTGGCGATAGCCTCTAAAATTCTGGTTCATGAAACCTTTTAATGCTGACGTAACAACAACCTTGAAGGAAACAATCCGCTGGTCGGACTAGAGAAACTTCAACAAGAAACCCTGGCGGGGAAATAAGTAACTCTGCTTGGGGACAAAGAGAAACTTATCCTGCTGATTCTATGGTGAGTAGTGCCAAAGCTGACACTTCGTCGAATGTCTCACGTCGAGATCCTGAATGTTTTATTGATTCACCTGAGCAAGGGCTCTCTCTACCTGCAAGAGAAACAATACTTGAAACAAAAGGTCAGCCCACCGAGTTTATGTTTCAGAATGCATGCGTTCGACAATGATGCAATGCTCCATTCGACATGGAAATGATACGCTTTTATTTGGTGGGTGCAAGTACGACACTATATGCCGATGCCAATATGACACTATATGCCAATGCAAATATGACACTATATGCCAATGCAAATGCAGTCCCGAACTGCTGGGTACAGAAACTGCTTCAGCAAAATAAATGCTGCAGATAATGACGACTCCGCTGGGGATAGCCAGATGCTATAGAATTATTCCAGCAAAATAAATGCTGGAAAAAGGGAAGTTGACTCAGCTGGTAAAATTGGGAACCCGAACCAAACACCTCACTGAAGTAACACCCTGCTGGGGGATATAACTCTACTGGAGAATAGCAGATGTGTCAAGTATGTTTGGACTTCTGCTGGATAGTGAACTGATATCACACGGTATTTTGACAAAATAAATGCCTGGGCGCACCACCAACTCTGTCGGGGAGAGTCTTAATCTTCGAGTTCCACTGGAAGGAATGAAAACACTTGCAAAGAGAATTCCGATGGGGATGGGATGATTCTCTTGGGGGAAATTAACTGACTCCACTGGGGGAGAGAGTAAATGACCCTGCGGGGAAAGGTAAACTGCCTGAATACATCTCACAAATATTAATCTTCTACGGCTAAACCGTTCTGTTTGAAATACACTGTCTGAATACAGCCTTATAATCTTGGAATCGTCAATTCTGTTGAGGATAACGACTTTGCTGGAGAATGTCCTTCGGCGAAGCTGCAACTAGCTGGGGGATTCGATCTTTCTTCCGGAAGAACATGCATGACCTGCGTGAGGGTCGAGTCTTTTATTATCGCAATCTTTTGGTCATCTTCTTCGTACGGCTATGAAACCTGCAACAACGTAAACAAGACTGGACAAGCCTATGCAACCAAATCAATTCAGGTTAGTGACGTTATTTTCAGTTAATTCAAAGCTTTAGCAATCGTTGGCAAGGGCCAGTGATGTTATACACATGCTAGTTTCAATAAACTTAGGCGTTTTATCATGCACAAAACAGTAAAGAACCAGCATCAAGTACTGAATAACATATTTTATTGATTGGGCCCCTGAATGGGCGGAGTTTTTGTACACGGGATGTAACTCCTGAAAAGAGGAAGCTACGCAAAGCAGATATACAAGTATGCACAATAAGCATAAATACTTTGGCAAATTAAATTTTGTACACATGTCGGCAACGGGATGCAGACGAACACCACGAACTGATCCTCCTATGACTCATCCGACTCTAATGCTTTCCCGGTATCCATACTCCCGAAGCGGTTGTATCTGATAATCGACCCCTCAGGTATTCTCCCGCACTGATGCTCACCGCAGTATCAAATTCGGACCGCAGTCATTTGCTTTTCAAATCCCTAACTTTTGCGTGAACCGCCCTTTACGGGTTTTCAGTTCACCGGGATACCCTTTTTTGCCGAAGCCGCCCAGTGTAGGTTTTCAACTTCGCGGGTGTACATTTTTCAATTTTATCCCTAACTTTTGCCCGAACCTTTCATTCTGTTTTTGGTTCGCCAGGATGCCTCATTTTTGCCTGGACTCTCTTTTTTCCGTCCAGCGGGTCAATTTTAAGCAAAGTATTTTTTAACTGCGTCCGAATTCACAGGCGACGTAAAGTCTTCACCGTCCATAGTGGATAACAATAAAGCTCCTCCTGAAAAGACTTTCCTGACAACGTAGGGCCCTTCATAGTTGGGGGTCCACTAGCCCCTGTGATCTGCTTGCGGTGGGAGAATCCTTTTCAGCACAAGGTCGCCCGTCTGAAAGCTTCGCGGATGTATCTTTTTGTCATATGCTTTCTTCATTCGGCTCTGGTACAAACGACCATATGCTAGAGAAGCTAGCCTCTTCTCATCCGTCAAACTCAATTGGTTCAACCTGTCTTTCACCCATTCTGCCTCGTCCAGCTGAACGTCTCGCAATACCCTCAGAGAAGGGATCTCAACTTCCAATGGTAGTACTGCTTCCATTCCGTATACTAACGAGAACGGGGTTGCCCCGGTTGATGTGTGTACCGTCGTACGATAACCGTGCAAAGCAAAAGGTAGCATCTCATGCCAATCCTTATAGGTCACCACCATCTTCTGGACGATCGTCTTTATATTCTTATTGGCCGCTTCGACAGCGCCGTTCATCTTGGGTCGGTAAGGGGAGGAGTTGTGATGTTCGATCTTGAAATTCTGACAGAGCTCCTTCATCATTTTGTTGTTCAAGTTTGAACCGTTGTCCGTGATTATCCGTTCGGGAATCCCATATCGGCAAATGATATCTCTCTTGATGAATCTGGCCACTACCTGCTTCGTTACATTTGCGTAGGACGCCGCTTCTACCCACTTGGTGAAATAATCGATTGCTACTAAAATGAACCGGTGCCCATTGGAAGCTGTCGGCTCGATCTTTCCAATCATATCGATTCCCCACATCGAGAATGGCCAAGGTGATGACATCACATTTAGAGGACTCGGAGGCACATGGATCTTATCAGCATAGATTTGGCACTTGTGGCACTTCCTTGCGAACTTGAAACAGTCGGTTTCCATAGTCAGCCAAAAATAACCTGCCCTCAGCAGCTTTCTCGTCATAGCATGCCCACCAGCATGCGTACCAAAGGTACCTTCGTGTATTTCCTCCATGAGCAGCTTCGCCTCTTTTCGTCTATACAACGTAGTAGCACCAAGTCGTGATTTCTTCTGTATAAGACACCGTCCAGATTCAAATAGAAATTACCCGCTAATCTCCTGAGAGTCTTCTGATCTTGACTGGATGCCCCAGCCGGATACTCTTTATTCTTCAGGAAATTAAGGATATCAAAATACCACGGTTTGTCGTCGGATGCTTCATCAATAGCAAATACGTAAGCTGGTCTGTCAAGCCGAGAGATAATGATTCGGGGAGCCTCGTTCCAGAAATTGACTTTGTACATGGAAGACAAAGTGGCCAGGGCGTCCGCCATTTGATTCTCTGCCCGCGGTACATGATGCAATTCAACCTTGTCGAAGAAAGGCAACAATCTCCTTGCATAGTTCATGTAATGTATCAAGTTGGGCTGACGTGTCTCCCATTCCCCTTTGATCTGATTCACCACCAGAGCTGAGTCTCCGTATACGTATAGATTTTTGATTCGCAAATCAATGGCTTCTTCAAGCCCCATTATACAAGCTTCGTATTCGGCCTCATTGTTGGTAACTGGAAAGGTCAATCGGGCAGTGAACGGGATGTGCGACCCGTGTGGAGTAGTGATGATTCCCCCTATTCCGCTACCGTAAGCATTCACAGCTCCGTCAAATATCATCTTCCATTTGGAACCCACCTCCGGTCCCTCGTCCGGCAATGGCTTTTCACAATCTTTCATCTTTAGGTACATGATATCCTCGTCAGGAAAATCAAACCTCATCGATTGGTAATCTTCAACAGGCTGCTCCGCCAGATACTCAGACAACACACTCCCCTTTATAGCCTTTTGCGAGACGTATTGGATGTCATATTCAGTCAAGACCATCTGCCAACGGGCAATTCTCCCTGACAACGCCTGATTTTCGAATACATATTTGATAGGATCCATCTTCGAGATGAGCATGGTTGTATGATTCAGCATGTATTGCCTCAAACGCTTGGCGGCCCAGGCTAGCGCGCAACAAGTTTTCTCCAGCATTGAGTATCGAGATTCACAATCTGTAAATTTCTTGCTCAAGTAATAAATCGCATGCTCTTTTCTTCCTGTCTCGTCGTGTTGACCGAGAACACAACCCATGCTTCCCTCAAGAACTGTCAAATACATAATCAAGGGTCTCCCTGCCACTGGAGGTATCAAAATAGGAGGCTCCTGCAAATACTGCTTTATTTTGTCGAACGCCTTTTGACAATTTTCGTTCCACGTCACAACTTGATCTTTCTTCAACAGCTTGAACAATGGTTCACACGTGGCCGTTGTAACACCCCCTTTCTATACCCCCAAATTAATCAAATAAATCAATTAGGCACTTAGAAAATTTATTTCATCAGAGTTTAATTAAAACATGGTATATAAGAGGCGCATCACATTATCATGAAATTAAACACATACGATACCTGCTCAATCAGATATGCAACAACGGGTCAACACTCACAAGAAAATATTTAGAACAAGGCGGAAACATCTAAATATTCCATATTTCCAAGACATGTATTCACATATACAATTGTCATCCAACATGTTAACAAAACATAACATCAGCAAATACATACACAGATGTATCACAAAAGAATCAAAATAACTCCTATCTACCCGGTGCTACATATCAGAGCCGACCGACCAAAAAGAATGAAGTCACGCTTCACAAAAATGTCTCCAGCCATCTAATCTGCAATGCCTCATAGAGCATTATCAAACAGCAGAAGGGTGAGAAACAATATCATAATAAATAATACATAAAGGCATGAATATATATATCGTATCAACAATTATGCATCTTACGCATTCTCACCACAACTCACCTCGTTTATTGCAATGTATCTATATACAAATAGGACCCAAGCGTGCTCAATATGCATCATCAATGTGTATATCATTTCATAAACATACACACACATATATGTATATATTGTCCAACATCTACATTGTGCCAAATCATACATTTCACATTAATTCAACAAACGTACATAACGTATTTATTTCACCATACATCATGCACAGAAGGTAAATGCAAATCATAGAGGCCAACTCGCTACTCTATGCAAATGCAACACAATATCGACCTAATCGTCCATCAGATTCTCCTAAGAATCAATTTACTCTCACCCCTCACGGGTATCCTATAACTCATTAGATCTTCCTAGAAATCACATCACTCATCAGATTCTCCTAGGAATCACACCATTCGTCAGATTCTCCTAGGAATCACATCGTTCGTCAGATTCTCCTAGGAATCACATCATTCGTCAGATTCTCCTAGGAATCACACCATTCATCAGATTCTCCTAGGAATCAGGTCATTCAGCAGATTCTCCGAGGAATCACATCTCTCATCAGATCCTCCTAGGAATCAGGTCACTCAGCAGATTCTCCGAGGAATCACATCTCTCATCAGATCCTCCTAGGAATCAATTCACCCTTCAGACTCTCCTAAAAGTCATATCACTCATCAGACTCTCCTAAGAGTCAATCAGCACAAGAATGTACTTCCTACACTTCTTGAAATGCATACATGCTTACAAACATACTCATGCATTCTTCACATTCATCGCATATATATATTATGCACTCAACATATATGTATCAAAAAGAAAACATATATATATTCATCATCCATTCAAACCAATCACACATGGTTCACATTCACATGGTTCACATTCACAAACAATTCCTTCATGCATTTCTAATCAATTTAAGCAAATGCACAAAATTGCCAAACGGCTACACCTCGCACCTCACAAATCATAAACTAGGATTCATGCCATACGGCTATCCACAACACATATGACAACACATAATCAGTCATTTCTGACAAGGAATGATCGCAACCAAACCACATAACCAATCCTCCATTGGAAAGCACAGGAAGATAAAATATGTTGCTGCATTCGCCAACCTTCGCCTGGCGAAGCCACGCAACGAATGTTCGCTAACCTTCGCCTGGCGAACTCCCCAGCGAAGTCCACTGGGAGTAATTCTGGAATTACTCGCTGAGGCTCGCTACACACTCGCCTGGCGAACCTTCGCCAACTAACCTCGCCTGGCGAACTTTCCAGCGAATACAGGGTGTTGCTTCTGACTTGCTTCGCTGCAGCTCGCTGGGCTTCGCCTGGCGAAGCTTCGTTGCCATTCGCCTGGCGAGCCTGCGAAGACAGAACTTCCATGGCTGACTCAAGAGCCCAAACTCCACAAAATCAACCGATTAAATCCAAACCAGTCTCAGTGGCACAACCCAACCATCACCCGACTAAACTACATCGTCTAATCCGAGTTCTAACCGATTAAAACCTCATTTTACTCACAAACCAACTTCTAACCTAAGTGGAAAAAGAGTAGAAACTCTACAAAATCCACACACATACACATACAATCATATACATTAAAGAGATGATGGAGTTTCACACCCTTACCTGATTAATCGCAAGCTTTGGTTGATCTTGGTGAATCTAGGTTTTCTCCTCTTTCTCTTCTCTTTCTGTCTTCCTACTATCCTTTTTCTTTCCCTTCTATTTCCTCTTTAATATCTTTTCCCTTATTTTTCCAAAACATCCACTAATTCAATATATCATAAATATCTCACTTATTATTAAATAGGAAATGTCCAAAATACCCTCTAAACTATTTCCTCCGAAACCTCTCAAAACCGGTTAAAATAGGATAATATGTAAATATAACATATTTCCACACAATTTCTACATTCAAATAATATTCTCCCAATTAAATTAATTAGGGACCCAATAAAAGGGGATAATCGAAATCGGGGCGTTACAACTCTCCCCCACTCAGAAATTTTCGTCCTCGAAAATATCACCTGATTCAAACACACTGAACACGACTTTCGCGTCCTCTCCTTAATGCCCAAGTTACACACGATCACCCACACGCATACTTCTATATCACAATCACAGATATGCCATGTGACTCCTAAAAGACTGTCAACCCTCATCAATCTCCATTGGAGATTACGGGTACACCTCTTGTACCTCACCAGGAACAACATCTAGGTCATTCTACCCCGGTGATCTCTCCACTAGGAACGACACATAGTCATTCTACCCTAGAGAATAAAACCATAACACTTACACCTCATCAGGAATGACATACTAGTCATTCTACCCCCAATGAGCTCGAATCTCAGACACATACGTTGTCCAACGTCATCACCTTAAAGTCTTCATTCTCAATCACCGTCAAACCAACGGAATTCAAATCCCAAACACTAAGCGCACTCAAAAGAAACGAACGAATGAGTCGCTCCGATATCAATCATGACAACTAAAGGTGCAACATAAATAAAGCACATACCTCAAATCAAACGATCCGCATTGGTAGTGTCTGACCCTGCCAATGTAAACACTTTCCCACTTACTGAAGCTTGTTTCAGTTTAGGACACTTCGCACTGATGTGACCCACTTCTCCACAATTGTAGCACTTCACTACATCCATTCTACAATCCTTAACATCATGCCCAAGAACTCCACAGTTAGAGCATTTGATCATGGGCTTTCCACACATAAAAGACTTATGACCCATCTCGCCGCACTTGTAGCATTTAATGGATCCAGAACTCCCTCCTCCAGATCTCTTAACAAAGTTTTCCCTATGCTTTCCCTTATCAGCTGGCGTCTCATAAGGTTCGCTCCTTACTTGTCGCTTTTCTTTCTCCTCCTTCAAACTCTTGTAGTGAGTAGAACGAGCTTTGCGATCTTCTTCAAAAATTCGGCAACATTCGGTCAAGTCCGAAAATCTCCTTATCCTCTGATAACCCACCGCCTGCTTGATCTCGGGACGCAAGCCGTTCTCATACTTAACGCACTTAGAAAATTCCGCCGTCACCGCGTCATAGTGAGGATGAAATTTTACTAACTCCATAAACTTAGCCGTGTAATCCACCACGGACATATTGCCTTGTTTCAACTCAAGGAATTCCATTTCTTTCCTTCCCTTCACACTCTCAGGATAATACTTCCTCAAAAATTCCGAACGAAATAAATCCCAAGTTATATCCTCTTCATCTACTTCAAGCACTTGTCTCATACCGATCCACTAGTCATCGGCTTCTTCCCGTAACATGTGAGATCCAAGTCTCACCTTATTGCCTTCAGCACAGTTCATAACCCTAAAGATCCTCTCGATCTCCTTCAACCAAATCTGGGCACCGTCCGGGTCAAACCTTCCTTTGAATACCGGCGGCTGGTTCTTTCTAAACTCATCATTAGCGTTCACATTTGGCGCACCCTGCACCGCTCTAGCCATCGCCTCCAGTGCCGCAGCCATAGCATTGTCATTACGACCTGCCATATTCTGATTAATCGCAAAATAACAACAAGGTTAAACAACCGTTAACCAATCAAAACAACGAGACAGACACAACTGACTCAACACTGGCTCTGATACCACATAATGTAACACCTCCTTTCTATACCCCCAAATTAATCAAATAAATCAATTAGGCACTTAGAAAATTTATTTCATCAGAGTTTAATTAAAACATGGTATATAAGAGGCGCATCACATTATCATGAAATTAAGCACATACGATACCTGCTCAATCAGATATGCAACAACGGGTCAACACCCACAAGAAAATATTTAGAACAAGGCGGAAACATCTAAATATTCCATATTTCCAAGACATGTATTCACATATACAATTGTCATCCAACATGTTAACAAAACATAACATCAGCAAATACATACACAGATGTATCACAAAAGAATCAAAATAACTCCTATCTACCCGGTGCTACATATCAGAGCCGACCGACCAAAAAGAATGAAGTCACGCTTCACAAAAATGTCTCCAGCCATCTAATCTGCAATGCCTCATAGAGCATTATCAAACAGCAGAAGGGTGAGAAACAATATCATAATAAATAATGCATAAAGGCATGAATATATATATCGTATCAACAATTATGCATCTTACGCATTCTCACCACAACTCACCTCGTTTTATTGCAATGTATCTATATACAAATAGGACCCAAGCGTGCTCAATATGCATCATCAATGTGTATATCATTTCATAAACATACACACACATATATGTATATATTGTCCAACATCTACATTGTGCCAAATCATACATTTCACATTAATTCAACAAACGTACATAACGTATTTATTTCACCATACATCATGCACAGAAGGTAAATGCAAATCATAGAGGCCAACTCGCTACTCTATGCAAATGCAACACAATATCGACCTAATCGTCCATCAGATTCTCCTAAGAATCAATTTACTCTCACCCCTCACGGGTATCCTATAACTCATTAGATCTTCCTAGAAATCACATCACTCATCAGATTCTCCTAGGAATCACACAATTCGTCAGATTCTCCTAGGAATCACATCGTTCGTCAGATTCTCCTAGGAATCACATCATTCGTCAGATTCTCCTAGGAATCACACCATTCATCAGATTCTCCTAGGAATCAGGTCATTCAGCAGATTCTCCGAGGAATCACATCTCTCATCAGATCCTCCTAGGAATCAGGTCACTCAGCAGATTCTCCGAGGAATCACATCTCTCATCAGATCCTCCTAGGAATCAATTCACCCTTCAGACTCTCCTAAAAGTCATATCACTCATCAGACTCTCCTAAGAGTCAATCAGCACAAGAATGTACTTCCTACACTTCTTGAAATGCATACATGCTTACAAACATACTCATGCATTCTTCACATTCATCGCATATATATATTATGCACTCAACATATATGTATCAAAAAGAAAACATATATATATTCATCATCCATTCAAACCAATCACACATGGTTCACATTCACATGGTTCACATTCACAAACAATTCCTTCATGCATTTCTAATCAATTTAAGCAAATGCACAAAATTGCCAAACGGCTACACCTCGCACCTCACAAATCATAAACTAGGATTCACGCCATACGGCTATCCACAACACATATGACAACACATAATCAGTCATTTCTGACAAGGAATGATCGCAACCAAACCACATAACCAATCCTCCATTGGAAAGCACAGGAAGATAAAATATGTTGCTGCATTCGCCAACCTTCGCCTGGAGAAGCCACGCAACGAATGTTCGCTAACCTTCGCCTGGCGAACTCCCCAGCAAAGTCCACTGGGAGTAATTCTGGAATTACTCGCTGAGGCTCGCTACACACTCGCCTGGCGAACCTTCGCCAACTAACCTCACCTGGCGAACTTGCCAGCGAATACAGGGTGTTGCTTCTGACTTGCTTCGCTGCAGCTCGCTGGGCTTCGCCTGGCGAAGCTTCGCTGCCATTCGCCTGGCGAGCCTGCGAAGACAGAACTTCCATGGCTGACTCAAGAGCCCAAACTCCACAAAATCAACCGATTAAATCCAAACCAGTCTCAGTGGCACAACCCAACCATCACCCGACTAAACTACATCGTCTAATCCGAGTTCTAACCGATTAAAACCTCATTCTACTCACAAACCAACTTCTAACCTAAGTGGAAAAAGAGTAGAAACTCTACAAAATCCACACACATACACATACAATCATATACATTAAAGAGATGATGGAGTTTCACACCCTTACCTGATTAATCGCAAGCTTTGGTTGATCTTGGTGAATCTAGGTTTTCTCCTCTTTCTCTTCTCTTTCTTTCTTCCTACTATCCTTTTTCTTTCCCTTCTATTTCCTCTTTAATATCTTTTCCCTTATTTTTCCAAAACATCCACTAATTCAATATATCATAAATATCTCACTTATTATTAAATAGGAAATGTCCAAAATACCCTCCAAACTATTTCCTCCGAAACCTCTCAAAACCGGTTAAAATAGGATAATATGTAAATAAAACATATTTCCACACAATTTCTACATTCAAATAATATTCTCCCAATTAAATTAATTAGGGACCCAATAAAAGGGGATAATCGAAATCGGGGCGTTACAGCCATTAGGTGAGATATGAACCGAGCGATGTAGTTCAACCTCCCTAAAAACCCGCGTACCTCTTTCTCTGTTTTAGGCGTCGGCATTTCTTGAATCGCTTTTATTTTAGCAGGATCGACCTCTATTCCTCTTTCGCTTACGATAAACCCCAGCAGTTTACCCGATCTCACCCCGAAGGTGCATTTGTTAGGGTTCAGTCTCAGCCTGAACTTCCTAAGCCTTTTAAATAACTTCAGCAGATTCACCAGATGCTCTTCCTCCGTCTGGGATTTGGCAATCATATCGTCAACATAAACTTCGATCTCTTTATGCATCATATCATGAAAAAGAGTCGTCATCGCACGCTGATATGTTGCCCCAGCATTCTTCAAACCAAAGGGCATCACTTTGTAGCAAAATGTTCCCCAAGGCGTTATGAAAGTGGTCTTCTCCATGTCCTCTGGCGCCATTTTAATCTGGTTATAGTCTGAAAAGCCATCCATGAAGGAGAATACGGAGTATTGAGCAGTATTATCTACTAGCACGTCAATATGAGGAAGCGGAAAATCGTCTTTTGGGCTTGCTTTATTCAAATCTCTATAATCCACGCACATTCGAACCTTGCCATCTTTCTTTGGCACTGGTACGATGTTAGCAACCCATGAGGGATATTTTGTCACAGCCAGGAAACCAGCGTCCCACTGTTTTTGAACTTCCTCTTTGATCTTCACTGCCATGTCTGGTCGAGTTCTGCGAAGCTTTTGTTTGACCGGCGGGCATTCTTCTTTCAGTGGCAGACGGTGCACAACCATATCTGTATCGAGCCTTGGCATATCTTCGTACGACCAAGCGAATACATCACTATACTCTCGGAGCATTTCAACCAGTCTTCGCTTGATATCGCCCTGCAGTGCGGCTCCGATACGAATATTCTTCTCAACCCCTTCCGACCCCAAGTTGATAATTTCGATGACCTCGTCGTGAGGCAGAATGGCTCTTTCCTCTTGCTTCACCAACCAAGACAGTTCTTCAGGAACGTCACTATCTTCGACAACCTCTTCTTCGGCCTGAAATACCGGAGGCTCAAAGTCGGGACGAGTCATAGGTGGTTCAAGGATGTCATCTGAAAATGTTATCCTGCAAAAGGAATGGTTAAATGCTTCAAAATGCGTATAAAGCGAATAACCACGTTGCCATTTTATTGGAAAATATAAAACAAGAAAGACAGAGATTACAGTATTTGCACATGAAAAAACGCCATTTATTTAATCACGCAATGTTCATAACAACACAGCCCTAAGCAAATCACGATGCCCCGGGAAAGACATCAGATTATTCAACAATTAATAAAACAAAACATTACTGTTTAAGAGTCACAGGAACAAGCTCCTGAATAGACCAGTTGCACAGTCCCTGTCCTGGCGTGCTTGGCTGAATCCAGGCATCCATATCACAATCGCTGTCTCCTTCGTCAGACTCCGAGGCAGCATTGATGGTTTCATGACATACTCCACTGGCAGAGATGGTTATTGGCCCTCTGAAATGGGGTGGCCCCACAGCGGGTGTTGACGACGACGGTTGTTATCCCAGCCCGAATCGGTCCATCTTCACAGGAATATCCAGCACTTTGCCCCAGCCCTTTGCTTCTCCTGCCTCCACTAGAGCTTGAGCTTCTTTATACGACGAGACGGCTATCTCTGACACTTTGCTCGGCTCGGGACCTTTGTCCTTGATACGCAACCCTTCAAATGCCTGGCAGGGTGTTTCGTGGATCTCTCCGTCGACCTCCACATATTTAAATGACGACAGATGGCTGACCAGGATGTCCTCTTCTCCGCATACGGTGACCACGCTGTCTTCGACCATATATTTCAACTTCTGATGCAGGGTAGACGTGACTGCCCCAGCCCCATGAATCCAGGGTCTCCCGAGCAGGCAGCTATATGCGGGCTGTATATCCATGATATAGAATTCAGTGGCGAACAACTCCGGCCCCACCTGCAGAGGCAATGTTATCGATCCAAAGACTGTTCTTCGCGTGCCGTCAAACGCTCTAACTACCAAGTCACTGGGCGTGCACAGGATTCCTCTGACATCCAGCTTCATCATCGCTTTCTTGGGCAACACATTCAAAGATGATCCGGTGTCGACCAATACATGCGACATTACTGATCCTCTACATTCGACAGATATGTGCAGCGCCATATTATGATCTCTCCCTCTTGGGGTCAAGTCGAAGTCGGTAAAGCCCAAGCTGTGGCCTGCATTTACATGTGCCAACACTCCTTCCAGCTGATTCACGGAGACGTCTTGGGGTACAAAGGAAGTATCCAGGACCTTCAGCAAAGCATTTCTGTGAGCTTCAGAACATAGTAGCAATGACAGGATAGATATCTTGGAGGGCGTCTGTTGCAGATGCTCCACAATCTTATAATCACTTTTTCGAATCAAGCGCATGAACTCTTCTACATCTTTCGATGCCGCTTCTTTTTCGCTTGCTTGCACTGGGACATTCTCAACCATCTTCCCTTTTCCCTTTGATAGTCTTTCGGCCTCCACTTCAGGCGATATAAAGATCCTACCACTCCTTGTCATACATCCTGAACCAACAACATTATCCATAGTCTCGGCTGGCTGCTTATCAACATCAATCTTTATCCCGTCACAATACACCTCCAACCCATATGACCAGGGGACTGCTTTCGTGTTCTCGTACAGGATTGGTCCGGCCTTAGTTATGGTGATCGGTGGTCGTTGGATCGGTGCTGCTATAGTGATTGTCTTTCGAGGAATTGTTACAGTGGCCACATCACTCTGATCATCTGCTACTGCCCCTGCGGGCTCTTCAGTTGCTGCTCGGTCAAACTACAATGTACCTCCATCAATTAAAGCCTGAATGCCTTTCTTCAAATCATCACACCCCCCAGCTAGGGTCCAGCATTCTAAGCAATACTCGTCACATCCTGGATAAACACCCCCTTGCAACAATCTGCTTTTTATCTCGCTCAGCGACGTCTTTAAATCGTCGACATTCATAATCAGATTCAACCCTTCCTCAGTCAGGATGGCGTTTGCCCCATGATTAGGCATAGGTTTCTACACTATATTCGGACCTGCCGTTCCGAAATTGATAGTCTTATTGTCCAGAAGATCCTGCACAACATGTTTAAAAGCATGGCAACCCTCTATATCGTGGCCCGGAGCCCCAGAATGAAACTCACAGTGCCTGCTTGCATCATAACCATACGGAGGAGTTCCCGTTATCGGTGCCAGAGTTCTTTTCTCTACCAGGTTCAAACCCAACAATGTCTGCAACAAATCAGCATATGTTGAAGGAGGCTTCTCAAACACTCTTCTTGGTTTACCTCCCTGGAATCTTCGCTGAGCCTGCTGTGCGCCCTGCTGAGGCTGTTGTTGCTGATGCATTGGCTGCTGCTGAGACGGTTGTTGTTGTTGAAGTGGTTGTTGCTGATATGGGATAGTAACACTCGCCACCTGCTGCGGCTGATGATATTGGTTTCGTCCCCTGCCTCGGCCTCCAAATACTGCGCTTGCCTCGCCCTGACGGCGCCCACCAAAAGCCTTCCTATTACTGCCAGATGCAGTTGATTCCTCGACTTGGAACTTTCCTTGCTTAATGTTACGTTCAATCTTTTCTCCCATCAGAATTAGGTCTGAAAAACTGGCCAGAGATGTATGAAACAACATGTCGTGGAACAAGCCTGTGAATGTGCCGACGAACATGTCATTCATTTCCTTATCTTCTAAAGGAGGACGGACCCTGGCAGCCATGTCGCGCCACCTTTGTGCGTACTCTTTAAAGCTCTCCCCCTTCTTCTGAGACAACCCTGTCAATTGGACCCGATTGGGCGCCAAGTCGCTGTTATACTTGTAGTGAGCTACAAATGCCTCCGCCAATTGCTTCCATGTCTTGATATTAGTTGGCTCCAACCCCATGTACCACTCTAAGGAAGGACCTGACAGACTATCTTGAAAGAAATGCATTAGCATTCTCTCATCAGTTGCGTACGCAGACATCTTTCTGTAATAAGCTCGTACGTGCACTTTCGGACATGTGTCCCCTTTATACTTATCAAACGTAGGAGCTTTGAATTTGATCGGCACCCTCAAGCCAGGTACCAGACCCATTGTTGCCATGTCTAAGCCCACAGCACTTTGGTTCATGACCCCCCTCATCTGCTCTTCCAGCATTCTGATCTTCTGGGAGTCATCCATCGGCCCTTCGAAACCTCCGCCGGAGAAAGCGTCCTCCTGCTGATCTTCTTGCCACATACCATTCCCAGCTCCATACCCATCGTATCCATTATTACGGCCAGCTCTAATCTGATTCATCACCGGGCCTCGGCCTCTGTTGCCGTATCCCTGAACACCTCCAACAGGCCCAAAAGCCATTAACCCAGCGCCGTTTCCATTTCCGAAACCTCCGTAACCCTGATTGGCCACACCATAACCATCTTGCCCAAAGCCTTGAGCATTGAAACCATACTTCCCAGCGTTATCGAATCCCTGATCGTTGAATCCGAATCCAGCATTGCCAAAGCCGTTGCCTCCCATATTATCACCCAAGTTGACATCACCAAGCCCAACGTTATGGATTGCAGTCTCGTTCCCAACTCCGACGTTACCGTTCCCAGCAGCGGTAGCGTTGTTGACATTAGCAGCAGGTATATTGACTACAGGTGGAGCCACTGGCGTGGGAGTGCCATCTCCATGAACAGTATCGACTCGCACAGACTGATGCTCCTCATTACCGTGACCAGCATTTCGGGCCAACAGAGGTTGGACCATGGCTTGCAAATTCTCCTGACCTTTTGCAATAGCTTCCATGGTCTGCATAAAGAGAGCTAGCTTCTCGCGCACATCTTGCATCTCGTTCTGCATTTGATCCATGATTCTTCGACAGTTGGTGCGAGTGGAATAGCGGTGTGGGTGCTGATCTGCAATCCTGAAAAGTACCTGGTACAGAGCAGGAAATAAGACACCATCTAAAGATTACCTGTAATGCAATATGAATATGAATGCAATGCAACGTGTGTGTCTGTGCATTAGGGAAATTCATTCCCCGATTCTAGTGTGAAGGTGTCGGTGCAGTGATAGTGCTAACAATATAGAGATCGGAGCTGAATCACAGAAAGCCTCATATATTGCAGAGAAACCAATACAATACCACTGAGAGTACAACAAGAAGGCATGACCTCAACCAACAATCCTGGTGATGGTCAGCACTATGCAAATAAAGCATACAAGTTACTACATAAAATGATCAAACCCTCCCATAGGTCTGGTACTCTTCTAGCAGCTTCTTGGTCTCCGGATGGCTTGGTCGAGCAAGCAGCCCTTCAACAAGTTGGTTTCTTTTCTTAAGCACACGTCGCACATCTTCAGCAGTCTCTTCCCATGCCCCTTCTCCGAAGCGATCCTCTAGTTTACGCTTCTGAGACACAGCTTCATCTCTGCCTTTGATGGCCTTGTTTAGTGCATTCTGCAGACTGTACCGGGTCATCACTTCTTCTTCACACTTCTTGATGCTGGACTTCAACTGCTCTTCGAGGTCGGAAATTTGCTGCTTCAACTTATCTTCCCTCTTCTTATTGTTGGTGAGCGTGGCATTCCAAGTCTTATTGCAGGAAGAGATCTCTCGGTGTGCTGCGTCGAGCGCTTTCTTTTTGGATTCCAGCATGTCATGGGAGCTTCTGAATTCTTGCCCCAGACTTTCGCGCTTCTTCCTCTCCTCAGTCAACTCAGCCCCTAACCTGTTCATTAGCTCTATCTGCTGTTGGAAAGCATACACGGCCTTGTTTTTCTCACTGCGTATCTGGGCTAGCTCCTGCTCTAACCCTTCGTTGACCTTCATCAAGGCTTCTTTTTCTTTCACAACTTGCTCGTAGGCTTCCATGGAAACAGTAGTTGGCTCTGCTACCGGAATGGGAACAAGGATTGGTGCATCTGGAAATGGCATCCGCAACTGACTTGCTCTTTCCTGGATCCAAACTCTGTAAGGTGCATAGGCCTGACAGTCATTCTTTCCTAACAACGGCTTCCCTCTTCGGTTAATACGCGTCCAGGCATGCTACAACTTGGCTAACAACTCCCCCTTCAACTCTCCGGTGAAGTACAGAGATTCCTGTACTTCTTCCTCCTTTGGCGGGTTCTTCAGTGCATATCCGAACTGACGGACCAACAGAGACGGGTTGTAGTTGATACACCCTTTCCTTCCTATTAGCGGGACATTAGGGTAACCAGAAAAACTGAAGATAAGCTCAGATCCCAGCAGATCTCTATCAAACCACTCAACGTCTTCGGAAGATAGCCTCATCAGGCGCTCTGACCAGCTAGCGGTGGTTGCACTCTCCACAAAAGACCCCTTCATGGGAAGATGACTTTTGAACCACATATTCAGTAGAGGAGCACAACAGTAAACAACCTTTCCCCTTCTGTTTTCGTTCTTGTAGTGCAAGGAGTGGTAGAAGTCTCCGATCAACGTTGGCACTGGATTGCCGGCAGCAAATAGATGGAAAGCGTCCAAGTCTACGAAATTGGGCAAGTTAGGGAACAGCACGATTCCATAAATGCATAGAGCCAAAATAGCGTTGAAAACCACCCAACATCCGTTCTTGGCATATTCCTGAGCTTTGCCAACCAGGAAATCAAGAGAGAAACCTGGAACCCCAAGCCAAGAAGTCAATAACAGTTCTGCAGCGTCCATATGCAAGGCTTTGGCTAAGTCCTCCAACTTGGGCTCAGCAGCAGAGTGAATAAAGGGAACCTTGTTCTGCACCGGTAGCTCAGTAAACTCCACATACTCCTCAATGGTGGGCCCTAGAATGAAGTCAGTAAAAGTAAAACATCTTAATGCGGGGTCATAGAACTGCATCAAGGTGTACAGCCCATTCATCTCATCAGCAGTGGGCTTGCAGACTAATCTCAGTAACCTCCCGTGACTCATTCTGAAGCTTCTCCTAACCTCCTCATGAGCAAGAGATATCAGACCAAGCAAAGGAGCAATATCAGGTGTAGGCAGCTTATACGCAACTGTTTTCCTCAAACCAGCCATAATCAACACTCAGAAGTCTGGGCACTAGAATCGGAGGATATGCAAATGCACCTGCAGCACAGACACACGTTAATGGAATGCAATGATAATGGGTATGCAAACAATGCAATGCAAGTAACATGCAACAGGGACCAAATGCCGTAGCTGAATAGCCTGAACCATATCAAGAAGTCTCAGATAGACTCTATAGAAGTCCTCAAACCCTGGTCTCAGATAGACCTAAAACAAAGCTCCAACAATGGTCTCTGACAAACCTCAAGCCATAACTCTAACTGGTCTCTGGTAGACCTCAAGTCACATCTCCAACTGGTCTCTGACAGACCTCAGAACTCTCCAACTGGTCTCTGACAGACCTCAGAACACATCTCCAAATGGTCTCTGACAGACCTCAAAACACATCTCCGAATGGTCTCTGACAGACCTCATAACTCTCCATAAATACCCAGGATCTCTGATCAAGAAATAACTGGTATCTGAAGGTCTAGTTACCTGCATAACCCCAAACCCTCTCACAGGTGGATGTCCTAGTAACTGACAAAGGTATGGCATCCTATGCGGTCGTCGGTGTCACAGACTTTCAGGGTTGATGATACGATTCCCAGAAGGAGTGGCATCATCAAATCCTGAAGAGGCCTCACTTAGCCAACTTCCAAATGATCGGTTCCCGGAGTCGACAATTCAGCTGACCAACAACCCCTTCGACCGAAAGGGTAGAAAAAGAAGCCAACCAAAAGAACCTCGTCCGAGTGTAGATTTCATGAGACACTAATGCAAGCAAAGCCGGCACGCTCCCACTACTTTCTACTCTAATTCTAGGTGCACTCAAGCCCAGGTCCGGCTTCTCACTTAATATCAGAACACCCGTCACACCCCAATACAGCAATAATAATCAATATATAATGCTGAAAATAAAGGTCAGAAATATAAATCCATACAAAATCCTCGACGGGAAAACAAGCGTTAGGATTGACTCTCTTAAGGGACGTTGGATCCCAAATGCATAAGAACTATCGCAGTCCTTAGCAGCCAGGGGACGTTGGGTCCCCAGCAGAGTCGCCAGCTGTCGCTACTGCGAAAATCGGCGCCGGATGAACAGAAGAGTCGCCACCGTGCGTTATTTATCCCACGGGAGGGAAAGGAAACGCTCAGAGTAAACCTCGCACAACACGGGAAAGGTATGGTCGTCGCAACCAAAACCTGGATTCGGGAGTCGGTTACGCAAGGGGAAGGTATTAGCACCCCTCACGTCCGTCGTACTCGACGGGATCCACGCTTGTTTTCGGGTACGGATTTTTATTCTATCTACTCTACAGGTCTAGGGTTAGAAGAAAATAAAACGACTCGGCAAAGTATCGCACTTTATGCCTACGTATTCTCGTCTGGAACGAGAAATTAGAGTCAACGTAGTTCGCCTACCTATGGGAAAGGAGGGGAAGGTTGCTCGCTAGGATATCGCATCCTATGCCTACGTACTTTCACACAACATGAAAGATCAGAGCAAACGTAGTTCGGGCCACGTACGACACAAGTCTGACTTGATTGATTTTATTCCTTCTGAAAAAGGTTTTTCTGATTAACAGTCCCAGCGGACAAAAATGACGTTTTGATGAGTTTACATTCTTTTACGAAAGAAATGTCTTTTATTGAGTTTGAAATTTTATTGTGTTTTTTGTTTGTTTTGAGAAAGAAAGAGACAGAACTCTAACCTACGGTTGCAAAGGGAATCAAACTAACCTAATGTTATCATGCATGGGTTAAGACCTAATGTCTATCATGCTCCTCTCTTGCACAGAGAGAAACAGAGATCCTACGGGATAAGCGGAAATAGAAACAATATCAGATATATATAGTAAAACAGTAAAAATGCATGGATGCAACAATACAAGCGAGGCAAGGGAGTCCCACTCAACCTCGAACCTGGAAAACAATAGGCAAAAGTGAACAGACTTCACTTTCAACCCAACAGGGTAAACAGCAAACAATACAGTCCAGAAAACCAATCAATACATCAAGAATGAAATACAGCAGAAAAATAAACAGCATCAGCAGCTCTGACTTCAAGCTTCAGCAGGCATCAATCTCCATCTCCACAGCCTTCAAGCAAGGTCTTCATTATTAGTCTTCCATCTGCAATGGCTTTTCTTCAAGTCTCAATCTTCAGGAGAAATATCAGTCAACAAGACGAAGTGAATGAATGTTAGACAGTTAATTACCTACCAAGGGTGGTTCATCAACTGTTAACATTAAACAGACAGTTTCCTCTCAAAAGTTCTATCTTTCAAATACATTCATTGATCCTTCCAAAGGAAGGAGGTGGATATTTGAAAGAGACTTTGAATCATAGAGAAAGGATGGATGCAGACAAGGCATTCCATGTTTGAGAAACAAGCTTTCTAATCTAGAGCTCTGCCTAGCTCCTAAACCCTAATCTCCTCAACAGCTGCTAGCAGGGATCTCCTCTTCAACTCTAGAAGTTGGTCTCCAGTCACTGGATCTCCAATGGCTTCATCATCACAAGTCTTCAGCTCTCCCAATCCCCAAGCAATCCCAATACCCACACAGACAAACAATAATCCCCAGAGGGCACACCATACCAGTCAATCAAATACAGACAATATACGCTAATGGCAGTAGGGGAATCCTAGTGATTTCTAAGAGATCTGATAACTACCCATAGTCCCTATAGTCCCATGTCCAAAATATTCAATCTCTAAGTCCTGAGGGAAATGAATTAATTCTCCTAAGTTGTCATTTAAACCCTAATTTTATTCATGTTGTTCACACCTAAACTAATCACCTAAAATTAAGTCTTAAAAATGAGAACTAAATTGTATATACAAGCTAACAATGTCTCTTAATCAACCTAAAAAGAATGGACAAAAAATATTAAAGCAACTATTAGAACAAAATTTATCAAAATCATGTATGAAATGAAACACCTAAAATAGGCATTTATTTGGAAAATATGGGAAAAATATCAAATAAAAAATAAAATGCAATTTTTATTTTTTATAATTTTCTAGACATCTTGGAGAAATTAATGCAAAAAGAACCATTAAAAAATATGAAAACTATGATTTATTATGATTTTTATAAAATGCATGAAAATGAAAAGAAATTAAAATTTGAAATATGAAGAAATAGATGGAGGAGGTGAGAATAGCAAGGACGCCTAGTTCAAATCTTGATGGGCTTGAAAAGTGGGGGCGCGAAAATAACTGCATTAGGCCCACCACGCTTCAGAAAATGAATTGAAAAAATAAAAGAAAAATGTTAAGCTCACGGTGCAGGAAGTAACGCATTCAAGTTCATTTATTGGGCTTCTCAAAATGGGGGGTGGGGATATGAAATTGAATCCAAGGCCCATGTTGATGTTTAAGTGATACGGTGCGTTTCACTTGACTTTTTCCCTCCGTATTTTCCTTTAAATCTGGACCATTGGATGGGCAGAAAATGTCAAATAATTGGCATGATCGGACGGCCAGGGGATCGTCTTCCTCAATCAACCCTAGGGTTTGCAGAATAAACCCTGCACACGAGTTTGACTCAGCCAGCTTCCAGCCCTCATATCTCCCTCGTCTCTCCATGAAAGGCCACGATATAAACACCAAAATTGCTCCACTTCTCACGTAGAACACAACTGTATCAATAGTTCTCAATATACCAGCCTAGATCTTCAAACCCGATAGGCATCACAATTCTGATCCACCATTTCCACCTGGATTTATCACTCCAATTCTCTCTAAGTCTTTCCCTAAACTAATCCATATCTTGCACTGATCATTACACGCTATTCATTCAAGATTATTATGCAATATCCTAATAGCTACAAGCCTCAACAGTTTGTGCACTCCATAGCCAATCCTCATAAAACCTCTCCAAACCTTGTGGAACTCATCATCTAACCTAACTTAACCAGTCTAAGCTAACAAATCCCTATCATGCTATCTAAACCATGCAATTCGAGCAGATATACCAACCTGGTTTAAAATGGAGAAACAACTATGGAACTCCTTGATCCAATGCTTGCAGGGACTTGAAACTGATCCACACACTACCACTTTGATTCTGTATGCAAAGATCTTGACTCAACCTTCTTGTATCATGTACTTGAAACCTTCTTGCAACTTGGATGATGAATATGGATGGCACGATCCTTGCTCCAATCTACCAAATCTTTGATGGAATTCTGATCTAGGAAAGGTGTTGATGATGATCCAATCAAGAAATGTGGGAATTGATGGAGATTTGAGAGGGTTTGAGAAGCTTTTGCAAAATGAGAGGAATGTATGATACTTGTGGTTTTGAGAAAATGTAATCACCAACCATGGCATGGGGTTGCTCATATCAATATATAGGTGAGGTTAGAAACTCCTAGAAGCTTGGAGAAGCTTCCCTTGCATTCTTTCCTTTGGATTTGGTTTATGTATCTTCCATTACAAGTAACCATGAATAACTCCCAAAATGTGGACTAAGCTCAAAATTCTACTTTAGCCAATGTCTTTAAAATCATCTTTCCATTCAAAATGACCTATAATTTTGCTTCATTTGGCCAAAATATGAAAAATCTCATTTTTAAGTCCATTTTTATTCATTAAATCCAACAATTTTGAAACCTTGTGCTATGAATCTTTCAAATCTCTCATGGTCACTTTTATAGACTCAAAATGTCATTTGGAACAAGTTTGATGTTGTAAAGTTTTCCATTTGAAGCTTCCTTGTATGTGTTTTGGGCATAGGTTGAAATAACCTGTAATTCTCAAATGACCAAAATACCCTTTTCTTGCCAAGACCATAAGTAGAGTTCCACAAATCATATGAAGGCATACTATACCATTATAGAAGGCTAAAACAATGAGGAACAATTCTTATGTTGACCAGAAATTCATTTGAAATCTCCTTGAGGGGTAAAAATTGCTTGGAAGTCAAGTCACTTTCAGAGACAAAATTTCAGATACCTCAGATGACCTATAACTTGCAAGGACCATAACTTGAGTTCTATAAATCTCCTTGATGTCTTCCACCACTAAAATTAAAGGTATTGAGATCCTCTACAAGTTTCATGTTGGCCAAGGATCCATTTGAAGCTTGCATTTTGACTTATCTTGCTTGGAAATTTGACCTAAACTAGGGGATTTTACATAGAAACCCTAATTTAGAAACTCCTCTTCTCCTTGATTTCTCTTGAGTTCTTCTTAGCATAAAAACATATCCTTATTCTTCATGTCAAATGATAAACTCCACATCTCCTCAATAGCCCTCAATGCCTTTCAATCAGTCAATTGACCTAGAGTTGACCCAGGGTTGACCCAGATGAAACCTTAGTTGACTGTCCTCATCCACAACTCGTGTGATCATATCAATGACTTGTATCCTTCTCCAAATGACTTTCTAAGTCTCCCATGATGTCTATATATTCCCCATACTCAGCCCACAGCTCACAATTTCTTTGTTGATCCTCAGGGATCCTCAGATAGGAGATGGATGCACTTGCTTGATCCATTTACTTGATGGCTTTCAAATTCTTTTCTGATGACTTGAATGAGATTGCATCAAGATAATAACCTCTTGATAGGCCTCTAGAGATGAGAATAATGCTTGGTCCCCTATTGAATGACTTGCTATGCTTATGCTATGCAGATGAGTAACCTATGTACATGCCTCTATACGCAAATGCTAATGATATTGAAACATAAACCAAGGGAATAAGGTTGAGCAAATTTTAGGGTGCAACAGGCTCTCCCTATGTCCTATCTCCTAAACCTTCATCAGACACCTTCAGGCACAGACAAATCCAAAGCTCCAAGCAACTTCAAGCATCCTCACCTTGTCTTCAACTTGTCTTCAATCTCAACCAAAGGCAAACAAAGCACAAACCCTAATCTAAGGGGACTAAGGAAGTTAAACTAGTTGAATTAGTAAGTTAGGATCACCTAAAACCTAGTACTAAAGTTAGTCCTAACTAAAATACTAAAATCAATTGTAAAATCCTACAAAAATTACTATCGGAACCTAGGTCAATCGTGACACTACCACATTAATTTCAGAGATCAAATCATCACATTAGACCTAGAACTAAATCCTACATTACAAGGTATCAAACCTAAACCCTAAAAGGAAGCACCTAAATATCAATCTAGAAGCACACCTATTTTCATCACAAAAATGTGAGAAAAATGCTATGGGAGCATACATGTCTAACCTAATCACACATAAAAAATTAGGATCAAAGTCATCACCATGAGATCATACAAAATTCAACAAAAATATGCATCAAACATAACCATCTTAATATCAATTAAAATGTAAAATTCCCATTAAATCATAAAATACATGAAATGAAAATATTTTTTCTCTAAAAAATACTAGACTCAATCACGAGTAAAATGTAAAAAGAATGGGGTTGATTGGATTAATTTTTAATTTATTATGAATTTTTCAAGAACCATGAATAAAATGAAAATTAAAAGAAAATCAAATTAAAATAGACAAGCGCACGATGTGGATAGTAATCAGAGTCAGTTCAAACTTTGGGTTGGGCCTTCAGGGGGGTGTGGATATCACTTAATTCATTAAGCCCAAAACCAGCTGCAAAATGAAACGCAACATTTCATTTATTCAGATCCCTCAGAACTGAACTTTAAAACGTGGCCATTGAATCATGCTCCCAGTCCAAGTCAAACCCTCATCCAATGGTGCAAACATCATCTTCAACCTTTTGAACATCTGAGCTTCGCGCCCAGCTCCGGCCACCACCGGTGGAGCTCCAGTCATCACCTTCAACCCTAGTTCTCTCTAGGAGCCTCTATTGCAAATGGTCAAAACATGAAACTCATCCCAAATCTTGCCACGAATTCAATCATACCCTTAGTTTCCTCTGAAACCTCAAGATTCATCATATCCAAATCTCAACCGAAAATGGTAATTCTCCTATTTTGTCACTAATTCTCAAATTAGCTATCTGAAATCCATCCTACACCATTCTACAATAAATCTAACACCTTAATTCAACCTAATTTTACCTAAATCATGCTATAGGAAGGAAGTTACCAACCTGAAAATCTTGGTTGAACAGATGCACGAAACCTCCACTTCAAGCTCTACAATCTTGCAGACACGATCAATGAACCTCCTCCTTGCTTCTGTATGCAAAAGAACCGGTTGAAAGTGCTTGAATCTTGAAACCCGATGGTGAGTTGCAGGTGGAGAAGTGCACTTGCTCATACACTATTCAGCCACGAATTCTTCTTGATAATGATCTGGAATCACTCCTTGACATCCATGGAAGAAGTTTCAATCAAGAAAATGGATGGAAATTGAGGAATTTGGTGAAACAGAATTCACTTGCAAGCTATGGAAATTCAATCTCAATCTATACTCTCTCCTTCAATGATCACCAACCCCTGCATTAGATCAACTCTATTCAATATATAGATGATGTTTGGATGATCTAGAACCCTCTAGATCCTTGTAATGAGAGTTTCCACTTCTCATGTCATGAGATTTTCAACCACTTATCATGCTATGTGCAATTCTGTTTGCAGCTTGAAAATCATCCCAATATCTTTCAATTTCTCCCCTAGTGACATTTTGGAAGAGTTTAGCTTGCCAAGGGCCTCGCTCATGCCTTGATTTTGAGTTTTGCATATGTTACTTAATATGCAAGCAAGTGCTTTTTAAAGCAAGTCCATAAATTGAATCTCAACTCAAAAATGTGGCTAAACCAATGTTCTTAAAATGTTTTCTAGAGTCAAAATGATATATTACATGCCATGGTTTGGATGTGTAGGTTGAAAATATCAATTTCCAACTTTGATTCATTTAACTTATACCCTTATTTTAGGTCATTTTTGCAACTTTGAGCTACAAGCATTTCCATCATCTCATGACCTCCTTACTAGCCTTAAAACATCATTTTGAACAAGTTTGATGTTGAAGATTTTTCCATTTGAAGCTTGGAAATAGGAGTTATGGCCTTATGCTTGAAATGACCTGTAATCTCCAAATGACCAAAATGCCCTTGACTTGTCAAAGTCATAACCTGAGTTCTACAAATCCTATCAAAGACTTCTAGTACTCTATAGAAAGCTAAGAAGAAAAGGAACAACATTCATGTTGACCAAAAGTTCATAGGAATCATCCTTCTTGGGCAAAAGTTTGATGTAAGTTGGGTAACTTTCAAGGCCCCATATTCACATACCTCAGGTGACCTGTAACTTGTCAAAGTCATAACTTGAGTTCTACAAATCCTATCAAGGACTTATAGTACTCAAATTAAAGCTAAGAGAAATATCTACAACATTCATGTTGGGGGTACGATGAGATGACAATCACATCTTGAGCTAAACTGCCTTACAGATAGGGGTCAAACTAGGGGATTTTACACTGTCAAGCCTTAGAAACCCTAGCTTGAAACTTCTCAAACTCTTCAATCATGATGAGTTAACCTTGGAATCATCGTTATAGCATCTCAATGCATCAATCCATGATCACATGGCTCTTGAATTAGGTCTCAACCTCCTTCAAATCATCAGTTGACCTAGGGTTGACCCAGTCAAACCCTAATTGCACCACTCATGGCTGAGCCTTCTTAATCTTGCACAATGACCTCTCTAGGCTTCATGGTGGCTTTCAAGGCATCTCATAAGCTCTCTCAAGGCTTCAAGTCCACATTCTTGGCTTCAGAATCATCTGAGGAGCTTCCCACAACTCTCAAGTTAGGAGGCACAAACTCTTGGTTTCAACCACCCTCTCTGAGGATCTTCTAACTTCTCTGACAAAGATATCAACCCTTGACCACTTGAATAATCTTCTTGGCTAGCTTCAAACTCTTGTGTAGCCCTTAATTGGTAATCATACCTCTTGATCTCCTGCATACATGTCAATGAAATGAAAATGATAATGCTAATGTGAATGAAATGAAACACAAGCTAGGTAAAGAAATGTTGGTCAAATTTTGGGGTGCAACAAGAACCCCATACTCCTGTTGAGAAACACACATGAAAGCAAAAGGTTAACCAACCTGATTTATGTTTCAAAATGCGTATGTTTGGCGATGGTGTAATGCTCCATATGGCATGGAAATGCTACGCGTTTGGGTAGATGCAAACATGATAATGTATGCAAATGCAAATGCAGGTTCAGGCTGCTGGGAAAACTCTGACAAGCTTGCTTCAACCCGGATGTTGAGGATAAATGCCACCCTGTTAGGAATGAACGGATATCATAAAGTAACCCGGCAAAATAAATGCCAGATATACAACCAATTCTGCCGGGGAGAGATTACACATCGATTTCCACTGGGAGGAAATAACAAACCCTGCTGGGAAGATTAACTCGGTTGGGGGAGAATCAACCCTTCTGGGGGACAACTGTCTGGGTATAGTTTACAAGCTCGGAACTACCACTCCGCTGGGGATAATCATCCTGACGAAAGCATGACGACCTGTGGGGAGAAAGAAAACCATCCTTGGTGGGGATAACCCTTCTGAACTTACTATCTTGGTTATGCGCCATGGAAATCCTCCCAGATGGGGGTTGAATACGCACATCTTCGACTCTCCGGGGAGTATAACCTTTGCATGGGACACTGATCTTGACTTGCTGGGGATACCCTGTAGACAACTTCCATGAGGATACTCTTCCGGGGAAACTAATCCTTCCTTCGGTAAGGGATAATCATCGTCTCAACCTCTGGGGTGTGAGGTGCGACCTGCGTGGGGATTAGCGTCAAACAAAATCGAGTCTTTTATCATGAGCCTCTGGCTGAGGCCACAATTTTCTGATCGTTCTCTTCAAAGGTGAGAACCCTGCAAAACACAAACGAGACAAAACAAATCTATACAACCAGATCTATTCGGGTTAGTGTCCATGACATTGCTTCAGTCAATTCAAAGTTTTTGCGATTATTGGAAAAGGCCAGCAAAGTTATGTACATGCAAGTTCATTGGAACATTGGCGTTTTCCACATACAAAACAGTAAAGCACAAACACCAAATACTGAATAACATGTTTTATTAATAACAGGCCTCTGAATAGGCAAAGTTTTGTACATCGGATGCAACTCCTGAAAAGAGGAAGTTACGCACACACCCATACATATATGCACAAAAAGCATAAAAATACAAATACAAATCGAATTTGTACACATGTCGGCAACGTGGTGCAGACAAACATCATGAGTTGATCCTCCTATGACTCGCCTGACTCTGGCACTTTCCCGGTATTCAATTTTTGGAAGAGATTGTGTTGGATAAACGAACCCTCAGGTACTCCCGAAACCACTAAGCAATGCTGTATCAGATCCGGACCGCAGTCATTTGCTTTTTCAATCCCTAACTTTTGCGTGAACCGCCCTTTGCAGGTTTTCAATTCACCGGGATACCCTTTTTTGCCGAAGTCTCCCAATGCAGGTTTTCGACTTCGCGGGTGTACATCTCTTCAATTTTATCCCTAACTTTTGCCCGAACCTTTTATTCATTTTTTACGGTTCGCCAGGATGCCCCATTTTTGCCTGGACTCTCTTTTTACTGTCCAGCGGGTCACTTTCAAGCAAAGTATTTTTTAACTGCGTCCGAATTCACAGGCGACGTAAAGTCTTCACCATCCATGGTAGATAGTAGCATGGCTCCTCCAGAGAAGACTTTTCTGACAACGTAGGGCCCTTCATAATTAGGGGTCCACTTGCCCCTATGATCTGTTTGTGGCGGGAGGATCCTCTTCAGCACAAGGTCGCCCGTCTGAAAGCTTCGCGGACATATCTTCTTATGATATGCTTTCTTCATCCGGCTCTGGTACAACCGACTGTATGCTAGAGAAGCTAGCCTCTTCTCATCCATTAAACTCAACTGATTCAACCTGTCTTTTACCCATTCTGCCTCGTTAAGTTGGACATCTCGTAAAACCCTCAAGGAAGGAATCTCAACCTCCAATGGTAACACTGCCTCCATTCCGTATACCAATGAAAAAGGGGTTGCCCCGGTTGAGGTGCGTACCGTCGTACGATAACCGTGCAAAGCGAAAGGTAGCATCTCGTGCCAGTCCTTATATGTCACAACCATCTTCTGAATAATATTCTTTATGTTCTTATTGGCCGCTTCAACAGCGCCATTCATCTTGGGTCGGTAAGGAGAAGAGTTGTGATGCTCAATCTTAAAATTCTGGCACAGCTCTTTCATCATCTTGTTATTCAAATTCGAACCGTTGTCGATGATAATCCGCTCAGGGATTCCATATCTGCAGAGAATATCTCGTTTGATAAATCTGGCGACCACTTGTTTGGTGACATTGGCATATGACACTGCTTCCACCCATTTGGTGAAGTAATCAATTGCCACCAAGATGAATCGGTATCCATTATATGTCGTAGGCTCGATCTTACTAATCATATCAATTCCCCACATCGAGAACGGCCACAGTGATGACATCACATTCAGAGGACTTGGGGGTACATGGACCTTGTCTGCATAAATTTGGCATTTATGACACCTCTTTGCAAACTTGAAACAGTCTGTTTCCATAGTTAGCCAGTAATAACCTGCCCGCAACAATTTTCTCGTCATAGTATGCCCACCAGCATGTGTACCAAACGTACCCTCATGTATCTCTTCCATGAGCAACCTCGCCTCTTTCTCGTCTACACAGTGTAGCAACACCAAGTCGTGGTTTCTTTTGTATAGGACACCGTCAGGATTCAGATAAAAATTGCCAGCCAATCTCCTGAGAGTCTTCTGATCTCGACTGGATGCCCCAGCCGAATACTCCTTGTTCTTCAGGAAATTCTGGATGTCAAAGTACCAGGGTTTACCATCGGGAGCCTCGTCAATGGCAAATATGAATGCAGGCCTATCAAGCCGAGAGATAACAATCCGGGGAGCCTCATTCCAGAAGTTAACTTTATACATCGAAGACAAGGTCGCCAAGGCGTCAGCCATTTGATTTCCTGCTTGTGGCACATGATGCAATTCCACCTTGTCAAAGAAAGGCAACAATCTCCTTGCATAGTTCATATATGGTATCAAATTGGGCTGACGTGTCTCTCATTCTCCTTTAATCTGATTCACCACTAGAGCTGAGTCTCCGTATACGTCCAGATGTTTGATTCGCAAATCAATAGCTTCTTCCAGACCCATGATGCAAGCCTCATATTCGGCCTCATTATTGGTAACGGGAAAGGTCAATCGGGCCGCAAAGGGGATGTGCGACCCCTGAGGAGTAGTGATAATTGCACCTATTCCGCTACCATAGGAATTTATAACTCCGTCAAATATCAACTGCCATTTGGAACCCAACTCTGGTCCTTCGTTCGGCAACGGTTCTTCACAATCTTTCATCTTTAGGTACATGATATCCTCGTCAGGAAAATCAAACCTCATCGATTGGTAGTCCTCAACCGGCTATTCCGCAAGGTACTCCGACAGAATGCTACCTTTAATAGCCTTTTGCGAGACATACTGAATGTCATATTCGGTTAACACCATCTGCCATCGGGCAATTCTTCTGGAGAGTGCTTGCTTCTCAAACACGTATTTGATCGGATCCATCTTTGAAATTAGCAGGGTTGTATGATTCAGCATGTATTGCCTCAAACGTTTGGCGGCCCAGGCTAGCGCACAACACGTTTTCTCGAGCATTGAGTATCTGGACTCACAGTCGGTGAACTTTTTACTCAAGTAGTATATCGCATGCTCTTTTCGTCCTGTCTCGTCGTGTTGTCCGAGAACGCAACCCATACTTTCCTCAAGAACCGTCAAATACATAATCAACGGTCTCCCGGCCACTGGGGGTATCAACACAAGAGGTTCCTGCAAGTATTCTTTTATCTTGTCGAACGCCTTTTGACAATTTTCATTCCAGGTCACAACCTGGTCCTTTTTCAACAACTTGAATAACGGCTCGCACGTCGCAGTTAAGTGCGATATGAACCGGGCGATATAGTTCAACCTCCCTAAAAACCCACGCACTTCTTTTTCTGTTTTAGGCGTCGGCATTTCTTGTATTGCTTTTATTTTCGCAGGATCAACCTCTATGCCTTTTTCGCTCACGATAAACCCCAGTAGTTTGCCCGATCTCACCCCGAAGGTGCACTTATTAGGGTTCAGTCTCAACCTGAACTTCCTAAGCCTCTTGAACAGTTTCAGCAGATTAACCAAATGCTCCTCCTCCGTCTGGGATTTGGCAATCATATCATCAATATAAACCTCAATCTCTTTATGCATCATGTCATGAAAGAGAGTCGTCATAGCACGTTGATATGTTGCCCCAGCATTCTTCAACCCGAAGGGCATCACTTTGTAACAAAATGTTCCCCAAGGAGTAATGAAGGTAGTCTTCTCCATGTCTTCTGGAGCCATTTTGATCTGATTGTAGCCCGAGAAGCCATCCATGAAGGAGAATACGGAGAATTGAGCAGTGTTATCAACCAGCACGTCGATGTGAGGAAGTGGAAAGTCATCTTTTGGGCTCGCCCTATTCAAATCACGGTAGTCTACACACATTCGCACGTTACCGTCCTTCTTCGGCACTGGCACAATATTAGCGACTCATGAGGGATATTTGGTAACAGCTAGGAAACCAGCATCCCACTGTTTTTGAACTTCCTCCTTGATCTTCACGGCCATATCCGGTCTAGTTCTTCGAAGTTTCTGCTTAATAGGCGGACATTCCTCTCGCAGTGGCAGACGGTGAACAACCATATCCGTATCCAACCCAGGCATATCCTCGTACGACCAAGCAAATATATCACTGTACTCTTTGAGCATCTCAACCAACCTTTGCTTGATGTCGCTCTGCAGCGCAGCCCCTATACGGATGTTTCTCACAACCTCTTCCGACCCTAAATTGATAATCTCAATGACTTCCTCGTGAGGCAGAATGATTCTTTCTTCTTGTTTCAATAACCAGGTCAGCTCTTCTGGTACGTCGCCATCTTCAACAACCTCTTCCTCAGCCTGAAATACCGGGTGCTCGAAGTCGAAGTGAGTCATAGGCGATTCATAGATGTCATCTGAAATAGTAATCCTGCAAAGGAAATGGTTAAATGCTTCAAAACGCATACAAAGCAAATAACCATGTTGCCATTTTATTGTAAAAGATAAAAACAGGAAAAACAGGGATCACAACATTTGTATATGAAAAACGCCTTTTATTTCAGAATTAAACAATGTAATGTACATAACCAAATGGCCCTAAGCAAAATCACTATGCCCCGGGCGGGACACAGGATTATTCAACAATTAAGAAAACAAATCATTATTGTTTAGTTGTCACAGGAACAGTTTCCCGGATAGACCAATTGCAGAGACTTTGTCCTGGCACGCTTGGCTTGATCCATGCGTCCATATCACAGTCGCTATCTCCTTCTTCAGAATCGGAAACAACATTGATAGTCTCGAAGCTCACCCCGCTTGGTGTAATGGTGACTGGTCCCTTGAACCTGGGCACTCCTGAAGAGGATGCTAATGACGAAGGATGATATCCAAGCCCGAACCTGTCATTCTTCACGGGAATCTCCAATACCTGACCCCAGCCCTTGGTTTTGCCTGCCTGCACTAGAGCTTGAGCCTCTTTGTAGGATGACACCGCCACATCTGATACTTTACTTGGCACCGGAGCTTTGTCCTTAATTCGCAACCCCTCGAAGGCTTGACACGGTGTTTCATGTATTTCGCCGTCGACCTCCCCATATTTGAACGAAGACAAATGGCTAACCAGAATATCTTCCTCTCCACAAACAGTGACGACACTATTCCCCACCATATACTTCAGCTTTTGGTGCAACGTGGACGTGACTGCCCCGGCAGCATGAATCCATGGGCGCCCAAGAAGACAACTATACGCTGGCTGGATGTCCATTATATAGAATTCAGTTTCAAAAATTTCAGGCCCCACCTGCAACGGTAATGTTATTGATCCGAAAACTGACCTCCTCGTTCCATCGAATGCTCTCACCACTAAATCGTTGGGCGTGCAGATAATCCCCCTGATATCTAACTTCATCAAGGCTTTCTTCGGTAGCACATTCAAGGAAGATCCAGTGTCTACTAAAACATGGGACATGACCGTGCCCCGACATTCTACTGACACATGCAATGCCATATTATGCTCTCGCCCTCGCGGAGTCAAATCAAAGTTTGTGAAGCCCAAACTATGCCCCGCATTGACATGCGCCATCACCCCTTCTAACTGATTAACATAAACCTCTTGAGGAATGAACGACGTGTCTAGAATCTTCAGCAAAGCGTTCCGATGGGCCTCGGAACATAATGATAGGATGGAAATTTTTGACGGCGTTTGCTGGAGGTGCTCAACGATCTTGTAATCACTTTTACGAATGAGCCTCATAAACTCCTCCACATCTTTAAGTGACGTTTCCTTTTCATTCGATTGAGAAGGACCACTCTCAGTTGCCTTAGCTTTACCCTTGGCTACTCTTTCCGCCTCTACCTCAGGTGACGTGAAGATTCTTCCGCTTCTGGTCATACCCCCTGTTCTGACAACATTATCTACAACCCCAGCTAGTTGTTTATTGACCTCAATTTTCTCACCATCGCAATATACCTTTAATCCATAAGTCCACGGCACTGCTTTAGTACTTTCGAAAGGAACTGGTCCTGCTTTAGTAATTGTGATCGTCGGCCGCCTGGCGGGCGCCGTTATCGTTATTGTTTTCCTTGGAATTGTTACCGTCGCAACATCGTTCTGCTCATCACACAATGCCTCTACAGGCTTTTCAACCGCGGTTCTATCGAATTGCAAGGTACCTTCATCTATCATAGCTTTAATACCCTGCTTCAACTCATTACAACCCTCTGGCTGTATCCAACAATCCAAGCAAAATTCATCACACCCCGGGAATACCCCCCCTTTTAACAACCTGCTTTTGATCTCACCCAACGGTGTCTTCAGCTCATTGACATCCATCACTAGATTCAAATTCTCTTCTGTCAGGATGGCGTTTGCCCCATGATTGGGCATAGGCTGTTGTACTATATTTGGACCCGCCTGTCCAAAGTTAATAGCTTTGCTATCCAATAAATCCTGAACTTTGTGTTTAAATACCTGACAAGATTCTATATCATGCCCGGGTGCCCCGGAATGGAATTCGCAATGCTTGTTGGCATCATATCCGTAAGGAAGTACTGCCCCAGTAGGCGGTGCCAAAGTCCTCTTTTCAACCAAGTTCAACCCTAGCAAGGTCTGGAGGAGTTCTCCATACGTGGAAGGAGGTGCGTCGAACACTTTTTTCGCTCTCGCATTCTGTACCCTTCTCTGGCCAGGATTCTGTCCTTGTTGTTGCTGCATTTGTTGTTGTTGTGGTTGTCTCTGTTGAGGAAGCGGGAGAGTGACGCTAGCTATCTGTTGCAGCTGACCATACTGATTTCTTCCTCTGCCCCTGCCCCTGCCACCAAACACGGCACTAGCATCACCTTGTCGTCTACCACCAAATGCTTTTCTGGCACCTCCTGTTGAAGTAGACTCACCTGCTTGGAACCTTCCAACTTTAATTCCGTTCTCAATCATCTCCCCCATAAGAATCAAATCTGAGAAACTGCTCAATGACACGCTAAACAATTTTTCGTAGAACACCCCCGTAAGTGTCCCAATGAACATATTATTCATCTCCCTTTCAATTAAAGGAGGATGCACCCTTGCTGCCATGTCGCGCCACCTTTGCACATACTCTTTAAAGCTTTCACCGTTCTTCTGTGACAAACCCTGCAATTGGACCCGGTTCGGCGCCAGATCGCTGTTGTATTTGTAATGGGTCACGAAAGCATCAGCCAACTGCTTCCATGTTTTAATCTGCGTGGGCTCCAACCCCATATACCATTCAAGTGAAGGTCCTGATAAGCTGTCCTGAAAGAAATGCATGAGCATCCTTTCATCGTCTGAATACGTGGACATCCTTCTGTAGTAAGAGCGGACATGGACCTTAGGACAGGTGTCCCCCTTGTACTTGTCAAACGTGGGAGCCTTAAATTTCAGCGGCACCCTCAGCCCTGGTACCAAGCCCATTGTAGTCATATCCAAACCGGTGGAGTTCTGATTCACTACCCTCTTCATCTGTTCCACACCTCTTCCAGAAAAGGCGTCCTCCTGGCAGTCTTCGCCCCAATTCACATTTCCATTTCCATACCCGTCGTAACCAGCGTTGCGACCAAACCCTTGTTGATTGATCATGGGACCTCGTCCCCCGTTGCCGAAACCCTGGTTGACCCTAACAGGTCCAAACCCAGTGTTTACAGGAATCACCCCAACACCATTCATATTACCAAATCTACCATACCCTTGATTAGTGTTACCAAAACCGTCATAACCGAAACCCTGAGTGTTGAAGCCGACTTTCCCGTCCTGATTGACGTAATCAAATCCATGATCATTGTAGCCGAAACCATTATTGCCAAAACCATTACCGCCATTGTTGTTACCACCGCCTTGATTGGCGTCCCCAAATCCAACATTATTAATAACAGTCTCATTTACATTTCCTGTGTTGCCATTGCCAGCGCCAGCGCCATCTTTTTCAACCACAACAGGTGGGGTCACCACAGGCGTAGGGGGCCCATCCTCTGGAATAGTCTCAACATGCGCAGAATTGTGGTCATTGTTGCCGTTCCCATTAGCCCGCGTCAGCAGCGGCTGTACCAAAGTTTGGAGGCTCTCCGGGCCTTTAACAATGTTCTCCATTGCTTGCATAAACAGATTCAACTTCTCGCGGATTTCCTGCATCTCCACTTGGACTTGATCCATGATTCTCTTGCAGTTGTTTCGGGTTGAGTAGCGGTGAACTCTTTGTTCGTCAATCCTGAAAAGACCTGAAGATGCAGGAAATAAGATATAGATTCAAGAGTATGGTTCATGCAATATGAATGCAGATGCAATAGTGTAAATATGCTACAGGTTATATTCCCCCCCGATTCTAGTTTCGGAGAGAAGGCCATCATGACAATGGAGTCCCCATCAAGCAAGAAATCAGAAAAACCCTCATATATAAGCAAATGCCAAGAGGCTGAGTACAAGAGTACAACTGAATACAACTGAAGAGACCTCGGCCAACAAGCCTGGCGATGGTCAAAGAAATACTAGTACAATCAACAACAAGGCAAAGATAAATCAGGCCAAATGGCATGCTCTAACATCTTCCAATATCCTCAATGTCTCCGAATGCCCTAGTCGGGAGATCAACTCCTGTATCAGTAAGGCATGCCGCTCGGTAGTGGATCTCAGCTTTTTGGCGTCGTCCTGGAAGGTTCTTTTGCTAGAACTCTCATCAAGTCTGTACCTCTTGGAACCAGTCTTCACTTCATAACCTCTCGGTTTCTCGTCAAGGTTACTTACTCTAAGCTCAGCAACACTTCTAAGTGATGTCTCTTCGGTAATCTTTGCGTCTTGGGCTCTAATCTGTGCCTCTAGCGTGGCAAGCTGCAGCTTCAGTTCGTCTTCACGCTCCATCCGCTTGGTAAGTGTGGCATTCTATTGCAACCCAAAATTTGCCCAACATTTCTTTACCTAGCTTATGTTTCATTTCATTCACATTAGCATTATCATTTGCATTTCATTGACATGTATGCAGGAGATCAAGAGGTATGATTACCAATTAAGAGCTACACAAGACTATGAAGCTAGCTAAGAAGGTTATTCAGATGTTCAAGGGTTGATATCCTTGTCAGAGAAGTTGAAAGAGCCTCAGAGAGAGTGGTTGAAGCCAAGAGGGTGTGTCTCCTAACTTGAGAGTTATGGGGAAGACCATCAGATGATTCTGAGGCCATGAAGATGGACTTGAGGTCTTGAAAGAGCTCATGAGAAGTGTTGAAGATCACTTTGAGGCCTAGACAAGTCATTGTTCAAGATTGAGAAGCCTCAGCCATGAGTGGTGCAATTAGGGTTTGACTGGGTCAACCCTAAGTCAACTGAGGATATGAAGGAGGTTGAGACCTAATCCAAGAGCCATGTGATCATGGATTGATACATTAAGATGTTCTAAGGATGATTCAAAGGTTAACTCATCATGATTGAAGAGTTTGAGAAGTTTCAAGCTAGGGTTTCTAAGACTTGACAGTGTAAAATCCCCTAGTTTGACCCCTATCTTCAAGGCAATTTAACTCAAGATGTGATTGTCATGTCATCTTGCCCCCAACATGAATGTTGTAGATAATGATCTTAGATTTAATTTGAGTGCTATAAGTCCTTGATAGGATTTGTAGAACTCAAGTTATGACTTTGACAAGTTACAGGTCATATGAGGTATGTGAATTTGGAGCTTGAAAGTTGTCCAACTTGCATGAAACTTTTGCCCTAGGAGGATGATTCGTATGAACTTTTGGTCAACATGAATGTTGTTCCTTATCCTCTTAGCTTTCTAGAGAGTACTAGAAGTACTTTATAGGATTTGTAGAACTCAAGTTATGGCTTTGACAAGTCAAGGGTATTTTGGTCATTTGGAGATTATAGGTCATTTCAATCATAAGGCCATAACTCCTATTTGCAAGCTTCAAATGGGAAAATGTTCAACATCAAACTTGTTCAAAATGATGTTTTAAGGCTATCTAAGAGGTCATTAGAGCTTGGAATAGCTTGCTTCACAAAATCACAAAAATGGCCTAAAATAAGGGTGAATTTCAAATGAACCAAAGATGGAAATTGGGATTTTTGATCTACATGTCCAAACCAAGCCATATGACATACCAATTTGATTGTAAAACACATTTTAAGAACATTGACATTGTCACAATTTTGTATTGAAGGTTAATTTGAGGACTTGCTTTGAAAAGTGGTTACTTACATCATAAGTAACAATTGCCAAACAAATATGCAAGGCATAACCAAGGCTCATTTCAATCCAAACACTTTGATAATCTCATTTGGAGAGAATTTGGATGAAAAGCATAATGAATACAAGCTGATGCAAGGACTGTTTTGAGTATACCATGAGATTGGATTTTCAAGTGAAGTGAGATATTGAATTTCTCATTAGAGTGATCTAGAACTTTCTAGATGATTCATCCTTGTTCTATATATGATTTAGAAGTGGTTCAGAGTGAAGGTTGGTGAGGATTGAGAGAGGAGAGTGAGATTGCACTTTGAAATCCATTCTTGCAAATCAAAATCTGTTACAAGGTTAGAGGCCATTTCAGTCCAAGAAATTGATCTCAATAGCTTGCTCTGAGGTTGGTGATTGATCCCAGATCAAATTCGAGGCCAAGTGGTGGAGGAATCGTGAGTTAGCCATTGGAGTTGGAAGCTTGCAACTCAGAATCGGTTTCAAGAATTCAGGGCGTTTCAATTCTTTTCTTTGCATACAGAAGGTTGATTAGAGGCTAGTGAAGGATTCTGCAAGTTCTTGAGGGTTGATTTGAAGATTCAACCACTCTGTTTGCTCAAGTTTACCAGGTATGCAGTTCTTATTCCATGGCTCGAATTAGGTAGAATCAATGGGAATTATTGTGTTAGATGCATTGTAGATTGATGTAAGAAGGTTTTTGGATCATCAATTTGGAGATTAGTGACCAATTAGGGTTGTTGCCATTTTCGGTTGAGATTGTGTTCTTGCGAATCTTGAACTTTTAGGATGATTAAATGGTATAGGAAGATTCCTTGTGAGATTTGGGACAAGTTTCATGTAGAAACCATTTAGAATGGTGGATTCTGGAGAGAGTTAGGGTTTGAGCCGGTGACCGGAGAACCACCGGCGGTGGCCATGGCTGCGCGCATGTTTCAGGAATTCAAATGGAGAAGACGACTTGATAGCCATCAGATCTTAGGTGGACTTTGACTGAAGGCATCATCCAACGGCCACGATCATTTCCAAGTTTGTGAAGGATTTCTGAATAATATGAAAAGCAGCGTTTCATTTATTTGTTGGTTCTGGGCTTAAGTCAGGGTTGATACTCACACCCCCCTTATGGCCCAGTTTGGATATTGAAGTGATTTTTCATGCTATTCACACCACGCGCTTCTCATTTTATTTTGATTTTCATTTTATTTTTCATTTTATTCATGGTTATTGGAAAATTCATAAATAATGGAAAATGACTCAATTAATCCCATTCTTTTTGCCATGGATTCATGATTGAATCTAGTTTTTTTTTAGAGACAAAAATATTAATATTCCATGCATTTTCTGATTTTATGGGCATTTTTACATTTTAATTGACATTAAAATAATCATGGTTGATGCTTGATTTTGTTGAATTTGGTTTGATCATTTGATGATGATTCTTGCCCTGTTTTTTTGTGTGTAGCTAGCATAGATATGCGTGATCCCCCTAGATTTTTCTCACATTTTTGTGATGAATGTAGGTGGTAGTTTTAGGTTGAAACTTTAAGGGCTCCATTTTTAGGGTTTATGCTTAGTACCTTGTGGTTTAGATTTTATTTTTAGAACTTGGTGGATGATTCAACCTCTGATTTTTGTATGGTAGATTCATGATTGAATTAGGATCCCTTAGGAATTTTTGTAGGAATTTACAATATAGTTTACTATTTTTTGTTTGATTTTAGTTTAGGTGCTAACTTTAGATGATTCTAATGCACTAATTCAACTAGAATGACTTCTTTAGTTCCCTTAGATTAGGGTTTTGTTTCTCTTGCTCTTGGATGATGTTGAAGGCAAGTTGAGGATGCAATGGATTGCTTGAAGAATCTTGGATGTGAAGATTTTCCCTTCTCTTGGTGTAGTGTTGATTAGGTGTTAAGATTAGGGTTTGTAGGCAGAGCTTCTAGATAGACTCTCTTCTTTCATAAACATGGAAGATGTTGATCACTTCCATTCTTCCCTATGATGTAAGGTCCCCTTGTAAAGGCCTCATCCCTCCTTTGGTAGGATGTGTGGCTCTTTACAAGTTGGTGGATCCTTTGAGGGTCCCTTTCTCTGATGATAGGATGCTTAGTGGTGACCTTTGGTCTTCACTCTGCTACCAATCATCCAAACTTTGCTCTTGATAGATGAATCTTTCTCCCTTGCTAGAGGATGGAATTCCTTGTTAGAAGATTGAAGATGCTAGGAGTTGATACTTCTTTGTGTTTGAGGATTACCCTTAGAAGCTGAAGCTTGAGAAGAACAAGTTGATACTGGTGAAGAGGAGAGAGCTGAAGCTTGAAGACCAAGTTGACACTTGTGAAGAAGATCAAATTGAAATGGAATGAAGAAGCTGAAGCTTAAAGAAGAAGCAAGTTGATACTTGTGAGTTTAATGCATTAAGCCCTTGAAGGAACAAGTTGATGCTTGCAATTAGGATTGAAGCCTGAAGGTGGAGTCTACTTTGGAATTGAGATTAACTGAAGAGCTGAGGCTTGAGGAAGAGAGAATAAGTTGATACTTGTGTTTGGTATGTTGAAAGCTTGAAGAAGCAAGTTGATATTTGCTGTTGAGGATGATAGCCTTGAAGAGCAGTTGAAGCCTGAGGACTGAACTGCTGTCAGAGGAGAGCTTTGCTGTGAAGCTGTGGAAGCTGTTGATTTTCTTTCTTTCCTGTCTGTTTGCTTTCTGTGCAACTGTATTGATGTGACTTGTTTGATTTGCTTGATGCATTAGAATAAGTCCATATCTAGACTGATTTAAGCTAGGAGCGTGATTGCACTAGAGGTTGAGTTGCTCCCCCTGCTTGTATTTTACTGTATGGCTTTGCTTGCGGGTATTCGGTAGAGCCCTGCTCCCTTGCCTATGTGGTTTGTGTTTTGCTTGATAGCATGTTATTTCCTCTGTATGATTACAGTTATTCATATCTGGCTTGAGGTTGAGATGAGCTTGTGGAGGTTGATGCCCCACACACATTTCCTCCCTCACTTGCATTGCATGCATTTTACAGTTGTTTACTGTTTACTGTTTAAGCTGATGCTTTATCTGTTTCTGTTTATCGTTGACATGATCCCCTGGGAATCTCGCTTCCTTTGATAAGGAAGTGATGTTAGAACTTTAGGTTGAAACCTATGCATGATAACTTCTAGGAGTTCCCTGTTTCATACCTCAACCATAGGATGAATCCTTGGCATGACAACATTAGGACTTGATAGTCTCCCCGTAGTTGTCCCCTCTCTCTTCTCATCTCAAAACAAATCAAAAGACAGTAATAAAGGTTAACTGATGTCATACGTTACGAGCCTTAAGTTACTTGGGAAATGATTGTTGAAGGGTCACTCTTCAATAGTCAGGATGTTTAGTATGGTACCCTTAGGGTGACATGCGACGCATTCACTCTCAGGTCATAGTCTCTTGTGCGATATTGGTTACAAACATCCATAAAAACAGTTCTTTCGTAAAAGACAGAAAACAAACTTCAAACCTTTTTGCCCCGTGGGCCTATAAGTCAAAGGAAAGCTTTTATGAAGAAAAGAGTGTCGTTAACTCCTAGTTCCACCGCAAACGGTAACGCCTAAGTCTCCAAGGGTCGAGCTGCGTACACCAAACTGCTGGAACTGTTTGTTAACCCTACTCGAAAAAATAGATGAATCTGAATTTCTGTAATCCGTATTATCCCGAACTACGTAAGCTCTGATCTCTCATACCTGTTGAGAGTACGTAGGCACAATAATGACGTACTGGCGAGCCACCTTCCCCATCACCTGTAGTTAGCCGAACTACGTTGACTCTGATTTCTCATTCTCTGATGAGAATACATAGGCATAAAGTGTGACGCTTTGCCGAGTCATTTTTCTTTTCTTTTCAGACCAGCCTTGATAGGTAGATAGTAAACAAACCCGTCAGATAAACACAACAAGCGTGGATCCCATCGAGTACGATGGACGTGAGGGGTGTTAATACCTTCCCCTTGCGTAACCGACTCCCGAACCCAGACAATGGTTGCGAGGACCTTGTCTTATACCTTTTTCGTTAGGTTTTTCCGATCGTTTCCTTTCCCATTCTGAGGGATAAATAACGAAAGGTGGCGACTCTTCTGTTTTGCCGGCACCTTATTTTCGCGGTAGCGACAGTTGGCGACTTTGCTGGGGACTTGATAGTTTCCTGGGATCCAACGTCCCTTATGCGAGTCAGTTTGGGGATCCAACGTCCCCTGCGAGAGTCAATCCTAGCGCTCGTATGATTACTTGTTGGGTTGTGTTTGTTTATCGCATTTTATTTCCCGCACTTTATTTTCAGTATGATATGATTATCCGTGCTGTTGTGGGAGGGGCATTCTGATGAGTGAGAAGCCAGACCCAAGCTTGAGTGTACTTAGCATTAGTTGTGGAAATTAGTGGGCGCGTGCTTGCTTTGCAGGCACTAGTGTCTCATGAAATCCACGCTCAGACGAGGTTCTCCCGGTTGACTTCTTTTCCGGCCCTTTGGGCCTGAGGGGTTGTTGGGTTGGAGGATTGTCGACTCTGGGGACCGATCATTTGGAATTCAGCTGAGTGAGGCCGCTTCAGGAGACGGTGATGCCACACCTTCTGGGTATCGTATCACCCCTCTTGAATGTCTGTGACACTGATGACCGCATAGGATGCCGAACTTGTGTCAGGTTAGGTCCATACCTGTGAGCAGGGTTGGGTTTGTTGCAGGAAGCCTTAACCTTCAGACTACCTGGTTTTCTTGATAGTGAATCAGTTTTGTTGGTATCAGAGGTTCTCATCATCAGATGTATATGTGTTCTTGACAGAGCAGAGTTATGGTCCTGTATCATAGGTCCTTATCTTCAGAGATGTGTGTGTTCTTGACAGAGCAGATTTATGGTCCTGTATCAGAGGTCCTTATTGTCAGATGTATGTTTGTTCTTGATAGAGCAGATTTATGGCTCTGTATCAGAGGTCCTTATTATCAGATATGTGTGTTCTTGACAGAGCAGATGTATGGTCCGATACCATGGTTTTCTTCTCATCAAAGATAGGGTTGTTCTTGATAAAGCAGTATTGTGGTTTTGTTGATACAGAACCTTCGTCTCTTCAACATTGCAGTTGTCTTGATCTCCTGCTGCATGATTGCATTTTACATCGCTTTGCATACTCATTTGCATTTCATTAACGTGTGTCTGTGTTGCAGGTACCGTTTCCCCCGGTTCAGGTTTTCTTGCCTTCTATTGTTCTACTATGGGTTCTCTGAGGAAGACTGTGGCCTACAAACTCCCCACTCCTGATGTTGTTCAGCTGACTGGTTTGATTGCTTTGGCAGGTGATTCTGTGAGAGATGAATTCAGAAAGTCTTACGGTAAACTGCTCAGTTTGGTTCGTAAACCCTCTGTGTTTGAGTTGAATGGGTTGCACGCCCTGCTGCAGTTCTATGATCCTCCGTTGAGATGCTTTACTTTCCAGGACTTTATTCTCGCACCTACACTAGAGGAGTATGCTGATTTGTTAGGTGTCCCTATCAAGAGGCAGATGCCTTTTGTTCATATGGATGCTGAGCCTGACTTGGCTAGTCTAGCTCCCTCACTTCATCTGGATGCCTCCGAGTTGGTCTTGTCTAGTTGGAACAAGGTCTCTGGCTTCTCCTTGCAGTTCTTAGTGGGAAAAGCTCAGTAGTGCGCCAAAGACGGATGTTGGATCGTGTTCAACACCATTCTTGCTCTGTGCATATATGGCATCATTTTGTTCCCCAATATGCCCGACTTTGTAGACTTCGACGCCTTTCACATCTTTGCATCAGGGAATCCAGTCCCTACCTTGATAGGAGATGTCTACCATTCCGTCCACTACAAAAACAAGAACAAAAGGGGTAAGAATGTCTCAGGCTGTGTACCCCTGCTCTATAGATGGCTTGATAGTCACCTACCCAAGAAGGGTCCCTTTGCTTCGTCTGCAGCCACAGCTGAGTGGTCTGAGCGCTTGATGAGTCTGGCAGCGGAGGATATTGCCTGGTTCGATAGAGATAGGTTGGGTACTGAGATTATCTTCAGCTGCAGCGGGTTTCCGAATGTGCCTTTGATAGGCAGGAAGGGTTGTATCAACTATAATCCAGCTCTGCTGGTCTGACAGTTCGCTTATGCTTTGAGAGCTCCGCCGAAGGATGAAGAGGTGCAGGAATCTTTGTACCTCACTGGTTTTCTAGAGGGGGATATGTTATCTAAGCTTCGGCACGCTTGGAATGGTATCTGTAAGCGGGGAAAACCATTGCTGGGGAAAAGTAATAGCCAGGCCTACGCTCCATATGTGACTTGGATCAGAGCCAGAGCAGGTGCTATAGGGATGCCGTTTCCCCCTGCCAAGCCAGAAAGCCCTCCAATGATTGAAGAGCCTACCACTGTGCCTATTCAGCAGCACAATCAGGTGTTAGCTGAGCGAGATGAGCTGAAGAAGGCAAATGAAGAACTGGAGAAAGAATTGGCTCAACTCAGAAGCAAGAGAAGCGAAGCCGTTCATTCCTTCAAGAGGCAGACAGAGCTGGTGAACCAGTTGGGGACAGATTTGACTAAGCAGATAGCGGAGCGCGATGTCGCTACTACGAAAATCGGCGCCGGCTGAACAGAAGAGTCGCCACCGCGCGTTATTTATCCCACGGGAGGGAAAGGAAACGCTCAGAGTAAAACTCGCACAACACGGGAAAAGGTATGGTCGTCGCAACCAAAACCTGGATTCGGGAGTCGGTTACGCAAGGGGAAGGTATTAGCACCCCTCACGTCCGTCGTACTCGACGGGATCCAGGCTTGTTTTCGGGTATGGATTATTATTTCTATCTAAACTAAAGGTCAGGGGTTAAAAGAAAATAAAATGACTCGGCAAAGTATCGCACTTTATGCCTACGTATTCCCGTCTGGAATGAGAAATCAGAGTCAACGTAGTTCGCCTACCTACGGGAAAGGAGGGGAAGGTTGCTCGCTAGGATATCGCATCCTATGCCTACGTACTTTCATACAACATGAAAGATCAGAGCAAACGTAGTTCGGGCCACGTACGACACAGGTCTGTCTTGGTTGATTTTATTCCTTCTGAAAAAGGTTTTTCTGATTAACAGTCCCAGCGGACAAAAATGACGTTTTGATGAGTTCACATTCTTTTACGGAAGAAGTGTCTTTTATTGTGTTTGAAATTTTATTGTATTTTTCTGTTTGTTTTGAGGAAGAAGAGACAGAACTCTAACCTACGGTTGCGAAGGGAATCAAACTAACCTAATGTTATCATGCATGGGTTAAGACCTAATGTCTATCATGCTCCTCTCTTGCACAGAGAGAAACAGAGATCCTAAGGGAACAGCCAGAAACAGAAACAATATCAAATATATACAGTAAAGCAGTAAAATGCATGGATGCAGCAATACAAGCGAGGCAAGGGAGTCCCACTCAACCTCGAACCTAGAAAACAATAGGCAAAAGTGAACAGACTTCACTTTCAACCCAACAGGTTAACAACAAACAATACAGTCAGGAAAACCAATCAATACATCAAGAAATGAAATACAGCAGAAAAATAAACAGCATCAGCAGCTCTGACTTCAAGCTTCAACAAGCATCAATCTCCATCTCCACAGCCTTCAAGCAAGGTCTTCATTATCAGTCTTCCATCTGCAATGGCTTTACTTCAAGTCTCAATCTTCAGGAGAAACATCAGTCAACAAGATGAAGTGAATGAATGTTAGACAGTTAATTACCTACCAAGGGTGGTTCATCAACTGTTAACATTAAACAGACAGTTTCCTCTCAAAAGTTCTATCTTTCAAATACATTCACTGATCCTTCCAAAGGAAGGGGGTGGATATTTGAAAGAGACTTTGAATCATAGAGAAAGGATGGATGCAGACAAGGCATTCCATGTTTGAGAAACAAGCTTTTTAATCTAGAGCTCTGCCTAGCTCCTAAACCCTAATCCCCTCAACAGCTGCTAGCAGGAATCTCCTCATCAACTCTGGAAGTTGGTCTTCGGTCTCTGGATCTCCAATGGCTTCATCATCATCAGTCTTCAGCTTCCCCAATCCCCAAGCAATCCCAATACCCATACAGACAAACAATAATCCCTAAAGGGCATACCACACCAATCAATCAAATACAGTAATATACCAATAGAAGTAGGGGAATCCTAGTGATTTCTAAGGGATCTAATAACTACCCATAGTCCCTATAGTCCCACATCTAAAATATTCAATCTCTAAGTCCTAAGGGAAATGAACTAATTCACCTAAGTCATCACTTAAACCCTAATTTTGTTCATGTTGTTCACACCTAAACTAATCACCTAAAATTAATTCCTAAAAATATGAACTAAATTGCATATACAAGCTAACAATGTCTATTAATCAACCTAAAAAGAATGGGTGAAAAATATTAAAGCAACTAGTAGAACCAAAATTATCAAAATCATGTATGAAATGAAACACCTAAAATATGCATTTATTTGGAAAATATGGGAAAAATATCAAATAAAAAATAAAATGCCATTTTTATTTTTTATAATTTTCTAGACATCTTGTAGAAATTAATGCAAAAAGAATCATCAAAAAATATGAAGTTTATGATTTATTATGATTTTTTTAAAGGATGAGAAAATATTAAAGAAATAAAAATGACAAAATATGAATAGAAAGGGAGGGGGGTGCCATCAGCAAGGGCGCCTAGTTGTTTTATCCAGGTGGGCCAGAGAGTAGGGGTGTGAATATCAAAATTACTGGGCCCAACACGCTTCAGAAATTAAACAAAAATAAAAAAAAACACAAAACGGTGCAGATAGTCATTTTCTCAGTTATAATCTCATTGGGCCTGGCAACTGGGGGTGTTAAAAGCAAGGGAACCCTGAGGCCATTGGCGCGTTAAATGAAACGCTGAGATTTGATACTCAGCCTCACTCCCTCCAAATTTCAATTGAATCGTGGCCATACGATCAGGTTTTTGGTCCAAGTCAAAACAGTCATCCAACGGTGGTCCATCGTCTTCCCCAATGGATTAGGGTTTCAGCCATTAAAGCTCTGCGCGAAGCTTGCCTCAACCAGAGTTCTACCTCATCATGCAACCTCAATTCTCCATGAAAACACCATCTACAAAGAGCAAAGTTGCTCTATTCTTTCCCCTCTACACAACCATAACAAAATCTTCTTCTAAAACTCCATCAAGACTCGAACCCGATAGCTAGAACACCTTGAATCCATCATTATCACCTGTGATCAAATCTCCTAATTCTTGCCAAACCTTATCCTAACCTAATCTACATCTTATACTGGTCATTTTAAGCCATATCATGAGAATTATCGTGCCATATTCCATGAGATACAAACCTTAACAGAATTGGTGCATCATGCTCAACCTTCATGAAACCTCTTCAAACTCATCAAAAGCAGTCCTCTATCCTATCTTAACAATTCTACACTATCAAAACCTAATAATTCTAACTAAAGCATGCAATTCGAATAGAAATCCAACCTGGTGCAATTGGTGAAAACAGGTATGTAACTTTTTGAATCTGATGCTTGTAAGGACTTGAAGCTGATCCACACACTCCCACTCTGATTCTGTATGCAAAGATCTTGACTCAAACTTCTTGTATCATGTGATTCCAACTTCTTGCACCTTGAATGATGAAACTTGTATGGCACTACCCTTGCTCAATTCAGCCAAATTCTTGTGAGAATTGTAATCTATGGATGATGGTGGTGAAGATCAGATCAAGAAATGTGAGAATTGATGGAGATTTGAGAGAGTTTGAGATACTTTTGCAAATTGGAGAAAGTGAGTGAAACTTGTGATTTTGATAGAATGAGATCACCAACCATGGCATGAACCATCTCACATCAATATATACATGAGGTTAGAAACTCCTAGAAACTTGGAGAAGCTTCCCTTGCATTCTTTCCTTTGGATTTGGTTTATGTATCTTCCATTACAAGTAACCATGAATAACTCCCAAAATGTGAACTAAGCTCAAAATTCTACTTTAGCCAATGTCTTTAAAATGATCTTTCCATTCAAAATGACCTATAATTTTGCTTCATTTGGCCAAAATATGAAAAATCTCATTTTTAAGTCCATTTTTATTCATTAAATCCAACAATTTTGAAACTTTGTGCTATGAATCTTTCCAATCTCTCATGGTCACTTTTATAGACTCAAAATGTCATTTGGAACAAGTTTGATGTTGTAAAGTTTTCCATTTGAAGCTTCCTTGTATGAGTTTTGGGCATAGGTTGAAATGACCTGTAATTCTCAAATGACCAAAATACCCTTTGCTTTCCAAGACCATAAGTAGAGTTCCACAAATCATATGAAGGCATACTATACCATTCTATAAAGCTAAGACAATGAGGAACAATCCTTATGTTGACCAGAAATTCATTTGAAATCTCCTTGAGGGGTAAAAATAGCTTGGAAGTCAAGTCACTTTCACAGACAAAATTTCAGATACCTCAGATGACCTGTAACTTGCAAGGACCATAACTTGAGTTCTATAAATCCCCTTGATGTCTTCCACCACTCAAATTAAATGTCTTGAGCTCCCCTAAAAGTTTAATGTTGGCCAAGGATCCATTTGAAGCTTGCATTTTGACTTATCTTGCTTGGAAATTTGACCTAAACTAGGGGATTTTACACAGAAACCCTAATTTAGAAACTCCTCTTCTCCTTGATTTCTCTTGAATTCTTATTAGCATAACAACATATCCTTATTCTTCATGTAAAATGATAAACCCCACATCTCCTCAATAGCCCTCAATGCCTTTCAATCAGTCAATTGACCTAGAGTTGACCCATGGTTGACCCAGATGAAACCCTAGTTGACTGTCTTCATCCACAACTCTTGTGACTACACCAATGACTTATCTCCTTCTCCAAATGCCTTTCTAAGCCTCCCATGATGTCCACATATTGTCCATGCTCAGCCCACAGCTCACAATTTCTTTGTTGATCCTCAGATACCCTCAGTTAGGAGATAAACTCAATGCTTGATCCACTGATTTCTCCAACTTCCAAATTCTTTTCTGATGACTTGAATGAGATTGAACCAGGATAATAACCTCTTGATAGGCCTCTAGAGATGAGAGTAATGATTGGTCCCCTGTTGAATGACTTGCTATGCTTATGCTATGCAGATGGTTAGGCTATGTTCATGACTCTATATGCAAAGGCTAATGATATTGAAACATAAACCAAGTGAATAAGGTTGGGCAAATTTTAGGGTGCAACAGCTGCCCCTATTCAAGCGACTTGGACCCGATTGGGTGAAGAGCGAACGGCCTTCAAACATTCGAGGTACGAGACGGTTGAATACTAAGAACCCAGAAATTTGCCAACCGCAGAAATAAATTGCGCCCCTGCTCGGGGAACGACATTCATCAGCTGAATCTGACTGTTATGGCAACCCACTAATCCATTAGAGACCGTGCTGGGGATGGCTCGTCTTTCCCATCAAGAATAAATCGTCTACGTTAGGAATAAACTCTTGTCCACGTTAGGAATAACATTGTCCACGTTAGGACTCACCCTTCCACGTTAGGAATAAACGTTCCACGTTAGGAATAACACCGTCCACGTTAGGACTCACCTTTCCACGTAAGGAATAACCTTTTCTCTGCTTTGTCAAATTCTTCCACATAAGGAATACGTCTTCTTTCTCCTTGTCCACGTAAGGACTCTTCCTTTTTCCACGTTAGGAATCACAATTTTCCCCGTAAGGAACCCCAATCTTTCCACGTAAGGAATACAACTTGATATGTCCATGTCAGGACTCCAATCCTTCCACGTGAGGAATACTATATCAATCTTTCTTTCCACGTTAGGAACGTCCTCTTTCCACGTAAGGAACACCTCTTTCCCACGTTAGGAATGCAACTTTCTTTCCACGTAAGGAATACATCATCCACGTTAGGACCCGCCTTTCCACGTTAGGAACACAATCTCTTTTCCACGTAAGGAATCATTTTCTCTTTCCACGTAAGGAATCTCAATCTTTCCATGTAAGGAATATATCATCTTTCCACGTAAGGAAACCACAATCTTTCCACGTAAGGAAACTCTTTCTGATTTGTCCACATAAGGAATCCCATCTTTCCACGTAAGGAATTCGTCTTCTTTCCACGTAAGGAAACCAATCTTCTTCCACGTAAGGAATAAAATTCTTGATCTGTCCACGTCTGGACTAAATTTTTCCACGTAAGGAAACAACTTCTCTTTCCACGTAAGGAATAGACCTGTCCACGTCAGGACTCTTGTTTCGTCTTGATTTGTCCACGTCAGGACTCGCATCTTGACTTACTGATAAAATAAAACTTGTCCACGTTAGGACCCATATCTCAACCTGCTGAAGAAATAAACTTGTCCACGTCAGGACTTGCGCGTTTTTGACTTTCTGGGGAAATAAGACTGTGTCCACGTCAGGACTCATACTCTGCCCACAACACGAAGAAGGATAAACTTGTCCACGTCAGGACCCTACACTCAATCAATACCGAGAACTCGAAGCTGTCCACGTTAGGACTAACACATACCGTCAAACTGGAAGAAATGTCCACGTTAAGACTCCACATTCCATCAATCCTGAGAAATCGAACCTGCCCACGTTAGGACTAGCACCTCCCATCAGCCCGGGGAATTAAAATTGTCCACGTTTGGACTCCGCTTTTCTAGAACGAAGAAAACATGTCAAGAAATTGTCCACGTTAGGACCCATCCTTCCATTGGTCCGCAAACTTCTTATCACTGACGTTACAGCAACTTTGAGGCTGACTCTACTGGGGATATTTAGGAACCAAACTACCGGAGGTCTGTTCTGATAACTGGCGGTAGCCTCTGAAATTCTGGTTCATGAAACCTTTTAATGCTGACGTAACAACAACCTTGAAGGAAACAATCCGCTGGTCGGACTAGAGACACTTCAACAAGAAACCCTGGCGGGAAAATAAGTAACTCTGCTTAGGGACAAAGAGAAATTTATCCTGCTGACTCTGTGGTGAGTAGTGCCAAAGCTGACACTTCGTCGAATGTCTCACGTCGAGATCCTGAATGTTTTATTGATTCACCTGAGCAAGGGCTCTCTCTACCTGCAAGAGAAACAATACTTGAAACAAAAGGTCAGCCAACCGAGTTTATGTTTCAAAATGCATGCGTTCGACAATGATGCAATGCTCCATTCGACATGGAAATGATACGCTTTTTTCATTTGGTGGATGCAAGTATGACACTATATGCTGATGCCAATGCAGACTCGAATTGTTGGGTACAGAAACTGCTTCAGCAAAATAAACGCTGAAGATAATGCCAACTCCGCTGGGGATAGCCAGATGCTACAGAACTATCCCAGCAAAATAAATGTTGGGGGAGTGAAGTCGACTCAGCTGGGAAATTGGGAACTCAATACCAATCACCTCATTGAAGTAACGCCCTGCTGGGGAATACAACTCTGCTAGAGAATAGCAGATGCGCCTGGTATGATTGAACTTCTGCTGGAGAGTGAACGGATATCACACGGTATTCTGACAAAATAAATGCCAGGACACGCAACCAACTCTACCGGGGAGAGTTTTAACCTTCGAGTTCCACTGGGAGGAAAGAAAACACTTGCTGAAAAGAGAACTCCGCTGGGGATGGGATGATTCTCTAGGGGAACATCCACTGGCTCCACTGGGGGAGAATAAATGGCCCTGCGGGGAAAGGTAAACTGTCTGAATATAGTTCCCAAATATTAATCTTCTGCGGCTAACCCACTCTGCGTGAGATAAGGAATCCTTCTGGGGGACACCACACTGTCTGCATACAGCCTACAATTTTGGGATCGTCAATTCTGCTGAGGGTAGATGACTTTGCTGGAGCATGCCCTCTGGATAAGCTACGACTAGCTGGGGGAATTCGATCCCTCTTCAGGAGGAACATGCATGACCTGCGTGGGGGTCGAGTCTCTCGCTATTGCAATCTGTTGATCATCTTCCTCGTACGGCTATGAAACCTGCAACAACACAAACAAGACAAGACAAGCCTATGCAACCAAATCAACTCAGGTTAGTGACGTTATTTTCAGTTAATTCAACGCTTTAGCAATTGTTGGCAAGGGCCAGTGATGTTATACACATGCCAGTCTCAGTAAACTTAGGCGTTTTATCATACACAAAACAGTAAAGAACCAACATCAAGTACTGAATAACATATTTTATTGATTGGGCCCCTGAATGGGCGGAATTTTTGTACACGGGATGTAACTCCTGAAATGAGGAAGCTACGCAAAGCAAATACACAAGTATGCACAAGAAGCATAAATATTTTGACAAATTAAATTTGTACACATGTCGGCAACGGGATGCAGACGAACACCACGAACTGATCCTCCTATGACTCATCCGACTCAAATGCTTTCCCGGTATTCATTCTTCCGAAGAGGTTGTATCTGATAATCGACCCCTCAGGTATATTCTCCCGCACTGATGCTCAAATGTGGTATCAAATTCGGACCGCAGTCATTTGCTTTTCAAATCCCTAACTTTTGTGTGAACCGCCCTTTACGGGTTTTCAGTTCACCGGGATACCCCTTTTTGCCGAAGCCGCCCAGTGTAGGTTTTCAACTTCGCGGGTGTACATTTTTTTCAATTTTATCCCTAACTTTTGCCCGAACCTTTCATTCTGTTTTTGGTTCGCCAGGATGCCCCATTTTTGCCTGGACTCTCTTTTTTCTGTCCAGCGGGTCAATTTTAAGCAAAGTATTTTTTAACTGCGTCCGAATTCACAGGTGACGTAAAGTCTTCACCGTCCATAGTGGACAACAATAAAGCTCCTCCTGAAAAGACTTTTCTGACAACATATGGCCCTTCGTAGTTGGGGGTCCACTTGCCCCTGTGATCTGCTTGCGGCGGGAGAATCCTTTTCAGCACAAGGTCGCCCGTCTGAAAGCTTCGCGGATGTATCTTCTTATCGTATGCTTTCTTCATTCGGCTCTGGTACAAACGACCATATGCTAGAGAAGCTAGCCTCTTCTCGTCCATCAAACTCAATTGGTTCAACCTGTCTTTCACCCATTCTGCCTCGTCCAGCTGTACGTCTCGCAATACCCTCAGAGAAGGGATCTCAACTTCCAATGGTAATACCGCTTCCATTCCGTATACTAACGAGAACGGAGTTGCCACGGTTGATGTGCGTACCGTCGTACGATAGCCGTGCAAAGCAAAAGGTAGCATCTCATGCCAATCCTTATAGGTCACCACCATTTTCTGAACGATCTTCTTTATATTCTTATTGGCCGCTTCAACAGCGCCATTCATCTTGGGTCGGTAAGGGGAGGAGTTGTGATGTTCGATCTTGAAATTCTGACAGAGCTCCTTCATCATTTTGTTGTTCAGGTTTGAACCGTTGTCCGTGATTATCCGCTCGGGAATCCCATATCGGCAAATGATATCTCTCTTGATGAATCTAGCCACCACTTGCTTCGTTACATTTGCGTATGACGCCGCTTCTACCCACTTGGTGAAATAATCGATCGCTACTAGAATGAACCGATGCCCATTAGAAGCTGTCGGCTCGATCTTTCCAATCATATTGATCCCCCACATCGAGAATTGCCAAGGCGATGACATCACATTTAGGGGACTCGGAGGCACATGGATCTTATCAGCATAGATTTGGCACTTGTGACACTTCCTTGCGAACTTGAAACAGTCGGTTTCCATAGTCAGCCAAAAATAACCTGCCCGCAGCAGCTTTCTCGTCATAGCATGCCCACCAGCGTGCGTACCAAAGGTACCTTCGTGTATTTCCTCCATGAGCAGCTTTGCCTCTCTTTCGTCTACACAACGCAACAACACCAAGTCGTGGTTTCTTTTGTATAAGACGCCATCCGGATTCCAATAGATATTACCCGCTAATCTCCTGAGAGTCTTCTGATCTTGACTGGATGCCCCAGCCGGATACTATTTATTCTTCAGAAAATTACGGATATCAAAATACCACGGTTTGTCGTCGGATGCTTCATCAATAGCAAATACGTAAGCCGGTCTGCCAAACCGAGAAATAATGATTCTGGGAGCCTCGTTCCAGAAGTTGACTTTGTACATGGAAGACAACGTGGCGAGAGCGTCAGCCATTTGATTCTCTGCCCGCGGTACATGATGCAACTCAACCTCGTCAAAGAAAGGCAGCAATCTCCTTGCATAATTCATGTAATGTATCAAATTGGGCTGACGTGTCTCCCATTCCCCTTTTATCTGATTCACCACCAGAGCTGAGTCTCCGTATACGTCTAGATTTTTGATTCGCAAATCAATGGCTTCTTCAAGCCCCATTATACAAGCTTTGTATTCGGCCTCATTATTGGTAACTGGAAAGGCCAATCGGGCAGTAAACGGGATGTGCGACCCGTGTGGCGTAGTGATGATTGCCCCTATTCCGCTACCGTAAGCATTCACAGCTCCGTCAAATATCATCTTCCATTTAGAACCCAATTCTGGTCCTTCGTATGGCAACGGCTCCTCACAATCTTTCATCTTTAGGTACATGATATCCTCGTCAGGAAAATCAAACCTCATCGATTGGTAATCTTCAACAGGCTGCTCCGCCAGATACTCAGACAGCACACTCCCCTTTATAGCCTTTTGCGAGACGTATTAAATGTCATATTCAGTCAAGACCATCTGCCAACGGGCAATTCTTCCTGATAACGCCTGCTTTTCGAATACATATTTGATAGGATCCATCTTCGAGATGAGCATGGTTGTATGATTCAGCATGTATTGCCTCAAACGCTTGGCGGCCCAGGCTAGCGCGCAACAAGTTTTCTCAAGCATTGAATATCGAGATTCACAATCCGTAAATTTCTTACTCAAGTAGTAGATCGCATGCTCTTTTCTTCCTGTCTCGTCGTGTTGACCGAGAACACAACCCATGCTTCCCTCAAGAACCGTCAAATACATGATCAAGGGTCTCCCTGCCACCGGGGGTATCAAAATAGGAGGCTCCTGTAAATACTGCTTTATTTTATCGAACGCCTTTTGACAATTTTCGTTCCACGTTACAGCTTGATCTTTCTTCAATAACTTGAATAATGGTTCACACGTAGCAGTTAGGTGAGATATGAACCGGGCGATGTAGTTCAACCTCCCTAAAAACCCGCGTACCTCTTTCTCTGTTTTAGGCGTCGGAATTTCTTGAATCGCTTTTATTTTAGCAGGATCGACCTCTATTCCTCTTTCGCTTACGATAAACCCCAGCAGTTTAGCCGATCTCACCCCGAAGGTGCATTTGTTAGGGTTCAGTCTCAGCCTGAACTTCCTAAGCCTTTTAAATAACTTCAGCAGATTCACCAGATGCTCTTCCTCCGTCTGGGATTTGGCAATCATATCGTCAACATAGACTTCGATATCTTTATGCATCATATCATGGAAAAGAGTCGTCATCGCACGCTGATATGTTGCCCCAGCATTTTTCAAACCAAAGGGCATCACTTTGTAGCAAAATGTTCCCCAAGGCGTTATGAAAGTAGTCTTCTCCATATCCTCTGGCGCCATTTTAATTTGATTATAGCCTGAAAAGCCATCCATGAAGGAGAATACGGAGTATTGAGCAGTATTATCAACTAGCACGTCAATATGAGGAAGCGGAAAATCGTCTTTTGGGCTGGCTTTATTCAAATCTCTATAATCCACGCACATTCAAACCTTGTCGTCTTTCTTTGGCACTGGTACGATGTTAGCAACCCATGAGGGATATTTTGTCACAGCCAGGAAACCAGCGTCCCACTGTTTTTGAACTTCCTCTTTGATCTTCACTGCCATGTCTGGTCGAGTTCTGCGAAGCTTTTGTTTGACCGGCGGGCATTCTTCTTTCAGTGGCAGACGGTGCACAACCATGTCTGTATCGAGCCCGGGCATATCTTCATACGACCAAGCGAATACATCACTGTACTCTCGGAGCATTTCGACCAGTCTTCGCTTGATATCGCCCTGCAGTGCGGCTCCGATACGAATTTTCTTCTCAACCCCTTCCGACCCCAAGTTGATAATTTCGATGACCTCGTCGTGAGGCAGAATGGCTCTTTCCTCTTGCTTCACCAACCAAGACAGTTCTTCAGGAACGTCACTATCTTCGACAACCTCTTCTTCGGCCTGAAATACCGGGTGCTCAAAGTCGGGACGAGTCATAGGTGGTTCAAGGATGTCATCTGAAAATGTTATCCTGCAAAAGGAATGGTTAAGTGCTTCAAAATGCGTATAAAGCGAATAACCACGTTGCCATTTTATTGAAAAATACAAAACAAGAAAGACAGAGATTACAGTATTTGCACATGAAAAAACGCCATTTATTTAATGATTAACACGCAATGTTCATAACAACACAGCCCTAAGCAAATCCTGATGCCCCGGGCAAGACATCAGATTATTCAACAATTAATAAAGCAAAGCATTACTGTTTAAGAGTCACAGGAACAAGCTCCTGAATAGACCAGTTGCACAGTCCTTGTCCTGGCGTGCTTGGCTGAATCCAGGCATCCATATCATAGTCGCTGTCTCCTTCGTCGGACTCCGAAGCAGCATTGATGGTTTCATGACATACTCCACTGGCAGAGATGGTTATTGGCCCTATGAAACGGGGTGCCCCCACAGCAGGTGCTGACGACGACGGTTGGTATCCCAGCCCGAACCGGTCCATCTTTACAGGAATATCCAGCACTTTGCCCCAGCCCTTTGCTTCTCCTGCCTCTACCAGAGCTTGAGCTTCTTTATACGATGAGACGGCTATCTCTGACACTTTGCTCGGCCGGGGACCTTTGTCCTTGACACGCAACCCTTCAAACGCCTGGTAGGGTGTTTCGTGGATCTCTCCGTCGACCTCCACATATTTAAATGACGACAGATGGCTGACCATAATGTCTTCTTCTCCGCATACGGTGACTACGCTGTCTCCGACCATATATTTTAACTTCTGATGCAGGGTAGACGTGACTGCCCCAGCCCCATGAATCCAAGGTCTTCCGAGCAAGCAGCTATATGCAGGCTGTATATCCATGATATAAAATTCCGTCGCAAACACCTCCGGCCCCACCTGTAGAGGCAATGTGATCGATCCAAAGACTGTTCTTCGGGTGCCGTTAAAGGCTCTAACTACCAAGTCACTGGGTGTGCACAAGATTCCTCTGACATCCAGCTTCATCATCGCTTTCTTGGGCATCACATTCAGAGACGATCCGGTGTCGACCAATACATGCGACATTACTGATCCTCTACACTCGACAGATATGTGCAGCGCCATATTATGATCTCTCCCTTTCGGGGTCAAATCGAAGTCGGTAAAGCCCAGGCTGTGGCCTGCATTCACATGTGCCAACACTCCTTCCAGCTGATTCACGGAAACGTCCTAGGGTACGAAGGAAGTATCCAGGACTTTCAACAAAGCATTTCTGTGGGCTTCCGAACACAAGAGCAATGACAAGATGGATATTTTGGACGGCGTCTGTTGCAGATGCTCCACAATCTTATAATCACTTTTTCGAATCAAGCGCATGAACTCTTCTACGTCTTTCGATGCCGATTCTTTGTCGCTGGCTTGCACTGGGACATTCTCAACCATCTTCCCTTTTCCTTTCGCTAGTCTTTCGGCCTCCACCTCAGGCGATATGAAGATCCTACCACTTCTTGTCATACCTCCTAAACCAACAACATTGTCTACAGTCTCGGCTGGCTGCTTATTAACATCAATCTTTATCCCGTCACAATATGCCTCCAACCCATATGACCATGGGACTGCTTTCGTGTTCTCGTACGGGATTGGTCCGGCCTTAGTTATGGTGATCGGTGGTCGCTGGACTGGTGCTGCAATAGTGATTGTCTTTCGAGGAATCGTTACAGTGGCCACATCACTCTGATCATCTGCTACTGCCCCTGCGGGCTCTTCAGTTGCTGCTCGGTCAAACTGCAATGTGCCTTCATCAATTAAAGCCTGAATGCCTTTCTTCAAATCATCACACCCCCAGCTAAGGTCCAGCATTCCAAGCAATACTCGTCACATCCTGGAAAAACACCCCCTTGCAACAATCTGCTTTTTATCTCGCTTAGTGGCGTCTTTAAATCGTCGACATTCATAATCAGATTCAACCCTTCCTTAGTCAGGATGGCGTTTACCCCATGATCAGGCATGAGTTTCTGCACTATATTCGGACCTGCCGTTCCGAAATTGATAGTCTTATTGTCCAAAAGATCCTGCACAACATGGTTAAAAGCATGGCAACCCTCTATATCGTGGCCCGGAGCCCCATAATGAAACTCACAGTGCCTGCTTGCATCATAACCATACGGAGGAGTTCCCGTTATCGGTGCCAAAGTTCTCTTCTCTACCAGGTTCAAACCCAACAGTGTCTGTAACAAATCTGCATAGGTTGAGGGAGGCTTCTCAAACACTCTTCTTGGTTTACCGCCCTGGAATCTTCGCTGAGCCTGTTGTGCCCCCTGCTGTGGTTGCTGCTGCTGTTGTTGCTGAAATGGCTGCTGCTGCTGCTATGTTGGCTGCTGCTGAAAAGGTTGTTATTGTTGAAGTGGTTGTTGCTGATATGGGATAGTAACACTCGCCACCTGCTGCGGCTGATGATATTGGTTTCGTCCCCTGCCTCGGCCTCGGCCTCGACCTCCAAACACTGCGCTAGCCTCGCCCTGACGGCGCCCACCAAAAGCCTTCCTATTACTGCCAGATGCAGTTGATTCCTCAGCCTGGAACTTTCCTTGCTTAATGTTACGTTCAATCTTTTCCCCCATCAGAATCAAATCTGAGAAACTGGCCAGAGATGTATGAAACAACATGTCATGAAACAAGCCCGTGAATGTGCCGACGAACATGTCATTCATTTCCTTGTCTTCTAAAGGAGGGCGGACCCTGGCAGCCATATCGCGCCACCTTTGCGCGTACTCTTTAAAGCTCTCCCCCTTCTTCTGAGACAGCCCTGTCAATTGGACCCGATTGGGCGCCAAGTCGCTGTTATACTTGTAGTGAGCTACAAATGCCTCTGCTAATTGCTTCCATGTCTTGATATTGGTTGGCTCCAACCCCATGTACCACTCTAAGGAAGGACCTGACAGGCTATCTTGAAAGAAATGCATTAGCATTCTCTCATCAGTTGAGTACGCAGACATCTTTCTGTAATAAGCCCGCACGTGCACTTTCGGACATGTGTCCCCTTTATACTTATCAAACGCAGGAGCTTTGAATTTGATTGGCACCCTCAAGCCAGGTACCAGACCCATTGTTGCCATGTCTAAGCCCACAGCACTTTGGTTCAGGACCCCCCTCATCTGCTCTTCCAGCATTCTGATCTTCTGGGAGTCATCCATCGGCCCTTCGAAACGTCCGCCGGAGAAAGCGTCCTCCTGCTGATCTTCTTGCCACATACCATTCCCAACTCCATACCCATCGTATCCATTATTACGGCCAGCTCTAATCTGATTCATCACCGGGCCTCGGCCTCTGTTGCCGTACCCTTGAACACCTCCAACAGGCCCAAAAGCCATTAACCCAGCGCCGTTTCCATTTCCGAAACCTCCGTAACCCTGATTGGCCACACCATAACCATCTTGCCCAAAGCCTTGAGCATTGAAACCATATTTCCCAGCATTATCGAATCCCTGATCGTTGAACCTGAATCCAGTATTGCCAAAGCCGTTGCCTCCCATATTATCACCCAAGTTGACATCACAAAGCCCAACGTTATGGACAGCAGTCTCGTTCCCAACTCCGACGTTACCATTCCCAGCAGCGGTAGCGTTGTTGACATTAGCAGCAGGGATATTGACTACAGGGGGAGCCACTGGCGTGGGAGTGCCATCTCCATGAACAGTATCGACCCGTACAGACTGATGATCCTCGTTACCGTGACCAGCATTTCGGGCCAACAGAGGTTGCACCATGGCTTGCAAATTCTCCTGACCTTTTGCAATAGCTTCCATGGTCTGCATAAAGAGAGCTAGCTTCTCGTGCACATCTTGCATCTCGTTCTGCATTTGATCCATGATTCTTCGACAGTTGGTGCGAGTGGAATAGCGGTGCGGGTGCTGATCTGCAATCCTGGAAATGCCTGGTACAAAGCAGGAAATAAGACACCATCCAAAGATTTCCTGTAATTCAATATGAATATGAATGCAATGCAATGTGTGTCTGTGCATTAGGGAAATTCATTCCCCGATTCTAGTGTGAAGGTGCCAGTGCAAGCATTACAAAGATCGGAGTTGAATCACAGAAAGCCTCATATATTGCAGAGAAATCAATAAGCCTGGAATACAATATCACTGAAAGTACAACAAGAAGGCATGACCTCAACCAACAATCCTGGTGATGGTCAGCACTATGCAAATAAAGCATACAAGTTACTACATGAAATGATCAAATCCTCCCATAAGTCTGGTACTCTTCTAGCAACTTCTTGGTCTCCGGATGACTCGGTCGAGCAAGCAGCCCTTCAACAAGTTGGTTCCTTTTCTTAAGAACACGACGCACGTCTTCAGCAGTTTCTTCCCATGCCCCGTCTCCGAAGCGATCCTCCAGTTTACGCTTCTGAGACACAGCTTCATCTCTGCCTTTGATGGCCTTGTTTAGTGCATTCTGGAGACCGTACCGGGTCATCACTTCTTCTTCACACTTCTTGATGCTGGACTTCAACTGCTCTTCGAGGTCGGAAATTTGCTGCTTCAACTTATCTTCCCTCTTCTTATTGTTGGTGAGCGTAGCATTCCAAGTCTTATTGCAAGAAGAGATCTCTCGGTGTGCTGCGTCGAGCGCTTTCTTTTTGGATTCGAGCATGTCGTGGGAGCTTCTGAACTCTTGCCCCAGACGTTCACGCTTCTTCCTCTCCTCAGTTAACTCAGCCCCTAGTCTGTTCATTAGCTCAATCTGCTGTTGGAAAGCGTACACGGCCTTGTTTTTCTCACTGCGTATTTGGGCTAGCTCCTGCTCTAACCCTTCGTTGATCTTCATCAAGGCTTCTTTTTCTTTCACAACTTGCTCGTAGGCTTTCATGGAAACAGTAGTTGGCTCTGCTACCGGAATAGGAACAAGGATTGGTACATCTGGGAATGGCATCCGCAACTGACTTGCTCTCTCCTGGATCCAAACTCTGTAAGGTGCATAAGCTTGACAGTCGTTCTTCCCTAACAACGGTTTCCCTCTTCGGTTAATACGCGTCCAGGCATGCTGCAACTTGGCTAACAACTCTCCCTTCAAATCTCCGGTGAAGTACAGAGATTCCTGTACTTCTTCCTCCTTTGGCGGGTTCTTCAGCGCATATCCGAACTGACGGACCAACAGTGATGGGTTGTAGTTGATACACCCTTTTCTTCCAATCAGCGGCACATTAGGGTACCCAGAACAACTGAATATAAGCTCAGATCCCAACAGATCTCTATCAAACCACTCAACGTCTTCGGAAGATAGCCTCATCAGGCGCTCTGACCAGCTAGCGGTGGTTGCACTTTCCACAAAAGATCCCTTCATGGGAAGATGACTCTTGAACCACATATTCAACAAGGGAGCACAGCAGTAAACAACCTTTCCCCTTCTGTTTTCGTTCTTGTAGTGCAAGGAGTGGTAGAAGTCTCCGATCAACGTTAGCACTGGATTGCCGGCAGCGAATAGATGGAAAGCGTCCAGGTCTACGAAATTGGGCAAGTTAGGGAATAGCACAATCCCATAAATGCATAGAGCCAAAATAGCATTGAAAACCACCCAACATCCGTTCTTGGCATACTCCTGAGCCTTGCTGTCATACCCTAAATTTGTCCTACCCTTTTTGTAAATATTTTCGCATTTTATTGTTTCATGTCGTTTAGACACGTGTCCACCCGCAATTGGGCGTTTTCCAAATTTTATCCATTTCTGTCCAATTAAAGTGTGACACGTGGTGCAGGGGTTTTTTTTTGTGTGACTATTATTTCCTTTTTTCAATTTCCTAATCTTTTTCTTTTTTTTAAAAAAAGTATAATATTCCTAAATAATAATAAATATTTTGTGTATATTTGTCCTTTTTTATTAAGATTTATTAACAGCTATTTGTTGTTATTATATTTGTTAATATCTATTTAGTAATTATTGTTAATAGTTATATATTATTTAATTACATCCATGTTAATTTATATTAATTGCTTATTGTTTTAATAATTAATTAATTTGAAAAAATAAAAGAGAAAGAAAAGAGAATTAATAAAGAGAAGTTTGGACATGGAGAAGGGGGCGGTAGGCCCATTGCTGTTTCGGTAGCCCGTTAGGGTTCATTGCTCTTTGTATTTAAACGAGAGGAAGACTGATAGAGGAGGATACTGTTCACAATCCCCAGAAAAACCCTAACGGTTTCAATTCTTACGAATCGGACGGCGCCGCCCTCCATCCTCTTTCCTAAGCAAAACCCTATCTCCTCTCTCTTTCTTCCGCCGGACCTTCACCCTTCTTTCACTCCGATTTCCTTCTCCGGCTCTCTCTATCGCAACGGCTATCCGACCCCGGTGGTGTTAATTCGAGTTGCTCTCACACTTTAGAGATGATGGTAAAAGCTTCAGCTTGGCAGAAAGGGATGCAGATGCGGTAACTCATCATTTCAAATCCAAGGATTTATGCTCGAAGACGCACATGCCATTTAATGGAATCATTGACGACTTTGGCGGTAAGATCAACTGCAATGGCCTCTCAGCTTAGTTTCGTGAGATAAAGGTTAAAGTTTTGTATTTCGTTTGGTTTTGATAAATGTTTTGCTGTATTGTTGTCATCATGAGCATTGCCATTGTTTTTTTACCAATTTCATCCATGAAGTTTGATTTAAGTGTAAATGTCGGTTTATATTCATCTGTTAAGTTTGTTTCTGCTCATATTCTAATGACATAATTGGCTTAAATGTTAGTTTCATTTGTTGTTTAAGTGTGGGTGGTTGATTCACCTTGAGGGTGAATGCACATATCAGGATTATGAAGAACAGATGTTTTGAGGTTGTTGCAGGATCTGTATCTGCAGTTTAATGAGTCAAGTCTATCACAATGGATGGAGGATCTGTTGCTTTATGTGTTTGTTATTGTGTCTTTAACACTGATACTGACAAAAAGCGCTGGGTTATGGACCACCATTTTGGCCATTTCGAATTTGTAAGATTTGGGTTCTGTGTTTGCTCGGTTTATTGTCTGTCATGTGCAGGTTTCTAAAGTTGAAACTCAGGGTTTGGAACCAATACAGTCGCCACAGTCTCGCACAGACAATGTTCAACAACATCAACCAACATGGCGACCGATACAAATTACTCTAACGCGTACTCATGGTTGCATATACTTATCTCGTATAAGTTGGTGTCGGTAATCTCTGATCTACCGTTTCTTTCGTTTATGATTCATTTCTCATTTGATTTTGGTTCAGATTTCGTTGTACTTTCATGTTCGTTGTGTGTGGTCTTGTTATTGTGCAGTTGGTTTTCTTCTGGTCTGTGTCGTGCTAATCTGGACAATGTTGTATAAGTCGACTTTGAATGCAGATTAAAAAAGCACAGGTTTTAGTCCACAGCAGTTCTTCCAAGTAATGAGAGATTCGATATTTCGCAGCTTATTGCGACTTGAGCTTGCGGTCACGACATCACCAGCAACAGAATAGCGTGACATTGAAGACTTGCGCAGCTCAGGCTTACATTGGACAACACGCAAGCAGCTTTACAACTTTAGTTCAAATGACATTTAACTTTGAACCATCAAACTCGCACCTTTGATTTAAGTTTTGTCTATCCAGTTTGTCTTTGAAACGGCGAATTCGGTTTTCTATTGTTGCTGTCTATGATTGATACATATGCAGGTTTTGAATTGGGCGCGGGATTGGAAATGATCATATACAAGCAGTAGCACGTGATTGCGGTTATGTGTGTCGGTAATTGGTTCGACGATGTTGTATCGAACATGTGCAGGGTTCAGAGTAGAAGCGAGTTCAAACAAGTCCGACAATGGTACAAAAGCTTAGTAGGTCTGATGTTGATAAGTTTCAGATTTGCAGCAGCTGGAAACGACAACATTTCGACTCTGCGATGGAAGGACTTGCCGAGTTGCAGCGAAACATTGGCAACGCAACACAAAGTTTTTGCAGTAAAAGCAGTGACGTCAGGACTATGCTTTGCATTTGTTCAAGGAAGCATGTCGAAAAACTTCGGTCTTCAGAATTATAAAGAGAATTTTAAGGCAGGATTATTATCAGACAAACAACCTTTCTCCGACAATAACTCGATGTTGGTAACGCTTCAATTTAGTTCAGAATCTGTTATTATTTAAATGTTCGTTGTATATATTTTCTTTTTTGATTTGTCGAATTATATAGGTATGTAAATGTTTGATTGGTTTTGTGATTGTGCGAACAGATTCGTTTAAGTGGAGACCGTTATAAGCTATTATATAATGCCGAGAGGTAGTTATCTTTGCTACTGTTGTAATGCATGTTCAAATTTCAAAATGCTGTTAAACGTAGGTATCAGCCCGGTATGATTGATTTATAGCCTCAAGGGCCAGTTTGTTGCAATTAGGCATAAGAAGTGATCCTGTAATGTAATCTTGGAAGTTGGCTACAGGCGTGATTGGATATGGGGTGGTAATCTGAATCCATCATTTTGTTTGCATTCGTTCAATACTAATTAAGTTTTTTGAAATGATTGTGAATAAATATTTGACTTGTCATTGGATACCATTTAAACCTTATCAAGTGCAAGATAATTTCTCCTCACAATATGTGTTTGATTAAGTTCATGTCGATTATGCCGTAAATTTCCAATGCAATAATTTCGTCATGTTTCGAGTGTTGCGTTTAATGCTCTCTTCACATTGTTATCACACACAAATCTATTTTCATGTTATAAGTTTCGATAATTGTTAAAGTTGCCTTTTATTTGATTGAGTTGTTTAGTTAATTTGTTTTTTACATAAAACAGTCACTTTCAGAACAGGATTTATTCTTTTTTTATATATTTTTCAACATTCAAATTATTTTCTAATCAAATCATGAAAAGTTAAATCTTTGAAGTCTAGCATTTCTCGGATTTTTGGATGATCATTAGCGAGGTGTACACCTTAAATAATGTACTATTCAACTTTTCATTTTGAATACACTATTTCGGACAAAGGAATATTATAGGAATCAAGCATTCTGTGTGATATTTCTATCGTTCATTCAAATATTCTCCAAATGAAAAAGGTGTCGTCGAGATCCAGCATTTCGATAATACCCCAATTAATTGGTTGTGAGGCCTACGTCTCATTTATCAAATAATTGTCATTTCTCTCATTTTCAAATCCAATCTCATGTCCCCACATCCTGTACCTCAAATTATTTTCATACCTCATTTCACTTCAAATCTTTTTCAAACATTTTCTCGATCAAACTTCGAAAGAAGGAGGTTCTTGGAGTCTAGCATTCCTTGAATTTTCGAGTGAATAATTCTCGAGGCACGCCCTTTGAGTTATTATTCATTCAATCTTTCGACCTTTTTAAATATCTTTTTTCGATTCACACTTCGAAAGAAGGAGGTTCTTGGAGTCTAGCATTCCTTGAATTTTCGAGTGAATAGCTCTCGAGGCACGCCCTTTGGGTTGTTATTCACTCAACCTTTCGACTTTTTCAAACTCAATCATTCTCAATATTCTCCTGAGTCGATTGCTCGTCCGCATTCGCAACCCATTTCATTCACAATTCTTCGTGGTCTCGATATTAGGAGCACCCTCAGGGACTAACATCGTTTCTCACAACCTTAACCCTTGACACGTTGTCAAGCCGGTTCCATCTTCGATCAAATCCTCGACTCATCGTCGAGCCAGTTCAAAATAACTTCCTTTTGGCCTCGCATGCCATTCTTCGATTCAATCCTTGCACAAACTTACGAAAGAGGGATATTCTTAGAATCCAACACTCTTTGAATATTCGAATGAGTAACTCTTGGGCTCGCCCCCGAGTTGTTATTAGTTCATTCTTTCGATTTCAAAACATCCAATTCTTATCTTCAACTTACTCAACTCAATTTCCGAAAGAACTGAGTTCTTGGGATCTCGCATTCCTTGAATTCTTGAATGACAAGCTCTTGAGGCACGCCCTTAGGTTGTTTGTCAGTCACTCTTTCGTCTCCCAACTCAACTTCAACCCATTTCAAACCTCATATTTTCGTGGTCGTCTCCACGAACTACGGACGCTCTGATTCTTTATTCATTCTTGAATATAAGATACGTAGGCACAAGATTGCGATGATCTTGGTGAGCACACTTCTATCCATCTTCCGTATTCTCCCATCCTTTCCCGTAGTCGAACTACGACGCTCTGATTTCTCATTCTTGTCTGGATGAGTATACGTAGGCACAAGGGCCCCAATCCTTGGCGAGCACCCTATCTTCTAACCACCCATCTCTCCTTCGCGTCTTTAGCCTTTTAACCTACCAATTCTACCTTTAATAACGAGAAGAAAACCAGTAAACCTAAACAACACTCCCCACATTTACCTTAAGAGGTTCCCGTCGAGTACGACGGACGTGAGGGGTGCTAATACCTTCCCCTCACGTAACCGACTCCCGAACCCGGAACTTGGTTGCGACAACCCTGTTCCTATCCTTTTCGTTTTAAGAGGTTTTCTCGATATTTTCCTCTCCCGTTTATTCGGGATAAATAAAGTTCGGTGGCGACTCTGTCGAACCGCATTTTCCGCGCCTTTCGCGCGAGGGTCGTATTTTCGAATGTGATTTTTTCGAGGTGCGACAGGTGGCGACTCTGCTGGGGACGCATTGCTCCATGCAAAGAGAGAGTCGAGCCTATCTTTTGGTTTGTGAGGAGTGTTTGTTTTTATTTGTTTTCTTTTTGTATTTGTTCTCTTATAGATTTTATTTGTGCTTGTTATCCTGGTTGCCTATCGGTTCTTGGGATGACATCATGAGTAAGGCTCTACACCCGAGCTTTGGTAAAAGCAGAGAGAACACATAGTTTAGAATTGGTAGTCGAGTAGTGTTAGTCTCCGAGGACTCGCTCCTTGTGGGCCTAGCATGAAAGCTCCTCCAGAGGAGACCTATTCGTAGATCTCGTTGTAACGCAGCTAGCCTGTTGCACGACTTGATTAATGAAGGGTCCGTGATTCTGGGAACCTTTGTTAGCACCAGTTCCGATATTGGTGGTCGTGTAGTGTTAGTCTCCAAGGACTCGCTCCTTGTGCGCCTAGCATGAGGACCCCGCTCAGGAGAGACCTTATCGTCATTATCGTCGTAATGCAGCCAGCCTGTTGCGTGACGCTAACACAACTAGTGTCCGTGATCCTGGGAACCAAACATAGAAACCATCCCGTGAGAGGGTTTATGGGCAGAATGTTTAGATCTTCCCGCATAGGTCGTACCTGTCAGTTGTTCTTTGAGCAGGAATTGTGGTTACTTATCTATTACGGTTACCGGCTTCAGGAGTTGTTGGAGTTGTGATCCTGTGATCCTGGATTTTGTATCTTGCATTGCATCTTGCATATCATTTGCATTGCATTTCATATGTTGTGCATTTTGCATTTCCAGTCCTCCAACAGAATCTTATGTCTCCGTTCCTTCTTCTCAAGTAAATCAAGTTGATTCCTCGACACCAATACGCAACTAGAGCCAATACCAGACGAGTGATGGAGCAGATCCAACAGGAGCAAATCGCCTTCAGGGAAGAGTTGGATTCTATGAAAGGAAAGATCGACCAGATCCTCGAAGCCATCCTCGCAGCCAGGAGAGAGGAAGAACAGCGTGAAGCCGCCGCTGTCGTCAATGGACAAGGGTCCACTGCTATCCCTTTGGCTCCAATTCCAAATTCTCAGGGGATGCCGTTGAACTTCAACAACACAATCGAGGGAAACACTTCTCAGCCAATCCCAGCGCCTGGAGTTACCGTTGGAGTTATCCCGCACGCCCAGCCTACTGCTGTGCAAATCCCGGTTCCTCATGTCGAAGATACTCTGATGGATCAGTATGACGATGTTCAGAACTATCATGCTGCTATCCCCATTGCCAGTCCTGTTGCTGCTCAGGATTCTGAAGCCATGAAGATGTGCCGAGATCTAGCCGAGAAACTCCGCGCCATGGAGGGGCATAACTCAAATTCTTTCAGCGCTTTGGAATTATGCTTGGTGCCTGATGTTGTCATTCCTCCCAAGTTCAAGGCGCCCGAATTTTCAAAGTACAAGGGTCTCAGCTGCCCAAACATTCATCTGAAGATGTACTGTCGCAAGATGGCTGCCTATGCCAGAGACGAGAAGCTCATGATCCATTGCTTCCAGGATAGCTTGTCTGGGGCATCACTCGAATGGTATATGCAGCTGGAGCGTAATAGTGTGCGCACTTGGGCCGAGCTAGCTGATGCATTTGTCAAGCAGTACAAGTACAACACCGACCTTGCTCCTAATCGTACTCAGCTTCAGAGTATGACTCAGAAGGACAACGAATCCTTCAAGGAGTACGCACAACGATGGAGAGAGCTAGCTGCAAGGGTGCATCCACCTCTTGTTGACCGTGAATTGATTGACATCTTCATGGGCACCTTGCAAGGCCAGTACTACGAAAAGCTGATCGGTAGTGTCTCCGCTGGATTCTCTGACTTGGTGATCGTCGGTGAGAGAATTGAGGAAGGGCTGAAGAGTGGGAAGATCCCAGGAGGTTCTAACAGTCAGGCTAATGCCAAGAGGCCTTTTAATGGATACAAGAAGAAGGAGGGCGAAACAAATGCCATCTTTGTGCAGAAAGGGCAAGCTTCTCAACAAGCTCCTGCTCCTATGCCTTATCAAGTTCCCTACTATCAGTATCCATATGTGGCTGCTGCGCAATATGCTCCAATGCCTTATCAGCCAGCTGTTCAAGCAGCGCAAGCTCAGATGCCACGGCAACAGGCTCCTCAGCAACAAGCCTACAACCAACAAGGATATCAGTATCCTCCTCAGCAACAGCAGATGCAAGCTACTCAGCAACGACAAGGTGCTCGCCCACAACGTCCACAGAGAACATGGAGGCCAGATAGAGTCTTTGATCGTCTACCAATGCCATATGCCAAAATCTTTGCTCAGTTGATGGAGAAGAAAGTTGTTGTTCCGAGAGATTTGGCTCCTCCAACTATCATTCCTGCCGATTACGATGCAAATGCTCACTGTGAGTTTCATAAGGGCGCTCCAGGTCACACCATTGAGGATTGCAGGGCTTTCAAGCACATAATTCAAGACATGATCGACAGGGATGCTATCAACTTCAATGGGAAGTCTCCAAACATCATCAACAATCCGATGCCACCAGTCAACTAGCGCCAACGGCAGATTAATTCCAGTCAAGTCCATTCTCTGAAGAAGGTCGTCATGCTGCCATTTCATTATTCGTCGTTTCTTATGTTTTGTCTTTGTTTATTTAAGTATTGTATGCTTTGAACAGTTGCCATTCGTATTCGGTTTTCATTAATGTATCGTTTATGCATGTTTTGAATTAGTTATGTCGTATTCACTCATTTTTCACTTATCACCGACACGTTTATTCACTCGACTATATTCACTGTTGTTTAGCTTGATTTGAGGGAGGATGATGAAAACGAGATACCCATAATTGCAAACCGTATGCTTTCAGACAGAATCTCGTCAATGATGTACAGGCATTATTTCAATTCCCCTAAACACCGGAGATATAAGGAGTTAATCCCTAATAAACCACTTCGAGCCAAGAAGTAGCAGTTTCCTTCGGATCTATAAACCTTTTACACTCAACCTGGGGCAGGGTAGTGTTCAGTTAATCCAATCCTGTATTCGAATCAATATCTAAAAGACGGTTGTCCATCAAAGACCCATGCTATGGCAGTCACAACAAAATCAAAAAAATCAAAAGCCAGCTAAGTCAGACACCTTAGAGGGGACTTAGGCAAAATCAAGGCAATCCCGATGGATTTGACAAACGAAGTCAATCCATGCAAAAGTTAGGGATCAAAACAAAAGCAAAAGAGGACCCCGAAACCCTCAACAAAAACAAAATAGGATTCAGTGGCCACCCAGATCAAAGGGGCACTGACATTCATCAAAGCCAAAATAAGGTGACTGCCACGTTGAGCGAACCTTGAACCATCAAGCTTACACCGTCCAGACAAGTGTAGGATTAACTGAGCGTAGGACTGGAGATCATTAAGAAGAAGGGGTGGGTACAAATCATACTTTGAGCCTAATATCCTTTGTTTCATAACCGTGAACCAGACCACGTTACAACCCTCGAAAGACCTAATTGAGGCGAGGTTTATTCTGAAAGCACATTATCGCAAGGTTGCATGACCTGACTCCTCACATGATTTCTAATCATCAGTATTGGTGTCATTTCTCTTGATATATCTTTCGCACCAATCAAATTAGCACAACGTTTGGGCTAGCAGTCCATTCGTCTCACTATCACGACACTTCCAAATAAATGACACATCTTTTTCAAATCTTGCATCAAACTTTGCATTAATATTACCATCTGTGAATGTACAATTTTAATTGCAAATCAGTGCTAGGTATTCAAGGACATCTCAACAAGGTCCAACCGAGGAGGAACTTGACTTTCAGTGGCGTACACAAAGCAAGACTATTTTAGAACCCACAGGCTGGGGCAAATCACTCAACAGCTCAAGCAGGGGCATATCATTACCATATTCGAATTGGGGCAAGACCATGTCGTCCTGACCAACAAGCAGAGTTGCAACCTTCTCTGAAGAAAATTCACAACAAGTCACCAAGTACCCAGACTCGGGGCATATAAAGTATCTTCGCCTGTGTCAATCATGGCGTCTTCAGCAAACTGCGTGTCGAGGAAGTCAATCCCTCCCACCACCCGAAGTCCAATTCGCATTGGCGACTACCAAAAGTCCACCATGCTGGCGTCTTCACCTGCATTTCCAAATTACCCGTCTGCATCATATGCATCATACGCATCGCTTTCGATCTCATAAATATCTTGCATCATATGCATACTCCCATCATACCATACTTCCCCAGCTCTTGCATCTCCGCACGACAGCATTTGCATCTGCACTTCCATTCGTTATGGAATATCATTTATCATCCAGCATTCATATGCAAGTCAAGGTCCAGGATCAATCTCGAAGATTTCCAAGACCGTCAACCGCCCAGTCAGGGGCAACCTTCTGCAATTGTGGGTTTCTCCCACAAAATTTGAAGTTATTCAAAGCAAGATTTAGCCCAGTCAGGGGCATCTTTTTCAAGACCATGGGCGTCTCCGTGACAAATTACAACCTCGTGGTTGATCAAATATGCAAATCAACATTCAGCCTAATCAGGGGCATACCATTCAAGACCGTGGGCGTTTCCCACGAAGTTGTTCAACCTTTTGTTGGGCAAATCCAAGAAGTTCAATGCAAGAGCCAACCCGAACAGGGGCATCTTCAGCAAAACTGTGAGCGTTCCTCACAAAGTTGTTCAACCTTTGTTAAGCAAGACAAGGCATCAAGACAAATTCAGCCCAGTCAGGGGCATCCTCTTCAGAACTCATGGGCGTAACCATGAAATCATTTCAGCAAATTATGATTTCCAAGCAAAGACGGTGGGCGTACCCCGTCAACTCATTTCAAATTCAATCTTCCTCTCAGGGATTCCCCAATGAGTTGTACCCAGCAAGCGTGACCGTTGTCAATTGCCTTACTGTCATCCTTTTGGTGATAGTCGAACTTCGTCAGTTCAACTTAGCCTGCATCCTTTTGGTGTTGGTAGACTTCAGATTTGTGTGGTCTTATCATCCTTTTGATGATAGCAACCTGTGTGTTGTGTTTTCGCTCTACCATCCTTTTGGTGGTAGGTCTGGTACTTCGTCGGTATCAGATTGCGCGATGTTTTCTTTTATGTTTTCGCTCTACCATCCTTTTGGTGGTAGGTCTGGTACTTCGTCGGTATCAGATTGTGCAATATTTTGGTGTGAGTTTCGCTCCGTCATCCTTTTGGTGGAGGGTCTATCATGGTCACTAATGATAGATTGTGCGATCTGTGTTGTGTTTTCGCTCTACCATCCTTTTGGTGGTAGGTCTGGCATTTCGTCGATGTCAGATTGCGCGATGTTTTGTTTGTGTTTTCGCTCTACCATCCTTTTGGTGGTAGGTCTGACATTTCGTCGATGTCAGATTGTGCGATCATTTATTTGTTTCGCTCCGTCATCCTTTAGGTGGGGGGTCTATCATGGTCATTAATGATAGATTGTGCGATTTGCGTTGTGTTCCACTCCGTCATCCTTTTGATGGAGGGGTCTATCATGGTCATTAATGATAGATTGCGCGATATCTTGTTTTTGTTTCGCTCCGTCATCCTTTTGGTGGTGGGTCTATCATGGTCATTAATGATAGATTGCGCGATATCTTGTTTTTGTTTCGCTCCGTCATCCTTTTGGTGGTGGGTCTATCATGGTCATTAATGATAGATTGCGCGATATCTTGTTTTTGTTTCGCTCCGTCATCCTTTTGGTGGGGGGTCTATCATGGTCATTAATGATAGATTGTGCAATTTGCGTTGTGTTCCACTCCGTCATCCTTTTGATGGAGGGGTCTATCACGGTCATTAGTGATAGATTGTGCAATTTGTTTTGTGTTTCGCTCCGTCATCCTTTTGGTGGTGGGTCTATCATGGTCATTAATGATAGATTGCGCGATATCTTGTTTATGTTTCGCTCCATCATCCTTTTGGTGTTGGATCTATCATGGTCATTAATGATAGATTGTGCGATTTGCGTTGTGTTCCACTCCGTCATCCTTTTGATGGAGGGGTCTATCATGGTCATTAATGATAGATTGTGCGATTTGCGTTGTGTTCCACTCCGTCATCCTTTTGATGGAGGGGTCTATCACGGTCATTAGTGATAGATTGTGCAATTTGTTTTGTGTTTCGCTCCGTCATCCTTTTGGTGGTGGGTCTATCATGGTCATTAATGATAGATTGCGCGATATCTTGTTTATGTTTCGCTCCATCATCCTTTTGGTGTTGGATCTATCATGGTCATTAATGATAGATTGTGCGATTTGCGTTGTGTTCCACTCCGTCATCCTTTTGATGGAGGGGTCTATCACGGTCATTAGTGATAGATTGTGCGATTTGTTTTGTGTTTTCGCTCTACCATCCTTTTGGTGGTAGGTCTGGTACTTCGTCGGTATCAGATTGTGCGATCGTTTATTTGTGTTTCGCTCCGTCATCCTTTTGGTGGAGGGGTCTATCATGGTCATTAATGATGGATTGTGCGATTTGTTTTGTGTTTTTGCTCTACCATCCTTTTGGTGGTAGGTCTGGTACTTCGTCGGTATCAGATTGTGCGATCGTTTATTTGTGTTTCGCTCCGTCATCCTTTTGGTGTAGGTCTATCATAGTCATTAATGATGGATTGTGCGAATTTTGTTTATCTCGCTCCGTCATCCTTTTGGTGGGGGATCTATCATGGTCATTAATGATAGATCGTGCGATAGTGCTTTGCTTTGCCATCCTTTTGGTGGTAATAGCTGTGTGTGTTTCGTTCCATCATCCTTTTGGTGATGACGACTTGTGCCAGCTTACTCCGTGGTTTACCTCATCCAGTTTTTACAATTCTCAAGCACCTCTTTTTTTCTTTCGGACAAATTCAGGGTCTTCTTCATATCTAATTGACTTCTACCTCAGAAACATGAGTGCTAATGCAACTCATTCTTCTAGGTTTAAGCCGATTAGATAGGGGCATCTGTCATACCCTAAATTTGTCCTACCCTTTTTGTAAATATTTTCGCATTTTATTGTTTCATGTCGTTTAGACACGTGTCCACCCGCAATTGGGCGTTTTCCAAATTTTATCCATTTCTGTCCAATTAAAGTGTGACACGTGGTGCAGGGTTTTTTTTTGTGTGACTATTATTTCCTTTTTTCAATTTCCTAATATTTTTCTTTTTTTAAAAAAAAGTATAATATTCCTAAATAATAATAAATATTTTGTGTATATTTGTCTTTTTTTATTAAGATTTATTAACAGCTATTTGTTGTTATTATATTTGTTAATATCTATTTAGTAATTATTGTTAATAGTTATATATTATTTAATTACATCCATGTTAATTTATATTAATTGCTTATTGTTTTAATAATTAATTAATTTGAAAAAATAAAAGAGAAAGAAAAGAGAATTAATAAAGAGAAGTTTGGACATGGAGAAGGGGGCGGTAGGCCCATTGCTGTTTCGGTAGCCCGTTAGGGTTCATTGCTCTTTGTATTTAAACGAGAGGAAGACTGATAGAGGAGGATACTGTTCATAATCCCCAGAAAAACCCTAACGGTTTCAATTCTTACGAATCGGACGGCGCCGCCCTCCATCCTCTTTCCTAAGCAAAACCCTATCTCCTCTCTCTTTCTTCCGCCGGACCTTCACCCTTCTTTCACTCCGATTTCCTTCTCCGGCTCTCTCTATCGCAACGGCTATCCGACCCCGGTGGTGTTAATTCGAGTTGCTCTCACACTTTAGAGATGATGGTAAAAGCTTCAGCTTGGCAGAAAGGGATGCAGATGCGGTAACTCATCATTTCAAATCCAAGGATTTATGCTCGAAGACGCACATGCCATTTAATGGAATCATTGACGACTTTGGCGGTAAGATCAACTGCAATGGCCTCTCAGCTCGGTTTCGTGAGATAAAGGTTAAAGTTTTGTATTTCGTTTGGTTTTGATAAATGTTTTGCTGTATTGTTGTCATCATGAGCATTGCCATTGTTTTTTACCAATTTCATCCATGAAGTTTGATTTAAGTGTAAATGTCGGTTTATATTCATCTGTTAAGTTTGTTTCTGCTCATATTCTAATGACATAATTGGCTTAAATGTTAGTTTCATTTGTTGTTTAAGTGTGGGTGGTTGATTCACCTTGAGGGTGAATGCACATATCAGGATTATGAAGAACAGATGTTTTGAGGTTGTTGCAGGATCTGTATCTGCAGTTTAATGAGTCAAGTCTATCACAATGGATGGAGGATCTGTTGCTTTATGTGTTTGTTATTGTGTCTTTAACACTGATACTGACAAAAAGCGCTGGGTTATGGACCACCATTTTGGCCATTTCGAATTTGTAAGATTTGGGTTCTGTGTTTGCTCGGTTTATTGTCTGTCATGTGCAGGTTTCTAAAGTTGAAACTCAGGGTTTGGAACCAATACAGTCGCCACAGTCTCGCACAGACAATGTTCAACAACATCAACCAACATGGCGACCGATACAAATTACTCTAACGCGTACTCATGGTTGCGTATACTTATCTCGTATAAGTTGGTGTCGGTAATCTATGATCTACCGTTTCTTTCGTTTATGATTCATTTCTCATTTGATTTTGGTTCAGATTTCGTTGTACTTTCATGTTCGTTATGTGTGGTCTTGTTATTGTGCAGTTGGTTTTCTTCTGGTCTGTGTCGTGCTAATCTGGACAATGTTGTATAAGTCGACTTTGAATGCAGATTAAAAAAGCACAGGTTTTAGTCCACAGCAGTTCTTCCAAGTAATGAGAGATTCGATATTTCGCAGCTTATTGCGACTTGAGCTTGCGGTCACGACATCACCAGCAACAGAATAGCGTGACATTGAAGACTTGCGCAGCTCAGGCTTACATTGGACAACACGCAAGCAGCTTTACAACTTTAGTTCAAATGACATTTAACTTTGAACCATCAAACTCGCACCTTTGATTTAAGTTTTGTCTATCCAGTTTGTCTTTGAAACGGCGAATTCGGTTTTCTGTTGTTGCTGTCTATGATTGATACATATGCAGGTTTTGAATTGGGCGCGGGATTGGAAATGATCATATACAAGCAGTAGCACGTGATTGCGGTTATGTGTGTCGGTAATTGGTTCGACGATGTTGTATCGAACATGTGCAGGGTTCAGAGTAGAAGCGAGTTCAAACAAGTCCGACAATGGTACAAAAGCTTAGCAGGTCTGATGTTGATAAGTTTCAGATTTGCAGCAGCTGGAAACGACAACATTTCGACTCTGCGATGGAAGGACTTGCCGAGTTGCAGCGAAACATTGGCAACGCAACACAAAGTTTTTGCAGTAAAAGCAGTGACGTCAGGACTATGCTTTGCATTTGTTCAAGGAAGCATGTCGAAAAACTTCGGTCTTCAGAATTATAAAGAGAATTTTAAGGCAGGATTATTATCAGACAAACAACCTTTCTCCGACAATAACTCGATGTTGGTAACGCTTCAATTTAGTTCAGAATCTGTTATTATTTAAATGTTCGTTGTATATATTTTCTTTTTTGATTTGTCGAATTATATAGGTATGTAAATGTTTGATTAGTTTTGTGATTGTGCGAACAAATTCGTTTAAGTGGAGACCGTTATAAGCTATTATATAATGCCGAGAGGTAGTTATCTTTGCTACTGTTGTAATGCATGTTCAAATTTCAAAATGCTGTTAAACGTAGGTATCAGCCCGGTATGATTGATTTATAGCCTCAAGGGCCAGTTTGTTGCAATTAGGCATAAGAAGTGATCCTGTAATGTAATCTTGGAAGTTGGCTACAGGCGTGATTGGATATGGGGTGGTAATCTGAATCCATCATTTTGTTTGCATTCGTTCAATACTAATTAAGTTTTTTGAAATGATTGTGAATAAATATTTGACTTGTCATTGGATACCATTTCAACCTTATCAAGTGCAAGATAATTTCTCCTCACAATATGTGTTTGATTAAGTTCATGTCGATTATGCCGTAAATTTCCAATGCAATAATTTCGTCATGTTTCGAGTGTTGCGTTTAATGCTCTCTTCACATTGTTATCACACACAAATCTATTTTCATGTTATAAGTTTCGATAATTGTTAAAGTTGCCTTTTATTTGATTGAGTTGTTTAGTTAATTTGTTTTTTACATAAAACAGTCACTTTCAGAACAGGATTTATTCTTTTTTTATATATTTTTCAACATTCAAATTATTTTCTAATCAAATCATGAAAAGTTAAATCTTTGAAGTCTAGCATTTCTCGGATTTTTGGATGATCATTAGCGAGGTGTACACCTTAAATAATGTACTATTCAACTTTTCATTTTGAATACACTATTTCGGACAAAGGAATATTATAGGAATCAAGCATTCTGTGTGATATTTCTATCGTTCATTCAAATATTCTCCAAATGAAAAAGGTGTCGTCGAGATCCAGCATTTCGATAATACCCCAATTAATTGGTTGTGAGGCCTACGTCTCATTTATCAAATAATTGTCATTTCTCTCATTTTCAAATCCAATCTCATGTCCCCACATCCCGTACCTCAAATTATTTTCATACCTCATTTCACTTCAAATCTTTTTCAAACATTTTCTCGATCAAACTTCGAAAGAAGGAGGTTCTTGGAGTCTAGCATTCCTTGAATTTTCGAGTGAATAATTCTCGAGGCACGCCCTTTGAGTTATTATTCATTCAATCTTTCGACCTTTTTAAATATCTTTTTTCGATTCACACTTCGAAAGAAGGAGGTTCTTGGAGTCTAGCATTCCTTGAATTTTCGAGTGAATAGCTCTCGAGGCACGCCCTTTGGGTTGTTATTCACTCAACCTTTCGACTTTTTCAAACTCAATCATTCTCAATATTCTCCTGAGTCGATTGCTCGTCCGCATTCGCAACCCATTTCATTCACAATTCCTCGTGGTCTCGATATTAGGAGCACCCTCAGGGACTAACATCGTTTCTCACAACCTTAACCCTTGACACGTTGTCAAGCCGGTTCCATCTTCGATCAAATCCTCGACTCGTCGTCGAGCCAGTTCAAAATAACTTCCTTTTGGCCTCGCATGCCATTCTTCGATTCAATCCTTGCACAAACTTACGAAAGAGGGATATTCTTAGAATCCAACACTCTTTGAATATTCGAATGAGTAACTCTTGGGCTCGCCCCCGAGTTGTTATTAGTTCATTCTTTCGATTTCAAAACATCCAATTCTTATCTTCAACTTACTCAACTCAATTTCCGAAAGAACTGAGTTCTTGGGATCTCGCATTCCTTGAATTCTTGAATGACAAGCTCTTGAGGCACGCCCTTAGGTTGTTTGTCAGTCACTCTTTCGTCTCCCAACTCAACTTCAACCCATTTCAAACCTCATATTTTCGTGGTCGTCTCCACGAACTACGGACGCTCTGATTCTTTATTCATTCTTGAATATAAGATACGTAGGCACAAGATTGCGATGATCTTGGCGAGCACACTTCTATCCATCTTCCGTATTCTCCCATCCTTTCCCGTAGTCGAACTACGACGCTCTGATTTCTCATTCTTGTCTGGATGAGTATACGTAGGCACAAGGGCCCCAATCCTTGGCGAGCACCCTATCTTCTAACCACCCATCTCTCCTTCGCGTCTTTAACCTTTTAACCTACCAATTCTACCTTTAATAACGAGAAGAAAACCAGTAAACCTAAACAACACTCCCCATATTTACCTTAAGAGGTTCCCGTCGAGTACGACGGACGTGAGGGGTGCTAATACCTTCCCCTCACGTAACCGACTCCCGAACCCGGAACTTGGTTGCGACAGCCCTGTTCCTATCCTTTTCGTTTTAAGAGGTTTTCTCGATATTTTCCTCTCCCGTTTATTCGGGATAAATAAAGTTTGGTGGCGACTCTGTCGAACCGCATTTTCCGCGCCTTTCGCGCGAGGGTCGTATTTTCGAATGTGATTTTTTCGAGGTGCGACACTTGCCAACCAGGAAATCAAGAGAGAAACCTGAAACCCCAAGCCAAGAAGTCACTAACAGTTCTGCAGCGTCCATATGCAAAGCTTTGGCTAAGTCCTCCAACTTGGGCGCAGCAGCAGAGTGAATAAATGGAACCTTGTCCTGCACGGGTAGCTCAGTAAACTCCACATACTCCTCAATGGTGGGCCCCATAATGAAGTCAGCAAACGTAAAACATCTCAATGCGGGGTCATAGAACTTCATCAAGGTGTACAGCCCGTTCATCTCATCAGCAGTGGGCTTGCAGACTAATCTCAGTAATCTCCCATGACTCATTCTGAAGCTTCTCCTAACCTCCTCATCAGCAAGAGATATCAGACCAAGCAAAGAAGTAATATCAGGTGAAGGCAGCTTATACGCAACTGTTTTCCTCAAACCGGCCATAGTCAACACTCAGAAGTCTGGGCACTAGAATCGGAGGATATGCAAATGCACCTGAAGCACAGACACACGTTAATGGGATGCAATGATAATGGGTATGCAAACAATGCAATGCAAGTAACATGCAACAGGGACCAACTGCCGTAGCTGAATAGCCTGAACCATATCAAGAAGTCTCGGATAGACTCTATAGAAGTCCTCATACCCTGGTCTCAGATAGACCTAAAACAAAGCTCGAACAATGGTCTCTGACAGACCTCAAACTATAACTCCCACTGGTCTCTGGTAGACCTCAAACCACATCTCCAACTGGTCTCTGAAAAACCCCAGAACTATCCAAATGGTCCCTGACAGACCTCATAACACATCTCCTGATGGTCTCTGACAGACCTCACATCTCCATAAATACCCAGGATCTCTGATCAAGAAATAACCGGTATCTGAAGGTCTAGTTACCTGCATAACCCCAAACCCTCTCACAGGTGGATGTCCTAGTAACTGACAAAGGTATGGCATCCTATGCGGTCGTCGGCGTCACAGACTTTCAGGGTTGATGATACGATTCCCAGAAGGAGTGGCATCATCAAATCCTGAAGAGGCCTCACTTAGCCAACTTCCAAATGATCGGTTCCCGGAGTCGACAATTCAGCTGACCAACAACCCCTTCGACCCAAAGGGTAGAAAAAGAAGCCAACCAGAAGAACCTCGTCCGAGTGTAGATTTCATGAGACACTAATGCAAGCAAAGTCGGCACGCGCCCACTACTTTCTACTCTAATTCTAGGTGCACTCAAGCCCAGGTCCGGCTTATCTCTCAATCATAGAACCACCCTTCACACCCCAATACAGCAATAATAATCAATATATATAATGCTGAAAGATAAAGGTCAGAAATATAAATCCATACAAAATCCTCGACGGGAAAACAAGCGTTAGGATTGACTCTCTTAAGGGACGTTGGATCCCAAATGCATAAGAACTATCGCAGTCCTTAGCAGCCAGGGGACGTTGGATCCCCAGCAAAGTCGCCAGTTGTCGCTACTGCGAAAATCGGCGCCGGCTGAACAGAAGAGTCGCCACCGCGCGTTATTTATCCCACGGGAGGGAAAGGAAACGCTCAGAGTAAACCTCGCACAACACGGGAAAAAGTATGGTCGTCGCAACCAAAACCTGGATTCGGGATTCGGTTACGCAAGGGGAAGGTATTAGCACCCCTCACGTCCATCGTACTCGACGGGATCCACGCTTGTTTTCGGGTATGGATTATTATTTCTATCTAAACTAAAGGTCAGGGGTTAAAAGAAAATAAAATGACTCGGCAAAGTATCGCACTTTATGCCTACGTATTCCTGTCCGGAACGAGAAATCAGAGTCAACGTAGTTCGCCTACCTACGGGAAAGGAGGGGAAGGTTGCTCGCTAAGATATCGCATCCTATGCCTACGTACTTTCATACAGCATGAAAGATCAAAGCAAACGTAGTTCGGGCCACGTACGACACAGGTCTGTCTTGGTTGATTTTATTCCTTCTGAAAAAGGTTTTTCTGATTAACAGTCCCAGCGGACAAAAAAGACGTTTTGATGAGTTCACATTCTTTTACGGAAGAAGTGTCTTTTATTGTGTTTGAAATTTTATTGTATTTTTCTGTTTGTTTTGAGGAAGAAGAGACAGAACTCTAACCTACGGTTGCGAAGGGAATCAAACTAACCTAATGTTATCATGCATGGGTTAAGACCTAATGTCTATCATGCTCCTCTCTTGCACAGAGAGAAACAGAGATCCTAAGGGAACAGCCAGAAACAGAAACAATATCAAATATATACAGTAAAGCAGTAAAATGCATGGATGCAGCAATACAAGCGAGGCAAGGGAGTCCCACTCAACCTCGAACCTAGAAAACAATAGGCAAAAGTGAACAGACTTCACTTTCAACCCAACAGGTTAACAGCAAACAATACAGTCAGGAAAACCAATCAATACATCAAGAAATGAAATACAGCAGAAAAATAAATAGCATCAGCGGCTCTGACTTCAAGCTTCAGCAAGCATCAATCTCCATCTCCACAGCCTTCAAGCAAGGTCTTCATTATCAGTCTTCCATCTGCAATGGCTTTACTTCAAGTCTCAATCTTCAGGAGAAACATCAGTCAACAAGATGAAGTGAATGAATGTTAGACAGTTAATTACCTACCAAGGGTGGTTCATCAACTGTTAACATTAAACAGACAGTTTCCTCTCAAAAGTTCTATCTTTCAAATACATTCACTGATCCTTCCAAAGGAAGGGGGTGGATATTTGAAAGAGACTTTGAATCATAGAGAAAGGATGGATGCAGACAAGGCATTCCATGTTTGAGAAACAAGCTTTCTAATCTAGAGCTCTGCCTAGCTCCTAAACCCTAGTCCCCTCAATAACTGCTAGCAGGAATCTCCTCATCAACTCTGGAAGTTGGTCTTCGGTCTCTGGATCTCCAATGGCTTCATCATCATCAGTCTTCAGCTTCCCCAATCCCCAAGCAATCCCAATACCCATACAGACAAACAATAATCCCCAGAGGGCATACCACACCAATCAATCAAATACAGTAATATACCAATAGAAGTAGGGGAATCCTAGTGATTTCTAAGGGATCTAATAACTACCCATAGTCCCTATAGTCCCACATCTAAAATATTCAATCTCTAAGTCCTAAGGGAAATGAACTAATTCACCTAAGTCATCACTTAAACCCTAATTTTGTTCATGTTGTTCACACCTAAACTAATCACCTAAAATTAATTCCTAAAAATATGAACTAAATTGAATATACAAGCTAACAATGTCTATTAATCAACCTAAAAAGAATGGGTGAAAAATATTAAAGCAACTAGTAGAACCAAAATTATCAAAATCATGTATGAAATGAAACACCTAAAATATGCATTTATTTGGAAAATATGGGAAAAATATCAAATAAAAAATAAAATGCCATTTTTATTTTTTATAATTTTCTAGACATCTTGTAGAAATTAATGCAAAAAGAATCATCAAAAAATATGAAGTTTATGATTTATTATGATTTTTTTAAAGGATGAGAAAATATTAAAGAAATAAAAATGACAAAATATGAATAGAAAGGGAGGGGGGTGCCATCAGCAAGGGCGCCTAGTTGTTTTATCCAGGTGGGCCAGAGAGCAGGGGTGTGAATATCAAAATTACTGGGCCCAACACGCTTCAGAAATTAAACAAAAATCAAAAAAACACAAAACGGTGCAGATAGTCATTTTCTCAGTTATAATCTCATTGGGCCTGGCAACTGGGGGTGTTAAAAGCAAGGGAACCCTGAGCCCATTGGCGCGTTAAATGAAACGCTGAGTTTTGATACTCAGCCTCACTCCCTCCAAATTTCAATTGAATCGTGGCCATACGATCAGGTTTTTGGTCCAAGTCAAAACAGTCATCCAACGGTGGTCCATCGTCTTCCCCAATGGATTAGGGTTTCAACCATTAAAGCTCTGCGCGAAGCTTGCCTCAACCAGAGTTCTACCTCATCATGCAACCTCAATTCTCCATGAAAACACCATCTACAAAGAGCAAAGTTGCTCTATTCTTTCCCCTCTACACAACCATAACAAAATCTTCTTCTAAAACTCCATCAAGACTCGAACCCGATAGCTAGAACACCTTGAATCCATCATTATCACCTGTGATCAAATCTCATAATTCTTACCAAACCTTATCCTAACCTAATCTACATCTTATACTGGTCATTTTAAGCCATATCATGAGAATTATCGTGCCATATTCCATGAGATACAAACCTTAACAGAATTGGTGCATCATGCTCAACCTTCATGAAACCTCTCCAAACTCATCAAAAGCAGTCCTCTATCCTATCTTAACAATTCTACACTATCAAAACCTAATAATTCTAACTAAAGCATGCAATTCGAATAGAAATCCAACCTGGTGCAATTGGTGAAAACAGGTATGTAACTCTTTGAATCTGATGCTTGTAAGGACTTGAAGCTGATCCACACACTCCCACTCTGATTCTGTATGCAAAGATCTTGACTCAAACTTCTTGTATCATGTGATTCCAACTTCTTGCACCTTGAATGATGAAACTTGTATGGCACTATCCTTGCTCAATTCAGCCAAATTCTTGTGAGAATTGTAATCTATGGATGATGGTGATGAAGATCAGATCAAGAAATGTGAGAATTGATGGAGATTTGAGAGAGTTTGAGATACTTTTGCAAATTGGAGAAAGTGAGTGAAACTTGTGATTTTGAGAGAATGAGATCACCAACCATGGCATGAACCATCTCACATCAATATATACATGAGGTTAGAAACTCCTAGAAACTTGGAGAAGCTTCCCTTGCATTCTTTCCTTTGGATTTGGTTTATGTATCTTCCATTACAAGTAACCATGAATAACTCCAAAAATGTGAACTAAGCTAAAAATTCTACTTTAGCCAATGTCTTTAAAATGATCTTTCCATTCAAAATGACCTATAATTTTGCTTCATTTGGCCAAAATATGAAAAATCTCATTTTTAAGTCCATTTTTATTCATTAAATCCAACAATTTTGAAACTTTGTGCTATGAATCTTTCCAATCTCTCATGGTCACTTTTATAGACTCAAAATGTCATTTGGAACAAGTTTGATGTTGTAAAGTTTTCCATTTGAAGCTTTCTTGTATGAGTTTTGGGCATAGGTTGAAATGACCTGTAACTCTCAAATGACCAAAATACCCTTTTCTTGCCAAGACCATAAGTAGAGTTCCACCAATCATATGAAGGCATACTATACCATTCTAGAAAGCTAAGACAACGCGGAACAATCCTTATGTTGACCAGAAATTCATTTGAAATCTCCTTGAGGGGTAAAAATAGCTTGGAAGTCAAGTCACTTTCACAGACAAAATTTCAGATACCTCAGATGACCTGTAACTTGCAAGGACCATAACTTGAGTTCTATAAATCCCCTTGATGTCTTCCACCACTAAACTTAAAGGTCTTGAGCTCCCCTACAAGTTTCATGTTGGCCAAGGATCCATTTGAAGCTTGCATTTTGACTTATCTTGCTTGGAAATTTGACCTAAACTAGGGGATTTTACACAGAAACCCTAATTTAGAAACTCCTCTTCTCCTTGATTTCTCTTGAATTCTTCTTAGCATAACAACATATCCTTATTCTTCATGTCAAATGATAAACCCCACATCTCCTCAATAGCCCTCAATGCCTTTCAATCAGTCAATTGACCTAGAGTTGACCCATGGTTGACCCAGATGAAACCCTAGTTGACTGTCTTCATCCACAACTCTTGTGACTACACCAATGACTTATCTCCTTCTCCAAATGCCTTTCTAAGCCTCCCATGATGTCCACATACTGTCCATGCTCAGCCCACAGCTCACAATTTCTTTGTTGATCCTCAGATACCCTCAGTTAGGAGATAGACTCAATGCTTGATCCACTGATTTCTCCAACTTCCAAATTCTTTTCTGATGACTTGAATGAGATTGAACCAGGATAATAACCTCTTGATAGGCCTCTAGAGATGAGAGTAATGATTGGTCCCCTGTTGAATGACTTGCTATGCTTATGCTATGCAGATGGTTAGGCTATGTTCGTGACTCTATATGCAAATGCTAATGATATTGAAACATAAACCAAGTGAATAAGGTTGGGCAAATTTTAGGGTGCAACATGCGAGCGCATGGGTCGAGACTTCAAAGTTGTCAATGATGTACTGGCCACTAAGAAGCAGCATTTGGATGAAGCGTATCGGAGAATATCCAAGTTTAACCAGCATTGGAAGGCCACCCTAGCCAACGGCAAAGAACGGGAGGATAAGCTGAAGCAACAGATCTTCAAGATGAAAGCCCAGGTGAAGGCTAGTGAGAAGAGGTTTGATGAAGAAACCGCTCGCTGATATGCCGCTGAAGGCCAGCTCAACAAGGCTCTTGCTAACCTGAAGGAGCACAAACTGACGTTTGAATCCAAGAAGCGGAAGTTAGAAGATTGTTTCGGCGAAGGAGCATGGGAAGATTCGGTTGAAGGTCTTCAATACACCATTATGCAAAGGGAGTTACTCGTCGAAGGGTTGCTCACTCGGCCTGATCATCCAGAAACGAAGGGGTTGTTAGAAGAGTTTCGCGGCTGTGGCCGTGCTTGACTATTTGTGATCCTTTTGTTTTGATCGTTGTTGTATGCTGACCATCACCAGGCTTGTTGGTCGAGGTCATGCTATTGATTCAGCTTGTACTCAGTGACGTTATGTACCGCCTTGATGGGCTTTCTTTATATATATGAGATGTTATTTCCATGACTGGACTCGGACTTCTTATTATCAGCACTGGCACTCAGGCACTAGGATCGGGGGATACCTCCCTAACACACAGACACACGTTTGCATTGACATGAAGCATTTGCATAACGAGAACTTTGTCGTTTTTCTAACCCTTTGTGTATGCAGGTTGTTCCAGGATTGATCAGAGACCTATCCACCGCTATCCGACCAGAGAAAATCAAGCCAGAGTTATGGAGCAAGTACAAACTGATGTTCAAGAACTCCGAGAGAGGATGGACCGCTTCATAGAGTTCATGCAAGTGGTTGCCACCGGCCAGGATCAGCTCAGAACCTTGGTCCAGCCTCTGATTTCAAGGGTCGACAACAATGGTGTACTCCATGGTGGGACTGTTCCAACCCCTCCACCTGTTGAAACTCCTCAGAATGGCGTCCCCGTGACCGGGGGGAATGGCAGTGCCAACAGCAATGTAATCGCTAACATGGGACTCAACGGTAATACGACTGGCGTCGGTAATGGGAATTTTGAAGCTAATGTCAATGTTGGGCTGGGCAACGGCAACGCGGGTGTTGGAAATCTGTATGGGCCTCAGCCATGGTTAGAAGACCGTCAAGACGATGTGTTCTCACAGAGAGGTGCTGAAGGGGAGTTGACTGCTGAAGCACGGCTAAGGTTTAAGGCACTCGAGGACAAGATGAGGAATTTCGAGAACCAGAACACCATGGGTGTTGACATGTCCAAGTTGGGACTGATTGCTGATTTCAAGGTGCCTCCCAAGTTCAAGGTACCCGACTTCGAAAAGTACAAGGGCACCACTTGCCCTCGCGTCCACCTGAGATCATACTACCGGAAAATGTCAGCTCACTTTGAAGACGAGAAGTTGCTGATGCACTTCTTTCAGGACAGTCTGTCCGGGCCCTCCCTGGAATGGTACATGAGTCTGGAACCTACCACTGTGCGCACGTGGAAGGAACTTGCTGAAGCATTCGTGCACCATTACCAATATAACAGTGACTTGGCTCCGAACCGGGTCCAACTGCAGAATCTGTCACAGAGGAACAATGAAGGGTTCAAAGAATACGCCCAGCGGTGGCGTGAATTAGCAGCTAGGGTTCAGTCGCCGATGGTTGAACGCGAGCTTGTTGAAATGTTCATAGCCACCCTCCCAGGGGTTTATTACGAGAAATTGGTCAGCAGTATGTCTGGAAGCTTCTCGGATCTCATTTTCACGGGTGAGCACGTTGAAAACGGGATCAAACTGGGGAAAATTCAAGGTGATCTATCCAAATCCGGGGGAGGAAAGAAACCATACGGTGGCAAAAGAAGGGAAGGAGAGACGAGCGTCGTGTCCAACGCTCGAAGGAAAGGCAAAGGCCAGCACCAGCAGGTGGCCAGCATAACCATCCCCGCGGTCCAACAGCCACCCCAGCAGCAGCAGTAGCAGCCGAATCAACAAGGGTACATAAAGTATCAGAACAGGGCGCCTCTGTCGAGCCGTCACCTCGAGACTCTGCCCATGTCTCATGCGCAACTGTTACAGACTCTGCTCCAGTTACAGCTGATCCAGAAGAGAACCTTGGCTCCCTTGACAGGGGCACCTCCGCCAGGTTATGATGCGAATGCAACATGCGAGTTTCACTCAGGGGCACCAGGCCACACGATAGAAAATTGCAAAGCCTTCAAGCACAAGGTGCAGGATATGGTGGACGCTAAGATCATCAATTTCTCAGATAATGTGCCAAACGTCACGAAGAACCCTATGCCGAATCATAGGGGAGGTGGAGTGAATGCCATTATTGAAGACGAGAGCTTAGATTTGTTGACTGATGTCAAGGATCTGAAGACACCGCTTAGCTTCGTTAAAGCCAAGCTGATGAAAAGAGGTTTCTTCCCGGGCTGCGGAGAACTGTGTATGGGCTGTGCGACTAGTCCTGATGGATGTGAACAGTTGATAGAGGGGATTCAGAGTCTGATGACCGAAGGAATCCTGCAGTTTAGCCGAAGGGCCGAAAGCGGATCGGGAAAGGTAATGCTGAAGCAAGATGATGAGGTTGCCACCATCACCATCCCTCGTCGGACGATAACTATCTCTGCACCCAGGCCGCCCATGATTACCATCACCAAAGCTGGGCCGATACCCTTCGAAAGCACCAATGCTGTCCCATGGCATTATGGGGCAGATGTCTACTGTAACGGACAGAAGTTGGAATTGGAACCATCAGGGTCATGTGTGGATAACCTAGGGGGAATTGGCGGAATTACTCGCAGCGGAAGAGTGTTCGCTCCGCCTGAGGTTGTGGCAAGCAAAGCGGTCAAAGCTGATGTAACCGATAAGGGAAAAAGTAAAGTCGTTGAAAAAACCCCTCGTGGGGTAGAAAAAGACTTACTTATTAAAGACGCTGAAGAGTTTATGAGGTTGATTAAGAAGAGTGACTACAAGATCGTGGATCACCTCCATCAAACACCCTCGAAAATTTCCATCCTGAATTTGTTGCTGTGTTCTGAGGCACATCGCAACGCGCTGCTGAAGGTGTTGAATGCCACGTATGTGCCGCAGGAAATATCGGTCAACCAGTTGGAAGGGGTCGTAGCCCACGTGAATGCTGGAAACGAGTTAGGGTTCACTGACCTGGAGCTGACGCTGAAGGGAAGAAACCACAATAGTGCTCTGCACATCTCGATAGAGTGTAGGGGAATGATTATGTCTCATGTGTTGGTGGACACATGGTCATCACTCAATGTTCTTCTGAAGAAAGCATTGATGAAGCTAGATACTTGCGGATTGATTTGCACACCCAGTGATCTGGTTGTGAAAGCGTTCGATGGAACCAAACGTCATGTTTTCGGGGAGGTGACCTTACCAATCCAAGTTGGGCCGGAAACTTTCGACGCGGTCTTGTACATCATGGACATCATGCCTGCCTACAGTTGTCTCTTAGGCCGGCCATGGATCCATTCTGCTGGCACCGTGACCTCCACGTTGCACCAGAAACTCAAGTATGCCGTCGGAGGTAGCATCGTGACTGTTTGTGGCGAGGAAGATATAATGGTGAGCCATTTGTCGTCCTTCAAATATGTTGAGATGGATGGGGAAATCCACGAAATCCTATGTCAGGCGTTCGAAGCTGTTAAAGTCAAGAACGTAGCTCCTGTAATCACTGAGAAGTCAGAGATGACTCTCTCTTCCTTCAAGGAAGCCCGGGCCGTTGTCCAAGCCGGATCTACCCCAGGCTGGGGGCGAATTCTAGAGATACCTAACAAGCAAGACAAATTTGGGTTAGGGTACTCTCCTGCGGCTGAAGCCTCCTCTTCTAGCAGTGCGTCGCGAGGTAAAGGACCGATCCAGTTTACCAGTGGCGGGGTGATATTTGAAGGTGTCAACGCGGTGTCTGAAGACGACGAAGACAGCGATTGCGACCTAGACTCTTGGATACAGCCAAGCAAACCAGGCGGGAGCCTCAACAACTGGTCCATCGGGGATATCATCCAAGTGACAGGAAAAGAGTAATGATTTACTTTCTCCAATCATTGTACAACCCTATGTCCTACCCGAGGCATAGTAGTTTTATTGTCAGGGCCTTGTTTGATTATGTACATGCATTTTACCAATAAATCAAAAGGCGTTTTTCTTCGTATTCAAATGTTGTGATCTCTGTTATTCCTGTTTTATATTTGTTTTGAAAAACAACAAAATGGCAATGGGGTTTGTGCTAACCTGCATATCCTTGTTTTAAGCTTAACCCTTGTTATTGCAGGATCCACATAACAGATGACATCGATTCTGGACCTTCTACGACTCACTTCGACTTCAATTGCCCGATCTATCAAGCCGAGGAAGAGATTGATGAAGACGAAGACCTTCCCGAAGAGTTGGCTCGCTTGTTGAAACAAGAAGAGAAAGTTATTCTGCCTCACGAAGAAGAGATTGAGATTGTGAATCTGGGTTTTGAAGAACTAGTCAGGAACGTCAGGATAGGGGCTGCGTTGCAGAGTGATGTCAAGCAGAGATTGGTCGAGATGCTGAGAGAGTATAGTGACATCTTTGCTTGGTCATACGAAGATACGCCCGGACTTGATACTGACATCGTGGTCCATCACTTGCCGCTGCGAGAAGACTGTCCTCCCGTTAAGCAGAAGCTTAGGCGGACACGACCATATATGGCCGTTAAGATCAAAGAAGAAGTGAAAAAGTAGCTTGATGCTGGCTTCTTAGCGGTCACTACTTACCCTCCGTGGGTCGCCAACATAGTGCCTGTACCGAAGAAGGACGGTAAAGTGCGAATGTGCGTCGATTATCGGGATTTGAATAGGGCGAGCCCTAAGGATGATTTCCCACTCCCTCATATTGATGTGTTGGTCGACAACACAGCTCAGTTCTCCGTGTTTTCGTTCATGGATGGCTTCTCCGGCTACAATTAGATCAAGATGGCGCCGGAGGACATGGAGAAAACTACATTTATTACACCTTGGGGAACCTTTTGCTACAAGGTAATGCCTTTCGGTCTGAAGAACGCAGGGGCCACTTACCAACGAGCAATGGTTACTTTGTTTCCTGATATGATTCATCATGAGATTGAAGTCTATGTTGATGACATGATTGCAAAGTCCCAAACGGAGGAGGGACACCTGGTCAATTTTCTGAAGCTTTTTGAGAGGCTTAGGAAGTTCAGGTTGAGGCTGAATCCGAACAAGTGTACTTTCGGAGTACGGTCCGGAAAACTACTGGGGTCTATCGTGAGTGAAAGAGGCATCGAGGTTGATCCTGCGAAGATTAAAGCAATACAAGAAATGCCAGTGCCAAAAACAGAAAAAGAAGTTCGTGGTTTCCTGGGCAGAATAAACTACATTGCAAGGTTTATTTCTCAGCTCACGGCCACGTGTGAACCGATGTTCAAACTGCTAAAGAAAAATCAGGCGATTGTCTGGAACGAGGATTTCCAGAAGGAATTTGATAAGATAAAACAGTATCTACAGGAACCTCCAATCTTGATACCCCTAGTGGCCGGAAGACCCTTAATCATTTACTTGACAGTTCTTGAGAATAGTATGGGGTGTGTTCTCGGTCAGCACGACGAGACGGGCAGAAAGGAGCATGCCATTTATTACTTGAGTAAAAAATTCACAGACTGTGAATCTCGTTATTCGATGCTGGAGAAGACGTGTTGTGCGCTCGCCTGGGCTTCCAAACGTTTACGACAATACATGCTCAACCACACCACCATGCTAATTTCGAAGATGGATCCGATCAAGTACGTCTTCGAGAAACAAGCGCTTTCGGGCAGGATTGCCAGATGGCAAATGGTGTTGACAGAATATGACATTCAGTACGTTTCCCAAAAGGCCATCAAGGGAAGCGTATTGTCTGAATACCTCGCCGAGCAGCTGATCGAAGATTATCAGCCGATGAAATTTGAATTCCCTGATGAGGATATCATGTTTCTCAAGGTGAAAGATTGTGATGAACCGTTGCCCAACGAGGGGCCAGATAGGAAATCCCAATGGAAGTCGATATTTGACAGGGCGGTTAACTCTTATGGAAGTGGCATTGGGGCGATCATCACAACTCCCCATGGATCCCACATCCCGTTTACCACGAGAATGACGTTTCCGGTCACCAATAACGAAGTGGAGTACGAAGCATGCATCATGGGTCTAGAAGAGGCAATTGATTTGAGAATCAAGAACCTAGATGTATATGGTGACTCGGCGCTTGTGATTAACCAGATTAAAGGGGAGTGGGAGACTCGTCAATTGAATTTGGTGTCGTACATGAATTATGCCAGAAGGCTACTTCCGTTCTTTGATCGAGTGGAACTCCATCATGTGCCCAGAGCAGAAAACCAGATGGCTCATTCCTTAGCCACGTTGGCTTCGATGTATAAGGTCAATTTTTGGAATGAAGCTCCAAGAATTGTCCTTTCTCGTCTTGATAGACCTGCATTCGTCTTTGCGATCGAGGAGGCCGCCGACGGCAAGCCATGGTTCCATGATATCCAGACCTTCCTTATGACTAAGGAGTATCCTGCGGGAGCGTCAACCCAGGATAAGAAGACTCTGAGGAGGCTATCGGGAAACTTTTATCTCAATCCTGATGGAGTTCTCTATAAAAGAAACCATGATCTCTTGCTACTCAGATGCGTAGATGAGAAAGAGGCGAGTATGCTCATGGAAGAAGTCCATGAAGGCACATTTGGTACGCACGCCGGCGGGCATGCTATGACAAGAAAGATCCTGAGAGCAGGATACTACTGGCTGACGATGGAATCAGATTGCTTTAAATTCGCGAAGAGATGTCATAAATGCTAGATTTATGCTAATAAGATCCATGTGCCGCCGTGCCCGTTAAATGTCATGTCCTCCCCGTGGTCGTTCTCCATGTGGGGCATCGACATGATAGGCAAGATCGAGCCCACTGCATCCAACGGTCATCGCTTCATTCTAGTAGCCATCGACTACTTCACCAAGTGGGTGGAGGTAGCCTCATATGCTAATGTGACCAAGCAGGTGGTGGCTAAATTCATAAAAAGGGACATCATCTGTCGTTACGGAATTCCCGAGCGGATCATTATTGATAATTGTTCGAACCTGAATAACAAGATGATGAAGGAGCTGTGCCAGAGTTTCAAGATTGAACATCACAACTCATCTCCTTACCGGCCGAAGATGAATGGCGCCGTTGAAGCGGCCTATAAGAACATCAAGAAGATTGTGCAGAAGATGGTTGTGACCTACAACGATTGGCACGAGATGTTGCCATTTGCACTGCACGGTTATCGTACAACGGTATGTACATCAACTGGGGAAACTCCTTTCTCACTGGTGTACGGTATGGAAGCTGTCCTACCGTTAGAAGTTGAGATCCCTTCTTTACGAGTTTTGGTTGACGTGAAACTCGATGAGTCAGAATGGATTAAGAATCGACTAAACCAACTCAGCCTGATGGAGGAGAAGAGGTTAGCATCGATTGCATATGGTCGTCTGTACCAGAGCCGAATAAAGAAAGCTTATGATAAGAAGGTGCGCCCTAGAAGCTTTCAGATGGGTGATCTTGTCTTGAAGAAGATTCTTCCTCCACACTCCGATCACCGGGGCAAGTGGACTCCCAATTACGAAGGTCCATACGTCGTCAGCAAAGTCTTCTCGGGAGGAGCCTTGCTGTTATCCACGATGGATGGTGAAGATTTTGCATCCCCGGTGACGCGGACGCAGTTAAAAAATACTTTGCTTAAAAAATGACCCGCTGGAAAGAAAAAGAATATCCAGGCAAAAATGGGGCATCCCGGCGAACCATAAAAAAGGAAAAAGGTTCAGGCAAAAATTAGGGATATAAAAGAAAAGAATGTACACCCGCAAAGTCGAAAACCTGGAAGGGCGACTTTGGCAAAAAAGGGTATCCCGGTGAATCGAAAACCCGAAAGGGCGATTCAGGCAAAAGTTAGGGATTTGAAAAAGCAAATGACTGCGTTCCGTGTGTGGACTTTCATTGTTTAGTGGTTTGGAAGACCTGAGGGCCGTTTATCTGAATCAATCTCTTCTGAAGCTGAAGCGTCGGAGAAGTATCAAAGTCGAGTGGGTCATAGAGGGATCAACTCATGGTGTTCGTCTACGCCTCATTGCCGACATTTGTGTATATACTGATGTATATTTATGTTTTTATATTTGCGCAGCTTCCTCATTCCAGGAGCTTGCATCTGTTGTAAAACATTTTTACCCATTCAGGGGTTCGTTATCAATAAAACGTATACTATTCAGTAATTTTGTTTGCTTGTTTAGAATTTATCTGTTTTGTTTGCGAAAAAGAACGCCGATGTTTTGATAAAATGCGCATACATAAACTTACTGGCCTAGGCCACTGATTGTTGAAACAAAGAATTACTGGAACATTGTCACAAGATGATAACCTTGATAGGTCCCTTTGAGAAGGGTATCTTGTCTGTTTGTTCGTGTTGTTGCAGGCGTAGCACATACATGGCAGTACGCCGTATGCGTCCCCAAGCAGGATGATTCCTTCCTCTCTAGCAAGTTCAGCAGCACCTCCCTGTGGAGTTTGAACATGAGATCGTAGGCATTGATATGTCTCCCCGAGCAGAGAAGATTCTCTCCCCAATCAGATGTATCCGGAAGGATCATCGTCTCCCCAGCTGAGTCATACACTGATGTATGCAGCACTCGATAGTTCAAGACTGAAGTCCCCAGCGGAGTTGAGATTCCCCACAGAGTCGTACTCTCCCCAGCAAGCAGGATGATTCCTTCCTCCCCAGCCGAGCTGGCAGCTCCCCAAGAGAGCCGAGTCCTTGGAAGCAGTTGAGGCCATGATTGGTTTTCCCCAGTAGAGTGTTGAATAGCTGAGGTTGTTTTTCCCCATCGGAGTCGTTATCTCCCAAAAAGTTTTGCCGCGAAGGCTGTGCAGTTTATTTCTGCGATTGATATCGTTTCCTCGGCAGTTTGTGGTTTGAATACCCGGTTGAGCGAGTCCAAGTTCTCGGAGAGCTTTATTCCCCTGCAGCAGTCGACTGAAGATCATTTCCCCAGGCGGAGTCCAATTGAGATTGGTGTGACTTCTTCTCCTTGGCAGGATGATTCCTCCTCCCTACCAGAGTGGTTCTTTCTCCTTGATAGGAGGATTCTTCCTTCAACATTTATTTTGCATATGGGATCATGGCATTTTGCATGATTGCATAGCATTTACCCTAAATGCGTAGCATTTCCACCGTGTGGAGCATTACGCCATTGACGATCATATGCATATGAAACATGAGCTAGGTCGTTACCGTTCTTATTTTGCAGGTGTTCTTCCACAGAATGGTTTGCTCAAGATGATTCTTGAATTCCCCAGCAAAGTTGCTTGCTTAAGATGATTCTTGAATTCCCCGTCGAAGTTATTGCTTAAAGATGATTCTTAAAATCCCCAGTGAAGTCGCCAGAGAGGGTTGCTCAAGTTGATGCTTAGAATCCCCGGCAGAGTGTTTGCTCAGGATGATTCCTGAAATCTCCAGCATAGTTATCGGTTCAGGATGGTTCTTGAAGTCCCCAGCGCAGTTGATTGTTCAAGATGATTCTTGATTCCCTCAGCATAGTTTATTTGTCTAGAATGATTTCTGAATCACTTGAAGCAGAGTTATTTGATAGTTCTCCAGAATCCCCAGCGGAGATGTGTCATCCCCAGCAGGTTTCTGAACAGCAAAGTTGAAACTTCCCTTGAAGACTTGATGATTGAAGTCCGACAATAGTGCTGAAACCCCAGACTTACTAATGGAGTCTAACTGCGAGACCGAAGCAGTTATCTCAGCTGACGCGGAGCGCCTGACGGAAAAAGATTGTCCATCCCAATTTGGTTCATGATTGATCGAGGATTCTATTCCAGACTTACTGATGAAGTCCGGCTGAAGCCCGAAAGTTTCTGTGAATGCCCGACGACATGATTAACTTGATTGTTAAAAAGTTCCCAAGGACCTGATGAGTCCCAAGGAAGTCTGATGCCTGACGGCATGATCGACCGTGTATCACCGGTTACCGAGTGACCAGTGACCCCTTGATGAATTGAGGACGAAGATCTACAGCAAAATCTGATGATCATCCTGACGGAGATTTGAGATTTTACCCTTCACCGGTTACCGTGTGACCAATTCCCCAGCAAAATTGCCATGCTCAGTTTTGAAAACGTGCCTACCAATCAGAGCATCATTTACCTGTGCGTGGTTGGCAGATCGCCTGTTGCCGTGTAACCAGTGATCCTTCAATGATTTTAGGATGCAATGATATCAGATAGATCAGAGAATCATCCTGACGGGGATTCAGATCAGTAATTCTCCAGCTAGTTGTCGTGGAACTATTGTTTCAGTTTCCGAAGATTTGTCCCCATCAGAGTACCGTGTACTTGTGCAATTGGCAAATTTCCAGGTTTGTTGGTATTCAACCGTCTTTTACCTTGATTGTTTGAGAGCCGTTCGCTTCTCACCCAGTCAGGTCCAAGCCATTTGAATAAGGGCAGCTGTTGCACCCTAAAATTTGCCCAACATTTCTTTACCTAGCTTATGTTTCATTTCATTCACATTAGCATTATCATTTGCATTTCATTGACATGTATGCAGGAGATCAAGAGGTATGATTACCAATTAAGAGCTACACAAGACTATGAAGCTAGCTAAGAAGGTTATTCAGATGTTCAAGGGTTGATATCCTTGTCAGAGAAGTTGAAAGAGCCTCAGAGAGAGTGGTTGAAGCCAAGAGGGTGTGTCTCCTAACTTGAGAGTTATGGGGAAGACCATCAGATGATTCTGAGGCCATGAAGATGGACTTGAGATCTTGAAAGATCTCATTAGAAGTGTTGAAGATCACTTTGAGGCCTAGACAAGTCATTGTGCAAGATTGAGAAGCCTCAGCCATGAGTGGTGCAATTAGGGTTTGACTGGGTCAACCCTAAGTCAACTGAGGATTTGAAGGAGGTTGAGACCTAATCCAAGAGCCATGTGATCATGGATTGATACATTAAGATGTTCTAAGGATGATTCCAAGGTTAACTCATCATGATTGAAGAGTTTGAGAAGTTTCACGCTAGGGTTTCTAAGACTTGACAGTGTAAAATCCCCTAGTTTGACCCCTATCTTCAAGGCAGTTTAACTCAAGATGTGATTGTCATCTCATCTTGCCCCCAACATGAATGTTGTAGAGAATGATCTTAGCTTTAATTTGAGTGCTAGAAGTCCTTAATAGGATTTGTAGAACTCAAGTTATGACTTTGACAAGTTACAGGTCATCTGAGGTATGTGAATTTGGAGCTTGAAAGTTGTCCAACTTGCATGAAACTTTTGCCCTAGGAGGATGATTCCTATGAACTTGTGGTCAACATGAATGTTGTTCCTTATCCTCTTAGCTTTCTAGATAGTACTAGAAGTCCTTGATAGGATTTGTAGAACTCAAGTTATGGCTTTGACAAGTCAAGGGTATTTTGGTCATTTGGAGATTATAGGTCATTTCAATCATAAGGCCATAACTCGTATTTGCAAGCTTCAAATGGGAAAATGTTCAACATAAAACTTGTTCAAAATGATGTTTTAAGGCTAGCCAAGAGGTCATGAGAGCTTGGAATATCTTGCTTCACAAAATCACAAAAATGGCCTAAAATAAGGGTGAATTTCAAATGAACCAAAGATGGAAATTGGGATTTTTGATCTACATGTCCAAACCTAGCCATATGACATACCAATTTGATTGTAAAACACATTTTAAGAACATTGGCATTGCCACAATTTTGGATTGAAGGTTAATTTGAGGACTTGCTTTGAAAAGTGGTTACTTACATCATAAGTAACAATTGCCAAACCAATATGCAAGGCATAACCAAGGCTCATTTCAATCCAAACACTTTGATAATCTCATTTGGAGAGAATTTGTATGAAAAGCATAATGAATACAAGCTGATGCAAGGACTGTTTTGAGTATACCATGAGATTGGATTTTCAAGTGAAGTGAGATATTGAATTTCTCATTAGAGTGATCTAGAACTTTCTAGATCATTCATCCTTGTTCTATATATGATTTAGAAGTGGTTCAGAGTGAAGGTTGGTGAGGATTGAGAGAGGAGAGTGAGATTGCACTTTGAAATCCATTCTTGCAAATCAAAATCTGTTACAAGGTTAGAGGCCATTTCAGTCTAAGAAATTGATCTCAATAGCTTGCTCTAAGGTTGGTGATTGATCCCAGATCAAATTCGAGGCCAAGTGGTGGAGGAATCGTGAGTTAGCCATTGGAGTTGGAAGCTTGCAACTCAAAATCGGTTTCAAGAATTCAGGGCATTTCAATTCTTTTCTTTGCATACGAAGGTTGATTAGAGGCTAGTGAAGGATTATGCAAGTTCTTGAGGGTTGATTTGAAGATTCAACCACTCTGTTTGCTCAAGTTTACCAGGTATGCAGTTCTTATTCCATGGCTCGAATTAGGTAGAATCAATGGGAATTATTGTGTTAGATGCATTGTAGATTGATGTAGGAAGGTTTTTGGATCATTAATTTGGAGATTAGTGACCAATTAGGGTTATTGCCATTTTCGGTTGAGATTGTGTTCTTGCGAATCTTGAACTTTTAGGATGATTAAATGGTATAGGAAGATTCCTTGTGAGATTTGGGACAAGTTTCATGTAGAAACCATTTAGAATGGTGGATTCTGGAGAGAGTTAGGGTTTGAGCCGGTGACCGGAGAACCACCGGCGGTGGCCATGGCTGCTGTCGCTTCCGCGAAAATAAGGTACCGGCAAAACAGAAGAGTCGCCACCTTTCATTATTTATCCCTCAGAACGGGAAAGGAAACGATCGGAAAAACCTGACGAAAAGGTATAAGACAAGGTCATCGCAACCGTTGTCTGGGTTCGGGAGTCGGTTACGCAAGGGGAAGGTATTAGCACCCCTCACGTCCGTCGTACTCGACGGGATCCACGCTTGTTGTGTTTATATGATGGGTTGGTTTTATCTATCTACCTATCAAGGCTGGTTTGAAAAGAAAATAAAATGACTAGGCAAAGCGTCGCACTTTATGCCTACGTATTCTCATCAGAGAATGAGAAATCAGAGTCTACGTAGTTCGACTAACTACGGGTTACGGGGGAGGTGGCTCGCCAATACATCAGTATTGTGCCTACGTACTCTCAACAGGTATGAGAGATCAGAGCTTACGTAGTTCGGGATAATACGGATTACGAGAATTCAGATTTATCTGTTTTATCGAGTAGGGTTAAACAGCAGTTCCAGCAGTTAGGGACAAAGCCTAATTGCGGTGGCGCTGAAGTTTAACGACACTCTTTTCTTCAGAAAAGCTTCCTTTGAATTATGGGCCCACGGGGCAAAAATGTTTGAAGTTTGTTTTCTGTCTTTTACGGAAGAACTGTTTTTTATGGTTGTTTGCAACTAGTATCGCACTAGAGACTATGACCTGAGAGTGAATGCGTCGCATGTCACCCAAAGGGTACCATACTAAACATCCAGACTGTTGAAAAGAAACTCTCCAACAATCCTTCCTCAGATAGCTTAAGGCTCGTAACATACGACGTTAGTTAACCTTTATTATTGTATCTTAATTTGTTTTGAGATGAGAAGAGAGAACAGACTCAACTAAGGGAGACTATCAAGTCCTACTGTTGTCATGCCAAGGATTCATCCTATGGTTGAGGTTTGAAACAGGGAACTCCTAGAAGTTATCATTGCATAGTTTCAACCTAAAGTTCTATCATCACTTCCTTATCAAAGGAAATGAGATTCCTAGGGGATCATGTCAATGATAAATAGAAACAGATAAGGCATCAGCTTAAACAGTAAACAGTAAACGACTGTAAAATGCATGCAATGCAAGTGAGGGAGGAAATGTGTGTGGGGCATCAACTTCCACAAGCTCATCTCAACCTCAAGCCAGATATGAATAACTGCAATCATACAGAAGAAATAACATTCTATCAAGCAAACACAATAGCTATAATCATACAGAGGAAATGAAATAACATGCTATCAAGTAACACAAACCACATGGGCAAGGGAGCTGGGCTCTACCGAATACCCGCAAGCAAAGCCATACAGTAAAAATACAAGCAGAGGGAGCAACTCAACCTCTAGTGCAATCATGCTCCTAGCTTACATCAGTCTAGATATGAACTTATTCTAATGCATCAAGCAAATCAAACAAGCCACATTAGTACAGAAAAGAAAACAGACAAGAAAAGAAAGCAGATCAACCACTCCCACAGCTTCACAGCAGAGCAATCTTCTGACAGCAGTTCAGTCTTCAGACTTCAATCACCCTTCAAGGCTATCATCCTTAATAACAAGTATCAACTTGCTCCTCCAAGGTTTTAACCCATCAAGCATAAGCATCAACTTATTCTCTCTTCCTCAAGCCTCAACTTTACAGTAAATCCCACCTTTAGGCTTCACTCCTAACTACAAGTATCAACTTGATTCCTTCAGGCTCTCAATGCATCAATGTAAGTCTCAAGTTATCCTTTATTCCTCAAGCCTCAGCTCTTCACTCAATCTCAATTGAATCCTCTTCATAAGTATCAACTTGGTCTTCAAGCTTCAGCTCTCTTTGCTTTTCCCAGCATCAACTTGGTCCTCTTCATGTATAAGCTTCAGCCTCTCAGATTAATCTTCAATCACATGGAAGTATCAACTCCATCCTTCAATCTTCTTCAAGAAAGGAACTCCATCCTCTAACAAGGGAGAAAGATTCATCTATCAAGTGCAAAGTTTGGATGATTGGTAGTAGAGTGAAGACCAAAGGTCACCACTAAGCATCCTGTCATCAGAGAAAGGGACCCTCAAAGGTTCTACCAATTTGCAAAGAGCCACACATCCTACCAAAGGAGGTATGAGGCCTTTACAAGGGACCTTACATCATAGGGAAGAATGGAATTGATCAACATATTCCATGTTTATGAAGGAAGAGAACTATCTAGAAGCTCTGCCTACAAAACCCTAATCTTAATCACCTAATCAACACTACACCAAAAGAATGGAAGATCTTCACATCCAAGCCTCTTCAAGCAATCCATTGCATCTTCAACTTGTCTTCATCATCATCCAAGAGCAAGAGAAACAAAACCCTAATCTAAGGGAACTAAAGAAGTTAATCTAGTTGAGTTAGTGCCTTAGAATCATCTAAAACTAGCACCTAAACTAAAATCAATCAAAAATAGCAAACCACATTATAAATTTCTACAAAAATTCCTAAGGGATCCTAATTCAATTAAGAATTCCTCATACAAAAACCAGGGACTAAATCATCTATTAAGTCCTAAAATTAAGCCCTAAATCCAAAGGTATCAACCATAAACCCTAAAAATGGAGCTTCTAAAGGTTTCAACCTAAACTGCCACTTATGTTCATCAAAAAAATGTGATAAAATTATATGGGGATCATGCATGTCTATGCTAACTACTCACAAAAAATCAGGATCAAAATCATTATCACATGATCACACAAAATTCCACAAAATCAAGTATTAAACATGACTATTTTAATATCAATTAAAATGTGAAAATTCCCATAAAATCAGAAAATGCATGAAATAAAAATATTTTTTATCTAAAAAATACTAGATTCAATCATGAATCTAATGCAAAAAGAATGGGGTTAATTGAGCTATTTTTCCATTTTTTATGATTTTTTCAAGAACCATGAATAAAATGAAAAGAAATAAAGAAAATCAAAATAAAATGCTAAACACACGGTGCAGATAGTAATAGAAATCAGTTCAAGTCATGGATTGGGCCATCAGGGGGGTGTGAGTAGCGCTGGGATCCTTAAGCCCACAGTCTGCAACTAAATGAAACGATGCGTTTCAATAAAGTTCAGACTCTTCACAAAATGAAACGCACGAGTGGCCGTTGGATGGGGTTCCTAGTCAAAGTCCATCCTGGATCTGATGGCTATCAAGTCATCTTCTTCCTTTTGAATCTCTGCAATTCAGATCACCTGCACGCCCAAAACCACCGTCGGTGACTTTCTCCGGTCACCATTCCACAACCCTAGTTCAACATAGAGTCCACCATAGGCCACAATCCCTTAATGAAACATGTCCCGAATTTCCTCACGAATTCATTCATGCCCTTAATTCTCTCTGAAACCTCAAGATTCACAAGAACCAACTCTCAACCGAAAATGGTAACATCCCTAATTGGTCAATAATTCTCAAATTAACGATCTAAAAACCTTCCTACACCGTTCTACAATGCATCTAACATCTTAATTCCTCTTAATTCTAACTAAAACAAGCTAGAGATCAAAGGTTACCAACCTGAAAAATTCGTGTGCACAGAAGTAGCAAGACCTCAAATCAAGCCTTCAAATGCTCCAGACCCCTTCAGTGAATCACTTCCAAGCTTCTGTATGCAATATAACTGATTGAAATGGCCTCAATTCTTGGTACCAACTCTGAGTTGCAGGTGGAAAAATCTGAGCTCAAGAACACCAATCAGCCACGAATTCCTCTTGATTATGATCTGGAATCAATCCCTAGCATCCATGGAAGAGGTTGCAATCAAGAAAATGGATGGAAAGTGAAGAAATTGGTGGAACCGAAATCAGTTACAAGCAAGAATTTTCCAAACTCAATCCCTGCTCTCTCCTTCAATCATCACCAACCTTTGCTTTGGATCCTCCCTATTCAATATATAGAGTGTGTAGGGATGATCTAGAAACCTCTAGATCCTTCCAATGAGAAATTCAATCTCTCATGACATGAGAACTTCAACCATATGCCATGGTATGCATAGTTTTGTTTGCAACTTGAAACCAATCTCAATTCCTTCCAATTTCTCCCCTCATGACATTTTGGAAGTGTTTAGCTTGCAAGGGATCTTGATCATGCCTTGAATTTGAGTTTTGCACATGTTACTTATAATGTAAGTAACTAATTTTCAAAGCAAGTCCACAAATTAAACCTCAATTCAAAAATGTGGCTTAACCAATGTTCTTAGAATGCTTTTTAGAGTCAAAATGACCTATTACATGCCTTGGTTTGGATGTGTAGATCAAAAGTATCAATTTCCAACTTTGGTTCATTTAACTTATACCCTTATTTTAGGTCATTTTTGCAACTTTGAGCTACAAGTACTTCCAACATCTCATGACCTCTTGTATAGCCTTAAAACATCATTTTGAACAAGTTTGATGTTGAACATTTTCCCATTTGAAGCCTGGAAATAGGAGTTATGGCCTTATGGTTAAAATGACCTATAATCTCCAAATGACCAAAATGCCCTTGACTTGTCAAAGCCATAACTTGAGTTCTACAAATCCTATTAAGGACTTATAGTACTTTCTAGAAAGCTAAGAGGATAAGGAACAACATTCATGTTGACCAAGAGTTCATAGGAATTATCCTTCTAGGGCAAAAGTTTCATGCAAGTTGGACAACTTTCAAGCTCCCAATTCACATACCTCAGATGACCTGTAACTTGCCAAAGCCATAACTTGAGTTCTACAAATCCTATAAAGGACTTATAGCACTCAAATTAAAGCTAAGATCATGCTCTACAACAATCATGTTGGGGGTAAGATCAGATGAAACTCACATCTTGAGCTAAACTGCCTTGAAGATAGGGGTCAAACTAGGGGATTTTACACTGTCAAGCCTTAGAAACCCTAGCCTGAAACTTCTCAAACTCTTCAATCATGATGAGTTGACCTTGGAATCATCCTTATAACATCTCAATGTATCAATCCATGATCACATGGCTCTTGGATTAGGTCTCAACCTTATCCAAATCATCAGTTGACTTAGGGTTGACCCAGTCAAACCCTAATTGCACCACTCATGGCTGAGGCTTCTTAATCTTGCACAATGACCTGTCTAGGCTTCAAAGTGATCTTCAAAACCTCTAATGATCTCTCTCAAGACTTCAAGTCTAACTTCATGGCTTCAGAATCATCTGATGACTTCCCACAACTCTCAAGTTAGGAGACACACCCTCTTGGTTTCAACCACTCTCTCTGAGGATCTTTTAACTTAATTGACAAGGATATCAACCCTTGAGCACCTGAATAACCTTCTTAGATAGCTTCAAACTATTGTGTAGATCTTTATTGGTAATCATACCTCTTGATCTCCTGCATACATGTCAATGAAATGCAAATGATAATGCTAATGTGCATGAAATGAAACATGAGCTAGGTAAAGAAATGTTGGGCAAATTTTGGGGTGCAACAGCTGCCCCTATTCAAGCGACTTGGACCTGAATGGGTGAGAAGTGAACAGTCCTCAAACCATCAAGGTGAAAGACGGTTGAATACTAACAAACCCCGAAATTTGCCAACTGCACAAGTACACGATACTCTGATGGGAACAAATATTTGAAAATTGAAATATTAGCTGCACGACAACTAGCTGGGGGATTGGTCACACGGTAACCGGTAATACATGGTCGATCATGCCGTCAGGCACTAGGATTCCTCGAGACTCATCGTGCCATCGGGCATTCAAAGAAATTTTTTGGGCATCAGCCGAACTTCATCACTAAGTCGGGAATAGAATTCCCAATCAATCATGAATCGATTGGGGATATCCAAACTTCTGCCATCAGGCACTCCGCATCAGCTGAGAGAACTGCTTCGTTAATACGGTTGGACTTCAATAATCAAGTCTTCGAGGGAAGTTTCAACTTCGCTGTTCGGAAACCTACTGGGGATGACGCATCTCTGCTGGGGATTCTAGAGATCTATCAAGTAACTCTGCTTCGGGGATCCAGAGATCATTCTGGGGGAATCAACTCTGCTGAGGACTTCAAGAATCATCTTGGACAAATAACTTCTGCCGGGGACTTCAAGAATCATCTCGAACCCATAACTCTGCTGGAGATTTCAGGAATCATCCTGAGCAAACACTCCGTCGGGGACTCCAAGCATCAACTTGAGCAACCCACTCTGGCGACTTCACCGGGGATTTTAAGAATCATCTTAAACGAGCGCCTTCGCTGGAGAATTCAAGAATCATCTTGGGCAAACGAATTTTGCTGGGGGATTCAAGAATCATCTTGAGCAAGCGACTCTGCGGAGGAACACCTGCAAAACAAGCACAATAACGACCTAGCTCATGCTTCATATGCATATGCTTCGGCAATGGCGCAATGCTCCACACGGTGGAAATGCTACGCGTTCTTTGGGTAAATGCTATGCAATCATGCAAAATGCTACGATCCTATTAGAAAAATAAATGCTGAAGGGAGAATCCTCCTGTCAAGGAGAAAGGACCACTCTGGTGGAGGAAGGACTCATCCTGCCAAGGAGAAAAAGTCACACCAATCTCAATTGGATTCCGCTTGGGGAACGAACTTCAGCCGACTGCTGCAGGGGAACGAAGCTCCACGAGAACCTGGGCCTGCTGAGGAGAGTGATGTCAATCGCAGAAATAAACTGCACGACATTCGCAGCCAAACCTTCCTGGAGATAACGACTCCGGTGGGGGGATACAGCACCAGCTATTCAACACGCTACTGGGGAAAACCAATCATGGTCCTAACTACTTTCCAAGGATTCGACTCTCTTGGAGAACTGCAAACTCGGTTGGGGAAGAAGGAATCATCCTGCTTACTGGGGAGAGTACGACTCTGTGGGAAATTTCAATTCTGCCGGAGACTTTAGTCTGGAACTATCAATTGCTACACACTTCAGTATATGACTTAGCTGGGAAGATGACGTTCCTTCAGGATACATCTGATTGGGGAGAATCTTCTCTGCCTGGGGAGACATATCAATGCTTTAAGATCTCCTGTTCAGACTCTATGGGGAGAGGCTGCTGAACCTTGCTGGAGAAGAAGGAATCATCCTGCTTGGGGACGCGTACGGCGTACTGCCTGGAGTATGCTGTACCTGCGACAACACAAACAAACAGACAAGACACCCCTCTCAAAGGGACCTATCAAGGTTATCATCTTGTGACAATGTTCGAGTAATTCATTGTTTCAACAATCAGTGGCCTAGGCCAGTAAGTTTATGTATGCGTATTTTATCAAAAACATCGGCGTTCTTTTTCGCAAACAAAACAGATAAATGCTAAACAGACAAACAGAATGGCTGAATAATATACATTTTATTGATAACGAACCCCTGAATGGGTAAAAATGTTTTACAACAGATGCAAGCTCCTGGAATGAGGAAGCAGCGCAAACATAAAAACATAAATATACATCAGTATATACAAATGTCGGCAACGAGGCGTAGACGAACACCATGAGTTGTTCCCTCTATGACCCACTCGACTTCGATACTTCTCCGACGCTTCAGCTTCAGAAGAGATTGATTCAGATAAACGGCCCTCAGGTCTTCCAAACCACTAAACAATGAAAGTCCACACGCGGAACGCAGTCATTTGCTTTTTCGAATCCCTAACTTTTGCCTGAATCGCCCTTTCGGGTTTTCGATTCACCGGGATACCCTTTTTTGCCAAAGTCGCCCTTCCAGGTTTTCGACTTTGCGGGTGTACATTCTTTTCTTTATATCCCTAATTTTTGCCCGAACCTTTTTCCTTTTTTATGGTTCGCCGGGATACCCCATTTTTGCCTGGATATTCTTTTTCTTTCCAGCGGGTCATTTTTTAAGCAAAGTATTTTTTTAACTGCGTCCGTGTTCACCGGGGATGCAAAATTTTTGCCATCCATCGTGGATAGCAACAAGGCTCCTCCCGAGAAGACCTTGCTGACGACGTACGGACCTTCGTAATTGGGAGTCCACTTGCCCCGGTGATCGAAGTGTGGAGGAAGAATCTTCTTCAGGACGAGATCACCCGTCTGAAAGCTTCTAGGACGCACCTTCTTATCATAAGCTTTCTTCATTCGGCTTTGGTATAGATGACCATAGGCAATCAATGCTAACCTCTTCTCGTCCATCAGGCTGAGTTGGTTTAGTCGGTTCTTAATCCATTCTGCCTCGTCGAGTTTCACGTCAACCAAAACTCGCAAAGAAGGGATCTCCACTTCTAACGGTAGGACAACTTCCATACCGTACACTAAGGAGAAAGGAGTTGCCCCAGTCGACGTACGTACCGTTGTACGATAACCGTGCAATGCGAATGGCAACATCTCGTGCCAGTCCTTGTAGGTCACAACCATCTTTTGTACAATCTTCTTGATGTTCTTATTGGCCGCTTCAACGGCGCCATTTATCTTCGGCCCGTAAGGAGATGAGTTGTGGTGTTCATTCTTGAAACTCTAGCACAGCTCCTTCATCATCTTGTTATTCAGATTCAAACCATTATCAGTAACGATCCGTTCGGGAATTCCGTAACGACAGATGATGTCCCTCTTTATGAATTTAGCCACAACCTGCTTGGTCACATTAGCGTACGAGGCTGCCTCCACCCACTTGGTGAAGTAGTCGATAGCTACTAGAATGAAGCGATGACCGTTAGATGCAGTGGGCTCGATCTTGCCTATCATGTCGATGCCCCACATGGAGAACGGCCACGGGGAGGACATGACATTCAACGGGCACGGCGGCACATGAATCTTATCAGCATAAATCTGGCATTTATGACATCTCTTCGCGAATTTAAAGCAATCTGACTCCATCGTCAGCCAATAGTATCCTGCTCTCAGGATCTTTCTCGTCATAGCATGCCCGCCGGCGTGCGTACCAAATGTGCCTTCATGGACTTCTTCCATGAGCATACTCGCCTCTTTCTCATCTACACATCTGAGTAGCACGAGATCGTGGTTTCTTTTATACAAAACTCCATCAGGATTGAGATGAAAATTCCCAGACAGCCTCCTCAGAGTCTTCTTATCCTGGGTTGATGCTCCCGCAGGATACTCCTTAGTCATAAGGAAGGTCTGAATGTCATGGAACCATGGCTTGCCATCGGAGGCTTCCTCGATCGCAAAGACGAATGCAGGTCTATTAAGACGAGAAAGGACAATCCTTGGAGCTTCATTCCAAAAATTGACTTTATACATCAAAGCCAACATGGCTAAGGCATCAGCCATTTGATTCTACGCTCTGGGCACATGATGGAGTTCCACTCGATCAAAGAACGGAAGCAGCCTTCTGGCATAGTTCATGTACGGCACCAAATTCGATTGGCGAGTCTCCCACTCCCCTTTAATCTGGTTGATCACAAGCGCCGAGTCACCATATATGTCTAGGTTCTTGATTCTCAAATCAATTGCCTCTTCTAGACCCATGATGCATGCTTCATACTCCGCTTCGTTATTGGTGACTGGAAACGTCAGTCTCGCAGTGAACGGGATGTGGGATCCGTGGGGAGTCGTGATGATCGCCCCAATGCCACTTCCATAAGAATTAACCGCCCCGTCAAATATCAATTTCCATTGGGATTTCCTATCTGGCCCCTCGTCGGGCAACGGTTCATCGCAATCTTTTGCTTTGAGAAACATGATATCCTCATCAGGGAATTCAAATTTCATCGGCTGGTAATCTTCGATCGGCTGCTCGGCAAGGTATTCAGACAATACGCTTCCCTTGATGGCCTTCTGGGAAACGTACTGAATGTCATATTCCGTCAACACCATTTGCCATCTAGCAATCCTGCCCGAAAGCGCTTGCTTCTCGAAGACGTACTTGATCGGATCCATCTTCGAAATTAGCATGGTGGTGTGATTGAGCATGTAATGTCGTAAACGTTTGGCAGCCCAGGCGAGTACACAACATGTTTTCTCCAGCATCGAGTAACGAGATTCATAGTCTGTGAACTTTTTACTCAAGTAGTAGATGGCATGCTCATTTCTGCCCGTCTCGTCGTGCTGACCGAGAACACACCCCATACTATTCTCAAGAACTGTCAAGTACATGATTAAGGGTCGTCCGGCCACTGGGGGTATCAAGATCGGAGGTTCCTGCAGATACTGTTTTATCTTATCGAATGCCTTCTGGAAATCCTCGTTCCAGATAATCGCCTGATCTTTCTTCAGCAGTTTGAACATTGGTTCACACGTGGCCGTGAGCTGAGAAATAAACCTTGCAATGTAGTTTATTCTGCCCAGGAACCCACGAACTTCTTTTTCTGTTTTTGGCGCTGGCATTTCTTGTATTGCTTTAATCTTCGCAGGATCAACCTCAATGCCTCTTTCACTCACGATAAACCCCAGCAGTTTCTGTTAGGATTCAGCCTCAACCTGAACTTCCTAAGCCTCTCAAAAAGCTTCAGCAAATTGACCAGATGCCCCTCCTCCGTTTGGGACTTCGCAATCATGTCATCAACATAGACTTCAATCTCATGATGAATCATATCATGAAACAAAGTAACCATTGCTCGTTGGTAAGTGGCCCCTGCATTCTTCAGACCGAAAGGCATTACCTTGTAGCAAAATGTTCCCCAAAGCGTGATAAACGTAGTTTTCTCCATATCCTCCGGCGCCATCTTGATCTGATTGTAACCGGAGAAGCCATCCATGAATGAAAATACAGAGAACTGGGCTGTATTGTCGACCAACACATCAATATGAGGCAGCGGGAAATCATCTTTAGGGCTTGCCCTATTCAAATCCCGATAATCGATGCACATTCGTACCTTACCGTCCTTCTTCGGTACAGGCACTATGTTGGCGACCCACAGAGGGTAAGTAGTGACCGCTAAAAAGCCAGCATCAAGCTGCTTTTGCACTTCTTCTTTGATCTTAACGGCCATATCTGGTCGCGTCCTCCTAAGCTTCTGCTTAACGGGAGGACAATCTTCTCGCAGCGGCAAGTGGTGGACCACAATGTCAGTGTCAAGTCCGGGCATATCTTCGTATGACCAAGCAAAAACGTCACTATACTCTCTTAGCATCTCGACCAATCTCTGCTTGACATCACTCTGCAATGCAGCCCCTATCCTGACGTTCCTGACAAGTTCTTCAGAACCCAGATTCACGATCTCAATTTCTTCCTCGTGGGGAAGAATAATTTTCTCTTCTTGTTTCAACAAGCGGGCCAACTCTTCGGGAAGGTCTTCGTCTTCATCAATCTCTCCTTCGGCTTGATAGATCGGGCAATCGAAGTCGAAGTGAGTCGTAGAAGGTCCAGAGTCGATGTCATCTGTTATGTGGATCCTGCAATAACAAGGGTTAAGCTTAAAACGAGGATATGCAGGTTAGCACAAACCCCATTGCCATTTTGTTGTTTTTCAAAACAAATATAAAACATGAATAACAGAGAACACAACATTTGAATACGAAGAAAACGCCTTTTGATTTATTGATAAAATGCATGTACATAATCAGACGAGGCCCTGACAATAAAACCACTATGCCCCGGGCAAGACATAGGGTTGTACAATGATTGAAAAAAAAAGTAAATCATTACTTTTTGCTTGTCATCTGGATGATATCCTTGACGGACCAGTTGTTAAGGCTCTCGCCTGGCTTGCTTGGCTGGATCCAAGAGTCTAAGTCACAGTCGCTATCTTCGCTGTCTTCAGACACCGCGTTGACGCTTTCAAATATCACCCGCCACTGGTAAACTGGATCGGCCCTTTACCTCGCGATGGGCTGCTGGAAGAGGATGCTTCAGCTCCAGGAGAATATCCCAACCCAAACTTGTCTTGCTTGTTAGGTATCTCCAAAATTCGTCCCCAGCCTGGGGTAGATCCGGCCTGGACAACGGCCCGGGCTTCCTTGAAGGAAGAGAGAGTCATCTCTGGCTTTTCAATGATCGCAGAAGCTACGTCCTTGACTTTAACAGCTTCGAACGCTTGACATAGGGTTTCGTGGATTTCCCCATCCATCTCAACATACTTGAAGGACGACAAATGGCTCACCATTATGTCTTCCTCGCCACATACGGTCACGATGCTACCTCCGACAGCATACTTGAGTTTCTGGTGCAACGTGGAGGTCACGGCACCCGCATAATGGATACATGGTCGGCCCAAGAGACAGCTGTAGGCAGGCATGATGTCTATAATGTAAAAGACTGCATCGAATGTTTCCGGCCCGACTTGGATTGGCATCGTCACCTCCCCGAAAACATGGCGTTTGGTTCCATCGAACGCTTTCACAACCAGATCACTGGGTGTGCAAATCACTCCATGAGTATCTAACTTCATTAATGCCTTCTTCGGAAGAACATTGAGTGACGAACCTGTGTCTACCAACACATGAGACATAATCGTTCCCCTACACTCTATCGAGATGTGCAAGGCGCTATTGTGGTTCCTTCCCTTCGGCGTCAGCTCTAGGTTAGTGAACCCTAACCCATTTCCAGCATTCACGTGGGCTACACCTCTTCCAACTGGTTTACCGATATTTCCTGCGGTACATACGCGACGTTCAACACCTTCAGCAACGCGTTGCGGTGTGCCTCAGAACACAACAACAGGTTCAGGATGGAAATCTTCGAGGGTGTCTGATGGAGATGATCCACGATCTTGTAGTCACTCTTTTTAATCAACCTCATAAATTCCTCGGCGTCTTTAACAAGTAAGTCTTTTTCTACCCCGCAAGGGATCTCTTCAACGACTTTACTTTTCCCTTTATCAGTTGCATCAGCTCTGTCCGCTTTATCTGTTACGACCTCAGGTGGTGCGAACACTCTTCCGCTGCGAGTAATTCCGCTAACGCCCATTAGGTTCTCCACAGACGACCCAAACGGCTCTAGTTCCAACTTCTGTCCATTGCAGTAGACCTCTGCCCAATAATGCCATGGGACGGCATTAGTGCTCTCAAAGGGTATCGACCCAGCTTTGGTGATGGTAATCATGGGCGGCCTGGGTGCGGAAATAGTTATCGTCTGGCGAGGGATGGTGATGGTGGCAACCTCATCATCTTGCTTCAGCATTACCTCTCTCGATCCGCTTTCGGCCCTTCGGCTAAATTGCAGGATTCCTTCGGTCATCAGACTTTGAATCCCCTCTCTCAGCTGTTCACATCCATCAGCACTTGTAGCACAGCCCATACACAGCTCTCCACAACCTGGAAAGAAACCTTTTTTCATCAGCTTAGCTTTAACGAAGCTAAGCGGTGTCTTCAGATCTCTGACGTCAGTCAACAAATCCAAACTCTCGTCTTCAATAATGGCGTTTACCCCACCTCCCCTATGATTCAGCATAGGGTTCTTCGTGATGTTTGGCACATTATCTGAGAAATTGATGATCTTAGCGTCCACCATGTCCTGCACCTTGTGCTTGAAGGCTTTGCAATTCTCTATTGTGTGGCCTGGTGCCCCTGAGTGAAATTCGCAAGTTGCATTCGCGTCATAACCTGGCGGAGGTGCCCCTGTCAAGGGAGCCAGGGTTCTCTTCTGGATCAGCTGCAACTGGAGCAAAGTCTGCAACAACTACGCATAAGACATGGGCGGTGTCTCGAGGTGACGGCTCGACAGAGGTGCCCGGTTTTGATACTTTCTGTACCCTTGTTGATTCGGTTGCTGCTGCTGCTGTGGCTGTTGAACTGCCGGGAGTTATGTTGGCCACCTGCTGGTGAGGGCCTTTACCCTTCCTTCGAGCGTTGGACACGGCGCTCGTCTCTCCTTCCCTCCTTTTGCCACCATAAGGTTTCTTTCCGCCTCCTCCAACTGAGGATGAATCACCTTGAATTTTCCCCAGTTTGATCCCATTTTCAATGTGCTCACCCGTGATAATGAGATCTGAGAAGGTTCCAAACATACCGCTGACCAATTTCTCATAATAAACCCCTGGGAGGGTGGCTACGAACATTTGCACAAGCTCACGTTCAACCATCGGCGGCTGAACCTTGGCTGCCAATTCACGCCACCGATGGGCGTATTCTTTGAACCCTTCGTTGTTCCTTTGCGACAGATTCTGCAGTTGGACTCGGTTCGGGGCCAAGTCGCTGTTGTATTGGTAGTGGTGCACAAATGCTTCAGCAAGGTCCTTCCATGTGCGCACACTGGTAGGTTCCAGACTCATGTACCATTCCAGGGAGGGTCCGGACAGACTGTCCTGAAAGAAGTGCATCAGCAACTTCTCGTCCTCAGAATGAGCAGACATTTTTCTGTAATATGATCTCAGGTGAACGCGAGGGCAAGTGGTGCCCTTGTACTTTTCAAAGTCAGGTACCTTGAACTTGGGAGGCACCTTGAAATCAGCAATCAGTCCCAACTTGGACATATCAACACCCAGGGTGTTCTGGTTCTCGATACTTCTCATCTTATCCTCGAGTGCCTTGAACCTTAGACGTGCTTCAGCAGTCAGCTCACCTTTGGCACCTCTCTGAGAGAACACATCGTCTTGACGGTCTTCTAACCACGGCTAAGGCCCAAACAGATTTCCAGCACCCGCATTGTCGTTGCCCAGCCCAACATTGACGTTAGCTTCAAAATTCCTATTACCGACGCCCGTCGTATTACCGTTGAGTCCCATGTTAGCTATCACATTGTCGTTGGCACTGCCATTCCCCCCGGTCACGGGGACGCCATTTTGAGGAGTTTCAACTGGTGGAGGGGTTGGCACAGTCCCACCATGGAGTACGCCATTGCTATCGACCCTTGAAATCAGAGGCTGACCCAAGGTTCTAAGCTGATCCTGGCCGTTGGTGACCGCTTGCATGAGCTCCATGAAGCGGTCCATTCTTTCGCGGAGTTCTTGAACATCAGTTTTCACTTGCTCCATGATTCTGGTTTGATTTGCTCTGGTCGGATAGCGGTGGATAGGTCTCTGATCAATCCTGGAACAACCTGAAACAACCTGAAAGTACAAAAAGGGTTAGGAAAAAATGACAAAGTGCTCGTTATGCAAATGCTTCATGCAAATGCAAACGTGTGTCTGTGTGTTAGGGAGATATCCCCCGATCCTAGTGCCTGAGTGTCGGTGCTGATATTAAGAAGTCTGAGTCCAGTCATGGAAATAATATCTCATATATATGAAGAAAGCCCATCAAGGCAGTACACAACGTCAGTGAGTACAAGATGAATCAATAGCATGACCTCAACCAACAAGCTTGGTGATGGTCAGCATACAACAATGATCACAACAAAAGGAATAAAAATAGTCAAGCACGACCACGGGCGCGAAACTCTTCTAATAACCCCTTCGTCTCTGGATGATCAGGCCGAGTGAGCAACCCTTCGACGAGCAACTCTCTCTGCACAATAGTGTACTGAAGACCTTCGACCGAATCTTCCCATGCTCCTTCGCCGAAACAATCTTCTAGCTTCTGCTTCTTGGATTCAAACGTCAGTTTGCGCTCCTTCAAGTTAGCGAGAGCTTTGTTGAGCTGGCCTTCGGCGGCATATCTGCGAGCGGTTTCTTCATCAAACCTCTTCTCACTAGCCTTCACCTGGGCTTTCTGCTTGGAGATCTGCTGCATCAGCTTATCCTCTCGCTCTTTCCTGTTGGCTAGGGTGGCCTTCCAATGCTGGTTAAACTTGGATATCCTCCGATATGCTTCATCCAAGTGCTGCTTCTTCGTGGCCAGTACGTCGTTGACAGCTTTGAAGTCTCGACCCATGCGCTCGTGCTCAGCTATCTGCTTAGTCAAATCTTCCCCTAGATGGTTCACCAGCTCTGTCTGCCTCTTGAAGGAATGAACGACTTCGCTTCTCTCACTTCTGAGCTGAGCCAATTCTTTCTCCAATTCTTCATTTTCCCTCTTAAATTCATCTCGCTCAGCTAACACCTGATTATGCTGCTGAATGGGCACGGTGGTAGGCTCTTCAGTCACTGGAGGGCTTTCTGGCTTGGCAGGAGGAAACGGGATCCCTATAGCATCTGCTCTTGCTCTGATCCAAGTCACATACGGAGTGTAGGCTTGACTATTACTTTTCCCCAGCAATGGTTTTCCCCGCTTACTGATATCATTCCAAGCACGCTGAAGCTTAGATAACATATCCCCCTCCAGAAGACCAGTGAGGTACAGAGATTCCTGCACCTCTTCATCCTTTGGCGGAGCTCTCAAAGCATAAGCAAACTGTCGGACCAGCAGAGACGGATTATAGTTTATACAGCCCTTCTTGCCTATCAAAGGCACGTTTGAAAACCCGATGCAGCTGAAGATGATCTCGGTACCCAACCTATCTCTGTCAAACCAGGCAATATCCTCTGCAGATAGACTCATCAGACGCTCGGACCACTCAGCTGTGACCACAGACGAAGCAAAGGGACCCCTCTTGGGTAGATGACTATCAAGCCATCTATAGAGCAAGGGCACAGAGCACGAGACATTCTTGCCCCTTCTGTTCTCGTTTTTGTAGTGGATGGAATGGTAGATATCTCCTACCAAGGTAGGGACTGGATTCCCTGAAGCAAAGATGTGGAAGGCGTCGAAGTCTACAAAGTCGGGCATATTGGGGAACAGAATGATGCCATATATGCACAGAGCAAGAATGGCGTTGAACACGACCCAACATCCGTCTTTGGCGCACTGCTGAGCTTTTCCCACCAATAACTGCAAGGAGAAACCGGGAACCTTGTTCCAACTAGACAATATCAACTCGGAGGCATCCAGACGAAGTGACGGAGCTAGACTAGCCAGATTAGGCTCAACATCCATATGGACAAAGGGCATCTGACTCTTGATAGGCACACCTAACAAATCAACATACTCCTCTAGTGTGGGTGCGAGAACAAAGTCCTGGAAAGTAAAGCATCTTAACGGAGGATCGTAGAATTGCAACAGGGCGTGCAACCCATTAAACTCCAATACAGAGGGTTTACGAACCAAACTGAGCAGTTTGCCGTAAGACTTTCTGAACTCATCTCTCACAGAATCATCTGCTAAAGCAATCAAACCAGTCAGCTGAACAACATCGGGAGTGGGGAGTTTGTAAGCCACAGTCTTCCTCAGAGAACCCATAATAGCATAATAGAAGGCCAGAAATCCTGAATCGGGGGAAAGGGTACCTGCAACACAGACACACGTTAATGAAATGTAAATGGGTATGCAAAGCAATGCAAAATGCAATCATGCAGCAGGAGATCAAGGCAATTGTGCTGTGGAGATTCTGTATCAACAAAACCATAATCCTTCTCTATCAAGAACAACCACCATGTCTGATAAGAAGAAAACCCTGGCATCGGACCATAAATCTGCTCTGTCAAGAACAAACACACATCTGATAATAGGGACCTCTGATACAGGACCCCAATTCTGCTCTATCAAGAACAAACATCTGATAATAAGGACCTCTGATACATGACCAAAACTCTGCTCTGTCAAGAACAAACACCTGAAAATAAGGACCTCTGATACAGGACCAAAACTCTGCTCTGTCAAGAACAAACATACATCTGCTGATGAGATCTTCTGATCCCAATCATAAACCTGCTCTGTCAAGAACAACTACACATCTGCTGGCGAGATCCTCTGATCCCAACAAAACTGATTCACTATCAAGAAAACCAGGAAGTCTGAAGGTTAAGGTTTCCTGCAACAAACCCAACCCTGCTCACAGGTATGGACCTAAACTGACACAGGTTCGGCATCCTATGCGGTCATCAGCGTCACAGACATTCAAGAGGGGTGATACGATACCCAGAAGGTGTGGCATCACCAGCTCATGAAGCGGCCTCACTCGGCTAAATCCCAAATGATCGGTCCCCAGAGTCGCAATCCTCCAAACCAACAACCCCCTCAACCCAAAGGGTTGAAAAAGAAGTCAACCGGGAGAACCTCGTCTGAGCGTGGATTTCATGAGACACTAGTGCCTGCCAAGCAAGCACGCGCCCACTAATTTCCACAACTAATGCTATATTCACTCAAGCCTGGGTCTGGCTTCTCACTCATCAGAATGCCCCTCCCACAACAGCATAGATAATCATATCATACTGGAAATAAAATGCGGGACATAAAGTGCGATAAATAAACACAACCCAATAAGTAATCATACAAGCGCTCGGATTTACTCTCGCAAGGGACGTTGGATCCCCGAACTGACTCGCATACGGGACGCTGGATCCCAGGAAACTATCAAGTCCCCAGCAGAGTCGCCAGCTGTCGCTTCCGCGAAAATAAGGTGCCGGAAAAACAGAAGAGTCGCCACCTTTCGTTATTTATCCCTCAGAACGGGAAAGGAAACAATCGGAAAAACCTGACGAAAAGGTATAAGACAAGGTCATCGCAACCGTTGTCTGGGTTCGGGAGTCGGTTACGCAAGGGGAAGGTATTAGCACCCCTCACGTCCGCCGTACTCGACGGGATCCACGCTTGTTGTGTTTATATGACGGGTTGGTTTTATCTATCTACCTATCAAGCCTGGTCGGAAAAGAAAATAAAATGACTCGGCAAAGCGTTGCACTTTATGCCTACGTATTCTCATCAGAGAATGAGAAATCAGAGTCTACGTAGTTCGACTAACTACGGGTTACGAGGGAGGTGGCTCGCCAATACATCAGTATTGTGCCTACATACTCTCAACATGTATAAGAGATCAGAGCTTACGTAGTTCTGGATAATACGGATTACGAGAATTCAGATTCATCTGTTTTATCGAGTAGCGTTAAACAGCAGTTCTAGCAGTTAGGGACAAAGCCTGTTTGCGGTGGCGCTGAAGTTTAACGACACTCTTTTCTTCAGAAAAGCTTCCTTTGAATTATGGGCCCACGGGGCAAAAAGGTTTGAAGTTTGTTTTCTGTCTTTTACGGAAGAACTGTTTTTTATGGTTGTTTGCAACTAGTATCGCACTAGAGACTATGACCTGAGAGTGAATGCGTCGCATGTCACCCAAAGGGTACCATACTAAACATCCAGACTGTTGAAAAGAAACTCTCCAACAATCCTTCCTCAGATAGCTTAAGGCTCGTAACGTACGACGTCAGTTAACCTTTATTACTGTGTCTTAATTTGTTTTGAGATGAGAAGAGAGAACAGGCTCAACTAAGGGAGACTATCAAGTCCTGCTGTTGTCATGCCAAGGATTCATCCTATGGTTGAGGTTTGAAACAAGGAACTCCTAGAAGTTATCATTGCATAGGTTTCAACCTAAAGTTCTATCATCACTTCCTTATCAAAGGAAATGAGATTTCTAGGGGATCATGTCAATGATAAACAGAAATAGATAAGGCATCAGCTTAAACAGTAAACAGTAAACGACTGTAAAATGCATGCAATGCAAGTGAGGGAGGAAATGTGTGTGGGGCATCAACCTCCACAAGCTCATATCAACCTCAAGCCAGATATGAATAACTGCAATCGTACAGAAGAAATAACATGCTATCAAGCAAACACAATAGCTGCAATCATACAGAGGAAATGAAATAACATGCTATCAAGCAACACAAACCACATGGGCAAGGGAGCTGGGCTCTACCGAATACCCGCAAGCAAAGCCATACAGCAAAAATACAAGCAGAGGGAGCAACTCAACCTCTAGTGCAATCATGCTCCTAGCTTACATTAGTCTAGATATTAACTTATTCTAATGCATCAAGCAAATCAAACAAGCCACATCAATACAGAAAAGAAAACAGACAAGAAAAGAAAGCAAATCAACCACTCCCACAGCTTCACAGCAGAGCAATCTTCTGACAGCAGTTCAGTCTTCAGACTTCAATCACCCTTCAAGGCTATCATCCTTAATAACAAGTATCAACTTGCTCCTCCAAGGTTTCAACCCATCAAGCATAAGCATCAACTTATTCTCTCTTCCTCAAGCCTCAGCTTTATAGTAAATCCCACCTTCAGGCTTCACTCCTAACTACAAGTATCAACTTGTTTCCTTCAGGCTCTCAATGCATCAATGTAAGTGTCAACTTATCCTTTATTCCTCAAGCCTCAGCTCTTCACTCAATCTCAATTGAATCCTCTTCATAAGTATCAACTTGGTCTTCAAGCTTCAGCTCTCTTTGCTTTTCCCAGCATCAACTTGGTCCTCTTCATGTATAAGCTTCAGCCTCTCAGATTAATCTTCAATCACATGGAAGTATCAACTCCATCCTTCAATCTTCTTCAAGCAAGGAACTCCATCCTCTAACAAGGGAGAAATATTCATCTATCAAGAGCAAAGTTTGGATGATTGGTAGCAGAGTGAAGACCAAAGGTCACCACTAAGCATCCTGTCATCAGAGAAAGGGACCCTCAAAGGTTCTACCAATTTGCAAAGAGCCACACATCCTACCAAAGGAGGGATGAGCCCTTTACAAGGGACCTTACATCATAGGGAAGAATGGAATTGATCAACATATTCCATGTTTATGAAGGAAGAGAACTATCTAGAAGCTCTGCCTACAAAACCCTAATCTTAATCACCTAATCAACACTACACCAAAAGAAGGGAAGATCTTCACATCCAAGCCTCTTCAAGCAATCCATTGCATCTTCAACTTGTCTTCATCATCATCCAAGAGCAAGAGAAACAAAACCCTAATCTAAGGGAACTAAAGAAGTTAATCTAGTTGAGTTAGTGCCTTAGAATCATCTAAAACTAGCACCTAAACTAAAATCAATCAAAAATAGCAAACCACATTGTAAATTTCTACAAAAATTCCTAAGGGATCCTAATTCAATTAAGAATGCCTCGTACTAAAACCAGGGACTAAATAATCTATTAAGTCCTAAAATTAAGCCCTAAATCCAAAGGTATCAACCATAAACCCTAAAAATAGAGCTTCTAAAGGTTTCACCCTAAACTACCACTTATGTTCATCACAAAAATGTGAGAAAATTCTATGGGGATCATGCATGTCTATGCTAACTACTCACAAAAAATCAGGATCAAAATCATTATCACATGATCACACAAAATTCCACAAAATCAAGTATTAAACATGACTATTTTAATATCAATTAAAATGTGAAAATTCCCATAAAATCAGAAAATGCATGAAATAAAAATATTTTTTATCTAAAAAATACTAGATTCAATCGTGAATCTAATGCAAAAATAATGGGGTTAATTGAGCTATTTTTCCATTTTTTATGATTTTTTCAAGAACCATGAATAAAATGAAAAGAAATAAAGAAAATCAAAATAAAATGCTAAACACACGGTGCAGATAGTAATAGAAATCAGTTCAAGTCATGGATTGGGCCATCAGGGGGGTGTGAGTAGCGCTTGGATCCTTAAGCCCACAGTCAGCAACTAAATGAAACGATGCGTTTCATTAAAGTTCAGACTCTTCACAAAATGAAACGTACGCGTGGCCGTTGGATGGGGTTCCTAGTCAAAGTCCATCCTGGATCTGATGGCTATCAAGTCATCTTCTTCCTTTTGAATCTCTGCAATTCAGATCACCTGCGCGCCCAAAACCACCGCCGGTGACTTTCTCCGGTCACCATTCCACAACCCTAGTTCAACATAGAGTCCACCATAGGCCACGATCCCTTAATGAAACATGTCCCAAATTTCCTCACGAATTCATTCATGCCCTTAATTCTCACTGAAACCTCAAGATTCACAAGAACCAACTCTCAACCGAAAATGGTAACATCCCTAATTGGTCACTAATTCTCAAATTAACGATCTGAAAAACTTCCTACACCGTTCTACAATGCATCTAACATCCTAATTCCGCTTAATTCTAACTAAAAGAAGCTAGAGATCAAAGGTTACCAACCTCAAAAATTCGTGTGCACAGAAGTAGCAAGACCTCAAATCAAGCCTTCAAATGCTCCAGACCCCTTCAGTGAATCACTTCCAAGCTTCTGTATGCAATAGAACTGATTGAAATGGCCTCAATTCTTGGTACCAACTCTGAGTTGCAGGTGGAAAAATCTGAGCTCAAGAACACTAATCAGCCACGAATTCCTCTTGATTATGATCTGGACTCAATCCCTAGCATCCATGGAAGAGGTTGCAATCAAGAAAATGGATGGAAAGTGAAGAAATTGGTGAAACCGAATTCAGTTACAAGCAAGAATTTTCCAAACTCAATCTCTGCTCTCTCCTTCAATCATCACCAACCTTTGCTTTGGATCCTCTCTATTCAATATATAGAGTGTGTAGGGATGATCTAGAAATCTCTAGATCCTTCCAATGAGAAATTCAATCTCTCATGACATGAGAACTTCAACCATATGCCATGGTATGCATAGTTTTGTTTGCAGCTTGAAACCAATCTCAATTCCTTCCAATTTCTCCCCTCATGACATTTTGGAAGTGTTTGGCTTGCAAGGGATCTTGATCATGCCTTGAATTTGAGTTTTGCACATGTTACTTATAATGTAAGTAACTACTTTTCAAAGCAAGTCCATAAATTAGACCTCAATTCAAAAATGTGGCTAAACCAATGTTCTTAGAATGCTTTTTAGAGTCAAAATGACCTATTACATGCCTTGGTTTGGATGTGTAGATCAAAAGTATCAATTTCCAACTTTAGTTCATTTAACTTATACCCTTATTTTAGGTCATTTTTGCAACTTTGAGCTACAAGTACTTCCAACATCTCATGCCCTCTTGACTAGCCTTAAAACATCATTTTGAACAAGTTTGATGTTGAACATTTTCCCATTTGAAGCTTGGAAATAGGAGTTATGGCCTTATGGTTAAAATGACCTATAATCTCCAAATGACCAAAATGCCCTTGACTTGTCAAAGCCATAACTTGAGTTCTACAAATCCTATCAAGGACTTATAGTACTTTCTAGAAAGCTAAGAGGATAAGGAACAACATTCATGTTGACCAAGAGTTCATAGGAATCATACTTCTAGGGCAAAAGTTTCATGCAAGTTGGACAACTTTCAAGCTCCCAATTCACATACCTCAGATGACCTGTAACTTGCCAAAGCCATAACTTGAGTTCTACAAATCCTATCAAGGACTTCTAGCACTCAAATTAAAGCTAATATCATGCTCTACAACAATAATGTTGGGGGTAAGATGAGATGACACTCACATCTTGAGCTAAACTGCCTTTAAGATAGGGGTCAAACTAGGGGATTTTACATTGTTAAGCCTTAGAAACCCTAGCCTGAAACTTCTCAAACTCTTCAATCATGATGAGTTGACCTTGGAATCATCCTTATAACATCTCAATGTATCAATCCATGATCACATGGCTCTTGGATTAGGTCTCAACCTTATCCAAATCATCAGTTGACTTAGGGTTGACCCAGTCAAACCCTAATTGCACCACTCATGGCTGAGGCTTCTTTATCTTGCACAATGACCTGTCTAGGCTTCAAAGTGATCTTCAACACCTCTCATGAGCTCTCTCAAGACTTCAAGTCTAACTTCATGGCTTTAGAATCATCTGATGACTTCCCACAACTCTCAAGTTAGGAGACACACCCTCTTGGTTTCAACCACTCTCTCTGAGGATCTTTTAACTTCATTGACAAGGATATCAACCCTTGAGCACCTGAATAACCTTATTAGCTAGCTTAAAACTATTGTGTAGATCTTGATTGGTAATTGTCGCTACTCGAAAAATACGCGCAACGACGGGGAAGGCGAAAAAGGAAAAGGACAGAAGAGTCGCCACCGAATTTTATTATCCCATGAGGGGAAAGGAAAATATCGAGAAAACCTCAAGAAAAGAATGGATAAGATGGTCTCGCAACCAAGAACAGGTTCGAAAGCCGGTTATGCGAAGGGAAGGTATTAGCACCCCTCGCATCCATCGTACTCGATGGGAACCATTTGTTTGTCGTGTGTGATTTATTTGCTTAAAAATTATGCTATAAAAGAGTGTTCCAAAGGATAGAGGGAAAGGTTAGAAATTGGGAAAAGAGAGATAACAGGAGAAGGAAGAGAAAGAACGGACTCGGTAGGACTTCGCAGTCCTAGGCCTACATATTCTCGATAGACATGAGAAAATCAGAGTCGACGTAGTTCGGGGAACTACAGATATAAGGGGGAATGTGCTCGACAAGGATTGTGGCCCTTGTGCCTACGTATCTTTACTTGAACGAAGTAAAGAATCAGAGCAGCCGTAGTTCGGCCTACGATTTGTTGATGTTTTTATGGATGATGCTATCGTACGCATTCTAGCAGTTAGGTGTATTGCCGCTCTCTCGTTGGAGACTTAGGCATTACCTGTTTGCGGTAGAACGGACGTATCATATCCTTTTTGAAAGATAAGTTTTCGCCATGCGAGGCAAAATGTCACATTTGATTTGTTGGATTGTTTTTTAGGGGCGAGATAGATCCTTGGATAGTAACCCCTACGGGTAGTACCTAGTTCTTTATCTCAAAGTTTTTTGTTATGAAAGGGTGTGGCGAACATAGCGTCTTCGTATTGAAAGACGAGTATCAAAACCACACACACTACAGTGAGCATTTCGACACTCGGAGAGGAGGAAGTCTACACTTAATCCTCTCTCTTTAGTTCAATACAAATAGAACTTTATTCTCTTTTTAAAGTGTTTTTGGTTTTGAATGGTAAGTGCTTTTGTGACAGAGAACCCTACGGTAAACGTCAGCACTCGGGATAGGAGAAGGCCTATGCCTAACCACTCCACGACCATTCAAGTTTTGTTATGAAAAGAGTTTAAAAATGCGCTCGGTACGGGACCGAGGTTTTTAGGTGACAAAGGTGGCGGAAAGAAGTTGTAGAGGGAGATAGGTGGCGGATAAAGTCACGTCTTCGTATTGAAAGACGAGTATCGAGACTACCCACACTACAATGAGTATCCAAACACTCGGAGAGGAAGAAGTCTACACTCAATCCTTTCTCTTTAGTTCAATACAAAGAGAATCGGTTTATTTATTGTAAGTGTTTTGAAAATGCACTCGGTACGGGGCCGAGGTTTTTTAGGAGAAAAAGGGTACGGAAAGAAAACATCTTCGTATTGAAAGACGAGTGTCAAAACCACCCACGCTACAGTGAGCATCTCAACACTCGGAGAGGAAGAAGTCTACACTCAATCTCCTCTCTTTAGTTCAATACAAAGTGAACTTTATCGTTTTGTTAAATATGGTGAGTTGGCTTAACCATTATTTGAGAAAATTCGCTTGACGTTGGGTCAATGATTTAATTGTTTAAAAAAGTTTGAGGTGAAGCGAGCAAGGTCGATGGCGGACGTACAAGGCGGCCGACTTACAAGGGTTAAAAATGGCTCGATAAAATCGAGAGTTTGCTTTTGAAAATGGTTTTTGGAATCAAAAGTCACCAAGGACAATAGCAACATTCCTACTAAAATCATACAACATATGGGATTAGTCGGCTAAAAAAAATCGAGACATGCGGAAATTTTTTGGAGGTAAAAATAACAAAAATAAGTGGAAAACAGTGGGGTAACACGGGTGGTCGTGTTGTATGACACGGCCCGTGTCACAGTTCCAGGAAAAAAAATGAGTTTTGGGTCAAAAAGTGGTGTGACACGGGTGGCCGTGTTGTGTGACACGGGTGGCCGTGTTGTGTGACACGGCCCGTGTCACAAGGTCTGGGCCAAAAAACAAGTTAGAATCTCAAACAGAGGTACAACACGGGTGCCCGTGTTGTGTGACACGGCCCGTGTTGTGAGCCCAGGGCATTTTTCACTTTGAAAAGCCACTCAGAGATGTAACACGGCCGGCCGTGTCGTGTGACACGGCCCGTGTTGGGCTGCCAGATGAAAAATTCCAAACTTTCTCTTGTTTTTTGCTTCTTTTTGTGGTTCTTTCAAAAGGGTTTCTTGGTCCCTTTGGAATCTTACATGTTATACTCAACACAACAACACTCAAACCAAGAGAACAAAAGATAAATGCACAATGTAAAAGAAGAGAAGAGTTTGAAGAAATGGATACCCAAGAGTTGTGTCCCTCCTTACAAAGCCTCCACTGATTTTGGCTAGGTGTTCACTTCTCTTCACTCTATGCTTTGATGGCTCTCCTTCTCAATGGCTCCCTTGTATTTCTCTTTCACTCTCTAAATCTTTTGCTGGTTTTTATGCTCTCTCTATTTTTCTGCTTTTCTCTCTTACTCTTTGCTCCCAATATCTCTATCTCCAAAATGTGTTCATGATAGTGAATGATAGTGAATGATCCTTTTGTGCAGCCTCCAAGCCTCCTTATCTCACTTTTTCTGCTGCATTTTCTGCTGTACCAAAACCACAGCTCTTGCACAACTTTCAATCTTCAAAGTTTCCATTTTTGGGAGTACTTATCACCTCTTTCTTGGTGCAGCCCCACATCTTTCCATTTCTAGGCCTGTTTTGCTGTATTTTTCTGCAGCACTCTACCTTGCCTTCCCACCTTGTACCCATTGGTTGGTTATGCTTGGACATATTCATGTGGCTAACACCATTACCTTTTGGACAAAATTTTCAAATTCTGATTTTTGATGTGTAGATGTATCAACATAAACTTATAGCCTTGGTTTTGTGACATAAAATGATCTTGTAATATGATACACATTGCCACTTCTTGCATGGGGCTGTTTTGGATCATATTCAAATTGCTCATGGTTGAACATGCATGGTATTGATCTTGAAATATTCCAACATTGAATTAGCTCTTAAATATTTTCCTTGCATGTTTGTAAGCACAAGGAGGGTCATGTGGGCTTGATGGAGCATGGGGGATACCATGGCATGAAGTTATTTAGAATCTTGAATTAAGACTAGAAATAGCTTAATTTCCTAAGCATTATCAAGAGTTTGAAATTTGGTAACCAATGTAACATTCTTGAAAATGTCAAGAGATTTCTCTTTGTAAAAAACTCTTGAATCTAGCCTTGAATTCATGAACCTTGAATTTGGAATGACGGGCCTCCCTTATGCCATTGAATTTGAAAGAAACGAAGAAATGAGTCAAGTCTTGAAAGAGGGCAAATTTTGGGGTGCAACAGCTGCCCCTATTCAAGCGACTTGGACCTGAAGGGATGAAAAGCGAACGCTTTCAAACATTCGAGGTAAAAGGTGATTGAATACAAAAGAACCCAAAAATTTGTCAACCGCAGAATGAAACCTCTGACATCACCGTCAGGCACCTATATCAGGTAGAACATCTGACTTCGCCATCAGTCGTAGATCAAATACAAACAACTGACCTTGCCGTCAGCTCTTAATACCATCTAACTTTGCCGTCGGAACTTAACATCAAATCTGTGAAATCTGACCTCACCGTCAATATTCAACATAATCTGTAAAAACATCTGATTGGTAGAACATCTGATCTCGCCATCAGTCCTCCATATCCTCTGATTTCGCCATCAATTTACAACATAATCTGACTTCGTCGTCAATTAAAATCATCTGACTTCGCCGTTATTTCTCAAACTATTCTGACGTCGCCGTCAACCCTCTACATGATCTGACTTCGCCATCAATTCTCACATAAAATTTAGAAAGACACCTGACTTCGCTGTCAGTCCTTAACATCAAATTGGTAGGACACCTGATTTCACCGTCACCCTTCCATAATCTGACTTCGCCGTCAACTATTTACATAATCTGACCTCGTCGTCAATTTTTTAATAATCTGACCTCGTCGTTGATTCCCAAAATGGCTTGACTTCGTCGTCAATTCTCTTCATAATCTGACCTCGTCGTCGATTCTCTTCATAATCTGACCTCGTTGTCGATTCCCAAAATGGCTTGACTTCGTCGTCAATTCTCTTTATAATCTGACTTCGTCGTCAATTCTCTTCATAATCTAACCTCGTCGTCGATTCTCAAAATGGCTTGACTTCGTCGTCAATTCTCTTCATAATCTGACTTCGTCGTCAATTCTCTTCATAATCTGACCTCGTCGTCGATTCCCAAAATGGCTTGACTTCGTCGTCAATTCTCTTCATAATCTGACTTCGTCATCAAATTTTTTAATAATCTGACCTCGTCGTCAATTTTTTAATAATCTGACCTCGTCGTCAGCTATCAAAATCATTTGACTTCACCGTCACTTCATTTTGCTAAAAATCGAGCATCGAACCCAAAGGTCGGCTCAACCCTAAGTTCAGAAGAACATTCGTCGATTCACCATCTGGGTGAAGAAATCCGTTGGGGAAACATGAACTTGAATAAGTAGACTCCGCTAGGGAGACCGATAAGATGGACACATCTGTCAATGACCTGGCTAGAGGTCTGGATACCATGCAGGATTGAGAAATATACTGATAACTGCTAGAGATACGCTCGAAAACAAAGGGGTGGCAACCCGGCTTATGTTTTACATGCATATGTTTGAATATGGCGTAATGCTCCATACAAAATGGAAATGCTACGCGTTTGGGAGGATGTTATGCATGATGCAAATGCAAAGGAAACACTTTAGCAAAATAAATGCCAAAGAGGAAGGATTAATTCCGCCGGGGAAAAGACTAGACACGTCTAGTACAAACGTTGGGGAAAACAAACCCTGGATGGTTTTCTGAGCAAACTTCTGGGTAAAATTGTTCCGCTAAGAGCAAACCCACCCTGCTGGGGATTAGACAATGAGGGAACCAATGTCAACCTTTGCTTGGGGAAATGAGCAATAAACTCAACAAATACAACTTCTGCTTGAGGAATGAGTCAATGACCTAGACTCTGAGGCGAAAAGGAGCCAATTGTCCAAACTCTATGGGGAAAACAAATTTCTGAATTCATTCCCTTGCTGAGGGATAAACCTACACCCGCTCACTGGAAACGATCCTGCTCTGCTGGAGATGTCAATCTTGACCTACTGAGGATATCCCCCTTTGATTGTCATGGTTTCAAACTGTTGGGGGTGAAAACCCACTTAAACTGCACACTTCCTTTAGATGAGGAACTTCTGGAGAAGCCTCGAGGAAAGTTCTCTTGCAAATAACAAATAAACAAGTATGTTTTATGCGGCAGGTACCATCTCAATTATCACTTAAGACGTTATTCAAGAAAATACAATGTTTCAATTAAAGATAGCAAAGCCCACAAATTTATGTATGCAAAGTTTTATCAAAAACATCAGGCGTCTTTTGCAAACAAAACGGTAAAAACAAAACAAAAGGTTTTCTGGATAGTAAGTTTTATTGATAAATGGCCTGTAAATAGGCAAATTTACAAGGAACACAACTCCTGAAATGAGAAAGCTGCGTAAGAAATATACAGAAATGCAGAAGAATATTAAGATGTCGGCAATATGGTACAGACAACCACCATAGAACGACTCAACTATGACTCGCATGACTTCGACGCCTTTCCGATGCTTCGTCTTCTGAAGAGATTGATTTGAATGACTTCTTCTCGAGTTCTCCCATAATCCACTATGCTTTAAAGATCAATGCACAGGCCGCAGTCATTTGCTTTTCAAATCCCTAACTTTTTCCTGAACCGCCCTTGCGGGTTTTCGATTCACCGGGATACCCATTTTTGCCAAAGTCTCCCTTTCAGGTTTTCAACTTTGCGGGTTTACATTTTTTTTATCTCTAATTTTTGCCCGAACCTATCCTTTTATGGTTCTCCGAGATGCCCCATTCTTGCCTGGATTTTCTTTTTCTTTCCAGCGGGTCTAATTTTAGCAAAGTATCTTTTGACTGCGTCCGCGTTCACAGGGGACGTAATATCTTCACCATCCATAGTTGAAAGTAGCAAGGCTCCTCCAGAGAAGACCTTCCTTACAACATACGGACCTTCATAATTGGGAGTCCATTTGCCCCTATGATCGTTCTGTGGTGGGAGAATCCGCTTCAACACCAGATCGCCTGTCTGAAAGCTTCGAGGACGCATCTTCTTATCGTAGGCTTTCTTCATCCTACTCTGATACAGACGACCGTACGCAAGAGACGCCAACCTCTTCTCATCCATCAAACTGAGTTGATTCAACCTGTTCTTCACCCATTCTGCTTCATCCAACTTGACGTCAGCCAGAACTCTCAAAGATGGGATTTCGACCTCCAATGGCAGAACAGCCTCCATGCCATATACCAACGAGAAAGGAGTTGCCCCAGTTGAAGTACACACCGAGGTGCGATATCCATGCAAAGCAAAAGGCAACGTCTCGTGCCAATCCTTATAAGTCACAACCATCTTCTGTACTATCTTCTTAATGTTCTTGTTAGCCGCTTCTACAGTGCCATTCATTTTCGGACGATAGGGAGAAGAATTGTGATGCTCAATTTTGAAATTCTGGCACAGTTCCTTCATCATCTTGTTATTCAGATTAGAACCATTATCAGTAATGATCCTCTCGGGTATTCCATATCGACATATGATGTCCCTTTTGATAAACCGGGCTACGACTTGCTTCGTGACATTGGCGTAAGAAGCTGCTTCGACCCATTTGGTGAAATAGTCGATGGCTACTAAGATGAAACGATGTCCATTGGATGTTGTTGGATCAATCTTTCCAATCATATCAATGCCCCACATGGAGAAAGGCCATGGGGATGACATGACATTCAAAGGACAAGGCTGCACATGAATCTTGTCGGCATAAATCTGGCATTTATGGCACTTCTTGGCGTATTTGAAGCAATCTGACTCCATAGTTAACCAATAATAGCCCGCCCTTAATAATTTTCGAGACATGGCATGCCCACCTGCATGTGTTCCAAAGGCACTTTCGTGGACTTCTTCCATAAGCAAACCTGCTTCTTTTTCGTCCACACATCTTAGCAGCACCAAGTCAAAGTTTCTCCGATAGAGTACACCGTCTGGATTCAGATAGAAGTTACCAGATAATCTTCTCAAGGTCCTCTTATCCCGGGCCGATGCCCTAGGCGGATATTCTTGGTTCTTGAGAAAGTTCTGGATGTCATAAAACCACGGTTTACCATCAGAAGCTTCTTCTATTGCGAAAACAAAAGCCGGCCTGTCGAGGCGTGAGATGACAATTCTTGGTGCATCGTTCCAGAAGTTTACTTTGTACATCGAGGACAATGTAGCCAAGGCATCGGCCATCTGATTTTCTGCCCTCAGTACATGGTGAAACTCTACTCGGTCAAAGAAAGGTAGCAACCTTCTGGCGTAATTCATGTACGGGATCAGATTAGGCTGGCGGGTCTCCCACTCTCCCTTGATCTGGTTTACTACTAAAGCTGAACCCCCATAGATATCGAGGTTCTTGATCCTCAAGTCAATTGCTTCTTCGATACCCATGATACACGCTTCATATTCAGCCTCATTGTTGGTGCATGGGAATGTTAGTCTTGCAGTGTATGGTATATGGGAGCCATGGGGACTCGTAATGATTTCCCCAATCCCGCTACCGTAGGAGTTAACAGCACCGTCAAAGATTAATTTCCACTGGGAACCCAACTCTGGACCTTCATCTGGCAACGGCTCATCACAATCCTTCATCTTTAAATACATAATATCCTCATCAGGAAAATCAAACTTCATTGGCTGGTAGTCATCGACTGGTTGCTCTGCGAGATATTCTGACAGGACACTACCTTTAATAGCTTTCTGAGGCACGTACTGGATGTCGTATTCTGTCAGAACCATCTGCCATCTAGCAATCCTTCCTGATAGTGCTTGCTTTTCGAATACGTACTTAATAGGATCCATCTTAGAAATTAACATGGTTGTGTGGTTTAGCATATACTGTCTTAGGCGTTTGGCGGCCCAAGCGAGTGCGCAACAAGTTTTCTCCAACATTGAGTATCTGGATTCACAGTCTGTGAACTTCTTACTCAAGTAGTAGATTGCATGCTATTTTCTTCCAGTCTCGTCGTGCTGACCGAGAACACAACCCATGGAATTCTCAAGAACTGTTAAGTACATTATCAACGGTCTTCCAGCCACCGGAGGCATCAGTATTGTAGGTTCTTGTAGATACTCTTTTATCTTCTCAAACGCTCTTTGGCAATTCTCATTCCAGATAATCGCCTGATCCTTTTTCAATAGCTTAAACAATGGCTCACAAGTGGCTGTGAGGTGAGATATGAACCTTGCGATGTAGTTCAATCTACCTAAGAAGCCACGGACCTCCTTCTCGGTCTTTGGCGCTGGCATTTCTTGAATTGCCTTGATCTTCACAGGATCGACCTCAATACCTTTCTCACTGACAACGAACCCCAACAGCTTGCCTGACCGTACGCCGAAAGTACACTTATTCGGGTTCAACCTCAATTTGAACTTTCTCAACCTCTCAAACAACTTTAGAAGATTCACCAGGTGCTCCTCCTCCGTTTGGAATTTCGCAATCATATCATCGACATAGACCTCAATCTCATGATGGATCATATCATGAAAGAGAGTGACCATTGCTCGCTGATAAGTTGCCCCTGCGTTCTTCAACCCAAAAGGCATTACTTTATAACAAAACGTCCCCCAAGGCGTGATAAAAGTTGTCTTCTCCATGTCCTCCGGTGCCATCTTGATTTGGTTATATCTAGAGAAACCGTCCATGAAGGAAAACACCGAGTATTGTGCGGTGTTATCAACGAGAACGTCAATATGGGGGAGCGGGAAATCATCTTTTGGGCTTGCTTTATTCAGGTCCCTATAGTCAACACACATCCTGACTTTGTCGTCCTTCTTAGGCACGGGCACGATGTTAGCGACCCAAGGAGGGTAGTTGGTCACAGCAAGAAATCCAGCATCTAGTTGCTTCTGGACTTCTTCCTTGATCTTCACAGCCATATCTGGCCTGGTTCTTCTCAGTTTCTGTTTGACAGGAGGACACTCTTCACGCAAAGGCAGGCGATGAACTACAATATCTGTGTCGAGTCCGGGCATATCTTCGTATGACCAAGCAAAGACATCCTTATACTCTTGGAGTAACTCAATCAATCTGTGCTTGATATCATTCTGCAACGCAACCCCTACTCTGACCTCCTTTTTATCCTCTTCTGTTCCCAGGTTGACGACTTCAACTTCCTCCTGATGAGGCAGGATGACCTTCTCCTCTTGTTTTAACAATCTGGCAAGCTCTTCAGGTAGGTCTTCATTTTCGTCAATCCCTCCTTCCGCTTGAAAGATCAGATTGTCAAAGTCACACCGAGTCATAGACGAGTCTGAATCGGTGGTATCTGAAATGTGCAACCTGTAATGATGATGATTTTATGCTTAAATGATATGCAAACAAATAATCACAAACCACATTGCCATTTTATTATCGTAAATAAAAATAAGAAAAACAAGGATCACAAAGTTTTGAATGAAAAGACGCTTTTTGATTGATAATGATAAAAGGGTTGTTCACACACATAAAAGATAAGGCCCAACAAATAAAGGCCATTATACCCCGGGCAGAGCACATGGCAATACATTAATCAAAACAAAACAATTACTCTTCATAAGTCGCAGTGATAACTTCTTCCATGGTCCAATTCTTCAAGCCTTGGCCGGGGACGCATGGCTGGATCCATGCATCCATGTCACAGTCACTATCTCCTTCTTCGTCAGATACGACATTGATCTCTTCGAACACCACCCTAGCACTGGTGAACTGAACAGGTCCTTTGTAGCGAGGAGCGCTTGAAGAAGATGCGTATGGGCTGTACCCTAATCCGAACTTATCTTGTTTGTTGGGGATGCTTATCACCTCCCCCCATCCTTTCGCTGATCCAGACTTCACCACAACTTGGGCTTCCTTGTAGGATGACATAGTAACTTCTGGCGCCTTGGCTTCAATTGTTGCTTTCTCTTTGATTTGGACAGTCTCAAAGGCTTGGCACAGGGTTTCGTGAATTTCACCATCGACCTCCACATACTTGAATGAGGACAGATGGCTTAATATGATGTCTTCCTCTCCACAAACAGTCACAATGTTATCACCCACCATATACTTCAGCTTCTGGTGTAGGGTTGACGTCACCGCTCCTGCTGAGTGTATCCAAGGCCGACCCAAGAGACAGCTATATGCCGGTTGGATATCCATTATATAGAAAACCGCATCAAAAACCTCAGGACCGACTTGAATTGGCAAGGTTAGCTCTCCAAACACGGACCTTCTTGTCCCATCAAAAGCTCGGACCACCATATCGCTTGGCGTACATATTATCCCTCGAGTGTCTAGCTTCATGAGGGCTTTCTTGGGTAGCACATTTAATGACGAACCAATGTCTACCAATACATGAGACAAGACGACACCTCTACATTCCATAGAGATATGCAGAGCCAAGTTATGATTCCTTCCTCTCGGTGTCAAATCACGGTCAGTGAATCCCAAACCATTCCCTGCATTGACATGGACCACTACTCCTTCCAACTGATTGACAGATATTTCTTGTGGCACATAAGCATTATCCAAGACTCTGAGCAAAGCGTTCCTATGAGCCTCGGAACATAACAACAACGACAAGATAGAAATTTTTGAAGGCGTCTGTTGTAGATGATCCACGATCTTATAGTCGCTCTTTCTTATTAGGCGCATGAAATCTTCTGCGTCTTTCAGCACGACTTCTTTTTCTCCAGCCTGAGAGCTTTCCTCCGCTACTACCTTCCCTTTACCTTTATCAGCTCTTTTTGCACTTACTTCGGGAGGTGCGAATATCCTTCCACTTCGAGTCATTCCCCCGGTTCCCACCAAGTGGTCAACTGAGTCCAATGGCAAGCTTTTTAATTCCTGCTTCTTTCCATTGCAGTAGACTTCCGCTCCATAGTTCCAAGGGATCGCCTTGGAGCTTTCATAAGGTATAGGTCTTGCCTTCGTAAAGATGATGGTAGGTCGCGCTGGCGGCGCAGAAATAGTGATTGTTTTGTAAGGGATAGAGATGGTGGCCACCTCATCCTCTTTCTTACTGACTATCTTCTCATTCTTTTTCTCACAGATCTTGTCAAACTGCAGAACACCTTCGTTTATCATACACTATATATAACTCTTCAGACTCTCACACCCTTCAGGATGGGCGGCACAATTTTCACAATCCTTGTCACACCCGGGAAACACCCCACCTTCTAACAGCTTGCATTTTACAAAACTTAAAGGAGTCTTCAATTCTTCAACATCATATACCAGATCTAAATCCTCCCCTTCAACAACAACATTTACTCTACCTGCTCCATGATTTGGCATAGGGTTCTGATCAACATTCGGCGCATCATGGTTGAAATTAATGGCCCTACTATCAACAAGGTCTTGTACCTTGTTCTTGAAGGCTTTGCAATTATCAATATGATGGTCGGGAGCGCCAGAGTGGAAGTCACACCTAGCATTGGCGTCATACCCGGGTGGTGGTGAGCCATTAAGAGGAGCCATCGTCCTTTTCTGGACCAACTGCAATTGCAATAAGTGTTGTAGTAGCTGAGAGTAAGGCATTGGTGGTGCGTCAAAGTGTCTATCTACCATCCTTCTTCGGTCTTGATATGGTCTTGGCACGTAATTCTGTTGTTGTGGTTGTTGTTGTTGCTGTTGACGTGGTTGTTGCTGAGGCTGTACTGCCGGGATGGCAATAGTAGCTACTTATGGTTGTTGTTGATAGTACGGTCATGGGCGATACTGATTCTGATTCTGGTTCCAATTTTGATTCTTAAAACCTGATATTTCATTTGTCTCATTCTCCTTTCTTTTAATACCGAAGTTCTTTCTTCCACCTCCAGATGAGTTCCCTTCTCCAGCTTGTATTTTACCCAATTTAATCCCATTTTCTACTCTCTCGCCTGTGATGATCAGATCTGAGAAACTTCCCGACATGTTGCTTATCAATTTCTCATAATACACACCAGGTAGTGTAGCTACAAACAAGTCGATGAGTTCTCTCTCCACCATTGGAGGTTGAACCCTCGCAGCCAACTCGCGCCACCTCTGGGCGTACTCCTTGAATCCTTCATTGTTCCTTTGCAATAGGTTCTGTAACTGTACACGATTCGGTGCTAGGTCACTGTTATACTGGTAGTGTTTGACAAAAGCTTCTGCCAAATCCTTCCAACTTCTGATATGGACCGGCACCAGTCCCATATACCATTCTAAAGATGGACCTGACAAGCTATCTTGAAAGAAGTGCATCAGCAACTTCTCATCATCGGAGTATGCAGACATTATTCGGAAATAGGAGCGAAGATGCACCCTTGGACATGTTGTTCCTTTGTATTTATCGAAATCTGGCACTTTGAACTTTGGAGGAATCCTAAGTCCCTGAATCAATCCCAGATTGGACATGTCAAGACCCATAGTATTCTGGCCTTCAAGAATGCTCCTCATCTTTTCTTCGATTGCATCGAACCTTCTATTAGCGTCAGATTGTAATCCTAACCCAAGGTCTCCCATGGAGAAGACGTCATCTTGGTTCCACTGAGGACCATTGTTAACAGGCATGGCGCCCGCCGCAACTGGGATGGGAATTCCATCTTGGTTTTCTCCACCCAGAATATTGACTACAGTTGGACCACCATTGGCCTGCAAAGTGCTACCATTAACCGGAGGAGGAACAGCAGTAGTTCCTCCATGCAGAACACCACTGCCATCCACTCGAGCTATTAGTGGTTGAACCAACGTTCTCAATTGTTCCTGCCAATTGGCTACCCCTTGCATTGTTTCCATGAATTGCGTCATCTTTTCCCTAAACTCCTGCAGCTCTTGTTGTACTTGATCCATGACTCTTCGCTGGTTCCCTCTTGTGTTGTATGAACGTTGAGAAGTCAACTTGCTCTTTCTCTTTCTTTTCTTCTGAAATGGCAAGCGGTATGACGTCGGGTTTCAGGGAATGCAAAAATGATGCGTGGGTATATGCAATGCTCGAATGATGTTCAAGGGACTTTCAAGATTTATGATTATCAATGGTGTTATGGAACTATAAATGAGTAGTAAAGAATGCACAATTTAAGCCAAAAAGAAAACTTTCATTAATTTTGAGGGAAGATTCGATACAACTGATTGTTCATTAAGCTGCAAAATAAAAACTCATGTTACAAGAAAATACTGAATGAACTAAAAATCTTTCTTTCGGAGACGTTCTTCAAGCTTTTTTGTCTCGGACATGAATCTTCTAACCATTTGGTTGCAGAGCCGGATAAAGTGATGGATGGAAGGAGGAACATCATTTCCTTCCAAGTCTTGAATTGCACTTTCCAACTTCCATGGGATATCACGGATCATAAGGTTGCAATGCTCCACTAGGTTGTTATACCTAGCGTGACACATGTCTAGGGTCGGCTGGTAATAACGAAGAGAATCCTCATACGTATCCAAAAGTTCATTAAGTTGAGCTTCCTTCTTCAACCATAGTGAACTATTCCTTTGCAGGGCCTCGAAACGGTCTTTCCACAAGGTGGTTGTTTCCTGAGCGGTATTCAATTCTGAGCATTTGATGTGCCATACATCAGAGGTGACATATGAAGCTCTCAATGCTTCTTCTTTGAGTTGTCGCTCGCTTTCGGCTAGAATTAAGGCACCCCTCAACTCCTTTTCAAGGACATCAATATCGGCCTCAAGTTCCTCCCTTGTCTTCTTCTTTTCAGCAGAGGCTAACTCGAAGAATCTCCATGCTTTATCATAAGAGGCCTTGGTTTCCTTTAGGCGTTGCCGGAGGGCTTTTACCAATGCATCAGCTCCTTCAAAACCTTCTTGATACCTGACCCTCAGATCTGCTTCTAGCTTCAGCTTCTTGCTACTCTCAGCCGCTTGGTCTTGTTCGAACTCCACTTTCCTCTTATATTGGCCATTCTCCACTCTTGCTTGGTGAACCTCAGCCTGAAGGTCTTGATTTTCCTTTGTCAACCTTTATATTACTAGCTTTAGTTTCTCATACTCCTCCACGGATACATGAGTAAGAGCAGGAAGTTCTTCTCGCATGGATGGTTCGGAGGGAAATGGAAGCAACCTTTCGGCCACTCTAGCTTGCAACCATCGGTTGTAGGGCTCCTTAGCCACATAGTTCTTCGCCTTTAACTCTTTCCTCCCCTTCGTATGAACCTTGGCCCACGCTTTAACAATATTCCTAACAAACGCAGGATCGTCTGTTGTGGCTAGCAAAAAGAAACTCTGAACCTTCTCTGCTTCGGGCTCATCTTCCATAGCATAGCCCAATTGACGCAACGCCATGACAGGGTTGTAGTTGATGCACCCAACCCTACCGATTAGAGGTACATTACCAAAATTCCCACAAATAAAGATGATTTCCACGTCGTAATACTCATGAGAGTACCAAGCAATATCACTGGCCTCTAGAGACATAATGCGTTGAGACCATTTCAGTTTCTTTTTGTTTTCCACAAACGGCCCTTTCTTCGGCAGGTGGGAAGCATACCATTTGAACAGTAGATGAGAACAGCATTGGACCATTCCTGTCTTCTTTTCACTTCTCCAATGAATGGAGTGGTAAATATCAGCGAGGAGGGTAGGGATAGGATTCTTTTGCATGAAGAGAATGATAGCAGTGATGTATATGAAATTGTCCACATTTGGAAAGAGGACAATCCCATAAATCATTAGAGCAACGACGATACCAAAACCTTCCCAATCCCCATTGGTCTTGTATTAATCGGCTTTATCTAGCAAAAACCTCAAAGGAAAGCCTTGAGTACCTCCCTTATTGGTTAGACCATCTTTAACCTCTTCCTCGGTCATACGGAGAGCGAGAGCAATGACAGAAGACTTTGGCTCTTCTTCTAGGCCGGTATAAATAGGTTGATCCTTGATCTTGATATTCAAAAGGTGAGAATATTCTTCAAGAGTAGGAGCCAACTGATAATCCTGAAAGGTGAAGCATCTGAGATGCGCATCATAAAACTGAACCATAGCGAACAAAGCCCATGTATCGATCCCAGAATGGAGAAGGTCAAGCAATTTCCCATATTTCCCTTGAAAGTTGATTTTGATAGCTTTTGGCACATCAATCAAAAGATCTTGGATTGGTCCCAACTTCGGTTCTCTGAACTTTAAGGAATTTGTACTTCTTTTCCTTTGATCATTCATGTTGTTCTTCAATACCTATGATAATCACAGTTTCTTAAGTCCCTTGATATGCAACAATGCTATGAAATGCAATGCTTTATGGATGCATATGAGAATGGAAACACGTGGATCAAAGTCACAGATCCTGCAGGGTATTGTAACAAAATATCACTCACCACGGGTGGGCAATCTATTGGTTTATAGGAGGGCATCCCAAAAGGGTTTTAAACAAAGTCCCATGCACTAACCCTCAAAATTTTTCCATCATAACGACTACTCGTAAGACGGTAATCCCTTCAAAAGGATGAACACAGAGTTATGTTTTAGTAACCTTTTGGAATAAGGTTCTACAAGAGGTCCTCAGAATCACGGAATCCCACGTCGGAAATAAAACGCCGTTACGACTACACGTAGGACATAATCTTTCCAACGGGGTCTCATCTGAGCGGTGGAATTCGATTCAACTCAACGAGTCCTACGTCTCGCAAATCAGAAAGAAACCACCTCCTAATCTTAGTGTATACTCGAAAGCTCGGGTAGAAAGCTTTATCCTTGCAAACCATCCCAATAAACCCAACAGGTTAGGAAGAAACACAATAATAAAATAAAACATATAAGCAAATAAAGCACAAATGCAACAAACAAACTAGGTTTGGCTTGCTACTAGTCCCCAGCAGAGTCGCCAGCTGTCGCTACTCGAAAAATACGCGCAACGACGGGGAAGGCGAAAAAGCAAAAGGACAGAAGAGTCGCCACCGAATTTTATTTATCCCATGAGGGGAAAGGAAAATATCAAGAAAACCTCAAGAAAAGAACGGATAAGATGGTCTCGCAACCAAGAACAGGTTCGGAAGCCGGTTATGCGAAGGGAAGGTATTAGCACCCCTCGCATCCATCGTACTCGATGGGAACCATTTGTTTGTCGTGTGTGATTTATTTGCTTAAAAATTATGCTATAAAAGAGTGTTCCAAAGGATAGAGGGAAAGGTTAGAAATTGGGAAAAGAGAGATAACAAGAGAAGGAAGAGAAAGAACGGACTCGGTAGGACTTCGCGGTCCTAGGCCTACGTATTCTCGATAGACATGAGAAAATCAGAGTCGACGTAGTTCGGGGAACTACAGATATAAGGGGGAATGTACTCGACAAGGATTGTGGCCCTTGTGCCTACGTATCTTTACTTGAACGAAGTAAAGAATCAGAGCAGCCGTAGTTCGGCCTACGATTTGTTGATGTTTTTATGGATGATGTTATCATACGCATTCTAGCAGTTAGGTGTATTGCTGCTCGCTCGTTGGAGACTTAGGCATTACCTGTTTGTGGTAGAACGGACGTATCATATCCTTTTTGAAAGATAAGTTTTCGCCATGCGAGGCAAAATGTCACATTTGATTTGTTGGATTGTTTTTTAGGGGCGAGATAGATCCTTGGATAGTAACCCCTACGGGTAGTACCTAGTTCTTTATCTCAAAGTTTTTTGTTATGAAAGGGTGTGGCGAACATAGCGTCTTCGTATTAAAAGACGAGTATCAAAACCACACACACTACAGTGAGCATTTCGACACTCGGAGAGGAGGAAGTCTACACTTAATCCTCTCTCTTTAGTTCAATACGAAGAGAACTTTATTCTCTTTTTAAAGTGTTTTTGGTTTTGAATGGTAAGTGCTTTTGTGACAGAGAACCCTACGGTAAACGTCAGCACTCGGGATAGGAGAAGGCCTACGCCTAACCACTCCACGACCATTCAAGTTTTGTTATGAAAAGAGTTTAAAAATGCGCTCGGTACGGGAACGAGGTTTTTAGGTGACAAAGGTGGCGGAAAGAAGTTGTAGAGGGAGATAGGTGGCGGATAAAGTCACGTCTTCGTATTGAAAGACGAGTATCGAGACCACCCACGCTACAGTGAGTATCCAACACACTCGGAGAGGAAGAAGTCTACACTCAATCCTCTCTCTTTAGTTCAATACAAAGAGAATCGGTTTATTTATTGTAAGTGTTTTGAAAATGCACTCGGTACGGGGCCGAGGTTTTTTAGGAGAAAAAGGGTACGGAAAGAAAACATCTTCATATTGAAAGACGAGTGTCAAAACCACCCACGCTACAGTGAGCATCTCAACACTCGGAGAGGAAGAAGTCTACACTCAATCCCCTCTCTTTAGTTCAATACAAAGTGAACTTTATCGTTTTGTTAAATATGGTGAGTTGGCTTAACCATTATTTGAGAAAATTCGCTTGACGTTGGGTCAAGGATTTAATTGTTTAAAAAAGTTTGAGGTGAAGCGAGCAAGGTCAATGGTGGACGCACAAGGCGATCGACTTACAAGGTTTAAAAATGGCTCGATAAAATCGAGAAATTGCTTTTGAAAATGGTTTTTGGAATCAAAAGTCACCAAGGACAATAGCAACATTCCTACTAAAATCATATAACATATGGGATTAGTCGGCTAAAAAAAATCGAGACATGCAAAAATTTTTTGGAGGTAAAAATAACAAAAATAAGTGGAAAACAGTGGGGTAACACGGGTGGCCGTGTTGTATGACACGGCCCGTGTCACAGTTCCAGGAAAAAAAATGAGTTTTGGGTCAAAAAGTGGTGTGACACGGCCGTGTTGTGTGACACGGGTGGCCGTGTTGTGTGACATGGCCCGTGTCACAAGGTCTAGGCCACAAAACAAGTTAGAATCTCAAACAGAGGTACAACACGGGTGCCCGTGTTGTGTGACACGGCCCGTGTTATGAGCCCAGGGCATTTTTCACTTTGAAAAGCCACTCAGAGATGTAACACGGCCGGCCGTGTCGTGTGACACGGCCCGTGTTGGGCTGCCAGATGAAAAATTCCAAACTTTCTCTTGTTTTTTGCTTCTTTTTGTGGTTCTTTCAATAGGGTTTCTTGGTCCCTTTGGAATCTTACATGTTATACTCAACACAACAACACTCAAACCAAGAGAACAAAAGATAAATGCATAATGTAAAAGAAGAGAAGAGTTTGAAGAAATGGATACCCAAGAGTTGTTTCCCTCCTTGCAAAGCCTCCACTGATTTTGGCTAGGTGTTCACTTCTCTTCACTCTATGCTTTGATGGCTCTCCTTCTCAATGGCTCTCTTGTATTTCTCTTTCACTCTCTAAATCTTTTGCTGGTTTTTTTGCTCTCTCTATTTTTCTGGTTTTCTCTCTTACTCTTTGCTCTCAATATCTCTATCTCCAAAATGTGTTCATGATAGTGAATGATAGTGAATGATCCTTTTGTGCAGCCTCCAAGCCGCCTTATCTCACTTTTTCTGCTGCATTTTCTGCTGTACCAAAACCACAACTCTTGCACAACTTTCAATCTTCAAAGTTTCCATTTTTGGGAGTACTTATCACCTCTTTCTTGGTGCAGCCCCATATCTTTCCATTTCTAGGCCTGTTTTGCTGTATTTTTCTGCAGCACTCTACCTTGCCTTCCCACCTTGTACCCATTTGTTGGTTATGCTTTGACATATTCATGTGGCTAACACCATTACCTTTTGGACAGAATTTTCAAATTCTGATTTTTGATGTGTAGATGTATCAACATAAACTTATAGCCTTGGTTTTGTGACATAAAATGATCTTGTAATATGATACACATTGCCACTTCTTGCATGGGGCTGTTTTGGATCATATTCAAATTGCTCATGGTTGAACATGCATGGTATTGATCTTGAAATATTCCAACATTGAATTAGCTCTTAAATATTTTCCTTGCATGTTTGTAAGCACAAGGAGGGTCATGTGGACTTGATGGAGCATGGGGGATACCATGGCATGAAGTTATTTAGAATCTTGAATTAAGACTAGAAATAGCTTAATTTCCTAAGCATTATCAAGAGTTTGAAATTTGGTAACCAATGTCACATTCTTGAAAATGTCAAGAGATTTCTCTTTGTAAAAAACTCTTGAATCTAGCCTTGAATTCATGAACCTTGAATTTGGAATGATGGGCCTCCCTTATGCCATTGAATTTGAAAGAAACGAAGAAATGAGTCAAGTCTTGAAAGAGGGCAAATTTTGGGGTGCAACAGTAATCATACCTCTTGATCTCCTGCATACATGTCAATGAAATGCAAATGATAATGCTAATGTGCATGAAATGAAACATGAGCTAGGTAAAGAAATGTTGGGCAAATTTTAGGGTGCAACAGCTGCGCGCGTGTTTCAGGAATTCAAATGGAGAAGACGACTTGATAGCCATCAGATCTTAGGTGGACTTTGACTGAAGGCATCATCCAACGACCACGATCATTTCCAAGTTTGTGAAGGATTTCTGAATAATATGAAACGCAACGTTTCATTTATTTTCTGGTTTTGGGCTTAAGTCATTGTTGATACTCACACCCCCCTTATGGCCTAGTTTGTATATTGAACTGATTTTTCATGCTATTCACACCACACGCTTCTCATTTTATTTTGATTTTCATTTTATTTTTCATTTTATTCATGGTTATTGGAAAATTCATAAATAATGGAAAAATGACTCAATTAATCCCATTCTTTTTGCCATGGATTCATGATTGAATCTAGTTTTTTTAGAGACAAAAATATTAATATTCCATTCATTTTCTGATTTTATAGGCATTTTTACATTTTAATTGACATTAAAATAATCATAGTTGATGCTTGATTTTTTTGAATTTGGTTTGATCATTTGATGATGATTCTTGCCCTGTTTTTTTGTGTGTATCTAGCATAGATATGCATGATCTCCCTAGATTTTTATCACATTTTTGTGATGAATGTAGGTGGTAGTTTTAGGTTGAAACTTTAAAGGCTCCATTTTTAGGGTTTATGCTTAGTACCTTGTGGTTTAGATTTTATTTTTAGAACTTGGTGGATGATTCAACCTCTGATTTTTGTATGGTAGATTCATGATTGAATTAGGATCCCTTAGGAATTTTTGTAGGAATTTACAATATAGTTTACTATTTTTTGTTTGATTTTAGTTTAGGTGCTAACTTTAGATGATTCTAATGCACTAATTCAACTAGAATGACTTCTTTAGTTCCCTTAGATTAGGGTTTTGTTTCTCTTGCTCTTGGATGATGTTGAAGGCAAGTTGAGGATGCAATGGATTGCTTGAAGAAGCTTGGATGTGAAGATTTTCCCTTCTCTTGGTGTAGTGTTGATTAGGTGTTAAGATTAGGGTTTGTAGGCAGAGCTTCTAGATAGAGTCTCTTCTTTCATAAACATGGAAGATGTTGATCACTTCCATTCTTCCCTATGATGTAAGGTCCCCTTGTAAAGGCCTCATCCCTCCTTTGGTAGGATGTGTGGCTCTTTACAAGTTGGTGGAACCTTTGAGGGTCCCTTTCTCTGATGATAGGATGCTTAGTGGTGACCTTTGGTCTTCACTCTGCTACCAATCATCCAAACTTTGCTCTTGATAGATGAATCTTTCTCCCCTGCTAGAGGATGGAATTCCTTGTTAGAAGATTGAAGATGCTAGGAGTTGATACTTCTTTGTGTTTGAGGATTACCCTTAGAAGCTGAAGCTTGAGAAGAACAAGTTGATACTAGTGAAGAGGAGAGAGCTGAAGCTTGAAGACTAAGTTGACACTTGTGAAGAAGATCAAATTGAAATGGAATGAAGAAGCTGAAGCTTAAAGAAGAAGTGTTGCACCCCAAAATTTGACCAACATTTCTTTACCTAGCTTGTGTTCACTAGCATTATCATCTGCTATGATCACCAATCAAGAGCTATGCAAGACTTTGAATCTAGCCAAGAGGGTTACTCAAGTGTTCAAGGGTTGATATCCTTGTCAGAGAAGTTAAGAAATCCTCAGAGAGATTGGTTGAAACCAAGGTTGTGTGCCTCATAACTTGAGAGTTGTGGGGGATCCTCAGATGATTCTGAGGCTATGAGGATGGAATTGAAGCCTTGAGAAAGCTTATGAGATGTCTTGAAAGCCATCATGAAGCCTAGACAGGTCATTATGCAAGATTAAGAAGACTCAGCCATGAGTGGTGTAATTAGAGTTTGACTGAGTCAACCCTAGGTCAACTGATGATTTGGAGAAGGTTGAGACCTAATCCAAGAGCCATGTGATCATGGATTGATTCATTGAGATGCTATATGGATGATTCCAAGGTCAACTCATCATGATTGAAGAGTTTGAGAAGTTTCAAGCTAGGGTTTCTAAGGCTTGACAGTGTAAAATCCCCTAGTTTGACCCCTATCTACAAGGCAATTTAGCTCATGATGTGATTGTCATCTCATCTTACCCCCAACATGAATGTTGTAGAGCTTGCTCTTAGCTTTAATTTGAGTACTAGAAGTCCTTGATAGGATTTGTAGAGCTCAAGTTATGACTTTGACAAGTTACAGGTCATTTGAGGTATGTGAATCTGGGGCCTTGAAAGTCACCCAACTTGCATCCAACTTTTACCCAATAAGGATGATTCCTATGAACTTTTGGTCAACATGAATGTTGTTCCTCATCTTCTTATATTTCTATAGAGTACTAGAAGTCCTTGATAGGATTTGTAGAACTCAAGTTATGGCTTTGACAAGTCAAGGGCATTTTGGTCATTTGGATATTATAGGTCATTTCAAGCATAAGGCCATATCTCCTATTTCCATGCTTCAAATGGAAAAATCTTCAACATCAAACTTGCTTAAAATGATGTTTTAAGGCTAGTAGGGAGGTCATGAGATGTTGAAAAGGCTTGTAGCAAAAAGTGATAAAAATGACCTAAAATGGAGGCATAAGTTAAATAAGTTCAAGTTGGAAATTGAAATTTCCAAGTTACACATCCAAACCATGGCATATAATAGGTCACTTTGACTCTAAAGAACATTTTAGAAACAATGGTTCAGCCACTTTTTTGAATTGAGGCCTAGATCATGGGGTTGCTTTGGAAAATGCTTGCTTGCATAATAAGGCACAAATGCAAAACTCAAGGAAAGGCAATGTACAAGCTAGTAAAGGGTTTTAACACATCCCATATCTCATCTAAGGAGAATTTTAGGTCAAGGCAAGTTGCTGCAAGAGGCTTGGCATGTGATGAGGCATGAGATGAGATGAATCCATAAACTCATGACATGAGAATCCCAATTTCTCATTGGATGATTCCAGATGGTTCTAGAGAGGTCCAATGCATTCTATATAAGGTTTAGAACTTGCTCAGATGCAAGGTTGGTGAGAGATTTGAGAGAAGAGAGAGATAGCCATTTCACTTGCTTCCATTGCAAGTTGAAATTAAATTCTACATTCTGATTCATTTCCATTCCTTCTTTCAATCCAAACACATTCCATTGATCACACTGAAGCTGTGCAGACCAAATTGAAGGCAAAATCATGGAGAATTGAGGAGATAGCTTTTGGATTTTGAAGGTTGCAAGTCACCATCGGGTTTGGAGATTCAAGCTTTCTTGGTCCAATCTTTTGCAAACAGAAGCTTTATCATCATTCAAGGATTGATTCTGAAGAGTTTGGGAGCTTGAAGTGGAGGATTACCCTATCTGGTGTTCAAGATTTGACAGGTTAGTAAACTTTCTTCTACACCATGATTTAAGCATAATTAGGTAGAATTGTTAGGTTAGAACGGTTAGAGACAATTAGGTGATGGATTCTGGGAAGTTTGGGATCAATTGGTGAGGTTTCAGTTGGTGACACCATTTTTGTTTTAACCAAGAACATGAGATATAGGGAGCTATAGCATGAGTTTGATATCAAGAATTAACCAGGGTGAGGTGGTGATCATTCTGAGGTAATTAATTTCAAGAATCATCAAAGTTGAAGTTTGAGTTTATTTTTGATCTTGGATCGGGTTCAGAGATTTAGGATGATTCAATGGATTTTAAGGCTATGGTTGGACTCAGGGTTGAATTTAGAGTAGATTAGGGTTTTGAATCGTGGCTTTTGGTTGAGTTTGGATGGAGTTCAAATTAGGGATTGGAGCTCTGCAACTATGGAGCTTTCCCTCCATTTCCATGGCTGAAGGAAGAAGATGAAGTGCTGGCCGTTTGATCAGGCGTGGACTCATTGACTGAGTGGAGATCCAAGGGCCAGGATTTGATTTCGCGTATGAAGAGAAGTCTGAAGGCACAATGAAACGCGGCGTTTCATTTAAATGAGGTTTTGGGCTTTAGTGATGAGTTTGATAACCACACCCCCATTCATGGCCCAATCAGGAATTGAACTGAATTTTGTTACTCTTTGCACCGTTCATTTTTCTTTTTCTTTATATTTTTGGATTTAATTTCTGATTAGAAATTGGGCCTGGCGCGTATAGTTGTTTGCACCCCCATTTAGGGCCCAGTCTCATATTTGAACTGTCTGGCATTGCTATTCACACCAAACATTTCATATTTTAATTTCTTTTTCTCCATTTTTCATTAACCTTTGAAAAATCATAATAAATAGAAAATTAATTATTTTTGCATGGGGATTTTTTCTCCCATTTCATGTTCATGTCTAGAAAATTGTAAAATCAAAATATTTTCATTTCATGCATTTTTAATATTTTTTGTGTATTTTCTCTTTTAATAGCTTTTTAATTCCTTTTATGTTGATGCATAGATTTGTAGAATTTTGTTAAGCTAGTTCCCTGTGAATTTTTAGGCCATTCTTTTTAGGATAGTTAGATTAGGACTTTGGCTCCCCTCTGGATTTATTCCATAATTTTGTGGTTAATGTTTGATTAGTTTTGCTTAGATGACATTAGGTTGTATAGAATTAGGTCAATCCTTAACATAGGTCCACAATAACACTAGAATTTTGGGTTTCTAGGTCAAGATAGATATTGGGACATATAGGGTATTAAGGATGGGTATATAGGATCCCCTAGAAATTATATTAGATTTTAATATAATAGTATACTATTTTTAATTGATTTTTGTAATGGATTGTTGTTTGTGTTGCCCTTGTGGGCTTGTATTTTGTTTTGCCTTGCTTTGTGGGTTTTTGCTTGGCTTGGTGGGCTTGGTCTTGCTTTGAAGAGCATGGAGGAGCATAGTAGAAGACTTGAAGATTGAAGAAATAGCTTGAGAGCTTGAAGTCTTGTTTGTTTTGTTGTTGTTTTAGGGTTAGGGACTAAGAAGAGCTTAGACTTAGTTAACTTCTTTCTTAAACATGGATGGTATCTTTCACCTCCATTCCTCCCTATGATTCAAAGTCCTTCCATGGTATTCACCTCTCTCCTTAGGAGGGATAAGTGATGGTACCTAGGAAGTAGAACTTTTGAGGGAACCATTCTCCTGATGTTAAACCCTTATAGGTCACCTTTGGTGATCAATAAGCAGTTTAACACCCCAGCTTATCCAGTTAAATGATTTCCTCTGGTTTGAGTATCTTGAGAGATGTTGGGCTTGAAGATGAAGATTTCATTGAAAAGTGTGGAAGAGGATGATTCCTTGAGCATTGCCATTCCAGCTGAAGCTTCAAGAGCAACAAGAGCAAGTTGATACTTGAAGACCCAATGAAGATTCAGTAAAGACTGAATGAAGAGCTGAGGCTTAAAGATTGAAGGATGAAGTTGATACTTCTAAGTGATTGACGATTACTCTAAGAAGCTGAAGCTTGCAGGAAGAGAAGACCAAGTTGAGACTGGTAAAGCAAAGAGAGCTTGAGGTCTTGAAGACTAAGTTGATACTTAGGGAGAGGATTCAATTGAGATTGAGTGTAGAGCTGAAGCTTGAAGATCAAAGGAAGTTGATACTTACTTTGATGTTTGGAGACCCTGAAGGAATCAAGTTGGTACTTGTGGTTAATAGTGAAGCCTAAAGGGGGAACTAATTAAGGAGCTGAAGCTTAGAGAAGAGAAGATAAGTTGAAACTTATGTTGAAGGGTTGAAACCTGGAAAAGCAAATTGATATTTGTTAATAGTGATGGAAGTCTGAAGACTGAGTTGTTGTTAGAAGAGCTGAGGCTTGAGGAGAGAGGAGTTGATCTGCTTTCTCTGTTTTCTTTGCTGTATTGATGTGCCTTGTTTGACTTGCTTGATGCATTAGAATAAGTTCATATCTAGACTAGGTAGAATCTAGGAGCATGATTGCACTAGAGGTTGAGTTGCTCCCTCTGCTTGTACTGTTACTGTATGGCTTTGCTTGCGGGTATTCGGTAGAGCCCAGCTCCCTTGCCCATGTGGTTTGTTTTGCTTGATAGCATGACTTTATTTCTTCTGTATGACTGCAGTTTACTATATTTTGCTTGATAGCATGTTTTATCTTCCTCGGTATGATTACTGTTATTCATTCTGGCTTGAGGTTGAGATGAGCTTGTGGAGGCTGATGCCCCACACACATTTCCTCCCTCACCTGCATTGCATGCATTTTACTGTATATCTGTTTACTGTTTAAGCTGATGCTTTATCTGTTTTTGTGTATCATTGACATGATCCCTTAGGACTCTCATTTCCTTTGATAAGGAATTGATGATAGAACTTTAGGTTGAAACCTATGCATGATAACTTCTAGGAGTTCCCTGTTCAAACCTCAACCATAGGATGAATCCTTGGCATGATAACATTAGGACTTGATAGTCTCTCGATAGTTGAGCCCGTTCTCTTCTCATCTCAAAACAGCTTAAGATACAATAATCATGAATGATTTCTTTCGTACGTTACGAGCCTTAAGCTATCTGAGAAAGGATTGTGAGAGAGTTTCTTTTCCATAGTCTGGATGTTTAGTATGGTACCCTTTGGGTGACATGCGACGCATTCACTCTCAGGTCATAGTCTCTAGTGCGATTGAAATTGCAAACACAATAAAAAAACACTTCTTCCGTAAAAGACAGAAAATAATGTGTAGTGTCCCGAACTACGTAAGCTCTAATCTCTCATACCTGTTGAGAGTACGTAGGCACAATACTGATGTATTGGCGAGCTACCTTTCCCGTATCCCGTCGTAGGTCGAACTACGTTGACTCTGATTTCTCATTCTCTGATGAGAATACGTAGGCATAAAGCGCGACGCTTTGCCGAGTCAGTTTCTTTTCTGTTTAAACCAGCCTTGATAGGTAGATAGATAAACCAACCCGTCCAGTAAACACAACAAGCATGGATCCCGTCGAGTACGACGGACGTGAGGGGTGTTAATACCTTCCCCTTGCGTAACCGACTCCCGAACCCAGACAACGGTTGCGACGACCTTGTCTTACCCTTTCTCGTCAGGTTTTTCCGATCGTTTCCTTTCCCGTTCTGAGGGATAAATAACGAAAGGTGGTGACTCTTCTGTTGTGCCGGCACCTTATTTTCGCGGAAGCGACAAGAAGCAAGTTGATACTTGTGAGTTTAATGCATTAAGCCCCTGAAGGAACAAGTTGATGCTTGCGATTAGGATTGAAGCCTAAAGGTGGAGTCTACTTTGGAATTGAGATTGACTGAAGAGCTGAGGCTTGAGGAAGAGAGAATAAGTTGATACTTGTGTTTGATGTGTTGAAAGCTTGAAGAAGCAAGTTGATATTTGCTGTTGAGGATGATAGCCTTGAAGAGCAGTTGAAGACTAAGGACTGAACTTCTGTCAGAGGATAGCTTTGCTGTGAAGCTGTGGAAGCTGTTGATTTGCTTTCTTTCTTGTCTGTTTGCTTTCTGTGCAACTGTATTGATGTGACTTGTTTGATTTGCTTGATGCATTAGAATAAGTCCATATCTAGACTGATTTAAGCTAGGAGCATGATTCCACTAGAGGTTTAGTTGCTCCCCCTGCTTGTATTTTACTGTATGGCTTTGCTTGCGGGTATTCGGTAGAGCCCTGCTCCCTTGCCTATGTGGTTTGTGTTTTGCTTGATAGCATGTTATTTCCTCTGTATGATTACAGTTATTCATATCTGGCTTGAGGTTGAGATGAGCTTATGGAGGCTGATGCCCCACACACATTTCCTCCCTCACTTGCATTGCATGCATTTTACAGTTGTTTACTGTTTACTGTTTAAGCTGATGCTTTATCTGTTTCTGTTTATCATTAACATGATCCCCTGGGAATCTCGCTTCCTTTGATAAGGAAGTCATGATAGAACTTTAGGTTGAAACCTATGCATGATAACTTCTAGGAGTTCCCTGTTTCATACCTCAACCATAGGATGAATCCTTAGCATGACAACATTAGGACTTGATAGTCTCCCCGTAGTTGTCCCCTCTCTCTTCTCATCTCGAAACAAATCAAAAGACAGTAATAAAGGTTAACTGATGTCGTACGTTACGAGCCTTAAGTTACTTGGGAAATGATTGTTGAAGGGCCACTCTTCAATAGTTAGGATGTTTAGTATGGTACCCTTAGGGTGACATGCGACGCATTCACTCTCAGGTCATAGTCTCTAGTGCGATATCAGTTACAAACATCCATAAAAAACAGTTCTTTCGTAAAAGACAGAAAACAAACTTCAAACCTTTTTGCCCCGTGGGCCTATAAGTCAAAGGAAAGATTTTCTGAAGAAAAGAGTGTCGTTAACTCCTAGTTCTACCGCAAACGGTAACGCCTAAGTCTCCAAGGGTCGAGCTGCATACACCAAACTGCTGGAACTGTTTATTAACCCTACTCGAAAAAACAGATGAATCTGAATTTCCGTAATCCGTATTATCCCGAACTACGTAAGCTCTGATCTCTCATACCTGTTGAGAGTACGTAGGCACAATACTGACGTATTGGCGAGCCACCTTCCCCATCACCTGTAGTTAGCCGAACTACGTTGACTTTGATTTCTCATTCTCTGATGAGAATACGTAGGCATAAAGTGCGACGCTTTGCCGAGTCATTTTTCTTTTCTTTTCAGACCAGCCTTGATAGGTAGATAGTAAACAAACCCGTCAGATAAACACAACAAGCGTGGATCCCATCGAGTACGATGGACGTGAGGGGTACTAATACCTTCCCCTTGCGTAACCGACTCCAAACCCAGATAATGGTTGCGAGGACCTTGTCTTATACCTTTTTCGTCAGGTTTTTCCGATCGTTTCCTTTCCCGTTCTGAGGGATAAATAACGAAAGGTGGAGACTCTTCTGTTTTGCCGGCACCTTATTTTCGCGGTAGCTACACATTCCATAATGCTTCCCACTTGTTGAGACGGGAATAAGCTTTGCTTAGAAGTTCCTTCTTAGAAGTAAGAACCTTGTTGACACCGTTCAAGGCTATCCCCACTTTTTCTTTCTTGTGGGTCTCTTCCGTCAACTCTGAACCCAACCTGTTAATCAATTCAGTCTGTTCCTTCACAGTGAAGGTAGCTTCATTCTTCTCACGACGCAACTGGAAAATTTCTTTCTCTAACTCATCATTGGCTTTCTTCAGTTCTTCGTTTTCAGCCAACAATTTGTTGTACTTCTCACTCTCTTCCGAAGTAGGTACCTTAATCATGGGAAGATACAGGGGTTTCGTAGCAGGATAAGGCATCAAGGAAGTACTAGCTCTCTCGCGAATCCAAGCCAAATAAGGATCATAAGCTCTGTTGTTGCTCTTACCGAGCAAAGCTTTCCCTCTCCTATGGACGTTGGCCCATGCGTGTCTCAATCTGATCAAAACAACCGTGTCTAATAAGCCCGTGAGATACAGAGATTCTTGTATCTCCTTCTCAATAGGAGCATCCCTCAAAGCATAACCGAACTGTCTTACCAGCAGTGAAGGATTATAGTTAATACAGCCTTTCTGCCCAATCAAAGGGACATTCGGAAAGCCACTGCAACTATATATAATATCCGTGCCAAGCATGCTCCGATCAAACCAAATGATATTCTCAGCAGACAGCCCCATCAACCGGGAAGACCAATCCAAAGTATCAATAGCATCAACAAAAGGCCCTGTTTTCGGAAGATGCCCCTGGAACCACCTGTACAAAAGAGGAAGACCGCAGGAAACATGCTTGCCACGACGTTTCTCATTCTTGTAGTGAATAGAATGATAAACATCGCCCAAGAGAGTAGGAACTGGATTCTTCGAGGCGAGAATCAGGAAGGCATCTGAGTCGACAAAATCCGACACATTAGGAAACAAGACAATCTCGTAGATACAGACAGCTAGAATGGCACTGAAAGCAAACCAACATCCACTCTTCGCGCACTGTGTAGCCTTCTCTACCAGGACAGACAAGTGAAAACCATAAGCTCCGTTCAGCTTGACCAAACCTCCGGGGAACTCCGAAGCGTCCAGACTGACAATCTCAGCGAGTGTAGCTAACTCAGGCTCAACATCAACATGTATGAAGGGCATCTGGTCTAACACAGGAACTCCCAACATAGCAGAATACTCCTCCAAAGTGGGTGCCAGAATATAGTCGAGAAATAAGAAACATCTCAGTTGCGGCTCATAAAACTGCATCAAAGTATACACCCCAGTCGTCTCAAATGCTGAAAGTATGTACAACAAACTAAGCAATCTCCCATAGGATACTCTGAACTCAGCCCTCACTCTCTCATCTGCTAGAGCAACTAATCCCAGCAAGGAACTGATATCTGGTGAATGCAACCGGTAAGCAACTGTCCTCTTCAGGGACTCCATGTCTGGCTAGAGGATATACTAGAATCAGAGGGGAATGATCACCTGCAACATAAATATCTGTTAATGAAATGCAGTCATGAAAATGCACATGCATATGCAAACAAGGGACCAAGTGCAATACTGATGAACTGTGCTGCTTCGTATTAGAGCCTGAGAACCAACCACTCAAATGAACCCTGTAACCACATCTCACTGACAGAGATAAACCAGGTATTCTGAGGCCAAAGGTTTCTTGTAAACAGACCCACCTACCCCTTACAGGTATGTACTTAATTCGCAGACGAGGTACAACATCCTATGCGGGTCCAACGTTACAGACTTTCAAGAGCGATGATACGATACCCAGAAGGTGTGGCATCATCATCCCTTGAAGCGGCCTCACATAGTTGAATCCCAATTGATAGGTCCCCAGAGTCGACAATCCTCGGGTCAGACAACTTGTCGAGCCCTAAGGGCCAGGCAAGAAGCATCAAAGAGAATCTCGTCCGAGCATAAATTTCGCGGCTAGCTGGTGCGAGCTAAGCAAGCAGGCTAACCACTACTCTCAACTTCTAAGTCTATGTGTAACCTCAAGCCCAGGTCCGGCTTATCTCTCAGCAAATCACCCCTTCCCATAACAACAATAACAATATAAAGCTGATAATAAAACGCGGAAAGTAAAGACAGAAAAGTAAATCTATACAACACCCACGACGGGAAAACAAGCGCTAGGATTGACTCGCATAGGGGATATTCCTGTCCCCAGCAGAGTCGGTAGCTGTCGCTACTGCGAAAATCGGCGCCGGCTAAACAGAAGAGTCACCACTGTGCGTTATTTATCCCAACAGGGAAAGGAAACGCTCGAAGTAAACCTACCGCAAAGATGGGAAAGGAATGGTCATCGCAACCAAATCCTGGATTTGGGAGTCGGTTATGCAAGGGGAAGGTATTAGCACCCCTCACGTCCGTCGTACTCGACGGGATCCACTCTTGTTTTCTAGTACGGATTGTTATTCTATCTACGCTAAAGGTCTGGGGTTAAAAGAAAAGAAAATGACTCGGCAAAGTATCGCACTTTATGCCTACGTATTCCCGTCTGGTACGAGAAATCAGAGTCAACGTAGTTCGCCTACCTATGGGAAAGGAGGGGAAGGTTGCTCGCTAGGATACGGCATCCTATGCCTACGTACTTTCATACAGCATGAAAGATCAGAGCAAATGTAGTTCGGGCTACGGAAGACACAAATTTGTCTGACTGTTTTTATCTTTCTGAAAAGGTTTTCTCCTGATTACGGGTCCAAGCGGACAAAAATGACACTTTGATGTTTGTTTTTAGTCTTTTACGCAAGAATTGTTTTTTATGGTGTTTGTAATCTCTGACGCACTAGAGACTATGATTTGAGAGTGACTACGTCGTATGTCACCCTAGGGGTAACACACTAAGCAGTCAGATTACTAAAGAGTGACCCTCCAGCAACCCTCTCTCAAATAGCTTAAGGCTCGTAGCGTACGACATCGATTATCCTTATTACTGTGTTTTGGATTGTTTTGAGATAGAAGAGAAAGAAATTCTAAAAAACCTAGGGTTTGAAAGGGGAATAAAACTATCCTAATGTTGTCATGCATGGATTACAAACTAATGTCTGTCATAATTCCCTCCTACACAGAGGAAATCAGAGATCTTAGGGGATAAACGGAAAAGAAACAACATATATACAGTAAACAGTAAAATGCATGAGATGCAGCAATACAAGCGAGGCAAGGGAGTCCCACTCGACCTCAAACCTGGGGAAAACAATAGGCAAAGTGAAACAACTTAACTTCAAACCTAAGGGGCAAGCTGAACAAGCCAACAATCAATACAGAAAAAGAAAATAAAACCCAACACCAGCTCTGACAGCAACACCAGCTCCTACAGTAAGCAACTCAAACAGCAACAGCTCTGGCAGTTACAGTTGATCAACAACAATAAGGTTGACAGTAACAACTTCTCCCAGCAAGACCCCATTTGTACTCTCCAATGATGTTCAAGCTTTAGATAAGCTCTTATCTCCAAAAATCTCCAAGCTCTGGCAAGCAATGAACCCCAACCAGTATACAACTTCAATCAGCAGCAAAACCCTAGTCTTCAACAGATACCCAACTTTGACAGGTATAAGCTTCATCTTCACCAGTCTTCAATGAACTTCATTCTCCAATAGGTTCCCTTTTCCAATGCAAACACTCACAGGAGAGAATCAACTAATAGATGAAATTGGAATGTTAAGAGGCTTAATGATAACCAAAGGAAATCACTCAGATCTTATCATAGCAAGTGAAAGGTATCCTCATGGTTCTACCCAATCAAAGCATGCTCTACATATCTCCTAAGGAGAGATGGAACTTCTTTGGGTGACCTTGTGTCATGGGATGGAATAGAGGCACAAGAAGCTCTCTATGTTTGAAAGAAGAAATCAGTCTAATCTAAAGCTCTCCCTATATCTCTTATCTCCTAAGTCTTCAAAAGCAATCTTCAAGGATGAGAATCTACATGCTCCAAGCTCCATCCTTTATCTCCAATCATCTCCAAGGTGTTCATTAGCTCCAACAACCAAGCCCAAGCCCAACACCCAATTGAAATGCCCAAAACCCAACAAACACAACAACATCCCAAGAGGGCAACGCACCAATAACAACCAATTTGCAAAAATCAAAGAAAATAGTAATACTCATCCTAAAATCCTAGATTAATTTCTAAGCGAACCTAACTATGTACCCTATACCCCACACAAACCCCAAGGCCTAAATCAAACCCTAAGTCTCCAAACTATGCCCTAAACTACACCTAAGTATTGTAAAACCCTAATCCTAGCACCCTAAAGTTCATCATTCAAAACTAGCCTAAATTTCATCATAAAAATATGATAAAAATCTCTAAGTGAGCATGCATATCTAATCTAATCAATCCAACAAGAATCAACTCCAAAACACTCATCAATCTCTCATACTAAATTCCGAAAAATAAGGTATCAAACAAATGCAAAATATAATCAATAAAAATTGTAAAATGTACCAAAAAATATAAAATGCATGAAATAATGTTTTTATTGTTTTATTAAATTCTAGTAACCCTAAGGAAAACAAGGAAAAAATCCTCACCCTAAAATGATCTTTTTTCAATTTATTATGGATTTTTTAATTAACCTAAAATAATATGAAAAAATAAAAGAAAATAGAAGAAAATGAAAAGAAGGCGTGACAAATAGCAATCAGAACCAGTTCACTTCACCAATTGGGCCCAGAGGGGTGCATATAAGAAGCGCGCTAGGCCCATCATACAATTAGGAAATAAAATGAAAAAAACAAAGAAAAATGGAAAAAGTTTGGTACGAATAGCAAGTAAATCACCCGTGAATCTCCATTGGGCCTTAGAAAGGGGTGTTGGTAGCAAAAAATGACTTAAGCCCATCCAAGAAGGTTTAATGAAACGGTGCGTTTGGTTTAACTCAGAATTCCTTCACAAACTAAGACGCGCTCGTGGCCGTTGGATGATGGTTTCAGTCAAAGGTCTCCTAAGATCTAAGGGTGATGAAGTCATCTTCTACCTTTCAAATGATGGAGGGAAAAACGCCATGGCTGAATCAGAGCTTCAACCTTATTCTTCTCCAAACCTCAGCTCCACTAATCCTCACCAAAACCCTAACCTAAATACATCATCTGGCTCGCTTTTTCACACTGAATTCAACCATACTATCCATTGACATTGAATCATCTTCTTCTTCAAAACACGAAGAAATACTCAGAAAGTGCTCAAACCTAAATCATCACCAAACTCAAAATTGAGAGGCCTAAAATCATCACCATGCCACACTGAGCAAAATCCACTATCAAACAAGGTTTAATCCTCAAGAAACCTCAAGATATAATCATGAACAGAAGTGGTGTCATCTATAAAATTGTCTCAAATCCTTGAATTTCTTTACCAGAAAGTTCCTAGCAATGATCTACATCTCATCCAACCATCTAAACCCTAACAATTACACCTATATCAAGCCATAGAATGAGATTTACATACCTGCAAAAATCGAGTGAACAGACCAAGCAATCCTTCAAATTAAGCTCCAAGATCTTCCAGATAGCTTCAATGATGTATGATCAAGCTTCTGTATGCAATAAATTGGACTGAAACTTCTTGAATCATCAAACTCGATTCTGACTTGCAAGATGAAAACTCAAAGAGCTATCTCACGACTCTTCACAGTTCTTGATCACCAATCTATCTGGAATCAATCACCAACACATGATCAAGCTTCTGAGTGCAAGAATTTGGATTGAAACCCCTCCAATTTGTGTAACCGATTCTGTTTTGCAAATGGAAAACTCAATATTCAATCTCTCCAATCTCCCTCAATCTTCACCAACCCATGCCTTAGATCACTTCTACATCTTATATAGAACATGAATGAAAGCTCTAGAAACTTCTGGATTGATCCAATGAGAAGTTCCATATCTCTTGCATTTGAAAATATCATGAGAAACTCATACATGGCAGCTGAGTTTTAAGCTTGCTTCAATGCCTCATTCTGATCCAATTTCTCCTTAGATGACATATTGAATGGTTTGGCAAGGGTTAAGGCCTTGATTAAGCTCCAAAGAGTGGTTTTGCATTTGTTACTTATAATGTAAGCAACCACTCTACAAAGCAAGTCATAGAATTATCCCTCAACTCAAAAATGTGGCAATGTCAATGTTTTCAAAATGTGTTTTCCAATCAATTTGGTATATCATATGGCTAGGTTTGGACCCATAGCTCAAAAATCCCAATTTTCATCCTTGGTTCATTTAAAATTCACCCTTATTTTAGGCCATTTTTGCAATTTTGTGATACAAGCCCTTCCAAGCTCTCATGACCTCTTACCTAGCCCAAAACCACCATTATAAGCACATCTCATGTTGAAAATATTTCCATTTGAGGAGTGGAAGATAGAGATTTTGACCTATGTTGAAAAATGACCTGTAATCATCAATACCCAAAATACCCCTGGATTGCCAAGACCATAACTTGAGTTCCACAAATCTTCTTGAGGACTTCTAGTACTCAAATTAAAGCTAAGGTCAATCCCTACAATTCTTATGTTGGCCAAGAATCCATTTGAAAACTCCTTGATGGGAAAACGTTGCTTGGAAGTCAAGTGACTTTCACAGATAAATTTGAGTGCCCTCTGATGACCCATAACTTGCAAGAACCATAACTTGATTTCTACAAATCTCCTTGAAGACTACTAGTACTCAAATTAAAGCTATTTAGAAGCTCTACAAGTTTCATGTTGGCCAAGAATCCATTTGAAACTTGCATTTTGACTTATCTGGCTTGGAAGTTAGGCCTAAATTAGGGGATTTTATACTGAAACCCTAATTTGGTAACTCCTCCTCCTCTTGATCCTTTTTTATTTATCCTTGGCACAATACCACACATGTATCAACATATCAATTCATGAATCCCACATCCTTCAATTAAGCCTTGATGCTCTTCAATCACTCAGTTGACCTAGGGTTGACCCAGATGAAACCTTAGTTGACTGCACTTCAACTGTGGCTTTTGTACTTGAATCAATGACTTGTCTCATCTTCAACATGACCCTCTAGGAATTTCATAAGCTTTGTACACATTCCATACCCTCAATTCATAGCTCATACCCCCAATGAAGACCCTCAGTACACCTCAAATTTGGAGAGAAATCCACCTGTTGATACTCAAACTTCTCAAAGCTTCAAACATTTCTTGATGACTTGGATAGTCTTAAACTTGAATAAGGCCCCTTGATGTGCTTCTTTAGATAAGAATGACACTTGATCCCTTGTTGGATGCCTTGATATGCTATGCTATGCAAATGATTTACTATGCAAATGATAATGCAATTGAAACATAAACCAGATGAAATAGGTTGAGCAAATTTTAAGGTGCAACAAGTATCATAACTCCGGATATTACGTTGAGTGTTCAGGCTCCAGTCATTTTCGTTGAGTATCTAGACTCTGGTTATTACGTTGAGCGTTCAGGCTGTGGTCAGTTGCGTTGAGTGTCCAGACTCCAGTTATTACGTTGAGCATTCAAGCTCCGGTCATTTTCGTTGAGTATCCAGACTCCACTTATTACGTTGAGCGTTCAGGCTCCGGTCATTCTTGTTGAGTACCTAGACTCCGGTTATTACGTTGACCGTTCAGCCTCCTGTCATTTTCGTTGAGTATCCATACACCGGTTACTACGTTGAGCGTGCAGGCTCTGGTAATTTTCATTGAGTATCCAGACTTTGGTCATTACGTTGAGCGTTCAAGCTCCGGTCATTTTTGTCGGTCATTACGTTGAGCATTTAGGCTCCAGTCAGTTTCGTTGAGTATCTAGACTCCGGTTATTACATTGAGCATTCAGGCTCCGATCAGTTTCATTGGGTATCCAGACTCCGGTTATTACATTTAGTGTTCAGGCTCCGGTCAGTTTCGTTGGGTATCCAGACTCCGGTTATTACGGTGAGCGTTCAGGCTCCGGTCAGTTTCGTTGGGTATCCAGACTCCGGTTATTATGGTGAGCGTTCAGGCTCCGGTCATTCTTGTCGAGTATCCAGACTCTGGTTATTACTTTGAGGTTTCAGGCTCCGATCATTTTCGTTGAGTATCCAGACTCCGGTTATTACATTGAGCGTTCAGGCTCCGGTCATTTTTGTTAAGTATCCAGACTCCGGTTATTACGTTGTGCGTTCAAGTTCTGATCATTTTCATTGAGTATCCAGATTCCGGTTATTATGTTGAGCATTCAGGCTCCGGTCAGTTTCGTTGGGTATCCAGACTCCGGTTATTACGTTGAGCGTTCAGGCTCCAGTCAGTTTCGTTGGGTATCCAGACTCCGGTTATTACGTTGAGCGTTCAAATTCTGATCATTTTTGTTGAGTATCCAGACTCCGGTTATTACGTTGAGCGTTCAGGCTCCGTTCAGTTTCGTTGGGTATCCAGACTCCGGTTATTACGATGAGCGTTCAGGCTCTGGTCATTTTCTTTTAGTATCCAGACTCTGATTATTACGTTGAGCGTTTAGGCTCCGGCCAATTTTGTTGAGTATCTAGACTCCGGTCATTACGTTGAGCGTTCCGGCTCTGGTCATTTTCGTTGAGTATCCAGATTCTGGTCATTATGGTGAGCGTTCAGGCTCCGGTCATTTTTATTGAGTATCCAGACTCCGGTCATTAGGTTGAGCGTTTAGGATCCAGTCATTTTCGTTGAGTATCATAACTCTTAATATTACGTTGAGTGTTCAGGCTCCGGTCATTTTTATTGAGTATCTAGACTCCAGTTATTACGTTGAGAGTTCAGGTTGTGGTCAGTTGCATTGAGTGTACAGACTCCGGTGATTACGTTAGGCGTTCAGGCTCCGGTCATTTTCGTTGAGTATCCAGACTCTGGTTATTACGTTGAGCGTTCAGGCTCCGGTCATTCTTGTTGAGTATCCAGACTCTGGTTATTACGTTGAGCGTTCAGGCTCCTGTCATTTTCGTTGAGTATTCAGATTCCGGTTATTACGTTGAACGTGCAGGCTCCGGTCATTTTCGTTGAGTATCCAGACTCTGGTCATTACGTTGAGCGGTCAAGCTCCGGTCATTTTTGTCAGTCATTACGTTGAGCGTTCAGGCTCCAGTCAGTTTTGTTGAGTATCCAGACTACGGTTATTACATTGATCATTCAGGCTCCGATCAGTTTCGTTGGGTATCCAGACTCCGGTTATTACATTTAGCGTTTAGGCTCTGGTCAGTTTCGTTGGGTATCCAGACTCCGGTTATTACGTTGAGCATTCAGGCTCCGGTCAGTTTCGTTGGGTATCCAGACTCCGGTTATTATGGTGAGCGTTCAGGCTCCGGTCATTTTTGTTGAGTATCCAGACTCCGGTTATTACGTTGAACGGTCAGGCTCCGATCATTTTCGTTGAGAATCCAGACTCTGTTTATTACGTTGAGCGTTCAGGCTCCGATCATTTTTGTTAAGTATCTAGACTCCGGTTATTACGTTGTGCATTCAAGTTCTGATCATTTTCGTTGAGTATCCAGACTCCGGTTATTACGTTGAGCGTTCAGGCTCCGGTCAGTTTTGTTGGGTATCCAGACTCCGGTTATTACGTTGAGCGTTCAGGCTCCAGTCAGTTTCGTTGGGTATCCAGAATCCGGTTATTACGTTGAGCGTTCAGGCTCCGATCATTTTCGTTGAGTATCCAGACTCCGGTTATTACGTTGAGCGTTCAGGCTCCGGACATTTTTGTTAAGTATCCAGACTCCGGTTATTACGTTGTGCGTTCAAATTCTGGTCATTTTCATTGAGTATCCAGACTCCAGTTATTACGCTGAGCGTTCAGGCTCCAGTCAGTTTCATTGGGTATCCAGACTCCGGTTATTACATTGAGCGTTCAGGCTCCGTTTAGTTTCGTTGGGTATCCAGACTCCGGTTATTACGCTGAGCGTTCAGGCTCTAGTTATTTTCGTTGAGTATCCAGACTCTGATTATTACGTTGAGCGTTCAGGCTCCGGTCAGTTTTGTTGAGTATCCAGACTCCGGTCATTATGTTGAGCGTTCAGGGTCCTGTCATTTTCGTTGAGTATCCAGACTCCGGTTATTACGTTGAGCGTTCAGGCTCCAGTCAGTTTCGTTGAGTATCCAGACTCCGGTTATTACATTGATCGTTCAGGCTCCGATCACATTTGTTGGGTATCCTGACTCCGGTTATTACATTTAGCGTTCAGGCTCCGGTCAGTTTCGTTGGGTATCCAGACTCCGGTTATTACGTTGAGCGTTCAGGCTCCGGTCAGTTTCGTTGGGTATCCAGACACCGGTTATTATGGTGAGCGTTCAGGCTCCGGTCATTTTTGTTGAGTATCCAGACTCCGGTTATTACGTTGAGCGTTCAGGCTCCGATCATTTTTGTTGAGAATCCAGACTCCGGTTATTACGTTGAGCGTTCAGGCACCGATCATTTTTGTTAAGTATCCAGACTCCAGTTATTACGTTGTGCGTTAATGTTCTGATCATTTTCATTGAGTATTCAGACTTTGGTTATTACGTTGAGCGTTCAGGCTCCGGTCAGTTTCGTTGGGTATCCAGACTCCGGTTATTACGTTGAGCATTCAGGCTCCGATCATTTTCGTTGAGTATCCAGACTCCGGTTATTACGTTGAGCGTTCAGGCTCCGGTCATTTTTGTTAAGTATCCAGACTCCGGTTATTATGTTGTGCATTCAAATTCTGATCATTTTCGTTGAGTATCCAGACTCCGGTTATTACGTTGAGCATTCAGACTCCGGTCAGTTTCGTTGGGTATCCAGACTCCGGTTATTACGTTGAGCGTTCAGGCTCCAGTCAGTTTTGTTGGGTATCCAGAATCCGGTTATTACGTTGAGTGTTCAAGCTCCGGTCATTTTGATTGAGTATCCAGACTCCGGTTATTACGTTGAGCGTTCAGGCTCTGGTCAGTTTTGTTGAGTATCCAGACTCCGGTTATTACGTTGAGCGTTCAGGCTTCGTTCAGTTTCATTGGGTATCCATACTCCGGTTATTACGCTGAGCGTTCAGGCTCCAGTCAGTTTCATTGGGTATCCAAACTCCGGTTATTATGTTGAGGATTCAGGCTCCGGTTAGTTTCATTGGGTATCAGGACTCCGGTTATTACATTGAGCGTTCAGGCTCTGTTCAGTTTAGTTGGGTATCCAGACTCCTGTTATTACACTGAGCGTTCAGGCTTTGGTCCTTTTCGTTGAGTATCCAGACTCTGATTATTACGTTGAGCGTTCAAGCTCCGGTCAGTTTCGTTGAGTATCCAGACTCCGGTTATTATGTTGAGCGTTTCGGCTCCAATCATTTTCGTTGAGTATCCAGACTCCGGTCATTATGTTGAGCGTTCTAGCTCCGGTCATTTTCGTTGAGTATCCAGACTCCGGTCATTAGGTTGAGCGTTCAGGATCCGGTCATTTTCGTTGAGTATCATAACTCCGGTTATTACGTTGAGTGTTCAGGCTCCGGTCATTTTCGTTGAGTATCTAGACTCCTGTTATTACGTTGAGCGTTAAGGCTGTGGTCAATTGCATTGAGTGTCCAGACTCCGGTTATTACGTTGAGCATTCAGGCTCCGGTCATTTTTGTTGAGTATCCAGACTCCAGTTATTACGTTGAGCGTTCAGGCTACAGTCATTCTTGTTGATTATCCAAATTCTGGTTATTACGTTGAGCGTTCAGGCTCCTGTCATTTTTGTTGAGTATCCGGACTTCGGTTACTACGTTGAGCGTGCAGGCTCCAGTCTTTTTCGTTGAGTATCCAGACGCTGGTCATTACGTTGAGCGTTCAAGCTCTGGCCATTTTTGTCGGTCATTACGTTGAGCGTTCAGGCTCCAGTCAGTTTCGTTGAGTATCCAGACTCCGGTTATTACATTGAGCTTTTAGGCGCCGATCAGTTTCGTTGGGTATCCAGACTCTGGTTATTACATTTAGCGTTCAGGCTCCGGTCAGTTTCGTTGGGTATCCAGACTCTGGTTATTACGGTGAGTGTTCAGGCTCCGGTCAGTTTCGTTGGGTATCCAGACTCCGGTTATTATGGTGAGCGTTCAGGCTCCGGTTATTTTTGTTGAGTATCTAGACTCCGGTTATTAGGTTGAGCGTTCAGGCTCCAGTCAGTTTCGTTGGGTATTCAGAATCCGGTTATTACGTTGAGCGTTCAGGCTCCAGTCATTTTTGTTAATTATCCAGACTCCGGTTATTATGTTGTGCGTTCAAGTTCTGATCATTTTCGTTGAGTATCCAGACTCCGGTTATTATGTTAAGCGTTCAGGCTCCGTTCAGTTTCGTTAGGTATCCAGACTACGGTTATTACGTTGAGCGTTCAGGCTCCAGTCAGTTTCGTTGAGTATCCAGACTCCGGTTATTATGTTGAGCATTCAGGCTCCGTTCAGTTTCGTTGGGTATCCAGACTCCGTTTATTATGTTGAGCATTCAGGCTCTGGTCATTTTCGTTGAGTATCCAGACTCTGATTATTACGTTTAGTGTTCAGGCTCCGGTCAGTTTCGTTGAGTATCCAGACTCCGGTCATTACGTTGAGCGTTCCGGTTCCGGTCATTTTCGTTGAGTATTTAGACTCCGGTAATTATGTTGACCGTTCAGGCTCCGGTCTATTTTGTTGAGTATAGAGACACCTGTCATTAGGTTGAGCGTTCAGGATCCGGTCATTTTCATTGAGTATCATAACTCCGATTATTACGTTGAGTGTTCAGGCTCTGGTCATTTTCGTTGAGTATCTAGACTCCGGTTATTACGTTGAGCATTCAGGCTGTGGTCAGTTGCGTTGAGTGTCCAGACTCCGGTTATTACGTTGAGCATTTAGGCTCCGGTCATTTTCGTTGAGTATCCAGTCTCCGGTTATTACGTTGAGCGTTCAGGCTCCGTTCATTCTTGTTAAGTATCCAGACTCCAGTTATTATGTTGAGCGTGCAGGCTCCGGTCATTTTCGTTGAGTATCCAGACTCTGGTCATTACGTTGAGCGTTCAAGCTCCGGTCATTTTTGTCGGTCATTACGTTGAGCGTTCAGGCTCCAGTCAGTTTCGTTGAGTATCCAGACTCCGATTATTATATTGAGCGTTCAGGCTCCGATCAATTTCGTTTGGTATCCAGACTCCGGTTATTATATTTAGCGTTCAGGCTCCGGTCAGTTTCGTTGGGTATCCAGACTCCGGGTATTACATTGAGCGTTCAGGCTCCGGTCAGTTTCGTTGGGTATCCAGGCTCCGGTTATTATGGTGAGCGTTCAGGCTCCGGTCATTTTTGTTGAGTATCCAGACTCCAGTTATTACGTTGAGCGTTCAGGCTCCGATCATTTTCGTTGAGAATCCAGACTCCAGTTATTACATTGAGCGTTCTGGCTTCGGTCATTTTTGTTAAGTATCCAGACTCCGGTTATTACGTTGTGCGTTCAAGTTCTGATCATTTTCGTTGAGTATCTAGACTCCGGTTATTACGTTAAGCGTTCAGGCTCCGGTCAGTTTCGTCGGGTATCCAGACTCCGATTATTACGTTGAGCGTTCAGGCTCCAGTCAATTTCGTTGGGTATCCAGACTCCGAGTATTACGTTGAGCGTTCAGGCTCCGGTCATTTTCGTTGAGTATCCAGACTCTGGATATTACGTTGAGCGTTCAGGCTCTGATCAGTTTTGTTGAGTATCCAGACTCCAGTTATTACGTTGAGCGTTCAGGCTCCAGTCATTCTTGTTGAGTATCTAGACTCCGGTTATTACGTTGAGCGTGCAGGCTCCAGTCATTTTCGTTGAGTATCAAGACTCTAGTCATTACTTTGAGCGTTCAAGCTCTGCTCATTTTTGTCGGTCATTACGTTGAGCGTTGTTCAGGCTCCAGTCAGTTTTGTTGAGTATCCAGACTCCGGTTATTACATTGAGCGTTCAGGCTCCGATCAGTTTCGTTGGGTATCCAGACTCCGGTTATTACATTTAGCGTTCAGGCTCCGGTCAGTTTCGTTGGGTATCCAGACTCCGGTTATTACGGTGAGCGTTCAGGCTCCAGTCAGTATCATTGAGTATCCAGACTCCGGTTATTACGTTGAGCGTTCAGGCGCCAGTCAGTTTCGTTGGGTATTCAGAATCCAGTTATTACCATGAGTGTTCAGGCTCCAGTCATTTTTGTTAAGTATCTAGACTCCGATTATTACGTTGTGCGTTCAAGTTCTGATCATTTTCGTTGAGTATCCAGACTCCGGTTATTACGTTAAGCGTTCAGGCTCTGGTCAGTTTCGTTGGGTATCCAGACTCCGGTTATTACGTTGAGCGTTCAGGCTCCAGTCAGTTTTGTTTAGTATCCAGACTCCGGTTATTATGTTGAGCATTCAGACTCCGTTCAGTTTCGTTAGGTATCCAAACTCCGTTTATTATGTTGAGCGTTCCGGCTCCGGTCATTTTCGTTGAGTATCTAGACTCAGGTCATTATGTTGAGCGTTCAGGCTCTGGTCTATTTCGTTGAGTATCCAGACACCGGTCATTAGGTTGAGCGTCCAGGATCCGGTCATTTTCGTTGAGTAGCATAACTCCGGTTATTACGTTGAGTGTTCAGGCTCTTGTCATTTTCGTTGAGTATCTAGACTCCGGTTATTACGTTGAGCGTTCAGGCTGTGGTCAGTTGCGTTGAGTGTCAAGACTCTGGTTATTACGTTGAGCATTTAGGCTCCAGTCATTTTCGTTGAGTATCCAGTCTCCGGTTATTACGTTGAGCGTTTAGGCTCCGGTCATTCTTGTTAAGTATCCAGACTCCGGTAATTACGTTGAGCGTGCAGGCTTTGGTCATTACGTTGAGCGTTCAAGCTTCGGTCATTTTTGTCGGTCATTACGTTGAGCGTTCAGGCTCCAGTAAGTTTCGTTGAGTATCCAGACTCCAGTTATTACATTGAGCGTTCAGGCTCCGATCAGTTTCGTTTGGTATCCAGACTCCGGTTATTACATTGAGCGTTCAGACTCCGGTCAGTTTCGTTGGGTATCCAGACTCCGGATATTATGGTGAGCGTTCAGGCTCCGGTCATTTTTGTTGAGTATCCAGACTCCGGTTATTACGTTGAGCGTTCAGGCTCCGATCATTTTCGTTGAGAATCCAGACTCTGGTTATTACGTTGAGTGTTCAGGCACCGGTCAGTTTTGTTGAGTATCAAGACTCCGGTTATTATGTTGAGCGTTCAGGCTACGGTCTGTTTCATTGGGTATCCAGACTCCGGTTATTACATTGAGCGTTCAGGCTCCGTTCAGTTCCGTTGGGTATCCAGACTCCGGTTATTACGATGAGCGTTCAGGCTCTGGACATTTTTTTGAGTATCCATAATCTGATTATTACATTGAGCGTTCAGGCTCCGTTCAGTTTCGTTGAGTATTCAGATTCTGGTTATTATGTTGAGCGTTCAGGGTCAGTTCAGTTTCGTTGGGTATCCAGACTCCGGTTATTACGATGAGCGTTCAGGCTCCGGTCATTTTCGTTGAGTATCCAGACTCTGATTATTACGTTGAGCGTTCAGGCTCCGGTCAGTTTCATTGAGAATCAGACTCCGGTTATTACGTTAGGCGTTCTGGCTCCGGTCAGTTTCGTTGGGTATCCAGACTCCGGTTATTACGGTGAGCGTTCAGGCTCCGGTCAGTTTCGTTGGGTATCCAGACTCCGGTTATTATGGTGAGCGTTTAGGCTCCGGTCATTTTTGTTGAGTATCCAGACTCCAGTTATTACGTCGAGCGTTCAGGCTCCGCTTATTTTTGTTATGTATCCAGACTCCGGTTATTACGTTATGCATTCAAGTTCTGATCATTTTCGTTGAGTATCCAGACTCCTGTTATTACGTTGAGCGTTCAGGCTCCGGTCAGTTTCGTTGGATATCCAGACTCCGGTTATTACGTTGAGCGTTCAGGCTCCAGTCAGTTTCGTTGGGTATCCAGACTCCGGTTATTACGATGAGCGTTCAGGCTCTGGTCATTTTCGTTGAGTATCCATACTCTGATTATTACGTTGAGCGTTCAGGCTCCGGTCAGTTTCGTTGGGTATCCAGACTCCGGTTATTACGGTGAGCGTTCAGGCTCCGGTCAGTTTTGTTGGGTATCCAGACTCCGGTTATTATGGTGAGCGTTCAGGCTCCGGTCATTTTCGTTGAGTATCCAGACTCCAGTTATTACGTCGAGCATTCAGGCTCCGGTCATTTTTGTTATGTATCCAGACTCCGGTTATTACGTTATGCATTCAAGTTCTGATCATTTTCGTTGAGTATCCAGACTCCTGTTATTACGTTGAGCGTTCAGGCTCCGGTCAGTTTCGTTGGATATCCAGACTCCGGTTATTACGTTGAGCGTTCAGGCTCCAGTCAGTTTCGTTGGGTATCCAGACTCCGGTTATTACGATGAGCGTTCAGGCTCTGGTCATTTTCGTTGAGTATCCATACTCTGATTATTACGTTGAGCGTTCAGGCTCCGGTCAGTTTCGTTGGGTATCCAGACTCCGGTTATTACGGTGAGCGTTCAGGCTCCGGTCAGTTTTGTTGGGTATCCAGACTCCGGTTATTATGGTGAGCGTTCAGGCTCCGGTCATTTTCGTTGAGTATCCAGACTCCAGTTATTACGTCGAGCATTCAGGCTCCGGTCATTTTTGTTATGTATCCAGACTCCGGTTATTACGTTGTGCATTCAAGTTCTGATCATTTTCGTTGAGTATCCAGACTTCGGTTATTACGTTGAGCGTTCAGGTTCCGGTCAGTTTCGTTGGGTATCCAGACTCCGGTTATTACGTTGAGCATTCAGGCTCCAGTTAGTTTCGTTGGGTATCCAGACTCCGGTTATTACGTTGAGCATTCAGGCTCTGGTCATTTTCGTTGAGTGTACAGACTCTGATTATTACGTTAAGCGTTCAGGCTCCGGTCAGTTTCGTTGAGTATCCAGACTCCGGTCATTATGTTGAGCGTTCCGGCTCCGGTCATTTTCGTTGAGTATCCAGACTCCGGTCATTATGTTGAGCGTTCAAGTTCCGGTCATTTTTGTTGAGTATCCAGACTCCGGTCATTAGGTTGAGCGTTCAGGATCCGGTCATTTTCGTTGAGTATCATAACTCCGGTTATTACGTTGAGTGTTCAGGCTCCGGTCATTTTCGTTGAGTTTCTAGACTCCGGTTATTACGTTGAGCGTTCAGGCTGTGGTCAGTTGCGTTGAGTGTCCAGACTCCGGTTATTACGTTGAGCATTCAGGCTCCGGTCATTATTGTTGAGTATCCAGACTCCGGTTATTACGTTGAGCGTTTAGGCTCCGGTCATTCTTGTTGAGTATCTAGACTCCGGTTATTACGTTGAGCGTTCAGGCTCCTGTCATTTTTGTTGAGTATCCAGACTTCGGTTATTACGTTGAGCATGCAGGCTACGGTCATTTTCGTTGAGTATCCAGACTCTGATCATTACGTTGAGCGTTCAAGCTCCGGTCATTTTTGTCGGTCATTACATTGAGCGTTCAGGCTCCAGTCAGTTTCGTTGAGTATCCAAACTCCGGTTATTATATTGAGCGTTCAGGCTCCGATCAATTTCGTTTGGTATCCAGACTCCGGTTATTATATTTAGCGTTCAGGCTCCGGTCAGTTTCGTTGGGTATCCAGACTCCGGGTATTACATTGAGCGTTCAGGCTCCGGTCAGTTTCGTTGGGTATCCAGACTCCGGTTATTATGGTGAGCGTTCAGGCTCCGGTCATTTTTGTTGAATATCTAGACTCCGGTTATTACGTTGAGCGTTCAGGCTCCGGTCATTTTCGTTGAGTATCCAGACTCCAGTTATTACGTCGAGCATTCAGGCTCCGGTCATTTTTGTTATGTATCCAGACTCCGGTTATTACGTTGTGCATTCAAGTTCTGATCATTTTCGTTGAGTATCCAGACTTCGGTTATTACGTTGAGCGTTCAGGTTCCGGTCAGTTTCGTTGGGTATCCAGACTCCGGTTATTACGTTGAGCATTCAGGCTCCAGTTAGTTTCGTTGGGTATCCAGACTCTGGTTATTACGTTGAGCATTCAGGCTCTGGTCATTTTCGTTGAGTGTACAGACTCTGATTATTACGTTAAGCGTTCAGGCTCCGGTCAGTTTCGTTGAGTATCCAGACTCCGGTCATTATGTTGAGCGTTCCGGCTCCGGTCATTTTCGTTGAGTATCCAGATTCCGGTCATTATGTTGAGCGTTCAAGTTCCGGTCATTTTTGTTGAGTATCCAGACTCCGGTCATTAGGTTGAGCGTTCAGGATCCGGTCATTTTCGTTGAGTATCATAACTCCGGTTATTACGTTGAGTGTTCAGGCTCCGGTCATTTTCGTTGAGTTTCTAGACTCCGGTTATTACGTTGAGCGTTCAGGCTGTGGTCAGTTGCGTTGAGTGTCCAGACTCCGGTTATTACGTTGAGCATTCAGGCTCCGGTCATTATTGTTGAGTATCCAGACTCCGGTTGTTACGTTGAGCGTTTAGGCTCCGGTCATTCTTGTTGAGTATCTAGACTCCGGTTATTACGTATAGCGTTCAGGCTCCTGTCATTTTTGTTGAGTATCCAGACTTCGGTTATTACGTTGAGCATGCAGGCTACGGTCATTTTCGTTGAGTATCCAGACTCTGATCATTACGTTGAGCGTTCAAGCTCCGGTCATTTTTGTCGGTCATTACATTGAGCGTTCAGGCTCCAGTCAGTTTCGTTGAGTATCCAGACTCCGGTTATTATATTGAGCGTTCAGGCTCCGATCAATTTCGTTTGGTATCCAGACTCCGGTTATTATATTTAGCGTTCAGGCTCCGGTCAGTTTCGTTGGGTATCCAGACTCCGGGTATTACATTGAGCGTTCAGGCTCCGGTCAGTTTCGTTGGGTATCCAGACTCCGGTTATTATGGTGAGCGTTCAGGCTCCGGTCATTTTTGTTAAATATCCAGACTCCGGTTATTACGTTGAGCGTTCAGGCTCCGATCATTTTCGTTGAGAATCCAGACTCCAGTTATTACATTGAGCGTTCTGGCTCCGGTCATTTTTGTTAAGTATCCAGACTCCGGTTATTACGTTGTGCGTTCAAGTTCTGATCATTTTCGTTGAGTATCTAGACTCCGGTTATTACGTTAAGCGTTCAGGCTCCGGTCAGTTTCGTCGGGTATCCAGACTCCGATTATTACGTTGAGCGTTCAGGCTCCAGTCAATTTCGTTGGGTATCCAGACTCCGAGTATTACGTTGAGCGTTCAGGCTCCAGTCATTTTCGTTGAGTATCCAGACTCTGGATATTACGTTGAGCGTTCAGGCTCCGATCAGTTTTGTTGAGTATCCAGACTCCAGTTATTACGTTGAGCGTTCAGGCTCCAGTCATTCTTGTTGAGTATCCAGACTCCGGTTATTACGTTGAGCGTGCAGGCTCCAGTCATTTTCGTTGAGTATCAAGACTCTGGTCATTACTTTGAGCGTTCAAGCTCTGCTCATTTTTGTCGGTCATTACGTTGAGCGTACAGGCTCCAGTCAGTTTTGTTGAGTATCCAGACTCCGGTTATTACATTGAGCGTTCAGGCTCCGATCAGTTTCGTTGGGTATCCAGACTCCGGTTATTACATTTAGCGTTCAGGCTCCGGTCAGTATCATTGGGTATCCAGACTCCGGTTATTATGGTGAGCGTTTAGGCTCCCGTCATTTTTATTGAGTATCCAGACTCCGGTTATTACGTTGAGCGTTCAGGCTCCAGTCAGTTTCGTTGGGTATTCAGAATCCGGTTATTACGTTGAGTGTTCAGGCTCCAGTCATTTTTGTTAAGTATCTAGACTCCGATTATTACGTTGTGCGTTCAAGTTCTGATCATTTTCGTTGAGTATCCAGACTCCGGTTATTACGTTAAGCGTTCAGGCTCTGGTCAGTTTCGTTAGGTATCCAGACTCCGGTTATTACGTTGAGCGTTCAGGCTCCAGTCAGTTTTGTTTAGTATCCAGACTCCGGTTATTATGTTGAGCATTCAGACTCCGTTCAGTTTCGTTGGGTATCCAAACTCCGGTTATTATGTTGAGCGTTCCGGCTCCGGTCATTTTCGTTGAGTATCTAGACTCAGGTCATTATGTTGAGCGTTCAGGCTCTGGTCTATTTCGTTGAGTATCCAGACACCCGTCATTAGGTTGAGCGTTTAGGATCCAGTCATTTTCGTTGAGTAGCATAACTCTGGTTATTACGTTGAGCATTCAGGCTCTTGTCATTTTCGTTGAGTATCTAGACTCCGGTTATTACGTTGAGCGTTCAGGTTGTGGTCAGTTGCGTTGAGTGTCAAGACTCTGGTTATTACGTTGAGCATTTAGGCTCCAGTCATTTTCGTTGAGTATCCAGTCTCCGGTAATTACGTTGAGCGTTCAGGCTCCGGTCATTCTTGTTAAGTATCCAGACTCCGGTAATTACGTTGAGCGTGCAAGCTTTGGTCATTACGTTGAGCGTTCAAGCTTCAGTCATTTTTGTCGGTCATTACGTTGAGCGTTCAGGCTCCAGTCAGTTTCGTTGAGTATCCAGACTCCGGTTATTACATTGAGCGTTCAGGCTCCGATCAGTTTCGTTTGGTATCCAGACTCCGGTTATTACATTGAGCGTTCAGACTCCGGTCAGTTTCGTTGGGTATCCACACTCCGGTTATTATGGTGAGCGTTCAGGCTCCGGTCATTTTTGTTGAGTATCCAGACTCCGGTTATTACGTTGAGCGTTCAGGCTCCGATCATTTTCGTTGAGAATCCAGACTCCGGTTATTACATTGAGCGTTCAGGCTCCGGTCATTTTTGTTAAGTATCCAGACTCCGGATATTACATTGTGCGTTCAAGTTCTCATCATTTTCGTTGAGTATCCAGATTCCGGTTATTATGTTAAGCGTTCAGGCTCCGGTCAGTTTCATTGGGTATCCAGACTCCGGTTATTACGTTGAGCGTTCAGGCTCCAGTCAGTTTCGTTGGGTATCCAGACGCCAGTTATTACGTTGAGCATTCAGGCTCCGGTCAGTTTCGTTGGGTATCCAGACTCCGGTTATTACGTTGAGCGTTCAGGCTCCAGTCAGTTTCGTTGGGTATCCAGATTCCGGTTATTACGTTGAGCATTCAGGCTCTGGTCATTTTCGTTGAGTGTCCAGACTCTGATTATTACGTTAAGCGTTCAGGCTCCGGTCAGTTTTGTTGAGTATCCAGACTCCGGTCATTATGTTGAGCGTTCCGGCTCCGGTCATTTTCGTTGAGTATCCAGACTCCGGTCATTATGTTGAGCGTTCAGGCTCCGGTCATTTTTGTTGAGTATCCAGACTCCGGTCATTAGGTTGAGCGTTCAGGATCCGGTCATTTTCGTTGAGTATCATAACTCCGGTTATTACGTTGAGTGTTCAGGCTCCGGTCATTTTCGTTGAGTTTCTAGACTCCGGTTATTACGTTGAGCGTTCAGGCTGTGGTCAGTTGCGTTGAGTGTCCAGACTCCGGTTATTACGTTGAGCATTCAGGCTCCGGTCAGTTGCGTTGAGTATCCAGACTCCGGTTATTACGTTGAGCATTCAGGCTCCGGTCATTTTTGTTGAGTATCTAGACTCCGGTTATTACGTTGAGCGTTCAGGGTCCTGTCATTTTCGTTGAGTATCCAGACTCCGGTTATTACGTTGAGCATGCAGACTACGGTCATTTTCGTTGAGTATCCAGACTCTGATCATTACGTTGAGCGTTCAAGCTCCGGTCATTTTTGTCGGTCATTACATTGAGCGTTCAGGTTCCAGTCAGTTTCGTTGAGTATCCAGACTCCGGTTATTATATTGAGCGTTCAGGCTTCGATCAATTTCGTTTGGTATCCAGACTCCGATTATTATATTTAGCGTTCAGGCTCCGGTCAGTTTCATTGGGTATCCAGACTCCGGTTATTACATTGAGCGTTCAGGCTCCGGTCAGTTTCGTTGGGTATCCAGGCTCCGGTTATTATGGTGAGCGTTCAGGCTCCGGTCATTTTCGTTGAGTATCCAGACTCCGGTTATTACGTTGAGCGTTCAGGCTCCGATCATTTTCGTTGAGAATCCAGACTCCATTTATTACATTGAGCGTTCTGGCTCCGGTCATTTTTGTTAAGTATCCAGACTCCGGTTATTACGTTGTGCGTTCAAGTTCTGATCATTTTCGTTGAGTATCTAGACTCCGGTTATTACGTTAAGCGTTCAGGCTCCGGTCAGTTTCGTCGGGTATCCAGACTCCGATTATTACGTTGAGCGTTCAGGCTCCAGTCAATTTCGTTGGGTATCCAGACTCCGAGTATTACGTTGAGCGTTCAGGCTCCGGTCAGTTTCGTTGGGTATCCAGACTCCGGTTATTACGTTGAGCGTTCAGGCTCTGGTCAGTTTCGTTGGGTATCCAGACTCCGGTTATTACGTTGAGCGTTCAGGCTCTAGTCAGTTTCGTTGGGTATCCAGACTCCGGTTATTACGTTGAGCGTTCAGGCTCCGATCATTTTCGTTGAGTATCCAGACTCCGGTGATAACGTTGAGCGTTCAGGCTCCGGTCATTTTTGTTAAGTATCTAGACTCTGGTTATTACGTTGAGTGTTCAGGCTCCGTTCAGTTTCGCTGAGTATCCAGACTCCGGTTATTACGTTGAGCATTCAGGCTCCGGTCAGTTTCGTTGGGTACCCAGACTCCAGTTATTACGTTGAGCGTTCAGGCTCCGGTCAGTTTCGTTGGGTATCCAGACTCCGGTTATTACGTATAGCGTTCAGGCTCCGGTCATTTTCGTTGGGTATCCAGACTCCGGTTATTACGGTGAGCGTTCAGGCTCCGGTCAGTTTCGTTGGGTATCCAGACTCCGGTTATTATGGTGAGCGTTCAGGCTCCGGTCAGTTTCGTTTGGTATCCAGACTCCGGTTATTATGGTGTACGTTCAGGCTCCGGTCATTTTCGTTGAGTATCCAGACTCCAGTTATTACGTCGAGCGTTCAGGCTCCGGTCATTTTTGTTACGTATCCAGACTCCGGTTATTACGTTGTGCATTCAAGTTCTGATCATTTTCATTGAGTATCCAGACTTCGGTTATTACGTTGAGCGTTCAGGCTCCGGTCAGTTTCGTTGGGTATCTAGACTCCGGTTATTACGTTGAACCTTCAGGCTCTAGTCAGTTTCGTTGGGTATCCAGACTCCGGTTATTACGTTGAGCATTCAGGCTCTGGTCATTTTCGTTGAGTGTCCAGACTCTGATTATTACGTTGAGCGTTCTGGCTCCGGTCAGTTTTGTTGAGTATCCAGACTCCGGTCATTATGTTGAGCGTTCCGGCTCCGGTCATTTTCGTTGAGTATCCAGACTCCGGTCATTATGTTGAGCGTTCTGGCTCCTGTCATTTTTATTGAGTATCCAGACTCTGGTCATTAGGTTGAGCGTTCAGGATCCGGTCATTTTCGTTGAGTATCATAACTTTGGTTATTACGTTGAGTGTTCAGCCTCCGGTCATTTTCGTTGAGTTTCTAGACTCCGGTTGTTACGTTGAGCATTCGGGCTGTGGTCAGTTGCGTTGAGTGTCCAGACTCCGGTTATTACGTTGAGCATTCAGGCTCCGGTCATTTTTGTTGAGTATCCAGACTCCGGTTATTACGTTGAGCGTTCAGGCTCCGGTCATTCTTGTTGAGTATCTAGACTCCGGTTATTACGTTGAGCGTTCAGGCTCCTGTCATTTTCGTTGAGTATCCAGACTCCGGTTATTACGTTCAGCATGCACGCTACGGTCATTTTCGTTGAGTATCCAGACTCTGATCATTACGTTGAGCGTTCAAGCTCCGGTCATTTTTGTCGGTCATTACATTGAGCGTTCAGGCTCCAGTCAGTTTCGTTGAGTATCCAGACTTCGGTTATTATATTGAGCGTTCAGGCTCCGATCAATTTCGTTTGGTATCCAGACTCCGGTTATTATATTTAGCGTTCAGGCTCCGGTCAGTTTCGTTGGGTATCCAGACTCCGGTTATTACATTGAGCGTTCAGGCTCCGGTCAGTTTCGTTGGGTATCCAGGCTCCGGTTATTATCGTGAGCGTTCAGGCTCCGGTCATTTTTGTTGAGTATCCAGACTCCGGTTATTACGTTGAGCGTTCAGGCTCCGATCATTTTCGTTGAGAATCCAGACTCCAGTTATTACATTGAGCGTTCTGGCTCCGGTCATTTTTGTTAAGTATCCAGACTCCGGTTATTACGTTGTGCGTTCAAATTCTGATCATTTTCGCTGAGTATCTAGACTCCGGTTATTACGTTAAGCGTTCAGGCTCCGGTCAGTTTCGTCGGGTATCCAGACTCCGATTATTACGTTGAGCGTTCAGGCTCCAGTCAATTTCGTTGGGTATCCAGACTCCGAGTATTACGTTGAGCGTTCAGGCTCCGGTCATTTTCGTTGAGTATCCAAACTCCGGATATTACGTTGAGCGTTCAGCCTCCGATCAGTTTCGTTTGGTATCCATACTCCGGTTATTACATTTAGCGTTCAGGCTCCGGTCAGTTTCGTTGGGTATCCAGACTCCGGTTATTACATTGAGCGTTCAGGCTCTGGTCAGTTTCGTTGGGTATCCAGACTCCGGTTATTACGTTTAGCGTTCAGGCTCTAGTCAGTTTCGTTGGGTATCCAGACTCCGGTTATTACGTTGAGCGTTCAGGCTCCGATCATTTTCGTTGAGTATCCAGACTCCGGTGATTACATTGAGCGTTCAGGCTCCGGTCATTTTTGTTAAGTATCCAGACTCTGGTTATTACGTTGAGTGTTCAGGCTCCGTTCAGTTTCGCTGAGTATCCAGACTCCGGTTATTACGTTGAGCATTTAGGCTCTGGTCAGTTTCGTTGGATACCCAGACTCTAGTTATTACGTTGAGCGTTCAGGCTCCGGTCAGTTTCGTTGGCTATCCAGACTCCGGTTATTACGTATAGCGTTTAGGCTCCGGTCATTTTCGTTGGGTATCCAGACTCCGGTTATTACGGTGAGCGTTCAGGCTCCGGTCAGTTTCGTTGGGTATCCGGACTCCGGTTATTATGGTGAGCGTTCAGGCTCCGGTCATTTTCGTTGAGTATCCAGACTTCAGTTACTACGTCGAGCGTTCAGGCTCCGGTCATTTTTGTTATGTATCCAGACTCCGGTTATTACGTTGTGCATTAAAGTTCTGATCATTTTCGTTGAGTATCCATACTTTGGTTATTACGTTGAGCGTTCAGGCTCCGGTCAGTTTCGTTGGGTATCCAGACTCCGATATTTACGTTGAGCGTTCAGGCTCCAGTCAGTTTCGTTGGGTATCCAGACTCCGGTTATTACGTTGAGGATTCAGGCTCTGGTCATTTTCGTTGAGTGTCCAGACTCTGATTATTACGTTGAGCGTTCAGGCTCCGGTCAGTTTCGTTGAGTATCCAGACTCCGGTCATTATGTTGAGCGTTCCGGCTCCGGTCATTTTCGTTGAGTATCCAGACTCCGGTCATTATGTTGAGCGTTCAGGCTCCTGTCATTTTTGTTGAGTATCCAGACTCCGGTCATTATGTTGAGCGTTCAGGCTCCTGTCATTTTCGTTGAGTATCCAGACTCCGGTTATTACATTGAGCGTTCAGGCTCCGATCAATTTCGTTTGGTATCCAGACTCCGATTATTACATTTAGCGTTCAGGTTCCGGTCAGTTTCGTTGGGTATCCAGACTCCGTTTATTACATTGAGAATTCAGGCTTCGGTCAGTTTCGTTGGGTATCCAGGCTCCGGTTATTATGGTGAGCGTTCAGGCTCCGGTCATTTTTGTTGAGTATCCAGACTCCGGTTATTACGTTGAGCGTTCAGGCTCCGATCATTTTCGTTGAGAATCCAGACTCCAGTTATTACATTGAACGTTCTGGCTCCGGTCATTTTTGTTAAGTATCTAGACTCCGGTTATTACGTTGTGCGTACAAGTTCTGATCATTTTCGTTGAGTATCTAGACTCCGGTTATTACGTTAAGCGTTCAGGCTCCGGTCAGTTTCGTTGGGTATCCAGACTCCGATTATTACGTTGAGCGTTCAGGCTCTAGTCAATTTCGTTGGGTATCCAGACTCCGAGGATTACGTTGAGCGTTCAGGCTCCGGTCATTTTCGTTGAGTATCCAGACTCCGGATATTACGTTGAGCGTTCAGGCTCCGATCAGTTTCGTTTGGTATCCAGACTCCGGTTGTTACATTTAGCGTTCAGGCTCCGGTCAGTTTCGTTGGGTATCCAGATTCCGGTTATTACGTTGAGCGTTCAGGCTCTTGTCAGTTTCGTTGGGTATCTAGACTTCGGTTATTACGTTGAGCGTTCAGGCTCTAGTTAGTTTTGTTGGGTATCCAGACTCTGGTTATTACGTTGAGGGTCCAGGCTCCGATCATTTTCGTTGAGTATCCAGACTCCGGTGATTACGTTGAGCGTTCAGGCTCCGGTCATTTTTGTTAAGTATCCAGACTCTGGTTATTACGTTGAGTGTTCAGGCTCCGTTCAGTTTCGCTGAGTATCCAGACTCCGGTTATTACGTTGAGCGTTCAGGCTCCGGTAAGTTTCGTTGGGTACCCAGACTCCGGTTATTACGTTGAGCGTTCAGGCTCCGGTTAGTTTCGTTGGGTATCCAGACTCCGGTTATTACGTTTAGCGTTCAGGCTCCGGTCATTTTCGTTGGGTATCCAGACTCCGGTTATTACGTTGAGCATTCAGGCTCTGGTCATTTTCGTTGAGTATCCAGACTCTGATTATTACGTTGAGCGTTCAGGCTCCGGTTAGTTTCGTTGAGTATCCAGACTCCGGTCATTACGTCGAGCGTTCCGGCTCTGGTTATTTTCGTTGAGTATCCAGACTCCGGTCATTATGTTGAGCGTTGAGGCTCCGGTCATTTTTGTCGAGTATCCAGACTCCGGTCATTAGGTTGAGCGTTCAAGATCCGGTCATTTTCGTTGAGTATCATAACTCCGGTTATTACTTTGAGTGTTCAGGCTCCGGTCATTTTCGTTGAGTTTCTAGACTCCGGTTATTACGTTGAGCGTTCAGGCTGTGGTCAGTTGCGTTGAGTGTCCAGACTCCGGTTATTACGTTGAGCATTCAGGCTCCGGTCATTCTTGTTGAGTATCTAGACTCCGGTTATTACGTTGAGCGTTCAGGCTCCTGTCATTTTCGTTGAGTATCCAGACTCCGGTTATTACGTTGAGCATGCCGGCTACGGTCATTTTCGTCGAGTATCCAGACTCTGATCATTACGTTGAGCGTTCAAGCTCCGGTCATTTTTGTCGGTCATTACATTGTGCGTTCAGGCTCCAGTCAGTTTCGTTGAGTATCCAGACTCCGGTTATTACATTGAGCGTTCAGGCTCCGATCAATTTCGTTTGGTATCCAGACTCCGGTTATTACATTTAGCGTTCAGGCTCCGGTCAGTTTCGTTGGGTATCCAGACTCCGTTTATTACATTGAGCGTTCAGGCTTCGGTCAGTTTCGTTGGGTATCCAGGCTCCGGTTATTATGGTGAGCGTTCAGGCTCCGGTCATTTTTGTTGAGTATCCAGACTCCGGTTATTACGTTGAGCGTTCAGGCTCCGATCATTTTCGTTGAGAATCCAGACTCCAGTTATTACATTGAACATTCTGCCTCCGGTCATTTTTGTTAAGTATCCAGACTCCGGTTATTACGTTGTGCGTTCAAGTTCTGATCATTTTCGTTGAGTATCTAGACTCCGGTTATTACGTTAAGCGTTCAGGCTCCGGTCAGTTTCGTTGGGTATCCAGACTCCGATTATTACGTTGAGCGTTCAGGCTCTAGTCAATTTCGTTGGGTATCTAGACTCCGAGGATTACGTTGAGCGTTCAGGCTCCGGTCATTTTCGTTGAGTATCCAGACTCCGGATATTACGTTGAGCGTTCAGGCTCCGATCAGTTTCGTTTGGTATCCAGACTCCGGTTATTACATTTAGCGTTCAGGCTCCGGTCAGTTTTGTTGGGTATCCAGATTCCGGTTATTACGTTGAGCATTAAGGCTCTGGTCAGTTTCGTTGGGTATCTAGACTTCGGTTATTACGTTGAGCGTTCAGGCTCTAGTTAGTTTTGTTGGGTATCCAGACTCTGGTTATTACGTTGAGCGTTCAGGCTCCGATCATTTTCGTTGAGTATCCAGACTCCGGTGATTACGTTGAGCGTTCAGGCTCCGGTCATTTTTGTTAAGTATCCAGACTCTGGTTATTACGTTGAGTGTTCAGGCTCCGTTCAGTTTCGCTGAGTATCCAGACTCCGGTTATTACGTTGAGCGTTCAGGCTCCGGTAAGTTTCGTTGGGTACCCAGACTCCGGTTATTACGTTGAGCGTTCAGGCTCCGGTCAGTTTCGTTGGGTATCCAGACTCCGGTTATTACGTTTAGCGTTCAGGCTCCGGTCATTTTCGTTGGGTATCCAGACTCCAGTTATTACGTTGAGCATTCAGGCTCTGGTCATTTTCGTTGAGTATCCAGACTCTGATTATTACGTTGAACGTTCAGGCTCCGGTTAGTTTCGTTGAGTATCCAGACTCCGGTCATTACGTCGAGCGTTCCGGCTCCGGTTATTTTCGTTGAGTATCCAGACTCCGGTCATTATGTTGAGCGTTCAGGCTCCGGTCATTTTTGTTGAGTATCCAGACTCCGGTCATTAGGTTGAGCGTTCAAGATCCGTACATTTTCGTTGAGTATCATAACTCCGGTTATTATGTTGAGTGTTCAGGCTCCGGTCATTTTCGTTGAGTATCTAGACTCCAGTTATTACGTTCAGCATTCAGGCTGTGGTCAGTTGCATTGAGTGTCCATACTCCGGTTATTACTTTGAGCATTCAGGCTCCGATCATTTTCGTTGAGAATCCAGACTCCGGTTATTACATTGAGCATTCTGGCTCCGGTCATTTTTGTTAAGTATCCAGACTCCGGTCATTACGTTGAGCATGCCGGCTACGGTCATTTTCGTTGAGTATCCAGACTCTGATCATTACGTTGAGCGTTCAAGCTCCGGTCATTTTTGTCGGTAATTACATTGTGCGTTCAGGCTCCAGTCAGTTTCGTTGAGTATCCAGACTCCGGTTATTACATTGAGCGTTCAGGCTCCGATCAATTTCGTTTGGTATCCAGACTCCGGTTATTACATTTAGCGTTCAGGCTCCGGTCAGTTTCGTTGGGTATCCAGACTCCGTTTATTACATTGAGCGTTCAGGCTTCGGTCAGTTTCGTTGGGTATCCAGGCTCCGGTTATTATGGTGAGCATTCAGGCTCCGGTCATTTTTGTTGAGTATCCAGACTCCGGTTATTACGTTGAGCGTTCAGGCTCCGATCATTTTCGTTGAGAATCCAGACTCCAGTTATTACATTGAACGTTCTGCCTCCGGTCATTTTTGTTAAGTATCCAGACTCCGGTTATTACGTTGTGCGTTCAAGTTCTGATCATTTTCGTTGAGTATCTAGACTCCGGTTATTACGTTAAGCGTTCAGGCTCCGGTCAGTTTCGTTGGGTATCCAGACTCCGATTATTATGTTGAGCGTTCAGGCTCTAGTCAATTTCGTTGGGTATCCAGACTCCGAGGATTACGTTGAGCGTTCAGGCTCCGGTCATTTTCGTTGAGTATCCAGACTCCGGATATTACGTTGAGCGTTCAGGCTCCGATCAGTTTCGTTTGGTATCCAGACTCCGGTTATTACATTTAGCGTTCAGGCTCCGGTCAGTTTTGTTGGGTATCCAGATTCCGGTTATTACGTTGAGCATTAAGGCTCTGGTCAGTTTCGTTGGGTATCTAGACTTCGGTTATTACGTTGAGCGTTCAGGCTCTAGTTAGTTTCGTTGGGTATCCAGACTCCGGTTATTACGTTGAGCGTTCAGGCTCCGATCATTTTCGTTGAGTATCCAGACTCCGGTGATTACGTTGAGCGTTCAGGCTCCGGTCATTTTTGTTAAGTATCCAGACTCTGGTTATTACGTTGAGTGTTCAGGCTCCGTTCAGTTTCGCTGAGTATCCAGACTCCGGTTATTACGTTGAGCGTTCAGGCTCCGGTCAGTTTCGTTGGGTACCCAGACTCCGGTTATTACGTTGAGCGTTCAGGCTCCGGTCAGTTTCGTTGGGTATCCAGACTCCGGTTATTACGTTTAGCGTTCAGGCTCCGGTCATTTTCGTTGGGTATCCAGACTTCGGTTATTACGTTGAGCATTCAGGCTCTGGTCATTTTCGTTGAGTATCCAGACTCTGATTATTACGTTGAGCGTTCAGGCTCCGGTCAGTTTCGTTGAGTATCCAGACTCCGGTCATTACGTTGAGCGTTCCGGCTCCGGTTATTTTCGTTGAGTATCCAGACTCCGGTCATTATGTTGAGCTTTCAGGCTCCGGTCATTTTCGTTGAGTATCCAGACTCCGGTCATTAGGTTGAGCGTTCAGGATCCGTACATTTTCGTTGAGTATCATAACTCCGGTTATTATGTTGAGTGTTCAGGCTCCGGTCATTTTCATTGAGTATCTAGACTCCGGTTATTACGTTCAGCATTCAGGCTGTGGTCAGTTGCATTGAGTGTCCAGACTCCGGTTATTACTTTGAGCATTCAGGCTCCGATCATTTTCGTTGAGAATCCAGACTCCGGTTATTACATTGAGCATTCTGGCTCCGGTCATTTTTGTTAAGTATCCAGACTCCGGTCATTACATTGTGCATTCAAGTTCTGATCTTTTTCGTTGAGTATCTAGACTCCGGTTATTACGTTAAGCGTTCAGGCTCCGGTCAGTTTCGTTGGGTATCCAGATTCCGATTATTACATTGAGCGTTCAGGCTCCAGTCAATTTTGTTGGGTATCCAGACTCCGATTATTACGTTGAGCGTTCAGGCTCCGGTCATTTTCGTTGAGTATCCAGACTCCGGATATTACGTTGAGCGTTCAGGCTCCGATCAGTTTCGTTTGGTATCCAGACTCCGGTTATTACATTCAGCGTTCAGGCTCCGGTCAGTTTCGTTGGGTATCCAGACTCCGGTTATTACGTTGAGCGTTTAGGCTCTGGTCAGTTTCATTGGGTATCCAGACTCCGGTTATTACGTTGAGCGTTCAGGCTCTAGTCAGTTTCGTTGGGTATCCAGACTTCGGTTATTACGTTGAGCGTTGAGGCTCCGATCATTTTCGTTGAGTATCCAGACTCCGGTGATTACGTTGAGCGTTCAGGCTCCGGTCATTTTTGTTAAGTATCCAGACTCTGGTTATTAGGTTGAGTGTTCAGGCTCCGTTCAGTTTCGTTGAGTATCCAGACTCCGGTTATTACGTTGAGCGTTCAGGCTCCGGTCAGTTTCGTTGGGTATCCAGACTCCGGTTATTACGTTTAACGTTCAGGCTCCGGACATTTGCGTTGGGTATCTAGACTCCGATTATTACGATGAGCATTCAGGCTCTGGTCATTTTCGTTGAGTATCCAGACTCTGATTATTACGTTGAGCGTTCAGGCTCCGGTCATTTTCGTTGAGTATCCAGACTCCGGTCATTATGTTGAGCGTTCAGGCTCCGGTCATTTTCGTTGAGTATCCAGACTCCGGTCATTAGGTTGAGCATTCAGGATCCGGTCATTTTCGTTGAGTATCATAACTCCGGTTATTACGTTGAGTGTTCAGGCTCCGGTCATTTTCGTTGAGTATCTAGACTCCGGTTATTACGTTCAGCATTCAGGCTGTGGTCAGTTGCATTGAGTGTCCAGACTCCGGTTATTACGTTGAGCATTCAGGCTCCGGTCATTTTCGTTGAGTATCCAGACTCCGGTTATTACATTGAGCGTTCAGGCTCCAGTCATTCTTGTTGAGTATCCAGACTCCGGTTATTACGTTGAGCGTTCAGGCTCCTGTCATTTTCGTTGAGTATCTAGACTCCGGTTATTACGTTGAGCGTGCAGGCTCCGGTTATTTTCGTTGAGTATCCAGACTCTGGTCATTACATTGAGCATTCAAGCTCCGGTCATTTTTGTCGGTCATTATGTTGAGCGTTCAGGCTCTAGTCAGTTTCGTTGAGTATCCAGACTCCGGTTATTACATTGAGTGTTCAGGCTCCGATCAGTTTTGTTGGGTATCCAGACTCCGGTTAATACATTTAGCGTTCAGGCTCCGGTCAGTTTCGTTGGGTATCAAGACTCCGGTTATTACGTTGAGCGTTCAAGCTCCGGTCAGTTTCATTGGATATCCAGACTCCGATTATTATGGTGAGCGTTCATGCTCCGGTGATTTTTGTTGAGTATCCAGACTCCGGTTATTATGGTGAGCGTTCAGGCTCCGGTCATTTTTGTTAAGTATCCAGACTCCGGTTATTACGTTGTGCGTTCAAGTTCTGATCATTTTCATTGAGTATCCAGACTCCGGTTATTACGTTAAGCATTCAGGCTCCGGTCAGTTTCATTGGGTATCCAGACTCCGATTATTACGTTGAGCGTTCAGGCTCCAGTCAGTTTCGCTGGGTATCCAAACTCCGATTATTATGTTGAGCGTTCAGGCTCCGGTTATTTTCGTTGAGTATCCAGACTCTGGTTATTACGTTGAGTGTTCAGGCTCCGGTCAGTTTTCGTTGAGAATCCAGACTTCGGTTATTACATTGAGCGTTCAGGCTCCGGTCATTTTTGTTAAGTATCCAGACTCCGGTTAGTACATTGTGCGTTCAAGTTCTGATCATTTTCGTTTAGTATCCAGACTCCGGTTATTACGTTAAGCATTCAGGCTCCGGTCAGTTTCATTGGGTATCCAGACTCCGGTTATTACGTTGAGCGTTCAGGCTCCAGTCAGTTTCGTTGGGTATCCAGACTCCGGTTATTATGTTGAGAGTTCAGGCTCCGGTCAGTTTCATTGGGTATCCAGACTCCAGTTTTACATTGAGCGTTCAGGCTCCGTTCAGTTTCGTTGGGTATCCAGACTCCGGTTATTACGATGAGCGTTCAGGCTCTGGTCATTTTCGTTGAGTATCCAGACTCCGGTCATTATGTTGAGCGTTCAGGCTCCGGTCATTTTCATTGAGTATCCAGACTCCGGTCATTACGTTAAGCGTACCGGCTCCGGTCATTTTCATTGAGTATCCAGACTCCGGTCATTATGTTGAGCGTTCAGGCTCCGGTCATTTTCAATGAGTATCCAGACTACGGTCATTAGGGTGAGCGTTCAGAACCCGGTCCATTTCGTTGAGTATCATAACTCTGGTTATTACGTTGAGTATCTAGACTCCGGTTATTACGTTCAGCGTTCAGGCTGTGGTCAGTTGCGTTGAATGTCCAGACTCCGGTTATTACGTTGAGCATTCAGGCTCCGGTCATTTTCGTTGAGTATCCAGACTCCGGTTATTATGTTGAGCGTTCAGGCTCCGATCATTCTTGTTGAGTATCCAGACTCCAGTTATTACATTGAGCGTTCAGGCTCCTGTCATTTTGATTGAGTATCCAGACTCCGGTTATTACATTGAGCGGGTAGGCTCCGGTCATTTTCGTTGAGTATCCAGACTCTGGTCATTACGTTGAGCGTTCAAGCTCCGGTCATTTTTGTCGGCCATTACGTTGAGTGTTCAGGCCCCAGTTAGTTTCGTTGAGTATCCAGACTCCGGTTATTACATTGAGCGTTCAGGCTCCGATCAGTTTCGTTTGGTATCCAGACTCCGGTTATTACATTTAGCGTTCAGGCTCCGGTCAGTTTCGTTGGGTATCCAGACTCCGTTTATTACGTTGAGCGTTCAGGCTCCGGTCAGTTTCGTTGGGTATCCAGACTCCGGTTATTATGGTGAGCGTTCAGGCTCCGGTCATTTTTGTTGAGTATCCATACTCCGGTTATTACGTTGTGCGTTCAAGTTCTGATCATTTTCGTTGAGTATCCAGACTCCGGTTATTACGTTAAGCGTTCAGGCTCCGGTCAGTTTCATTGGGTATCCAGACTCCGGTTATTACGTTGAGCGTTCAGGCTCCAGTCAGTTTCGCTGGGTATCCAGACTCCGATTATTATGTTGAGCGTTCAGGCTCCGGTCATTTTCGTTGAGTATCCAGACTCTGGTTATTACGTTGAGTGTTCAGGCTCCGGTCAGTTTTCGTTGAGAATCCAGACTTTGTTTATTACATTGAGCGTTCAGGCTCCGGTCATTTTTGTTAAGTATCCAGACTCCAGTTATTACATTGTGGGTTCAAGTTCTGATCATTTTCGTTTAGTATCCAGACTCCGGTTATTACGTTAAGCGTTCAGGCTCCGGTCAGTTTCATTGGGTATCCAGACTGCGGTTATTACGTTGAGCGTTCAGGCTCCAGTCAGTTTTGTTGGGTATCCCGACTCCGGTTATTATGTTGAGCGTTCAGGCTCCGGTCAGTTTCATTGGGTATCCAGACTCCAGTTTTACATTGAGCGTTCAGGCTCCGCTCAGTTTCGTTGGGTATCCAAACTCCGGTTATTACGATGAGCGTTCAGGCTCTGGTCATTTTCGTTGAGTATCCAGACTCCGGTCATTATGTTGAGCGTTCAGGCTCCGGTCATTTTCATTGAGTATCCAGACTCCGGTCATTACGTTAAGCGTTCCGGCTCCGGTCATTTTCGTTGAGTATCCAGACTCCGGTCATTATGTTGAGCGTTCAGGCTCCGGTCATTTTCGTTGAGTATCCAGACTCGGGTCATTAGGTTGAGCGTTCAGGACCCGGTCCATTTCGTTGAGTATCATAACTCTGGTTATTACGTTGAGTATCTAGACTCCGGTTATTACGTTCAGCGTTCAGGCTGTGGTCAGTTGCGTTGAATGTCCAGACTCCGGTTATTATGTTGAGCATTCAGGCTCCGGTCATTTTCGTTGAGTATCCAGACTCCGGTTATTATGTTGTGTGTTCAGGCTCCGATCATTCTTGTTGAATATCCAGACTCCAGTTATTACATTGAGCGTTCAGGCTCCTGTCATTTTCATTGAGTATCCAGACTCCGGTTATTACATTGAGCGGATAGGCTCCGGTCATTTTCGTTGAGTATCCAGACTCTGGTCATTACGTTGAGCGTTCAAGCTCCGGTCATTTTTGTCGGCCATTACGTTGAGTGTTCAGGCCCCAGTTAGTTTCGTTGAGTATCCAGACTCCGGTTATTACATTGAGCGTTCAGGCTCCGATCAGTTTCGTTTGGTATCCAGACTCCGGTTATTACATTTAGCGTTCAGGCTCCGGTCAGTTTCGTTGGGTATCCAGACTCTGGTTATTACGTTGAGCGTTCAGGCTCCGGTCAGTTTTGTTCGGTATCCAGACTCCGGTTATTATGGTGAGTGTTCAGGCTCCGGTCATTTTTGTTGAGTATCCAGACTCCGGTTATTACGTTGAGCGTTCAGGCTCCGGTCAATTTCGTTGAGTATCCAGACTTCAGTTATAACGTTGAGCGTTCAGCCTCCAGTCATTTTTGTTAAGTATCCAAACTCCGGTTATTACGTTGTGCGTTCAAGTTCTAATCATTTTCGTTGAGTATCCAGACTCCGGTAATTACGTTGAGTGTTCAGGCTCCAATCAGTTTCGTTGGGTATCCAGACTCCGATTATTACATTGAGCGTTCAGGCTCCGGTCAATTTCGTTGGGTATCCAGACTCCGGTTATTACGTTGAGCGTTCAGGCTCCGGTCAGTTTCGTTGGTTATCCAGACTCCGGCTATTATGGTGAGTGGTCAGGCTCCGGTCATTTTTGTTGATTATCCAGACTCCGGTTATTACATTGAGCGTTCAGGCTCCGATCATTTTCGTTGAGTATCCAGACTCCGGTAATTACGTTGAGCGTTCAGGCTCTGGTCATTTTTGTTAAGTAGACTCTGGTTATTACGTTGAGTGTTCAGGCTCCGTTCAGTTTCGTTGAGTATCCAGAATTCGGTTATTACGTTGAGTGTTCAGGCTCCGGTCAGTTTCGTTGGGTATCCAGACTACGGTTATTACGTTGAGCATTCAGGCTCTAGTCAGTTTCGTTAAGGATCCAGACTCCGGTTATTATGTTGAGCATTCATGCTCTGTTCAGTTTCGTTGGGTATCCAGACTCCAGTTATTACGTTGAGCGTTCAGGCTCCGGTCAGTTTCGTTGGGTATCCAAACTCCGGTTATTACGTTGAGCGTTCAGGCTCCGGTCAGTTTCATTGGGTATCCAGAATCCAGTTTTTACATCGAGCGTTCAGGCTCCGTTCAGTTTCGTTGGGTATCTAGACTCCGGTTATTACGATGAGCGTTCAGGCTCTGGTCATTTTCGTTGAGTATCCAAACTCTGATTATTACGTTGACCGTTCAGGCTTCAGTCAGTTTCGTTGAGTATCCAGACTCCGGTCATTACATTGAGCATTCTGGCTCTGGTCATTTTTGTTGAGTATCCAGACTCCAGTCATTATGTTGAGCGTTCAGGCTCCGGTCATTTTCGTTGAGTATCCAGACTCCGGTCATTAGGTTGAGCGTTCAGGATCCGGTCCATTTTGTTGAGTATCATAACTCCGGTTATTACGTTGAGTGTTCAGGCTCCGATCATTTTTGTTGAGTATCTAGACTCCGGTTATTATGTTCATCCTTCAGGCTGTGGTCTGTTGCGTTGAGTGTCCAGACTCCGGTTATTATGTTTAGCATTCAGGCTCCGATCATTTTCGTTGAGTATCCAGACTCCGGTTATTACGTTGAGCGTTCAGGCTCCTGTCATTTTCGTTGAGTATCTAGACTCAGGTCATTACATAGAGCGTTCAAGCTCCGGTCATTTTTGTCGGTCATTACGTTGAGCGTTCAGGCTCCAGTCAGTTACGTTGAGTATCCAGACTCCGGTTATTACATTGAGCGTTTAGGCTCCGATCAATTTCGTTTGGTATCCAGACTCTGGTTATTACATTTAGCATTCAGGCTCCGGTCAGTTTGGTTGAGTATCCAGACTCCGGTTATTACGTTGAGCGTTCAGGCTCCAGTCAGTTTCGTTGGGTATCCAGACTCCGGTTATTATGGTGAGCGTTCAGGCTCCGGTCATTTTTGTTGAGTATCCAGACTCCGGTTATTACGTTTAGCGTTTAGGCTCCGATCATTTTCGTTGAGAATCCAGACTCCGGTTATTACATTGAGCGTTCAGGCTCCGGTCATTTTTGTTAAGTATCCAGACTCCGGTTATTACGTTGTGCGTTCAAGTTCTGATCATTTTCGTTGAGTATCTAGACTCCGGTTATTACGTTAAGCGTTCAAGCTCCAGTCAGTTTCGTTGGGTATCCAGACTCCGATTATTACGTTGAGCGTTCTGGCTCCAGTCAGTTTCGCTGGGTATCCAGACTCCGATTATTATGTTGAGCGTTCAGGCTCCGGTCATTTTTGTTGAGTATCCAGACTCCGGTTATTACGTTGAACGTTCAGGCTCCGATCAGTTTCGTTTGGTATCCAGACTCCGGTTATTACAGTTAGCGTTCAGGCTCCAGTCAGTTTCGTTGGGTATCCAGACTCCGGTTATTACGTTAAGCGTTCAGGCTCCGGTCAGTTTCGTTGGGTATCCAGACTCCGGTTATTACGTTGAGCGTTTAGGCTCTAGTCAGTTTCGTTGGGTATCCAGACTCCGGCTATTACGTTGAGCGTTTAGGCTCCGATCATTTTCGTTGAGTATCCAGACTCCGGTTATTACGTTGAGCATTCAGGCTCCGGTCATTTTTGTTAAGTATCCAGGCTCTGGTTATTACGTTGAGTGGTCAGGCTCCGTTCAGTTTCGTTGAGTATCCAGACTCTTGTTATTACGTTGAGCGTTCAGGCTCCGGTTAGTTTCGTTGGGTATCCAGACTCCGGTTATTACGTTGAGCGTTTAGACTCCGGTCAGTTTGGTTGGGTATCCAGACTCCGGTTATTACGTTTAGCGTTCAGGCTCCGGTCATTTTCGTTGGGTATCCAGGCTCCGGTTATTACGTTGAGCATTCAGGCTCTGGTCATTTTCGTTGAGTATCCAGACTCCGGTCATTATGTTGAGCGTTCAGGCTCCGGTCATTTTCGTTGAGTATCCAGACTCCGGTCATTAGGTTGAGCGTTCAGGATCCGGTCATTTTCGTTGAGTATCATAACTCCGGTTATTACGTTGAGTAATTAGGCTCCGGTCATTTTCGTTGAGTATCTAGACTCCGGTTATTACGTTGAGCGTTCAGGCTGTGGTCAGTTGCATTGAGTGTCCAGACTCCGGTTATTACGTTGAGCATTCAGACTCCGTTCATTGTCGTTGAGTATCCAGACTACGGTTATTACGTTGAGTAACCAGACTCTGATTATTACGTTTAGCGTTCAGACTCCGGTCAGTTTCGTTGAGTATCCAGACTCCCGTCATTACGTTGAGCGTTCCGGCTCTGGTCATTTTCGTTGAGTATCCAGACTCGGGTCATTATGTTGAGCGTTCAGGCTCTGGTCATTTTCGTTGAGTATCCAGACTCCGGTCATTAGGTTGAGCGTTCAGGATCCGATCATTTTCGTTGAGTATCATAACTCCGGTTATTACATTGAGTAATTAGGCTCCGGTCATTTTTGTTGAGTATCTAGACTCCGGTTATCACGTTGAGCATTCAGGCTGTGGTCAGTTGCATTGAGTGTCCAGACTCCGGTTATTACGTTGAGCTTTCAGGCTCCGGTCATTTTCGTTGAGTATCCAGACTCCGGTTATTATGTTGAGCGTTATGGCTCCAGTCATTCTTGTTGAGTATCCAGTCTCCGGTTATTACGTTGAGCGTTCAAGCTCCTGTCATTTTCGGTGAGTATCCAGACTCCGGTTATTACGTTGAGCGTGCAGGCTCCGGTCATTTTCGTTGAGTATCCAGACTCTGGTCATTACGTTGAGCGTTCAAGCTCCGGTCATTTTTGTCGGTCATTATGTTGAGCGTTCAGGCTCCAGTCAGTTTCGTTGAGTATCCAGACTCCGGTTATTACATTGAGTGTTCAGGCTCCGATCAGTTTCTTTGGGTATCCAGACTCCAGTTATTACATTTAGCATTCAGGCTCCGATCAGTTTCGTTGGGTATCCAGACTCCGGTTATTACATTGAGCGTTCAAGCTCCGGTCAGTTTCGTTGGGTATCCAGACTCCGGTTATTACGTTAAGCGTTCAGGCTCCTGTCAGTTTCGTTGGGTATCCAGACTCCGGTTATTACGTTGAGCGTTTAGGCTCTAGTCAGTTTCGTTGGGTATCCAGACTCCAGCTATTACGTTGAGCGTTTAGGCTCCGATCATTTTCGTTGAGTATCCAGACTCCGGTTATTACGTTGAGCATTCAGGCTCCGGTCATTTTTGTTAAGTATCTAGGCTCTGGTTATTACGTTGAGTGGTCAGGCTCCGTTCAGTTTCGTTGAGTATCCAGACTCTGGTTATTACGTTGAGCGTTCAGGCTCCGGTCAGTTTCGTTGGGTATCCAGACTCCGGTTATTACGTTGAGCGTTTAGACTCCGGTCAGTTTCATTGGGTATCTAGACTCCGGTTATTACGTTTAGCGTTCAGGCTCCGGTCATTTTCGTTGGGTATCCAGACTCCGGTTATTACGTTGAGCATTCAGGCTCTGGTCATTTTCGTTGAGTATCCAGACTCCGGTCATTATGTTGAGCGTTTAGGCTCCGGTCATTTTCGTTGAGTATCCAGACTCCGGTCATTAGGTTGAGCGTTCAGGATCCGGTCATTTTCGTTGAGTATCATAACTCCGGTTATTACGTTGAGTAATTAGGCTCCGGTCATTTTCGTTGAGTATCTAGACTCCGGTTATTACGTTGAGCGTTCAGGCTGTGGTCAGTTGCATTGAGTGTCCAGACTCTGGTTATTACGTTGAGCATTCAGACTCCGGTCATTCTCGTTGAGTATCCAGACTACGGTTATTACGTTGAGTAACCAGACTCTGATTATTACGTTTAGCATTCAGACTCCGGTCAGTTTCGTTGAGTATCCAGACTCCCGTCATTACGTTGAGCGTTCCGGCTCTGGTCATTTTCGTTGAGTATCCAGACTCCGGTCATTATGTTGAGCGTTCAGGCTCCGGTCATTTTCGTTGAGTATCCAGACTCCGGTCATTAGGTTGAGCGTTCAGGATCCGATCATTTTCATTGAGTATCATAACTCCGGTTATTACATTGAGTAATTAGGCTCCGGTCATTTTTGTTGAGTATCTAGACTCCGGTTATCACGTTGAGCATTCAGGCTGTGGTCAGTTGCATTGAGTGTCCAGACTCCGGTTATTACGTTGAGCTTTCAGGCTCCGGTCATTTTCGTTGAGTATCCAGACTCCGGTTATTACGTTGAGCGTTATGGCTCCAGTCATTCTTGTTGAGTATCCAGTCTCCGGTTATTACGTTAAGCGTTCAGGCTCCTGTCATTTTCGTTGAGTATCCAGACTCCGGTTATTACGTTGAGCGTGCAGGCTCCGGTCATTTTCGTTGAGTATCCAGACTCTGGTCATTACGTTGAGCGTTCAAGCTCCGGTCATTTTTGTCGGTCATTATGTTGAGCGTTCAGGCTCCAGTCAGTTTCGTTGAGTATCCATACTCCGGTTATTACATTGAGTGTTCAGGCTCCGATCAGTTTCTTTGGGTATCCAGACTCCGGTTATTACATTTAGCATTCAGGCTCCGGTCAGTTTCGTTGGGTATCCCGACTCCGGTTATTACATTGAGCGTTCAAGCTCCGGTCAGTTTCGTTGGGTATCCAGACTCCGATTATTATGGTGAGCGTTCAGGCTCCGGTCATTTTTTTTGAGTATCCAGACTCCGGTTATTACGTTAGGCGTTCAGGCTCCGATCATTTTCGTTGAGAATCCACACTCCGGTTATTACATTGAGCGTTCAGGCTTCAGACATTTTTGTTAAGTATCCAGACTCCGGATATTACATTGTGCGTTCAAGTTCTGATCATTTTCGTTGAGTATCCGGACTCCGGTTATTATGTTAAGTGTTCAGGCTCCGGTCAGTTTCATTGGGTATCCAGACTCCGGTTATTACGTTGAGCATTCAGGCTCCAGTCAGTTTCGTGGGTATCCAGACTCCAGTTATTACGTTGAGCGTTCAGGCTCCGGTCATTTTCGTTGAGTATCCAGACTCTGGTCATTAGGTTGAGCGTTCAGGATCCGGTCATTTTCTTTGAGTATCATAACTCTGGTTATTACGTTGAGTAATTAGGCTCCGGTCATTTTCGTTGAGTATCTAGACTCCGGTTATTACGTTGAGCGTTCAGGCTGTGGTCATTTGCATTGAGTGTCCAGACTCTAGTTCTTACGTTGAGCATTCCGGCTCCGGTCATTTTCGTTGAGTATCCAGACTCCGGTTATTACGTTGAGCGTTATGGCTCCAGTCATTCTTGTTGAGTATCCAGACTCCGGTTATTACGTTGAACGTTTAGGCTCCTGTCATTTTCGTTGAGTATCCAGACTCCGGTTATTACGTTGAGCGTGCAGACTCTGGTCATTTTCATTGAGTATCCAGACTTTGGTCATTACGTTGAGCGTTCAAGCTCCGGTCATTTTTGTCGGTCATTACGTTGAGCGTTCAGGCTCCAGTCAGTTTCGTTGAGTATCAAGACTCCGGTTATTACATTGAGTGTTCAGGCTCCGATCAGTTTCGTTGGATATCCAGACTCCGGTTATTACATTTAGCATTCAGGCTCCGGTCAGTTTCGTTGGGTATCCAGACTCCGGTTATTACATTTAGTGTTCAAGCTCCGGTCAGTTTCGTTGGGTATCCAGACTCCGATTATTATGGTGAGCGTTCAGGTTCCGGTCATTTTTGTTGAGTATCCAGACTCCGGTTATTACGTTGAGCGTCCAGGCTCCGATCATTTTCGTTGAGAATCCAGACTCCTGTTATTACATTGAGCGTTCAGGCTCCGGTCATTTTTGTTAAGTATCCAGACTCCGGATATTACATTGTGCGTTCAAGTTCTGATCATTTTCGTTGAGTATCCAGATTCCGGTTATTATGTTAAGCGTTCAGTCTCCGGTCAGTTTCATTGGGTATCCAGACTCCGGTTATTACGTTGAGCGTTCAGGCTCCAGTCAGTTTCGTTGGGTATCCAGACTCCAGTTATTACGTTGAGCGTTCAGGCTCCGGTCATTTTCGTTGAGTATCCAGACTCTGGTTATTACGTTGAGTGTTCAGGCTCTGGTCAATTTTGTTGAGTATCTATACTCCGGTTATTACGTTGAGCGTTCAGGCTCCGGTCAGTTTCATTGGGTATCCAGACTCCGGTTATAACATTGAGCGTTCAGGCTCCGTTCAGTTTCGTTGGGTATCCAGACTCCGGTTATTACGATGAGCGTTCAGGCTCTGGTCATTTTCGTTGAGTATCCAGACTCTTATTATTACGTTGATCATTCAGGCTCCGGTCAGTTTTGTTGAGTATTCAGATTCCGGTTATTAGGTTGAATGTTTAGGGTCACTTCAGTTTCTTTGGGTATCCAGACTCCGGTTATTACGATGAGCGTTCAGGCTCCGGTCATTTTCGTTGAGTATCCAGACTCTGATTATTACGTTGAGCGTTCACGCTCCGGTCAGTTTCATTGAGTATCCAGACTTCGGTTATTACGTTGAGCGTTCAGGCTCCGGTCAGTTTCGTTGGGTATCGAGACTCCGGTTATTATGGTGAGCGGTCAGGCTCCTGTCATTTTTGTTGAGTATCCAGACTCCGGTTATAAAATTGAGCGTTCAGGCTCGGATCATTTTCGTTGAGTATCCAGACTCCGGTTATTACGTTGAGCTTTCAGGCTCCATGCATTTTTGTTAAGTATCTAGACTTCGGTTATTACGTTGTGCATTCAAGTTCTGATCATTTTCGTTGAGTATCCAGACTCCGGTTATTACATTGAGCGTTCAGGCTCCGGTCAGTTTCGTTGGGTATCCAAACTCCGGTTATTACGTTGAGCGTTCAGGCTCCAGTCAGTTTCGTTGAGTATCCAGACTCCGGTTATTACGTTGAGCATTCAGGCTCCGTTCAGTTTCGTTGGGTATCCAGACTCCCGTTATTACGTTGAGCGTTCAGGCTCCGGTCAGTTTCGTTGGGTATCCAAACTCCGGTTATTACGTTGAGCGTTCAGGCTCCGGTCAGTTTCATTGGGTATCCAGACTCCAGTTTTTACATTGAGCGTTCAGGCTCCGTTCAGTGTCGTTGGGTATCCAGTCTCCGGTTATTACGATGAGCGTTCAGGCTTTGGTCATTTTCATTGAGTATCCAGACTCTGATTATTACGTTGAGCGTTCAGGCTCCGATCAATTTCGTTGAGTATCCATACTCCGGTCATTACTTTGAGCATTCCGGCTCCGGTCATTTAAGTTGAGTATCCAGACTCCGGTCATTATGTTGAGCGTTTAGGTTCCGGTCATTTTCGTTGAGTATCCAGACTCCGGTCATTAGGTTGAGCGTTCAAGATCCGGTCATTTTCATTGAGTATCTAAACTCCGGTTATTACGTTGAGCGTTCAGGCTGTGGTCAGTAGCATTGAGTGTCCAGACTCCAATTATTATGTTGAGCATTCAGGCTCCGATCATTTTCGTTGAGTATCCAGACTCCGGTTATTACGTTGAGCGTTCAGGCTCCGGTCATTCTTATTGAGTATCCAGACTCCGGTTATTACGTTGAGCGTTCAGGCTCCTGTCATTTTTTTTGAGTATCTAGACTCCGGTCATTTTCGTTGAGTATCCAGACTCTGGTCATTACGTTGAGCGTTCAAGCTCCGGTCATTTTTGTCGGTCATTACGTTGAGCTTTCAGGCTCCAGTTGTCGCTTGCGCGAAAATAAGGTGTCGGCATGACAGAAGAGTCGCCACCTTTTGTTATTTATCCCTCAGAGTAGGAAAGGAAACGATCGGAAAAACCCAACGAAAAAAGGTAAGACAAGGTCATCGCAACCGTTGTCTGGATTCGGGAGTCGGTTACGCAAGGGGAAGGTATTAGCACCCCTCACGTCTGTCGTACTTGACGGGATCCTCGCTTGTTGTGTTTACTTGGACGGGTTGGTTTTATTCTATCTACCTATCAAGGCTGGCTGAAAAAGAAAAGAAAAATGACTCGGCAAAGCGTCGCGCTCTATGCCTACGTATTCTCATCAGAGAATGAGAAATCAGAGTCAACGTAGTTCGGCCTACGACGGGTTATGGGGGAAGGTAGCTCGCCAAGACATCGCCATCTTGTGCCTACGTACTCTCAACAGGTATGAGAGATCAGAGCTCACGTAGTTCGGGAAACTACGGTTTATTTCCTGTCTTTTACGAAAGAAGTGTTTTTTATTGCGTTTGCGATTTCAATCGCACTAGAGACTATGACCTGAGAGTGAATGCGTCGCATGTCACCCAAAGGGTACCATACTAAACATCCAGACTGTGGAAAAGAAACTCTCCCACAATCCTTTCTCAGATAGGTTAAGGCTCGTAACGTACGAAAGAAATCATTCATGATTACTGTATCTTAAACTGTTTTGAGATGAGAAGAGAACAGGCCCAACTAGGAGGGAGACTATCAAGTCCTACTGTTGTCATGCCATGGATTCATCCTATGGTCAAGGTTTGAACAGGGATCTCCTAGAAGTTGTCATGCATAGGTTTCAACCTAAAATTCTATCATCAAATCCTTATCAAAGGAAATGAGAGTCCTAAGGGATCATGTCAATGATACACCAAAACAGACAAAGCATCAGCTTAACAGTAAAATGCATGCAATGCAAGTGAGGGAGGAAATGTGTGTGGGGCTTCAGCCTCCACAAGCTCATCTCAACCTCAAGCCAGAATGGATAACAGTAATCATACTGAAATATAAAACAACATGCTATCAAGCAATAACAGTAAACTACAATCATACAGATAAAATGAAATAAAATGCCATCAGACAAACAAACCACATGGGCAAGGGAGCTGGGCTCTACCGAATACCCGCAAGCAAAGCCACACAGTAACAATACAAGCAGAGGGAGCAACTCAACCTCTAGTGCAATTATGCTCCTAGATTCTACCTATTCTAGATATGAACTTATTCTAATGCATCAAGCAAGTCAAACAAAACACATCAATACAACAAAGAAAAAGAAAGCAGATCTCCCAACTCAAGCTTCAGCTCTTCCAACAGCAATGCAGTCTTCAGACTTCAAATTACTCTTGGCAAATATCAATTTGCTCTTTTATGCACCAACCCTTCAACATAGGTTTCAACTTATCTCCTCTCTTAAGCTTCAGCTTCTTGATCAGCTCCACCTTCAGGCTTCACCTAATCTTCAGGGATCTTCAAGTATCAACTTGCTCTTGTTGCTCTTCAAGCTTCAGCTGGAATGGCAATACTCAAGGATTCATCCTCTTCTACACTCTTCAATGAAGTCTTCATCTTCACACTCAAGCTCAACATCTCTCAAGATAATCAAACCAGAGGAAATCACTTACTGGATAAGCTGGGGATATTGAACTGCTTATTGACCACCAAAGGTGACCTATAAGGGTTCAACATCAAAGGAATGGTTCCCTCAAAAGTTCTACTTCCTAGGTACCTCACTTATCCCTCCAAGGGAGAGAGGTGTATACCAGGGAAGGACTTTGAATCACAGGGACGAATGGAGGTGAAAGATACCATCCATGTTTAAGAAAGAAGTTATCTAAGTCTAAACTCTTCCTAATCCCTAACCCTAAAACAATAACAAAAACAAATAAGATCAAGTTCTCAAGCTCCTCAATCCATCTTCAAGTCTTCTACTATGCTCCTCAATGCTCCTTAGAACAATACCAAGCTCTCCAAGCCCACAAAGCAAATTAAACAACAATACAAGCCCACAAGGGCAACACAAACAATCACCAATACAAAAATCATCCAAAAATAGCATACTACTATATTAAATCCTAATATAATTTCTAAGGGATCCTACATACCTACCCTTAATACCCTTATATGTCCCATAGTCTAATTTGTCCTAAAAACCCAAAATTCTAAGGTTATGGTGCGCCTATGTTATGGTTTAACCTAATTCTATACAACCTAATGCCATCTAATCAAAACTAACCTAAAAATCATCACAAAATTATGGAATAAATCCAGGTGGAAGTTAAGGCTTATATCTAACTACCCTAAAAAGAATGGCCTAAAAATATTAAGGGAACTACCTAAACAAAATTCTACAAGTTCATGGATTAACATAAAAGAAATAAAAAGCAATTGAAGTAGAAAATATACAAAAAATACTAAAATGCATGAAATGACAAATATTTTTATTTTATATTTTTCTTGACAAAAATATGAAATGGGAGCAAAAACTCCCATTAAAAAATCATTATTTTTCAAATTGATATGAATTTCCAAAGTATGAAATAAAATGGAGAAAAAAAATAAAATGAAAATGAAGGGATGGGGTGCAATCAGTAAACATACATAGTTCAAATTCCATATGGGCCCAGACTGGGGGGTACAAAAAGCAACGCGCCAGGGCCCATTATCCACTCAGAAAAATCAATTAATAAACATAATGAAAATAAAAAAGAAGCGGTGAGAATAGCAATGCAAATCAGTTCAAAAATGATTGGGCCTCATGAAGGGGGTGGGATTAGTAGTTGCTCACTTAAGCCCAAGAACCACCGTTTAATGAAACGGTGCGTTTCAGGCGCTCATAAATCCCTCCAAAAATGCAATTGAATCTCGTGCGTTGGATCTGGCCAAAGTCAAAAAGTCTTGCTTGCATCTCACGGCTGGGACATCATCATCAACCTTGAGCTAGGGTTCTAAGGAACCTCCATGGAAATGCAGAACCATGGAGCTTCATCTTCCTCCATACGAACTCCCTCAAAACTCCATCAAAATCCAAAATGTAAAACCCTAACACGCTCAATTTTTCATGCTGAACACGATTACAATCTCAAATTCCATTGAATCTCACTCAAACTCCAAACACGAATCAAACTTCGAATTATGCTCAAACATCAAAACTATAGATTCTTGAAATTGCTTACACTAAAATGCTCACCTCTTATCACTGATCAAATTCCACTAAAGAACTAAGGTTATCACTCAAAATTCAGGGAGTTCTTGGTCCAAACAGAAATCTTGTCCACAACAAAATCATCACCAATTCTCTTCAAACTTTCCAGAAATGATCTCCTAATGATTTCTAACCATTCTAACCTATTAATTCTAATCAATCATGCATAAATTAAGGTGCACGAAGAAAGTTGCAAACCTGATTAAATTGAGTGAACAGATGGAGGAAACCTTCAATTCAGGCCTTCAATCTTTCCCAATTCCTTCACTGAGTAGTCTTCTAGCTTCTGTATGCAAAAAGAATGGCTGAAATAGCTTGATTCTTGAAATCCGATTTTGAATTGCAACCTTGAAATCTCAATCACCAACTCTTCAATTCTCCATGGATGTGATCTCAATTCAATCTACACAGCTTCACTATGATGTATGGAAGGTGTTTGTGTGAAAAAAATGAAAGGAAATGAAGAAGAATGAAGAAATGGGATTTGACTTGCAATGGAAGATTCTTGATTTCACTCTCTCTTCTCTGCACCAATTCTCACCAACCTTGCATCTGAGCAAGTTACACTTGTTATATAGAGTGGTTTAGAATCATCTAGAACCATCTAGGATCATCCAATGAGAAATTGAACTTTTCATGTCATGACATTTTGAATCCAATTCTCCTTACATGCTATCTCATGCCATGGTCCTTGTACCCTTCAATTCTGACTTGAATTTCTCCCCACATGAGATTTAGGATGAGTTACAATGCATAACCAACTTGTACATTGAGTTCTTTTGAGTTTTGCTTTGGTACCTTAATATGCAAGTAAGCCAATTCCAAAGCAGCCCTATGATCCAAGCCTCAAACCAAAATTGTGGCTGAACCATTGTTCTTAGAATGTCATTTGGAGTCAAAATGACCTATTATATGACATGGTTTGGATTTATAGCTTGTGATTTCCAATTTTCAATTTCACCTTAATTAACTTATGCCTCCATTTTAGGCCATTTTTATCACTTTTTGATACAAGCCTTTTCAACATCTCATGACCTCCCTACTAGCCTTAAAACATCATTCTAAGCAAGGTTTATGTTGAAGATTTTTCCATTTGAATCTTGGAAATAGGAGATATGGCCTTATGCTTGAAATGACCTGTAACCTCCAAATGACCAAAATGCCCTTGACTTGTCAAAGCCATAAGTTGAGTTCTACAAATCCTATCAAGGACTTCTAGTACTCTCTAGAAATCTAAGAAGATTCTCTACAACATCCATGTTTACCAAGAGTTCATAGGAATCATCCTACTAGGGAAAACGTTGGATGAAAGTTGGGTTACTTTCAAGGACCCAGATTCACATACCTCAGATGACCTGTAATTTGTCAAAGTCATAACTTGAGCTCTACAAATCCTATAAAGGACTTCTAGTACTCAAATTAAAGCTAATAACAAGCTCTACAACATTCATGTTATGGGGAAGATGAGATGACAATCACATCTTGAGCTAAACTGCCTTAAAGATAGGGATCAAACTAGGGGATTTTACACTGTCAAGCCTTAGAAACCCTAGCTTAAAACTTCTCAAACTCCTCAATCATGATGAGTTGGTCTAGGAATCATCCTTATAGCATCTCAATGCATCATTACATGATCACATGGCTCTTGGATTAGGTCTCAACCCTCTCCAAATCATCAGTTGACCTAGGGTTGCCCCAGTCAAACCCTAATTCCACCACTCATGGCTGAATCTTCTGAATTCTTGTACAATGACCTCTATAGGCTTCATGATGGCCTTCAAGACATCTCACAAGCTTTCTCAAAGCTTCAAGTCCATCCTCATAGTCTCAGAATCATCTGAGGGGCTCCCACAACTCTTAAGTTATGAGACACACAAACTTGGTTTCAACCAATCTCTCTGAGGATCTCTTGAGTTCTTTGACAAAGGTATCAACCTTTAACACTTTGAACAAACTTCTTGACTAGCTTCAAAGTCCCATATAACTCTTGATAGGTAAATCAATGTTGGTCAAATTTTGGGGTGCAACAGCTGCCCCTATTCAAACGGCTTGAACCTGACTGGGTGAGGAGCGAACGGCTCTCAGCCAATCAAGGTGCGAGACGGTTGAATACCGATAAACTCGGAAATTTGCCTACTGCACAAGTACACGGTACTCTGGCGGGAACGAATCTTCGAAAACTGAAACACTAGCTGCACGACAACTAGCTGGAGACATACTGATCTGACATCGCCGTCGGACAAACAAAACACCCAACATCGCCGTTGGAGAACTAAAGAATCTGACATCGCCGTCGGAAACAAAACACCCAACATCGCCGCTGGAAAACTAAATCACTTGACATACCCAACATCACCGCCGGAGAACTAAAGAATCTGACATCGCCGTCGGAAACAACCGAAACACCCAACATCGCCGCTGGAAAACTGAAGCATCTGACATCGCCATCGGAAATAAACATCCAACATCACCGCTGGAAAACTAGGGATCCTGACATCGCCGTCGGAAACAAACATCCAACATCGCCGCTGGAGAAATAGAGAATCTGACATCACCGTCAACCAATCATAACTCTGGGTAGCACCCGACATCGTCGTCAAGTACTCAAAATAATCTGACTTCGCCGTCAACTCCCAACACCGTCTGACCTCGCCGTCAGGGTGAAGAAACTTCATTGGGGAATTGGTCACCCGGTAACCGGTAATACATAGTCGGTCATTCCATCAGGCATTCAAAGAAACTGTCGGGCATCAGCCGGACGTTAACCATCAGGTTGATCATGCCATCAGGCACTCAAAGAAATTGTCGGGCATCAGCCGGACTTCATCATCAAGTCGGGAATAGAATTCTTGGTCACTCATGAGCCAACTGGGAATATCTAAACCACTGCCATTAGGCACTCCGCATCAGCTGAGAGAACTGCTTCATTAACACGGTCAGACTCCGATCGTGGAGTCTTCAAGGGAGATTTCAACTTCGCCGTTAGAAAACCTGCTGGGGAGGACGCTTCGCCGCTGGGGAATCTGGAGAACTATCAAGTAACTCCGCTCCGGGGGGTCCAGAAATCATTCTGGAGGAATCAACTCTGCTGAGGACTTCAAGAATCGTCTTGGACAACTAACTCCTCCGAGGACCTTCAAGAATCATCTTGCACCGGTAACAATTTTGGAGATTTCAGGAATCATCCTGAGCAAACACTCTGTTGGGGATTTCAGGACTCATCCTGGGCAATCTTTACTGGGGACCCTACTGGGGAGCTTAAGAATCATCTTAAGAAAATGGCCTTGCTGAGGAATTCAAGAATCATCTTGAACCGAAGACTTCGCTGGGGATCTCAAGAATCATCTTGAGCAAGCGACTTCGTTGGGGGAGAATGTCAGGAATCATCCTAAGCAACCCATTCTGCGGCGGAACACCTGCAAAACAAGAACGGTAACAACCTAGATCATGTTTATTATGAATATGCTTCGGCAATGGCGCAATGCTCCACACGGTGGAAATGCTATGCGTTTATGATAAATGTTATGCAATCATGCACAATGATGCAATACCATCAGCAAAATAAATGCTGAAGGGGAATTCTCCTATCAAGGAGAACGAACTACTCAGATAGCGGAATCATCCTGCTGAGGAGAACATGGTCACGCCAATATCAATTGGACTCCGCAGAGGACACAACTTCAGTTGACTGCTGCGGGGGAAACAACTTCAGTTGATTGTTGCAGGGGAACGAAGCTCTACGAGAACCTGGACCTGCTGAGGGAAAGCGATATCAATCGCGCGAATAAATTGCGTGGCCGTCATGGCTACTTCTCTAGAGATAGGACTCTATGGGGAAACAACTTCAGTTGTTCAACACTCTACTGGGGAAAAACCAATCATGGTATGAGCAACTTCCAAGGATTCGGCTCTCTTGGGGATCTGCAAACTCGGCTGAGGAAGAAGAAATCATTCTGCTTCGCTGGAGAGAGTACGACTCTGGTGAGGAATTTCAATTCCGCTGGGGAAGAAGGAATCATCCGACTTCGGGGGAGAGTACAACTCTGGTGGGGAATTTCAATTCCGCTGGAGACTTCAGTCTGGCACTATCAGTTGCTGCATACTTCGGCGTACGAATAGCTTCCTATGAAACCTGCACTTGTGACCCGGTGCTGGGGGAAAGAGATCATGCTGCGGCGCCTGACTCAGCTGAGGAGATGACATTCTTTCAGGATGCATCTGATTGGGGAGAGAATCATCTCTGCCTGGGGAGACATATCAATTCTCATTATCTCGGGTTCGGACTCTGCGGGGAGAGGCTACTGAACTCTGCTGGAGAAAGAGGAATCATCCTGCTTCGGGATGCGCACGGCGCACTGTCTGGAATCTGCTACACCTGTAACAACACAAACAAACAGACAAGATACCCTTCTCAAAGGGACCTTATCAAGGTTATTATCTCGTGACAATATTCAAGTATTTAATTGCTTCAACAATCAGTGGCCTAGGCCAGTAAGTTTATGTATGCGCATTTTATCAAAAACATCGGCGTTCTTTTTCGCAAACAAAACAGATAAATGCTAAACAGGCAAACAGAATTGCTGAATAGTATGCATTTTATTGATAACGAACCCCTGAATGGATAAAAATGTTTTACAACAGATGCAAGCTCCTGGAATGAGGAAGCCGCGCAAAAATAAGACATAAATATACATCAGTATATACAAATGTCGGCAACAAGGCGTAGACGAACACCATGAGTTGATCCCTCTATGACCCACTCGACTTCGATACTTCTCCGACGCTTCAGCTTCGGAAGAGATTGATTCAGATAAACGGCCCTCAGGTCCTCCAAACCACCAAGCAAAGAAAGTCCACACGTGGAACGCAATCATTTGCTTTTTCAAATCCCTAACTTTTGCGTGAACCGCCCTTTGCGGGTTTTCAGTTCACCGGGATACCCTTTTTTGCCGAAGCCGCCCAGTGTAGGTTTTCGACTTCGCGGGTGTACATTTTTCGATTTATATCCCTAATTTTTGCCCGAACCTTTTATTCTGTTTTTGGTTCGCCGGGATGCCCCTTTTTTGCCTGGACTCTCTTTTTTTTGTCCAGCGGGTCGCTTTCAAGCAAAGTATTTTTTAACTGCGTCCGCGTTCACCGGGGATGCAAAATCTTCACCATCCATTGTGGATAACAACAAAGCTCCTCCCGAGAAGACCTTGCTGACGACGTACGGACCTTCGTAATTCGGAGTCCACTTGCCCCGGTGATCGGAGTGTGGAGGAAGAATCTTCTTCAGGACGAGATCACCCGTCTGAAAGCTTCTAGGACGCACCTTCTTATCATAAGCTTTCTTCATTCGGCTTTGGTACAGACGACCAAACGCAATCAATGCTAACCTCTTTTTGTCCATCAGGCTGAGTTGGTTCAGACGATTCGTAATCCATTCTGCCTCGTCGAGTTTCACATCAACCAAAACTCGCAAAGACGGGATCTCTACTTCTAACGGTAGGACAACTTCCATACCGTACACTAAGGAGAAAGGAGTTGCCCCGGTTGAAGTACGTACCGTCGTACGATAACCGTGCAGTGCAAATGGCAGCATCTCGTGCCAATCCTTGTAGGTCACAACCATCTTCTGAACAATCTTCTTTATGTTCTTGTTGGCTGCTTCAACGACACCATTCATCTTCGGCCGGTAAGGAGATGAGTTGTGGTGTTCAATCTTGAAACTCTGGCACAACTCCTTCATCATCTTGTTATTTAGATTCGAACCATTATCAGTAATGATCCGCTCGGGAATTCCATAACGATAGATGATGTCCCTCTTTATGAATTTAGCCACCACCTGCTTGGTCACATTAGCATACGAGGCTGCCTCCACCCACTTGGTGAAGTAGTCGATAGCTACCAGAATGAAGCGATGACCGTTAGATGCAGTGGGCTCGATCTTGCCTATCATGTTGATGCCCCACATGGAGAACGGCCACGGGGAAGACATGACATTCAATGGGCACGACGGCACATGAACTTTATCAGCATAAATCTGGCATTTATGACATCTCTTTGCGAATCTGAAGCAATCCGACTCCATCGTCAGCCAGTAGTATCCTGTTCTCAGGATCTTCCTCGTCATAGCATGCCCGCCGGCGTGCGTACCAAATGTGCCTTCATGGACTTCTTCCATGAGCATACTCGCCTCTTTCTCATCTACACATCTGAGTAGCACGAGATCATGGTTTCTCTTATACAACACTCCATCAGGATTGAGATAAAAGTTTCCAGACAGCCTCCTCCTTAGTCATAAGGAAAGTCTGGATGTCATGGAACCATGGCTTGCCATCGGCGGCTTCCTCGATTGCAAAGACGAATGCCGGTCTATCAAGACGGGATAGTACAATTCTTGGAGCCTCATTCCAAAAATTGACTTTATACATTGAAGCCAACGTGGCTAAGGCATCAGCCATCTGATTTTCTGCTCTGGGCACATGATGGAGTTCCACTCGATCAAAGAACGGAAGTAGCCTTCTGGCATAATTCATGTACGGCACCAAATTTGATTGACGAGTCTCCCACTCCCCTTTAATTTGGTTGATCACAAGCGCTGAGTCACCATATACGTCTAGGTTCTTGATTCTCAAATCAATTGCCTCTTCTAGACCTATGATGCATGCTTCGTACTCCGCTTCATTATTGGTAACTGGAAACGTCAGTCTCGCAGTAAACGGGATATGGGATCCGTGGGGAGTCGTGATGATAGCCCCGATGCCACTTCTATAGGAATTTACCGCCCTGTCGAATATCAATTTCCACTGGGATTTCCTATCTGGCCCCTCGTCGGGCAACGGCTCATCGCAATCCTTCGCTTTGAGAAACATAATATCCTCGTCAGGGAATTCAAACTTCATAGGCTGGTAATCCTCGATCGGCTGCTCGGCAAGGTAATCAGACAATACGCTTCCCTTGATGGCCTTCTGGGACACGTACTGAATATCATATTCCGTTAACACCATTTGCCATCTGGCAATCCTGCCCGAAAGAGCCTGCTTCTCGAAGACGTACTTGATCGGATCCATCTTCGAAATTAGCATGGTAGTGTGATTGAGCATGTACTGTCGTAGACGTTTGGCAGCCCAGGCTAGTGCGCAACACGTCTTTTCCAGCATCGAGTATCGAGATTCACAGTCAGTGAACTTTTTACTCAAGTAGTAAATGGCATGCTCCTTTCTGCCCGTCTCGTCGTGCTGACCGAGAACACACCCCATACTGTTCTCAAGAACTGTCAAGTACATGATTAATGGCCGTCCAGCCACTCGGGGTATCAAGATTGGAGGTTCTTGAAGATACTGCTTTATCTTGTCGAATGCCTTCTGGCAACCCTCATTCCAAGTAATCGCCTGATCTTTCTTTAAAAGCTTGAACATCGGTTCACAAGTGGCCGTGAGCTGAGAGATAAACCTTGCAATGTAGTTTATTCTACCCAAGAAACCACGAACTTCTTTTTCTGTTTTTGGCGCTGGCATTTCTTGAATGGCTTTTATTTTCGCAGGATCAACCTCGATGCCTCGTTCGCTAACGATAAACCCCAGTAACTTTCCGGACCGCACTCCAAAAGTGCATTTGTTAGGATTCAGCCTCAACCTGAACTTCCTAAGCCTCTCAAAAAGCTTCAATAAGTTGACCAGATGCTCTTCCTCCGTTTGGGACTTCGCAATCATGTCATCAACATAGACCTCGATCTCATGATGAATCATATCATGAAACAAAGTTACCATTGCTCGTTGGTAAGTGGCCCCTGCGTTCTTCAGACCGAAGGGCATTACCTTATAGCAAAATGTTCCCCAGGGGGTGATAAACGTCGTTTTCTCCATGTCCTCCGGCGCCATCTTGATCTGGTTGTAACCGGAGAAGCCATCCATGAACGAAAACACAGAGAATTGGGCTGTGTTGTCGACCAACACATCGATATGAGGCAACGGGAAATCATCTTTAGGGCTCGCCCTATTCAAATCCCGATAATCGACGCACATGCGTACCTTATCGTCCTTCTTCGGTACAGGCACTATGTTGGCGACCCACGGAGGGTAAGTGGTGACCGCTAAGAAGCCAGCATCAAGCTGTTTCTGCACTTCTTCTTTGATCTTAACGGCCATATCTGGTCTCGTCCTCCTAAGCTTCTGCTTAACGGGAGGGCAATCTTCTCGCAGCGGTAAGTGGTGGACCACGATGTCCGTGTCAAGTCCGGGCATATCTTCGTATGACCAAGCAAAGACGTCACTATACTCTCTTAGCATCTCGACTAAGCTCTTCTTGACATCACTCTGCAATGCTGCCCCTATCTTGACATTTCTGACGAGCTCTTCAGAACCCAGGTTCACGATTTCGATCTCCTCCTCATGAGGCAGAATAACCTTTTCCTCTTGTTTCAACAAGCGGGCCAACTCTTCAGGAAGGTCTTCGTCTTCATCAATCTCTTCTTCGGCTTGATAGATCGGGCAATCGAAGTCTAAGTGAGCCGTAGAAGGTCCAGAGTCGATGTCATCTGTTATGTGGATCCTGCAATAACAAGGGTTAAGTTTAAAATAAGAATATGCAGGTTAGCACAAACCCCATTGCCATTTTGCTGTTTTTCAAAACAAACATAAAACAGGAATAACAGAGATCACAATATTTGAATACGAAGAAAACGCCTTTGATTTATTAACAAAATGCATGTACATAATCCAACAAGGCCCTGACAATAAAACCGCTATGCCCCGGGTAGGACATAGGGTTGTACAATGATTTAAAAAAGTAAATCATTACTCTTCGCTTGTCATCGGGATGATATCCTTGATGGTCCAATTGTTGAGGCCCTCGCCCGACTTGCTTGGCTGAATCCAAGAGTCGAGATCACAATCGTTGTCCCCGCTGTCTTCAGACGCCGCGTTGATGCTTTCGAAAATCATTCTGCCACTGGTAAATAGGATCGGCCCCTTACCCCGTGACGCACTGCTATACGAAGAAGAAGAAGCTTCAGCTTCAGGAGAATACCCCAACCCAAACTTATCCTGCTTGTTCGGTATTTCCAAAATATGCCCCCAGCCTGGGGTAGATCCAGCTTCGACGATGGCCCGAGCTTCTTTGAATGAGGAGAGATTCATCTCTGGCTTTTATATGACTACAGGAGCTACCTCTTTCACTTTGACAGCCTCGAATGCCTAGCAAAGAGTCTCATGGATTTCGCCATCCATTTCAACGTATTTAAAGGATGACAAATGGCTCACCATTATGTCCTCCTCGCCACACACGGTTACTATGCTTCCTCCGACAGCGTATTTGAGCTTTTGGTGCAACGTGGAGGTCACGACACCAGCAACATGGATCCACGGCCGGCCCAAGAGGCAACTGTAGGCAGGCATGATGTCCATAATATAAAAGACCGTGTCGAACGTTTCCGGGCTAACTTGGACTGGTAGGGTCACCTCCTCGAAAACGTGGCGTTTAGTCCTGTCGAATGCTTTCACCACCAGATCGCTGGGTGTGCAGATCACCCCACGAGTATCCAACTTCATTAAGGCCTTCTTCGGAAGCACATTAAGCGACGAACCCGTGTCCACCAGCACGTGCGACATGATTGTGCCCCTACACTCTATCGAGATGTGCAGGGCGCTGTTGTGATTTCTCCCTTTTGGTGTCAGCTCTAAGTCTGTGAAACCTAGCCCGTTGCCAGCATTGACATGGGCCACCACCTCTTCTAGCTGATTCACCGATATCTTTTGCGGTATGTAGGCAGCGTTCAATACCTTCAGCAACGCATTGCGGTGCGCTTCAGAACACAACAATAAGTTGAGAATAGAAATCTTCGACGGCGTCTGATGGAGATGGTCTACAATCTTGTAGTCGCTCTTTTTGATCAACCGCATAAACTCCTCGGCGTCTTTGACCAGCAAATCTTTCTCTACCCCACACGGGACTTCTTCGACGACTTTGCTTTTACCCTTATCAGCCGCATCATCTCTGACCACTTTATCTGCCGCGACCTCTGGCGGTGCAAATACTCTTCCACTGCGAGTAATACCACTGATTCCTGCAAGATTCTCCACAGTCGACCCGTACGGCTCTAGCTCCAACTTTTGACCGTTGCAATAGACTTCAGCCCCATAATACCACGGAACGGCGTTAGTGCTCTCGAATGGTATTGGCCCGGCTTTGGTGATAGTGATTGTAGGCGGTCTGGGCGCAGAAATGGTTATCGGCCGGCGAGGGATGGTGATGGTGGCGACTTCATCGGCCTGCTTCAACACTACCTCTCCTGATACACTTTCAGCCCTCCGGCTAAACTGCAGAATCCCCTCAGCCATCAGACTTTGAATTCCTTCTACCAGCGGTTCACATCCATCAGAATGTGTGGCACAGTCCATGCATAACTCTCCGCATCCTGGAAAGAACCCTCTTTTCAACAACTTAGCTTTGACGAAGCTAAGCGGCGTCTTTAGGTCTCTGACATCAGTCAACAGATATGTGCTCTCTTCTTCGACAATGGCGTTCACTCCGCCTCCCCTATGATTAGGCATAGGATTCTTCGTAACATTGGGCACATTATCGGAGAAGTTAATAATCTTGGCATCTACCAGGTCCTGCACCTTGTGCTTGAAGGCTTTGCAGTTCTCGATGGTATGGCCTAGTGCCCCTGAGTGGAAGTCGCAAGTGGCACTTGCGTCGTACCCTGGTGGAGGTGCCCCTGTCAAGGGAGCCATCGTCCTCTTCTGAACCAACTGAAGCTGAAGCAAAGTCTGCAAGAGTTGCGCGTACGACATGGGCGGCGCCTTGAAGTGACGGTTCGCCAAAGATGCCCGATTCTGGTACTTTCTATATCCCTGTTGATTCGGTTGCTGCTGCTGCTGCGGAGCTGCTGGGATATTTATACTGGCTATCTGCTGCTGAGGGCCTTTGCCCTTCCTTCGAGCGTTGGTCACAGCGCTCGCTTCTCCTTCTCGTCGTTTACCAGCATAAGGTTTCTTTCCACCTCCTCCAGCTGAGGATGATTCACCTTGGATTTTCCCGATCTTGATTCCATTCTCGACATGCTCGCCCATGATTATGAGAGCTGAAAACGTCCCAGACATACCGCTGACTAACTTTTCATAGTAAACCCCTGGGAGGGTAGCCACAAACATCTGCACGAGCTCGCGTTCAACCATCGGCGGCTGAACCCGGGCTGCCAACTCACGCCACCGCTGGGCGTACTCCTTAAATCCTTCATTATTCCTTTGCGACAGGTTCTGGAGCTGGACTCGGTTCGGGGCCAAGTCGCTGTTGTACTGGTAATGGTGGACAAACGCTTCAGCGAGATCCTTCCATGTGCGCATGTTAGTGGGCTCCAGACCCATGTACCACTCGAGGGATGGCCCGAAAAGACTGTCTTGGAAGAAGTGCATCAACAGCTTCTCATCTTCTGAATAGGCAGACATCTTCCTGTAGTATGATCGCAGGTGGACACGAGGGTACGTGGTGCCCTTATATTTCTCAAAGTCAGGCACCCTGAACTTAGGAGGTACCTTGAAATCAACAATTAATCCCAGCTTGGACATATCAACGCCCAAAGTATTCTGATTCTCAATATCTCTCATTTTATCTTCAAGTGCTTTGAATCTGAGCCGTGCTTCAGCATTCAGCTCCCCTTCAGCACCTCTTTGAGAGAACACATCATCATGATGATCCTCAAGCCATGGTTGAGGCACCAACAGATTCCCGACGCCTGCATTGCCGTTGCCCGGCCCGATGTTGACATTAGCTCCCAGACTCCCATTACCGACGCCCGTCGTATTGAGTCTGATATTGGCCATCACATTGCCATTAGCACTGCCGTTGCCCCCCGCCACAGGGACACCATTCTGCGGAGTATCAACTGGTGGAGGAGTACGCACAGCCCCGCCGTGGAGTATGTCGTTGCTATCAACCCTGGAGATCAAAGGCTGAACCAAAGTCCTGAGCTGGTCCTGACCATTGGCGACCACTTGCATGAGTTCCATGAAGCGATCCATCCTCTCGCGAAGCTCCTGAACATCGGTTTGCACTTGATCCATGATCCTGGTCTGATTAGCTCTAGTAGGATAGCGGTGAACTAGTCTCTGATCAATCCTGGAACCACCGGAAACAGCCTGGGACCTGTAAGCCTGAAAAGCCTGTTAACACTAAAGGTTAGGAAAAACAACAAAATGCTCGCCATGCAAATGCTTCATGCAGATGCATGCGTGTGTCTGTGTGTTTTGGGAGATTTCCCCCGATCCTAGTGCCTGAGTGCCCGTGCTGATAATAATAATAAGAAGAAGTCCGAGTCCAATCATGGAAACATCAATCTCATATATAAAGAAAGCCTATCAAGGAAGTACATAGCATCAGCGAGTACAAGACGAATCAACAGCGTGACCTCAGCCAACAAGCCTGGTGATGGTCAGCATACAACAATGATCAAAACAAGAGGAATACAAATAGTCAAGTACGGCCACGGGCGCGATACTCTTCTAACAACTCCTTCGTCTCTGGATGATCTGGCAGAGTGAGCAACCCTTCGACGAGTAATTCCCTCTGCACAATGGTATACTGAAGTCCTTCGACTGAACTTTCCCATGCTCCTTCGCCAAAGCAATCTTCTAATTTCCGCTTTTTGGACTCAAACGTCAGCTTGCGCTCCTTCAGGTTAGCGAGAGCTTTGTTGAGCTGGCCTTCAGCGGCGTATCTGCGGGCGGTTTCTTCATCAAACCTCTGCTCATTGTCCTTCACCTGGGCTTCTAGCTTGGAGATCTGCAGCATCAGCTTATCCTCCCGCTCCTTCCTGGTGGCCAGGGAAGCCTTCCAGTGCTGGTTGAACTTGGATATCCTCCGATATGCCTCGTCCAAGTGCTGCTTCTTCGTAGCCAGTACGTCGTTGACAGCTTTGAAGTCTCGACCCATGCGTTCACGCTCGGCTATCTGTTTTGTCAGGTCTGTACCTAGCTGGTTCACCAACTCTGTCTGCCTTTTGAAAGAATGAACGGCTTCGTTCCTCTCGCTTCGGAGCTGAGCTAATTCCTTCTCCAGTTCTTTGTTCGCCCGCTTCAGTTCATCCCGCTCAGCTAATACCTAGTTATGCTGATGAATGGGCACAGTGGTAGGCTCTTCGATCATTGGAGGACTTTCTGGCTTGGCCTGAGGGAACGGCATCCCTATAGCATTTACTCTGGCTCTGATCCAAGTCAAATACGGAGGGTAAGCTTGATTGTTGCTTTTTCCCAGCAATGGCTTTCCTCGCTTACTGATACCATTCCACGCGCGCTGAAGCTTGGACAACAGATCCCCCTCTAGAATACCAGTGAGGTACAGAGATTCCTGTACCTCTTCATCCTTCGGCGGAGTCCTCAAAGCATACGCGAACTGGCAGACCAACAACGACGGATTGTAGTTTATACAACCCTTCCTACCTATCAAAGGTACGTTAGGAAACCCGCTGCAACTGAAGATCACCTCAGTACCCAACCTATCTCTTTCGAACTAGTCAATATCCTCTGCATACAAACTCATCAGACGCTCGGACCACTCAGCTGTGGCTACAGACGAGACAAAAGGACCCTCTTGGGCAGATGACTATCAAGCCATTTATAAAGCAAGGGTACGCAGCACGAGACGTTCTTCCCTCTCCTGTTCTCGTTTTTGTAGTGGACTGAATGATAGACATCTCCTATCAAGGTAGGGACTGGATTCCCTGAAGCAAAGATATGAAATGCATCGAAGTCTACAAAATCGGGCATATTGGGGAACAGAATGATGTCGTATATGCATAGAGCGAGGATGGCATTGAACGCGACCCAACATCCGTCCTTGGCACACTGCTGAGCCTTACCCACTAGAAACTGCAAGGAGAACCCAGGAACCTTGTTCTAACTAGTCAATACTAACTCGGAGGCGTCCAGGTGAAGTGAAGGAGCTAAACCAGCCAGATCAGGCTCAGCATCCATGTGAACAAAAGGCATCTGCCTCTTGATAGGCACACCTAGCAAATCAGCATATTCTTCCAGCGTAGGTGCGAGAACAAAGTCCTGAAAAGTAAAACATCTCAGCGGAGGGTCGTAGAACTGCAACAGAGCGTGCAACCCATTCAACTCAAACACAGAAGGCTTATGAACCAAACTGAGCAACCTGCCGTAAGATTTTCTGAACTCATCCCTCACAGAATCATCTGCTAAAGCTATCAAACCAGTCAGCTTAACCACATCAGGGGCAGGGAACTTGTAAGCCATGATCTTCCTCAGAGAGCCCATAACAATACAATAGGAGGCAAGAAATCTTGGATCGGGGAAAACGGTACCTGCAACACAGACACACGTTAATGAAATGCAAATGAATATGCAAACTAATGCAAAATGCAATCATGCAATAGGAGGCCCAGGCAACTGGTGCTTTGGAGATTCTGTATCAACAACCACTGACAAGAAGAAAACCCCGGTGTAGGCCCATAAATCTGATTTGTCAAGACCAACCATCTGATGGGACCATATACATAGGATCATAATTCTGCCCTGTCAAGAACAAATGTCTGATAATAAGGACCTCTGATGTATGATCAAGAAATATCTGCTGATGAGGTCTTCAGACCCCAAATCAAAAAATTCGCTCTATCAAGAACAGACATACAGCTGCTGGTGAGATCTTCAGACCCCACTCAAAAAACCTGCTCTATCAAGAACAAATAACATCTGCTGATGAGATCTTCAGACCCCAAAAATCTGCTCTATCAAGAACAAACAACGTCTGCTGATGAGATCTTCAGACCCCAAAAAATCTGCTCTATCAAGAACAAACAGCTGATGACAATACTCTGCTCTATCAAGAACAGCCATACACCTGATGACAAGATCCTCTGATCAAAACCTGCTCTATCAAGAACAGACAAATCTGCAACTGAGAAACCCTTGTACCAACAAAACTGATTCACTGTTAAGAAAACCAGGTAGTCTGAAGGTCAAAGTTTCTTGCAATGAACCCAACCCTATTCACAGGTATGGACCTAAACTGACTCAAGGTACGACATCCTATGCATTCATCAGCGTCACAGACATTCAAGAGGGGTGATACGATACCCAGAAGGTGTGGCATCACCAGCTCATGAAGCGGCCTCACTCGGCTGAATCACAAATGATCGGTCCCCAGAGTCGACAATACACCAAACCAGCAACCGTCTCAACCCAAAGGGTTGAAAGAGAAGCCAACCGGATGAACCTCGTCTGAGCGTGGATTTCATGAGACACTAGTGCCTGCAAAGCAAGCACACGCCCACTAATTTCCACTCTAAGTCTATAGTGCACTCAAGCCTGGGTCTGGCTTCTCACTCATCAGAACTCCCATCCTACAACAGCATAGATAATCATATTATACTGAAAATAAAATGCGATAAATAAACTCAACCCAACAAGTAAACATACAAGCGTTAGGAATGACTCGCAGGGAACCGTTGGAGTCCCCAGCAGAGTCGCCAGCTGTCGCTTGCGCGAAAATAAGGTGCCGGCATGACAGAAGAGTCGCCACCTTTTGTTATTTATCCCTCAGAGCGGGAAAGGAAACGATCAGAAAAACCTAACGAAAAAAGGTAAGACAAGGTCATCGCAACCGTTGTCTGGATTCGGGAGTCGATTATGCAAGGGGAAGGTATTAGCACCCCTCACGTCCGTCGTACTCGACGAGATCCTCGCTTGTTGTGTTTACTTGGACGGGTTGGTTTTATTCTATCTACCTATCAAGGATGGCTGAAAAAGAAAAGAAAAATGACTCGGCAAAGCGTCGCGCTCTATGCCTACGTATTCTCATCAGAGAATGAGAAATCAGAGTCAACGTAGTTCGGCCTACGACGGGTTATGGGGGAAGGTAGCTCGCCAAGACATCGCCATCTTGTGCCTACGTACTCTCAACAGGTATGAGAGATCAGAGCTCACGTAGTTCGGGAAACTACGGTTTATTTCCTGTCTTTTACGAAAGAAGTGTTTTTTATTGCGTTTGCGATTTCAATCGCACTAGAGACTATGACCTGAGAGTGAATGCGTCGCATGTCACCCAAAGGGTACCATACTAAACATCCAGATTGTGGAAAAGAAACTCTCCCACAATCCTTTCTCAGATAGGTTAAGGCTCGTAACGTACGAAAGAAATCATTCATGATTACTGTATCTTAAACTGTTTTGAGATGAGAAGAGAACAGGCCCAACTAGGAGGGAGACTATCAAGTCCTACTGTTGTCATGCCATGGATTCATCCTATGGTCAAGGTTTGAACAGGGAACTCCTAGAAGTTGTCATGCATAGGTTTCAACCTAAAATTCTATCATCAAATCCTTATCAAAGGAAATGAGAGTCCTAAGGGATCATGTCAATGATACACCAAAACAGACAAAGCATCAGCTTAACAGTAAAATGCATGCAATGCAAGTGAGGGAGGAAATGTGTGTGGGGCTTCAGCCTCCACAAGCTCATCTCAACCTCAAGCCAGAATGGATAACAGTAATCATACTGAAATATAAAACAACATGCTATCAAGCAATAACAGTAAACTGCAATCATACAGATAAAATGAAATAAAATGCCATCAGACAAACAAACCACATGGGCAAGGGAGCTGGGCTCTACCGAATACCCGCAAGTAAAGCCACGCAGTAACAATACAAGCAGAGGGAGAAACTCAACCTCTAGTGCAATTATGCTCCTAGATTCTACCTATTCTAGATATGAACTTATTCTAATGCATCAAGCAAGTCAAACAAAACACATCAATACAACAAAGAAAAAGAAAGCAGATCTCCCAACTCAAGCTTCAGCTCTTCCAACAACAATGCAGTCTTCAGACTTCAAATTACTCTTGGCAAATATCAATTTGATCTTCTATGCACCAACCCTTCAACATAAGTTTCAACTTATCTCCTCTCTTAAGCTTCAGTTTCTTGATCAGCTCCACCTTCAGGCTTCACCTAATCTTCAGGGATCTTCAAGTATCAACTTGCTCTTGTTGCTCTTCAAGCTTCAGCTGGAATGGCAATACTCAAGGATTCATCCTCTTCTACACTCTTCAATGAAGTCTTCATCTTCACACTCAAGCTCAACATCTCTCAAGATAATCAAACCAGAGGAAATCACTTACTGGATAAGCTGGGGATATTGAACTGCTTATTGACCACCAAAGGTGACCTATAAGGGTTCAACATCAAAGGAATGGTTCCCTCAAAAGTTCTACTTCCTAGGTACCTCACTTATCCCTCCAAGGGAGAGAGGTGTATACCAGGGAAGGACTTTGAATCACAGGGAGGAATGGAGGTGAAAGATACCATCCATGTTTAAGAAAGAAGTTATCTAAGTCTAAACTCTTCCTAATCCCTAACCCTAAAACAATAACAAAAACAAATAATATCAAGCTCTCAAGCTCCTCAATCCATCTTCAAGTCTTCTACTATGCTCCTCAATGCTCCTTAGAACAATACCAAGCTCTCCAAGCCCACAAAGCAAATTAAACAACAATACAAGCCCACAAGGGCAACACAAACAATCACCAATACAAAAATCATCCAAAAATAGCATACTACTATATTAAATCCTAATATAATTTCTAAGGGATCCTACATACCTACCCTTAATACCCTTATATGTCCTATAGTCTAATTTGTCCTAAAAACCCAAAATTCTAAGGTTATGGTGCGCCTATGTTAAGGTTTAACCTAATTCTATACAACCTAATGCCATCTAATCAAAACTAACCTAAAAATCATCACAAAATTATGGAATAAATTCAGGGGGAAGCTAAGACTTATATCTAACTACCCTAAAAATAATGGCCTAAAAATATTAAGGGAACTACCTAAACAAAATTCTACAAGTTCATGGATTAACATAAAAGAAATAAAAAGCAATTAAAGTAGAAAATATACAAAAAATACTAAAATGCCTGAAATGACAAATATTTTTATTTTATATTTTTCTTGACAAAAATATGAAATAGGAGCAAAAACTCCCATTAAAAAATCATTATTTTTCAAATTGATATGAATTTCCAAAGTATGAAATAAAATGGAGAAAAAAATAAAATGAAAATGAAGGGATGGGGTGCAATCAGTAAACATACATAGTTCAAATTCCATATGGGCCCAGACTGGGGGGTACAAAAATCAACGCGCCAGAGCCCATTATCCACTCAGAAAAATCAATTAATAAACATAATGAAAATAAAAAAGAAGCGGTGAGAATAGCAATGCAAATCAGTTCAAAAATGATTGGGCCTCATGAAGGGGGTGGGATTAGTAGTTGCTCACTTAAGCCCAAGAACCACCGTTTAATGAAACGGTGCGTTTCAGGCGCTCAGAAATCCCTCCAAAAATGCAATTGAATCTCGTGCGTTGGATCTGGCCAAAGTCAAAAAGTCTTGCTTGCATCTCACGGCTGGGACATCATCATCAACCTTGAGCTAGGGTTCTAAGGAACCTCCATGGAAATGCAGAACCATGGAGCTTCATCTTCCTCCATACGAACTCCCTCAAAACTCCATCAAAATCCAAAATGTAAAACCCTAACACGCTCAATTTTTCATGCTGAACACGATTACAATCTCAAATTCCATTGAATCTCACTCAAACTCCAAACACGAATCAAACTTCGAATTATGCTCAAACATCAAAACTATAGATTCTTGAAATTGCTTACACTAAAATGCTCACCTCTTATCACTGATCAAATTCCACTAAAGAACTAAGGTTATCACTCAAAATTCAGGGAGTTCTTGGTCCAAACAGAAATCTTGTCCACAACAAAATCATCACCAATTCTCTTCAAACTTTCCAGAAATGATCTCCTAATGATTTCTAACCATTCTAACCTATTAATTCTAATCAATCATGCATAAATTAAGGTGCATGAAGAAATTTGCAAACCTGGTTAAATTGAGTGAACAGATGGAGGAAACCTTCAATTCAGGCCTTCAATCTTTCCCAATTCCTTCACTGAGTAGTCTTCTAGCTTCTGTATGCAAAAAGAATGGCTGAAATAGTTTGATTTTTGAAATCCGATTTTGAATTGCAACCTTGAAATCTCAATCACCAACTCTTAAATTCTCCATGGATGTGATCTCAATTCAATCTGCACAGCTTCACTATGATGTATGGAAGGTGTTTGTGTGAAAAAAATGAAAGGAAATGAAGAAGAATGAAGAAATGGGATTTGACTTGCAATGGAAGATTCTTGATTTCACTCTCTCTTCTCTGCACCAATTCTCACCAACCTTGCATCTGAGCAAGTTACACTTGTTATATAGAGTGGTTTAGAATCATCTAGAACCATCTAGGATCATCCAATGAGAAATTGAACTTTTCATGTCATGACATTTTGAATCCAATTCTCCTTACATGCTATCTCATGCCATAGTCCTTGTACCCTTCAATTCTGACTTGAATTTCTCCCCACATGAGATTTAGGATGAGTTACAATGCATAACCAACTTGTACATTGAGTTCTTTTGAGTTTTGCTTTGGTACCTTAATATGCAAGTAAGCCAATTCCAAAGCAGCCCTATGATCCAAGCCTCAAACCAAAATTGTGGCTGAACCATTGTTCTTAGAATGTCATTTGGAGTCAAAATGACCTATTATATGACATGGTTTGGATTTATAGCTTGTGATTTCCAATTTTCAATTTCACCTTAATTAACTTGTGCCTCCATTTTAAGCCATTTTTATCACTTTTTGATACAAGTCTTTTCAACAACTCATGACCTCCCTAGTAGCCTTAAAACATCATTCTAAGAAAGTTTGATGTTGAATATTTTTCCATTTGAAGCTTGGAAATAGGAGATATGGCCTTATGCTTGAAATGACCTGTAACCTCCAAATGACCAAAATGCCATTGACTTGTCAAAGCCATAAGTTGAGTTCTACAAATCCTATCAAGGACTTCTAGTACTCTCTAGAAAGCTAAGAAGATGCTCTACAACATTCATGTTTACCAAGAGTTCATAGGAATCATCCTACTAGGGAAAACGTTGGATGAAAGTTGGGTGACTTTCAAGGACCCAGATTCACATACCTCAGATGACCTGTAATTTGTCAAAGTCATAACTTGAGCTCTACAAATCCTATCAAGGACTTCTAGTACTCAAATTAAAGCTAAGAACAAGATCTACAACATTCATGTTGTTGGGAAGATGAGATGACAATCACATCTTGAGCTAAACTGCCTTGAAGATAGGGATCAAACTAGGGGATTTTACACTGTCAAGCCTTAGAAAACCTAGCTTAAAACTTCTCAAACTCCTCAATCATGATGAGTTGGTCTAGGAATCATCCTTATAGCATCTCAATGCATCATTCCATGATCACATGGCTCTTGGATTAGGTCTCAACCCTCTCCAAATCATCAGTTGACCTAGGGTTGCCCCAATCAAACCCTAATTCCACCACTCATGGCTGAATCTTCTGAATTCTTGTACAATGACCTCTCTAGGCTTCATGATGGCCTTCAAGACATCTCACAAGCTTTCTCAAAGTTTCAAGTCCATCCTCATAGTCTCAGAATCATCTAAGGAGCTCCCACAACTCTCAAGTTATGAGACACACAAACTTGGTTTCAACCAATCTCTCTGAGGATCTCTTGAGTTCTCTGACAAAGGTATCAACCTTTAACACTTTGAACAAACTTCTTGACTAGCTTCAAAGTCCCATATAACTCTTGATAGGTAAATAAATGTTGGTCAAATTTTGGGGTGCAACACCAGTCAGTTTCGTTGAGTATCCAGATTCCGGTTATTACATTGAGCGTTCAGACTCCGATCAGTTTCGTTGAGTATCCAGACTCCGGTTATTACATTTAGCGTTCAGGCTTTGGTCAGTTTCGTTGGGTATCCAGACTCCGGTTATTACGTTGAGCGTTCAGGCTCTAGTCAGTTTCGTTGGGTATCCAGACTCTGGTTATTACGTTGAGCCTTCAGGCTCTAGTCAGTTTCGTTGGGTATCCAGACTCCGGTTATTACGTTGAGCGTTCAGGCTCCGATCATTTTCGTTGAGTATCCAGACTCCGGTTATTACGTTGAGCGTTCAGGCTCCGTTCATTTTTGTTAAGTATCCAGAATCCGGTTATTACGTTGAGCGTTCAGGCTCCATTCAGTTTCGTTGAGGATCCAGACTCCGGTTATTACGTTGAGCATTCAGGCTCCAGTCAGTTTCGTAGGGTATCCAGACTCCGGTTATTACGTTGAGCGTTCAGGCTCCGGTCAGTTTCGTTGGGTATCCAGACTCAGGTTATTACGTTTAGCGTTCAGGCTCCGGTCATTTTCGTTGGGTATCCAGAATCCGGTTATTACGTTGAGCATTCAGGCTTTGGTCATTTTCGTTGTGTATCCAGACTCTGATTATTACGTTGAGCGTTCAGGCTCCGGTCAATTTCGTTGAGTATCCAGAATCCGGTCATTACATTGAGCGTTCGGGCTCCGGTCATTTTCGTTGAGTATCCAGACTCCGGTCATTATGTTGAGCGTTTAGGTTCCGGTCATTTTCGTTGAGTATCCAGACTCCGGTCATTAGGTTCAGCGTTGAGGATCCGGTCATTTTCGTTGAGTATCATAACTCCTGTTATTACGTTGAGTGTTCAGGCTCTGGTCATTTTCGTTGAGTATCTAGACTCCAGTTATTATGTTGAGCGTTCAGGCTGTGGTCAGTTGCATTGAGTGTCCAGACTCCGATTATTACGTTGAGCATTCAGGCTCCGGTCATTTTCGTTGAGTATCTAGACTCCGGTTATTACGTTGAGCGTTCAGGCTCCGATCATTCTTGTTGAGTATCCAGACTCCAATTATTACATTGAGCGTTCAGGCTCCTGTCATTTTTTTTGAGTATCCAGACTCCGGTTATTACGTTGAGCGTGCAGGCTCCGGTCATTTTCGTTGAGTATCCAGACTCTGGTCATTACGTTGAGCGTTCAAGCACCGGTCATTTTTGTCAGTCATTACGTTGAGCTTTCAGGCTCCAGTCAGTTTCGTTGAGTATCCAGACTCCGGTTATTACATTGAGCGTTCAGGCTCCGATCAGTTTCGTTGGGTATCTAGACTCCTGTTATTACATATAGCGTTCAGGCTCCGGTCAGTTTCATTGGGTATCCAGACTCTGGTTATTATGTTGAGCGTTCAGGCTCCGGTCATTTTTTTTGAGTATCCAGACTCCGGTTATTACGTTGAGCGTTTAGGCTCCGATCATTTTCGTTGAGTATCCAGACTCTGGTTATTACGTTGAGCGTTCAGGCTCCGGTCATTTTTGTTAAGTATCCAGACTCCGGTTACTACGTTGTGCGTTCAAATTCTGATCATTTTCGTTGAATATCCAGACTCCGGTTATTACGTTGAGCGTTCAGGCTCCGATCAGTTTTGTTGGGTATCCAGACTCCGGTTATTACGTTGAGAGTTCAGGATCCAGTCAGTTTCGTTGGGTATCCAGACTCTGGTTATTACGTTGAGCGTTCAGGCTCCGGTCAGTTTCGTTGGGTATCCAGACTCCAGTTATTACGTTGAGCGTTCAGGCTCCGGTCAGTTTCGTTGGGTATCCATACTCCGGTTATTACGTTGAGCGTTCAGGCTCTGGTCATTTTTGTTGAGTATCCAGACTCTGATTATTACGTTGAGCGTTCAGGCTCCGGTCAGTTTCGTTGAGTATCCAGACTTCGGTCATTACATTGAGCGTTCAGGCTCAGGTCATTTTCGTTGAGTATCCATACTCCGGTCATTATGTTGAGCGTTCAGGCTCCGGTCATTTTCGTTGAGTATCCAGACTCTGGTCATTAGGTTGAGCGTTTAGGATCCGGTCATTGTCGTTGAGTATCTAGACTCCGGTTATTATGTTGAGCGTTCAGGCTGTGGTCAGTTGCGTTGAGTGTCTAGACTCCGGTTATTACGTTGAGCATTTAGGCCCTGGTCATTTTCGTTCAGTATCTAGACTCCGGTTATTACGTTGAGCGTTCAGGCTCCGGTCATTCTTGTTGAGTATCCAGACTCCGGTTATTACGTTGAGCGTTCAGGCTCCTGTCATTTTCGTTGGGTATCCAGACTCCGGTTATTACGTTGAGCGTGCAGGCTCCGGTCATTTTCGTTGAGTATCCAGACTCTGGTCATTACGTTAAGCGTTCAAGCTCCGATCATTTTTGTCGGTCATTACATTGAGCGTTCAGGCTCCAGTCAGTTTCGTTAAGTATCCAGACTCCGGTTATTATAATGAGCGTTCAGGCTCCGATAAGTTTCGTTGGGTATCCATACTCCGGTTATTACATTTAGCGTTCAGGCTCCGGTCAATTTCGTGTGGTATCCAGACTCCAGTTATTACATTGAGCGTTTAGGCTCTGGTCAGTTTCGTTGGGTATCCAGACTCCGGTTATTATGGTGAGCGTTCAGGCTCCGGTCATTTTTGTTGAGTATCCAGACTCCGGTTACTACGTTGAGTGTTAAGGCTCCGATCATTTTCGTTGAGTATCCAGACTCCGGTTATTACGTTGAGCGGTCCGGCTCCGGTCATTTTTGTTAAGTATCCAGACTCCGATCATTACATTGAGCGTTCAGGCTCCGATCAGTTTCGTTGGGTATCCAGACTCCGGTTATTACGTTGAGCGTTCAGGATCCGGTCATTTTTGTTGAGTATCTAAACTCTGGTTATTACGTTGAGTTTTCAGGCTCCGGTCAGTTTTGTTGAGTATCCAGACTCCGGTTATTAAGTTGAGCGTTTAGGCTCCGTTCAGTTTCGTTGGGTATCTAGACTCCGGTTATTACGTTGAGCGTGCAGGCTCCGGTCATTTTTGTTGAGTATCCAGACTCTGGTCATTATGTTGAGTGTTCAAGCTCCTGTCATTTTTGTTGGTCATTACGTTGAGCGTTTAGGTTCCAGTTAGTTTTGTGGAGTATCCAGACTCCAGTTATTACATTGAGCGTTCAGGCTCCGATCAGTTTCGTTGGGTATCCAGACTCCGGTTATTACATTTAGGGTTCAGGCTCCGGTCAGTTTCGTTGGGTATCTAGACTCGTTTATTACGTTGAGCGTTCAGGCTCCGGTCAGTTTCGTTGGGTATCCAGACTCCGGTTATTATGGTGAGCGTTCAGGCTCCGGTCATTTTTGTTGAGTATCCAGACTCCGGTTATTACGTTGTGCATTCAAGTTCTGATCATTTTCGTTGAGTATCCAGACTCCGGTTATTACGTTGAGCGTTCAGGCTCTGATCAGTTTCGTTTGGTATCCAGACTCCGGTTATTACGTTGAGCATTCAGGCTCCAGTCAGTTTCGTTGGGTATCATAACTCCGGTTATTACGTTGAGTGTTCAGGCTCCGGTCATTTTCGTTGAGTATCTAGACTCCGGTTATTACGTTGAGCGTTCGGGCTGTGGTCAGTTGCGTTGAGTGTCTAGACTCCGGTTATCACGTTGAGCATTCAGGCTCCGGACATTTTCGTTGAGTATCCAGACTCCGGTTATTACGTTGAGCGTTCAGGCTCCGGTCATTCTTGTTGAGTACCCAGACTCCGGTTATTACGTTGAGCGTTTAGGCTCCTGTCATTTTCGTTGAGTATCTAGACTCCGGTTATTACGTTGAGCGTGCAGGCTCCGGTCATTTTCGTTGAGTATCCAGACTCTGGTCATTACGTTGAGCGTTCAAGCTCCGGCCATTTTTGTCAGTCATTACATTGAGCGTTCAGGCTCCAGTCAGTTTCGTTGAGTATCCAGACTCTGGTTATTATATTGAGCGTTCAGGCTCCGATCAGTTTCGTAAGGTATCCATACACCGGTTATTACATTTAGCGTTGAGGTTCCGGTCAGTTTCGTTGGGTATCCAGACTCCGGTTATTACGTTGAGCGTTCAGGCTCCGGTCAGTTTCGTTGGGTATCATGACTCCGGTTATTATGGTGAGCGTTCAGGCTCCGGTCATTTTTTTTGAGTATCCAGACTCCGGTTATTACGTTGAGCGTTCAGGCTCCGATCAGTTTCGTTGGGTATCCAGACTCCGGTTATTACATTGAGCATTCAGGCTCCAGTCAGTTTCGTTGGGTATCCAGACTCCGGTTATTACGTTGAGCATTCAGGCTCCGGTCATTTTTGTTGTGTATCTAAACTCTGGTTATTACGTTGAGTTTTCAGGCTCCGGTCAGTTTTGTTGAGTATCCAGACTCCGGTTATTAAGTTGAGCGTTTAGGCTCCATTCAGTTTCGTTGGGTATCCAGACTCCTGTTATTACGTTGAGCGTGCAGGCTCCGGTCATTTTCGTTGAGTATCCAGACTCTGGTCATTACGTTGAGTGTTCAAGCTCCGGTCATTTTTGTTGGTCATTACATTGAGCGTTTAGGCTCCAGTCAGTTTTGTTGAGTATCCAGACTCCAGTTATTACATTGAGCGTTCAGGCTCGGATCAGTTTCGTTGGGTATCCAGACTCCGGTTATTACATTTAGGGTTCAGGCTCCGGTCAGTTTCGTTGGGTATCCAGACTCCGGTTATTACGTTGAGCGTTCAGGCTCCGGTCAGTTTCGTTGGGTATCCAGACTCCGGTTATTATGGTGAGCGTTCAGGCTCCGGCCATTTTTGTTGAGTATCCAGACTCCGGTTATTACGTTGTGCGTTCAAGTTCTGATCATTTTCGTTGAGTATCCAGACTCCGGTTATTACGTTGAGCGTTCAGGCTCCGATCAGTTTCGTTTGGTATCCAGACTCCGGTTATTACGTTGAGCATTCAGGCTCCAGTCAGTTTCGTTGGGTATCATAACTCCGGTTATTACGTTGAGTGTTCAGGCTCCGGTCATTTTCGTTGAGTATCTAGACTCCGGTTATTACGTTGAGCGTTCAGGCTGTGGTCAGTTGCGTTGAGTGTCTAGACTCCGGTTATCACGTTGAGCATTCAGGCTCCGGACATTTTCGTTGAGTATCCAGACTCCGGTTATTACGTTGAGCGTTCAGGCTCCGGTCATTCTTGTTGAGTACCCAGACTCCGGTTATTACGTTGAGCGTTCAGGCTCCTGTCATTTTCGTTGAGTATCTAGACTCCGGTTATTACGTTGAGCGTGCAGGCTCCGGTCATTTTCGTTGAGTATCCAGACTCTGGTCATTACGTTGAGCGTTCAAGCTCCGGTCATTTTTGTCAGTCATTATATTGAGCGTTCAGGCTCCAGTCAGTTTCGTTGAGTATCCAGACTCCGGTTATTATATTGAGCGTTCAGGCTCCGATCAGTTTCGTAAGGTATCCATACACCGGTTATTACATTTAGCGTTGAGGTTCCGGTCAGTTTCGTTGGGTATCCAGACTCCGGTTATTACGTTGAGCGTTCAGGCTCCGGTCAGTTTCGTTGGGTATCCAGACTCCAGTTATTATGGTGAGCGTTCAGGCTCCGGTCATTTTTTTTTAGTATCCAGACTCCGGTTATTACGTTGAGCGTTCAGGCTCCGATCAGTTTCGTTGGGTATCCAGACTCCGGTTATTACATTGAGCATTCAGGCTCCAGTCAGTTTCGTTGGGTATCCAGACTCCGGTTATTACGTTGAGCATTCAGGCTCCGGTCATTTTTGTTGTGTATCTAAACTCTGGTTATCACGTTGAGTTTTCAGGCTCCGGTCAGTTTTGTTGAGTATCCAGACTCCGGTTATTAAGTTGAGCGTTTAGGCTCCATTCAGTTTCGTTGGGTATCCAGACTCCGGTTATTACGTTGAGCGTGCAGGCTCCGGTCATTTTCGTTGAGTATCCAGACTCTGGTCATTACGTTGAGTGTTCAAGCTCCGGTCATTTTTGTTGGTCATTACATTGAGCGTTTAGGCTCCAGTCAGTTTTGTTGAGTATCCAGACTCCAGTTATTACATTGAGCGTTCAGGCTCGGATCAGTTTCGTTGGGTATCCAGACTCCGGTTATTACATTTAGGGTTCAGGCTCCGGTCAGTTTCGTTGGGTATCCAGACTCCGGTTATTACGTTGAGCGTTCAGGCTCCGGTCAGTTTCGTTGGGTATCCAGACTCCGGTTATTACGTTGAGCGTTCAGGCTCCGGTCAGTTTCGTTGGGTATCCAGACTCCGGTTATTATGGTGAGCGTTCAGGCTCCGGCCATTTTTGTTGAGTATCCAGACTCCGGTTATTACGTTGTGCGTTCAAGTTCTGATCATTTTCGTTGAGTATCCAGACTCCGGTTATTACGTTGAGCGTTCAGGCTCCGATCAGTTTCGTTTGGTATCCAGACTCCGGTTATTACGTTGAGCATTCAGGCTCCAGTCAGTTTCGTTGGGTATCATAACTCCGGTTATTACGTTGAGTGTTTAGGCTCCGGTCATTTTCGTTGAGTAACTAGACTCCGGTTATAACGTTGAGCGTTCAGGCTGTGGTCAGTTGCGTTTAGTGTCTAGACTCCGGTTATCACGTTGAGCATTCAGGCTCCGGTCATTTTCGTTGAGTATCTAGACTCCGGTTATTACGTTGAGCGTTCAGGCTCCGGTCATTCTTGTTGAGTACCCAGACTCCGGTTATTACGTTGAGCGTTCAGGCTCCTGTCATTTTCGTTGAGTATCCAGACTCCGGTTATTACGTTGAGCGTGCAGGCTCCGGTTATTTTCGTTGAGTATCCAGACTCTGGTCATTACGTTGAGCGTTCAAGCTCCGGTCATTTTTGTCGGTCATTACGTTGAGCGTTCAGGCTCCAGTCAGTTTCGTTGAGTATCCACACTCCGGTTATTATATTGAGCGTTCAGGCTCCGATCAGTTTCGTAAGGTATCCATACTCTGGTTATTACATTTAGCGTTGAGGCTCCGGTCAGTTTCGTTGGGTATCCAGACTCAGGTTATTACGTTGAGCGTTCAGGCTCCGGTCAGTTTCGTTGGGTATCCAGACTCCGATTATTATGGTGAGCGTTCAGGCTCCGGTCATTTTTTTTTAGTATCCAGACTCCGGTTACTACGTTGAGCGTTCGGGCTCCCATCATTTTCATTGAGTATCCAGACTCCAGTTATTACGTTCAGCGTTCAGGCTCCGGTCATTTTTGTTAAGTATCCAGACTCCGGTTATTACGTTGTGCGTTCAAGTTCTGATCATTTTTGTTGAGTATCCAGACTCCGGTTATTACGCTGAGCGTTCAGGCTCCGATCAGTTTTGTTGGGTATCCAGACTCCGGTTATTACATTGAGCATTCAGGCTCCAGTCAGTTTTGTTGGGTATCCAGACTCCGGTTATTATGTTGAGCGTTTCGGCTCCGGTCATTTTTTTTGAGTATCTAAACTCTGGTTATTACGTTGAGTTTTCAGGCTCCGGTCAGTTTTGTTGAGTATCCAGACTCCGGTTATTAAGTTGAGCGTTTATGCTCCGTTCAGTTTCGTTGGGTATCCAGACTCCGGTTATTACGTTGAGCGTGCAGGCTCCAGTCATTTTCGTTGAGTATCCAGACTCTGGTCATTATGTTGAGTGTTCAAGCTCCGGTCATTTTTGTTGGGTATCCAGACTCCGGTTATTACGTTGAGCGTTCAGGCTCCGGTCAGTTTCGTTGGGTATCCAGACTCCGGTTATTATGGTGAGCGTTCAGGCTCCGGTCATTTTTGTTAAGTATCCAGACTCCGGTTATTACGTTGAGCGTTCAGGCTCCGGTCAGTTTCGTTGAGTATCCAGACTTCAGTTATTACATTGAGTGTTCAGCCTTCGGTCATTTTTGTTAAGTATCCAAACTCCGATTATTACGTTGTGCGTTCAAGTTTTGATCATTTTCGTTGAGTATCCAGACTCCGGTTATTACATTGAGCGTTCAGGCTCCTATCAGTTTCGTTGGGTATCCAGACTCCGGTTATTACGTTGAGCGTTCAGGCTCCAGTCAGTTTCTTTGGGTATCCAGACTCCGGTTATTACGTTGAGCGTTCAGGCTGCGGTCAGTTTCGTTGGGTATCCAGACTCAGGTTATTACGTTGAGCGTTCAGGCTCCGGTCAGTTTCGTTTGGTATCCAGACTCTGGTTATTACGTTTACCGTTCAGTTTCGTTGGGTATCCAGAATCCGTTTTTTATGGTGAGCGTTCAGGCTCCGGTCATTTTTGTTGAGTATCCAGACTCTGGTTATTACGTTGAGCGTTCAGGCTCCGATCAGTTTCGTTGAGTATCCAGACTCCGGTCATTACGTTAAGCGTTCAGGCTCAGGTCATTATGTTGAGCGTTCAGGCTCCGGTCATTATGTTGAGCGTTCAGGCTCCGGTCATTTTTGTTGAGTATCCAGACTCCGGTCATTAGGTTGAGCGTTCAGGATCCGGTCATTTTCGTTGAGTATCATAACTCCGGTTATTACGTTGAGTGTTCAGGCTCCGGTCATTTTCGTTGAGTATCTAGACTCCGGTTATTACGTTGAACGTTCAGGCTGTGGTCAGTTGCGTTGAGTGTCCACACGCCGGTTATTACGTTGAGCATTCAGGCTCCGGTCATTTTCGTTGAGTATCCAGACTCCGATTATTACGTTGAGCGTTCAGGCTCTGGTCATTCTTGTTGAGTATCCAGACTCCAGTTATTACGTTGAGCGTTCAGGCTTCTGTCATTCTTGTTGAGTATCTAGACTCCGGTTATTATGTTGAGCGTTCAGGCTCCTGTCATTTTCGTTGAGTATCCAGACTCCGGTTATTACGTTGAGCGTTCAGGCTCCGGTCATTCTTGTTTAGTATCCAGACTCTGGTTATTATGTTGAGCGTTCAGGCTCCTGTCATTTTCGTTGAGTATCTAGACTCCGGTTATTACGTTAAGCGTGCAGGCTCCGGTCATTTTCGTTGAGTATCCAGACTCTGGTCATTACGTTGAGCGTTCAAGCACCGGTCATTTTTGTCGGTCATTATGTTGAGCGTTCAGGCTCCAGTCAGTTTCTTTGAGTATCCAGACTCCGGTTATTACATTGAGTGTTTAGGCTCCGATCAGTTTCGTTGGGTATCCAGACTCCGGTTATTACATTTAGCGTTCAGGCTCCGGTCAGTGTCGTTGGGTATCCAGACTCTGGTTATTACGTTGAGCGTTCAGGCTCCGGTCAGTTTCGTTGGGTATCCAGACTCCAGTTATTATGGTGAGCGTTTAGGCTCCGGTCATTTTTTTTGAGTATCCAGACTCCGTTTATTACGTTGAGCATTCGGGCTCCGATCATTTTCGTTGAGTATCCAGACTCCGGTTATTACGTTCAGCGTTTAGGCTACGGTCATTTTTGTTAAGTATCCAGACTCCGGTTATTACGTTGAGCGTTCAGGCTCCGATCAGTTTCGTTAGGTATCCAAACTCCGGTTATTACATTGAGCGTTCAGGCTCCAGTCAGTTTCGTTGGGTATCCAGACTCCGGTTATTACGTTGAGCGTTCAGGCTCCAATCAGTTTTATTGAGTATCCAGACTCCGATTATTAAGTTGAGCGTTCAGGCTCCGTTCAGTTTCGTTGGGTATCCAGACTCCGGTTATTACGTTGAGCGTGCAGGCTCCGGTCATTTTCGTTGAGTATCCAGACTCTGGTCATTACGTTGAGCGTTCAAGCTCCAGTCATTTTTGTCGGTCATTACGTTGAGTGTTTAGGCTCTAGTCAGTTTTGTTGAGTATCCAGACTCCAGTTATTACATTGAGCATTCAGGCTCCGATCAATTTCGTTGGGTATCCAGACTCCGGTTATTACATTTAGCGTTCAGGCTCCGGTCAGTTTCGTTGGGTATCCAGACTTCGGTTATTACGTTGAGCGTCCAGGCTCCGGTCAGTTTCGTTCGGTATCCAGACTCCGGTTATTATGGTGAGCGTTCAGGCTCCGGTCATTTTCGTTGAGTATCCAGACTCTGGTTATTACGTTGAGTGTTCAGGCTCTGGTCAATTTTGTTGAGTATCTAGACTCCGGTTATTACGTTGAGCGTTCAGGCTCCGTTCAGTTTCGTTGGGTATCCAGATTCCGGTTATTACGTTGAGCGTTCAGGCCCCGGTCAGTTTCATTGGGTATCCAGTTTCCAGTTATTACGTTGAGCGTTCAGGCTCCGGTCAGTTTCGTTGGGTATCTAAAATCCGGTTATTACGTTTAACGTTCAGGCTCATGTCAGTTTCGTTGAGTATCCAGACTCCGGTTATTACGTTGAGCGTTTAGGCTCCGTTCAGTTTCGTTGGGTATCCAGACTCCGGTTATTACGTTGAGCATTCAGGCTCCGGTCAGTTTCGTTGGGTATCTAAACTCCGGTTATTACGTTGAGTGTTCAGGCTCCGACCAGTTTCATTGGGTATCCAGACTCCGGTTATTACATTGAGCGTTCAGGCTCCGTTCTGTTTCGTTGGGTATTCAGACTCCGGTTATTACGTTCATCATTCAGGATCTGGTCTATTTCGTTGAGTATCCAGACTCTGATTATTACGTTGAGCGTTCAGGCTCCGGTCAGTTTCGTTTAGTATCCAGACTCCGGCCATTATATTGAGTGTTCAGGCTCAGGTTATTTTTGTTGAGTATCCAGACTCCGGTCATTATGTTGAGCGTTCACGCTCCGGTCATTTTCGTTGAGTATCCAGACTCCGGTCATTAGGTTGAGCGTTCAGGATCCGGTCATTCTCGTTGAGTATCATAACTCCGGTTATTACATTAGGTGTTCAGGCTCCGGTTATTTTTGTTTAGTATCTAGACTCCGGTTTTTACGTTGTGCGTTCAAGTTCTGATCATTTTCGTTGAGTATCCAGACTCCGGTTATTACGTTGAGCGTTCAGGCTCCGATCAGTTTCATTGGGTATCCAGACTCCAGTTATTACGTTGAGCGTTCAGGCTCCAGTCAGTTTTGTTGGGTATCCAGACTTCAGTTATTACGTTGAGCGTTCAGGCTCCGGTCATTTTCGTTGAGTATCCAGACTCCGGTTATTACATCGAGCATTCAGGCTCCGGTCATTCTTGTTGAGTATCCAAACTCTGGTTATTACGTTGAGTTTTCAGGCTCCGGTCAGTTTTGTCGAGTATCCAGACTCCGGTTATTAAGTTGAGCGTTCAGGCTCCGTTCAGTTTCGTTGGGTATCCAGACGCCGGTTATTACGTTGAGCGTTCAGGCTCCAGCCAGTTTCGTTGGGTATCCAGACTCCGGTTATTACGTTGAGCGTTCAGGCTCCGGTCAATTTCGTTGAGTGTCCAGACTCCGGTTATTACGTTTAGCGTTCAGGCTCCGGTCAGTTTAGTTGGATATCCAGACTCCAGTTATTACGTTGAGCGTTCAGGCTCCGTTCTGTTTCGTTGGGTATCCAGACTCCGGTTATTATGTTGAGCGTGCAGGCTCCGGTCATTTTTGTTGAGTATCCAGACTCTGGTCATTACGTTGAGCGTTCAAGCTCTGGTCATTTTTGGTCATTATGTTGAGCGTTCAGGCTCCAGTTAGTTTCGTTGAGTATCCAAACTCCAGTTATTACATTGAGCGTTCAGGCTCCGATCAGTTTCGTTGGGTATCCAGACTCCGGTTATTACATTTAGCATTCAGGCTCCGGTCAGTTTCGTTGGGTATCCAGACTCCGGTTATTACGTTGAGCTTTCAGGCTCCGGTCAGTTTCGTTGGGTATCTAGACTCCGGTTATTATGGTGAGCGTTCAGGCTCCGGTCATTTTTGTTGAGTATCCACTCTATGCTTATTACGTTGTGCGTTCAAGTTCTGATCATTTTCGTTGAGTATCCAGACTCCGGTTATTACGTTGAGCGTTCAGGCTCCGATCAGTTTCGTTGGGTATCCAGACTCCAGTTATTACGTTGAGCGTTCAGGCTCCAGTCAGTTTTGTTGGGTATCCAGACTTCAATTATTACGTTGAGCGTTCAGGCTCCGGTCATTTTCGTTGAGTATCCAGACTCTGGTTATTACGTTGAGTGTTCAGGCTTCGGTCAGTTTTGTTGAGTATCCAGACTCTGGTTATTACATTGAGCATTCAGGCTCCGTTCAGTTTTGTTGGGTATCCAGACTCCGGTTATTACGTTGAGCGTTTAGGCTCTGGTCAGTTTCGTTGGGTATCTAGACTCCAGTTATTATGTTGAGCGTTCAGGCTCCGGTCAGTTTCGTTGGGTATCTAGAATCCGGTTATTACGTTTAACGTTCAGGCTCCTGTCAGTTTCGTTGAGTATCCAGACTCCGGTTATTATGTTGAGCGTTTAGGCTCTGTTCAGTTTCGTTGGGTATCCAGACTCCGGTTATTACGTTGAGCGTTCAGGCTTCGGTCAGTTTCGTTGGGTATCCAGACTCCGGTTATTATGGTGAGCGTTCAGGCTCCGGTCATTTTTGTTGAGTATACAGACTCCGATTATTACGTTGAGAGTTCAGGCTCCGATCATTTTCGTTAAATATCCAGACTCCGGTTATTACGTTCAGCGTTCAGGCTCCGGTCATTTTTGTTGAGTATCCAGACTACGATTATTATGTTGAGCGTTTCGGCTCTGGTCAGTTTCGTTGGGTATCCAGACTCCGGTTATTACGTTGAACGTTCAGACTCCAGTCAGTTTCGTTGGGTATCCAGACTCCGGTTATTACGTTGAGCGTTCAGGCTCCGGTCTTTTTCGTTGAGTATCCAAACTCTGGTTAATACGTTGAGTTTTCAGGCTCCGGTCAGTTTTGTTGAGTATCCAGACTCTGGTTATTAAGTTGAGCGTTCAGGCTCCGTTCAGTTTCGTTGGGTATCCAGACTCCGGTTATTACGTTGAGCATTCAGGCTCCAGTCAGTTTCGTTGGGTATCCAGACTCCGGTTATTACGTTGAGCGTTCAGGCTCCGGTCAGTTTCGTTAAGTATCCAGAATAAGGTTATTACGTTTAGCGTTCAGGCTCCGGTCAGTTTCGTTGGGTATCCAGACTACGGTTATTACGTTGAGCGTTCAGCCTCCGTTCAGTTTCGTTGGGTATCCAGACTCCGGTTATTACGTTGAGCGTGCAGGCTCCGGTCATTTTCGTTGAGTATCCAGACTCTGGTCATTACGTTGAGCGTTCAAGCTCTGGTCATTTTTGGTCATTATGTTGAGCGTTCAGGCTCCAGTTAGTTTCGTTGAGTATCCAGACTCCAGTTATTACATTGAGCGTTCAGGCTCCGATCAGTTTCGTTGGGTATCCAGACTCCGGTTATTACATTTAGCATTCAGGCTCCGTTCAGTTTCGTTGGGTATCCAGACTCCGGTTATTATGGTGAGCGTTCAGGCTCCGGTCATTTTTGTTGAGTATGCAGACTCCGATTATTACGTTGAGAGTTCAGGCTCCGATCATTTTCGTTAAATATCCAGACTCCGGTTATTACGTTCAGCGTTCAGGCTCCGGTCATTTTTGTTAAGTATCCAGACTCCGGTTATTACGTTGTGCGTTCAAGTTCTGATCATTTTCGTTGAGTCCAGACTACGGTTATTATGTTGAGCGTTTCGGCTCTGGTCAGTTTCGTTGGGTATCCAGACTCCAGTTATTACGTTGAACGTTCAGACTCCAGTCAGTTTCGTTGGGTATCCAGACTCCGGTTATTACGTTGAGCGTTCAGGCTTCGGTCTTTTTCGTTGAGTATCCAAACTCTGGTTAATACGTTGAGTTTTCAGGCTCCGGTCAGTTTTGTTGATTATCCAGACTCCGGTTATTAAGTTGAGCGTTCAGGCTCCGTTCAGTTTCGTTGGGTATCCAGACTCCGGTTATTACGTTGAGCATTCAGGCTCCAGTCAGTTTCGTTGGGTATCCAGACTCCGGTTATTACGTTTAACATTCAGGCTCCTGTCAGTTTCGTTAAGTATCCAGACTCCGGTTATTACGTTGAGCGTTTAGGCTCCGTTCAGTTTCGTTGGGTATCCAGACTCCGGTTATTACGTTGAGCGTTCAGGCTTCGGTCAGTTTCGTTGGGTATCCAGACTCCGGTTATTATGGTGAGCGTTCAGGCTCCGGTCATTTTTGTTGAGTATACAGACTCCGATTATTACGTTGAGAGTTCAGGCTCCGATCATTTTCGTTAAATATCCAGACTCCGGTTATTACGTTCAGCGTTCAGGCTCCGGTCATTTTTGTTAAGTATCCAGACTCCGGTTATTACGTTGTGCGTTCAAGTTCTGATCATTTTCGTTGAGTATCCAGACTACGGTTATTATGTTGAGCGTTTCGGCTCTGGTCAGTTTCGTTGGGTATCCAGACTCCGGTTATTACGTTGAACGTTCAGACTCCAGTCAGTTTCGTTGGGTATCCAGACTCCGGTTATTACGTTGAGCGTTCAGGCTCCGGTCTTTTTCGTTGAGTATCCAAACTCTGGTTAATACGTTGAGTTTTCAGGCTCCGATCAGTTTTGTTGAGTATCCAGACTCCGGTTATTAAGTTGAGCGTTCAGGCTCCGTTCAGTTTCGTTGGGTATCCAGACTCCGGTTATTACGTTGAGCATTCAGGCTCCAGTCAGTTTCGTTGGGTATCCAGACTCCGGTTATTACGTTGAGCGTTCAGGCTCCGGTCAGTTTCGTTAAGTATCCAGACTAAGGTTATTACGTTTAGCGTTCAGGCTCCGGTCAGTTTCGTTGGGTATCCAGACTCCGGTTATTACGTTGAGCGTTTAGGCTCCGTTCAGTTTCGTTGGGTATCCAGACTCCGGTTATTACGTTGAGCGTGCAGGCTCCGGTCATTTTCGTTGAGTATCCAGACTCTGGTCATTACGTTGAGCGTTCAAGCTCTGGTCATTTTTGGTCATTATGTTGAGCGTTCAGGCTCCAGTTAGTTTCGTTGAGTATCCAGACTCCGGTTATTACGTTGAGCGTTCAGGCTCCGGTCAGTTTCGTTGGGTATCCAGACTCCGGTTATTATGGTGAGCGTTCAGGCTCCGGTCATTTTTGTTGAGTATCCACTCTATGGTTATTACGTTGTGCGTTCAAGTTCTGATCATTTTCGTTGAGTATCCAGACTCCGGTTATTACGTTGAGCGTTCAGGCTCCGATCAGTTTCGTTGGGTATCCAGACTCCAGTTATTACGTTGAGCGTTCAGGCTCCAGTCAGTTTTGTTGGGTATCCAGACTTCAGTTATTACGTTGAGCGTTCAGGCTCCGGTCATTTCCGTTGAGTATCCAGACTCTGGTTATTACGTTGAGTGTTCAGGCTTCGGTCAGTTTTGTTGAGTATCCAGACTCTGGTTATTACGTTGAGCATTCAGGCTCCGTTCAGTTTTGTTGGGTATCCAGACTCCGGTTATTACGTTGAGCGTTTAGGCTCTGGTCAGTTTCGTTGGGTATCTAGACTCAAGTTATTATGTTGAGCGTTCAGGCTCCGGTCAGTTTTGTTGGGTATCTAGAATCCGGTTATTACGTTTAACGTTCAGGCTCCTGTCAGTTTCGTTGAGTATCCAGACTCCGGTTATTACGTTGAGCGTTTAGGCTCCGTTCAGTTTCGTTGGGTATCCAGACTCCGGTTATTACGTTGAGCGTTCAGGCTTCGGTCAGTTTCGTTGGGTATCCAGACTCCGGTTATTATGGTGAGCGTTCAGGCTCCGGTCATTTTTGTTGAGTATGCAGACTCCGATTATTACGTTGAGAGTTCAGGCTCCGATCATTTTCGTTAAATATCCAGACTCCGGTTATTACGTTCAGCGTTCAGGCTCCGGTCATTTTTGTTAAGTATCCAGACTCCGGTTATTACGTTGTGCGTTCAAGTTCTGATCATTTTCGTTGAGTCCAGACTACGGTTATTATGTTGAGCGTTTCGGCTCTGGTCAGTTTCGTTGGGTATCCAGACTCCAGTTATTACGTTGAACGTTCAGACTCCAGTCAGTTTCGTTGGGTATCCAGACTCCGGTTATTACGTTGAGCGTTCAGGCTCCGGTCTTTTTCGTTGAGTATCCAAACTCTGGTTAATACGTTGAGTTTTCAGGCTCCTGTCAGTTTTGTTGATTATCCAGACTCCGGTTATTAAGTTGAGCGTTCAGGCTCCGTTCAGTTTCGTTGGGTATCCAGACTCCGGTTATTACGTTGAGCATTCAGGCTCCAGTCAGTTTCGTTGGGTATCCAGACTCCGGTTATTACGTTGAGCGTTCAGGCTCCGGTCAGTTTCATTAAGTATCCAGACTAAGGTTATTACGTTTAGCGTTCAGGCTCCGGTCAGTTTCGTTGGGTATCCAGACTCCGGTTATTACGTTGAGCGTTCAAGCTCCGTTCAGTTTCGTTGGGTATCCAGACTCCGGTTATTACGTTGAGCGTGCAGGCTCCGGTCATTTTCGTTGAGTATCCAGACTCTGGTCATTACGTTGAGCGTTCAAGCTCTGGTCATTTTTGGTCATTATGTTGAGTGTTCAGGCTCCAGTTAGTTTCGTTGAGTATCCAGACTCCAGTTATTACATTGAGCGTTCAGGCTCCGATCAGTTTCGTTGGGTATCCAGACTCCGGTTATTACATTTAGCATTCAGGCTTCGTTCAGTTTTATTGGGTATCCAGACTCCGGTTATTACGTTGAGCGTTCAGGCTCCGGTCAGTTTCGTTGGGTATCCAGACTCCGGTTATTATGGTGAGCGTTCAGGCTCCGTTCATTTTTGTTGAGTATCCACTCTATGGTTATTACGTTGTGCGTTCAAGTTCTGATCATTTTCGTTGAGTATCCAGACTCCGGTTATTACGTTGAGCGTTCAGGCTCCGATCATTTTCGTTGGGTATCCAGACTCCAGTTGTTACGTTGAGCGTTCAGGCTCCAGTCAGTTTTGTTGGGTATCCAGACTTCGGTTATTACGTTGAGCGTTCAGGCTCCGGTCATTTTCGTTGAGTATCCAGACTCTGGTTATTACGTTGAGTGTTCAAGCTTCGGTCAGTTTTGTTGAGTATCCAGACTCTGGTTATTACGTTGAGCATTCAGGCTCCGTTTGGTTTTGTTGGGTATCCAGACTCCGGTTATTACGTTGAGCGTTTAGGCTCTGGTCAGTTTCGTTGGGTATCTAGACTCCAGTTATTATGTTGAGCGTTCAGGCTCCGGTCAGTTTCGTTGGGTATCTGGAGTCCGGTTATTACGTTTAACGTTCAGGCTCTTGTCAGTTTCGTTGAGTATCCAGACTCCGGTTATTACGTTGAGCGTTTAGGCTCCGTTCAGTTTCGTTGGGTATCCAGACTCCGGTTATTACGTTGAGCGTTCAGGCTCCGGTCAGTTTCGTTGGGTATCCAGACTCCGGTTATTATGGTGAGCGTTCAGGCTCCGGTCATTTTTGTTGAGTATACAGACTCCGATTATTACGTTGAGAGTTCAGGCTCCGATCATTTTCGTTGAATATCCAGACTCCGGTTATTACGTTCAGCGTTCAGGCTCCGGTCATTTTTGTTAAGTATCCAGACTCCGGTTATTACGTTGTGCGTTCAAGTTCTGATCATTTTCGTTGAGTATCCAGACTACGGTTATTATGTTGAGCGTTTCGGCTCTGGTCAGTTTCGTTGGGTATCCAGACTCCGGTTATTACGTTGAACGTTCAGACTCTAGTCAGTTACGTTGGGTATCCAGACTCCGGTTATTACGTTGAGCGTTCAGGCTCCGGTCTTTTTCGTTGAGTATCCAAACTCTGGTTAATACGTTGAGTTTTCAGGCTCCAGTCAGTTTTGTTGAGTATCCAGACTCCGGTTATTAAGTTGTGCGTTCAGGCTCCGTTCAGTTTCGTTGGGTATCCAGACTCCGGTTATTACGTTGAGCGTTCAGGCTCCAGTCAGTTTCGTTGGGTATCCAGACTCCGGTTATTACGTTGAGCGTTCAGGCTCCGGTCAGTTTCGTTAAGTATCCAGACTCTGGTTATTACGTTTAGCGTTCAGGCTCCGGTCAGTTTCGTTGGGTATCCAGACTCCGGTTATTACGTTGAGCGTTCAGGCTCCGTTCAGTTTCGTTGGGTATCCGGACTCCGGTTATTACGTTGAGCGTGCAGGCTCCGGTCATTTTCGTTGAGTATCCAGACTCTGGTCATTACGTTGAGCGTTCAAGCTCTGGTCATTTTTGGTCATTATGTTGAGCGTTCAGGCTCCAGTTAGTTTCGTTGAGTATCCAGACTCCAGTTATTACATTGAGCGTTCAGGCTCCGATCAGTTTCGTTGGGTATCCAGACTCCGGTTATTACATTTAGCATTCAGGCTCCGGTCAGTTTCGTTGGGTATCCAGACTCCGGTTATTACGTTGAGCGTTCAGGCTCCAGTCAGTTTCGTTGGGTATCCAGACTCCGGTTATTATGGTGAGCGTTCAGGCTCCGATCATTTTTGTTGAATATCCACTCTATGGTTATTACGTTGTGCGTTCAAGTTCTGATCATTTTCGTTGAGTATCCAGACTCCGGTTATTACGTTGAGCGTTTAGGCTCCGATCAGTTTCGTTGGGTATCCAGACTCCAGTTATTACGTTGAGCGTTCAGGCTCCACTTAGTTTTGTTGGGTATCCAGACTGCGGTTATTACGTTGAGCGTTCAGGCTCCGGTCATTTTCGTTGAGTATCCAGACTCTGGTTATTACGTTGAGTGTTTAGGCTTCGGTCAGTTTTGTTGAGTATCCAGACTCTGGTTATTACGTTGAGCATTCAGGCTCCGTTCAGTTTTGTTGGGTATCCAGACTCCGGTTATTACGTTGAGCGTTTAGGCTCTGGTCAGTTTCGTTGGGTATCTAGACTCCAGTTATTATGTTGAGCGTTCAGGCTCCGGTCAGTTTCGTTGGGTATCTAGAATCTGGTTATTACGTTTAACGTTCAGGCTCCTGTCAGTTTCGTTGAGTATCCAGACTCCGGTTATTACGTTGACCGTTTAGGCTCCGTTCAGTTTCGTTGGGTATCCAGACTCCGGTTATTACGTTGAGCGTTCAGGCTCCGGTCAGTTTCGTTGGGTATCCAGACTCCGGTTATTATGGTGAGCGTTCAGGCTCCAGTCATTTTTCTTGAGTATACAGACTCTGATTATTACGTTGAGAGTTCAGGCTCCGATCATTTTCGTTGAATATCCAGACTCCGGTTATTACGTTCAGCGTTCAGGCTCCGGTCATTTTTGTTAAGTATCCAGACTCCGGTTATTACGTTGTGCGTTCAAGTTCTGATCATTTTCGTTGAGTATCCAGACTATGGTTATTATGTTGAGCGTTTCGGCTCTGGTTAGTTTCGTTGGGTATCCAGACTCCGGTTATTACGTTGAACGTTCAGACTCTAATCAGTTTCGTTGGGTATCCAGACTCCGGTTATTACGTTGAGCGTTCAGGCTCCGGTCTTTTTCGTTGAGTATCCAAACTCTGGTTAATACGTTGAGTTTTCAGGCTCCGGTCAGTTTTGTTGAGTATCCAGACTCCGGTTATTAAGTTGAGCGTTCAGGCTCCGTTCAGTTTCGTTGGGTATCCAGACTCCGGTTATTACGTTGAGCGTTCAGGCTCCAGTCAGTTTCGTTGGGTATCCAGACTCCGGTTATTACGTTGAGCGTTCAGGCTCCGGTCAGTTTCGTTAAGTATCCAGACTTCGGTTATTACGTTTAGCGTTCAGGCTCCGATCAGTTTCGTTGGGTATCCAGACTCCGGTTATTACGTTGAGCGTTCAGGCTCCGTTCAGTTTCGTTGGGTATCCAGACTCCGGTTATTACGTTGAGCGTGCAGGCTCCGGTCATTTTCGTTGAGTATCCAGACTCTGGTCATTACGTTGAGCGTTCAAGCTCCGGTCATTTTTGTCGGTCATTACGTTGAGCGTTCAGGCTCTAGTCAGTTTTGTTGAGTATCCAGACTCTGGTTATTACGTCGAGCGTTCAGGCTCCGTTCAGTTTCGTTGGGTATCCAGACTTCGGTTATTACGTTGAGTGTTCAGGCTCCGGTCAGTTTCGTTGGGTATCCAGACTCCGGTTATTACGTTGAGCTTTCAGGCTCCGTTTAGTTTCATTGGGTATCCAAACTCCGGTTATTACGTTGGGTACGCCAGTATTGTGCCTACCTACTCTCAACAGGTATGAGAGATCAGAGCTTACATAGTCCAGGATAATACGGATTACGGGGATTCAGATTCATCTGTTTTATCGAGTAGGGTTAACACACAGTTCCAGCAGTTAGATGTACGCAGCTCGACCCTTGGAGACTTAAGCGTTACCGTTTGCGGTAGAACTGGGAGTTAACGACACTCTTTTCTTCAGAAAAGCTTCCTTTGAATTATGGGCCCACGGGGCAAAAAGGTTTGAAGTTTGTTTTCTGTCTGTTATGGAAGAACTGTTTTTTATTGATGTTTGCAACTAATATCGCACTAGAGACTATGACCTGAGAGTGAATGCGTCGTATGTCACCCAAAGGGTGCCATACTAAACATCCAGACTGTTGAAAAGAAACTCTCCAACAATCCTTTCTCAGATAGCTTAAGGCTCGTAACGTACGACGTCAGTTAACCTTTATTACTGTATTTTTATTTGTTTCAAGATGAGAAGAGAGAACAAGCTCAACTAAGGGGAGACTATCAAGTCCTAATGTTGTCATGCCAAGGATTCATCCTATGGTTGAAGTTTGAAACAGGGAACTCCTAGAAGTTATCATGCATAGGTTTCAACCTAAAGTTCTAATCATCACTTCCTTATCAAAGGAAGTGAGATTCCTAGGGGATCATGCCAATGATAAACAGAAACGAGTAAAGCATCGGCTTAAACAGTAAATAGTAAACGACTGTAAAATGCATGCAATGCAAGTGAGGGAGGAAATGTGTGTGGGGTATCAGCCTCCACAAGCTCATCTCAACCTCAAGCCAGATATGAATAACTGTAATCATACAGAAATAGTAACATGCTATCTGTTGCACCCTAAAATTTGCTCAACCTACTTTACTTGGTTTATGTTTCAATTGCATTGTCACTTGCATAAAAAGTCATGTACATAGTCTAATCATTTGCATAGCATAGCATAACAAGCCATCCAACAAGGGATCAAGTGCTATTTTTCATCCCAAGGAATGTATTCAAGAGGCTCTTATATAGATTCAAGCCTATTCAAATCACCAAGAAAGAAATTGAAGCTTTGTGAAGTTTAAAGGCCAAGCAGTGGGTTTCTGTCCTATCTTGAGGGTATGTGAAGATCATCATAGAAGTTATGGGTTATGAATTGAGGGCATGGAATACCTAGAGGGTCCTTTTGAAAGTAAGACAAGTCATTGGTGTGGTTACAAGAGCTACAGTTGAAGACAGTTAACTAGGGTGTCATCTAGGTTAACCCTGGGTCAACCCTAGGTCAAATGCTTGATTGAAGGGCATCAAGGCCTATTTGGAGGATGTGGGATTCATCATTTGATATGTGGATATGGATGTGGTGTTGTGCCAAGGAGAAATCAAAAGAAATCAAGAAGAAGAGAAGTTTCTAAATTAGGGTCTCTGAGTAAAATTCCCTGGTTTAGGTCAAACTTCCAAGCAACGTAATTCAAAATGCAAGTCTCAAATGGATCCTTGGCCAACATGAAACTTGTAGAGTATCTCAATACCTTTAATTTTAGTGGTGGAAGGCATCAAGGAGATTTTTAGAACTCAAGTTATGGTTCTTGCAAGTTACAGGTCCTCAGAGGCATCTGAAATTTGTCTGTGAAAGTTACTAAACTTCCAAGCAACCTTTGCCCCTTAAGGAGTTTTCAATTGGATTTTTGGCCAACATGAAAGTTGTTCCCTATGATCTTAGCTTTCTATAAAGGTATGGTATGCCTCAATCTGATTTGTGGAGCTCTACTTATGATCTTGACAAGCCAAGGGCATTTTGGTCATTTGGAGGTTATAAGTCATTTCAAGCATAAGGCCATATCTCCTATTTCCAAGCTTCAAATGAAAAAATCTTCAACATCAAACTTGCTTAGAATGATGTTTAAGGCTAGTAGGTAGGTCATGAGATGTTAAAAAGGCTTGCATCAAAAAGTGATAAAAATGGCCTAAAAAAGGGGAATAAGTCAAATAAAGTTTGGTGGGAAAAATAAAATTTTGGGTTAGAGGTCACAAACAAGCCATATGACATACCAATTTGATTGTAAAATGCATTTTAAAGACAATGGGATTGGCACATTTTTGAATTGAGCAATAATTTCATGACTTGCTTTGTAAAAGTGGTTACTTGAAATGTAAGTCACTAATCCAAACCACTTAACAAGGCATTTGGAAGGCTATTTTGGTTAGAAACTTCCAAGGGAAGATACATGAACAATCTAGAAATTTCCATGGAAGAGATGTATGGTAACTTGTCCAAAATATCATTTGGGGATAAATTCAAGTTGGTTACAAGGATTATAAGGGTTTTTGTATGAGACACCATATCATGAGAAGTGAAAATTCAAATTACCATATCATGGAAAATTCAAGTTCTTACTAGATGGTTCTAGGAGGTTCTAGACTTTTCTAAACCTCTCTATATATTGGATACAACTTCCATTGGTGCAAGGTTGGTGATATTTGGTGCTATTTGTTGTAGAGAAAAGAGTGTGAAATCATTTTGCTCCATTGCAAATCATATCCAAACTTCACATTTTTCTTCATTACCTTTCCATTTTTCTTCACAAATCATATCCATAAATATTGCTGAGTATGTTCATATTGGCTTGAGACTCCATTGATGAAGATTTGAAGGCTTTCACATTGAATTTGCAAGGAAGCAAATTGCATTGGATCTTGAAGTACAAGTCCTTTACATCAAATCTTGTGCAAGCAGAAGAAAATTCACCATTCAAGGAGTGTTCTTGAGGAGCTACGAGGCTTGGATTGAAGACTTTCATCACCTACCATTTCAAGAAGCAAGGTATGCAAAACCACTTCTACACCCTATTCTAGGCATGGCTAGGGTTAGTTAGTAGCATAGACTTGTTAGAGACAATTAGGGGATCAATCTTGATGAATTTGGGAGTAATTGGTGGAGTTCCATTAATGGAGGTCGGTTCTTGTTGGAGCTAGAATGAGTGATTTAGTGAGTTTCCATGCTAGTTTAATGGCAGATTTTAATCCATGGAACATGAGGGTCCCTTTGATATAAAGAATCATGAGTTTGGTTGAGGTTGAAAACTGATGAAATTTTGAGTTCATGAGGTTATACCGTTCGGTTTGGATGATAGAGGTTGTTTCAATGCAAACTAAGATCACAGTTGTATTCTACGTGGAAAATGGATTAAATTTGGTCTTTACATCGAGCCATTTGGTCAAGAAACGAAGCCACACGATAGGGTAGAAGATCTGTGCATGGAGGTTGTTTTAATTGTGTTGCAGCAAACCCTAATTGTCCAAGGTGGAAGATGAAATCATTGCCATTGATGCATGCTGATTGGGTTGACTTGGAGAGCCATCCAACGGCCATGATTTGAAACGAAACATTGGAGGAAAGCCAGCAGCGTAAAACGCTGCGTTTCACTTAAAGCAACTTCATGGGCTTTGAGTGATGTTTCTATCCAAACCCCCCTTTTAGGCCCAATCACGTTTTACGCTGTATTTCTATGCTATTTGCACCGTGTTTGCTTTTATTTTCTTTAGTTTTTTTTTCAATTAATTTCTGAATTCAAATGGGCCCAAGGCGCCTTTCTCTTCCCACCCCCAGTATGGGCCCAAAGCTGTTTATAACTGCATATTGTTGCTTAATGCACCGCTCATTTGTTATTTTCTTCTTGATTTCCATTATTTTCTGATTTTAATCTGGGCCCAGGCGCGTTTCTATTTGCAACCCCCCTATCTGGGCCCATGTGAAATAATAACTGGATATTATTGTTGTTCATACCCCCATGCATATTTTCATATTATATTTTACTCCATTTTTTTACATAACTTTGAAAATCCATATTAAATTGAAAAATGAATATTTTTCAATGGGATTTTTTTTCCCCACTTTCCATTTTCTGTCAAGAAAAATATAAAATCATAAAATTGCCATTTTACTTCATTTTTATATTTTTTTCTTATTTTTACATTTAATTTCTTTTTAATGCTTTTATATTGATACCTTAATTTGTAGAATTTAGTTAGGGTAGTTCCCTTTAGATTTTTAGGTCAATCTTTTTAGGGTAGTTAGATGTATGTTTTAGGTTCCCCCTGAATTAATTACATATTTTTGTGACAATGTTTAGGATAGTTTGATTAGATGTTATTAGGTTGTATAAAATTAGGTTAAACCACAACTTAGGTGCATTAAAACAATTTCTTTTGGGTTTTTTAGGACAAGTTAGGCTATGGGGCATATATGGGTATTAAGGGTAGGCTTAGTAGATCCTCTAGAAATAATATTAGAATTTTCCCTACTATATTAGTATTTTTAGTATATTTTGCAATTGTATGCTTGTTTGGTGTGCCCTTTTGGGGTTTATTTTGTTTGTATGGGCTTATTGGGCTTGCTTGGGGTGTGTGCTTGGTTTGAAGAGCATGATGATGAAGCATATTGAAGACAAAGAGTTGAAGATCAAGTTCAAAGTTGATGAAGATGCTAGGCTGGCTTGAAGATTGTTTGAAGATCATAGGACCTAGGAGCTAGGTAGAGCTTTAGAATAGAAAATTTCTTCACAAATATGGATGGCTTCTGTTGCCTCCATTCTTCTCTATGATTCAAAGTCTCTCTTTGATACTCACCTCCTTCCTTTGGAAGTATTAGTGACAGTATATAGGAGATAGAACTTTTGAGAGAAACAGTCTGTATTTTGTTAACAGTCTGTATGCCACCTTTGGTGGTTAACTGACTGTTTAACATCCCAAATCATCTTGTGAACTATTACTCATCTAGGACAGCTTGCTTTGAAGAACCTTTGAAGATTGAAGATGAAGTCCATTGCCTTGAAGACTGATAGAAGAAGGAGCTTGTGCTGTCAGATTTTGCTGTTTAGAGTTGCTGGTGCTGTTTAGAGCTGTGGATGTATTGTTTGAGTTTCTTGACTGTATTGTTTGATTTTTCCCTTGAGGTTGAAGTGAAGTTGTTTCACTTTGCCTATTGTTTTCTAGGTTCGAGGTTGAGCGGGACTCCCTTGCCTCGCTTGTACTGCTGCATTCATGCATTTTACTGCTTTACTGTATATATGCTGTTGTTTTTCCGTTTATCCCCTTAGGATCTCTGTTTCTCTCTGCGCAGGAGAGAAATATGACAAACACAATAAAAAACAGTTCTTGCGTAAAAGACTGTAAACCAATCAAAAACGTCATTTTTGTCCGCTTGGACTCTTAATCAGGAAAAACCCTTTTTAGAAGGAATAAAAACAATCAAGACAGACCTGTGTCGTACGTGGCCCGAACTACGTTTGCTCTAATCTTTCATGCTGTATGAAAGTACGTAGGCATAGGATGCGATATCCTAGCGAGCAACCTTCCCCTCCTTTCCCGTAGGTAGGCGAACTACGTTGACTCTGATTTCTCGTTCCAGACGGGAATACGTAGGCATAAAGTGCGATACTTTGCCGAGTCAGTTTATTTTCTTTTAACCCCAAACCTATAGAATAGATAGAATAACAATCCGTACTAGAAAACAAGCGTGGATCCCGTCGAGTACGACGGACGTGAGGGGTGCTAATACCTTCCCCTTGCGTAACCGACTCCCGAATCCAGGATTTGGTTGCAATGACCATTCCTTTCCCGTCTTTGGGATAAATAACGCATGGTGGCGACTCTTCTGTTCAGCCGGCGCCGATTTTCGCAGTAGCGACAGCTGGCGACTCTGCTGGGGACTCCAACGGTTCCCTATGCGAGTCAATCCTAGCGCTTGTTTTCTCGTCGAGGATTTTGTATGGATTTACTTTTTCTGTATTTTATATTCAGCATTATATTATTGTTATTATTGCTGTATTGGGGTTGTGACAGGTGTTCTATGATTGAGAGATAAGTCGGACCTAGGCTTGAGTGCACCTAGAATTAGAGTGGAAATTAGTGGGTGCGTGCATGCGTTGCGTGTACTAGTGTCTCATGAAATCCACGCTCGGATGAGGTTCTTCTGGTTGACTTCTTTTTCAACCCTTTGGGTTGAGGGGGTTGTTGGTTAGTTGGATTGTCGACTCTGGGGACCGATCATTTGGAAGTTGGCTAAGTGAGGCCTCTTTAGGACATGATGATGCCACACCTTCTGGGTATCGTATCATCAGTCTTGAAAGTCTGTGACGCCAACGACCACATAGGATGCCATACCTTGTGTCAGTTATTAGGACACCTACCTGTGAGAGGGGTTGGGGCATGCAGGTAACTTGACCTCCAGATTACCGGTTTTCTTGATTGAGATTCAGTGATATTTGAAGACATCATTATGAGGTATGTTGGAGACCAGGTTCGAGTACAGTTTTGATTTGCTGACACCAGGTTCGAGCAGTGTTATGGGTCTGACTAAGACCAGTATGGTGGATCCTTCTCAGCCAGGGGCACTTGGTCCCTTGTGTGTGCATTTTGCATTTTGCATGACTGTTTGCATTAGCATTTCATTTTGCATATTCATCCTCAGCCGGAACAGGGAGCTTACCCCTTTTTGTCCGCTTCACCAGTTGATTTCCCGACATTCGTATTGGACTTGAGTTAGCATTGGGATAGATCATGGCTTTAGGAGAGCAGAACTTGGTTATTACTCGGGAGGAGTTTGAATTGTTGAAGCACCAGTTGAGTCAGTTCATGGAAGCCATGACAGCTATGAATAGAGGAGATAACAACAGTCAAAGGACTCCAGTGGATAATGTTGCTCAACCAGTGCAAACCCCTGTCAGAGGTCCATATTCTTTCAATGACGCAGAGTATCACAATTCCACTTTCTCTATGCCAGATTCTCCAAGGATTTTGCCACCTCCAAGAGTTGTTCCACAGGTTGATATTCAGAACCCATTGACTGTTGAGGAGATGAGAAGACTTCTGGTGTTGGAAGATCAGATCGCTGCCATGATGAGTAAGGATACTCTCAACTTGAATGCTGTGAGCATGTGTTTGGTTCCTGGCCTAGTGTTACCTCCGAAGTTCAGAGCACCGAGGTTTGAAAAGTACAGAGGAGATAGCTGTCCAAAGCAACATTTAGTGATGTTCTGCCGGAGAATGACTTCGTTTGTGCAAGACGACAAGCTAATGATTCACTGCTTCCAGGATAGTCTGACTGGGGCATCTTTGAGTTGGTATATGCAATAGAGAGCAATCAGATCCGATCATGGTGGGTTTAGCCAGAGCTTTGCTGAAGCAGTGCGATTATAATCTAGAAATGGCTCCTTTTCGCGTACAGTTGCAAGAATTATCTCGTGTGGAGAATGAACCTTTCAGGAAGTATGTTCAGAGATAGAGAGAATTTGCTGCCAGAGTGAAGCCGCCGCTCCTAGACCGAGAGTTAATGAGCATGTTTGTACACACCCTGGAAAGCCCGTACCTCGAAAGAATGCTTGGAGTTACGTCAAACAGTCAGGCTACTGAAGCTGAATCTCTTTATGACTGTCAGAATGAAGAAGGAGTTGTGATCAATGCAATCATGTCAGATGTTGGATATCCTCGAGATGGAGTGGTGAAATTTGTTGGATCAGTATCTCTTGTACCTTGTTATGCTGGACAGACCACTGTGCCTGGGGCACCCTATCAGGAACGTTATGTCACTTCTCTTGCAAATCAGCAAACTCGTGGCCGAAGTTATCGAAATCAGCGCCAGAATCAAAACAGACCTCGTGACAACTTGGAACGAAGGAATGCTCCTTCCCACCCAGTGCCTATGCCGTATAGCCAGATACTGCCATCTTTGATACAGAGTTCCTTAGTGGAACCGAAAGCTCTTAAGCCGGCTCCATAGCCTTACCCTCCTGGGTACAATCCCCACGTTCAGTGTAGTTACCATGGCGGATCCCCGGGGCACTCAACTGAAGATCGCAAAGCTTTTCAGGCAAAAGTACAACAGTTGATTGACCAAGAGTACATTTCCTTTCCAGAAGGAGTTTTGTTTGTTCATGCCAACCTCTCAGCTATCTAAGCTCGTAGATTCAGAGGGTCCTTTTCAAGAAGCCAGTGGTCCAGACAGGCAGACGCCCTCAGCATTGGCAGTCCTCAGGCTTTTCATTATTTGCATTTGTAGTTTCTTTTCTGTTAGTTACTACTTGCTATTAAACATTGTTTGTTTCGAATGGTAAGATTGGTAAAATGACTATGCATTTTTTTTGAATTAATTATGTCGCTGTCGCTCATTTATTGCATTGCATTGACAATTGCATTTTATTTACTCCACTTTATCATTATGATTAGCAAAGATTGGAGGGAGGATGACGAAACTGAATACTCATAACCGATGATCGTATGCTTTCAGATAAAACCTTGCCGATGACGTACAAGGCATTGTTTCAAATCCCCTAAACACTGGAGATATAAGGAGTTAGTCCCTTGTCAACCATTTCGAGCCAGGAAGTAGAAGCTTTTTCGGACTTTTAAACCCGCACATCTTAACCCGGGGCAGGGTAGTTGTCAGTTAGCTTGACCGAGCATTCAAGTCTTACAGAGGAGTGGTGCCTTTCGAGGACCAATTGCAGTTTATAACCCTCGAGAGGTCGCATCTCGCCAACCACAATGGTTAAACCTCACCAACCAGGAGTGAGACAGTTACCATCTTTTTGGAGCAATCAAGACAACCAGTGTTACACGACTTTGTTCCAAAAGAAAAAGAAAGAATAAGAAAGCCCGCTAAGTAAAAAGAAAAAGAAAAGCTGGAAAGCTAATACTTAGGCAAAAATTAGGGCATCCCGCTGGACTTCAAAAAGAAAAAAAATCGAAAAGAACTCAAAAGGAGTCAATCCAGGCAAAAATTAGGGAATCAAAAAGAATGAAAAAGAAGGGATAGAAAAAATAGATCCCCAGTGAAGTCACAAAGTCGTGTATACAGACACCGAAAACGAGAAAGGAGTAACTGTCACTCCGAAAAACCTTGTGAGTTCCTTAACTATGGTTCTTACCATTCAACATACCTCTTGAAGAGGAGAGCGCTCGAGCCACGTTAACTGAACTTTAGGATCGGAGATCATCACGTAGAAGGGGTGAGTATAAATCATAATTTGAGCCAAATATCCTTTGTTTCACGAACCGTGAACCCAACCACGATACAACCCTTAAAAGACCTAATTGAGGTAAGGTTTATTCTGAAGGTGCATTACGGTAAGGTTGAGTAACCTGACTCCCTCTTGATTTGCTAGTCATATCCTTGTTGCATTTTTCACTGATCACGTAAGCACTACACTTGAACTTTGGTTCATTCGTCGCTCACAATCATGACACGTAAATGAGTGACAGCATATTTTTTTCAAAATTTGCTTGAACACTGCATTAAAATTACCATTCGGGACTGAACAATTTTACTTGCAGGTCAGTAGTTGACATAAAGGAAATTCCAACAGGGAATAATCGAACAGGATTGAATAATTCAACAGTCTGGTGTATGTTGTGAAACACTGTGAATCAGGGGCATCGACTTCCAGTGAGTTCGGAATCAATTAGTCTGAGGAAAAGCATCAGTTGATCATGGAGCAGTTGATCAGAAGCGAATTTTCTCGAGAGCCAATCAGGGGCAGTTATCCAGAATGCTATGTTTGATCAAGGCAGGTTAAGTCGCTCAACGCTCGTTCAGGGGCAAGTCACGATGTTGATAGTTGTTGAATTGAGGGAAACAACGGGGTAAGCCATCGCAAGGTCGTATTGTAGCAAGGTGCTTCCAGTTCAGAGTGGGTTTTGCCAAGAACCAGATTAAGGCAAAGTCATTGCAGACAGGGGCATGCCATCCCAAGAGTGCAGGGATTGTCTTTATTCGAGAGACGTTCGATTCAAAGTATCTCGCGGAAGTTCAGAATACTGGGGCAGTTCATATTAAACCGCCAGGGTACAAATTTTCAGACTATCCCACAGAGGTTCCTGCAGGCCGGGGCATAACAGAGGCGAAAGAACTGTTCTTCTACAACAGAGTTACTCAGAGCTACTGGAGCAGATTCAGCCAATATTCAAGTTTGAGACGAATGGCGGGAAATCGTGACCCTTCAACTAGAAGTCGTGAATTCAGACATGATATTGTCCAGCATCAGGTGTGTATGACCCACCACGGATGAACATAAGCCCCAGCCTACTTGGCACGTTCGTTTACCCCCAGTAAAGTCGTACATTCGAGAATCAGTTCATCTGGGGCATTTAGGTCGAGATTTGGCAAATCTCTCGCGGCTATGGGCGCTAAGGGGCAAAAGATTATCACAAGACCGGGGCAGAACACCCTAAAAACAAAAGATGTTGTTGGGACATTCTTTTGGGGTTTGACGTGCAGAAACAGTTCAGATCTAACCGTCAGGGTACAGAGATCGAAGAGTCCTTATCAGAAGGTTGGTGCCGATTCAGGGGCAAGGTATTGTGAGTAGCACTATGGCTAGCCTTTCTTTTCCAGACGAAATGCTCAGACTGGGGCATGTTGGTATTTCTGGGGCGAATTTCCGAGAAGGAAGAGAGTTCATGTTGCCCTAACCAGAAGCTTTTGATGAAAGATTTGATCGTTACGTGAAGTGAATCTCCATGCAGGTCGCACTTCATTCCCGAAAGCTGAGATGACAATGTCCCTTACTAAAGAAGGATCAAATTCCCCAGCTAGTCGCAGCTTATCCGAAGGACATTCTCCAGCAGGGTCGTTTACCCTCAGCAGAATTGACGATTCCAAGATCGAAGGCTGCAATCAGACAGTGTGGTGTCCCCCAAAAGGATTCCCCATCCCGAGCAGAGTTGTTTAGCCTCAGAGAATTAATATTTCCAACTTGTGAGTTGTACCCAGACAGTCTACTCTTCCCAGTAGAGATTCCCTTCCCAGTAGGGTCATTTGCTCTCCCCCAGCGGAGACAGTTGATTTTCCCCAAGAGGGTCGTTTCGTCCCCAGCGGAGTACTCTCTTTTCAGCAAGTGTTTTCTTTCCTCCCAGTGGAACTCGAAGGTTAAAACTCTTCCCGACAGAGTTGGTTGTGTGTCCCGGCATTTATTTCGCCAGAATACCGTGTGATACCCGTTCACTCCCCAGCAAAAGTCCAATTTTCATTGGCACGGGTAAGCTGTCCCTGACAGAAGTCCAATCATGATTGGCGCATTCAGTTATTCCTCAGCGAAGTTGGCTTCACTCTTCCAGCATTTATTTTGCTGGAATAATTCTGTGACGCCTGGTTATCCCCAGCGGAGTTGGCGTTGTCTTCAGCATTTATTTTGCTGAAGCGGTTTTCTGTATCCCAGCAGTTCGAGCCTGCATTTACATCGGCATATAGTGTCATATTTGCATCCACCAAATAAAAAACGCGTAGCATTTCCATGTCGAATGGAGCATTACGCCATTGTCAAACATATGCATTTTGAAACATAAGCCAGGTTGGTTAACCGTTTGTTTCTAGTGTTGTTTCCCTTGCAGGTGGAGGGAGCTCTTGCTCCAAATTAATTGCCAAACATTCAAGACCTCGGCATGAGACATGTAATGATAATGTTAATTTTGGCATTATTCCCCACAGAGTCGCTTATTTAAGTTTCTCTTATCCCTCCAGCGGAGCATTTCTTCACGGGTGTTGTTATGCCAGTATCAAAAGATTTCGTGAATCGACTTTTGGAAGTTGCCGCCTATGTTAAAGTAGGTGTCCGAATGTGTGGATTCAGAAAATCCCCAGTAGAGTCCTTCTCAGATTTGCTGCCATGTCAGCACTGAAAATTGGAAGACTAGACTCATATTGTGTTACCCATGTGATTGATGGAGCTAGCTGCTGCAAAGATAGGCAGAGAAGCTATATCAGAAGTTATTTCCCGCAGTGGTGGCGGAGTTATTTCCCGCAGTGGTGGCGGAGTTATTTCCCGTAGTGGTGACGGAGTTATTTCCCGTAGTGGTGACGGAGTTATTTCCCGCAGTGGTGGCGGAGTTATTTCCCGTAGTGGTGACGGAGTTATGTCCCGTAGTGGTGACGGAGTTATTTCCCGTAATGGTGACGGAGTTATTTCCCGCAGTGGTGGCGGAGTTATTTCCTGTAGTGGTGACAGAGTTATTTCCCGCAGTGGTGGCGGAGTTATTTCCCGTAGTGGTGGCGGAGTTATTTCCCGTAGTGGTGACGGAGTTATTTCCCGCAGTGGTGGCGGTGTTATTTTCCTGCAGTGGTGGCGGTGTTATCTTCCCGCAGTGGTGGCGGTGTTATCTTCCCGCAGTGGTGGCGGTGTTATTTTCCTGCAGTGGTGGCGGTGTTATCTTCCCGCAGTGGTGGCGGTGTTATCTTCCCGCAGTGGTGGCGGTGTTATCTTCCCGCAGTGGTGGCGGTGTTATCTTCCCACAGTGGTGGCGGTGTTATCTTCCCGCAGTGGTGGCGGTGTTATTTTTCTGTAATGGTAACAGAGTTAGTACCCGTAGCGATGACGGTGTTATTTTTCTGTAATGGTAACGGAGTCAGTACCCGTAGCGATGGCAGTGTTATTTTTCTGTAATGGTAACGGAGTCAGTACCCGTAGCGATGGCGGTGTTATTTTTCTGTAATGGTAACGGAGTCAGTACCCGTAGCGATGGCGGTGTTATTTTTCTGTAATGGTAACGGAGTCAGTACCCGTAGCGATGGCGGTGTTATTTTTCTGTAATGGTAGAGGAGTCAGTAACCGTAGCGATGGCGGTGTTACTTTTCTGTAATGGTAGCGGAGTCAGTACCCGTAGCGATGGCGGTGTTATTTTTCTGTAATGGTAGCGGAGTCAGTACCCGTAGCGATGACGGTGTTATTTTTCTGTAATGGTGACAGAGTTAGTACCCGTAGCGATGGAGGTGTTATTTTTCTGTAATAATGACAAAGTATTACCCGCAGTGGTGGCGGTGTTATTTACCCTTAGCGATGGCGGTGTTGTTATTTTCCCAAATTATTTCCCGTAGTGGTGGCGGAGCGATTTCCCGTAGAGATGGCGGTGTTATTTTACTGTATCATTGGCAGGGTCATGTTTTATTGACAGAAGTACTTCCCCAGTGAAGTCAATAAGGTGACAAGATAATGTTGAAATCAGATTTGTAGATAGTGTTCCCCGAGTAGTGGTGCAATTTATTTCGCAGTTTATTTCTGCGGTTGGCAAATTTCCGGGTTCTTAGTATTCAACCGTCTCGTACCTCGAATGTTTGAAGGTCGTTCGCTCTTCACCCAGTCGGGTCCAAGTCGTTTGAATAGGGGCAGCTGTTGCACCCTAAAATTTGCTCAACCTACTTTACTTGGTTTATGTTTCAATTGCATTGTCACTTGCATAAAAAGTCATGTACATAGTCTAATCATTTGCATAGCATAGCATAACAAGCCATCCAACAAGGGATCAAGTGCTATTTTTCATCCCAAGGAATGTATTCAAGAGGCTCTTATCAAGATTCAAGCCTATTCAAATCACCAAGAAAGAAATTGAAGCTTTGTGAAGTTTAAAGGCCAGGCAGTGGGTTTCTCTCCTATCTTGAGGGTATGCGAAGATCATCAGAGAAGTTATGGGTTATGAATTGAGGGCATGGAAGACCTAGAGGGTCCTCTTGAAAGTAAGACAAGTCATTGGTGTGGTTACAAGAGCTACAGTTGAAGACAGTCAACTAGGGTGTCATCTAGGTCAACCCTGGGTCAACCCTAGGTCAAATGCTTGATTGAAGGGCATTGTAACACGGTGGGAGAACTGACTTTAAACAATGTTGCGGATAGCAAGAGTCGCCACCGACTTTTATTTTATCCATAAGGAAAGGTTATAAAAGAACAGGAAAGACCTTAGAGAATATTTTGGGTCCGGGGGGTAGGTTATGAAAAGGGAAGGTGTTAGCACCCTTTTCATCCATGGTTATCCATGGGCTCTTAGGTACTTAAGCTCACTTTTGAGTTGTTTTGAAAGTGCAGTGTGTGAATAGCAAAAAATTTCAGAATAGTTTAATAATAATCCGTGTATGGATGTGAAAAAAAACTTGTTTGAAAATTTTGTTGGAAATTTGTTTAAGTGTGAAAAAGTTTTGAAGTGAGCAAGTATCTAGGAGTAGCCTACCCTAATGTTTTAAGGTCTTTCTTATTCTTTATCCTTTCCTTAGTAAGACTATCCCTACTATAATGGAGTAGGTAGTCCTTACTTTGGATGTTAAGGGACATGTGAGGGACAATTTGACTTTGAAGGCCATTGTGGGATGTAATAAGCACATATAAGGGACCATCATCATTTTTCGAAAGGGACTTGATTCGTAAAGGCAACCATAAGGGACTTTGATGATTTTTTTATTTGAGGGACTTGCTTTATACACCCCACTTAACCATTATTCGTAGGCAACTTGAGGGATATCCTTAGGAAGTGAGACGGCGATTAAAATCGACTTACGTGTGTGACGTGTTTATTTTAATTATATTTATTTAAAAGTGATCTAAATTTATTTTAATATTACATACATGTTGTTACACTCCCTAATTACTAACCATAATAATAATTAAATAATTAAACAACTTTACATCCAAGAAACAATTACAAAATAATAAGCAAAATAATTAAATAGCAAAGATAAATAAAATATAAATAAGCAATAATAAATAATAAAGGGGGTTAATTCTAAGTTTACTCGGCAAGACATCGCATCTTGTGCCTACGTATCCTTACGGGAGTGGAATCAGAGTAATCGTAGTTCCCCTCAATAGGGAGGTTAGAAACTTCTTGACTGTGGTCAAGGTCTCAAGGGGAATAAACGCATCTTAAGGACACGCTTACGTGGAGTGTAGAAACTCCAAATCTCTACGTTGAAATGTTAAGTTGTAATTAGGGTTAGGTTAGGGATTCCGCGGCGGGAAACCCTAAAATGAGCGCGGCGGCTCTTTGACCTAATGCTAGGGGTAAAATTGTAATTTTGCCTGCGGCGAGGCATTTGTGAAAATTAGGGTTTGAAAAGGTGTAAGGGTTGAAGGTGAGTACTATTAGCGTGGAGGCCAAACGGTTAGACCTAATCCTTCGGAGGTGTGTAATGTGACAAATTAACGATGCAAATGCGAGAATTTAAACCATACAAACAGCGGAAATTAAAGAGCGAAAAGATAAACACGATTATTTGTTCGCGAGATTACATATGAGGAGCAGTTACAACAATAATGAAGGTTTGAATGAAAATACAAAAAAGAAATAAAAGTGCAATGAGCCAAACTGAAAAAACAAACGATCAATGTTAGCAGACAGAATTAGACAAGTTAGGAAACGAGAGGGGAAATTTATATACATTTTTGTCGCTTATTCGTGATATATGAAAGAATTTTTAATTTAAGTCAGAATAGAAGTTCTTCTTAATACTAAAATAAATATTTTTAAGTTTAATTTTCAAGAGAGTTTAATTTAAAAAGGCCTAATTATTTTTAAAGAGAAGGATTTGTTTATTATTATTAAAAAAAGCTAAACTAGTTATCTTTTAAAAAGAAAAACTCACTATTATTATTTGAAGAAAATTATATTATTACTAATCAGAAATTAATTTTAATTGTTTTGTTATATGATTAATAATAAAAACAATGATAAGTAAAAGAATAAAGTTGGGCCGGTGATCAACCCAGCCCCAACTCAATGCTTGAAAACTGGATAACACTGCTTTTAGGGTTTCGAAAACCCTATCGCTACCCGCGGCGCCGTCATGGCTCGTTTCTCTTCGTCTTTGCTTCGTTTTGCATGTTTCGACCCCTCTATCTCCTGAAAATGAAACTATGAACAATATCAGCACAAATATGAGTTTTACAAACTTCCTACCCAGATTCTGACAATGGCGGATGGCGATGGCGTTTTCGTTGTTCTTTAAGGCCTGTGATGATGTCAAATCTGAGGCTACGAAGGTGGATTGCCCGTCGAGAGACGAAGGCGGTCTTCGTTCGAATCTTCTCCTTCGTTCAGATGCACGGCCGTCGATGGTTGTTCTGGTGACCTACGGCCGTTTTCGCTTTCTCCGTCCGCTTCGTCTAGGGTTTCTACGCAGTGATCTTTTTTTCGGCCCAAAAACTTCTTTTATCTCTTTCTCTCTCGGTCACCTCTTAAGATAAGAACGAAACTACCTGATCTGATGCCAATGGCACGGATCGGTAACGGGAGTAGGATGCGGCTTCGGTTGTGCCCTCCCAGCACTCGATGATGACAATTGTTCTGAGAGTGTCAAACAACCTCTAACACTTTTCCATTCTGTGTTGTATTCTCTTTGTTATGCAGGTTAATGGAAGATTCGTGAAGAACATCGAAAGAGCATCGTGAAGATCTACTTAGACGTTTTAGGACTTAGAATTTTTTAGAGTAGATGTAACATTTGTAAATGTAATCTCACAGCAATTCAAATGTGAAATGATTCACTTCCTTTTGTAAAATGATATTCTTATGAAATAAAAATTCCATGATCATTCAACTTTGAATCTATTTATATTTACTTCTAGTTATAAATTATAAACATTTGTGAATAAATCCACAAATATTTAAATTCATTATTCTAGTCATAAACCATAAATACTCACGAATGATATTCTTGCTCATGTACTTGTCTCGTTGGTAGTCCTAATCTCATCACCTGACTTCATTCATTTGGATTCTAGCCAACAATATTCTCCTCATTTTCTAACCAAACGCGAATGTGCGCCGTAATCACAACAGATCTAGTATCAATGATGATATTGCCCGTAATTGAATTCCACTGACCAAATGATATAAGCAACAATCCAATAATACCCAATTAAACTGCGCCTTATTAACAGCAACGGAAATGCTCTGGAAATAAACCATGAGCGATAAAATGGACCTTAAATCCAGCTATGCCCGACAAATTTCGATACCGAACACATCGAATTGGCACCTTGATATAATCAAAACAGGTGATAAATAAATGCCTCAGAAATAGTGTCTCAAGTGTCTCACAGCTCAGTAACAGCCCGTCTTCAAAGAATTAGCGGGATCCATGTAAAAATGACCAAAATACCCCTGGGACCAAATCTGAAGTCTTGGAAGTCCATTTAGCCTGATTAAAGTCAAAACCCTAGTTTTGGATGCACTGCTTAGGAGGTGCATTGTCTGAGGGAATTGTCAACTCTTCTGACCAATTGTGAACTTTGTGAACCTTGTGAATCTTCATGGAACACAAAGTCTTGTATTGTGAGGGCAAATTTTGGGGTGCAACAGCTGCCCCTGTTCAATTTTCTGAAACCTGAGGGGTTAGATTGGTATATTTGCCAGTCGTAACCTGGAAGGTTGAAGGGGATTGAACACAAAAGCCCAAAAATTTGCACTCACCAGTGCATGGAGTGATATTGATGGTTGGTTGAACATGATTGAGTGGGCTTAAAGATGCCACTAGGGGAAAGTTCTTCAGTAGTATAATGAGAACTGTCAGGAGTCTGGAGTAATACTGATGTAACAGCATGTCTTCATGAGGATAGAGCAATCAATAATGATAACCCTAAAGCAGTCTTGAAGTGATAAATCTGACCTCAGGAGGATAGAGCAATCAATAGCTCTAAAGCAGTCTTGAAGTAATAATGGCTTCAAGAGGATAGAGCAATCAATAGCTCTAAAGCAGTCTTGAAGTAATAGAATGGCTTCAGGAGGATAGAGCAATCAACAGCTCTAAAGCAGTCTTGAAATAATAATGTGATATGTCTTCAGGAGGATAGAGCAATCAATAGCTCTAAAGCAGTCTTGAAGTGATGATTTCAGGAGGATAGAGCAATGGATAGCTCTAAAGCAGTCTTGAAATAATAATGTAATTTCAGGAGGATAGAGCAATCAATAGCTCTAAAGCAGTCTTGAAGTGATGATTTCAGGAGGATAGAGCAATGGATAGCTCTAAAGCAGTCTTGAAATAATAATGTAATTTCAGGAGGATAGAGCAATGGATAACTCTAAAGCAGTCTTGAAATAATTAGATGGCTTCAGGAGGATAGAGCAATGAATAGCTCTAAAGCAGTCTTGAAGTAGTAGGATGATTTCAGGAGGATAGAGCAATCAGTAGCTCTAAAGCAGTCTTGAAGTAATAGGATGATTTCAGGAGGATAGAGCAATCAGTAGCTCTAAAGCAGTCTTGAAATAATAATGTGATATGTCTTCAGGAGGATAGAGCAATCAATAGCTCTAAAGCAGTCTTGAAGTAATAGGATGATTTCAGGAGGATAGAGCAATCAGTAGCTCTAAAGCAGTCTTGAAATAATAATGTGATATGTCTTCAGGAGGATAGAGCAATCAATAGCTCTAAAGCAGTCTTGAAGTAATAGGATGATTTCAGGAGGATAGAGCAATCAGTAGCTCTAAAGCAGTCTTGAAGTAATAGGATGATTTCAGGAGGATAGAGCAATCAGTAGCTCTAAAGCAGTCTTGAAATAATAATGTGATATGTCTTCAGGAGGATAGAGCAATCAATAGCTCTAAAGCAGTCTTGAAGTAATAGGATGATTTCAGGAGGATAGAGCAATCAGTAGCTCTAAAGCAGTCTTGAAATAATAATGTGATATGTCTTCAGGAGGATAGAGCGATCAATAGCTCTAAAGCAGTCTTGAAGTAATAGGATGATTTCAGGAGGATAGAGCAATCAGTAGCTCTAAAGCAGTCTTGAAATAATAATGTGATATGTCTTCAGGAGGATAGAGCAATCAATAGCTCTAAAGCAGTCTTGAAGTAATGATTTCAGGAGGATAGAGCAATGGATAGCTCTAAAGCAGTCTTGAAATAATAATGTAATTTCAGGAGGATAGAGCAATGGATAACTCTAAAGCAGTCTTGAAATAATTAGATGGCTTCAGGAGGATAGAGCAATCAATAGCTCTAAAGCAGTCTTGAAGTAGTAATATGACCTCATGAGGATAGAGCAATGAATAGCTCTAAAGCAGTCTTGAAGTAATAGGATGATTTCAGGAGGATAGAGCAATCAGTAGCTCTAAAGCAGTCTTGAAGTCATGAGAGGCTATCAGGAGGATAAAATAACCCTGAGGTTACAATAAAGCAGTCCCAAAGTAATAAGAAGCTCATCAGGAGGATAAAGTAACCCTGAGGTTACAATAAAGCAGTCCCAAAGATCATAAGCTTGTTTGTTGGATAATTAACCTGAAAACAAGGTAGCATTCTGTATAACAACATTAGTTTATGCTTTATGTATGCATGTATGACATGATGCCCTTAGGTAATGTACTATAGACATATATGTTATGGTATGATGTAAACGATGTATGTATGATATGACACTGCTGGAAGTGTCTGGATATCCTTGTATAACAACTGCTGGCCAAGGAAAATAAATCCCGATTCGTTGTTGAAGAATATATAACCCTCCGTCTGCTGGGGATAACAAGGTATAGATAACCTCCCGTTGTTGGGGATAACAAGGTATAGATAACCTTCGTTTTCGTTTGATATTAGGATAAGTATAACACCCCGTCTTCGTTCATCGTGCCCTTATTGGAAAGTAATTTCCCGTATATCCGTATGAGGATAAAAGAGATGGATATAAATTCCAGGGGAGATTAGACTTTGTGAAAATGGATTAGTCCTACTGTCTTGTAAAGATGAACCGGCGAAGCTTCGTTGAAATCCTTCCCTCGTTCGTCCTTAGTAAATACTATTACTGCATTTTCATGCATTTCTGGTAAACATCAATCATATTAAAAGCATACATGCATTTTTGGTAAACATCAATCATATTCAAAGGCATACATACATTCAAACACAACCAATGGACGTTTCGCTTATGTAAATAGGGTAAAAGTAAATCTGGATTCAAAAGATGGAGTTTATTTATATCAAAAGTGACCCATACACGGGTAAGTTTGTACAAGGAGACATAAACCCTAGTAAGAGAATTTGGTCATGAAGTTTTACAAAAAGAATCAGCTATGTGGGAGATAATCCTATTGAGTTTCAATTCTACTATTGCCACTCAAGTATCTCATCTTCTTGCTGTTGAGACGGAAACGATTGGATTGAGCTTCATCTGTTTGAGCTTGAGTAAGTAGTACAACTGGTTGCAATTTCATGAGTGATCCAAACGAGACATAGTCATACGCTTTAATCCCTAACTTTTGCCTGGATTGCCCTTTCAGGTTTTCAATCCACCGGGATACCCTTTTTTGCCCAAGCCGCCTTTTCAGGTTTTCGACTTGCCGGGTGTACATCTTTTTATATATATATCCCTAATTTTTGCCCAAACCCTTTTGGTTTGCCGGGATGCCCTTATTTTTGCCTAGGCCTGTCAACCTAGCGGGTCTCTTTTTATGCGTAGTATTTTTTAACTATGTCTGCGTTTACAGGTTGTGGGAAGTCTTCACCATCCATTGTAGTCAGTATCATGGCACCTCCTGAGAACACTGTCTTGACTACAAATGGTCCCTCATATGTTGGAGTCCACTTGCCCTTAGGATCACCCTGTGGTAATATGATACGCTTGATTACCAAGTCACCAGCCTGATATACCTTTGGCTTAACCTTCTTGTTAAAAGCTTTGGTCATCCGTTTCTGGTACATCTGGCCATGACAAACTGCTGCTAACCTTTTCTCATCAATCAAATTTATCTGGTCAAGTCGAGTCTGAATCCACTCATCTTCATCCAAGCCTGCATCCTTCATAATTCTCAAGGAGGGGATCTGAACTTCAATAGGCAGAACTGCTTCCATACCATAGACTAAGGAGAATGGGGTTGCCCCTGTTGAAGTACGTATTGTAGTACGATAACCATGCAGAGCAAATGGTAACATCTCGTGCCAATCCTTGTAAGTAACAGTCATCTTCTGTACAATCTTCTTAATGTTCTTATTAGATGAGCCAAATGATCAGCAACAACACTCCCCTTAATGGCCTTCTGAGTAGTATACTGTATATCATATTCCGTCAAGATCATTTGCCATCTTGCAATTCTTCCGGAGAGAGCAGGTTTCTCAAATATGTACTTGATTGGATCCATCTTCGAAATCAACAAGGTAGTATGGGTCAACATATACTGTCTTAGTCGGCGAGCAGCCCATGCCAAAGCGCAGCAAGTTTTCTCGAGCAGTGAGTATCTTGTTTCACAGTCGGTAAACTTTTTGCTAAGGTAATATATTGCCTGCTCTTTTCGACCAGACTCGTCATGTTGCCCCAATACACACCCCATTGAGTTGTCTAATACTGTTAAATACATAATCAAGGGTCTTCCATCAACTGGTGGCATTAAAATTGGAGGTTCTAGCAAATATCTCTTGATTTCATCAAAGGCAGTCTGGCACTCATTGTTCCATTCCATCACCTGATCTTTCTTCAACAACTTGAAGATTGGCTCACAGATGGTAGTTAATTGGGAAATAAATCTTGCAATGTAGTTCAATCGTCCCAAGAAACCTCTAACCTCCTTCCCAGTACGGGGAGCTGGCATCTCTCGTATAGCTTTCACTTTTGCAGGATCCACTTCAATACCTTTTCCACTGACAATGAAACCCAGGAGCTTTCCAGATCTAACTCCAAAAGTGCACTTGCTTGGATTTAATCTCAACCTGTATTTCTTCAACCTCTCAAACAACTTGTGCAGATGATCAAGATGTTGCTCTTCATTCTGAGATCTGGCTATCATATCATCCACATATACCTCTATCTCATGATGAATCATATCATGAAACAAAGCCACCATAGCACGCTGATATGTTGCCCCTGCATTCTTCAAACCAAATGGCATTACCTTATAGCAAAAGGTGCCCCACTGTGTCACAAATGTAGTCTTCTCCATATCTTCAGGTGCCATCTTGATTTGATTGTAACCAGAGAAACCATCCATAAAAGAGAATACCTTATGCTGAGCAGTGTTGTCTACCAGAATATCAATATGAGGAAGTGGAAAGTCATCTTTAGGGCTAGCCTTGTTCAGATCTCTTTTCTGTTTTCTTCAGTTCCCAGATTCACAACTTCGACTGGCTCTTCATGTGGCTGTATAGCTTTCTCTTCTTGTTGTAACAACCTAGCAAGCTCCACAGGTATTTCACAATCGTCCTCGTTTCCGTCTTCAGTTTGATAGATCGGATTCTCGAAATTGTAATTGGCAATAGTAGAACTGTTATCAACTGGATCCAGAGTGGATGAGGATCGGCATTTTAGTGACGTGGGTGTGTGTAAGAACACATAGCTGATAAAGCAAAAATAAAAGAAAAAGAAAGACAAGGAACACAATATTTACGAAAACGAAACGTCCATTGATTTTATGGAATGAAGTATGCAAATGAAATGACAACCCGTAACAAGCACACCATTGTGCCCCGGGTAAGGCACATGGCTTGAAAGTTTTAATTGTTCCGAGTTTAAAAACATAACACAGTAATAGTATTTACTCCTGACTAAAGGAGATAGGGATAACATCTTCAGCTGTCCAATTATTGAGTCCAGCACCCACAGTAGGAAAAATCCATGCCTCCAAGTTGTAGTCTTCATCTTGATCTCCCACAGCATTGATAACCCCTTGATTGGTGATACGAACAGCACGAGCACGACGAACAGCCTTCTGGGACTCTTCTTCCACCACAGCTTTTGCATCATTGAGGGAGGCCATTGCCATTGTTGGAGGGTTTCTGATGACCACAGGAACCTTCTTCACAGCAGGAGGAGTCACACAATCCTTAAGAGCCCAGGGAACCACTTCAAATGACTGACATGGAGTTTCAATGTATTCACCTTCTACTTCCAGATACTTGAAAGTGTTTACATGGCTGACAAAGTATTCTTCCTCTCCAAAGACAGTAACAACTTTTCCATTCACCGAATATCTCAACTTTTGATGTAATGTGGAGGTCACAGCACCTGCCCCATGGATCCAGGGACGACCAAGCAGACATGAGTACGAAGGACGAATATCCATCACATAGAATGTAGCAGTAAACACCTGAGAGCCAACCTTGATTGGAAGCTCAATTTCCCCATGCACTACTCTTCTAGAACCACCAAAAGCCTTTACCACAATATTACTGGGCTTCAATACCGTATCTTCAGGACTCAGCTTGTTCAGGACTTCCTTAGGCAACACATTCAGAGAGGAACCATTGTCTATCAGCACATGAGACAGGGTAGTGCCCCTGCATTCAATTGAAATATGCAAGGCCCTGTTATGATCCCTCTTGGCAGGGGTCAAGTCAGCATCAGAAAATCCTAACCCGTTGTCATAGGTCAGGTGAGCAACACAATTCTCAAACTGGTCCACAGAAATTGCACTGGGTACATGAGCCATCTTTAGAAACTTGATCAATGACTTGGCATGAGCCTCAGAACATAATAACAGGGAGAGCATAGAAATCTTTGAGGGAGTATGCCCCAGCTGATCAACAATATCATAATCACTCTTGCGAATGATTTTCAATACTTCTTCCATCTGCTTAGAAAGGTCATCAGCAGCTGGCACATCAGTAGATACAGGCTCAATAACAGGACCCTTGCCCCGAGCATCAGTGGTGGAAGTAACAGCAGGAGTAACTGCACTCTTAGAAGCAACTGGAGGAGAGAAGACTCTTCCACTACGAGTGATCTTGCTAGATCCAGCAATATTATCAATGTCAACAGGCATATCAGGTAAAGGCTCCTGCTTGACACCATGGATGTAAACCTCAGACCCATAGTGCCAAGGCACAGCTTTGTCAGATGTATAAGGAATAGGACCAGGAGTGGTAATGATCAGAGGAGCTACTCTGGCTTCAGCAACAACTTTCACAGGACCTTCAGCAATAATCTTGATTGGGCCCTGATGAGTGATTTTAATGGGACCCTTTGAAGTGATTCTTAGTGGTACTTTGTCAACCATGTCAACCTCTTCAATCTTCTTACCCTGAGTCAGATGATCCACCATACTTTCTACAGATGCTGGTCTTCTTTCAAACACTATAGTATATTTATCCATGAGACGTTGAATCCCATCTCTCAAAATGAAGCAACTATCCGGCTTATAGGTACAATATAGACAATCTTCATGACAACCTGGAAAGATCCCAGCTTGTACTAACCTCTTTTTGATAACAGACAATCCATAACTGAATAGACATGCAGATCTTCATCAATATCTTCATCAATGGCGTTGACAGTCTTCTCGTGATTTGGCATTGGAGCTGTAATCACATTTGGAGTACCTGGTGGATCAAACTCAATTTCTCCAGCATCAATCATATCCTGAATTTTGTTCTTCAAGACCCAGCAGTTATTAGTATCATGTCCTGGACAGTTTGAATGATATGCACATCGTGCATTGGGATTGTACTTGGGAGAGGTAACATTGGGATTCTGAGGAGCCTCCCTCAGGGTAATAAGTTCAGCCTTCAACAAGTGTTGCAATGCCTGAGCCATTGACATGTTGATCTTCGTGAACTGTCTTCTAGCCCTCTGTTGGTTGCCTTGAGGCTGCTCTGTTGTTGCAGGAGTTGGATTTGAAATATGAACTGCACTAACAGACTGATGCCTTCTGTTACGATCAGGCTGACCATACACAGCATTAGATTCTTTCTTCCCAGTGGGAGGCTTCTTTGCAGCACCTGATGAAGAAGTGCCCACTTGGATCTTACCACTCTTGATACCATTCTCTACTCGCTCTCCTGTCATGATCAACTCAGTGAAGCCAGATGATGAGCTTCCAATGAGATGACTGTAAAACGGACCATTCAGCGTACACATGAACATATCAACCAACTCCCTATCAGTCAAAGGGGGTTGAACTCTTCCAGCTAAGTCTCTCCACTTCTGAGCATACTCCTTAAAGCTTTCTTTGGCACCCATAGACATTCTTTGAAGCTGCATGCGAGTGGGGGCTAAGTCAGCATTGTATTGATACTGCTTGTAGAAAGCTTCAGCAAGGTCATTCCAATCTCTGATGTTGACACTCTCCAACTGATAATACCACTCTAGCTGAGCTCCAGATAAACTCTCTTGAAAGAAATGGATCCACAACTTTTTATCAGCAGTGTGAGGTTGAATTCTCCTGACATAAGACCTCAGATGCAATTTGGGACAAGAGACCCCATCATAGACAACGAATGTAGGAACTTTGAAACCAATGGGTATCACAACCCCAGATATCAAACTCAAATCCTCAAAATCCAGCCCAGATGATTTCTGTAATTCCATAGCATCCATTCTATCCACCAGCATCTTGAATTTGTCTTCATTAGGCTCATGGTAATAATTAGCCTCAGAATCAGAGTCCCCCATAGTGTTGTGGAGACTGCCTCTCTCTTTCTCAGATTCCTCAGATTCATAGTCTTTAACCTTTTCCTTGGTCTTGACAGGACCTTTGAACCTTCTTCCCATGTTGAGCAACCCAGCAGACCTTCTAGTCTTCTTTGTCTTCTTGGCCAGCAGTGCCTTCAAATCATCTTGCCCCTTGGATAGGTTCAAGATCAGCTCTTGGAACTGTGCATTCTGTGCCTGAAGATCCTTAACTGATTGTTCAAGAGCCATTGCTGAAATAAACAGCGAGAAGATGAGAAACCTGTGCACAATTATAACCCTGTGATGCAATGATATGGGAATGCATATGCAATGTTTTCAAGGACCGCAGGATTTAAATTTGCTTAAACAAACAAGAAAGTAACTTTTTATTAGTAATAACTTGTTTTGCCTTTTAGGCTTACAAAAAATGAAAACGAAATAAGTACAAAAGATGGGGTTTTAAGTCTCCCATGGACGTTTCCTCTTTGTGTTGAGGTATGAGTTGAGGTTTCGTTCCTCATGAAGTAGCTTTGTTAGCTCTAGGATCCTTGCTTGGCTTGCTTTGTAATGAGCCTCGAAAGTATCCCTTTGCTCTTTCAGTTGGATCCATGATCTCTGCAAGTCTTCCATATCAGTAGGCATGTCTGGGTGAAGGATGGTGTAAGCTGTGTCTCCTTCAGCAACAGGTTCCATGGTAACTGGTAGGATGGCAGGATATGGCATCATGAGTGTCTGAGCACGAAATCGTACCCATCTGAGATAAGCCTTCATAGGAATGGTGTACTTAGGCTCCAGTGTCTTGCTGTCAATCCTGTTTACCTTTCCCCAAGCTCGTATGAATCTCTGAAGGTAACCCTGAAGATCGTTGTCATAGTCAAACACAATGCCCTGAATCAACATGTCATGTGGACCATCGCTCCGGGCGTAACCAAACTGTCGTAAAGCTAGAGATGGGTTGTAGGTGATGCCTCCTCTTATGCCTAGAAGTGGCACATTAGGAAACTCCCCACAACGGTCAATGATGGTGACATTCTCCATAGATCTGGAGCACCAATGGATGTCTGAGTGAGAAAGTGACATGATCCTCTTGGACCATCTGAACCCTTGCTCATTCTTCATTACTGAGCGAGGAAGGTGAGAAATAAACCACCTAGAAAGTAAAGGTATGCAGCACATCAAAGTTCCTCTTGCCCTTGTAGTACGGGTGTGAAGAGAATGTAGGATGTCTCCAAGTAAGATAGGCACTGGATTGTGACTCAGGAATATGTTGATGGCATGAACGTCTATGAACTGATCAGGATTGGGGAACAACACTAAGCCATAAATCAATAAGGCTAAGATCTCCTCAACAGCATCGTAGCTCATAGCCTTCAAGAACATTTGAGCTTTATCCACTAATACCTTGGCAAGAATACCTTTAACTCCACTTCTCGTCTCTAGAACAATGTCAGACTTCTTCAGATGTAGAGCTGCAACAATAACTTCTGGTTTAAGCTCCTTCTCTAAGCCTGTGAATGGTTTCTGATCAAGAACAGGTATACCCAGAAGTTTAGAGAACTCCTCCATGGTTGGAACCAGCTGATAATCAGGAAATGTAAAGCAATGGTGCTTAGGGTCAAAGAACTGAAACAGCACACTCATCATGTCTTCACCGAACCCTGAAGTAACTAGATCCAATAAGTGACCATGTCTCTTGTTGAACTGGGAATGATCAGGCACTAGGGAAACCAACTCCTTGAGCTTAGCAGGTATCCCTACAAAGTTGATCCTGATGGTGTTTCTACGAGCAGAAGCCATGACCTGCAACAAAGAACAAAGATAAATCCTTTGGTCCTTGAAATGGTTAGGGAAAATGATATGCTTATGATGCATGATGATGTCATGATGTCATGCTCAATCACAAACATGTGGCACACACAAACAAGTCACACCATAGCCCTAGGTTTAAAGGCTTGCATGAGGTTCAAAGGCAAGTACCCTCCCCTGAAGTTAGATGGTTCATCCTGTCCTACAAAAGTAACCAGGTTCTAAGGGATCTCAATATCATTGATCCTTCACAAGGGTGGTTGTTCAGAAGGCAACTTACTTGCCAACCAAAACCCTCCAAGTTTAAGATCTCAATGAGCGTAGTATCGAGTGTCAACCAACTTCAGTCTGCACCAAAGCCGGTTACCTCACTACTTTCTAAAGGCCAAGATGAGTTAACTAGGGTTCTAAAAGTCAGTTAGTGCATTGACAACATATGGCTGCCTCAATATTATCCTCAACTTGACTTAAGGAATATAAGCACCAACCAAGAAGTCGCACTAACTATGGCCACCAGATCAACCGTATCGATATACGTCGTACAGTTTCCTTGGTCTATTGCCATTTACCTAAGGTACACTAGATCCGGGTTAGGACCTTTCACACATAAGAGCACCCCAACAATATAATAATAAAGCAAACAAGGCAAACAATTAAAGTGATCTTAATTCCTAAGGGTACCCCTCTTAAATAGGTCCCCAGCAGAGTCGCCAGTTCTGTAACACGGTGGGAGAACTGACTTTAAACAATGTTGCGGATAGCAAGAGTCGCCACCGACTTTTATTTTATCCATAAGGAAAGGTTATAAAAGAACAGGAAAGACCTTAGAGAATATTTTGGGTCCGGGGGGTAGGTTATGAAAAGGGAAGGTGTTAGCACCCTTTTCATCCATGGTTATCCATGGGCTCTTAGGTACTTAAGCTCACTTTTGAATTGTTTTGAAAGTGCAGTGTGTGAATAGCAAAAAATTTCAGAATAGTTTAATAATAATCCGTGTATGGATGTGAAAAAAAACTTGTTTGAAAATTTTGTTGGAAATTTGTTTAAGTGTGAAAAAGTTTTGAAGTGAGCAAGTATCTAGGAGTAGCCTACCCTAATGTTTTAAGGTCTTTCTTATTCTTTATCCTTTCCTTAGTAAGACTATCCCTACTATAATGGAGTAGGTAGTCCTTACTTTGGATGTTAAGGGACATGTGAGGGACAATTTGACTTTGAAGGCCATTGTGGGATGTAATAAGCACATATAAGGGACCATCATCATTTTTCGAAAGGGACTTGATTCGTAAAGGCAACCATAAGGGACTTTGATGATTTTTTTATTTGAGGGACTTGCTTTATACACCCCACTTAACCATTATTCGTAGGCAACTTGAGGGATATCCTTAGGAAGTGAGACGGCGATTAAAATCGACTTACGTGTGTGACGTGTTTATTTTAATTATCTTTATTTAAAAGTGATCTAAATTTATTTTAATATTACATACATGTTGTTACACTCCCTAATTACTAACCATAATAATAATTAAATAATTAAACAACTTTACATCCAAGAAACAATTACAAAATAATAAGCAAAATAATTAAATAGCAAAGATAAATAAAATATAAATAAGCAATAATAAATAATAAAGGGGGTTAATTCTAAGTTTACTCGGCAAGACATCGCATCTTGTGCCTACGTATCCTTACGGGAGTGGAATCAGAGTAATCGTAGTTCCCCTCAATAGGGAGGTTAGAAACTTCTTGACTGTGGTCAAGGTCTCAAGGGGAATAAACGCATCTTAAGGACACGCTTACGTGGAGTGTAGAAACTCCAAATCTCTACGTTGAAATGTTAAGTTGTAATTAGGGTTAGGTTAGGGATTCCGCGGCGGGAAACCCTAAAATGAGCGCGGCGGCTCTTTGACCTAATGCTAGGGGTAAAATTGTAACTTTGCCTGCGGCGAGGCATTTGTGAAAATTAGGGTTTGAAAAGGTGTAAGGGTTGAAGGTGAGGACTATTGGCGTGGAGGCCAAACGGTTAGACCTAATCCTTCGGAGGTGTGTAATGTGACAAATTAACGATGCAAATGCGAGAATTTAAACCATACAAACAGCGGAAATTAAAGAGCGAAAAGATAAACGCGATTATTTGTTCGCGAGATTACATATGAGGAGCAGTTACAACAATAATGAAGGTTTGAATGAAAATACAAAAAAGAAATAAAAGTGCAATGAGCCAAACTGAAAAAACAAACGATCAATGTTAGCAGACAGAATTAGACAAGTTAGGAAACGAGAGGGGAAATTTATATACATTTTTGTCGCTTATTCGTGATATATGAAAGAATTTTTAATTTAAGTCAGAATAGAAGTTCTTCTTAATACTAAAATAAATATTTTTAAGTTTAATTTTCAAGAGAGTTTAATTTAAAAAGGCCTAATTATTTTTAAAGAGAAGGATTTGTTTATTATTATTAAAAAAAGCTAAACTAGTTATCTTTTAAAAAGAAAAACTCACTATTATTATTTGAAGAAAATTATATTATTACTAATCAGAAATTAATTTTAATTGTTTTGTTATATGATTAATAATAAAAACAATGATAAGTAAAAGAATAAAGTTGGGCCGGTGATCAACCCAGCCCCAACTCAATGCTTGAAAACTGGATAACACTGCTTTTAGGGTTTCGAAAACCCTATCGCTACCCGCGGCGCCGTCATGGCTCGTTTCTCTTCGTCTTTGCTTCGTTTTGCATGTTTCGACCCCTCTATCTCCTGAAAATGAAACTATGAACAATATCAGCACAAATATGAGTTTTACAAACTTCCTACCCAGATTCTGACAATGGCGGATGGGGATGGCGTTTTCGTTGTTCTTTAAGGCCTGTGATGATGTCAAATCTGAGGCTACGAAGGTGGATTGCCCGTCGAGAGACGAAGGCGGTCTTCGTTCGAATCTTCTCCTTCGTTCAGATGCACGGCCGTCGATGGTTGTTCTGGTGACCTACGGCCGTTTTCGCTTTCTCCGTCCGCTTCGTCTAGGGTTTCTACGCAGTGATCTTTTTTTCGGCCCAAAAACTTCTTTTATCTCTTTCTCTCTCGGTCACCTCTTAAGATAAGAACGAAACTACCTGATCTGATGCCAATGGCACGGATCGGTAACGGGAGTAGGATGCGGCTTCGGTTGTGCCCTCCCGGCACTCGATGATGACAATTGTTTTGAGAGTGTCAAACAACCTCTAACACTTTTCCATTCTGTGTTGTATTCTCTTTGTTATGCAGGTTAATGGAAGATTCGTGAAGAACATCGAAAGAGCATCGTGAAGATCTACTTAGACGTTTTAGGACTTAGAATTTTTTAGAGTAGATGTAAAATTTGTAAATGTAATCTCACAGCAATTCAAATGTGAAATGATTCACTTCCTTTTGTAAAATGATATTCTTATGAAATAAAAATTCCATGATCATTCAACTTTGAATCTATTTATATTTACTTCTAGTTATAAATTATAAACATTTGTGAATAAATCCACAAATATTTAAATTCATTATTCTAGTCATAAACCATAAATACTCACGAATGATATTCTTGCTCATGTACTTGTCTCGTTGGTAGTCCTAATCTCATCACCTGACTTCATTCATTTGGATTCTAGCCAACAATATTCTCCTCATTTTCTAACCAAACGCGAATGTGCGCCGTAATCACAACAGATCTAGTATCAATGATGATATTGCCCGTAATTGAATTCCACTGACCAAATGATATAAGCAACAATCCAATAATACCCAATTAAACTGCGCCTTATTAACAGCAACGGAAATGCTCTGGAAATAAACCATGAGCGATAAAATGGACCTTAAATCCAGCTATGCCCGACAAATTTCGATACCGAACACATCGAATTGGCACCTTGATATAATCAAAACAGGTGATAAATAAATGCCTCAGAAATAGTGTCTCAAGTGTCTCACAGCTCAGTAACAGCCCGTCTTCAAAGAATTAGCGGGATCCATGTAAAAATGACCAAAATACCCCTGGGACCAAATCTGAAGTCTTGGAAGTCCATTTAGCCTGATTAAAGTCAAAACCCTAGTTTTGGATGCACTGCTTAGGAGGTGCATTGTCTGAGGGAATTGTCAACTCTTCTGACCAATTGTGAACTTTGTGAACCTTGTGAATCTTCATGGAACACAAAGTCTTGTATTGTGAGGGCAAATTTTGGGGTGCAACAGGCATCAAGGCCTATTTGGAGAATGTGGGATTCATCATTTGATATGTGGATATGGATGTGGTTTTGTGCCAAGGAGAAATCAAAAAAAATCAAGAAGAAGAGAAGTTTCTAAATTAGGGTTTCTGAGTAAAATTCCCTGGTTTAGGTCAAACTTCCAAGCAAAGTAATTCAAAATGAAAGTCTCAAATGGATCCTTGGCCAACATGAAACTTGTAGAGTATCTCAAGACCTTTAATTTGAGTGGTGGAAGGCATCAAGGAGATTTTTATAACTCAAGTTATGGTTCTTACAAGTTACAGGTCCTCAGAGGCATCTGAAATTTGTCTGTGAAAGTTACTAAACTTCCAAGCAACTTTTTTGCGTTAAGGAATTTTCAATTGGATTTTTGGCCAACATGAAAGTTGTTCCCTATGATCTTAGCTTTCTAGAAAGGTATGGTATGCCTCAATCTGATTTGTGGAGCTCTACTTATGATCTTGACAAGCCAAGGGCATTTTGGTCATTTGGAGGTTATAAGTCATTTCAAGCATAAGGCCATATCTCCTATTTCCAAGCTTCAAATGAAAAAATATTCAACATAAAACTTTCTTAGAATGATGTTTTAAGGCTAGTAGGGAGGTCATGAGATGTTAAAAAGGCTTGCATCAAAAAGTGATAAAAATGGCCTAAAAAAGGGGAATAAGTCAAATAAAGTTTGGTGGGAAAAATCAAATTTTGGGTTAGAGGTCACAAACAAGCCATATGACATACCAATTTGATTGTAAAATGCATTTTAAAGACAATGGCATTGGCACATTTTTGAATTGAGCAATAATTTCATGACTTGCTTTGTAAAAGTGGTTACTTGAAATGTAAGTCACTAATCCAAACCACTTAACAAGGCATTTGGAAGGCTATTTTGGTTAGAAACTTCCAAGGGAAGATACATGAACAATCTAGAAATTTCCAAGGAAGAGATGCATGGTAACTTGTCCAAAATATCATTTGGGGATAAATTCAAGTTGGTTACAAGGATTATAAGGGTTTTTGCATGAGATACCATATCATGAGAAGTGAAAATTCAAATTACCATATCATGGAAAATTCAAGTTCTTACTAGATGGTTCTAGGAGGTTCTAGACTTTTCTAAACCTCTCTATATATTGGATACAACTTCCATTGGTGCAAGGTTGGTGAAAGTTGGTGCTATTTGTTGTAGAGAAAAGAGTGTGAAATCATTTTGCTCCATTGCAAATCATATCCAAACCTCACATTTTTCTTCATTACCTTTCCATTTTTCTTCACAAATCATATCCATAAACATTGTTGAGTATGTTCATATTGGCTTGAGGCTTCATTGATGAAGATTTGAAGGCTTTCACATTGAATTTGCAAGGAAGCAAATTGCATTGGATCTTGAAGTACAAGTCCTTTACATCAAATCTTGTGCAAGCAGAAGAAAATTCACCATTCAAGGAGTGTTCTTGAGGAGCTACGAGGCTTGGATTGAAGACTTTCATCACCTACCATTTCAAGAAGCAAGGTATGCAAAACCACTTCTACACCCTATTCTAGGCATGGCTAGGGTTAGTTAGTAGCATAGACTTGTTAGAGACAATTAGGGGATCAATCTTGATGAATTTGGGAGTAATTGGTGGAGTTCCATTAATGGAGGTCGGTTCTTGTTGGAGCTAGAATGAGTGATTTAGTGAGTTTCCATGCTAGTTTAATGGCGGATTTTAATCCATGGAACATGAGGGTCCCTTTGATATAAAGAATCATGAGTTTGGTTGAGGTTGAAAACTGATGAAATTTTGAGTTCATGAGGTTATACCGTTCGGTTTGAATGATACGGGTTGTTTCAATGCAAACTAAGATCACAGTTGTTTTCTACGTGGAAAATGGATTAAATTTGGTCTTTACATCGAGCCATTTGGTCAAGAAACGAAGCCACACGATAGGGTAGAAGATCTGTGCATGAAGGTTGTTTTAATGGTGTTGCAGCAAACCCTAATTGTCCAAGGTGGAAGATGAAATCATTGCCATTGATGCATGCTGATTGGGTTGACTTGGAGAGCCATCCAACGGCCATGATTTGAAACGAAACATTGGAGGGAAGCCAGCAGCGTAAAACGCTGCGTTTCACTTAAAGCAGCTTCATGGGCTTTGAGTGATGTTTCTATCCAAACCCCCCTTTTAGGCCCAATCACGTTTTACGCTGTATTTCTATGCTATTTGCACCGTGTTTGCTTTTATTTTCTTTAGTTTTTTTTTCAATTAATTTCTGAATTCAAATGGGCCCAAGGCGCCTTTCTCTTCCCACCCCCAGTATGGGCCCAAAGCTGTTTATAACTGCATATTGTTGCTTAATGCACCGCTCATTCGTTATTTTCTTCTTGATTTCCATTATTTTCTGATTTTAATCTGGGCCCAGGCGCGTTTCTATTTGCAACCCCCCTATTTGGGCCCATGTGAAATAATAACTGGATATTATTGTTGTTCATACCCCCATGCATATTTTCATATTATATTTTACTCCATTTTTTTACATAACTTTGAAAATCCATATTAAATTGAAAAATGAATATTTTTCAATGGGATTTTTTTCCCCACTTTCCATTTTCTGTCAAGAAAAATATAAAATCATAAAATTGCCATTTTACTTCATTTTTATATTTTTTGCTTATTTTTACATTTAATTCTTTTTAATGCTTTTATATTGATACCTTAATTTGTAGAATTTAGTTAGGGTAGTTCCCTTTAGATTTTTAGGTCAATCTTTTTAGGGTAGTTAGATGTATGTTTTAGGTTCCCCCTGAATTAATTACATATTTTTGTGACAATGTTTAGGATTGTTTGATTAGATGCTATTAGGTTGTATAAAATTAGGTTAAACCACAACTTAGGTGCATTAAAACAATTTCTTTTGGGTTTTTTAGGACAAGTTAGGCTATGGGGCATATATGGGTATTAAGGGTAGGCTTAGTAGATCCCCTAGAAATAATATTAGAATTTTCCCTACTATATTACTATTTTTAGTATATTTTGCAATTGTATGCTTGTTTGGTGTGCCCTTTTGGGGTTTATTTTGTTTGTATGGGCTTATTGGGCTTGCTTGGGGTGTGGCTTGGTTTGAAGAGCATGATGATGAAGCATATTGAAGACAAAGAGTTGAAGATCAAGTTCAAAGTTGATGAAGATGCTAGGCTAGCTTGAAGATTGTTTGAAGATCATAGGACCTAGGAGCTAGGTAGAGCTTTAGAATAGAAAATTTCTTCACAAATATGGATGGCTTCTGTTGCCTCCATTCTTCTCTATGATTCAAAGTCTATCTTTGATACTCACCTCCTTCCTTTGGAAGGATTAGTGACAGTATCTAGGAGATAGAACTTTTGAGAGAAATAGTATGTATTTTGTTAACAGTCTGTATGCCACCTTTGGTGGTTAACTTACTGTTTAACATCCCAAATCATCTTGTGAACTATTACTCATCTAGGAGAGCTTGCTTTGAAGAACCTTTGAAGATTGAAGATGAAGTCCATTGCCTTGAAGACTGATAGAAGAAGGAGCTTGTGCTGTCAGATTTTGCTGTTTAGAGTTGCTGGTGCTGTTTAGAGCTGTGGATGTATTGTTTGAGTTTCTTGACTGTATTGTTTGATTTTTCCCTTGAGGTTGAAGTGAAGTTGTTTCACTTTGCCTATTGTTTTCTAGGTTCGAGGTTGAGCGGGACTCCCTTGCCTCGCTTGTACTGCTGCATTCATGCATTTTACTGCTTTACTGTATATATGCTGTTGTTTTTCCGTTTATCCCCTTAGGATCTCTGTTTCTCTCTGCGCAGGAGAGAAATATGACAGAAATTAGGTTCTCATCCATGCATGACAATATTAGGGTAGATTTTGATTCCCTTTTTAGCCATAGGTTCTAGAGTTCTGTCTCTTCTTTCTCCAAACAATCAGAAAAACACAATAAACATTTCAAACACAATAAAAAACAGTTCTTGCGTAAAAGACTGTAAACCAATCAAAAACGTCATTTTTGTCCGCTTGGACTCTTAATCAGGAGAAACCCTTTTTAGAAGGAATAAAAACAATCAAGACAGACCTGTGTCAAACGTCGCCCGAACTACGTTTGCTCTGATCTTTCATGTTGTATGAAAGTACGTAGGCATAGGATGCGATATCCTAGCGAACAACCTTCCCCTCCTTTCCCGTAGGTAGGCGAACTACGTTGACTCTGATTTCTCGTTCCAGACGGGAATACGTAGGCATAAAGTGCTATACTTTGCCGAGTCAGTTTATTTTCTTTTAACCCCAAACCTATAGAATAGATAGAATAACAATCCGTACTAGAAAACAAGCGTGGATCCCGTCGAGTACGACGGACGTGAGGGGTGCTAATACCTTCCCCTTGCGTAACCGACTCCCGAATCCAGGATTTGGTTGCAATGACCATTCCTTTCCCGTCTTTGCGGTAGGTTTACTTCGAGCGTTTCCTTTCCCTCCTTTGGGATAAATAACGCACGGTGGCGACTCTTCTGTTCAGCCGGCGCCGATTTTCGCAGTAGCGACACTATCAAGCAAACACAATAACTGCAATCATATAGAAGAAATGGAATGCTATCAAGCAACACAAACGACATAGGCAAGGGAGCAGGGCTCTACCGAATACCCGCAAGCAAAGCCACTCAGTAAAAATACAAGCAGAGGGAGCAACTCAACCCCTAGTGCAATCATGCTCCTAGCTTAACACAATCTAAACATGAACTTATTCTAATGCATCAAGCAAGTCAAACAAGTCACAGCAATACAGTTGCACAGCAAGCAAACAGACAGAAAAGAAAGCAGATCAACCACCCCTACAACTTAAAGCTTCAGCTCTTCAGTAATTCAGCCTTCAGACCTCACCTACCCTTCAAGGCTATCATCTTCAATAGCAAGTATCAACTTGCTTCTCCAAGTTTTCAATACACCAAACATAGGTATCAACTTATTCTTTCTTCTTCAAGCTTCAGCTCTCCAGTCCATTCCACTTTCAGGCTCCATTCCTAACTGCAAGTATCAACTTGTTTCTTCAGGCTCTCAATGCATCAAGATAAATATCAGCTTATCCTTTATTCTTCAAGCCTCAGCTCTTCACTCATTCTTAATTTGATCTTCTTCATAAGTGTCAACTTGGTCTTCAAGCTTCAGCTCTCTCTTCATTACAAGCATCAACTTGGTCCTCTTCATCTACAAGCCTCAGCTTCTCAGAGTAATCCTCAAACACAAAGAAGTATCAACTTCATCCTTCAATATTCTTCAAGCAGGGAACTCCATCCTCTAACAAGGGAGAAAGATTCATCTATCAAGAGTAAAGTTTGGATGATTGGTAGCAGAGTGAAGACCAAAGGTCACCACTAAGCATCCTATCATCAGAGAAAGGGACCCTCAAAGGTTCTACCAATTTGCAAAGAGCCACACATCCTACCAAAGGAGGGATGAGGCCTTTACAAGGGACCTTACATCATAGGGAAGAATGGAATTGATCAACATATTCCATGTTTATGAAGAAAGAGAACTATCTAGCAGCTCTGCCTACAAAACCCTAATCTTAATACCTAATCAAACTACACCAAAAGAAGGGAAGATCTTCAAATCCAAGCCTCTTCAAGCAATCCAATGCATCTTCAACTTGTCTTCATCATCACCCAAGAACAAGCAAAGCAAAAGCCTAATCTAAGGGAACTAAAGAAGTTAATCTAGTTGAATTAGTGCCTTGGAATCATCTAAAACTAGCATCTAAACTAAAATCAAGAAAAAATAGTAAACTACCTTGAAAAATCCTACAAAAATTCCTAAGGGACCCTAATTCAATTAAGAATGCCTCACACAAAAATCAGAGGTTGTATCATCCACCAAGTCCTACAAATAAAATCTAAACCATAAGGTATCAACCATAAACCCTAAAATGGAGCATCTAAAGGTTTCAACTGAAACTACCACCTATGTTCATCACAAAAATGTGAGAAAAATCTATGGTGAGCATGCATATCTATGCTAACTACTCACAAAAAATCAAGTCCAAAATCATCATCACATGATCAAACCAAATTCCAAAAAATCAAGTATCAAACATGATTATTTTAATATCAATTTAAATGTAAAAATTCCCATAAAATCAGAAAATGCATGAAACAATAATATTTTTTATCCAAGAAATACTAGACCCTATCATGAATCCAATGCAAAAAGAATGGGATCAATTGAATTATTTTTCCATTTTTTATGATTTAATCAATAACCATGTATAAAAATGAAAAATTAAAGAAAATCAAAATAAAATGAACAAGCACACGGTGCAGGTAGTAAACAAAATCAATTCAATTCAGGGTTGGGCCCAAAAAGGGGGTGTGGTTAGCAGCTAATGCATTAAGCCCAAAACACAACTTAAGTGAAACGCCGCGTTTCACATTAGTTCAGAATCCTTCACAAAATGAGAAACATTCGTGGCCATTGGATCATGCCCTCAGTCAAAGTTCAACCCCAATCTGATGGCTATCAAGTCATCTTCTTCATTTGAAATCCTGAAACACGCGCGCAGCCATGGCCGTCGCCGGTGGTGCTCCGGTCATTGTCCCCAACCCTAACTCTCTCCACAGGCCTCCATTCCAAGAGGTCTCTACATGAAACTCACTCCAATTTTCACAAGGAATCTTCCTATGCCATTTAATCATGCTAACAGTTCAATAATCCAAGAATAACAATCTCAACCGAAAATTCCATGAACCCTAATTGGTCACTAATCTCCAAATTGATGATCCAGAAATCTTCCTACACCATTCTATTATGCATCTACCATAACAATTCATCTTAATTCTACCTTATTTAAGCCATAGCACAAGAGTTGCATACCTGGTAAACTTGAGCAAACAGAAGGGTTGAATCTTCAAATCAGCCTTCAAGAACTTGCAGAATCCTTCACTGAATCACAATCAATCTTCTGTATGCAAAGAAAAGAGTTGAATCTTCTTGAATTATCAAATCCGATTCTGAGTTGCAAGCTTCACTCTCCAATGGCTACTTCACGATTCTTCCACCACAGTGCGTTGAATTTGATCTGGAATTGATCACCAACCTTAGAGCAAGCTATTGAGATCAATTTCTTGGACTGAAATGGCCTCTAACCTTGTAACCGATTTTGATTTACAATGAGAAAGTTCAAAGTGCAAGCTCAGTTTTCTCTCTCAATCATCACAAAAAAATGATCTGAACCACTTCTATTCAATATATAGAGTGTGTAGGGATGATCTAGAAAGCTCTAGATCCTTCCAATGAGAAATTCAATTTCTCATGTCACTTGAATTCTCATGATATGCCATGGTATGCACAACTTCTGCCAACAGCTTGAAATCATTCTCAAATCCTTCCAATTTCTCCCCTCATGACATTTTGGAAGTGTTTGGCTTGCAAGGGACCTTGATCATGCCTTGAGTTTGGGTTTTGCAAATGTTACTTATGATGTAAGTAACTACTTTTCAAAGCAAGTCCACAAATTGAACTTCAATTCAAAAATGTGGCTAAACCAATGTTCTTAAAATGTTTTTTAGAATCAAAATGACCTATTACATGCCTTTGTTTGGATATGTAGATCAAAAATATTAATTTCCAACTTTGGTTCATTTAACTTATACCCTTATTTTAGGTCATTTTTGCAACTTTGAGCTACAAGCAATTTCATCATCTCATGACCTCTTGACGAGCCTTAAAACATCATTTTGAACAAGTTTGATGTTGAACATTTTCCCATTTGAAGCTTGGAAAAAGGAGTTATGGCCTTATGCTTGAAATGACCTATAATCTCCAAATGACCAAAATGCCCTTGACTTGTCAAAGCCATAACTTGAGTTCTACAAATCCTATCAAGGACTTCTAGTACTCTCTAGAAATCTAAGAGGATAAGGAACAACATTCATGTTGACCAAAAGTTCATAGGAATCATCCTTCTAGGGCAAAAGTTTCATGCAAGTTGGACAACTTTCAAGCTCCCAAATTCACATACCTCAGATGACCTGTAACTTGTCAAAGTCATAACTTGAGTTCTACAAATCCTATCAAGGACTTCTAGTACTCAAATTAAAGCTAAGATCATGCTCTACAACATTCATGTTGGGGGCAAGATGAGATGACAACCACATCTTGAGCTAAACTGCCTTGAAGATAGGGGTCAAACTAGGGGATTTTACACTGTCAAGCCTTAGAAACCCTAGCTTGCAACTTCTCAAACTCTTCAATCATGATGAGTTGACCTTGGAATCATCCTTATAACATCCCCATGTATCAATCCATAATCACATGGCCCTTGGATTAGGTCTCAACTTCCTCCAAGTCTTCAGTTGACTTAGGGTTGACCCAATCAAACCCTAGCTGTACCAATCATGGCTGAGGCTTCTTAATCTTGCACAATGACCTGTCTTGGCCTCAAAGTGACCTTCAAAACTTCTCATGAGCTTTCTAAAGACCTGAAGTCTAACTTTATGACCTCATAATCATCTGAGGACTTCCCCATAACTCTCAAGCTAGGAGGCCCACCCACTTTTGGTTTCAACCAGTGTCTCTGGGGATCTTTTAATTTCTCTGACAAGGATATTAACCCTTGAACACTTGAACAACCCTCTTAGCTAGCTTCAAACTCTTGTGTAGCCCTCGATTGGTAATCATACCTTTTGATCTCCTGCATACATGTCAATGAAATGCAAATGATAATGCTAATGTGAATGAAATGAAACATAAGCTAGGTAAAGAAATGTTGGGCAAATTTTGGGGTGCAACAGCTGCCCCTATTCAAGCGGCTTGGACCTGACTGGGTGAGAAGTGAACGACTCTCAAACAATCAAGGTACGAGACGGTTGAATACCAACAAACCCAGAAATTTGCCAATTGCACAAGTACACGGTACTCTGATGGGAACAAATCTTCAGAAACTAAAATGATAGTTGCACGGCAACTAGCAGGGGAATTGGTCACACGGTGACCGGTGATACATGGTAGATCATATCGTTAGGCATCAGGATTCCTCGGGACTTATCAGATCAACAATCAAGTTAATAATGCCATCGGGAATAAAATTCGGGAATAGAATCAAGTTAATAATGCCATCACTAAGTCGGGAATAGAATTCTCAGTCAATCATGAACCAATTGGGGATATCCAAACTTCTGCCATCAGGCACTCCGCATCAGCTGAGAGAACTGCTTCGTCAATATGGTTGGACTTCAATCATCAAGTCTTCGAGGGAAGTTTCAACTTCGATGTTCAGAAACCTACTGGGGATGACACATCTCCGCTTGGGATTCTGGAGAACTATCAAGTAACTCTGCTTCGGGACTTCAGAAATCATTCTGGGTGAATAAACTCTACTGAGGACTTCAAGACTCATCTTAGACAAATAACTTCGCCGGAGGCTTCAAGAATCATCCTGAACCAATAACTCTGCTGGAGATTTCAGGAATCATCCTGAGCAAACACTCTACCGGGGACTCTAAGCATCAACTTAAGCAACCCTCTCTGGTGACTTCACTGGGGACTTTAAGAATCATCTTAAGCAATCAACTTCGCTGGGGAATTCAAGAATCATCTTGAGCAAGCAACTTTGCTGAGGAATACCTGCAAAACAAGGACGGTAACAACCTAGCTCATGTTTCATATGCATATGTTCGACAATGGCGCAATGCTCCACACGGTGGAAATGCTACGCGTTTAGAGTGAATGCTATGCAATCATGCAAAATGCTATGACCCCATCAGCAAAATAAATGCTGAAGGGAAAAACCTCCTGTCAAGGAGAAGGAACCACTCTGGTGGAGAGGAGGAATCATCCTGCCGAAGAGAAGAAATCACGCCAATATTAATTGGACTCCGCCAGGGGAAACGAACTTCAGTCGACTGCTGCAGGGGAATAAAGCTCTACGAGAATCTGAACCTGCTCAACCAGGTATTTGAACCACAGATTGTCAAGGAAACGATATCAATCGCAGAAATGAACTGCACAGCCTCCGTGGCTAAATCTTTCCTGGAGATAACGACTCCGGTGGGGGAGATACAACATCAGCCATTCAACACTCTACTGGGGAAAACCAATCATGGCCCAAACGGCTTCCAAGGACTCGGCTCTCTTGGGGATCTGCGTACTCGGCTGGGGAAGAAGGAATCAACCTGCTTGCTGGGGAGAGTACGACTCTGTGGGGAACTTCAATTCTCCTGGAGACTTCAGTCTGCACTATCACGGCTGAATACTTCAGTATATGACTCAGCTGGAGAGACGACGTCCTTCAGGGTACATCTGATTGGGGAGAGAATCTTCTCTACTTGGGGAAACATATCAATGCTTACAATCTCATGTTCAAACTCCACGGGGAGGTGCTGCTGAACCTTGCTGGAGGAGAAGGAATCATCTTGCTTGGGGGACGCGTACGGCGTACTGCCTGGTACATGCTACACCTGCAACAACACAAACAAACAGACAAGATACCCTTCTCAATGGGACCTATCAAGGTTATCATATTGTGACAATGTTCAAGTAATTCGTTGTTTCAACAATCAGTGGCCTAGGCCAGTAAGTTTATGTACACGCATTTTATCAAAAACATCGGCGTTCTTTTTCGCAAACAAAACAGATAAATGCTAAACAGGAAAACAGAATTGCTGAATAGTGTACATTTTATTGATAACGAACCCCTGAATGGGTAAAAATGTTTTACAACAGATGAAAGCTCCTAGAATGAGGAAGCTGCGCAAAAATAAAACATAAATATACATCAGTATATACACAAATATCGGCAATGTGGCATAGACGAACACCATGAGTTGATCCCTCTAGGATCCACTCGACTTCGATACTTCTCCGACGCTTCAGCTTCAGAAGATATTGATTCAGATAAACGGCCCTCAGGTCTTCCAAACCACTAAACAATGAGAGTCCACACGCGGAACGCAGTCATTTGCTTTTTTCAAATCCCTAACTTTTGCCTGAATCGCCCTTTCGGGTTTTCGATTCAACGGGATACCCTTTTTTGCCAAAGTCGCCCTTCCAGGTTTTCGACTTTGCGGGTGTACATTCTTTTCTTTATATCCCTAATTTTTGCCCGAACCTTTTTCCTTTTTTATGGTTCGCCGGGATGCCCCATTTTTGCCTGGATATTCTTTTTCTTTCCAGCGGGTCGTTTTTAAGCAAAGTATTTTTTTAACTGCGTCCGCGTTCACCGGGGATGCAAAATCTTCGCCATCCATCGTGGATAACAACAAGGCTCCTCCCGAGAATACCTTGCTGACGACGTACGGACCTTCGTAATTAGGAGTCCACTTGCCCCGGTGATCGGAGTGTGGAGGAAGAATCTTCTTCAGGACGAGTTCACCCGTCTAAAAGCTTCTAGGACGCACCTTCTTATCATAAGCTTTCTTCATTCGGCTTTGGTACAGACGACTGTATGCAATCGATGCTAATCTCTTCTTGTCCATCAGGCTGAGTTGGTTTAGTCGGTTCTTAATCCATTCTGCCTCATCGAGTTTTACGTCAACCAAAACTCGTAAAGAAGGAATCTCAACTTCTAACGGTATGACAGCTTCCATACCGTACACTAGTGAGAAAAGAGTTGCCCCGGTTGATGTACGTACCGTGGTACGATAACCGTGTGGTGCAAATGGCAACATCTCGTGCCAATCTTTATAGGTCACAACCATCTTCTGTACAATCTTCTTGATGTTCTTATAGGCCGCTTCAACGGCGCCATTCATCTTCGGCCGATAAGGAGATGAGTTGTGATGTTCAATCTTGAAACTCTGGCACAGGTCCTTCATCATCTTATTATTCAGATTCGAACCATTATCAGTAATGATCCTCTCAGGAATTCCGTAATGATAGATGATGTCCCTCCTTATGAATTTAGCCACCACCTGCTTGGTCACATTAGCATACGAGCTGCCTCCACCCACTTGGTGAAGTAGTCGATGGCTACCAAAATGAAGCAATGACCGTTAGACGCAAATGGCTCGATCTTTCCTATCATGTCAATGCCCCACATGGAGAACGGCCACGGGGAGGACATGACATTTAACGGGCACGGCGGCACATGAATCTTATCAGCATAGATCTGGCATTTATGACATCTCTTCGCGAATTTAAAGCAATCTGATTCCATCGTCAGCCAGTAGTATCCTGCTCTCAGGATCTTTCTTGTCATAGCGTGCCCGCCGGCGTGCGTACCAAATGTGCCTTCATGGACTTCTTCCATGAGCATACTCGCCTCTTTCTCATCTACACATCTGAGTAGCACGAGATCGTGGTTTCTTTTATACAAAACTCCATCAGGATTGAGATAAAAATTTGCAGACAGCCTCCTCAGAGTCTTCTTATCCTGGGTCGACGCTCCCGCAGGATACTCCTTAGTCATAAGGAAAGTCTGAATATCATGGAACCATGGTTTGCCATCGGTGGCTTCCTCGATCGCAAAGACAAATGCCGGTCTATCAAGACGAGAAAGGACAATTCTTGGAGCTTCATTCCAAAAATTGACTTTATACATTGAAGCCAACGTGGCTAAGGCATCAGCCATCTGATTCTCAGCTCCGGGCACATGATGGAGTTCCACTCGATCAAAGAACGGAAGCAACCTTCTGGCATAGTTCATGTACGTCACCAAATTGGATTGACGAGTCTCCCACTCCCCTTTAATCTGGTTAACCACAAGTGCCGAGTCACCATACACATCTAGGTTCTTGATTGTCAAATCAATTGCCTCTTCTAGACCCATGATGCATGCTTCGTACTCCGCTTCGTTATTGGTGACTGGAAACATCAGTCTCGCAGTGAACAGGATATGGGATCCGTGGGGAGTCGTGATGATCGCCCCAATACCACTTCCATAAGAATTAACCGCCCCGTCAAATATCAATTTCCACTGGGATTTCCTATCTGGCCCCTCGTCGGGCAATGGTTCGTCACAATCCTTTGCTTTGAGAAACATGATATCCTCATCAGGGAATTCAAATTTCATCGACTGATAATCTTCGATTGGCTGTTCGGCAAAGTACTCAGACAACACACTTCCCTTGATGGCCTTCTGGGAAACGTACTGAATGTCATATTCCGTCAACACCATTTGCCATCTGGCAATCCTGCCCGAAAGCGCTTGCTTCTCGAAGACGTACCTGATCGGATCCATCTTCGAAATTAGCATGGTTGTGTGGTTGAGCATGTACTGTCGTAAACGTTTGGCAGCCCAGGCTAGTGCACAACACGTCTTCTCCAGCATCGAGTAACGAGATTCACAGTCTGTGAACTTTTTACTCAAATAGTAAATGGCATGCTCCTTTCTGCCCGTCTCGTCGTGCTGACCGAGAACACACCCCATACTATTCTCAAGAACTGTCAAGTACATGATTAGGGGTCGTCCGACCACTGGGGGTATCAAGATCAGAGGTTCCTGCAGATACTGTTTTATCTTATCAAATTCCTTCTGGCAATCCTTGTTCCAGATAATTGCCTGATCTTTCTTTAGCAGTTTGAACATCGGTTCACACGTGGCGGTGAGCTGAGAAATAAACCTTGCAATGTAGTTTATTCTGCCCAGGAAACCACAAACTTCTTTTTCAGTTTTTGGCGCTGGCATCTCTTGTATTGCTTTTATCTTCGCAGGATCAACCTCAATGCCTCTTTCACTCACGATAAACCCCAGTAGTTTTCCGAACCGTACTCCGAAAGTACACTTGTTAGGATTCAGCCTCAACCTGAACTTCCTGAGCCTCTCAAAAAGCTTCAGAAAATTGACCAGATGTCCCTCCTCCGTTTGGGACTTCGCAATCATGTCATCAACATAGAGTTCAATCTCATGGTGAATCATGTCATGAAACAAAGTAACCATTGCTCATTGGTAAGTGGCCCTTGTGTTCTTCAGACCGAAAGGCATTACCTTATAGCAAAATGTTCCTCAAGGAGTGATAAACGTAGTTTTCTCCATGTCCTCCGGCGCCATCTTGATCTGATTGTAGCCGGAGAAGCCATCCATGAACGAAAACACAGATAATTGAGCTGTATTGTCGACCAACATATCAATATGAGGGAGCGGGAAATCATCTTTAGGGCTCGCCCTATTCAAATCCCGATAATCGACGCACATTCGTACCTTACCGTCTTTCTTTGGTACAGGCACTATGTTGGCGACCCACAGATGGTAAGTAGTGACCGCTAAGAAGCCAGCATCAAGCTGCTTTTGCACTTCTTCTTTGATCTTAACGGCCATATCTAGTCGAGTCCTCCTAAGCTTCTGCTTAACGGGAGGACAATCTTCTCGCAGCGGCAAGTGATGGACCACGATGTTAGTATCAAGTCCGGGCATATCTTCGTATGACCAAGCAAAGACGTCACTATACTCTCTTAGCATCTCGACCAATTTCTGCTTGACATCACTCTGCAATGCGGCCCCTATCCTGACAAGTTCTTCAGAACCCAGATTCACAATCTCGATCTCCTCTTCGTGAGGCAGAATAACTTTCTCTTCTTGTTTCAACAAGCGGGCCAACTCTTCGGGAAGGTCTTCGTCTTCATCAATCTCTTCTTCGGCTTGATAGATCGGGCAATCGAAGTCGAAGTGAGTCGTAGAAGGTTCAGAGTCGATGTCATCTACTATGTGGATCCTGCAATAACAAGGGTTAAGCTTAAAACAAGGATATGCAAGTTAGCACAAACCCCATTGCCATTTTATTGTTTTTCAAAACAAATATAAAACAGGAATAACAGAGATCACAACATTTGAATACGAAGAAAAACGCCTTTTGATTTATTGATAAAATGCATGTACATAATCAAACAAGGCCCTGACAATAGAACTACTATGCCCCGGGTAGGACATAGGGTTGTACAACGATTGGAAAAAGTAAATCATTACTCTTTGTCTGTCATTTGGATGATATCCCTGACATACCAGTTGTTGAGGCTCTCGCCTGGCTTGCTTGGCTGGATCCAAGAGTCTAGGTCGCAATTGTTGTCTTCGCCGTCTTCAGACACCGCGTTGACACTTTCAAATATCACCCCGCCACTGGTAAACTGGATCGGCCCTTTACCTCGCGACGCACCATGAGAAGAGGAGGCTTCAGCCGCAGGAGAGTATACTAACCCAAACTTGTCCTGCTTGTTGGGTATCTCTAGAATCTGCCCCCAGCCTGTGGTAGATTCGGCTTGAACAACGGCCCGGGCTTCCTTGAATGAAGAGAGAGTCATCTCTGGTTTCTCAGTGATTACAGGGGCTACGCTCTTGACTTTAACAGCTTCGAACGCTTGACATAGGGTTTCGTGGATTTCCCCATCCATCTCGACATACTTGAAGGACGACAAATGGCTCACCATTATATCTTCCTCGCCACATACATTCACGATGCTACCTCCGACAGCATACTTGAGCTTCTGGTGCAACGTGGAGGTCACGACGCCAGCAGAGTGGATCCATGGCCGGCCTAGGAGACAGCTGTAGGCAGGCATGATGTCCATAATGTAAAAAACCGCGTCGAATGTTTCCGGCCCGACTTGGATTGGCAACGTCACTTCCCCGAAAACATGACGTTTGGTTCCATCGAACGCCTTCACAACCAGATCACTGGTTGTGCAAATCACTCCACGAGTATCTACTTCATCAATGCTTTCTTCGGAAGGACATTGAGCGATAACCCTGTGTCCACCAACACATGAGACATAATCGTTCCCCTGCATTCTATCGAGATGTGCAGGGCACTATTGTGGTTCCTCCCCTTCGGCGTCAGCTCCAGGTCAGTGAACCCTAACCCATTTCCAGCATTCATGTGGGCTACGACCCCTTCCAACTGGTTTACCGATATTTCCTGTGGTACATACGTGGCATTCAACACCTTCAGCAGTGCGTTGCGGTGTGCCTCAAAACACAACAACAGATTCAGGATGGAAATTTTCGAGGGTGTTTGATGGAGATGATCCACGATCTTGTAGTCACTCTTTTTAATCAACCTCATAAATTCTTCGGTGTCTTTAACAAGTAACTCCTTCTCTACCCCACGAGGGGTCTCTTCGACGACTTTACTCTTCCCTTTATCAGTTGCATCAGCTTTGTCTGTCTTGTCCGCCACGATCTCAGGTGGTGCAAACACTCTTCCGCTGCGAGTGATTCCGCTAACGCCCGCTAGGTTCTCCGCACATGACCCTGATGGTTCCAATTACAACTTCTGTCAGTTGCAGTAGACCTCTGCCCCATAATGCCATGGGACAGCATTAGTGCTTTCGAACAGTATCGGCCCAGCTTTGGTGATGGTAATCGTGGGCGGCCTGGGTGCAGAAATAGTTATCGTCCGGCGAGGGATGGAGATGGTGGCAACCTCATCATCTTGCTTAAGCATTACCTCTCCTGATCCGCTTTCGGCCCTTCGGCTAAATTGCAGGATTCCTTCGGTCATCAGACTTTGAATCCCCTCTATTAATTGTTCACATCCATCAGGACTTGCCGCACATCGCATGCACAGTTCTCCACAACCTGGAAAGAAACCCTTTTTCATCAGCTTAGCTTTAACGAAGCTAAGCGGTGTCTTCAGATCTCCGACGTCAGTCAACAAATCCAAACTCTCTTCTTTAATAATGGCATTTACTCCACCTCCCCTATGATTCGGCATAGGGTTCTTCGTGACGTTTGACACATTATCTGAGAAGTTGATGATCTTAGCGTCCACCATGTCCTGCACCTTATGCTTGAAGGCTTTGCAGTTTTCTATTGTGTGGCCCGGTGCCCCTGAGTGAAACTCACAAGTCGCATTCACGTCATAACCTGGCGGAGGTGCCCCTGTCAAGGGAGCCAGGGTTCTTTTCTGGATCAACTGTAGCTGGAGCAGAGTCTGTAACAGCTGCGCATAAGACATGGGCGGTGTCTCGAGGTGACGGCTCGATAGAGGTGCCCTGTTTTGATACTTTTTGTACCCTTGTTGATTCGGTTGCTGCTGCTGCTGCTGCGGCTGCTGTGGCTGTTGAACTGCCGGGATAATTATGCTGGCCACCTGTTGGTGAGGGTCTTTACCTTTCCTTCGAGCGTTGGACACGACGCTCGTCTCTCCTTCCCTCCTTTTGCCACCATAAGGTTTCTTTCCGCCTCCTCCAGCTGAGGATGAATCACCTTGAGTTTTCCCCAGTTTGATCCCATTTTCAATGTGCTCACCCGTGATAATGAGATCTGAGAAGGTTCCGGACATACTGCTGACCAAATTCTCATAATAAACCCCTGGGAGGGTGGCTACGAACATTTCCACAAGCTCACGTTCAACCATCGGCGGCTGAACCCTGGCTGCCAATTCACGCCACCGCTGGGCGTATTCCTTGAACCCTTCGTTGTTCCTTTGTGACACATTCTGTAGTTGGACTCGGTTCGGAGCCAAGTCACTGTTATATTGGTAGTGGTGCACAAATGCTTCAGCAAGTTCCTTCCACGTGCGCACACTGGTAGGTTCCAGACTCATGTACCATTCGAGGGATGGCCCAGACAGACTGTCCTGAAAGAAGTGCATCAGCAACTTCTCGTCCTCAAAATGAGCGGACATTTTCCGGTAGTATGATCTCAGGTGGACGCAAGGGCAAGTGGTGCCCTTGTACTTTTCAAAGTCAGGTACCTTGAACTTGGGAGGCACCTTGAAATCAGCGATCAGTCCCAACTTGGACATATCAACACCCAGGGTGTTCTGGTTCTCGATATTCCTCATCTTGTCCTCGAGTGCCTTGAACCTTAGTCGTGCTTCAGCAGTCAGCTCCCCTTCAGCACCTCTCTGAGAGAACACATCGTCTTGACGGTCTTCTAACCATGGCTGAGGCCCAAGCAGATTTCCAACACCAGCAGTGCCGTTGCCCAGCCCAACATTGACGTTAGCTTCAAAATTCCCATTACTGACGCCCGTCGTATTACCGTTGGGTCCTATGTTAGATATCACATTGCCGTTGGCACTGCCATTCCCCCCGGTCACGGGGACGCCATTCTGAGGAGTTTCAACTGGTGGAGGGGTAGGCATGGTCCCACCGTGGAGTACGCCATTGCTATCGACCCTTGAAATCAGAGGCTGAACCAAGGTTCTGAGCTGATCCTGGCCATTGGCGACCGCTTGCATGAGCTCCATGAAGCGGTCCATTCTTTCGCGGAGTTCCTGAACGTCAGTTTTCATTTGCTCCATAATTCTGGTTTGATTTGCTCTGGTCGGATAGCGGTGGATAGGTCTCTGATCAATCCTGGAACAACCTGAAAACACAAAAGGGTTAGGAAAAACGACAAAGTGCTCGTTATGCAGATGCTTCATGCAGACGCAAACGTGTGTCTGTGCGTTAGGGAGGTATCCCCCGATCCTAGTGCCTGAGTGCTAGTGCTGATAATAAGAAGTCCGAGTCCAGTCATGGAAATGACATCTCATATATAAAGAAGGCCCATCAAGGCAGTACACAAAGTCACTGAGTACAAGCGGAATCAACAGCATGACCTCAACCAACAAGCCTGGTGATGGTCAGCATACAACAACGATCAAAACAAAAGGAATATAAATAGTCAAGCACGGCCACGGGTGCGAAACTCTTCTAATAACCCCTTCGTTTCTGGATGATCAGGCCGAGTGAGCAACCCTTCGACGAGTAACTCCCTCTGCACAATGGTGTACTGAAGACCTTCGACCGAATCTTCCCATGCTCCTTCGCCGAAACAATCTTCTAACTTCCGCCTCTTGGATTCAAACGTCAGTTTGCGCTCCTCCAGGTTAGCAAGAGCCTTGTTGAGTCGGCCTTCAGCGGCATATCTGCGAGCGGTTTCTTTATCAAACCTCTTCTCACTAGCCTTCACCTGGGCTTTCAACTTGGAGATCTGTTGCTTCAGCTTATCCTCCCGTTCTTTCTTGTTGGCTAGGGTGGCCTTCCAATGCTGGTTAAACTTGGATATCCTCCGATACGCTTCATCCAAGTGCTGCTTCTTAGTGGCCAGTACATCATTGACAACTTTGAAGTCTCGACCCATGTGCTCGCGCTCAGCTATCTGCTTAGTCAAATTTGTCCCCAGCTGGTTCACCAGCTCGGTCTGCCTCTTGAAGGAATGAACGGCTTCGCTTCTCTCGCTTCTGAGCTGAGCCAATTCTTTCTCCAATTCTTCGTTTGCCTTCTTCAGCTCATCCCTCTCAGCTAACACCTGATTATGCTGCTGGATAGGCACGGTGGTAGGCTCTTCAATCACTGGAGGGCTTTTTGGCTTGGGAGGAGGAAACGGCATCCCTATAGCATCTGCTCTGGCTCTAATCCAAGTCACATATGGAGCGTAGGCCTGACTATTACTCTTTCCTAGCAATGGTTTTCCCCGCTTACAGATACCATTCCAAACGCGCTGGAGCTTAGATAACATATCCCCCTCTAGAAGACCAGTGAGGTACAGAGATTCCTGCACCTCTTCATCCTTCGGCGGAGCTCTCAAAGCATAAGCAAACTGTTGGACCAACAGAGATGGATTATAGTTTATACAGCCCTTCCTGCCTATCAAAGGCACATTCGGAAATCCATTGCAGCTGAAGATGATCTCAGTACCCAACCTATCTCTCTCGAACCAGTCAATATCCTCCGCTGACAGACTCATCAAACGCTCGGACCACTCAGATATGGCTGCAGATGAAGAAAAGGGACCCATCTTGGGTAGATGACTATCAAGCCATCTATAGAGTAGGGGCACACAACACGAGACATTCTTGCCCCTTCTGTTCTCGTTCCTGTAGTGGACAGAATGCTAGACATCTCCTATCAAGGTAGGGACTGGATTCCCTGATGCAAAGATGTGGAAGGCGTCGAAGTCTACAAAGTCGGGCATGTTGGGGAACAGAATGATGCCATATATGCATAGAGCGAGGATGGCATTGAACACAACCCAGCATCCGTCTTTGGCGCACTGCTGAGCCTTTCCCACTAAGAACTGCAAGGAGAAACCGGGAACCTTGTTCCAACTAGACAAGACCAACTCGGAGGCGTCCAGATGAAGTGAAGGAGCTAGACTAGCCAGGTCAGGCTCGGCATCCATATGAACAAAAGGCATCTGACTCTTGATAGGCACACCTAACAAATCAACATACTCCTCTAGTGTGGGTGCAAGAACAAAATCCTGGAAAGTAAAACATCTCAACGGAGGATCGTAGAACTGCAGTAGGGCGTGCAACCCATTCAACTCAAACACAGAGGGTTTACGAACCAAACTGAGCAGCTTACCGTAAGACTTTCTGAATTCATCTCTCACAGAATCATCTGCTAAAGCAATCAAACCAGTCAACTGAACAACATCAGGAGTGGGGAGCTTGTAAGCCACGGTCTTCCTCAGGGAACCCATGATAGCACAATAGAAGGCAAGAAATACTGAATCGGGGGAAACGGTACCTGCAACACAGACACACGTTAATGAAATGCAAATGAGTATGCAAAGCAATGTAAAATGCAATCATGCAGCAGGAGATCAAGACAACTGTGCTGTGGAGATTCTGTATCAACAAAACCATAATCCTGCTCTATCAAGAACAACCACTATATCTGATAAGAAGAAAACCCTGGTATCGGACCACAAATCTGCTCTGTCAAGAACACACATATCTGATAATAAGGACCTCTGATACAGGACCATAAATCTGCTCTGTCAAGAACAAACATATTTATGAAAATAAGGACCTCTGATATAGGACCATAACTCTGCTCTGTCAAGAACAAACATACATCTGCTGATGAGATCCTCTGATCCCAACCATAAACCTGCTCTGTCAAGAACAACATATACATCTGATGATGAGAACCTCTGACACCGACAAAACTGATTCACTATCAAGAAAACCAGGTAATCTGAAGGTTAAGGTTTCCTGCAACAAACCCAACCCTGCTCACAGGTATGGACCTAAACTGACACAAGTTCGGCATCCTATGCGGTCATCAGCGTCACAGACATTCCAGAGGGGTGATACGATACCCAGAAGGTGTGGCATCACCGGCTCATGAAGCGGCCTCACTCGGCTGAATCCCAAATGATCGGTCCCCAGAGTCGACAATCCTCCAAACCAACAACCCCCTCAACCCAAAGGGTTGAAAAACAAGTCAACCGGGAGAACCTCGTCTGAGCGTGGATTTCATGAGACACTAGTGCCTGCAAAGCAACAGTGATAATCATATCATACTGAAAGTAAGATGCGGGAAATAAAGTGCGATAAATAAACACAACCCAACAAGTGATCATACAAGTGCTAGGATTGACTCTCGCGGGGGACGTTGGATCCCCAAACTATCTACCTATCAAGGCTGGTCTAAAAAGAAAAGAAAATGACTCGGCAAAGCGTCGCACTTTATGCCTACGTATTCTCATCAGAGAATGAGAAATCAGAGTCAACGTAGTTCGACTAACTACGGGTTACGGGGAAGGTGGCTCGCCAATACGCCAGTATTGTGCCTACGTACTCTCAACAGGTATGAGAGATCAGAGCTTACGTAGTTCGGGATAATACGGATTACGGGGATTCATATTCATTTGTTTTATCGAGTAGGGTTAACACACAGTTCCAGCAGTTAGATGTACGCAGCTCGACCCTTGGAGACTTAAGCTTACCTTTTGCGGTAGAACTGGGAGTTAACGACACTCTTTTCTTCAGAAAAGCTTCCTTTGAATTATGGGCCCACAGGGCAAAAAGGTTTGAAGTTTGTTTTCTGTCTTTTACGGAAGAACTGTTTTTTATGGATGTTTGCAACTAATATCGCACTAGAGACTATGACCTGAGAGTGAATGCGTCGTATGTCACCCAAAGGGTGCCATACTAAACATCCAGACTGTTGAAAAGAAACTCTCCAACAATCCTTTCTCAGATAGCTTAAGGCTCGTAACGTACGATGTCAGTTAACCTTTATTACTGTATTTTTATTTGTTTCAAGATGAGAAGAGAGAACAGGCTCAACTAAGGGGAGACTATCAAGTCCTAATGTTGTCATGCCAAGGACTCATCCTATGGTTGAAGTTTGAAACAGGGAACTCCTAGAAGTTATCATGCATAGGTTTCAACCTAAAGTTCTAATCATCACTTCCTTATCAAAGGAAGTGAGATTCCTAGGGGATCATGCCAATGATAAACAGAAACGAGTAAAGCATCGGCTTAAACAGTAAATAGTAAACGACTGTAAAATGCATGCAATGCAAGTGAGGGAGGAAATGTGTGTGGGGCATCAGCCTCCACAAGCTCATCTCAACCTCAAGCCAGATATGAATAACTGTAATCATACTGAAAAAGTAACATGCTATCAAGCAAACACAATAACTGCAATCATACATAAGAAATGGAATGCTATCAAGCAACACAAACGACATAGGCAAGGGAGCAGGGCTCTACCGAATACCCGCAAGCAAAGCCACACAGTAAAAATACAAGCAGAGGGAGCAACTCAACCCCTAGTGCAATCATGCTCCTAGCTTAACACAATCTAAACATGAACTTATTCTAATGCATCAAGCAAGTCAAACAAGTCACAGCAATAAAGTTGCACAACAAGCAAACAGACAGAAAAGAAAGCAGATCAACCACCCCTACAACTTCAAGCTTCAGCTCTTCAGTAATTCAGCCTTCAGACCTCACCTACCCTTCAAGGCTATCATCTTCAATAGCAAGTATCAACTTGCTTCTCCAAGTTTTCAATACACCAAACATAGGTATCAACTTATTCTTTCTTCTTCAAGCTTTAGCTCTCCAGTCCATTCCACCTTCAGGCTCCATTCCTAACTGCAAGTATCAACTTGTTTCTTCACGCTCTCAATGCATCAACATAAATATCAGCTTATCCTTTATTCTTCAAGCCTCAACTCTTCACTCATTCTTAATTTGATCTTCTTCATAAGTGTCAACTTGGTCTTCAAGCTTCAGCTCTCTCTTCCTTACAAGCATCAACTTGGTCCTCTTCATCTACAAGCCTCAGCTTCTCAGAGTAATCCTCAAACACAAAGAAGTATCAACTTCATCCTTCAATATTCTTCAAGCAGGGAACTCCATCCTCTAACAAGGGAGAAAGATTCATCTATCAAGAGTAAAGTTTGGATGATTGGTAGCAGAGTGAAGACCAAAGGTCACCACTAAGCATCCTATCATCAGAGAAAGGGACCCTCAAAGGTTCTACCAATTTGTAAAGAGCCACACATCCTACCAAAGGAGGGATGAGGCCTTTACAAGGGACCTTACATCATAGGGAAGAATGGAATTGATCAACATATTCCATGTTTATGAAGAAAGAGAACTATCTAGCAGCTCTGCCTACAAAACCCTAATCTTAATACCTAATCAAACTACACCAAAAGAAGGGAAGATCTTCAAATCCAAGCCTCTTCAAGCAATCCAATGCATCTTCAACTTGTCTTCATCATCACCCAAGAACAAGCAAAGCAAAACCCTAATCTAAGGGAACTAAAGAAGTTAATCTAGTTGAATTAGTGCCTTGGAATCATCTAAAACTAGGATCTAAACTAAAATCAAGCAAAAATAGTAAACTACCTTGAAAAATCCTACAAAAATTCCTAAGGGACCCTAATTCAATTAAGAATGCCTCACACAAAAATCAGAGGTTGTATCATCCACCAAGTCCTACAAATAAAATCTAAACCATAAGGTATCAACCATAAACCCTAAAATGGAGCATCTAAAGGTTTCAACCTAAACTACCACCTATGTTCATCACAAAAATGTGAGAAAAATCTATGGGGAGCATGCATATCTATGCTAACTACTCACAAAAAATCAAGGCCAAAATCATCATCACATGATCAAACCAAATTCCACAAAATCAAGCATCAAACATGATTATTTTAATATCAATTTAAATGTAAAAATTCCCATAAAATCAGAAAATGCATGAAACAATAATATTTTTTTATCTAAATCATGAATCCAATGCAAAAAGAATGGGATCAATTGAATTATTTTTCCATTTTTTATGATTTAATCAATAACCATGTATAAAAATGAAAAATTAAAGAAAATCAAAATAAAATGAACAAGCACACGGTGCAGGTAGTAAACAAAATCAATTCAATTCAGGGTTGGGCCCAAAAAGGGGGTGTGGTTAGCAACTAATGCATTAAGCCCAAAACACAACTTAAGTGAAACGCCGCGTTTCACATTAGTTCAGAATCCTTCACAAAATGAGAAAAATTCGTGGCCATTGGATCATGCCCTCAGTCAAAGTTCAACCCCAATCTGATGGCTATCAAGTCATCTTCTTCATTTGAAATCCTGAAACACGCGCGCAGCCATGGCCGTCGCCGGTGGTGCTCCGGTCATTGTCCCCAACCCTAACTCTCTCCACAGGCCTCCATTCCAAGAGGTCTCTACATGAAACTCACTCCAATTTTCATAAGGAATCTTCCTATGCCATTTAATCATGCTAACAGTTCAAGAATCCAAGAATAACAATCTCAACCGAAAATTCTATGAACCCTAATTGGTCACTAATCTCCAAATTAATGATCCAGAAATCTTCCTACACCATTCTATTATGCATCTACCATAACAATTCATCTTAATTCTACCTAATTTAAGCCATAGCACAAGAGTTGCATACCTGGTAAACTTGAGCAAACAGAAGGGTTGAATCTTCAAATCAGCCTTCAAGAACTTGCAGAATCCTTCACTGAATCACAATCAATCTTCTGTATGCAAAGAAAAGAGTTGAATCTTCTTGAATTATCAAATCCGATTCTGAGTTACAAGCTTCACTATCCAATGGCTACTTCACGATTCTTCCACCACAGTGCCTTGAATTTGATCTGGAATTGATCACCAACCTCAGAGCAAGCTATTGAGATCAATTTCTTGGACTGAAATGGCCTCTGACCTTGTAACCGATTTTGATTTGCAATGAGAAAGTTCAAAGTGCAAGCTCAGTTTTCTCTCTCAATCATCACCAAAAATGATCTGAACCACTTCTATTCAATATATAGAGTGTGTAGGGATGATCTAGAAAGCTCTAGATCCTTCCAATGAGAAATTCAATTTCTCATGTCACTTGAATTCTCATGATATGCCATGGTATGCACAACTTCTGCCAACAGCTTGAAATCATTCTCAAATCCTTCCAATTTCTCCCCTCATGACATTTTGGAAGTGTTTGGCTTTCAATGGACCTTGATCATGCCTTGAGTTTGGGTTTTGCAAATGTTACTTATGATGTAAGTAACTACTTTTTAAAGCAAATCCACAAATTGAACTTCAATTCAAAAATGTGGCTAAACCAATGTTCTTAAAATGTTTTTTAGAATCAAAATTACCTATTACATGCCTTTGTTTGGATATGTAGATCAAAAATATCAATTTCCAACTTTGGTTCATTTAACTTATACCCTTATTTTAGGTCATTTTTGCAACTTTGAGCTACAAGCAATTTCATCATCTCATGACCTCTTGACTAGCCTTAAAACATCATTTTAAAAAAGTTTTATGTTGAACATTTTCCCATTTGAAGCTTAGAAATAGGAGTTATGGCCTTATGCTTGAAATGACCTATAATCTCCAAATGACCAAAATGCCCTTGACTTGTCAAAGCCATAACTTGAGTTCTACAAATCCTATCAAGGACTTCTAATACTCTCTAGAAAGCTAAGAGGATAAGGAACAACATTCATGTTGACCAAAAGTTCATAGGAATCATCCTTCTAGGCAAAAGTTTCATGCAAGTTGGACAACTTTCAAGCTCCCAAATTCACATACCTCAGATGACCTGTAACTTGTCAAAGTCATAACTTGAGTTCTAAAAATCCTATCAAGGACTTCTAGTACTTAAATTAAATCTAATTCATGCTCTACAACATTTATGTTGGGGGCAAGATGAGATGACAACCACATCTTGAGCTAAACTGCCTTGAAGATAGGGGTCAAACTAGGGGATTTTACACTGTTAAGCCTTAGAAACCCTAGCTTGCAACTTCTCAAACTCTTCAATCATGATGAGTTGACCTTGGAATCATCCTTATAACATCCCCATGTATCAATCCATAATCACATGGCCCTTGGATTAGGTCTCAACTTCCTCCAAGTCTTCAGTTGACTTAGGGTTGACCCAGTCAAACCCTAGCTGTACCAATCATGGCGGAGGCTTCTTAATCTTGCACAATGACCTGTCTTGGCCTCAAAGTGACCTTCAACACTTCTCATGAGCTCTCTCAAGACCTCAAGTCTAACTTTATGACCTCAGAATCATCTGAGGACTTCCCCATAACTCTCAAGCTAGAAGGCCCACCCACTTTTGGTTTCAACCAGTCTCTCAGGGGATCTTTTAATTTCTCTGACAAGGATATTAACCCTTGAACACTTGAACAACCCTTTTAGCTAGCTTCAAACTCTTGTGTAGCCCTTGATTGGTAATCATACCTTTTGATCTCCTGCATACATGTCAATGAAATGCAAATGATAATGCTAATGTGAATGAAATGAAACATAAGCTAGGTAAAGAAATGTTGGGCAAATTTTGGGGTGCAACAGTATCCAGACTCCGGTTATTACGTTGAGGGTTCAGGCTTGGATCAGTTTCGTTGGGTATCCAGGCTCCGGTTATTACATTTAGCGTTCAGGCTCCGGTCATTTTTGTCGGTCGTTACATAGAGCATTCAGGCTCCAGTCAATTTCGTTGAGTATCCAGACTCCGGTTATTACGTTGAGCGTTCAGGCTCCGGTCATTTTCGTTGAGTATCCAGACTCTGGTTATTACATTGAGCGTTCAGGCTCCTTTCAGTTTCGTTGGGTATCCAGACTCCGGTTATTACGTTGAGCGTTCAGGCTCCGGTCAGTTTCGTAGGGTATCCAGACTCCGGTTATTACGTTGAGCGTTCAGGCTCCGGTCAGTTTCGTTGGGTATCCAGACTCCGGTTATTACGTTGAGCGTTCAGGCTCCGGTCAGTTTCGTTGGGTATCATAACTCCGGTTATTACGTTGAGTGTTCAGGCTCCGGTCATTTTTGTTGAGTATATAGACTCCGGTTATTACGTTGAGTGTTCAGGCTGTGGTCAGTTGCGTGTAGCATCCAGGCTCCGGTTATTACGTTGAGCATCCAGGCTCTGGTCATTTTCGTTGAGTATCCAGACTCCAGTTATTACATTGAGCGTTGAGGCTCCGGTCATTTTTGATGAGTATCCAGTCTACGGTTATTACGTTGAGCATTCAGGCTCTTGTCATTTTCGTTGAGTATCCAAACTCCGGTTATTACGTTGAGCGTGCAGGCTCCGGTCATTTTCGTTGAGTATCTAGACTCCGGTTATTACGTTGAGCGTTCAAGCTCCGGTCATTTTTGTCGATCGTTACATTGAGCATTTAGGCTCCAGTCAGTTTTGTTGAGTATCCAGACTCCGGTTATTACGTTGAGCGTTCAGGCTCCGATCAGTTTCGTTGGGTATCCAGGCTCCGGTTATTACATTTAGCGTTCAGGCTCCGGTCAGTTTTGTTGGGTATCCAGACTCCGGTTATTATGTTGAGCATTCAGGCTCCGGTCAGTTTCGTTGGGTATCCAGACTCCGGTTATTACGTTGAGCGTTCAGGCTCCGGTCAGTTTCGTTGGGTATCCAGACTACGGTTATTATGGTGAGCGTTCAGGCTCCGGCCATTTTTGTTGAGTATCCAGATTCCGGTTATTACGTTGAGCGTTCAGGCTCCGGTTATTTTCGTTGAGTATCCAGACTCCGATCATTATGTTGAGCGTTCAGGCTCCGGTCATTTTCGTTGAGTATCCAGACTCCGGTCATTAGGTTGAGCGTTCAGGCTCCGGTCATTACGTTGAGCATTAAGGCTCCAGTCAGTTTCGTTGAGTATCCAGACTCTGGTTATTACGTTGAGCGTTCAGGCTCCGATCAGGTTCGTTGGGTATCCAGGCTCCGGTTATTACATTTTCGTTAAGTATCCAGACTCCGGTTATTACGTTGTGTGTTCAAGTTCTAATCATTTTCGTTGAGTATCCAGACTCCGGTTATTACGTTGAGCGTTCAGGCTCCGGTCAGTTTCGTTGGGTATCCAGACTCCGGTTATTACGTTGAGCATTCAGGCTCTAGTCAGTTTCGTTGGGTATTCAAAGTCCGGTTATTATGTTGAGCGATCAGGCTCCGGTCATTTTCGTTGAGTATCCAGACTCTGGTTATTACGTTGAGTGTTCAGGCTCCGGTCAGTTTCGTTGAGTATCCAGACTCCGGGTATTACGTTAAGCGTTCATGCTCCGTTCAGTTTCGTAAGGGTATCCAGACTCCGGTTATTACGTTGAGCGTTCAGGCTCCGGTCAGTTTCGTTGGGTATCCAGACTCCGGTTATTACATTGAGCGTTCAGGCTCCGGTCAGTTTTGTTGGGTATCCAGACTCCGGTTATTACGTTTAGCGTCCTGGCTCCGGTCATTTTCGTTGAGTATCCAGACTCGGGTTATTACGTTGAGCGTTCAGACTCTGGTCAGTTTTGTTGAGTATATAGACTCCAGTTATTACATTGAGCGTTCAGGCTCCGTTCAATTTCATTGGGTATCCAGACTCCGGTTATTACGTTGAGGGTTCAGGCTCCGGTCAGTTTCGTTGGGTATCCAAACTCCGGTTATTATGGTGAGCGTTCAGACTCCGGTCATTTTTGTTGAGTATCTAGACTCTGGTTATTACGTTGAGCATTCAGCCTCCGGTTATTTTCGTTGAGTATCTAGACTTTGGTTATTACATTGAGCGTTCAGGTTCCGATCAGTTTCGTTGAGTATCCAGACTCTGATTATTAGGTTGAGCGTTCAAGCTCCGTTCAGTTTCTTTGGGTATCCAGACTCCGGTTATTACGTTGAGCGTTCAGGCTCCGGTCAGTTTCGTTGGGTATCCAGACTTCGGTTATTACGTTGAGCATTCAGGCTCCTGTCAGTTTCATTGGGTATCTAGACTCCGGTTATTACGTTGAGCATTCAGGCTCCGGTCATTTTTGTTGGGTATCCAGACTCCGGTTATTACGTTGAGCGTTCAGGCTCCTGTCAGTTTCATTGGGTATCCAAACTCCGGTTATTACGTTGATCATTCAGGCTCTGGTCATTTTCGTTGAGTATCCAGACTCTGATTATTACGTTGATCGTTCAGGCTCCGGTCAGTTTCGTTGAGTATCCAGACTCCGGTTATTATGTTGAGCGTTCAGTCTACGTTCAGTTTCATTGGGTATCCAGACTTCGGTTATTACGTTGAGCGTTCAGGCTCCGTTCAGTTTCGTTGGGTATCCAGACTCCGGTTATTACGTTGAGCGTTCAGGCTCTGGTCATTTTCGTTGAGTATCCAGACTCTGATTATTACGTTGGGCGTTCAGGCTCCGGTCAGTTTCGTTGAGTATCCAGACTCCAGTTATTACGTTGAGCGTTCAGGCTCCGTTCAGTTTTGTTGGGTATCCAGACTATAGTTATTACGTTGAGCATTCAGGCTCCGGTCAGTTTCGTTGGGTATCCAGACTCCGGTTATTACGTTGATCGTTCAGGCTCCCGTCAGTTTTGTTGGGTATCCAGACTCCGGTTATTACGTTGAGTGTTCAGGCTCCGGTCATTTTTGTTGAGTATTCAGACTTCGGTTATTACGTTGAGCGTTCAGGCTCCGGTCAGTTTCGTTAATATCCAGACTCCGGTTATTAAGTTGAGCGTTCAGGCTCCGATCATTTTCGTAGAGTATCCAGACTCCGGTTATTACGTTGAGCGTTCACGCTCCTGTCATTTTCGTTGAGTATCCAGACTCCGGTTTTCGTTGAGTATCCAGACTCTGGTTATTATGTTAAGCGTGCAGGCTTCGGTCATTTTCGTTGAGTATCCAGACTCCGGTTATTACGTTGAGCATGCAAGCTCCGGTCATTTTCGTTGAGTATCCAAACTCTGGTCATTACGTTGAGCGTTCAAGCTCCGGTCATTTTTGTCGGTTGTTACGTTGAGCATTCAGGCTCCATTCAGTTTCGTTGAGTATCCAGACTCCGGTTATTACGTTGAGCGTTCAGGCTCCGATCAGTTTTGTTGGGTAACGAGGCTCCGATTATTACATTTAGCGTTCAGGCTTCGGTCAGTTTTATTGGGTATCCAGACTCCGGTTATTACGTTGAGCGTTCAGGCTCCTGTCAGTTTCATTGGGTATCCAAACTCCGGTTATTACGTTGATCATTCAGGCTCTGGTCATTTTCGTTGAGTATCCAGACTCTGATTATTACGTTGATCGTTCAGGCTCCGGTCAGTTTCGTTGAGTATCCAGACTCCGGTTATTATGTTGAGCGTTCAGTCTACGTTCAGTTTCATTGGGTATCCAGACTTCGGTTATTACGTTGAGCGTTCAGGCTCCGTTCAGTTTCGTTGGGTATCCAGACTCCGGTTATTACGTTGAGCGTTCAGGCTCTGGTCATTTTCGTTGAGTATCCAGACTCTGATTATTACGTTGGGCGTTCAGGCTCCGGTCAGTTTCGTTGAGTATCCAGACTCCAGTTATTACGTTGAGCGTTCAGGCTCCGTTCAGTTTTGTTGGGTATCCAGACTATAGTTATTACGTTGAGCATTCAGGCTCCGGTCAGTTTCGTTGGGTATCCAGACTCCGGTTATTACGTTGATCGTTCAGGCTCCCGTCAGTTTTGTTGGGTATCCAGACTCCGGTTATTACGTTGAGTGTTCAGGCTCCGGTCATTTTTGTTGAGTATTCAGACTTCGGTTATTACGTTGAGCGTTCAGGCTCCGGTCAGTTTCGTTAATATCCAGACTCCGGTTATTAAGTTGAGCGTTCAGGCTCCGATCATTTTCGTAGAGTATCCAGACTCCGGTTATTACGTTGAGCGTTCACGCTCCTGTCATTTTCGTTGAGTATCCAGACTCCGGTTTTCGTTGAGTATCCAGACTCTGGTTATTATGTTAAGCGTGCAGGCTTCGGTCATTTTCGTTGAGTATCCAGACTCCGGTTATTACGTTGAGCATGCAAGCTCCGGTCATTTTCGTTGAGTATCCAAACTCTGGTCATTACGTTGAGCGTTCAAGCTCCGGTCATTTTTGTCGGTTGTTACGTTGAGCATTCAGGCTCCATTCAGTTTCGTTGAGTATCCAGACTCCGGTTATTACGTTGAGCGTTCAGGCTCCGATCAGTTTCGTTGGGTAACGAGGCTCCGATTATTACATTTAGCGTTCAGGCTTCGGTCAGTTTTATTGGGTATCCAGACTCCGGTTATTACGTTGAGCGTTCAGGCTCCGGTCAGTTTCGTTGGGTATCCAGACTCCGGTTATTACGTTAAGCGTTCAGGCTCCAGTCAGTTTCGTTAGGTATCTAGTCCAGTTATTACGTTGAGCGTTCAGGCTCTGGTCATTTTCGTTGAATATCCAGACTCTGGTTATTAGGTTGAGCGTTCAGGCTTCGTTCAGTTTCGTTGGATATCCAGACTCCGGTTATTACGTTGAGCGTTCAGGCTCTAGTCAGTTTCGTTGGGTATCCAGAATCCGGTTATCACGTTGAGCATTCAGGTTCCGGTCATTTTCGTTGAGTATCCAGACTCTGGTTATTACGTTGAGCGTTCAGGCTCTGGTCAGTTTTGTTGAGTATCTAGACTCCAGTTATTACGTTGAGCGTTCAGGCTCCGTTCAGTTTCGTTGGGTATCCACACTCCGGTTATTACGTTGAGGGTTCAGGCTCCGGTCAGTTTCGTTGGGTATCCAGACTCCGGTTATTATTGTGAGCGTTCAGGCTCCGGTCATTTTTGTTGAGTATCCAGACTCCAGTTATTACGTTGAGCATTCAGGCTCCGGTTATTTTCGTTGAGTATCTAGACTCTGGTTATTACGTTGAGCGTTCAGGCTCTGGTCATTTTCGTTGAGTATCCAGACTCTGGTTATTAGGTTGAGCGTTTAGGCTCCGTTCAGTTTCGTTGGATATCCAGATTCCGGTTATTACGTTGAGTGTTCAGGTTGTGGTCAGTTGCGTTGGGTATCTAGACTCCGGTTATTACATTGAGCATTCAGGCTCCGGTCAGTTTCGTTGGGTATCCAGACTCCGGTTATTACGTTGATCGTTCAGGCTCCGGTCAGTTTCATTGGGTATCCAGACTCCGGTTATTACGTTGAGTGTTCATGCTCCGGTAATTTTTATTGAGTATTCAGACTTCGGTTATTACGTTGAGCGTTCAGGCTCCGATCAGTTTTGTTGATATCCAGACTCCGGTTATTAAGTTGAGTGTTCAGGCTCCGATCATTTTTGTAGAGTATCTAGACTCTTGTTATTACGTTGAGCGTTCAAGCTCCAGTCATTTTCGTTGAGTATCTAGACTCCGGTTATTACATTGAGTGTTCAGGTTGTGGTCAGTTGCGTTGAGTGTCCAGACTCCGGTTATTACGTTGAGCATTCAGGCTCCGGTCATTTTCGTTGAGTATCGAGACTTTGATTATTACGTTGAGCGTTTAGGCTCCGGTCAGTTTGGTAGAGTATCCAGACTCCGGTCATTACGTTGAGCATTCAGGCTCCGGTCATTTTCCTTGAGTATCCAGAATCCAATCATTAGTTCGAGCGTTTAGGATCCGATCATTTTTGTTAGGTATCATAACTCCGGTTATTACGTTGAGTGTTCTGTCTCCGGTCCTTTTTGTTGAGTATCTAGACTCCGGTTATTACGTTGAGCGTTCAGGCTGTGGTCAGTTGCGTTGAGTGTCCAGACTCCGGTTATTACGTTGAGCATTTAGGCTCCGGTTGTTTTCGTTTAGTATCCAGACTCTGGTTATTACGTTGAGCGTTCAGGCTCCAGTTATTTTTGTTGAGTATCCAGACTCCGGTTATTACGTTGAGCGTTCATGCTCCTGTCATTTTCGTTGAGTCTCCAGACTCCGATTATTACGTTGAGCGTGCAGGCTCCGGTCATTTTCGTTGAGTATCCAGACTCCGGTCATTACGTTGAGCGTTTAAGCTCCGGTCATTTTTTTCGGTCATTACGTTGAGCATTCAGGCTCTAGTCAGTTTCTTTGAGTCTCCAGTCCGGTTATTACGTTGAGCGTTCAGGCTCTGGTCATTTTCGTTGAGTATCCAGACTCTGGTTATTAGGTTGAGCGTTCTGGTTCCATTCAGTTTCGTTGGATATCCAGACTCCGGTTATTACGTTGAGCGTTCAGGCTCCAGTCAGTTTCGTTGGGTATCAAGAATCCGGTTATCACGTTGAGCATTCAGGCTCCGGTCATTTTCGTTGAGTATCCAGACTCTGGTTATTACGTTGAGCGTTCAGGCTCTGGTCAGTTTTGTTGAGTATCTAGACTCCAGTTATTACGTTGAGCGTTCAGGCTCCGTTCAGTTTCGTTGGGTATCCAGACTCCGGTTATTACGTTGAGGGTTCAGGCTCTGGTCAGTTTCGTTGGGTATCCAGACTCTGGTTATTATGGTGAGCGTTCAGGCTCGGGTCATTTTTGTTGAGTATCCAGACTTCGGTTATTACGTTGATCATTCAGGCTCCGGTTATTTTTGTTGAGTATCTAGACTCTGGTTATTATGTTGAACGTTCAGGCTCTGGTCATTTTCGTTGAGTATCCAGACTCTGGTTATTAGGTTGAGCGTTTAGGCTCCGTTTAGTTTCGTTGGATATCCAGACTCCAGTTATTACGTTGAGCATTCAGGCTCCGGTCATTTTCGTTGAGTATCCAGGCTCTGGTTATTACATTGAGCGTTCAGGCTCTGGTCAGTTTTGTTGAGTATCTAGACTCCAGTTATTACGTTGAGCGTTCAGGCTCCGTTCAGTTTCGTTGGGTATCCAGACTCCGATTATTACGTTGAGTGTTCAGGCTCTGGTCAATTTCGTTGGGTATCCAGACTCCGGTTATTATGGTGAGCGTTCAGGCTCCGGTCATTTTTGTTGAGTATCCAGACTTTGGTTATTACGTTGAGCATTCAGGCTCCGGTTATTTTCGTTGAGTATCTAGACTCTGGTTATTACGTTGAGCGTTCAGGCTCTGGTCATTTTCGTTGAGTATCCAGACTCTGGTTTTTAGGTTGAGCGTTTAGGCTCCGTTCAGTTTCGTTGGATATCCAGATTCCGGTTATTACTTTGAGCGTTCAGGCTCCAGTCAGTTTCTTGGGTATCCAGAATCCGGTTATCACGTTGAGCATTCAGGCTCCGGTAATTTTCGTTGAGTATCCAGACTCTGGTTATTACGTTGAGCGTTCAGGCTCTGGTCAGTTTTGTTGAGTATCTAGACTCCAGTTATTACGTTGAGCGTTCAGCCTCCGTTCAGTTTCGTTGGGTATCCAGACTCCGGTTATTACGTTGAGGGTTCAGGCTCCGGTCAGTTTCGTTGGGTATCCAGACTCCGGTTATTATGGTGAGCGTTCAGGCTCCGGTCATTTTTGTTGAGTATCCAGACTTTGGTTATTACGTTGAGCATTCAGGCTCCGGTTATTTTCGTTGAGTATCTAGACTCTGGTTATTACGTTGAGCGTTCAGGCTCTGGTCATTTTCGTTGAGTATCCAGACTCTGGTTATTAGGTTGAGCGTTTAGGCTCCGTTCAGTTTCGTTGGATATCCAGATTCTGGTTATTACGTTGAGCGTTCAGGCTCCAGTCAGTTTCGTTGGGTATCCAGAATCCGGTTATCACGTTGAGCATTCAGGCTCCGGTCATTTTCGTTGAGTATCCAGACTCTGGTTATTACATTGAGCGTTCAGGCTCTGGTCAGTTTTGTTGAGTATCTAGACTCCAGTTATTACGTTGAGCGTTCAGGCTCCGTTCAGTTTCGTTGGGTATCCAGACTCCGGTTATTACGTTGAGGGTTCAGGCTCCGGTCTGTTTCGTTGGGTATCCAGACTCCGGTTATTATGGTGAGCGTTCAGGCTCCGGTCATTTTTGTTGAGTATCCAGACTCCGGTTATTACGTTGAGCATTCAGGCTCCGATTATTTTCGTTGAGTATCTAGACTCTGGTTATTACGTTGAGCGTTCAGGCTCTGGTCATTTTCGTTGAGTATCCAGACTCTGGTTATTAGGTTGAGCGTTTAGGCTCCGTTCAGTTTCGTTGGATATCCAGACTCCGGTTATTACGTTGAGCGTTCAGGCTCCAGTCAGTTTCGTTGGGTATCCAGAATCCGGTTATCACGTTGAGCATTCAGGCTCCGGTCATTTTCGTTGAGTATCCAGACTCTGGTTATTACATTGAGCGTTCAGGCTCTGGTCAGTTTCGTTGGGAATCCAGACTCCGATTATTACGTTGAGGGTTCAGGCTCTGGTCAATTTCGTTGGGTATCCAGACTCCGGTTATTATGGTGAGCGTTCAGGCTCCGGTCATTTTTGTTGAGTATCCAGACTCCGGTTATTACGTTGAGCATTCAAGCTCCGGTTATTTTCGTTGAGTATCTAGACTCTGGTTATTACGTTGAGCGTTCAGGCTCTGGTCATTTTCGTTGAGTATCCAGACTCTGGTTATTAGGTTGAGCGTTCAGGCTCCGTTCAGTTTCGTTGGATATCCAGACTCCGGTTATTACGTTGAGCGTTCAGGCTCCAGTCAGTTTCGTTGGGTATCCAGAATCCGGTTATCACGTTGAGCATTCAGGCTCCGGTCATTTTCGTTGAGTATCCAGACTCTGGTTATTACGTTGAGCGTTCAGGCTCTGGTCAGTTTTGTTGAGTATCTAGACTCCAGTTATTACGTTGAGCGTTCAGCCTCCGTTCAGTTTCGTTGGGTATCCAGACTCCGGTTATTACGTTGAGGGTTCAGGCTCCGGTCAGTTTCGTTGGGTATCCAGACTCCGGTTATTATGGTGAGCGTTCAGGCTCCGGTCATTTTTGTTGAGTATCCTGAATTTGGTTATTACGTTGAGCATTCAGGCTCCGGTTATTTTCGTTGAGTATCTAGACTCTGGTTATTACGTTGAGCGTTCAGGCTCTGGTCATTTTCGTTGAGTATCCAGACTCTGGTTATTAGGTTGAGCGTTTAGGCTCCGTTCAGTTTCGTTGGATATCCAGACTCCGGTTATTACGTTGAGCGTTCAGGCTCCAGTCAGTTTCGTTGGGTATCCAGAATCCGGTTATCACGTTGAGCATTCAGGCTCCGGTCATTTTCGTTGAGTATCCAGACTCTGGTTATTACATTGAGCGTTCAGGCTCTGGTCAGTTTTGTTGAGTATCTAAACTCCAGTTATTACGTTGAGCGTTCAGGCTCCGTTCAGTTACGTTGGGTATCCAGACTCCGATTATTACGTTGAGGGTTCAGGCTCTGGTCAATTTCGTTGGGTATCCAGACTCCGGTTATTATGGTGAGCGTTCAGGCTCCGGTCATTTTTGTTGAGTATCCAGACTCCGGTTATTACGTTGAGCATTCAAGCTCCGGTTATTTTCATTGAGTATCTAGACTCTGGTTATTACGTTGAGCGTTCAGGCTCTGGTCATTTTCGTTGAGTATCCAGACTCTGGTTATTAGGTTGAGCGTTCAGGCTCCGTTCAGTTTCGTTGGATATCCAGACTCCGGTTATTACGTTGAGCGTTCAGGCTCCAGTCAGTTTCGTTGGGTATCCAGAATCCGGTTATCACGTTGAGCATTCAGGCTCTGGTCATTTTCGTTGAGTATCCAGACTCCGGTTATTAGGTTGAGCGTTCAAGCTCCGTTCAGTTTCTTTGGGTATCCATACACCGGTTGTTACGTTGAGCGTTCAGGCCCCCATCAGTTTCGTTGGGTATCCAGACTCCGGTTATTACGTTGAGCGTTCAGGCTCCGGTCAGTTTCATTGGGTATCCAGACTCCGGTTATTACGTTGAGCATTAAGGCTCTGGTCATTTTTGTTGAGTATCCAGACTCTGATTATTACGTTGATCGTTCAGGCTTCGGTCAGTTTCGTTGAGTATCCAGACTCCGGTTATTATGTTGAGCGTTCAGTCTCCGTTCAGTTTCGTTGGGTATCCAGACCCCGGTTATTACGTTGAGCGTTCAGGCTCCGTTCAGTTTCGTTGGATATCCAGACTCCGGTTATTACGTTGAGCGTTCAGGCTCCAGTCAGTTTCGTTGGGTATCCAGAATCCGGTTATCACGTTGAGCATTCAGGCTCCGGTCATTTTCGTTGAGTATCCAGACTCTGGTTATTACGTTGAGCGTTCAGGCTCTGGTCAGTTTTGTTGAGTATCTAGACTCCAGTTATTACGTTGAGCGTTCAGCCTCCGTTCAGTTTCGTTGGGTATCCAGACTCCGGTTATTACGTTGAGGGTTCAGGCTCCGGTCAGTTTCGTTGGGTATCCAGACTCCGGTTATTATGGTGAGCGTTCAGGCTCCGGTCATTTTTGTTGAGTATCCAGACTTTGGTTATTACGTTGAGCATTCAGGCTCCGGTTATTTTCGTTGAGTATCTAGACTTTGGTTATTACGTTGAGCGTTCAGGCTCTGGTCATTTTCGTTGAGTATCCAGACTCTGGTTATTAGGTTGAGCGTTTAGGCTTCGTTCAGTTTCGTTGGATATCCAGACTCCGGTTATTCCGTTGAGCGTTCAGGCTCCAGTCAGTTTCGTTGGGTATCCAGAATCCGGTTATCACGTTGAGCATTCAGGCTCCGGTCATTTTCGTTGAGTATCCAGACTCTGGTTATTACATTGAGCATTCAGGCTCCGGTCATTTTCGTTGAGTATCCAGACTCTGGTTATTACATTGAGCGTTCAGGCTCTGGTCAGTTTTGTTGAGTATCTAGACTCCAGTTATTACGTTGAGCGTTCAGGCTCCGTTCAGTTACGTTGGGTATCCAGACTCCGATTATTACGTTGAGGGTTCAGGCTCTGGTCAAATTCGTTGGGTATCCAGACTCCGGTTATTATGGTGAGCGTTCAGGCTCCGGTCATTTTTGTTGAGTATCCAGACTCCGGTTATTACGTTGAGCATTCAAGCTCCGGTTATTTTTGTTGAGTATCTAGACTCTGGTTATTACGTTGAGCGTTCAGGCTCTGGTCATTTTCGTTGAGTATCCATGCTCTGGTTATTAGGTTGAGCGTTCAGGCTCCGTTCAGTTTCGTTGGATATCCAGACTCCGGTTATACGTTGAGCGTTCAGGCTCCAGTCAGTTTCGTTGGGTATCCAGAATCCGGTTATCACGTTGAGCATTCAGGCTATGGTCATTTTCGTTGAGTATCCAGACTCCGGTTATTAGGTTGAGCGTTCAAGCTCCGTTCAGTTTCTTTGGGTATCCATACACCGGTTGTTACGTTGAGCGTTCAGGCTCCGATTAGTTTCGTTGGGTATCCAGACTCCGGTTATTACTGATTGTGAAGCCATGATGTGCGATAACTGATGCGGTTTACCCTCGTACTTTGAACTGATTTTCGTGACTCGTTTGTTGGGGAAATGATGCTTGCTGAGCCCTCGTCCATTCTGGTACAATTCGCGCCATGATTTTGTGCTGTTTGCATTCTGAACTGATGTGATTACTTCGTGATAGCCTCGCTGCTAAACCATGTTTGATGTTGTTGTGCTTTTTTGGATCCTGTTGAATACCTTCTGTTATCAAGGACTGAACTTTGTGATTTGCAGGATGTTTTCGTGCCCTTGCGCATGGATTGCCGTTCATGAGTTGTTTTTTTCACATTTTCCATTCTGTTGGTGTTCTGTTTTCCTGAACTCAGAGTTAATGCAGTTTGATGCAGTTTTGGCTTGCATTTCAGTTTGAATTTCCACTTACTTGTGGCATCTTAAGAACTGTCTTGTTTTTGACTTTCTGTCATCAATTTGTACTGATGCAATTGTGGAATTTCAGGTGTTGAAAAAAAAATGATTCCGACCTGCCGGCATCCGGGTCTAGGTCCAGATTGACCGTGGTGCCGGCACAACAGAAGAGTCGCCACCTTTCGTTATTTATCCCTCAGAGCGGGAAAGGAAACGATCGGAAAAACCTGACAAATAAGGGTAAGACAAGGTCGTCGCAACCATTGTCTGGGTTCGGGAGTCGGTTACGCAAGGGGAAGGTATTAGCACCCCTCACGTCCGTCGTACTCGACGGGATCCTCGCTTGTTTGTTTACTTGGACGGGTTGGTTATAATCTATCTACCTATCAAGGCTGGCTGAAAAAGAAAAGAAAAATGACTCGGCAAAGCATCGCACTTTATGCCTACGTATTCTCATCAGAGAATGAGAAATCAGAGTCAACGTAGTTCGGCTAACTACGGGTTATGGGGGGAAGGTTGCTCGCTAGGATATCGCATCCTATGCCTACGTACTTTCATCTGGTATGAAAGATCAGAGCAAACGTAGTTCGGCTAACTACGGGTTATCTCCTAAAAGAAGTGTTTTTTATTGTGTTTGCGATTTCAACCGCACTAGAGACTATGACCTGAGAGGGAATGCATCGCATGTCACCCAAAGGGTACCATACTAAACATCCAGACTGTGGAAAAGAAACTCTCCCACAATCCTTTCTCAGATAGCTTAAGGCTCGTAACGTACGAAAGAAATCATTCATGATTACTGTATCTTAAACTGTTTCGAGATGAGAAGAGAACAGGCCCAACTAGGAGGGAGACTATCAAGTCCTACTGTTGTCATGCCATGGATTCATCCTATGGTTGAGGTTTGAACAGGGAACTCCTAGATGTTGTCATGCATAGGTTTCAACCTAAAAGTCTATCATCAAATCCTTATCAAAGGAAATGAGAGTCCTAAGGGATCATGTCAATGATACACCAAACAGACAAAAGCATCAGCTTTAACAGTAAAATGCATGCAATGCAAGTGAGGGAGGAAATGTGTGTGGGGCTTCAGCCTCCACAAGCTCGTCTCGACCTCAAGCCAGTCATGAAATAACAGTAATCAAAATAAACAACATGCCATCAATCAAAAACAGTAAACTGTAATCATACAGGTAAAAGAAATGAAATGCTATCAAGCAAAATAAACACATGGGCAAGGGAGCTGGGCTCTACCGAATACCCGCAAGCGAAGCCAAGCAATAACAATACAATCAGATGCACTCATGCTCTTAGACTGAACTTATTCTAAATGTGCTTAATCTAATGCAGCAGACAAATCAGACAAAACACACAATACATCAAAGAAAACAGAAGAAAGCCTCAGCTCCTTCAGCAGCAACCCAGTCTTCAGACTTCAGAGATCACTTGCTTTCCAGGTATCAACCCTACAATATGGGTATCCACTCATCTTCTCCCTTTGAGCTTCAGCTCCTTTGATCAGCTCTACCTTCAGGCTTCACTATCTTCAGGGATCTTCAGGCATCAACTTGATCTTCACAGAGTCTTCAGACTTCACTAATTTTCAAGGAATCATCCTCTTCAAGGCCTCAGCTTCTATCTTCAATGGCTCCAATGCTCCAGCAAACAAGATTCAGTCAACAGGATGAGGTGGGGATGTTACAGTACTCACTGACTTCCAAAGGATGCCCTTGAGGACTTAACATCAAAGGAAAGGCTCTCTCAAAGTTCTACCTTATGGGGCAAGGTCACTAATCCCTCCAAAGGAGAGAGGTGAATACCCTTAAGGGACTCTATGTCACAGAGAAGAAAGGAGGTGAACAAGACACTCCTTGTTTATTGAACAAAATATTCTATCTAGGGCTCTGCCTATGCACCTATGAACCTATAAACAAAATAAAAGCTATGCTAAACTCCTCTGCAAAGGTCTTCAAAGCTTCCATGATGATCCACAAAGTCTTCACTTCAATCTTCAAAGCTCACACACTCAAGGGGGAAGAAAAGAAGCAAAACAATACAAACTATGCCCTAAGGCAACGCACAATACATACACAAAATAATATTCAAGAAAAATAGTAAACTAACTTCTAAAAATCTAAAATTAAATCTAAGGGAACCTAGGTATCTAACCTTCATAGCCCATATATTCCCTACCCCAAGTTATACCTAAAAAGTCAAGATCTATGTTCATCAAAGCAACTATATTGAATTCTAATCTAATTTGGATACTCCTAATGTCAACCTAATTATACTAATCAAATTTTAATCTAAAAATTATGAATTAAATCCTACAGGAATGTTAATATCCTAAGTTGAGTACCCTAAAAAGAATGGGCTCTAAATCTAAAGGGAAGCCCCTAAACTAAAATGAACAAAACTAAGTTATAAACCAAAAAGCATTAAAAAGCTATTTAATAAGAAAATGTACTAAAAATAATAAAACGAGAATAAACTGGAATTTTATGGTTTATTAATTTTCTGGACAGAATTATTAAACTATAGCAAAAACAACCAATTAAAACTAAGGATTTTCCAATTTTTTATGAATTATACAAGATGCAAGGAAATTAAAATGAATTAAAATAAAAGAAATTGAATTAAATCTGGGAGGGGGGTTCAGGAAGCAACGCGCCTAGTTATATCTTTCAGTGGGCCAAGAATAGGGAGGTGCCACTAGCATTTTCACAAAGCCCAATACCCAGTCAGAATTAATAAAAAACAAAAAAAACAAGGAAGAGGGAGCAGGGGGTGTGACGAGCAAGGGATTCACGTTCAATCCGTTTGGGCTTGTGAACAGGGGGTGGGATTAGCGTTTTCACTTAAGCCCACATATGCCATTAAATGAAACTACCGCGTTTTGATGATTGTAAATTCCCTCCACTTTCTGAGTTTAATTTCCAACCGTGCGATGAGGTCTTCAGTCAACGATTGCTAGCCTGATCCAACGATGCACACGCGTCTTCAACCTTAAGACAAGAAGCTAGGGTTTTGGAACCTCCATGGAAGCCATGCACGTATACACTTCAAGCTCTCTGTTCTCTCTCCACAAGCCATAATTCATCACGATGTAAACATCAAAATCGTTCAGAATCTCTCCCTCTACAAGACTGTGGTCATAGTATGTTTTAAAACTCAATGTAACTCTCAATCCGATCGTGACAAGTCCTTGGTTCACTTGAAATGCACTGCAACTTATCATCATAATTCTTGCTCCAACCTATACTAATCTAACCTACACGTTATGGTGATCATTCTAAACTACAAAACTAAGTTCATCATGCACTAACCTACGAGTTTCAGATCCAAACAGTTTTAACACCATGCTATGAACTATCACCAATTTGCACTAAACTAACCAGAAATGTTCCTCTATCATTCTACATCACATCTAAACTAACAACCTAATGTAAAACTATCTAAATCAAGCTAATGAAAGTAATTTGCACCTGGAGCCAAATCTTGGAGATGTTGATGAAGCTCGTGGATCAGATGCTTTGGATGCTTGGATCTTGATCTACTATTGCTACACTCAATTCTGTTTGCAAAACCTTGACGAATCTTGCCTTGAATCTTGAGATCTACTTGAATTTGCAACTTGTATCTTGATGAAGAAAGTGCACGAAATTGAATCAATTGCAATCAGAACTTGGTTGAATTCTACTCCATGATGATGGTTGAATATGGTGAAATCAATATTGATGATGATTGATGAAGGTTTTGTGAAATTGGGATGAAACTGCAATGAGAGAGAATGAGAGAATTTGTGAAGTGTTTGCCAAAAAATGAGAATCCAATCCTTGCTCAATTTTCATTTCATGATTATATAGCACTCAATGGAAGTTTCCAGAACAATCTTGCACTTTCCCTTGCATTCCAAGCTTGATCCAATTTTGTTATGTTTCTTTAGTCATAAGTAACCTTAAGTAACTTTTATTTTTTTCACTAAACTCAAAAATGTGCTTGAACCATTGTCTTTAGAATGTCTTTTAGACTCAAAATCATATATTGGATGACCCCATTTGGATTTATAGATCTCCCAAACCATTTTTCAACTTGACTTTATTTAACTTATATGTTTTTTTAAGCCTATTTTCACCACTTTTAAAAATCCATGCTATAAGCTTTCCCAACAAGTCATGACCACTTTTTTGGACTCAAAATGCCATTTTGAGAAACTTTCACGTTTTGAGTTTTTCCATTTGAGGCTTGGAAATAGGAGATATGGCATTTGCTTAAAAGTGACCTATAACTGACAAATGACCAAAATACCCCTGTCTTGTTCAAACCATAAGTTGAGTTCCACAAATCCTATCAAGGACTTCTACTACTCAAATTAAAGCTAAGAAGATGCCCTCCAACATTCATGTTGACCAAGAAATCATAGGAACCATCCTACTAGGGCAAAAGTTGTCTGCAAGTTGGGTGACTTTCAAGGACCCAGATTCACACACCTCAACTGACCTGTAATTTGTCAAAACCATAACTTGAGCTATGCAACTCCTATCAAGGACTTCCACCACTCAAATTAAAGCTAAGAACAAGATCTACAACATTCATGTTAGGGGGAAGATGAGATATCAATCACATCTAGAGCTAAAACTGCCTGGAAGATAGGGATCAAACTAGGGTTTTTTCACTGCCAATCCTCAGAAACCCTAACTCAAAACTTCTCCAACTCCTCAATCATGATGAGTTGGCCTAGGAATCATCTTTATAACATATCCATACATCATTCCATGATCTCATGGCCCCTGGATTAGGTCTCAACCTTCTCCAACTTTTCAGTTAATCTAGGGTTGACTCAGTCAAAACCCTAATTCTACCATTCATGGTTGAATCTTCTGAACTCTTGCATAGTGACTTCTCTGGGCTTCATGATGGCTATCAAGACATCTCATAGGCTTTCTCAAAACATCAAGTTCATTCTCAAAGTCTCAGAATCATCTGAGGGGCACCCACAACTCTCAAGCTATGAAGCACACAACCCTGGTCCCAACCAATTCCTCTGAAGATCTCTTGAACTGTCTGATGAAGGTATCAACTTTCAAACACTAGATGGATAAATAATTGTTGGTCAAATTTTGGGGTGCAACAGCTGCCCCTATTCAAACGGCTTGAACCTGACTGGGTGAGAAGCGAACGGCTCTCAACCAATCAAGGTGCGAGACGATTGAATATCGGTAAACTCGAAAATTTGCCAACTGCGCGAGCACACGGTACTCTGCGGGGAACAAATCTTCGAATACTGCAATACTAGCTGCACGGCAACTAGCTTTAGAAATACTGATCTGGCATTGTCGTCAGTCATCCATATTAATCTTCTGATATTGCCTTCAGACAACCACAACACCCAACATCGCCGCTGGAGGACTAACCTATCTGATATACCCAACATCGCCGCTTGAACACCAAATCACCTGACATCGCCGCTGGAGAAAATACATCTCTGAATAAAGTACCCCGCATCGCCGCTGGAGAACTGCATCTGAAAGAATACCCCGCATCGCCGCTGGAGAACTAAAGGATCTGCATCACCTTACATCGCCGTCAGAAGACTGGATCACCTTGACACGCCCAACATCGCCGCTGGAAAACTGAATCTGACATCGCCGTCAGAAACAAACATCCTCTTAGAGACACTCAACATCGCCGTCGTACAAACATCATCTTTACTGGGGATTTAAAGAGTCTGACCTCGCCGTCAAACAAACATAATTTGACCTTGCCGTCGAATCTAAACGTTCAACCTCGCCGCCGAACAAACATCCTACCTCGCCGCTGGACAAATGATGATCTGACCTTGCCGCCAAATCCAAACGTTCAACCTCGCCGTCGAACAAACATCCAACCTCGCCGTCGGACAAATGATGATCTGACCTCGCCGTCAAATCAAAACGTTCAACCTCGCCGTCGAACAAACATCCAACCTCGCCGCTGGACAAATGATGATCTGACCTCGCCGTCAAATCAAAACGTTCAACCTCGCCGTCGAACAAACATAATCTGACCTCGCCGTCAAACAAATGATGATCTGACCTCGTCGTCAAATCAAAACGTTCAACCTCGCCGTCGAACAAACATAATCTGACCTCGCCGTCAAACAAACATTCAACCTCGCCGTCGAACAAACATCCAACCTCGCCGCCGGACACATTCAACATCGCCGTCGAACCAATCATAATCTGACCTCGCCGTCAGACAACATTCAACCTCGCCGTCGAACACAAACATGCTCTGACCTGGGGTTCACCCCTGTTAAATGGAATAAAAGGTACACTCGCGTATTTGAAACTACTCCGCTGGGAATGAGAGATTTAACCGAGCACACTCTGATCTGGGGTTCACCCTCAGAACCATAACGAACATCGGAATACTACTGCACACTGCCCGCCGTAGAACTTCAACATTAAAGACATATGAAACCCTGGCCCCTGGCCACTCCAGATCCGCTGGAAAAAATATTCAAGTATTTCCGGATATAGATGGAACCCTGGCCCCTGGCCACTCCAGATCCGCTGGAGAATCTTCAAGTATTTCTGAAGATAGATGAAACCCTGCCCGTTGGCTATTCCAGCTTCATCTAGAAAGAACATCCTTGGCCTTCAAGGATGTAAACTTTGCCCGTCGGCAACTCTGCAGGAGGTATCTTCGACTTCAGTCAGAAGAAATGGTCCTTGGCCTTCAAGGATACATGAATCTGCCTTCAGGCAACTCCACCTCTGCTATAGAGCATCCGAGACTTCAGTCAGGGATATACTTCGACCTTCAGTCCGAAAAATGAATCCTAGGTCATTCATGACCTTGGGGATAACCTTGCCTTCAGGCACCTTCGCTTCAGCTTGGGAAATCTATGACTTCAGTCAGAGAAATGGTATCCTGAGCCATTCATGACTCTACGGGGATTCAAACACTTTGCCTTCAGGCAAAACTCCACTTCAGCTGGAGAAACATCTTCGACTTCAGTAAGAAGAAACACTATTCACTTGATCGCAATCAATCACCACCTCAGGACAACTGACTTGGTCTTCAGGCCAACACGGATCATCTTGCAAACAAAAGCTGTATCTACAAATTTTTGAACTTTGTCTTTAGACAAGCGCTGATTCATCAGCACGGAAACCTGAATCCACAGGAACATTCTGGTACCGCCTTCAGGCGCTTACGAAGTCCATCTTCAGATTAGACATCGTTGTTGGAGCAAACATATCACGCTGCTAAGGACTTCAAGAATCATCTTGAACAAACAAACTCCGTCGGGCACCTTCACGAATCATCCGGAACTGATAACCTTTCTGGCGACTTCCTTCTGCTGGGTATTCCAGGAATCTTCCTGGGCAACCCTTGCTGGGGACGCTACTGGGGAGCTCAAGAAGCAAACAACTCGGGAAATTGCGCTGAGGTCTTAAGAGTCATCTTAAGCAAATGGCCCTGCTGAAGAATTCAAGAATCGTCTTGAACTGAAGACTTCGCTGGGGATCTCAAAGATCTCTGGAGCGAGCGACCGTGGGGATTACACCGGGGTCTTTAAGAATCATCTTAAGGAAGCGACCTTGTTGGAGAGAATATCAGGAATCGTCCTGAGCAACTGGTCCTTCGGCTGAACATCTGTAAAACGAGAATGACAACGACCTAGGTCACGTTTATGATGCGTATGCTTCTGCGCCATGCCCCACAAGGTGGGAATGATATGCATTTATGCTAAATGTTGTGCAATCATGCACGATGCTATGCAGTGCCATGTAGTCATGCACAATGATGCGATCCCGTCAGCAAAATAAATGTCGAGGGGAGATCCTCCTGTCAAGGAGAAAGAACTACTCAGACAGAGGAATCATCCTGCTGAGGAGAACACTGCATGCCAATATCAATCGGACTCTGTCTGGGGGAAATGATCTTCCGTCGACTGCTGCAGGGAAAACAACTTCAGTTGATCTGCTGCTGATATCAATCGCGAGAATGAACTGCGCGGCCGTCTCGGCTAATCTTCTGGGGATAACCACTCTGTGGGGAAACAACTTCAGCTGCTCCACACTCCACTGGGGAAAATCAACCATGATCTGATCAACTTCCAAGGACTCGGCTCTCTTGGTCATCTACAAACTCGGCTGAGGAAGGAGAAGTCATTCTGCTTCGCTGGAGAGAGTGCGACTCTGGGGAAATACAGCATCAGCTGCTCAATATCCGCTAGGGAACATCCACTCAAGGTCCCCACTGCTTCCAAGGATTCTGCTTTCTGCGGACTCAGCCGGGGAGAGAAATCATTCTACCTCACTGGAGAGCACAACCTTGATGAGGAGTCTCGATTTCGCTGGGGCAGGAAGAATCACTTGACTTCGGGGGAGAGCACACTTCTGCAGGGGAACACACCATCAGCTGTTCCAACACTCTACTGGGGAAGAGGGAATCATCCAACTTCAGGAGAGAGCATGACTCTGGTGAGGAATTTCAATTCCGCCGGAGACTTTACTGGGGAAACAAGAGCTTCGGCACCCGAACACTTCTATGAAATCTACACTTGTGACCCGGTGCTGGGGAAACGACATCATTCTTTGGTGCTCGACTCAGCTGAGAAAATGACATTCCTTCAGGATGCGTCTGCTTGGGGAAAAGAATCATCTCTGCCCGGGGAGACATATCAATGCTCACCATCTTGCGTTCAGACTCTACGGAGGAGAGACTACTGAACTCTGCTGGAGAAGGAGGGCCCGCCCTGCTTCGGGGATGCGCACGACACATCTTCTGGAAGGTGCTACACCTGCAACAACACAAACAAACAGACAAGATACCCTTCTCAAAGGGGCCTATCCAGGTTATTATCTCGTGACAATATTCAATTAATCAATTGTTTCAACAATCAATGGGCCTAGGCCCGCCAGTTTATGTATGCGCATTTTATCAAAAAAGAACATCGGCGTTTTCATTCGCAAACAAAACAGATAAATGCTAAACAGACAAACAGAATTGCTGAATAATGTGCATTTTATTGATGATGAACCCCTGAATGGGCAGAAATGTTTTACAACAGAGGCAAGCTCCTGGAATGAGGAAGCCGCGCAAAAAGAAAACATAAATATTCATCAGTATGTACAAATGTCGGCAACGAGGCGTAGACGGACACCATGAGTTGATCCCTCTAAGACCCACTCGACTTCGATACTTCTCCGACGCTTCAGCTTTGGAAGAGATTGATTCAGATAAACGGCCCTCAGGTCTTCCGAACCACTAAACAATGAAAGTCCATACGCGGAACGCAGTCATTTGCTTATTCAAATCCCTAACTTTTGCGTGAACCGCCCTTTACGGGTTTTCAGTTCACCGGGATACCCTTTTTTGCCGAAGCCGCCCAGTGTAGGTTTTCGACTTCGCGGGTGTACATTTTTTTAATATATATACCTAATTTTTGCCCGAACCTTTTATTCTGTTTTTGGTTCGCCAGGATGCCCCTTTTTTGCCTGGACTCTTCCTTTTTTGTCCAGCGGGTCTCTTTCAAGCAAAGTATTTTTTAACTGCGTCCGCGTTCACCGGGGATGCAAAATCTTCACCATCCATCGTGGATAACAACAAAGCTCCTCCTGAGAAGACCTTGCTGACGACATACGGCCCTTCGTAATTCGGAGTCCATTTGCCCCGGTGATCGGAGTGTGGCGGAAGAATCTTCTTCAGGACGAGATCACCCGTCTGAAAGCTTCTGGGACGCACCTTCTTATCATAAGCTTTCTTCATTCGGCTTTGGTACAGGCGACCAAACGCAATCGATGCTAACCTCTTCTCGTCCATCAGGCTGAGTTGGTTCAAGCGATTCGTAATCCATTCTGCCTCGTCGAGTTTTACATCGACCAAAACTCGCAAAGAGGGAATCTCCACTTCTAGCGGTAGGACAACTTCCATACCGTACACCAAGGAGAAAGAAGTTGCCCCGGTCGACGTACGCACCGTCGTACGATAACCGTGCAAGGCAAACGGCAGCATCTCGTGCCAATCTTTGTACGTCACAACCATCTTCTGAACAATCTTCTTGATGTTCTTGTTGGCGGCTTCAACGGCGCCATTCATCTTCGGCCGGTAAGGAGATGAGTTGTGGTGTTCAATCTTGAAGCTCTGGCACAGCTCCTTCATCATCTTGTTATTCAAATTCGAACCATTATCAAAAATGATCCGTTCGGGAATTCCATAGCGACAGATGATGTCCTTCTTTATGAATTTAGCTACCACCTGCTTGGTTACATTAGCGTACGAGGCTGCCTCCACCCATTTGGTGAAGTAGTCGATAGCTACCAGAATAAAACGATGACCATTGGATGCAGTGGGCTCGATCTTGCCTATCATGTCGATGCCCCACATGGAGAACGGCCAAGGGGAGGACATGACATTCAATGGGCATGGCGGCACATGAACTTTATCAGCATAAATCTGGCATTTATGACATTTCTTCGCGAATCTGAAGCAATCTGACTCCATCGTCAGCCAATAATATCCTGCTCTCAGGATCTTTCTCGTCATGGCATGCCCACCGGCGTGCGTGCCAAATGTGCCCTCATGGACTTCTTCCATGAGCATACTCGCTTCTTTCTCATCTACACATCTGAGCAGCACGAGATCGTGGTTTCTCTTATACAGCACTCCATCAGGATTGAGATAAAAGTTTCCAGATAGCCTCCTTAGAGTCTTCTTATCCTGGGTTGACGCACCCGCAGGATACTCCTTAGTCATAAGGAAGGTCTGGATGTCGTGGAACCATGGCCTGTCGTCATTGGCATCCTCGATTGCAAAGACAAATGCCGGTCTATCAAGACGCGAAAGCACAATTCTTGGAGCCTCATTCCAATAATTGACTTTATACATTGAAGCCAGCGTGGCTAAGGCGTCAGCCATCTGATTTTCAGCCCGGGGTACATGATGAAGCTCCACTCGATCGAAGAACGGAAGCAGCCTCCTGGCATAATTCATGTACGGCACTAGATTCGCTTGACGAGTTTCCCACTCCCCTTTAATCTGATTGATTACAAGCGCTGAGTCACCATATATGTCTAGATTCTTGATTCTCAAATCAATTGCCTCTTCTAGCCCCATAATACATGCTTCATACTCGGCTTCATTGTTGGTAACTAGAAACGTCAGTCTCGCAGTAAATGGGATGTGGGATCCGTGAGGAGTAGTGATGATAGCCCCGATGCCACTTCCATAGGAATTAACCGCTCCGTCGAATATCAACTTCCACTGAGACTTCCTATCTGGTCCCTCGTCGGGCAATGGCTCATCGCAGTCCTTTGCTGTCAGGGAACTCGAACTTCATCAGCTGGTAGTCTTCGATTGGCTGTTCAGCAAGATAATCAGATAATATGCTTCCCTTAATGGCCTTCTGAGAGACGTACTGAATATCATATTCTGTTAACACCATTTGCCACCTGGCAATCCTGCCTGAAAGAGCCTGCTTCTCGAAGACGTACTTGATCGGATCCATCTTCGAAATGAGCATAGTGGTGTGGTTGAGCATATATTGTCGTAGACGTTTGGCAGCCCAAGCTAGTGCACAACACGTCTTCTCCAGCATCGAGTATCGAGATTCACGCTCAGTGAACTTTTTACTCAAGTAATAGATGGCATGCTCTTTCCTGCCCGTCTCGTCGTGCTGACCGAGAACACACCCCATACTATTCTCCAGAACCGTCAGGTACATGATCAATGGCCGTCCAGCCACTGGGGGTATCAAGATTGGAGGTTCTTGAAGATACTGCTTTATTTTATCGAATGCCTTCTGGCAATCCTCATTCCAAGTAATCGCCTGATTTTTCTTCAAAAGCTTGAACATCGGTTCACAAGTGGCCGTAAGCTGAGAGATAAACCTTGCAATGTAGTTTATTCGGCCCAGGAAACCACGAACTTCTTTCTCTGTTCTCGGCGCTGGCATTTCTTGAATAGCTTTTATTTTCGCAGGATCAACTTCAATACCTCGTTCACTAACGATAAACCCCAATAACTTTCCGGACCGCACTCTGAAGGTGCACTTGCTAGGATTCAGCCTCAGCCTGAACTTCCTAAGCCTTTCAAACAGCTTCAACAAATTGACCAGATGCTCTTCCTTCGTTTGGGACTTTGCAATCATGTCATCAACATAGACCTCGATCTCATGATGAATCATATCATGAAACAAAGTTACCATTGCTCGCTGGTAAGTGGCCCCTGCGTTCTTCAGACCGAAGGGCATTACCTTATAGCAGAATGTGCCCCAGGGGGTGATGAACGTCGTTTTCTCCATGTCCTCCGGTGCCATCTTAATCTGATTGTAACCGGAGAAGCCATCCATGAACGAAAACACGGAAAACTGGGCTGTATTGTCGACCAACACATCGATATGAGGCAACGGGAAATCATCCTTAGGGCTCGCCCTATTCAAATCCCGATAATCGACGCACATGCGTACCTTACCGTCCTTCTTCGGTACAGGCACAATGTTGGCGACCCACGGAGGGTAAGTGGTAACGGCTAGAAATCCTGCGTCCAACTGCTTCTGGACCTCTTCTTTGATTTTTACAGCCATGTCTGGTCTCGTCCTCCTGAGCTTCTGCTTGACTAGAGGGCAATCTTCCCGCAACGGCAAGCGATGAACCACGATATCAGTGTCAAGTCCGGGCATATCCTCATATGACCAAGCAAAGACGTCACTATACTCTCGAAGCATCTCGACCAGTCTATGCTTGACATCATTCTGCAGCGCAGCCCCAACTCTGACATTTCTGACGAGCTCCTCAGAACCCAGATTTATGATCTCAATATCCTCCTCGTGAGGCAGAATAACCTTCTCCTCTTGTCTCAACAAGCGAGCCAACTCTTCCGGAAGGTCTTCGTCTTCATCAATCTCATCCTCGGCTTGATAGATCGGGCAATCAAAGTCGTAGTGAGCCGTAGAGGGTCCAGAGTCGATGTCATCTGTTACGTGGATCCTGCAATAACAAGGGTTAAGTTTAAAGCAGGAATATGCAGGTTAGCACGAACCTCGTTGCCATTTTGCAGTTTTTTCGAAATAAACATAAAATAGGAATAACAGAGAACACAATATTTGATTACGAAGAAAACGCCTTTTATTTATTAACAAAATGCATACACATAATCCAACAAGGCCCTGACAGTAAAACCACTATGCCCCGGGCAGGACATAGGGCTGTACAAAGATTGTAAAAAGCAAATCATTACTCTTCACTTGTCAGCTTGATAATCTCCTTGATGGTCCAATTGTGGAGGCGCTCGCCTGGCTTGCTCGGTTGAATCCAGGCGTCAAGATCGCAATCACTGTCTCCGCTGTCCTCCGACGCAGCGTTGATACTCTCGAAAATTACTCCCCCCTTGGTGAATAAGATCGGCCCTTTCCCACGAGACGAGCTGCCAGAAGAAGATGAAGTTTCAGCTCCTGGGGAATATCCCAATCCAAACTTATCCTGTTTGATTGGTATATCCAAGACATGCCCCCAGCCTGGGGTGGAGCCGGCTTCGACAACGACCCGAGCTTCCTTAAACGAGGAGAGGTTCAACTCTTGCCTCTCTGCGACGACAGGAGCCACCTCCTTCACCCTGACGGTTTCAAATGCTTGGCAAAGAGTCTCATGGATCTCACCATCCATTTCAACGTATTTAAAGGACGACAGGTGGCTTACCATGATGTCCTCCTCTCCACAGACTGTCACTATGCTGCCCCCAACAGCATATTTAAGCTTCTGATGCAGCGTGGACGTCACGGCACCAGCAGAATGGATCCATGGCCGACCTAAGAGGCAACTATAGGCGGGCATGATATCCATGATATAGAAAACCGTGTTGAACGTCTCTGGACCAACTTGAATTGGCAGGGTCAATTCTCCGAAGACGTGGCGCTTGGTTCCATCAAAGGCCTTCACGACCAGATCACTGGGCGTGCACAACAATCCACGGGTATCCAACTTCATCAGTGCCTTCTTCGGAAGCACGTTAAGCGAGGAACCCGTATCCACCAGGACATGTGACATAATCGCGCCTCTGCACTCTATTGAGACGTGCAAGGCGCTATTGTGATCTCTTCCCTTAGGAGTCAGCTCCAGATCTGTAAATCCCAGCCCATTACCAGCATTAACATGGGCTACTACTTCCTCGAGTTGATTTACTGATATCTCCTGTGGCACGTATGCAGCATTCAATACCTTCAGTAACGCGTTGCGGTGCGCCTCAGAACACAGCAACAGGTTAAGAATAGAGATTTTCGACGGAGTCTGATGAAGATGATCTACAATTTTGTAGTCACTCTTCTTGATTAGTCGCATGAACTCTTCAACATCTTTAACCAGCAAGTCTTTTTCTGCCCCTGCAGGGACCTCCTCAACAGCTTTACCTTTACCCTTATCCACGGCGTCAGCCCGGACCACTTTCTCTGCTGCAACCTCCGCTGGCGCAAATACTCTACCGCTCCTAGTGATACCACTGACTTCAGTAAGATTCTGCACAGTTGATCCGAATGGCTCAAGCTCTATCTTCTGACCATTACAATAAACTTCGGCGCCATAATGCCATGGAACGGCATTGGTACTCTCGAATGGGATTGGTCCGGCCCTGGTGATGGTAATAGTAGGCGGACGAGGCGCAGAAATAGTAATAGGGTGACGAGGAATAGTAATGGTAGCAACTTCGTCTGCCTGCTTTAGCACGACTTCCCCTGATGCACTCTCAACGCTCCGGCTGAACTGTAAAATACCCTCGGACATCAGACTTTGGATACCTTCGATCAGCTGCTCACATCCGTCAGGAAGTGTAGCACAAGCCATACATAATTCTCCGCATCCAGGAAAGAAGCCCTTCTTCAGCAACTTAGCCTTGACAAAACTCAACGGCGTCTTCAAATCTTTGACATCGGTCAGCAAGTCTGAACTCTCCTCAGTGATAACAGCATTCACTCCGCCCCCCTTATGATGAGGCATTGGATTTTTGGTGACGTTGGGCATGTTGTCAGAAAAGTTGATAACCTTGGCGTCCACCAAGTCCTGGACTTTGTGCTTAAAAGCTTTACAATTCTCAATCGTATGGCCCGGTGCCCCGGTATGGAAATCACAAGTAGCATTGGCATCATACCCCGGTGGTGGTGCCCCTGTTAAGGGAGCCAACGTCCTCTTTTGAACTAATTGGAGCTGAAGCAGCGTTTGCAAAAGCTGTGCATATGACATAGGTGGAGTATCAAAATGACAGCTTGTCAGAGGAGCCCGATTCTGATATCTTTTGTATCCCTGATTATTCTGCTGCTGAGGTTGCTGCTGCTGCGGCTGCGGTGGAGCAGTTGGAATGTTTATGCTAGCAATCTGAGGCTGAGGGCCCTTGCCCTTTCTCCTAGCATTAGTGACAGCACTGGCATCTCCCTCTCGACGCTTGCCAGTATAGGGTTTCTTGCTACCTCCTCCAACTGAGGGTGATTCGCCCTGAATTTTTCCAATCTTTATACCGTTCTCAACATGCTCGCCCAAAGTGATAAGAGCCGAGAATGTTCCAGACATGCCACTGACCAGCTTTTCATAATAGATTCCGGGAAGGGTAGCCACGAACATTTGTACCAACTCACGCTCAACCATCGGCGGTTGAACCCGAGCAGCTAATTCACGCCACCGCTGGGCGTACTCTTTGAAGCTTTCATTGTTCCGCTGTGAGAGATTCTGGAGCTGAACTCGGTTGGGAGCTAAGTTGCTATTGTATTGATAGTGGAGAACAAACGCTTCTGCAAGATCTTTCCAGGTGCGCACAGTAGCGGGCTCCAAACCCATATACCATTCGAGTGATGGACCAGAAAGACTATCCTGAAAGAAGTGCATCAGCAACTTCTCATCGTCAGAATAGGCGGACATCTTTCTATAATAAGATCGGAGGTGGACCCGGGGGCAAGTAGTACCCTTATACTTCTCGAAGGTAGGCACCTTGAACTTGTGAGGTACTTTAAAGTCAGCAATCAACCCTAGGTTGGACATGTCAACGCCCAACGTGTTCTGATTTTCTATGCTTCTCATCTTGTCTTCCAGCGCCTTGAACCTGAGTCGAGCTTCAGCATTCAACTCTGCCTCTACACCTCTCTGAGAGAATATGTCATCCTGATGGTCCTCCAGCCACGGTTGAGGCACCACCAGATTTCCTGCACCAGCATTGCCGTTGACCGGCCCTATGTTAACACTGGCTCCCAAACTACCATTTACGGCGCCAGCCGCGTTGAGTCCGAGATTAGTCATCAGATTGCCGTTAGCACTGCCGTTGCCCCCAGCGGCAGGAACAACGTTCTGTGGAGTATCCCCTGGAGGAGGAGTAGGCACGGCCCCTCCATGAAGTATGCCATTACTGTCGACCCTGGAGATCAGCGGTTGAACTAGAGTACGAAGCTAGTCTTGACCATTCGCGACCACCTGCATCAGCTCCATAAAACGATCCATCCGCTCACGGAGTTCTTGAACATCTGACTGCACCTGGTCCATGATTCTCGTCTGATTAGCGCGAGTTGAGTAGCGGTGGATGAGTCTTTGATCAATCCTGGAGATCGAAAGCAGCTCGGAACCTGAAAAACCTGTTAACAATAAAGGTTAGGACGAGCAATAAGATATACACCATGCAAATATGCTTCATGCAGATGCATGCGTGTGTCTGTGTGCGTGGGAGATTTTCCCCCGATCCTAGTGCCTTAGTGCCAGTGCTGATGATAATAAGAGGAAGAAGAAATCCGAGCCCGATCATGGAAACATCAATCTCATATATATATGGAAAGGCCTGTCGAGGCAGTACACAGTATCAGCGAGTACAAATCAACAGCATGACCTCAGCCAACAAGTCTGGTGATGGTCAGCATACATCAAAGATCAAAAACAACGGGGATATAACTAGTCAAGTACGGCCACGGGCGCGATACTCTGCTAATAACTCCTTTGTCTCTGAATGATCTGGCGAAGTGAGCAACCCCTCGACGAGTAGTTTCCTCTGCCTGATGGTATGCTGAAGCCCCTGAACTGAACTCTCCCAAGCGCCTTTTCCAAAGCAATCCTCCAGCTTCCGCTTTTTAGACTCAAACATCAGCTTATGCTCCTTCAGGCTAGCAATGGCTTTGTTGAGACGGGCTTCAGCGGAGTACCTGCGGGCGGTCTCTTCATCAAACCTCCGCTCACTGTCCTTCACTTCGGTCTCTAGCTTAGAAATCTGCAGCATCAGCTTGTCTTCTCGCTCCTTCCTGGTGGCCATGGAAGTCTTCCAATGCTGGTCGAACTTAGATATTCTCCGGTATGCTTCCTCCAAATGATGCTTCTTCGTAGCTAGCACATCGTTAGCGGCCCTGAAGTCTTGACCCAAGCGTTCCCGATCAGCAATCTGCTTTGCCAAGTCTGCACTCAGCTGGCTTACCGATTCTGCTTGCTTTTTGAGAGCATGCACGGCTTCGTTCCTCTCACTTCGAAGCTGAGCTAACTCCTTCTCTAATTCTGCATTTGCCCCCTTCAGTTCATCACGCTCGGCTAATACCTGGTTGTGCTGATGAATGGGCACAGTGGTAGGTTCTTCAACTGATGGAGGACTCTCTGGTCTGGCATGAGGGAATGGCATCCCTATAGCGCTGGCTCTGGTTCTGATCCAATCTGAATAAGGAGGGTAGGCCTGGCTGTTGCTCTTCCCCAACAAAGGCTTTCCTCTCGTGCTGATGTTGTTCCACGCATATTGAAGCTTGGACAACAAATCCCCCTCTAGAATACCTGTGAGGTACAGAGATTCCCGTACCTCTTCTTCCTTTGGTGGCGCCCTCAAAGCATATGCAAACTGACGAACTAGCAATGATGGATTGTAGTTGATGCAACCCTTCCTACCTATCAGAGGTACGTTAGGAGACCCACTACAACTAAAAATCACCTCGGTGCCTAACCTGTCTCTGTCAACAAACCAATCAATGTCTTCTGCCGACAAACTCATCAGACGCTCAGGCCACTCAGCTGTGGCTGCAGACAAGACAGAAGAACCCCTCTTAGGCAAATGACTATCAAACCACTTGTACAACAACGGTGCGCAGCATGAAACATTCTTCCCTCTCCGGTTCTCATTCTTATAATGCACTGAATGGTAAACGTCTCCGATCAGAGTAGGGACTGGATTCCCTGAGGCAAAGATATGGAATGCATCAAAGTCTACGAAATCAGGCATGCTGGGAAATAGGATAATGCCATATATGCATAGAGCAAGGATGGCGCTGAAGGCGTCCCAACATTTGTCCTTAGCACACTGCTGAGCCTTAGCTATCAGAAACTGCAGAGAGAACCCTGGGACCTTGTTCCAACTCGTTACCACTAACTCAGAAGCGCTCAAATGGAGTGAGGAAGCCAAACCAACCAGATCAGGTTCAGCATCCATGTGGACAAAAGGCACTTGCCTTTTGATAGGCACACCCAGCATATCAGCATACTCTTCCAATGTCGGCGCGAGAACGAAGTCATGAAAAGTGAAACACCTCAGAGGAGGGTCATAGAACTGCAGAAGAGCATGTAACCCATTCAACTCGGACGTAGAAGGTTTGTAAACCAGGCTAAGCAACCTGCCATAAGACTTCCTGAACCTATCCTTCACAGAATCCCCTGCCAGGGCTATCAAACCAGTCAGCTTCGACACATCGGGGGTCGGGAACTTGTATGCAACAATCTTTCTGAGAGAGGCCATAACAACAGCAGAAGGCGAGAAATCCGGGATCGGGGAAACGGTACCTGCAACACAGACACACGTTAATGGAATGCAGATGAATGCGCAAATTAATGCAAAATGCAGGTATGCAATAATATATCCAGGTGGCTGCTGTGGAGATTCGGTATCAACAGTCGCTGATGAGAGGGAAACCCCGGTGTAAGACCACTAATCTGATCTGCTGAGAATAACCATCTGATAGGACCGAGGTCAAAATTCTGTTCTGACAAGAGTAAGTGACTAATAATAAGGACCCCGGGTGCAAGATCAAGGAACATCTGTTGAAGTCTTCAGACCCCAAATCAAAAATCTGCCCTATCAAGAACAAACACACAGCTGCTGATGAGATCTTCAGACCTCACTCAAAATCTGCTCTATCAAGAACAAATAACATATGCCGATGAGGTCTTCAGACCTTACTCAAAATCTGCTCCATCCAGAACAAACCACTGATGATAACATACTGATCAAAGCCTGCTCTATCAAGAACAGACAAACACCCGGCGACAAGATCCTCTGATCAAAAACCTCTTGCTCTATCAAGAACATGTCTGCAACTGAGAACCCAACATAATTGATTTACTGTCAAGAAAGCCAGGTAGTCTGAAGGTCTAAGTTTCCTGCAATAAACCCAGTCCCCCTCACAAGTATGGACCTAGACTGACTCAAGGTATGGCATCCTATGCGTTCATCAGCGTCACAGACTTTCAAAACTGATGATACGATTCCCAGAAGGAGTGGCATCATCAAGTCCTGAAGAGGCCTCACTTAGCTGAATCACAAATGATCGGTCCCCAGAGTCGACAATCCACCAAACCAGCAACCGTCTCAACCCAAAGGGTTGAAAGTGAAGCCAACCGGATGAACCTCGTCTGAGCGTGGATTTCATGAGACACTAGTGCCTGCAAAGCAAGCACGCGCCCACTAATTTCCACTCTAAGTCTATGGTGCACTCAAGCCTGGGTCTGGCTTCTCACTCAATCAGAACTCCCATCCCACAACAGCACAAATAATCATATTTTACTGAATATAAAATGCGGGAAATAAAGTGCGAGAAGTAAAAATGCGATAAATAAACGCAACCCAACAAGCAAACACACAAACGATAGGATTGACCCGCAGGGAACCGTTGGAGCCCCCAGCAGAGTCGCCAGCTGTCGCTTGCGCGAAAATAAGGTGCCGACACAACAGAAGAGTCGCCACCTTTCGTTATTTATCCCTCAGAGCGGGAAAGGAAACGATCGGAAAAACCTGACGAATAAGGGTAAGACAAGGTCGTCGCAACCATTGTCTGGGTTCGGGAGTCGGTTACGCAAGGGGAAGGTATTAGCACCCCTCACGTCCGTCGTACTCGACGGGATCCTCGCTTGTTTGTTTACTTGGACGGGTTGGTTATAATCTATCTACCTATCAAGGCTGGCTGAAAAAGAAAAGAAAAATGACTCGGCAAAGCATCGCACTTTATGCCTACGTATTCTCATCAGAGAATGAGAAATCAGAGTCAACGTAGTTCGGCTAACTACGGGTTATGGGGGGAAGGTTGCTCGCTAGGATATCGCATCCTATGCCTACGTACTTTCATCTGGTATGAAAGATCAGAGCAAACGTAGTTCGGCTAACTACGGGTTATCTCCTAAAAGAAGTGTTTTTTATTGTGTTTGCGATTTCAACCGCACTAGAGACTATGACCTGAGAGTGAATGCATCGCATGTCACCCAAAGGGTACCATACTAAACATCCAGACTGTGGAAAAGAAACTCTCCCACAATCCTTTCTCAGATAGCTTAAGGCTCGTAACGTACGAAAGAAATCATTCATGATTACTGTATCTTAAACTGTTTCGAGATGAGAAGAGAACAGGCCCAACTAGGAGGGAGACTATCAAGTCCTACTGTTGTCATGCCATGGATTCATCCTATGGTTGAGGTTTGAACAAGGAACTCCTAGATGTTGTCATGCATAGGTTTCAACCTAAAAGTCTATCATCAAATCCTTATCAAAGGAAATGAGAGTCCTAAGGGATCATGTCAATGATACACCAAACAGACAAAAGCATCAGCTTTAACAGTAAAATGCATGCAATGCAAGTGAGGGAGGAAATGTGTGTGGGGCTTCAGCCTCCACAAGCTCGTCTCGACCTCAAGCCAGTCATGAAATAACAGTAATCAAAATAAACAACATGCCATCAATCAAAAACAGTAAACTGTAATCATACAGGTAAAAGAAATGAAATGCTATCAAGCAAAATAAACACATGGGCAAGGGAGCTGGGCTCTACCGAATACTCGCAAGCGAAGCCAAGCAATAACAATACAATCAGATGCACTCATGCTCTTAGACTGAACTTATTCTAAATGTGCTTAATCTAATGCAGCAGACAAATCAGACAAAACACACAATACATCAAAGAAAACAGAAGAAAGCCTCGGCTCCTTTAGCAGCAACCCAGTCTTCAGACTTCAGAGATCACTTGCTTTCCAGGTATCAACCCTACAACATGGGTATCCACTCATCTTCTCCTTTTGAGCTTCAGCTCCTTTGATCAGCTCTACCTTCAGGCTTCACTATCTTCAGGGATCTTCAGGCATCAACTTGATCTTCACAGAGTCTTCAGACTTCACTAATTTTCAAGGAATCATCCTCTTCAAGGCCTCAGCTTCTATCTTCAATGGCTCCAATGCTCCAGCAAACAAGATTCAGTCAACAGGATGAGGTGGGGATGTTACAGTACTCACTTACTTCCAAAGGATGCCATTGAGGACTTAACATCAAAGGAAAGGCTCTCTCAAAGTTCTACCTTATGGGGCAAGGTCACTAATCCCTCCAAAGGAGAGAGGTGAATACCCTTAAGGGACTCTATGTCACAGAGAAGAAAGGAGGTGAACAAGACACTCCTTGTTTATTGAACAAAATATTCTATCTAGGGCTCTGCCTATGCACCTATGAACCTATAAACAAAATAAAAGCTATGCTAAACTCCTCTGCAAAGGTCTTAAAAGCTTCCATGATGATCCACAAAGTCTTCACTTCAATCTTCAAAGCTCACACACTCAAGGGGGAAGAAAAGAAGCAAAACAATACAAACTATGCCCTAAGGCAACACACAATACATACACAAAATAATATTCAAGAAAAATAGTAAACTAACTTCTAAAAATCTAAAATTAAATCTAAGGGAACCTAGGTATCTAACCTTCATAGCCCATATATTCCCTACCCCAAGTTCTACCTAAAAAGTCAAGATCTATGTTCATCAAAGCAACTATATTGAATTCTAATCTAATTTGGATACTCCTAATGTCAACCTAATTATACTAATCAAATTTTAATCTAAAAACTATGAATTAAATCCTACAGGAATGTTAATATCCTAAGTTGAGTACCCTAAAAAGAATGGGCTCTAAATCTAAAGGGAAGCCCCTAAACTAAAATGAACAAAACTAAGCTATAAACCAAAAAGCATTAAAAAGCTATTTAATAAGAAAATGTACTAAAAATAATAAAACGAGAATAAACTGGAATTTTATTGTTTATTAATTTTCTGGACAGAATTATCAAACTATAGCAAAAACAACCAATTAAAACTAAGCATTTTCCAATTTTTTATGAATTATACAAGATGCAAGGAAATTAAAATGAATTAAAATAAAAGAAATTGAATTAAATCTGGGAGGGGGGTTCAGGAAGCAACGCGCCTAGTTATATCTTTCAGTGGGCCAAGAATAGGGAGGTGCCACTAGCATTTTCACAAAGCCCAATACCCAGTCAGAATTAATAAAAAAACAAAAAAAACAAGGAAGAGGGAGCAGGGGGTGTGACGAGCAAGGGATTCACGTTCAATCCGTTTGGGCTTGTGAACAGGGGGTGGGATTAGCGTTTTCACTTAAGCCCACATACGCCATTAAATGAAACTACCGCGTTTTGATGATTGTAAATTCCCTCCACTTTCTGAGTTTAATTTCCAACCGTGCGATGAGGTCTTTAGTCAACGATTGCTAGCCTGATCCAACGATGCACACGCGTCTTCAACCTTAAGACAAGAAGCTAGGGTTTTGGAACCTCCATGGAAGCCATGCACGTATACACTTCAAGCTCTCTGTTCTCTCTCCACAAGCCATAATTCATCACGATGTAAACATCAAAATCGTTCAGAATCTCTCCCTCTACAAGACTGTGGTCATAGTATGTTTTAAAACTCAATGTAACTCTCAATCCGATCGTGACAAGTCCTTGGTTCACTTGAAATGCACTGCAACTTATCATCATAATTCTTGCTCCAACCTATACTAATCTAACCTACACGTTATGGTGATCATTCTAAACTACAAAACTAAGTTCATCATGCACTAACCTACGAGTTTCAGATCCAAACAGTTTTAACACCATGCTATGAACTATCACCAATTTGCACTAAACTAACCAGAAACGTTCCTCTATCATTCTACATCACATCTAAACTAACAACCTAATGTAAAACTATCTAAATCAAGCTAATGAAAGTAATTTGCACCTGGAGCAAAATCTTGGAGATGTTGATGAAGCTCGTGGATCTGATGCTTTGGATGCTTGGATCTTGATCTACTATTGCTACACTCAATTCTGTTTGCAAAACCTTGACGAATCTTGCCTTGAATCTTGAGATCTACTTGAATTTGCAACTTGTATCTTGATGAAGAAAGTGCACGAAATTGAATCAATTGCAATCAGAACTTGGTTGAATTCTACTCCATGATGATGGTTGAATATGGTGAAATCAATATTGATGATGATTGATGAAGGTTTTGTGAAATTGGGATGAAACTGCAATGAGAGAGAATGAGAGAATTTGTGAAGTGTTTGCCAAAAAATGAGAATCCAATCCTTGCTCAATTTTCATTTCATGATTATATAGCACTCAATGGAAGTTTCCAGAACAATCTTGCACTTTCCCTTGCATTCCAAGCTTGATCCAATTTTGTTATGTTTCTTTAGTCATAAGTAACCTTAAGTAACTTTTATTTTTTTCACTAAACTCAAAAATGTGCTTGAACCATTGTCTTTAGAATGTCTTTTAGACTCAAAATCATATATTGGATGACCCCATTTGGATTTATAGATCTCCCAAACCATTTTTCAACTTGACTTTATTTAACTTATATGTCTTTTTAAGCCTATTTTCACCACTTTTAAAAATCCATGCTCTAAGCTTTCCCAACAAGTCATGACCACTTTTTTGGACTCAAAATGCCATTTTGAGCAACTTTCACGTTTTGAGTTTTTCCATTTGAGGCTTGGAAATAGGAGATATGGCATTTGCTTAAAAGTGACCTATAACTGACAAATGACCAAAATACCCCTGTCTTGTTCAAACCATAAGTTGAGTTCCACAAATCCTATCAAGGACTTCTACTACTCAAATTAAAGCTAAGAAGATGCCCTCCAACATTCATGTTGACCAAGAAATCATAGGAACCATCCTACTAGGGCAAACGTTGTCTGCAAGTTGGGTGACTTTCAAGGACCCAGATTCACACACCTCAACTGACCTGTAATTTGTCAAAACCATAACTTGAGCTCTGCAACTCCTATCAAGGACTTCCACCACTCAAATTAAAGCTAAGAACAAGCTCTACAACATTCATGTTGTGGGGAAGATGAGATATCAATCACATCTAGAGCTAAAACTGCCTGGAAGATAGGGATCAAACTAGGGTTTTTTCACTGCCAATCCTCAGAAACCCTAACTCAAAACTTCTCCAACTCCTCAATCATGATGAGTTGGCCTAGGAATCATCTTTATAACATATCCATACATCATTCCATGATCTCATGGCCCCTGGATTAGGTCTCAACCTTCTCCAACTTATCAGTTAATCTAGGGTTGACTCAGTTAAAACCCTAATTCTACCATTCATGGTTGAATCTTCTGAACTCTTGCATAGTGACTTCTCTGGGCTTCATGATGGCTATCAAGACATCTCATAGGCTTTCTCAAAACATCAAGTTCATTCTCAAAGTCTCAGAATCATCTGAGGGGCACCCACAACTCTCAAGCTATGAAGCACACAACCCTGGTCCCAACCAATTCCTCTGAAGATCTCTTGAACTGTCTGATGAAGGTATCAACTTTCAAACACTAGATGGATAAATAATTGTTGGTCAAATTTTGGGGTGGAACAGCGGCAAAACGAATCAGTCCCGCTTCTTTTATTACTTCTATCTCTCGGATGTCCCGTAACGATAAGAACAGGTGTTACCTGATCTGACGCCAACGGCGCAGATCGGTAACGGGGATAGGACGCAGCTTCGGTTGTGCCACTCCCGGCACTCGATGATGACACTGTTCTGAGAGTGTCGAAAACAAACTCTAACCTTTTTCTATTCTGTTTGTTCTTTTTTGATGTGCAGGTGAATCGGAGATTCTGCGGAGAAGCTCAAGGACATCACGAAGACACTTAGAAGTTTTAGGACTTAGGATTTTTAGAGTTAATGTAATTCCTTGTACAGTAATTCAAAAAATGTGAAACAATCTCCTCCTTCTTGTATAATGAGATCTTTATGAAATAAAATTCCCAAACATTGAATCTATTTATATTTATTTCTAGTTAAAAAATTATAAACATTTGTGAATAAATCCACAAATATTTAAATTCATTAACATAGCCATAAAACATAAATATTCCCAAATGATAATCTTATTCGTGCACTTGTCTCATTTGTAATCTTAGTCTCATCATCTGATTAAAAATCCAATTTAAATGCTAACCAACCATTTCATAACCAAACACGTATGTGCACCGTAATCACAACAGTTTCAGCATCAACAATAACACTACTCGTAATTAAATTCTACTGACCAAATGCCAAGAGCCACAATCCAATAATACCCAATTACGACTGTGCCTTAATAACGGAAGCGCTTTGGAAATAAACCATGAGCGATGGAATGGATCTTAAATCCAGTTGTGCTCGACAAGTTTTAATACCGACCACATCAAATTGGCACCTTGATATAATCAGACCTGGTGATAGGTAAATGCCTCAGAAATAGTGTCTCAAATGCCTCAAAACTTAATAACAGCCCGTCTTCAAGGAATTAGCAGAATTTGCGTAAAATGACCAAAATACCCCTGGATCCAATCTGCAAAACAAACACCTCCATAACTTGTTAGTGGTTAGCGAATGCACAGATGAGATGATATGCGAAATGACTGACTAAATATAAGGGTAAAATTTGGGGTATTACAGTTGCCCCTATTTAAATGGCTACACCAGACGACTTGAGTGACAGAGACTCGAGGAATCGTGGTGGAGAGATTTAAATATAGATAACCGAAAATTTTTCCCTTATATGCGACGATATGCAATGCTATGGACAAAGCGGGAACAACTTAATGCAGATGACATGATGCGTATGATGGAATGATGGATTGCATGCGAAAATGCTGACGAATACGACGACACAGGGACAAACACTACGAGAAGAACACACCGGGGAAAACGACGCGCTGGGACACAGTACAACACTGGGGAATTCTAAAAATGATGGTCAACTGGTGCGAACACGACCAATTGTCTTTTTTAGAAAAAGGAACGAAATTCTCAAATGGAAATGGTACCTATGAGACGACCTCCACTGGGGAATCTAAAAATAAAACTGGATCACGTACGATTGCAAGATCGATTACAGAATGCTGGAGCATTGAGCAAAGAATAACATCCAAGCTTCTGCAAACTATCCCTCGTGACAGGATCAAACGGATTTTTCGGAACTCCATAGCAAATATACAGGGTAAAGACCGGCTGTATGCCAAAATAAATGGACTTTGAGTGGTTAGAACAATATCCTAAATGGATATGGCACCTATGAGACGGCCTCCACTTGGGGAATATCTAACAATAAAACTGGATCTACACGACTGCAAGATCGATTACATAATGCTGGAGCATTGAGCAAAGAATAACATCCAAGCTTCTATAAACTATCCTTCGTGATGGGATCGAATGGACTTTTCGGAAATCCGTATCAAATATACAGGGTAAAGACCGGCTGCATGCCAAAATAAATGGACTTTAATGGGAAATGCCCTGATAAGCTTCTCGAGGGAGAACTGTCACTTATCGTTGGAAGGGACTTATGTGCCAAAGTGGATAAGCACTCAAATAAAGAGGCTGCTGCTTATCTGATAAATAAATCTTCTCGCATTTAAGGTCGGCGCCTGGAATACGATTCTGATTCTTCTCTTACTGAAGGATAAATAAACTTCTTCATGTTTCAAGATCGTGCTCTCCTGAACATGAAAAGGGTAAACTGAACTTCCTCATACTTCAGAATCGTGCTCTCCTGAATATGATTCGGCTTTTTCGAGTAAATGAAATTCTTCATACTTCAGAATCATGCTCTCCTGAATATGAAAAGGGCTAATTGAACTTCCTCATAATTCAGAATCGTGCTCTCCTGAATATGATTCGGCTCTTTCTTGTAAATGAAATTCTTCATAATTCAGAATCGTGCTCTCCTGAATATGAAAAGGGCGAACTGAACTTCCTCATACTTCAGAATCGTGCTCTCCTGAATATGATTCGGCTCTTTCTTGTAAATGAAATTCTTCATAATTCAGAATCGTGCTCTCCTGAATATGAAAAGGCTAACTGAACTTCCTCATACTTCAGAATCGTGCTCTCCTGAATATGATTCGGCTCTTCCTTGTAAATGAAATTCTTCATAATTCAGAATCGTGCTCTCCTGAATATGAAAAGGGCGAACTGAACTTCCTCATACTTCAGAATCGTGCTCTCCTGAATATGATTCGGCTCTTTCTTGTAAATGAAATTCTTCATAATTCAGAATCGTGCTCTCCTGAATATGAAAAGGCTAACTGAACTTCCTCATACTTCAGAATCGTGCTCTCCTGAATATGAAAAGGCTAACTGAACTTCCTCATACTTCAGAATTGTGCTCTCCTGAATATGATTCGGCTCTTTCTTGTAAATGAAATTCTTCATAATTCAGAATCGTGCTCTCCTGAATATGAAAAGGGCTAACTGAACTTCCTCATACTTCAGAATCGTGCTCTCCTGAATATGATTCGGCTCAAACCTCCCCGTATTTCAAGATCGTGCTCTCCTGAATACGATTTGGTTTCTTCTTTTACTAAAGGATAAATGAACTTCTTCATAATTCAGAATCGTGCTCTCCTGAATATGATTCCGCTCAAACCTCCTCGTACTTCAAGATCGTGCTCTCCTGAATACGATTTGGTTCAAAACCCCCTATACTTCAAGACGACAGGTGAATGGAAGCCCAACTGCTCCATGGATATGGCCATTTGCTACGAGTCATAACGAAGATAGGATCGGCTTCTTAGCTGAGAAATGTCGTATATTGATGTTGTAAGATGTAAGATTGTTATATCGATAGGCCTCTCAGGCGAGAACAGTTGCATACCGATGCTGTAACAATGTAGGATTGTAAAGTGTTGTACTGATAGATTTTCCAGGCGTGAACTGGCGTGTATCTGTAAAGGATTGTAGTTGAAAGATAGTGCAAAATAAATGCACGTCCGGGTACAGTGATAGCTTTCTCGGGCGAGAACAGTCGCGTATCTGTCATGGTATGGTGAAAATCTTTAGATGGTGCAAAATAAATGCACGTCCGGTTGGGCTCGACGACCGACAAGACTGAGATTCCATCTAGGATCGAGCTAGAAAGAAGACTGGTAATCAAGACTCCATCGAGGGAATGAACTCGAAGGGTAAATATCTTATCCTGGTGAGGAAAGATAACTGAAGTAACCGTCATCCACGAGGATCGAGCTCTGTGGGGAAACTGGAAACAAGTAAGTATTTTATGCTTATGGCTGACAATCTATTTTAGAGAGAATGGACAAACCCTAGTTACTCGGCGGTAACAACCAATGATGGTGAAACACGATGAACCTGTGAATGCTAACGTATGTTAATGCATATGTTAATGTGAATGTATGTTAATGTCTATGCATGTTAATGTTTATGTATGCAAGATGTTATGAAATGAGTATGTAATGAGTATGTAATGAATATGTAATGAATATGTAATGAATATGTAATGAAATAGGCATGTGATGCTTATGCCCTCGCGTATGCTGACGAAACAGACTAGAGACGGGACGAGAGATGAAATAAACATCTCGACGGAAATACCCTGCATTCTCTGCAACCAATACGTCAATCATGGGTGAGAAGGATCAATGGTGGAACCAAATCTGGTTTTAAATGTTCTGAATTCTCTAAGGGAGAAAGTAATCTGCTTGGGTGCACAGTATCACGCCTTCTTATGGGGAGAAGAAAACCTGAGGGACACTTTCGAGTTACCCAAGAAAAAGTTGTCAGCTTATAGTCTCTCTGGGGACTGTGATGAGGCAATAGTTTAGGAGCCTGTTGCAACACTGAGATTCATTGGGGAATGAAGGCCGCTGTGAGTAAAATCCATTGGGTGTATGAGGAAAAGTTGTGAAACCACATAGTTTTGATCTTGAAGGATCTTGTAGTAGTCGCCATTTGTTTCCTTTAAAAACATGGTGCCCCAGGATACTTGCGTTGCGAGGTAGGGTCATCTCAAGAGGATTTTATAGAGAACACCGAGTCCGGTTGCCCCATTGTTCTCAAACTCTTTGAGAGATTTGTCAGGTCTCGATGTAACTGGCACAAATTAATCGTGTTACGACGAAATCTTTGGGAAATAGCTCTTAAGAATGTCAGACTCGCGTTGGTAAGCGAATTGGGAAACTGCCTGCCCCTGTTCAGCAGGATCTTCAAGTTCCACGGGTTATGTTCATATGTAAATCTCTAAGATATCAAGCAAAGTTGTCATGCCTGAAATGCCTATCCTGAGCTTGTCAATGTACACATATATTTGTCCTGAATTTTTGTTTTGAAAAAAGATATCGCGATAACTTGTGACTGAAATCACTAGTCAGGATTATAATGCCAACATGAATTTTTTCTGAGCATAGCTCGTAGGAGTCAGGAAACGTGATCTTGTCAAGTATGCTTTCAACCGAAGTCCTACTTCAATTAGGTCTTTTAAAGGTTGTATCGTGGCTCGGTTCCCGGTTTAAGAAACAAAGGATAAAGGCTCAAAGTTATATTTGTACCCACCCATTCTTCGTGATGTTCTCCAATCCTAGTTCAGTTAATCGGATACGAACACTCATATCTCAAGCGGATTTGCTATGGTCGAGAACTTATCAAGGCTTTGGACACGGCAGTCACTCACCTATTTCTTTTGGCAATTGGTCACACGACCTTGTTCTTTATAGGGGTTCTAAAAACTACTGGTTTGTTGTTCTTATTCCCTAACTTTTTCCTGGACAACGTCTTTTGATTTGACTTTGGAGTCCAGCGGGATGCCCCAGTTTTGCCTAAGTCTCTTTCATAGGTTTTGACTTAGCGGGCTCTTATTTTTTTTTAATATTCCTTTATGCACAAGTCGTGTAAATCTTTTGAAAGGCTCGTGACTGCCCCACTCCTTAGGTAACCGAGGGATAGTCATTGTATTGGACTTCTTAAGATGCTAAGGATAAATTCTCGAAGGTTTGCTCTTCCTTTTTAAGAGTCTAAGCGCTCGATCGGTTTAACTGAAACCTACCCTGCCCCAGGTTAGGATGAAGGTTCTTAAAAAGAAAGAAAAACTCCTACTTCAAGGCTCAAAGGGTTGACTAGGGTTTAACATCCTTATATCTCCAGTGTTTGGGATTTGAAACAATGCCTTACATCATCAGCGGGTTTCAATCGAAAGCATACGACAAGAAATCTGACGTTTTAGGTTCGTCATCCTCCTCCCAATTCTCCATCTGAACAAGAGATCGGGTAAAGTTGGCATTATAATTTATGAAAAATATATTTTGAATGAGTGAAACGAATGGATTTATTCAAGACAAACATATGCGTTGCATTAATTAATCAAAGATAAACAAGTTCGTGCATGCTAAATATGCTCAATCAAAGAGGAATACATATAAACAAATGAACTGTCGGAAAAATCCTTCTAAATGTTTATGAAATCCTGCATTCAAGAGTAACAGTTTCCTTTGGCGGAGCCTCAATGGAAAGGACGTCTGGTTTACGATCACTGTGAGTCGTCATGGCTTGCCCCAGTTACGCTGGTCACATCTTCAACAGTTTTCAGTCGTTGCTTCAAAATAAACTTCCCAGATTCTTTGTTGATCCCGGTCATATCATCTTGAGGGTTACTGAAATGAAGCGAGCTAGGCCTTTGAATAATTACTGGATTCGACTGATTTGCCACAGGAGTAGCATGCTTTGCAGAGTTCGAGCTTGACAAGTGAGGGACCCCGAGAGGAGTCTCGATCTTCATCTGAGCATCGCTAAAAGACAACTTCTTCGCTTCTAGCAAATTTCTGACAACTTTCTTAAGAGCATAGCAATTCTCTAGATCATGGTCGGGCGCACCCTCATGAAATAAACAATGAGCGGTAGCGTCGTAACTTGCAGGTAATGGATTAGGTGGAGGACCCAAAGCACGGGTGGTAATCAGACCTTGTTGTACCAAATGGGGGTATAACTCAGTGAAAGTCATCGGAATTGGAGGACAAGGCTTATACTGACTCTTACGGGGATAAGGAACCTGGTCCTGTGATTGCTGGTGAACAGGAGCGTTGGGCACTCGCTGACTGTCGACAGGAACTTGCATAGGCGAATAACCGGAAGGTTGTTGATAAACTGGTGCCTGATATACCGGAGCTGACTGTACAGGCTGGCATGTAGGAAACTGCCGATCGAAAGGAGGTGCAACAGTAGCTACATAGGGTTGTTGAACATATAGAAACGGATAACCTTGAACATAACCCTGCTGATATTGTAAAGGTTGTGGAGTAGCCTTTTTGCGGTTCTTTGAACGTGTAGGTCCTTTACCATGGTCGGAGTTAGGAGTTTTGCACTTTGGAGGGGTAGCTCGTCGAACTGGTCGAGCACTGGGAGGCACCAAACCGGATTGAAGACCGTGAGGAGGTACATTCTCGACAGTAACAGCTGGTTGAGGTTCCATAACGGTATTAGTCTTAGAAACAACAGTAGACTGAGCATCCACCTTCACACTAAGAGCTCGTAACATCTCCAAAATCTGCCCTACACTTCCTCGAAGATCTTCGAATTCATGGCCGACACGGTTGATCTCTTGGTTTTGATCTTCCATTCTTTTGAAGGGTCGTATTGATGCAGAGAACTCAGGGTGACAAAACTGGAGGGTGAGAGAACCGAGTATGAGAAATCGGGAGACACATGCAATGCAAAAGTATGATGCTAAAATGTGAATGCAAATGAATATTTCATGGAATTCAAACATTTACGAATGTCGTGGGGTACCAAAGAAATCTTTTTCTTGTTTTTTCATTTTATTTTTTTTTATTTATGGTATCCCGCGATATCCATAAATGATATTTGAACTCCAAGAAATACAATGCAATGAGATGCTTTATGGATGCAATGCATGAAAACACACAAAGTCCTAGGTTAAAGGAACGTGAGCGGAGTCAAGGTCTACCCATCCCAAAAGGGGTGTACTATAGGTTAGTTGTACCTGCCGAACAAGGTTGTACAAAGTGCCCAAAGTCATCAGCCCATCTTTCGGATATTATCAACCTTCCGACTGACTCGGGGGTGAATAATATTCTCAAGAGAACCTCTTTTGAGTGTAGTATCGCGTAGCAGCCGTTGTAGGATTACTCCCACATAGCTCCCGCACTACGTCCTAAATAAGACCGAGGTGGTGTTAAGGTACTACGGTCCTCAATATCACAGACTCCAATCGACCATGGAAAAAGTTTTCAACGATTACTCGTTCAACCGAACCATTTTCGAAAAGGTCTCAACTGAGCGGTGATTCTCGAATCAGCTTGGTCGGGATTCACTCCCTATAAGCCTCATCGAATATATCCCCATCCTATAATAATGTCACTAGTCCGGGCGTAGGACTTATCTCACAGCACAAGGAACAGTCCCACAATCAAAGCACAAATATATACATGCAAATGAATAATAACACAGATAGTAATAAATATGAACAAATTAGGGATAACCCTCAAAAGTTTAGCAAGTCCCCAGTGAAGTCGCCATTTTTTGTTGTGGTGGAAATAGGATATCAAACTATCAACGAGTTTGAATCGCAATTCAATTCACAACCGCTCTTTGATTTATCCGAAGGAAAAGGTCAAAAGAAGGAAAACCTATTTTTGCATTGTAAACACAATGCGGGGAAAGATCTAGGGTTCGGGGGTTGGTTAAATTTAGGGAAGGTATTAGCACCCTAAACTTCTGTAGTACTCTACAGGAACCTTTTGTTCAGATGTTTACTATTTGCTTTATTTATTTGCTTAAGGTATATGTACAAAGGGATTAAAAGTGAGAAAAAAGACCTAAGGGGTTAATTCTAAGTTTACTCGGCAAGACATCGCATCTTGTGCCTACGTATCCTTACGGGAGTGGAATCAGAGTAATCGTAGTTCCCCTCAAAAGGGAGGTTAGAAACGTCTTGACTGTGGTCAAGGTCTCAAGGGGAATAAACATGTCTTAAGGACACGCTTACGCGGAGTGTAGAAACTCCAAATTTCTACGTTGAAATGTTAAGTTGTAATTAGGGTTAAATTAGGTTAGGGATTCCACGGCTGGAAACCCTAAAATGAGCGCGGCGGCTCTTTGACCTAATGCTAGGGGTAAAATTGTAATCTTGCCTGCGGCGAGGCATTTGTGAAAATTAGGGTTTGTAAGGTGAAAGGGTTTGAAGTTGAGGACTATTGGCGCGGCGACCAAAAGCTAGACCTAACCTTCGGATGTGTGTAGTGTGACTGGAATATTGATAAATGCGTGAGGTGATTGAGTTATGCAAACAGGAAATAAGACAGAAGTTAAAGCCATGCAAACGGAAATTTAAAGGCAGAAACTTAAAGCGCGATTATTAGATTCGCGGGGTTACATATGAGGAGCAGTTACAATATAGTAATGAACTCTGAATGAAAAATAAGATGAAATAAGTAATGAGCTGCAAAATGAACAAACGACGTTAGTGGGCAGAGTGAGGCGGCAATCAAATGAGTTACGAGACAATGAAGAAAGGAGATGCAAATTTGAGATTTTATTATTGTTTTTATTTAAAAAAAAATTTAATATTAGCTTGCAAAAAAAAGTTTAATTTAAAAATGTTTTACTCTTTTAAAAAAAGTTTTATTTTTTAATATTTTTAAGAAAAGTTTTCTGATTTTTATTTTTTAAAAAGGAGTTTTTTCTTTTAACAAAGTTTTAGTTTGGTATTTAAAAAAAAGTTTTTATTTTTATTTTAAAAAGAGGTTTTTTATTATTATAAGGTTTTTTATTTATTTATTTTTATAATATTTACACAATCAAAGGTTTTTTAAAACAACTTTTTTTTTTAATTTATAAAAATAAAGTGGTTAAAAAAAACAACTTAAAAAAACAGAAAAAGTAATTCTAAAAAAACAAAACAAGAGAAATAAAAAAAAAAAGGGGGTTGGGCCGGTCATCACACCCGGACCCAACCCGGTTAGTTGGCAATAAGTCAAAACAAAAGTTAGGGTTTCCAAACCCTAACTTCTTCTCGCGGCGCCGCTGTTCTTCATCTTCCTCTTCTTTCTCTCGCGATCGCTATGTTTTGCGTCTTCTTCTACAAAAAATATGAAAAATGGAATAAAAGCGGGTTAATGCATGAGTTTACTTTTATCTTTAGCCGATGATGTAAAGCTGAGGCTGAGAGTTGATTGCCCGCCGGCGCTACGAACGGCGATGGAGATCTTCTCAGTTCGGTGTGATTCGCGGATGATATTGATTGTTCAGTGATGTTTGTTGTCGCCGTCGATGACGTTCGCTGCTACTTCTTACGAAGACGATGATGAGGGTATTGGTTCCTCTGAGTCTCGGCCGTTCTCCCTTTTGTGCCGCCTAGGGTTTGTTCGCGATTTCGTTCGTTAGCGTTTTCTTACGATCTCCGTTAGGGTTTGTGATCGTGGTTCCTCTCCCTCTCGCGGCTACCCGTTAGGGTTTTTACCATGGTGAGATTGTTCCCTTCTTATACTCTCTGACTCTCTCCTTTTTGGGCCTTTGGTGTTGGATTTGCGTTATTGCCTTATGATTTCGTGTTGATTTTATCTGATTTGATTTTATCTGTGCTTTGTTCGTTCTTTCAGATATTGATTGGATGTTCCAATTGGATGTTTTATGATACGATTTGGATCTTGTTTCCTCTTTTAGAACCTGATTGGGGTTTTTGATTCCCAGCTGACATAATTTCTGATTTGATTCGAAGCTTTCTATTTCCAGAGTTCCTTGATTGAACGTTACTTGCCCCTACTGATTGGTTTTGATTGATTCGTTTTGATTTGTTTGATTTCATCTGAACTGCACTGATTCGTTTTCGATTTGTTTTGATTTTTTGATGCAGTTAGCTTTTCCTCTTCTTCTTTCAGAGAGGGCTGGTATTGAAGCTTAGGTCGAGTCAAATGATGCTAAGAATGGTATACGGCGATGATGATATCTGAGCCCTCGACGCTTATATTCTTTGATGTCACTGTGGAATGCCTTCTGTTGTGTTCTGTGGAATGTGGTTCAAAACATTTGTTGCGATTTCTTGCTTTTTGCACTTGTTTCACTCTCTGAACTGGTGTGTTTTGTTTGTTCTGAACTGGTTTGATCTTCACGACCTTCCTTCTTTTTTCAGAATCGCTACTACGCCGCGGTTGCCTTCGAGATCGGTTACTTTCGATGCTTGATTGGATTCAGAACATGAGTTCTGGGCTGCTATTGGTTATTGGCTTTCAGACTGATTGTGAAGCCATGATGTGCGATAACTGATGCGGTTTACCCTCGTACTTTGAACTGATTTTCGTGACTCGTTTGTTGGGGCAATGATGCTTGCTGAGCCCTCGTCTGTTCTGGTACAATTCGCGCCATGATTTTGTGCTGTTTGCATTATGAACTGATGTGATTACTTCGTGATAGCCTCGCTGCTAAACCATGTTTGATGCTGTTGTGCTTTTTTGGATCCTGTTGAATACCTTCTGTTATCAAGGACTTAACTTTGTGATTTGCAGGATGTTTTCGTGCCCTTGCGCATGGATTGCCGTTCATGAGTTGTTTTTTTTCACATTTTCCATTCTGTTGGTGTTCTGTTTTCCTGAACTCAGAGTTAATGCAGTTTGATGCAGTTTTGGCTTGCATTTCAGTTTGAATTTCCACTTACTTGTGGCATCTTAAGAACTGTCTTGTTTTTGACTTTCTGTCATCAATTTGTACTGATGCAATTGTGGAATTTCAGGTGTTAAAAAAAAAATGATTCCGACCTGCCGGCATCCGGGTCTGGGTCCAGATTGACCGTGTTGCCTTACTCTCGTATCAGTTTGGAAATCCAATCGCGGCAAAACGAATCAGTCCCGCTTCTTTTATTACTTCTATCTCTCGGATGTCCCGTAACGATAAGAACAGGTGTTACCTGATCTGACGCCAACGACGCGGATCGGTAACGGGGGTAGGACGCAGCTTCGGTTGTGCCACTCCCGGCACTCGATGATGACACTGTTCTGAGAGTGTCGAAAACAAACTCTAACCTTTTTCTATTCTGTTTGTTCTTTTTTGATGTGCAGGTGAATCGGAGATTCTGCGGAGAAGCTCAAGGACATCACGAAGACACTTAGAAGTTTTAGGACTTAGGATTTTTAGAGTTAATGTAATTCCTTGTATAGTAATTCAAAAAATGTGAAACAATCTCCTCCTTCTTGTATAATGAGATCTTTATGAAATAAAATTCCCAAACATTGAATCTATTTATATTTATTTCTAGTTAAAAAATTATAAACATTTGTGAATAAATCCACAAATATTTAAATTCATTAACATAGCCATAAAACATAAATATTCCCAAATGATAATCTTATTCGTGCACTTGTCTCATTTGTAATCTTAGTCTCATCATCTGATTAAAAATCCAATTTAAATGCTAACCAACCATTTCATAACCAAACACGTATGTGCACCGTAATCACAACAGTTTCAGCATCAACAATAACACTACTCGTAATTAAATTCTACTGACCAAATGCCAAGAGCCACAATCCAATAATACCCAATTACGACTGTGCCTTAATAACGGAAGCGCTTGGGAAATAAACCATGAGCGATGGAATGGAGCTTAAATCCAGTTGTGCTCGACAAGTTTTAATACCGACCACATCAAATTGGCACCTTGATATAATCAGACCTGGTGATAGGTAAATGCCTCAGAAATAGTGTCTCAAATGCCTCAAAACTTAATAACAGCCCGTCTTCAAGGAATTAGCAGAATTTGCGTAAAATGACCAAAATACCCCTGGATCCAATCTGCAAAACAAACACCTCCATAACTTGTTAGTGGTTAGCGAATGCACAGATGAGATGATATGCGAAATGACTGACTAAATATAAGGGTAAAATTTGGGGTATTACAATTACGTTGAGCGTTCAGGCTCCGGTCAGTTTCATTGGGTATCCAGACTCCGGTTATTACGTTGAGCATTAAGGCTCTGGTCATTTTTGTTGAGTATCCAGACTCTGATTATTACGTTGATCGTTCAGGCTCCGGTCAGTTTCGTTGAGTATCCAGACTCCGGTTATTATGTTGAGCGTTCAGTCTCCGTTCAGTTTCGTTGGGTATCCAGACCCCGGTTATTACGTTGAGCGTTCAGGCTCCGTTCAGTTTCGTTGGATATCCAGACTCCGGTTATTACGTTGAGCGTTCAAGCTCCAGTCAGTTTCGTTGGGTATCCAGAATCCGGTTATCACGTTGAGCATTCAGGCTCCGGTCATTTTCGTTGAGTATCCAGACTCTGGTTATTACGTTGAGCGTTCAGGCTCTGGTTAGTTTTGTTGAGTATCTAGACTCCAGTTATTACGTTGAGCGTTCAGCCTCCGTTCAGTTTCGTTGGGTATCCAGACTCCGGTTATTACGTTGAGCGTTCAGGCTCCGGTCAGTTTCGTTGGGTATCCAGACTCTGGTTATTACGTTTAATGTTCAGGCTCCGGTCATCTTTGTTGAGTATTCAGACTTCGGTTATTACGTTGAGTGTTCAAGCTCCGGTCAGTTTCATTGATATCCAGACTCTGGTTATTAAGTTGAGCGTTTAGGCTCTGGTCATTTTCGTAGAGTATCCAAACTCCGATTATTACGTTGAGCGTTCATGCTCCTGTCATTTTCGTTGAGTATCCAGACTCCGGTTATTACGTTGAGTGTTCAGGCTCCGATCATTTTCGTTGAGTATCCACACTCTGGTTATTATGTTGAGCGTGCAGGCTCCGGTCATTTTCGTTGAGTATCCAGACTCCAGTTATTATGTTGAGCGTGCAGGCTCCGGTCATTTTCGTTGAGTATCCAAACTCCGGTCATTACGTTGAGCGTTTTAGCTCCGGTCATTTTTGTCGGTCGTTACGTTGAGCATTCAGGCTCCAGTTAGTTTCGTTGAGTATCCAGACTCCGATTATTACATTGAGCGTTCAGGCTCCAATCAGTTTCGTTGGGTAACAAGGCTCCAGTTATTACATTTAGCGTTCAGGCTTCAGTCAGTTTTGTTGGGTATCCAGACTCCGGTTATTACGTTGAGCGTTCAGGCTCCGGTCAGTTTCGTTGGGTATCCAGACTCCGGTTATTATGTTGAGCGTTAAGGCTCCAGTCTGTTTCGTTAGGTATCCAGACTCTGGTTATTACGTTGAGCGTTCAGGCTCCGGTCATTTTCGTTGAGTATCCAGACTCTGGTTATTAGGTTGAGCGTTCAGGCTTCGTTAAGTTTCGTTGGATATCAAGACTCCGGTTATTACGTTGAGCGTGCAGGCTCCGGTCAGTTTCGTTGGGTATCCAGAATCCGGTTATTACGTTGAGCATTCAGGCTCCGGTCATTTTTATTGAGTATCCAGACTCTGGTTATTATGTTGAGCGTTCAGGCTCCGGTAAGTTTCGTTGAATATCCAGACTCCAGTTATTACGTTGAGCGTTCAGGCTCCATTCAGTTTCGTTGGGTATCCAGACTCCGGTTATTACGTTGAGTGTTTAGGCTCCGGTCAGTTTCGTTGGGTATCCAGACTCCGGTTATCACGTTGAGCGTTCAGGCTCCGGTCAGTTTCCTTGGGTATCTAGACTCCGGTTATTACATTTAACGTTCAGGTTCCGGTCATTTTCGTTGAGTATCCAGACTCCGGTTATTACGTTGATCGTTCAGGCTCCGGTCAGTTTCGTTGAGTATCCAGACTCTGATTATTACGTTGAGCGTTCAGGCTCCGGTCAGTTTCGTTGAGTATCCAGACTCTGGTCATTACGTTGAGGATTCAGGCTCCGATCATTTTCCTTGAGTATCCAGACTCTAATCATTAGGTTGAGCGTTCAGGATCCGATCATTTTCGTTAGGTATCATAACTCCGGTTATTACGTTGAGTGTTATGGCTCCGGTCATTTTCGTTGAGTATCTAGACTCCGGTTATTACGTTGAGCGTTCAGGCTGTGGTCAGTTGCGTTGAGTTTCCAGACTTCGGTTATTACGTTGAGCATTCAGGCTCCGGTCATTTTCGTTTAGTATCCAGATTCCGGTTATTACGTTGAGTGTTCAGGCTCCAGTCATTTTTGTTGAGTATCCAGACTCCGATTATTACGTTGAACGTTCATGCTCCTGTCAGTTTCGTTGAGTATCCAAACTCCGGTTATTAGGTTGAGTGTTCAGGCTCCGGTCTATTTCATTGGGTATCCAGACTCTAATTATTACGTTGATCGTTCAGGCTTTGGTCAGTTTCGTTGAGTATCCAGACTCCGGTTATTATGTTCAGCGTTCAGGCTCCGTTCAGTTTCGTTGGGTATCCAGACTCCGGTTATTACGTTGAGCGTTCAGGCTCCGTTCAGTTTCGTTGGGTATCCAGACTCCGGTTATTACGTTGAGCATTCAGGCTATGGTCATTTTCGTTGAGTATCCAGACTCTGATTATTACGTTGAGCGTTCAGGCTCCGGTCAGTTTCGTTGAGTATCCAGACTCCAGTTATTACGTTGAGCGTTCAGGCTCCGTTCAGTTTCATTGGGTATCCAGACTCCGGTTATTACGTTGAGCATTCAGGCTCCGGTTAGTTTTGTTGGGTATCCAGACTCCGGTTATTACGTTGATCGTTCAGGCTCCGGTCAGTTTCGTTGAGTATTCAGACTTCGGTTATTATGTTGAGCGTTCAGGCTCCGGTCAGTTTTGTTGATATCCAAACTCCGGTTATTAAGTTGAGCGTTCAGGCTCCGATCATTTTTGTAGAGTATCTAGACTCTGGTTATTACGTTGAGCGTTCAAGCTCCGGTCATTTTCGTTGAGTATCTAGACTCCGGTTATTACATTGAGCGTTCAGGCTGTGGTCAGTTGCGTTGAGTGTCCAGACTCCGGTTATTACGTTGAGCATTCAGGCTCCGGTCATTTTCGTTGAGTATCTAGACTCTGATTATTACGTTGAGCGTTCAGGTTCCGGTCAGTTTGGTAGAGTATCCAGACTCCGGTCATTACGTTGAGCATTCAGGCTCCGGTCATTTTCCTTGAGTATCCAGAATCCAATCATTAGGTTGAGCGTTTAGGATCTGATCATTTTTGTTAGGTATCATAACTCCGGTTATTACGTTGAGTGTTTAGGCTCCGGTCATTTTCGTTGAGTATCTAGACTCCGGTTATTATGTTGAGCATTCAGGCTGTGGTCAGTTGCGTTGAGTGTCCAGACACCGGTTATTACGTTGAGCATTCAGGCTCCGATCATTTTCGTTTAGTATCCAGACTCCGGTTATTACGTTGAGCGTTCAGGCTCTAGTCATTTTTGTTGAGTATCCAGACTCCGGTTATTACGTTGAGCGTTCATGCTCCTGTCATTTTCGTTGAGTCTCCAGACTCCGGTTATTACGTTTAGCGTGCAGGCTCCGGTCATTTTCGTTGAGTATCCAGACTCCGGTCATTACGTTGAGCGTTCAAGCTCCGGTCATTTTTGTCGGTCATTACGATGAGAATTCAGGCTCTAGTCAGTTTCGTTGAGTATCCAGACTCCGGTTATTCCGTTAAGCGTTCAGGCTCCGATCAGTTTCGTTGGGTATCCAGGCTCCGGTTATTACATTTAGCGTTCAGGCTCCGGTCAATTTCGTTGGGTATCCACACTCCGGTTATTACGTTGACCGTTCAAGCTCCAGTCAGTTTTGTTGGGTATCCAGACTCCGGTTATTATGGTGAGCGTTCAGGCTCCGGTCATTTTTGTTGAGTATCCAGACTCCGGTTATTACGTTGAGCATTCAGGCTCCGATCATTTTTGTTAAGTATCCAGACTCCGGTTATTATGTTGAGCGTTCAGGCTCCGATCAGTTTCGTAGAGTATCCAGATTCGGTTATTAGGTTGAGCGTTCAGGCTCCGGTCAGTTTCATTGGGTATCCAGACTCCGGTTATTACGTTGAGCATTCAGGCTCTGGTCATTTTCGTTGATTATCCAGACTCTGATTATTACGTTGATCGTTCAGGATCCGGTCAGTTTCGTTGAGTATCCAGACTCTGGTTATTACGTTGAGCGTTCAGGCTCCGTTCAGTTTCGTTGGGTATCCAGACTCCGGTTATTACGTTGAGCGTTAAGGCTCCGTTCAGTTTCGTTGGGTATCCAGACTCCGGTTATTATGTTGAGCGTTCAAGCTCTGGTCATTTTCGTTGAGTCACCAGACTCTGATTATTACGTTGACAGTTCAGGCTCCGGTCAGTTTCGTTGAGTATCCAGACTCCAGTTATTACGTTGAGTGTTCAGGCTCCGTTCAGTTTCGTTGGGTATCCAGACTCCGGTTATTACGTTGAGCATTCAGGCTCCGGTTATTTTCGTTGGGTATCTAGACTCCGGTTATTACGTTGATCGTTCAGGCTTCAGTCAGTTTCGTTGGGTATCCAGACTCCAGTTATTACGTTGAGCGTTCAAGCTCCGTTCAGTTTCGTTGGGTATCCAGACTCCGGTTATTACGTTGAGCATTAAGGCTCGGGTCAGTTTCGTTGGGTATCTAGACTCCGGTTATTACGTTGATCGTTCAGGCTCCGATCATTTTTGTTGAGTATCCAGACTACGGTTATTACGTAGAGCCTTCAGGCTCCAGTCATTTTCGTTGAGTATCTAGACTCTGGTTATTACTCTGAGCATTCAGGCTGTGGTCAGTTGTGTTGAGTGTCCAGACTCCGGTTATTACGTTGAGCATTCAGGCTCCGGTCATTTTCATTGAGTATCCAGAATCCGGTCATTACGTTGAGCGTTCAAGCTCTGGTCATTTTTATCGGTCATTACGTTGAGCATTCAGGCTCTAGTATGTTTCGTTGAGTATCCAGACTCCGGTTATTACGTTGAGCGTTCAGGCTCCGATCAGTTTCGTTGGGTATCTAGGCTCCGGTTATTATATTTAGCGTTCAGGGTCCGGTCAATTTCGTTGGGTATCCAGACTCCGGTTATTACGTTGAGCACTCAGGCTCCGGTCAGTTTCGTTGGGTATCCAGACTACGGATATTATGGTGAGCGTTCAGGCTCCGGTCATTTTTGTTGAGTATCCAGACTCCAGTTATTACGTTGAGCATTCAGGCTCCGGTCATTTTTGTTAAGTATCCAGACTCCGTTTATTACGTTGAGCGTTCAGTCTCCGATCAGTTTCATTGAGTATCCAGATTCGGTTATTAGGTTGAGCGTTCAGGCTCCGGTCAATTTCATTGGGTATCCAGACTCCGGTTATTACGTTGAGCATTCAGGCTCTGGTCATTTTCGTTGATTATCCAGACTCTGATTATTACGTTGATCGTTCAGGATCCGGTCAGTTTCGTTGAGTCTCCAGACTTTGGTTATTACGTTGAGCGTTCAGGCTCCGTTCAGTTTCGTTGGGTATCCAGACTCCGGTTATTACGTTGAGCGTTCAGGCTCCGTTCAGTTTCGTTGGGTATCCAGACTCCGGTTATTATGTTGAGCTTTCAAGCTCTGGTCATTTTCGTTGAGTATCCAGACTCTGATTATTACGTTGAGCGTTCAGGCTCCGGTTAGTTTCGTTGAGTATCCAGACTCCAGTTATTACATTGAGTGTTCAGGCTCCGTTCAGTTTCGTTGGGTATCCAAACTCCGGTTATTACGTTGAGCATTCAGGCTCCGGTCATTTTCGTTGGGTATCTAGACTCCGGTGATTACGTTGATCGTTCAGGCTTCAGTCAGTTTCGTTGGGTATCCAGACTCCGGTTATTACGTTGAGCGTTCAGGCTCCGTTCAGTTTCGTTGGGTATCCAGACTCCGGTTATTACGTTGATTGTTCAGGCTCCGATCATTTTTGTTGAGTATCCAAACTACGGTTATTACGTAGAGCGTTCAGGCTCCAGTCATTTTCGTTGAGTATCTAGACTCCGGTTATTACTCTGAGCGTTCAGGCTGTGGTCAGTTGTGTTGAGTGTCCAGACTCCGGTTATTACGTTGAGCATTCAGGCTCCGGTCATTTTCGTTGAGTATCCAGAATCCGGTCATTACGTTGAGCGTTCAAGCTCTGGTCATTTTTATCGGTCATTACGTTGAGCATTCAGGCTCTAGTCAGTTTCGTTGAGTATCCAGACTCCGGTTATTACGTTGAGCGTTCAGGCTCCGATCAGTTTCGTTGGGTATCCAGGCTCCGGTTATTATATTTAGCGTTCAGGCTCCGGTCAATTTCGTTGGGTATCCAGACTCGGGTTATTACGTTGAGCACTCAGGCTCCGGTAAGTTTCGTTGGGTATCCAGACTACGGATATTATGGTGAGTGTTCAGGCTCCGGTCATTTTTGTTGAGTATCCAGACTCCAGTTATTACGTTGAGCATTCAGGCTCCGGTCATTTTTGTTAAGTATCCAGACTCCGGTTATTACGTTGAGCGTTCAGGCTCCGATCAGTTTCGTTGAGTATCCAGATTCGGTTATTAGGTTGAGCGTTCAGGCTCCGGTCAGTTTCATTGGGTATCCAGACTCCGGTTATTACGTTGAGCATTCAGGCTCTGGTCATTTTCGTTGATTATCCAGACTCTGATTATTACGTTGATCGTTCAGGATCTGGTCAATTTCGTTGAGTATCCAGACTTTGGTTATTACGTTGAGCGTTCAGGCTCCGTTCAGTTTCGTTGGGTATCCAGACTCCGGTTATTACGTTAAGCGTTCAGGCTCCGTTCAGTTTTGTTGGGTATCCAGACTCCGGTTATTATGTTGAGCGTTCAAGCTCTGGTCATTTTCGTTGAGTATCCAGACTCTGATTATTACGTTGAGCGTTCAGGCTCCGGTCAGTTTCGTTGAGTATCCAGACTCCGGTCATTACGTTGAGGATTCAGGCTCCGATCATTTTCCTTGAGTATCCAGACTCCAATCATTAGGTTGAGCGTTCAGGATCCGATCATTTTCGTTAGGTATCATAACTCCGGTTATTACGTTGAGTGTTATGGCTCTGGTCATTTTCGTTGAGTATCTAGACTCCGGTTATTACGTTGAGCATTCGGGCTGTGGTCAGTTGCGTTGAGTGTCCAGACTCCGGTTATTACGTTGAGCATTCAGGCTCTGGTCATTTTCGTTTAGTATCCAGACTCCGTTTATTACGTTGAGTGTTCAGGCTCCGGTCATTTTTGTTGAGTATCCAGACTCCGATTATTACGTTGAACGTTCATGCTCCTGTCAGTTTCGTTGAGTATCCAAACTCCGGTTATTAGGTTGAGCGTTCAGGCTCTGGTCTGTTTCATTGGGTATCCAGACTCCGGTTATTACGTTGAGCATTCAGGCTTTGGTCATTTTCGTTGAGTATCCAGACTCTGATTATTACGTTGATCGTTCAGGCTCCGGTCATTTTCGTTGAGTATCCAGACTCCGGTTATTATGTTGAGCGTTCAGGCTCCGTTCAGTTTCGTTGGGTATCCAGACTCCGGTTATTACGTTGAGCGTTCAGGCTCCGTTCAGTTTCGTTGGGTATCCAGACTCCGGTTATTACGTTGAGCATTCAGACTATGGTCATTTTGGTTGAGTATCCAGACTCTGATTATTACGTTGAGCGTTCAGGCTCCGTTCAGTTTCGTTGAGTATCCAGACTCCAGTTATTACGTTGAGCATTCAGGCTTCGTTCAGTTTCGTTGGGTATCCAGCCTCCGGTTATTACGTTGAGCATTCAGGCTCCGGTCAGTTTCGTTGGGTATCCAGACTCTGATTATTACGTTGATCGTTCAGGATCCGGTCAGTTTCGTTGAGTCTCCAGACTTTGGTTATTACGTTGAGCGTTCAGGCTCCGTTCAGTTTCGTTGGGTATCCAGACTCCGGTTATTACGTTGAGCGTTCAGGCTCCGTTCAGTTTCGTTGGGTATCCAGACTCCGGTTATTATGTTGAGCTTTCAAGCTCTGGTCATTTTCGTTGAGTATCCAGACTCTGATTATTACGTTGAGCGTTCAGGCTCCGGTTAGTTTCGTTGAGTATCCAGACTCCAGTTATTACATTGAGTGTTCAGGCTCCATTCAGTTTCGTTGGGTATCCAGACTCCGGTTATTACGTTGAGCATTCAGGCTCCGGTCATTTTCGTTGGGTATCTAGACTCCGGTGATTACGTTGATCGTTCAGGCTTCAGTCAGTTTCGTTGGGTATCCAGACTCCGGTTATTACGTTGAGCGTTCAGGCTCCGTTCAGTTTCGTTGGGTATCCAGACTCCGGTTATTACGTTGATTGTTCAGGCTCCGATCATTTTTGTTGAGTATCCAAACTACGGTTATTACGTAGAGCGTTCAGGCTCCAGTCATTTTCGTTGAGTATCTAGACTCCGGTTATTACTCTGAGCGTTCAGGCTGTGGTCAGTTGTGTTGAGTGTCCAGACTCCGGTTATTACGTTGAGCATTCAGGCTCCGGTCATTTTCGTTGAGTATCCAGAATCCGGTCATTACGTTGAGCGTTCAAGCTCTGGTCATTTTTATCGGTCATTACGTTGAGCATTCAGGCTCTAGTCAGTTTCGTTGAGTATCCAGACTCCGGTTATTACGTTGAGCGTTCAGGCTCCGATCAGTTTCGTTGGGTATCCAGGCTCCGGTTATTATATTTAGCGTTCAGGCTCCGGTCAATTTCGTTGGGTATCCAGACTCGGGTTATTACGTTGAGCACTCAGGCTCCGGTAAGTTTCGTTGGGTATCCAGACTACGGATATTATGGTGAGTGTTCAGGCTCCGGTCATTTTTGTTGAGTATCCAGACTCCAGTTATTACGTTGAGCATTCAGGCTCCGGTCATTTTTGTTAAGTATCCAGACTCCGGTTATTACGTTGAGCGTTCAGGCTCCGATCAGTTTCGTTGAGTATCCAGATTCGGTTATTAGGTTGAGCGTTCAGGCTCCGGTCAGTTTCATTGGGTATCCAGACTCCGGTTATTACGTTGAGCATTCAGGCTCTGGTCATTTTCGTTGATTATCCAGACTCTGATTATTACGTTGATCGTTCAGGATCTGGTCAATTTCGTTGAGTATCCAGACTTTGGTTATTACGTTGAGCGTTCAGGCTCCGTTCAGTTTCGTTGGGTATCCAGACTCCGGTTATTACGTTAAGCGTTCAGGCTCCGTTCAGTTTTGTTGGGTATCCAGACTCCGGTTATTATGTTGAGCGTTCAAGCTCTGGTCATTTTCGTTGAGTATCCAGACTCTGATTATTACGTTGAGCGTTCAGGCTCCGGTCAGTTTCGTTGAGTATCCAGACTCCGGTCATTACGTTGAGGATTCAGGCTCCGATCATTTTCCTTGAGTATCCAGACTCCAATCATTAGGTTGAGCGTTCAGGATCCGATCATTTTCGTTAGGTATCATAACTCCGGTTATTACGTTGAGTGTTATGGCTCTGGTCATTTTCGTTGAGTATCTAGACTCCGGTTATTACGTTGAGCATTCGGGCTGTGGTCAGTTGCGTTGAGTGTCCAGACTCCGGTTATTACGTTGAGCATTCAGGCTCTGGTCATTTTCGTTTAGTATCCAGAATCCGTTTATTACGTTGAGTGTTCAGGCTCCGGTCATTTTTGTTGAGTATCCAGACTCCGATTATTACGTTGAACGTTCATGCTCCTGTCAGTTTCGTTGAGTATCCAAACTCCGGTTATTAGGTTGAGCGTTCAGGCTCCGGTCTGTTTCATTGGGTATCCAGACTCCGGTTATTACGTTGAGCATTCAGGCTTTGGTCATTTTCGTTGAGTATCCAGACTCTGATTATTACGTTGATCGTTCAGGCTCCGGTCATTTTCGTTGAGTATCCAGACTCCGGTTATTATGTTGAGCGTTCAGGCTCCGTTCAGTTTCGTTGGGTATCCAGACTCCGGTTATTACGTTGAGCGTTCAGGCTCCGTTCAGTTTCGTTGGGTATCCAGACTCCGGTTATTACGTTGAGCATTCAGACTATGGTCATTTTGGTTGAGTATCCAGACTCTGATTATTACGTTGAGCGTTCAGGCTCCGTTCAGTTTCGTTGAGTATCCAGACTCCAGTTATTACGTTGAGCATTCAGGCTCCGTTCAGTTTCGTTGGGTATCCAGCCTCCGGTTATTACGTTGAGCATTCAGGCTCCGGTCAGTTTCGTTGGGTATCCAGACTCCGGTTATTACGTTGATCATTCAGGCTCCGGTCAGTTTCGTTGGGTATCCAGACTCCGGTTATTACGTTGAGTGTTCAGGCTCCGGTCATTTATATTGAGTATTCAGACTTCGGTTATTACGTTGAGCGTTCAGGCTCCGGTCAGTTTTGTTGATATCCAGACTCCGGTTATTAAGTTGAGCGTTCAGGCTTCGATCATTTTTGTAGAGTATCTAGACTCTGGTTATTACGTTGAGCGTTCAAGCTCCAGTCAATTTCGTTGAGTATCTAGACTCCGGTTATTACATTGAGCGTTCAGGCTGTGGTCAGTTGCGTTGAGTGTCCAGACTCCGGTTATTACGTTGAGAATTCAGGCTCCGGTCATTTTCGTTGAGTATCTAGACTCTGATTATTACGTTGAGCGTTGAGGCTCCGGTCAGTTTGGTAGAGTATCCAGACTCCGGTCATTACGTTGAGCATTCAGGCTCCGGTCATTTTCGTTGAGTATCCAGACTCCGGTCATTAGGTTGAGCATTCAGGATCTGGTCATTTTCGTTGAGTATCATAACTCCGGTTATTACATTGAGTGTTCAGGCTCCGGTCATTTTCGTTGAGTATCTAGACTCCGGTTATTACGTTGAGCGTTCAGGCTGTGGTCAGTTGCGTTGAGTGTCCAGACTCCGGTTATTACGTTGAGCATTCAGGCTCCAATCATTTTTGTTGAGTATCCAGACTCCGGTTATTACGTTGAGCGTTCATGCTCCTGTCATTTTTGTTGAGTCTCCAGACTCCGGTTTTTACGTTGAGCGTGCAGGCTCCGGTCATTTTCGTTGAGTATCCAGACTCCGGTCATTACGTTGAGCGTTCAAGCTCCGGTCATTTTTGTCGGTCATTACGATGAGCATTTAGGCTCTAGTCAGTTTCGTTGAGTATCCAGACTCCGGTTATTCCGTTAAGCGTTCAGGCTCCGATCAATTTCGTTGGGTATCCAGGCTCCAGTTATTACATTTAGCGTTCAGGCTCCAGTCAATTTCGTTGGGTATCTAGACTCCGATTATTACGTTGAGCGTTCAGGCTCCGGTCAGTTTCGTTGGGTATCCAGACTCCGGTTATTATGGTGAGCGTTCAGGCTCCGGTCATTTTTGTTGAGTATCCAGACTCCGGTTATTATGTTGAGCATTCAAGCTCCGATCATTTTTGTTAAGTATCCAGACTCCGGTTTTTACGTTGAGCGTTCAGGCTCCGGTCAGTTTCATTGGGTATCCAGACTCCGGTTATTACGTTGAGCATTCAGGCTCTGGTCATTTTCGTTGATTATCCAGACTCTGATTATTACGTTGATCGTTCAGGATCCGGTCAGTTTCGTTGAGTATCCAGACTTTGGTTATTACGTTGAGCGTTCAGGCTCCGTTCAGTTTCGTTGGGTATCCAGACTCCGGTTATTACGTTGAGCGTTCAGGCTCCGTTCAGTTTCGTTGGGTATCCAGACTCCGGTTATTATGTTGAGCTTTCAAGCTCTGGTCATTTTCGTTGAGTATCCAGACTCTGATTATTACGTTGAGCGTTCAGGCTCCGGTTAGTTTCGTTGATTATCCAGACTCCAGTTATTACATTGAGTGTTCAGGCTTCGTTCAGTTTCGTTGGGTATCCAGACTCCGGTTATTACGTTGAGCATTCAGGCTCCGGTCATTTTCATTGGGTATCTAGACTCCGGTGATTACGTTGATCGTTCAGGCTTTAGTCAGTTTCGTTTGGTATCCAGACTCCGGTTATTACGTTGAGCGTTCAGGCTCTGTTCAGTTTCGTTGGGTATCCAGACTCCGGTTATTACGTTGAGCATTAAGGCTCGGGTCAGTTTCGTTGGGTATCTAGACTCCGGTTATTACGTTGATTGTTCAGGCTCCGATCATTTTTGTTGAGTATCCAAACTACGGTTATTACGTAGAGCGTTCAGGCTCCAGTCATTTTCGTTGAGTATCTAGACTCCGGTTATTACTCTGAGCGTTCAGGCTGTGGTCAGTTGTGTTGAGTGTCCAGACTCCGGTTATTACGTTGAGCATTCAGGCTCCGGTCATTTTCGTTGAGTATCCAGAATCCGGTCATTACGTTGAGCGTTCAAGCTCTGGTCATTTTTATCGGTCATTACGTCGAGCATTCAGGCTCTTGTCAGTTTCGTTGAGTATCTAGACTCCGGTTATTACGTTGAGCGTTCAGGCTCCGATCAGTTTCGTTGGGTATCCAGGCTCCGGTTATTATATTTAGATTTCAGGCTCCGGTCAATTTCGTTGGGTATCCAGACTCCGGTTATTACGTTGAGCACTCAGGCTCCGGTCAGTTTCGTTAGGTATCCAGACTACGGATATTATGGTGAGCGTTCAGGCTCCGGTCATTTTTGTTGAGTATCCAGACTCCAGTTATTATGTTGAGCATTCAGGCTCCGGTCATTTTTGTTAAGTATCTAGACTCCGGTTATTACGTTGAGCGTTCAGGCTCTGATCAGTTTCGTTGAGTATCCAGATTCGGTTATTAGGTTGAGCGTTCAGGCTCCGGTCAGTTTCATTGGGTATCCAGACTCCGGTTATTACGTTGAGCATTCAGGCTCTGGTCATTTTCGTTGATTATCCAGACTCTGATTATTACGTTGATCGTTCAGGATCTGGTCAATTTCGTTGAGTATTCAGACTTTGGTTATTACGTTGAGCGTTCAGGCTCCGTTCAGTTTCGTTGGGTATCCAGACTCTGTTTATTACGTTAAGCGTTCAGGCTCCGTTCAGTTTTGTTGGGTATCCAGACTTCGGTTATTATGTTGAGCGTTCAAGCTCTGGTCATTTTCGTTGAGTATCCACACTCTGATTATTACGTTGAGCGTTCAGGCTCCGGTTAGTTTCGTGTAGTATCCAGACACCAGTTATTACATTGAGTGTTCAGGCTCCGTTCAGTTTCGTTGGGTATCCAGACTCCGGTTATTACGTTGAGCATTCAGGCTCCGGTCATTTTCGTTGGGTATCTAGACTCCGGTGATTTCGTTGATCGTTTAGGCTTCAGTCAGTTTCGTTGGGTATCCAGACTCCGGTTATTATGTTGAGCGTTCAGGCTCCGTTCAGTTTCGTTGGGTATCCAGACTCCGGTTATTACGTTGAGCATTAAGGCTCGGGTCAGTTTTGTTGGGTATCTAGACTCCGGTGATTACGTTGATTGTTTAGGCTCCGATCATTTTTGTTGAGTATCCAGACTACGGTTATTACGTAGAGCATTCAGGCTCCAGTCATTTTCGTTGAGTATCTAGACTCCGGTTATTACTCTGAGCGTTCAGGCTGTGGTCAGTTGTGTTGAGTGGCCAGACTCCGGTTATTACGTTGAGCATTCAGGCTCCGGTCATTTTTGTTGAGTTTCCAGAATCCGGTCATTACGTTGAGCGTTCAAGCTCTGGTCATTTTTATCGGTCATTACGTTGAGCATTCAGGTTCTAGTCAGTTTCGTTGAGTATCCAGACTCCGGTTATTACGTTGAGCGTTCAGGCTCCGATCAGTTTCGTTGGGTATCCAGGCTCCGGTTATTATATTTAGCGTTCAGGCTCCGGTCAATTTCGTTGGGTATCCAGACTCCGGTTATTACGTTGAGCACTCAGGCTCCGTTCAGTTTCGTTGGGTATCCAGACTACGGATATTATGGTGAGCGTTTAGGCTCCGGTCATTTTTGTTGAGTATCCAGACTCCAGTTATTACGTTGAGCATTCAGGCTCCGGTCATTTTTGTTAAGTATCCAGACTCCGGTTATTACGTTGAGCGTTCAGGCTCCGATCAGTTTCGTTGAGTATCCAGATTCGGTTATTAGGTTGAGCATTCAGGCTCCGGTCAGTTTCATTGGGTATCCAGACTCCGGTTATTACGTTGAGCATTCAGGCTCTGGTCATTTTTGTTGATTATCCAGACTCTGATTATTACCTTGATCGTTCAGGATCTGGTCAATTTCGTTGAGTATTCAGACTTTGGTTATTACGTTGAGCGTTCAGGCTCCGTTCAGTTTCGTTGGGTATCCAGACTCCGTTTATTACGTTAAGCGTTCAGGCTCCGTTCAGTTTTGTTGGGTATCCAGACTTCGGTTATTATGTTGAGTGTTCAAGCTCTGGTCATTTTCGTTGAGTATCCACACTCTGATTATTACGTTGAGCGTTCAGGCTCCGGTTAGTTTCGTGTAGTATCCAGACACCAGTTATTACATTGAGTGTTCAGGCTCCGTTCAGTTTCGTTAGGTATCCAGACTCCGGTTATTACGTTAAACATTCAGGCTCCGGTCATTTTCGTTGGGTATCTAGACTCCGGTGATTTCGTTGATCGTTTAGGCTTCAGTCAGTTTCGTTGGGTATCCAGACTCCGGTTATTATGTTGACCGTTCAGGCTCCGTTCAGTTTCGTTGGGTATCCAGACTCCAGTTATTACGTTGAGCATTAAGGCTCGGGTCAGTTTCGTTGGGTATCTAGACTCCGGTGATTACGTTGATTGTTTAGGCTCCGATCATTTTTGTTGAGTATCCAGACTACGGTTATTACGTAGAGCATTCAGGCTCCAGTCATTTTCGTTGAGTATCTAGACTCCGGTTATTACTCTGAGCGTTCAGGCTGTGGTCAGTTGTGTTGAGTGGCCAGACTCCGGTTATTACGTTGAGCATTCAGGCTCCGGTCATTTTCGTTGAGTTTCCAGAATCCGGTCATTACGTTGAGCGTTCAAGCTCTGGTCATTTTTATCGGTCATTACGTTGAGCATTCAGGTTCTAGTCAGTTTCGTTGAGTATCCAGACTCCGGTTATTACGTTGAGCGTTCAGGCTCCGATCAGTTTCGTTGGGTATCCAGGCTCCGGTTATTATATTTAGCGTTCAGGCTCCGGTCAATTTCGTTGGGTATCCAGACTCCGGTTATTACGTTGAGCACTCAGGCTCCGGTCAGTTTCGTTGGGTATCCAGACTACGGATATTATGGTGAGCGTTTAGGCTCCGGTCATTTTTGTTGAGTATCCAGACTCCAGTTATTACGTTGAGCATTCAGGCTCCGGTCATTTTTGTTAAGTATCCAGACTCCGGTTATTACGTTGAGCGTTCAGGCTCCGATCAGTTTCGTTGAGTATCCAGATTCGGTTATTAGGTTGAGCGTTCAGGCTCCGGTCAGTTTCATTGGGTATCCAGACTCCGGTTATTACGTTGAGCATTCAGGCTCTGGTCATTTTCGTTGATTATCCAGACTCTGATTATTACGTTGATCGTTCAGGATCTGGTCAATTTTGTTGAGTATTCAGACTTTGGTTATTACGTTGAGCGTTCAGGCTCGGTTCAGTTTCGTTGGGTATCCAGACTCCGGTTATTACGTTAAGCGTTCAGGCTCCGTTCAGTTTTGTTGGGTATCCAGACTTCGGTTATTATGTTGAGCGTTCAAGCTCTGGTCATTTTCGTTGAGTATCCACACTCTGATTATTACGTTGAGCGTTCAGGCTCCGGTTAGTTTCGTGTAGTATCCAGACACCAGTTATTACATTGAGTGTTCAGGCTCCGTTCAGTTTCGTTGGGTATCCAGACTCCGGTTATTACGTTGAGCATTCAGGCTCCGGTCATTTTCGTTGGGTATCTAGACTCCGGTGATTTCGTTGATCGTTCAGGCTTCAGTCAGTTTCGTTGGGTATCCAGACTCCGGTTATTATGTTGAGCGTTCAGGCTCCGTTCAGTTTCGTTGGGTGTCCAGACTCCGGTTATTACGTTGAGCATTCAGGCTCTGGTCATTTTCGTTTAGTATCCAGACTCCGGTTATTACGTTGAGTGTTCAGGCTCCGGTCATTTTTGTTGAGTATCCAGACTCCGATTATTACGTTGAACGTTCATGCTCCTGTCAGTTTCGTTGAGTATCCAAACTCCGGTTATTAGGTTGAGCGTTCAGGCTCCGGTCTATTTCATTGGGAATCCAGAATCCGGTCATTACGTTGAGCGTTCAAGCTCTGGTCTTTTTTATCGGTCATTACGTTGAGCATTCAGGCTCTAGTCAGTTTCGTTGAGTATCCAGACTCCGGTTATTACGTTGAGCGTTCAGGCTCCGATCAGTTTCGTTGGGTATCCAGGCTCCGGTTATTATATTTAGCGTTCAGGCTCCGGTCAATTTCGTTGGGTATCCAGACTCCGGTTATTACGTTGAGCACTCAGGCTCCGGTCAGTTTCGTTGGGTATCCAGACTACGGATATTATGGTGAGCGTTCAGGCTCCGGTCATTTTTGTTGAGTATCCAGACTCCAGTTATTACGTTGAGCATTCAAGCTCCGGTCATTTTTGTTAAGTATCCAGACTCCGGTTATTACGTTGAGCGTTCAGGCTCCGATCAGTTTCATTGGGTATCCAGACTCCGGTTATTACGTTGAGCATTCAGGCTCTGGTCATTTTCGTTGATTATCCAGACTCTGATTATTACGTTGATCGTTCAGGATCTGGTCAATTTCGTTGATTATCCAGACTCTGATTATTACGTTGATCGTTCAGGATCTGGTCAATTTCGTTGAGTATTCAGACTTTGGTTATTACGTTGAGCGTTCAGGCTCCGTTCAGTTTCGTTGGGTATCCAGACTCCGTTTATTACGTTAAGCGTTCAGGCTCCGTTCAGTTTTGTTGGGTATCCAGACTTCGGTTATTATGTTGAGCGTTCAAGCTCTGGTCATTTTCGTTGAGTATCCACACTCATATTATTACGTTGAGCGTTCAGGCTCCGGTTAGTTTCGTGTAGTATCCAGACACCAGTTATTACATTGAGTGTTCAGGCTCCGTTCAGTTTCGTTGGGTATCCAGACTCCGGTTATTACGTTGAGCATTCAGGCTCCGGTCATTTTCGTTGGGTATCTAGACTCCGGTGATTTCGTTGATCGTTTAGGCTTCAGTCAGTTTCGTTGGGTATCCAGACTCCGATTATTATGTTGAGCGTTCAGGCTCCGTTCAGTTTCGTTGGGTATCCAGACTCCAGTTATTACGTTGAGCATTAAGGCTCGGGTCAGTTTCGTTGGGTATCTAGACTCCGGTGATTACGTTGATTGTTTAGGCTCCGATCATTTTTGTTGAGTATCCAGACTACGGTTATTACGTAGAGCATTCAGGCTCTAGTCATTTTCGTTGAGTATCTAGACTCCGGTTATTACTCTGAGCGTTCAGGCTGTGGTCAGTTGTGTTGAGTGGCCAGACTCCGGTTATTACGTTGAGCATTCAGGCTCCGGTCATTTTCGTTGAGTTTCCAGAATCCGGTCATTACGTTGAGCGTTCAAGCTCTGGTCATTTTTATCGGTCATTACGTTGAGCATTCAGGTTCTAGTCAGTTTCGTTGAGTATCCAGACTCCGGTTATTACGTTGAGCGTTCAGGCTCCGATCAGTTTCGTTGGGTATCCAGGCTCCGGTTATTATATTTAGCGTTCAGGCTCCGGTCAATTTCGTTGGGTATCCAGACTCCGGTTATTACGTTGAGCACTCAGGCTCCGGTCAGTTTCGTTGGGTATCCAGACTACGGATATTATGGTGAGCGTTTAGGCTCCGGTCATTTTTGTTGAGTATCCAGACTCCAGTTATTACGTTGAGCATTCAGGCTCCGGTCATTTTTGTTAAGTATCCAGACTCCGGTTATTACGTTGAGCGTTCAGGCTCCGATCAGTTTCGTTGAGTATCCAGATTCGGTTATTAGGTTGAGCGTTCAGGCTCCGGTCAGTTTCATTGGGTATCCAGACTCCGGTTATTACGTTGAGCATTCAGGCTCTGGTCATTTTCGTTGATTATCCAGACTCTGATTATTACGTTGATCGTTCAGGATCTGGTCAATTTCGTTGAGTATTCAGACTTTGGTTATTACGTTGAGCGTTCAGGCTCCGTTCAGTTTCGTTGGGTATCCAGACTACGGATATTATGGTGAGCGTTTAGGCTCCGGTCATTTTTGTTGAGTATCCAGACTCCAGTTATTACGTTGAGCATTCAGGCTCCGGTCATTTTTGTTAAGTATCCAGACTCCGGTTATTACGTTGAGCGTTCAGGCTCCGATCAGTTTCGTTGAGTATCCAGATTCGGTTATTAGGTTGAGCGTTCAGGCTCCGGTCAGTTTCATTGGGTATCCAGACTCCGGTTATTACGTTGATCGTTCAGGCTCTGGTCATTTCGTTGATTATCCAGACTCTGATTATTACGTTGATCGTTCAGGATCTGGTCAATTTCGTTGAGTATTCAGACTTTGGTTATTACGTTGAGCGTTCAGGCTCCGTTCAGTTTCGTTGGGTATCCAGACTCCGTTTATTACGTTAAGCGTTCAGGCTCCGTTCAGTTTTGTTGGGTATCCAGACTTCGGTTATTATGTTGAGCGTTCAAGCTCTGGTCATTTTCGTTGAGTATCCACACTCTGATTATTACGTTGAGCGTTCAGGCTCCGGTTAGTTTCGTGTAGTATCCAGACACCAGTTATTACATTGAGTGTTCAGGCTCCGTTCAGTTTCGTTGGGTATCCAGACTCCGGTTATTACGTTGAGCATTCAGGCTCCGGTCATTTTTGTTAAGTATCCAGACTCCGGTTATTACGTTGAGCGTTCAGGCTCCGATCAGTTTCGTTGGGTATCCAGACTCCGGTTATTACGTTGATCGTTCAGGCTCTGGTCATTTCGTTGATTATCCAGACTCTGATTATTACGTTGATCGTTCAGGATCTGGTCAATTTCGTTGAGTATTCAGACTTTGGTTATTACGTTGAGCGTTCAGGCTCCGTTCAGTTTCGTTGGGTATCCAGACTCCGTTTATTACGTTAAGCGTTCAGGCTCCGTTCAGTTTTGTTGGGTATCCAGACTTCGGTTATTATGTTGAGCGTTCAAGCTCTGGTCATTTTCGTTGAGTATCCACACTCTGATTATTACGTTGCGCGTTCAGGCTCCGGTTAGTTTCGTGTAGTATCCAGACACCAGTTATTACATTGAGTGAAAAAAATGAGTGAATACGACATAACTAATTCAAAACATGCATAAAAGATACATTAATGAAACCAAATTCGAATGACAATTGTTCAAAGCATACAGTACTTAAACACACAAAGACAAAATATAAGAAATGCGAAAGATTAAATGGCAGCATGACAGCCTTCTTCAGAGAATGGACTTGACTTGATTGGATTCGATGTTGGCCCTAGTTGGTCGATGGCAACGGATCATTGATCATATTCGGGGACTTCCCATTGAAGTTGATAGCATCCTTATTGATCATGTCTTGAATTATGTGCTTGAAAGCTCTACAGTCCTCAATGGTGTGACCCGGAGCGCCCTTATGAAACTCATAATGAGCATTTTGTCGCTACTGCGAAAATCGGCGCCGGCTGACAGAAGAGTCGCCACCGTGCGTTATTTATCCCAACGGAGGGAAAGGAAACGCTCGAAGTAAACCTCGCAAAAAACGGGGAAAAGGTATGGTCATCGCAACCAAAACTTGGGTTCGGGAGTCGGTTACGCAAGGGGAAGGTATTAGCACCCCTCACGTCCGTCGTACTCGACGGGATCCACGCTTGCTTGGGTTGTCTAAAGGATGCAAAACAATCTATCTATGGCTGCTAAATCTAAACGGAAAGGGAATTGACTCGATAGAGCGTCGCACTCTATGCCTACGTATTCTCAAGAGAGAAAGTCAGAGTCAACGTAGTTCGGGACTACAGGGAAAATTGGCTCGCCAAGACTTCGCGTCTTGTGCCTACGTACTTCCACTGCACGGAAGATCAGAGCTTTACGTAGTTCAGACTAACTACGGCTAAACTAGGGATTCTCATACAGCAGTGAGAAAAACAACTGGTTTCACAGGGTCGGGAACCTATGGGCAAAACTATGGTTTGGTCTCAAATGCACTCGGGCAAGAGAGAAAAAGGGTACTCAATTAGTCGTCAGCGGGAAAGTCTTGATCGCACAGCCGCGAGAGAACAGAGAGTTAGTCGTTAGTGTGCTCGCTAGGATATCGCATCCTATGCCTACATATTCTCGTCTGGTACGAGAAATCAGAGCAGCTGTAGTTCGGCTACTTCGGGACCACAGCTCAAATCTCGTTTTATTAATCTCTGAAAAATGATTACAATGAGTGAATACTGAAAATAAATCTCCTAGGGAATACTATTCTATCCTATCCTGAAAAATCGAATGAAAAAGTCCCCTAACAAGTGGACATTCTAAACTATCCTAAAACAAATAAATCCTAAAAAATATTACATCTAATATTTTTTGCTATTTTCCAACTATTTTCTTCTTTTCTCTTTCAAAATATTTTTTCATATTTTTTCTATATTTCTTTCCATATTTTCCTTTTTCAAATATATTTTCTCTATTTATTATTTTTTTTTTTTATCTCTTTTTCAACATATTGTTCTCTTTATTTTTCTCTATTCTTTCATATTTTTTCTATATTTTTCTCTTTCACTATTTTCTTTTTCTATTCTTTTTCACAATCTTATTTTCTTTACATTTTTTATTCTAAAACTAAACAAGAAAATAAAAAAAGAAAAGAGGACAAAAAAGGGGGGGGGGGGGGGGGACATCAGCTATTACAGGGGGATTATACAAGTAAGAAAATACAAAACAGCAAATTGGGCCCAACCCATATCCTGCCAAAAAACACAAAAAAAAACTGAGAGGGGAAGGGGGCGCTGGATGCGAATGCAGTGTGCGAATTGGAAAGGAATTGGGCCCAAGGCCCATGTCCACTAAGTCCCAACTCTCCCCCACTCTCATTTCCTTCTCTGAAACCCTAATTTTCCTCCCTAACCTTCACAGCGCCGTCGCCAACTGTTCACGGCCGCCATCTCCCATCTTCGTGCTCTCTCTCTCTCAGAATCAAACTTCTTCTCTTCTTTTCGTCTCCACCTCTCTCTCCATATCTCTTTCACAAACCAAACTCCAGAAACATCAAAAGAAAAAATTATTGGAGTTTCTGATGGTGACAAGGTTCTTGGATTTTTCTGGGTTTGTTGAAGAAGAACCTGTGATGTTCTTGCAAGAACGACGAACTTTGAAGAAGATCGTTGAAGGTTCTGGAATGTTTCTTGACATCTGATCAAAGATCGTTGAAGACAAACCCTGGAAATGGACGAATGGATCTATATTGATGAAGATGATGGAGATGTTCAGTGAATGTTTGATGAACGAAAATCTGGAAATATCTGGAGTATTCTGGAGATCGCGATAAACATGAAGGTGAAGCTGAGTATTCTTGCTGAATGGTTGAACCTGAGAATTAATTGAAGATCCATGAGGATTGCATGTTAACGGATCTTGAACGGTTCCAGAAATCAGAACGAAGATGATGAAGTTCTAGAACTGAGATGAACGCATTCTTGGAGTTTCGTTCCTGGATGTTTCTGGGAAAATAGCTTGACGAAGGTTGTTGGAGGTTCATTGACGAACGGTTTGTTGTTGACGTGATCTTCTGGAGATGAGGATCAGAGGTTGGTTGAAAGGACTTCTGGAAATGGATGAGTGCACGATGATGAAGGTTGGATGAGATTGTGATCGGAATTTGGAGATTTGGTGGTGGTTTAGGGTTTGTTGATTGGAGGAGATGGACGAAGGAGGATGAAGATGGTGATCGGAATCTGGGATCTTTGGTGATTCCGGTGAGGTTTGCGGTGGCCGCCGGCCATGCATGCCGGCCGGTGGCTGACTCAGGCGAAGTGCTGTGGGGTACCGTGGTGGAGGCACGTGGCCAAGGGTAGTGGAGGTCGGATACGCATGTGAGACACGTGGTGTGATGCGTGGCAGGGTGAGAGAGATGCTCTGAGGTGAGGTGGCGTCGTGTGGAGTGTGTAACGTGGGGCCATCCTCCTTTGAACACGTGTGCTGCTGAGCTTTTATAGCTTGAGATATTCTGGACGCTTCCAGAAGGTTCTAGGAAATGCTGGAAAAAGCTGGATTATTTCTGGACAAATTGGGACCATTCTGGACTGATGCTGGGTAATGGGCTTGCGAACTGAATGGGCCCACACGAAAATGACACCAAAAATCCCAAAACTGCAATGACTTAAACTGAAATGAAAACACTAATTAAATCTAATTAAATGGATTAAAGACTAATCACTTAAACCTAATTAACATCTAATATTCTAAAATCTGTTAATTTTCTATAACATCTATTAAAACTATTAAAAGAAAAAAATAACCATTTATTAAAATGAACAATCTATACTCTATATTAAAATCCTATTTAAAATTCTATAAAAGCTATATTGTCTATATCTAAAAATTAAAAAAAACATTTAATTTCTAAAACATTATATCCTAAAAAACTATTTATTTAATAAGAGAAAATCTATTAAAAGAAAACTCTATAATATTCTATAATATCTAATAAAGAAAAATTTATCTATTCTATATTAAAAAAACTATTAAATTCTATATTATTTAAAAGAAAATATTCCAAAATCAATTAATATTCTAAAAGAAAATCTATATTATTCTAAAAAATCTATTAAATCCTAAAATGATTAAAAATCTATTTAAAAGGAATTAAAACTATTAAAAATCCTATTAATACTCTAAAAATGATTTAAAAGTTATTAAAAATCTAAAAATGGTCAGTAAAATCCAGAAAAATCACAATAATTCCCGAGGGAACAAAAATAGCACCGAACGACACACAACACTGCGAGAGCGCACTAAAATAGCCGGTAAAAATAAACGGGCACCGAAAAATCCCAAAAGCACGATTCTATCTATCCAAACTGATTAAAAAAACACCTGAAACGCGAGACGAGAGCTGTGATCCCAATAAAATCAAAACAAATGAAAAATGCATTGTATGCAATATGCAGATGCGAATGCGGTCATGCGTCGAAACATAGGACCAGATACGAGATCCGGTTGGTCAAATTTTGGGGTGCAACAGCTGCCCCTATTCAAGCGGCTTGGACCTGACTGGGTGAGGAGCGAACGACTCTCAGCCAATCAAGGTGCGAGACGGTTGAATACCGGTAAACCCGAAAATTTGCCAACTGCTCAACTTGTCGATCACTGGAATAATAGCTGCACGGCAACTATCTGGAGAAATTCTGATCTGACATCGCCGTCGGAAACAAATATCCTCTTAGAGACACTCGACATCGCCGTCGTACAAACATCATCTCTGCTGGGGATTTAAAGAGTCTGACCTCGCCGCCAAACGAACATTCAACCTCGCCGTCGAACACAAACCCGGTCCGGGAATCCGAAGTATACATCTCAAAGGTACAAAACCTGAGCTTGGGATGGAAACAAACACTTCCAACGGTACACATCCAAAGGTACGAAACCTGATCTTGGAGGCGAACATATCCAAAGGTACGAAACCTGAGCTTGGAATCAAACATATCCAAAGGTACGAAACCTGAGCTTGGAATCAAACATATCCAAAGGTACAAAACCTGAGCTTGGAATCAAACATATCCAAAGGTACGAAACCTGAGCTTGGAATGGAACATTCTGGTACCGTCTTCAGGCGTTTGCGAAATCAATCTTCAGATTAGACATCACTGTTGGAGCAGACATATCACGCTGCTAAGGACTTTAATAATCATCTTGAACAAACAACTCCGTCGGGTACCTTCAAGAATCGTCCTGAACTGACAACCTTTTTGGCGACTTCATTCTGCTGGGTATTCCAGGAATCTTCCTGGGCAACTCTTGCTGAGGACGCTACTGGGGAACTCAAGCATTATACTAGGCGAACAACCCGGGAAGCTGTACTGAGGTCTTAAGAATCATCTTAAGCAAACGGCTCTGCTGAGGTATTCAAGAATCGTCTTGAACTGACGACTTCGCTGGGGGAGACGAGAAGCTTAACCACACAACTCTGCAGGTGAACAAATTCGAAATCCAATAGGTAACTATCCTGGTCCATGTTTCGACATGCGTACGCTGGAAAATGATGCAATGTCCTATATGATATGTAAATGCTATACATTCTGTTTGAAAATGCGATGCCCAGACGGCATGGATATGCTATATGCTTGCATAAATGCTATGACTTTATATGCAAATGCTAATGTAGGCTCGAGCTGCCAGAGAACACCAGGTCTGAAAACCGCTTGGCAAAATAAATTCCGAAGGCAACGGCAACTCTACTGGGGATGAACTGAAGTCACAGGATCATCTCAGCAAAATAAATGCTGGAAAAGGGAAATCGAATCCGCTGGGGATAACCGTTCTGCTGGAGAAATGAAAAGGCAACCCTTCTTGGTGACTTCAGTGGGGAAAGAAAACAACTTTGCTTGGGGATGCTCCCTTCAAACCATTGACAACTGATTGTACTCTGCGGGGATTGACCCCAACTGAGGTTGATTGCGCGCGACACACTGCTGGAAATGCCCCTACTATCAAGGATGTCGATCTTAATCTGCTGAGGATCCTTCTGATCCTGCTCTGATAAGGGATAAAATACGATCTCAACTCTCCCGGGGATAATAAGCAACTTTCATCTGCTGAAGAGTGGCAGTTCTGATTTAACAACCTCCACAAGGAATTCAAACATTACTCGGAGCGCTGGCATCCGTTGAGCTTCGTATCGGGGAACATGACAACATGCGGGTCATTGGGAAATACGGTGTCAGATACCTTTAGGGTTTTTTGTTTTTCTGGTTTAGGGTAAACACAGATTATGTACACAGTGGAAGATATGGAAAATACTAGACGAGAACTAGCATTCAAGAATAGACTACCAGGCGAGAACTGATAAGAAGATAGGTTATCGAACGAGAATTGATTTGGTTTGAACATCAGACGGGGCTGACTGGATAACAGACTGAGGCATAGACAACCAGGCGAGAACTGGCTGAAAGCTGACGTACACCAGATGAGAACTGGTATAACACCTAGGTTAAAACACACGATGATCAGACGAGAACTGGTTACGCGACGACATGTACCAGACGAGAACTGATACAACACTTGAAGAAACGGTGACCAGACGAGAACTGGTTACAATAAACTGCACCAGACGGGAACTGATGCTTACAAACGGCGGGCCAGATAAGAACTGGTTACCGATTTGCCAGGCGAGAACTGGACTTTGGAAACAACTGGTTACTGACACGCAACAGGTTTAAGCTGTAGGATAATGATCCAACGACAGCAAGGCCTTTCCCGGAATGTTAAGGTTTTTGATAAGGGTATTGACATGATTCCCCGATACTTGACTCCGGCTCGGGATAAACAAACTGATCTGAATAACTTGCCCCAGTACACTCAGCTGGGGATAAAAAGACTGGCTCGAACAACTTGCCCCAGTGCAATCAACTTGCCCCAATCTAACTCTTGGGAATACTTTCTCTGAACAGCTCGCTACGAGATGACTTCGAGAATATTTGCCCCGACATCTGCACGACAACAACATTCAATCTCCATTAGACACCTATCAACCCAATTGATTTCAACATTCTCTGCGATGACTTGCCCCTGCATGAGCGTTCTAGCGACTTAACCTGATCTGATTATCCCCTGGAAGGTTCTGCTTTCAAATCTCAGCGCTATGCCTAATTGCCCCTGATTGATTCTCGAGAAGACTCACCTCTGATCAACCGCTTCTCAAATACACTGCCCCTAATCAACTGATGCTTCGGGACTTGTCCTCAGACTACCTGATTCTGAACTTACTGGAATATAATGCCCCTGATTCACTGGGCTTCACAACATACACCATTCTGGTTCAGACTACTGAATTACTCAGTCCTGCTCGATTACTCCCTGGTGGAATTTCTTTCATGCCAACTACTAACCTGCAATTATAATCGTCTGTTCACAAATGGTAATCTTAATGCAGCGTTTATGCAGATTTTTAAAAAATTTGAGCTGTCACTCATTTACATGCATGATTGTGAGTGACGAGTTCAAACGTAGTGCTTACGTGGTCAGTGAAAGATACAACAAGGATGTGACTAGCAAGTCAAGAAGGAGTCAGGTTACTCAACCTTATCTAAATGCGCTTCAGAATGACCCTACCTCAATTAGGTCTTTTAAGGGTTGTATCGTGGTCGGGTTCACGGTTCGTGAAACAAAGGATATTTAGCTCAAATTATGATTTGTACCCATCCCTTCTACGTGATGATCTCCGATCCTAAGGTTCAGTTAACCTGGCACAAGCGCTCGCCTCTTCGAGAGGTATGTTGAATGGTAAGAACCACAATTAAGGAATTCACAAGCTTTTCTTCTAGAGTGATAGTTACTCCTTCTTCGCTTTCGGTGTCTGTGTACACGACTTTGTGATTTGCTGGGGAAAATTTTCTTTTTAATCCCTCTTTTTTCATTCTTTTGAGTCCCTAATTTTTGCCTGGACTGACTCATTTTGAGTTCTTTTCGATTTTTTCGATTTCTTTTGAAGTCCAGCGGGATGCCCTAATTTTTGCCTAAGTATTAGCTTTCTCAGCTTCTCTTTCTTTTTACTTAGCGGGCTTTCTTATTTCTTTTGGAACAAAGTCGTGTGACACTGGTTGTCTTGATTGCTCCGAAAGGATTGTAACTGTCTCACTCCTGATTGGTGAGGTTTAACCTCTTGAAAGGTATAAACTAATTGGTCCTTGAAAGACAACACTCCTCTGTAAGACTTGAATGCTCGGTCAAGCTAACTGACAACTACCCTGCCCCGGGTTAAGATGTGAGGGTTTGACAGTCCGAAAAAACTTCTAATTCCTGGCTCGAAGTGGTTAACAATGGACTAACTCCTTATATCTCCAGTGTTTGGGGGATTTGAAAGAATGCCTTATACGTCATCGGCACGGTCTTATCTGAAAGCCTACGATCATCGATTATGAGTTTCATTTTCGTCATCCTCCCTCTAATCTTTGCTAGTCACAGTGGAAAAAGTGGAGTGAATAAAATGCAAGTGTCAGTGCAATGCAGTAAATGAGCGACAGCGACATGATTAATTCAGAAAAATGCATAGTCACTTTATTATTATCACCATTCGAAACACACAATGTTTAAAAGCAGGTAGTAACTAACAGGAAAAGAAACTACAAATGCAAACGATATAAAAGGTTTGAGGACTGCCAAATGCTGAGGCGCCTGCCTGTCTGAACCACTGGCTTTTGCTGGGGGATACTTCCCGAGTCTATGAGCTTAGACAGCTGAGCGATTAGGATGAACAAACAGAAATCCTTCCCGAAAGGAAATGCGATCCTGGTCAATCAACTGCTGTACCTTCGCCTGAAATGCTTTACAATCTTCGGTTGAATGCCCCGGTGAGCCACCATGATAACCACACTGAACGTGGGGATTGTACCCAGGAGGGTAAGGCTCTGGCACGGGCTTGAGAGCTTTTGGTTCCACCAAAGAATTCTGAATCAAATGCGGAAGAATCTGGCTATACGGCACAGGTACTGGATGGAAAGGAGCGTTCCTTCGTTCCAAGTTGTTACGAGGTCGGTTCTGATTCTGACGCTGATTCTGATAACTTCGGCCACGGGCTCGTGGACTTGCAAGAGAAGTGACATAGGGTTCCCGATGGGGTGCCCCAGGCACAGTCGTCTGTCCAGAATAACGAGACACATAAGATACTGACCGCTGAGAAGACGGAGAACCAACAGATTTCACTGATTCGACTTGAGGATATCCAACATCTGTCAGGACCGCATTGATCATAGTTTCATCTTCAGATTGAGAGCCATAGAGAGATTCCGTTTCACTGGCCTGACCTCTTGAAACATCCGGGATTCTTCCAGTATTTAAACCATACTCGATGCACTCTCCCGTCCTTACCAACTCAGAGAAATTTGGTGCGGCTCCAAGCATTCTTTCGAAGTACGGGCTCTGCAAGGAGTTTACGAACATGCCTTTCAGCTCTTGGTCTAGAAGCGGTGGTTGCACTCTACCAGCAAATTCTCTCCATCTCTGAACATACTTTCTGAAAGATTCATTGTTCCCTTGAGACAATTCTTGCAGCTGCACGCGAGTAGGAGCTTCGTCAAGATTATAGTCGTACTGCTTCAGAAAGGCATTGGCTAAGTCCATCCATGATCGGATCTGACCACGCTCTAACTGCATATACCAACTCAGAGGTGCCCTAGTCAGACTGTCTTGAAAGCAATGAATAATCAGCTTGTCGTTGTGCACAAATGAAGTCATTCTTCGGCAGAACATCACCAAATGTTGCTTCGGGCAACTATCTCCTTTGTACCTTTCAAACCTCGGCATTCTGAACTTCGGAGGTAACATTAGGCCAGGAACCAGACACATATCTGCAGCACTAGGAGTAACAGCGTCTTTACCTTTCAAGGCTTTGAACCTCTCATCTAATGCACGAAACCTTTCAGCATACACGGGAGCTAATGGGTCTTCATTCTTTGCTGTTGGGACCTCTCTTCGGGGCTTTGGCACAGGGAAGGCAAAACCCTGGTAGTCTGAGACATCAACAGAAGGAGAACGTTCACCTCGGGCAACAAACTGCTCACGCAGACCTTGGTCTTCAACAGATGGCTGCACAAGCTGAGGTGCGGTAAGGTTGTTTACTTGCGGAAAGTCTTCGTCGTGCGGAGATCCATACAGAGGATTGGACGTCACGGTGAAACCTGACAAGGTATCAACAAACTGGAAGCTGCTCTCTGACATAGCTACCAACAACTGTCAGCTGACTTCGATGCTCGATTCTGCTCAAATCTATTTTAAATCTGCTTCAACCTCTTGGTTGTCTTCAATATTCACCTTCAGAACCAAAATAACGGCTGGATAAGAGCTCTGACTAGCTGGCGAATAGCATGCAATATGATGCGAAGATGCCTATGCAAATGCAATGTAATGCAACAAACACGGGATCACAGCCCCCACACAATCTAAATACTGCCGCACTGCTGACGGAGTACGGTTGCTCTGAAGAGAAGACCAGAATAACGGGTAGGTTGGAAGTCAAGTTTCCTGCACAAAAAAAAAACCCCACTCACAGGTATGGACCTATATCTGACAAGGTACGGCATCCTATGCGGTCGTCAGCGTCACAGACTTTCAGAACTGACGATACGATTCCCAGAAGGAGTGGCATCATCGAGTCCTGAAGAGGCCTCACTTAGCTAACTTCCAAATGATCGGTTCCCAGAGTCGACAATCCTCACGTCTGGACTCCCCTCAGATCCTCAGGACCGGAAAGGAGCACCTCTGCGAGAACCTCGTCTGAGCGGAGATTTTCGTAGGGAACTGTGACTGCTCAGCAGACAGGTTCGTCTACTACTTCTCCGCAACTATATCTAGGTGTGTACTCAAGCCCAGGTCCGGCTTCTCTCAATCATAGAACACCCGTAACACCCCAACAGCAACAGATAATATCGATAAATAAGCCCCAAATAGACAAGCAAACAAGCGCTAGGATTGACTCTCTCTTAGGGGACGTTGGATCCCACATGCATAAGGGCTATCGCAGTCCTTAGCAGCCAGGGGACGTTGGATCCCCAGCAGAGTCGCCAGCTGTCGCTACTGCGAAAATCGGCGCCGGCTGACAGAAGAGTCGCCACCGTGCGTTATTTATCCCAACGGAGGGAAAGGAAACGCTCGAAACCTTGCAAAAAATGGGGAAAAGGTATGGTCATCGCAACTAAAACCTGGGTTCGGGAGTCGGTTACGCAAGGGGAAGGTATTAGCACCCCTCACGTCTGTCGTACTCGACGGGATCCACGCTTGCTTGGGTTGTCTAAAGGATGCAAAACAATCTATCTATGGCTGCTAAATCTAAACGGAAAGGGAATTGACTCGATAGAGCGTCGCACTATATGCGTACGTATTCTCAAGAGAGAAAGTCAGAGTCAACGTAGTTCGGGACTACAGGGAAAATTGGCTCGCCAAGACTTCGCGTCTTGTGCCTACGTACTTCCACTGCACTGAAGATCAGAGCTTTACGTAGTTCAGACTAACTACGGATAAACTAGGGATTCTCACACAGCAGTGAGAAAAACAACTGGTTTCACAGGGTCGGGAACCTATGGGCAAAACTATGGTTTGGTCTCAAATGCACTCGGGCAAGAGAGAAAAAGGGTACTCAATTAGTCGTCAGCGGGAAAGTCTCGATCGCACAGCCGCGAGAGAACAGAGAGTTAGTCGTTAGTGTGCTCGCTAGGATATCGCATCCTATGCCTACATATTCTCGTCTGGTACGAGAAATCAGAGTAGCTGTAGTTCGGCTACTTCGGGACCACAACTCAAATCTCGTTTTATTAATCTCTGAAAAATGATTACAATGAGTGAATACTGAAAATAAATCTCCTAGGGAATACTATTCTATCCTATCCTGAAAAATCGAATGAAAAAGTCCCCTAACAAGTGGACATTCTAAACTATCCTAAAACAAATAAATCCTAAAAAATATTACATCTAATATTTTTTGCTATTTTCCAACTATTTTCTTCTTTTCTCTTTCAAAATATTTTTTCATATTTTTTCTATATTTCTTTCCATATTTTCCTTTTTCAAATATATTTTCTCTATTTATTATTTATTTATTTTTTATCTCTTTTTCAACATATTGTTCTCTTTATTTTTCTCTATTCTTTCATATTTTTTCTATATTTTTCTCTTTCACTATTTTCTTTTTCTATTCTTTTTCACAATCTTATTTTCTTTACATTTTTTATTCTAAAACTAAACAAGAAAATAAAAAAAGAAAAGAGGACAAAAAGGGGGGGGACATCAGCTATTACAGCGGGATTATACAAGTAAGAAAATACAAAACAGCAAATTGGGCCCAGCCCATATCCTGCCAAAAAACACACAAAAAAACTGAGAGGGGAAGGGGGCGCTGGATGCGAATGCAGTGTGCGAATTGGAAAGGAATTGGGCCCAAGGCCCATGTCCACTGAGTCCCAACTCTCCCCCACTCTCATTTCCTTCTCTGAAACCCTAATTTTCCTCCCTAACCTTCACAGCACCGTCGCCAACTGTTCACGGCCGCCATCTCCCATCTCCGTGCTCTCTCTCTCTCAGAATCAACCTTCTTCTCTTCTTTTCGTCTCCACCTCTCTCTCCATATCTCTTTCACAAACCAAACTCCAGAAACATCAAAAGAAAAAATTATTGGAGTTTCTGATGGTGACAAGGTTCTTGGATTTTTCTGGGTTTGTTGAAGAAGAACCTGTGATGTTCTTGCAAGAACGACGAACTTTGAAGAAGATCGTTGAAGGTTCTGGAATGTTTCTTGACATCTGATCAAAGATCGTTGAAGACAAACCCTGGAAATGGACGAATGGATCTATATTGATGAAGATGATGGAGATGTTCAGTGAATGTTTGATGAACGAAAATCTGGAAATATCTGGAGTATTCTGGAGATCGCGATAAACATGAAGGTGAAGCTGAGTATTCTTGCTGAACGGTTGAACCTGAGAATTAATTGAAGATCCATGAGGATTGCATGTTAACGGATCTTGAACGGTTCCAGAAATCAGAACGAAGATGATGAAGTTCTAGAACTGAGATGAACGCATTCTTGGAGTTTCGTTCCTGGATGTTTCTGGGAAAATAGCTTGACGAAGGTTGTTGGAGGTTCATTGACGAACGGTTTGTTGTTGACGTGATCTTCTGGAGATGAGGATCAGAGGTTGGTTGAAAGGACTTCTGGAAATGGATGAGTGCACGATGATGAAGGTTGGATGAGATTGTGATCGGAATCTGGAGATTTGGTGGTGGTTTAGGGTTTGTTGATTGGAGGAGATGGACGAAGGAGGATGAAGATGGTGATCGGAATCTGGGATCTTTGGTGATTCCGGTGAGGTTTGCGGTGGCCGCCGGCCATGCATGCCGGCCGGTGGCTGACTCAGGCGAAGTGCTGTGGGGTACCGTGGTGGAGGCACGTGGCCAAGGGTAGTGGAGGTCGGATACACATGTGAGACACGTGGTGTGATGCGTGGCAGGGTGAGAGAGAGGCTCTGAGGTGAGGTGGCGTCGTGTGGAGTGTGTAACGTGGGGCCATCCTCCTTTGAACACGTGTGCTGCTGAGCTTTTATAGCTTGAGATATTCTGGACGCTTCCAGAAGGTTCTAGGAAATGCTGGAAAAAGCTGGATTATTCCTGGACAAATTGGGACCATTCTGGACTGATGCTGGGTAATGGGCTTGCGAACTGAATGGGCCCACACGAAAATGACACCAAAAATCCCAAAACTGCAATGACTTAAACTGAAATGAAAACACTAATTAAATCTAATTAAATGGATTAAAGACTAATCACTTAAACCTAATTAACATCTAATATTCTAAAATCTGTTAATTTTCTATAACACCTATTAAAACTATTAAAAGAAAAAAATAACCATTTATTAAAATGAACAATCTATACTCTATATTAAAATCCTATTTAAAATTCTATAAAAGCTATATTGTCTATATCTAAAAATTAAAAAAAAACATTTAATTTCTAAAACATTATATCCTAAAAAACTATTTATTTAATAAGAGAAAATCTATTAAAAGAAAACTCTATAATATTCTATAATATCTAATAAAGAAAAATCTATCTATTCTATATTAAAAAAACTATTAAATTCTATACTATTTAAAAGAAAATATTCAAAAATCAATTAATATTCTAAAAGAAAATCTATATTATTCTAAAAAATCTATTAAATCCTAAAATGATTAAAAATCTATTTAAAAGGAATTAAAACTATTAAAAATCCTATTAATACTCTAAAAATGATTTAAAAGTTATTAAAAATCTAAAAATGGTCAGTAAAATCCAGAAAAATCACAATAATTCCCGAGGGAACAAAAATAGCACCGAACGACACACAACACCGCGAGAGCGCACTAAAATAGCCGGTAAAAATAAACGGGCACCGAAAAATCCCAAAAGCACGATTCTATCTATCCAAACTGATTAAAAAACACCTGAAACGCGAGACGAGAGCTGTGATCCCAATAAAATCAAAACAAATGAAAAATGCATTGTATGCAATATGCAGATGTGAATGCGGTCATGCGTCGAAACATAGGACCAGATACGAGATCCGGTTGGTCAAATTTTGGGGTGCAACACATTTGCATCGTAATCGGCAGGAATGATGGTTGGAGGAGCTAAATCTCTCGGAACAACAACTTTCTTCTCCATCAACTGAGCGAAGATACTATCATATTTCATCGGCAGGCGATCAAAAACTCTATCTGGCCTCCATGTTCTCTGCGGATGCTGCGGGCGAGTACCTTGTCGTTGCTGTGTAGCTTGCATCTGCTGTTGCTGAGGAGGATACTGATATCCTTGCTGGTTGTAGGCTTGTTGCTGAGGAGCCTGTTGCCGTGGCATCTGAGCTTGCGCTGCTTGAACAGCTGGCTGATAAGGCATTGGAGCATATTGCGAAGCAGCAACATACGGATACTGATAGTAGGGAACTTGATAAGGCATAGGAGCAGGAGCTTGTTGAGAAGCTTGCCCTTTCTGCAAGAAGATGGCGTTTGTCTTGCCCTCCTTCTTTTTGTATCCGTTAAAAGGCTTCTTGGTATTAGCCTGGCTGTTAGAACCTCCTGGGATCTTCCCACTCTTCAGCCCTTCTTCAATTCTTTCACCGACGATCACCAAGTCAGGGAATCCAGCGGAGACACTGCCGATCAGCTTTTCGTAGTATTGGCCTTGTAAAGTACCCATGAAGATGTCAATCAGTTCACGATCAACAAGAGGTGGATGCACCCTTGCGGTTAGCTCTCTCCATCGCTGCGCATACTCCTTGAAGGATTCTCCATCCTTCTGAGTCATACTCTGAAGCTGAGTACGGTTAGGAGCAAGATCAGTGTTGTACTTGTATTGCTTGACAAATGCATCAGCTAGCTCGGCCAAGGTACGCACACTATTACGCTCCAACTGCATATACCATTCGAGTGATGCCCCAGACAAGCTGTCCTGGAAGCAATGGATCATGAGCTTCTCGTCTCTGGCATAGGCAGCCATCTTGCGACAGTACATCTTCAGATGAATGTTTGGGCAACTGAAACCCTTGTACTTCGAGAATTCGGGAAACTTGAACTTGGGAGGAATGACAACATCAGGCACCAAGCATAATTCCAAAGCACTGAAAGAATTTGAATTATGCCCCTCCATGGCTCGGAGTTTCTCGGCTAGATCTCGGCACATCTTCATGGCTTCAGAATCCTGAGCAGCGACAGGACTGGCGATGGGAATAGCAGCATGATAGTTCTGAACGTCGTCATACTGATCCATCAGAGTATCTTCAACATGAGGAACCGGGATTTGCACAGCAGTAGGCTGGGCGTGCGGGATAACTCCAACAGTAACTCCAGGCGCTGGGATTGGCTGAGAAGTGTTTCCCTCGACCGCGTTGTTGAAGTTCAACGGCATCCCCTGAGAATTTGGAATTGGAACCAAAGGGATGGCAGTAGACCCTTGTCCTTGACCATTGTTGTTGACGACAGCGGCGGCTTCACGCTGTTCTTCCTCTCTCCTGGCTGCGAGGATGGCTTCGAGGATCTGGTCGATCTTTCCTTTCATAGAATCCAATTCTTCCCTGAAGGCGACTTGCTCTTGTTGAATCTGCTCCATCATTCGTCTGGTATTGGCTCTAGTTGCGTACTGGTGTCGAGGAATCAGCTTGATTTACTGGAGAGGAAGGAACGAAGACATAAGATTCTGTTGGAGGACTGGAAATGCAAAATGCACAACATATGAAATGCAATGCGAATGATAGGCAAGATGCAATGCAAGATACAAGATCCAGGATCCCAAGATCACAATCAAACAACTCCTGAAGCTGGTAACTGTAATAGATAAGTAACCATAACTCCTGCTCAAAGAACATGGACAGGTACGACCTATACGGGAAGATCTAGACATTCTACCCATAAACCCACTTACGGGATGGTTTCTACGTTTGGTTCCCAAGATCACGGACACTAATCGTATTAGCGTCACGCAACAGGCTGGCTGAATTATGACGATAATGATGATAAGGTCTCTCCTGACCGGGGTCCTCGTGCTAGGCGCACAAGGAGCGAGTCCTTGGAGACTAACACTACACGACCACCATTATTGGAACTGGTGCTAATAAAAGGTTCCCAGAATCACGGACCCTTCATTAATCAAGTCGTGCAACAGGCTAGCTGCGTTACGACGAGATCTACGAATAGGTCTCCTCTGGAGGAGCTTTCATGCTAGGCCCACAAGGAGCAAGTCCTCGGAGACTAACACTACTCGACTACCAATTCTAAACTATGTGTTCTCTCTGCTTTTACCAAAGCTCGGGCGTAGAGCCTTACTCATGATGTTATCCCAAGAACCAAGAGGCGACCAAGATAACAAGCACAAATAAAATCTACAAGAGAACAAATACAAAAAGAAAACAAATAAAAAATAAACACTCCTCACAAACCAAAAGATAGGCTCGACTCTCTCTTTGCATGGAGCAAAAATGTCCCCAGCAGAGTCGCCATCTGTCGCACCTCGAAAAATCACGGAGACATTTCGGAGAGAATGACCCTCGCGCGAAAGGCGCGGAAATGCGGTTCGACAGAGTCGCCACCGAACTTTATTTTTCTCGAATAAACGGGAGAGGAAAATATCGAGAAAACCTCTTAAAAACGAAAGGATAGGAACAGGGTTGTCGCAACCATATTCCGGGTTCGGGAGTCGGTTACGTGAGGGGAAGGTATTAGCACCCCTCACGTCCGTCGTACTCGACGGGAACCTCTTAAGGTAAATGTGGGGAGTGTTGTTTAGGTTTACTTGTTTTCTTCTCATTTTTAAAGGTAGAATTGGTGCGATAAAAGGTTAAAGACGCTAAGGAGAGATGGGTGGTTAGAAGATAGGGTGCTCGCCAAGGATTGGGGCCCTTGTGCCTACGTATGCTCATTCGGACGAGAATGAGAAATCAGAGCGTCGTAGTTCGACTACGGGAAAGTATGGGGGGAAAACGGAAGATGGATAGAAGTGTGCTCGCCAAGATTATCGCAATCTTGTGCCTACGTATCTTACATTCGAGAATGAATGAAGAATCAGAGCAGTCGTAGTTCGTGGTAACAACCACGAAAAAATGAGGTTTGGAAAGGGTTGAAGTTTGAGTTTGAGACGAAAGGGTGACTGACAAGCAACCCAAGAGCGCGTCTCAAGAGCTTGTCACTCAAGAATTCAAGGAATGCGAGATTCCAAGAACTCAGTTCTTTCGGGAATTGGGTTGAAAAGAGTTGGATGTTTTGAAATTGAAAGAATGAATTAATAACAACTCAAGGGCGCGCCTCGAGAGTTACTCATTCGAATATTCAAAGAATGCTTAATTCTGAGAATATCCCTCTTTCGTAAGTTTTAAAAATGTTTGTGAAAGGATCGAATCGAAGAATGGCATCCGAGACCAAAAGGAAGTTGTTTTGAACTGGCTCGACGACGTGTCGAAGATTTGATTGAAGATGGAACCGACTTGACGACGTGTCAAGTGTTAGGATTGTGAAAAACGATATTAGTCCCTGAGGGTGCCCCTAATATCAAAAACCACGAGGAGTTGTGAATGAAATAAGTTGTGAATGCGGACGAGCATTCGACTTAGGAGAACGTTTGAGAATGATTGAATTTGAAAGAGTCGAAAGGTTGAGTGAATAACAACTCAAGAGCGTGCCTCGAGAGCTATTCACTCGAAAATTCAAGGAATGCTAGATTCCAAGAACCTTCTTCTTTCGGTCGAGAAAGAGAAGTTGAGAAAATGCGTTTGAGAAAATCAAAAGATTGAATGAACAACAACTCAAGAGCGAGTCTCAAGAGTTGCTCACTCGAAGATTCAAGAAATGCTAGATTTCAAGAATCCCCTTCTTTTGGAGTTTTTTCGAGAAAATGTTTAAAAGATAATTTGAAGCGAAAGTGAAATAGTCTCGACTAAATTATCATCTATCAATAATTTGACCTATAATAATTATTAAAGTCATCATTGACTAAAGAATAAGAAAAAAAAGGAAAAATGAAAGTTTTGACAAAAAAATGGTCTCGGGTTTGTTATTATATGTCAATAATTTGACAAACTATAACTCGGGGTATCGTCATCGACCCTAAAAAGAAGAGATAGATCTAAAAAGAAAACATGATTGAAAATGTATCCAAATTACTTATCAAAGGATCCTTATAATATTGATTGAAAATAATAACGAAAGAAATATGTACATAAAAATCTTAACCTAAGTTATCAAACTTATTTTAATAAAAATCATTTAAAAATTTATATTAAAAAATTTAAATGACAATTTAAGAGAGTAGGGTGGGGGTGTATGTTAATATGAAAAAAAAAAGGATACGGGCCATAAGCCCCCCATGCTCAATCAAGAAACATAAAAAAATAAAAAAACCGCATGGGCCCTAGACCCAATCCGAATACACAAGGCAATAAAAAAAAAAAAAAAGCAATCTCGTGTTCCATCGTTAGAACACAGTCGCACATCAAGAAGAAGACAAGGCTTCAGATTCAACCTTTATCGACTCACAAACTCCCTTCGTCAAGTTCAACTCTCCTTGTCCGTGTTTCTGGTTGCAAATTGCTTCAAGCTGAGTCGATTCTCTCCTTTTCTAACTTTGATTTTCCGATCTCGACTCATTTTTCTTAATCTCTTCTCATCCCGTTTGAATCTGTGAGTTAAATATTTAGGGTTTTATTGTTGAAGGTGATGGGTTGGGAATTTTGGTTGAAGGCTATGGAAGTGAGATGTTGTTCGAGTTTGGGGTTTTGTTTGGTTTGAACAGAGGAGATGGAATCGAGGAAATGGGTTATCGGTGGTTCTGAGTATGAAATTGGGGAAGATGTTCAAACATGGTGGATGGTGGGTTTTGAAGGCTGCGGACGGAAATTTTGAAGACGGTATTGGTGCTGAAGCTTGGAGGCTTGTGGTTGTTGACGGTATCAATAAGGTCGAAGAAGCTCGAAGATGGGAGAGGGTCACTCTTTTGGAAAATGGGGTCGAGCGCTTTGTCACAGGTTAGTATGGTTCATCTTGATTCCGTTTGTGTCACTTTCGTCTCACAACTCTCTTATACTCCATTTTTCTGAATTGATTTGTTTTTGAGCTGTTGTGTAAATAAATTTGCTTTGAGGTTATGGAGTTTGGGGATGGTGATTTGAAGGGAATGGTTAAGGTTGCTCGGTTGGAGAGGTGATTCTGTTTGTGAAAGAAAAACAAGTGAGGTTATGGTGAAGTGAAAAATAGATTTGGTTCCCAGTTGAGAAATTTGAAAAAGAAGGTTATAGCTGTTGAGGATGAACCGAGGTAGTCCCTTCCCCTCTCAAAAAGGTTTGGGGATTTTTATTTTAAATAGAAAACCTTCCCCTTTGGTTGGAGGTGAAGTGGGCTGATATTGTAATTGTTGTTTCTGCTTCTTCTGCTGCTGCAGGTTTTGTAGGGCTGGCTGTGCAGAGTTGGTCTGGTGTGGAGAAATGGTTGTTGGTGTGATTTTGTGCAGGTACCATTTGTAGCATGTTTGTAATGCTAGCTACTTATCTCACTTGCTGCTAGTTCTGTGTTGTGGCTGGTTTGGCAATTGTTGTTTTGCCTCTCTTTTTTTGGTTGCAGGTTTTGTCTTATTCTGCAGGCTCACTGCTGGTGTGATTTTGTGCAGGTATAACAGGTTTAGTTATAGCTGGCGGTACCGTTTTTTTTGTTTGTTTTCTGCAGGGTGTGAGTTGTGTTATGTAGGTGTTTTTTGCTGGTGTTAGGCATTGTTATTCAGTTTTGGTAAAGAGAAAAGCTGGTTGAGTTATGAGGAAAATTGTCGATGCAGTTTGAGGTTGCAAGGTATGGTGAGTTGATGGGAACAAGGAGATTGAAGTTACTTGTCTGATGGCAGTAAGTGCGTACCGATGATTGTTATTGTGCAAGTCGATTTTTTTATGGTGGTTGAAGTGGATGTTTGAGAGGAAGCGGTGGATTAAGGATTGAGTTTTTTTCCTTTTAATTCAAAGGGGGAAGTATTACGTATTAAGTCTTTTTTCGTTTTCTGTTTCTTCAGAAGAGTGGGTATCCCCACTTTCTGTGTATGATTTTTTTTGCTGTCGTTAAAGGAGATGTAAGGTTAGTTGTTGTAAAAGAAAATTGAGAATGAACAATGAAGCTATCTTCCTCCTCTCTTCTGAACATTTTCATATATAAAGGTAATTTGTGTTTTCAATCTGTTTTTTTTTGTTGCCGTTTCACTTCTAATTTCTGCGCTTTGTCCTTCAAACTCCCTATGGCAGCATTTGTGAGAAGTTTGCACTGAAAAGTTCTGAATTGTTTGGTTTCTTTTTTTCACTGTAGGTTGCGAGGTGCGGTTTTGTGAAGCATGTGCTATTGGTTTTGCAGCAGGGAGCTCAGCAAATTACTTGTATGCATTTTTGAACCACCAGGAACTCCACGAACAGAACACATAACATGAATGCCATTAATGAGGTCAAAGAAGTTAGATTCAGTACGGTTGGATGCATTGGTAAAAGAGGCAGCTGATCTTGCAATGGCTTCGAGATATTTTGTGGTAACATTAATTAAGGCCTCAAGAGCATCGTATTTGGATCTTTTGTAGCCAACTGATTGGCAGATCTGAGAAACTGCAACTTTGGCTATATCAAATGGGAATTCTGAGGGGGTTTCTTGCTACTTTAGCGTCTTTTACTCGTAGCCCCTTTTCTTTTTACGATGATGCAGGTGGGGATAGTATGGATTTTGAGATAATTGATGAGCTGTACAAATCATATTGTATGATGTGTGAATTGAACTTACCCATTAATGTCTTTTTCAATTTGAAACAAGCTCATTTACTGTGATGTATTATCAAAGAATAATGTACAAATCCAAGAGTCATGTTGATGTAACTTTGATGTGCAAAAGAATTATTTTTTTGGCTTCATCTTGATTTCCATGTCTTACAATTGCATCGTTCCCATTTTGCCTAAAATCGTGTAGGAAGCTCTATGATTCTGAACATTTGTTTGTCTATTTCAGTCACAGCTCTATTGACTATATAACCATCCTTTTTGGTGCTCACTCAAATATTCAAGAAGCTTATCATCATTCTCATGGAAGAGGCATCTACTAACAAGACCAAACTCCAAGTTACGAGTACCAAACTGACCATTCGGTTCGAGAAGATTGATATGAATTTACAACATGAATTATGACTTTAAATAAAAATAAATTCTCAACCCAATTTGGTAGTAACTTTCCTCATGTTGTATCCCACGGGGCTTGGAAACGATAGAAATGAAACAACCATACTTTGTATTATGCTTCCCTTCAAATAATAACAAAACATCCTTCCTTGAATCGGATAAGAAACAAAATTTTACATCAAACCTCTGTCAATCCCGTTCATTTAATAGCACTCCTTGTGATATTTTAATTCTCATCCAGACAATCCAAAATCAAGACTCATAACTTCAGTAACAAAAATAATTCTTGAATTTTACCAATAAACTCAACGAACCTCAACTCCACATGCAATACATGGAGCCTCTAGAACTAAACATGTGTTCCATATGGATATAATTGGACGTGAATGTTTCCTGTAACTAGAGGCAATACATGATCAACGAAAATGAACTGAAACAAAGATGAAGTAACTTAGCGTAGGACAAATTTGGGGTATGACAGTATCCAAACTCCGGTTATTACGTTGAGCATTAAGGCTCGGGTCAGTTTCGTTGGGTATCTAGACTCTGGTTATTACGTTTATCGTTCAGGCTCCGATCATTTTTGTTGAGTATTCAGACTATGGTTATTACTTAGAGCGTTCAGGTTCCAGTCATTTTCGTTGAGTATCTAGACTTCGGTTATTACGTTGAGCGTTCAGGCTGTGGTCAATTGCGTTGAGTGTCCAGACTCCGGTTATTACGTTGAACATTCAGGCTCCGGTCATTTTCGTTGAGTATCCAGACTCTGGTTATTACGTTGAGCGTTCAGGCTCCAGTCATTTTTGTTGAATATCCAGACTCCGGTTATTACGTTGAGTGTTCGGGCTCCTGTCATTTTCGTTGAGTATCTAAACTTTGGTTATTATGTTGAGGGTGCAGGCTCCGGTCATTTTCGTTGAGTATACAGACTCCGATTATTATGTTGAGCGTGCAGGCTCCGGTCATTTTCAATTAGTATCCAGACTCCGGTCATTACATTGAGCGTTCAAGCTCCGATCGTTTTTGTCGGTCATTACGTTGAGTGTTCAAGCTCCAGTCAGTTTTGTTGAGTATCCAGACTCCGGTTATTAAGTTGAGCGTTCAGGCTCCGATCATTTTTGTTGAGTATCCAGACTCCGGTTATTACGTTGAGCGTTCAGGCTCTGGTCATTTTCGTTGAGTATCCAGACTCCTGTTATCACGTTGAGCATTCAGGCTATGGTCAGTTGCATTGAGTGTCCAGACTCTGGTTATTACGTTGAGCATTCAGGCTCCGGTCATTTTCATTGAGTATCCAGACTCCGGTTATTACGTTGAGCGTTCAGGCTCCGATCATTTTCGTTTAGTATCCAGACTTCGGTTATTACGTTTAGCGTTAAGGCTCGGGTCAGTTTCATTGGGTATCTAGACTCTGGTTATTACGTTGATCGTTGAGGCTCCGGTCAGTTTCGTTGGGTATATAGACTCCGGTTATTACGTTGATCGTTCAGGCTCCGGTCATTTTTGTTGAGTATCCAGACTCCGGTCATTACGTTGAGCGTTCAGGCTCCTGTCATTTTCGGTTAGTATACAGACTCCGGTTATTACATTGAGCGTGCAGGCTCCGGTCATTTTCGTTGAGTATCCAGACTCCGGTCATTTTTGTCGGTCATTACGTTGAGCGTTCAGGCTCTAGTCAGCTTCGTTGAGTATCTAGACTCCGGTTATTACATTGAGCGTTCAGGCTCCGATCAGTTTCGTTGGGTATCCAGGCTCCGGTTATTACATTTAGCGTTCAGGCTCCGTACAGTTTCGTTGGGTATCCAGACTCTGGTTATTACGGTGAGCGTTCAGGCTCTGGTCATTTTTGTTGAGTATCTAGACTCCGGTTATTACGTTGAGCGTTCAGGCTTCAGTCATTTTTGTTAAGTATCCAGACTCCGGTTATTACGTTGTGCGTTCAGGCTCCGTTCAGTTTCGTTGGGTATCTAGACTCCGGTTATTATGTTGAGCGTTCAGGCTCCGGTAAGTTCTGTTGGGTATCCAGACTCCGGTTATTATGTTGAGCGTTCAGGCTCCGGTCAGTTTCGTTGGGTTTCCAGACTCCGGTTATTACGTTTAGCGTTTAGGCTCCGGTCATTTTCATTAAGTATCCAGACTCTGGTTATTACGTTGAGCATTCAGGCTCCGGTCAGTTTCTTTGAGTATCCAGACTCCGGTTATTACGTTGAGCGTTCAGGATCCGTTCAGTTTCATTGGGTATCCAGACTCCGGTTATTACGTTGAGCGTTAAGGCTCGGTTCAGTTTCGTTGGGTATCTAGACTCCGGTTATTACGTTGATCGTTCAGGCTCAGATCATTTTTGTTGAATATCCAGACTACGGTTATTACATAGAGCGTTCAGGCACCTGTCAGTTTCGTTGAGTATCCAGACTCCGGTTATTACGTTGAGCGTGCAGGCTCCGGTCATTTTCATTGAGTATCTAGACTCCGGCCATTACGTTGAGCGTTTAAGCTCCGGTCATTTTTGTCGGTCATTACGTTGAGCGTTCAGTCTCCAGTCAGTTTCGTTGAGTATCCAGATTCCGGTTATTACGTTGAGCGTTCAGGCTCCGATCAGTTTCGTTGGATATCTAGGTTCTGGTTATTACATTTAGCGTTCAGGCTCCGGTCAGTTTCATTGGGTATCCAGACTCCGGTTATTACGTTAAGCGTTCAGGCTCCGGTCAGTTTCGTTGGGTATCCGGACTCCGGTTTTACGGTGAGCGTTCCGGATCCGTTAATTTTCGTTGAGTATCCAGACTCTGGTTATTATGTTGAGCGTGCAGGCTCCGGTCATTTTCGTTGAGTATACAGACTCTGATTATTATGTTGAGCGTGCAGGCTCCGGTCATTTTCAATGAGTATCCAGACTCCGGTCATTACGTTGAGCGTTCAAGCTCCGGTCATTTTTATTGGTCATTACGTTGAGTGTTCAGGCTCCAGTCAGTTTTGTTGAGTATCCAGACTCCGGTTATTAAGTTGAGCGTTCAGGCTCCGATCATTTTTGTTGAGTATTCGAACTCCGGTTATTACGTTGAGCGTTCAGGCTCCGGTCATTTTCGTTGAGTATCCAGACTCCGGTTATTACGTTGAGCATTCAGGCTGTGGTCAGTTGCGTTGAGTGTCCAGACTCTGGTTATTACGTTGAGCATTCAGGCTCCGGTCATTTTCATTGAGTATCCAGACTCCGGTTATTACGTTGAGCGTTCAGACTCCGATCATTTTCGTTGAGTATCCAGACTCTGGTTAATACGTTGACGGTTCAGACTCCGCTCATTTTCGTTGAGTATCCAGAATCCGGTCATTATGTTGAACGTTCAGGCTCCAATCATTTTCGTTGAGTATCCAGACTCCGGTCATTACATTGAGCGTTCAGGCTCCGGTCAATTTCGTTGAGTATCCAGACTCCATTCATTACGTCGAGCGTCTAGGATCCGATCATTTTCATTGAGTATCATAACTCCGGTTATTACGTTGAGCATTCAAGCTCCGGTCAGTTTCGTTGAGTATCCAGACTCCGGTTATTACGTTGAGCGTTAAGTCTTGGGTCAGTTTCGTTGGGTATCTAGACTCCAGTTATTATGTTGATCGTTCAGGCTCCGGTCTGCTTCGTTGGGTATCTAGACTCCGGTTATTACGTTGACCGTTCAGGCTCCGGTCATTTTTGTTGAGAATCCAGAATCCGGTCATTACGTTGAGCGTTCAGGCTCCTGTCATTTTCGTTGAGTATCCAGACTCCGGTTATTACGTTGAGCGTGCAGGCACCGGTCATTTTAGTTGAGCATCCAGACTCCGGTCATTACGTTGAGCGTTCAAGCTCCGGTCATTTTTGTCGGTCATTAAGTTGAGCGTTCAGGCTCCAGTCAGTTTCGTTGAGTATCTAGACTCCGGTTATTACGTTGAGCGTTCAGGCTCCGATCAGTTTCGTTGGGTATCCAGGCTCCGGTTATTACATTTAGCGTTCAGGCTCCGTACAGTTTCGTTGGGTATCCAAACTCTGGTTATTACGGCGAGCGTTCAGGCTATGGTCATTTTTGTTGAGTATCCAGACTCTGGTTATTACGTTGAGCATTCAGGCTCATGTCATTTTTGTTAAGTATCCAGACTCCGGTTATTACGTTGTGCGTTCAGGCTCCGTTCAGTTTCGTTGGGTATCTAGACTCCGGTTATTATGTTGAGCGTTCAGGCTCCGGTATGTTTTGTTGGGTATCCAGACTCCGGTTATTACGTTGAGCGTTCAGCCTCAGGTCAGTTTCGTTGGGTTTCCAGACTCCGGTTATTACGTTTAGCGTCCAGGCTCCGGTCAGTTTCATTGAGTATCCAGACTCCGGTTATTACGTTGAGCGTTCAGGCTCCGTTCAGTTTCGTTGGGTATCCAGACTCCGGTTATTACGTTGAGCGTTAAGGCTCGGGTTAGTTTCGTTGGGTATCTAGACTCCGGTTATTACGTTGATCGTTCAGGCTCCGATCATTTTTGTTGAGTATCCAGACTCCGGTCATTACGTTGAGCGTTCAAGCTCCGGTCATTTTTGTCGGTCATTACGTTGAGCGTTCAGTCTCCAGTCAGTATCGTTGAGTATCCAGATTCCGGTTATTACGTTGAGCATTCAGGCTCCGATCAGTTTCGCTGGGTATCTAGGTTCCGGTTATTACATTTAGCGTTCAGGATCCGGTCAGTTTCATTGGGTATCCAGACTCCGGTTATTAAGTTGGGCGTTCAGGCTCCGGTCAGTTTCGTTGGGTATCCAGACTCCGGTTATTAGGTTGAGCGTGCAGGCTCCGGTCATTTTCAATGAGTATCCAGACTCCGGTCATTACGTTGAGCGTTCAAGCTCCGGTAATTTTTGTCGGTCATTACGTTGAGTGTTCAGGCTCCAGTCAGTTTTTTTGAGTATCCAGACTCCGGTTATTAGGTTGAGCGTTCAGGCTCCGATCATTTTTGTTGAGTATCCAGACTCCGGTTATTACGTTGAGCGTTCTGGCTCCTGTCATTTTCGTTGAGTATATAGACTCCGGTTATTACATTGAGCGTGCAGGCTCCGGTTATTTTCGTTGAGTATCCAGACTCCGGTCATTTTTGTCGGTCATTACGTTGAGCGTTTAGGCTCCAGTCAGTTTCGTTGAGTATCTAGACTCCGGTTATTACATTGAGCGTTCAGGCTTCGATCAGTTTCGTTGGGTATCCAGGCTCCGGTTATTACATTTAGCGTTCAGGCTCCGTACAGTTTCGTTGGGTATCTAGACTCTGGTTATTACGGTGAGCGTTCAGGCTCTGGTCATTTTTGTTGAGTATCCAGACTCCGGTTATTACGTTGAGCGTTCAGGCTCCAGTCATTTTTGTTAAGTATCCAGACTTCGGTTATTACGTTGTGCGTCCAGGCTCCGTTCAGTTTCGTTGGGTATCCAGACTCCGGTTATTATGTTGAGCGTTCAGGCTCCGGTAAGTTTTGTTGGGTATCCAGACTCCGGTTATTACGTTGAGCGTTCAGGCTCCGGTCAGTTTCGTTGGGTTTCCAGACTCCGGTTATTACGTTTAACGTTCGGGCTCCGGTCATTTTCGTTGAGTATCCAGACTCTGGTTATTACGTTGAGCGTTCAGGCTCCGGTCAGTTTCTTTGAGTATCCAGACTCCGGTTATTACGTTGAGCGTTCAGGCTCCGGTCAGTTTCGTTGGGTATCCAGACTCCGGTTATTACGTTGAGCGTTAAGGCTCGGGTCAGTTTCATTGGGTATCTAGACTCCGGTTATTACGTTGATCGTTCAGGCTCAGATCATTTTTGTTGAGTATCCAGACTACGGTTATTACATAGAGCGTTCAGGCACCTGTCATTTTCGTTGAGTATCCAGACTTCGGTTATTACGTTAAACGTGGAGGCTCCGGTCATTTTCATTGAGTATCCAGACTCCGGCCATTACGTTGAGCGTTCAAGCTCCGGTCATTTTTGTCGATCATTACGTTGAGCGTTCAGTCTCCAGTCAGTTTTGTTGAGTATCTAGATTCCGGTTATTACGTTGAGCGTTCAGGCTCCGATCAGTTTCGTTGGGTATCTAGGTTCTGGTTATTACATTTAGCGTTCAGGCTCCGGTCAGTTTCATTGGGTATCCAGACTCCGGTTATTACGTTGAGCGTTCAGGCTCCGGTCAGTTTCGTTGGATATCCAGACTCCGGTTATTACGGTGAGCGTTCTGGATCCGTTCATTTTCGTTGAGTATCCAGACTCTGGTTATTATGTTGAGCGTGCAGGCTCCGGTCATTTTCGTTGAGTATACAGACTCCGATTATTATGTTGAGCGTGCAGGCTCTGGTCATTTTCAATGAGTATCCAGACTCCGGTCATTACGTTGAGCGTTCAAGCTCCGGTCATTTTTGTCGGTCATTACGTTGAGTGTTCAGGCTCCAGTCAGTTTTGTTGAGTATCCAGACTCCGGTTATTAAGTTGAGCGTTCAGGCTCCGATCATTTTTGTTGAGTATTCAGACTCCGATTATTACGTTGAGCGTTCAGGCTCCGGTAATTTTCGTTGAGTATCCAGACTCCGGTTATTACGTTGAGCATTCAGGCTGTGGTCAGTTGCGTTGAGTGTCCAGACTCTGGTTATTACGTTGAGCATTCAGGCTCCGATCATTTTCATTGAGTATCTAGACTCCGGTTATTACGTTGAGCGTTCAGGCTCCGATCATTTTCGTTGAGTATCCAGACTCTGGTTATTACGTTGAGGGTTCAGACTCCGGTCATTTTCGTTGAGTATCCAGAATCCGGTCATTATGTTGAACGTTCAGGCTCCAATCATTTTCGTTGAGTATCGAGACTCCGGTAATTACATTGAGCGTTCAGGCTCCGGTCATTTTTGTTGAGTATCCAGACTCCGTTCATTACGTCGAGCGTCTAGGATCCGGTCATTTACGTTGAGTATCATAACCCCGGTTATTACGTTGAGCGTTCAAGCTCCGGTCAGTTTCGTTGAGTATCCAGACTCCGGTTATTACGTTGAGCGTTAAGTCTCGGGTCAGTTTCGTTGGGTATCTAGACTCCGGTTATTACGTTTATCGTTCAGGCTCCGGTCAATTTCGTTGGGTATCTAGACTCCGGTTATTACGTTGATCGTTCAGGCTCCGGTCATTTTTGTAGGTCATTACGTTGAGTGTTCAGGCTCCAGTCAGTTTTTTTGAGTATCCAGACTCCGGTTATTAGGTTGAGCGTTCAGGCTCCAATCATTTTTGTTGAGTATCCAGACTCCGGTTATTAAGTTGAGCGTTCTGGCTCCTGTCATTTTCGTTGAGTATATAGACTCCGGTTATTACATTGAGCGTGCAGGCTCCGGTTATTTTCGTTGAGTATCCAGACTCCGGTCATTTTTGTCGGTTATTAAGTTGAGCGTTCAGGCTCCAGTCAGTTTCGTTGAGTATCTAGACTCCGGTTATTACGTTGAGCGATCAGGCTCCGATCAATTTCGTTGGGTATCCAGGATCCGGTTATTACATTTAGCGTTCAGGCTCCGTACAATTTCGTTGGGTATCCAAACTCTGGTTATTACGGTGAGCGTTCAGGCTATGGTCATTTTTGTTGAGTATCCAGACTCAGGTTATTACGTTGAGCGTTCAGGCTCATGTCATTTTTGTTAATTATCCAGACTCCGGTTATTACGTTGTGCGTTCAGGCTCCGTTCAGTTTCGTTGGGTATCCAGACTCTGGTTATTATGTTGAGCATTCAGGCTCCGGTATGTTTTGTTGGGTATCCAGACTCCGGTTATCACGTTGAGCGTTCAGCCTCAGGTCAGTTTCGTTGGGTTTCCAGATTCCGGTTATTATGTTTAGCGTTCAGGCTCCGGTCATTTTCGTTGAGTATCCAGACTCAGGTTATTACGTTGAGCGTTCAGGCTCCGGTCAGTTTCTTTGAGTATCTAGACTCCGGTTATTACGTTGAGCGTTCAGGCTCCGTTCAGTTTCGTTGGGTATCCAGACTCCGGTTATTACGTTGAGCGTTAAGGCTCGGGTTAGTTTCGTTGGGTATCTAGACTCCGGTTATTACGTTGATCGTTCAGGCTCCGATCATTTTTGTTAAGTATCCAAACTACGGTTATTACGTAGAGCGTTCAGGCTCCTGTCATTTTCGTTGAGTATCCAGACTCCGGTTATTACGTTGAGCGTGCAGGCTCCAGTCATTTTCGTTGAGTATCCAGACTCCGGTCATTACGTTGAGCGTTCAAGCTCCGGTCATTTTTGTTGGTCATTACGTTGAGAGTTCAGTCTCTAGTCAGTTTCGTTGAGTATCCGGATTCCGGTTATTACGTTGAGCGTTCAGGCTCCGATCAGTTTCGCTGGGTATCTAGGTTCCGATTATTACATTTAGCGTTCAGGCTCAGTTCAGTTTCATTGGGTATCCAGACTCCGGTTATTAATTTGAGCGTTCAGGCTCCGGTCATTTTCGTTGGGTATCCAGACTCCGGTTATTACGGTGAGCGTTCAGGCTCCGGTCAGTTTCATTGGGTATCCAGACTCCGGTTATTACGTTGAGCGTTCAGGCTTCGGTCATTTTCGTTGGGTATCCAGACTCCGGTTATTACGGTGAGCGTTCCGGATCCGTTCATTTTCGTTGAGTATCCAGACTCTGGTTATTATGTTGAGTGTGCAGGCTCCGGTCATTTTCGTTGAGTATACAGACTCCGATTATTATGTTGAGCGTGCAGGCTCCTGTCATTTTACATGAGTATCCAGACTCCGGTCATTACGTTGAGCGTTCAAGCTCTGGTCATTTTTGTCGGTCATTACGTTGAGTGTTCAGGCTCCAGTCAGTTTTGTTGAGTATCCAGACTCCGGTTATTAGGTTGAGCGTTCAGGCTCCGATCATTTTTGTTGAGTATCCAGACTCCGGTTATTACGTTGAGCGTTCAGGCTCCGGTCATTTTCGTTGAGTATCCAGACTCCAGTTATTACGTTGAGCATTCAGGTTGTGGTCAGTTGCGTTGAGTGTCCAGACTCTGGTTATGACGTTGAGCATTCAGGCTCCGGTCATTTTCATTGAGCATCCAGACTCCGGTTATTACGTTGAGCGTTTAGGCTCCGATCATTTTCGTTGAGTATCCAGACTCTGGTTATTACGTTGAGGGTTCAGACTCCGGTCATTTTCATTGAGTATCCAGAATCCGGTCATTATGTTGAACGTTCAGGCTCCAATCATTTTCGTTGAGTATCCAGACTCCGGTCATTACATTGAGCGTTCAAGCTCCGGTCATTTTCGTTGAGTATCCAGACTGCGTTCATTACGTCGAGCGTCTAGGATCCAGTCATTTTCGTTGAGTATCATAACTCCGGTTATTACGTTAAGTGTTCAAGCTCCGGTCAGTTTCGTTGAGTATCCAGACTCCGGTTATTATGTTGAGCGTTAAGGCTCGGGTCAGTCGCGTTGGGTATCTAGACTCCAGTTATTACGTTGATCGTTCAGGCTCTGGTCAGTTTCGTTGGGTATCTAGACTCCGGTTATTACATTGATCATTCAGGCTCCGGTCAGTTTCGTTGGGTATCTAGACTCCGGTTATTACGTTGATCGTTCAGGCTTCGGTCATTTTTGTTGAGTATCCAAACTACAGTTATTACGTAGAGCGTTCAGGCTCCTGTCATTTTTGTTGAGTATCTAGACTCCGGTTATTACGTTGAGCGTGGAGGCTCCAGTCATTTTTGTTGGGTATCCAGACTCCGGTTATTACGGTGAGCGTTCCGGATCCGTTCATTTTCGTTGAGTATCCAGACTCTGGTTATTATGTTGAGCGTGCAGGCTCCGGTCATTTTCGTTGAGTATACAGACTCCGATTATTATGTTGAGCGTGCAGGCTCCGATCATTTTCAATGAGTATCCAGACTCCGGTCATTACGTTGAGCGTTCAAGCTCTGGTCATTTTTGTCGGTCATTACGTTGAGTGTTCAGGCTCCAGTCAGTTTTGTTGAGTATCCAGACTCCGGTTATTAGGTTGAGCGTTCAGGCTCCGATCATTTTTGTTGAGTATCCAGACTCCGGTTATTACGTTGAGCGTTCAGGCTCCGGTCATTTTCGTTGAGTATCCAGACTCCAGTTATTACGTTGAGCATTCAGGCTGTGGTCAGTTGCGTTGAGTGTCCAGACTCTGGTTATAACGTTGAGCATTCAGGCTCCGGTCATTTTCATTGAGCATCCAGACTCCGGTTATTACGTTGAGCGTTTAGGCTCCGATCATTTTCGTTGAGTATCCAGACTCTGGTTATTACGTTGAGGGTTCAGACTCCGGTCATTTTCATTGAGTATCCAGAATCCGGTCATTATGTTGAACGTTCAGGCTCCAACCATTTTCGTTGAGTATCCAGACTCCGGTCATTACATTGAGCGTTCAGGCTCCGGTCATTTTCGTTGAGTATCCAGACTGCGTTCATTACGTCGAGCGTCTAGGATCCGGTCATTTTCGTTGAGTATCATAACTCCGGTTATTACGTTAAGTGTTCAAGCTCCGGTCAGTTTCGTTGAGTATCCAGACTCCGGTTATTACGTTGAGCGTTAAGGCTCGGGTCAGTCGCGTTGGGTATCTAGACTCCAGTTATTACGTTGATCGTTCAGGCTCCGGTCAGTTTCGTTGGGTATCTAGACTCCGGTTATTACGTTGATCGTTCAGGCTCCGGTCAGTTTCGTTGGGTATCTAGACTCCGGTTATTACGTTGATCGTTCAGGCTCCGGTCATTTTTGTTGAGTATCCAAACTACAGTTATTACGTAGAGCGTTCAGGCTCCTGTCATTTTTGTTGAGTATCTAGACTCCGGTTATTACGTTGAGCGTGCAGGCTCCAGTCATTTTCGTTGAGTATCCAAACTCCAGTCATTACGTTGAGCGTTCAAGCCCCGGTCATTTTTGTCGGTCATTACGTTGAGCGTTCAGTCTCCAGTCAGTTTCGTTGAGTATCCAGATTCCAGTTATTACGTTGAGCGTTCGGGCTCCGATTAGTTTCGCTGGGTATCTAGGTTCCGGTTATTACATTTAGCGTTCATGCTCCGGTCAGTTTCATTGGGTATCTAGACTTCGGTTATTACGTTGAGCGTTCAGGCTCCGGTCAGTTTCGTTGGGTATCCAGACTCCGGTTATTACGGTGAGCGTTCCGGATCCGTTCATTTTCGTTGAGTATCCAGACTCTGGTTATTATGTTGAGCGTGCAGGCTCCGGTCATTTTCATTGAGTATACAGAATCCTATTATTATGTTGAGCGTGCAGGCTCCGGTCATTTTCAATGAGTATCCAGACTCCGGTCATTACGTTGAGCGTTCAAGCTCCGGTCATTTTTGTCGGTCATTACGTTGAGTGTTCAGGCTCCAGTCAGTTTTGTTGAGTATCTAGACTCCGGTTATTAGGTTGAGCGTTCAGGCTCCGATCATTTTTGTTGAGTATCCAGACTCCGGTTATTACGTTGAGCGTTCAGGCTCCTGTCATTTTCGTTGAGTATCCAGACTCCGGTTATTACATTGAGCGTGCAGGCTCCGGTCATTTTCGTTGAGTATCCAGACTCCGGTCATTTTTGTCGGTCATTACGTTGAGCGTTCAGGCTCCAGTCAGTTTCGTTGAGTATCTAGACTCCAGTTATTACATTGAGCGTTCAGGCTCCGATCAGTTTCGTTGGGTATCAAGGCTCCGGTTATTAAATTTAGCGTTCAGGCTCCGTACAGTTTCGATGGGTATCCAGACTCTGGTTATTACGGTGAGCGTTCAGGCTCTGGTCATTTTTGTTGAGTATCCAGACTCCAGTTATTACGTTGAGCGTTCAGGCTCTAGTCATTTTTGTTAAGTATCCAGACTCTGGTTATTACGTTGTGCGTTCAGGCTCCGTTCAGTTTCGTTGGGTATCCAGACTCCGGTTATTATGTTGAGCGTTCAGGCTCCGGTAAGTTTTGTTGGGTATCCAGACTCCGGTTATTACGTTGAGCGTTCAGGCTCCGGTCAGGTTCGTTGGGTTTCCAGACTCCGAATATTAAGTTTAGCGTTCAGGCTCCGGTCATTTTCGTTGAGTATCCAGACTCAGGTTATTACGTTGAGCGTTCAGGCTCCGGTCAGTTTCTTTGAGTATCCAGACTCTGGTTATTACGTTGAGCGTTCAGGCTCCGTTCAGTTTCGTTGGGTATCCAGACTCCGGGTATTACGTTGAACGTTAAGGCTCGGGTTAGTTTCGTTGGGTATCTAGACTCTGGTTATTACGTTGATCGTTCAGGCTCCGATCATTTTTTTTGAGTATCCAAACTACGGTTATTACGTAGAGCGTTCAGGCTCCTGTCATTTTCGTTGAGTATCCAGACTCCGGTTATTACGTTGAGCGTGCAGGCTCCAGTCATTTTCGTTGAGTATCCAGACTCTGGTCATTACGTTGAGCGTTCAAGCTCCGGTCATTTTTGTCGGTCATTACGTTGAGCGTTCAGTCTCCAGTCAGTTTCGTTGAGTATCCAGATTCCGGTTATTACGTTGAGCGTTCAGGCTCCGATCAGTTTCGCTGGGTATCTAGGTTCCGGTTATTACATTTAGCGTTCAGGCTCCGGTCAGTTTCATTGGGTATCCAGACTCCGGTTATTACGTTGAGCGTTCAGGCTCCGGTCAGTTTCGTTGGGTATCCAGACTCCGGTTATTACGGTGAGCGTTCCGGATCCGTTCATTTTCGTTGAGTATCCAGACTCTGGTTATTATGTTGAGTGTGCAGGCTCCGGTCATTTTCGTTGAGTATACAGACTCCGATTATTATGTTGAGCGTGCAGGCTCCGGTCATTTTCAATGAGTATGCAGACTCCGGTCATTACGTTGAGCGTTCAAGCTCCGATCATTTTTTTCGGTCATTACGTTGAGTGTTCAGGCTCCAGTCAGTTTTGTTGAGTATCCAGACTCCGGTTATTAGGTTGAGCGTTCAGGCTCCGATCATTTTTGTTGAGTATCCAAACTCCGGTTATTACGTTGAGCGTTCAGGCTCCGGTCATTTTCGTTGAGTATCCAGACTCCGGTTATTACGTTGAGCATTCAGGTTGTGGTCAGTTGCGTTGAGTGTCCAGACTCTGGTTATTACGTTGAGCATTCAGGCTCCGGTCATTTTCATTGAGTATCCAGACTCCGGTTATTACGTTGAGCGTTTAGGCTCCGATCATTTTCGTTGAGTATCCAGACTCTGGTTATGACATTGAGGGTTCAGACTCCGGTCATTTTCGTTGAGTATCCAGAATCCAGTCATTATGTTGAACGTTCAGGCTCCAATCATTTTCGTTGAGTATCCAGACTCCGATCATTACATTGAGCGTTCAGGCTCCGGTCATTTTCGTTGAGTATCCAGACTGCGTTCATTTCGTCGAGCGTCTAGGATCCGGTCATTTTCGTTGAGTATCATAACTCCGGTTATTACGTTAAGCGTTCAACCTCCGGTCAGTTTCGTTGAGTATCCAGACTCCGGTTATTACGTTGAGCGTTAAGGCTCGGGTCAGTTTCGTTGGGTATCTAGACTCCAGTTATTACATTGATCGTTCAGGCTCCGGTCAGTTTTGTTGGGTAACTAGACTCCGGTTATTACGTTGATCGTTCAGGCTCCGGTCATTTTTGTTGAGTATCCAGAATCCGGTCATTACGTTGAGCGTTCAGGCTCCTGTCATTTTCGTTGAGTATCCAGACTCCGGTTATTATGTTGAGCGTGCAGGCTCCGGTCATTTTCGTTGAGTATCCAGACTACGGACATTACGTTGAGCGTTCAAGCTCCGGTCATTTTTGTCGGTCATTACGTTGAGCGTTCAGGCTCCAGTCAGTTTTGTTGAGAATCTAGACTCCGGTTATTACGTTGAGCGTTCAGGCTCCGATCAGTTTCGTTGGATATCCAGGCTCCGGTTATTACATTTAGCGTTCAGGCTCCGTACAGTTTCATTGGGTATCCAAACTCTGGTTATTACAGTGAGCGTTAAGGCTCGGGTCAGTTTCGTTGGGTATCCAGACTCCGGTTATTACGGTGAGCGTTCCGGATCCGTTCATTTTTGTTGAGTATCCAGACTCTGGTTATTACGATGAGCGTTCAGGCTCCGGTCAGTTTCTTTGAGTATCCATGTGGAGGCAAGTCGCCACATATCACACATAGCTGCAAGACATTGGTAAATGCAGGTTTCGATGATGACAAATTCCCAGGATAGACTGGAAAGTACGAGTTCCAGATTCACTAACCAGATGCAACATATCTCTCAGCATATTATCCTTTTTCTTGTCTTAATTTGTCTTAAAGAAATATACATTGAGTTGACAAACTGCAATCATGATTAAAGGCATGAGAAACCTCAAACTAACAATATTTTGCAGGATTACAGGACATAGGTCGACCAAAGGGTCGACTTATCCATCAAAAACAAGGGAAGGACTGTCAGCACACAAAACATGCGTCGACCATTAGGTCAGCGCATGAAAGGATAATTTTCCAGCGGGTCAACGCATGAAAGCTTTGGTCGACCATAGGGTCGGCGCACAAAGGAAAAGAATTCCAATGGGTCAGCGCACCCCGACTGTATGGTCGACGCATACTGATGAAATTTCCAGAAATTCAAAACATCACAGGCCATGCGTCGACGCATAGACCTGTTATGGTCGACCGCTCACGCGGAAAAACTATTTTTAACTTTGTTCCCTCTCATATTTGAAATACTGTTGTGTTATGAATTTTGTGGGCTCTATATATACTTGCTTAAACACTTATGTCTAACAACATTTGATAATCTTTTGATTCATGTGTTCAAAAACAAGAAAGAGTGAAATAGGTGTCCAAGATTCATCATCTTCATCTTCAACCTCTCACAACATTTCAATTACACACAATCATTTTTGAAATGCATTTGTGAGAGATTCAAGGAGATAAGGTTTGAGGCTTAGATTGGAGAATCAAGCTCGGGTTGAAGATTGCGACAGGTTCTTTCTTGAATAAAACCATTGGGGTTTTGCTCTCCAAGATTGGTTCTGATTTTGGGGGTTTTTGGACGAGATTCTTCATCAACTATCAATCGAGTGAAGGTGATTGTGAAGAGGTGGTCTTCACAAGTCTAGTAGCTGATTCGGTGACTTTGAAGGGAAGGTCTCGGGTTCGATTTGGTGCTGTTGGGATCAGCCGGAGCCAAAGGTTTGAATAACAACGTGTTCTTTAATAAGGTGGCTAGAGTCGGAGGTCCATCAACACGAATCGAAGAACTTGATTCAGCTTGAATCAAGGGGCAAGGAGTGAAGGTAACTTTCAACACATTGAGATTTTTGTTGTAATTTTGCTGCTCAATCCTTGTATAAACTGTTCATTCAAACAGGTGATATCTATTCAATATATCTCAATTCTAGTTTTAGAATTGAGGGCAGACGTACCCCGAAGCGAGGACGACGGGGGAACTGCCTCACCAAATTACTTGTCTTCTTTATTTTCAGCATTTTCGTTACCGCTCAAATAAGTAATTTTTGTGTAAGCTCTTGTGTCAAAACTGTGATATAAATTGAGTAAGAGATTAAAATATTGTTTTAAACTCTAAAGTACAACAAAACATTGTACTAGGCTGATTGATATCACTTACTCAACATAAACATCACTTGGAGTGTCTTCGCACACCAAGTGTTTGACATATTGCTTGAACCAAAATTACCTTACTTGTTTATCTTGTTTTGGTTTAATTTTGGATCATTGGAACTAGGTAACCTTGCAATTGAAGTAAATAATTGATAAGCATAGTTTGTGTTGTGATTCTATTTTTCCGAATTGTCATAAATCCATAGGCTTACGTATATCCGGTTTTCCAATAACCGTTCGTTTTAGACTATATTTTTCCTCGGCCGCTTCCGCACTTAAAACATTTTTAAAACCAATTTTAAATTGGTAGCGCCGACTCAAATTTTAATTGGGGATCTATTCAACCCCCCCCTTCTAGATCCGTGCCATAGTCTAACAAGTGGTATCCAGAGCTCCAGTTATTCGGTGCTTCAAATACAACAAGATAGAAAATGGCAAACGAACCTAAAGGGGCGTATAATAGGGCTCCTGTTTTCAACGATGAAAATTATAGTTATTGGAAAGACTGTATGCATGTGCATATAAACTCCATAGACAGAAAAATATGGAACGTTATCCTTAATGGTCCAATAGAAATTACTATGACCAATGCGGATAATGTAGTTATGCCGAAGCCTGAAGCACAATGGACCGATGACGATGAGAAAAAATACAATTATGATTGGAAAGCTAAAAACATCTTAATCTCCTCATTAGGTGTAGATGAATACTATCGTGTATCCCATTGTCCTATTGCTAAGGCCATGTGGGATTCACTACAAATAGCCCATGAGGGGACAAACGATGTTAAGTTGGCTAGAATCAATACATTAACTCAAGAGTTTGATCTCTTTTTTATGGAGCAAGGGGAAACCATTGCTGACATGCAAAAGAGATTTACACATCTCATCAATCGTTTACATTCATTAGGTAGGCCTGTTTCCAATGATGTTGCTACTAATAAGATTTTAAGATGTTTAAACAGGGAATGGCAGCCTAAAGTGACCGCCATCAAAGAAGCATATGATCTTACCTTATTAGATTTAACAACATTGTTTGGCAAATTACAAGAGCATGAACAGGTACTCTTGAGCTTAGACCAACGCGAAAAGATGGAAAATAAAGACAAAACGAAGGTGAGTGAAAAGAAATCGATAGCTCTCAAGACTTCCTCCTCGAAGTCTCAAGCAAAAGAGAAAAATGATTATTCCTCGATCGACGAAGAAGAAGTAGACACAAGCAAAGATATGGGGTTGTTTGTTAAACGGTATAACCGTTACGTGAGAAAGAACGGCATACAACATTCCGAGAAGAACTTGGTAAACTTCCGGAAACAATCAAGACACTCCAAGGATGATGACTCGAAAGGTAAAAAGACTAGAGGGACGTGCTACAAGTGTGGAAAGCCCGGTCACTACAAACCGGACTGTCCAATGAATAAAAAGGGAAAGGACAAGGAATCATCAAAATCACACAAGAAATCATCAAAGCCTAGGAGAGCGTATATAGCATGGGAAAGTGACAGCGATTCTTCCTCCTCTGATGAAAGTTCTAGTGATGAAGAAGAGTCCGTGAATCTATGCCTCTCCGCCAATCAAAAAAATAAGAAAAAACAGGTACGTCACTCTAAATATGATAAGTCCTCAAATATGTCGCATTCAGAATTACTAGCCGCATTTCATGCCTTACATAATGAAGCAGTTGAAGCCTTCAAGAAACTTGCTTCTAATAAGAAAATCTTTACATATTTAGAGCATAAGGTTAAAGAGTCCGAAAAGAAATTAGAGGACCTAAAGGCTTCCATTGTGAAAGGCAATGAATCGGATTGTAAAGACGATAGAAACCCTTTCAACTTCGGGTGTGGCACTTGTCATATTTGGCAAGGTGAGGTCAGACACCTCAAGGCCAAATTAAACAAGGCACTTGAACCTAAAGTTACATTTGCTATTGATAAAAAGGATTTTAGAAAAAGTATGATTAACCCATACCAAAAATATGCATATGTAATTAGGGATCAAGCAAGTGAAAGTGTCTCTAAAGTTGATTTTGCTTGCTTATACTGTTGCAGGAAAGGCCACTCCATTGGTAAATGCCGTTTTAGAAGATTTCTTGTTCCTAAAGGCATCTACCAATGGTTGCCCAAACGCAACCATTTTGTCGCTAACCTATTAGGACCCAATATGCCATTGGGTACCTCCTTGTGCTAATTATGTTTTGACAGGTGAAATGTGTCGAGACCACCGAGAGAAGATGGGTTCTCGATAGTGGGTGCTCAAGACACATGTCTGGAGACATATCCTTATTCATAGACTTTGTGGCTAAGAAGAAAGGGTATGTAACTTATGGTGATAACAACCGCGGAGCAATACTAGGTAAAGGTAGTGTAGGTAATCCCGCCTCTACTATGATTTCCGATGTATTGCTTGTCGAAAACCTTAAACATAATCTGCTTAGCATTAGCCAACTGTGCGACAAAGGATACAATGTATCCTTTTCAAAAGATTGTTGCAAAATTGTGCATGAAAATGATAAGAAGAATATGTTTAATGGTTTTAGAGTAAACAATGTATATATGCTTGACTTAAATGAAGTATCATTAACAAGCGACAAATGCCTCATAACTATGAGTGAAGACTCATGGCTATGGCATAGGCATTTAGCGCATGTTAATTTTGACTTACTTAATAAGGTAGTCTCAAAAGACCTAGTCTTAGGGCTTCCCAAAATAAAGTTCACCAAGGATCACCTTTGTGATGCTTGTCAAAAAGGGAAGCAAACGAGGATCTCATTTAAATGCAAAAAGATAATTTCAACAACGAGACCTCTTGAACTTCTACACATGGACTTGTTTGGGCCATCTAGGATCAAAAGTCTAGGAGGAAACTATTACGGGTTCGTAATAGTGGACGACTTTTCTAGGTTTTGTTGGACCATCTTCTTAGTAAGTAAAAGTGATACATTCGCCGCTTTTGAAAAGTTTGCTAAGCTTTCCCAAAAAAAGTTAAATACAAACATAGTGTCCATAAGGAGCGACCATGGAGGTGAGTTTGAAAATAATTTGTTTGAAGAATATTGCGGTAACCATGGTATTGATCATAACTTCTTCGCTCCATGCACTCCTCAACAAAACGGGGTTGTGGAGCGCAAAAACCGTATTTTAGAAGAATTGGGAAGAACAATGATTAATGAAAGTGGTTTACCTAAATATTTTTGGGCCGACGCCATTAGTACGGCATGCTATGTTTTGAATAGGGTACTTATTCGCCCCATTCTAAACAAAACACCGTACGAACTCTTAAAAGGGCGAAAGCCAAATGTCTCTCACTTGCACGTATTTGGATGTAAATGTTTTGTATTAAACAATGGAAAGGAGAACTTGGGCAAATTTGATTCCAAAGTCGATGAAGGTATCTTTCTCGGATACTCTCACTCGAGTAAAGCATATAGAATATATAATAAATGTTTACTTGCTGTAGAAGAGTCTGTGCATGTTACCTTTGATGAGTCCTACCCGAGAAATGTCAGAAAGGATAGTGTTGTTCATGGTGCAGGTACATCCACTGAAGACATACTCAAAAATGCCGAGATAGGGATTGATCAACCTGACAAAGCCAAAGTTGAGGAGGATAAGGAGGCACACCGTGATGCAACAGAGGAAGTTCATCCGCTTTCAAACGACGATCTTCCTCATGAATGGAAGTCATCTAAAGACCATCCTATTGAAAACATTATTGGAGACATCACAAAGGGTGTAACAACTCGTGCTAAGCTAAGTAATTTCTGTTATTACTTCGCTTTCGTGTCACAAATGGAACCTAAAAACCCTAAGGAAGCCCTACTCGATGAACATTGGTATTTGTCAATGCAGGAGGAACTGAATCAGTTTACTAGAAATGAGGTTTGGGACCTTGTCCCGCCTCCACGAGGTCATCGAGTAATCGGCACCCGATGGGTGTTTAGAAATAAACTGGACGAAAACGGAGTAATAACTCGTAACAAAGCGCGTTTAGTCGCGCAAGGGTATAACCAAGAGGAAGGCATCGACTATGAGGAAACTTATGCGCCAGTTGCCCGACTCGAGGCTATACGCCTTTTACTTGCTTTCGCTTGTGCGGAAGATTTTAAGTTATTTCAAATGGACGTCAAAAGTGCTTTCCTTAACGGATTTATAAATGAAGAAGTCTATGTTGCTCAACCACCTGGTTTTGAGTCTCATGAGTATCCTGATCATGTCTATAAACTGAAAAGAGCTTTGTACGGTCTTAAACAAGCTCCTAGAGCTTGGTATGAGAGACTAAGCAAATTCTTACTTGATCAAGGCTACTCAAGAGGAAAGGTTGATACTACTCTCTTCATTAAACGTCAAGGAAAACACTTAATTCTTGTACAAATTTATGTTGACGATATCATATTTGGATCCACTAACATGAATCTCGTAAGAGAGTTTGCTAAGCTTATGCAGGGTAAATTCAAGATGAATATGATGGGTGAACTCACATATTTTCTCGGGTTACAAATCAAGCAAATGAAGGAAGGAACATTCGTGAGCCAAACAAAATATTGTTTGGATCTTCTCAAGAGATTTGACATGGCAAATGCAAAAGCCATAGACACCCCTATGCCAACTTGTGCAAACATGAGTAAAGATGAAAGTGGCAAAGATGTTGAGGTAAAAAGGTACAGAGGTATGATTGGCTCGCTTCTATATCTTACTGCTTCGCGTCCCGATATTATGTTTAGCGTGTGTATATGCGCTAGATATCAATCATGTCCTAAGGAATCCCACCTAAAATCTGTCAAACGCATACTTCGATACCTATCTGCTACTCCAAAGTATGGATTGTGGTATTCTAAGGGTAATGATTGTTCTTTGGTGGGCTTCTCTGATTCTGATTTTGCCGGTTGTAAATCATATAGGAAAAGCACCAGTGGCACATGTCACCTATTTTCAAACTCTCTGGTTAGTTGGCACAGCAAGAAACAAGTGTCTGTTGCTTTGTCAACCGCCAAAGCGGAATACGTAGCCGCCGGTAGTTGTTGTGCGCAAGTCTTATGGCTTAAACAACAACTATTGGACTTTAATTTGAAACTAGAACGTATTCCAATATTGTGTGACAACACCAGTGCTATAAATCTTACCAAGAATCCAGTGTTACACTCGCGTACTAAACACATAGAAATTCGACACCATTTTCTTAGGGACCATGTAGAGAAGGGTGACGTTGTCTTTGAGCACGTCGATACTAAAAACCAACTAGCGGACATTTTCACAAAGCCGCTAGCCAATGAGCCCTTCTTTCATATCCGTCGAGAGCTTGGTATTCTCGATATTTCTAATCGGGGTTAAACAACTATGTTTTTGTACCACTAACAACTATGCTTTGTACCACTAACTATCGCTGTGAGTTTATTTCAAGTACAAATCAGTGATTAACTATCGTAGTTCGTATAAAGGTGATATTGCTCCTTTCTCGTTCTCTTTCTTCTCTCTTAGCATTCATGACTTGAAAACATCTATATCGTTATACAATCATGGTACTTATATATGAATATGACTGTTGCTGGATGATACTATGTGTGTTGAATGCAGGCCATATTGTGAAAAAATGCATAAGCATGATCAATAAGCAAGTGTGACATGTTGCATAGCTTGAAAACTGAAAATTTTGAGTTTTTGAAAGCTTGAGTCGACCTAAACAGGACAATGGTCGACGCATGCTGTAAATTTTTTAAAATTATCAAAAACTGAACAGTATGCGTCGACGCATGCAGGGCTATGGTCGACGGCTCGCTTGAAAACCCGGAAATTTTTTGGTTTGAAAACCGTTCCACTTTCCCTCTTCCCTGCATTAAATGTGTTGTAATACTTTGACATGACATTTTTTCTTGTGAATTGCATCTAGTAACCTATATTGTCTCCTTGTCTTCTCCCTCTTCCCAAAAACCCTAACTTCTTCATCTATTAAAGACCCAAGCATTCCTCTTCTCCAACATTACTCCTAAATCATTATTCCTCTTCAAAGTTTCTCTTCCAACTCTCCAAAACTCTTCATCAATGGCTTCCTCCCTTCGCAAAACTACCGGTAAGCGATCAAGAGCATCTTCATCCTCTGCTTCAGTTCCGGTAACTGCTGTCTCGCTTGTTCACCCTCATGCAGTTGAAAACTTTCACAAAAGTCTCAGCAAGAGGGCCATTGTTCCACAGCATGCCTTCTACCATGCAACAAGTGAGCGCTTGCATCTCACTCGGCTTCTGTCCCTATTAGACTTTCAAGGGTTCGTCAACTTCCTGGAGTGTAATACAAAGTACAGTGAAGATCTGGTCAGAGTGTTCTACACAAATATGAGAGGTAACTTTCAAGACCAGCACTTTCACACATCTGTAGGAAATAGACTGGTTAATATCAATTCTGAAGTATGGAATAAATATTTTGATATGACTGTTGATGCTGATGCACCCCCTCTCCATGAGGTAACTGATACTCGTACGGTGCCGGGTTATGAATATAAGAGGGCTCTGAATGGAATGCTCAAACGATCGTATCCAGAGGCAATTGTCAACAGTGATGCCTTTCCTCGATCAGTCACTGCCGGTAAACTCAACACAGGGGAGCGCATTCTTCAGTGGATTGTCGCTCGTATTCTACGAACGAAGAAAGGTGGTCTGTCGCGTGTAGAACAAGTCGAGGTACATCTTATCTACATTCTGCAAAACAGGATAAAAATAAATTGGCCTTACTATATTGCTAGCAGGATGTTTGCTCTGAGAGACTCAAGTAGAGGCACTGCTTTAGCCTATGGGTCATTTATTTCAGAAATCCTTGCTGCTGCGAATGTTGTGTATCCAACATTTCCTTGTATATCAGTTTCCCCAGATAAAGAATTTAGCACCAAAACCCTTGCAATGATGGGGTATTTTTGGTGTGCTGAACGTCGTTCGTACAGATTTGTCCGACGGGCTAATATCCCTCCGGTTCCTGATAACGATTCTGATGAAGAAGAAAGTGAAGAGCAGGGTGAAGAAGAAAGCGACGAACAAGGTAATGAAGAAAGTGAAGAGGAAAGTGAAGAAGACGATGCAGCAGACAACACAGAGGCAGAGATCCCCGAACCCATCTATGACACTCAAGATTATCATCAATCTCCAGTCCATGATACGGCTACAAATACCGATTGGGTTCAGTACTCATATCGATCAGAAGACCAAGAAGGTGATTCTACAAATCAAGGTTGGGGCGATTGGCAATATACAGGCTGGACTACCTTGGGTAGATTCTATGACCCATATCACGGCTACCCTCAAGACTACCAACCCTCTGAGCATTCATCACATCCTCCACCTTCAGATAACTCCGAAGTCATTACTATGATGCAGTCAATGTAGTTAGAACAACAAAACTTCATAAGGCGTCAAGACACTCAGATGGAGCAAATTAGAGCTGACCTTCATGCCCAAAATGAAAGGTTCAATTCTTTCTCTACTCGGATGGACGCCCGTATTGACTCTCTGGTTGAATCTCATGGGCGGCAAGATTGGGAAATCACCAACTCTCTTAGTCATCTCAACATGTCCGTCGAGGCCTTTTTAAACTTCTCAGATCCCTACCAAAATCCAGATGCTCCATATCGAGGGAGAGGACGAGGACGGGGGCGTGGTTTTTAGATTCATAGTTGCATATTTCTTATTTGCTTATATGTTTTAGTCTGTGTACTTTTCATTTGTTTTGTATTATCTGTGCCTGAACTTTAATTACATGTGTTCGTCATTATCTATTAATTCCAGTATTTTGTTCATTATCATGCTTGTGTGTGAAGTTTGGTAATCAACTATCACCTATTGTCTGTACTATGTTATTTGATGCGTTCCTCTTCTCTTTTCGATGGTGTCAAAGGGGGAGAAGCCAATGTTGCAAGAAAACACCAAAGCCAATAGTTCAGGATAGTACAGCCTCACAGTGCAAAAGAAAGGAGGAGCTTGTTTATTCTTGTGTGCGTGTGTATATGTTGCATATTTTGGTGTTTTTAAATGTATACAGGTTGTCATCATCAAAAAGGGGGAGATTGTGGAGGCAAGTCGCCACATATCACACATAGCTGCAAGACATTGATAAATTCAGGTTTCGATGATGACAAGTTCCCAGGATAGACTGGAAAGTACGAGTTCCAGATTCACTAACCAGATGCAACATATCTCTCAGCATATTATCCTTTTTCTTGTCTTAATTTGTCTTAAAGAAATATACATTAAGTTGACAAACTGCAATCATGACTAAAGGCATGAGAAACCTCAAACTAACAATATTTTGCAGGATTACAGGACATAGGTCGACCAAAGGGTCGACATATCCATCAAAAACAAAGGAAGGACTGTCAGCGCACAAAACATGCGTCGACCATTAGGTCAGCGCATGAAAGGATAATTTTCCAGCGGGTCAACGCATGAAAGCTTTGGTCGACCATAGGGTCGGCGCACAAAGGAAAAGAATTCCAACGGGTCAGCGCACGCCGACTGTATGGTCGACGCATACTGATGAAATTTCCAGAAATTCAAAACATCACAGGCCATGCGTCAACGCATAGACCTGTTATGGTCGACCGCTCGCGCGAAAAAACTGTTTTTAACTTTGTTCCCTCTCATATTTGAAATACTGTTGTGTTCTGAATTTTGTGGGCTCTATATATACTTGCTTAAACACTTGTGTCTAACAACATTTGATATTCTTTTGATTCATGTGTTCAAAAACAAGAAAGAGTGAAATAGGTGTCCAAGATTCATCATCTTCTTCTTCAACCTCTCACAACATTTCAATTACGCACAATCATTTTTGAAATGCATTTGTGAGAGATTCAAGGCGATAAGGTTCGAGACTTAGATTGGAGAATCAAGCTCGGGTTGAAGATTGCGACAAGTTCTTTCTTGAATAAAACCATTGGGGTTTTGCCCTCCAAGATTGGTTCTGATTTTGGGGGTTTTTGGACGAGATTCTTCATCAACTATCAATCGAGCGAAGGTGATTGTGAAGAGGTGGTCTTCACAAGTCTAGTAGCTGATTCGGTGACTTTGAAGGGAAGGTCTCGGGTTCGATTTGGTGCTGTTGGGATCAGCCGGAGCCAAAGGTTTGAACAACAACGTGTTCTTCAATAAGGTGGCTGGAGTCGGAGGTCCATCAACACGAATCGAAGAACTTGATTCAGCTTGAATCAAGGGGCAAGGAGTGAAGGCAACTTTCAACACATTGAGATTTTTGTTGTAATTTTGCTGCTCAATCCTTGTATAAACTGTTCATTCAAACAGGTGATATCTATTCAATATATCTCAATTCTAGTTTTAGAATTGAGGGCAGACGTACCCCGAAGCGAGGACAACGGGGGAACTGCCTCACCAAATTACTTGTCTTCTTTATTTTCAGCATTTTCGTTACCGCTCAAATAAGTAATTTTTGTGTAAGCTCTTGTGTCAAACCTGTGATATAAATTGAGTAAGAGATTAAAACATTGTTTTAAACTCTAACGTACAACAAAACATTGTACTAGGCTGATTGAAATCACTTACTCAACATAAACATCACTTGGAGTGTCTTTGCACACCAAGTGTTTGACATATTGCTTGAACCAAAATTACCTTACTTGTGTATCATGTTTTGGTTTAATTTTGGATCATTGGAACTAGGTAACCTTGCAATTGAAGTAAATAATTGATAAGCATAGTTTGTGTTGTGATTCTATTTTTCTGAATTGTCATAAATCCATAGGCTTACGTATATCCGGTTTTCCAATAACCGTTCGTTTTGACTATATTTTTCCTCGGCCGCTTCCGCACTTAAAACATTTTTAAAACCAATTTTAAATTGGTAGCGCCGACTCAAATTTTAATTGGGGATCTATTCAACCCCCCCTTCTAGATCCGTGCCATAGTCTAACAATCCAGACTCTGGTTATTACGTTAAGCGTTCAGGCTCCGTTCAGTTTCATTGGGTATCTAGACTCCGGTTATTACGTTGAGCGTTCAGGCTCGGGTCAGTTTCGTTGGGTATCTAGACTCCGGTTATTACGTTGATCGCTCAGGCTCCGATCATTTTTGTTGAGTATCCAGACTACGGTTATTACATAGAGCGTTCAGGCTCCTGTCATTTTTGTTGAGTATCTAGACTCCGGTTATTACGTTGAGTGTGCAGGCTCCGGTTATTTTCGTTGAGTATCCAGACTCCGGTCATTACGTTGAGCGTTCAAGCTCCGGTCATTTTTGTCGGTCATTACGTTGAGCGTTCAGTCTCCAGTCATTTTCGTTGAGTATCCAGATTCCGATTATTACGTTGAGCGTTCAGGCTCCGATCAGTTTTGCTGGGTATCTAGGTTCCGGTTATTACATTTAGCGTTCAGGCTCCGGTCAGTTTCATTGGGTATCCAGACTCCGGTTATTACATTGAGCGTTCAGGCTCCGGTCAGTTTCGTTGGGTATCCAGACTCCGGTTATTACGGTGAGCATTCCGGATCCGTTCATTTTTGTTGAGTATCCAGACTCTGGTTATTACGATGAGAGTTCAGGCTCCGGTCAGTTTCGTTGAGTATCCAGACTCCGGTTATTACGTTGAGCGTTCAGGCTCCGTTCAGTTTCGTTGGGTATCCAATCTCCGGTTATTACATTGAGCGTTCAGGCTCCGGTCAGTTTCCTTGGGTATCCAGACTCCGGTTATTATGTTGAGCGTTTAGGCTCCGCTCAGTTTCGTTGGGTATCCACACTCTGGTTATTATGTTTAGTGTTTAAGCTCCGGTCATTTTCGTTGAGTATCCAGACTCTAGTTATTACGTTGAGAGTTCAGGCTCCGGTCAGTTTCTTTGAGTATCCAGACTCCGGTTATTACGTTGAGCGTTCAGGCTCCGTTCAGTTTCGTTGGGTATCAAGACTCAGGTTATTACGTTGAGGGTTAAGGATCGGATCAATTTCATTGGGTATCTAGACTCCGGTTATTACCTTGATCGTTCAGGCTCCATTCATTTTTGTTGATTATCCAGACTTCGGCTATTATGTTGAGCGTTCAGGCTCCTGTCATTTTCGTTTAATATCCAGACTCCGGTTATGACGTTGAGCGTGCAGGCTCCGGTCATTACGTTGAGCGTTCAAGCTCCGGGAAATTTTGTCGGTCATTACGTTGAGCTTTCAGTCTACAGTCAGTTTCGTTGAGTATCCAGACTCCGGTTATTACGTTGAGCGTTCAGGCTCCGATTAGTTTCATTTGGTATCCAGGCTCCGGTTATTACATTTAGCGTTCAGGCTCCGTACAGTTTCGTTGGGTATCCAAACTCTGGTTATTACGGTGAGCGTTCAGGCTCTAGTCATTTTTGTTGAGTATCCAGACTCCGGTTATTACGTTGAGCGTTCAGGCTCCAGTCATTTTCGATGAGTATCCAGACTCCGGTTATTAAATTGAGCGTTCAGGCTCCGGTTATTTTTGTTAAGTATCCAGACTCCGGTTATTACGTTGTGCGTTCAGGCTTCGTTCAGTTTCTTTGGGTATCCAGACTCCGGTTATTACGTTGAGCGTTCAGGCTCCGGTCAGTTTTGTTGGGTATCCAGACTCCGATTATTACGTTGAGCGTTCAGGCTCCGGTCAGTTTTGTTGGGTATCCAGACTCCGGTTATTATGTTTAGCATTCAGGCTCCGGTCATTTTCGTTGAGTATCGAGACTTTGGTTATTACGTTGAGCGTTCAGGCTCCGGTCAGTTTCTTTGAGTATCCAGACTCTAGTTATTACGTTGAGCGTTCAGGCTCCGTTCAATTTTGGTGGGTATCCAGACTCCGATTATTACGTTGAACGTTAAGGCTCGGGTCAGTTTCGTTGGGTATCTAGACTCCGGTTATTACGTCGATTGTTCAGGCTCCGATCATTTTTGTTTAGTATCCAGACTACAGTTATTACGTTGAGCATTCAGGCTCCTGTCATTTTTGTTGAGTATCCAGACTCTGGTTATTACGTTGAGCGTGCAGGCTCCGGTCATTTTCGTTGAGTATCCAAACTCCGGTCATTACGTTGAGCGTTCAAGCTCCGGTCATTTTTGTCGGTCGTTACGTTGAGCGTTCAGTCTTCAGTCAGTTTCGTTGAGTATCGAGACTCCGGTTATTACGTTGAGCGTTCTGGCTCCGATCAGTTTCGTTGGGTATCCAGGCTACGGTTATTACATTTAGCGTTCAGGCTCCGTACAGTTTCGTTGGGTATCCAGACTGCGGTTATTATGGTGAGTATTCAGGCTGTGGTCATTTTTGTTGAGTATCCAGACTCCGGTTATTACGTTGAGCGTTCAGGCTCCAGTCATTTTTGTTAAGTATCCAGACTCCGGTTATTACGTTGTGCGTTCAGGTTCCGTTCAGTTTCGTTGGGTATCCAGACTCCGGTTATTATGTTGAGTGTTCAGGCTTCGGTAAGTTTTGTTGGGTATCCAGACTCCGATTATTACGTTGAGCGTTCAGGCTCCGGTCAGTTTCGTTGAGTATCCAAACTCCAGTTATTACGTTTAGCGTTCAGGTTCCGTTCAGTTTCGTTGGGTATCTAGACTCCGGTTATTACGTTGAGCATTCAGGCTCCGGTCAGTTTCGTTGGGTATCCAGACTCCGGTTATTACGTTGATCGTTCAGGTTTCGGTCAGGTTCGTTGGGTATCCAGACTCCGGTTATTACGTTGAGTGTTCAGGCTCCGGTCATTTTTGTTGAGTATTCAGACTTCGGTTATTACGTTGAGTGTTCAGGCTCCGGTCAGTTTCGATGATTTCCAGACTCCGGTTATTAAGGTGAGCGTTCAGGCTCCGGTCATTTTCGTAGAGTATCTAGACTCTGGTTATTACGTTGAGCGTTCAAGCTCCAGTCATTTTCGTTGAGTATCTAGACTCCGATTATTACGTTGAGCATTCAGGCTGTGGTCAGTTGCGTTGAGTATCCAGACTCCGGTTATTACGTTGAGCATTCAGGCTCCGGTCATTTTCGTTAAGTATCCAGACTCTGGTTATTACGTTGAGCGTTCAGGCTCCGGTCATTTTTGTTGAATATCCAGACTCTGGTTATTACGTTGAGTGTTTAGGTTCCTGTCATTTTCTTTGAGTATCCAGACTCTGGTTATTATGTTGAGCGGGCAGGCTCCGGTCATTTTCAATGAGTATCCAGACTCCGGTCATTACGTTGAGCGTTCAAGCTCCGATCATTTTTGTCTGTCATTACGTTGAATGTTCAGGCTCTAGTCAGTTTTGTTGAGTATCCAGACTCCGATTATTATGTTGAGCGTTCAGGCTCTGATCATTTTTGTTGAGTATCCAGACTCCGGTTATTACGTTGAGCGTTCAGGCTCCAGTCATTTTTGTTAAGTATCCAGACTCCGGTTATTACGTTGTGCGTTCAGGCTGTGGTCAGTTGCGTTGAGTGTCCAGACTCTGGTTATTACGTTGAGCATTTAGGCTTTGGTCATTTTCATTAAGTATCCAGACTCCGGTTATTACGTTGAGCGTTCAGGCTCCGGTCATTATGTTGAATGTTAAGGCTCCAATCATTTTCGTTGAGTATCCCGACTCCGGTAATTACATTGAGCGTTCAGGCTCCGGTCATTTTTGTTGAGTATCCAGACTCCGTTCATTACGTCGAGCGTCTAGGATCCGGTCAATTTCGTTGAGTATCATAACTCTGGTTATTACGTTGAGCGTTGAAGCTCCGGTCAGTTTCGTTGAGTATCCAGACTCCGGTTATTACGTTGAGCGTTAAGGCTCGGGCCAGTTTCATTGGGTATCAGACTCCGGTTATTACGTTGATCATTCAGGCTCCGGTCAGTTTCGTTGGGTATCTAGACTCCGGTTATTACGTTGATCGTTCAGGCTCCGGTCATTTTTGTTGAGTATCCAGACTCCGGTCATTACGTTGAGCGTTCAGGCTCCTGTCATTTTTGTTGAGTATCCAGACTCCGGTTATTACGTTGAGCATGCAGGCTCCGGTCATTTTCGTTGAGTATCCAGACTCCGGTCATTACGTTGAGCGATCAGGCTCCGTTCAGTTTCGTTGAGTATCCAGAGTCTGGTTATTACGTTGAGGGTCCAGAATCCGGTCATTTTCGTTGAGTATCCAGAATCCGGTCATTATGTTGAACGTTCAGGCTCCAATCATTTTCGTTGAGTATCCAGACTCCGGTCATTACATTGAGCATTCAGGCTCCGGTCCTTTTCGTTGATTATCCAGACTCCGTTCATTACGTTGAGTGTTCAAGCTCCGGTCATTTTTGTCGGTCATTACGTTGAGCGTTCAGTCTCCAGTCAGTTTCGTTGAGTATCCAGATTCTGGTTATTACGTTGAGCGCTCAGGTTCCGATCAGTTTTGTTGGGTATCTAGGTTCCGGTTATTACATTTAGCGTTCAGGCTCCGGTCAGTTTCATTGGGTATCCAGACTCCGGTTATTACGTTGAGCGTTCAGGCTCCGGTCAGTTTCGTTGGGTATCCAGACTCCGGTTATTACGGTGAGCGTTCCGGATCCGTTCATTTTGCGTTGAGTATCCAGACTCTGGTTATTACGTTGAGCGTTCAAGCTCCGGTCAGTTTCGTTGAGTATCCAGACTCCGGTTATTACGTTGAGCGTTCAGGCTCCGTTCAGTTTCGTTGGGTATCCAATCTCCGGTTATTACGTTGAGCGTTCAGGCTCCGGTCAGTTTCGTTGGGTATCCAGACTCCGGTTATTATGTTGAACGTTTAGGCTCCGGTCAGTTTCTTTCGGTATCCACACTCCGGTTATTACGTTTAGCGTTTAGGCTCCGGTCATTTTCGTTGAGTATCCAAACTCTGGTTATTACGTTGAGGGATCAAGCTCCGGTCAGTTTCTTTGAGTATCCAGACTCCGGTTATTACGTTGAGCGTTCAGGCTCCGTTCAGTTTCGTTGGGTATCCAGACTCAGGTTATTACGTTGAGCATTAAGGCTCGGGTCAATTTCGTTGGGTATCTAGACTCCGGTTATTACGTTGATCGTTCAGGCTCCATTCATTTTTGTTGATTATCCAGACTTCGGCTATTACGTTGAGCGTTCAGGCTCCTGTCATTTTCGTTTAATATCCAGACTCCGGTTATGACGTTGAGCATGCAGGCTTCGGTCATTACGTTGAGCGTTCAAGCTCCGGGAAATTTTGTCGGTCATTACGTTGAGCTTTCAGTCTCCAGTCAGTTTCGTTGAGTATCCAGACTCCGGTTATTACGTTGAGCGTTCAGGCTCCGATTAGTTTCGTTTGGTATCCAGGCTCCGGTTATTACATTTAGCGTTCAGGCTCCGTACAGTTTCGTTGGGTATCCAGACTCTGGTTATTACGGTGAGCATTCAGGCTCTAGTCATTTTTGTTGAGTATCCAGACTCCGGTTATTACGTTGAGCGTTCAGGCTCCAGTCATTTTCGATGAGTATCCAGACTCCGGTTATTAATTTGAGCGTTCAGGCTCCGGTTATTTTTGTTAAGTATCCAGACTCCGGTTATTACGTTGTGCGTTCAGGCTTCGTTCAGTTTCGTTGGGTATCCAGACTCCGGTTATTACGTTGAGCGCTCAGGCTCCGGTCAGTTTTGTTGGGTATCCAGACTCCGATTATTACGTTGAGCGTTCAGGCTCCGGTCAGTTTTGTTGGGTATCCAGACTCCGGTTATTATGTTTAGCATTCAGGCTCCGGTCATTTTCGTTGAGTATCGAGACTTTGGTTATTACGTTGAGCGTTCAGGCTCCGGTCAGTTTCTTTGAGTATCCAGACTCTGGTTATTACGTTGAGCGTTCAGGCTCCGTTCAGTTTTGTTGGGTATCCAGACTCCGATTATTACGTTGAACGTTAAGGCTCGGGTCAGTTTCGTTGGGTATCTAGACTCCGGTTATTACGTCGATTGTTCAGGCTCCGATCATTTTTGTTTAGTATCCAGACTACAGTTATTACGTTGAGCGTTCAGGCTCCTGTCATTTTTGTTGAGTATCCAGACTCTGGTTATTACGTTGAGCGTGCAGACTCCGGTCATTTTCGTTGAGTATCCAAACTCCGGTCATTGTTGGTGTAAGCCCTAGAGGCCAATACTTTTTGGTACTTGTATCGGATTATTCGTTTAATAATAAAAGGCATTTCTTTATTATGTTTGTCTTTCAGAATAATAAAGTCCCTAGAATAGTTAGTTTGTTTAATGAAATGTTAAGTGTGACTTAATCATGAGATCCCATTAAACATAAAGACATTATTCTTAAAATATCCGTAGTCAAGCTTTATTGCAAAGTGGGATAACATTAAAAGCATTGAGACTATTATGAAGATAGACTGATGATCACATCTCATGGATCATGGATAAAGAGTTATCAAGTGTTGACATAGGTATAAATATTAGGAGTAATATTTATACCGGATTGACCCGCTATGAGAATACTACATAGTATGTTATGCAAAGTGTCATAAGTTATTCTCATGGTGATAATGGTGTATTACCACCCTTCGACCTGAAACTACTATGGACCTTAGATGTAGAGTCGGGTGCTTTATTGCTGATCAAACATTATCCGTAACTGGATGATCATAAAGACAGTTGATGGGCACTCCACGAAGCATGCTGAGGGACATGAGTGTCCTAGATGGAATTTGCCAATCCTGCATAACAGGAGAAATGTCTAAGGGCCCAATATTGAACTGGACAAGGATGACACAGTGTATGCCTTGTGTTCAATATAGACATAGGGGCAAAAGGGTAATTGTACAAACATATATTATCACGAAAAAGGTTTTGTCAGATCACATGACATTTTCGTGACTTGGGTAGCAGTGATGTGTTGCTAGATACCGCTTACTGTTTATTATGTTAAATATATAATTTAATATAATTACCAACGTTACGAAATCCTACAGGGTCACACACATAAGGACAGTTTGATGAGAGATAGAGAAATCAAAGGAACACCGTAAGGTACGGTGCACTTAAGTGAAAAATAGAAATTCGGATAATATAATAATAATTATTGTTATTTTATAATGGTTATAAAATAATAATAAAATAAATATATTTATTATAATAATAGTTATTATAATAATATATAATATTATTATGGATCATGTGAATTGGGTTTTTAGCCCGCAGCCCATAAGAGAGTCTATAAAAGGAACCCTTGTGATGAAGCTTTCACTTGATGCAATTTCGTTTTTGATTCTCTTTTCTCACTCAAATAATTTCGTTCGCAAGCAGCTAGCACTGTGACCGGAAGCTGTTCGTGTGGACTGAGTAGAGGCGTTGCACTTCATCAACGCTTGTGATCGCTGCATCAAAGATCTGAATCGCCACAAAGAGGTAACGATTCTATCACTGACCATGCTCATTCGTAAGGATCACTAAAGGAAATTTTGTTTTCCGCTGCGTTTAGATCGCAATTTTTCCTTCAGTGGTATCAGAGCCACTTACGAAACCATGGATCTGATAGCTGTTAAATTTCCGTCTTTTCTGTATTTGATTCGATTAAAACAAATAATGAATTTAACAATAAACGATTAATTAAATTTGGCATCTGTTGTGTACGATTTGGATGATTGATGTTGATTATGCTTCAGAAACCGACATTAGTATGGTGAAGTTGTGCGATACATTGATCATCCATAGGTTACACAATTAGATCGATCACTTTTATATAAGATATAAGAAATTCTGATGCAAAGATGGTATATGGGATATACTGTTTTGATTTCATCCATTCAATCACATAAGGATTGTAATTCTTTTGAAAGATCATCATTTTCATTCGCTTCGGAATCCGACGTTAGTATGGTGAAGCAATGACATGTTGATCTATCATATTGAGTTATCAATCGAGTTGTGTTTGACAGCATGAAATTGTTGCATTAGGATTAATGGCAGTACAAGTGTTGTATTGCCGCAGACTTTTCCGGTTGGGGTTGTAAATGCACAAAAGTTGTGCAGGAAACGACGTGAAATACAATGAAGTGTTCATAAAATTTTTCGCTGGGGCGCTGCCCCTAACAACCCCGCAAGGAGGCGCTGCCCGGGCAGCGGAACCCTCGGCTAAGTCTGCAAAGTGTGATCAATCAGCCGAAATTTAATTTAGTTTATTTAATTAGCGGAATTTTAAACTAATAATAAAAGTGTGTTTATTATTATTTATTTGTGGTGATCAGTTATGGCCTTAGTTTTTCCTTTATTATTGTTTTGGGATTTTTGAATACGGCCTGCGTGTCGTGCCTCTCTCTCAATCTCTTTATGTAACTTCTTTTCTCATCTCACTCCCTCGTATGTAAAACGAGTTTTCTTATATGTAATGTAATATTATGTTATGAAAAAAAAAAGGAAGTATTCAATATTAAAGGAGGATAACCTTGGAGGTCATGCTTGGAGAAGCTTAGATCGTTATTAGGTTAGCTTAGGTTCTCTCATTGGCTTGAGAGAACAACTGCGTTAGGGGCCATAATTGTATCTTTTTTTTTATATGTATGTTGATGCATGTAATTGTATGTTGATGCATGTGAGAGACGTTTTGCATGTTAAGCCGGTGAGATCAAACTAATAACAAATTCCCTCAAAATTAAATATTAAGTTTATGCTTTCCAATTTTTAGCACTCATCAAGACTAGTATCGAGCATTGTAGGTTTCGCCTACGCGAGGTGCATGTTCTATATTAGTAAGGTGTGATGGGATAATTGTAATATCCAATTGCTAAAACAATGGGTCAAACTTAACTAAACAAATTATAATAAGATTATATATGTTTAGAAGCAAGAATTGGGAATGATTCATGTGATGGATCAGAATAAGGAGTTATTCACCCAATTGAAAATATTCGAGAGTTGTATGAGATACAATTGGAAGGAGTTCCTACCTAAATAACTTAGTTTTGTGTAATCAGCCTAACGCTGACTTAAAACAAAGTGAAACATGGATCTCGACCCACTAGAAAGTCTTCCAACGGGATTTTCCGAATCAAATGATGAGGGTCATTTGTTTTGAATAAAATAGTGGGAGCATATTTGATTAAAGGCCTAATTAAATATGTTGTTTTAATGATACTTATATTTTCATATTTCTCTTGTAGATTACCATGACAACAAACACATCGAACAATATTTTGCGATCCATCCTAGATAAGGAAAAATTGTCTGGGACAAATTTCCTGGATTGGCACCGTAATCTGAGGATTGTCCTCAAGCACGATAAGAAGCTGTATGTCTTGGAGACACCAGTTCCTGAGGAGGAACCTCCTAGTTCTGCACCAAAGGCAGAAAGAGATGCTTATAAGAAGCATTTCGATGATGCCAATGAAACCGCTTGCCTCATGCTTGCTACCATGAACTCTGAGTTGCAAAAGCAACACGAGAACATGTCTGCGTTCGATATGATCGGACATCTGAAAACGCTTTATCAATAGCAAGCAAGAAATGAGAGGTTTCAGGTTTCAAAGTCCCTTTTTAACAACAAGTTAGCTGAGGGAGCCCCTGTAAGTCCCCATGTACTCAAGATGATTGGGTATGTGGAGAACCTTGACAGATTAGGGTTTCCCCTTGGAAAAGAACTTGCGATTGATCTGATCTTGCAATCGTTGCCAGAGAGCTTCAGTCAGTTTGTCCTGAATTTCAATATGAATGACTTGGACAAAAGTCTTCCAGAACTGCTAGGCATGTTGAGAACTGCTGAGCAGAATATGAAGACAAAAGGGAAATCCATTCTGATGGTCAGTAATGGAAAGAAACAGAACAAGAGGCCCATCAAACAGGGTGGTAGAGGGAAAGGCAAGGAAGTTGCCAAACCCAAACCCACTCCTCCTGTTTTGAAGCCTAGTGGAGGAATAGCAAAGGAGGGCACTTGCTTCCATTGCGGTAAGACCGGACATTGGAAGAGAAATTGCCCAAAGTACCTGGAAGATAAGAATAATGGAGTAGAGACTTCAAATTCAGGTATTTTTGTTATTGAAATTAATTTATCTACTTCTGCATCATGGGTATTAGATACTGGATGCGGTTCTCACATTTTTACTAATGTGCAGGGGCTAAAAAGGAGTAGAGATTTGGCAAAAGGTGAAGTTGACCTACGAGTTGGCAATGGAGCAAAGGTTGCTGCTTTAGCTGTAGGAACTTATGTTTTAACTTTACCTAGTGGTTTAATAATTCAGTTAGAGAACTGTTATTATGTACCTGCAATTAGCAGGAATATTATTTCCGTTTCTTGTTTGGACAAGTTTGGTTTTTCATTCATAATAAGGAACAATTGTTGCTCCATTTATTTGAATGATATATTCTATGCTACTGCAAAAATGAATAATGGACTATATGTCCTTGATCTTGAAATGCCAATTTATAACATTAATACTAAAAGGTTGAAACCTAATGAGTTGAATCCAACTTACCTTTGGCACTGTCGATTAGGCCACATAAATGAGAAACGCATTTCCAAACTCCATAAAGATGGACTCTTGGACTCTTTTGATTATGAATCATATGAGACATGCAGATCTTGTTTAATTGGAAAGATGACAAAGTCCCCATTCACAGGAAAAGGTGAAAGGGCTAATGATCTTTTGGCACTCATACATACTGATGTATGTGGACCACTGAACATACCAGCCAGAGGAGGTTTTCAGTACTTCATCACTTTTACTGATGACTTCAGTAGATACGGATATGTGTATTTAATGAAACACAAATATGAGTCCTTTGAAAAGTTCAAGGAATTCAAGAATGAAGTACAAAACCAACTAGGTAAGAATATTAAAGTTCTTCGATCAGATCGAGGCGGTGAATATTTAAGCCTAGAATTTGATGACCATCTAAAAGAGTATGGGATTCTACCCCAACTTACTCCTCCTGGAACACCACAATGGAATGGTGTATCTGAGAGAAGAAATCGAACCTTGTTAGACATGGTCCGATCCATGATGAGTCACGTCGATCTTCCAAACTCCTTTTGGGGACATGCATTATTAACAGCAGCTTACACACTTAACCGTGTTCCATCCAAAAAGGTTGATAAGACACCATATGAGATATGGAGTGGTAAGAAACCACATATGTCTTACATGAAGATTTGGGGTTGCGAAGTTTACGTCAAACGACAAATTTCAACCAAGCTTGAGCCCAAATCTGACAAATGCTTATTTGTGGGGTATCCTAAAGAAACAAGAGGATATTACTTCTACAATCCTTCTGAGGGCAAAGTGTTTGTCGCTCGAACTGGAGTCTTTCTGGAAAGGGATTTTATTTCCAAAGGAAACAATGGGAGGAAAATAGAGCTTGAAGAAATTCAAGAATCACAAAACATTGAAACACCTATGGAGGAACTAGAGCGGGAAACACAAGTAGTTGTGGAAGAGCAACCTGCTCAAGTAGAACAAGACCAGCGTAGGTCAAGCAGGATACGTCACCAACCTGAGAGATATGGATATCTCATAAGTGATCAGGGTGATGTATTACTCATGGATCAAGATGAGCCTGTGACCTACAAAGAGGCCATAACTGGTCCTGAGTCTGAGAAGTGGCTAGAAGCCATGAAATCTGAAATGGATTCCATGTACACAAACCAGGTTTGGACCTTGGTAGAACCTCCTATAGGAGTTAACCCTATAGGATGCAAGTGGGTCTTCAAGAAGAAGACTGACATGGATGGTAAGGTACATACCTATAAAGCAAGACTGGTTGCAAAAGGCTATAAACAAATTCATGGGGTTGACTATGATGAAACCTTTTCACCAGTTGCAATGCTTAAATCTGTTCGGATTTTACTTGCCATCGCTGCATATCATGATTATGAAATATGGCAGATGGATGTCAAAACTGCTTTCCTTAATGGGAATCTTCTTGAGGATGTGTACATGACACAACCTGAAGGATTTGACATACCACAAGATGCCCAAAAGATATGCAAGTTACAGCGATCAATCTATGGATTGAAGCAAGCTTCCAGAAGCTGGAATCTTCGTTTTGATGAAACCGTAAAACAATATGGATTCATCAAAAATGAAGATGAACCTTGTGTCTACAAGAAGGTTAGTGGGAGCATGATCGTGTTTCTGGTATTATATGTAGATGACATATTACTCATTGGAAACGATGTCCCTACCTTGCAACAAGTGAAGACTTGGTTAGGGAATTGTTTTTCTATGAAAGACCTAGGTGAAGCAGCCTATATATTAGGAATTAGGATCTATAGAGATAAATCACAAAAACTGCTTGGCCTAAGTCAGAGTACATACATAGATAAAGTGTTGAGACGCTTTAATATGCATGATTCCAAGAAAGGATTCATACCTATGCAACATGGTCTATGTTTATCAAAAACACAATCCCCTTCAACTAAGGAAGAAAGGGATTGCACGAATAAGATTCCATATGCATCTGCAATAGGATCTATCATGTATGCCATGTTATGTACTCGACCAGATGTCTCGTATGCATTAAGTGCAACGAGTAGGTACCAATCTGATCCCGGTGATGCTCACTGGGTAGCTGTCAAGAATATTCTTAAGTACTTGAGAAGGACTAAGGATTCATTCTTGATATATGGAGGTCAGGAAGAGCTTGATGTAATTGGTTACACTGATGCTAGCTTCCAGACAGATAAGGATGATTTTAGATCACAATCTGGTTATGTGTTCTGTCTCAATGGTGGCGCTGTGAGCTAGAAAAGTTCAAAGCAAGAAACAGTTGCTGATTCTACAACTGAGGCCGAGTATATTGCTGCCTCAAATGCAGCAAAGGAAGCTGTTTGGATCAAGAAGTTCATTAGTGAACTTGGCATAGTCCCTAGCATTGTGGATCCCATTGGTTTATATTGTGATAACAATGGTGCTATCGCACAAGCTAAGGAGCCTAGATCTCACCAACGATCCAAACACATACTTAGACGTTATCACCTCATTCGAGAGATAATCGATCGGGGAGATGTGAAGATATGCAGAGTACCTACACTTGACAATATCGCTGACCCATTAACAAAGCCTCTTGCGCAACAGAAGCATGATGGTCATACTAGATCTATGGGTATTAAGGGTATGCCTAATTGGCTCTAGTGCTAGTGGGAGATTGTTGGTGTAAGCCCTAGAGGCCAATACTTTTTGGTACTTGTATCAGATTATTCGTTTAATAATAAAAGGCATTTCTTTATTATGTTTGTCTTTCAGAATAATAAAGTCCCTAGAATAGTTAGTTTGTTTAATGAAATGTTAAGTGTGACTTAATCATGAGATCCCATTAAACATAAAGACATTATTCTTAAAATATCCGTAGTCAAGCGTTATTGCAAAGTGGGATAACATTAAAAGCATTGAGACTATTATGAAGATAGATTGATGATCACATCTCATGGATCATGGATAAAGAGTTATCAAGTGTTGACATAGGTATAAATATTAGGAGTAATATTTATACCGGATTGACCCGCTATGAGAATACTACATAGTATGTTATGCAAAGTGTCATAAGTTATTCTCATGGTGATAATGGTGTATTACCACCCTTCGACCTGAAACCACTATGGACCTTAGATGTAGAGTCGGGTGCTTTATTGCTGATCAAACATTATCCGTAACTGGATGATCATAAAGACAGTTGATGGGCACTCCACGAAGCATGCTGAGGGACATGAGTGTCCTAGATGGAATTTGCCAATCCTGCATAACAGGAGAAATGTCTAAGGGCCCAATATTGAACTGGACAAGGATGACACAGTGTATGCCTTGTGTTCAATATAGACATAGGGGCAAAAGGGTAATTGTACAAACATATATTATCACGAAAAAGGTTTTGTCAGATCACATGACATTTTCGTGACTTGGGTAGCAGTGATGTGTTGCTAGATACCGCTTACTGTTTATTATGTTAAATATATAATTTAATATAATTACCAACGTTACGAAATCCTACAGGGTCACACACATAAGGACAGTTTGATGAGAGATAGAGAAATCAAAGGAACACCGTAAGGTACGGTGCACTTAAGTGAAAAATAGAAATTCGGATAATATAATAATAATTATTGTTATTTTATAATGGTTATAAAATAATAATAAAATAAATATATTTATTATAATAATAGTTATTATAATAATATATAATATTATTATGGATCATGTGAATTGGGTTTTTAGCCCGCAGCCCACAAGAGAGTCTATAAAAGGAACCCTTGTGATGAAGCTTTCACTTGATGCAACTTCGTTTTTGATTCTCTTTTCTCACTCAAATAATTCCGTTCGTAAGCAGCTAGCACTGTGACCGGAAGCTGTTCGTGTGGACTGAGTAGAGGCGTTGCACTTCATCAACGCTTGTGATCGCTGCATCAATGATCTGAATCGCCACAAAGAGGTAACGATTCTATCACTGACCATGCTCATTCGTAAGGATCACTAAAGGAAATTTTGTTTTCCGCTGCGTTTAGATCGCAATTTTTCCTTCAGTCATTACGTTGAGCGTTCAAGCTCCGGTCATTTTTGTCGGTCGTTACATTGAGCGTTCAGTCTCCAGTCAGTTTCGTTGAGTATCGAGACTCCGGTTATTACGTTGAGCGTTCTGGCTCCGATCAGTTTCGTTGGGTATCCAGGCTACGGTTATTACATTTAGCGTTCAGGCTCCGTACAGTTTCGTTGGGTATCCAGACTGCGGTTATTATGGTGAGTATTCAGGCTGTGGTCATTTTTGTTGAGTATCCAGACTCCGGTTATTACGTTGAGCGTTCAGGCTCCAGTCATTTTTGTTAAGTATCCAGACTCCGGTTATTACGTTGTGCGTTCAGGTTCCGTTCAGTTTCGTTGGGTATCCAGACTCCGGTTATTATGTTGAGTGTTCAGGCTCCGGTAAGTTTTGTTGGGTATCCAGACTCCGATTATTACGTTGAGCGTTCAGGCTCCGGTCAGTTTCGTTGAGTATCCAAACTCCAGTTATTACGTTTAGCGTTCAGGTTCCGTTCAGTTTCGTTGGGTATCTAGACTCCGGTTATTATGTTGAGCATTCAGGCTCCGGTCAGTTTCGTTGGGTATCCAGACTCCGGTTATTACGTTGATCGTTCAGGTTCCGGTCAGGTTCGTTGGGTATCCAGACTCCGGTTATTACGTTGAGTGTTCAGGCTCCGGTCATTTTTGTTGAGTATTCAGACTTCGGTTATTACGTTGAGTGTTCAGGCTCCGGTCAGTTTCGATGATTTCCAGACTCCGGTTATTAATTTGAGCGTTCAGGCTCCGGTCATTTTCGTAGAGTATCTAGACTCTGGTTATTACGTTGAGCGTTCTAGCTCCAGTCATTTTCGTTGAGTATCTAGACTCCGATTATTACGTTGAGCATTCAGGCTATGGTCAGTTGCGTTGAGTATCCAGACTCCGGTTATTACGTTGAGCATTCAGGCTCCGGTCATTTTCGTTAAGTATCCAGACTCTGGTTATTACGTTGAGCGTTCAGGCTCCGGTCATTTTTGTTGAATATCCAGACGCTGGTTATTACGTTGAGTGTTTAGGCTCCTGTCATTTTCTTTGAGTATCCAGACTCTGGTTATTATGTTGAGCGTGCAGGCTCCGGTCATTTTCAATGAGTATCCAGACTCCGGTCATTACGTTGAGCGTTCAAGCTCCGATCATTTTTGTCTGTCATTACGTTGAATGTTCAGGCTCTAGTCAGTTTTGTTGAGTATCCAGACTCCGATTATTATGTTGAGCGTTCAGGCTCTGATCATTTTTGTTGAGTATCCAGACTCCGGTTATTACGTTGAGCGTTCAGGCTCCAGTCATTTTTGTTAAGTATCCAGACTCCGGTTATTACTTTGTGCGTTCAGGCTGTGGTCAGTTGCGTTGAGTGTCCAGACTCTGGTTATTACGTTGAGCATTCAGGCTTTGGTCATTTTCATTAAGTATCCAGACTCCGGTTATTACGTTGAGCGTTCAGGCTCGGGTCATTATGTTGAATGTTCAGGCTCCAATCATTTTCGTTGAGTATCCCGACTCCGGTAATTACATTGAGCGTTCAGGCTCCGGTCATTTTTGTTGAGTATCCAGACTCCGTTCATTACGTCGAGCGTCTAGGATCCGGTCAATTTCGTTGAGTATCATAACTCTGGTTATTACGTTGAGCGTTCAAGCTCCGGTCAGTTTCGTTGAGTATCCAGACTCCGGTTATTACGTTGAGCGTTAAGGCTCGGGCCAGTTTCGTTGGGCATCAGACTCCGGTTATTACGTTGATCGTTCAGGCTCCGGTTATTATGTTGATCGTTCAGGCTCCGGTCATTTTTGTTGAGTATCCAGACTCCGGTCATTACGTTGAGCGTTGAGGCTCCTGTCATTTTTGTTGAGTATCCAGACTCCGGTTATTACGTTGAGCATGCAGGCTCCAGTCATTTTCGTTGAGTATCCAGACTCCGGTCATTACGTTGAGCGATCAGGCTCCGTTCAGTTTTGTTGAGTATCCAGACTCTGGTTATTACGTTGAGGGTCCAGAATCCGGTCATTTTCGTTGAGTATCCAGAATCCGGTCATTATGTTGAACGTTCAGGCTCCAATCATTTTCGTTGAGTATCCAGACTCCGGTCATTACATTGAGCATTCAGGCTCCGGTCCTTTTCGCTGAGTATCCAGACTCCGTTCATTACGTTGAGTGTTCAAGCTCCGGTCATTTTTGTCGGTCATTACGTTGAGCGTTCAGTCTCCAGTCAGTTTCGTTGAGTATCCAGATTCTGGTTATTACGTTGAGCGCTCAGGCTGCGATCAGTTTTGTTGGGTATCTAGGTTCCGGTTATTACATTTAGCGTTCAGGCTCCGGTCAGTTTCATTGGGTATCCAGACTCCGGTTATTACGTTGAGCGTTCAGGCTCCGGTCAGTTTCGTTGGGTATCCAGACTCCGGTTATTACGGTGAGCGTTCCGGATCCGTTCATTTTGCGTTGAGTATCCAGACTCTGGTTATTACGTTGAGCGTTCAAGCTCCGGTCAGTTTCGTTGAGTATCCAGACTCCGGTTATTACGTTGAGCGTTCAGGCTCCGTTCAGTTTCGTTGGGTATCCAATCTCCGGTTATTACGTTGAGCGTTCAGGCTCCGGCCAGTTTCGTTGGGTATCCAGACTCCGGTTATTATGTTGAACGTTCAGGCTCCGGTCAGTTTCTTTCGGTATCCACACTCCGGTTATTACGTTTAGCGTTTAGGCTCCGGTCATTTTCGTTGAGTATCCAAACTCTGGTTATTACGTTGAGGGATCAGGCTCCGGTCAGTTTCTTTGAGTATCCAGACTCCGGTTATTACGTTGAGCGTTCAGGCTCCGTTCAGTTTCGTTGGGTATCCAGACTCAGGTTATTACGTTGAGCGTTAAGGCTCGGGTCAATTTCGTTGGGTATCTAGACTCCGGTTATTACGTTGATCGTTCAGGCTCCAGTCATTTTTGTTGAGTATCCAGACTTCGGTTATTACGTTGAGCGTTCAGGCTCCTGTCATTTTCGTTTAATATCCAGACTCCGGTTATTACGTTGAGCGTGCAGGCTCCGGTCATTACGTTAAGCGTTTAAGCTCCGGGAAATTTTGTCGGTCATTATGTTGAGCTTTCAGTCTCCAGTCAGTTTCGTTGAGTATCCAGACTCCGGTTATTACGTTGAGCGTTCAGGCTCCGATCAGTTTCGTTGGCACTATCATGATCCTTGTTAACAAAAAGTCTAGTTAGGCTAAAATTTCATCAAAAATGATTAAGAATTGAAAGAGTTCGAATCCTTCACGTTTTGGCTTGTTTAGCTTATTTCATTTTGCCTAGATCCCACCATATTTTCCTTTTCTATTTATGGGGGTGGCTTTGTACTTGGATGTACAGCCACCCCACTGGTAATCAACTTGCACGCATTCTCCCCTTTCACTTGCCAGCCATGGGTTCGATCCTTGAGGTCAACCCTTTTGTTTTTATTTTCATGTCTTATCATTTTTTTTCATCTTGTCTACTCCCTTGCCAACGCGGGCGTGCATGCCTCAGTGGTTGAGTTTGTTGTTTGTAAGATGAAGGGCGTGGGTTCAACTCCCACCCTTGCCCTTTTCTTTTGTTATTTTTACTTGATATATTTATTATTCATACAAAACTTCAAAAAATCATAACTTGTTCATCTTTCATCTTTTTTAACTCATTCTTTTTGCAACATGTTTAATTTTATGTCTAATTTCATGTGATGCAAATATATTCCTAATTGTTCATAATTATGATACCTTTTGTCTATGTGAAATTTTGGTTCTTTGTTAAGATCGTTATCTTGCATATTGTCAAATTCCTTTAAACCACGCTTGAATTGTCTTGTAAGGTCTTGCTTGTGATTATTTCCCATATGTTATTTAACATATTAGGGCTTGTTCTCCCTTGGTTGTCACCATGATCTCATATTATTTTCCTCCTAAATTTGAGTTTAAACTGTTATATTTGGTTGTCATCAATGCATATTGTTGTTACATTTGTTATACCTTGAACATATGACATGCTTACCTTCAAATTGTGATTTGTTTACATGATTGTTCCTTTTGTCTTTGTCAAGATATGCTTCCATCTTTGTTAAGATATTTGGTTATCCGTCGTAACCAGCTGTATTATTTGATCCTTGCTTATTGTGATATGCATGCCTATTTGATTGTAATCTTATTCATGCTTGCTTAAATTTTTTATTTGCTTTGTTAAGTTTTCCTTCCCCAAGTGATGGAACTTTTTAGTTCTCATCCAAGTTGTCTCTCTCTCTCTCTCTCTCTCTCTCTCTCTCTCTCTCTCTCTCTCTCTCTCTCTCTCTCTCTCTCTCTCTCTCTCTCTCTCTCTCTCTCTCTCTCTCTCTCTCTCTCTCTTCTAAAGGAAAAGTTTCTCCATTGACCCTTGTGTCATGGATATCTCATTACCCCTTTTGCCTCGACTTTGTGAAGTCATCTTAAACCCTAGCTTAGTTAGGTTAGAACATATAAGCCTTAGACTTTGCCTTAAGTCTAAAAGAACAACCTTCACTAGGAGTGTTCTTCAACTAGAACCCTAGGATAGAGTTTGTAAACTCTATGTAAGAATCATAGTAATGATCATTTACTTCCCTCTTGAGTGTTATAAACATAGATCTAGAGAGTTTTGCTAAACTCTACACAAGCATTGTAATGTTTGTTTCCCCGTGAACCTTGATCATAATCATGTGTTCTTCAACCCCAATGAGGTGAACTACGATTGCTCTAAGTCTATCCTAGTTAGGATACGTAGGCAGAGGACGCGACGTCTTTGCGAGGAAGCTCAGAAACTATCTTTAGGTTTTAACCTACCCCCTTTACCCAATCCCAATCCTTAGCAAACATTTACCAACTTAGCATGCAATTAAACAAAAGGTTCCTGTAGAGTACTACAGATGTTTAGGATGTGAAATACCTACCCTATGCATAACCAACCCCCGATCCCCGAATCTCTTAGCATTGTCGTTACATCGCGAAAAGGGTTTTTCTTTCTTTAGACCTTTCCTTTGGATAAATTAAAGTCCGGTTGTAATCTAAGAATTAAAGATTCAATTTAATCAATAGCTTGGTATCACGATTCTCACTGCAACAATGGTCTTCCAACTACTAGAGGTATCAGTATTGGAGGCTCCTCCAAATATTCTTTTATTTTGTCAAATGCCCTTTGGCAATTTTTGTTCCAGACAACCGCCTGATCTTTCTTTAACAATTTGAACATGGTTTCACACGTGGCTGTGAGATGAAATATGAACCTATCAATGTAGTTCAATCTACCCAAGAACCCACGAACCTTTTTCTCCGTTTTCGGTGCTGGCATTTCCTGAATTGCTCTTTTTTTTGCAGGATCGACCTTGATTCCCTTTTTGCTGACAATGAACCCCCAATAGCTTTCTGGATCGTACCCCGAAAGTACACTTGTTAGGATTCAACCTCAATCTGAATTTCCTGAGCCTTTCAAACAGCTTCAAAAGGTTTATGAGATGTTCCTCCTCCGTCTGTGACTTCGCAATCATGTCATAAACATAGACTTCGACCTCATGATGAATCATATCATGAAAGAGCATCACCATTGCCCGCTGATAGGTTGCCCCTGCATTCTTCAACCTAAAAGGCATTACCTTATAACAGAAAGTCCCCCATGGTATGATAAAAGTTGTTTTCTCCATATCCTCCGGCGCCATTTTAATCTGATTATATCCGAAAAAGTCGTCCATGAAGGAAAACACAGAATACCGAGCAGTATTATCAACCAATACATTATCAAGTCTTTATAATCAACACACATCCTTACTTTACCGTCCTTTTTTGGTACAGGTACGATGTTAGCGACCCACGAAGGGTAAGTTGTTACGGCGGGAAACTCTGCGTCCAACTGCTTCTGGACTTCTTCTTTGATTTTTATCGCCATGTCTGGCCTGGTTCTCTTAGGCTTCTACTTGACAGGTGGACACTCTTCGCATAAAGGCAAGCGATGAACCACGATATCAGTGTCAAGATCGAACATATCTTCATATGACCAAGCAAAGATATCACTATACTCATGGAGCATTTCAACCAATCTTTGCTTGACATCACTCTGCAATGCAACCCCTATCCGGACATCTTTTCTAGCTTCCTCGTTACCCAAGTTGATGATCTCAATTTCTTCCTGATGAGGCAGAATGACTTTCTCTTCTTGTTTCAGTAGCCTAACGAGCTCTTCAGGTAGGTCTTCATCTTCATCAATCTCTTCTTCGGCTTGAAATATCGAATTATCAAAGTCAAAGTGAGTCATAGACGGTTCTGGAGCGGTGTCATCTACAATGTGAAATCTGCAATGATGATGATTTAATGCTTAAAATGATATGCAAACAAGCACAAATCACATTGCCATTTTATTGTTAAAAATAAAACAGGAAAAACAGATATCACAATATTTGAATGCAAGAAAAACGCCCTTTGATTAATTGATAAAACAATTGTTCAACATAAAAGATTGGGTCCTGCATACAAAGACCGATGTGCTCCGGGTAGAGCACAGGGCTACAGATAATCAAGAAAACAAATCATTACTCTTCTCTAGTCACTTGGATGACTTCCTGGACGATCCAATTGCTTAGGCTCTAACCCAGAATGCATGGCCGAATCCATGAATCCATTTCGCAGTCGCTATCCCCTTCTTCATCAGACACATCATTGACCTGCTCAAAGATCACCCCACCGCTGGTGAATTGGACAGGTCCTTTGTAGCGCGGCACGCTCTGTGAAGAGGAAGATGGGCAGTACCCCAGTCCAAACTTGTCTTGCTTGTTGGGGAGGCTAAGAGCTTGGCCCCAACCTTGGGATGCCCCGGACTTCACCATTGCATGTGCTTCTTTGAAAGATGACATGGCAACCTCAGGTACTTTGTCCACAACTGGTGTTTTCTCCTTGATCTGCATAGTCTTGAAAGCCTGGCATAAAGTCTCATGGATCTCACCATCAACCTCGACGTATTTGAATGAAGACAAATGACTTATCATAATATCTTCTTCCCCACAAACAGTTACAACACTGCCACCCACCATGTATTCCAACTTCTGGTGCAGTGTTGACGTTACGGCGCCTGCCGAATGGATCCAGGGTCGTCTCAACAAACAGCTATACGCTGGTTGAATATCCATGATATAAAACACAGCATCAAAAACTTCCGGACGGACCTGGATCGGAAGGGTCAATTCTCCAAACACGGACCTTCTAGTCCCATCAAAAGCTCAAACCACCAAGTCCATTGGGGTGCACATTATCCCTTGGGTATCTAGCTTTATTAAAGCCTTCTTGGGTAACACATTCAGTGATGACCCAGTGTCTACCAGTACGTGTGACATTATAGACCCTCTACATTCGATGGATATATGCAGTGCCAGATTATGATTCCTTCCTTTCGGTGTCAAATCCAAATCAGTAAAGCCCATCCTGTTACCAGCATTAACGTCTGCCACCACTCCTTTGAGCTGATTCAAAGATATCTCCTGTGGCACGTATGCTGTATTCAAGATTCTTAAGAGAGAATTTCTGTGTGCTTCGGAACATAACAACAACGACAAAATAGAGATCTTTGACGATATTTGCTGTAAGTGATCTACGATCTTGTAGTCACTCTTCTGAATCAACCACATGAACTCTTCCGCTTCCTTCAACAAGAACTCCTTCTCACTAGCCTGAGAACTCTCTTCGACCATCGCGTTTCCTTTACCTTTATCAGCTTTCTCAGCACTCATTTCGGGGGGTGAAAATACTCTTCCGCTTCGGGTTATACCTCTTGTCCCTACCAGATTGTCAACAGAATCCAATGGCGAACCTTTCAATTCCTGCTTTTGACCATTACAATAGACCTCGGCTCCGTAATTCCACAGAATAGCTCTGGTACTCTCATAAGGTACGCGTCCAGCTTTAGTAATAATGATGGTGGGCAGCCTTGGAGGCACAGAAATAGTGATTCTCTTGTACGAAATCGAAATTGTTGCAACTTCATTCTTCTCTTCATCGACTATTTCCCCATATTTCTTCTCTGACACTCGGTCAAATTATAAAATACCATCATTCATCAGCTTCTGAATATGACTCTTCAGTCTCTCGCATCCCTTAGGATGGATCAAACACTCTGCACAAGCTCTGTGACAACCCGGAAATACCCCTCCACTCAGCAATTTATCTTTTACAAAACTCAACGAAGTCTTCAAATCTTCAACGTCAGCTACCAAGTTCAAGCCCTTATCCTCGATAATGGCACTAACCCCAGCTGCCCCATGATTAGGCATGGGATTCTGCACGACATTGGGCGCATCATGAGAGAAATTAATGGCTTTGTTGTCTATAAGGTCTTGCATCTTATGCTTAAATGCTTTAAAATTGTCGATGTTATGCCCAGGAGCACCGGAATGAAAATCACATCTAGCATTAGCATCATATCCGGGTGGTGGTGCACCAGTCAAAGGAGCTAAAGTCCTTTTCTGAATCAATTGTAATTGCAACAAGTGTTGAAGCAACTACGAGTATGGCATCGGCGGCGCATCAAATTGCTTGTTTACTGCTCTGTCGCGATCTTGAAATCTGCGAGGAGCATAATTTTGTTGCTGCTGTTGTGGTTGTTGTGGTTGTGGCACTGCAAGAATCGTAATGCTTGCAACCTGAGGTTGTTATTGACGATCCTGCTAACCCCTACCCTTGTTTCTAATTCGGGAACCCGAGACTGCATTGGTTTCCCCTTCTCTTCTCTTACTGCCAAAATTTTTCTTAACTCCTCCAGCTGAGGATCCTTCACCGGACTGAATTTGACCCAATTTGATTCCGTTCTCAACTCTTTCTCCTGTGATGATTAGGTCTGAAAAACTTCCTGACATGTCTCGTAATACACCCCCGGTAGCGTGGCAACGAACATGTCTATTAACTCCCTCTCCACCATGGGAGGTTGTACTCTGGCGGCCAATTCAAGCCATCTCTAGGCGTACTCTTTGAAGCATTCATTATTCCTCTGAGATAAATTCTATAACTGGACCCTGTTCGGTGCTAGATCACTGTTGTATTGGTAATGCTTAATAAACGCCTCAGCTAAATCCCTCCAGCTTCGGATCTTAACTGGCTCTAGCCCCATGTACCATTCCAGGGACTGACCAGAAAGACTGTCCTGGAAAAAGTGCATAAGCAGCTTCTCATCGTCAGAATAGGCGGACATCTTGCGGTAGTAAGAACGAAGATGAACCCTCAGACAAGTTGTCCCCTTATACTTATCAAAGTCTGAGACTTTGAACTTCAGAGGAACCTTCAAATCTTGAATCAGCCCCAAATTTGCCATATCCAACCCCATAGAATTCTTATTCTCATAACTCTTCATCTTTTCCTCAAGCAACCTAAACCTCCTGTCTTCTTCAGTTGGAAGACCATCACCAACATCCCTCATAGAGAACACATCCTCTTGATCATCCTCCTCCCACTGAGGGGAAGTATTCCCATGAAAAGCACACGTAGGTCCGGGAATATGAACTCCTGTCTGATTTTCTCCTCCCAGAGGGATAATAGTTGTTGGGATTTGCATGTGGGGTGACATTGTCAGCAATAGGAGGTATGGCAGCAGTTCCTCTATGAAGCACACCACTCCCGTCAACTCTATCAATTAACGGTTGCACCAAAGTTCTCAGCTGCTCTTGGCCATTGGCGACCCCTTGCATCATATCCATGAGTTGGCCATCCTGTCACGGAATTCCTGAAGTTCAGCCTGAATCTGATACATAATCCTGCGTTGATTTCCCTGAGTAGCGTAGCGATGAGTTACTTGGTTGTTAATCCTGAAACAGACTGAACAAACCACAAAGATAAGGTTAACGGTTCCAGAGCACCTGTGATGCAAAATGAGAAATGATGCAATATGCATACGTGTAAATATGCGTTAGGGAAGTTTTCCCCTTGATTATGGTTCTGCGAGAACAGCAAGACAATGGAAAGCAAACAGATAAGCACAGAAAACTCCTCATAAATAAAATGAGAGCCAAGAGTCAATGTACAACACAACACTGAATACAAGAGAATCAAAATGACCTCATCCAACAGATCTGGTGATGGTCAAGGTACATCATAACAACAAACTACAAAGAGAGGAAAAACAATCAAGCACGACAGCGAGCCTGGAAATCTTCCAATAACTCCTTCGTATCTGGATGGTCTAGCCTGTCTACCAACTTCTGGATGAGCAACTCTCTCTGGCTGATGATGACTTGCAAGCTATGAAGATAATCCTCCCAAGCATTCTCACCAAACACTTCATCAAGCTTGCATCTCTTCACATCTGCTCTTGCCTTATAGTTCTCCAAGGTTGCAAGAGCTTCATTCAACCTGCAGTCGCTTTTGCGTCAACGCAAGGATTCAGCTGTAACCTTCTCATCTCTCACCTGGATTTGAGCCTTCAACTTAGCAATTTGTTGTCGCAATCCGTCTTCCCGCTCTTTGTTATTAGTTAAAGTGGTGTTCCATTGGTTATTAAACTTGGAGATCTCTACATATGCTTTATCCAGCTCCTTCTTCTTAGAACTAAGAACATCATTGACACTTTTCAGATCTAAGCCCACACATTCTCGAGCGCGAATCTCTGTAGTTAGCTCTCTACCAAACTTATTCCCCAATTCAGTTTGCTTCTTAGATGAAAAAGTGGCTTGATTTCTCTCGCTTCGGAGCTGAATAATGTCATTTTCCAATTCCTCGTTCTCCTTACGCAACTCCTCCTTCTTGGGCCATAGCTGATTATATCTCTGGATATCAATAGTAGTCGACTCCTCAATCAACAAAGGATACAAAGGCTCACAAGTTGGAAATGGCATCAATAATCTCCTAGCTCTCTCCTGAATCCAAGTCACATAAGGATCATAAGCTCTACTGTTGCTCTTACCCAAGGAAGCCTTCCCTCTACGGTGAATCTTGTTCCAAGCCTTCTCTACTTTGATCAGGGTCTCATTCTCAAGCAAACCAGTGAAATACAGAGATTCCTGTATTTCCTCTTCCTTCGGAGGTTCCCTCAGAGCATACCCAAACTGCCTCACTGCAAGAGCTAGATTGTAGTTAATACCTCCTTTCCTTCCAATCAACGGGACGTTAGGAAAACCACCACAGCTAAAGATGGTTTTTGTACCTAACTGGTCTCTGGCAAACCAAACAATGTCCTCAGAAGTCGAGCCCATCAGTCTCTTTGACCACTCTGAGGTACCGGCAGTATCCACAAAAGGACCAGCCTTGGAAAGATGGCTCACAAACCATCTATATAAAAGAGGTACACAATAAGACACATTCTTCCCTCTCCGATTCTCATTCCTATAATGCACAGAGTGATACACATCTCCCAGAAGTGTAGGCACATGATTTCCTGATATGAAAATGTGGAAAGCATCCAGATCCACGAAGTCAGGAATATTCGGAAACAACACTACACGATATACGCACAGAGCTAAGATGGCATTAAAGACAATTCAACAACCCTCTTTCGCAAAGTGTTAAGCTTTACCAATCAGGAAAGATAATAGAAATCCAAGCATCCCATTTCTTCTATCCAACTTCCCTTCTAAATCTGAAGCATCCAAATGAAGTGAATTAGCAAGCTTAGTCAGATTAGGTTCGGCACAGAGAACTCCTCCAAAGTAGGTGTCAACACATAACCCGGGAAAGTGAAGCATCTCAAATGTGGATCATAGAACTGAAGCAAGGTATGAGACCTCCCAACTCAAATACTGAAGCTTTGTAGACACAACCCAAGAGTTTCCCATATGACTACTTGAAATCTTCCATTACATTACAATCAGCAACAAAAATCAAACTGAGCAGTGGTGCTATGTCGGGAGTAGGAAACTTGTACACAACAGTCTTCTTCAAACTGGGCTCCATGTTAGAAGTGGAATAAGCTCACTAGAAACGAGAGGAAAATATACACCTGCAACATAAATACTTGTCAATGTTAAATGCAAATGCAATAGGGGATCAAGATTGTTGTGCTGTTGACTGAGAATAACCAGCGCTTCGCTCTGGCGAGATAATAACACAACACTGACATAAAGACCCACTGTATAAAGGACCAAACATTCATACTGATGAGAAAACCGGGTAGGTTGAAGGTCAAAGTTTCCTGCATAACCCTCCCCACTCACAGGTATGAACCTATCACTAACAAAGTCTGGCATCTTATGCGGTCGTCAGCGTCACAGACTTTCGAGACACGATGATACATTCACCATTTCTGGTTTGGCATCATAGTCTCACTAAGCGGCCTCACTTAGATGACTCTCAAATGATCGGTCCCCAGAGTCGACAATCCTCAGATCCAACTTCCTCTCAACTGTCCAAAACAGACAAGAAAGGTAGTCATCAAAGAGAATCTCGTCTGAGCGCAGATTTCATGGGAACTAGTGCATGCCAAACATACAGGTTCACCACTACTTTCTGCTTCTAATGCTATGGTTATACTCAAGCCTGGGTTTTGACTTATCTCACAGTGGAACATTCCCATCCAACAGCACAACAATAATGATATATATAATGCTGAAAGTAAAATGCAAATGCAGATAAAGTCCAACACATATATACACACCCAAAGGTAAACATACAAGCGCTAGGATTGACTCACATAGGGGATGGGAAGTGTCCCCAGCAGATTCGCCAGCTGTCGCATCGTTGCGAAGAGGGGCCGGCAAAGACAGAAGAGTCGCCATCGTTTGTTACTTATCCCAAAGAGAGGGAAAGGAAACGATCAGAGAAAACCTATGAAAAATGGAAAATACAGGTCATCGCAACCAAATCTTGGGTTCGGGAGTCGGTTACGCAAGGGGAAGGTATGAGCACCCCTCACGTCCGTTGTATTCGACGGGATCCATGCTTGTTGTCTATCTAAAAGGGTGTTAATCTATCTAAGCTATAGGCCACAGGGACAAAAGAAAAGAAAAGAGACTCGATAGAGCATCACCGCTATATGCCTACGTATTCCCTCGTGCAATGGGAAAGTCAGAGTCAACGTAGTTCGGAAAACTACGGGTGAAGGTGGGGAAGGTTGCTCACCAAGACATCGCCGTCTTGTTCCTAAGTATCCTCGTCTGGTATGAGAAATCAGAGCAAACATAGTTCGGGCTAACACGACCACAAGTTAGTTCAAGTGTTTTAACCGAGTAGGGTTAAACCTTTGTTTTAGCAGTTAGGTGTATTGCTGCTCGACCATTGGAGACTTAGGCGTTACCTGTTTGCGGTAGAACCAAGAGTTAACAACACTCTCTTTGAAAATGGTTTTCAATTAATCCCGAAGGATAAAAATGTTTGATGTTTGTTTTTGAGTCTTTTATAAAGAAGAAGTGAATTGAATTGTGTTTGTAATTCATGTTGCACTAAAGATTATGACTTAGGAGCGAATGTGTCGCATATCGCCCAAAGGGCATACGCTAAACACTCTAGACAATTGAGAGGAGGCCCCCCAATCATCATTTACCAAATGCTTAAGGCTCGTAGCTTACAACACTCATTATCTTTTGTTACATGTCTTGAAGAAGTTTTGAGATGAGAAGAGAGAAGACACAACTAAGGGGAAACTAACTCAACCCTAATGTTATCATGCAATGTGCTCCTATGATTGAGATTAAGAGGGGAAAAGACTATCTTAATGTTATCATGCTTGGATTAAACACTTAATGTCTCTCCTACTCCCAAAGGGACTAGGAATCCTAAGGGATCATGGCAACGAAAACCAAGTAAACACAAGATAAATCAATCACAAATGAGATGAAAGAAAGAGATGCAAACATGAAATGCAACACAAAGAAAAAAGGGAGGAAAACAAAGTGTGGGGCAACAACCACCACAATCACATCTCAACCTCTTAAATGCAAACAAAATATGCAAAACAAAAGAATAATGCAAGCAAAAGCACTCAAACAAAACTAAGCAAAAGTGAGATGCAATGGGAGAAGCCACGACTCCTACAACCATTCAAACAACAATCACCAAACCAAAAGGAAAACAAATAAGAAGGAGAAGAAGACATGATCAAGATGAGGATGGGAGAATAGGATTGGGCAGCAAGCAACAAAGAAATAAATCTCAACCATAAGCATCAAAGTGATCATGCCAACAAGAAAGCACAAAAGAAACTCAAAGTGGCATCCCATCCAAGTTAAACTCAAAATGCAAACAAAGAGCACCAAATCAACTTGAATGAGTTCCAAAGTCCCATGGACAGAAGTGAGAACAAGGGAAGAAGATACACAAATGAAAGAAGAAGAGGAAACAATACAAGTTGCAAGGTAGGGCATGGGAAAGAACCTAAGTTCAAACCACTTTCAACATTCAAATGCAAATGGAAAGCCTTAATTAGAAGTAACTTGAAACACCAACCAAACAAGTGTAGGACCTACAAACTTGCAACCAACAACTTCAACATGTTAAGAATGTGAATCAAGAGGTGTTGGAAGCATATGGGATCCACAAGGGTCATTTCCCAAAAAAACTAGGTCAACTAGTTTGTATGAACCTCCATTAGGGTGACTTGACTTGCAAGGTTCACCAAAAATAGGAAAATGGTTCAATAAATGCCAAATAAAATTCAAAAAACTCATAAACAAGTTGGCAACCAGAGGCCAAAACATCAAAACCAAAATCCAATCAAAGCATCACCAAAGGAATTGATCCACTAGAGTGCTCCACTTTGAAAGGAATTTGTCGAGGGTCAAATAAAAATAAACCAAAGTCAAACAAAAATAGGTCAAACTTTGACGAAAACCAGCCTCAAAGCCACCTCAACCCATCATCAAAATAGAGAGGAGGCCATGCTCATAGGTGGATGCAAATGGTTAAAAAAACAAGCAAGAACAAATGGAAACCATATTAAAATTACCTCCAATTGTAAAATCCCAAATTAATTGCAAAATAAACGAAAAATGGAATTAAAAATTATAGAAAATTAAATAACACTCTAAGGTGTTGGAAAATATTTTTTGTGGGATTTTATGACATTTGGAAATAGTTTTAACAATCAAAAAGGAAAACAGAAGTAAAAGAAATAAAAATAAAATGAATAAAATGGAAGGGATGTGCAATCAGCAAGGAATCCATGTTCAATTGCATTGGGCTCACAATCAGGGGTGTGTGAAAAGCAAAGCAAGCCCAATCCAATTCAGCTTGGATCAAAACTTAGCGCATCACTAATTGACGTGGAAGTCAATCTTACACGCGTGCAAGTCAAACAGATCTGGACCGTCCATCTCAACTGGTCAATGAGTCAAATACAAACACGTCAGCCCTGAGGGTTTAAGACCAGACGCCGGAGCCCTAGCTCCGGTCGTCTTCTCTGGCGAGCAATCTGGAGCTCAGGCGACTCAAATATCACCAAACCTAGCAAATTTTATACCAAATGAAAGCTGAAGTGATGTACATTCCAAATCCATGATCCATTGGTTTTAATCGTGCCTAAATAAAGAGAATCGAATGGATCAAGTTTGGAATGCACATCCGAAATATTCATCAAACATGACAATTAAGCACTCAAACATGGCCTACACGAGGTAGGGCTTCAGACGCAGCCAATATGGACCTAGATTAAGCTCTAGAATGAGAGAAAAGTTGATTGGAAACTTACTTAATGGAGACACTCCGTTGGTGCTTCAACAACTTGCTTGAAAACATCCAGATCCACTCCAATTTACTCAAGGAAGAAGAATTACACCTCAATTGAACTTGAATTGCTCTAAAATTGAAAACACGATTTGAGATTTTCTTTGGAAGTTTGAAAATGGAAGTTGCTCCTTCTGGCTTTAAAATGCCCTTCTGAGCTCTCAATTCAGATTGTGAACTTATATATGTTGGATTAGAAATGAAATTAGAGGCCCATGAAGGCTTGTTGTGATGAATTTTCAAAAATGCCCAATATGGAGTTTTCTCATGCACACGTGAAAACAGATGCCTACACATGAAAATCATCCCAATTGGCAGCTGGTAAGTTGAATTTCAAGATGGAATTAGATTGAGCTTTGTTAGTGATCCAATTTTGAAGTTTGAATGAGAAACTTCCTTGTGAAGTAAGCTTTAATTTCCACGTGTTTTTTCTCTTCATGCACCAAACTAACTTGTGCATTTTGTTCATGAGTGCATTGTGAATAAAGTTGGATCAAAATGAGACATGAAAAAGGCCTATAGTGCATCCAATTCAAATCACCTTTTAAAGCTCATTTGAATTTGAATTTTCTCACCCAATGTCCATAACCAAGAATAATTCACACCAACCTTGACTTTTAGAGTGTAAACGAGGTCATTTGGGGAAACTTTCATGTTGGTTGAAGTTTCATTTGAAGTACTTAAGTGCATGTAAATGACCCATAATCAAAATGGCCTATAATCAAAGTTTCCTAAAATACCCTTGCATTGCCAAAGCCATAACATGAGTTATATAAATGATATCAAGGACTTATAGGACTTTTTTGAAAGCTAAGATCATGAGGAAAGACTTTCATGTTCACCAGAAGTTGAGGAGAAACGTGATTCTAAGTCAAAAGTGTCTTGGAAGTGGATTGACTTTTATTGACCAAAAAATATGTTCACCTGAGACTTATAACTTGTTGGCATCATAACTTGAGTTCTAAAAACCCAATGGATGAGTTCTAGTACTCAAAAGAAAGCTACGAACATGCTTTATAAGTTTCATGTTCATAATAAAATTAGATTGAACTTGTATCTTAAGGTAAATTGTCCTTGAAGTTATGCACTAAAGAAGGGGATTTTACACTGAGATCCTTTGAAACCCTAATTTAGTAACTCCTTAGACTGTTGATTCTTCTTGATTTGAACTTGACATGACATCCTAAATATCTCAACATAACTCCCCATGACTCCAATGACTTAGAACTAAGTCTCAAACTCTTTCCAGCCTACAGTTGACTTTTATCTAACCAGATGAAACCCTAAGTGCAAAACCCTTGACTGTGGTCTCTTGCAAGTGAAATTAAAGTTTAGATAAACTCCACAATGGCTTACAAAGCAACCAATGAATTTCTAAAACATCTATTATCCATAACCATGAACTTGTGAACCCCTGATGATCTTCTGTTGATCCCCAAGATAGGAAATAAACAACACACATCCATCTTCTCTTTCAAAAACCTTTGGCCATTTCCTGATGATTGTAAGCACTTGATGACTTGAATAAGCACTCTTGCTTGAGTTTGAAACTCTTGAGACTCTTCTCTTGAATGGAACACCTCTCTTGATCCCATGTAAAGGAGAATGCTATGCAAATCCAAATGCTAAAATGAAAAGAAACACAAGCCAAGTAAAGAAAAAGAGGTTGGTCAAATTTTGGGGTGCAACTCTGTGTCGACTAATGTTGAAACTACTGATGAAGATGAGCATGTATATATGGATCCTCCTATTCATGATCCGGTTTTGCCTCAACCTGCTCAACCTGGTGTTCAAAATGTTCATGCTAGAATGTCCTATCCTGGGGCATCCTCTGCTGCTGCGGTACTTCCTGCTGGTTTTCTGCATGGTTTTTAGATGAGTCAGAATGTTGGTCATATGGTAAATTTTTGGTTTGTGTATCCGTCTCAGTTTGCTACTCCTCAGATACTTGCTCCAGTTACATCGCAACTTCCAAATCCACCGACTCTTATCAGACCTGCTGATCATAATAGATCTGTTAACTATAAATTGTTGGATAAAAGAATCCGAGTGATTGAAGGTTATTTTGCTTTTGGCATGGAAGCCAAATAATTGTGTTTGGTTCCTAATGTTGTGTTGCCACAAAAGCTCAAGATTCCAGAACTGCAAAAATACAAAGGTTTGAGTGTTCCTTGCAGTCATGTGACCATTTATACAGGAAGATGGCGTCCTATGTTGACAATGATGAATTGCTGGTTCATTTCTTCCAAGATAGCTTGTCTGAAGCTTCTTTTGATTGGTATATGGGATTAGTGTAACACCTTTTTCTACCCCACAAATATAATGGCAAATCAATCACATTTATCAGAGTAATATTTTAAGCATAACAAAAATCACCTCAAAGGGCGTACATTTCTCAATAATTCAAATCAAAGTCAATGCTTCGTAAACAACGGGTTTTCCCAAAATTACTAAAAAATTACTCAAATGGCAGCATAACTCAAAAAGGAAAATCCAAAGTTCTCCTTTCACAACAACATAATTCAAATAACAAAAATTAATAAAATATGGTTTAACTCAAAGACCCCAACCCGATGTTACACTATCAGAGAAAGATCCTCTAAGTCAACCAAAATGTCAAAAACTCCAAAAAGTCCTCAACGACATCAACGGCTAGACCTAGCCATCTGCACATTACCCACGTGGAGGCAACATTCAAACATGCAGGGTGAGTAAAACAACTCATAATAATCAATATAGGAATCAATATATAAAACAACACCATTTTCATATTCAACATCATCATAATCATCAAGGAACATCAAAGGCCACAACATTATAAATTACACCAAATTGTCACATAAATGCAAATGCAACATGACTCATTCATGTGGTACCAACCAAAAAAAATCGATGGACACTGGGACATCAACCCTCCATAGATCCACAACAGTAGGATCGATTCTACACGAGAACTGGAGCACAACAAAATACCTCACATCCGCACAATGGGACTGAAGCCACAAGAATCAAGGTCCTAGAACGAAGTCCGAAATGCATATGAATGCATGATGCACACGTATAATCCTCATAATAAACTCATTAGGTGCATCATCATTCATTAAAATCATCATAATAATCATGTCATCATAGAATCATCAAAACTCATGAAATCAACATCATAACTCATCATCATTACTCATAGGAATCATCATACAATCATGTATTAATCTCAAAAGAATCATAGTCATACTCATGGTAATTCATCAAAGAAATCACAAGATCAAAACATCAAGACATCACTACATAAGATCAGAATTCGCAAAACTCTATTACGTTCACTAGCAAGTTCGTTGTTCGAGTCTGGGGCGATTGTTCACCGTGTGAATGGTTCTTCGCTGTGCGAACTCGCGATTACAGCAAATCGCTATTACACACCAGTAGCAAAACCAGCCCAAAAGTCCCTATGATTTCCTTCTCCAATGCCCCTAAAACATCCCTAAATCATTCCTAAGGTATTACGGTGATAAAGGCACAAAATATACGACTTATTAAGCCAATCCCAAATCCTATTTACGCCTCCAATTCCTATAATTTCTTACAAATACCCCACAGTCATTAAAGTTCTCACAATCACTTACCCTATATGGTTAAACAACCTCAACAACAAATTTAGCCACAAAGGCCTAAATTATCTCCCCCACTTAAAAGAATTTTTGCCCTTGAAAATTATCTCAAGGAAGTAGATTCGGATACGACTACCTCATCTGATCCTCACGCTCTTAAGCTCAACTTTCTCCAGCTGGTCCTCCCAAAACTACCTTTACCAAGGAAATCTTTTTACCTCACAGTTTCTTCACTTCTCGTTTATCAATTTGTACTAGCAATGTGTAAAGAATGAAATTATCTCTCACATGTACATCATCCATCATGAAAATTCGCAAGCGATGACGGTAAAGCAATCCGATATGCTACTACTCTCACCCTTTGTGAAATATGATACGGACCAACAAAACACGGTGTAAGCTTTCGAGACTTCAAAGCTCGGACAACACCAGTTACTGGTGTAACTTTCATAAACACATGATCTCCCTCTTGAAACTCAAGTGCTTTCCTCGTCTTGTCATGGTAACTTTTCTGACGACTCTAGGAAACTTTCATCTTTTCTTTGATCCTCTTGATCTTTTCAGTCGTTTGGTGAACAATCTCAGGTCCGAGCATAACACTCTCGCCTGACTCATACCAACACAAAGGATTCCTACATCTCCTACCATACAATGCCTCATACGGTGCCATTCCAATACTAGAATGGTAACTGTTGTTGTAGTTAAACTCAATCAACGACAAATGACTATCCCATGATCCATTTTGATCCAACATACAAGCTCTCAGTAAATCCTTTAAGGATTGGATAGTTCTCTCTGTCTGTCCATCCGTCTGCGGATGATAGGAAGAACTCGATCTCAATTTAGTACCTAAAGCTGTCTGCAAACTCTCCCAAAACCTCGGTGAAAATCTCGGATCTCTATCGGACACAATACTCGAAGGTATCCCATGCAACTTCACAATTCCCTGAATATGCATCTCAGCTAGCTTTAGCATAGAACGATTAACCCTCATTAGTAAGAAATGAGCTGATTTAGTCAATCTATCAAGAATCACCCAATTAGAATCATTCCCCCTCACATTCTTCGGCAAACCCGACACAAAATCCATGGAAATACTATCCCATTTCCACTTTGGAATATTCAACGTTTGCATCAGAACCAACGGTCTTTGGTGTTCAATCTCCGACTTCTGACAAGTCTAACAGCATACACAAACTCAACCACTTCTTTCTTCATCACTGGCCACCAAAATAATTTCCTCAAATCCTGGTACCTCTTCGTAGCACCGGGATGGATACTCAATCTACTTCGATGTCCTTCCTCAAGAATACTCTTTTTTAACTCAACAATATTTGGAACACAAACTCTATCACGACATCTTATGATACCATTTTCATTAATCCAAAAATTAGCTCTTCGACTTTGATCCATCAAATTCAACCGATCTACCAACTTAAATCAGATTTCTGACCTTCTCGAATCTCATCAAGAATACCACTAGTAAGCATCAACATACCAAGCTTAACTCCATAAGAAGTCTCTTCACAAATCAAACTCATATAATGAAATTTCTCAATTAGTTCTATCTCTTTTACCATCATTATCGGTATATGCGATGATATCCTACTTAATGCATCAGCTACCGTGCTTGCTTTATACAAATGGTAATTCAAACCAAAACCATAAACCTTCAGAAGTCCCAATCATCTCCTATGCCTCGCATTCAACTCTTTCTGATCGAAGAGATACTTCAAACTCTTAAGATCACTAAACATCTCAAATCTCAAACCAAACAAATAATGCCTCCAAAGCTTCGACACAAACACAACAACAACCAACTCTAAATCTTGCGTTAGATAATTCCTCTCATGCACTTTAAGTTTCCTTGAAGCATAAGCTAAAACGTGCTGATGTTGCATTAACACACCTCCCAAATCCCATCAACGAAACATTACAATATACAATAATGGTTCTGCCGGATTCGGTAAAATCAAAACATGAGCTGCTGTCAGCCTTCTCAAAAGCTCTTGAAAATTTCTTCACACTTTGCAAACAAAACAAAAGCTTGAACCTTCCTAGTCCACTGCGTCAATGGCAAAGATAACTTGGAAAAATCCTTCAATGAATTTTCGATAATATTCTTCCAACCCAAGAAAACTTCTAATAAAAAAATAGGTTTTGGAGCTTCCCATTGTGATACAACTTAAACCTTCGACATATCAACCGCAATACCTCTAATCGAGATCACATGACCAAGAAAAATCGCTTCCTTCAACCAAAACTCACACTTTGACAGTTTTTCATACAACTACTTCTCTTTCAACACTGATAACATGGTTTTCATATGCTCAACATGATCCTCATTACTCTTCGAATATATCAAAATATCATCAATGAACACAACTATAAACTTGTCTAAATAAGGATGGAAAATCATGTTTGTATAACTCATAAATACACATGGTGCTTTAGTCACACCAAATGGCATCACGAAATACTCATAATGTCCATACCTTGTTTTAAAAGCAGTCTTCTGAATATCTTCAGCCTTCACACGAATCTGATGATACCCAGATCTCAAAACTATCTAACTGAACATACTTGCAACGACCAACTGATCCATCAAATCATCAATCCTTAGAAGTGGATGCTTATTCTTGATAGTCACCTTGTGCAATTGTCTATAATCCACACAAAGCCTCACAAAACCTTCTTTCTTCTTAACTAACAAAATTGGTGCACTCCACGGTGACACACTCGGACAAATTAATCTCTCTTCAAGTAGATCTTCAAGTTGATTCTTCAACTTCTTCAATTTCGGTGTGGACATACAATATGGAGCCATCGATACCTGACTAGTTCTAAGAACTAAGTCCATCATAAGCTCCACTTCATGTTCTGGCGGTAAATCACTTATCTCATCAGGATAAACTACCGGATAATCACAGAGTATTGTCACACCACTAACTTCCCTACTTTATTAACACTCAAAGTTTCCATCAAAATAAATATCTCAGCACCATCCTACACCGACTCACCAAAACAATCTGCAAGCACTTAGCTTAACTAAAAACAATTCACTGCACACACCATCTAAGCTTGCAAGACACGTCTATCCCATCCAACAAGAGATTAAGGGTGATTGGTTCCTCAATTTGTCAATAGACAGCCGAAAATCATGATGGGGCATAAACCATCTTTACCAAACTAAAAGAGCCTACATTGACACACTATGCCACCACTCCACAATTGAAGCATTCTGGAGAAGCACAAGCTTCTCCCCCACTTGTTTCATTCCATCTTCTGCAGAAAAAGGTTAGAAAACAAACGTGTACCGACAATGTTTTCACACACATGTCGCATACTAGGGAACAAATAACATTAGACAACTTGGTCGGACGGACCGACCTGCTCTTATACCACTAATGTAACACCCTTTTCTACCCCACAAATATAATGGCAAATCAATAACATTTATCAGAGTAATATTTTAAACATAATAAAAATCACCTCAAAGGGCGTACATTTCTCAATAAATCAAATCAGAGTCAATGCTCCGTAAACAACGGGTTTTCCCAAAATTACTCAAAAATTGCTCAAATGATAGCGAAACTCAAAAAGGCAAATCCAAAGTTTTCCTTATACAACAACATAATCAAAATAACAAAAATCAAAAAAACATGGTTTAACTCAAAGACCCCAACCTGATGTTACACTATCAGAGCAAGACCTTCTAAGTCAACCAAAATGTCAAAACCTCTAAAAAGTCCTCGACGGCATCCACGGCTAAACCTGGTCATCTGCATGTTACCCACGTGGAGGTAACATTCAAACATGAAGGGTGAGTAAAACGATTCATAATTATCAATATAAGAATCAATATATAAATCAACGTCATTTTAATATTTAACATCATCATAATCATCAAGGAACATGAAAGGCTACAACATTATAAATTACACCAAATTGTCACATAAATGCAAATGCAACAAGACTCATGCATGTGGTACCAATCAACAAATTTCGATGGACACTAGGCCATCAACCCTCCATAGATCCACAACAGTAGGATCGATTCTACACGAGAACTGGAGCACAACAAAATACCTCACATCCGCACAATGGGACTGAAGCCACAAGAATCAAGGTCCTAAACTGAAGTCCATAATGCATAATAATGCATGATGCCCATGTATAATCCTCATAATAAACTCATTAGGTGCATCATCATTCATCAAAATCCTCATAATAATCATGTGATCATAGAATCATGTCATCATAGAATCATGTCATCATAGAATCATCAAAACTCATGAAATCAACATCATAACTCATCATCATTACTCATAGAATCATAACATCAAAGAAATCATAACATCAAAACATCAAGACATCATTGCACAAGATCAGAATTCCCTAAACTCTACTATGTTCGCTAGCAAGTTCGTGTTGTGCGAGTCTAGGGCGAATGTTCCGCGTGCAAACTCGCGATTACAGAAAATCACTGTTACGCACTAGTAGCAAAACCAGCCTAAAAGTCCCTATGATTTCCTTCCCCAATACCCCAAAGACATCCCTAAATCATTCCTAAGGTATTACAGCGATAAAGGCGCAAAATCTACGACTTATTAAGCCAATCCCGTATCCTATTTACGCCTCCAATTCCCATAATTTCTTACAAATACCCCACAATCATTAAAGTTCTCACAATCACATACCCTACACGGTTAAACAACCTCAACAACAAATTTGGCCACGAAGGCCTAATTTCGCTTACTTTCAAATCGTCCTCAAACCTATCGGAACATCAGTTCAAATCCCTCAAATTCATTAAACTCACCAAAAAGGCAACAACAATTCAATACTCAAAATCCCTAAACCCTTAAATCGGCTTTAAACACATTGAATCACATATTGAAAATAATGAAGGCAATAATCCCCACACTTAAACAACCTCAAAAATAGATTTGGCCACGAAGGCCTAATTTCCTCAAACTCAAAAACCTCGCGAAGCTTTGCCTCAATCCTCTTTCTCAGATCTCTGGCCTCTATTTCTTCTCTTTTCACGGTCTAACAAGAATGAATCCTAATTCCCTCAAAATTCCTTTTTGTTAAACCTAACTTTGGTTCTTAAAATGTGCTTTCCAATTTCACCCTCACTAATTCCTTCTAAAATGTCCATTTTGCCCTTAATTCACTTATATTTATTTAAATAAATACTAATACCAATATATTCAGATTATATACTATTATTTAAATAAATAACCCAAAATCCATAATTCTCAATACTTCATACCAACCACCGCAAATCACCACAAATACGAATATTCCTATTTAAATAAATTAAATAAATATTCCAATAAATTTGGGGTGTTACAATTAGTGCGTAGCATGATTCGCTCATGGAGGAATTGTCAGAAGCGTTCTTGAAGTAATACAAGTATAATCTCGATTTGGCTCTTACCAGATTTCAATTACAAAATCAGGATGAGTGTACACTTGAAACTTTCAAGGAATATACACAAAGGTGGCGTGAAATGGCCTCTCATGTGCGACCTGCTCTTTCTGATAATGAGTTGGTTGATATCTTTATGGGCACTTTACAAGGGTTGTACTATGAGAAAATGGTGGTGATAACGCGAAATTATATCGCGTATCTGACTTGATTTTCCCCTATTTTATGTTTTATATTACTCCCATTCGTTTGTTTTTCTCAGGTTCTCGGTTTGAGGTGAAGAATTAAAAAGAAAAGAAAAATAGAAGGAAAGAAAATGGAAATGAAAAAATAGAAAGGAAAGAAAGAAAATAAAAAAGAAAAAAAAGAATAAAAAAAGGGGTGGGCCCACCACTTAATGTGGCTGGAGCCACATTTAAGGTGGCGTCCACCACCATGCAAAAGTGGCACCCACCACAGTCAAAAGTGGCGCAAGCCACATCTTCTCATGAGGGGGAGGTGGCACAAGCCACCTGGGAGTGTGGAGAAATATTCTCCCAGTCCCCCTATTTTCCAGCACCACTTCTGGATTTTCAAGTGAGATTTTCACGACACTTCACTGATTTCTTCTCCTCTTCAACTGACTATATAAATGAGAGAAACGACTTGAAAAAGGGGGTTCGCAGCATTTTCAGAATAGAGAGTATTTTTCCAGTTTTTCATTGGAGCTTTAGTTTCTGTTATTTTCTTTTCATACGAGTTTAATTTGTTTACCAAGTTTGAAGAATAATGACTATTCCTGTAAGCCTTCCATATACTTGTACCTCGAGTTTAATCTAATTCCAGGTTTTAAATTGTTCTATTTATTTTATTTGCTGCAATTACAACATGATTAGTAGTTATATTCTGCACTGTATTATGTTTGATTTTTCCACCATGTCCGGCTAGAGTAATTGATGTTGGTATGTAACAAATCTATCGGAGGGGATTAAATAAAAACCGGTGTTATCTTTCTTTGCAAAGTACTTTTTAGGCTCTAGTTTCTTATTTTAATCAATCGACCAGTCTTGTGAGAGTAAAAAGGGAAACTAAGGTTAAGGTCAAGATAAACGAGAGTTTGAGGCTTTAACCAGATAGCTGAGATTAGACATTAATTCTAAACACAACGGAAGCACTTTAGATTTAATTAGGACTTATTTATTTTCAAAAGGTATCGTTAAATTCGAATGATACATCGAGAGCGTTCGTTTCAATTTAACGATATAATCTAAATCAATAAACACGAGAGTGTGAGGTAAGGATTTTTAAATGAGTATTTTTCTAATAAAAAGTATTTTGAACATCTGACGTACATCGATTATTTATTAAATTATCAAAGATTGATGCGTTGCATACTGACATCCCGTTATTGATAATTCTTATTTGAAATTTTAGCATTTTTAGATTTAATTTCCTTCGCACTTAACTTTCCTAAAATGAGTAGCCTTAGATTTACATAGTAACATTAGAACATGGTACGTTCGATTTCTAGTCCCTGTGGATCAATAATCTTTTAAAACTACACGATACAACTGTATATTTATAGTCAGATTAATTTAGACACACTAATCTGCGATCAAGTTTTTGGCGCCGTTGCCGGGGATTAATTAAGTCGATATCCTAACTCCTTTTTTGCACCGTATAGACTAAGGTAAAAACCCTATTTCCCGTTCTGTCGATTGCATGCCAACTACTCGCTCACAAGGCGAGCACTATGCCAGAATTGAATTTTAGCAGCGCATACAAAGACAGCGCTTTTAGGAAAAGCGCTGCTAAAGAGTAATAAAAAAAAAAGAAAAAAAATAGCATACCTAAGACAGAGCTTTTAGGAAAAGCGCTGCTAAATGCATGGGCTAAGACAGCGCTTTTGTAAAGCTCTGCTGTAGGTTGGTCCTAAGAAAGCGCTTTTCTAAAGCGTTGCTGTAGGGTGTGCCAAAGAAAGCGCTTTCTTTCCAAAGCGCTGCTATATACATGGGCTAAGACAGGGCTTTTGAAGCGCTGCTGTAGGTATTAAAAATCGCTGCCATAGGTGTTATTATAATTAAATTAAAATATCATAGAATTTTAAAGAAAGCGCTTTCCTTCTAAAGCGCTGTTATATGGTTTTTCAAAGAAAGCGCTTTTAGAAGCGCTGCTGTAGGTATTAAAAAGCGCTGCCATAGGTGTTATTATAATTAAATTAAAATATGACAGTATTTTTTAAAGAAACATAACAGATAGCTAGCTTGCGCGCGCACGTTCTTCATTCTTTCTTTCTCCTCTCTGCGAACCAGAACCCTATTCACCACGACTGGCCGTCGCCCTCCTCCGTCCAATTGTCGCGCCTCCGTCGCCCACCTCCGTTCAGCCTGTGTTGCATTTCTACTCCATTTAACCGTCCATTTTCGACAGCCTCTATAGCGCATTTCCGCCATTGTTACGGTATTTGAAGTTTTTCATTTTGCATATTTCTGGATTATTGTCTTAGTATTTCATTTTTCTGGATTATATGATGTTAGTGTTACTTCTTTTCTGAGTTACTGATTTGTTTTTGTTGATACCGTTGATGAGAATTATTCTTTTGATATTGGCTTGAGTTATGTATACAAGTTGTTTGTTGAAAGGCCACAATGAATTTACTTATGTTAACTTTCATTATATCTAGCCGTATACAAGGTGTTTGTTGAAATGCCACACCTTTAATGAGTTCTTTTTACTAATAATTTTTATAAGGGAATTTTCATTATTGTTGCCTATAAATCTTATTTGAAATTGGCATTCTGATAAATTTTGTTTGTTCAATGGTTTTTTAGATTATGTTGCCTTAGATGCTTCACACTATTTGTGATTCAGATGAAAGCAATAAGTTTCTGTTAATCTTGAAGTTTATTTATTTTCTGAAAATCCTTATTAGTAACTGAAGACATTGTCAGTTTATTAGTATATTTTGCCAAACAGTTTAAGTGAATATAATTTTTGTTTGTTATGCTCATTTATTGAATAGCAAATTGTTTTTTAAGTAACCTACTGAATCTATCTATATGTATATAAAAATAATAACTTATTGACTCTTGCTCTTGTAGATCAAGATTTTGTTCGGCTTATTGCTGTTGAGGGTTGTGCAGCTCTTGGAAAATTTTTGGAGCCTCAAGATTGTGTGGCACATATTCTTCCTGTTATAGTCAATTTTTCTCAGGTATATTGAGTATTAGTAATATTATGTGGGAAGATTTGCATTTTGTACAGTCTTGCTAATTTAGTAACATTTAATTTACCAAAATAGTATAAGAAAATAATTTTGTTCAACGCAAAGGATAACGCAAAGGACATCATTTATCATCCTAAAGCACATATAAAGTGTACTATTGTCTAATTTTTACACTTTATATGAGTTCTTTTTATTAATAATTAATATGTTAGTAAAAATTGTATAAAATTTTAGATAAATATAAACTCAAGTTATATAAAATTTTAGATAATTTTAGATAAATATAAAATTATATAAAATTTTAAATAATTAATATGTTAGTAAAAATTGTATATGAGTTCATATTAATTGCAAATTAATTAATTTTATTGCAAGTTTTATCAATAATTGATGTTCCAAGAATTATTTAATGTTGATGATGTTATTAATTTTGTCTGTTATAGGGGTTACCTGTGAAGAGCAAGATTGTGATCGTTTTCAAGCATCCTACTGTGTAGCTTTCTTAGAAGTTATTGATTTCTTTACAGGTATTCTCTGTATATTTGTTTAACTTTCTTAGTTTAGTTTAGACTACTCAATTAGTATGGATAAAAAATGGATGTCTTCCAATCGATTGTCTAAAGAGTACGAGAATGGGATACCGAAGTTCGTTAAGTTTGCTGTTGAACACGCCAAAGACCCCAGTAGGATCACATGTCCTTGCTTAGGTTGCTGTTATGGGCGTCGAATTGACGCTGTTCAGTTGGAATCTCATTTAATGAGAAATGGAATTGATCGAAGTTATACATTTTGGACATTACATGGTGAGATAAGTAACAAGAATGTCGAACCCGGGGATAATACGACCTATGCTTCAAAGGACAATGGCAGAGATACATATGATTGTGATCGAGTCGAAGAGATTGCAGAAGCACTTGAAGAAGATCTTCAAGATTGTCCCAAGATGTTTGAGAGGTTGGTAAGAGATGCAGAGAAATCGATGTATAAAGGTTGCACTACTTTCACAAGATTGCCCGCGGTATTAAAGTTGTACAACTTAAAGGCGGGTAATGGATGGTCGGATAAAAGTTTCACAGAGTTGTTAGCCCTACTTCAAGAGATGCTTCCGGAGGATAATGTTCTTCCCAATCGAACCTATGAAGCTAAAAAAATGTTATGCTCTATTGGCATGAGCTATAATACGATACATGCTTGTCCAAATGATTGCATTTTGTTTCGAAATGAATATGCATCATTAAACGAGTGTCCTAAATGCGGTGTATCTCGGTATAAGAAAAAGTTGTCACCAACAAAAGTCTTATGGTATTTTCCTATAATTCCAAGATCTAGACGCATGTTTCATAGTGAAACAGACGCAAAACACTTGACTTGGCATGCAGATGATAGAATTATAGATGGGAAGTATCGACATCCGGAAGATTCACCACAGTGGATGAAAATTGATAATGCTTATCCTGATGTTATCTATGTTAATTTCTGGCCCTAAACAACCAGGGAATGACATAGACGTATACCTGACACCTTTAATCGAAGACATAAAGAGTTTGTGGGAGAATGGTGTGGAGGTTTATGATGGATATAGGAAAGAAAGTTTTAATTTGAGGGCGATGTTGTTTGGCACAATTAATGATTTTCCAGCATCTGGAAATCTATCGGGGTATAGCATTAAAGGTCAATGTGCGTGTCCTATCTGTGAAGAAAACACAGATTGAACGCGGTTGGAATTTGGTCAGAATAATGTCTTTCTTGGTCATCGTAGATTCTTAAATTCTAGTCATCACTATCGTGGGTGGAGAAAAGCGTTCAATGGAAATTCAGAACAACGTAGAGCTCCACCTACATTGACCGGCGAACAAATTTTTGAAAAGGTGAAAGATGTGAGTACTCAGTTTGGCAAGCCTTTTGCACATACTATTGTCACACGTGGGTGGAAGAAGAGGTCAAAGTAATCGATGATAACATTGGAGACAAGGGGGATATTGATGTTGAGAAGGAATCTTATATTATAGATGATCCATATGAGAATATTAGAGCGGACAAATCATATATTAGAAATGATCATAACGAGGGAATTTGGATCAATCCATCCGTCTGTGTTGTTAAGAGACAAGTAAACCACGTTCTAACTAAGAAAAGAAAGAGATTTTAGTGACAAAGGTACTTGTTAAATTACATATTGTCTCATTGAATAAAATTACATATTTCTATCATGCAATATAATTACATATTATGTCATTCAATAAAATTATGTATGTGTTTCTCTTATTTATACATTTCTTATGTATATATTTCTTATTTACATATTTGCATGTCATTCATTTGATACTTTGGTTTTTCTGAATTACAGGTATTATGGCCAACAATGAGGAAACATCACATGATGGAAACGAAACAACAAAAGACATTGAAGGCGATATCAAAAGAGGAATAACGATTATGAAAAAAATCATTCGTGCGAGAGATAAGGGTGTTAAGTATGATGTGCATTGGAATGAAAGAGATCAATTAGTTGAGCCTAACGGTGCGATGCTGACAAGTTACATTGGAGCACTTGTACGTTCACAAATTCTGATTACTTGCGATAATTGGAGAATTCAGTCACTACAACCGGCTAAAGACAAAATTTGGAGCGAGATACAGGTATGATACTTGATTATTTTTAATTATGTTGACGGTTACATCTTTAAATTAGTTATACTAACATGTTATATGTATGTGTATTTGTTTGCAGAGATGATTGCCGAAGAAAATATTGTATTCAATTGGCCGGTAAACGGCTGAGGGGATTCAGAGTGTTTTTAACGAACAAGTTTCTCAAAGATTCTGATGGAAACTTTGTTGACCCGGAGCATCCAAAGAAGTACGCTGATCTGATTTCGGAAGAAGAATGGGAGACATTTGTTTCGAAGCGAAGAACCAAAGAATTTTTAGTAAATACAACTTATCATGAATAATGTATAGTATATATACTTCTACCACAAGAGTTCTGATATGACTTAAACTTGTTTTTTCAGGTTGTGAGTGGCGTTAATCAGCAACGGGCATCAAAACCCTCGTATCCATACAAAAAAGGGCGTTTGGGATATGCACGCTTAGAACAAAAAATAGTAAGTATATATAAATTCTTTAATATGATATAGTTACCAAAATTAGTAAGTATATATAATAGGATATGAATGCTTTATTATCCGTCTTAATGCGTAGATAGAAGAGGAGAAAAGTGATGTGACATCTCTTCCGGACCAGGTTGTGTGGAAGGCTGCTAGTGTGGGAAGAGATGGAGTCGTTCAGGAAGAAGTTCAACAAGTGTTTGAACGATGTGTAAGTACAACATTAGTTTTGCCAGTAACTGATCAAAAGTGTATAATATATTTATATATGCTTTTATCTATATTTCAGGAGACTCTATCCCAGAGTATAACTCCAGCTGAGGACGATGATTGCAGGAGCATACTGAGTCGGGTGTTAAATATCCTTGAGTATTCTGGGCGTGTGAGGGGTAAGGGATTTGGCGTCACTCCATCACAGCTGTATAAGAAGCCAAAGAAAAAAAATCCTAGAAATAAAGAAGTGATGGATACGTTGGAGGAATTGAAAGCTCATATTCGGGAATTACAGAAGGACAAAGAAAGATACATGTTGGAAAGGCGCGGTCCAGAGGGTAAAGATGCTAGTGAAAAAGATAGTATCGGTTGTCCGCAGAAGCTTCCAGAGGTAATTGTATATATTACATTGAAATTAATTTACCACAATTTTCTTAATTGACACATTAATCGGCATCATTATTTGTTTAGGGAATTTCACCTTGTCGGCTATATTTATCGTCACCGACTTATCGCATGGTTGCCAAGGGAAAGGTGCATAACAATGTGGGAGAATTACTTCACCATAAACCGCTCCCTCCTAGATTTTTAAAAGTATCGGTTGATATTGCGTTAGAGGGGGGTGCGTTGTTGCCTATACCAGATGATGTTTCAGACGCAACAGTGGTGGGAGACACAATAGGAGCGTATGTTGCATGGCCGACAAATCTCATTTACATAGATGATGAGGTATGTTGATCACCATTATGAACCTAGCTTGTAATATTCAAATGTTTTACGACCCATAGATGAAAGTTATTCTTACATTTACATTTTCTTATTTACATGATGATCTTAGACTCCTACAAAATCCAAATCAAAAGATGATAGAATTATTGTGCGGGATACCAATTCAGCTGCATCAAAGAAACATGTACTAATATAGTTACATGGTTATCTTATTATACATTAATTACTGAACTTATATATGACTTTTAGGTTCATGATCAGCAGTTGCAACAAGTCCACAAGGGTAAGATGCCTGAAACTTCCAAGGTGCCCAACAAAAAAATGGCCGAGTCTAAAAAAGCATTTGTTCCTCGATTTAGGATGTGCCTTGAAACATATATAGGAACAACAAATGTGACTGAGGGTGGCATCCATCAAATACCTATGGAGGAAGGTATTTTCGGTTTTGAATATCTCGAAACACTTACTAAGGAGGGTTTTGACCAGGTTTTCCAACATTCTGAATTGGGCGTCGGTGTTATGCATTCCTACATCAGGTACTCCGATCCATTTTAATTAAATAATTGAACATTTTAAAATTTTCTCATTTAATTGAATATTCTAATGTTGATTATGTTTTTCTTTTAGGCTTCTGTATGACAAGTTGTTGGTCCCGCATAATTTGACTTCCATATTCACATTCTTATCTGCTAGCTGTATCAACGCATGGACAATAGAGCACACACCAGATGCAGTAAAAGATTACATAGTCCAAAGATTTATGGCCGCGACTATAGAGAAGTTGTTCTTGTTGCCATATAATACTGGCCATGGGTTAGATTTTATTCTAAATTCATTTATTATAATTATTCTATTTTTGCCATTAATCTATATAACATTTTCGTCTAAACTGTTGTCTTATTTTATAGTGGACACTGGTTGTTGGTCGCGATTAATCCGATGAAAGAAATAGTGTATTATATAGATTCATTGGATGGCGATACAACAAAATATCCTAATCTAAAGAACATGATTGATACGTAAGTGATGAGATATACTGTTATGAATAGTTATATATCTTTATTTATTATGTGACATTGTTCTAAATATGCGATTATATTATGTTAGAGTTATACAAATATTCAAAGCACAAAGAGATGCAACAGTGCCAAAAAGCAAGGCTAACAACATCAGCTGGATCTGAGTGGAGGTATATTTTCCCATGTTTGACTGTTATAGTGGTTCTACTTGATAAAACTACTTAAACTATATATCCTGATAAATGTTCGTTTGTTTTTTCCATTTACAGTGTCCTCGTCAGTGAAATGGGATTGACTGCGGATATTTTGTATTGCGCTTTATGAAGGAAATTATTCTTTCAGGTCAAATAGAGATTCCAATCATGGTATGGATCAATTCATAAGTTATATGATTCATTTTGATAATTAACCGATATTTCATCTAAGTAATTAGTTTTAAAATTAAATCGTGCATGTTCTGTTATATTATGTAGTACTTTGATGAATACAATTGCGGTACTTACTCGAAAGCAAGATTGGAAGAAATTAAGGAGGACTGGTGTCAATTTATTCTTGAGTTGAGAATTGTATAACGTATCTATTTGTAAAGTTATCGAATTTGTAATTATATGTAAATTGAATGTATTTGTGATGTTATAAATTGAATGTATTTGTGATGTTGTAATATATTTAAGCAGGTTTATGTGTATTAAAATGGTTATGGGCAAAGTGATGAATACACATAAATAAGGACAAAGTAATTGTTATATATAAGGCCAAACTGTTGAATTAAAGGCCTGAATTATAAGCAGAGAATGTATTTGTTATAAGCAGATTTATCGAAAAATATATAAATAATGTGATTATTTAAATAAAAATAATTTAAAAATCGTGAAGAATAGACAGCGCTTTTAAAAAAAGCGCTGCTAAAGGGGGCAAAGAGAGGCCAAAAAAGCGCTGCTATAGGTTGGAAAAGGGGGGGTCTAAGAAAGCGCTTTAAGAAAGCGCTTTAAAAAAGCGCTGCTAAAGGGGGGGGGGGTCAAAGAAATCACCTTAAAGAAGCGCTGCTAAAGGGGGGGCCTAAGATAGCGCTTTTAAAAAGCGCTGCTAAAGGGGGGGGGGAGGGGAAAGCACTGCTATAGGGTGAAAAAAGCGTTGCTAAAAACGTTGCTGAAGGGAGGGGAAGGGGGAATAGGCAGCGCTTATAAAAGCGCTGCTAAAGGGCTAAGAAAGCGCTGCTATAAGCGTTGTTGAAGGGTGCATTTAGCAGCGCATTTTCCAGAAAAAAGCGCTGCCTTTACCTTTAGCAGCGCTGCTAAAGGCAAAAAAAGCGTTGCTAAAGGTCTTTTTTGGCATAGTGGAGAACCTCACACGACCGACAGATGAACCTGAACGTCTTCTTACCGTAAGAAGACGTATCCGAGAATACTGCGAAGCTCACGAAATGCCTTTTCCAAGTTCAAAACCTGAATTTGAAACCGAACCTGAATCTGGATTAGAATCTGAATCAGAATCAGTAGCTAAATCTAAAGTTAACCAAGACATGGGCGAAAGACCACAAAACCGTCCTCTTAAGTACTATGCGACCCTGTCTCAGCGAGAACTGCATAACAGTATTGTTGCACCTGCTATCAACCGAAACGATTTCGAGTTAAAGCCCCCGTTGTTGTCTGCAGTTCAAAAAAATCAATTTTCTGGAAACCCTACAGAAGATCCCAATGAACATTTGACCAAGTTTGTGCAGTACGCAGACACAGTGAAGGCAAACGGTGTATCCGCAGACGCGATAAGACTAAGCCTTTTTCCTTTCTCATTGAGAGACAGAGCTTGGGCTTGGTTACATTCCTTACCATCGAACTCCGTCACTACGTGGTAAGAGTTAAAGAAGGTTTTCTTATCACATTATTTTCCACCAAGCAAGACAGCCATGCTGAGGACCCAAATCAATAGCTTTCGAAAAAAAGACAACGAGTCTCTTTTTGAGGCGTGGGAGAGATTTAAAGACATGATAAGGATGTGCCCGCACCACGGTCTTGAAGATTCGTTAATCATCCACACATTTTACAATGGTCTCTTGTACAATACAAGAATGACAATAGATACCGCCGTTGGTGGTACACTTATGGATAAACCTTACGAAGAAGCCTACCAACTAATCGAAAGTAGGGCTCAGAACCACTACCGATGTGGAGGTGAAAGAACTACAGTGGAAAACTCCCAACCAAAAGGTGGAATGTATGAGGTTAATAGCCTTTATCACGTTCGTGCTAAGGTAGATTCCCTTGCTCGAAAGATAGATAACTTGACCATAACACCCACATCCACCGTGGCTGCTGTAACTCCAAACTAGGAAGTATGTGGAACTCCAGGACATGCTGCCCCTGAATGCCAAATTTTGGAAGGAGCCTCTATAGACCAAGTGAATTATGCTCAAGGAAACCCTAACGCGAATACCTACAATCTTGGTTGGAAGAATCATCCAAACTTCTCCTACAAAAACAATAATGCAATGTATGCACCTGGTCAAGCACTTGCTACACCACCAGGTTATCAAAAGGATGCCACAGCTGAGCCTTATGCTCCTAAGAAGTCTAACCTTGAATTAATGATGGAAAACTTTATAGTCTCCCAGACTTAAACAAACAAAGACTTCTTGAATCAAAACATACACACTAGTGAGCAAATTAAGTAATTAGCAAACAAAGTAGACGCTTTGGCCACCCACAACAAAATACTTGAAACACAAATTTCACAAGTGGCACAACAACAAGCACCTACTGCTGCTCCTGCAGGAAAGTTTCCTGGACAACCACAACCTAATTCAAAAGGACATGTACATGTTGTTATATTGAGAAGTGGAAAAGAATTAGATAGACCCATTGATCCGAGACTTCAGAATGCAACTATTTATCAAATGCCTGATAACACAACAAATGAGAAGGACAATGAACCCAAGGAAAAGGAAGATAATAACCAAGAAGTCGTAGATAAAGAAAAACCTTATGTGCCTCCACCACCATATAAACCACCTATTTCGTATCCTCAAAGATTTGCAAATTCTAAAACTGCAGGGCAATTTAAGAAATTTGTTGAACTTCTGAAGCAATTGAACATCACAATATCTTTTACAGAAGATATCACCCAGATGCCCTTATATGCTAAGTTCCTTAAATAAATCTTATCCAATAAGAAAAAGATAGAGGATAACGAAACAGTTACATTTACTGCTGAGTCTAGCACAATAATTCAAACGAATATACCTCCTAAGCTGAAAGACCCAGGTAGTTTCTCCATACCTTGTGTAATTGGAATGTTCGTCATAGAAAAAGCTCTATGTGATTTAGGAGCCAGTATTAGTGTAATGCCCTTATCCATATGTAACAGACTTGATATGGGAGAATTGAGGCCGACTAATATGTCTGTTCAATTAGCTGACCGCTCTATTAAATATCTCGTTGGTATACTAGAGAATGTTCCAGTTCGTATAGGTCAATTCTATATTTCTACCGATTTCATAATCATGGATATTAAAGAAGACTCTACTACTCCTATTATTAGGAAGACCATTCCTAGCTACTGTCGGAGCCATTATAGATGCAAAGAGAGGTAAGCTAACCTTTGAGGTCGGTGAAGAGAAGGTTGAATTTATTTTGACACAGTTCTTACAAGAACCAACTATAGACGACACATGTTATCTACTTGATGTCATAGATGAGTGCGTAAGAGAAATGGAAATGGAACCAACCACATATTCAGATATTATAAAAATTCCAATACCTCTTATTTTTGAAGATGATAATTGGTGTGAACCTTACCAAGACGATAACCTAAACGAATGTTTAGCACTTACACCTGATCATCTACCTTGCTCAAAGAAACCAGCTTTAGAACTGAAAACACTACCTAATAATTTAAGGTATGAATTCCTGGATACAGGACTCGATTGACCTGTGATAGTCAATGCAGATTTAGGATAGATCAAAACTAAGAAACTTTTAGATGTCTTAAGAAAATATCCAACTGCGTTAGGCTACAACATCGCTGACCTTAAAGGAATAAGTCCTTCTATTTGTATGCATCACATTATGCTCGAGGAAGACTGTAAATCCTCTAGAGAACATCAAAGAAGGATCAATCCAATCTTAAGTACTGTAGTCAAGAAAGAAGCACAAAAACGTTTTGAAGCAGGAGTTATATACCCGATATCAGACAGTAAATGGGTTAGCCCAGTGAATGTCGTACCAAAGAAGGGAGGTGTTACAGTTGTTAAGAATGCAAAAGGTGAATCTATAACAAAGAGAGTAGTAACTGGAAGTAGAATGTGCATCAACTATAGAAAGTTAAAAAAAGCTACTCGTAAGGATCATTTCCCGTTGCCATTCATTGACCAAATGTTGGAGTGATTGGCCAAACATTCTCACTTCTGCTATTTAAATCCCTATTCATCCCGATGACCAAGAAAATACAACTTTCACATGTCCCTATGGTACCTTTGCCTATCGACGAATGTCGTTTGGACTATGTAACACTCCTTCCACATTCCAAAGATGCATGATGTCAATCTTTGATGATTTTATAGACGACATCATGGAAGTATTTATGGATGACTTTTCTGTTTGTGGGCAGAGTTTTGAAGGATGTCTATCGAACCTAGAAATGGTACTTGAAAGATGCGTAAAAGTCAATCTTGTATTAAACTAGGAGAAATGCCATTTCATGGTCAATCAAGGAATCATACTTGGACCCGTAGTATCTGACAGAGGAATTGAAGTTGATAAAGCTAAGATAGAGATTATAGAAAATCTTCAACCTCCGAAAATCGTACGAGAAATACGAAATTTCTTAGGACATGCTAGTTTCTACCGACGATTCATAAATGATTTCTCAAAAATTACCAAACCACTGACCGGTTTATTAATGAGAGACGCTGAATTAATCTTTGATGAGAAATGTCTAAAAACGTTTGAACAATTGAAAACGACTCTTATTACCGCACCTATCATGCAACCACCATATTGGAGACTACCATTTGAAATTATGTGTGATGCGAGTGATTATACCGTAGGTGGAGTTTTGGGACAAAGAAGGGACAGAAAACTCCATGCCATCTACTACACAAGTAGAACCTTAGATCCTGCCCAAATGAACTACGCCACCACCGAAAAAAGAACTTTTAGTTGTCGTGTTCGCTTTGGATAAATTATGTTCTTACTTGGTAGGAGCAAAAATAATTATCTATACCGATCATGCTGCCATTAGAAACCTATTAAATAATAAAGATGCCAAACCAAGACTGTTAAGATGGATCCTACTGCTACATGAATTTGATCTAGAGATAAAAGATAAAAAAAGTACTGAAAATATAGTTGCAGACCATCTGTCAAGAATAGAAGGCATTAAGCCTGAACAAGTTCCTATCAATGATGACTTCCCATACGAATGGCTCATAGTCCAATTGGAAAGCAATAAATCTAAACTAACCTTGAATGATATCAAATAAAAAGAATCAGTGGAAGAAATTCAAACAAACACAACACTGCAGTGGTATGTTGACTTCATCAACTACTTAGTTGCCGGAGTACTTCCACCAGATCTAACTTATTAACAAAAGAAGAAGTTCTTTCATGACCTTAAACAATATTATTGGGATGAGCCTCTGATTCTTAAGAGAGGCGCCGATGGTATTTTCTGTCGATGTGTCCTTGAAGATGAAATAGAAAACATAATCTCTCATTGTCACTCTGCTCCTTATGGCGGACACGCAAGCACTTCACAGACTTGTTCTAAGATCTTACAATCTGGCCTTTTCTGGCCTAATATATGGAAAGATGTCTGTATCGCGATATTAAACTACGACCGGTGCCAACGCACTGGTAATATCTCTAAACGTGATGAAATGCCACAAAAGGGTATTTTAGAATGGAAGTCTTTGATGTGTGGGGGATTGATTTCATGGGGCCATTCCCATCTTCTTTTGGTAATAAGTATATACTCGTTGTTGTTGACTACGTTTCAAAATAGATCGAGGTTGTAGCCTCCCTAACAAATGACACACGAGTAGTAATTAAGCTTTTCAAAAACATAATCTTCCCTAGATTTGGCGTGCCAAGACTTGTCATCAGTGACTAAGGCTCCCATTTTATATCAAAGATATTTGAAAAACTTCTGTTGAAGTATGGAGTCTGACACCATGTAGCAACACCATATCATCCACAAACAAGTGGACAAGTCGAAGTCTCAAATAGAGAAATTAAACAAATTTTAGAAAAGACTGTAGCAACCTCTAGGAAAGACTGGGCATCAAAATTACATGAAGCTCTATGGGCATATAGGACGGCTTATAAGACCCCAATAGGAACCACACGTTTTAAGTTAGTTTACAGAAAATCATGTCATCTATCTATTGAATTAGAGCATAAAGCTTACTGGGCCATTAAGACCCTTAACTTAGACTATACTGCCGCAGGTGAGAAAAGAGTCCTAGACATTCACAAACTAGAAGAACTTGGTTTAGACGCATATGAGAATGCTAGGATATATAAAGAGAGAACTAAAAAATGGCATGACAAGCGAATTTACCGTAAAGAGTTTAACGAAGGCGACATAGTGTTATTATTTAATTCACGCCTTAAACTTTTCCCAGGAAAACTTAGATCTAGGTGGTCAGATCCTTTTATAATAACTAAAGTCTTTCCAAGTGGAGTCGTAGAAATAAAAAACAAATCTAGTAAACCATTTGTAGTAAACGGACAGCGCTTAAAGCATTATCATTGTGTAGACAATAAAGACTACACCTCTAGTTTGAAGCTCATAGAGCTTCTCGTTCATTTTGAAAACTGACGTTGCACTAGAGCTATGTCAGGCTTAAGACGTTAAAAACAACGCTTGGTGGGAGGCAACCCACGCACTTTATTTAAATTTTGCAAATTTTATCCCTTAAATACTTCTCACCTTTTATTGATTTTATTTTTATTTTTATTTTTATGCTTATGTTTTCATTGCATTGTTCTAGCATTTGCATTGCATGTCATTGTTCATTTGCAGGGGATCAAGAGGTGTGCATAGCAAGAGAAGGTTTGTCAAGGGTTCCAAGCAAGCCTAAGTGCTCATCAAGTCATTAGAAGTTGGTCAGAGCTCTTTGAGAAAGTGAATGGATGTATGTTGCTTATCTCCTATCTTGGAGACCAATTGAAGATCATATGAGGATCATGTTAGACGATGGCTTGGATCTAGAAGGGGGGTTGAATAGATCCCAATTAAAAATCAGTTGGCGTTACAAATTAAAATTGGTTTTTAAAAATATTTGTTTTCAATTGCGGAAGCGGCGTGGAAACATTACGTCTAAAAAAGAATTGTTATTAGAAGACCGGATATGCATCTAGCCTTATGGAAATGATAATGATCAAAATTTGATTCAACACACTAGTCACACTATCAGTTGATTTTACCACTTATTAGTAGGACTACCACCAATGATCTATAATGCCCAAAAAATATGCAAATGAGCTAAGTAAACTTTGGTGTAGGCAATTTATCAAACACTTGGTGTGCAGTACACTCCAAGTGTGCTTTGGCTTGAGTAAGTTGCTTTAAATTCCTTGTGCAATATATTGTTGCACTAAAGTTTAAAACAGTAATAAGTACTTACTCAAATCAACCCTAATTTTGATATAACTGCTTATACTAAAATAACTTAAATTTTAAGCCAAAACTGAGAATAATGAAAAGTAATGAAGACAAAGATTTGTTGAGGCAGTTCCCTCGCCGTCCTCGCTTCGGGGTACGTCTGCCCTCAATTTAAATAATAGAATTGAGATTAATATAATAGATATCACCTGTAACGTAGAAATGTTTATACAAGAATTGATAAGCAAAATATAAAAGCAAGCCCTCTTGGTGTTGATGATGCTATCGCTTCTTGCTCCTTGATTCGAGTTGAATCAAGTTCTCCGATTATTGTGAGTAGACCTCTGATTCCAGCGCCTTTGTTGAATAACCTTCCGTTCTTCAACCCCTCGGCCCGGCTGATCTCACGCACAAACAAATCGAACCCGAAACACTCTTTCACGCTTCACTGATTTCCGCTACTAGATTGACGAAGACTACCGCTTCTCAATCACCTTCACTCAGCTGAAGTGGGTAGAGATGATCCGTACCGAAAAAACCCCAAAATCTCCAAATCTTAGAGGGCAAAACCTGCTAGGTTTTATCCAAGAAAAACCTGCCTTCAAAATCAACCCGAACCGGATTTCCAAGCACGGCTTCTGACCTTATCACCATGAACAAGATCACAAGCACCCCAAGAATTGTTGTGTGTAATTGTTGTGTTGTGGGTTGTAGAAGATGAAGATTGATGAACTTTGATGGCACCTCTTTCACTTTTCTTGTTTTTTGACAATTGACTCAAATTTACAATTGTTGTTGATAAAGATGAAAAGTCTCTATATAGTAACCAACCAATCAAAAACATAACAGCTTTTCAAACACAGTGGAAAGACTTCAATAATTGTACCAACGTGCGAACGGTCGACCATAGCAGGTCTATGCGTCGACGCATAGCCTGTAGATTTAGGTAAGATTGAAAGTATCAACAGTGTGCGTCGACCATGGGTCGGTGCACACTGACCCGTGGGAAAATGCAAGCTTCATGCGTCGACCTTGCGGTCGACTCACAGTCTTCATGCGCTGACCCGTGACCATTTGTACAGATACATGTGCTGACTCAGTGGTCGACTCATGGCCTGTAATTCTGCAAAAATTGATATTTATGTGGTTTTTATGCATTTAGTCATAACCACATATCATTCACATATATCATATTGAGTAAAGAAATTTAAATGATATAAGGAGGATATGGTGGATGGAATATTTGCATTTGTCTTTGTAGAGGTAGAACCGATAATACCAATTCATCCATGGTTGCAATTTGTCATCATCGAAACTCAAGATCGTATGTTGTATGACGGTGTGCCCTCACAGATCACAAGTTTATGGATATGGATATGGGTATGAGATGTTGTGAAGATCATGGAGTTCTTTGAAAGCCATTGTAGAGCTTATGCAAATTTTTATATCGTGTGCAAGAGGTTGCAGTCAAAGGATTGTACACCTAGGGTTTCATTTTCCTAGTGCAAGATCCACTGAGGATTTGAAGGAGATTAAGATTTAGCTCTAAGTCTTTGTAGTCATGGAAAGTTGTGTCGAGGCATCTAAGAGGTTATTTCAAGATCAATTCAAGAAGAATCAAGAGTGTGAGAAGTTACTGAATTAGGGTTTCAGAGGTTTGTTAGTGTAAAATCCCCTATTTAGTGCCCAACTTCAAGACCACATATCTTAAGATACAAGTGTGTTCTAACTTTGACATAAACATGAGACTTGTAAAGAATGTTCTTAGCTTTCTTTTGAGTACTAGAACTCATCCATTGGGTTTCTAGAACTCAAGTTATGATGCTGACAAGTTATGGGTCTCAGACGAATCATATTTTCAGTCAACAAAAGTCAACCAACTTCCAAGGAACATTTGACCTAGAATCATGTTTCTTCTCAACTTTTGATGAACATGAAAGTTGTTCCTCATGATCTTAGCTTTCCAAAAAGTCCTAGAAGTCCTTCATCTCATTTGTAGAACTCAAGTTATGAGGCTAGCAAGGCAGGGGTATTTTGGGAAAGTCATCAATTTGAGGTCTCAGCTGTTAATTCAAATCAAAGTCAGGCACAATTGGAGCCATTTTCACGTGGACATGGGCTTCAATTTACAAATAGGTAATTTCAAGGTTACTCCATAGCCAAGCCAAATTGGGCCTCCAAATGATTTCTGATCCATAATATAAAAGCTTTTGATGAAGATTGAAGCCTCATTCGTGCATTTTGGTGGAGAAAACGCATTGTTGCAGTTAGAAAATTCAAGAACCAAGTGAAATGTGGAAACTGGAATTCAAGCAAATTCAAAGCAATTCAACCTCAGAATCATCTTCATGGAGTTGTATTGAGTGTTTCTGCACGATTTTGATCAAGCTCAAGCAAGTGTGAAGCTCCAACGGAGAGGCTTCGTTAGGTAATCCTCAATTCAAGATTTCTCACTCAATATGCATTGATTCATCTCCATTTTTGTTGAAAACTGAAGTCCTAAATGTGTAGGAAAATTCTATATAGGTTAAGGTGATGTTTGTTGCATTTTCAGTTTGATGCTTGATTCTTTGATCGTTCGTATCTCTTTATTCTTGAGTGATAAAGGAAATTTAAGCCTAGAATCATGGTCTACATAAGACGAGCTTTAATTTGGTATATGATTTCGCAAGATTTGGTGTTGTTTTGGATCTCATCTCCGGCCAGGTGCGCCGGAGAAGACGACCGGAGCACAGTGCTCTGGCGTCTGGTTTTTCCCTTCGTTTGGCCTACGTGTGCGCCACATGTGCAGTTGAAATGTTGACCTGAGATGGATCAACGGTTTAGATCATTTTGACTAGTACGCGTGTATTTTTTGACTTGCCAAACATTAATGAAATGATGTGTTTCACTCTGGCTTGGTCTTGGGCTCAGACACACTATCCACACCCCCTGCAATTGGAGCCCAATCATTTTGCCTTGTGTTATTGCTATTCACACCGTTGCCTTTTATTATTTTATTTTCTTTTTCTTTTTCAATCTGTTTTGTTTTTAGTTCAATAAAAATACTTCCAAAAGTGATAAAATCGTACAAAAATATTTTTAAGGCATTTCTGGATGTCCTTTAATTTTAGGAAATTTTTATTTTATTTTTTGGATTATTTTTAAATTAAAATGGGATTTATTCTTTGGAAGTGTTTTAATTTAACTTTTTAATTGTTCTTATTTGTTTCATGCTTTGTTCTTGATTCAATCCTTTGATCCAATGAATGAAAATCAGTCCTCATTTCAATAATGAGTTGAATGATTTTTGAGGACCATTTTCCCCCTGGTTTAAGTCATTTTGGTTTGACTTTGATGGCATTTTTGTTGACCCTTGACAACCCTCTCTCAAATTGGTGCATCCTTATGAATCAAATTCTTTGATGATGATTTGAGATGACTTTGGTTGTGATCTTTTGGCCTCTGGTTTCCAACTCTTTGATGCTTATTTGAGATTTTATTTGGCTATTTTTGAGCCTTTTTCCTCTTTTTGAGGTAACTTGCAAGTCAAGTTACTTCTAAGGGAGGCTCATACAAGCACTTGACCTTGTTTGATTGGGAAATGACTTCTATAGATCCCTTGAGCTCCTAACTCTTATTGATTCATATTGTTAACATATTGAGATGTTTGGATGTTCATTTTTAGGTCATAAACTTGTTCATTGCTTGTTGAGATTGCATTTCTTTTTAGGCTTTGCACTTGAAGTTCAAGTGTTGAATGTGCTTAAGACCTAGGTCTTTCTCCATGCCTATGCTTGCATTCCCTTGTATTCTTTTCCTTCTTTGCTTTGTGTACCTTCTCCTCTCATCTTTTCTTCTGTACCATGACTTTAGAATCCCATTTGAGATGGCTTAGTTCCTCCTTTGGAGGTATTTGAAGCATATCATAAATGGTGATTCTTTGAGGACTCTTTTATGGTGTTCTTGCATGATCCTTGAGATGGCTTATGGTTGAGTTGCCCATCTGAGCTCCTTACTATTCTCACATTGCCTCCCATTCTCTCATTTGATCATGGTTTCTTCTCTTTCCTTTTGGTTTGCCTTTGGGCTTGTGGTTGATGACAAATGGTTGTAGGACTTGTTCTCCCATTTCATCCCACTTTTGTGTGCTTGTTTGATCTCTTTTGTGTGCATTCTTTCTTCTTTCATCTTTGCATCTCTCATATGCATGCTTGAAGTTGAGATGTGCTTGTGGAGGCTACTGCCCCACACTTTTTTCCTCCCTCACTTTCATCCTAATTGTGCATTACATGTTTGCATACTTGCATCTTTCTTATTTTATGCTTCCTTCTTCTTTCTTCTTTTCCATGTTCCCTTAGGATCTCTAATCTCTTAAGATTATGATAGACCTTAGGCTTGAACCCATGTATGATAACATTAGGTAGCATTCCCTTGTATCCCAATCATAGGTACAATTTGCATGAGAACATTAGGTTGAGTCTTAGTCTCCCTTTAGAGTGTCTTTCTCATCTTATCTCAAAACATTTTCAAAACACTTTCAAAACACCTAATAAAGGTTAAGGATTCTTGTACGTTACGAGCCTTAAGTACTTGGGAAATGGTGATTGGGGGGCCTCCTCTCAATTATCTAGAGTGTTTAATGTATGTCCTTTGGACAATATGCGACACATTCGCTCCTAGGTCATAGTCTTTAGTGCAACATGAACTACAAACAATAATCAATGCACTTCTTCTCTAAAAAACACAAAAACAAACTTCAAACTTTTTATCCTTCGGGATCTTAATTTGGAAAACCTTTTTTATAAGGAGAGTTTTGTTAACTCTTGGTTCTACCACAAACAGGTAACGCCTAAGTCCCCAATGGTCGAGCCGCATACACCTAACTGCTAGAACTAAGTTTTAACCCTACTCGGGCCTAAAACATTTTGAACCAACCGGTGTTCTCGTTAGCCCGAACTACGTTTACTCTGATTTCTCATACCAGATGAGAATACGTAGGCACAAGACGGAGATGTCTTGGCGAGCAACCTTCCTCCACCTTTTACCCGTAGTTTTCCGAACAAAGTTGACTCTGACTTTCCCATTGTACGAGGGAGTACGTAGGTATAGAGTGGCGATGCTCTAGCGAGTCCTTTTTTTCTTTTGTCACTGTGGCCTATAGCTAGATACTTCAACACCCTTTTAGATAAACAACAAGTGCGGATTCTGTTGAGTACGACGGACGTGAGGGGTGCTAACACCTTCCCCTTGCGTAACCGACTCCTGAACCTGAGATATGGTTACAATGACCTGTCTTCTCTCGTTTTCGTTAGGTTTTTTCTGATAGTTTACTTTCCCTCTTTTGGGATAAATAACAAACGGCAGTGACTCTTCTGTCATTGTCGGCCCCTCTTCGCAGTGATGCGACGCCTGACGACTCTGCTGGGGACACTTCCCATCCCCTATGCGAGTCAATCCTAGCGCTTGGTTGTTTATCTCTTGGGTGTGTGTATATGTGATGTACTTTATTTTCCTGCATTTACTTTCAGCATTGTATATATCAGTTTTGTTGTGTTGTTGGGGGGGAATGTTCCATTGAGAGATAAGTCGAACATGGGCTTGAGTACAAACATGGCATTAGAAGTGGAAAGTAGTGGTGAACCTGTATGTTTGGCATGCACTAGTTCCCATGAAATTCGCGCTCAGACGAGATTCTTTTTGATGATTTCTTTTCTGGCCCTTTGGGCTCGAAGAGATTTGGGTTCTAAGGATTTTCAACTATGGGAACCGATCATTTGTGATTCAGCTAAGTGAGGCCGCTTCGTTAAACTATGATGCCAAACCAGAAATGATGAACGTATCATCGTTTCTCGAAAGTCTGTGATGCTGATGAACGCATAGGATGCCGAACCTTATCAGTGGATAGGTCCATACTTGTGAGAGGGATTGGGTTATGCAGGAAACCTTGACTTCTAGACCACCTAGTTTTCTTTACAGTGTGAATCTGTTTTCTTGATACAAAGGGTTCCTATCAGTGACAGTGCTATGTTTTGGTCAAAGCGGAGCGCTGGTTCTTCTCAATCAACAACACATCAGTATTGATCCCTTGTTTGCATTTGCATTAGCATTTTCATATTGCATATTCATTAACATGTATTTATGTTGCAGGTGTACATTTCCTTTTGATTCTAGTGTTCTTATTTCTCTAACATGGAGCCTAGCCTGAGGAAGACAGTGGTATACAAGTTTCCAACACCTGACATTAGATCTCTGCTGGGTTTAATTTCGGTGGCTGACATGAAAATGATGGAAGACTTCAAGGAATCCTATGGGAAGGTTCTGAGTGTTGTCTACAAGCCATCAGTGTATGAGTTGAATGGTCTTTATGCTCTCTTGCAGTTTTATGACCCGCAACTGCGTTGCTTTACTTTTCCTGGTTATATTCTGGCACCTACCTTAGAGGAGTTCTTTGTGTCATTGGGAGTGCCTATTCTTGATCAGATGCCATTCTGTCACACCGAAGTTGAGCCTAATCTGGCTAAGCTTGCTGCTACTTTACATCTGGATGTTTCTGAGCTGAAGGGGAATTTGGCCTAGAGGAGTGGGATGCCTGGCTTCCCTTTATCTTTTCTGATTGAGAAAGCTCAACAGTTTGCCAAAGATGGTTGTTGGGTGGTGTTTAATGCTATCTTAGCGTTATGTATCTATGGTATCATGTTATTTCCTAACATTCCAGATTTTGTAGATTTGGACGCGTTCCATATCTTTGCTTCAGGGAATCCTATACCTATGCTGCTAGGCGACGTCTATCATTTTGTACACTACAAGAATGAAAACAGAAGAGGGAAGAACGTAACTTGTTGCGTGCCTTTGTTGTACATGTGGCTTGTGAGCCATCTTCCCAAATCCGGTGCTTTCATTACTACTGCAGGTACTTCAAAATGGTCTGGGAGGTTGATGGGGTTGTGTGCTGAGAACATTATTTGGTTTGACAGGGATATGCTGGATACTGAGATCATTTATAGTTGCGGAGATTTTCCTAACGTCCCATTGGTCAGAAGGAAAGGATGCATCAACTATAATCCATCTTTGTTGATCAGACAGTTTGGGTACGCCCTGAGAGATCCTCCAAAGGAAGAGGAGATACAGGAATCTCTGTATCTCACTAGAATGTTGGAGGGGGATACTTTGCTTAGGGTTGAGGATGCTTGGAGCAGAATCCACAGGAAAGGGAAAGTTTCTTTGGGGAAGAGTAACAGTCGAGCCTACGACCCTTATCTGACTTGGATCCAGGATAGATCAAAGAGGTTACTGATGCCTTTCCCATATGTAAAGCCTTTTTATCCTCTCATGATTGAGGAACCTACCACTGTGGATATCCAGAAGTACAACCAGTTGTGGTCTGAGAAAGAGGAACTTCGGAAGGCTAATGAAGAGTTAGAGAAAAATATCATTCAGCTCCAGGGTGAAAAGATTGAAGTTGTGCACTCTTTCAAGAGGCAGACTGAGCTTGTGAATAGGTTGGGTACAGATTTGACCAAGGAGACTCGTTCCTGTGAACGTTTGGTTTTGGATCTGAAAGCTGTCAGTGATGTTCTCGCTTCTAAGAAGAAGGATTTGAATAGGGCTTATCTGGAGATTTCCAAGTTCAATGATCAGTGGAATGCTACTCTTTCCAATAACAAGGAGCGTGAGGATAAGTTGAAGCAATAGATTACCAGACAAAAGATTCAGCTCAGGGAGAAGGATGAGAGGATTGCAGATGAAGCTTCACTTAGATGTGATAGTGACTGCAGATTGAATGAAGCTTTAACAACCTTAGAGGATTGCACGCTGAGGGCTGATTCGAAGAGGTGCAAGCTAGAGGACGTCTTCGGTGAGGGAGCCTGGGAAGACTATGCTGAGGGTTTACAGATTACTATCAGATAGAGAGAGGTGCTCATTCAGGGATTACTCGTCAGACCCGACCATCCTAAGACACAGGAGCTGTTGGAGGAGTTTCGTGCTCGTTGCCGTACTTGATGCCTTTAATTTCCTTTGTAGCCTATTGCTTATATTTGTATTGACCATCACCAGACCTGTTGGCTGAGGTCCTTCTGTTAATTCTTTGTACTCAGTTGTATGCTTGTACATTGCCTGTTGGCCTTTTCTTGTATGTATGAGGTGTTTGGCTCTATGTTTGGCTTTGGTTTCCCTATGTCTCGTTGTTCGCACAGAAACTAGAATCGAGGGGGAAATTTCCTTGTTGCATACATACATGTCTGCATTTTTGCATCATTCTGCATTTTTGCATTGCAGGTGCATCGAAACCGTTAACCTCGTTTCTTGTGGTTTGTTAGTTTGTTTCAGGATAGACAATCAGACAGTTCTCTGTTACGGTACCGAAGGGAATTAGCACAAGGTCATGGAACAGATTCAGGCGGAGTTGAGGGAAGTTTGAACCCAGATGGGATAATTCCTGGCGGGTATGCAGGCCTTACGTCTGGAGCAGAAAGTGCTTAAAGAGGAGGTTCAGCAACTGAAGGCTCAGATGGGCCTGATCACAGAAGTGATAAGGAATGTGATAAGAAAGGAGGGTGATCAGGCGCCCGGAGCTATTGCTGAAATGGTTATTCCACCTCTGCCTGTGGAATCTCTCCCAAGGCGTAATGTGCCTCAAAGATCTGCTGCACAACCTAGGGTCCTAAATTTTCCACGTCAGCAACTACCTCCTGCTTCCCGAGACAATCTTAAGACTAGTAGGTATGGTCAAAGGACGAAGCAGCTCGAGAGAATCTTTGATCAGATCCCTATGACTTATGCGCAGTTGTTGCAACTCTTGCTTCAACTTCAATTGGTTGAACTGCGGACTCTGTTTCCACTTACGGGTGAGCTACCACTGGGATATGATGTAAGTGCTCACTGTGATTTCCATTCTAGGGAATCAGGGCACAACATCGAGACATGCAAAGCTTTTAAGCACCAGGTTCAAGACTTAATTGATGCAAAGGCAGTTGAATTCACGATGGGTGGTGTAAGTGTACCAGGTGGTCTTGGTCCATTCATTGCAAAAGAGGTGGTTGTTCCTTTTATTTCTCCTAAAGCTGCATCGAGACAAGAGTGTTCCTGGCAATTTATGACAGCAGAATCTCTGCACCCACAGCTATTGCCAGTTATTGGTCTAAGTCTGAGAATGAAAGTGCCAGAGCATAAGGGATGCCCTAATCAGCACCAACAACCTTCTGTTGCTCGGCTACGACACAATCAGCGCCGAAGTCAGAAGTGGCTTCTCAGCAATTCATCTCTTCTCAATCATACCTCCGGATATCCAGATCAGCAATTCTCCCTCCAGCCTAGTGGGCCCAGCAGTTAATATTACGGAGGAATTTATCGAGGGTAGGCAGTCAGAAGAGTATCAGACCGACCTCGACGAGCAATTCTGAAGATGGCTGACTCAGCAGAAAGTCCAGATTTGAAAGCCCGGCTCCCCGAAGCTGGCAATATTTGTTTTATCTTGTAATTTTCTTTGCATTTGTAGTTTCTTTCCTATTTTAAGTGCAAACTTCATCTGTAAAACTTGTTTGTTTTCAATTGATATTGATAATGAAATGAATATGCAGGTTTTGATTACATCCATTCGTGTTCACTCTATGCTTTTTATTAATATCAAACGCTTGTTTAAGCGGAATCCAGCGAGGATGACGAAGTTGAAAGACAAAAACTTCTGATTGTATGCTTTCGAATAAAACCGACTGATGATGTACAAGCATTGTTTCAAATTCCTAAACACCGGAGATATAAGGATGATAATCCCTTGTCAACCCCTTTGAACCTAGTAGTAGGAGTTTCTTTCTGAAAAATAAAAAAACCCTCAATCTTAACCCGGGGCAGGGTAGGTGTCAATTAATTTGACCGAACGTCTAAATTACAATAGGAGTCTTCCCGTTCAAGGACCAATCACACCTGTATAGGTCATGCCTAAAAAACCACAGTGGTTAAACCTTATCGACCAAGGAGTGAAACAATCTCCATCCCTTTAACAAGTCAAGACAAGCCGGTGTAACACGATTTGTTCAAAAAAATAGGATCAGAAAAAAAATAAAGAAAAGAAGCAAAAGAAAAAGCCCGCTAAGTCAATAACTTGAGGCTTAGGCAAAAATTAGGGCATCACGCTGGACTTTCAAATCAAAAGAAGCTCAAAAGAGCCAGTCCAGGCAAAAATAGGGAAATCGAAAAAAGAATGGTGAAAAAGAAGTCGTGTGACTCCAGACACCAAAAGACGAAAAGCGAGTGACTATCACTCCAAAAACTTGTGGTTTCCCGAATCATCACTCCTGTCACTCAACCTTTGAAAGGTGAGTGCTTGTGTTGAATTAGCTGAACTTAGGACTGGAGAACATCAAGGAGAATGGGTGGGTTAAAATAAACTTTGAGCCTTATATCCTTTCTTTCAAACCGTGAACCTGACCATGTTACAACCTTCAAAATTCCTAATTGAAGTAGGTTGTTTCGAAAGCATACTTCGGTAAAGACCGCGTCGAAACTGACTCCTAAAAAGATTCCTCTTATCAAGTTGGTACTAAGGTTGACATTTTGATAAGTGATCCGTTGACTATATGTCACAATTTTTTCCCAAGTGAACAAACTTGGATTTCAAAACGGCATATGCATTGCATGAGTATATCTTTTGTGCAGAACAATTTGTTTTAAGCACTTGACAGCAGGAGAGTGTCCATAGTGGAAAGCTTGATCAAAATAGAGTACAGAACGCTTGACACACCGTAGAACCGGGGCAATTTATCAAATGTTCATATCAAGGGAGTGTCGCACCTCGAAAATTCATTTCGATCATACGACCCTCGCGCGAAAGGCGCGGAAATTGCGGTTCGACAGAGTCGCCTCCAAACTTTATTTTTCCCGAATGAACGGGAGAGGAAAATGTCGAGAAAACCTTATAAATGCGGAAGGAACACGGCCGTCACAACCATATTCTTGGGTTCGGGAGTCGGTTACGCGAGGGGAAGGTATTAGCACCCCTCACGTCCGCCGTACTCGACGGGAACCTCTTAATTTGAGTTGTGATGTTAGCTAAACTTAATTCTTCTCTTCTCGCTACTAAAGGCTAAAGGATACTATAAAAGAATAAAAACACCAGGGGAAAGGGGATGATTTAGAGGATAGGGTGCTCGCCAAGGATTGGGGCCCTTGTGCCTACGTATGCTCATTCGGACGAGAATGAGAAATCAGAGCGTCGTAGTTCGACTACGGGAAAGGATGGGGGGAATGGAAGATGGAGGGGATTGTGCTCGCCAAGATTATCGCAATCTTGTGCCTACGTATCTTATATTCAAGAGTGAATGAAGAATCAGAGCGTTCGTAGTTCATGGTAACGACCACGAAAAGAAATAGGATTTGAAATGGATTGAAGTTGGTACGGATGACGATTACTCGAAGCTTAAGAAAGACTTCTCGGACCGAAGTAATCGGGAGAGAGAACCAAAGACTTGGAACTCTCTCTTTTTCATCTTGAAGAATAATGTTAAGTTTGAATGGTGTTTGGGATGAAGAGTAGTCGGATGACGACTACTTGAAGCTTGAGAAAGGCTTCTCGGATCCAAGTAGTCGGGAAAGCGAACCAAAGACTTGGGACACTCTCTTTTTCATCGTAAGAGAAGTTGTGTTTGAAAGGATGAGGTTGAAATGATGACAATTAATTGAAGCTTAAGAAAAAGTTCTCAAACTCCAAATAATCGGGAGATCGGACCAAAGACTTGGAACACTCTCTTTTTCATCGTGAAAGGAAAGTTGCTTGAGTTTGACATTGTGTATAAAAGGATGAGATTGGTCGGATGACGACCGCTTGAAGCTTGAGAAAGGCTTCTCGGATCCAAGTAGTTGGGAGAGCGAACCAAAGACTTGGGACACTCTCTTTTTCATCGTAAAAGAAGTTGCTTGAAAGGTGAGTGAGTAGTTGGAGATGGTTGAATGTTGTCAGGTTATTAATGTTATTTAAAGGCGTCAATTGCTCACACACGAATAAGATAACTCGCATATAAACAACGGAAAGCAAGATCAAAAACTTGAACCTACTCTTTACACCTTGAAAAGAATTGAATAATTGTTAATTGATTGATAGTTTGTTACAAAAATCCGCTTGACGTTGGATCAAGGGTTTGACTCATTATCGCGTGCAAAATGTGTTGAAAATGAAATTGTTTGAAAAAGAGACCGGCTTGACTTACGCATCAAGGGTCGAGTTGTAATAGGTTGATGGCGAATGCGTATGAGCACTCGACTTACGGGGTTTGAAAATGGCTCGATGATGAATCGAGAATTAGTTTGAAAATAGTTTGAATCCGCTCTAGTCCCTATGGGTGCTCCTAGGAGATAAACTAATAATCAAAGAAATACGAAGCATACATCGGAATGGGAGAGGGATACATGTAAGTTACATGGGATTGCACGAAATAAAGGGGTCTCATTGTCAGGTAGCCCAAGAGAAAGCCATGTGTGTGCATTTGTGTCCTAAACTACTGTTTGAGCAAAGTCGGGCACGACTTAAAATTAAGATACCTGCAAATAACCAATGATACAACAGTCCACCAAATCGGCTTTTAGCGATTTCGATATTTTATTAGGTGTTTTCGATTATGGGTAAATAAATATGAATAAGTATGATATGATAATAATAATATGAATAAATAATATGACAATAATATAGTAAGATAATATAACAATAATATCCACAATAATATTCAACAGAAATTAAATTCAATGGTAGTTTACCGAAATGAAATCAAAAGAACAAAGGTGGTCTCGGATCCTTTGTTTCACGCCACTAATGTGACGGTTAAATGGTGGAAGTTTCGTCATCGACCAAAACAGGATGAAATGGGACAAAATGTCCAATAATAAATGCGAAATAAAATTTACTTTTAAAGTGAAATAAAACCTTCTAAATAAAAAATAATTAAATAAAACTCTAGAAATGAAAAGTTAAGAAGTTTAATAAAGCTCTAAATATCTAAAACTATGATAATATTCCATAACTCATAACGTATATTTTTTTTTATAAAATAGGTATTAATATATTCAAAAAAAGAAAAATTAAAACAGAAATAAAAATTAAAATAGCATATAATATATAATAATAAAAAAAACTGTTTAAATAATATATTTAAAACACAAAACATATATATATATATATATATATATATATATATATATATATATATATATATATATATATATATATATATATATATATATATATATATATATATATATATATATATATATATATATATATATATATATATATATATATATATATATATATATATATATATATATATATATATATATATATATATATATATATATATATATATATATATATATATATATATATATATATATATATATATATATATATATATATATATATATATATATATATATATATATATATATATATATATATATATATATATATATATATATATATATATATATATATATATATATATATATATATATATATATATATATATATATATAAAGAAATATATACCACTTGGAGGTGCACTAATCAAGGCAATGAAACGAGGAACTCAGTCCTCAATTCTCAGATTCCAGAAACAAAGAAAACGTGTTTTTCTTTTCAAATAGGTGGCATGAGCTTCATCTCCGTTTCTGCGGCGGTTTCACCCTTTGATTTCACGATCTCTTGCATGGTTCAACTCAACTTTCTCATCTTCTTCGATCTCTCTCTGTTTCAACTTCCTCAGGTTCGCACTCGCTCAAATTTTCATCCAATCTTTCTCGCTGGGTTGTTTATGGATTACGGGTTCAAAGAGAGGAATACGGGTTTCGGTTTATGAGTTGGATTTGTTGTGTTTTAGGTTGATGACAGATTGGGGATGAAAGGGATTTGTTGGAGGATTCGAAGGTGGAAGAAGGAATTCAATGTTTTGTTGGAGCAGTGGAAGAGGTGAAATGGAAAGGGAGTACGCGACGGAGATGAGTTTGTAGATGAGGAAGTTGAAGCTAGTGGGTTCGATAATGGCGAATTAGGAAGTGTGAACAGGGGCGGAATATGAAGATGTGTGAGATTTATGGTTGTGAAACTGTGTTCTGGGTAGCAAAGGTTGCGGTTTTGAAGATTTGGTGATTTCCACGGAGAAGATGAAGTGTTATGGTTCACGATGGAGGTTAGGGTTTTGGTCTGTCAATGGAGATGTTGTTCCAATCGAAGAACATTGTACAGATTTGAAGGTCTTGGCTTGTTGATCTTTGGAGAATTATTTCATGTTGGAACCCGTGTTTCAGATTGTGTTGATCTCTAGATTTGTGGGTTTAGGTTGAAGTTTTGAAGTTGATTTTTCTGGTTGAGTGAATCTGGGCATGGAAGTCGTTGGCTTGAGTTCTGCTATGGTTCACAACAGAGAGAACATGGTTGATGAAAAGTGGTAATGAAGAAGCATACAAGGTGGTGTTACTGATTTGTTTCTGTTTTATGAGTTGAAGGGAGGAAGTTATGGTTTGATGATGATGAAGTTGGTCAAGTGGTTTGAAGACATTGGTGGTCTTGTGTGAGTGTTGTGTTGAGCAGAGTTTTTATGTTGTAATGAGATTGCAGGAAGGAAGAAGTAGTAGGAGAGTGTTGTTTTGTTGAAGCAAAAATGAAGGTGAGTGTGTTATGGTGGTATTTCGACTAAGAAAAAAATGACAGTTGGAGGAAGACGTTTTTGAAGTTGATGAGATGTTGTTGGTTTTTTCCTGATAGTTTGATGATGATAGAGATTTTGAAGTTGAGGTTATGATGTTGTGTCCTTCGAAGTTGAAGGCTGTTGTTGAGTTATAAAGATTCATGAGAGGGTTTCAACTTGTTGTCTGTAAGTGGTTTTGTGGAACAGGTTTTGAAGGCTTATGCGTGCGGTTTTTGGTTCTGGACTGGTGTTAGGCTTCATCTGGTTTGTAGCAGGTTTTTCTTTTGGCTGTTTGTGCAGGATAGGATGTCTGGCGTGGGGGAATTAAAGCATAGCAGAGTGTTGCTTTATGCTGTACTTTGTTGCAGCTTCAGAGCAGTATGTCCATCCCATTTTGTGTAAAGTTAGGGCAAGCTGTTTTGTTGGTTTCTGAAAGTGGTTTTTGCAGGCTGTACGGTTTGTGCAGGTGTGTGGTCCCTTTTTGTTTGTACCTCTTGACAGGTTTGTGGTGCTGGCTGTTTTTTTAACAGGGCTTGTCTGGTGTGTTATGAAGAAGTAGCTAGTATGGTACAATTTCTGTAGGTTTGCACCAGGGCACAGCAGGTCTGTTGTTGTCCTTTTATTGGCTGTTTGTTTTGATTTGTAGGTGGTAGCAGAAGCATGCTTGGTGTATTTGTCTTGTTGTAACAATGGTATGGTTTCTGCAGGTTCATGGGCGGCTGTAGCAAATTTTTGGTCTGGTGTGGGTTTGGTGCAGGTATTGTCTGTAGCAGGCTGGTGTGTGGTATCATTTTGTTTGTTTTCCGCAGGGTGTGAGCTGTGTTATGCAGGTAGATGCGTGATACTTACTATAACTCAAGCTGTGAACCAACTGGTGCAGGATGCTATATGCGCAACGACTTGATGTCGCAAGTCACGGTTATACCAACTGTGGGTGAGCACCAAGTTTGTTTTTCTGATTGTGCGGAGTATGCGCTGATCGTACACATACAATACATGGCTGTGCATTTATTATTGCGTAACCAATGCGTTTCGTACTGCAGTCTTATGAGATTGAAGTATCTATTATGTAAAAGAAAAACAAATTTGGTTTTGTAGGCTGAGACCTATTCTTCATAACAACTCTTTTTGATCTTGCAGGCACGATTCATGAAATTTGTAATGTTTCATTGTACATGCTGTTAGGGGTGTTGCTACTGCGGCGTCGTGCGAAATTTGCAAGCCGTTGCTTTTGGGTAATGGAGAAATGCACCCTTCATCACGTGGCTGTGAAGCATTGTGTGGGATTTTTCTTGTAACGATCATATATGATAATATTACTCATTTCCCATTGATTTTGTAATTTCATGAATTTACATGGCCTATGAGCTTCAAAAAATTGTTGTGACTTTCCAACATGGGCTTGAGAATACTGATATGAATTTACAACTATACTTTGTATTATGATTCTCTGAAACACAATCCCCTCTTGAATTAATCTCATGAATTAATCTCATGTGAACTTAGGAAAAATAAAAAGTCTATGAATTCTTCAATTATGACCAAAAAAGATTAAAATCCCACTTTCGTATTAATTCCAAGTCGAAGCTATCCATTTATTTTTCCTTGCAAAACGAATAGTGCCTTAAATCAATCCCTCGAAAAATGACCATAAATAAATTTCAAACTTGATTTAATTCATGGATTATAACTCGAAGTCTCGCCTCTTATACCAAGTCAAACCAAAACTTTCACCATGACCTTCATGATCAAGAATCATGTCCTAAAATTGGAAAATTTATGAATTAAAATATGGACTCCAAAGCATTACATAACACCCTAATTTAAGACTGAACCATATCTTGATTACTACCAACCATGAAGTACTAATAACTCAACCATTTTCCGGTTACTTAATCCATACTCCAACTAAATCAATGCTTTTGACCTTGATTATGCAACATGACCAATTTGACCAAGATTAGGTCAAACCTGACTAACCTTTAGTAAATACTCATTCTTGGCCTGATGAACATATTTTTTAGATTTTATGAGTAATGGTTGGTGGATGGACATACAGATGCAAATCATACAGGTAGGACAAATTTGGGGTATGACAGGGAGTCAGCCATCCGAAAGTCAATTGATATGGGGCAATCAGGTTGAGATTTGATAAATATCTCGAAATCAGGGGAAAAGTCATTGCAAGAACTGGGGCAGGCCACCCTAAAAGGCAAAGAGCTATCCTTATCCAGAAGCTAGAATCTCTTTGAGGTTCAAAATGTTGAGGTAGTTCAGATCAAACCATCAGAGTGTGGAGATTTCAAAGTCCCTTTTGAGGAAGACTTCTATAGGAGCCCACATGCTGGGGCAAAATTATCCTTCAAGTCCAAGATGAATATCTCCCCTGACTAATAATAAAGACTCATTAGTCCCCAGTAAGTGGAAGTTGTGCACCTCCATATCCCCAGACAGGGTCAGATATACAAGTTGAATGAGCAATTGAGTGTGTACACTTATCCCCAGCCGAATGTCTGTATGCACTTACTCCTCAGCAGTGCCAGATTGACTTATTCATGCAGAGTAAGTAATCCCCAACGAGTCGAGACGAATTCTTTCTCTCCGCAGAGCTTAATCAGGTGATGTTGTATCCCTTCAGATTTCAGATTGCTGACTTAATCCGGGCATAGGTCGAGGTTATTCCCCTATTGTTTGTTCCCTAGCCATTCGGCAAGGTTTAACTTTTCCTCAGCAGAGTAATGCTACTTCCTAGCAGAAGAGGGTTGATTCTTTATCCCCAGTGAGGTTAGCAGAAGTGGTGATTTAGTCCCTAAGCATAGGGCGATTGTTGTTTCCCTCATCGCCTAATCCCCAGTGGAGTCGAAAGGGAAAGTCTCTTCCCCAGCTGAGTACCCCCGGTAGAGTGGATTTTTATCTCCAGCAGAGACTAATATCCGGTAGAGTATAGCTAATCTCCCCAGTAGGGTCATCTGTTTCCACAGAGTGTGATTCTAGGAAGCCATTCAGAGCCCCGGAAAGGCCATTCAGGGTTGATTTTCCCAGTAGTGTACGATCAACCTTGGAGTTTAGGTGTATTTTCCCCGCAAAGTCGTTGATTCCCCGACAGGATAGATTCGTTTCCAGCGTCTAGTCCTCTTTCCTCAGCCGAGTCATCTGTTCCTCACAGAGTTGCATCCTGGAAGGCCGTTCAGGGCATCTTTCTCAGCAGGATTTGATCTAATACCAAGCAGAGTAGAGTTATCGTCTAGCAGGTTGTTCTATTTCTCCAGCAGGAATATGGTCACTTGGGAATTTCTTTTTCAGGAAGACATCCATGGTTTATTTCCCTAGCTTAAGTCCAATCATTATTGGCATGCATTGTTTTCCCCCAGTAGGGTGGTTTTTCCTTCTTCAGCATTTATTTTGCTGGTTTGGTTCCGTTGCATTTTACATCCGTGCATAGCATCCTCCAAACGTGTAGCATTTCCATTTCATATGGAGCATTACGCCATTTGCAAACATGTTCATGTAAAACATAAGCCAGGTTGTCACTTCTCTGTTCAGGTGTATTTCCAACAGATGGTTGATTTACTTTGCCTGTATGGTGTTCAGACTATGACATTTGGGTCGTATTCTCTAGCTCGTACAGGTATTCAGACATCCGATAAGGTTTTTGGTGGATGTGTTTATCACATCAGGTGTTTCCCGCCATAATTTCTTGATTAAGTTTCTCTTTTCCCCAGCGGAGTATTCTCAAGATGTGTTTATCAGCTTTAGAAGTCCTTACCTTTGGGTTTGATTCTCGCTTTTATTTAGAGAAGGTATGGCGGCGATGTCAGAAGTCTTTACCTTCGGGTTCGTTGCTCGCTTTTATTTAGCGAATGTCTGGCGGCGATGTCAGAAGTCTTTACCGTTGGGTTTGATTCTCGCTTTTATTTAGCGAAGGTCTGGCGACGATGTCAGAAGTCTCTATCTTCAGATTTAGTGTTTGTATTTTATCAAGCAAGATACTTGGCGGTGATGTTAGATGTGTATCAACTCCACAGATTTCTGGTGGCGATGTCAGATGTGTGTGGATTCCTGACGGTGATGTCAGATGTTTTATCCCCTAAAGAGGCCTGGCGGCGATGTCAGATGTATGTGGAGGCCTAGCGGCGATGTCAGATGTGTGTGGATTCCTGACGGCGATGTTAGATGTTTTATCCCCTACAGAGGCCTGGCGGCGATGTCAGATGCGTGTGGATTCTTGACGGCGATGTCAGATGTTTCTCAACTGTGTGGATTTCTGGCGGCGATGTTAGATGTGCATCAATTTCGTGGATTTCTGGCGGCGATGTCAGATGTGTATCAACTTTGTGGATTTCTGGCGGCGATGTCAGTTGTCTTCATCAACTTAATAGATGCCTGACGGTGATGTCAGATGCTCTGTGTTGATCCAATTTTCAGATTTGTTACTCGCTTTAATTTAGCAAAATCCTGGCGGCGATATCAGGAGTCCTTATCTCAGGATTCGATACCTGTTTTATTTAATGGATGTCTGGTGGCGAGGTCAGATGTTTCTTTTCAGTAGTGTGTTGAGCCAATCAATTTTATTGCTTATTGGGTTTGTAACACCCCACTTCCCAAATTAAATAAAATATACACGTTATAAATAAACATCAGAGTTTTCACCAAAACAGTGGGATATCACATCACCCAAAATTCACCGAAATTCTTTATTGATTATTTTCAAAATAAAACAGCGGAAATTATTATTTCAACATTCTTGGCCATCCGCCAGATTACATAAAATCTTTATTATTATAATTCACAAAAATGTGATATGTCACAGGATTTCAACAAGTTTGACATAAAACAATTAAAACACCCATATCCCGTGTTACGTATCAGAGCATCCTAAGACTCGACTCGCACACTGCTATCCAAGATAGCTATGTACCTGGATTATCTGTACTTCTGAGGAAGTACAGACCACAACAACAACAAAGGGGTGAGAAAACATGATCAAAATATATCGGTAATTACATATATGAAATAAGAGTAGTAAATACACCAATCACATAGTTTATCACCCATCATTCAACAAATACGACATATAGTCCACCAACGACACAACACACCATAATGCAAATATGCAACGCCACACCATGCATGCGGTACCGACTCATTGTTTCATTCCATGTGAACCCGAATAGATCACATACACCCGCCCGTGGCCATGATTTGTCCTCACCATTCTCACTCAAAGGAATACAGATGAATCACATACACTCCCCCTGGAGCAATGATTCTTCCCACCAACCCATCATGATATGCATGACACCAAATGCATAATAATTTCACACAAGCACGCAATGTGCACACAATCCACATATCACATCACCATATATCACATTGACACATTATTCATCAATTAATTAATTTAATTAATGTCACACGATCTCCCTGATCCCATCACCATACTCCACGCATATCTCCCACACCAACTTACTTATTAATCAAATTGAATAATAAGGGAACTCATATTGAACACTGAGTACACCCAATCCCTCCGATCACTTTACTATACAACCTACATATGCATATATACATATATCTCACCCACCGAGTAATTATATCTTCTAAATCCAATATTTCATAATTTCACCTTTCAACGCCAAGTATACACTCTTCACCACCAAGCACCATCTCTCTACCTATCACAACCCAAGGCATCCTACAAACGATCATACACCACTCAATTATATTAATTAGATATTAAGAAAGTCCACCTTATAATACCAAGTGTCCTCATACTCCAACACACAGGATGCACACGATCCTACTAATCACCTCATCCTACATTCATATACTCCATACACCACTTAATCATTTTACTTAAATTAAATATTATGGTATCCACTTCCTATCACCAAGTATTCACCCTACATCATTCAATCACCATCCCTACACTCATCATGATCCAAGAGATTCTACGAGGCTAATGCACAAGGCAGAACAGTACCAAAAACCACATTCTGCTGCTACGTTCGCTTGTTCATTCGCCAGGAGAAGCCCCACAGCGAATGCTCGCTATGGCTCGCTAGGAGAACCTGCTGGCGAAGCCCTTCCCAACTATCGCGCATTCTCCAGGCGAAGGGATCATTCGCCAGGCGAACCTTTGCTGGCCATACTCGCCAGGCGAACTTCATACTTTTTAAGTCTAGGATTTAATTTGGAATTACGCGCCACTGCTCGCTACCATTCTCCAGGCGAGCCCTCGCCACCATTCGTCAGGCGAACCTTCGCCAACACTCGCCAAGCGAAACCCAGCGAATGCTGCGATACCCCAAAATCCTCACTGTCTTACAATGCTATCTGAACCAATTCAAGCCTACCATGCTCTATTCAGCTTATGTACCATTAAACATTACAACCAATATACATTATACTTACCAAATGTCCTATAATTTCTAATCTAGAACCAACATTACGAGACATTACGGACACTCCAGAGTCACTCTGAACCTCACCAAGGTCCTAACTATAGTCATTAACAACACCTCAGGGACAACACAGAATTTTCCCAAAGCTATAATCATGGTCATTACCCACACCATAGGGAACAACACATAATTTTCCCAAAGCTATAATCATGGTCATTACCCACACCACAGGAACAACACATAATCTCACCAGAGTTATGTTCATGGTTACTATCAACACTACAGTAACAACATAGAATCTCACCAACATCACCATAATATATATATATATATATATATATATATATATATATATATATATATATATATATATATATATATATATATATATATATATATATATATATATATATATATATATATATATATATATATATATATATATATATATATATATATATATATATATATATATATATATATATATATATATATATATATATATATATATATATATATATATATATATATATATATATATATATATATATATATATATATATATATATATACACACACCAAAATGCATCATCAACATTCATCAATTCAACAGCATCAACAATAATTATAAGCATGCCAATATAAAATTCATACACATTAAATCCCTACGGGGTTAAGGAATCCCCTCTACCCAATTTCATGTAATTTAACATCCCAATCAGTTTCTCACCCCTTACCTCGATTATATCTTCGATTGATGAAGAATCCCCTACCAATTGATCGCTCTAGCCTTGTTCTCCTTTCTCTTGCTCTTCCCCTCGGAATCGCTTATCGTGTTCTCACTTCTCCCTTCTCTCCACTTTCTCTAACTTCCAAATGTATCGTAAAACATACTGACCCCTCAGGGGATCAAGAGATGTGCATAGCAATAGAAGGTTTGTCAAGGGTTCCAAGCAAGCCTAAGTGCTCATCAAGTCCTCAGAAGTTGGTCAGAGCTCTTTGAGAAAGTGAATGGATGTATGTTGCTTATCTCCTATGTTGGAGACCAATTGAAAAAACCCCCAAAATCTCCAAATCTTGGAGGGCAAAACCTGCTAGGTTTTATCCAAGAAAAACCTGCCTTCAAAATCAACCTGAACCGGTTTTCTGATCACGACTTCAGACCTTATCACCTTGAACAAGATCACAAGCACCCCAAGAATTTTTGTGTGTAATTGTTGTGTTGTGGGTTGTAGAAGATGAAGATTGATGAACTTTGATGGCACCTCTTTCACTTTTCTTGTTTTATGACAATTGACTCAAACTTATAATTGTTGTTGATAAAGATGAACAAAGTCTCTATATATAGTAACCAACCAATCAAAAACATAACAACTTCTCAAACACAGTGGAAAGACTTCAATAACTATTCCAACGTGCGAACGATCGACCATAGCAGGTCTATGCGTCAACGCATAGCCTGTAGATTTAGGTAAGATTGAAAGTATCAACAGTGTGCGTCGACCATGGGTCGGCGCACACTGACCCGTGGGAAAATGCAAGCTTCATGCGTCGACCTTGCGGTCGAATCACAGTCTTCATGCGCTGACCCGTGACCATTTGTACAGATACATGCGCTGACTCAGTGGTCGACTCATGGGCTGTAATTCTGCAAAAATTGATATTTTTGTGGTTTTTATGCATTTAGTCATAACCACATATCATTCACATATATTGTATTGAGTAAAGCAAGTTAAATGATATAAGAAGGATATGGTGGATGGAATATTTGCATTTGTCTTTGTAGAGGTAGAACCGATAATACCAATTCATCCATGGTTGCAATTTGTCATCATCGAAACTCAAGATCGTATGTTGTATGACGGTTTGCCCTCACATACTCCCCCTTTTTGATGATGACAACCTGTGCGAAGCCAATGAGAACCAAATGAAATATTACAAACATGGTAGCATAAGCTCCCCCTTTCTTTTGCAATCCTATACTTTCAAAAGCAAAAGTAACTATAACTGATGTGATGTGGTGTGGTCTTCTTGGCTTTGGTACACTCTATTCTCCCCCTTTGACAACATCAAAAAGAGAAAGAGAACGATTAAGAGAGAAATGTTCAAACCAACAAGATGATTAACAGGTAATATCTAATCATATACCAATATTCACACATAATATTGATAATGAAAAAGAATAAAGCAACAAATACTCATAGTATAGATAAAAGAGAGAAAATGCATGGAGAAAACTCAAATATGCATAACAATCCAAACAAATTAAACACATAATAACATAAAACAAAATAACATGAATTGCACACAGAAATCTAATGCCCTCGGCCTCGGCCTCATCCCCTCTCATAGTAATGAGGATTACGGTAAGGATCGGCCAAGCCAGTGAATTCCACAATAATGTTGTTCAAGTAGTTCAAGCTGTTGGCTATGGCCCATTCCTGAGCTTCGTTAGATGTAGCAAGAGCCTTAACCCGTGCATCCATTCTTGTGGAGAAGTTATTGAGCCTTTCATTCTGTGTTTGGAGTTGGCTTTGAATTTAACTGAATCACTCATCTTGAGTTCTCATAAAATTTTGTTGTTCCAATTGCATGGACTGCATCATGCTGAGAATTTCAGATGTGTTGGATTGCTGATGATATTGAGGTGCTTCAGAATATCCATGATATGGCTCATAATATTTTCCCAGAGTTGTCCAGCCCGTGTACTGCCACTCACCCCAGCCTTGATTGTTGTATTCTTCTTCTTCCTCAGGTTGAGTTGTGTGTGGAACCCAATCGGTAGTCGTTTACTCAGTTGACTCAGTTTTATGATGACTGTCATATGCCTTATGTGCGGGTTCTTCTTCTTCTTCCTCTTCAGGTTCTTCTTGTTCTTCTTCGTCACTTTCTGCACTTTCCTCACTGCCTTCAGATGCTTCAACAACTCTAGGTGTAGTTGCCCTGAGAACAAAACCGTACATTTTTCTTTCTTTGCACCAATAGTAGCCCATCATTGAAAGGGTCTTTGTGCCAAATTCCTTATCTAAAGAGATGGATGTGTATGGAAATGTTGGAAAGACAACATCAACAGCTGTGAGGACTTCCTGAATAAATGACCCATACGCTAGAGCAGTTCCTATTGTGGAGTCTCGTAACGCGAACATCCGACTGGCGATGTAGTAGTGTTGCACCCCAAAATTTGCCTAACCTTATTTTTTACCTAGCTTATGTTTCATTGCATTCATACTAGCATTATCATCTGCATTGCATTGACATGTATGTAGGAGATCGAGAGGTATGACTACCAACAAAGGGCTACACAAGGATATGAAGCTAGCTAAGAACCTTATTCAAGTATTCAAGGGTTGATATCCTGACTAGAGAAGTCAAAGATCCTCAGAAAGAGTGGCTGAGGCCAAGAATGCCTATCTCCTAACTTGAGAGTTGTGGGAAGCCATCAGATGATTATGAGGACATGAAGTTGGACATGAGACTTTGAGAGAGCTCATAAGAAGTATTGAAGATCATTTTGAAGCCTAGACAGGTCAATATGCAAAGGATATGAAGTTACTGCCAAGATTGGCACAACTAGGGTTTCATATGGGCAACCCTGGGTCAACTAATGATTTGAAGAAGGTTGAGACCTAATTCTAAGGCCATGTGGTCATGGATTGATATATTAAGATGCCCAAGGGATGATTCCAAGGTCAACTCATCATGAATCGAGAGTGTGAGGAGTTCATAGGCTAGGGTTGCTATGCTTGACAGTGTAAAATCCCCTAGTTTAGTGCCTAACTTCAAGACCACATAACTCAAGATGTGATTTTCATCTCACCTTGACCCCAACATGATTGTTGTAGAGCATGTTCATAGCTTTAATTTGAGTACTAGAAATCCTTGATAGGGTTTATAGAACTCAAGTTATGAGCCTTACAAGTTACAGGTCATCAGTGGAATGTGAATTTGGAGCTTGAAAGTCAACCAACTTGCATGACACTTTTGCCCTAGAAGGATGATTCTCATGAACTTTTGGCCAACATGAATGTTATTCCTTAACTTATTAGATTTCTAGAAAGTACTAGAAGTCCATGATTGGATTTGTAGAACTCAATTTACAAGCTTTGCAAGACAAGGGTATTTTGGGAATTTGTGATAATAGGCCATTTTGATTATGGGTTAAGTTCACCATCTTACATACCTCAAATGGAATTTTGTCCAACTTGAAAGTTGTTCAAAATGATGTTATTTGGCTAGCCATGCACCAAGAATCCATTGATATGGATTAGAATGAGAAATGCTTGGAGAAAAATTCATGAATGAATTATTAAAGGAAGCTTGAAAAGGGCTAGTTCAAACCAATTCATTTTGGAACCAAATTAGGCCATATTTGTGCTTATTTTGAGTCCAATGGATATTTTAAGAACATTGGAAAAATAAGAAATCAAATTTGAAGTCATTTGCTATGCCAATTTCATGGTTTCTTCATCTTTAAGCAATATAATGGAAATCCATCACCCATTCAATTCCAAGGGATCAATCTCAGCCACACATGATCCTTGCAGCATAAGGAACTGATATGAACAGAATTGGAAGCTTCCACACACCATGTTCATGGAAATTACAAAGGAAAAAGTGAGAAAAATTAGAAAATTGGATTGAGTGAATTGGGCCAAATAAGGATCCAAAACAATTCTATATAAGTTTCTGGATGAATTCATAGCAAGGTTGGTGATTGGAAAAGCTTGAATGAGGTAAGAAGCACTTGAAAAAATTTTGTTAGAGGTGAAAATTGAATTTCTTCTTTGGAGCAATTTCAGAGGGAATTAATCATTCAAGAAGCTTCTCCAAGCATCATTGAAGGATTTTGAACAACTTTGATCAAGAATTCGTGCAAGAACACTCCACCATTGAAGCTCCAAACAAGGTTCTTATTTCTCATCCATACGCTCTGTTCTTGATGAGTTATTGCACCATTTTTACATAATTGTGATCCTTGGAGTATGTAGAAGCTTTTAGGATTAGTTTGGTTAAGTTCCATGAAACTTCAAGAATTGACACCCTAGGTTGTAGTTTGATTTTCTCTCTTGTTAGTGGATGAAAATGGAAAAGAATTTGATATTCATGATGTAGGAAGTGAGAGGAAGATATTAGTATCTTAAATTTTGAGTTTTGAGAAGTTTGATAATTCTTGAAGATTCTTGGATGATATTGATTTCTGAGTTTTAATGGAGGAAAGTGAAAACAAATTTGATATTTGGATTCTACACGAAAAAATACACGGTTTTGGTTAAAGAAAATCACATTTTGGTGAAGAAATAAGGAAGTTGCATTTTTGGCTAGAGGTGTCATACCCCAAATTTGTCATACTTCGTTATTTAATGAATGTTACTGCTTCATGATTTCTGGCCGTGATTCTCCAAGACTTCGTCTATATATACTTTGTGGGTGCTCCTAATCCTTAGCAATTTATGTTGCATTCTTATGGGAAGAGCGTGCCTCCAGCCCCCTGTACCCAAGCTCATGTGTGTCCTCGTTCTCACGATCAGATAGACATGATATGGTCAATGAGCATAAAGTACCTAATGACAAGCGTCAAGCTATGTTTGAATTCTAAATCGGTTTGCGAAAAACTTATATTTAGCTTGCAAATTTCAAGTTGTAATTAAATCTAGATGCAACTAGTCCAGAAGATATTTCGATTCGTCTCAATACATTTACAAGACTTCATCCATTGTAATGAGGGAAATGTTTGCGTCATGAGGAGATGAGTATAAGTAATAATGATTTGATCGAAGTTGGCATTCAGGTTATTAGTCTGAGTTGTTTTAAGACGCATGGAAAGGACTACAAGATTAGAGGATAAGGATTCTTGGTGCGGGTCATGGTTTTGATAAGGGATCCAAAATTTTTTTTAGCCATTGATTTAAGCAGTTCGGAATCATGATTAGATTTTATCTTCACGCCAAGAATAAGAGCGTTATTTTATTAAGACACAACTTCAACTTTTGTTGCAAGCCATGTTTGAATTATTTTAAGAATGTTTCATGATCAATTCGAACCAAGTTTTGTTCCAATTTATTACAAGAACTCTCTGAAGCCATGGATAGGCCAAAGCCAATAGAGCTATTTCACAACCAAACATTGTGCCGCTACCCAATCTAAGGACAGGTCGTGTGATTAAATTTTACAAAGTTATGGCTAAACCATCATGAGCCACGATTCACGAAATATACTATCTCAAGTCAATACAAATTTAAAATCCCAAGAGTTTATTGTGCTATTAAATGATGCATAACATTGATACTAAAGAAGTTCTAGAAATAAAAGTGTGTTGTCCATTCAATTATGATTCATTACAAAGAAGCAAATGTTATGTCACCAAGGGCTAAATGTTGTGGCATAATCCAATTTGTCGAGTCTTGAGTTACTAAGGGAATGGTTCAAGCAAGACTGAATGACCACCTACATTTCAAGGATATTTTTCTGTTCCTTATTCTTCCTTAGTGATTCTCATCATTACAAGTACTGATTGATCCTTCAAAACAATAAAGACAAAAAAAAATAAGTATTAGCAGGGATACTTAGAAGATTAAAGTTGATACAAGGCATTCCTTTGACAACCAAAATCACAAGTACACGGGCAACATTATATACAAGGTTGGTGCACAAAATTCCCATAACACACGAAGCATCATGTGCCAAACCAACCATTGTTTTAAGTCTCACCGCAAACCATATGAAACAACATAGTCATGGACTTGTGACCACAGAGTTTACGACAACCTTCATGCCACATCTTTCCTATTTAAGAACAACTTGATAAACTGCTTCGTAAATGCTTTGTAACTCTTTGGCTGTTGAACACCGAAGCAATAGCTTCGCAGTGACTACGTGAATTTCAAAGCATGTAGCTCCAAGCAACGCCACATGAACAACAATAAGAGTTTCACTTTTACAGCAGTCCAACCGATCCGCAACAACTCCCAAACTCAGTGATCATGTTCACTCCCATTATGCACATGAAAAAAATGATGAAGATGTATTAGTATAAGTAAATTAATGGCAGCATAATAAAGAAGAGGATTATTCGTATATACTAATGACGACAAGAATGGACCGCCGGCGTTATGCTCAGAGAGCCCAAATATGGCACAAAGAAGGATTCAATATCTACAGTTATCACCATGAATAACAAGGAGTAAAGAGAAGGAAAGACTTTTGATTCATGCAAAATTGTACCTGTTGATTATCAGAATCTGTCAAAAGAAAAAACCGCAGCTTGTATCATACAATTTCTGACTTGAAAAGAAGATGTCCAAGTCGGTTCACTACTTCGCCAATACCTTTAATCGTCTTCAAGCTTCCCACTCCTATATCCTATAACTGAAACCTGCATCAGTTCAAAATGACTGAGTTATGGGAAAACAAACAAGAGATGCAAATAATTATATGCTTGATAAAATGGATAGAGCTCGGCATGATGCGGTATCAATTGTCAAAGAGAATGCTCAAGTCAAATGCAGTGGTTGCTGGAGGAGGTGCTGTTGAAACGGCATAATCAGTTCATTTGGAATACCTTACTACAACTTCATGGTCGCATGAGCAGTTGGCTATAGCAAAGTTTGTTGAGTCTTTGTTGATTAATCCAAAGGTGCTTTCTGTCAATGTTGCCAAGGATGCCACAAATTTGATTGCAAAATTACAAGCCTACCACCATACTGCACAAACTAGAGCAAATAAGGAGCATTTATCAAGCATGGGAAAATTAGAAACAACTTGAAGGCTTGTCATCAGAGGAATTTTAAGGATTCATTGAAGTATAATAATAACACCGAGAAAAAACAAGCGATAATACCTATGTTTAATGTTGGTACAAGCACCCTGGCCTTGGATATATCTAGACTCGGTCCAAATTCCTAGCAAGCCAAGAAACACAACAAAAGAGAGGGGAGACCATTAGGAGAGCCAACAGGAGTTATGTGTCTCTGTTAAGAAATTAACAACAAGAACGAGGTAGTAGGACTTGCCAAGAGAACGTCTGGGTCGTTCACGACCTTGCCTTCAAACTGTATGCGAAATCCTCATTTCCCCAAGCTGTAACGAAATCTGCAGCATTGTCATCACGAATTACAAAGATAATTGATGGAATTCAAAGTGACATGGATGGTAGAAAATATAAATTAACAATGAATCAATAGACAGTTTCATTATTGGAAAATTATCAACCTCACACAAGAGAATGGAAGTTGAAACATATCATGCTATATGCACCAATACCAGCTCCAGACTGTCAAAATAAGCCATCATCATGTCAAGTAAAGAAGGGAGCTAGTTTTAAGAACTGAGCATGTAGTTATTGCCAAACTCACCAAAGCACAATACAACAAGCTCACCAACTGTCCTTCTTATGAATAATGCTAGCCATCCACAATCCTGTCCATTCCTCCAAACGATATCTCATCCTATAGCTAGAACCTGCGAAAAGCTCAAGGATAAATAGAGCGTAGGAGAATAAGTGCTATTGGGTTTCACTCTCAAGGTTATGTTGCCTTGACGCATCGTTACAAAAGCAAAAAGAAAGTCGAAAGAATACCCTTGTACATCATCTTTTTTCTAGCCATGACACATCAGCGAAGCAATATCCAAACATTTTGGCTCCGTAACCTGTTGAGACTCCAGTTAGAACCTCAAACCAGAAGTAGTACATGTATTACAAGTAAAGTATGTTTCAAGGAAAATTGAGGATTGAGCATAATGCATTCTGCACAAAGAAGTGGTAACAAAATCAATGGTCACAAGACACTTCATATGGTTTAAATCTATAAAGAATGCAATATACACGAATCTACATACCTCGTTCTACAAGTTTCAAGATAGCTCCTAACTTATGTCTTCATGCCAAGGTCCTCAGTAAAATGTATGAAGATGATAGGACAGTCATAAAGCTGAGTCAGCCCAAACCAGTAAGGGGTCATCACTCCATTGTAAAATTCCTGATAGAAAGAACAAGACGGTATATCAGTTATGAGGAAATAGTTCACGTAGGAAGAAACAAAAACAAGAAACATTTTAAGTCAAGATAAAGACTTCCACATCAGCAAATTGACAAGCAGTGAAAAGCCATTTTTTTTACACAGTAAAAAAAAACTCAGTAAAAACAGATATTTTAAAGTTCACTACAGACAAAGAAGGGGTCATTGTCGTTCAAATCCATAGGATCAGTGATCGTGGTAGTAACGCATAACGGACTTGTACTACAAAGAATTGCACCTCATCGTCCAAAACAAAGCCTCACACGATTAAAACAATTTTTTTCTTTTTTCATCAGCAAATTTTGATTCTCACACGTACCAAGCCAAACCCTAAAACCCCCTATAAATACAATCCCAATCATTTGCAAAAGACACAGAGAAAAACCCTACCGAAACTCTGCTGAAATATCCCTCTATACCCTCACCCAAAGCTCACAACCTAGGGTTCACTGAGCCTCACGTTGGGACTCATTTGAATCGAGCCGTTTAACCTTCAGCAACACTAATCTCATAGCAGAAAATTTGTAGCAGGTAGAGGAAAGAGAAGAGTCGACAGCGAAAAGGAATCATACCTGAAGAATCTGTTAGAAATTGTGGTTGCTCTCTGATTAGGTATCTCATCTTTCCATTATCTTTATCCCTTGTTAGATGTTGATGATATTTGTTCAAAATCCTCATTTCACATATTTGCAATCGTCTGAAATTTTTCGTATACGCTTGTTATGTGATTTTCGCATGAAATTAGGGGTTTGTGGTTTGATTTGGGGATAGGTTTCAAAAGGAGGGAGGTTGATTGTGGATCGAGAGAGAGTGTTAGAAAATAAAGGTTGAGCTTCGAGAGAGTGAGTTTCAGAGAGTGAGGAGATGGAGTTTTTTTGTCTGTTTGAAAATAGACGAGGTAGAGGGAGAGGCGTTCTGGTCGTGTGGTTTCATGATCCTTTTACCTAGTCATTTTCAGTTGTTATCATTGATGATATAAATCAATGTGCCCCTTTATCATGATGATACTTTATTACTCTCTCTAATGCTGTCACGCCATCTTTGGGGAAAGGGACAAGCCAACATTTTCTTTTCTCCCTTATCCAACTTTCGGTGTACCCAAGGCAGATCTTTTTTTATTTATTTATTTTTATTTCCTTCTTTTCCTGCTCATTACATCCATTAAGAATAGGATCGTTGGACCCATGTTGGTCCAGGATTGTTGGGCCTATGTGATTTAAGTTAATTACAATTTAGTGGAACCTAATAGGGTAATATTTAGAAAATAATTACATATAGTTTAAATTATTATTAGTAATATTATTAGTTTTATTTTAGATTTTTATTTATAAATTATGATAATTAATGTTTTCTTTGCCATATGAATTTATTTAAATTTTATTTAGGATTTTATCAAACTTATTTCTTATTTTTCTTTTATTAAATTTAAAATGTCTTTTATTTTATTAGAATAAATAAAAATCACCTTTTTGAAATTATATGGAAGTGGTGGATTTTTGGAGTCTAGCACTCCTTGAATCCTTAAGCGACCGCTCTCGAGGGGTACACCTTGAGTTGTGGTCGCTTCGTCTTTCACCCCTAAAATTATACAATTTTGTTTAAACCTTTCAAAGTAGGAAAACCTTAATTCTAGCAATATGCCTACCCTAGTTTAACCCCTATGATAATATGTTCAGATTATTTTCTTAATTAATTCACGAAAGGACCGAGTTCTTGGAGTCGCGCATTCTTTGAATTCGAGAATGATTACTATTAAGGCGTACGCCTTGTATAGTGTGTCATTCGAACTTTCGTTCCTAAAATACCTCCTCTAATTATTTGGACAGGTGTTCACTGTCCAACAAACATGTTTCGTAATTATTGGAATGAAAAAGATGTCATTGGGATCTAGCATTCCAACGATGTCCCTACTATTTGGTTACGAGATCGACGTCTCGCTTATCGAATAGTCGTCATTCCTCCCAAATTTTTAACCCGTCTAACCTCGTTCTTCTTCTTCAATTCAAACCCGAATACGCGTCTAAACGGTTCAATTCAAATTATTTTCTTATCTAAATTGCGAAAGAATTGAGTTCTTGGAGTCTCGCACTCCTTGAATTCTTGAGTAATCACTCTTAGGGCGTACACTTTAGGTTGTGGATTACCCGACCTTTCGTCTATAAAAATATGCCCTAACTATTTGGACAAATACCGTCATTGTCCATTCAAATACACTTTCATAATTAATTGAATAAAAAAGGTGTTGTTGGGATTTAACATTCCAATAATATCCCGATTAATTGATTGCGAGGCTGACGTCTTGTTTATCGAGTAGTCGTCATTCTCCCTTAAAATATTCAATCCAACCCTCTTCTCACCCCGTGTGATTGAATCTTTTCAAAACATTAGTTCCTCGCCCTCGTGCGATTTCTAACCCAAACTATTTCCTAAAGAGTAGAGTTCCTGGAATCTCGCATTCCTTGAATCCTTGAGTGACGAGCTCTTAAGGCACGCTCTTAGGTTGCTTGTCAATCACTCTTTCGTTTCTCAACACAATTTCAAACATATTTCGTAATTATTCGAATGAAAAAGGTGTCGTTGGAATCTAGCATTCCAATAACCCCCCGATTAATTGATTACGGGGCTGATGTCTCGTTTATCGAATAGTCGTCATTCTCCATCAGATTACCTAACCAAACTCCTATTTCTTGCCCCCGCACAATCGAAACCTTAAAACCTATTTAAATATATCCTCTAACCAAAACATTCAATACGATAAACACTAAATTCCTTGCCCTCGTGCGATCTCCAACCTAAATACCTTTTACCAAGAACATTGTTTAGTCCCTTCTTCCGCGCATAACAAACTTGTGCTTCAGCCTCCCCTAGCGAGCAGACAAGCCAATGTTTAGCAGTTAGAATGCGACCTAAACTCTCGTTCATTCCAAACACAAACCCTTTACCGTAGTTGGCCGAACTACGGCTGCTCTGATCTTTCATATCTATTGAGAGTACGTAGGCACAAGATTGCAACGATCTTGGCGAGCACAGTTCCCTCATTTTCCCGTAGTCCCCTGAACTACGAATGCTTTGATTTTCCACTTCTTACAAGTGAAGATACGTAGGCACAAGGGCCCCAATCCTTGGCGAGCACCCTATCTTAAAACCACCCATTCCCCCCTTTAGGAGAAACCTTAGAAGAAAACAAATAAGCGTAGTTAACTTTACTCTCGAATCGATCAAGAGGTTCCCGTTGAGTACAACAGACATGAGGGGTGCTAATACCTTCCCCTCATGTAATCGACTCCCGAACCTAAGATATTGGTTGCGATGACCATGTTCTTATCTCTCTAAAGGTTTTATCGATATTTTCCTATTCCATTCTTGGAATGAATAAAGTTCCGTGGCGACTCTGTTTCGAACAGTATTTTCCGCGTCCATCGCGAGGATCGTATTTTTCGAGGTACGACAGAGGTTGAAGATGACCCGGAAAAATTCCGGCCACCGTCTGTGAACAGTACCACCGTCCTCCACCGTGTCTGTGCTTTCCCTCCGTTTCAATTTCAAATCGCCAGTTCTGTTTCTGGTCGTCCGATCTCGTTAAGGCACTGACTTGGTATCCCATCATGCAGCTGCAATTTCACTCCGCGAATTGGCTCATTCCACTTATCAAAACACTGAGTTTTGAGAAACTCAGCTGGGCCCTTGATGCAATGCGCTAATCGCACCCCCCGTATGCAGCCTAGTATGAATATAACACAAAAACAATACTAACCACACCCCCGACCATTTCCCTTAAGTGAAATTTTGGGCCTTTAAGATATTCGTTATCCGCACCCCCGATACGCGCAGCCCAGTATGAATATACACGTAGGAATAATGCTAGATACACCTCCTTTCTATTCTTTTAATTCCTTTTCTTTTCATTTTTTCTGTTTTGATGCTGTTTGATATTAATTCACAAAAAATATTAAATCACTTCATAAAATCATGAAAAAATATGTGGATATAGTTTGGAATATGCAGAATCTTATAATATTTTTTATCTTGATTTTCCATCCCTTTTTCAATTAATTTCGTATTTTCTCTTTTAATATGTTTTTAATGGTTGAAAAATGACTAGTTTACTTGCTGATTTTATTACTAGTTCATGATTTAGAATTTGATGCTGAAATTTTGCATGTTTGTTATACACTCCTTGATAGGTTTGGGTGATTTTTGTTGTAATTTTTAGATGATTCTAAGTAGGAGTTTGAGATAGATATTTAGGAGAATTCCTTGATGGTTTCCCTTTAGCACACCCTTTGGGTTTATATTTTATTAAAACCTTTAGGAGTAGGTTTTGCCCCTGGTTTTTGTACCATAGATTTTTAACCCATGTAGGATAATGTAGGATTTTCCTTAAGATTTTTAGAATTGATTTTCTATTATTCCCCCATTTTGCAAGTTGGTTATAGTTTAGGTGACCCTAACTAGGATAACTTCATAGGTTAGTCTTTTAAGTGAACATTAGATGATTCTAAGTTTCATATCCTTTCTTGATGGAATAGGACTTAGGTAGATAGCTCTCTAGAGCCTTGAATCCTTAGTTTATGTGATCCTTAGAAGGTAATCATTGAGGTTCCTTAGAAGTTCAAATTAGGTGGATGATTCTTCCTATAAGTTTAGCTTCCCTCTCAACTTTCCTTGCTTAATTAGGATCCTCCTTGTGAGCATGTTTCCTACTGTGGAGGAATTCCTTGCATTTTCATAAAGGAGTTGAATCTATGCAAACTTTCTAGGGAAATGGAGTTGGTTGAGTTCCTGTGGTAAGTTCCTGTGGACCTTACCTTGCTTCCCATCTTCATTCTCCTAATCTTATCTTATCCAATAATTTTAGGAACCTTCTTGGGGTAGCATAGTCCCTCATGTGGGGGCAATGTTGCACATCTCCTGAAGGAGTCAAACCTCTAGGATCTCCAAATCCCTTTTAATTGGTTGAGTGCCTGGGATAAGTTCTTGTGGACCTTACCCTTGCTTCCCAACTTTCGATTCCTTTCCTTAGGATAGATGCCTTGTTTGTTTACTTGTGGAATGAATTCCTTATTTTCCATAAATCCTTGCCTTCATTCATGATTGAGTGGTGTGTTGCATTAGGATAGTTCATGTTTAGGATAGTCTAAATGTAGGTGCATGACTGCATCAAGAGGTTGAGTGGGTCTCCCTCTGCTTGTTTGCATTAAGGGTTGAGGTGATCCTCCCCTTGCTTGTGTGTTGTTTTTCTTTTTCTAATGGACGTATTTGCATATAAAGGTTGAGCTGGGCTCCCTTTGCTTGTCTGTTGTTGACTATTTTCTTTGCTTGATTGCTAAGAGGTTGAGTGAGTCTCCCTCCGCTTGTATTGCTGCATGGCATGTGCATCTTTACTGTTTTCTTCCGTTTATCTGTTTTACTGATGTTTAGCTGATGCTTTATCTGTTGTCTGTTTCCCATTGACATGATCCCCTAGGAGTCTCACTTCCTTTGATAAGGAAGTGATGATAGAAACTTAGGTTGAAACCTATGCATGATAATATCTAGGAGTTCCCTGTTTCAAACCTCAACCATAGGATGAATCCTTGGCATGACAACATTAGGGCTTGACAGTTTCCCCGTAGAGTTCGTTCTCTTCTCATCTCAAAACAACAGAAAAAAACGTAATGAAGGCAAGTTAGTACAAGCGCGTTACGGGCCTTAAGCTACTTGGGAAATGATAATTGAACGGTCTCCTCTCAATCATCTAGAGTGTTTAGTATATGTCCTTTGGACGATATGCGACGCATTCGCTCCTAAGTCATAGTCTCTAGTGTTGTACAAACTACAGACATCCATAAAAAACACTTCTTCTGTAAAAGACAGAAAACAAATCTCAAACCTTTTTGCCCCGTGGGCCCGTAAGTCAAGGAAAACTTTTCTGAAGAAAAGAGTGTCGCTAACTCCCAGTTCTACTGCAAACGGCAACGCACGAGTCTCTGACGAGCGAGCTGCATACACCAAACTGCTGGAACTGTTTGTTAACCCTACTCGGAAAAACAGATGAATCTGAACTCCCGCAAGCTGTATCATCCCGAACTACGTAAGCTCTGATCTCCCATATCTGTTGAGAGTACGTAGGCACAATACTGATGTATTGGCGAGCCACCTTCCCCCATCCGTTACCCGTAGTTAGTCAAACTACGTCGACTCTGATTTCTCATTCTCTGATGAGAATACGTAGGCATGAAGCGCGATGCTTCACCGAGTCATTTTCTTTTCTTTTCAGACCAGCCTTGATAGGTAGATAGATAAAACCAACCCGTCGGATAAACACAACGAGCATGGATCCCATCGAGTACGATGAACGTTAGGGGTGCTAATACCTTCCCCTTGCGTAACCGACTCCCGAACCCAAACATGGTTGCGATGACCTTGTCTAATACCTTTTCGTCAGGTTTTTCCGATCGTTTCCTTTCCTGTTCTGTGGGATAAATAACGAAAGGTGGCGACTCTTCTGTTTTGTCGGCACCTTATTTTCGCGGTAGCGACAAGTAGGGCCAGTTAATTTTGATTTGATTTTTCAAAATGTAGATGAGATGGACTTCAGCTTGTTCTACTCTGGAGAGTCCTCCTTTCTTTGGCCGCAGAATGCGCGCCACAATCCACTGAAGAATTCGCTCACCTGTTTGCAATTTTCCTGCAGTGACGGTTCTCAGAAATGCATCACTATTCACAATATTCTCTGGATACGTCCGTTTTAACATCGAATTTAAAGCCGTTTTGAATTCTTATCCAGCCACAGTTTGAGAATCAGTTACCTCAGGAGGAGGATTTTCACCAGCAGCCAATTGCATGTTGAAATATTTACTCCATACAACAAAGTTTAGGTTTACCTTTGTGGAGCTGACCTGAGAGTGAAAGAACTGACCGCTGAACCTGCCATGGATGCATGTGTAGAAGACACGCACCAAGTCTTCACTATACTTTGAGTTGCATTCCAAGAAGTTGATAATCCCTTGAAACTGCAACAGAGATAAAATTTCGGGGAGATGAATGTGTTCCGCCGTGAGCTTGTAGAATGCATGCTGCTTAACTACCCCTCTTTTACCGATGTCCTTGTTGAATTTTTTGGCAAGAGTTGAAGGAGCTAAGGATTCAGTAGTGACTGGTATGGAAGAAGATGATGAAGATGCTCTTGATCGCTTGTCGGTAATTCTATGGGAGTAGGAAGCCATTGATGGTGTTTGTGGAAGATTTGAGACTGTAGAGAGAGAGAGAGAAGTTGGAGAGTGTGATTCCAGAGAAAGAGGTTTGCCCCTTTTATAGATGAGAGTTTAGGGTTTTTGAGAAGAGAAAAGGTCAAGAGACAATAGGCATGGTAGGTTCAGTTTACCAAGCATTTGAATAAATGCACACAACATGTTGATTATTAATATTAAATGCGTAGGAATTTGGAACAATTTGCAGAAAATATGAGTTTTCGCGCGATGCGTCAACCATACATCTACATGCGTCGACTCACACTGATTGAATTTTAACAGATACAAAAGTATAAGTGTGCGTCGACCAGTGCCCTATTATAGTCGACTGATACAGGCAGAATATGTAAATTTTCATATTTATGCATAGATGAGCATATATTTGATACATAAATAAAATGTCACTCAATAATAAGCACCCAAACAGATATAATACATGAAAAATGTCATATATACACAGTATTTGTCATGCGATACCACTTTTTGAGATTGAAAGTTTTAGAGAGAGAGAGAGAGAGAGAGAGAGGGAGAGAGAGAAAGAAAGGAACAACATCACCTCTATACCAAGTTTGCTTGAAGAAATATACAATTGTGCTTGCAATAATTTCAACTAGTTAGATGTTCAAAAGCATAATGGTAAAGGAAATAAGATGAATCATGCAATTATGATACCCAATCCAAAATATCGAGAATGCCTAGTTCTCGACGGATATGAAAGAAAGGTTCAGTAGCTAGCGACTTTGTGAAAATATCCACTAGTTCATTTTTAGTGTTCACATGTTCAAAAATAACATCACCTTTCTCTGCATGATCCCTAAGAAAGTGGTGGCGAATTTTGATATGTTTGGTGCGAGAATGTAACACAGGATTTTTGGTGAGATTAATTGCACTAGTATTATCGCAAAAGATGGGGATACGTTCTAGTTTGAGGTTAAAATCCAATAATTGTTGCTTAAGGCATAGGGCTTGAGTGTAACAACTACCAGCGGCAACGTATTCCGCTTTGGAGGTTGACAAAGCAATGGATACTTGTTTCTTGCTATGCCAACTAACCCAGGTGTTTGAAAATAAATGACACGTACCACTAGTGCTTTTCCTATCCGATTTGCAACCGGCAAAATCGGAATCGGAAAATCCTACCAACGAGCAATCATTTCCTTTGGAATACCATAGTCCATACTTCGGAGTACCAGATAAGTATCGAAGTATTCGTTTGACAGCTTTTAGATGAGATTCCTTTGGACATGATTGGTATCTTGCACACATGCACACGCTAAACATAATGTATGGTCTAGAAGCAGTAAGATAGAGAAGTGAACCAATCATAACTCTATACCTTTTTACCTCTACGTCCTTACCATTTTCATCTTTATTCATGTTTGTGCATGTAGGCATAGGTGAGTCTATGGCTTTGGAGTTTACCATGTCAAATCTCTTGAGCAATTCCAAACAGTACTTAGTTTGACTCACGAAAGTTCCTTTCTCAAGTTGTTTAATTTGAAATCCGAGAAAGTATGTGAGCTCCCCCATCATACTCATCTCGAACTCACCCTGCATAAGGTTAGAAAACTCTCTCACAAGATTCATGTTAGTTGACCCAAAAATGATATCATCCACATAAATTTGTACCAATATCAAGTGCTTTCCTTTACGCTTAATGAAGAGAGTTGTGTCCACTTTGCCTCTCGAATACCCTTGATCAAGCAGGAACTTGCTTAGACGCTCATACCAAGCTCTAGGAGCTTGTTTGAGTCCATACAAGGCTCTTTTTAGTTTGTAAACATGATCGGGATATTCGTGCGACTCAAAACCCGGAGGTTGTGCAACATAAACTTCTTCATTAATAAAGCCGTTAAGGAATGCACTTTTAACATCCATTCGGAATAGCTTAAAATTTTTCGCACACACGAAGGCAAGTAAAAGGCGTATAGCCTCGAGTTGGGCAAGCGGCACATAAGTTTCCTCATAGTCGATGCCTTCCTCTTGGTTATACCCTTGCGCGACTAAGCGCGCCTTGTTTCGGGTTATTACCCCGTTTTCGTCCAACTAGTTCCTAAACACCCATCGGGTGCCGATTACTCGATGTCCTCGCGGAGGAGGGACAAGGTCCCATACCTCATTTCTCGTGAACTGATTAAGTTCATCTTGCATTGACAAAAACCAGTTTTCGTCGAGTAAGGCTTCTTTAGGGTTTTTAGGTTCCATTTGTGAAACGAAAGCGAAGTGATAACAAAACTTACTTATCTTAGATCGAGTTGTAACACCCTTTGATATGTCTCCGAGAATGTTGTCAATTGGATGGTCTTTAGAAGACTTCCAAGCTTGAGGGAGATCATATTTTGGAGGCGGATGAACTTCCTCGGTTTCCTCATGGCGGACATATTTTTCCTCCTCAATTTTGGCTTGGTCGGGCTGATCAATTCCCGGCTCGGCATCTTTGAGTATGTATTTCGTAGATGTCCCTGCGCCATGAATAACACTACCTTTTCCGACATTTCTCGGATAAGATTCATCAAATGTTACATGCACCGATTATTCGGCAGTAAGTAATCTTTTATTTTAGATTCTATAGGCTTTACTTGACTGAGAGTATCCAAGGAAAATACCTTCGTCAGCCTTTGAGTCAAATTTACCCAAATTTTCCTTTCCATTATTTAAGACAAAACATTTGCAACCGAAAACATGTAAGTGAGACACGTTTGGCTTGTGCCCTTTTAAAAGCTCATAAGGTGTTTTGTTTAGAATGGGGCGGATGAGCATCCTATTCAAAACATAGCAAGTCGTACTTATGGCGTCGGCCCAAAAATATTTCGGTAATCCATTTTCATTGATCATTGTTCTCCCCAACTCTTCTAAAATGCGATTTTTGCGCTCCACAACCCTATTTTGTTGAGGATTCCGTGGAGCGGAGAAGTTATGATCAATACCGTAATTACCGCAATACTCTTCAAACAAATGGTTTTCAAACTCACCTCCATGGTCACTTCTAATTGACACAATGTTTGTGCTTAATTTATTTTGGGAAAGTTTGGCAAATCTCTCAAAGGCGGAGAATGTATCGCTCTTGCTAGCCTAAAAGATAGTCCAACAAAATCTAGAGAAGTCGTCCACTATTACAAAACCGTAATAGTTTCCACCTAGGCTTTTAATTCTAGATGGCCCAAATAAGTCCATATGGAGAAGCTCGAGAGGTCTCGTAGTTAAAACAACATTTTTGGATTTAAATGAGATCCTCGTTTGCTTTCCCATTTGGAAAGCATCACAAAGGTGATCCTTGGTAAATTTTATTTTGGGGAGACCTAAGACTAGATCTTTTGAGACTACTTAATTTAGCAAGTTAAAGTTAACATGTGCTAAACGCCTATGCCATAACCATGAGTCTTCACTCATTGTCATGAGACATTTGTTACTTGTTAACGATACCTCATTCAAGTCTAGCATATAGACATTGTTCACTCTTAGGCCATTAAACATATTCTTCTTGTCATCATTATGCACAATTTTGCAACACTCTTTTGAAAAAGATACATTGTATCCTTTGTCGCATAATTGGCTAATGCTGAGTAGATTATGTTTGAGACCCTCGACAAGCAACACATCGGAAATAGTAGTGGAAGAAGGGTTACCTACACTACCTTTACCAAGTATTGCACCACGATTATTGTCACCATAGGTTACATACCCTTTCTTCTTTGCCACAAAGTCGATGAATAGGGATATGTCTCCGGACATGTGTCTTGAGCATCCACTATCGAGAACCCATCTTCTCTCGGTGGTCTCAACACATTGTACCTATGGAAAAAATAATCAACAAGAGGAGGTACCAAATGGCTTATTGGGTCCTAAATTGTGAGTGACAAAGTAGTTGCATTTGGGCAACCATTGATAGATGCCTTTAGGAACCAAAAATCTACTAAATCGGCACTTAGCAATGGAATGGCCTTTCTTGCAACGATATAAGCATGAGAAGTCAACTTTAGAATTGCCTTTGCTATCTTGATCCCTTATTACATATGTGTATTTTTGATATGGATTCACCATACTTTTTCTAAAATCAGCTTTATCGATAGTAAAGGTAATTTTGGGCTCAAGAGCCTTGTTAAGTTTGGCCTTTAGGTTTCTAACTTCACCTTGCCAAATATAACAAGTATCACACCCAAAGTTGATTAATCTGCTTCTAAGGTCCGCACAACCCGATTTAGTACTTTCCACCATGGAAGCCTTAAGTTCCTCAAGTTTCCTTTCGGACTCTTGAATTTTATGCTCTAGGTGAGCAAATATTCGTTTGTTAGAGGCAAGCCTCTTAAAGGCTTCTTTTGCTTCATCGTGCAAAGTATTAAATGCGGTTTGTAATTCGAAGTAAGACATATTTGAGGAATTTTCATATTTAGAGTGACGTACCTATTTTTTCTTATTATTTTGGTGGGAGGAAAGACATAAGTTCACGAATTCTTCTTCATCGCTTGAGCTTTCATCATCAGAGGAGGAGGAGTTATCGCTTTCCCAAGCTATATATGCTCTTCTCGGCTTTGATGACTTCTTATCTGATTTATTAGATTCCTTTTCTTTTCCCTTTTTGTTTAAAGGACAACCCGGTTTATAATGATCGGGCTTTCTGCATTTGTAGCACGATTCTTTGGTTTTACTTCCTTTGGTGTCATTATTTCGAGAGTTCCTTGATTGCTTTCGGAAGTTGACAAGGTTCTTTTTTGAATCTTGAATGTTGTTCTTTCTCACATACCGATTGTAGCGTTTTACGAACAACCCCATATCCTCACTCTTGTCACCTTCTTCATCGTCACTTGATGAATAATCACTGTGCTCCTTAGGTTGAGACTTCGAGGAGGAAGTCTTGAGAGCAATAGATTTCTTCTCAACAGTCTTTGTTTTGTCCTTATTTTCTTTCTTTTCATGTTGGTCGAGGCTTATGAGCACTTGTTCATGCTCTTGTAGCTTTTCGAATAATGTTGTTAAGTCCAAAATTGTGAGGTCATTTCCTTCCGTGATAGCGGTCACTTTCGGCTGCCATTCCCTGTTAAGACATCTCAAAATTTTGTTAGTAGCAACATCATTGGCCACTGGCCTACCAAGTGAATGCAAACATCATTTGTGTTTGTGTGTTGATTCTAGCAAGCTTCACATCATTTGTCCCCTCATGGGCGACTAGAAGTGAATCCTACATAGCTTTTTCCGTAAGACAATGAGAAACCCGATAATATTCATCAACTCCTAACGAGGAGATCAAAATATTCTTTGCTTTCCAATCATATTTGTATTTCTTTTCATCATCATTTGTCCATTGTGCTTCGGGCTTAGGCACAATCTCATTATTTTCATTGGTCATGGTTATTTCCATTGGACCATTGATAATAACATTCCACACTTATCTATCTATGGAATTTATGTGCACCCGCATACAATCCTTCCAATAACTATAATTTTCTCCATTAAAAACGGGATCTATATTATAAGCCCCTTTAGGTTCATTCGCTATTTTCTATCAAAGTTATACTTGAAGCACAGAGTGAATCGGTGCTCCTGATACCACTTGTTAGACGATGGCTTGGATCTAGAAGGGGGGTTGAATAGATCCCAATTAAAAATTAGTCGGCGCTACCAATTAAAATTAGTTTTTAAAAATATTTGTTTTCAATTGCGGAAGCGGCCTTAGAAAAATTACGTCTAAAAATGAACCATTATTAGAAGACCAGATATGCGTCTAGCCTTATGGAAATGATAATGATCAAAATTTGATTCAACACACTAGTCACACTATCAGTTGATTTTACCACTTATTAGTAGGACTAGCACCAATGATCTATAATTCCCACAAAATAGGCAAATGAGCTAAGTAAACTTTAGTGTAGGCAATTTATCAAACACTTGGTGTGCAATACACTCCAAGTGTGGTTTGACTTGAGTAAGTTGCTTTAAATTCCTTGTGCAATATATTGTTGCACTAAAGTTCAAAACAGTAATAAGTACTTACTCAAATCAACCCTAATTTTGATATAACTGCTTATACTAAAATCACTTAAATTTTAAGCCAAAACTGAAAATGCTGAAAAGTAAAGAAGACAAAGATTTGTTGAGGCAGTTCCCCCGCCATCCTCGCTTCGGGGTACGTCTGCCCTCAATTATAATAATAGAATTGAGATCAATATAATAGATATCACATGTAATATAGAAATGTTTATACAAGAATTGATGAGTAAAATATACAAGCAAGCCCTCTTGATGTCGATGATGCTATCGCTTCTTGCTCCTTGATTCGAGTCTGTCGCTACCGCGAAAATAAGGTGCCGGCAAAACAGAAGAGTCGCCACCTTTCGTTATTTATCCCTCAGAACAAGAAAGGAAACAATCGGAAAAACATGACGAAAAGGTATAAGACAAGGTCATCGCAACCATTGTCTGGGTTCGGGAGTCGGTTACGCAAGGGGAAGGAATTAGCACCCCTCACGTCCATCGTACTCGATGGGATCCACGCTTGTTGTGTTTACCTGACGGGTTGGTTTTATCTATCTACCTATCAAGGCTGGCTTAAAAAAGAAAAGAAAATGACTCGGCAAAGTATCGCACTTTATGCCTACGTATTCTCATCAGAGAATGAGAAATCAGAGTCAACGTAGTTCGACTGACTACGGGTTACGGGGAAGGTGGCTCGCCAATACGTCAGTATTGTGCCTACGTACTCTCAACAGGCTTGAGAGATCAGAGCTTACGTAGTTCAGGATAATACGGCTTACGGGAATTCAGATTCATTTGTTTTATCGAGTAGGGTTAACAAACAGTTCCAGCAGTTAGGTGTACGCAGCTCGACCTTTAAAGACTCAGGAGTTACCGTTTGCGATAGAACTGGGAGTTAACGACACTCTTTTCTTCAGAAAAGATTCCTTTGAATTATGGGCCCACGGGGCAAAAAGGTTTGAAGTTTGTTTTCTGTCTTTTACGGAAGAACAGTTTTTTATGGATGTTTGCAACCAACATCGCACTAGAGACTATGACCTGAGAGTGAATGCGTCGCATGTCACCCAAAGGGTACCATACTAAACATCTAGACTGTTGAAAAGAAACTCTTCAACAATCCTTTCTCAAATAGCTTAAGGCTCGTAACGTACGACGTCAGTTAACCTTTATTATTGTATCTTAATTTGTTTTGGGAAGAGAAGAGAACGGGCTCAACTAAAGGGAGACTATCAAGTCCTAATGTTGTCATGCCAAGGATTCATCCTATGGTTGAAGTTTGCAACAGGGGAAACTCCTAGAAGTTATCATGCATAGGTTTCAACCTAAAGTTCTAATCATCACTTCCTTATCAAAGGAAGTGAGATTCCTAGGGGATCATGTCAATGATGAACAGAAACAGACAAAGCATCAGCTTAAACAGTAAACAGTAAACGACCGTAAAATGCATGCAATGGAAGTGAGGGAGGAAAGGTGTGTGGGACATCAGCCTCCACAAGCTCATCTCAACCTCAAGCCAGATATGAATAACTGTACTCATACAGGAAGAAATAACATGCTATCAAGCAAGATATAAATGATTGTAATCATACAGAAGAAGGACATGCTATCAAGCAAGATACAAACCACATAGGCAAGGGAGCTGGGCTCTACCGAATACCCGCAAGCAAAGCCATACAGTAACAGTACAAGCAGAGGGAGCAACTCAACCTCTAATGCAATCATGCTCCTAGTTTACATCAGTCTAGGTATAAACTTATTCTAATGCATCAAGCAAATCAAACAAGTCACACCAATGCAATTGCACAGAAAGCAAACAGACAGGAAAGAAAGCAGATCAACAACTTCCACAGCTTCACAGCAAAGCTCCTCTGACATCAGTTCAGTCCTCAGTCTTCAACTACTCTTCAAGACTATCCTCTTCAATAGCAAGTGTCAACTTGCTTCTCCAAGCTTTCAGTGCATCCAACATAAGTATCCACTTATCCCTCTTCTTTAGGCCTCAGCTCCAAAGTGAACTCCACCTCCAGGCTTCAATCCTAACTACAAGTATCCACTTGTTCCCTCAGGGACTCAATGCATCAGACTCACAAGCATCAACTTGCTTCTTCCTTAAGCTTCAGCTTCTTCATTCTATCTCCAATGGATTCCTCTCACAAGTATCAACTTACTCCTCTTGATCTTCAAGCTCCAGCTATCTCTTCCTTACAAGTATCAACTTGCTCTTCTTGATCTACAAGCTTCAGCTTCAAAGATAGTCTTCAAATACAGAGAAGTATCAACCTCCATCATCTTCAATCTTCTAACAAGGAACTCTATCCTCTAGCAAGGGAGAAAGATTCATCTAACAAGAGTAAAGTTTGGATGACTGGTAGCAGAGTGAAGACCAAAGGTCACCACTAAGCATCCTATCATCAGAGAAAGGGACCCTCAAAGGTTCTACCAACTTGTGAAGAGCCACACATCCTACCAAAGGAGGGATGAGGCCTTTGCAAGGGGACCTTACATCATAGGGAAGAATGGAAGTGATCAACATCTTCCATGTTTATGAAGGAAGAGAATCTATCTAGAAGCTCTGCCTACAAACCCTAATCTTAACACCTAATCAACACTACACCAAAAGAAGGGAAGATATTCACATACAAACTTCTTCAAGCACTCCATTGCATCTTCAAATTGCCTTCATCCTCAACCAAGGGTAAGAGAGACAAAAACCTAATCTAAGGGAACTAAAGAAGTCAATCTAGTTGAATTAGTGCATTAGAATCATCTAAAGTCAGCACCTAAACTAAAATCAAACTAAAATAGTAAACTACATTGTAAATTCCTACAAAAATGACTATGGGACCCTAATTCAATCATGAATCTACCATACAAAATTCAGAGGTTGAATCATCCACCAAGTTCTAGATATAAAACCTAAATCATAAGGTATTCACCATAAACCCTAAAAATGGAGCTCCTAAAGTTTCAACCTAAAACTACCACTTACATTCATCACAAAAATGTGAGAAAAATCTAGGGGGAACATGAATATCAATGCTAGCTACACACAAAAAATCAAGGCAAGAATCATCATCACATGATCAAACCAAATTCAACAAAACAAAGCATCAACCATGATTATTTTAATATCAATTAAAATTCAACAAATGCTAATAAAATCAAAAATGCATGAAATATTAATATTTTTTATTTAAAAAAAACTAGATTCAATCATGAATCCATGGAAAAAAGAATGGAATTAATTGAATCATTTTCAATTTTTTATGGATTATTCAATAACCATGAATGAAATGAAAAAAATAAAAGAAAATAATGAGAAATTAATAAGTGTGCGTGGTAAATAGCAACAAAGATTAGTTCATATTCACTAATGGGCTCAGAGGGGGGTGTGGAGAGAAAACGCGCATAAGGCCCAAACATTAATCAGAAATTAAAATTAAAATCAAGTGGAAAAAGAAAAGCGCGCGGTATGAATAGCAACCCATATTAGTGTTAATCTCAGGTGGGCCTCTAAAGGGGGTGTGAGTATCACGTTTGCACTAAGCCCACCCAAATACTATTAATGAAATGCTGCGTTGAACACAACTCAGAATCCTTCACAAAATTAAATCAATCTGTGGCCCTTGGTTCATCACCTGGTCAAAGTCTCACCCCAGATCCAATGGCTATCTAGTCGTCTTCTTCCTTTTGAATGTTGGAGGGAAATAGAATCCATGGAAGTTCAGAGTTCAAGCTCATCTTCTCCAAATCGTATTCCTTCAATACTCCATCAAAACTCCCACTTAAATACACTAATCCACTCCATTTTTCCCACTGAATCTAACCATGCTAATCCATAACATTGAAACTCATCCTAACTAAAATCACGATGGAAATCTCAGAAAATACTCAAAAATCAAACATCACCATTCTTGAAATTATGGTGTCTAACATCATCACCATGCTTCACTGAGTTGATTCCGCTATCACACTATGATTAACTCTCAAGAACCACCAAGATATCAGCATGAACAGAATTTGAGTCATCTCCCTAATTGTCTCTAAACCTAGCCAATTGCTACCAGAAAGCTTCTACTAACAATCTACATTACATCTAACCTAACAATTCCTATTGATTATGCTTAAATTACGCTGCACGATGAAAAGTGCATACCTGCAAATTCTTGATGAACAGAGTGGTTAAATCTTCAAATCAACCTTCAATAAGCTCCAGATTCCTTCAATGGAGTATGACCTAGCTTCTGTATGCAACAAACTTGATTAAAATGCCTTGAATTCTTGAACCCGATTCTGATTTGCAGATGAAGAATTCCAAGTGCTAACTCCCAATTCTTCCCCGATCTTGCCTTGAATTTGATCTGGAATCAATCTCTAACCCTAGAGTAAGCTATTGGGATCAAGAACTTGGATTGAAATGGCTTCAATGGCTGTAACAGATTTTGATTTGCAATGAGCAAATTCAAAATGCAATCTCTCTATTTCCTCTCAATTCTCACCAACCTTCGCTCTGAATCACCTCATATGCTTATATAGGACATGAATCAATGATCTAGAAAGTTCTGGATCAATCTAATGAGAATTTCAATATCTCATGTCACTTGAAAATTCAATCTCATGCCATCCTCATACCAGTTCTGCTAATAGCTTGCATATTACCTCACTCTCATCCAAATTCTCCTCAAATGAGATTATGAAGGTGTTTGAATGTGTTAGCACCTTGGTTTTGCACTTGTGTGTAGTTTGGCATATGTAACTTAAGTCTTAAGTAACGAAATGCAACTCCATGATTTTGACCTCAAATGAGAAAAGTTCTATTGCCATTGTCTTTAAAATGTCATTTCTGATCAAAATGACATATAGGTTTGTCTCATTAGGTCACCAAATGAAAAATCACAAATTTGGTCCTTTTAATGAACTTTAATTCTTCCTTTTTAAGCCAATTTTGCAATTTTGAGTTACCAGAAATTCCAACCTCTCATGACCACTTCTCTAGCCTCAAAACATCATTTTGAACAAGTTTGATGTTGAACATTCTCCCATTTGAAGCTTGCAAATAGGAGTTATGGACTTATGATTGAAATGACCTGTAATCTCCAAATGTCCAAAATACCCTTGACTTGTCAAAGCCATAACTTGAGTTCTACAAATCCTATCAAGGACTTCTAGTACTCTCTAGAAAGCTAAGAGAATAAAGAACAACATTCATGTTGACCAAAAGTTCATAGGAATCATCCTTCTAGGGCAAAAGTTCCATGCAAGTTGGGTAACTTTCAAGCTCTAAATTCACATACCTCAGATGACTTGTAACTTGTCAAAGTCATAACTTGAGTTCTACAAATCCTATCAAGGACTTCTAGCACTCAAATTAAAGCTAAGATCATGCTCTACAACAATCATGTTAGGGGAAAGATGAGGTGACAATCACATCTTGAGATACATTGCCTTGAAGACAGGGGTCAAACTAGGGGATTTTACACTGTCAAGCCTTAGAAACCCTAGCTTGCAACTTCTCAAACTCTTCAATCATGATGATTTAACCTTGGGATCATCCTTATCACATCTCAATGTATCAATCCATTATCACATGGCTCTTGAATTAGGTCTCAACCTTCTTCAAATACTCAATTGACTTAGGGTTGACCCAGTCAAACCCTAGCTGCACCACTCATGGCTGAGGCTTCTTATTCTTGCACAATGACCTGTCTAGGCCTCAAATTGATCTTCAAAACTTCTCATGAGATCTATCAAGACCTCAAGTCTAACTTCATGGATTCAGAATCATCTGATGACTTCCCACAACTCTCAAGTTAGGAGACACACCCTCTTGGCTTCAACCACTCTCTCTGAGGATCTTTTAACTTCTCTGACAAGGATATCAACCCTTGAACACCTAAATAGCCTTCTTAGCTAGCTTCATATTCTTGTGTAGCTTTTGATTGGTAATCATACCTCTTGATCTCCTGCATACATGTCAATGAAATGCAAATGATAATGCTAATGTGAATGAAATGAAACACAAGCTAGGTAAAGAAATGTTGGGCAAATTTTGGGGTGCAACAGCTGCCCCTATTCAAACGGCTTGGACCTGACTGGGTGAGAAGTGAACGGCTCTCAAACAATCGAGGTAAAAGGCGGTTGAATACCAATAAACCCGGAAATTTGCCAACTGCGCAAGTACACGGTACTCTGATGGGGACAAATCTTCGAAAACTAAAATAATAGCTGCACGGCAACTAGCTGGAGAATACTGATCTGAACCTCCGTTAGGATGATTCTCTGATTTATCTGATATCATTGCATCCTCAAATCATCGAGGGATCAATTGTTACACGGTAACAAGTGATTTTCCAACGGTACTCCGGTTGGTAGGAACATCTTCAAAAACTGAGCATGACAGTTGCACGGCAACTTGCTGGGGAATTGGTCACACGGTAACCGGTGAAGGGTCTAATCTCAAAGTCTCCGTCAGGATGATCATCCGATTTTGCTGTAGATATTCGTCCTCAAGTCATCAAGGGGTCACTGGTCACTCGGTAACCGGTGATACATGGTCGATCATGCCATCAGGCATCAGAATTCCTCGGGACTCATCAGGTCATTGGGAACTTTTTTAACAATCAAGTTAATCATGCCATCGGGCATTCAAAGGAATTTTCGGGCGTCAGCCGGACTTCGTCAGTAAGTCGGAAATAGAATTTCTCGGTCAATAATGAGCCAAATAGAGCTATCCAAACTTCTACCATCAGGCACTCCGCGTCAGCTGGGAGAACTGCTTCGACTTCACAGTTGGACTTCGTCAATAATTCTTCAAATGGAATCCTTAATCAATCAGGAACCACCAAGGATATACATTCTTTTGCCATCAGGCACCCTGCGTCATCTAGGAGAACTGCTTTGACATCGCAGTTAGACTTCATCGGTAAGTCTGGGGTTTTGGCACCGCTGCCGGACTTCAATCATCAAGTCTTCAAGGGAAGTTTCAACTTTGCTGTTTAAAACCTGCTAGGGATGACACATCTCCGTTGAGGATTCTGGAGAACTATCAAGTAACTCTGCTTTTGGGGATTCAGAAATTATTCTGGACAAATAAACTCATCTGAGGAAATCAAGAATCATCTTGAACAAATAACTCCGTGGGGACTTCAAGAATCATCCTAAACCAATAACTCTGCTGGAGATTTCAGGCATCACCCTGAGCAATCACTCTGCCGGGGACTCTAAGCATCAACTTGAGCAACCAACTCTGGCGAATTCACTGGGGATTTTGAGAATCACCTTAAGCAAACAACTTCACTGGGGAATTCAAGAATCATCTTGAGTAAACCATTCTGCGGTGGAGTGTCGCTACTGCGAAAATAAGGTGCCGGCAAAACAGAAGAGTCGCCACCTTTTGTTATTTATCCCTCGGAGCGGGAAAGGAAACGATCGGAAAAACCTAACGAAAAGGGTAAGACAAGGTCGTCGCAACCGTTGTCTGGGTTCGGGAGTCGGTTACGCAAGGGGAAGGTATTAGCACCCCTCACGTCCGTCGTACTCGACGGGATCCATGCTTGTTGTGTTTACTGGACGAGTTGGTTTATCTATCTACCTATCAAGGCTGGCTTAAAAAGGAAAAGAAAAATGACTCGGCAAAGCGTCGCATTTTATGCCTACGTATTCTCATCAGAGAATGAGAAATCAGAGTCAATGTAGTTCAACCTACTACGGGTTACGGGGAAGGTGGCTCGCCAATACGTCAGTATTGTGCCTACGTACCCTCAACGGGTATGAGAGATCAGAGCTTACGTAGTTCGCGATGATACGAATTACGGGGATTCAGATTCATCTGTTTTATTGAGTAGGGTTAAACAGCAGTTCCAGCAGTTAGGGACAAAGCCTGTTTGCGTTGGCGCTGAAGTTTAACGACACTCTTTTCTTCAGAAAAGCTTCCTTTGAATTATGGGCCCACGGGGCGAAAAGGTTGAAGTTTGTTTTCTGTCTTTTACGAAAGAAGTGTTTTTTATTGTGTTTGCAATTTCAATCGCACTAGAGACTATGACCTGAGAGTGAATGCGTCGCATGTCACCCAAAGGGTGCCATACTAAACATCCAGACTGTTGAACAGAAGCTCTCCAACAATCCTTTCTCAGATAGCTTAAGGCTCGTAACGTACGAAAGAAATCATTCATGATTACTATATCTTAAGCTGTTTTGAGATGAGAAGAGAGCAGGCTCAACTACGGGGAGACTGTCAAGTCCTACTGTTGTCATGCCAAGGATTCATCCTATGGTTGTGGTTTGAAACAGGGAACTCCTAGATGTTATCATGCATAGGTTTCAACCTAAAGTTCTATCATCATTTCCTTATCGAAGGAAATGAGAGTCCTAAGGGATCATGTCAATGATACACAGATAAAACATCAGCTTAAACAGTAAACAGTAAACAGCAAACGACTGTAAAATGCATACAATGCAAGTGAGGGAGGAAATGTGTGTGGGGCAGCAACCTCCACAAGCTCATCTCAACCTCGAGCCAGATATGAATAACAGTAATCATACTGAGGAAATAACAACATGCTATCAAGCAAAATACAATAAACTGCAATCATACAGAAGAAATAACATGCTATCAAGCAAACAGAAACCACATGGGCAAGGGAGCAAGGCTCTACCGAATACCTGCAAGCAAAGCCATACAATAACAATACAAGCAGAGGGAGCAACTCAACCTCTAGTGCAATCATGCTCCTAGCTTAAAGTCAGTCTAGATATGGACTTATTCTAATGCATCAAGCAAATCAAACAAGGCACATCAGCACAGAAAAGAAAACAGACAAGAGAGAAAGCAGATCAACGACTCTCTCTCAATTCCAAGCTTCAGCTCTTCCAACATCAATCCAGTCTTCAGACCTCAGCCACCCTTCAAGGCTACCATCTCTCATGACAAATATCAATTTGCTTCTCCAGGTTTCAACCCTTCAACATAAGTTTCAACCTAATCTCTCTTCCTTGAGCTTCAGCTTCTCAGTCAATTCCACCTTCAGGCTTCACTCTTAACTACAAATATCAAATTGATTCCTTCAGGCTTTCAATGCATCAAAGTAAGTATCAACTTATCCTTTATTCTTCAAGCCTCAGCTCTACACTCAATCTCAATTGAATCCTCTTCATAAGTATCAACTCAGTCTTCAAGCTTCAGCTCTCTTACTTTACCAGTCTCAACTTGGTCTTCTCTTCCTACAAGCTTCAGCTTCTCAGAGTAGTCCTCAATCATCTGGAAATGTCAACTTCATCCTTCAGTCTTTAAGCCTCAGCTCTTCATTCAGTCTTTACTGGATCTTCATCACAAGTTTCAACTTATTCTTCTTGCTTCTCAAGCCTCAGCTGCAATGGCAATGCTCAGGGAATCATCCTCTTCCATACTCTTCAATGAAGTCTTCATCTTCACACTCAAGCCCAACATCTTCAAGATACTCAAACCAGAAGAAATCACTTGACTGGATAAGCTAGGATATTACTGCTTATTGACCACCAAAGGAGGCCTATAAGGTTTTAACATCAGAAGAATGGTTCCCTCAAAGGTTCTACTTCCTAGGTACCATCACTTATCCCTCCAAAGGAAGGAGGTGAATACCATGGAAGGACCTTGAATCATGGGGAAGAATGGAGGTGAAAGATACCATCCATGTTTAAGAAAGAAATTAACTAAGTCTAAGCTCTACTTAATTCCTAACGCTAAAACAACAACAAAACAAACAAGACTTCAAGCTCTCAAGCTCCTTCTTCAATCTTCAAGTCTTCCACTATGCACCTCCATGCTCCACAAAGCAAGACCAAGCCCACCAAGCCAAGCAAAAGCCCACAAAGCAAAGCAAAACAAAATACAAGCCCACAAGGGCAACACAAACAACAATCAATTACAAAAATCAATTAAAAATAGTATACTATTATATTAAAATCTAATATAATTTCTAGGGGATCCTATATAACTACCCTTAATACCCTATATGTCCCAATATCTAACTTGACCTAAAAACCTAAAATTCTAGTGTTATTGTGGACCTATGTTAAGGATTGACCTAAATCTACACAACCTAAAGTCATCTAATCAAAACTAATCAAAAACTAATAAAAAAAATTATGGAATAAATCCATAGGGGAGCTAAAGTTCTAATCTAACTATCCTAAAAAGAATGGTGCAAAAATATAAAGGGAACTAGCTAAACAAAATTCTACAAAACTATGTATCAACATAAAATGAATCAAAAAGCTATTAAAATAGAAAATATGTAAAAAATATTAAACATGCATGAAATGCAAATGTTTTGATTTTATAATTTTCTAGACATAAATGTGAAATAGGAGGAAAAATCCCCATGCCAAAATCATTATTTTTCTATTTAATATGATTTTCTAAAATTTAAAGAAAAATAAAGAAAAAGAAAATAAAATGTGAAAACAGTTGGTGTATTTAGCAATGATACGCAATGCATTATATGAGTGGGCTTAAAATGGGGGTTCAGAAAGCAATGCGCGTAAGCCCATGATCACAGTCAGAAAATAAGAAGAAAATAGAAAGAAAATAGCAAGAAAATAGATAAGGATGCGGTGCAGAAAGTAAGGATATCTAGTTCAAATCATCATGGGCCAAGACTTGGGGGTGTGATTAGCAATTATTTCCTTAAGCCCAAACGAAAAAATAAACGAAACGGCTGCGTTTCATCATTCTCAGAATCCCTCTTCACAAATTGAAAATAAAACACAGCCACACGATCTAGCTTTGGTCAATGGTCTACTCTCCATCCAACGGCCAATTTATCATCTTCTTCCTTTGAAATAAAAAAGGAGGGAAACAACCATGGTTGCGGAGCTTCATCTGCCTCATCTTCCTCGCTCGGACTCCATCAAAACCTTACCAAAAATTAGAATTCAAAACCCTAGATTGCTCGGTTTCTCACCCTGAATCTAACCATGACCTCAAAATACATTGAAACTTCTTCAAACCTAAAACACGAATCGAACCTCCAAATATGCTCAGGGATCAAAGTTCACCATTCTTGAAATTAAAGTGCTCAATCTCTTCCTCATGTTACACTGATCAATTCTTGCTATCACACCAAGATTTTCTCTCAAGATTCAACAAGTTATGGTGCCAAACAGAAATGGTGTCATCATCTTGATCCTCTCCAAATGATCTCAAAATCTCCAGAATCCATCTCCTACTTGTCTCTAACCATTCTAACCTAACAAATCTAACTAAATGCGCTTAAATTAAGGTGTAGAGTAAAAGTTGCAAACCTGCCAATTCTTGAATACCAGATAGATCAAATCTTCAATTTAACCCTTCAATCTCTCCAGAATCACTCCTTGTACCAAGATCTTGCTACTGTTTGCAAAAGTTTTGATAGAGGATGCTTGAAACTCAAAATCCGATAGTGACTTGCTTCTTGCCAAATCCAAATGCCAATTCTTCAAACCTTCATGATCTTGCTCCCAAATTTGTATGCACACACTCAGTATGATCAATGGAAGGTGTTAGGATTGAAAGAAACAATGGAATTGATGCAGAATATGGAAATTGGTTTTTTCTTGCAATGGAAGAAATGAAATGGCAATCTCACTCTCCTCTCTCAACTCTCACCAATAATAAGCACCCAAACAGATATAATACATGAAAAATGTCATATATACACAGTATTTGTCATGCGATACCACTTTTTGAGATTGAAAGTTTTAGAGAGAGAGAGAGAGAGAGAGAGGGAGAGAGAGAAAGAAAGGAACAACATCACCTCTATACCAAGTTTGCTTGAAGAAATATACAATTGTGCTTGCAATAATTTCAACTAGTTAGATGTTCAAAAGCATAATGGTAAAGGAAATAAGATGAATCATGCAATTATGATACCCAATCCAAAATATCGAGAATGCCTAGTTCTCGACGGATATGAAAGAAAGGTTCAGTAGCTAGCGACTTTGTGAAAATATCCACTAGTTCATTTTTAGTGTTCACATGTTCAAAAATAACATCACCTTTCTCTGCATGATCCCTAAGAAAGTGGTGGCGAATTTTGATATGTTTGGTGCGAGAATGTAACACAGGATTTTTGGTGAGATTAATTGCACTAGTATTATCGCAAAAGATGGGGATACGTTCTAGTTTGAGGTTAAAATCCAATAATTGTTGCTTAAGGCATAGGGCTTGAGTGTAACAACTACCAGCGGCAACGTATTCCGCTTTGGAGGTTGACAAAGCAATGGATACTTGTTTCTTGCTATGCCAACTAACCCAGGTGTTTGAAAATAAATGACACGTACCACTAGTGCTTTTCCTATCCGATTTGCAACCGGCAAAATCGGAATCGGAAAATCCTACCAACGAGCAATCATTTCCTTTGGAATACCATAGTCCATACTTCGGAGTACCAGATAAGTATCGAAGTATTCGTTTGACAGCTTTTAGATGAGATTCCTTTGGACATGATTGGTATCTTGCACACATGCACACGCTAAACATAATGTATGGTCTAGAAGCAGTAAGATAGAGAAGTGAACCAATCATAACTCTATACCTTTTTACCTCTACGTCCTTACCATTTTCATCTTTATTCATGTTTGTGCATGTAGGCATAGGTGAGTCTATGGCTTTGGAGTTTACCATGTCAAATCTCTTGAGCAATTCCAAACAGTACTTAGTTTGACTCACGAAAGTTCCTTTCTCAAGTTGTTTAATTTGAAATCCGAGAAAGTATGTGAGCTCCCCCATCATACTCATCTCGAACTCACCCTGCATAAGGTTAGAAAACTCTCTCACAAGATTCATGTTAGTTGACCCAAAAATGATATCATCCACATAAATTTGTACCAATATCAAGTGCTTTCCTTTACGCTTAATGAAGAGAGTTGTGTCCACTTTGCCTCTCGAATACCCTTGATCAAGCAGGAACTTGCTTAGACGCTCATACCAAGCTCTAGGAGCTTGTTTGAGTCCATACAAGGCTCTTTTTAGTTTGTAAACATGATCGGGATATTCGTGCGACTCAAAACCCGGAGGTTGTGCAACATCAACTTCTTCATTAATAAAGCCGTTAAGGAATGCACTTTTAACATCCATTCGGAATAGCTTAAAATTTTTCGCACACACGAAGGCAAGTAAAAGGCGTATAGCCTCGAGTTGGGCAAGCGGCACATAAGTTTCCTCATAGTCGATGCCTTCCTCTTGGTTATACCCTTGCGCGACTAAGCGCGCCTTGTTTCGGGTTATTACCCCGTTTTCGTCCAACTAGTTCCTAAACACCCATCGGGTGCCGATTACTCGATGTCCTCGCGGAGGAGGGACAAGGTCCCATACCTCATTTCTCGTGAACTGATTAAGTTCATCTTGCATTGACAAAAACCAGTTTTCGTCGAGTAAGGCTTCTTTAGGGTTTTTAGGTTCCATTTGTGAAACGAAAGCGAAGTGATAACAAAACTTACTTATCTTAGATCGAGTTGTAACACCCTTTGATATGTCTCCGAGAATGTTGTCAATTGGATGGTCTTTAGAAGACTTCCAAGCTTGAGGGAGATCATATTTTGGAGGCGGATGAACTTCCTCGGTTTCCTCATGGCGGACATATTTTTCCTCCTCAATTTTGGCTTGGTCGGGCTGATCAATTCCCGGCTCGGCATCTTTGAGTATGTATTTCGTAGATGTCCCTACGCCATGAATAACACTACCTTTTCCGACATTTCTCGGATAAGATTCATCAAATGTTACATGCACCGATTATTCGGCAGTAAGTAATCTTTTATTTTAGATTCTATAGGCTTTACTTGACTGAGAGTATCCAAGGAAAATACCTTCGTCAGCCTTTGAGTCAAATTTACCCAAATTTTCCTTTCCATTATTTAAGACAAAACATTTGCAACCGAAAACATGTAAGTGAGACACGTTTGGCTTGTGCCCTTTTAAAAGCTCATAAGGTGTTTTGTTTAGAATGGGGCGGATGAGCATCCTATTCAAAACATAGCAAGTCGTACTTATGGCGTCGGCCCAAAAATATTTCGGTAATCCATTTTCATTGATCATTGTTCTCCCCAACTCTTCTAAAATGCGATTTTTGCGCTCCACAACCCTATTTTGTTGAGGATTCCGTGGAGCGGAGAAGTTATGATCAATACCGTAATTACCGCAATACTCTTCAAACAAATGGTTTTCAAACTCACCTCCATGGTCACTTCTAATTGACACAATGTTTGTGCTTAATTTATTTTGGGAAAGTTTGGCAAATCTCTCAAAGGCGGAGAATGTATCGCTCTTGCTAGCCTAAAAGATAGTCCAACAAAATCTAGAGAAGTCGTCCACTATTACAAAACCGTAATAGTTTCCACCTAGGCTTTTAATTCTAGATGGCCCAAATAAGTCCATATGGAGAAGCTCGAGAGGTCTCGTAGTTAAAACAACATTTTTGGATTTAAATGAGATCCTCGTTTGCTTTCCCATTTGGAAAGCATCACAAAGGTGATCCTTGGTAAATTTTATTTTGGGGAGACCTAAGACTAGATCTTTTGAGACTACTTAATTTAGCAAGTTAAAGTTAACATGTGCTAAACGCCTATGCCATAACCATGAGTCTTCACTCATTGTCATGAGACATTTGTTACTTGTTAACGATACCTCATTCAAGTCTAGCATATAGACATTGTTCACTCTTAGGCCATTAAACATATTCTTCTTGTCATCATTATGCACAATTTTGCAACACTCTTTTGAAAAAGATACATTGTATCCTTTGTCGCATAATTGGCTAATGCTGAGTAGATTATGTTTGAGACCCTCGACAAGCAACACATCGGAAATAGTAGTGGAAGAAGGGTTACCTACACTACCTTTACCAAGTATTGCACCACGATTATTGTCACCATAGGTTACATACCCTTTCTTCTTTGCCACAAAGTCGATGAATAGGGATATGTCTCCGGACATGTGTCTTGAGCATCCACTATCGAGAACCCATCTTCTCTCGGTGGTCTCAACACATTGTACCTATGGAAAAAATAATCAACAAGAGGAGGTACCAAATGGCTTATTGGGTCCTAAATTGTGAGTGACAAAGTAGTTGCATTTGGGCAACCATTGATAGATGCCTTTAGGAACCAAAAATCTACTAAATCGGCACTTAGCAATGGAATGGCCTTTCTTGCAACGATATAAGCATGAGAAGTCAACTTTAGAATTGCCTTTGCTATCTTGATCCCTTATTACATATGTGTATTTTTGATATGGATTCACCATACTTTTTCTAAAATCAGCTTTATCGATAGTAAAGGTAATTTTGGGCTCAAGAGCCTTGTTAAGTTTGGCCTTTAGGTTTCTAACTTCACCTTGCCAAATATAACAAGTATCACACCCAAAGTTGATTAATCTGCTTCTAAGGTCCGCACAACCCGATTTAGTACTTTCCACCATGGAAGCCTTAAGTTCCTCAAGTTTCCTTTCGGACTCTTGAATTTTATGCTCTAGGTGAGCAAATATTCGTTTGTTAGAGGCAAGCCTCTTAAAGGCTTCTTTTGCTTCATCGTGCAAAGTATTAAATGCGGTTTGTAATTCGAAGTAAGACATATTTGAGGAATTTTCATATTTAGAGTGACGTACCTATTTTTTCTTATTATTTTGGTGGGAGGAAAGACATAAGTTCACGAATTCTTCTTCATCGCTTGAGCTTTCATCATCAGAGGAGGAGGAGTTATCGCTTTCCCAAGCTATATATGCTCTTCTCGGCTTTGATGACTTCTTATCTGATTTATTAGATTCCTTTTCTTTTCCCTTTTTGTTTAAAGGACAACCCGGTTTATAATGATCGGGCTTTCTGCATTTGTAGCACGATTCTTTGGTTTTACTTCCTTTGGTGTCATTATTTCGAGAGTTCCTTGATTGCTTTCGGAAGTTGACAAGGTTCTTTTTTGAATCTTGAATGTTGTTCTTTCTCACATACCGATTGTAGCGTTTTACGAACAACCCCATATCCTCACTCTTGTCACCTTCTTCATCGTCACTTGATGAATAATCACTGTGCTCCTTAGGTTGAGACTTCGAGGAGGAAGTCTTGAGAGCAATAGATTTCTTCTCAACAGTCTTTGTTTTGTCCTTATTTTCTTTCTTTTCATGTTGGTCGAGGCTTATGAGCACTTGTTCATGCTCTTGTAGCTTTTCGAATAATGTTGTTAAGTCCAAAATTGTGAGGTCATTTCCTTCCGTGATAGCGGTCACTTTCGGCTGCCATTCCCTGTTAAGACATCTCAAAATTTTGTTAGTAGCAACATCATTGGCCACTGGCCTACCAAGTGAATGCAAACATCATTTGTGTTTGTGTGTTGATTCTAGCAAGCTTCACATCATTTGTCCCCTCATGGGCGACTAGAAGTGAATCCTACATAGCTTTTTCCGTAAGACAATGAGAAACCCGATAATATTCATCAACTCCTAACGAGGAGATCAAAATATTCTTTGCTTTCCAATCATATTTGTATTTCTTTTCATCATCATTTGTCCATTGTGCTTCGGGCTTAGGCACAATCTCATTATTTTCATTGGTCATGGTTATTTCCATTGGACCATTGATAATAACATTCCACACTTATCTATCTATGGAATTTATGTGCACCCGCATACAATCCTTCCAATAACTATAATTTTCTCCATTAAAAACGGGATCTATATTATAAGCCCCTTTAGGTTCATTCGCTATTTTCTATCAAAGTTATACTTGAAGCACAGAGTGAATCGGTGCTCCTGATACCACTTGTTAGACGATGGCTTGGATCTAGAAGGGGGGTTGAATAGATCCCAATTAAAAATTAGTCGGCGCTACCAATTAAAATTAGTTTTTAAAAATATTTGTTTTCAATTGCGGAAGCGGCCTTAGAAAAATTACGTCTAAAAATGAACCATTATTAGAAGACCAGATATGCGTCTAGCCTTATGGAAATGATAATGATCAAAATTTGATTCAACACACTAGTCACACTATCAGTTGATTTTACCACTTATTAGTAGGACTAGCACCAATGATCTATAATTCCCACAAAATAGGCAAATGAGCTAAGTAAACTTTAGTGTAGGCAATTTATCAAACACTTGGTGTGCAATACACTCCAAGTGTGGTTTGACTTGAGTAAGTTGCTTTAAATTCCTTGTGCAATATATTGTTGCACTAAAGTTCAAAACAGTAATAAGTACTTACTCAAATCAACCCTAATTTTGATATAACTGCTTATACTAAAATCACTTAAATTTTAAGCCAAAACTGAAAATGCTGAAAAGTAAAGAAGACAAAGATTTGTTGAGGCAGTTCCCCCGCCATCCTCGCTTCGGGGTACGTCTGCCCTCAATTATAATAATAGAATTGAGATCAATATAATAGATATCACATGTAATATAGAAATGTTTATACAAGAATTGATGAGTAAAATATACAAGCAAGCCCTCTTGATGTCGATGATGCTATCGCTTCTTGCTCCTTGATTCGAGTCTGTCGCTACCGCGAAAATAAGGTGCCGGCAAAACAGAAGAGTCGCCACCTTTCGTTATTTATCCCTCAGAACAAGAAAGGAAACAATCGGAAAAACATGACGAAAAGGTATAAGACAAGGTCATCGCAACCATTGTCTGGGTTCGGGAGTCGGTTACGCAAGGGGAAGGAATTAGCACCCCTCACGTCCATCGTACTCGATGGGATCCACGCTTGTTGTGTTTACCTGACGGGTTGGTTTTATCTATCTACCTATCAAGGCTGGCTTAAAAAAGAAAAGAAAATGACTCGGCAAAGCATCGCACTTTATGCCTACGTATTCTCATCAGAGAATGAGAAATCAGAGTCAACGTAGTTCGACTGACTACGGGTTACGGGGAAGGTGGCTCGCCAATACGTCAGTATTGTGCCTACGTACTCTCAACAGGCTTGAGAGATCAGAGCTTACGTAGTTCAGGATAATACGGCTTACGGGAATTCAGATTCATTTGTTTTATCGAGTAGGGTTAACAAACAGTTCCAGCAGTTAGGTGTACGCAGCTCGACCTTTAAAGACTCAGGAGTTACCGTTTGCGATAGAACTGGGAGTTAACGACACTCTTTTCTTCAGAAAAGATTCCTTTGAATTATGGGCCCACGGGGCAAAAAGGTTTGAAGTTTGTTTTCTGTCTTTTACGGAAGAACAGTTTTTTATGGATGTTTGCAACCAACATCGCACTAGAGACTATGACCTGAGAGTGAATGCGTCGCATGTCACCCAAAGGGTACCATACTAAACATCTAGACTGTTGAAAAGAAACTCTTCAACAATCCTTTCTCAAATAGCTTAAGGCTCGTAACGTACGACGTCAGTTAACCTTTATTATTGTATCTTAATTTGTTTTGGGAAGAGAAGAGAACGGGCTCAACTAAAGGGAGACTATCAAGTCCTAATGTTGTCATGCCAAGGATTCATCCTATGGTTGAAGTTTGCAACAGGGGAAACTCCTAGAAGTTATCATGCATAGGTTTCAACCTAAAGTTCTAATCATCACTTCCTTATCAAAGGAAGTGAGATTCCTAGGGGATCATGTCAATGATGAACAGAAACAGACAAAGCATCAGCTTAAACAGTAAACAGTAAACGACCGTAAAATGCATGCAATGGAAGTGAGGGAGGAAAGGTGTGTGGGACATCAGCCTCCACAAGCTCATCTCAACCTCAAGCCAGATATGAATAACTGTACTCATACAGGAAGAAATAACATGCTATCAAGCAAGATATAAATGATTGTAATCATACAGAAGAAGGACATGCTATCAAGCAAGATACAAACCACATAGGCAAGGGAGCTGGGCTCTACCGAATACCCGCAAGCAAAGCCATACAGTAACAGTACAAGCAGAGGGAGCAACTCAACCTCTAATGCAATCATGCTCCTAGTTTACATCAGTCTAGGTATAAACTTATTCTAATGCATCAAGCAAATCAAACAAGTCACACCAATGCAATTGCACAGAAAGCAAACAGACAGGAAAGAAAGCAGATCAACAACTTCCACAGCTTCACAGCAAAGCTCCTCTGACATCAGTTCAGTCCTCAGTCTTCAACTACTCTTCAAGACTATCCTCTTCAATAGCAAGTGTCAACTTGCTTCTCCAAGCTTTCAGTGCATCCAACATAAGTATCCACTTATCCCTCTTCTTTAGGCCTCAGCTCCAAAGTGAACTCCACCTCCAGGCTTCAATCCTAACTACAAGTATCCACTTGTTCCCTCAGGGACTCAATGCATCAGACTCACAAGCATCAACTTGCTTCTTCCTTAAGCTTCAGCTTCTTCATTCTATCTCCAATGGATTCCTCTCACAAGTATCAACTTACTCCTCTTGATCTTCAAGCTCCAGCTATCTCTTCCTTACAAGTATCAACTTGCTCTTCTTGATCTACAAGCTTCAGCTTCAAAGATAGTCTTCAAATACAGAGAAGTATCAACCTCCATCATCTTCAATCTTCTAACAAGGAACTCTATCCTCTAGCAAGGGAGAAAGATTCATCTAACAAGAGTAAAGTTTGGATGACTGGTAGCAGAGTGAAGACCAAAGGTCACCACTAAGCATCCTATCATCAGAGAAAGGGACCCTCAAAGGTTCTACCAACTTGTGAAGAGCCACACATCCTACCAAAGGAGGGATGAGGCCTTTGCAAGGGGACCTTACATCATAGGGAAGAATGGAAGTGATCAACATCTTCCATGTTTATGAAGGAAGAGAATCTATCTAGAAGCTCTGCCTACAAACCCTAATCTTAACACCTAATCAACACTACACCAAAAGAAGGGAAGATATTCACATACAAACTTCTTCAAGCACTCCATTGCATCTTCAAATTGCCTTCATCCTCAACCAAGGGTAAGAGAGACAAAAACCTAATCTAAGGGAACTAAAGAAGTCAATCTAGTTGAATTAGTGCATTAGAATCATCTAAAGTCAGCACCTAAACTAAAATCAAACTAAAATAGTAAACTACATTGTAAATTCCTACAAAAATGACTATGGGACCCTAATTCAATCATGAATCTACCATACAAAATTCAGAGGTTGAATCATCCACCAAGTTCTAGATATAAAACCTAAATCATAAGGTATTCACCATAAACCCTAAAAATGGAGCTCCTAAAGTTTCAACCTAAAACTACCACTTACATTCATCACAAAAATGTGAGAAAAATCTAGGGGGAACATGAATATCAATGCTAGCTACACACAAAAAATCAAGGCAAGAATCATCATCACATGATCAAACCAAATTCAACAAAACAAAGCATCAACCATGATTATTTTAATATCAATTAAAATTCAACAAATGCTAATAAAATCAAAAATGCATGAAATATTAATATTTTTTATTTAAAAAAAACTAGATTCAATCATGAATCCATGGAAAAAAGAATGGAATTAATTGAATCATTTTCAATTTTTTATGGATTATTCAATAACCATGAATGAAATGAAAAAAATAAAAGAAAATAATGAGAAATTAATAAGTGTGCGTGGTAAATAGCAACAAAGATTAGTTCATATTCACTAATGGGCTCAGAGGGGGGTGTGGAGAGAAAACGCGCATAAGGCCCAAACATTAATCAGAAATTAAAATTAAAATCAAGTGGAAAAAGAAAAGCGCGCGGTATGAATAGCAACCCATATTAGTGTTAATCTCAGGTGGGCCTCTAAAGGGGGTGTGAGTATCACGTTTGCACTAAGCCCACCCAAATACTATTAATGAAATGCTGCGTTGAACACAACTCAGAATCCTTCACAAAATTAAATCAATCTGTGGCCCTTGGTTCATCACCTGGTCAAAGTCTCACCCCAGATCCAATGGCTATCTAGTCGTCTTCTTCCTTTTGAATGTTGGAGGGAAATAGAATCCATGGAAGTTCAGAGTTCAAGCTCATCTTCTCCAAATCGTATTCCTTCAATACTCCATCAAAACTCCCACTTAAATACACTAATCCACTCCATTTTTCCCACTGAATCTAACCATGCTAATCCATAACATTGAAACTCATCCTAACTAAAATCACGATGGAAATCTCAGAAAATACTCAAAAATCAAACATCACCATTCTTGAAATTATGGTGTCTAACATCATCACCATGCTTCACTGAGTTGATTCCGCTATCACACTATGATTAACTCTCAAGAACCACCAAGATATCAGCATGAACAGAATTTGAGTCATCTCCCTAATTGTCTCTAAACCTAGCCAATTGCTACCAGAAAGCTTCTACTAACAATCTACATTACATCTAACCTAACAATTCCTATTGATTATGCTTAAATTACGCTGCACGATGAAAAGTGCATACCTGCAAATTCTTGATGAACAGAGTGGTTAAATCTTCAAATCAACCTTCAATAAGCTCCAGATTCCTTCAATGGAGTATGACCTAGCTTCTGTATGCAACAAACTTGATTAAAATGCCTTGAATTCTTGAACCCGATTCTGATTTGCAGATGAAGAATTCCAAGTGCTAACTCCCAATTCTTCCCCGATCTTGCCTTGAATTTGATCTGGAATCAATCTCTAACCCTAGAGTAAGCTATTGGGATCAAGAACTTGGATTGAAATGGCTTCAATGGCTGTAACAGATTTTGATTTGCAATGAGCAAATTCAAAATGCAATCTCTCTATTTCCTCTCAATTCTCACCAACCTTCGCTCTGAATCACCTCATATGCTTATATAGGACATGAATCAATGATCTAGAAAGTTCTGGATCAATCTAATGAGAATTTCAATATCTCATGTCACTTGAAAATTCAATCTCATGCCATCCTCATACCAGTTCTGCTAATAGCTTGCATATTACCTCACTCTCATCCAAATTCTCCTCAAATGAGATTATGAAGGTGTTTGAATGTGTTAGCACCTTGGTTTTGCACTTGTGTGTAGTTTGGCATATGTAACTTAAGTCTTAAGTAACGAAATGCAACTCCATGATTTTGACCTCAAATGAGAAAAGTTCTATTGCCATTGTCTTTAAAATGTCATTTCTGATCAAAATGACATATAGGTTTGTCTCATTAGGTCACCAAATGAAAAATCACAAATTTGGTCCTTTTAATGAACTTTAATTCTTCCTTTTTAAGCCAATTTTGCAATTTTGAGTTACCAGAAATTCCAACCTCTCATGACCACTTCTCTAGCCTCAAAACATCATTTTGAACAAGTTTGATGTTGAACATTCTCCCATTTGAAGCTTGCAAATAGGAGTTATGGACTTATGATTGAAATGACCTGTAATCTCCAAATGTCCAAAATACCCTTGACTTGTCAAAGCCATAACTTGAGTTCTACAAATCCTATCAAGGACTTCTAGTACTCTCTAGAAAGCTAAGAGAATAAAGAACAACATTCATGTTGACCAAAAGTTCATAGGAATCATCCTTCTAGGGCAAAAGTTCCATGCAAGTTGGGTAACTTTCAAGCTCTAAATTCACATACCTCAGATGACTTGTAACTTGTCAAAGTCATAACTTGAGTTCTACAAATCCTATCAAGGACTTCTAGCACTCAAATTAAAGCTAAGATCATGCTCTACAACAATCATGTTAGGGGAAAGATGAGGTGACAATCACATCTTGAGATACATTGCCTTGAAGACAGGGGTCAAACTAGGGGATTTTACACTGTCAAGCCTTAGAAACCCTAGCTTGCAACTTCTCAAACTCTTCAATCATGATGATTTAACCTTGGGATCATCCTTATCACATCTCAATGTATCAATCCATTATCACATGGCTCTTGAATTAGGTCTCAACCTTCTTCAAATACTCAATTGACTTAGGGTTGACCCAGTCAAACCCTAGCTGCACCACTCATGGCTGAGGCTTCTTATTCTTGCACAATGACCTGTCTAGGCCTCAAATTGATCTTCAAAACTTCTCATGAGATCTATCAAGACCTCAAGTCTAACTTCATGGATTCAGAATCATCTGATGACTTCCCACAACTCTCAAGTTAGGAGACACACCCTCTTGGCTTCAACCACTCTCTCTGAGGATCTTTTAACTTCTCTGACAAGGATATCAACCCTTGAACACCTAAATAGCCTTCTTAGCTAGCTTCATATTCTTGTGTAGCTTTTGATTGGTAATCATACCTCTTGATCTCCTGCATACATGTCAATGAAATGCAAATGATAATGCTAATGTGAATGAAATGAAACACAAGCTAGGTAAAGAAATGTTGGGCAAATTTTGGGGTGCAACAGCTGCCCCTATTCAAACGGCTTGGACCTGACTGGGTGAGAAGTGAACGGCTCTCAAACAATCGAGGTAAAAGGCGGTTGAATACCAATAAACCCGGAAATTTGCCAACTGCGCAAGTACACGGTACTCTGATGGGGACAAATCTTCGAAAACTAAAATAATAGCTGCACGGCAACTAGCTGGAGAATACTGATCTGAACCTCCGTTAGGATGATTCTCTGATTTATCTGATATCATTGCATCCTCAAATCATCGAGGGATCAATTGTTACACGGTAACAAGTGATTTTCCAACGGTACTCCGGTTGGTAGGAACATCTTCAAAAACTGAGCATGACAGTTGCACGGCAACTTGCTGGGGAATTGGTCACACGGTAACCGGTGAAGGGTCTAATCTCAAAGTCTCCGTCAGGATGATCATCCGATTTTGCTGTAGATATTCGTCCTCAAGTCATCAAGGGGTCACTGGTCACTCGGTAACCGGTGATACATGGTCGATCATGCCATCAGGCATCAGAATTCCTCGGGACTCATCAGGTCATTGGGAACTTTTTTAACAATCAAGTTAATCATGCCATCGGGCATTCAAAGGAATTTTCGGGCGTCAGCCGGACTTCGTCAGTAAGTCGGAAATAGAATTTCTCGGTCAATAATGAGCCAAATAGAGCTATCCAAACTTCTACCATCAGGCACTCCGCGTCAGCTGGGAGAACTGCTTCGACTTCACAGTTGGACTTCGTCAATAATTCTTCAAATGGAATCCTTAATCAATCAGGAACCACCAAGGATATACATTCTTTTGCCATCAGGCACCCTGCGTCATCTAGGAGAACTGCTTTGACATCGCAGTTAGACTTCATCGGTAAGTCTGGGGTTTTGGCACCGCTGCCGGACTTCAATCATCAAGTCTTCAAGGGAAGTTTCAACTTTGCTGTTTAAAACCTGCTAGGGATGACACATCTCCGTTGAGGATTCTGGAGAACTATCAAGTAACTCTGCTTTTGGGGATTCAGAAATTATTCTGGACAAATAAACTCATCTGAGGAAATCAAGAATCATCTTGAACAAATAACTCCGTGGGGACTTCAAGAATCATCCTAAACCAATAACTCTGCTGGAGATTTCAGGCATCACCCTGAGCAATCACTCTGCCGGGGACTCTAAGCATCAACTTGAGCAACCAACTCTGGCGAATTCACTGGGGATTTTGAGAATCACCTTAAGCAAACAACTTCACTGGGGAATTCAAGAATCATCTTGAGTAAACCATTCTGCGGTGGAGTGTCGCTACTGCGAAAATAAGGTGCCGGCAAAACAGAAGAGTCGCCACCTTTTGTTATTTATCCCTCGGAGCGGGAAAGGAAACGATCGGAAAAACCTAACGAAAAGGGTAAGACAAGGTCGTCGCAACCGTTGTCTGGGTTCGGGAGTCGGTTACGCAAGGGGAAGGTATTAGCACCCCTCACGTCCGTCGTACTCGACGGGATCCATGCTTGTTGTGTTTACTGGACGAGTTGGTTTATCTATCTACCTATCAAGGCTGGCTTAAAAAGGAAAAGAAAAATGACTCGGCAAAGCGTCGCATTTTATGCCTACGTATTCTCATCAGAGAATGAGAAATCAGAGTCAATGTAGTTCAACCTACTACGGGTTACGGGGAAGGTGGCTCGCCAATACGTCAGTATTGTGCCTACGTACCCTCAACGGGTATGAGAGATCAGAGCTTACGTAGTTCGCGATGATACGAATTACGGGGATTCAGATTCATCTGTTTTATTGAGTAGGGTTAAACAGCAGTTCCAGCAGTTAGGGACAAAGCCTGTTTGCGTTGGCGCTGAAGTTTAACGACACTCTTTTCTTCAGAAAAGCTTCCTTTGAATTATGGGCCCACGGGGCGAAAAGGTTGAAGTTTGTTTTCTGTCTTTTACGAAAGAAGTGTTTTTTATTGTGTTTGCAATTTCAATCGCACTAGAGACTATGACCTGAGAGTGAATGCGTCGCATGTCACCCAAAGGGTGCCATACTAAACATCCAGACTGTTGAACAGAAGCTCTCCAACAATCCTTTCTCAGATAGCTTAAGGCTCGTAACGTACGAAAGAAATCATTCATGATTACTATATCTTAAGCTGTTTTGAGATGAGAAGAGAGCAGGCTCAACTACGGGGAGACTGTCAAGTCCTACTGTTGTCATGCCAAGGATTCATCCTATGGTTGTGGTTTGAAACAGGGAACTCCTAGATGTTATCATGCATAGGTTTCAACCTAAAGTTCTATCATCATTTCCTTATCGAAGGAAATGAGAGTCCTAAGGGATCATGTCAATGATACACAGATAAAACATCAGCTTAAACAGTAAACAGTAAACAGCAAACGACTGTAAAATGCATACAATGCAAGTGAGGGAGGAAATGTGTGTGGGGCAGCAACCTCCACAAGCTCATCTCAACCTCGAGCCAGATATGAATAACAGTAATCATACTGAGGAAATAACAACATGCTATCAAGCAAAATACAATAAACTGCAATCATACAGAAGAAATAACATGCTATCAAGCAAACAGAAACCACATGGGCAAGGGAGCAAGGCTCTACCGAATACCTGCAAGCAAAGCCATACAATAACAATACAAGCAGAGGGAGCAACTCAACCTCTAGTGCAATCATGCTCCTAGCTTAAAGTCAGTCTAGATATGGACTTATTCTAATGCATCAAGCAAATCAAACAAGGCACATCAGCACAGAAAAGAAAACAGACAAGAGAGAAAGCAGATCAACGACTCTCTCTCAATTCCAAGCTTCAGCTCTTCCAACATCAATCCAGTCTTCAGACCTCAGCCACCCTTCAAGGCTACCATCTCTCATGACAAATATCAATTTGCTTCTCCAGGTTTCAACCCTTCAACATAAGTTTCAACCTAATCTCTCTTCCTTGAGCTTCAGCTTCTCAGTCAATTCCACCTTCAGGCTTCACTCTTAACTACAAATATCAAATTGATTCCTTCAGGCTTTCAATGCATCAAAGTAAGTATCAACTTATCCTTTATTCTTCAAGCCTCAGCTCTACACTCAATCTCAATTGAATCCTCTTCATAAGTATCAACTCAGTCTTCAAGCTTCAGCTCTCTTACTTTACCAGTCTCAACTTGGTCTTCTCTTCCTACAAGCTTCAGCTTCTCAGAGTAGTCCTCAATCATCTGGAAATGTCAACTTCATCCTTCAGTCTTTAAGCCTCAGCTCTTCATTCAGTCTTTACTGGATCTTCATCACAAGTTTCAACTTATTCTTCTTGCTTCTCAAGCCTCAGCTGCAATGGCAATGCTCAGGGAATCATCCTCTTCCATACTCTTCAATGAAGTCTTCATCTTCACACTCAAGCCCAACATCTTCAAGATACTCAAACCAGAAGAAATCACTTGACTGGATAAGCTAGGATATTACTGCTTATTGACCACCAAAGGAGGCCTATAAGGTTTTAACATCAGAAGAATGGTTCCCTCAAAGGTTCTACTTCCTAGGTACCATCACTTATCCCTCCAAAGGAAGGAGGTGAATACCATGGAAGGACCTTGAATCATGGGGAAGAATGGAGGTGAAAGATACCATCCATGTTTAAGAAAGAAATTAACTAAGTCTAAGCTCTACTTAATTCCTAACGCTAAAACAACAACAAAACAAACAAGACTTCAAGCTCTCAAGCTCCTTCTTCAATCTTCAAGTCTTCCACTATGCACCTCCATGCTCCACAAAGCAAGACCAAGCCCACCAAGCCAAGCAAAAGCCCACAAAGCAAAGCAAAACAAAATACAAGCCCACAAGGGCAACACAAACAACAATCAATTACAAAAATCAATTAAAAATAGTATACTATTATATTAAAATCTAATATAATTTCTAGGGGATCCTATATAACTACCCTTAATACCCTATATGTCCCAATATCTAACTTGACCTAAAAACCTAAAATTCTAGTGTTATTGTGGACCTATGTTAAGGATTGACCTAAATCTACACAACCTAAAGTCATCTAATCAAAACTAATCAAAAACTAATAAAAAAAATTATGGAATAAATCCATAGGGGAGCTAAAGTTCTAATCTAACTATCCTAAAAAGAATGGTGCAAAAATATAAAGGGAACTAGCTAAACAAAATTCTACAAAACTATGTATCAACATAAAATGAATCAAAAAGCTATTAAAATAGAAAATATGTAAAAAATATTAAACATGCATGAAATGCAAATGTTTTGATTTTATAATTTTCTAGACATAAATGTGAAATAGGAGGAAAAATCCCCATGCCAAAATCATTATTTTTCTATTTAATATGATTTTCTAAAATTTAAAGAAAAATAAAGAAAAAGAAAATAAAATGTGAAAACAGTTGGTGTATTTAGCAATGATACGCAATGCATTATATGAGTGGGCTTAAAATGGGGGTTCAGAAAGCAATGCGCGTAAGCCCATGATCACAGTCAGAAAATAAGAAGAAAATAGAAAGAAAATAGCAAGAAAATAGATAAGGATGCGGTGCAGAAAGTAAGGATATCTAGTTCAAATCATCATGGGCCAAGACTTGGGGGTGTGATTAGCAATTATTTCCTTAAGCCCAAACGAAAAAATAAACGAAACGGCTGCGTTTCATCATTCTCAGAATCCCTCTTCACAAATTGAAAATAAAACACAGCCACACGATCTAGCTTTGGTCAATGGTCTACTCTCCATCCAACGGCCAATTTATCATCTTCTTCCTTTGAAATAAAAAAGGAGGGAAACAACCATGGTTGCGGAGCTTCATCTGCCTCATCTTCCTCGCTCGGACTCCATCAAAACCTTACCAAAAATTAGAATTCAAAACCCTAGATTGCTCGGTTTCTCACCCTGAATCTAACCATGACCTCAAAATACATTGAAACTTCTTCAAACCTAAAACACGAATCGAACCTCCAAATATGCTCAGGGATCAAAGTTCACCATTCTTGAAATTAAAGTGCTCAATCTCTTCCTCATGTTACACTGATCAATTCTTGCTATCACACCAAGATTTTCTCTCAAGATTCAACAAGTTATGGTGCCAAACAGAAATGGTGTCATCATCTTGATCCTCTCCAAATGATCTCAAAATCTCCAGAATCCATCTCCTACTTGTCTCTAACCATTCTAACCTAACAAATCTAACTAAATGCGCTTAAATTAAGGTGTAGAGTAAAAGTTGCAAACCTGCCAATTCTTGAATACCAGATAGATCAAATCTTCAATTTAACCCTTCAATCTCTCCAGAATCACTCCTTGTACCAAGATCTTGCTACTGTTTGCAAAAGTTTTGATAGAGGATGCTTGAAACTCAAAATCCGATAGTGACTTGCTTCTTGCCAAATCCAAATGCCAATTCTTCAAACCTTCATGATCTTGCTCCCAAATTTGTATGCACACACTCAGTATGATCAATGGAAGGTGTTAGGATTGAAAGAAACAATGGAATTGATGCAGAATATGGAAATTGGTTTTTTCTTGCAATGGAAGAAATGAAATGGCAATCTCACTCTCCTCTCTCAACTCTCACCAACCTTGCATCTGAGCAGCTTCTAATCAATATATAGGATGGTTCTGAACCATCCAGAACTTTCTGGAAGCATCCAATGAGAATTTGAGATTCTCATGTCATGAGTTTTTGAATTCAAGCCAAGCCTACACCAGTCCATGCTATACCTCTTGCAGCAGCTTGTTCTCCTTTGAAAATCTCCTTAGGTGAGATGCATGAGATGTTAGGATGCTTTGCTAGCTTGTGCATTGATCTTCCTTATGCTTTGCATATGTTGCTTAATATGCAAGTAACCATTTTCCAAAGCAAGTCCATGATTTAGACCTCAAATCAAAAATGTGGCTAAACCATTGTTTCTAAAATGTTTTCTAGAGTCAAAATGATATATTACATGCCATGGTTTGGATGTGTAGCTTGAAAATTTTAATTTCCAACTTTGACTTATTTAACTTATGCCTTCATTTTAGGTCATTTTTACCACTTTGAGCTACAAGCCTTTTCAACATCTCATGACCTCCTTACTAGCCTTAAAACATCATTTTAAGCAAGTTTGATGTTGAACATTTTTCCATTTGAAGCTTGGAAATAGGAGTTATGGCCTTATGCTTGAAATGACCTATAATCTCCAAATGACCAAAATGCCCTTGACTTGTCAAAGCCATAACTTGAGTTCTACAAATCCTATAAAGTACTTCTAGTACTCTCTAGAAAGCTAAGAGGATAAGGAAAAACATTCATGTTGACCAAAAGTTCATAGGAATCATCCTTCTTGGGAAAACGTTGGATGCAAGTTGGGTGACTTTCAAGGCCCCAGATCCACATACCTCAGATGACCTGTAACTTGTCAAAGTCATAACTTGAGCTCTACAAATCCTATCAAGGACTTCTAGTACTCAAATTAAAGCTAAGAACAAGCTCTACAACATTCATGTTGTGGGTAAGATGAGATGGCAATCACATCTTGAGCTAAACTTCCTTGAAGATAGGGGTCAAACTAGGGGATTTTACACTGTCAAGCCTTAGAAACCCTAGCTTGAAACTTCTCAAACTCTTCAATCATGATGAGTTGACCTTGGAATCATCCTTATAGAATCTCAATGCATCAATCCATGATCACATGGCTCTTGGATTAGGTCTCAACCCTCTCCAAATCATCAATTGACCTAGGGTTGACTCAGTCAAACCCTAATTACACCACTCATGGCTGAGTCTTCTTAACCTTGCACAATGACCTGTCTAGGCTTCATGATGGCTTTCAAGAAATCTCATAAGCTCTCTCAAGGCTTCAAGTCCACATTCTTGGCTTTAGAATCATCTGATGAGCTTCCGACAACTCTCAAGTTAGGAGGCACACCACTTTTGGTTTCAACCACTCTCTCTGAGGATCTTCTAACCTCTCTGACAAGGATATCAACCCTTGGATACTTGAATAGGCTTCTTAGCTATCTTCAAAGTTCTGTGTAGCCCTTGATTGGTAATCATACCTCTTGATCTCCTGCATACATGTCAATGAAATGCAAATGATAATGCTAATGTGAATGAAATGAAACATAAGCTAGGTAAAAAAATGTTGGTCAAATTTTAGGGTGCAACATGGAGCACCTGCAAAACCAGAACGGTAACGACCTAGCTCATGTTTCGTATGCATATGCTTTGACAATGGCGTAATGCTCCACACGGTGGAAATGCTACGCGTTTAGGGTAAATGCTATGCAATCATGCAAAATGCTATGACCCCATCAACAAAATAAATGCTGAAGGGAAAATCCTCCTGTCAAGGGGAAAGAACCACTCTGGTGGAGAGGAGGAATCATCCTGCCGAGGAGAAGAAATCACACCAATCTCAATTGGACTCCTCCTGGGGAAACGAACTTCAGTCGACTGCTGCAGGGGAACAAAGTTCTACGGGAACCTGAACCCGCTCAACTGGGTATTTAAACCACAACTGTTAAGGAAACAATATCAATCGCAGAAATGAACTGCACGGCCTTCGCAGCAAAACGTTCCTGGAGGTTACGACTCCGGTGGGGCAATACAGCATCAGCTATTCAACACTCTACTGGAGAGAACCAATTATGGCCCCGACGGCTTCCAAGGACTCGGCTCTCTCGGGGAACTGCAGACTCGACTGGGGACGTAGGAATAATCCTGCTTACAGGGGAGAGTACGACTCTGTGGGGAATTTCAATTCCGCTGAAGACTCCAGTCTGTACTATCGAGTGCTACACACTTTAGTATATGACTCAGCTGGGGAGACGACGATCCTTCAGGATACATCTGATTAGGGAAAATCTTCTCTGGTTGGGGAGACATATCAATGCTTACGGTCTCATGTTCGAACTCCACGGGGATATGCTGCTACATTTGTTGGGGAAGAAGGAATCATCCTGCTTGGGGACGCATACGGCGTACTGCCTGGTATATGCTACACCTGTAACAACATAAAAAAACAGACAAGATACCCTTCTCAAAGGGACCTATCAAGGTTATCATCTCGTGACAATGTTCAAGTAATTCACTGTTTCAACAATCAGTGGCCTAGGCCAGTAAGTTTATGTATGCGCATTTTATCAAAAACATCGGCGTTCTTTTTTGCAAACAAAACAGATAGATGCTAAACAAACAAACAGAATTGCTGAATAGTATACATTTTATTGATAACGAACCCCTGAATGGGTAAAAATGTTTTACAATATATGCAAGCTCCTGGAATGAGGAAGCCGCGCAAATATAAAACATAAATATACATCAGTATATACACAAATGTCGGCAATGAGGTGTAGACGAACACCATGATTTGATCCCTCTATGACCCGCTCGACTTCGATACCTCTCCGACGCTTCAACTTCAGAAGAGATTGATTCAGGTAAACGGCCCTCACGTCTTCCCAACCATTAAACAATGAAAGTCCATACGCGGAACGCTGTCATTTGCTTTTTCAAATACCTAACTTTTGCCTGAATCGCCCTTTCGGGTTTTCGATTCACCGGGATACCCTTTTTTGCCAAAGTCGCCCTTCCAGGTTTTCGACTTTGCGGGTGTACATCTTTTCAATTTATATCCCTAATTTTTGCCCGAATCTTTCTCCTTTTTTATGGTTCGCCGGGATGCCCCATTTTGCCTGGATATTCATTTTTCTTTCCTGCGGGTCATTTTTTAAGCAAAGTATTTTTTAACTGCGTCCGCGTTCACCGGGGATGCAAAATCTTCGCCATCCATCGTGGATAACAACGAGGCTCCTCCCGAGAAGACCTTGCTGACGACGTACGAACCTTCGTAATTGGGAGTCCACTTGACCCGGTGATCGGAGTATGGAGGAAGAATCTTCTTCAGGACGAGATCACCCGTCTGAAAGCTTCTCGGACGCACCTTCTTATCATAAGCTTTCTTCATTCGGCTTTGGTATAGACGACCATATGCAATCGATGCTAATCTTTTCTCGTCCATCAGGCTGAGTTGGTTTAGTCGGTTCTTAATCCATTCTGCCTCATCAAGTTTCACGTCAACCAAAACTCGTAAAGAGGGGATCTCAACTTCTAACGGTAGGACAACTTCCATACCGTACACTAAGGAGAAAGGAGTTGCCCCGGTTGATGTACGTACCGTCGTACGATACCCGTGCAGTGCAAATGGCAACATCTCGTGCCAATCCTTATAGGTCACAACCATCTTCTGTACAATCTTCTTAATGTTCTTGTTGGCCGCTTCAACGACGCCATTCATCTTCGGCCGGTAAGGAGATGAGTTGTGGTGTTCAATCTTGAAACTCTAGCATAGCTCTTTCATCATCTTGTTATTTAGATTCGAACCATTATCAGTAATGATCCGCTCAGGGATTCCGTAATGACAGATGATGTCCCTCTTTATGAATTTAGCCACCGCCTGCTTGGTCACATTAGCATATGAGGCTGCCTCCACCCACTTGGTGAAGTAGTCGATAGCTACTAGAATGAAGCGATGACCGTTAGATGCAGTGGGCTCGATCTTGCCTATCATGTCGATGCCCCACATGGAGAACGACCACGGGGAGGACATGACATTTAACGGGCACGGCAGCACATGAATCTTATCAGCATAAATCTGGCACTTATGACATCTCTTCGCGAATTTAAAGTAATCCGATTCCATTGTCAGCCAGTAATATCCTGCTCTAAGGATCTTTCTCGTCATAGCATGCCCGCCGGCGTGCGTACCAAATGTGCCTTCATGGACTTCTTCCATGAGCACACTCGCCTCTTTCTCATCTACACATCTGAGTAGCACGAGATCGTGGTTTCTTTTGTACAAAAATCCATCTGGATTGAGATAAAAGTTTCCCGACAGCCTCCTCAGAGTCTTCTTATCCTGGGTTGACGCTCCCGCGGGATACTCCTTAGTCATAAGGAAAGTCTGGATATCATGGAACCATGGCTTGCCGTCGGAGGCTTCCTCGATCGCAAAGACAAATGCAGGTCTATTAAGACGAGAAAGGACAATTCTTGGAGCTTCATTCCAAAAATTGACTTTATACATCGAAGCCAACGTGGCTAAGGCATCAGCCATCTGATTCTCAGCCCTGGGCACATGATGGAGTTCCACTCGATCAAAGAACGGAAGAAGCCTTCTGGCATAGTTCATGTACGACACCAAATTCGATTGACGAGTCTCCCACTCCCCTTTATTCTGGTTAATCACAAGCGCCGAGTCACCATATACATCTAGGTTCTTGATTCTCAAATCAATTGCTTCTTCTAGACCCATGATGCATGCTTCTTACTCCGCTTCATTATTGGTGACCGGAAACGTCAATCTTGCGGTGAACGGGATGTGGGATCCATGGGGAGTCGTGATGATTGCCCCAATGCCACTTCCGTAAGAATTAATCGCCCCGTCAAATATCAATTTCCACTGGGATTTCCTATCTGGACCCTCATCGGGCAACGGTTCATTGCAATCCTTTGCTTTGAGAAACATGATATCCTCATCAGGGAATTCAAATTTCATCGGCTGATAATCCTCGATCGGCTGTTCGGCAAGGTACTCAGACAATACGCTGCCCTTAATGGCCTTCTGGGAAACGTACTGAATGTCATATTCCGTCAACACCATTTGCCATCTGGCAATCCTGCCCGAAAGCGCTTGCTTCTCGAAGACGTACTTGATCGGATCCATCTTCGAAATTAGCATGGTGGTGTGATTGAGCATGTACTGTCGTAAACGTTTGGCAGCCCAGGCTAGTGCACAACACGTTTTCTCCAGCATCGAGTAACGAGATTCACAATCTGTGAACTTTTTACTCAAATAATAGATGGCATGCTCCTTTCTACCCGCCTCGTCGTGCTGACCGAGAACACACCCCATACTATTCTCAAGAACTGTCAAGTACATGATTAAGGGTCGTCCAGCCACTGGGGGTATCAAGATTGGAGGTTCCTGCAGATACTGTTTTATCTTATCAAATGCCTTCTGGCAATCCTCGTTCCAGATAATTGCCTGATATTTCTTTAGTAGTTTGAACATCGGTTCACACGTGGCCGTGAGCTGAGAGATAAATCTTGCAATGTAGTTTATTCTGCCCAGGAAACCACGAACTTCTTTTTCTGTTTTTGGCGCTGGCATTTCTTGTATTGCTTTTTTCTTCGCAGGATCAACCTCGATGCCTCTTTCACTCACGATAAACCCCAGTAGTTTTCCGGACCGTACTCCAAAAGTACACGTGTTAGGATTCAGCCTCAACCTGAACTTCCTAAGCCTCTCAAAAAGCTTCAGCAAATTGACCAGATGTCCCTCCTCCGTTTGGGACTTCGCAATCATGTCATCAACATAGACTTCAATCTCATGATGGATCATGTCATGAAACAAAGTGACCATTGCTCGTTGGTAAGTGGCCCCTGCGTTCTTCAGACCGAAAGGCATTACTTTGTAGCAAAATGTTCCCCAAGGAGTGATAAACATAGTTTTCTCCATGTCCTCCGGCGCCATCTTGATCTGATTGTAACCGGATGAACAAAAATACGGAGAACTGAGCTGTATTGTCGACCAACACATCAATATAAGGGAACGGGAAATCATCTTTAGGGCTCGCCCTATTCAAATCCCGATAATCGATGCACATTCGCACCTTATCGTCCTTCTTCGGTACAGGCACTATGTTGGCGACCCACGGAGGGTACGTGGTGACTGCTAAGAAGCCAGCATCAAGCTGCTTTTGCACTTCTTCTTTGATCTTAACGGCCATATCTGGTTGTGTCCTCCTAAGCTTCTATTTAACGGGAGGACAATCTTCTCGCAGCGGCAAGTGATGGACCAGGATGTCAGTATCAAGTCCGGGCATATCCTCGTATGACCAAGCAAAGATGTCACTATACTCTCTCAGCATCTCGACTAATCTCTTCTTGACATCGCTCTGCAATGCGGCCCCTATCCTGACGTTCCTGACCAGTTCTTCAGAACCCAAATTCACAATCTCAATCTCTTCCTCGTGAGGCAGAATAACTTTCTCTTCTTGTTTCAACAAGCGGGCCAACTCTTTGGGAAGGTCTTCGTCTTCATCAATCTCTTCTTCGGCTTGATAGATCGGGCAATCGAAGTCGAAGTGAGTCGTAGAAGGTCCAGAGTCGATGTCATCTGCTATGTGGATCTTGTAATAACAAGGGTTAAGCTTAAAACAAGGATATGCAGGTTAGCACATACCCCATTGCCATTTTATTGTTTTTCAAAACAATTATAAAACAGGAATAACAGAGATCACAACATTTAAATACAAAGAAAAACGCCTTTTGATTTATTGGTAAAATGCATGTACATAATCAAATAAGGCCCTGACAATAAAACCACTATGCCCCGGGTAGGACATAGGGTTGTACAATGATTGGAGAAAGTAAATCATTACTCTTTGCCTGTCACTTGGATGATATCCCTGATGGACCAGTTGTTGAGGCTCTCGCCTGGTTTGCTTGGCTGGATCCAAGAGTCCAGGTCGCAATCGCTGTCCTCGCCGTCTTCAGACACTGCGTTGACACTTTCAAATATCACCCCGCCACTGGTAAACTGGATCGGCCCTTTACCTCGCGACGCACTGTGAGAAGAAGAGGCTTTAGCCGCCGGAGAGTATCCTAACCCAAACTTGTCTTTCTTGTTAGGTATTTCTAAAACCTGCCCCCAGCCTGGGGTAAATCCGGCTTGAACAACGGCCCGGGCTTCCTTGAAGGAAGAGAGAGTCATCTCTGGTTTTTCGGTGATTACAGGAGCCACGTTCTTGACTTTAACAGCTTCGAATGCCTGACATAGGGTTTCGTGGATTTCCCCATCCATCTCAACATATTTGAATGACGACAAATGGCTCACCATTATGTCTTCCTCGCCACATACGGTCACGACACTACCTCCAACAGCATACTTGAGCTTCTGGTGCAACATGGAGGTCACGACGCCAGCAGAATGGATCCATGGCCGGCCTAAGAGACAGCTGTAGGCGGGCATGATGTCCATGATGTAGAATACTGCGTCGAATGTTTCCGGCCCCACTTGGATTGGTAACGTCACCTCCCCGAAAACATGATGTTTGGTTCCACCGAACGCTTTCACAACCAGGTCACTGGGCGTGCAGATCAATCCTCGAGTATCTAACTTCATCAATGCTTTCTTCGAAAGAACATTGAGCGACGACCCCATGTCTACCAACACATGAGACATAATCGCTCCTCTACACTCTATCAAGATGTGCAGGGCGCTGTTGTGGTTTCTTCCCTTCGGCGTCAGCTCCAGGTCAGTGAACCCTAACCCGTTTCCAGCATTCACGTGGGCTACGAACCCTTCTAACTGGTTGACCGATATTTCCTGCAGTACATACGTGGCATTCAAAACCTTTAGCAGCGCGTTGCGATGTGCCTCAGAACACAGCAACAAATTCAGGATGGAAATTTTCGAGGGTGTTTGATGGAGGTGATCCACAATCTTGTAGTCACTCTTCTTAATCAACCTCATAAACTCTTCAGCGTCCTTTACAAGTAAGTCCTTCTCTACCCCACGAGGGGTTTCCTCAACGACTTTACTCTTTCCCTTATCGGTTACATCAGCTTTGTCCGCTTTGTCCGCCACAACCTCAGGTGGAGCAAATACTCTCCTGCTTCGCGTGATTCCGCCAATGCCCACTAGGTTATCCACAGACGACGCAGATGGTTCCAGTTCCAACTTTTGTCCGTTACAGTAGACGTCTGCCCCATAATGCCACGAGACAGCATTGGTGCTTTCGAAAGGTATCGGCCCAGCCTTTGTGATGGTAATCGTGGGCGGTCTGGGTGCAGAAATAGTGATCGTCCGGCGAGGGATGGTGATGGTGGCAACCTCATCATCCTACTTCAGCATTACCTCTCCAGATCCACATTCGGCCCTCCGACTAAACTGCAAGATCCCTTCGGTCATCAGACTCTGAATCCCCTCTATCAACTGTTCGCATCCATCAGGACTAGTCGCACAACCTATACACAGTTCTCCACATCCTGGGAAGAATCCTCTCTTCATCAGCTTGGCTTTAACGAAGCTAAGCGGTGTCTTCAGATCCTTGACATCAGTCAACAAATCTAAGCTCTCGTCCTCGATAATGGCATTCACCCCACCTCCCCTATGATTCGGCATAGGGTTCTTCGTGACATTTGGCACATTATCTGAGAAATTGATGATCTTGGCATCCACCATATCTTGCACCTTGTGCTTGAAGGCTTTGCAATTTTCTATCGTGTGGCCTGGTGCCCCTGAGTGAAACTCACAAGTTGCATTCGCATCATAACCTGGCGGCGGTGCCCTTGTCAAGGGAGCCAGGTTTCTCTTCTGGATTAGCTGTAACTGAAGCAGAGTCTGTAACAGCTGAGCATTAGACATGGGCGGTGTCTCAAGGTGACGGCTCGACAGAGGTGCCCTGTTCTGATACTTCTTGTACCCTTGCTGATTCGGCTGCTGCTGCTGCGGCTGTTGGACCGCGGGGATGGTTATGCTAGCCACCTGCTGGTGCTGGCCTTTGCCTTTCTTTCGAGCGTTGGACACGGCGCTCGTCTCTCCTTCCCGCCTTTTGCCACCATATGGTTTCTTTCCTCCTCCAGCCGAGGACAGATCACCTTGAATTTTCCCTAGCTTGATCCCATTTTCAACGTGCTCGCCGGTAATGATGAGATCTGAGAAGCTTCTAGACATACTGCTAACTAATTTCTCGTAATAAATCCCTGGGAGGGTGGCTACAAACATTTCCACAAGCTCCCGTTCAACCATCGGCGGTTGTACCCTAGCTGCCAATTCACGCCACCGCTGGGCGTATTCTTTGAACCCTTCGTTGTTCCTCTGCGACAAATTCTGCAGTTGGACCCGGTTCGGAGCCAAGTCACTATTATATTGGTAATAGTGCACAAATGCTTCAGCAAGTTCCTTCCACGTGCGCACACTGGTAGGCTCCAAACTCATGTACCATTCCAAGGATGGCCCGGACAAGCTATCCTGGAAGAAGTGCATCAGCAGCTTCTTGTCTTCAGAGTGAGCGGACATTTTCCGGTAGTATGACCTTAAGTGGACGCGAGGGCAGGTGGTGCCCTTGTACTTCTCAAAGTCGGGTACCTTGAACTTGGGAGGCACCTTGAAATCAGCATTCAGTCCCAACTTGGACATGTCAACGCCCATAGTGTTCAGGTTCTCGAAATTCCTCATCTTGTCCTCGAGTGCCTTAAACCTCAGACGTGCTTCAGCATTCAGCTCTCCTTCAGCACCTTTCTGTGAGAACAAATCTTCTTGACGGTCTTCTAACCATGGCTGCGGTCCATACAGATTCCCAGCACCTGTGTTGCCGTCGCCCAGCCCAACATTGACATTAGCTTCGAAATTCCCATTACCGACGCCCGTCGTATTACCATTGAGCCCCATGTTAGCGATCACATTACTGTTGCCACTACCATTCCCCCCGGTCACGGGGACACCATTCTGAGGAGTTTCAACAGGTGGAGGGGTTGGAACAGTCCCACCATGGAGTACACCATTGCTGTCAACCCTTGAAATCAGAGGCTGGACCAATGTTCTGAGCTGATCCTGGCCGTTGGCAACCACTTGCATGAGCTCCATGAAGCGGTCCATCCTCTCTCGGAGTTTTTGAACGTCAGTCTGCACTTGCTCCATAGCTCTAGCTTGATTCGCTCTGGTCGGATAGCGGTGGATTGGTCTTTGATCAATCCTGAAACAACCTGTATACACAAAAGGGTTAGAAAAAACGACAACTTGCTCGTTATGCAAATGCTTCATGCACATGCAAACGTGTGTCTGTGCGTTAGGGAGGTATCCCCCCTGATCCTAGTGCCTGCGTTCCAGTGCTGATAATAAGAAGTCCGAGTCCAGTCATGGAAATAACATCTCATATATAAAGAAAGCCCATCAAGGCGGTACACAATGTCACTGAGTACAAGCAGAATCAATGGCATGACCTCGACCAACAAGCCTGGTGATGGTCAGCATACAACAATGATCAACACAAAAGGATTACAAATAGTCAAGCACGACCACGGGCGCGGAACTCTTCTAACAGATTCCTCGTTTCTGGATGATTAGGCCGAGTGAGCAACCCTTCGACGAGTAACTCCCTCTGCACAATAGTGTATTGAAAACCTTCGACTGAGTCTTCCCATGCTCGTTCGCCGAAACAATCATCTAACTTCCGCTTCTTGGATTCAAACGTCAGTTTGCGCTCCTTCAGGTTAGCAAGAGCCTTGTTGAGCTGGCCTTCAGCGGCATATCTGCGAGCGGTTTCTTCATCAAACCTCTTCTCGCTAGCATTCACCTGGGCTTTGAACTTGGAGATCTGCTGCTTCAGTTTATCCTCCCGTTCTTTGCCGTTGGCTAGGGTGGCCTTCCAATGCTGATTAAACTTGGATATCCTCCGGTACGCTTCATCCAAGTGCTGCTTCTTGGTGGCCAGTATGTCATTGACAGCTTTGAAGTCTCGACCCAAACGCTCACGCTCAACCATCTGCTTAGTCAAATCTATCCCTAACTAGTTCACCAGCTCTGTTTGCCTCTTGAAGGAATGGACGGCTTCGCTTCTCTCGCTTCTGAGTTGAGCCAATTCTTTCTCCAGTTCTTCATTTGCCTTTTTTAGCTCATCTCTCTCAGCTAACACCTGATTATGCTGCTGAATAGGCATGGTGGTAGGCTCTTCAATCACTGGAGGGCTTTCTAGCTGGGCAGGTGGAAACGGCATCCCTATAGCATTTGCTCTGGCTCTGATCTAAGTCACATATGGAGCGTAGGCTTGACTATTACTTTTTCCTAGCGACGGATTTCCCCTCTTATTGATACCATTCCAAGCGTGTTGAAGCTTAGATAACATATCCCCCTCTAGAAGACCAGTGAGGTACAGAGATTCCCGCACCTCTTCATCCTTTGGCGGAGCTCTCAAAGCATAAGCAAACTGTCGGACCAACAGGGATGGACTATAGTTGATACAGCCCTTCCTGCCTATCAAAGGCACATTCGGAAACCCACTGCAGCTGAAGATAATCTCAGTACCCAACCTATCACTATCAAACCAGTCAATATCCTCCGCTGACAGACTCATCAAACGCTCAGGCCACTCAACTGTGGCCGCAGACGAGGCAAAGGGACCCTTCTTGGGTAGGTGACTATCAAGCCATCTGTAAAGTATGGGTACACAGCACGAGACATTCTTGCCCCTTCTGTTCTCGTTTTTTTAGTGGACAGAATGGTAGACATCTCCTATCAAGGTAGGGACTGGATTCCCTGATGCAAAGATGTGAAATGCGTCGAAGTCTACAAAGTCGGGCATATTAGGGAACAGAATGATGCCGTATATGCACAGGGCGAGGATGGAATTGAACATGATCCAACATCCGTCTTTGGCGCACTGCTGAGCTTTTCCCACTAGGAACTGCAAGGAGAAACCGGGAACCCTGTTCCAACTAGACAAGACCAACTCGGAGGCGTCCAGATGAAGTGAAGGAGCTAGACTAGCCAGATTAGGCTCAGCATCCATATGAACAAAAGGCATCTGACTCTTGATAGGCACAACTAACAAATCAGCATACTCCTCTAGTGTAGGTGCGAGAACAAAATCTGGGAAAGTAAAGCATCTCAAAGGAGGGTCGTAGAACTGCAGCAGGGCGTGCAACCCATTCAACTCAAACACAGAGGGTTTACGAACCAGGCTGAGCAGTTTACCGTAAGACTTTCTAAATTCATCTCTCACAGAATCATTTGCCAAAGCAATTAAACCAGTCAGCTGAACAACGTCAGGGGTGGGGAGCTTGTAGGCCACAGTCTTCCTCAGAGAACCCATGATAGCACAATAGAAAGTGAGAAAACCTGAACCGGGGGAAACGGTACCTGCAACACAGACACACGTTAATGAAATGCAAATGAGTATGCAAAGCAATGTAAAATGCAATCATGCAGCAGGAGATCAAGACAACTGTGCTGTTGAAGAGATGAAGGTTCTGTGTTAACAAAACCACAACACTGCTCTGTCAAGAACAACCCTATCTCTGATAAGGAGAAAACCCTAATATCGGACCATAAATCTGCTCTGTCAAGAACACACATATCTGATGATGAGGAGAAACCCCTGATGTCAGACTATAACTCTGCTCTGTCAAGAACACACATATATCTGATGATGAGAACCTCTGATGCCAACAAAACTGATTCACTATCAAGAAAACCAGGTAGTCTGAAGGTTAAGGTTTCCTGCAACAAACCCAACCCTGCTCACAGGTATGGACCTAAACTGACACAAGTTCGGCATCCTATGCGGTCATTAGCGTCAGAGACATTCAAGAGGGATGATACGATACCCAGAAGGTGTGGCATCACCATCTCCTGAAGCGGCCTCACTCAGCTGAATTCCAAATGATCGGTCCCCAGAGTCGACAATCCTCCAAACCAACAACCCCTCAGGCCCAAAGGGCTGGAAAAGAAGTCAACCGGGAGAACCTCGTCTGAGCGTGGATTTCATGAGACACTAGTGTCTGCAAAGCAAGCACACGCCCACTAATTTCCACAACTAATGCTAGGTACACTCAAGCCTGGGTCTGGCTTCTCACTCATCAGAATGCCCCTCCCTCAACAGCACAGATAATCATATCATACTGAAAATAAAATGCGGGAAATAAAATGCGATAAATAAACACAACCCAACAAGTAATCATACAAGCGCTAGGATTGACTCTCGCAGGGGACGTTGGATCCCCAAACTGACTCGCATAAGGGACGTTGGATCCCTAGGAAACTATAAATCTCCCCAGCAGAGTCGCCAGCTTTCGCTACCGCGAAAATAAGGTGCCGGCAAAACAGAAGAGTCACCACCTTTCGTTATTTATCCCTCAGAACGGGAAAGGAAACGATCGGAAAAACCTGACGAAAAGGTATAAGACAAGGTCGTCGCAACCATTGTCTGGGTTCGGGAGTCGGTTACGCAAGGGGAATGTATTAGCACCCCTCACGTCCATCGTACTTGATGGGATCCACGCTTATTGTGTTTACCTAATGGGTTGGTTTTATCTATCTACCTATCAAGGCTGGCTTAAAAAAGAAAATAAAATGACTCGGCAAAGCGTCGCACTTTATGCCTACGTATTCTCATCAGAGAATGAGAAATCAGAGTCAACGTAGTTCGGCTGACTACGGGTTACGGGGAAGGTGGCTCGCCAATACGTCAGTATTGTGCCTACGTACTCTCAACAGGCTTGAGAGATCAGAGCTTACGTAGTTCGGGATAATACGGCTTACGGGAATTCAGATTCATCTGTTTTATCGAGTAGGGTTAACAAACAAATCCAGCAGTTTGGTGTACGCAACTCGACCTTTGGAGACTCAGGCGTTACCGTTTGCGATAGAACTGGGAGTTAACGACACTCTTTTCTTCAGAAAAGATACCTTTGAATTATGGGCCCACGGGGCAAAAAGGTTTGAAGTTTGTTTTCTGTCTTTTACGGAAGAACTGTTTTTTATAGATGTTTGCAACCAACATCGCACTAGAGACTATGACCTAATAGTGAATGCGTCGCATGTCACCCAAAGGGTACCATACTAAACATCCAGACTGTTGAAAAGAAACTCTTCAACAATCCTTTCTCAGATAACTTAAGGCTCGTAACGTACGACGTCAGTTAACCTTTATTACTGTATCTTAATTTGTTTTCGGAAGAGAAGAGAACGGGCTCAACTAAAGGGAGACTATCAAGTCCTAATGTTGTCATGCCAAGGATTCATCCTATGGTTGAAGTTTGCAACAGGGGAAACTCCTAGAAGTTATCATGCATAGGTTTCAACCTAAAGTTCTAATCATCACTTCCTTATCAAAGGAAGTGAGATTCCTAGGGGATCATGTCAATGATGAACAGAAACAGACAAAGCATCAGCTTAAACAGTAAACAGTAAACGACCGTAAAAGGCATGCAATGCAAGTGAGGGAGGAAAGGTGTGTGGGACATCAGCCTCCACAAGCTCATCTCAACCTCAAGCTAGATATGAATAACTGTACTCATACAGGAAGAAATAACATGCTATCAAGCAAGATATAAATGACTGTAATCATACAGAAGAAGGACATGTTATCAAGCAAGATACAAACCACATAGGCAAGGGAGTTGGGCTCTACCGAATACCCGCAAGCAAAGCCATACAGTAACAGTACAAGCAGAGGGAGCAACTCAACCTCTAGTGCAATCATGCTCCTAGTTTGCATCCATCTAGGTATGAACTTAGTCTAATGCATCAAGCAAATCAAACAAGTCACATCAATGCAGTTGCACAGAAAGCAAACAGACAGGAAAGAAAGCAGATCAACAACATCCACAGCTTCACAGCAAAGCTCCTCTGACATCAGTTCAGTCCTCAGTCTTCAACTGCTCTTCAAGACTATCCTCTTCAATAGCAAGTGTCAACTTGCTTCTCCAAGCTTTCAGTGCATCCAACATAAGTATCAACTTATCCTTCTTCTTTAGGCCTCAGCTCCAAAGTGAACTCCACCTTCAGGCTTCAATCCTAACTACAAGTATCAACTTGTTCCTTCAGGGACTCAATGCATCAGACTCACAAGCATCAACTTGCTTCTTCCTTAAGCTTCAGCTTCTTCATTCTATCTCCAATGGATTCCTCTCACAAGTATCAACTTACTCCTCTTGATCTTCAAGCTCCAGCTCTCTCTTCCTTACAAGTATCAACTTGCTCTTCCTGATCTACAAGCTTCAGCTTCAAAGATAGTCTTCAAATACAGAGAAGTATCAACCTCCATCATCTTCAATCTTCTAACAAGGAACTCTATCCTCTAGCAAGGGAGAAAGATTCATCTAACAAGAGTAAAGTTTGGATGACTGGTAGCAGAGTGAAGACCAAAGGTCACCACTAAGCATCCTATCATCAGAGAAAGGGACCCTCAAAGGTTCTACCAACTTGTGAAGAGCCAAACATCCTACCAAAGGAGGGATGAGGCCTTTGCAAGGGGACCTTACATCATAGGGAATAATGGAAGTGATCAACATCTTCCATGTTTATGAAGGAAGAGAATCTATCTAGAAGCTCTGCCTACAAACCCTAATCTTAACACCTAATCAACACTACACCAAAAGAAGGGAAGATCTTCACATCCAAACTTCTTCAAGCACTCCATTGCATCTTCAACTTGCCTTCATCCTCAACCAAGGGTAAGAGAGACAAAACCCTAATCTAAGGGAACTAAAGAAGTCAATCTAGTTGAATTAGTGCATTAGAATCATCTAAAGTTAGCACCTAAACTAAAATCAAACTAAAATAGTAAACTACATTGTAAATTCCTACAAAAATGACTATGGGACCCTAATTCAATCATGAATCTACCATACAAAATTCAGAGGTTGAATCATCCACCAAGTTCTAGATATAAAACCTAAATCATAAGGTATTCACCATAAACCCTAAAAATGGAGCTCCTAAAGTTTCAACCTAAAACTACCACTTACATTCATCACAAAAATGTGAGAAAAATCTAGAGGGAACATGCATATCAATGCTAGCTACACACAAAAAATCAAGGCAAGAATCATCATCACATGATCAAACCAAATTCAACAAAACAAAGCATCAACCATGATTATTTTAATATCAACTAAAATTCAACAAATGCTAATAAAATCAAAAATGCCTGAAATATTAATATTTTTTATCTAAAAAAAGTAGATTCAATCATGAATCCATGGAAAAAAGAATGGAATTAATTGAGTCATTTTCAATTTTTTATGGATTATTCAATAACCATGAATGAAATGAAAAAAATAAAAGAAAATAATGAGAAATTAATAAGCGTGCGTGGTAAATAGCAACAAAGATTAGTTCATATTCACTAATGGGCTCAGAGGGGGTGTGGAGAGAAAGCGTGCATAAGGCCCAAACATTAATCAGAAATTAAAATGAAAATCAAATGGAAAAAGAAAAGTGTGCGGTATAAATAGCAACCCACATTAGTGTTAATCTCAGGTGGGCCTCTAAAGGGGGTGTGAGTATCACGTTTGCACTAAGCCCACCTAAATACTATTAATGAAACACTGCGTTGAACACAACTCAGAATGCTTCACAAAATTAAATCAATCCGTGGCCCTTGGATCATCACCTGGTCAAAGTCTCACCCCAGATCCAATGGCTATCTAGTCGTCTTCTTCCTTTTGAATTTGTTGGAGGGAAATAGAATCCATGGAAGTTCAGAGTTCAAGCTCATCTTCTCCAAATCGTATTCCTTCAATACTCCATCAAAATCCCACTTAAATACACTAATCCACTCCATTTTTCCCACTGAATCTAACCATGCTAATACATAACATTGAAACTCATCCTAACTAAAATCACGATGGAAATCTTAGAAAATACTCAAAAATCAAACATCACCATTCTTGAAATTATGGTGTCTAACATCATCACCATGCTTCACTGAGTTGATTCCGCTATCACACTATGATTAACTCTCAAGAACCACCAAGATATCAGCATGAACAGAATTTGAGTCATCTCCCTAATTGTCTCTAAACCTAGCCAATTGCTACCAGAAAGCTTCTACTAACAATCTACATTACATCTAACCTAACAATTCCTATTGATTATGCTTAAATTACGCTGCACGATGAAAAGTGCATACCTGCAAATTCTTGATGAACGGAGTGGTTAAATCTTCAAATCAACCTTCAATAAGCTCCAGATTCTTTCAATGGAGTATGACCTAGCTTCTGTATGCAACAAACTTGATTGAAATGCCTTGAATTCTTGAACCCGATTCTGAGTTGCAGATGAAGAATTCCAAGTGCCAACTCCCAATTCTTCCCCGATCTTGCCTTGAATTTGATCTGGGATCAATCTCTAACCCTAGAGCAAGCTATTGGGATCAAGAACTTGGATTGAAATGGCTTCAATGGCTGTAACAGATTTTGATTTGCAATGAGAAAATTCAAAATGCAATCTCTCTATTTCCTCTCAATTCTCACCAACCTTCGCTCTGAATCACCTCATATTCTTATATAGGACATGAATCAATGATCTAGAAAGTTCTGGATAAATCTAATTAGAATTTCAATATCTCATGTCACTTGAAAATTCAATCTCATGCCATCCTCATACCAGTTCTGCTAACAGCTTGCATATTACCTCACTCTCATCCAAATTCTCCTCAAATGAGATTATGAAGGTGTTTGAATGTGTTAGCACCTTGGTTTTGCACTTGTGTGTAGTTTGGCATATGTAACTTAAGTCTTAAGTAACAAAATGCAACTCCATGATTTTGACCTCAAATGAGAAAAGTGATATTGCCATTGTCTTTAAAATGTCATTTCTGATCAAAATTACATATAGGTTTGTCTCATTTGGTCACCAAATGAAAAATCACAAATTTGGTCCTTTTAATGAACTTTAATTCTTCCTTTTTAAGCCAATTTTGCAATTTTGAGTTACAAGCAATTCCAACCTCTCATGACCACTTGTCTAGCCTCAAAACATTATTTTGAACAAGTTTGATGTTGAACATTTTCCCATTTGAAGCTTGCAAATAGGAGTTATGGACTTATGATTGAAATGACCTGTAATCTCCAAATGTCCAAAATACCCTTGACTTGTCAAAGCCATAACTTGAGTTCTACAAATCCTATCAAGGACTTATAGTACTATCTAGAAATCTAAGAGAATAAAGAACAACATTCATGTTAACCAAAAGTTCATAGGAATCATCCTTCTAGGGCAAAAGTGCCATGCAAGTTGGGTAACTTTCAAGCTCCAAATTCACATACCTCAGATGACTTGTAACTTGTCAAAGTCATAACTTGAGTTCTACAAATCCTATCAAGGACTTCTAGGACTCAAATTAAAGCTAAGATCATGCTCTACAACAATAATGTTGGGGGCAAGATGAGGTGACAATCACATATTGAGCTACATTGCCTTGAAGACAGGGGTCAAACTAGGGGATTTTACACTGTCAAGCCTTAGAAACCCTAGCTTGAAACTTCTCAAACTCTTCAATCATGATGAGTTAACCTTGGGATCATCCTTATCACATCTCAATGTATCAATCCATGATCACATGGCTCTTGAATTAGGTATCAACCTTCTTCAAATCCTCAGTTGACTTAGGGTTGACCCAGTCAAACCCTAGCTGCACCACTCATGGATGAGGCTTCTTATTCTTGCACAATGACCTGTCTAGGCCTCAAAGTGATCTTCAACACTTCTCATGAGCTCTCTCAAGACCTCAAGTCTAACTTCATGGCTTCAGAATCATCTGATGACTTCCCACAACTCTCAAGTTAGGAGACACACCCTCTTGGCTTCAACCACTCTCTCTGAGGATCTTTTAACTTCTCTGACAAGGATATCAACCCTTGAACACCTGAATAGCCTTCTTAGCTAGCTTTATAGTCTTGTGTAGCCTTTGATTGGTAATCATACCTCTTGATCTCCTGCATACATGTCAATGAAATGCAAATGATAATGCTAATGTGAATGAAATGAAACACAAGCTAGGTAAAGAAATGTTGGGCAAATATTGGGGTGCAACAGAGTCGAATCAAGTTCTCTGATTGTTGTGAGTAGACCTCTAATTTCAGCCCCTTTGTTGAATAACCTTCTGTTCTTCAACCCCTCGGCCCGGCTGATCTCATGCACAAACAAATCGAACCCGGAACACTCTTTCACGCTTCATTGATTTCCGCTACTAGAGTGACGAAGACTACCGCTTCTCAATCACCTTCACTCAGCTGAAGTGGGTAGAGATGATCTGTACTGAAAAACCCCCAAAATCTCCAAATCTTGGAGGGCAAAACCTGCTAGGGTTTATCCAAGAAAAACCTGCCTTCAAAATCAACCCGAACCGGATTTCCGATCACGACTTCGGACCTTATCACCTTGAACAAGATCACAAGCACCCCAAGAATTGTTGTGTGTAATTGTTGTGTTGTGGGTTGTAGAAGGTGAAGATTGATGAACTTTGATGGCACCTCTTTCACTTTTCTTGTTTTATGACAATTGACTCAAATTTACAATTGTTGTTGATAAAGATGAACAAAGTCTCTATATATAGTAACCAACCAATCAAAAACATAACAGCTTTTCAAACACAGTGGAAAGACTTCAATAACTGTACCAACACACGAACGGTTGACCATAGCAGGTCTATGCATCGACACATAGCCTGTAGATTTAGGTAAGATTGAAAGTCTCAACAGTGTGTGTCGACCATAGGTCGGCGCGCGCTGACCCGTGGGAAAATGAAAGCTTCATGCGTCGACCTTACGGTCGACTCACAGTCTTCATGCGCTGACCCATGACCATTTGTACAGATACATGCGCTGACTCAGTGGTCGACTCATGGCATGTAATTCTTCAAAAATTGATATTTATGTGGTTTTTATGCATTTAGTCATAACCACATATCATTCACATATACTGTATTGAGTAAAGCAAGTTAAATGATATAAGAAGGATATGATGGATGGAATATTTGCATTTGTCTTTGTAGAGGTAGAACCGATAATACCAATTCATCCATGGTTGCAATTTGTCATCATCAAAACTCAAGATCGTATGTTGTATGACAGTTTTCCCTCATAATACCCTGCTGACTTCACTGGGGAATTAGCAATAAGGGAAACGACATCAACCTTTGCTTAGGGATTGTGTCAGCAATCATACTCTGAGGGGATACAAAGTCAAACATACTTGGACTCTGTGGGGAAACAAAGTTCTGACTTTGCTCCGCTGTTTGGGAAAAAGTTCCACACCTTCCTGGTGGAAAGAAATCCGGTCTTGACTCTCTGGGGAGTAAATGCATACCTATAATCTGCTGGGGATATGGGCGCACACTTGACCTATATGGGACATACCAATCTCGACCCTCTGGGAATGACTTCATTCTATCGAACAAATAAAACCTGAACCGCTGAGGAATAAGTGCATACAGACAAACTATTAGGCAGAATCGTATACACTCAACCGCACACTTGCATATCCTTTCCTGTAGAAGCAGACTCTTGTTAGGGCCAAGGTGCATCAGGCCCGCCGCTGGAGATGAATGAGTCTCAACTGCACACCTTTTTTTTGTGGGAAATGGTGATCCTACCGGGGATACACCTCTGAAAAACTTGCCCCAAGGGTAACAACCCTGCACAATGAACAAACGACAAGATATCCTGCACACTAGAAACTATCTCAGTCATCATCTGTGACATTGTTCAAATAAATCAAAGTTTTAATGATTATTGGCAAAGCCTGCAAGTTTATGTATGTAAAGTTTTATCAAACATCGAACATTTTTTCGCAAACAAAACAGTAAAACCAAAGCGAGAACAACAATTTACTGAATAGTATATGTTTTATTGACAAATGGCCTGTAAATAGGCAGACTTTACAGCAGATGCAACCACTGAAAAGAGGAAGTTGCGCCAAAAATTTACAGAACTGCACAGAATATACAAAATGTCAGCAATATGGCCCAGATAAACACCATGAGTTGATCCCTCTATGACTCGCATGACTTCGATGCCTCTTCGATGCTTCGTCCTCTGCAAAGATTGATTCGGATAAACGGCCCTCAGGTCCTCCCTTAGTCCACTATAATCTGAAGATCAATACGCAGACCACAGTCATTTGTTTTCAAATCCCTAACTTTTGCCTGAATTTCCCTTGGGGGTTTCCAATTCATCGGGATACCCTTTTTTGCCAAAGTTGCCTTTCCAGGTCTTCGACTTTGCGGGTTTACATTTTTTCTTTTTATCCCTATCTTTTGCCCGAACCCATTCTTTTTATGGTTCGCCGGGATGCCCATTTTTTCCTGGATATTCTTTTTCTTTCCAGTAGGTTTCTTTAAGCAAAGTATTTTTTAACTGCGTCTGCGTTCACAGGGGATATGAAATCTTCACAATACATGATTGACAACAGTAAGGCTCCTCCAGAGAAAACCTTTCGCACGACATATGGACCTTCATAGTTGGGAGTCCATTTGACACTGTGATCTGTTCGTGGAGGGAGAATCCTCTTCAACACTAGCTCGCCTGCTTGAAAGCTTCGAGGGCACACCCTCTTATCGAAAGCTTTCTTCATCCTTCTCTGATATAAATGACCATACGCAATGGACACTAACCTCTTCTCATCTATCAGGCTGAGCTGATTCAATCTGTTTCTCACCCATTCTGCCTCATCAAGCTTGACATCAACCTGAACTCTCAAAGAAGGAATCTCGATGTCCAATGGTAGGACAACTTCCATACCATACACCAGCGAGAAAGGAGTCTCCCTAGTTGAAGTACGTACCGAAGTATGATATCCATGTAAAGCAATGGGAAACATCTCATGCCAATCCTTATAGGTTACAACCATCTTCTGCACTATCTTCTTTATATTCTTGTTGGCCGCCTCAACAGCATCGTTCATCTTCGAACGATAGGGAGAAGAATTGTGATGCTCAATTTTGAAATTCTGGCACAGTTCCTTCATCATCTTGTTATTTAAATTTGAACCATTATCAGTAATAAATATTTCCGGCACTCCGTAACGACAGATGATGTCCTTCTTGATAAACCGGGCTACAACTTGTTTGGTGACATTAGCATAGGAAGCTGCTTCAACCCACTTGGTAAAATAGTCAATTGCTACCAAGATGAAGCGATGTCCATTGGATGCGGTCGACTCGATCTTGCCTATCATGTCGATGCCCCACATGGAAAAGGGCCAAGAGGACGCCATGACGTTTAGAGGACTCGGCGGCACATGAATCTTATGAGCATAAATCTGGCATTTATGGCATTTTTTGCATATTTAAACCAATCAGACTCCATAGTCAACCAATAATACCCTGCTCGTAATAGTTTTCGAGACATGGAATGCCCGCCGGCGTGCGTACCAAAGGCACCTTCGTGGACCTCCTCTATAAGCAAACCTGCTTCTCTTTCGTCCACGCACCTTAACAGTACTAGGTCAAAATTCCTCCTGTAGAGTACACCATTTTGGTTCAATTAAAAATTTCCATCCAACCTCTTCAAGGTCTTCTTATACCGGGCCGAGGCCCTAGGCGGATACTCATGGTTCTTGAGAAAATTATGGATGTCATAATACCACGGCTTGCCATCAGAAGCTTCCTCTATTGCGAATACGAATGTCGGCCTATCAAGGCACGAGATGACAATTCTTGGAGCAATATTCCAAAAATTCACCTTATACATCGAGGATAAAGTGGCTAAGGCATCCACCATCTGATTCTCTGCTCTAACAGAACACTCCCTTTAATAGCCTTCTGAGAGACGTATTGAATGTCGTATTCTGTTAGGACCATCTGCCACCTGGAAATCCTTCTCGAAAGTGCCTGCTTTTCAAAGACGTACTTAGTCGGATCCATCTTCGAAATCAGCATGGTTGTGTGATTTAGCATATACTGTCTTAGGCGTTTGGCAGCCCAAGCAAGTACACAACATGTTTTTTCCAGCATTAAGTATCTCGAATCACAATCAGTGAATTTCTTACTCAGGTAGTATATGGCATGCTCTTTTCTTCCAGTCTCGTCATGTTGACCGAGAACATGATCACACTAAAATTCACCGTATTTCTGACTCCGACTTCGCATGCATTCTTAGCTTTTATTGTTGTTTTGCTTTGTTATTGCTTTGTTTTCTTATGTTTTCAGGTTTTTATAATAATCGGAGCTTGAATCGGGAAAAGGAGCGAAAAAGGAGTGAAAACGGATGAAAACCTAGAAATTCAGCATTTTGCACTTGCGGCACCCACCGTGGCGGGCGCCATGGGGTTAGCCATGACGTGGCCACGTCTCAAGACCACTCCTCAACCTCCAAGACCCACGATCCCCACTCCATCATCCCCTGTAGGGACCATGGCGGGCGCCATGACCTTGTGGCGGGCGCCACAAGGCAAAATTTCATAACCTCCACTTTTTAGTGGAGGGGCGTCCCGGTCATTTCATGCTTTCAGTTTTTACTATAAATAGGACCTTAGATTTTCGTTTTTCTTCATCCAGAATTAGAATTCTCTAGGCATATATCAGTTATAAAGCAGTTGCCATTCCACATCGGGGTGCCTCTGCAATCGAGTGATCGAGTCTGTAATCTGTCTGTGGTTCGAGTTTTGGAGCACTCTGGAGGAAGTTAATCCTGCCGCCATTTTAATTCCAGTTCGTATTTTATTTTTTCCGCATTGCTTTACTTTTATTTATTTTCTCGCACTTTACTTTGTTTATTTCCCGCACTCGCACATTTACGTTGTTTATTTCCCGCACTCGCACATTTACTTTGTTTATTTCCCGCACTCGCACATTTACGTTGTTTACTTCCCGCACTCGCACATTTACTTTGTTTACTTCCCGCACTCGCTTTAAATTACTCATATGAAAAACTATAAAAAGAATATTTACTTTATCATGTCTAACTAATCCCATAAAGGTTAGAATGTAAGGATCGTAATTAAACCAGTAATCGGTATAATTGTTCGTGGAAACACCTAAGGGCTATTTTATCCTTCAATTCAAGTAATTGTTTTTAACTATTTCAAAAACAGCCAAAAGCGCTTTGTGTAGTTCATTAGGAGTTTTTAGATTAAAAAGAAAAGAGATTTTGAAACGATTTTCGGACGCGTTATGAGATTTAGAGTCTGGTTCATAAGAACCTCTTTTTGCTAAGAAGTCCAGGTTAAAATACTTTTCAACTTTGTTAAGAAACTATATTTCTTAAAAATAGGTTTACTACTCTAACGCAGTACGCACCTTTTTATCCGTGACAATAGGAGGGGTTGATTAGATAGTACAACTCGGTTCTGAATACGCGAAAGCGACAGTTCCTGTTAAATTAGTTCTTTTCAAAGGAGAAAACATTGCCCATAAGTAGTTCCATTAACAAGTACTGGACTATCATTGATTACGTGAATTACATTCGAGCCTGTCTTTTATTTATTATTTAAAATTATAATTTTATTTACCATTGCACCCTTACTAAAACCCTTAAAAATAGTTGCCTTAGATAAACACCATAACAACAGGTACGATAGATTGACACTTGGTCTCTGTGGATTCGATAATCTTTTATATTACTTTGACGTGATTCGTACACTTGCGAAAAACAGCACATCAAGTTTTTGGCGCCGTTGCCGGGGACCAATATCGTCAAATTTCATTACCCTGTAGTTATACCGTTTAGACTAAGGTTGTTACCCACCGGTCAATGCGAAAGACTCGCAGTGCCGGAAGTTTAGTAGACCCTCTAGCTGAACCTGAACGTTACGCTCGCGCACGTTTATTTTTCCATAGGAATAAGAGAGCTATGGCCGAAGATCAAAATCGAAGACCTCTTAAGGACTTCGCCCAACCATCAAACGAGGAACCTAGTTCCAGTATAGTAAACCCCGCTATCCCAGCCAATAATTTTGAACTTAAACCATCCCTGCTGCAATTAGTGCAACAGAGACAATTCGCAGGTCTCGCTACTGATAACCCAAACCAACATTTAAAAAACTTTCTTCAGTTAGCGGACACCTTTAAAACCAATGGAGCTTCTCCTGAGGCAATACGCTTAAGATTATTTCCCTTTTCCCTCAGAGATAAAGCTCTATCATGGTTAGATTCCCTTCCACCCAATTCAATAACAACTTGGGATGACCTTAGAAAAGTTTTCCTTGCTAGATATTTTCCCCCAAGTAAGACCGCTCTTCTTCGAAACCTAATAACTAGATTTACCCAACACCAAGGAGAGTCGTTGTTCGAAGCCTGGGAGAGATATAAAGAACTATTAAGAGCATGCCCACACCATGGCTTAGAGAATTGGCTAATCATCCAAACCTTCTATAATGGACTTCTTTATAACACTAAAATGACCATCGACGCTGCCGCTGGTGGCGCACTGATGAACAAACCTTACCCTGAAGCTAGTGCCCTTATCGAGGATATGGCCCAAAACCATCAATCATGGGGAGTAGAACGAGCGACAGTGGAAAAGAAGGAAGCCCAAGGAGGAATACATGAGCTAAGCTCTATAGACATGATGCAGGCTAAAATGGACGCGTTGGCCCTTAGAGTCGAACATATGTGTACAACTCCGAATACTGTTGCCGCAGTTTCGCCGAATTGTGAGATATGTGGAACGCAAGGACACCAATCCGCCGAATGCAATCTGTTGAATGAAACCAACACTGAGCAAGTGAACTATACCCAAGGGAACCCATTTTCAAACACATATAACCCTGGATGGAGGAATCACCCAAACTTCTCCTACAAAAATAATAACCCTATCCAAAATACCGCACCTCCGAGACAACAAGGTTACCAAGCCCCTAGAACAAATCAACCTATGCAACCTGTACCACCTAGCCCGAGCTTTGAGGAAGTTGTAAAAGATTTTATCGTTGCTCAAAAACAACAAAACAAAGAGTTCATGAACCATAACATCCATGTTAACGAACTAATTACCAAGTTAGGAACCAAGGTTGATCAAATTATTACTCATAATAAGATGCTTGAAACCCAGATCTCTCAGGTAGCGTTAAACCAAGCCCCACAGACTACACCTGGAGGACAGTTCCCTGGACAACCTCAACAAAACCCGAAAGGGCAAGCTAATGCCATTACTCTACGAAGTGGAACCGCTTATAAGGAACCTTTAAACCCTAGATTAAGTGAGCCCGAAACTTCTGAGAGGAATGAGGAAAAGGAACCAGAGAAGCCTGAAACCCCGGAAAGTCAAGAAAAAGGAGAAGAACCTAAAAATAAAACCTATGTACCGCCACCGCCATACAAACCACCAATACCTTACCCTCAAAGATTAAAGAAAACCCAAATCGATAATCAATATCAAAAATTCGTTAAGGCTATAGAAAAACTTCACGTAGAAATCCCCTCTACAGAAGCCATCACCCAAATACCTTCTTATGCTAAGTTTCTCAAAGACATACTTACAAATAAACGTAGACTCGAAGATCCGAAACCCGTGGAATGTAATTCTATTTCCGAAAATAGGTTAGCAAAGAAAGATAAAGATCCCGGAAATTTTTCCATTCCTTGTGTTTTGGGGAATCATGTCATCGAAAAAGCTTTTCTAGACTTAGGAGCTAGTGTGAGCTTAATGCCTTTAGCAGTTTGTGAGAGATTAAACTTAGGAGAATTACAACCTACTAAGATGTCACTTCAATTAGCCGATAGATCCGTTAAATACCCTATAGGCATACTTGAAGACGTCCCTGTTAGGATAGGTCAGCTGTTTATACCTACTGATTTTGTTGTCATGGACATTAAAGAAGATGACGACATACCAATCCTCCTAGGTAGACCGTTCTTATCGACTGCTGGAGCCGTAATAGATGTTAAAAAGGGAAAACTAACTTTTGAGGTAGGTGGCCAGAAGATAGAATTTATATTGTCAAAATTTCTTATGGCACCTGTGATAGGAGATTCTTGTTATGCCTTAGATATCATCGAAGAATGTATTAGGGAATTAGAACAAGAAGAAGAAACTGAATCTATAAAATTGCCATCAACCCTTATTTTGGAAGATGACAATTATAAAACACCCTACATTGATGATAACCTTCACGAATGTTTATCTCTTACCCCAGATCCTATGCCTTGCCCTATAAAACCGACCGTAAAACTTAAGGAACTGCCTAAAAACCTGAGATATGAATTTCTTGATGAAGATATGAACCGTCCAGTTATAGTCAGTGCTACCTTAAACCAAGAAGAAACCGATCAATTATTAGAAGTTTTACGTAGGTACCCCTCAGCCTTAGGATATAAGATCTCTGATCTAAAAGGAATAAGCCCATCCGTATGCATGCATCGGATTTTGCTTGAAGAAGATTCAAAACCTTCTAGAGAACACCAACGTAGAATAAATCCTATAATGAGTACTGTAGTTAAGACTGAAGTTCTTAAGTTACTAGAGGCAGGTATAATATATCAGATCTCGGACAGTAAATGGGTGAGTCCTGTGCATGTAGTACCTAAAAAGGGAGGCATCACAGTCGTGCAAAACGAGAAGGGCGAACCTGTAGCAAAAAGAACTGATGGAGGTTGGCGTATGTGCATAGATTATAGAAAATTAAATAAAGCAACTAGGAAGGACCATTTCCCATTACCATTCGTAGACCAAATGTTGGAGCGCCTAGCCAGACACTCTTACTTTTGTTATTTAGATGGATATTCAGGATTCTTCCAAATACCTATTCACCCCGAAGATCAAGAAAAAACTACCTTTACATGCCCAGTTGGAACCTTTGCCTATAGAAGAATGCCTTTTGGACTTTGTAATGCTCCTGCAACTTTCCAACGCTGCATGATGTCTATCTTTGCTGATTATTTGGATGGAATCATGGAAGTATTTATGGACGATTTCTCAGTTTGTGGGTCAGATTTCAAAAATTGTCTTGTCAACCTTGAGAAAATCCTGGAGAGATGTGTGGAGGTAAACCTTGTGCTAAATTGGGAAAAATGTCATTTCATGGTCACCAAAGGGATTGTTTTAGGACATATAGTTTCCGAAAAAGGTATAGAGGTAGATAAAGCAAAAATAGAGGTCATAGAGAATCTAAAACCGCCGAAGACTATCAGGGAGATAAGAAGTTTTCTTGGACATGCCGGATTTTACCGACGTTTTATCAAGGATTTCTCCAAAATAACAAAGCCCTTAACTGGTCTTTTAATGAAAGATGCTGAGTTCATCTTCGATGAAAAATGTACTGAAGCATTTAATCTTCTGAAGCAAGCTCTGATTTCAGCACCTATAATGAAACCCCCTGATTGGTCGGAACCGTTTGAGATAATGTGTGACGCCAGTGATTATGCTGTTGGAGCCGTTCTAGGTCAGAGAAAAGATAAGAAGTTACATGTGATTTATTATGCCAGTAGAACCCTAGACGCTGCACAGCTCAACTACGCAACAACCGAAAAAGAGCTCCTAGCTGTAGTTTTTGCAATAGACAAATTTAGATCTTATCTAGTAGGAGCCAAGATTATAGTTTACACCGACCATGCTGCCATTCGTTACTTACTAAGCAAAAAGGATGCCAAGCCTAGGTTACTTCGATGGATTCTATTATTACAAGAGTTTGATTTGGATATCCGTGACAAGAAAGGCACTGATAATGTGGTAGCTGATCACCTATCTAGGCTAGAATACCTGAAACCTGATCCAGTACCCATAAATGACGATTTTGCCTACGATAGACTGATAGCCCAACTAGAAACCATTGAAGATGATAACCCAGACCCTCATGAGCAATTTCATAAATCCTTAGCTATAAGCAATGTACCTTGGTATGCAGATTTTGTTAATTACCTAGCCGCTGACATCATACCCCCTGATCTAAACTACCACCAGAAGAAGAAGTTCTATAGTGATGTGAGAAACTTCTATTGGGACGATCCATTTCTTTTCAAGAGAGGTAAAGATGGCATTTTCCGCCGTTGTGTTCCAGAAGAAGAGGTAAATAATATAATTGAGCATTGTCACTCTGCACCCTATGGTGGACATGCAAGCACATCTAAGACCTACGCCAAGATTCTTCAAGCTGGCCTATTCTGGCCTACTATGTGGCGTGATGTCCATGCTTTCATTGTCAAGTGTGACAGATGCCAACGCACAGGAAATATTTCAAGACGTAATGAAATGCCGTTAAGAAATATCCAAGAAGTAGAACTCTTCGACGTATGGGGTATGGACTTTATGGGACCGTTCCCACCATCTTTTGGAAATCAGTACATATTAGTAGCTGTTGACTACGTGTCTAAATGGATTGAAGCTATCGCCGCACCCACAAACGGCACCAGAGTAGTCATCAAATTATTCAAGAATTATATATTTCCCAGGTTTGGAACACCCCGTTTAGTCATAAGTGATGGAGGATCACACTTCATATCGAGAATATTTGATAAACTTTTAAGCAAGTATGGAGTTAAGCATAGAGTAGCAACACCATACCACCCACAGACCAATGGACAAGTGGAAGTATCTAATAGGGAGATAAAACAAATCCTCGAGAAGACTGTCTCTATATCTAGAAAAGATTGGTCGCAGAAACTTCAAGAAGCATTATGGGCCTATAGAACCGCTTTCAAAACTCCTATAGGAACAACCCCTTATCAACTGGTCTATGGAAAATCATGTCACTTACCATTTGAGTTGGAGCATAAGGCCTATTGGGCCATCAAAACTTTGAATTTGGATTACTTGACAGCTGGTGAGAAACGTATCCTTGATATCCACAAATTAGAAGAGCTCAGACAATCTGCCTACGAAAATGCCATCATATACAAAGAAAGAACAAAAGCTTGGCATGACAAAAGAATCATAAGAAGAGACTTCAAAATAGGCGATCCTGTTCTCCTGTTCGATTCTAGGTTACGACTATTTCCAGGTAAACTCCGTTCGAGATGGACTGGCCCTTTCGAAGTATCTAAGATCCTGAGATCCGGTGCTATTGAAATCAAGAACCAAACATGTAAACCGTTCATAGTCAATGGACAGAGGTTGAAGCCCTACGAAGGAGGTGACATTCCAACAACATACACCTGTCATACTCTGAGTGATCCACCACATCCTTCCAATGATGTTTAAATATCGGTCGTCGAGCTAATGACGTTAAACAAGCGCTGCATGGGAGGCAACCCATGGTTTTTCTTATTTTTGTACTTTTTATTTTTATTTTTACTTTATTTTAATTTGTTTATTTTATTATTATGTCAGGACTCACGATTGAATGTTTTATGTGCTTTCAGGACTTGTTTGCTAACCTTGTACAGAATGCAGAACCCTGATGACATGCACGTGGCCTTTAGAGATGATGCACAGAGAGAGCGTTACTATGTTCACATGAGACGCCCTATGGCTCCTACCAGGTACCCTGACCATGACTGCATGGATGCCTTGGGGATAGAGCCAAGCGTCAGATTTTTATGCCATCAACTCCAGTGGGACCAGTTTGACGACAGGAACAACACTTATAGGAACTTGACTCTTGAGTTCCTCAGCTCGTTTCATCATGACCCTTGGGCTGGACCCGATGGACTCGCTGTTTTCAGGTTGTTCGGGATTGACTACTCATTCTCTCACAAAGGGTTTGGTGATTTACTAGGTTTCCAGACTACTCCTGATGCTATTCCAGAGACTCCGATGGGGTATTTTATGAGCAGAGAAGTGGAAAAGTTTTGGACTAAAATATCAGGCAGAGGGAGCCAAGATCCTTCTACCCAGTTTTCTCAGGTAATCCACAACCCTGCATTGAGGTACTTCCAGATGATTCTAGCACATTCTTTCCTAGGTTTTCCAGATACAGAGACACTGCTAAGTGAAGAGGAGATTTTCCTACTGTTTTGTGCGACTCAGTCGCGCCCTGTTGCTTGTGGCAACTTTCTACTGAAGGGCCTTGCTAGTGTTGCCAGATCATCAGTAGGAATCATCCATGTCGGTGGGATTGTTACACAGATTGCTACTGCATGGGGTTTGTCTCGCAAGCTATTGCACCTCAGGACCTTCTGCTGCTACACCACCCTGGATATTGATTTTTGTCTTGATAGAGGACTGATGAGGAGAGCTTCTTTTGAGCCCAACATGTTTAGATTGCTGATCGACGGTGAAGCAATACACTACTTTACATTACCAGATCCGCTGATGACCAGTGTCCATGATCCTGCCAATTGGAGTTATGCTCTAGAGGGTTATGGAGAGACTGTCGAAGAGCCGAAATCGCCTCCCGCCGCTGAGTACACTCCTACACCTCTTACTCCCCGAATCACTGTTATGTCTCACAATATGTCTCTGCAGCCACCTGACCTACAAACACAGATTTATGAGCTCCGCAAGGAGACTGCCCTGCTCAAGCAGGAAGTGGCAGATTTAGAGTTACAGATGCAGGTTTCTGATCTCACTCATGCCTCAGAGACCGATGCTCTACATCAGGCGATCGACGAGCTTCGGAGGGAGATAGCTGAGATTCGTGGATCAAGCCAGGATAAGAAACCTACCACATGACTCATTCCACCCTGACAGCACTACCCTAGTATTTAACTTACTTTTATTTATCGCATTTCCAGACATATTTTACTTTATTGCAGCTTTTACATTTTCATACACTTTGAATTCCTTATATACATACATATTATGCACTAATTTTTCTTTTTCTTTTTTGATTTTTAAGTATTTTATTTTTTGTCGTGCAAAAGAAAAAAATGTAAGACAAAAATATTTTCATTTTTGTCTTTACAAAAAAAATATGCAAGCCTCAAGCCTTGAAAAGAAGAAGAAAACGCTATTCAGACCCCCCGAAGACCAAGGTGCAAGGAAGGCCCAAAAAGGAGGACCCAAAACCACAAGGCCCAGGAATTGGCCTTGTGGCGGGCGCCATAGGCCCTGTGGCGGGCGCCACACCGTATCAACAAACAAATACGGGATTCAATCCCCATTTCCACCATTTTCATCCCTTTCTTCACCAAAAACCCATTTTTCCAACCTTCCAAATCCTCCTTGAACCCCATTAAAGCTCCCCCATTTCCAAAATACCCTCCATCCATAAAACATATCCAACATCCATTTCCATTTTCATCCATCAAAAACCAAAAAAATCAAAACTTTATCATTCCCCTCATAAACCACTTTTCCACTATTTTCACTACCTAAGGAGCTTTTCAACAATGGAGTTCAACGGATTTATTCTTCATGATGGAAGACCGGGCGAAAGGCAACGGAAAATTATTCAGAGGCTTCAAAGTCGAGAAATCCTCTCGACTAGGTACGTCGACGATAACTGTCTGTATGCTTTGGGTATTTATCATAGTGTTTTTAATTTATTAGAATTTCTAGGCTTGCATAATATTTTCATTAATCAGGAACCTACCTATGAGAGGCTGACAACTGAGTTTTTGAGTTCTTTGATATACACTGTCAGTCCTAACACTGCTAGCACTGTCGGTACTGTTATTTTTAGACTGTTTGGAATTGAATATGAATTCAGTACCAATGAGCTAGCAGATTTGTTAGGAATCCCTCATAGGGAAGGTTCGATTTGTGAGGCACCTTTGGATGCTGAATGGTCGGCCGAGGTATTTACCTTCTGGCTAAGGCTTTCAAGTACTTCAATTAATTCTTTTGAAGGGATACTTGCGTCGACCATTCACAACCCGGCCATAAGAGTTTTTAGACTTCTTTTGGCATGTACTATTTTTGGCCGGGAAAGTCCAAACAAGGTTAATGCTCGTGAACTCCTATTTTTGCAAGGATGCCTCACTAGAACCCACATCAATCCGGTCCCGTTTATGCTTGCCCACATGACTTTATTTACTAATAAAACAGGACCGATTGTTTTTGGAGGGCTTGTTACGTCTATTGCTCGGGCTCTTGGCCTGAATGATGAGATAGCTACACTTGAACCACTACCTCCTCGCACAATTAATTTAAAATTTCTGAAAGACATGAAATTGTGCCGAACAAGGAGAGAAGGTGGTTATGAGTTGATTGTTCATGGGGTAGCTATCCCATCTGTTGCTTTACCATGCAGTAGACGTACTGATGTACGTGATGAAAGGAACTGGACCTATGATCTTAATGCTCCACGTGTTTTGGGTCCACTTCCTCCTAATATTCCCGATGGGGAGGCACATGACACTGATGATGAGTATGATCGGAGAGAGCAGTCTCCCATCCCTCACATGTCCCCCCATCGTCCTTCACAGTCACACACTGCACCATCTTCCTCTAACCCTGTTGCAGGTACTGCTCCTGGATTCTTTGTCACCGAGGAGATGTGGCGTGATATGACAGCTAGAGAAGAAAGGCGTGATGGCCTTCTCTCTACTATTTCACAGCAGCTGACGAACAATATGAGCTTCATGCAACAATCGCGATTGGTTTCGGATCGTGCTTATAGCAACGTTTGCCGTACCTTGAACGATATTTCATTAGAGCAGAACCGTCAGAGAGAGTTCAACAGCCGACACTACCAGCTTGTAGAGGCTACTCAGGGTTCCATCTTGGGTAACCTTCGAGAGGTCCGGAGTGCTCAGGCTGCTTTATCAGCACGACTCGACCGGAGGGACCAGCATCGTAGTAGATCCCGTCGTTCCAGACCATCACATCAGGACGGCGAAGGCACCAGTGCCCCTCCTCAGTAGTCTTTTTCCAGGTTACCCCCCTTATCTTATTTCGAAACATTGGGGACAATGTTCGATTTAAGTGTGGGAGGGGATTTTATTGCTTTCTGTTATTTCCCTTTTTAGTTAAATTCCTTTCAGTTATTTCCCTTTTCAGTAATTTATTTTTCTTAGATAATGCATGAGTCTGACGAGTCACCAGTATAGTGTCTTTTTAGTTCATCTTCATTTTTTCCCATTTCCTTAGCCTTACCAGAAAATTTTAAAAAAGAAAACAATGTTGTTTCACATGTTTTTTGGGCTTTGAGACAGGTTTAGATTAGGATGTGATGACTTAGGTCAACTTTTTGAAACATCAGAACCATTTTAGCACCATAGACCTCTTGAATATAGGAATCACTCCTAAACCCCACCACCATGGCCTTTACTATCATTCAAAAAATTGTCCTAAGTAGTTTATTTTAGCAGTCAGCTCCGGCCTAAGCATACTCTACGTAGGGGGCCGATGAATATAAGTGAATGATCCAGTGCCAATAAAAAAAAAAAAAAAAGGCAAACTCTGGTATAGGTGACCCTCTCAAAGTCATTTAAACCGAAAAAAGAGAAGAAAAAAAAATTTTTGCCACAAAAAGAAAAAAATTGCAAGTCACCTATTGTTAGTTGGTTCAGAGGTATCTGGCACTGAACTTGGTAGGGCGGATTACGATCCGATCCCCCGCAGCTACATTTAGGCGAAATAAAAACAGGTTTACACATGCTTATGTGCCAGAAACCTTATGTTATGGATCAGAATCACTAACCGGTCACTCTACTATGAAGCATGTATGGATAACGGGCTTAATGTGATTGCGCCTGAATGAAAAGGACACAAAAAGATGAGAAGATAGGCCTAGGTATCGTGGGATGACATGGAGTGGTTAATATAGGATTGAAGTTTGTGTTTGTGTTACTATGGTACCCTTGGTTCACTTAGTTAGTATCTGTCACTGCATCCTGACTTGAACTTAGAATCCCTTTAGCCCAAAGACAAGTGTTGACACCATATTTTCTTAAGCTTTAATGTTTGCTTGAGGACAAGCAAAGGTTTAAGTGTGGGAGAATTTGATCACACTAAAATTCACCGTATTTCTGACTCCGACTTCGCATGCATTCTTAGCTTTTATTGTTGTTTTGCTTTGTTATTGCTTTGTTTTCTTATGTTTTCAGGTTTTTATAATAATCGGAGCTTGAATCGGGAAAAGGAGCGAAAAAGGAGTGAAAACGGATGAAAACCTAGAAATTCAGCATTTTGCACTTGCGACACCCACCGTGGCGGGCGCCATGGGGTTAGCCATGACGTGGCCACGTCTCAAGACCACTCCTCAACCTCCAAGACCCACGATCCCCACTCCATCATCCCCTGTAGGGACCATGGCGGGCGCCATGACCTTGTGGCGGGCGCCACAAGGCAAAATTTCATAACCTCCACTTTTTAGTGGAGGGGCGTCCCGGTCATTTCATGCTTTCAGTTTTTACTATAAATAGGACCTTAGATTTTCGTTTTTCTTCATCCAGAATTAGAATTCTCTAGGCATATATCAGTTATAAAGCAGTTTCCATTCCACATCGGGGTGCCTCTGCAATCGAGTGATCGAGTCTGTAATCTGTCTGTGGTTCGAGTTTTGGAGCACTCTGGAGGAAGTTAATCCTGCCGCCATTTTAATTCCAGTTCGTATTTTATTTTTTCCGCATTGCTTTACTTTTATTTATTTTCTCGCACTTTACTTTGTTTATTTCCCGCACTCGCACATTTACGTTGTTTATTTCCCGCACTCGCACATTTACTTTGTTTATTTCCCGCACTCGCACATTTACGTTGTTTACTTCCCGCACTCGCACATTTACTTTGTTTACTTCCCGCACTCGCTTTAAATTACTCATATGAAAAACTATAAAAAGAATATTTACTTTATCATGTCTAACTAATCCCATAAAGGTTAGAATGTAAGGATCGTAATTAAACCAGTAATCGGTATAATTGTTCGTGGAAACACCTAAGGGCTATTTTATCCTTCAATTCAAGTAATTGTTTTTAACTATTTCAAAAACAGCCAAAAGCGCTTTGTGTAGTTCATTAGGAGTTTTTAGATTAAAAAGAAAAGAGATTTTGAAACGATTTTCGGACGCGTTATGAGATTTAGAGTCTGGTTCATAAGAACCTCTTTTTGCTAAGAAGTCCAGGTTAAAATACTTTTCAACTTTGTTAAGAAACTATATTTCTTAAAAATAGGTTTACTACTCTAACGCAGTACGCACCTTTTTATCCGTGACAATAGGAGGGGTTGATTAGATAGTACAACTCGGTTCTGAATACGCGAAAGCGACAGTTCCTGTTAAATTAGTTCTTTTCAAAGGAGAAAACATTGCCCATAAGTAGTTCCATTAACAAGTACTGGACTATCATTGATTACGTGAATTACATTCGAGCCTGTCTTTTATTTATTATTTAAAATTATAATTTTATTTACCATTGCACCCTTACTAAAACCCTTAAAAATAGTTGCCTTAGATAAACACCATAACAACAGGTACGATAGATTGACACTTGGTCTCTGTGGATTCGATAATCTTTTATATTACTTTGACGTGATTCGTACACTTGCGAAAAACAGCACATCAGAACACAACCCATGTTGTTCTCAAGAACCGTTAAATACATTATCAATGGTCTTCCAACTACTGGAGGTATCAGTGTTGGAGGCTCCTGCAAATATTCTTTTATTTTGTCAAATGCCCTTTGGCAATTTTTGTTCCAGACAACCGCCTGATCTTTCTTTAACAATTTGAACATGGGTTCACACGTGGCTGTGAGATGAGATATGAACCTAGCAATGTAGTTAAATCTACCCAAGAACCCATGAACCTCTTTCTATGTTTTCGGTGCTTGCACTTCCGGAATTGCTCTTTTTTTTTGCAGGATCGACCTCGATTCCCTTTTTGCTGACAATGAACCCCAATAGCTTTCTGGACCCTACCCCGAAAGTACACTTGTTAGGATTCAACCTCAATCTAAATTTACTGAGCCTTTCAAACAACTTTAAAAGGTTTACTAGATGTTCCTCCTCCGTCTGTGACTTCGTAATCATGTCATCAACATAGACTTCGACCTCATGATGAATCATATCATGAAAGAGCGTCACCATTTCCCGCTGATAGGTTGCCCCTGCATTCTTCAATCTAAAAGGCATTACCTTATAACAGAAAGTCCCCCATGGTGTGATAAAAGTTGTTTTCTCCATATCCTCCGATGCCATTTTAATCTGATTATATCCGAAAAAGCCGTCCATGAAGGAAAACACGGAATACTGAGCAGTATTATCAACCAATACGTCAATGTGGGGGAGCGGGAAATCATCCTTCGAGCTCGCTTTATTCAAGTCTCTATAAACAACATACATCCTTACCTTACCGTCCTTCTTTGGTACATGTACGATGTTAGCGACCCATGAAGGGTAAGTTGTTACGGCGAGAAACCCTGCGTCCAACTGCTTCTGGACTTCTTATTTGATTTTTACCGCCATGTCTGGTCTGGTTCTCCTAGGCTTCTGCTTGACAGGTGGACACTCTTCACACAAAGGCAAGCGATGAACCACGATATCGGTGTCAAGATCGGACATATCTTCATATGAGCAAGCAAAGATATGACTATACTCACGGAGCATTTCAACCAATCTTTGCTTGACATCACTCTGCAATGCAGCCCCTATCCGGACATCTCTTCTAGCTTCCTCGGTACCCAAGTTGATGATCTCAATTTCTTCCTGATGAGGTAGAATGACTTTCTCTTCCTGTTTCAGTAGCCTAACGAGCTCTTCAGGTAGGTCTTCATCTTCATCAATCTCTTCTTCGGCTTGAAATATCGAATTATCAAAGTCAAAGTGAGTCATAGACGGTTCTGAAGCGGTGTCTTCTGCAATGTGAAATCTACAATAATGATGATTTAATGCTTAAAATGATATGCAAACAAGCACAAACCACATTGCCATTTTATTGTTAAAAATAAAACGGGAAAAACAGAGATCACAATATTTAAATGCAAGAAAAACGCCCTTTGATTAATTGATAAAGCAATTGTTCAACATAAAAGATTGGGCCCTGCATACAAAGACCAATGTGCTCCGGGTAGAGCATAGGGCTACAGATAATCAGGAAAACAAATCATTAATCTTCTCTAGTCACTTGGATGACCTCCTGGATGGTCCAGTTGCTTAGGCTCTGACCTGAAATGCATGGCCGAATCCATGAATCCATTTCGCAGTCGCTATCCCCTTCTTCATCAGACACATCATTGACCTGCTCAAAGATCACCCACCACTGGTGAATTGGACGAGTCCTTTGTAGCGCGGCACGCTCTGTGAGGAGGAAGATGGGCTGTACCCCAGTCCGAACTTGTCTTGCTTGTTAGGAAGGCTCAGAACTTGGCCCCAACCCTGAGATGCCCCGGATTTCACCATTGCATGTGCTTCTTTAAAAGATGACATGGCAACCTCAGGTACTTTGTCCACAACTGGTGTTTTCTCCTTGATCTGCATAGTCTCGAAAGCATGGCATAAAGTCTCATGGATCTCATCGTCAACCTCGACGTATTTGAATGAAGACAAATGACTTATCATAATATATTCTTCCCTACAAATAGTAACAACACTGCCACCCACCATGTATTCCAACTTCTGGTGCACTATTGACGTTACGGCGCCTGCCGAATGGATCCAGGGCCATCTCAACAAACAACTATATGCTGGTTGAATATCCATGATATAAAACACATCAACAAAAAATTTCGGACGGACCTGGATTGGAAGGGTCAATTCCCCAAACACGGACCTTCTAGTCCCATCAAAAGCTCGAACCACCAAGTTGCTTGGGGTGCACATTATCCCTTGGGTATCTAGCTTTATTAAAGCCTTCTTGGGTAACACATTCAGCGGTGACCCAGTGTATACCAGTACGTGTGACATTATAGACCCTATACATTTGATGGATATATGCAGCGCCAGATTATGATTCCTTCCTTTGGGTGTCAAATCCAAATCAGTAAAGCCCAGCCCATTACCAGCATTAACATGTGCCACCACTCCTTCAAGTTGACTCACAGATATCTCCTGTGGCACGTATGCTGTATTCAAGATTCTTAAGAGAGCATTTATGTATGCTTCAGAACATAACAACAACGATAGAATAGAGATCTTTGACGACATTCGCTGTAAGTGATCTACGATCTTGTAGTCACTCTTCCGGATCAACCGCATGAACTCTTCCGCTTCCTTCAACAAGGACTCCTTCTCACTAGCCTGAGAACTCTCTTCGACCACCGCTTTTCCTTTACCTTTATCAGCTTTCTCAACACTTATTTCGGGGGGTGAAAATACTCTTCCGCTTCGGGTTATACCTCCGGTCCCTACCAGATTGTCAACAAAATCCAATGGTGAACCTTTCAATTCCTGCTTTTGACCATTGCAATAGACCTCGGCTCCGTAATTCCACAGAATAGCTCTGGTACTCTCATAAGGTACGCGTCCAGCTTTAGTAATAATGATGGTGGGCGGCCTTGGAGGCACAAAAATAGTGATTCTCTTTTACGGAATCGAAATTGTTGCAACTTCATTCTTCTCTTCATCGACTATTTCCCCATGTTTCTTCTCTGACACTCGGTCAAATTGTAAAATACCATCACTCATTAGCTTCTGAATATGACTCTTCAGTCTCTCGCATCCCTCAGGATGGATCAAACACTCTGCACAAGCTCTGTGATAACCGGAAATACCCCTCCACTCAGCAATTTATCTTTTACAAAACTCAACGGAGTCTTCAAATATTCAACATCAGCTACCAAGTTCAAGCCCTCATCCTCAATAATGGCACTAACCCCAGCACGACATTGGGCGCGTCATGAGAGAAATTGATGGCTTTGCTGTCTTTAAGGTCTTGCACCTTATGCTTAAATGCTTTAAAATTGTCGATGTTGTGCCCAGGAGCACCGGAATGAAAATCACATGTAGCATTAGCATCATATCCGGGTGGTGGTGCACCAGTCAAAAGAGTTAAAGTCCTTTTCTGAATCAATTGTAATTGCAAGAAGTGTTGAAGCAACTGCGAGTATGGCATCAGCAGCGCATCAAATTTCCTATTTACTGCTCTGTCCCGATCCTAAAATCTGCGAGGAGCATAATTTTGTTGCTGCTGTTGTGGTTGTTGTAGTTGTGGCACTGCAAGAATCGTAATGCTTGCAACCTGAGGTTGATGTTGACGATCCTGCTGACCCCTACCCTTGTTTCTAATTCGGGAACCTGAGACTGCATTGGTTTCCCCTTCTCTACTCTTACTGCCAAAACATTTCTTAACTCCCCCAGCTGAGGATCCTTCACTGGCCTGAATTTGACCCAATTTGATTTCGTTCTCAACTCTTTCTCCTGTGATGATTAGGTCTGAAAAACTTCCTGACATGTTGTCGATTAGCTTCTCGTAATACACCCCCGGTAGCGTGGCAACAAACATGTCTATTAACTCCCTCTCCACCATGGGAGGTTGTACTCTGGCGGCCAATTCAAGCCATCTCTAGGCGTACTCTTTGAAGCATTCATTATTCCTCTGAGATAAATTCTGTAACTGGACCCTGTTCGGTGCTAGATCACTATTGTATTGGTAATGCTTAATAAACGCCTCAGCTAAATCCCTCTAGCTTCGGATGTTAACTGGCTCTAGCCCCATGTACCATTCCAGGGACGGACCAGAAAGACTGTCCTGGAAAAAGTGCATAAGCAGCTTCTCATCGTCAGAGTAGGAGGACATCTTGTTGTAGTAAGAACGAAGATGAACCCTCAGACAGGTTGTCCCCTTATACTTATCAAAGTCCGGGGACTTTGAACTTCAGAGGAACCTTCAAATCTTGAATCAGCCCCAAATTTGCCATATCCAAACCCATAGAATTCTGATTCTCATAACTCTTCATCTTTTCCTCAAGCAACCTAAACCTCATGTCTGCTTCAGTTGGAAGACCATCACCAACATCCCTCATAGAGAACACATCCTCTTGATGATCCTCCTCCCACTGAGAGGCAGTATTCCCATGCAAAGCACACGTAGGTCCGGGAATATGAACTCCTGTCTGATTTCCTCTGCCCAGAGGGATAACGATTGTTTGGATTAGCATGTGGGGTGACAATGTCAGCAATATGAGGTATGGCAGCAGTTCCTCCATGAAGCACACCACTCCCGTCAAATCTAGCAATTAACGGTTGCACCAAAGTTCTCAGCTACTCTTGGCCATTGGCGACCCCTTGCATCATATCCATGAGCTGGCCATCCTGTCACGAAATTCCTGAAGTTCAGCCTGAATCTGATCCATAATCCTGCGTTGATTTCCCTGAGTAGCGTAGCAATGAGTTACTTGGTTGTCAATCCTGAAACAAATTGAACAAACCACAAAGATAAGGTTAATGGTTCTGGATCACCTATGATGCAAAATGAGAAATGATGCAATATGCAGACATGTAAATATGCGTTAGGGAAGTTTTCCCCTCGATTCTGGTTCTGCGAGAACAGCAAGACAATAGAAAGCCAACAGATAAGCACATAAAACTCCTCATAAATAAAATGAGAGCCAAGAGTCAATGTACAGCACAACACTGAATACAAGAGAATCAAAATGACCTCATCTAACAGATCTGGTGATGGTCAAGGTACATCATAACAACAAACTACAAAGAGAGGAAGAACAATCGAGCACGACAGCGAGCCTGGAAATCTTCCAATAACTCCTTCGTATCTGGATGGTTTGGCCTGTCTACCAACTCCTGGATGAGCAACTCTCTCTGACTGATGATGACTTGCAAGCTATGAACATAATCCTCCCAAGCATTCTCACCAAACACTTCCTCAAGATTGCATCTCTTCACATCGGCTCTTGCCTTATAGTTCTCCAAGGTTGCAAGAGCTTCATTCAGTCTGCAGTCGCTTTCGCGTCGGCGCGAGGATTCAGCTGTAACCTTCTCATCTATCACCTAGATTTGAGCCTTCAACTTAGAAATTTGTTGTCGCAATCCGTCTTCTCGCTCTTTGTTGTTAGTTAAAGTGGCGTTCCATTGGTCATTAATCTTGGAGATCTCTACATATGCTCTATCTAGCTCCTTCTTCTTAGAACTAAGAACATCATTGACACTTTTCAGATCTAAGCTCACACACTCTCGAGTGCGAATATCTGTAGTTAGCTCTCTACCCAACTTATTCACAAATTCATATTGCTTCTTAGATGAAAAAGTGGCTTGATTTCTCTCGCTTCGGAGCTGAATAATGTCTTTTTCCAATTCCTCGTTTTCCTTACTCAACTCCTCCTTCTCGGGCCATAGCTGATTATATCTCTGGATATCAATAGTAGTCGGCTCCTCAATCAACAAAGGATACAAAGGCTCAGAAGTTGGAAATGGCATCAATAATCTCCTAGCTCTCTCCTGAATCCAAGTCACATAAGGATCATAAGCTCTACCATTGCTCTTACCCAAGAAAGCCTTCCCTCTACGGTGAATCTTGTTCCAAGCCTTCTCTACTTTGATCAGGGTCTCATTCTCAAGCAAACCAGTGAAATACAGAGATTCCTGTATTTCCTCTTCCTTCGGAGGTTCCCTCAGAGCATACCCAAACTGCCTCACTGCAAGAGATGGATTGTAGTTAATACCTCATTTCCTTCCAATCAACGGGACGTTAGGAAAACCACCACAGCTAAAGATGGTCTTTGTACCTAACTGGCCTCTGGCAAACCAAATAATGTCCTCAGAAGTCAAGCCCATCAGTCTCTCTGACCACTCTGAGGTACCGGCAGTATCCACAAAAGGACCAGCCTTGGAAAGATGACTCACAAACCATCTATATAAAAGAGGTACACAACAAGACACATTCTTCCCTCTTTGATTCTCATTCCTATAATGCACAGAGTGATACACATCTCCCAGAAGTGTAGGCACATGATTTCCTGATATGAAACTGTGGAAAGCATCCAGATCCACGAAGTCAGGAATATTCAGAAACAACACTACACCATATATGCACAGAGCTAAGATGGGATTAAATACAATCCAACAACCCTCTTTCGCAAAGTGTTGAGCTTTACCAATCAGGAAAGATAATGGAAATCCAAGCATCCCATTTCTTCTAACCAACTTCCCTTCTAACTCTGAAGCATTCAAATAAAGTGAATTAGTAAGCTTAATCAGATTAGGTTCGGCTTCGGTATGACAAAAAGGCATCTGATCCAGAATAGGAACTCCTAGCAGCACAAAGAACTCCTCCAATGTAGGTGTCAACACATAACCCGGGAAAGTGAAGCATCTCAACTGCGGATCATAGAACTGAAGCAAGGTATGAGACCTCCCAACTCAAATACTGAATCTTTGTAGACATAACCTAAGAGTTTCCCATATAACTCCTTGAAATCTTCCATTACATTACGATCAGCAACAAAAATCAAACTGAGCAGTGGTGCTATGTCGGGAGTAGGAAAGTTGTACACAACAGTCTTCTTCAAACTGGGCTCCATGTCAGAAGTGGAATAAGCTCACTAGAATCGAGAGGAAAATATACACCTGCAACATAAATACATGTCAATGTTAAATGCAAATGAAAATGCAAATCCAACAGGGGATCAAGATTGTTGTGTCGTTGACTGAGAATAACCAGCGCTTCGCTCTGGCGAGATAATAACACAACACTGACATAAGGACCCACTGTATAAAGGACCAAACATTCATATTGATTAGAAAACCGGGTAGGTTGAAGGTCAAAGTTTCCTGCATAACCCTCCCCACTCACAGGTATGAACCTATCACTGACAAAGTCTGGCATCCTATGCGGTCGTCAGCGTCACAGACTTTCAAAACACGATGATACATTCACCATTTCTGGTTTGGCATCATAGTCTCACGAAGCAGCCTCACTTAGATGACTCCCAAATGATCGGTCCCCAGAGTCGACAATCCTCATATCCAACATCCTCTCAACTGTCCAAAACAGACAAGAAAGGTAGTCATCAAAGAGAATCTCGTCTGAGTGTAGATTTCGTGGGAACTAGTGCATGCCAAACATATAGGTTCACCACTACTTTCCGCTTCTAATTCTATGGTTATACTCAAGCCTGGGTTTTGGCTTATCTCACAGTGGAACATTCCCACCCAATAGCACAACAATAATGATATATATATAATGCTGAAAGTAAAATGCAAATGCAGATAAAGTACAACACATATATACACACCTAAAGGTAAACATACAAGCGCTAGGATTGACTCGCATAGGGGATGGGAAGTGTCCCTAGCAGAGTCGTCAGTTGTCGCATCGCTGCGAAGAGGGGCCGACAAGGACAAAAGAGTCGCCACCGTTCGTTATTTATCCCAAAGAGAGGGAAAGGAAACGATCAGAGAAAAACTATGAAAAATGGAAAAGACAGGTCATCGTAACCAAATCTTGGGTTCGGGAGTCGGTTACGCAAGGGGAAGGTATGAGCACCCTTCACGTCCGTCGTATTCGACGGGATCCATGCTTGTTGTCTATCTGAAAGGGTGTTAATCTATCTAAGTTATAGGCCATAGGGACAAAAGAAAAGAAAATAGACTCGATAGAGCATCACCGCTCTATGCCTATGTATTCCCTTGTGCAATGGGAAAGTCAGAGTCAACGTAGTTCGGAAAACTACGGGTGAAGGTGGGGAAGGTAGCTCGCCAAGACATCACTGTCTTGTTCCTACGTATCCTCGTCTGGTATGAGAAATCAGAGAAAACGTAGTTCGGGCTAACACGACCACAGGTTGGTTCAAGTGTTTTAACCGAGTAGGGTTAAACATTAGTTCTAGCAGTTAGGTGTATTGCTGCTCGACCATTGGAGACATAGGCGTTACCTATTTGCAGTAGAACCAAGAGTTAACAACACTCTCTTTGAAAATGGTTTTCAATTAATCCCGAAGGATAAAAATGTTTGATGTTTGTTTTTTAGTCTTTTATGAAGAAGAAGTGAATTGAATTGTGTTTGTAATTCATGTTGCACTAAAGACTATGACTTAGGAGCGAATGCGCCGCATATCGCCCAAAGGGCATACGCTAAACACTCTAGACAATTGAGAGGAGGCCCCCCAATCATCATTTACCAAATGCTTAAGGCTCGTAGCTTACAACACTCATTATCCTTTGTTACATGTCTTGAAGAAGTTTTGAGATGAGAAGAGAGAAGACACAACTAAGGGGAAACTAACTCAACCCTAATGTTATCATGCAATGTGCTCCTATGATTGAGATTAAGAGGGGAAAAGACTATATTAATGTTATCATGCTTGGATTAAACACTTAATGTCTCCCCTACTCCCAAAGGGATTAGGAATTCTAAGGGATCATGGTAAGGAAAACCAAGTAAACACAAGATAAATCAATCACAAATGAGATGAAAGAAAGAGATGCAAACATGAAATGCAACACAAAGAAAAAAGGGAGGAAAACAAAGTGTGTGGGAACAACCACCACAAGCACATCTCAACCTCTTAAATTCAAACAAAATATGCAAAACAAAAGAAGAATGCAAGCAAAAGCACTCAAACAAAACTAAGCAAAAGTGAGATGCAATGGGAGAAGCCACAACTCCTACAACCATTCAAACATCAATCACCAAACCAAAAGGAAAACAAATAAGAAGGAGAAGAAGACATGATCAAGATGAGGATGGGAGAATAGGATTAGGCAGCAAGAAACAAATAAATAAATCTCAACCATAAGCATCAAAGTGATCATGCCAACAAGAAAGCACAAAAGAAACTCAAAGTGGCATCTCATCCAAGTTAAACTCAAAGTGCAAACAAAGAGCACCAAATCAACTTGAATGAGTTCCAAAGTCCCATGGACAGAAGTGAGAACAAGGGAAGAAGATACACAAATGAAAGAAGAAGAGGAAACAAGACAAGTTGCAAGGTAGGGCATGGGAAAGAACCTAAGTTCAAACCACTTTCAACATTCAAATGCAAATGGAAATCCCTAATTAGAAGTAACTTGCAACACCAACCAAACAAGTGTAGGACCTACAAACTTGCAACCATCAACTTCAACACGTTAATCATGTGAATCAAGAGGTGTTGGAAGCATATGGGATCCACAAGGGTCATTTCCCAAAAGAACTAGGTCAACTAGTTTGTATGAACCTCCATTAGGGTGACTTGACTTGCAAGGTTCACCAAAAATAGGAAAATGGTTCAATAAATGCCAAATAAAATACAAAAAGCTCATAAACAAGTTGTCAACCATAGGCCAAAACATCAAAACCAAAATCCAATCAAAGGATCACCAAAGGAATTGATCCACTAGGGTGCTCCACTTTGAAAGGCATTTGTCGAGGGTCAAATAAAAATAAACCAAAGTCAAACAAAAATAGGTCAAACTTTGACCAAAACCAGCCTCAAATCCACCTAAACCCATCATCCAAATGGAGAGGAGGCATTGCTCATAGTTGGATGCAAATGGTTAAAAAAACAAGCAAGAACAAATGGAAACCATATTAAAATTACCTCCAATTGTAAAATCTCAAATTAATTGCAAAATAAAAGAAAAATGGAATTTAAAATTATAGAAAATTAAATAACACTCTAAGGTGTTGGTAAATATATTTTGTGGGGTTTTATGAAATTTAGAAGTATTTTTAACAATCAAAAAGAAAAACAGAAATAAAAATAAAATGAATAAATTGGAAGGGAGGTGCAATTAGCAAGAAATCCACGTTCAATTGCATTGGGCTCACAATCAGGGGTGTGTGAAAAGCAAAGCAAGCCCAATCCAATTCAGCTTGGATCAAAACATAGTGCATCACTATTTGACGTGGAAGTCAATCATACACGGGTGTAAGTCAAACAGATCTGGACCGTCCATCTCAACTGGTCAATGAGTCAAACACAAACACGTCAGCCCTGAGGGTTTAAGACCAGACGCCGGAGCCCTAGCTCCAGTCGTCTTCTCCGGCAAGTAGGCCGGAGCTCAGGCGACTCAAACATCACCAAACCTAGCAAATTTTATACCAAATGAAAGCTGAAGTGATGTACATTCCAAATCCATAATCCATTGGTTTTAATCGTGGCTAAATAAAGAGAATTGAACGGATCAAGTTTGGAATACACATCTGAGATCTTCATCAAACATGACAATTAAGCACTCAAACATGGCCTACACGAGGTAGGGCTTCAGATGCAACCAATATGGACCTAGATCAAGCTCTAGAATGAGAGAAAAGTTTATTGGAAACTTACTTAACCGAGACACTCCGTTGGTGCTTCAATAGCTTGCTTGAAAACGTCCATATCCACTCCAATTTGCTCAAGGAAGAAGAATTACACCTCAATTGAAGTTGAATTTCTCTGAAATTGAAAACACGATTTGAGATTTTCTTTGGAAGTTTGAAAATGGAAGTTGCTCCTTCTGGCTTCAAAATGCGCTTCTGAGCTCTCAATTCAGATTGTGAACTTATATATGTTGGATTTGAAATGAAATTGGAGGCCCATGAAGCCTTGCTGTGATGAATTTTCAAAAATGCCCAAATATGGAGTTTTCTCATGCACACATGAAAACTGATGCCTACACACATGAAAATCATCCCAACTGGCAGCTGGTAAGTTGAATTTCAAGATGGAATTAGATTGGGCTTTGTTGGTGATCCAATTTTAAAGTTTGAATGAGAAACTTCCTTGTGAAGTAAGCTTCAATTTCCACGTGTTTTTTCTCTTCATGCACCAAACTAGCTTGTGCATTTTGTTCATGAGTGCATTATGAATAAAGTTGGATCAAAAATGAGACATGAAAAAGGCCTATAGTGCATCCAATTCAAATCACCTTTTAAAGATCATTTTCATTTGAATTGTCTCACCCAATGTCCATAACCAGCATAATTCTCACCAACCTTGAGTTTTAGAGTGTAAACGAGGTCATTTGGGGAAACTTTCATGTTGGTGGAAGTTTCATTTGAAGTACTTAAGTGCATGTAAATGACCCATAATCAAAATGGCCTATAATCAAAGTTTCCTAAAATACCCTTTCATTGCCAAAGCCATAACATGAGTTCTATAAATGATATCGAGGACTTATAGGACTTTTTTGAAAGCTAAGATCATGAGGAAAGACTTTGTTGTTCACGAAAAGTTGAGGAGAAACTTGATTCTAAGTCAAAAGTGTCTTGGAAGTGGATTGACTTTTGTTGACCAAAAAATATGTTCATCTGAGACTTATAACCTGTTGGCATCATAACTTGAGTTCCACAAACCCAATGGATGAGTTCTAGTACTCAAAAGAAATCTACGAACATGCTTTACATGTTTCATGTTCATAAGAAAATTAGATTGAACTTGTATCATAAGGTAAATTGACCTTGAAGTTATGCACTAAAGAAGGGGATTTTACACTGAGATCCTTTGAAACCCTAATTTAGTAACTCCTTAGACTGTTGATTCTTCTTGATTTGAACTTGACATGACATCCTAAATGTCTCAACATAACTCCCCATGACTATAATGACTTAGAACTAAGTCTCAAACTCTTTCCAGCCTACAGTTGACTTTTAACAAACTATATGAAACCCTAAGTGCACAACCCTTGGTTATGGTCTCTTGCAAGTGAAATTAAAGTTTAGATAAACTCCACAATGGCTTACAAAGCAACCAATGAATTTCTCAAACATCTATTATCCATAACCATGAACTTATGAACCCCTGATGATCTTCTATTGATCCCTAAGATAGAAAATAAACAACACACATCCATCTTCTCTTTCAAAAACCTTTGGCCATTTTCTGATGATTGTAAGCACTTTATGACTTGAATAAGCAGTCTTGCTTGAGTTTGAAACTCTTGAGACTCTTCTCTTGAATGGCACACCTCTCTTGATCCCCTGTAAAGGACAATTCTATGCAAATGCAAATGCTAAAATGAAAAGAAACACAAGCCAAGTAAAGCAAAAGAGGTTGGTCAAATTTTGGGGTGCAACACTGTGTCGACTAATGTTGAAACTCCTGATGAAGACGAGCATGTATATTGGGATCCTCCTATTCATGTTCCGCTTTTGCCTCAACCTGCTCAAACTGGTGTTCAAAATGTTCATGCTAGAATTTCATATCCTGGGGCATCCTCTGCTGTTGCGGTACTTCCTGCTGGTTATCTGCATGGTTTTCAGATGAGTCAGAATGTTGGTCATATGGTAAATTTTTGGTTTGTGTATCCGTCTCAGTTTGCTACTCCTCAGATACTTACTCTAGTTACATCACAACTTCCAAATCCACCGACTCTTGTCAGACCTGCTGATCATAATAGATCTGTTGACTATAGATTGTTTGATGAAAGAATCCGAGTGATTGAAGGTTATTATGCTTTTGGCAAGGAATCCAAATAATTGTGTTTGGTTCCTAATGTTGTGTTTCCGCAAAAGCTCAAGATTCCAGAACTGCAAAAATACAAAGGTTTGAGTTGTCCTTGCAGTCATGTGACCATTTATACACGAAGATGGCGTCCTATATTGACAATGATGAATTGCTGGTTCATTGCTTCCAAGATAGCTTGTCTGAAGCTTCTTTGGATTGGTATATGGGATTAGTGTAACACCCTTTTCTACCCCACAAATATAATGGCAAATCAATCACATTTATCAGAGTAATATTTTAAACATAACAAAAATCACCTCAAAGGGCGTACATTTCTCAATAATTCAAATCAAAGACAATGCTCCGTAAACAACGGGTTTTCCCAAAATTACTCAAATGGCAGCAGAACTCAAAAAGGAAAATCCAAAGTTCTCCTTTCACAACAACATAATCCAAATAACAAAAATTAATAAAATATGGTTTAACTGAAAGACCCCAACCCGATGTTACACTATTAGAGAAAGATCCTCTAAGTCAACCAAAATGTCAAAAACTCCAAAACGTCCTCGACGGCATCCATGGCTAGACCTGCTCATCTGCACATTACCCACGTGGAGGCAACATTCAAACAGGCAGAGTGAGTAAAAAAATTCATAATAATCAATATAGGAATCAATATATAAAACAACACCATTTTCATATTCAACATCATCATAATCATCAAGGAACATCAAAGGCCACAACATTATAAATTACACCAAATTGTCACATAAATGCAAATGCAACATGACTCATGCACGTGGTACCAACCAACAAAATTCGATGGTCACTGGGACATCAACCCTCCATAGATCCACAACAGTAGGATCGATTCTACACGAGAACCGGAGCACAATAAAATACCTCACATCTGCACAATAGGACTGAAGCCACAAGAATCAAGGTCCTAAAACGAAGTCCGAAATGCATATGAATGCATGATGCACACGTATAATCCTCATAATAAACTCATTAGGTGCATCATCATTCATTAAAATCATCATAATAATCATGTCATCATAGAATCATCAAAACTCATGAAATCAACATCATAACTCGTCATCATTACTCATAGGAATCATCATACAATCATGTATTAATCTCAAAAGAATCATAGTCATACTCATGGTAATTCATCAAAGAAATCACAACATCAAAACATCAAGACATCACTACATAAGATCAGAATTTGCAAAACTCTATTACTTTCACTAGCAAGTTCGTTGTGCGAGTCTGGGGCAATTGTTCACCGTGCGAAGGGTTCTTCGCTGTGCGAACTCACGATTACAGCAAATCGCTATTACACACCAGTAGCAAAACCAGCCCAAAAGTCCCTACGATTTCCTTCTCCAATGCCCCTAAAATATCCCTAAATCATTCCTAAGGTATTACGGTGATAAAGGCACAAAATATACGACTTATTAAGCCAATCCCGTATCCTATTTACGCCTTCAATTCCTATAATTTCTTACGAATACCCCACAGTCATTAAAGTTCTCACAATCACTTACCCTATATGGTTAAACATCCTCAACAACAGATTTAGCCACAAAGGCCTAATTTCCTTTACTCTCAAATCAGCCTCAAACCTATCAGAATATGTGTTCAAATCCCTCAAACTCATTAAACTCACCAGAAAGGCAACAACAATTCAATACTCAAAATCCCTAAACCCTTAAATCGAATTTAAACACATTGAATCACATATTGAAAACGGAGAAGGAAATACTCCCCATACTTAAACAACCTCAAAAACAGATTTGGCCACGAAGGCCTAATTTCCCCAATCTCAAAAACCTCCTGAGTTCCTAAATCCGCTTTAAATACATTGAATCATATATTGAAAACAATGAAGGTAATTCTCCTCATACCATAATTGCCGACTCTAAACCTTTGTCCTTTGATTCTCGGAAACCTCGCGAAGCTTTGCCTCAATCCTCTTCCTCAGATCTCTGGCCTCTATTTGTTCTCTTTTCATGGTCTAACAAGAATGAATCCTAATTCCCTCAAAATTCCTTTTTGTTAAACCTAACTTCGGGCCTTAAAATGGGCTTTCCAATTTCACCCTCACTAACTCCTCCTCAAATGTCCATTTTGCCCTTAATTCACTTATATTTATTTTAATTAATAATAATACCAATATATTCAGATTATATATTATTATTTAAATAAATAACCCAAAATCCATAATTCTCAATACTTCATACCAACCACCGCAAATCACCACAAATACGAATATTCCTATTTAAATAAATTAAATAAATATTCCAATAAATTTGGAGTGTTACAACTCTCCCCCACTTAAAAGAATTTTTGCCCTTGAAAATTATCTCAAGGAAGTAGAGTCGAATACGACTCCCTCATCTGATCCTCACGCTCTTAAGCCCAACTTTCTCCAGCTGGTCCTCCCAAAACTACCTTTACCAAGGAAATATTTTTACCTCACAGTTTCTTCACTTCTCGTTTATCAATTTGTACTGGCAATGCGTAAAGAATCAAATTATCTCTCACATGCACATCATCCATCTGAATGTACATCATCCATCATGAAAATTCGTAAGCGACGACGGTAAAACAATATGATATGCTACTACTCTCACCCTCTGTGAAATATGATACGGACCAACAAAACACGGTGTGAGCTTTCGAGACTTCAAAGCTCGGCCAACACCAATTACTGGTGTAACTCTAAAAAACACATGATCTCCCTCTCGAAACTCAAGTGCTTTCCTCGTCTTGTCATGGTAACTCTTTTGTCGACTCTGCGAAACTTTCATCTTTTCTTTGATCCTCTTGATCTTTTCAGTCGTCTGGTGAATAATCTCAGGTCCGAGCATAACACTCTCGCATGACTCATACCAACACAAAGAAGTCCTACATCTCCTACCATATAATGCCGCATACGGTGCCATTCCAATACTAGAATGGTAACTATTGTTGTAGTTAAACTCAATCAACGACAAATGACTATCCCATGATCCACTTTCATCCAACATACAAGCTCTCAGTAAATCCTCTAAGGATTGGATAGTTCTCTTTGTCTGTCCATCCATCTGCGGATGATAGGAAGAAATCAATCTCAACTTAGTACCTAAAGCTGTCTGCAAACTCTCCCAAAACCTCAGTGAAAATCTCGGATCTCTATCGGACACAATAATCAAAGGTATCCCATGAAACTTCACAATTCCCTGAATATGCATCTCAGCTAGCTTTAGCATAGAATGATTAATCCTCATTAGTAAGAAATGAGCTGTTTTAGTCAATATATCCAGAATCACCCAATTAGAATCATTCCACCTCACAGTCTTCGGCAAACCCGACACAAAATCCATGGAAATACTATCCCATTTCCACTTTGGGATATTCAACGGTTGCATCAGATCCAATGATCATTGGTGTTCAATCTTCAACTTCTGACAAGTCTAACCAACATACACAAACTCAGCCACTTCTTTCTTCATCCTTGGCCACCAAAACAATTTCCTCAAATCCTGGTACCTCTTCGTAGCACCGGAATGGATACTCAATCTACGTCAATGTCCTTCCTCAAGAATACTCTTTTTTAACTCAACAATATTTGGAACACAAACTCTATCACGACATCTCATGATACCATTTTCATTAATCCAAAAATCATCTCTTCGACTTTGATCCATCAAATTCAACCGATCTACCAACTTAAATTAGATTTCTTACCTTCTCGAATCTCATCAAGAATACCACTAGTAAGCTTCATCATACCAAGCTTAACTCCATAAGAAGTCTCTTCACAAATCAAACTCATATCACGAAGTTTCTCAATTAGCTCTAACTCTTTTACCATCATCATCGGTATATGCGAAGATTTCCTACTCAATGCATCAGCTACCATGCTTGCTTTATTTGAATGGTAATTCAAACCAAAACCATAATCCTTCAGAAGTCCGAATCATCTCCTATGCCTCGCATTCAATTTTTTCTGATCGAAGAGATACTTCAAACTCTTAAGATCACTAAACAACTCAAATCTCAAACCAAACAAATAATGCCTCTAAAGCTTCGACACAAACACAACAACAACCAACTCTAAATCATGCGTTAGATAATTCCTCTCATGCACTTTAAGTTTCCTTGAAGCATAAGCTAAAACTTGCTGATGTTGCATTAACACACCTCCCACATCCCATCAACGAAAAATTACAATATACAATAATGGTTCTGCCGGATTCGGCAAAATCAAAACATGAGTTGCTGTCAGCCTTCTCAAAAGCTCTTGAAACTTTCTTCACACTTTGCAAACAAAACAAAAGCTTGAACCTTCCTAGTCCACTGCGTCAATGGCAAAGATAACTTGGAAAAATCCTTTAATGAATTTCCGATAATAATCTGCCAACCCAAGAAAACTTCTAATAAAAAAACAGGTTTTGGAGCTTCCTATTGTGATACAACTTAAACCTTCGACATATCAACCGCAATACCTCTACTCGAGATCACATGACCAAGAAAACTCGCTTCCTTCAACCAAAACTCACACTTTGACAGTTTTTCATACAACTGCTTCTCTTTCAACACTGATAACATGATTTTCATATGCTCAACATGGTCCTCATTACTCTTCGAATATATCAAAATATCATCAATGAACACAACCATAAACTTGTCTAAATAAGGATGAAAAATCATGTTCGTATACCTCATAAATACACATGGTGCATTAGTCACACCAAATGGCATCACGAAATACTCATAATGTCCATACCTTGTTTTAAAAGCAGTCTTCTGAATATCTTCAGCCTTCACACGAATCTGATGATACCAAGATCTCAAATCTATCTTACTGTACACACTTGCAACGACCAACTGATCCATTAAATCATCAATCCTTAGAAGTGGATGCTTATTCTTGATAGTCACCTTGTTCAATTGTCTATAATCCACACAAAGCCTCACAGAACCTTATTTCTTCTTAACTAACAAAATTGGTGCACCCCACGGTGACACACTCGGACAAATAAATCTCTCTTCAAGTAGATCTTCAAGTTGATTCTTCAAGTTCTTCAATTTCGGTGTGGACATACAATATGGAGCCATCGATACCTGACTAGGTCCAGGAACTCAGTCCATCATAAGCTCCACTTCACGTTCTGGCGGTAAATCACTTATCTCATCAGGATAAACTACCGGATAATCACAAAGTATTGTCACACCACCAACTTCCCTACTTTATTAACACTCAAAGTTTCCATCAAAATAAACATCTCAGCACCATCCTACACCGACTTACCAAAACAATCTGCAAGCACTTAGCTTAACTCAAAACAATTCACTGCACACGCCATGTAAGCTTGCAAGACACGTCTATCCCATCCAACAAGAGATTAAGGGTGATCAGTTCCTCAATTTGTCAATAGACAGCCAAAAATCATGATGGGGCATAAACCATCTTTACCAAACTATAAAAGCGTACATTGACACACTATGCCACCACTCCACAATTGAAGCATTCTGGAGAAGCACAAGCTTCTCCCCCACTTGTTTCATTCCAACTTCTGCAGAAAAAGGATAGAAAACAAACGTGTACCGACAGTGTTTTCACACACATGTCGCACACAAGGGAACAAATAACATTAGACAACTTGGTCGAACGGACCGACTTGCTCTGATACCACTAATGTAACACCCTTTTCTACCCCACAAATATAATGGCAAATCAATCACATTTATCAAAGTAATATTTTAAACATAATAAAAATCACCTCAAAGGGCGTACGTTTCTCAATAATTCAAATCAAAGTCAATGCTCCATAAACAACGGGTTTTCCCCAAAATTACTCAAAAATTGCTCAATGGATAGCGAAACTCAAAAAGGCAAATCCAAAGTTTTCTTTACACAACAACATAATCAAAATAACAAAAATCAATAAAACATGGTTTAACTCAAAGACCCCAACCTGATGTTACACTATAAGAGCAAGACCTTCTAAGTCAACCAAAATGTCAAAATCTCTAAAAAGTCCTCCACGACATCCACGGCTAAACCTGGTCATCTGCATGTTACCCACGTGGAGGTAACATTCAAACATGAAAGGTGAGTAAAACAATTCATAATTATCAATATAAGAATCAATATATAAAACAACGTAATTTTCATATTTAACATCATCATAATCATCAAGGAACATCAAAGGCCACAACATTATAAATTACACCAAATTGTCACATAAATGCAAATGCAACAAGACTCATGCATGTGGTACCAATCAACAAATTTCGATGGACACTAGGCCATCGACCCTACATAGATCCACAACAGTAGGATCATATCTACACGAGAACCGGAGCACAACAAAATACCTTACATCCGCATAATGGGACTGAAGCCACAAGAATCAAGGTCCTAAACCGAAGTCCGGAATGAATAAGAATGCATGATGCCCACGTATAATCCTCATAATAAACTCATTAGGTGTATCATCATTCATCAAAATCATCATAATAATCATGTCATCATAGAATCATCAAAACTCATGAAATCAACATCATAACTTATCATCATTGCTCATAGAATCATAGTCATACTCATGGTAATTCATCAAAGAAATCACAACATCAAAACAGCAAGACATCACTGCACAAGATCAGAATTCACAAAACTCTACTATGTTTTCTAGCAAGTTCGCGTTGTGCGAGTCTAGGGAGAATGTTCCCCGTGCAAACTCGCGATTACAGAAAATCAGTGTTACGTACTAGTAGCAAAAGCAGCCCAAACGTCCATACGATTTCCTTCCCCAATGCCCCCAAAAACATCTCTAAATCATTCCTAAGGTATTGCGGCGATAAAGGCACAAAATCTATGACTTATTAAGCCAATCTCGTATCCTATTTAGGCCTCCAATTCCCATAATTTCTTACAAATACCCCACAGTCATTAAAGTTCTCACAATCACATACCCTATACGGTTAAACAACCTCAACAACAGATTTGGCCACGAAGGCCTAATTTCCCTTACTCTCAAATCATCCTCAAACCTATCAAAACATCAGTTCAAATCCCTCAAACTCATTAAACTCACCAAAAAGGCAACAACAATTCAATACTCAAAATCCCTAAACCCTTAAATCGGCTTTAAACACATTGAATCACATATTGAAAATAACGAAGGCAATAATCCCCACACTTAAACAACCTCAAAAATAGATTTCGCCACGAAGGCCTAATTTCCTCAAACTCGAAAAACCTCTCGAAGCTTTGTCTCAATCCTCTTCCTCAGATCTCTGGCCTCTATTTCTTCTCTTTTCACGGTCTAATAAGAATGAATCTTAATTCCCTCAAAATTCCTTTTTTTTAAACCTAACTTTGGGCCTTAAAATGGGCTTTCCAATTTCACCCTCACTAATTCCTCCTCAAATGTCCATTTTGCCCTTAACTCACATATATTTATTTAAATTAATAAAAATACCAATATATTTAGATTATATACTATTATTTAAATAAATAACCCAAAATCCATAATTCTCAATACTTCATACCAACCACCGCAAATCACCACAAATACGAATATTCCTATTTAAATAAATTAAATAAATATTCCAATAAATTTGGGGTGTTACAATTAGTGCGTAGCATGATTCGCATATGGAGGAATTTTCAGATGCGTTCTTGAAGTAATGCGAGTATAATCTCGATTTGGCTCTTACCAGATTTCAATTACAGAATCAGGATGAGTGTACACTTGAAACGTTCAAGGAATATACACAAAGGCGGCGTAAAATGGCCTCTCGTGTGTGACCTGCTCTTTCTGATAATGAATTGGTTGATATCTCTATGGGCACTTTACAAGGGCTGTACTATGAGAAAATGGTGGTGATAACGCGAAATTATATCGCGTATATGACTTGACATGCATGAGTTTATATTATGTTTTACTTGACTTTCCCCTATTTTATGTTTTATATTAGTCACATTCGTTTGTTTTTCTCAGGTACTCGGTTCGAGGTGAAGAATTAAAAAGAAAAGAAAAAGAGAAGGAAAGAAAATGAAGAGAAGAAAATGGAAATGAAGAAATAGAAAGGAAAGAAAGAAAATGAAAAAGAAAAAAAAAGAATAAAAAAAAGGGGTGGGCCCACCACCTTAATGTGGCTGGAGCCACATTTAAGATGGAGTCCACCACCATGCAAAAGTGGCGCCCACCACAGTCAAAAGTGGCGCAAGCCACATGTTCTCATGAGGGGGAGGTGGCGCAAGCCACTTGGGAGTGTGGAGAAATATTCTCCCACTCCCCCTATTTTCCAGCACCACTTCCGGATTTTCAAGTGAGATTTTCACGACACTTCACTGATTTGTTCTCCTCTTCAACTGACTATATAAACGAGAGAAACGGCTTGAAAAAGGGGGTTCACAGCATTTTCAGAATAAAGAGTATTTTTCCAGTTTTTCCAGTTTTTCATTCGAGCTTTAGTTTCTGTTATTTTCTTTTCATACGAGTTTAATTTGTTTACCAAGTTTGAAGAACAGTGACTATTCCTTTAAGCCTTCCATTTACTTGTACCTCCAGTTTAATCTAATTCCAGGTTTTAAATTGTTCTTTTTATTTTTTTTTGCCGCAATTACAACATGATTAGTAGTTGTATTCTGCACTGTATTATGTTTGATTTTTCCACCATGTCCGGATAGAGTTATTGATGTCGGTATGTAACAAATCTATCGGAGGGGATTAAATAAAAATCGGTGCTATCTTTCTTTACAAAGTACTTTTTAGGCTCTAGTTTCTTATTTTAATCAATCGACCTTTCTTGCGAGAGTAAAAAGGGAAACTAAGGTTAAGGTCAAGATAAATGAGAGTTTGAGGTTTTAACCAGATAGCTAAGATTAGGCATTAATTCTAAATACAACGGAAGCACTTTAGATTTAATTAGGACTTATTTATTTTCAAAAGGTATCGTTAAATTTGAATGATACAGCGAGAGCGTTCATTTCAATTTAACGATATAATCTAAATCAATAAACACGAGAGTGTGAGGTAAGGATTTTTAAATGAGTATTTTTCTAATAAAAAGTATTTTGAACATCTGATGTACATCGATTATTTATTAAATTCCCGACGATTGATGCGTTGCATACTGACATCCCGTTATTGATAATTCTTATTTGAAATTTTTGTATTTTTAGATTTAATTCCCTTTGCACTTAACTTTCCTAAAACGATTAGCCTTAGATTTACATAGTAACATTAGAACATGGTACGTTCGATTTCTAGTCCCTGTGGATCGATAATCTTTTAAAACTACGCAATACAAATGTATACTTGCAGTCAGATTAATTTAGACACACTAAACTGCGATCAAGTTTTTGGCGCCGTTGCCGAGGATTAATTAAGTCGATATCGTAACTCCTTTTTTGCACCGTATAGACTAAGGTAAAAACCCTATTTCCCATTCTGTCGATTGCATGCCAAGTACTCGCTCACAAGGCGAGAACCTCACACGACCGACAAACGAACCTGAACGTCTTCTTACCATAAGAAGACGTATCTGAGAATACTGCAAAGCTCAAGAAATGCCTCATCCTAGTTCAGAACCTGAATCTGAAACTGAACATGAATCTGGATTAGAATCCAAATCAGAATTTGTAGCTAAATCTAAAGTTAACCAAGACATGGGCGAAAGACCACAAAGTCGTCCTCTTAAGTACTATGTGGCCCTGTCTCAGCAAGAACTGCATAACAGCATTGGTGCACCTGCTATCAACCGAAACGATTTCGATTTAAAGCCCTCGTTGTTGTCTGCAGTTCAAAAAAATCAATTTTCTAGAAACCCTACAGAAGATCCCACTGAACATTTGACCAATTTTGTGCAGTATGCAGACACAGTGAAGGCAAACGGTGTATCCGCAGACGCGATAAGACTACGCCTTTTCCTTTCTCATTGAGAGACAGAGCTTGGGCTTGGTTGCATTCCTTGCCATCGAACTCTGTCACTACGTGGGAAGAGTTAAAGAAGGTTTTCTTATCACATTATTTTCCACCAAGCAAGACAGCCATGCTGAGGACCCAAATCAATAGCTTTCGACAAAAAGACAACGAGTCTCTTTTTGAGGCGTGGGAGAGATTTAAAGACATGATAAGTTAATCATCCACCATGGTCTTGAAGATTGGTTAATCTTCCACACATTTTACAATGGTCTCTTGTACAATACAAGAATGACAATAGATACCGCCGCTGGTGGTACACTTATGGATAAACCTTACGAAGAAGCCTACCAACTAATCGAAAGTAGGGCTCAGAACCACTACCAATGGGGAGGTGAAAGAACTACAGTGGAAAAATCCCAACCAAAAGGTGGAACATATAAGGTTAATAGCCTTTATCACGTCCGTGCTAAGGTAGATGCCCTTGCTCGAAAGATAGATAACTTGACCATAACCCCCACAGCCACCGTGGCTGCTGTAACTCCAAACTATGAAGTATGTGGAACTCCTGGATATGCTGCCCCTGAATGCCAAATTTTGGCAGGAGCCTCTACAGACCAAGTGAATTATGCTCAAGGAAACCCTTATGCGAATACCTACAATCCTTGTTGGAAGAATCATCCAAACTTCTCCTACAAAAACAACAATGCAATGTATGCAACTGGTCAAGCACTTGTTACACCACCAGGTTATCAAAAGGATGCCACACCTGATCCTAATGCTCCTAAGTCTAACCTTGAATTAATGATGGAAAACTTTATAGTCGCCCAGACTCAAACAAACAAAGACTTCCTGAAACAAAACATACACACTAGTGAGCAAATTAAGCAATTAGAAAACAAAGTAGACGCTTTGGCCACCCACAACAAAATACTTGAAATACAAATTTCACAAGTGGAACACAACAAGCACCTACTGCTGCTCCTGTAGGAACACTCCTTGGACAGCCATAACCTAATTCAAAAGGACATGCAAATGTTGTTATATTGAGAAGTGGAAAAGAATTAGATGGACCCATTGATCCGAGACTTCAGAATCCAGCCATGTATCAAATGCCTGATAACACAACAACTGAGAAGGACAATGAACCCAAGGAAAAGGAAGATAATAACCAAGAGGCCGTAGATAAAGAAAAAGCTTATGTGCCTCCACCACCATATAAACCACCTATTCCGTATCCTCAAATATTTGCAAATTCTAAAACTGCAGGGCAATTTAAGAAATTTGTTGAACTTCTGAAGCAATTGAACATCACAATAACTTTTACAGAAGCTATCGCCCAGATGCCCTCATATGCTAAGTTCCTTAAATAAATCTTATCCAATAAGAAAAAGATAGAGGATAATGAAACAGTTACACTTACTGCTGAGTGTAGCGCAATAATTCAAACTAATATACCTCCTAAGCTGAAAGACCCAGGTAGTTTCTCCATACCTTGTGTAATTGGAAAGTTTGTCATAGAAAAAGCTCTATGCAATTTAAGAGCCAGTATTAATGTAATGCCCTTATCCATATGTAACAGACTTGATATGGGAGAATTGAGGCCGACTAATATGTCTGATTTAATTAGCTGACCGCTCTATTAAATATCTCGTTGGTATACTAGAGAATGTTCCAGTTCGTATAGGTCAACTCTATATTTCTACCGATTTCATAATCATGGATATTAAAGAAGACTCCACTACTCCTATTATTAGGAAGACCATTCTTAGCTACTGCCGGAGCCATTATAGATGCGAAGAGAGGTAAGCTAACTTTTGAGGTCGGTGAAGAGTAGGTTGAATTTATTTTGACACAGTTCTTACAAGCACCAACTATAGACGACACATGTTATCTACTTGATGTCATAGATGAGTGCGTAAGAGAAATGGAGATGGAACCAACCACATATTCAGATATTATAAAAATTCCAATACCTCCTATTTTTGAAGATGATAATTGGCCTGAACCTTACCAAGACGATAACCTAAGTGAATGTTTAACACTTACACCTGATCATCTACCTTGCCCAAAGAAACCAGCTTTAGAACTGAAAACACTACCTAATAATTTAAGGTATGAATTCCTGGATACAAGACTCGAATGACCTGTGATAGTCAATGCAGATTTAGGACAAATCGAAACTAAGAAACTTTTAGATGTCTTCAGAAAATATCCAACTGCGTTAGGCTACAACATCGTTGACCTTAAAGGAATAAGTCCTTCTATTTGTATGCATCGCATTATGCTCGAGGAATACTGTAAATCTTCTAAAGAACATCAAAGAAGGATCAATCCAATCTTAAGTACTGTAGTCAAGAAAGAAGCACAAAAACTTTTGGAAGCAGGAATTATATACCCGATATCAGACAGTAAATGGGTTAGCCCAGTGAATGTCGTACCAAAGAAGGGAGGTGTTACAGTTGTTAAGAATGCAAAAGGTGAATCTATAACACAAAGAGTAGTAACTGGAAGTAGAATGTGCATCGACTATAGAAAGTTAAAAAAAGCTACTCGTAAGGATCATTTCCCGTTGCCATTCATTGACCAAATGTTGGAGCAATTGGCCAAACATTCTCACTTCTGCTATTTAGATGGTTATTCAGGATTCTTTCAAATCCCTATTCAGCCCGATGACCAAGAAAATACAACTTTCACATGTCCATATGGTACCTTTGCCTATCGACGAATGTCGTTTGGACTATGTAACGCTCCTTCCACATTCCAAAGATGCATGATGCCAATCTTTGCTGATTTTATAGACGACATCATGGAAGTATTTATGGACGATTTTTCTGTTTGTGGGCAGAGTTTTGAAGGATGTCTATCAAACCTAGAAATGGTACTTGAAAGATGCGTAAAAGTCAATCTTGTATTAAACTAGGAGAAATGCCATTTCATGGTCAATCAAGGAATCATACTTGGACACGTAGTATCTGACAGAGGAATTGATGTTGATAAAGCTAAGATAGAGATTATAGAAAATCTTCAACCTCCGAAAATCATACGAGAAATATGAAGTTTCTTAGGACATGCTAGTTTCTACCGACGATTCATAAAAGATTTCTCAAAAATTACCAAACCACTGACCGGTTTATTAATAAAAGACGCTGAATTTATCTTTGATGAGAAATGTCTAAAAGCGTTATAACAATTGAAAACGGCTCTTATTACCGCACCTATCATGCAACCACCAGATTGGAGACTACCATTTGAAATTATGTGTGATGAGAATGATTATACCGTAGGTGCAGTTTTGGGACAAAGAAGGGACAAAAAACTCCATGCCATTTACTACACAAGTAGAACCTTAGATCCTGCCCAAATGAACTACGCCACCACCAAAAAAGAACTTTTAGTTGTCGTGTTCGCTTTGGATAAATTATGTTCTTACTTGGTAGGAGCAAAAATAATTATCTATACCGATCATGCCGCCATTAGACACCTATTAAATAATAAAGATACCAAACCAAGACTGTTAAGATGGATCCTACTCCTACAAGAATTTGATCTAGAGATAAAAGATAAAAAAAAGAACTGAAAATATAGTTGCAGACCATCTGTCAAGAATAGAATGCATTAAGCCTGAACAAGTTCCTATCAATGATGATTTCCCATACGAATGGCTCATAGCCCAATTGGAAAGCAATAAAACTGAACTAACCTTGAATGATATCAAACAAAAAGAACCAGTGGAAGAAATTCAAACAAACACAACACTGCCGTGGTATGCTGACTTCGTCAACTACTTAGTTGCTGGAGTACTTCCACCAGATCTAACTTATCAACAAAAGAAGAAATTCTTTCATGACCTTAAACAATATTATTGGGATGAGCCTCTGATTTTTAAGAGAGGCGTCGATGGTATTTTTCATCGAGGTGTCCCTGAAGATGAAATAGAAAACATAATCGCTCATTGTCACTCTGCTCCTTATGGCGGACACGCAAGCACTTCACAGACTTGTGCTAAGATCTTACAATTTGGCCTTTTCTAGCCTAATCTATGGAAAGATTTCTGTATCGCGATATTAAACTGCGACCGGTGCCAACGCACTGGTAACATCTCTAAACGCGATGAAATGCCACAAAAGGGTATTTTAGAATGGAAGTTTTTGATGTGTGGGGGATTGATTTCATGGGGCCATTCCCATCTTCTTTTGGTAATAAGTATACACTCGTTGTTGTTGACTACGTTTCAAAATGGATCGAGGTTGTAGCCTCCCTAACAAATGACACACGCGTAGTAATTAAGCTTTTCAAAAACATAATCTTCCCTAGATTTGGTGTGAGACTTTTCACCAGTGACAGAGGCTCCCATTTTATATCAAAGATATTTGAAAAACTTCTGTTGAAGTATGGAGCCCAACACCATGTAGCAACACCATATCATCCACAAACAAGTGGACAAGTCGAAGTCTCAAAATGAGTGACAGAGGCTCCCATTTTATTTTTATTTTATGCTTATTTATATTTTTATTTTCTCTCTTTCATCTCCATTTTGAATGCCATAAGTTTTAGTCACTAACTTTGCAAACTATTGTCTACTTACCTACAGGCTAACTTAGTTTAGTTAGTAACTAACTTTCACGATGCAGCGACTAGACTACATGGGCATTGTTTTAAGATGCAGAGCTCAGAGAAGGAGATTTGAGGTGTTAGCTCAGAGAGATATGGGTCTCACTATTTACTATGATGGACATACTATGGATAGGTTAGGTATCAGGGATAATGTTATGTATTTGTTTAGCCAAATGGGGTGGGAGACTGCTGCTTTCCAAAGAAGATTTACTTCCTACCATCAGCTTACCCTTGAATTCCTAAGCTCCCTGACTCACATCCCTAACCATGGATATGGATTCCATAGCGGGCTGGTCACTTTTAGGTTGTTTGGTAATGATTATACCTATAACCATAGAGAACTTGCTGAACTTATAGGATGCCCTAGTGGCCCTAATGTGATTCCATAGTCCAAGAAGAATTACTCCTTAACCTTGACCTGAACTATTTTTGGGGTAACATCACTGGAAATTACAACCCTAAACCTTTTGGTATGTTTCCTGAGAACATCCACAACCCTTCTATCCATTATTTTCATAAGATTCTAGCCCATACCATATTTGGAAAAGAAGAAAACGATACCTCAATATCGAGAGATGAACTTTTCCTTTTGTAGTGTGCCTCCTAGGGCCGACCTATAAATGCGGCTACCTTTATGATAGCCAATTTTGTTAGTCTTGTTCTGGATGCTCGTACACCAATCATCATCGGGGGTTTAGTCACCATGATAGCAAATGCCGTAGGGCTGAGACATCCTATGAACAAGCTCAACCCTTTAGGCACCATCCGACCTATGAACATTAATTTCTGTTTTAACTGACGTATCATAGGAAACCTGGGGCCGGATACCTTTGACTACCTGATTGATAATGAGGTTGTCCTTTTTTTCACTCTACCAAACCATGAGCGCACCAGTGTGCATAACAAAAATAACTGGTTGTATGACCTAAATGAACCAAATAATGCCCCACCATCACCCCTTGAGACCCCACAGATTTATGATCATTATGACGACTATGTTTCCGATGCTGAATCTCACACCCCTATTGTAGCTCCTCCTCCTACACCCGTTGATTTCACTACTGCCATCACTGCCTTAGAGAATCGTGTGACTAGCCTCCAAGACGAAATCACCAATATTCGCATTGAGTTCCATGGATTTATGAATATCGTAGTAGAACAACTAGATCACTTTCATCAACAACTATTTTCCAGAGAACTCGCTAACAATCCAAGTCAAAGTGGCTAGGAGAGCATATATTATGGCATTCCAACTTCTGTGCTTAAACAGTAAGGACACTGTGCATTTTAAGTGTGGAGGAAGGAAGATTTTAATTAGGATTTCCCGTTTTCTATATATATATTAATTGATTGATGGAGCAATATATATATATATATATATATATATATATATATATATATATATATATATATATATATATATATATATATATATATATATATATATATATATATATATATATATATATATATATATATATATATATATATATATATATATATATATATATATATATATATATATATATATTAATTGATTGATGGAGCATGATAATTAATGTTGATACTACCAATATTTTGATACTGCTATATCAGCACTCAATACCTTTACTCTATTTATATCAATTAGAATTTTACTCCATATCAGTTTTTTTCTAGTATTAATTTCCAATTGACCGATACAGTAAAAAGGCATACTGTGACACTGTCATATTTCTTACTATCTTATATTTTATGATATATCTATGTATCATAAATTTTGGTCTTGGTCAAAAGAAAACAAAAGTGTGTAAGTGTGTAATGGAAACAAAAATATGGGTGGTCCAATTAGTATACATGCATTTAAAAGGTATAAAAGAAAAGCACCATAAACTATACCTATAGCATCACATGCAGAGGAAGGAATCTCTGCATGTGAACCACACACCCATGGCTTGCACAATGTTCCACACAAAAATGTGGCTCTTGCCACTTAAGCATGGGTTGCGCCATGTTACCTCTTGTGGGGGCTGTTGTACCCCAAAATTTGCCCAACCGTTTTCTTTACTTGGATTATGTTTTCATTGCATTGTTCTAGCATTTGCATTGCATGTCATTGTTCATTTGCAGGGGTTCAAGAGGTGTGCATAGCAAGAGAAGGTTTGTCAAGGGTTCCAAGCAAGCCTAAGTGCTCATCAAGTCATTAGAAGCTGGTCAGAGCTCTTTGAGAAAGTGAATGGATGTATGTTGCTTATCTCCTATCTTGGAGACCAATTGAAGATCATATGAGGATCATGTTAGACGATGGCTTGGATCTAGAAGGGGGGTTGAATAGATCCCAATTAAAAATCAATTGGCACTACCAATTAAAATTGGTTTTTAAAAATATTTTTTTTCAATTGCGGAAGCGGCCATGGAAAAATTACGTCTAAAAACGAATTGCTATTAGAAGACTGGATATGCGTCTAGCCTTATGGAAATGATAATGATCAAAATATGATTCAACACACTGGTCACACTATCAGTTGATTTTACCACTTATTAGTAGGACTAGCACCAATGATCTATAATGCCCACAAAATAGGCAAATGAGCTAAGTAAACTTTAGTGTAGACAATTTATCAAACACTTGGTGTGCAATACACTCCAAGTGTGGTTTGGCTTGAGTAAGTTGCTTTAAATTCCTTGTGCAATATATTGTTTCACTAAAGTTAAAAACAGTAATAAGTACTTACTCAAATCAACCCTAATTTTGATATAACTGCTTATACTAAAATCACTTAAATTTTAAGCAAAAACTGAGAATTCTGAAAAGTAAAGAAGACAAAGATTTGTTTAGGCAGTTCCCCCGCTGTCCTCGCTTTGGGGTACGTCTGCCCTCAATTATAATAATAGAGTTGAGATCAATATAATAGATATCACTTGTAATGTAGAAATGTTTATACAAGAATTGATAAGCAAAATATACAAGCAAGCCCTCTTGATGTTGATGATGCTATCGCTTCTTGCTCCTTGATTCGAGTCGAATCAAGTTCTCCGATTATTGTGAGTAGACCTCTGATTCTAGCCCCTTTGTTGAATAACCTCCCGTTCTTCAACCCCTCGGCCCAGCTGATCTCACGCACAAACAAATCGAACCCGGAACACTCTTTCACGCTTCACTGATTTCCGCTACTAGATTGACAAAGACTACCGCTTCTCAATCACCTTCACTCAGCTGAAGTGGGTAGAGATGATCCGTACTGAAAAACCCCCAAAATCTTCAAATCTTGGAGGGCAAAACCTGCTAGGTTTTATCCAAGAAAAACCTGCCTTCAAAATCAACTCGAACCGGATTTCCGATCACGGCTTCGAACCTTATCACCTTGAACAAGATCACAAGCACCCCAAGAATTGATGTGTGCAATTGTTGTGTTGTGGGTTGTAGAAGATGAAGATTGATGAACTTTGATGGCACCTCTTTCACTTTTCTTGTTTTTTGACAATTGACTCAAATTTACAATTGTTGTTGATAAAGATGAACAAAGTCTCTATATATAGTAACCAACCAATCAAAAACATAACAACTTTTCAAACACAGTGGAAAGACTTCAATAACTGTACCAGCGCGCGAACGGTTGACCATAGCAGGTCTATGCGTCGACGCATAGCCTGCAGATTTAGGTAAGATTGAAAGTCTCAACAGTGTGCGTCGACCATAGGTCGACGCACGCTGACCCGTGGGAAGATGCAAGCTTCATGCGTCGACATTGCAGTCGACTCACAGTCTTCATGCACTGATCCATGACCATTTATACAGATATATGCGCTGACTCAGTGGTCGACTCATGGCCTGTAATTCTGCAAAAATTGATATTTATGTGGTTTTTGTGCATTTAGTCATAACCACATATCATTCACAAATACTTTATTGAGTAAAGCAAGTTAAATGATATAATAAGGATATGGTGGATGGAATATTTGCATTTGTCTTTGTAGAGGTAGAACCGATAATACCAATTCATCCATGGTTGCAATTTGTCATCATCGAAACTCAAGATCGTATTTTGTATGACGGTTTGCCCTCACAGATCACAAGTTTATGGATATGGATATGGGTATGATATGTTGTGAAGCTCATGGAGTTCTTTGAAAGCCATTGTGGAGCTTATGCAAATTGTTATATCATGTGCAAGAGATTGCATTCAAAGGATTGTACACCTAGGGTTTCATCTGCCTAGTGCAAGATACACTGAGGATTTGAAGGAGATTAAGACTTAGCTCTAAGTCTTTGGAGTCATGGAAAGTTGTGTTGAGGAATCTAAGAGGTTATTTCAAGATCAATTCAAGAAGAATCAAGAGTGTGAGAAGTTAATAAATTAGGGTTTAAGAGGTTTGTTAATGTAAAATCCCCTATTTAGTGCCCAACTTCAAGACCACATATCTCAAGATACAAGTGTAATCTAACTTTGACATAAACATGAGACTTGTAAAGAATGTTCTTATCTTTCTTTTGAGTACTAGAACTCATCCATTGGGTTTCTAGAACTCAAGTTATGATGCTGACAAGTTATGGGTCTCAAATGAATCATATTTTCAGTCAACAAAAGTTATCCAACTTCCAAGGCACTTTTGACCTAGAATCATGTTTCTTCTCAACTTTTGATTAACATGAAAGTTGTTCCTCGTGATCTTAGCTTTCCAAAAAGTCCTATAAGTCCTTCATCTCATTTGTAGAACTCAATTTTTTAGGCTTGCAAGGCAGGGGTATTTTGGGAAAGTGATCAATTTGAAGTCTCAGCTGTTAATTCAAATCAAAGCCAGGCACAATTGGAGCCATTTTCACGTGGACATGAGCTTCAATTTACAAATAGGTCATTTCAAGGTTACTCCATAACCAAGCCAAATTGGGCCTTCAAATGATTTCTGATCCATAATATAAAAGCTTCTGATGAAGATTGAAGCCTCATTCGTGCATTTTCGTGGAGAAAACTCATAGTTGCAGTTGGAAAATTCAAGAACCAAGTGAAAAGTGGAAACTGGAATTCAAGCAAATTCAAAGCAATTCAACCTCAGAATCATCTTCCTGGAGTTGTATTGTGTGTTTCTGCACGATTTTGATCAAGCTCAAGCAAGTGTGAAGCTCCAACGGAGAGGCTCCGTTAGGTAATCCTCAATTCAAAATTTCTGACTCAATATGCATTGATTCATATTCATTTTTGTCGAAAACTAAAGTCTTAAATGTGTAGGAAAATTCTGTATAGGTTAGGGTGACGTTTGTCTCATTTTCAGTTTGATGCTTGATTCTTTGATCGTTCGTATCTCTTTATTCTTGAGTGATAAAGGAAATCTAAGCCTAGAATCATGATCTACATAACACGAGCTTTAATTTGGTATATGATTTTGCAATATTTGGTGTTGTTTTGGATCTCAGCTCCAGCCAGGTGCGCCGGAGAAGACGACCGGAGCACAGTGCTCCGACGTCAGGTTTTTCCCTCCGTTTGGCCTACGTGTGCACCACATGTGCAGTTGAAATGTTGACTTGAGATGGATCAACGGTTTAGATCGTTTTGACCAGTACGCGTGTATTTTTTTACTTGCCAACGCATTAGTGAAACGATGCGTTTCACTCTGGCTTGGTCTTGGGCTCAGACACGCTATCCACACCACCTACAATTGGAGCCCAATCATTTTGCCTTGTGTTATTGCTATTCACACCGTTGCCTTTTATTATTTTATTTTCTTTTTCTTTTTCAATCAGTTTTGTTTTTAATTCAATAAAAATTCTTCCCAAAGTGATAAAATCGTACAAAAATATTTTTAACGCATTTTAGGATGTCCTTTAATTTTAGGAAATTTTTATTTTATTTTTTGGATTATTTTTCAATTAAAATGGGATTTATTCTTTGGAAGTGTTTTAATTGAACTTTTTAATTGTTCTTATTTGTTTCATGCTTTGTTCTTGATTCAATCCTTTGATCCAATGAATGAAAATCAGCCCTCATTTCAATAATGAGTTGAATGATTTTTTAGGACCATGTTTCCCCTGGTTTAAGTCATTTTGGTTTGACCTTCATGGAATTTTTGTTGACCCTTGGCAACCCTCTCTCAAATTGGTGCATCCTTGTGAATCAAATTATTTGATGATGATTTGAGATGACTTTGGTTGTGATCTTTTGGCCTGTGGTTTCCAACTCTTTGATTATTATTTGAGATTTTATTTGGCTATTTTTGAGCCTTTTTCCTATTTTTGAGGTAACTTGCAAGTCAAGTTACTTCTAAGGGACACTCATACAAGCACTAGACCTTGTTTGATTGGGAAATGACTTCTATGGTTCCCATGAGCTCCTAACTCTTGTTGATTCATATTGTTAACATGTTGAGGTGTTTGGATGTTCATTTTTAGGTCATAAACTTGTTCATTGCTTGTTGAGATTGCATTTCTTTTTAGGCTTTCCAATTGAAGTTCAAGTGTTGAATGTGCTTAAGACCTAGGCCTTTCACCATACCTATGCTTGCATTCTCTTGTGTTCTTATCCTTCTTTTCTTTGTGTACCTTCTCCTCTCATCTTTGCTTCTGTACCATGAATTTAGAATCCCATTTGAGATGGCTTAGTCCCTCGTTTGGAGGTACTTGAAGCATATCATAAATGGTGATTCTTTGAGGACTCTTTTGTGGTGTTCTTGCATGATCCTTGAGATGGCTTATGGTTAAGTTGCCAATTTGAGCTCCTTGCTATTCTCACATTGCCTCCCATTCTCTCATTTGATCATGGTTTCTTCTATTTCATTTTGGTTTGCCTTTGGGCTTGTGGTTGATGACAAATGGTTGTAGGACTTATTCTCCCATTTCATCCCACTTTTGTGTGCTTGTTTGATCTCTTTTATGTGCATTCTTTCTTCTTTCATCTTTGCATCTCTCATATGCATGCTTGATGTTGAGATGTGCTTGTGGAGGCTACTTCCCGACACTTTTTTCCTCCCTTACTTTCATCCTAATTGTGCATTACATGTTTGCATACTTGCATCTTTCTTATTTTATGCTTCCTTCTTCTTTCTTCTTTGCCATGTTCCCTTAGGATCTCTAATCTCTTAATATTATGATAGACTTTAGGCTTGAACCCATGCATGATAACATTAGGTAGCATTCCCTTTTATCCCAATCATAGGTACACTTTGCATGAGAACATTAGGTTGAGTCTTAGTCTCCCTTTAGAGTGTCTTTCTCTTCTCATCTCAAAACATTTTCAAAACACCTAATAAAGGTTAAGGATTGTTGTACGTCACGAGCCTTAAGTACTTGGGAAATGGTGATTGGGGGGCCTTCTCCCAATTATCTAGAGTGTTTAGCGTATGTCCTTTGGACAATATGCGACACATTCGCTCCTAGGTCATAGTCTTTAGTGCAACATGAATTACAAACAATAATTAATGCACTTCTTCTCTAAAAAACCCAAAAACAAACTTCAAACTTTTTATCCTTCGGGATCTTAATTTGGAAAACCTTTTTCATAAGGAGAGTTTCGTTAACTCTTGGTTCTACCACAAACAGGTAACGCCTAAGTCTCCAATGGTCGAGCTCCATACACCTAACTGCTAGTACTAAGTTTTAACCCTACTCATGCCTAAAACATTTTGAACCAACCGGTGTTCTCGTTAGCCCGAACTACGTTTGCTCTGATTTCTCATACCAACTGAGAATACGTAGGCACAAGACGACAATGTCTTGGCGAGCAACCTTCCCCCACCTTTTACCATTAGTTTTCCGAACTACGTTGACTCTGACTTTCCCATTGTACGAGGGAGTACATAGGTATAGAGCGGTGATGCTCTAGCGAGTCCTTTTTTTCTTTTGTCCCTGTGGCCTATAGCTAGATACTTCAACACCCTTTTAGATATATAACAAGTGTGGATCCCGTCGAGTACGACGGACGTGAGGGGTGCTAACACCTTCCCCTTGCGTAACCGACTCCTGAACCTGAGATATGGTTGCGATGACCTGTCTTCTCTCGTTTTTGTTAGGTTTTCTCTGATAGTTTCCTTTCCCTCTTTTGGGATAAATAACAAATGGTGGAGACTCTTCTATCGTTGTCGGCCCCTCTTCGCAATGATGCGATGACTGGCGACTCTGGTGGGGACACTTCTCATCCCCTATGCGAGTCAATTCTAGCGCTTGGTTGTTTATCTCTTAGGTGTGTGTATATGTGATGTACTTTATTTTCCTATATTTACTTTCAGCATTGTATATATCAGTTTTGTTGTGCTGTTGGGGGGGAATGTTCCATTGAGAGATAAGCCGGACCTGGGCTTGAGTACAAACATGGCATTAGAAGTGGAAAGTAGTGGTGAACCTGTATGTTTGGCATTCACTAGTTCCCATGAAATTCGCGCTCAAACGAGATTCTCTTTGATGATTTATTTTCTCGCCCTTTGGGCTCGAATGGATTTTGGATCTGAGGATTGTCGACTCTGGGAACCAATCATTTGTGATTCATCTAAGTGAGGCCGCTTCGTTAAACTATGATGCCAAACCAGAAATGATGAACATATCATCATTTCTCGAAAGTCAGTGATGCTGATGAACGCATAGGATGCCGAACCTTATCAGTGGGTAGGTCCATACCTATAAGAGGGATTGGGTTATGCAGGAACCTTGACTTCCAGACCACCTGGTTTTCTTTACAGTGTGAATCTGTTTTCTTGATACAAGGGGTTCCTATCAGTGACAGTGCTATGTTTTGGTCAAAGCGGAGCGCTGGTTCTTCTCAATCAACATCACATCAGTCTTGATCCCTTGTTTTCATTTGCATTTGCATTTTCATATTGCATATTCATTAACATGTATTTATGCTGCAGGTGTACATTTCCCTTTGATTCTAGTGTTCTTATTTCTCTGACATGGAGCCTAGCCTGAGGAAGACAGTGGTATATGTTGCACCCCAAAATTTGCTCAACCTTTTCTTGCCTGATTTGTGTTTCATTGCATTTCATTTGCATAGTTACATCATGTACATAGTTAAATCATTTGCATATCATAGCATAGCATGCATCCAACAAGGGATCAATGTGTCTATCAAGAGAAGATCCTAGCAAGGTGTGTTATCCAAGATGAGAAGTCATCCAGGCCATCAAGAAAGGATTTGAAGTCTTGAGAAGTTTGAGTGCCTACATGTGGGTTTTGCTCCTATCTTGAGGAATATTGAGAATCATCAGTGGGATATGGAACATGGAATGTGAATTTGAGGTGTGTATGGATATCATGGGGTGCCTAGAGGGCCATATTGAAGTTGAGACAAGTCATTGATTCAAGTATGAAAGCCACAGTTGAGGTGCAGTCAACTAGGGTTTCATCTGGGTCAACCCTAATTCAATTGTGCAAATTGGAGAGCATAAAAGCCTACCTTGAGGTCATGGGATTCATGGTTTGGTATGTTGATACATGTGTGGTGTTGTGCCAAGGTTAAGCAAAGAAAGATCAAGAATGTGGGAAGTTGCTAAATTAGGGTTTCAGTGTAAAATCCCCTGTTTAGTGCCTAACTTCAAAGCCATATAAGTCAAAATACAAGTTTCAAATGGATCTTTGGCCAACATGAAACTTGTAGATAATCTCAATACCTTTAATTTTAGTACTAGAAGTCCTCAAGGGGATTTATAGAACTCAAGTTATGGTTCTTGCAAATTACAAGTCACCAGAGGACACTGAAATTTATCTGTGAAAGTCACTTGACTTCCAAGCAACTTTTTCCCCTCAAGGAGTTTTAAAATGGATTCTTGGCTAACATAAGAGTTGTAGGTCTTGATCTTAGATTTAATTTGAGTACTAGAAGTCCTCAAGAATATTTGTGGAACTCAAGTTATGATCTTGGCAATCCAGGGGTATTTTGGGAAAGTTGAATTATATGTCATTTTCAAGCATGTGCCAAAATCTCTATCTTCCACTCCTCAAATGGAAAATTGCTCAACATGAAATGTGCTTAGAATAATGTTTTTAGGTCAGATAAGTCATCATGGTGGATTGAATTGGCTTATATCATGAAGTGATTCAAAATGGCCTAAAAAGGAAGCTTTTCAAAATGATTCAAAAGAGGGAAATTGGGATTTTTGAATTATAGGTCCCAAATATGTCATGTGAGTAGTCATTTTGACCAGAAATTGCATTCTAAACACAATGACATTTCCACATTTTTGAATTGAGGCTTAATTTCATGACTTGCTTTGAAAAGTTGTTTCTTCATTTACAAGTCACATTGCCAAAGTCAGTTCCAATGCAATTCAGGCCTCTCTCTTGATCCGAACACATTCACAAACCAATTTGCAGTTGAAAGGAACCTTCTAGAGCAAGCTGGGAGTGCAAAATCGTGACTGTCACCATTGATTCACAAGTGCCATAACAGAATTTTGGATTGGTTAATTTGGGCTTCAACTTGGATCCAAAAGCCCACAAACAGTTTCTATTTAAGCTCTAGAGTGAATCCAGATGGGGGTTGGTGTTGTATTTGAGCTGAAGAGGAGAATTGCAGTTGGTTTTCACAAGCTCCCAAGTCAGAATCAGTTTTTGAGTTGCAAGCATATTCAGGCCAAATTGAGGGTTGAAGAAGCTTTATGGTGTATCACTGATCGTGTCTGGAAGGTTTGAAAGGTTGAATTCAGCCACAACTACCTCTGTTGATCAAGATTCAGCAGGTATGTAACTCTTAAATTTCATGTTGATCTAGGAAGAATTAGATAGGATCTTGCATGTGGTTAGGACCTAGGTTGATCATGGATCATTTCTGGATAAGAATTTTAGTGTTTAGAGACAATTAAGTGTGATACACCATTTCTGTTTGAAGACGGTTATGCATAATCTTGAGGTTTTGACTTGAATTAGTTAGCTACTAGTGATCAGTGCAACAAGGGGAAGAGATCTGTGGCTTTGTTTTTTGATTTGGTGTTGATCCAATTCTTGGTGCCATTTCTGTTTGCTTTCGAATTTAGAAATGTGGTGAGAATTAAGTGATTTGGAGTGGAGATTTGGAATCCTTGTAAAATTCTGGTCAAGGTCAACATTTGGTTTGTGTTTTCTGATCACCTGCAACCACCACCTCACCGGAGAAGATGGTGGTTTCCACCGTGGACCACCGCCTGAGAATGTGACCTTCGCCTGAGCTAGAGGTAGGAGATGAGGTCTTAGCCCTTGGATCAGCTTCTTCCATTGACCTTGTATGTGCATCTCACGATCCAGATTCAAACTCAGGATTGCCTCCAAGCCATTGAAACGCAGCGTTTCATTAAATGATGTGGCACGCCAGTCATCACCACACGTGGACACGCTCTGGAGCTTTAGATGCGTTTACCAGTCAATTAATCTCATGGCCCTCATTTATTCCAGCATTTTAATTTCTTTTATTTGATTTTCTTTTATTTTTAAACCATTTTGATTCTAAAATTCATAATAAATAGGAAAATAATCATTTTTAAGCTAGATTTTTTTCCCTAACTCCTTAAAAAATATAGAATTTAATAGGATTAAAAACTGTTTAATTCATGCATTTTTTATTTTGTTTGCATTTTTTGTATTTTTATTGGTTTTATTTTTAATTTGTTTGACATGTGTTTTTGCTGATTTTATTATGAATAAATGGTGATGAATTTTGAGCTGATTCGTTTTGGGCTAGATAGCTTAGATATGCATGTACCGATAGTAATTTTCTCATATTTTTGTGAGAGAATTTTAGTCTAGTTTGAGCATTGGACATTAGATGGTTTAGAATTAGGGTTTTAAGTTGATTCCTTTAGGTTTAGGGCATAGTTTTAGGTCCAAATGAATGGTTAATCCCCTGGTTTTTGTATGAGAGGTTCATAAGAGGTTTAGGAACCCTTAGTAATTTTTGTATGATTTTATAATCACTTTTGGTATTTTAAGTAGAATTAGTTTTAAGACTAACTTCTAGGTGTTTCTGATGAACTAATTTGGCTAGTTTTAATTCAATAGTTCCCCTTAGACTAGGGGGGGTGTTGCTCTTGTGCTTGGGTAATCATGAAGATCAATTGAAGATGCTTTGGAGAGCTTGAAGGAGCTTGGATGTGAAGATTCTCTCATCTGTTGGGGTGCTTGTCAGGAGCTTAGGAGAACTAGGGTTTTTTTTAGGAAGAGCATCATAGTAGTTCTATTTGTTTCTTCAAACATGGAGTATCTTGTCCATCTCCATTCTATCCAATGACATAAAGTCCTCCTTGGGAAGCTCCATCTCTCCTTAGGAGGGATGAGTGGTATGCCCAAGTGAGTAGAACTTTGAGGATGCTAGTCTCTCACAGTGTTAAGTTCTCAGTGACTTCCCTTAGTTGTCATTGAGCTTCTTAACATTTCAACTTGGTCTGGTTGAATGATTCTCCCTTGGAGGTGATTGTTGAAGCTTGGTAGAGGAAGATGAGGTTGCTTGTTGGAGCTAGGGTTTTGTTTGCTTGTTGAAGCTAGGAGCTGGGTGAGGTCAGGAGCTGTCTGAAGCTGGTTACTGGTTGGGGTTGAGCTTGCTTAAGCTGGGAGCTTGTTGAAGCCTGGTGCTTGTTGAAGGTTGGAAGTTTATTGAAGCTTGAAGATGGGAGTTATTCATGAAGATGAAGGTTGTTGCTGTCAACTTTCTGCTGTTTGATCAACTTGTTGCTGTCAGAGCTGTTGTTTGTGCTGTTTGCTGTGGGAGTTTGGTGCTGCTGCTTGGGCTGCCTCCTTTGTTGGGTTTTGTTTTTTTGTATTGTTTGTTGGCTTTTATAGCTTGCCCCCTAGGCTTTAAGTGAATGTTGTTTCACTTTGCCCGTTGTATCGCTGCATTGCATGCATTTTACTGTATTTGCTTGCTTTCTTTTCTGTTTATCCCCTAGGATCTCTGATTTCCTCTGTGCAGGAGGGAATTATGACAGACATTAGGATTCTTATTCATGCATGACAACATTAGGTTAGTTTTTATTTCCTTTTCAACCACTAGGCTTTTTAGAGCTTCTTTCTCTTCTTATCTCAAAACAACTCAAAAATACAACAATAAGGTTAATCGAGGTCGTACGCTACGAGCCTTAAGCTATTTGAGAAAAGGTTGCTGGAGGGTCACTCTTCAGTAATCTGACTGCTTAGTGTGGTACCCTTAGGGTGACATACGACGTAGTTGTCGCTTGCGCGAAAATAAGGTGCCGGCATGACAGAAGAGTCGCCACCTTTCGTTATTTATCCCTCAGAGCGGGAAAGGAAACGATCGGAAAAACCTGACGAAAAAGGGTAAGACAAGGTCGTTGCAACCGTTGTCTGGGTTCGGGAGTCGGTTACGCAAGGGGAAGGTATTAGCACCCCTTACGTCCGTCGTACTCGACGGGATCCTCGCTTGTTGTGTTTACTTGGACGGGTTGGTTTTATTCTATCTACCTATCAAGGCTGGCTGAAAAAGAAAAGAAAATGACTCGGCAAAGCGTCGCGCTTTATGCCTACGTATTCTCATCAGAGAAATGAGAAATCAGAGTCAACGTAGTTCGGCCTACGAAGGGTTTTGGGGGAAGGTAGCTCGCCAAGACATCGCCATCTTGTGCCTACGTACTCTCAACAGGTATGAGAGATCAGAGCTCACGTAGTTCGGGGAACTATGGTTTATTTCCTGCCTTTTACGAAAGACGTGTTTTTTATTGTGTTTGCGATCTCAACCGCACTAGAGACTATGACCTGAGAGTGAATGCGTCGCATGTCACCCAAAGGGTACCATACTAAACATCCAGACTGTGGAAAAGAAACTCTCCCACAATCCTTTCTCAGATAGCTTAAGGCTCGTAACGTACGAAAGAAATCATTCATGATTACTGTATCTTAAACTGTTTTGAGATGAGAAGAGAACAGGCCCAACTAGGAGGGCGACTATCAAGTCCTACTGTTGTCATGCCATGGATTCATCCTATGGTTAAGGTTTGGACAGGGAACTCCTAGAAGTTGTCATGCATAGGTTTCAACCTAAAATTCTATCATCAAATCCTTATCAAAGGAAATGAGAGTCCTAAGGGATCATGTCAATGATACACCAAAACAGACAAAGCATCATCTTAACAGTAAAATGCATGCAATGCAAGTGAGGGAGGAAATGTGTGTGGGGCTTCAGCCTCCACAAGCTCATCTCAACCTCAAGCCAGAATGGATAACAATAATCATACTGAAGTATAAAACAACATGCTATCAAGCAATAACAGTAAACTGCAATCATATAGATAAAATGAAATAAAATGCCATCAGGCAAAACAAACCACATGGGCAAGGGAGCTGGGCTCTACCGAATACCCGCAAGCAAAGCCACACAGTAACAATACAAGCAGAGGGAGCAACTCCACCTCTAGTGCAATCATGCTCCTAGATTCTACTTATTCTAGATATGAACTTATTCTAATGCATTAGACAAGTCAAACAAAACACAGCAATACAGAAAAGAAAAAGAAAGCAGACCAGCTCCTCTCTCAACCTCAAGCTTCAGCTTTTCCAACAGCAACTCAGTCTTCAGACTTCCATCACTCTTGACAAATAACAATTGCTTTTCCAAGTTTCAACCCTACAACATAAGTTTCAACTTATCTTCTCCCTTAAGCTTCAGCTTCTTGACCAGCTCCAACTTCAGGCTTCACCTAATCTTCAGGGATCTCCAAGTATCAAAGCAAGTATCAACTTCCTTTGTTCTTCAAGCTTCAGCTGGAATGACAATACTCAAGGATTCATCCTCTTCAATATTATTCAATGAAGTCTTCATCTTCAAACTCAAGCTCAACATCTCTCAAGACAATCAAACCAGAGAAAATCACTTACTGGATAAGCTGGGGATATTGAACTGCTTATTTGACCACCAAAGGTGACCTATAAGGGTTCAACATCAAAGGAATGGTTCCCTCAAAAGTTCTACTTCCTAGGTACATCACTTATCCCTCCAAAGGAGAGAGGTGTATACCATGGAAGGACTTTGAATCATAGGGAGGAATGGAGGTGACAGATACCATCCATGTTTAAGAAAGAAGTTGTCTAAGTCTAAACTCTTCCTAATCCCTAACCCTAAAACCACAAAAAAGGAAATAAGACCAAGCTCTCAAGCTCCTCAATGCATCTTCAAGTCTTCTACTATGCTCCTCAATGCTCCTTAGAACAAGATCAAGCTCTCCAAGCCCACAAAGCAAAGCAAACTAAAGCAAACATGCCCTAAAGGCAACACAAACAATCAACCAATACAAAAATCATCTAAAAATAGTATACTACTATATTAAATCCTAATATAATTTCTAAGGGATCCTACATACCTACCCTTAATGCCCATATATGTCCCATAGTCTAACTTGTCCTATAAACCCAAAATCTAAAGTTATTATGGACCTATGTTGAAGTTTAACCTAATTCTATACAACCTAATGGTATCTAATCAAAACTATCCTAAAAATCATCACAAAAATATGGAATAAATCCAGGGGGAAGCGAAAACATATATCTAACTATCCTAAAAAGAATGAACTAAAAATACTAAGGGATCTATCTAAACTAAATTCTACAAAATCACATATCAACATAAGAGAATATAAAATGCAATTAAAATAGAAAATATGCAAAAAATACTAAAATGCTTGAAATGAAAAATGTTTTTATTTTATATTTTTCTAGACAAAAATATGAAGTGGGAGAAAAAACTCCCATGAAAAAATCTTTATTTTTCAATTTAATATGATTTTCCAAAGTATGAGAAAAAATGGAGAAAAATAAAATCAAAATATGCAAATGGGGTGTAACAAGTAAACAGATATAGTTAAAGTCACGCTTGGGCCCAGACTGGGGGGTGGGTATAGAATGCGCGCTGGGCCCATTTAAAATCAGAAAAACGATTGGTAAACATAAAGAAAAAGGAAAAAGCTACGGTGAGAATAGCAACGAATTCCAGTTAAAAATGCAATTAGGCCACGAAGAGGGGTGTGGATATCATTAATTCACTAAGCCCAGAGTTTCTTTTTAATGAAACGCGGCGTTTCACGCCAGCTCAGGGTTCCCTCCAAAATTCAATCAAATTTGGTGCGTTGGATTAGTCTTTGGTCAAGGGGTCAGCGCGTGATCCAATGGACGAGACTTCGTCTTCAACCTCCCACCTAGGGTTTTCAGAAACTCCATGGAAACCAGAGTTCATGCACTCAACTTCCATCCCTTCGTACTACCTCAAATCAACATCAAATTCAACCGTTCAAAACCCTAAGTTGATCCATTTTTCTCCCTGAACACGGTCCTAGTCTTGAAATGCATTGAAATGGTCTCTATCATGCAACCCGATAGTGAATCCAAATTAATCTCAAAATATGACCAATCCTCAACTTCAACCAAACTCAGATTTCTTTACATCAAAATGATCCTCACATTCCCCTAATCAAAATCAACTATTAATCTTGCATTATCACTCACTATATCACACGTTCTTGCTCCATAAAGAAATGGTGTCCATGACTGAAACTTCACCAATTGGTCCTAAACTCTTCAGAATTCATCACCTAGGTGTCTCTAACCATTCTACACTAATAATTTAACCTAACCATACCTACATAATGAGGTGGAAGAGATTTTGCAAACCTGACTTCTGGATATGGCAGATGATGAAATCCTTGCTTTCAAGGCTTGAAACTCTTCAAGAATGATCCTTGGAGGAAGATAAGACTTCTGTTTGCAAAAATTCTGAGGGAGAGAGCTTGTACTTCAAGATTCGATGATGATTGCTTCTTTGCAAATTCAATTGGAACACCTTCAATCTTCCATCAATGGAGCTTCAATTCAGCATGCACACACTCAGAGGGATCTATGGAAAGTGTTTGTGAAGAAAAAATGGATGGCAATGAAGAAGAATGGAGAAATTGAACTTGACTTGCAATGGAAGCTTTTGGATTTCACTCTCTCTTCTATGCAGCAATTCTCACCAACCTTGCATCTGAGCAAGTTACATTTGTTATATAGAGTGGTTTAGAATCATCTAGAACCCTCTAGGACAATCCAATGAGAAATTGAACTTTTCATGTCATGGTATTTTGATTTCTCATTCTCCTTACATGCTATCTCATGCCATATCCCATGTAATCTTTGTAACTAACTTGAATTTATCCTCACATGAGATTTTGGATGAGTTACAATACATAACTACCTTGTGTATTGAGTTTTGCCTTGTTTTGCTTTGGTACCTTAATATGCAAGTAATCCAATTCCAAAGCAGCCCTATGATCCAAGCCTCAAATCAAAATTGTGGCTGAACCATTGTTCTTAGAATGTCATTTGGAGTCAAAATGACCTATTATATGACATGGTTTGGACTTATAGCTTGTGATTTCCATTTTTCAAATTCAACTTAATTAACTTATGCCTCATTTTTAGGCCATTTTTATCCCTTTTTGATATGAGCCTTTTCAACATCTCATGACCTCTCTACTAGCCTTAAAACATCATTCTAAGCAAGTTTGATGTTGGAGATTTTTCCATTTGAAGCTTGGAACTAGGAGATATGGCCTTATGCTTGAAATGACCTATAACCTCCAAATGACCAAAATGCCCTTGGCTTGTCAAAGCCATACGTTGAGTTCTGCAAATCCTATCAAGGACTTCTAGTACTCTCTAGAAAGCTAAGAAGATTCTCTTCAACATTCATGTTGACCAAAAGTTCATAGGAATCATCCTTCTAGGGCAAACGTTTTATGCAAGTTGGGTGACTTTCAAGGACCCAGATTCACATACCTCAGATGACCTGTAATTTGTCAAAGTCATAACTTGAGCTCTACAAATCCTATCAAGGACTTATAGCACTCAAATTAAAGCTAAGAACAAGCTCTACAACATTCATGTTGTGGGGAAGATGAGATGACAATCACATCTTGAGCTAAAACTGCCTTGAAGATAGGGATCAAACTAGGGGATTTTACACTGTCAATCCTTAGAAACCCTAGCTTGAAACTTCTCAAACTCCTCAATCATGATGAGTTGGTCTAGGAATAATCCTTATAGCATCTCAATACATCATTCCATGATCACATGGCTCTTGGATTAGGTCTCAACCCTCTCCAAATCATCAGTTGACCCAGGGTTGACCCAGTCAAACCCTAATTCCACCACTCATGGCTGAATCTTCTGAATTCTTGTACAATGACCTCTCTAGGCTTCATGATGGCTTTCAAGACATCTCATAAGCTTTCTCAAAGCTTCAAGTCCACCCTCATAGTCTCAGAATCATCTTAGGAGCTCCCACAACTCTCAAGTTATGGGGCACACAACCTTGGTTTCAACCAATTCCCCTGAGGATCTCTTGAGTTCTCTGACAAAGGTATCAAACTTTGAACCTTTGAATTACCTTATTGGCTAGCTTCAAAGTCTCATACAACTCTTGATAGGTAAATAAATTTTGGTCAAATTTTAGGGTGCAACAGTAGTCACTCTCAAATCATAGTCTCTAGTACGTCAGAGATTGCACACAAACTAAAAAACACTTCTTTCGTAAAAGATTCAAAACAAACATCAAAGTGTCATTTTTGTCCGCTTGGACTCTTAATCAAGAAAAACCCTTTCATAAGGTAATAAAAAACCAGTCAGACAAGCTTGTGTCTTCCGTAGCCCGAACTACGTTTGCTCTGATCTTTCATGCTGTATGAAAGTACGTAGGCATAGGATGCCGTATCCTGGCGAGCAACCTTCCCCTCCTCTCCCATAGGTAGGCGAACTACGTTGACTCTGATTTCTCATTCCAGATGGGAATACGTAGGCATAAAGTACGATACTTTGCCGAGTCATTTTCTTTTCTTTTTAACCCAGACCTGTAGAGTAGATAGAATGACACACCCTTAGATAGAAAACAAGCGTGGATCCCGTCGAGTACGACGGACGTGAGGGGTGCTAATACCTTCCCCTTGCGCAACCGACTCCCGAATCCAGGATTTGGTTGCGATGATCATTCCTTTCCCTCTTTGCGTTAGGTTTACTCTGAGCGTTTCCTTTCCCTCTGTTGGGATAAATAACGCACGGTGGCGACTCTTCTGTCATAGCCGACGCCGATTTTTGCAGTAGCGACAGTATACAAGTTTCCAACACTTGACATCAGATCTCTGCTGGGTTTAATTTCTGTGGCTGACAGGAAAGTGATGGAAGACTTCAAGGAATCCTATGGGAAGCTTCTGAGTGTCGTCTGCAAGCCATCAGTGTATGAGTTGAATAGTATTTATGCTCTCTTGCAGTTTTATGACCCGCAGATCCGTTGCTTTACTTTTCTCAGTTATATTCTGGCGCCTACCTTGGAGGAGTTCTCTGTGTTATTGGGAGTGCCTATTTTTGATCAGATGCCATTCTATCACACCGAAGCTGAGCCTAATTTGGCTAAGCTTGCTGCTACTTTACATCTGGATGTTTTTGAGCTGAAGGGGAATTTGGCTAAGAGGAGTGGGATGCCTGGCTTCCCTTTATCTTTTCTGATTGAGAAAGCTCAACAGTTTGCCAAAGATGGTTGTTGGGTGGTGTTTAATGCTATCTTAGCGTTATGTATCTATGGTATCATGTTATTTTCTAACATTCCAGATTTTGTAGATTTGGACGCATTCCATATCTGTGCTTTAGGGAATCCTATACCTATGTTGCTAGGCAACGTCTATCATTCTGTACACTACAAGAATGAAAACAGAAGAGGGAAGAACGTATCTTGTTGCGTGCCTTTGTTGTATATGTGGCTTGTGATCCATCTTCCCAAATTTGGTCCTTTTATTACTACTGCAGGCACTTCAGAATGGTCTGAGAGGTTGATGGGGTTGTCTGCTGAAAACATTATTTGGTTTGACAGGAATATGTTGGGTACTGAGATCATTTATAGTTGCAGAGATTTTCCTAACGTCCCATTGGTCGGAAGGAAATGATGCATCAACTATAATCCATCTTTGTTGATCAGACAGTTTGGGTACGCCTTGAGAGATCCTCCTAAGGAAGAGGAGATACAGGAATCTCTGTATCTCACTAGACTGTTGGAGGGGGATACTTTGCTTAGGGTTGAGGATGCTTGGAGCAGAATTCACGGGAAAGGGAAAGTTTCTTTGGGGAAAAGTAACAATCTAGCCTACGACACTTATCTGACTTGGATCCAGGATAGTGCAAAGAGGTTACTGATGCCTTTCCCATCTGTAAAGCCTTTGTATCCTCTCATGATTGAGGAACCTACCACTGTGGATATCTAGAAGTACAACCAGTTGTGGTCTGAGAAAGAGGAGCTTCGGAAGGCTAATGAAGAGTTAGAGAAAAAGACCATTCAGCTCCGGGGTGAAAAGATTGAAGTTGTGCACTCTTTCAAGAGTCAGACTGAGCTTGTGAACAGGTTGGGTACAGATTTGACCAAGGAGACTCATTCCCGTGAACGTTTGGGTTTGGATCTGAAAGCTATCAGTGATGTTCTCGCTTCTAAGAAGAAGGACTTGCATAGGGCTTATTTGGAGATTTCCAAGTTCAACGATCAGTGGAATGCTACTCTTTCCAACAACAAGGAGCGTGAGGATAAGTTGAAGCAGTAGATTACCAGACTAAAGATTCAGCTCAGGGCGAAGGATGAGAGGATTGTAGATGAAGCTTCACTCAGATGTGATAGTGACTGCAAATTGAATGAAGCTTTGACAACCTTAGAGGATGGCACGCTGAGGGCTGATTCGAAGAGGTGCAAGCTAGAGGACGTCTTCGGTGAGAGAGAGCCTGGGAAGACTATGCTGAGGGTTTACAGATTACTATCAGACAGAGAGAGGTGCTCATTCAGGGATTACTCGTCAGACCCGACCATCCTAAGAAACAGGAGCTGTTGGAGGAGTTTCGTGCTTGTTTCCATACTTGATGCCTTTCATTTTCTCTATAGCCTATTGCTTATATTTGTATTGACCATCACCAGACCTGTTGGCTGAGGTCCTTCTGTTAATTCTTTGTACTCAGTTGTATGCTTGTACATTGCCTGTTGGCCTTTTCTTGTATGTATGAGGTGTTTGGCTCTATGCTTGGCTTTGGTTTCCCTATATCTCGTTGTTCGCACAGGAACTAGAATCGAGGGGGAAATTTCCCTGTTGCATACATAAATGTCTGCATTTTTGCATCATTCTGCATTTTTGCATTGCAGATGCATCAGAACCGTTAACCTTGTTTCCTGTGGTTTGTTAGTTTGTTTCATGATAGACAATCAGACAGTTCACTGTTACGGTACCGGAGGGAATCAGCGCAAGGTCATGGAACAGATTCAGGCGGAGTTGAGGGAAGTTCGAACCCAGATGGGATAATTCTTGGCGGGTATGCAGGCCTTACGTTTGGAGCAGAAAGTGCTTAAAGAGGAGGTTCAGCAACTGAAGGCTCAGATGGGCCTGATCACAGAAGTGATAAGGAATGTGATAAGAAAGGAGGGTGATCAGGCGCCCGAAGCCATTGCTGAAATGGTTATTCCACCCCTGCCTGTGGAATCTCTCCCAAGGCGTGATGTGCCTCAAAGATCTACTGCACAACCTGGGGTCCCAAATTTTCCACGTCAACAGCTACCTCCTGCTTCCCGAGACAATCTTAAGACTAGTAGGTATGGTCAAAGGACGAAGCAGCTCGAGAGAATCTTCGATCAGATCCCTATGACTTATGCGCAGTTGTTGCAACTCTTGCTTCAACTTCAATTGGTTGAACTGCGAACTTTGTCTTCACTTACGGGTGAGCTACCACTGGGCTATGATGTAAGTGCTCACTGTGATTTCCATTCTAGGGCACCAGGGCACAACATCGAGACATGCAAAGCTTTTAAGCACCAAGTTCAAGACTTAATTGATACAAAGGCAGTTGAATTCACGCTGGGCGGCGTAAGTGTACCAGGTGGTCTTGGTCCATTCATTGCAAAAGAGGTGGTTGTTCCTTTTATTTCTCCTGAAGCTGCATCCAGACAAGAGCGTGTCTGGCAATTTATGACTGCAGAATCTCTGCGCCCATAGCTATTGCCATTTCTTGGGCTAAGTCTGAGAATGAAAGTTCCAAAGCATAAGGGATGCCCTAATCAGCACCACCAACCTTCTGCTGCTCGGCTACGACACAATCAGCGCCGAAGTCAGAAGTGGCTTCGCAGTAATTCATCTTTTCTCAATCATACCTCCGGATATCCAGATCAGCAATTCTCCCTCCAGCCCAGTGGACCCAGCAGTTAATATTGTGGAGGAATTTATCGAGGGTAGATGGTCAGAAGAGTATCAGACCGACCTCGACGAGCAATTCTGAAGATAGCTGACTCAGCAGAAAGTCCAGATTTGAAAGCCCGACTCCCCGAAGCTGGCAGTATTTGTTTTATCTTGTAATTTTCTTTGCATTTATAGTTTCTTTCCTGTTTTAAGTGCAAAATTCATCTGTAAAACATGTTTGTTTTCAATTGATATTGATAATGAAATGAATATGCAGGTTTTGATTACATCCATTCGTGTTCACTCTATGCTTTTTATTAATATCAAACGCTTGTTTAAGCAGAATCCAGGGAGGATGGCGAAGTTGAAAGACGAAAACTTCTTATTGTATGCTTTCGAATAAAACTAGTTGATGATGTACAAGCATTGTTTCAAATTCCTAAACACCAGAGATATAAGGATGATAATCCCTTGTCAACCCCTTTGAGCCTAGTAGTAGGAGTTTCTTTCTGAAAAACGAAAAAACCCTCAATCTTAACCCGGGGCAGGGTAGGTGTCAGTTAATTTGACCGAACGTCCAAATTACAATAGGAGCGTTCCCGTTCGAGGACCAATCACACCTGTATAGGTCGTGCCTAAAAAACCCAAGTGGTTAAACCCTATCGACCAAGGAGTGAAACAGTCGCCATCCCTTTAATAAGTCAAGACAAGCCGGTGTCACACGATTTGTTCAAAAAAATAGGATCAGAAGAAAAATAAACAAAAAAAGCAAAAAAAAAGCCCGCTAAGTCAATAACTTGAGGCTTAGGCAAAAATTAGGGCATCCCGCTGGACTTTCAAATCAAAAGAAGCTCAAAAAAGCCAGTCCAGGCAAAAATAGGGAAATCGAAAAAAGAATGGTGAAAAACAAGTCGTGTGACTCCAGACACCAAAAGACAAAAAGCGAGTGACTGTCACTCCAAAAACTTGTGGTTTCCCGAATCATCACTCCTGTCACTCAACCTTTGAAAGGTGAGCGCTTGTGTTGAATTAGCTGAACTTAGGACTAGAGAACATCAAGGAGAATGGGTGGGTTAAAATAAACTTTGAGACTTATATCCTTTCTTTCATACCGTGAACCTGACCACGTTACAACCTTCAAACGTCCTAATTGAAGCAGGGTTGTTTCGAAAGCATACTTCGGTAAAAATCACGTCAAAACTGACTCCTAAAAAGATTCATCTTATCAAGTTGGTACTAAGGTTGACATTTTGATAAGGGATTCGTTGACTATATGTCAAATTTTTTCCCAGTGAATAGACTTGGATTTCAAAACGACATATGCATTGCATGAGTATATCTTTTGTGCAGAACAATTTGTTTTAAGCACTTGACAACAAGAGAGTCTTCACAGTGGAAAGCTTGATCAGAATAGAGTACAGAACGCCTGACACACCGTAGAACCGGGGCAATTTATCAAATGTTCATATCAAGGGATTCAACCATCTGAAAGTCAGTTGATATGGGGCAATCAAGTCGAGATTCGATAAATCTCTCGAACTCAGGGGCAAAGTCATTGCAAGGACTGGGGCAGGCCACCCTAAAAGCCAAAGAGCTATCCTTATCCAGAAGCTAGCATCTCTTTAAGGTTCAAAATGCGGAGGTAGTTCAAATCAAACCACCAGAGTATGGAGATTTCAAAGTCCCTTTTGAGGAAGACTTCTATAGGAGCCCACATGCTGGGGCAAAATTATCCTTCAAGTCCAAGATGAATATCTCCCCTGAACAATAATTGAGACTCATTAGTCCTCAGTAAGTGGAAGTTGTGCACCTCCATATCCCCAGACAGGGTCAGATATACAAGTTGAATGAGCAATTGAGTGTGTACACTTATCCCCAGCTGAATATCTGTATGCACTTACTCCTCAGCAGTTCCAAATTGACTTATTCATGCAGAGTAAGTAATCCCCAGCGAGTCAAGACGAATTCTTTCTCTCCGCAGAGCTTAATCAGGTGATGTTGTATCCCTTCAGATTTCAGATTGCTGACTTAATCCGGGCATAGGTCGAGGTTATTCCCCTATTGTTTGTTCCCCAGCCAGTCGGCAAGGTTTAACTTTTCCTCAGCAGAGTAATGCTACTTTCTAGCAGAAGAGGGTTGATTCTTTATCCCCATTGAGGTCAGCAGAAGTGGAGATTTAGTCCCTAAGCATAGGGCGATTGTTGTTTCCCTCATCGCCTAATCCCCAGTGGAGTCGGAAGGGAAAGTTCTCTTCCCCAACTGAGTACCCCCGGCAGAGTGGATTTTTATCTCCAGAAGACACTAATATCTGCTAGAGTATAGCTATAAAATCTATCTCCCCAGTAGAGTCAGTTGTTTCCACAGAGTGTGATTCTAGGAAGCCATTTAGAGCCCCGGAAAGGCCATTCAGGGTTAATTTTCCCAGTAGTGTACGATCAACCTTGGAGTTTGGGTGTATTTTCCCCGCAAAGTCATTGATTCCCCGGCAGGATAGATTCGTTTCCAGCGTCTAGTCGTCTTTCCTCAGCCGAGTCATTTGTTCCTCACAGAGTTGCATCCTGGAAGGTCGTTCAGAGCATCTTTCTCAGCAGGATTTGATCTAATCCCAAGCAGAGTAGAGTTATCGTCTAGCAGGTTGTTCTATTTCTCCAGCAGGAATATGGTCACTCGGGAATTTCTTTTTCAGGAAGACATCCAGGGTTTGTTTCCCTAGCTTAAGTCCAATCATTATTGGCGTGCTTTGTTTTCCCCAAGCAGGGTGGTTTTTCCTTCTTCAGCATTTATTTTGCTGGTTTGGTTCCGTTGCATTTTGCATCCGTGCATAGCATCCTCCAAACGCGTAGCATTTCCATTTCATATGGAGCATTATGACATTTGCAAACATGTGCATGTAAAACATAAGCCAGGTTGTCACCTCTCTGTTCAGGTGCATTTCCAACAAATGGTTGATTTACTTTGCCTGCATGGTGTTCAGACTACGACATTTGGGTCGTATTCTCTAGCTCGTACATGTATTCAGACATCCGATAAGGTTTTTGGTGGATGTGTTTATCTCATCTGGTGTTTGCCGCCAGAATTGCTTGATTAAGTTTCTCTTTTCCCCAGTGAAGTATTCTCAAGATGTGTTTATCAGCTTTGGAAGTCCTTACCTTTGGGTTTGATTCTCACTTTTATTTAGCGAAGGTCTGGCGGCGATGTCAGAAGTCTTTACCTTCGGGTTCGTTGCTCGCTTTTATTTAGAGAATGTCTGGCGACGATGTCAGAAGTTTTTACCTTTGGGTTTGATTCTCGCTTTTATTTAGCGAAGGTCTGGCAGCGATGTCAGAAGTCTCTATCTTCAGATTTAATGTTTGTATTTTATCAAGCAAGATACTTGGCGGAGATGTCAGATGTGTATCAACTCCGCAGATTTCTGGCGGCGATGTCAGATGTGTGTCGATTCCTGACGGCGATGTCAGATGTTTTATCCCCTACAGAGGCCTGGTGGCGATGTCAGATGTATGTGGAGGCCTGGGGGCAATGTCAGATGTGTGTGGATTCCTGACGGCGATGTTAGATGTTTTATCCCCTACAGAGGCCTGGCGGTGATGTCAGATGTGTGTGGATTCTTGACGGAGATGTCAGATGTTTTTCAACTGTGTGGATTTCTGGCGGCGATGTCAGATGTGCATCAATTTCGTGGATTTCTGGCGGCGATGTCAGATGTGCATCAATTTCGTGGATTTCCTAAAATTGATGCAGAGGTCTGACGACAAAGTCAGAGGTTCATTATCAGCTGTATGATAGCAGATGTTTTCCCGACTTGGTGTCGATACTTGACGGTGATGTCAGATGATCTTTCCGACTTAGTGTCATTGTCTAGTGGCGATGTCAGATGATTCTTCCGACTGCGTGTCGACGTTGCAACCATTATTCAGTTATCTCCGGAGATTTTTATCCCCAATCAGAGTTTGCAGTTTATTTATGCGGTTGGAAAATTTCCGGATTCATTGGTATTCAATCGTCTTTTACCTCGATTGTTTGAAAGTCGTCCGCTTTTCACTCATTCAGGTCCAAGTCGTTTGAATAGGGGCAGCTGTTGTACCCTAAAATTTGCCAAACCTTTTTCTTTACTTGGATTATGTTTTCATTGCATTGTTCTAGCATTTGCATTGCATGTCATTGTTCATTTTCAGGGGATCAAGAGATGTGCATAGCAATAGAAGGTTTGTCAAGGGTTCCAAGCAAGCCTAATTGCTCATCAAGTCATCAAAAGCTGGTCAGAGCTCTTTGAGAAAGTGAATGGTTGTATGTTGCTTATCTCCTATGTTGGAGACCAATTGAAGATCATCTGAGGATCAAAAGTTAATGGATATGGATATGGGTATGAGATGTTGTAAAGCTCATGGAGTGCTTTGAAAGCCGTTGTAGAGCTTATGCAAATTGTTATATCATGTGCAAGAGGTTGCAGTCAAAGGATTGTACACCTAGGGTTTCATCTGCCTAGTGCAAGATCCACTAAGGATTTGAAGGAGATTAAGACTTAGCTCTAAGTCTTTGGAGTCATGTAAAGTTGTTTGGAGGCATCTAAGAGGTTATTTCTAGATTAATTCAAGAAGAATCAAGAGTGTGAGAAGTTACTAAATTAGGGTTTCAGAGGTTTGTCAGTGTAAAATCCCCTATTTAGTGCCCAACTTCAAGACCACGTATCTCAAGATACAAGTGTAATCTAACTTTGACATAAACATGAGACTTGTAAAGCATGTTCTTAGCTTTCTTTTGAGTACTAGAACTCATCCGTTGGGTTTCTAGAACTCAAGTTATGATGCTGACAAGTTATGGGTCTCAGATGAATCATATTTTCAGTCAACAAAAGTCAACCAACTTCCGAGGCACCTTTGACCTAGAATCATGTTTCTCCTTAACTTTTGATTAACACGAAAGTTGTTCCTCATGATCTTAGCTTTCCAAAAAGTCCTAGAAGTCCTTCATCGCATTTGTAGAACTCAAGTTGTGAGGCTTGCAAGGCAGGGGTATTTTGGGAACGTGAGATTATAGGTCATTTCCATTATAGGTAATTTTCATCCATTTGTCCACTTCAAATGAAACTTTTCCCAACATGAAACTTGCTTCAAATGAGTTCAATTTCATCATGGAACATCAAATTGTTATGAATTATGGTTGGATGAAGATATTGGTGGAGAAATTCAATGGAAAGAGGACTTTAAAGTCATGATTTGAATTGAATTGATTTTTATTCCTTTTCATGCCATGTTTGTGCATATTTTGATTCACAACGTCACAACAAGGAGAATTCACCAAGAAAATTTGACTCATGATGTGCAAAATATGTGCAATTTCATGTTACTTCAAGTGTAAGTTTCACAATCAATATCCCCCCTTGGATCAATTCAAGGCTTAATTCTGATCCACATGATCAATTTGAAGTCTCAGCTGTTAATTCAAATCAAAGCCAGGCACAATTGGAGCCATTTTCACGTGGACATGAGCTTCAGTTTCCTAATTGGGCATTTCAAGATTACTCCGTAACCAGGCCAAATTGGGCCTCCAAATGATTTATGATCCGTAATATAAAAGCTTCTGATGAAGATTGAACCCTCATTCGTGCATTTTGGTGGAGAAAACTCATAGTTACAGTTGGAAAATTCAAGAACCAAGTGAAAAGTGGAAACTGGAATTCAAACAAATTCAAAGCAATTTAACCTTAGAATCATCTTCCTGGAGTTATATTGAGTGTTTCTGCACGATTTTTATCAACCTCAAGCAAGTGTGAAGCTCCAACGGAGAGGATCCGTTAGGTAATCCTCAATTCAAGATTTCTCACTCAATATGCATTGATTCATCTCCATTTTTGTTGAAAACTAAAGTCCTACATGTGTAGGCAAATTCTATGTAGGTTAGGGTGACGTTTGTTGCATTTTCAGTTTGATGCTTGATTCTTTGATCATTTGTATCTCTTTATTCTTAGTGATAAAGGAAATCTAAGCCTAGAATCATGATCTACATAACTAGAGCTTTAATTTGGTATATGTTTTTGCAAGATTTGTTGTTGTTTTGGATCTCAGCTCTGGCCAGGTGCGCCGGAGAAGACAACCGGAGCACAATGCTCCGACGTCAGGTTTTTCCCTCCGTTTGGCCTACGTGTGCACCACATGTGCAGTTGAAATGTTGACCTGAGATGGATCAACGGTTTAGATCGTTTTGACCAGTACGCGTGTATTTTTTTACTTGCCAACGCATTAGTGAAACGATGTGTTTCACTCTGGCTTAGTCTTGGGCTCAGACATGCTATCCATACCACCTGCAATTGGAGCCCAATCATTTTGCCTTGTGTTATTGCTATTCACACCGTTGCCTTTTATTATTTTATTTTCTTTTTCTTTTTCAATCTGTTTTGTTTTTAATTCAATAAAAATACTTCCAAAAGTGATAAAATCCTACAAAAATATTTTTAAGTCATTTTAGGATGTCCTTTAATTTTAGGAAATTCTTATTTTAGTTTTTGGATTATTTTTCAATGAAAATGGGATTTATTCTTTGGAAGTGTTTTAATTGAACTTTTAATTGTTCTTATTTGTTTCATGCTTTGTTCTTGATTCAATCCTTTGATCCAATGAATGAAAATCAGTTCTCATTTCAATAATGAGTTGAATGATTTTTGAGGACCATTTTGCCCCTGGTTTAAGTCATTTTGGTTTGACTTTGATGGCATTTTTGTTGACCCTCGACAACCCTCTCTCAAATTGGTGCATCCTTGTGAATCAAATTCTTTGATGATGATTTGAGATGACTTTGGTTGTGATCTTTTGGCCTCTGGTTGCCAACTCTTTGATGCTTATTTGAGATTTTATTTGGCTATTTTCGAGGGTATTTCCTATTTTGAGGTAACTTGCAAGTCAAGTTACTTCTAAGGGAGGCTCATACAAGCACTTGACCTAGTTTAATTGGGAAATGAATTCTATATATCCCTTGAGCTCATAACTCTTGTTGATTCATATTGTTAATATATTGAGGTGTTTGGATGTTCATTTTTAGGTCATAAAATTGTTCATTGCTTGTTGAGATTGCATTTCTTTTTAGGCTTTCCAATTGAAGTTCAAGTGTTGAATGTGCTTAAGACCTAGGTCTTTCACCATGCCTATGCTTGCATTCTCTTGTGTTCTTTTCCTTCTTTGCTTTGTGTACCTTCTCCTCTCATCTTTGCTTCTGTACCATGAATTTAGAATCCCATTTGAGATGGCCTAGTCCCTCGTTTGGAGGTACTTGAAGCATATCATAAATGGTGATTCTTTGAGGACTCTTCTGTGGTGTTCTTGCATGATCCTTGAGATGGCTTATGGTTGAGTTTCCCATCTGAGCTCCTTGTTGTTCTCACATTGACTCCCATTCTCTCATTTGATCATGGTTTCTTCTCTTTCCTTTTGGTTTGCCTTTGGGCTTGTGGTTGATGACAAATGGTTGTAGGACTTGTTCTCCCATTTCATCCCACTTTTGTGTGCTTGTTTGATCTATTTTGTGTGCATTCTTTCTTCTTTCATCTTTGCATCTCTCATATGCATGCTTGAGGTTGAGATGTTCTTGTGGAGACTACTGCCCCACACTTTTTTCCTCCCTCATTTTCATCCTAATTGTGCATTACATGTTTTCATACTTACATCTTTCTTATTTTATGCTTCCTTCTTCTTTCTTCTTTGCCATGTTCCCTTATGATCTCTAATCTCTTAAAATTATGACAGACCTTAGGCTTGAACCCTTGCATGATAACATTAGGTAGCATTCCCTTTTTTCCCAATCATAGGTACACTTTGCATGAGAATATTAGGTTGAGTCCTAGTCTCCCTTTAGAGTGTCTTTCTCTTCTCATCTCAAAACACTTTCAAAACACCTAATAAAGGTTAAGGATTGTTGTACGTTACGAGCCTTAAGTACTTGGGAAATGGTGATTGGGGGGTCTACTCTCAATTATCTAGAGTGTTTAGCGTATGTCCTTTGGACAATATGCGACACATTCGCTCCTTGGTCATAGTCTTTAGTGCAACATGAATTACAAACAATAATCAATGCACTTCTTCTCTAAAAAACACAAAAACAAACTTCAAACTTTTTATCCTTCCGGATCTTAATTTGGAAAACCTTTTTCATAAGGAGAATTTTGTTAACTCTTGGTTCTACCACAAACAGGTAACGCCTAAGTCTCCAATGGTCGAGATGCATACACCTAACTGCTTGAACTAAGTTTTAGCCCTACTCAGGCCTAAAACATTTTGAACCAACCGGTGTTCTCGTTAGCCCGAACTACATTTGCTCTGATTTCTCATACCAGATGAGAATACGTAGGCACAAGATGGCGATGTCTTGGCGAGCAACCTTCCCCCACCTTTCACCCGTAGTTTGTCGAACTACGTTTACTCTGACTTTCCCATTGCACGAGGGAGTAAGAAGGCATAGAGCGGCAATGCTATAGCGAGTCCTTTTTATTTTCTTTTGTCCCTGTGGCCTGTAGCTAGATAGTTAAACACGCTTTAAGATAGACAACAAGCGTGGATCCCGTCGAGTACGACGGACATGAGGGGTACTAACACCTTTCCCTTGCGTAACCGACTCCCGAACCCGAGATATGGTTGCGACGACCTATCTTCTCCCGTTTTCGTTAGGTTTTCTCTTATCGTTTCCTTTCCCTAATTTTGGGATAAATAAAAAACGGTGGCGACTCTTCGGTCATTGTCGGCCACTCTTCACAGCAATGTGACAGGGGCCCCAATCAATTTTTAGACCAGTGCATGCCTTGCATGGGACACTTGTCCCGACCCAAGTGCCCTTTGACCACCACCCACCCCAACTACCCCCATTTAATATTACCCTTTTCACCTATAAATAACACCATTTCTAACTCACTCTCAGTAACATTTCATAAGAAAAATCAATATCATTTCACAAACAAATTTCAACTTTTAATTTAGTCGTGAGTGAGCAGTTGCAATGAAATCACAAGGATAACAAATACTTTGTAGAGGTCAAAGTCAAGCTAGTCTTCTCCAATCACTGGTACAATGCAAGATAGAGCCAACGAGGTATGCTGACACTATTTGTTTAGAAACCTTAGGTCTCACTGATAGCGTAGAGTTTTTATTAGACAACATAAATTTGAAACAATTTTTATCTAATAAAGACCTTATTTACCAACCACTCACTGTAGAATTTCTTAGCTCCCTTATTTATGATCTGGAAGGAGCGGTCTAGTTCAGAATGTTCAACAAAGAATATAAATATACTTTTGATGAACTGGCTGTGATACTTGGTTTCCCCGTCGGAAATAGTGTTGTTTATAACATCCCGAGTGGACCTCAATGGGTCCACAGTTACTGTTGTCTCTGGAAAGGCTTAACCACCACCGATACACATGGTTGCGAAGGTAATAAGGCCAGTCTCATTCAAAACCCGACCGTAAGATATTTTCGCCAATTATTGGCCAGCACCATTTTCGGCCGGTCGAACTCTAACAAACTAAATGATTAAGAGTTTCTCTACTTGCTAAACGTCTTTACACCCCATAAGATTAACCATGTACCATTTATGTTCAACCATATGTGTAAGATAACCGCCTCGAATAAAGGTGCCATAACTTTTGGCGGTCTAATAACAACAATAGCTCGCATGCTAAATCTCAAAGATAAATTCGCATGTATGACACCACTCCTATCTCTTACTATAGATTTTAAAATGACTGAACACATGAAATTAGTGAAGAGAAGGAAAGATGGTAAATATGATTTATTAATTGATAATAAGGTTCTCCTTGATTTTACACTTCCTAACATTGATCGCACAAATGTGCGAGATGAGGACAACCTCTGTTATACTAACAACCCAGTCCCTGCACATATTCCTGTGAATGTTGCTACTGGCGGGGACGCCACTAACACACAATCACACACCACACCATCCCCCTCTGAATTTGTTGTAGGTACATCATCCAAATGCTCTACACGACCAACGGTTACAAAGCCTCGAGACTCAGCAAGCTCAAATGATGGCCCGACAAAACCAAATGTATACCCAACAGTCGGAGATGATACAAATCTTACAACAAATGCAGCAAGGCCAAAATTCGATGGTAGAGCTGATATAGGGGATGACCGGTATGTCCTTTCAAGGACAGGACCAATATCTGAATCTGGGTGCGTCGGACCAGCAAACCAGAAATGTCAGGCAACCACGAACTTGCGGAAGAGGCCGCCAGTAGCCCGACTTTCCAGGTTTCTCCTTCCTTTTCCAACTTACGTTTTGCATTGGGGACAATGCTCGATTTAAGTGTAGGGGAGAAAGTTCTATCGCTTTTATTTAATTGTTTTAGCTATTTACTGTTTTCTAGGTAGATTTAAAATTTTTATGCTTATTCCCTTTCATTAGTATGCTTACTATTTATGATTCAATAAAAATAAATTCATGTATTGTCGAGTCTCTACATGTAGTTTCCGCTATTATTTGCATTCTCCCATCTTTCTTGAGCCATAACAAAAATTTTAATTTTTGGTTTGATACATGACATAGCAGTTTAAAAGCATTAGGCTAAGTTAGAAAGACCCGGGAAAGTGTTGATAGTATCGGTACTGTCTTGACACCCTGAACCCCTTGATTATGCAAATGAATTTGAATACTTATTATGCCAAGACCAACCTCTTAAGTAGTCTATACCAGCAGTCAGCACCATCCTAAAGCACAACCTAAGTGATAAGCCGATGCAAATTTGTGTTCGATCTCAAAATCGAAAAACAAAAAAAAACCAAAAAAAATAATTTGTTTATGAATATAATACTAAACGCGAACTAAAGATATGTCCCTTCTAAGTTAGGTGATCCTTACCCGACCATTTAGCCCAACGGATCGGACTCTTGAAACTTGAAATTAAAAGAAAAAAAAGGAAATTCAAAGAAATTTGAGAAATGAGATCGGTTGAACACTAACAGGTTTACTCACCATGGATGTGCAGGGATAACGGACTTAATGTGATTGCACTAAGATGAAAGAGAGGTGCGAAAAAAGTATAGTTCGAGTTATAATAACATAATTCGGATTCGTTTGCATAGGATATGAGTTTTTGAAACTGTGTCACTACGGTATCCTTAAGGTTGATATTTAGTACCTATCTTTTTGACTGAAGCTTGGCTTGAACGTATGTGTGTTTCACACCCGTGCCAAAAAGAGTTTTATTTGCTTGAGGACAAGCAAAGGTTCAAGTATGGGGGAGTTTGATAACGCGAAATTATATCGCGTATCTGACTTGACATGCAGAGTTTATATTATGTTTTATTTGATTTTCCCTTATTTTATGTTTTATATTACTCGTATTCGTTGGTTTTTCTTAGGTACTCGGTTCGAGGTGAAGAATTAAAATGAGAATAAAAAGAAAAGAAAAAGAGAAGGAAAGAAAATGAAGAGAAGAAAATGGAAAGGAAGAAATAGAAAGGAAAGAAAGAAAAAGAAAAAGAAAAAAAAGGGGGTGGGCCCACCACCTTAATGTGGCTGGAGCCACCTACGCCCACCACCATGCAAAAGTGGCGCTCACCACAGTCAAAAGTGGCGCAAGCCACATGTTCTCATGAGGGGGAGGTGGCGCAAGCCACCTGGGAGTGTGGAGAAATATTCTCCCACTCCTCCTATTTTCCAGCACCACTTCTGGATTTTCAAGTGAGATTTTCACAACACTTCACTGATTTCTTCTCCTCTTCTACCTACTATATAAATGAGAGAAACGACTTGAAAAAGGGGGTTCACAACATTTTCCGAATAGAGAGTATTTTCCAGTTTTTCTAGTTTCTCATTCGAGATTTAGTTTATGTTATTTTCTTTTCATACGAGTTTAATTTGTGTACAAGTTTGAAGAACAATGACTATTCCTTCAAGCCTGCCATTTACTTGTACCTCTAGTTTAATCTAATTCCAGGTTTTAAATTCTTCTGTTTATTTTATTTGTCGCAATTACAGCATGATTAGTAGTTATATTCTGCATTGTTTTATTTTGATTTTTCCACCATGTCCGGCTAGAGTAATTGATGTCAGTATGTAACAAATCTATCGGAGGGGATTAAATAAAAACCGGTGTTATCTTTCTTTACAAAGTATTTTTTAGGCTCTAATTTATTATTTTAATCAATTGACCTTTCTTGTGAGAGTAAAAAGGGAAACTAAGGTTAATGTCAAGATAAACGACAATTTGAGGTTTTAACCAGATAGCTGAGATTAGACATTAATTCTAAATACAGCAGAAGCACTTTACAATTAATTAGGACTTATTTATTTTCAAAAGGTATCATTAAATTTGAATGATATAGCGAGAGCACTCATTTCAATTTAATGATATAGTCTAACTCAATAAACACGAGAGTGTGAGGTAAGGATTTTTAAATGAGTATTTTTCTAATAAAAAGTATTTTGAACATCTGACGTTTGATGTTTGATGTGTTGCATACTGACATCACGTTATTGATAATTCTTATTAGAAATTTTAGCATTTTTAGATTTAATTCCCTTCGCACTTAACTTTCCTAAAACGATTAGCCTTATATTTACATAGTAACATTAGAACACGGTACGTTCGATTTCTAGTCCATGTGGATCGATAATCTTTTAAAACTACGCGGTACGACTGTATACTTGCAGTCAGATTAATTTAGACACACTAAACCGTGATCAGGTGGGCAGTTCTTCGTCAAACTTTCCTGATATAGTGACTATTGGTGAAAGAATTGAGAATGGGCTGAAAATTGGTAGGATTGCTGGTACCGCTGGGCAACAATCAACAAAGAAACCTCAGAGCAGTTATTCGAAAAAGAAAGAAGGTGAAGCAAATGTTGTGATGGAAAAATCCTTTCCTCAGTATCAGGATCCTATAGCTTCCATGCCATATTATCCTTATCCTTATGTCGCTGCTGCTCAGTGTCAACAACCGCCATATCAGTATCATCCGCAACAACAATTTCAAAATTCTCAGAATCAACAACAACCGCAACGTAAACAGTCTCAACAAAATAACAAAAATCAGCATCATCAGAACAAACAGAACAACAACAATCAGAACAATCGCAAGTGGCTGAATTTTGACAAAATTCATGTGATTCCTCAAGGGGAAATTGTTCCCAAGGAAATCGTGCCTGCAATTCCTCCTTTTGGTTCGAAGCATAATCCAAATGCATCATGTGCTTACCATTCTGAGCACATAGGACATACTACCGAAGACTGCATTATTCTCAAGGCCAAGGTTCAAGAGCTTATCGACCAAAAAATCCTGACATTTTCTAAGGAGCATCCTAATATACAAACTAATCCCTTGCCTACTCATAGTGGACCTAGGGTTAGTATTATTGAGGACGATCAAGGGGCTGAGTTAATCATAGATGTCAATGAAAAGAAAACTCCGATAACTGTTATGATCAAGAAGTTGAAAGAGCAAGGATTATTAAAAGGTCTTCACGGGAAGTTACAAATTTGTGATGATAATCCCAATCAGTGTCGAAGGTTGAAAGGCTGCATTTAGATCTTGATGAACCGAGGTGTAGTTCAGTTTTCCAGAGCCAAGTCTGTGGAAGAGGTAACTACTATTGAGCCATTCACGATCATATATATGAAGGTTCCTGTGGAATCTCCTAAGAGGAAAATACAACCTATCATTGCTTGTGTGCCAAAATCGTTCCTTTATCAGAATTCAAAAGAGGTTCCTTTGAAGTATGGTTCCACCGTGTTTTTTGAGGGTCAAGAAATTCTGTTTTCAGAATCCGAAATTGCGAACATAACTGCCACTAGATGGATGACTCGTACCAGACAAATGTTTGCTCCGAAAGCCGTGTTTAAGCCTGTGCAAGTTCCAACTATTGTTTCTCCCAAGGAGAAGTCTGTTTCGACAACCCTTATTGTGCTACAAGAGGCATCTACCACTACATCAGTTCTAGTCACTCCGTCTATAGATGTTAAAAGAGGTAAAAAAAAGTAATGGTTGATCGAGACTTTCTCGAGCTGATTAAAAAGAGAGATTTTATGATTGTGGATCATCTAGGGCAGACTCCTTCAAGGATTTCAATCTTGTCTTTGCTCATGAGTTCGTCTGTGCATAGATCAACTTTGTTGAAAGTTTTGAACACTGCTCATGTAATGCACAATATTCCTGTAGAACAGTTTGATGATGTGGTAGAAAACATAACTACAAGTCGATACTTGGGTTTCAATGAATCAGAGTTGCCTCCTAACGGTACTGCCCATAACAGAGCATTACACATCTCAGTAACTTGTATGGACTCTTTATTATCTTGTTTTCTTGTGGATACCGGTTCTTCTCTAAATGTGATACCTAAGGGAACATTGAGTCAATTACTAGTAGAGGGGAGAAAGATGAGGCCAAGCGCTTTAATTGTCAGAGCTTTTGACAGTTCTCGAAGGCAAGTTATTAGTAAAGTGGACCTACCCATTAAGATTGGGCTGTATTTGTTTACCATTACTTTCCAAGTGATGGATATCAATTCTGCATATAGTTGCTTATTGGTTCCACCCTAGATTCATTCCGTAGGGGCAGTCATTTCCACATTGCATCAGAAGTTAAAATTTATATTTGACCATCAAATGGTCATAGTGTATGGTGAAGAAGATTTGCTAGTAGGCGATTTATCATCCTTCTGATATGTCGAGACTGGTGAAGGCATAGCCGAGGCGCCGTTGCAATGTCTTGAATTCGAAGATGTTAGTTCCGCTTCTGTCAATTATAGTAGATTACCAAAAATGACCATGTCATCTGTCAAGAGTGCTAAAGAGACTATCAAGAAAGGCCCCTTGCCTAGCTGAGGGAAAATCTTGAACGTGGTCGAAAAGCATGATCGCTTTGGACTGGGTTACCATCCCGATCAACAAGCTAGCTCATATGGTCATTAGAAGTGCAACTTGATGAAGTTCAAAAGCACTGGATTCCAGGAGGGTGATATCGTGTCAGCTATTGATGATGCTGGTCCTAGAAACCGAATTGCAAACTTTGTGTGAAAGTGTCCACCGGGTTTCAAGCTCAACAATTGGACATCTATTGTGGTTCTTGTGGTTTTTCCCACAAACATGTAATGCATTTTTCTTTCTTGTTCCCTCGTCCTCGCCTGAGACGAGTGGATAGCTTGTAAAGGGCCTCTCGCTTTTGAAACATTATGTGATCAATAAATAAAAGTTTTTTTTTTGCATTCAAATCACGCTCTTATTTATTTATTTTACTTTTTCACAAATAATAAATGGAAAAATTTTTCTTTTATTTTTCACCTTTCAAATAGCTCATTCTAAACATAATTCATAAACATGTAAATCAAATAAGTGCAATGATAAAAACATGGCAAACATCCATTGTAATTTTGGGATTCCAATTAACCAAGCCGAAGAAGATGGTGAGGAAGATTGTGAATTACTGGCTGAACTAGCAAGGCTTCTTGAGCATGACAAGAAACATATTCAACCACACAAAGAGCCATTGGAAGTTATCAATCTTGGTACTGATGAAGTCAGAAAAGAGGTCAAGATTGGGATATCCCTCACTAAGCATGCACACTCCGAGTTAGTTAAGTTATTGAAAGAGTATGTTGATATTTTCGCCTAGTCTTATCAAGATATGCCTGGGTTGGATACCAACATCGTTGAACAACACTTACCACTCAAGTCTGAATATCTTCCTGCCAAGCAGAAACTCAGAAGGACCAAATCCGACATGGCACTTAAAATCAGAGAAGAGGTAAAGAAACAGTTTGACGCTGGGTTTCTAACCACCTTCAAATATCCTGAATGGATTGCTAACATCGTCCTGGTTTCGAAGAAAGATAGGAAAGTTAGAATGTGTGTGGATTATCGAGATCTCAATAAGGCAAGCCCGAAAGATGATTTTCCTCTGCCTCATATTGATGTTTTGGTAGACAACACTGCACAGTTCTCTGTCTTTTCATTCATGGAAGGTTTCTTAGGATATAATCAGATCAAGATGTCCCCAGCTGATATGGAAAAGACTACTTTCATCACACCTTGGGGTACCTATTGCTATAAAGTCATGACATTTGGTCTGAAAAACGCAGGGGCAACATACCAACGTGTCATGACAACTCTCTTTCATGATATGATACATAAAGAGATTGAGGTTTATGTGAATGATATGATTGTCGAATCCAAAACTTAAGATGATCATCTAGACCATATGAAGAAACTTGTTGACAGACTCTGAAAGTTCATACTACGTTTGAATCCTACAAAATGCACCTTTGGAGTTCGATCTGGTAAACTGTTGGGCTTTATTGTGAGTCAAAAGGGCATTGATGTTGATCTTGATATGGTTTGGAAAATTCAGAACATGCTGCCTCCCAAAACAGAAAAAGAAGTCAGTGGCTTTCTGGGCCGACTTAATTACATATCCAGATTCATTTCTCATCTAACGACTACCTGTGAACCAATAATTAAATTGCTAAGAAAAAATCAATCGGTTGAATGGAACAATGATTGTCAAGAAGCTTTTGACAAAATAACAAAATATTTGTAAGAACCACCGATCTTAGTACCTCCGGTTCCGGGTAGGCCTTTAATCATGTATCTCACTGTTCTCGATGAATGAATGGGATGTGTATTGGGTCAACATGACGACACTGTCAGAAAAGAACATGCAATTTACTATCTTGGCAAGAAGTTCACTTATTGTGAGACCAGATACTCACTATTGGAGAAACCTTGTTGTGCTTTGGCTTGTGCTGCTCGACGTCTAAGACAATATATGATTTACCATACTACTCTTTTGATATCCAAAATGGATCCAATAAAGTACATTTTTGAGAAGTCTGCTATCTCTGGACGAATTGCACCCTTGGGTCAAATGATTTTGTTTTCTCATGATTAATTTTAATACTGATTTCTTGATTAACTTTAGTTTTAGATGCTTGATTGGATTTTACCTTGATTAGTCATGAAAATGATGTTGATGTTGATTTTGTTTAAATTCCTTTTATTAATTTGGATAATGTTTTAATTTAATTGGCTTTAATTGATAATTTTGAAGTTTAGTTTTGATGTCGAAACTTTTGCTAATTTTGATGAGTTTCGATCTTGGTACTTGAATATTGTTGTGGTGTTTTGCTTGTTATGTCTTCCACATGCTCCCTAAATATTGGTCTTAGTCCATTCTAATTAAGTTTTTTGCTTAATTAAACTGAAGTAGAATATATCTTTCCTTTAGGATCAAACCTTTGCATGATAACATTAGCTAAGATTTCCCTTAAATTTCATTATTAGGCTCTAATCCAGGCATGACAACTTATAGGGTAATTTCCCCTCAACCTAACTTTAGGACCACATAAATTCTAACTGTAATGCTTGATAATCGTATCTGTTTTCTTTCGATATAATTGCTTATGTATATATCGAGGGGAAGAAATTGTATGTGACTTTATAGTCATACACACTTGCATTTCATCTGCATCATTTACCCCATTGGTTGATCACTGACTCCATTCAGGTCGATCAGCTTAAGATTACCCTCAGGATAGATTCCCTTAGGTTTCCAACTTTAGATGACTTACATATTAAATTAACTATTCTTTCACAAGAGAATTAGACAATAGTCATCTATGTTGTCGAGATATAATTATTCTACCCCATAACATAGTCGAGAAAGATGTAAGATCTTTTCTGCTTGAGAGAGGTATGTGGCATACTCGTCGATTATAGATCTGAGTTGGAGCCCTTCTCTCAATGCGAAGCTAAGACCGTCTTCCATATGCTTGTGGTGGTTTAAGTCGAGTGTTCTCCCTAAGATGAAGACTTGTATCTTCTCCTAGAATCAATCAAGAAACTTCTCCCCCTGGAACCTTGACCATAATCAAGAGTTCCTCGTCCCTTTAGGGGTACTACGAATGCTCTAATTTCATTCCTGTCAGGATATGTAGGAACAAGATGCGATGTCTTGGAGATCATATTTAGAAATAAACCCCTAGGTCTCTTACCCTTAGCAACAATAATAACACAATACACAAGAGGTTCATGTAAAGTACTACAGATGCTTAGGATGCTAATACCTTCCTTAAGTTTAACTAACCCCTGAACCTAAGATTCTCTAGCTTTGCATTGCATTGCATACTCATGGGTTATTCGATATTTTCCCTTCCCTTGGACAAATTAAAGACCGAAGGTGAATAATGATTTGCGATTCAAGTTAATCAATAGCTTGACATCTAATTCTCACCGCGACAGAAATGGAGACTTCACTGGGGAAATATAAAATATGGAAAAAATAAATAACACATTAAACTGTAAGGAAAATATTTTTGTGGATTTTTATGAATTAAGAAACTAATTTAAAATAAATAAAAGCAAACAAGTAAGAAAATAAAATAAAAAAATAAATAAAACCCAAAGGGGGTGCGAAAGCAAAAGTGAAATGAATTGAGTTTATGTGTAAATGCGCTGGGCCCAGAATTGTGGGGTGTGTGAATATCAAAACGTAAGGCCCATCATCCAAGTCTGAAGCTACAATGTCAATTCATTAATTGACGTGGCAACTGATTCACATGCGCAGTGTAACGCCCTGATTCTGAATTCCCATTAATTGTTGAGTCTTTTAATTTATTTAATTGATGTTTGTTTTAAATCGAAAAATTATATATTGTTATTATGTGGTGTTTGCTTATTTTATCTATTTTTACCGATTCGGAGAGTTTTCGGGGAATTAGAGTAAAAAGGGCATTTTAGACATTTAGCACTTTAGTGTGAGAATTGATTGGTAAGTGTTGGAAAGAATTTGAGAGGAAAGAAATAGAGATAGAAATAGAATAAGAGAGGAAAAGGAAGAAAGATAGTAACATAAGAAGAAAAAAAAAACAAGAGAAAGAAAAGAGGAGAAGAGAAAGAGAAGAGAAAGTGGAGAGGAAAACCTAGAATCATCAAGGGATCATCACCAAAGCTTGCAATCAATCGGTAAGGGTGTGAAACTCCATCATCTCTTTAATGTATATGATTGTATGTGTATGTGTGTGGATTTTGTAGAGTTTCTACTCTTTTTCCACTTAGGTTAGAAGTTGGTTTTGTGAGTAGAATGAGGTTTTAATCGGTTAGAACTCGGATTAGATGATGTAGTTTAGTCGGGTGATGGTTGGGTTGTGCTACTGTGACTGGTTTGGATTTAATCGGTCGGTTGTGTGGAGTTTGGGCTTTGAGACAGCCATGGAAGTTCTGTCTTCGCAAGTTCGCCAGGCGAATGGCAGCGAAGCTTCGCCAGGCGAAGCCCAGCAAGCTGTAGCGAAGCAAGTCAGAAGCTAATATTCTGTATTCGCTGGCAAGTTCGCCAGGCGAAGTGAGTTGGCGAAGGTTCGCCAGGCGAGTGGGTAGCGAGCCTCAGCGAGTAATTCCAGAATTACTCCCAGTGGACTTCGCTGGGAAGTTCGCCAGGCGAAGGCCAGCGAGCATTCGCTGCGTGGCTTCGCCAGGAGAAGGTTGGCAAACCTGGCAGTGTTATTTTGTTTTGCTGTTTGTTCATAGCATGATGTTTGGTTGATTCAATTATGATTAATGCCTATATGAATGATTGATGTGTGAACTGTTTTGACATGTCGTGCTGTGGGTGGTCGAAAGGCGTGAATCCTAGATTGTAGAGTAAATGATAAATCTTGAATATTTGATAATCTTGTGTATTTGCTCGAATTGAATAGAAACGCATTGATAGGCTGATATGTGTGTAAACCATGTGTGGAATGGTGTATAATGTGAATGCATGATAGATATATGCTATGTATGTGATAAATGCAATGAGTATGTTCGTGAGCATAGTATGCATTTTTGTGTCGATTGATCCCTCGGAGGATTTGCAGAACCTCGTATGATACGATGGTTATATTTGATTCCTTGGAGAATCGGTTGCATTGTGTGATTCCTTGGAGAATCGGTTGCATTGTGTGATTCCTCGGAGAATCGGTCATAACATGTAATCCCGTGGAGGATTGGCTAGAGTATTTGATTCCGTGGAGAATCTGCTGAGTACTTGATCCCGTGGAGGATCTGCTGAATATTCGATTCCGTGGAGAATCTGATGAATATTTGATTCCGTGGAGAATCTGCTGAGTACTTGATCCCGTGGAGGATCTGCTGAATACTCGATTCCTTAGAGAATCTGTTGAATGAGTCGGTACCGCATTTGCATCTGCATAGAGTCGTGTGTCGGTCTCTATGAGTTGCATGAGTCATCTGTGTATGATGCATTAGTTGTGTGAATATAACTGTGTATGTTATATATGATTGTTTGGAGGAAAATATAGTGAATGTTCATGTGTATGTGTAGAGACATGATTATTTGTATATGCTTAATGTGGTGAGAACATAATTTGAGTATAACTTGTACAAATGTGAGTATATGTATATATACAATTTTATGCATTAACTGTTATGATGTTGTTTCTCACCCTTCTGCTGTTTTATGATGCTCTATGAGGCATTGCAGAGTAGGAAGCTGGAGGTTCTTTTTGTGAAGCGATGTCTTCATTCTTTTTGGTCAATGGCTCTGATATGTAACATCTGGGTAGTTAGGAAGCCTTTGACTCTTTTGGAGTTACATTTGTTTTGATTCTTTTGTGATACATATGTGTATGTATCTGCTGTGGATATGTTGTAAAGCATGAATTAACTGATGGTTGTATATACTTTTATGAATGAGATCGATTCAATATTTGGATGTTTCCGCTTTATTCTAAATATTGAGATGTGGGTTACCCATTGTTGCATATCTATTTTGAGCAGGTATCGTATGTGTTTAATTTCATGATAATGTGATGCGCCTCTTATATACCATGTTTTAATTAAACTCTGATGAAATAAATTTTCTAAGTGCCTAATTGATTTATTTGATTAATTTGGGGGTATAGAAAGGGGGTGTTACATTAAGTGGTATCAGAGCCAGTGTTGAGTCAGTCGTGTCTGTCTTGTTGTTGTGTTGGTTGAACGGTTGTTTAACCTTGTTGTTATTATTGGGAATCCTCAGAATATGGCAGGTCGTAATGACAATGCTATGGCAGCAGCGTTAGAGGCTATGGCCAGAGCTGTGCAGGGTGCACCTAACGTGAATGCGAATGATGAGTTTAGGAAGAACCAACCACCGGTGTTCAAAGGGAGATTTGATCCGGATGGTGCTCAGATATGGTTAAAGGAAATTGAGAGGATCTTTAGGGTGATGGATTGTGCTGAAGGGAACAAGGGTAGACTAGGGACTCACATGCTGAGAGAAGAGGCTGATGACTGGTGGGTCAGCGTGAGGCAAGTTCTTGAGGTCGACGATGAGGAGATTACGTGGGATTTATTTCGTACTGAGTTTCTAAGGAAGTATTATCCCGAAAGTGTTAAAGGGAAGAGAGAAATGGAATTTCTGGAGTTGAAACAAGGTAATATGTCGGTGGTGGACTACACCGCTAAGTTTACTGAGTTAGTGAAGTTTCACCCTCACTATGATGCGGTTACGGCGGAATTTTCCAAATGTATCAAGTATGAGAATGGCTTGCGTCCTGAGATAAAGCAAGCGGTGGGTTATCAAAGGATACGAAGATTTTCGGATTTGACCGAGTGTTGCAGAATTTATGAAGAAGACAGTAGAGCTCGTTCTACTCATTATAAGGGTTTGAGCGAGAGGAGAGGGAAGCAGCAAGTACGAAGCGGACCTTATGTGACGCCTGCTGATAAGGGAAAACATAGGGGAAACTTTGATAGGAGACCCGGAGGAGGTTCCGGTGCGATCAAATGTTTTAAGTGTGGCGTGATAGGCCACAAGTCTTATGATTGTGGAAAGTTCAAGGCGAAGTGTTCCAACTGTGGGCTCTTTGGACATGATGCAGCAGAGTGTAGAAAGAATGCTGTGAAGTGTTTTAATTGTGGCGAGGTGGGTCACATTAGCTCGAATTGTACCAAACCGAAGCAAGCTCAGGCGGGCGGAAAAGTTTTCGCATTAGCAGGTTCAGACGCTACTAATGCGGCGGATCGTTTGATTAAAGGTGCATGCTTTATTAATGATATGCCTTTAGTTGCTATTATTGATACTGGAGCGACTCACTCGTTCATTTCTCTTGCGTGTGCTAAGCGGTTGGATTTGTGTATGGTTTCTTTGAGTAGTGGTATGGTTATTGGGACTCCCGCTTCGGGGTCGGTAACTACTTCTTTGGTGTGTGCAAGTTGTCCTTTGACCATGTATGGTAAGGACTTCGTTATGGATTTAGTGTGTTTACCGTTGGAAGGTTTGGACGTAATCTTGGGTATGAACTAGTTGTAATTTAATAGAGTTCATCTGGATTGCTATCACAAGTTAGTAAGGTTTCCTTCTTTGGAAGATGGTGAAAACGAGAGTTTTCTTTCCACTAAAGAGTTGAAGAAACTTTTAGCGGACGAAGCTCAGTTGTTTGGTTTGTTTGCATCGTTGTCGGTGGAGAGCAAAGTTGAGCTCGACGTGTTTCCTGTGGTTTGTGAATTTCCTGAAGTGTTTCCGGAAGATGTTACGGATGTGCCGCCAAAGAGAGAGGTTGAATTTTCTATTGATCTAGTTCCGGGTACTAGACCGATTTCGATGGCCCTGTATCGGATGTCGGCATCGGAGTTGGTGGAATTGAAGAAGCAGTTGAATGATTTGTTGGATAAGAGATTTGTAAGACCAAGTGTTTCTCCTTGGGGTGCGCCGGTATTGTTGGTAAAGAAGAAGGATGGTAGTATGCGATTGTGTATTGATTATCGACAATTGAATAAGGTGACAATTAAGAATAAGTATCCGCTTCCAAGAATTGATGATTTGATGGATCAATTGGTTGGAGCCCGTGTTTTTAGTAAGATTGATTTGAGATCCGGTTATCACCAGATTCGGGTTAAGGAAGAAGATATTTAGAAGACGGCTTTTAGAACACGATATGGTCACTATGAGTATACGGTGATGCCATTCGGAGTTTCTAACGCGCCGGGTGTTTTCATGGAATATATGAACCGTATCTTCCACGAGCAGTTGGATCGTTTTGTGGTAGTGTTTATCGATGACATTTTGATTTATTCTAAGTCTCGAGAGGAACACGAAGAACATTTAAGGATTGTGTTGCGGATTTTGAAAGAGAAGAAGTTGTATGCAAAGTTGTCTAAGTGTGAGTTTTGGTTGTCGGAGGTGAGTTTTCTTGGGCATATTATTTCCGGCAATGGTATTAGTGTGGATCCATCCAAGATCGATGCGGTAATGCAATGGGAGACTCCAAGATCGGTTACGGAAATTCGAAGCTTTTTGGGCTTGGCCGGTTATTACCGGAGGTTTATCGAAGGATTTTCAAAGTTAGCACTTCCGTTAACGCAATTGACTTGTAAAGGAAAGACTTTTATTTGGGATGTTAATTGTGAAGAGAGTTTCATGGAATTAAAGAGAAGGTTAACGACAGCGCCAGTTTTGATTTTGCCGAATCCTACGGAACCTTTTGTGGTTTACTGCGATGCTTCTTTGTCCGGATTGGGTGGTGTATTGATGCAAGATGGGAAGGTCGTGGCGTATGCTTCTAGGCAGTTGAGAGTGCATGAAAAGAATTATCCTACTCATGATTTGGAGTTAGCGGCCGTAGTGTTCGTTTTGAAAATTTGGAGGCACTATCTTTATGGTGCAAGATTTGAGGTTTTTAGCGATCACAAGAGTTTGAAGTATTTGTTTGATAAAAAAGAATTGAATATGAGGCAAAGGAGATGGCTAGAACTTTTGAAAGACTATGATTTTGGTTTAAATTATCATCCGGGTAAGGCAAATATGGTAGCCGATGCCTTAAGTCGGAAGTCGTTGCACGTGTCTACTTTGATGGTTAGAGAGTGGGAACTTTTGGAGAACTTTAGAGATTTGAGTTTGGTTTGCGAGTTAACGCCGAGTAGTGTGAAGCTTGGTATGTTGCATGTCACGAATGATTTCCTTGCTACGGTGTGTGAAAAGCAAAAGTTGGATTTGAAATTTGTGGATTTGATGACGAATGGAAATGAAGATTTCAAAGTTGATGAATTAGGAGTTTTAAGGTTTCGAGGTCGTATTTGTATTCCCGATGATGCGGATTTGAAGAAGATGATATTGGAAGAGGGACATCGGAGTAACTTAAGTATTCATCCGGGAGCGAATAAGATGTATCAAGATTTGAAGAAGATCTTTTGGTGGTCTGGATTGAAAAGCGATGTTGCTCGTTTTGTGTACTCGTGTTTGACTTGCCAGAAGTCTAAGGTAGAGCATCAGAAGCCTAGTGGATTGATGCAACCGTTGGATATTCCAGAATGGAAATGGGATAGTATATCGATGGATTTTGTTACGGGATTGCCGAATACGCAAAGAGGACATAATGCTATTTGGGTGATTGTTGATAGGCTTACTAAATCGGCTCACTTTATTCCGATTGATATTACTTATTCTTTGGAAAGGTTGGCCGAGATTTATGTTGGCACTATTGTGAAGCTTCATGGAGTTCCTAAGAGTATTGTGTCGGATAGAGATCCTAGATTTACTTCAAGATTTTGGGAGAGTTTGCAAGGTGCCTTGGGTTCTAAGTTGAGATTGAGTTCGTCATATCATCCGCAAACAGATGGTCAGACCGAGAGGACGATTCAATCGTTAGAAGATTTGTTGCGTGCTTGTGTGCTTGAACAAGGTGGTGCGTGGGACGGTTATTTAGCGTTGATTGAGTTCACCTATAATAACAGTTTCCATTCGAGTATTGGTATGGCGCCATTTGAGGCTTTATATGGTCGGAGATGTCGAACACCTCTGTGTTGGCATGAGACAGGTGAAAAGTCGGTAGTTGGTCCTGAAATGGTACAGCAAACGACGGAAAAGGTGAAATTTATTCGGGGAAAGATGAGAGCTTCTCAGAGTAGACAGAAAAGTTATCATGATAAAAGGAGAAAGGATCTCGAGTTTCAAGAGGGCGACCATGTGTTTTTGAGAGTTACACCGGTTACGGGTGTGGGTCGTGCTTTAAAGTCGAGAAAGTTGACTTCTCGTTTTATTGGTCCGTATCAGATTGTCGCACGAGTTGGTTCTGTGGCTTATCGTGTGGCGTTGCCTCCGAATCTTTCGAATTTGCATGATGTATTCCATGTCTCGCAACTTCGGAAGTATGTTCCGGATCCGTCACATGTTATTCCAATGGATGAAGTGGAAGTAAGAGATAACCTTACAGTTGAAGTTTTACCGGTTAGTATTTTGGACCGTGAAGTTAAGAAACTACGAGGCAAGGATATTGCGCTTGTGAAAGTGTCCTGGGGAGGTGCCGCGGAAGGCAACATGACTTGGGAATTGGAGAGCAAGATGCGAGAGTCGCATCCAGAGTTGTTTGAATAAGGTAATATTTTCGAGGACGAAAATTTCTAAAGTGGGGGAGAGTTGTAACGCCCCGATTCTGAATTCCCATTAATTGTTGAGTCTTTTAATTTATTTAATTGATGTTTGTTTTAAATCGAAAAATTATATATTGTTATTATGTGGTGTTTGCTTATTTAATCTATTTTTACCGATTCGGAGAGTTTTCGGGGAATTAGAGTAAAAAGGGCATTTTAGACATTTAGCACTTTAGTGTGAGAATTGATTGGTAAGTGTTGGAAAGAATTTGAGAGGAAAGAAATAGAGATAGAAATAGAATAAGAGAGGAAAAGGAAGAAAGATAGTAACATAAGAAGAAAAAAAAACAAGAGAAAGAAAAGAGGAGAAGAGAAAGAGAAGAGAAAGTGGAGAGGAAAACCTAGAATCATCAAGGGATCATCACCAAAGCTTGCAATCGATCGGTAAGGGTGTGAAACTCCATCATCTCTTTAATGTATATGATTGTATGTGTATGTGTGTGGATTTTGTAGAGTTTCTACTCTTTTTCCACTTAGGTTAGAAGTTGGTTTTGTGAGTAGAATGAGGTTTTAATCGGTTAGAACTCGGATTAGATGATGTAGTTTAGTCGGGTGATGGTTGGGTTGTGCTACTGTGACTAGTTTGGATTTAATCGGTCGGTTGTGTGGAGTTTGGGCTTTGAGACAGCCATGGAAGTTCTGTCTTCGCAAGTTCGCCAGGCGAAGCCCAGCGAGCTGTAGCGAAGCAAGTCAGAAGCTAATATTTTGTATTCGCTGGCAAGTTCGCCAGGCGAAGTGAGTTGGCGAAGGTTCGCCAGGCGAGTGGGTAGCGAGCCTCAGCGAGTAATTCCAGAATTACTCCCAGTGGACTTTGCTGGGAAGTTCGCCAGGCGAAGGCCAGCGAGCATTCGTTGCGTGGCTTCGCCAGGCGAAGGTTGGCGAACCTGGCAGTGTTATTTTGTTTTGCTGTTTGTTCATAGCATGATGTTTGGTTGATTCAATTATGATTAATGCCTATATGAATGATTGATGTGTGAACTGTTTTGACATGTCGTGCTGTGGGTGGTCGAAAGGCGTGAATCCTAGATTGTAGAGTAAATGATAAATCTTGAATATTTGATAATCTTGTGTATTTGCTCGAATTGAATAGAAACGCATTGATAGGCTGATATGTGTGTAAACCATGTGTGGAATGGTGTATAATGTGAATGCATGATAGATATATGCTATGTATGTGATAAATGCAATGAGTATGTTCGTGAGCATAGTATGCATTTTTGTGTCGATTGATCCCTCGGAGGATTTGCAGAACCTCGTATGATACGATGGTTATATTTGATTCCTTGGAGAATCGGTTGCATTGTGTGATTCCTTGGAGAATCGGTTGCATTGTGTGATTCCTCGGAGAATCGGTCATAACATGTAATCCCGTGGAGGATTGGCTAGAGTATTTGATTCCGTGGAGAATCTGCTGAGTACTTGATCCCGTGGAGGATCTGCTGAATATTCGATTCCGTGGAGAATCTGATGAATATTTGATTCCGTGGAGAATCTGCTGAGTACTTGATCCCGTGGAGGATCTGCTGAATACTCGATTCCTTAGAGAATCTGTTGAATGAGTCGGTACCGCATTTGCATCTGCATAGAGTCGTGTGTCGGTCTCTATGAGTTGCATGAGTCATCTGTGTATGATGCATTAGTTGTGTGAATATAACTGTGTATGTTATATATGATTGTTTGGAGGAAAATATAGTGAATGTTCATGTGTATGTGTAGAGACATGATTATTTGTATATGCTTAATGTGGTGAGAATATAATTTGAGTATAACTTGTACAAATGTGAGTATATGTATATATACAATTTTATGCATTAACTGTTATGATGTTGTTTCTCACCCTTCTGCTGTTTTATGATGCTCTATGAGGCATTGCAGAGTAGGAAGCTGGAGGTTCTTTTTGTGAAGCGATGTCTTCATTCTTTTTGGTCAATGGCTCTGATATGTAACATCTGGGTAGTTAGGAAGCCTTTGACTCTTTTGGAGTTACATTTGTTTTGATTCTTTTGTGATACATATGTGTATGTATCTGCTGTGGATATGTTGTAAAGCATGAATTAACTGATGGTTGTATATACTTTTATGAATGAGATCGATTCAATATTTGGATGTTTCCGCTTTATTCTAAATATTGAGATGTGGGTTACCCATTGTTGCATATCTATTTTGAGCAGGTATCGTATGTGTTTAATTTCATGATAATGTGATGCGCCTCTTATATACCATGTTTTAATTAAACTCTGATGAAATAAATTTTCTAAGTGCCTAATTGATTTATTTGATTAATTTGGGGGTATAGAAAGGGGGTGTTACACGCAGACCGACGAAAATGACACAGCTTAACACATTTGAATTTAAAAGGATGGCGCCAAGGCCATGTCACCCATCCCTGACCTTCAGACGCCGGAACCCTCGTTCCGGTCGTCTTCTCCGACGAGAGGCCACCGGAGCAAGGCCAACCATGCCCAGAAATGAAGAAACAAGCCACCTTTCCACTCAAAATCTCACGAGGATTCCAAATCCAAGCTCACATTTCACAAACAATGTCATTTACACAGTGTTTCGAAGGAAAACAGTTGAAATGTCAAAACACAAAACTCCATGAAACTCAACCAAATCAATGTGAAAACAATGCCTACATAAGTAGGACTTCAGATGTACTCACTATGCTCCTAATATGTGCCTAGAATGGAAGGAAAAACTGAAAGAAGTTACTTAGTGGAGTATGTCCACTGCTTCTTCAAAGCTTGCTGAAAACCCTCCAAAAGATGCAAAATGAATCCTTGGAACTTGTAGAAGCTTGAGCTAGGTCTGGATATAAACCTCCAAACAAATTTGAGCAGTTGAGGAGCAATGTGCACACAGTGGGTTTCTTTTGCAAGAAGATGATAGAGGATGTTGTGGTGATGGTGGTTTGAGAAAAAGCTTGTTGAATGGCTCAATATGGAGTGAGTTTCGAAGGAAAAACCAGAGAGAGCAAGAAATGGCAAGTTTTGAAATTACACACAAATGAGGCTCTCTTTCATCTAGGGTTTCGCTTTTAGTTTATATAAGAGGTAAAAATGGATTTTGAAGGTTTTATAGTGGTAAAATCTCAAGGGATCAGATGTTATGCTCAACATGGTTTTTTAGTTCAATGGTGGATCATGGCTCACACACAAGCAACTTGCATTTTGTGGCTGTCTTGTTTTAGTGGAGGGAACAAATCAGAAGGAGAGTGTGAATTCAGAGTAGTGGAAGCTTGTCTTTTCCTCCTTTGGGCAAGAAATTCAAAATGGCTCCAACATGGTACATACCTTGGTTGGTCTTGTTTTGGAAATGTTTGGAGTGTGCAATTCACCAATTCATGCGCATGATATGGGCATTACAAGAATGATGCATGGATGATTGGGTAATATGCCAAATGACCTATGAATCATGCCTTGAAATAATGTCCAAACCACCATCTTGGAAGCATTGTATCTTGATGCACAAAGCTCATCTTGATTGGAACTTGGGCTCTAATTAAAGATTGCATGGCAAGGAACAACCTTGATGTTGGTAAAAGTTTGATTTGCAACTTGGAGGATCATGAAATTTGAGGTTGAAAGTCATGTCATGCAAGCTGCCTTGAAATAACTTAGAAAAATTTCTAAGTTATGAATTTGAACCACTTGAAACCCCAACTTTGGACATTCATATCTTGAGCTTCAAACATCACATGAGGGACTTCTAGTAATGGATGGAAAGCTTGGAACAAGATCTACAACTCCATGTAGGACAAAGTTCCATTTTACAACAAGAGCTTTATGAAAATTGGCTTGGAAATTTGGTCCAAAAATCTGTCCAAACTTGCTAAATTTGAGATCATTGAAAACCCTAACTTTGAACCACCATAACTTGAGCTTCAAGTATGATATGATGATGAATTGGTACTCAAAGTAAAGCTTGGATTATGAGGAACAAGTTTGATGTTGGAGAAAAGTTCATCTGAAACCTTGACCATGAAGAAAAATGGCTTGGAAAGTGGTTGGTTCACACATGAAACTTTCCATAAATGGAAAGGTTATAAAATCCTAATTTTCCCAAAATGGTAAGTTTCAACACTTCTTGATTTTTCATGATTCCCTTGACATTTCTTGGTCAAATTTCACCCATTGGTCATATTTTTGAGGAACATGATTTTGACCTTAAAAAGTCAAGAGTTGACTTTTTCTATACACAGTTGACTTTACCCCAAATCTCCTGATTTGCAATTGATTTACCAATTGAACCTCTTCTGGTTGAAATTGATGACCAATATTCTACCTCTAAACACCTTGGGACATATGAAGGATCATGGAAATAAGTTTTTCTCCAAGAAACAAGTCCTGACTGATTGCATGTGAAACCCTAATTCCATGCCCTTTTGCCTAGGCTCTTTGCAGATGAATTGAATCACCATTCCAACTCCACAATAGCCTCTAAGGTACTCAACAAACCTCTACATCATGCTTAAACCAATGATAAGACCTCATGAACTCGTGAAAAAATCCTCTGGGGATTCTCAGCCAAGGAGCTATAGCACACCTCTCCTCTCAAGGAGCTTTGACAACTTCATAGTGATACCACACACTTATAGACCTCTACCAATGCCTTTGCTTGAGCTTGAAGCCAATAAGACTTTCTTATTGGATGTAACATAAACAATCACTTGATCCCCTATAAGAACAATGCTATGCAAATGAAAGATACTAAAATGAACATGAAACATAAGCTAAGTATAATAAATGGTTGGTCAAAATTTGGGGTACAACACATGTTGCCTGAAAACTATACTGAACAAGGGAAAGTTGTTTCTGAGTTGTTGTTTTCACCAACTGACCATCCCCAGAAGGGGCAAGTTTGAAATTTTAGCTATACATAATGCAATCATTCTAGGAAAGTTAAGTCGAGATTCGATACATATCTCTAAGAGTTTGAAGACATTGGAAAAGTCGGATGCCAAGTTTTCTGTAAAATCCTCTTGGAACAACTTCTTCTCATGAACCATATGATTTGGGGGGCATTTGAGAATCGAAGATTATTTTCATCCATTCACAACAATTGTTGTTCAAAGTGGCGACTACCATGCAGTTCATCAAACACAGAATTACATTATCTTCATAACTTTATTTTACCCAGACTCCGAAGAGTTTTTGTGATGATTCACAGTAAGACTCTACTTCAGGTAGTCGTGACTACTCCCCGGTGAATCTCCATTTAAAGCAGTAATGACGTTGTAATACCCCAAATTTTACCCTCGGATTAGTCGATTCATGTTGCATGACATCTCATTTTTTTTGCATCAGCTAACTACTAACAGGTTACGTAGTTTGTTTATGTTGCATGAATTACGTCTGGTACACTTTAACTATGGAGGGGCGAAATGGTCATTTATTTGTTGTTTGATGCCGGTTTAGAAAGCAGAATCATTGTCAGGAATCCATTGAGTAGTTGGGATCTCCGTTTCCGAGTTCTTTATTTTATTTGAGGATGAACAGAGATTCACGGTAATTTTGGCATTAGGGTTTTTTAAGGAGGAAGAAACTGAACTTTGACCAGCCATAACTCTTACATGTTTCATCAAAAAGTTCCCATCCAAAGCTCGTGTTGAAATAAATTTCATTCTCTAAAACTTTGTCTCTCTAAGGCCAAGTCCAAATTTGCTTCATTTGAGAGATATGGGTCAAGACATTATAGGTCCTTCTGAAAAGTCAACAAAAACACCTTTTGGGTCAAAGCTTGGTACATGAACATGGAAACCCCAATTGAGATAAGACCAAAAGGAGCTCTTAGAGGACATCTTGAGGTTTCTAAAATGGCCAAGAACACCTTCATAGGGTTAAAATTGAGAGACTTATGGCTTGCTAAAGTTGGGCATTTTTTAGAAGATACATGAAACAAATTTTGTGCAAACTTGGATTTTTTTTTTTCAAATGGGCTTATCTTTTTATGATTGAAGTTTGTTCCTAGCATGATCCACGACCTCCAAGCCCATCTTTTGCATTTTTCATTTATTTATTCTATTTATTTTGGATTTTATTCATTTAAATTCAAATTAAATCAAAATAAATCAAATTAAAATGCTAATCAACACATGAAGGCGCATGGATTTGATTTGTTTAATCAAAATCAATCAAAGTGAATTTTGAGGCCAAGCAAGGATGTTTGGATGCATGATTGAACATAATTGGGACCAAAATAGCAATTTTCAAATCTCCTCCAAATCAAATATCCAATTATTCAATCAGAAGGATTTAATCAATTTTATTTGACCTAAATTGTTCCTCTATATATACACTACTACTATTCCAGCTCCACAGGGACGGATTTTGGCAGCCAAGGAACCCTAAAATTCATTGAAAAAAATCGTGTGTGCAAAGCATTGGCAAGCCAATTTCCATCCTGTTTTAATCCATTCCAAGCATTCAAACATGTTCCTTGAAGGTTTCTGGATTGATTCCAATACTCACACGGGCCTGAAACACTCAGAATCACGAAATCACCATTAACGGTTTGCACTTTTTTTCAAATTTTGATTATCACGATTCATGCATCATAAACGTTTTGTGATTATATATTTGTGTTTGTATGGATGTGTATGATGTTTCTGGGCTGTTTATTTGAAGTTTAGGGGCAAGAAACGCGTGATGCCATTGTTAGGGTTTCAAGCTTGAAATTAGGGATTTTCAAATTAGGAACAATTGGACAAAACCAAAGGCACAAGCATGTTCAGAAGCTTCATTACAATTGATCTATGGTCTTTGAACTAATTTATGTTGCGTATTTTGAGATTTTTGATTTCAGGTGCTATGGCAAAGCAAAAAAAAATTGTGGGCCAAGACCTAAGGCAACGCAAAAAAAATCGTGGGCGAAAGCAGGAAGATTTAGAACGAGGAAGACGACCCCTCTCTCCGTGCGCGCGTTTTAAAATTTTAAATTTTTTGTTTTATATATAATGTTTATTTTGTATGTCATTAATAACTAACCAACGTGGCTCAACTGGCAAGGAAGAGGGGCATGTGAACCTGAGGTCCTGGGTTCGATCCCAGCCTCATGCATTTTATTTTTCTTCTTTTCTAACCTTGTTCATATCATGTCCATATTATTTCTTTTTATCTTTAATTAATTTTTTTTCTTCCTATTTTGTTTTTACTAATTCTTTCACATACATTTTCTTTATAAAATGAAAATATTCTTTTATAAAATTGAATCATTTTTTCCTTTTTAAAAAAAACTTAAATCAAGATCTTTTTTTCAAAATTATTAAAAACAATAAAGAAAATTCCAAATTTGCATCCTTTTCTTCGCGGGCTCATTATCCGCTTTATCTCTGTCTAACCCTACCAACATTCTCTGTTTTTGTTTTTGTAGCTGATTACGTTTAATTTCATCTATCATCAATTAAATATTTAATTATCATGTTTGTATCTGTTCACGGGTTGTAATTTTTGCGAGGCAATCGTCGCACTATTTCTTTTTCAGCACTTTACATTTCATTATTGTATGCCCGTCTATTTTTCCTCGCAATTTATTTTACCATTAATTCTGTAACCCTCCGAAGGAATTATGATTAACAGTTTGACCGCCGAGTCAATAACCCTAGTTTCAACCGCTGCTAAACCCTAATTCACTTTTAGGCGTCCCGCCGTGGACATTTTTACCCTTTACCCTAGCATTAGGTTAAGGAGTCGCCGCACTCCATTTTAGGGTTTCCCGCCGTGGAATCCCTAATTTAACCCTATTTTTAATTAACAATTTTAATGTAGAGATTGGAGTCTCCGCACTCCATGTAAGCGTGTCCTTAAGAAACGTTTATTCCCCATTGAAACCTTGACCACAGTCAAGACGTTTCTAACCTCCCTTTCGAGGGGAACTATAATTACTCTGATTCCATTCCCGTCAGGATATGTAGGCACAAGATGCAATGTCTTGCCGAGTATAATTAGGACTAACCCTTAGGTCTTTTTCTTTAACTTTTAATCCCTTTGTATATACTTTAAAATAATAATGAAGCAAAAAATAATAAAAAATGAACAAAAGGTTTCTGTAGAGTACTACAGAAGTTTAGGGTGCTAATACCTTCCCTAAGCTTAACCAACCCCTTACCTAGATCTCTCCCCGCATTCTTTATGATGAAAAAATAGGTTTTCCCTCTTTTGACCTTTTCCTTCGGATAAATCAAAGAGTGGTTGTGAACTAAGTTGTGATTCAAATTAATTAATAATTTGATATCCTATTTCCACCACAACAGACGTGTTTTCCCCAGCTGGCGATCTAAGAACTCCTAGTGAATTTCCTTGGTTTTTACCTTCCTAGTGAAGTGGGTGTCACCTCACTCCTCAGTGGACTTCTCTCAATTTTAATCTTCCTCAGTGAAGTGGATGTTTATTTCATCCCCATGAAGTCTCAACTCTGACATCTGCAGCTTCGACTTTGATTCGAGCTTCCTTAATAAAGTGAATATTTGTTTTATTCCCTGAGAGACCTCAGTCCTAGTATCTCCACCTACAACTCTAGTAAGAATCTCTCCAATTAAGCGAATATTTATCTTATCCATGAAGTTATCAAAGTTATCCCCAAAGACATGCCTTCATCAAATGACATATCTTCGGAAATCCCCAAAGAAGTTATCAAAGTTATCAACTCATCCTTCATCAAATGCCATATCTTCGGAAATCCATCAGAGAAGTTTGTTGAAGACTCCACAGGTGTTTCTCTTTATTTGAGAATTTACGCTACAAATATTTTTTATTTCAACACATTTTCAAACTACAACAAAGACGCTCCTCAGGGATGTATTCACCCAGTGAGTCCATTATACAAAGTTAGTTCCATTAAATGGCGTCTCTCCGAGAACTTTGGTGAAGATTATTACAATTGATCCTTCTCTTTATTTGAGGAGACATGTTTTACAAATCAATCGGCATGCATCCCTTTCGAAGATCCCCGATGATATTCCCTAATTTCCAATAAGTTATGGATTCCCTCGGAAGTCGTACAGAAGAACTCCAATCCCCTGTGAGGATATTCTCCCATAAGTATTCGCCATTCTGGGAAGAACCCGTTCATGGCATACATCCTTGAAGTGTGGGGAGGTTTATTTTACCCTTTTCAATTAAAAAAAGAAACTGAGACCCGTTCATGGCATACAACCTTGAAGCGTGGGGAGGTTTATTTTACCCTTTTCAAGTAAAAGAAGAAACTGAGACCCGTTCATGGCATACAACCTTGAAGCATGAGGAGGTTTATTTTACCCTTTATAAGTAAAATAAGAAATTGAGACCTATTCTTGGCATACAACCTTGAAGCGTGGGGAGGTTTAATTTACCCTTTTCAAGTAAAAGAAGAAACTGAGACTCGTTCATGGCATACAACCTTGAAGCGTGAGGAGGTTTATTTTACCCTTTTCAAGTAAAAGAAGAAACTAAGACCCGTTCATGGCATACAACCTTGAAGCATGGGGAGGTTTATACCCTTTTCATGTGGAATACTTGATTAAAGAAGAAACTGAGACTCGTTCACGACATACAACCTTGAAGCGTAGGGAAGTTTATTTAACTTTCTAATTGAATCATTTAGTTAAAGAAGAAAATGAATTATATTTTGATCATCGAAGCTTATTTTGGATATTATAATTGTGTAGGCTATCATGCATTCGATAGTAGGTAATATACCATATCGTTTTGGACAGATACATGTGCTTAGGCTACCAGTTTTGGTAGTAGGTCATCTTTTATTTTCATGTTACCTTTCCTTAGGCTATCATATGATTGATATTAGGTAACATGCATGCCTTTATCTCAACTCGATACCCTTGCTTAGGCTACCACATGTTGGTAATAGGTTATCCTTCAATTTCAAGTTTCTCTCTCGTTGTTTGAACTACCACATTCCTGATGATAAATGCTATACATCTTTATTTTGCTGGAGATACCATTTGTTTAAGGTATCCCCAATGGTGGTTGTTTGTGTCTTCCCTAGTTGAGCTGAATCTTTTCTCATGAAGTTTTTCTTTGTTGAGTTTGTTCCCCTTCGGGTTTTCCTTTCTGCACTTCAACGTTTTACTTATACAATTATCCCTTGTGGCTTCGTTCCACACACACCTTTGTCTTACATTTCATATCATATGTAACTTGTGGCATCTTCGGGCCAAAAATTCGTGCATGTTTATATTTAAGTCTCTCCTATCATGTCGAGACTAAGATTTCAATATCCATAGCTCCATATAGAAGAAACATAAATAGGGGCATCTGTCACACCCTAATTTTTTGTAAACCTAAGATCCCACCTCTTTATGCGTCGTCTTGCGTAATATCTTCAGAACATAGGTTTTGTGTGCGGGTTTATCGTGACTAACATGTATGTGTAGGTACATTAATTTCAAAGTGTAGATGATATTCATTCTCACAGTAAAATATTTCAAGGCGCGACCAATGAACTTTGATTCTAAAGGTCCTAAGGTTCCCACGAATTCGAATTCGTTTCAACTGGTTCTTCATGGATTGTGGAACTAGGGTTTGAGAATATCATTATCAAAGATCAAGGTTTCATCATTATATTCCAAGTTTCATCTTCCTCAGAGTTTCGACAAAGCGTGAATTAGGGATGCATGACAAGTTTCTGTCCCTAAAAATTCTTTCAAAGGATTCATTATGTTTAAGACATCATTTACTTATTTCTTGTGATACAAGTGGTTCATAAATTTATCAAGGTTATCAAGGTTTGGCCGAAAGGTGCATTTAAACGATTTTCCCAGAAAAATGAGTTATTTAAGGTTAATTTTAAGTCATATTTTAAAGGAGTTAAAGCGAGTTTGAAGCCTAGTCCCTAGGTATTTTCAAGAAATGTGGAGGAAGTTTATTTGTACCATGAATCCAAGATCCAAAATCTATCCTTCCTTGACTTGAGCCAAACTATGACTTTTTAAGCACTATTCCATTTGAGTTCGTGTACGCAAGTCATCATCCACCATAGGATTTGGGATTACAAAAGTTGACATTGTCATAAGTAGTGTTATGAGAAGAAGTTCATGTTGTGACATGTAATTTAACTATACTTAATTAAGGCGCCAAGAACAAATGTAATTCACAAGTTACATCCTATGTTAAGGCTTTACAAGCTCAAAGAAACGAGTATTATAAGAATCCAATTACATGAATGCTACAAAGTTCTTAAGTCATAAGAATGTCACATGTTACAAAGTTCTAAAAATGCAAAGATCTATTAGCGCTCTAAAACGGATCTGAAAGTTTGCTTCCTATACTGGTACATCACGCCTACGCCAAAGCCTTACAACTTGCTTCCATAACCTGTCAAAGATAAGTTCAAATCAGTTTTTAGCCATTATAATTAATTCAAATGATGCAAGCGGTGCAAGTACGTCATAGATTCGAACTCAAGAAAATCCAAGGACATGAAATTCCAACACAAAGTACAAATGGACTACAAGATGAATTTTCGTAAAAAAAAAAAGAAGAACTCCCAAGTGAAAGTTACAAAACAAATCAAGAACAAGTCTTCTTAAGAATCATTAACAACCTGCTATTCTACATAGCATGGACTTCGTAGTTGTTAGGCAAGCTGCTATGCATCGCAGTTACACCAAATTTGTTGATTTAACTTCAAGATGAGATCGGTGCAGATGTAAGCCTACAAAAGATGATGTAAAAGGATGTTTTATGTTAGATTCTAACAGAGCTGTGTTTATAATTGCTTCAACTTCTACAAAGAAGAAATGCTTCAATAATTTCGTGAACGCGTTGTGTGGATAGACTAAGTACTAAAGATGAAGTTTTATAGAAAAAAGAAGCTTAACTCACGTTTACGCTCCCATAGTAATTATTCAAAGTGTGAGAGGATTTGGTGTTTTAGCTCTGTGATTGCAAAAGCTGCTCAGACAACAAAATCAAAAGACAAATTCTTAAAAGTTGTTGAGAGTAGCAATTCAATTTCAAGAATGATACCTTGTCGATGGAGTATCCCAAGCAATTGTAAGTAGGATCTTGGATGGTTCAATCCCCTCTACAACTCAACTATGATCACCACCCAACATAAACAATACCACCTAGCCTAATGCAAGGGTTGGACCTTGGTGCACTCGTGCAGTATCCATTGCCATGGAATGTTTACAAGGATGCCAATACACCAAAAAGCTCCTTAGATGCAAATTTGAGTGGATTGTTTGTACAATTTGACGACTTATTCATGAAGGCTTGGAAAGAGGATACTGGTGGAGAACAAGAAGAAGATGATCACTTATCATAAGTGGAGCACTTTAAAGCGACATACATTTTTATGGCTCGTGAATGATAAAGCAAGATATCCGTTTTTCAATTAAACCAAATTAGTACACAATCAAACATGAGGAGAATTGAGAATTAATCAAAATCAAAACATAATAAAACAATCAACAATATTAAGACATATATTGAGTTGAATGAGAAACACAATCCCAACATGTTTAAACCAAAAAAGAAATTATATCATTGTCGTTAAATCAAGTTTGAACATTTTATGTTCTTTCCCAAACAAGCTAGAACATGTTCCCAACATCATATAGCCTTCCCAAAACAAGTTCTCGACATATTCAAAGCGACATTGATTTGTTCCATCATGAAAGTTAGTGCGCTCAAACTATAAAAGCATTGAACTTAAAGTTAAGAAAAAGGCCATCAGTACACACGAGAATAAACCACACAGTTTGCGGAATTTCACAATAAACATATACACATTGCAAAGAGAAACGAAAGACAACGACCTCTATGCAAAAAATGACACAGAGTCGCCACCGAATTTTATTTATCCAAAGGAGGGAAAGGGAAATAACAATAAAACCTTTAGGGAAAGAACATGGTCATCGCAACCAAGTTTTAGGGTTCGGGAGTCGGTTATGCGAGGGGAAGGTATTAGAACCCCCTCGCATCCATCGTACTCGATGGGAACCTTCTAGGTTGTTTAGTTTGAATGGGTGTTTTAATCTAAAAGTTTGCTTGCTTAAGGGAGAGAGGGGTTGGTTTTTTTATTAGAGTGCTCGCCAAGGATTGTGGCCCTTGTGCCTACGTATCCCCACTTAAAAGAACTGAAGAATCAGAGCTCCGTATTTTGGAGGTTTTTGAAATGTTTGTTTGTTGGTTGATTTTATACCTTGAAAAAGGGTTTTCAGATTGATGCCCTAAGGCGAAAAGAAGTTTGATGAGTTGATTTTATTTTTAGGTTTTTTGAGAAGAAATTGTTTTTGACTAGGATCACACTAAATACTTTGGATAGAGATGAATGTTTTGAATTACCAAGTCGAGCGCCTTGTATTCAAAACATTTGGAGCGAGTGTAGGAGGGTTCCATTCTCATTCCTTCTCCACCACTTTAAATTTCATGGTGTGTAAACCTAATCGTATCTTTATTGTTTTTTTGGATTTTTTTTATGAGAAAAGTACCACTTGATGTTGGATCAAGGGTTTTATTGCTTGTAAAAATATTTGAAGTGATGCAAACAAGGTCGATGGCGATGCACGAGGCGATCGACTTACAAGGGTGAAAATGACTCGATAAAATCAAGAGTTATTTTTGAAAATAGTTTTTTGGAACCAAAAGTAAAAAATGATCGTAATAACATCCACATACAATGGTCGTACAACCACATTGGGTTAGTCGGCTTGAAAAAAAAACAAAACATGAAAAAAAACAGCATGAAAACAACAAGAAAATAAAACATGCAAACCTTGCAGCGAAGCTGCCCAGAAAACAACAAGAAGTTCGCTGTGCGAACTTCCTAGCGAACGCAAACAGAGGCAAAAGGAACTGAAGTTTTCTGTGCGAACCTTGCAGCGAAGTTGCCCAGAAAAAACAGCAAGATGTTCGCAGTGCGAACTTCCTAACGAACGAAAACAGAGGCAAAAGGAGCCAAAGTTCGCAGTGTGAAGGTGCCAGCGAACAACTTGTTGGCTAAAAACAAGGGGAAACAGGTTATTTAATGGTACTTTTAGTACCATAAAGTCTTGTTCTCTAGGCGAAGGGGATGTTCGCAGTGCGAACATGACAATGAAAGTGAGTATTTTTCAACTCACCTCACTATGAAAACTACACTATGTTTTTTTTCTTCTTTTTTTCTTACTTTTTACAACATTTCTTGGTCCCTCTTGAGACCATATTACAACATACAACACAAACATCACTTAAAAATAAAACATGCAAAATGTAAAGAGATAAGAGTTCGAGAGGAAGGATACCCAAGAGCTACTATCTTCCTTCACCAACGGCCTTTGGTGGATGTGCTCTATGATCTACCTACTTCTTCTGGTTTTCTATCCCTCTCTTGTTCTCTCAATAGTTAGTGAATGCTCTCAATGTTTTTTTTCTGTTTTTTCTCAATGCCTTTATTCTGATTTTTTTCAATGCCTCTTGCTCTCAATATCTCTCTATGTGTCAATGTATTAATGTCCCCTCTTTCTACTGTTATTGTCCTTCTTATCCCTAAAACATTAGGGTTTTCCCTCCTTTTAAAACTTCAAATTTTTACTTGGAAATGTCCAATTCCGCTTTCTTGATGTCACTCTCTTTCTTTCCATTTTCATGTGTGCTGCAATGTTGTATTTTGCTGCTGCACTTTCCCTAGGTTGTCTTTTTCTGCTGCACTTTGCATTACTCTCAAATCTTGTACCCGTTTGTTGGCTTGTGCTTGGACTACCCTTGTGGTCAATGTTACTACCTTGGACATAATTTTGAAATTCTGATATTTGTTGTGTAGATGCATCACCATGAGTTTATTCCTTTGGTCTTGTGACATGAAATGTTTGGTTAGAGGCAAATTATCACTTCTTGCATGTGACTATTTTGGATTACATTAAAATTTCCCATGACTAAGCATGCATAGTCTTGATCTTGAAATGTTCCAATGGTAAGTTACCTCTTAAATATTCTCCTTAGAGGTTTGTAAGCATAATGAGGAACATGAGGACTTGATGGGGCATGAAGGGTACCATAGCATGAAATTGATTAGAAACTTGAATTAAGATTAGAAATATATTAATTTTCTAAGCATTACTTAGAGTTAGAAACTTTATAACAAATGTGACATTCTTGTAATGTCATGATATTTCTCTTTGTAATCTTGAATTCATGAATCTTGAATTTGGAATGATGGATCTCCCTTATGCCATTGAATTTGAAATGAATGAAGTCTTGAATTATGAATTTGTGATATTTTGAACTCCATTTGAACATAGAACTTGAAACAAAGTTGGATGAAGAAATCTTGAATTAGGCCTTGCACTTCATGTTCATTAGGAATATTGATCTTGAATATCCTAATATTTTTCAAGTAACTTCTCCTTGAAGGAATCTACATGAGTAGACTGTCCAACTTGAACCAAACCTTAGATGATGAACCTTTTCTTTAATGTAGCCCATGATAAGCAATTTATCTTATTTGAAATGGAAAACAACGAATCGACCCAATCCTTACTTTGTGAACCCACATGCTCGATATGCAATAGAACGATGTATGATATGACGAACGCAGGGTATGAAAGGCTAAAGGTAAAAATGAGGGTGTGACAGCTGCCCCTATTTAATCCTCTTGGACCTGAATGTCTGGAGGATAAAGGTGTTCGAACATTCATGGTAGAAGAGAATTAAATACTAGAATACCCGGGATTTTCAACTGGAGAGGTGTGGAATGAAAGTAGACAGTAAGCGGGATGGTTTGAAAAAAGGTGTCTGTTAGTGAAGAAGGGTATAGGGGGGTCCGATGATATGCTTGCAATGCGGAATGAACATGAGTGCTTTTCCAGCCAAAAGAGGAGACACCTCGTGATAGGGAATCATAATTGGCTAAGAGATATTCCTTCTACAAAAGATAAAGAGGACTCAAGAAATATAGAAATGTGAGATATTCCTTCTACAGAAGGTAGATAGGACTCAAGAAAATGGAACGTGAGATATTCCTTCTACGAAAGGTAGAGAGGACTCTAAAAAATGGTTTTCCTCTTACAAAAGGCAAGGAGGACTCCTGAACAAAAGGTTTGGAGAAAATGTTTCCTTCTACAAAAGGTAGAGAGGACTCCAAAATAAAAGGTTTGAAGACAATATTCCTTCTACAAAAGGTAGAGAGGATTCCAAAACAAAAGGTTTGAATACATGGTAACTCCTTCTACATCAAGTAGAGGAGACTCCCTTGGGAGAATACGATCGTATTTCCTTCTGTAAAGGCAAAAATGACTCCAAAACAAAAGGTTAGGAGAAGAAGTTCCTTCTACAAAAGGTAGAGAGGACTCCAGAACAAAAGGTTAGGAGAAGAATTTCCTTCTATAAAAGGTAGAGAGGACTCCAGAACAAAAGTTTTGGAGATAATTCCTTCTACAAAAGGTAGATAGGAGACTCCCTCAGGAGAGGATGATCGTACTTTCTTCTACAAGAAGCAGAAAAGACTCCTGAACAAAAGGTTAGGAGAAACATTTCTTCTACAAAAGGTAGAAGGGGTACTTACAAAAGGTAAGTTGACAAGAACCTGTATAAAAGGCACATGAGGTCGTACTAAAGGTAAGTTGAATCTGTTGCGAAAGGTAAGGTGGAGATACTTCGTGAAAGAGACACGAAAAAACTCACAAAAGGTAAGTTGAGGGCAATAACCATCTTCCTGCAAAAGGCAGAAGGACATTTATATAGGGTATTAGAACATCATTTGACCTTACAGGCACAACGGCGAAGATGACATTCTTTAAGTATGGCGACCATTTAGTTCTTGGCCACATAGGCATCAAGCATCCAAATTGATCGAAGATACCCAAAACAAAGTTTTGTTGCGTGTAAAAGAAAGCGAAGACACGCTTACTAAAGGAAAGCGAAAGAAAAAGATTTCACACAAAAGGTAATGAAATCCCTTGCGCAAGGTAAGGTGAGAAAATATCTCATGTAAAAGGCTCAAAAAGACTTGCAAAAGGTAAGTGAATGAGGGGTTAAGTATCATGCCAGAATTTGGACAAGAATTTCATAAGAACTCAAATCTTCGAGGATGATTGGCTAAGCGCATGTAATGATGCAGCATGTATGCAAAAATGTCAAGGATGTAAGGACATGGAGGTTAGGGGTGATGATTTATGCCAAGTGATTGGGCTTTGGTTTGAGGCATCAATTTTGACTTCTCGACATCCTTGTGACGAAATTTGGATCATCTCCAGATGGTCTTATCAGAGAAGCTTTGCTGGTCAGTCAGGTTTCCCCTGACTTGGTCGAATCTCGGTGAACTTTGTGATTTGATGATGCTTCGTGTACACGTGCGCCTATTAGAGGTCGTGTTCATTCTTCATACACCTTGATCGGAGAATAATCTTATGCTTTCTTGTGTTATTATTGTCGTTACCCCATAACTCTCAATGCAATATTTATTAAGAATAAAAATTCCACCTTTCGCAAACAAACATAAAAGTAAAAAAAAAGTGAAGCACAAATGGATGAGAAAGATTTTATTGATGATAAAGTGACCCATAAATGGGTAATTTTACATAAGGATACAATTCCTAAAAGAGGTCATTGCAAAAATATGAACAAAAGTACAGTGGCAATGAGAAAAAAAGATCGGATTTCCATTGATTTCCAATTCTGCTATGATCCATATGGCTTCGAGGTTTCTCGTACGTTGCTTCTTGGGAAGGTGGTTGGATTGATCTTTCCCGTGCATAGCTCTCTTTATTCTGATGATGAGCTCACAGACCGCAATCTTTTTCTTTTTAAGGTCCCTAATTTTTGCCTAGACCGCCCTTTTGGGTTTTCAGTCTACTAGGATACCCTTTTTTTCTGCCTAAGTTGCCCTTAATGGTTTTCAACTTATCGGGTATGTTTTTTTTCATTTTAACCCTAACTTTTGCCTGGACTTTTTCTTTTTTGTTGTCCACCGGGGTTTCTTTCAAGCGTAGTATTTTTTGACTCCGTCTGCATTTACAGGGGATGACAGATCTTCATCGTCCATGTTTGATAATATCAAGGCTACTCCGGAGAAAACCTTCTTCACAATATATGGACCCTCATAGTTAGGTGTCCATTTTCCCCTTAGGTCTATATGGATTGGCAGAATCTTTCTCAATACCAAGTCTCCCACTTCGAAATCTCGAGGGAGAACTTTCTTATCAAATGCCATTTTCAACCGCTTTTGGTAAAGCTGGTCATGGCAGATGGCTGCCATGCACTTTTCATCAATGAGATTAAGTTGATCAAATCTCACCTGTACCCATTCTGCTTCATCGAGCTTGACATCGGTCAGAATTCTCAGGGAAGGAATTTCTACCTCAATGGGGAGTACCACATCCATGCCGTATATAAGAGAAAATAGTGTTTCCCCAGCAGAAGTGCGCACTGAAGTGCGGTAGCCATGAAAATCAAATGGTAGCATTTCGTGCCAATCTTTGTATGTTTTCACCATTTTCTGAACAATCTTCTTGATATTTTTGTTCGTTGCCTCAACAACATCATTCATCTTCGGGCGATATGGTCATGAATTGTGATGCTCGATCTTGAAACTTTCACACAATTCCTTCAGCATCTTGTTATTGAGGTTTGAACCGTTGTCAGTAATGATTTTATTTGGGACCCCATAACGACAAATGATTTCTTTCTTGATAAACGAGTGACCACTTGTTTGGTGACATTGGCATAAGACGCGGTTTCCACCCATTTAGTGAAGTAGTCAATGGCTACTAAGATGAAACGATGACCGTTTGAAGCAGTTGGCTCGATGCGTCCAATCACATCTATGCACCACATGGCGAAGGGACAAGGCGATGTCAAGTTATTTAGAGGAACTGGTGGCACATGTATCTTATCTGCATAGATTTGACATGTGTGGCATGTTTGCACGTGACGATAGCAATCAGTTTCCATCATCATCCAATAATAATCGACCCTCAAAATATTCTTCACCATCGTATGTCCACTGACATGTGTACCAAAAGAGCCTTCATGGATTTTGTTTATGATTCGGTCGGCTTCGTGTCTATCCACACATCTGAGCAGGACCGAGTCATAGTTTTGCTTATAAAGCACATCTCCACTTAAGAAGAATTTGGATGAAAGCCTTCTTAAATACTTCTTGTCTGTGATGGAAACGTTTTCTGGATACTCTTGCTTTTCTAGATACTTTTCGATATCATAGAACCAAGGTTGATCATCGGTTGTTAACTCTACTTCCAGACAGTGGGCAGGCTCATCAAGATGTTCAATACGGATAGTGGGTGCCTCATTTTTCCACTTAACTTTGAACATGGATGATAACGTGGCCAGAGTGTCCGCCAATTGATTGCTTTCTCTAGGAATGTGATTGAAAATGATCTCATCAAAGCATGGAATTAACTTCAAGATGTGATCCCGATATGGAACTAGTTTGTTGTCACGTGCTTCCCAATCGCCTCTGACATGACTGATGACTAATGCAGAATCCCCATACACTTCCAAAATCTTGATTCTATGATCAATAGCGGCTTCGATTCCGAAGATACATGCTTTATATTCAGCCATATTGTTGGTGCATTCAAAACATAATCTTGCGGTGAATGGGATATAAAAACCAGTAGGAGATGTGATGATTACCCCTATTCCATTTCCTTGAGCATTTGCGGCGCCATCGAAGATGAGCATCCATCCCGATCCTGGTTCGGGTCCGTCATCTGGGCCTAGTGCTTCATAGTTTCTAACAAACATGATATCTTCATCAGGGAAGTCAAAACGCATGGGCTGGTAATCTTCCATGGGTTGGTGGGCAAGATATTCAAATAACACACTCCCTTTGATAGCTTTTTGTGAGACGTACTGGATGTCATATTTTGTCAGTACCATTTGCCAACGGGCTACTCGTCCTGTGAGAGCAGGCTTTTCAAAGATGTACTTGACTGGATCTATCTTTGATATCAACAATATGGTATGGGTCAACATATATTGCCTTAAGCATTTGGCAGCCCATGCGAGCGCACAACAAGTCTTTTCCAACATTGAGTATCTCGTTTCACAGTCAGTGAAATTTTTGCTTAAGTAGTAGATAGCGTGCTCCTTTCTACCTGTTTCGTCATGCTGCCCTAACACGCATCCCATAGATCCTTCCAGAACAGTCAAGTACATGATGAGAGGTCTTCCTAGCATGGGAGGCATCAAGATCAGTGGCTCTTGCAGATATTCTTTTATTTTCTCAAATGCTTTTTGGCAATTGTCATTCTACACAATTGCTTGATCTTTGCGAAGCAACTTGAATATTGGCTCATAGGTGGTTGTTAGGTGAGATATGAATCTAGAAATGTAATTTAATCTCCCTAAGAAACCACGAACCTCCTTCTCTATTCTTGGAGTTGGCATATCTTGGATAGCTTTTACTTTGTCAGGATCAACTTTAATTCCCCTTTGGCTCACGATAAAACCTAGCAATTTACCAGATCTTACCCCAAAGGTACATTTATTTGGATTGAGCCTTAGCTTGAACTTTCTCAGCCTTGTGATCAACTTTTCCAAGGGGGCGAGATGTTCCTCTTCAGTTTGGGATTTTGCGATCATATCGTCAAAGTAGACTTCAATCTCCTTATGAATCATGTCATGAAAGAGAGTCATCATTGCTCGTTGGTATGTCGCACCAGCGTTCTTTAGACCAAATGGCATAACCTTATAGCAGAAGGTTCCCCAAGGGGTAATGAAGGTAGTCTTTTCCATATCCTCTAGAGCCATTTTAATTTGGTTATACCCGGAGAAACCATCCATGAAAGAGAACACAGAGAATTGAGTCGTATTATCCACTAACACATCAATATGCGGCAATGAAAAGTCATCTTTTGGGCTAGCTCTATTTAGGTCTCTGTAGTCGATACACATTTGTACCTTACCATCTTTTTTAGGCACAGGTACAATGTTGGCAACCCATTGAGGGTATTTCGATACTGCCAAGAATCCAAAATCAAGCTGCTTTTGCACTTCCTCCTTAATCTTAATGGCCATGTCAGGTCGAGTTCGTCTCATCTTCTACTTTACAGGCGGACAATCTTCCTTGTGTGGCAATTTATGTACTATGATGTCAGAATCCAATCTAGGCATGTTGTGGTATGACCAAGCAAACACATTTGCGTACGCGCGTAGGAGCTCGATCAATCTTCTCTTCACACTCTCTTATAGGGAAGCGCCTACCTTAACTTCTTTCTTATCCTCTTCGGTTGCAAGATTGACAACTTCCACTGATTCTTAATGTGGTTGAATGATATACGACTCTTACTTTAATAGTCTGGCTAACTCCTCTGGGAGCTCACAATCTTCCTCACAATCCTTATCAGCATGGTAGATTGGGTTATCAAATTCATATAGAACCGTAGCAGTATCGTTATCAATGGAATCCGGGTTAGATCTGCATGATTGGTGATTTTATGCTTTATTTTGAGAAGATGAAAAAAAGGAAAATGCATGAAAACATTGCCATTTATTTATGCAAAAATAAAGAAAGACAGAGAACACAATTGAATGCAAAAGGTTCATTTCATTCATGATAAATATTAATTGAAAACATAGGGGGCCCTACAAAATAATCCTTATGCCTTAGGAAGAGCATAGGATTTGAAAGCAAAACAAGGGAAATTACTCTTCGACAAAGGTGACCTCCGGTATCTCCATGACAGTCCAATTGTTGAGTTGTTGATTTGGTGCTCTTGGGTACACCATGCCGACTTCATTCAGTGCATCATCTTCAGCTTCCACAAAAGTTACCTGACCATCTACCATATGTCCCCCACTAATGAAAGCAAGTGGAGGAATGATCCTTTTGCCTTTGTCAACAGTTGTCTTCTGCTAAACTGTGTGATTTCCAGGGTAACCCAAACTAGCTCTTTTCTTATTAATAGGTAACTCCAACACTCTTCCCCAACCTTCAGGGTGACCGGCCTCAATTACAGTCTTTGCGTCCTTCCAAGTAACCATGGGGGATCCAGACCTTTCTGACTTATTTTCCTCTTTCTTAGCAGGAATCATTTCCATATTTATCACATCAAACGCTTGAAAAGGGGTCTCATGGACTTCACGTCCCACTTTGATATAGCGAAATGAAGACAGATGACTTACTAGTATATCTTTATCTCCCTCAATGACAACAAGCTGATCATTAACCATGAACTTTAGTCTTTGGTGAAGAGTGGATGTTACTGCACCGGCTGCATGGATCCAAGGATGCCCTAGCAAACAACTGTGCGCTGGATAGATATCCATCACATAGAATGTGATAATGAAAGTGTGAGGTCCTATTTTGATGGGGAGATCAACTTCCCCTATCACAGTCCTTCTTGCTCCATCAAAAGCTTTCACTACCAATGAACTGGGTTTCATCATCAATCCTTCGATGGTCAGCTTGGCCAAAGAATTCTTTGGTAAGACATTTAAAGATGATCCAGTATCTACCAACACCCTTGACAAAACAAAATTAACACATTCGATGGAAATGTGCAAAGCTTTATTATGATTCTTCCCCTCGGGGGGCAACTCTCCATCATTGAAGCTTAGAATATGCGTGGAGGCAATATTTCATACAACTCCTTAGAATTGCACAACAGATATTTCCTGGAGGAACATGAGTTGTCTTTAAAAACTTTATCAATGACTCCTGATGGGTAGGGGAGCACATTAGTAGCGACAACATGGAAATTTTGGAAGGTGTTTGGTTGAGCTGTTCAACCACCTTATAATCACTTTTTTCGGATGATTCGTAGAAATTCTTCAACGTCTTCACCAGAATTTCCTTTTTGAGTAGAGGTCTGCTCCTGCTCAATCATTGTCTGCTTCTCATTTGTATTGTTTGGTGGTGGTATGGGTGCAAAAATCCTCCCGCTTCTAGTTATTCCACCTGTTTCAACCATGTTCTCTACAGAATTGTTAGCCTTCACAACATCCTCTTCCATCTTCTGCCCGTTAATGTAAACAGTTGGCTCATACTTCCAAGGGATAGCCTTGGTGCTCTCAAAAGGGAAAGAAGCATGCGTAGATATCACTAACGGAGCGTGTGAAGGAGGAGACAGTGGGATCTCTACTTGATCCTACGGTATCTGTAGTGGTTCACGAGCTTGATTATATGGTGTTTAAATAGGATGCCAATCATAATCACAAGGGATTTCTAAAGGCACATGAGGCTGATCACATGGAATTGTTAGTGGTACAACATCATACGGTATTAGCAGTGGAACTTGGACAGGATACCAATCTTCATCACATGGAATTGTCAGAGGCACACGAGGTTGATCATATGGAATCGTCAGTAGTACACAGTTCTGACCATATGGATCGTTCAACAGTTCTTCATCATAAGAAAATTCCATCGGATCATAGGGAATATCAATAAGGTTGTCGCTTGCGCGAAAATAAGGTGTCGGCATGACAGAAGAGTCGCCACCTTTCGTTATTTATCCCTCAGAGCGGGAAAGGAAACGATCGGAAAAACCTGACGAATAAGGGTAAGACAAGGTCATCGCAACCATTGTCTGGATTCGGGAGTCGGTTACGCAAGGGGAAGGTATTAGCACCCCTCACGTCCGTCGTACTCGACGGGATCCTCGCTTGTTTGTTTACTTGGACGGGTTGGTTATAATCTATCTACCTATCAAGGCTGGCTGAAAAAGAAAAGAAAAAATGACTCGGCAAAGCATCGCGCTTTATGCCTACGTATTCCCGTCTGGAACGAGAAATCAGAGTCAACGTAGTTCGGCTAACTACGGGTTATGGGGGAAGGTTGCTCGCTAGGATGTCGCATCCTATGCCTACGTACTTTCATCTGGTATGAAAGATCAGAGCAAACGTAGTTCGGGTAACTACGGTTTATCTCCTAAAAGAAATGTTTTTTATTGTGTTTGCGATTTCAACCGCACTAGAGACTATGACCTGAGAGTGAATGCGTTGCATGTCACCCAAAGGGTACCATACTAAACATTCAGACTGTGGAAAAGAAACTCTCCCACAATCCTTTCTCAGATAGCTTAAGGCTCGTAACGTACGAAAGAAATCATTCATGATTACTGTGTCTTAAACTGCTTCGAGATGAGAAGAGAACAGGCCCAACTAGGAGGGAGACTATCAAGTCCTACTGTTATCATGCCATGGATTCATCCTATGGTTGAGGTTTGAACAGGGACCTCCTAGATGTTGTCATGCATAGGTTTCAACCTAAAAGTCTATCATCAAATCCTCATCAGAGGAAATGAGAGTCCTAAGGGATCATATCAATGATACACCAAAACAGACAAAAGCATCAGCTTTAACAGTAAAATGCATGCAATGCAAGTGAGGGAGGAAATGTGTGTGGGGCTTCAGCCTCCACAAGCTCGTCTCGACCTCAAGCCAGTCATGAAATAACGGTAATCATACTGAAATAAACAACATGCTATCAAGCAAAATAACAGTAAACTGTAATCATACAGACAGAAAATGAGATCATGCTATCAAGCAAAATAAACACATGGGCAAGGGAGCTGGGCTCTACCGAATACCCGCAAGCAAAGCCAAGCAGTAACAGTACAAGCAGATGCACTCATGCTCTTAGACTGAACTTATTCTAAATGGGCTTAGTCTAATGCAACAGACAAATCAGACAAAACACACAATACATCAAAGAAAACAGAATAAAGCCTCAGCTCCTCCAGCAGCAACCCAGTCTTCAGACTTCAGAGATCACTTGCTTTCCAGGTATCAACCCTACAACATGAGTATCAACTCATCTTCTCCCTTGAGCTTCAGCTCCTTTGATCAGCTCTACCTTCAGGTTTCACTATCTTCAGGGATCTTCAGGCATCAACTTGATCTTCACAAAATCTTCAGACTTCAATAATCTTCAAGGAAACATCCTCTTCAAGGCCTCAGCTTCTATCTTCAATGGCTTCAATGCTCCAGCAAACAAGATTCAGTCAACAAGATGAGTGGGGGACGTTACAGTACTCACTGACTTCCAAAGGATGCCATTGAGGACTTAACATCAAAGGAAAGGCTCTCTCAAAGTTCTACCTTGTAGGGCAAGGTCACTAATCCCTCCAAAGGAGAGAGGTGAATACCCTTAAGGGACTCTATGTCACAGAGAAGAAAGGAGGTGAACAAGACACTCCTTGTTTATTGAACAAAATATTCTATCTAGGGCTCTGCCTATGCACCTATGAACCTATAAACAAAACAACAAAAACTATGCTAGACTCCTCTGCAAGGTCTTCAAAGCTCCCATGATGATCCACAAGGTCTTCAACTCAATCTTCAAAGCTCACATACTCAAAAGAGAAGGAAAGAAAACACAACAATACAACTTATGCCTTTAAGCAACACACATACTATCCATACATTCAAAAATCAATGAAAAATACTAAAACACCATACAATATTCTAGCAAAATTCTAGGGGATCCTATTTAACTACCCTTAAATCCCATATATTCCCCATACTCTAATTTGACCTATAAACCCCAAAAATAAAATGTTGAAGTTCAAGTACACAACCTAAAACCCTAATTAGAGCACCTAAATGTCTAACAATCAAAATACATCAAATTTTAATCCACAAATCTAGTAATAAATCCAGAGAGTATTATAATGCAATATGAATCACCACAAAAAAGAATGGGCAAAAAATCTATTTCTAAATGCATGAACAAAAATATACAAATCCATGTATGAAATGAATGGTTAAAAAAGTGCATTTATTTGTAAAATATGCAAAAAATACCAATTAAAATATAAACTGCAATTTTTATATTTTTTAATTTTCTAGACATTTTAATGAAAATGTTAAAAAAAGAATGAGTTAAAAATAATATTTTTTCATTTAGTTATGATTTTTAGAAAATTAATGAAATGTGAAGAAAATTGAAAAATAAAAAATACAAGGGAATGAGAGAGGGGGTGAGAATAGTAGTGGATTCAGTTCATTTCGTTTGGGCCAGCGCGCGTGGGGGGTGTGAATAGAAGGCAGACTAAGGCCCACACGGTCACTAAACCAAACGCAGCGTTTAGGTTTTTAAATTTCCCTCCGTTTTCTTGGATTGATCTGGGCCGTTGGATGCGATTGAGAAGTCAAATATTCAAAGGAGATGGACGGTTGTGATTACGTCTTCTCCAACGAACCAAACTAGGGTTTCAGAACCAGTTTTCATGCAAGCAACTTCTACTCCACGTATCTCTCTCAACTCTCAATCATTCCTCACGATCCAAACATCAAAATTCATCTACTCCTCTCCCTCTACACAACCACGGTGTTAGAATTTTCTAACTCTCCCTCAAGAAAAAGATACGAAGGCTGCAAGTCTTGTCCTCCATTCTTATGCTCTGGTTTGCATGGTTATGAAATGATCTCATATTAATCAAGATTGTACCACATGCTAAGGGGATCATGCTGAGCTAAAAACCTAAGAATATAGTAGCCTAGGGTGCGTGTTCTTGATCTCTAAAGTTTCATGTCAAAACTTCAACCTCCATGAATCATGCTCAAAGTCTCAAGATCTCATCATCTAACTTAGCCTAGCCATTCTATGCCTAAAACATGGTATATCTACGCATAATTAAGGTGAAAAGGAGAAGGAAAAGAACCTGTCAAGAATGAGAAGAAGGTGATGCTATGGCACGATTCAAGCCTTGTAACTTCTCCACAGTGATCTTCCAATGGTGCTTTACTTTCTGTATGCAAAATCCTTGAAGATGAGAGCTTGTAGTAGTGACTTTTCTCTTGAAATGCAGCTATGGTGCACCTTGAAACCCTAGCTCGAATCTCTTTCTTCTCTCCTCAATTCTTCAACTTTCACCAACCTTTGAACTCTCTTCATGGCCCTCTTTAAATAGCAAGTGATGGAAGGGGCTAGAATCATCTAGATCTTTCTAGAAAGTATTGAAAATATCACCACATGAGAACTTGAAATATCATGATATCTTCTTTCATACCTTGCCAAAATCCCTTGAATATGTCTTTACATGAGATATTAAGTGCGTATGAAGGAAATCAGCCCTTACATTTGGCTTGTGTAAGGTTTTTCAACATTGCCTTATAATGCAAGTAATAGATTTACAAAGAAAGTCCCTTTTTTAGGCCTCAAATGAAAAATCTATTTGAACCAAATTTCTCAAAATAATGTTTCCAATCAAAATGATATATTGTATGACCTATTTTGGATTCCTAGATCTTCCAAACCAATTTTCAAATTCAACTTTTCAAAGTTATATGCCATTTTTAGTTCATTTTTGACCAATCATGTAACTTCATGCTATGAGCTTTTCCAACAATTTGTGGCCTTCTTTCTAGACTTAAAATCATATTTTGAGCAACTTTCATGTTTTGAGTTTTTCCATTTGAGGCTTGGAAATAGGAGTTTTAGGCATTGGCTAAAATGACCTATAACTGACAAATGACCAAAATACCCCTGTCTTGTTCAAACCATAAGTTGAGTTCCATGAATCCTATCAAGGACTTCTACCACTCAAATTAAAGCTAAGAAGATGCCCTTCAACATTCATGTTTACCAAGAGATCATAGGAATCATCCTACTAGGGCAAAAGTTGTCTGCAAGTTGGGTGACTTTCAAGGACCCAGATTCATACACCTCAGCTGACCTGTAATTTGTCAAAACCATAACTTGAGCTCTGCAACTCCTATCAAGGACTTCCACCACTCAAATTAAATCTAAGAACAAGCTCTACAACATTCATGTTGTGGGGAAGATGAGATATCAATCACATCTAGAGCTAAAACTGCCTGGAAGATAGGGGTCAAATTAGGGTTTTTCCACTGCCAATCCTCAGAAACCCTAACTCAAAACTTCTCAAACTCTTCAATCATGATGAGTTGGTCTAGGAATCATCCTTATAACATCTCTATGCATCATTCCATGATCTCATGGCCCTTGTATTAGGTCTCAACCTTCTCCAAATTTTCAGTTATCCTAGGGTTGACCCAGTCAAAACCCTAATTCTACCATTCATGGTTGAATCTTCTGAACCCTTGCATAATGACCTCTCTGGGCTTCATGATGGCTATCAAGACATCTCATAGGCTTTCTCCAAACATCAAGTTCATTCTCAAAGTCTCAGAATCATCTGAGGGGCACCCACAACTCTCAAGCTATGAAGCACACAACCCTGGTTCCAACCAATTCCTCTGAAGATCAACTTTCAAACACTAGATGGATAAATAATTGTTGGTCAAATTTTGGGGTGCAACAGCTGCCCCTATTCAAACGGCTTGAACCTGACTGGGTGAGAAGCGAATGGCTCTCACCCAATCAAGGTGCGAGACGATTGAATACTGGTAAACCCGAAAATTTGCCAACTGCACGAGCACACGGTACTCTGCGGGGAACAAATCTTCGAATATTGCAATGCTAGCTGCACGGCCGCTAGCTGGAGAGATACTGATCTGACATCGCCAAAATATCCAACATCGCCGCTGGATAAAATACAACAATGAACAAAATACCCCGCATCGCCGCTGGAGAGAATACAACACTGAACAAAATACCCCGCATCGCCGCTGGAGAAAATACATCTCTAAACAAAGTACCCCGCATCGCCGCTGGAGAACTACACCTGACAGAACACCCTGCATCGCCGCTGGAGAACTAAATCTGAATCACCAAAATATCCAACATCGCCGCTGGAGAACTAGAAGGATCTGCATCACCTAACATCGCCGTCAGAAGACTGGATCACCTTGACATGCCCAACATCGCCGCTGGAAAACTGAATCTGACATCGCCGTCGGAAACAATCATCCTCTTAGAGACACTCGACATCGTCGTCGTACAAACATCATCTTTACTGGGGATTTAAAGAGTTTGACCTCGCCGTCAAACAAACATAATTTGACCTCGCCGTCGAATCCAAACGTTCAACCTCGCCGTCAAACAAACATCCAACCTCGCCGCCGGACAAATGATGATCTGACCTCGCCGTCAAATCCCAGCGTTCAACCTCGCCGTCGAACAAACATCCAACCTCGCCGCCGGACAAATGATGATCTGACCTCGCCGTCAAATCCCAGCGTTCAACCTCGCCGTCGAACAAACATCCAACCTCGCCGCCGGACAAATGATGATCTGACCTCGCCGTCAAATCCCAGCGTTCAACCTCGCCGTCGAACAAACATCCAACCTCGCCGCTGGACAAATGATGATCTGACCTCGCCGTCAAATCCCAGCGTTCAACCTCGCCGTCGAACAAACATCCAACCTCGCCGCCGGACAAATGATGATCTGACCTCGCCGTCAAATCCCAGCGTTCAACCTCGCCGTCGAACAAACATCCAACCTCGCCGCCGGACAAATGATGATCTGACCTCGCCGTCAAATCCCAACGTTCAACCTCGCCGTCGAACAAACATCCAACCTCGCCGCTGGACAAATGATCTGAACAAATCTAACCTGGGGTTCACCCCGGGTAAATGGAACAAAAGGTACACTTGAAACTACTCCGCCGGGAATGAGAGACTTAACCGAGCACACTCTGATTTGGGGTTCACCCTCAGAACCATAACGAACATCGGAATACTGCTGCACACTGCCCATCGTAGAACTTCAACATCAAAGATATATGAAACCCTGGCCCCTGGCCACTTCCAGCTTCAGCTAGAAAAGATCTTCAAGTACTTCTGAATATAGATGGAACCCTGGCCCCTGGCCACTCCAGGTCCGCTGGAGAATCTTCAAGTACTTCTGAAGATAGATGACACCCTGCCCGTCGGCTATTCCAGCTTCAGCTAGAAACAACATCCTTGGCCTTCAAGGATGTAAATTTTGCCCGTCGGCAACTCTGCAGGAGGTATCTTCGACTTCAGTCTAAAGAAATGGTCCTTGGCCTTCAAGGATACATGGCTCTGCCTTCAGGCAACTCCACCTCCGCTATAGAGCATCCGTGACTTCAGTCAGGGATATATTTCGGTCTTCAGTCCGAAAAATGAATCCTAGGTCATTCGTGACCTTGGGGATAACCTTGCCCTCAGGCACCTTCGCTTCAGCTTGGGAAATCTATGACTTCAGTCAGAGAAATGGTATCCTGAGCCATTCATGACTCTACGGGGATTCAAACACTTTGCCTTCAGGCAAAAAGCTCCGCTTCAGCTGGAGAAACATCTTCGACTTCGGTCAGAAGAAACACCATTCACTTGATCGCAATCAATCATCACCTCAGGATAACAGACTTGGTCTTCAGACCAACACGGATCACTTTGAATACGTCTACAAGCTTTGGAACCTTGTCTGCATCCACACGTTGATTCATCAACAAGGACATCTGAGCTCACAGGAACCTTCTGATACCGCCTTCAGGCGTTTACGCAGTCAATCTTCAGATTAGACAACACTGTTGGAGCAGACATATCACGCTGCTAAGGACTTCAAGAATCATCTTGAACAAACAAATCCGTCAGGCACCTTCAAGAATCATCTTGTACTGATAACCATTCTGGAGATTTTATTCTGCTGGGTGTTCCAGGAATCTTCCTGGGCAACTCTTGCTGGGGACGCTATTGGAGAGCTTGAGACTCATCCTAAGCAAACAAATCGGGAAGTTGTACTGAGGTCTTAAGAATCATCTTAAGCAAACGGCCCTGCTGAGGAATTCAAGAATCATCTTGAACTGAAGACTTCGCTGGGGATCTCAAAAATCATCTTGAGCGAGCGACTGTGGGGGTTACACCGGGGTCCTTAAGAATCATCTTAAGGAAGTGACCTTGTTGGAGAGAATGTCAGGAATCCTCCTGAGCAACTGATCCTTCGGCTGAAAACCTGTAAGGCAAGAATAATAATGACCTAGATCATGCTTATGATGCATATGCTTCTGCGCTATGCCCCACACGGTGGGAATGATATGCGTTTATGCTAAATGTCGTGCAGTCATGCACAATGCTATGCAACGTTAAATGCTATGCAGTGTTAAATGCCATGCAGTCATGCACAATGATGCGATCCCGTCAGCAAAATAAATGCTGGGAGGAGGAAATCCTTCTGTCAAGGACACAAGCACTACTCAGGTAGAGGAATCATCCTGCTGAGGCGAACGTGGACACGCCAATATTAATCAGGCTCTGTCTGGGGAAATGATCTTCCACTGACTGCTGCAGGGAAAACAACTTCAGTTGATCTGCTGCGAGGGGACGAAGCTCTACGAGAACTCGGCCCTGCGGGTATCCATCGCGAGAATAAACTGCGCGGCCGTCTCGGCTACTTTTCTGGGGATAACCACTCTGTGGGGAAACAACTTCAGCTGCTCCACACTCCACTGGGGAAAACATGGTTTGATCAACTTCCAAGGACTCGGCTCTCTTGGACATCTGCAAACTCGGCTGAGGAAGGAGAAGTCATTATGCTTCGCTGGAGAGTACGACTCTGGTGCGGAATTTCAATTTCGCTGGGGAAGAAAGAATCATCTGACTTCGGGGGAGAGCCCAACTCTGCGGGGGAATACAACCTCAGTTGTTCCAATACTCTACTGGGGAAGAGGGAATCATCCAACTTCAGGGGAGAATACGGCTCTGGTGGGGAATCTCCGTTCCGATGGAGACTTTACTGGGGAAACACGAGCTTCGGCACCCGAACACTTCTATGAACTCTGCACTTGTGACCCGGTGCTGGGGAAGACATCATTCTTCGGTGCTTGACTCAGCTGATGAGGTGACGCTCCTTCAGGATGCATCTGCTTGGGGAAGAGAATCCTCTCTGCCTGGTGGACATACCAATGCTCACTGCTCTTTGTTCAGATTCTGCAGAGGGGAGACTACTGAACTCTGCTGGAGAAGGAGGGCTTGCCCTGCTTCGAGGGTGCGCACGGCATATCCTCTGGAAGGTGCTACACCTGCAACAACACAAACAAACAAGACAAGATTCCCTCCTCAAAGGGTTCTATCCAGGTTATTATCTCGTGACAATATTCAGTTAATCAATTGTTTCAACAATCAATGGGCCTAGGCCCGTAAGTTTATGTATGCGCATTTTATCAAAAACATCGGCGTTTTCATTCGCGAACAAAACAGATAAATGTTAAACAGACAAGTAGAATTGCTGAATAATGTGCATTTTATTGACGATGAACCCCTGAATGGGCAAAAATGTTTTACAACGGAGGCTAGCCCCTGGAATGAGGAAGCCGCACGAAAAAAAAAGAAAACATAAATATACATCAGTATATACAAATGTTGGCAATCGAGGCGTAGACGAACACCATGAGTTGATCCCTCTAAGACCCACTCGACTTTGATACCTCTCCGACGCTTCAGCTTTGGAAGAGATTGATTCAGATAAACGGCCCTCAGGTCTTCCGAACCACTAAACAATGAAAGTCCATACGCGGAACGCAGTCGTTTGCTTATTCAAATCCCTAACTTTTGCGTGAACCGCCCTTTCGGGTTTTCAGTTCACCGGGATACCCTTTTTTGCCGAAGCCGCCCAGCGTAGGTTTTCGACTTCGCGGGTGTACATTTTTTCAATATATCCCTAATTTTTGCCCGAACCTTTTATTCTGTTTTTGGTTCGCCGGGATGCCCCTTTTTTGCCTGGACTCTTTCTTTTTTGTCCAGCGGGTCTCTTTCAAGCAAAGTATTTTTTAACTGCGTCTGCGTTCACCGGGGATGCAAAATCTTCACCATCCATCGTGGATAACAACAAAGCTCTTCCTGAGAAGACCTTGCTGATGACATACGGCCCTTCGTAATTCGGAGTCCACTTGCCCCGGTGATCGGAGTGTGGCGGAAGAATTTTCTTCAGGACGAGATCACCCGTCTGAAAGCTTCTGGGACGCACCTTCTTATCGTAAGCTTTCTTCATTCGGCTTTGGTACAGACGACCAAATGCGATCGATGCTAACCTCTTCTCGTCCATCAGGCTGAGTTGGTTCAAGCGATTCGTAATCCATTCTGCCTCGTCGAGTTTTACATCAACCAAAACTCGCAAAGAGGGAATCTCCACCTCTAACGGTAGGACAACTTCCATACCGTACACCAAGGAGAAAGGAGTTGCCCCGGTCGACGTACGCACCGTCGTACGATAACCGTGCAAGGCAAACGGCAGCATCTCGTGCCAATCTTTGTACGTCACAACCATCTTCTGAACGATCTTCTTGATGTTCTTGTTGGCCGCTTCAACAGCGCCATTCATCTTCGGCCGGTAGGGAGATGAGTTGTGGTGTTCAATTTTGAAGCTCTGGCACAGCTCCTTCATCATCTTGTTGTTCAGATTCGAACCATTATCAGTAATGATCCGCTCGGGAATTCCATAGCGGCAGATGATGTCCCTCTTTATGAACTTAGCCACCACCTGCTTGGTCACATTAGCGTACGAGGCTGCCTCCACCCATTTGGTGAAGTAGTCGATAGCTACCAGAATGAAACGATGACCATTGGATGCGGTGGGCTCGATCTTGCCTATCATGTCGATGCCCCACATGGAGAACGGCCAAGGGGAAGACATGACATTTAATGGGCACGGCGGTACATGAACTTTATCAGCATAAATTTGGCATTTGTGACATTTCCTCGCGAATCTGAAGCAATCCGACTCCATAGTCAGCCAGTAATACCCTGCTCTCAGGATCTTTCTCGTCATGGCATGCCCGCCGGCGTGCGTACCAAATGTGCCCTCATGGACTTCCTCCATGAGCATACTCGCCTCTTTTTCATCCACACATCTGAGCAGCACGAGATCGTGGTTTCTCTTATACAACACCCCGTCAGGATTAAGATAGAAGTTTCCAGATAGCCTCCTCAGAGTCTTCTTATCCTGGGTAGACGCACCCGCAGGATACTCCTTAGTCATAAGGAAGGTCTGGATGTCGTGGAACCATGGCTTGCCGTCGGTGGCATCCTCGATTGCAAACACAAATGCCGGTCTATCAAGACGCGAAAGTACAATTCTTGGAGCCTCATTCCAATAATTGACTTTATACATGGAAGCCAACGTGGCTAAAGCATCGGCCATCTGATTTTCAGCCCTGGGTACATGATAAAGTTCCACTCGATCGAAGAACGGAAGCAGCCTCCTGGCATAATTCATGTACGACACTAGATTCGCCTGACGAGTTTCCCACTCCCCTTTGATTTGATTGATTACAAGCGCTGAGTCACCATATATGTCTAGATTCTTGATTCTCAAATCAATTGCCTCTTCTAGACCCATAATACATGCTTCATACTCGGCTTCATTGTTGGTAACTGGAAACGTCAGTCTCGCAGTAAAAGGGATGTGGGATCCATGAGGAGTCATGATGATAGCCCCGATGCCACTTCCATAGGAATTAACCGCTCCGTCGAATATCAACTTCCACTGAGATCTCCTATCTTGCCCTTCATCGGGCAATGGCTCATCGCAGTCCTTTACTTTGAGAAACATAATGTCCTCGTCAGGGAATTCGAACTTCATCGGCTGGTAGTCTTCGATTGGCTGTTCGGCAAGGTAATCAGACAATACGCTTCCTTTAATGGCCTTCTGGGAGACGTACTGAATATCATATTCCGTTAACACCATTTGCCACCTGGCAATCCTGCCCGAAAGAGCCTGCTTTTCGAAGACGTACTTGATCGGATCCATCTTCGAAATGAGCATAGTGGTGTGGTTGAGCATATACTGTCGTAGACGTTTGGCAGCCCAAGCTAATGCACAACACGTCTTCTCCAGCATCGAGTATCGAGATTCACACTCAGTGAACTTTTTACTCAAATAATAAATGGCATGCTCCTTTCTGCCCGTCTCGTCGTGCTGACCGAGAACACACCCCATACTATTCTCCAGAACCGTCAGGTACATGATTAATGGTCGTCCAGCCACTGGGGGTATCAAGATTGGAGGTTCTTGAAGATACTGCTTTATTTTGTCGAATGCCTTCTGGCAATCCTCATTCCAAGTAATCGCCTGATCTTTCTTTAACAGCTTGAACATCGGTTCCCAAGTGGCCGTGAGCTGAGAGATAAACCTTGCAATGTAGTTTATTCGGCCCAAGAAACCACGAACTTCTTTTTCTGTTTTCGGCGCTGGCATCTCTTGGATAGCTTTTATTTTTGCAGGATCGACTTCAATACCTCGTTCACTGACGATAAACCCCAATAACTTTCCGGACCGCACTCCGAAAGTGCATTTGTTAGGATTCAGCCTCAGCCTGAACTTCCTAAGCCTTTCAAACAGCTTCAACAAATTGACCAGATGCTCTTCCTCCATTTGGGACTTTGCAATCATGTCATCAACATAGACCTCGATCTCATGATGAATCATATCATGAAACAAAGTTACCATTGCTCGCTGGTAAGTGGCCCCTGCGTTCTTCAGACCGAAGGGCATTACCTTATAGCAAAATGTTCCCCAGGGGGTAATGAACGTCGTTTTCTCCATGTCCTCCGGTGCCATCTTAATCTGATTGTAACCGGAGAAGCCATCCATGAACGAAAACACGGAAAACTGGGCTGTATTGTCGACCAACACATCGATATGAGGCAACGGGAAGTCATCCTTAGGGCTCGCCCTGTTCAAATCCCGATAATCGACGCACATGCGTACCTTACCGTCCTTCTTCGGTACAGGCACTATGTTGGCGACCCACGGAGGGTAAGTGGTAACGGCTAGAAATCCTGCGTCCAACTGCTTCTGGACTTCTTCTTTGATTTTTACAGCCATGTCTGGTCTCGTCCTCCTGAGCTTCTGCTTGACCGGAGGGCAATCTTCCCGCAACGGCAAGCGATGAACCACGATATCAGTGTCAAGTCCAGGCATATCCTCATATGACCAAGCAAAGACGTCACTATACTCTCGAAGCATCTCGACCAGCCTATGCTTGACATCATTCTGCAGTGCAGCCCCAACTCTGACATTTCTGACGAGCTCCTCAGAACCCAGATTTACAATCTCAATATCCTCCTCGTGAGGCAGAACAACCTTCTCCTCCTGTCTCAACAAGCGGGCCAATTCTTCCGGAAGGTCTTCGTCTTCATCAATCTCATCCTCGGCTTGATAGATCGGGCAATCAAAGTCGTAGTGAGCCGTAGAAGGTCCAGAGTCGATGTCGTCTGTTACGTGGATCCTGCAATAACAAGGGTTAAGTTTAAAGCAGGAATATGCAGGTTAGCACGAACCCCGTTGCCATTTTGCTGTTTTTTCGAAATAAACATAAAATAGGAATAACAGAGAACACAATATTTGATTACGAAGAAAACGCCTTTTATTTATTAACAAAATGCATACACATAATCCAACAAGGCCCTGACAGTAAAACCACTATGCCCCGGGCAGGGCATAGGGTTGTACAAAGATTGTAAAAAGCAAATCATTACTCTTCACTTGTCGGCCTGATAATCTCCTTGATGGTCCAATTGTGGAGGCGCTCGCCTGGCTTGCTCGATTGAATCCAGGCGTCAAGATCGCAATCACTGTCCCCGCTGTCCTCCGACGCAGCATTGATACCCTCGAAGATTACTCCCCCCTTGGTGAATAGGATCGGCCCTTTCCCACGAGACGAGCTACCAGAAGAAGATGAAGCTTCAGCTTCCGGAGAATATCCCAATCCAAACTTATCCTGCTTGATTGGTATATCCAAAACATGCCCCCAGCCTGGGGTGGAACCGGCTTCGACAACGGCCCTAGCTTCCTTAAACGAGGAGAGGTTCAACTCTTGCCTCTCTGCGACGACAGGCGCTACTTCCTTCACTCTGACGGTTTCAAAAGCCTGGCAAAGAGTCTCATGGATCTCACCATCCATTTCAACGTACTTGAAGGACGACAGGTGGCTTACCATGATGTCCTCCTCTCCACAGACTGTCACTATGCTGCCCCCAACAGCATATTTAAGCTTCTGATGCAGCGTGGACGTCACGGCGCCAGCAGAATGGATCCATGGCCGACCTAAGAGGCAACTATAGGCAGGCATGATATCCATGATATAGAAAACTGCATTGAACGTCTCTGGACCAACCTGAATTGGCAGGGTCAATTCTCCGAAGACGTGGCGCTTGGTTCCGTCAAAGGCTTTCACGACCAGATCACTGGGCGTGCACAGCAGTCCCCGGGTATCCAACTTCATCAGTGCCTTCTTCGGAAGCACGTTAAGCGAGGAACCCGTATCCACCAGGACATGTGACATAATCGTGCCTCTGCACTCTATTGAGACGTGCAAGACGCTGTTGTGATCTCTTCCCTTAGGAGTCAGCTCCAGATCTGTAAATCCCAGCCCATTACCAGCATTGACATGGGCTACTACTTCCTCGAGTTGATTTACTGATATCTCCTGCGGCACGTATACAGCATTCAATACCTTCAGCAATGCATTGCGGTGCGCCTCAGAGCACAGCAACAAGTTAAGAATCGAGATCTTTGACGGAGTCTGATGAAGATGATCTACAATTTTGTAGTCACTTTTCTTGATCAGTCGCATGAACTCTTCAGCATCTTTAACCAGCAAGTCTTTTTCTGCCCCTGCAGGGACCTCCTCAACAGCTTTACCTTTACCCTTATCCACAGCGTCGGCCCGGACCACCTTCTCCGCTGCAACCTCTGCTGGCGCAAACACTCTTCCGCTTCTAGTGATACCACTGACTTCGGTAAGATCCTGCACAGTCGATCCGAACGGCTCAAGCTCCAACTTCTGACCATTACAATAAACTTCGGCGCCATAATGCCATGGAACGGCATTGGTGCTCTCGAATGGGATTGGTCCGGCCCTGGTGATGGTGATGGTAGGCGGACGAGGCGCCGAGATAGTAATAGGGTGGCGAGGAATGGTAATGGTAGCAACTTCGTCTGCCTGCTTCAGCACAACTTCCCCTGATGCACTCTCAACGCTCCGACTGAATTGCAAAATACCCTCGGTCATCAGACTTTGGATACCTTCGATCAGCTGCTCACACCCATCAGGAAGTGTAGCACAAGCCATACACAACTCTCCGCATCCAGGAAAGAAGCCCTTTTTCAGCAACTTAGCCTTGACAAAACTCAACGGCGTCTTCAAATCTTTGACATCAGTCAGCAAGTCTGCACTCTCTTCAGTGATAACAGCATTCACTCCGCCCCCCTTATGATGAGGCATCGGATTCTTGGTGACGTTGGGCACGCTGTCAGAAAAGTTGATAACCTTGGCGTCCACCAAGTCCTGGACTTTGTGCTTAAAAGCTTTACAATTCTCAATCGTATGGCCTGGTGCCCCAGTATGGAAATCACAGGTAGCACTGGCATCATACCCCGGTGGTGGCGCCCCTGTTAAGGGAGCCAACGTCCTCTTTTGAACTAGCTGAAGCTGCAGCAAAGTTTGCAGAAGCTGCGCATATGACATAGGTGGAGTATCAAACTGATGGCTTGCCATAGGAGCCCGATTCTGATATCTTTTATACCCCTGATTATTCTGCTGCTGAGGTTGCTGCGGCTGCGGCTGCGGCGGAGCAGCTGGAATGTTTATGCTAGCAATCTGAGGCTGAGGGCCCTTGCCCTTTCTCCTAGCGTTAGTGACAGCACTGGCATCTCCCTCTCGACGCTTGCCAGTATAGGGTTTCTTGCTACCTCCTCCAGTTGAGGATGATTCGCCCTGAATTTTTCCGATCTTTATACCGTTCTCAACATGCTCGCCCAAAGTGATAAGAGCCGAGAATGTTCCCGACATGCCACTGACCAGCTTTTCATAGTAGATTCCGGGAAGGGTAGCCACGAACATTTGTACCAACTCATGCTCAACCATCGGTGGTTGAACCCGGGCAGCCAATTCACGCCACCGCTGGGCGTACTCTTTGAAACTTTCATTGTTCCGCTGTGAGAGATTCTGAAGCTGAACTCGGTTGGGAGCCAAGTCGCTATTATATTGATAGTGGAGAACAAACGCTTCTGCAAGCTCTTTCCAGGTGCGCACAGCAGCGGGCTCCAAGCCCATATACCATTCGAGCGATGGCCCAGAAAGACTATCCTGAAAGAAGTGCATCAGCAACTTCTCATCGTCAGAATAAGCGGACATCTTTCTATAATAAGATCGGAGGTGGACCCGGGGGCAAGTGGTGCCCTTATACTTCTCAAAGGTAGGCACCTTGAACTTGTGGGGTACTTTAAAGTCAGCAATCAACCCGAGGTTGGACATGTCAACGCCCAATGTGTTCTGATTTTCTATGCTCCTCATCTTGTCTTCCAGCGCCTTGAACCTGAGTCGAGCCTCGGCATTCAACTCTGCCTCTATACCTCTCTGAGAGAATATATCATCCTGATGGTCCTCCAACCACGGCTGAGGCACCACCAGATTTCCTGCACCAGCATTGCCGTTGACCGGCCCCATGTTAACATTGGCTCCCAATCTACCATTGACGGCGCCCGCCGCGTTGAGTCCGAGATTAGTCATCAGATTGCCGTTAGCACTGCCGTTGCCCCCGGCAGCAGGAACAACGTTCTGTGGAGTATCCCCTTGAGGAGGAGTAGGCACGGCCCCTCCGTGAAGTATGCCATTACTGTCAACCCTGGAGATCAGAGGTTGAACCAGAGTACGAAGCTGATCTTGACCATTCGCGACCACCTGCATCAGCTCCATAAAACGATCCATCCGCTCACGGAGCTCTTGAACATCTGACTGTACCTGGTCCATGATTCTTGTCTGATTAGCGCGAGTTGAGTAGCGGTGGATGAGTCTTTGATCAATCCTGGAGATCGGAAGCAGCGCGGAACCTGAAAAACCTGTCAACAATAAAGGTTAGGAAAAGCAATAAGATATACACCATGCAAATATGCTTCATGCAGATGCATGCGTGTGTCTGTGTGCGTGGGAGATTTTTCCCCGATCCTAGTGCCTTAGTGACGGTGCTGATAATAACAAGAGGAAGAAGAAATCCGAGCCCAATCGTGGAAACATCAATCTCATATATATATGGAAAGGCCTGTCAAGGCAGTACACAGTATCAGCGAGTACAAATCAACAGCATGACCTCAGCCAACAAGTCTGGTGATGGTCAGCATACATCAAAGATCAAAACAACAGGAATACAACTAGTCAAGTACGGCCACGGGCGCGATACTCTACTAATAATTCCTTCGTCTCTGGATGATCTGGCGAAGTGAGCAACCCCTCGACGAGTAGTTCCCTCTGCCTGATAGTATGCTGAAGCCCCTGAACTGAACTCTCCCAAGCGCCTTCGCCAAAGCAATCTTCCAGCTTCCGCTTCTTAGACTCAAACATCAGCTTATGCTCCTTCAGGATAGCAATGGCTTTGTTGAGACGTGCTTCAGCGGAGTACCTGCGGGCGGTCTCTTCATCAAACCTCCGTTCACTGTCCTTCACTTCAGTCTCTAGCTTAGAAATCTGCAGCATCAGCTTGTCTTCTCGCTCCTTCCTGGTGGCCATGGAAGTCTTCCAATGCTGGTCGAACTTAGATATTCTCCGGTATGCTTCCTCCAGATGCGTCTTCTTCGTAGCCAGCACATCATTAGCAGCTCTGAAGTCTTGACCTAAGCGTTCCCGATCAGCAATCTGCTTTGCCAAGTCTGCACTCAGCTGGCTCACCGACTTTGTTTGCTTTTTGAGAGCATTCACGGCTTCGTTCCTCTCACTTCGAAGCTGAGCTAACTCCTTCTCTAATTCTGCATTTGCCCTCTTCAATTCATCACGCTCGGCTAATACCTGGTTGTGCTGATGAATGGACACAGTGGTAGGCTCTTCGACTGGTGGAGGATTCTCTGGTCTGACATGAGGGAATGGCATCCCTATAGCGCTGGCTCTGGCTCTGATCCAATCTGAATAAGGAGGATAAGCTTGGTTGTCGCTCTTCCCCAACAAAGACTTTCCTCTCGTGCTGATATTGTTCCACGCATACTGAAGCTTGGACAACAACTCCCCCTCTAGAATACCCGTGAGGTACAGAGATTCCCGTACCTCTTCTTCCTTCGGTGGATTCCTCAAAGCATATGCAAACTGACGAACTAACAATGATGGGTTGTAGTTGATGCAACCCTTCCTACCTATCAGAGGTACGTTAGGAAACCCACTGCAACTGAAGATCATCTCGGTGCCTAACCTGCTTCTGTCAACGAACCAAACAATGTCTTCTACCGACAAGCTCATCAGACGCTCAGGCCACTCAACTATGGCTGCAGACAAGACAGAAGAACCCCTCTTGGGCAAATGACTATCAAACCACTTGTACAACAACGGTACGCAGCATGAAACATTCTTCCCTCTCCGGTTCTCATTCTTGTAATGCACTGAATGGTAAACGTCTCCGATCAGAGTAGGGACTGGATTCCCTGAGGCAAATATATGGAATGCATCAAAGTCTACGAAATCAGGCATGCTGGGAAATAGGATGATGCCATATATGCATAAAGCAAGGATGGCGCTGAAGGCGTCCCAACATTTGTCCTTGGCACACTGCTGAGCCTTAGCTGTCAGAAACTGCAGAGAGAACCCTGGGACCTTGTTCCAACTCGTCACCACTAACTCAGAAGCGCTCAAATGGAGTGAGGAAGCCAAGCTAACCAGATCAGGCTCAGCATCCATGTGGACAAAAGGCATCTGCCTTTTGATAGGCACACCCAACATATCAGCATACTCTTCCAATGTCGGCGCGAGAACGAAGTCATGAAAAGTGAAACACCTCAAGGGAGGATCATAAAACTGCAGAAGAGCATGCAACCCATTCAACTCAGACGCAGAAGGTTTGTAGACCAGACTAAGCAACTTGCCGTAAGACTTCCTGAACCTATCCTTCACAGAATTCCCTGCCAGGGCTATCAAACCAGTCAGCTTCGACACATCGGGGGTCGGGAATTTGTACGCAACAGTCTTCCTGAGAGAAGCCATAACAACAGTAGGAGACGGGAAATCCTGGATCGGGGAAACGGTACCTGCAACACAGACACACGTTAATGGAATGCAGATGAATGCGTAAACTAATGCAAGATGCGGGTATGCAATAATATATCCAGGTGGCCGCTGTGGAGATTCGGTATCAACAGTCACTGATGAGGACGAAACCCCGGTGTAAAACCACTGATCTGATCTGCTGAGAATAACCATCTGATAGGACCAAAATTCTGTCCTGACAAGAGTAAGTGCCAGATAATAAGGACCCCGGGTGCAATATCAAGGAATATCTGTTGAAGTCCTCAGACCCCAAATCAAAGATCTGCCCTATCAAGAACAAACACACAGCTGCTGATGAGATCTTCAGACCTCACTCAAAATCTGCCCTATCAAGAACAAATAACATCTGCCGATGAGGTCTTCAGACCTCACTCAAAATCTGCTCCATCCAGAACAAACCACTGATGATAACATACTGATCAAAGCCTGCTCTACCAAGAACAGACAAACACCCGGCGACAAGATCCTCTGATCAAAAACCTCTTGCTCTATCAAGAACATGTCTGCAACTGAGAACCCAGCATAACTAATTCACTGTCAAGAAAACCAGGTAGTCTGAAGGTCTAAGTTTCCTGCAATAAACCCAGTCCCACTCACAGGTATGAACCTAGACTGACTCAAGGTACGGCATCCTATGCGTTCATCAGCGTCACAGACTTTCAAAACTGATGATACAATTCCCAGAAGGAGTGGCATCATCAAGTCCTGAAGAGGCCTCACTTAGCTTAATCACAAATGATCGGTCCCCAGAGTCGACAATCCACCAAACCAGCAACCGTCTCAACCCAAAGGGTTGAAAGTGAAGCCAACCGGATGAACCTCGTCTGAGCGTGGATTTCATGAGACACTAGTGCCTGCAAAGCAAGCACGCGCCCACTAATTTCCACTCTAAGTCTATGGTGCACTCAAGCCTGGGTCTGGCTTCTCACTCAATCAGAACTCCCATCCCACAACAGCACAAATAATCATATTTTACTGAATATAAAATGCGGGAAATAAAGTGCGAGAAGTAAAAATGCGATAAATAAACGCAACCCAACAGGCAAACATACAAACGATAGGATTGACTTGCAGGGAACCGTTGGAGTCCCCAGCAGAGTCGCCAGCTGCTGGGGACGGTCCCAGACAGCTAGGAAGGAAATCCAAGGCGAGACTCGCATAGGGAACCATCGTAAGTCCCCAGCAGAGTCGCCAGCTGTCGCTTGCGCGAAAATAAGGTGCCGGCATGACAGAAGAGTCGCCACCTTTCGTTATTTATCCCTCAGAGCGGGAAAGGAAACGATCGGAAAAACCTGACGAATAAGGGTAAGACAAGGTCATCGCAACCATTGTCTGGATTCGGGAGTCGGTTACGCAAGGGGAAGGTATTAGCACCCCTCACGTCCGTCGTACTCGACGGGATCCTCGCTTGTTTGTTTACTTGGACGGGTTGGTTATAATCTATCTACCTATCAAGGCTGGCTGAAAAAGAAAAGAAAAAATGACTCGGCAAAGCATCGCGCTTTATGCCTACGTATTCCCGTCTGGAACGAGAAATCAGAGTCAACGTAGTTCGGCTAACTACGGGTTATGGGGGAAGGTTGCTCGCTAGGATGTCGCATCCTATGCCTACGTACTTTCATCTGGTATGAAAGATCAGAGCAAACGTAGTTCGGGTAACTACGGTTTATCTCCTAAAAGAAATGTTTTTTATTGTGTTTGCGATTTCAACCGCACTAGAGACTATGACCTGAGAGTGAATGCGTCGCATGTCACCCAAAGGGTACCATACTAAACATTCAGACTGTGGAAAAGAAACTCTCCCACAATCCTTTCTCAGATAGCTTAAGGCTCGTAACATACGAAAGAAATCATTCATGATTACTGTGTCTTAAACTGCTTCGAGATGAGAAGAGAACAGGCCCAACTAGGAGGGAGACTATCAAGTCCTACTGTTATCATGCCATGGATTCATCCTATGGTTGAGGTTTGAACAGGGACCTCCTAGATGTTGTCATGCATAGGTTTCAACCTAAAAGTCTATCATCAAATCCTCATCAGAGGAAATGAGAGTCCTAAGGGATCATATCAATGATACACCAAAACAGACAAAAGCATCAGCTTTAACAGTAAAATGCATGCAATGCAAGTGAGGGAGGAAATGTGTGTGGGGCTTCAGCCTCCACAAGCTCGTCTCGACCTCAAGCCAGTCATGAAATAACGGTAATCATACTGAAATAAACAACATGCTATCAAGCAAAATAACAGTAAACTGTAATCATACAGACAGAAAATGAGATCATGCTATCAAGCAAAATAAACACATGGGCAAGGGAGCTGGGCTCTACCGAATACCCGCAAGCAAAGCCAAGCAGTAACAGTACAAGCAGATGCACTCATGCTCTTAGACTGAACTTATTCTAAATGGGCTTAGTCTAATGCAACAGACAAATCAGACAAAACACACAATACATCAAAGAAAACAGAATAAAGCCTCAGCTCCTCCAGCAGCAACCCAGTCTTCAGACTTCAGAGATCACTTGCTTTCCAGGTATCAACCCTACAACATGAGTATCAACTCATCTTCTCCCTTGAGCTTCAGCTCCTTTGATCAGCTCTACCTTCAGGTTTCACTATCTTCAGGGATCTTCAGGCATCAACTTGATCTTCACAAAATCTTCAGACTTCAATAATCTTCAAGGAATCATCCTCTTCAAGGCCTCAGCTTCTATCTTCAATGGCTTCAATGCTCCAGCAAACAAGATTCAGTCAACAAGATGAGTGGGGGACGTTACAGTACTCACTGACTTCCAAAGGATGCCATTGAGGACTTAACATCAAAGGAAAGGCTCTCTCAAAGTTCTACCTTGTAGGGCAAGGTCACTAATCCCTCCAAAGGAGATAGGTGAATACCCTTAAGGGACTCTATGTCACAGAGAAGAAAGGAGGTGAACAAGACACTCCTTGTTTATTGAACAAAATATTCTATCTAGGGCTCTGCCTATGCACCTATGAACCTATAAACAAAACAACAAAAACTATGCTAGACTCCTCTGCAAGGTCTTCAAAGCTCCCATGATGATCCACAAGGTCTTCAACTCAATCTTCAAAGCTCACATACTCAAAAGAGAAGGAAAGAAAACACAACAATACAACTTATGCCTTTAAGCAACACACATACTATCCATACATTCAAAAATCAATGAAAAATACTAAAACACCATACAATATTCTAGCAAAATTCTAGGGGATCCTATTTAACTACCCTTAAATCCCATATATTCCCCATACTCTAATTTGACCTATAAACCCCAAAAATAAAATGTTGAAGTTCAAGTACACAACCTAAAACCCTAATTAGAGCACCTAAATGTCTAACAATCAAAATACATCAAATTTTAATCCACAAATCTAGTAATAAATCCAGAGAGTATTATAATGCAATATGAATCACCACAAAAAAGAATGGGCAAAAAATCTATTTCTAAATGCATGAACAAAAATATACAAATCCATGTATGAAATGAATGGTTAAAAAAGTGCATTTATTTGTAAAATATGCAAAAAATACCAATTAAAATATAAACTGCAATTTTTATATTTTTTAATTTTCTAGACATTTTAATGAAAATGTTAAAAAAAGAATGAGTTAAAAATAATATTTTTTCATTTAGTTATGATTTTTAGAAAATTAATGAAATGTGAAGAAAATTGAAAAATAAAAAATACAAGGGAAGGAGAGAGGGGGTGAGAATAGTAGTGGATTCAGTTCATTTCGTTTGGGCCAGCGCGCGTGGGGGGTGTGAATAGAAGGCAGACTAAGGCCCACACGGTCACTAAACCAAACGCAGCGTTTAGGTTTTTAAATTTCCCTCCGTTTTCTTGGATTGATCTGGGCCGTTGGATGCGATTGAGAAGTCAAATATTCAAAGGAGATGGACGGTTGTGATTACGTCTTCTCCAACGAACCAAACTAGGGTTTCAGAACCAGTTTTCATGCAAGCAACTTCTACTCCACGTATCTCTCTCAACTCTCAATCATTCCTCACGATCCAAACATCAAAATTCATCTACTCCTCTCCCTCTACACAACCACGGTGTTAGAATTTTCTAACTCTCCCTCAAGAAAAAGATACGAAGGCTGCAAGTCTTGTCCTCCATTCTTATGCTCTGGTTTGCATGGTTATGAAATGATCTCATATTAATCAAGATTGTACCACATGCTAAGGGGATCATGCTGAGCTAAAAACCTAAGAATATAGTAGCCTAGGGTGCGTGTTCTTGATCTCTAAAGTTTCATGTCAAAACTTCAACCTCCATGAATCATGCTCAAAGTCTCAAGATCTCATCATCTAACTTAGCCTAGCCATTCTATGCCTAAAACATGGTATATCTACGCATAATTAAGGTGAAAAGGAGAAGGAAAAGAACCTGTCAAGAATGAGAAGAAGGTGATGCTATGGCACGATTCAAGCCTTGTAACTTCTCCACAGTGATCTTCCAATGGTGCTTTACTTTCTGTATGCAAAATCCTTGAAGATGAGAGCTTGTAGTAGTGACTTTTCTCTTGAAATGCAGCTATGGTGCACCTTGAAACCCTAGCTCGAATCTCTTTCTTCTCTCCTCAATTCTTCAACTTTCACCAACCTTTGAACTCTCTTCATGGCCCTCTTTAAATAGCAAGTGATGGAAGGGGCTAGAATCATCTAGATCTTTCTAGAAAGTATTGAAAATATCACCACATGAGAACTTGAAATATCATGATATCTTCTTTCATACCTTGCCAAAATCCCTTGAATATGTCTTTACATGAGATATTAAGTGCGTATGAAGGAAATCAGCCCTTACATTTGGCTTGTGTAAGGTTTTTCAACATTGCCTTATAATGCAAGTAATAGATTTACAAAGAAAGTCCCTTTTTTAGGCCTCAAATGAAAAGTCTATTTGAACCAAAGTTCTCAAAATAATGTTTCCAATCAAAATGATATATTGGATGACCTATTTTGGATTCCTAGATCTTCCAAACCAATTTTCAAATTCAATTTTTCAAACTTATATGCCATTTTTAGTTCATTTTTGACCAATCATGTAACTTCATGCTATGAGCTTTTCCAACAATTTGTGGCCTTCTTTCTAGACTTAAAATCATATTTTGAGAAACTTTCATGTTTTGAGTTTTTCCATTTGAGGCTTGGAAACAGGAGTTTTAGGCATTGGCTAAAATGACCTATAACTGACAAATGACCAAAATACCCCTGTCTTGTTCAAACCATAAGTTGAGTTCCATGAATCCTATCAAGGACTTCTACCACTCAAATTAAAGCTAAGAAGATGCCCTTCAACATTCATGTTTACCAAGAGATCATAAGAATCATCCTACTAGGGCAAAAGTTGTCTGCAAGTTGGGTGACTTTCAAGGACCCAGATTCATACACCTCAGCTGACCTGTAATTTGTCAAAACCATAACTTGAGCTCTGCAACTCCTATCAAGGACTTCCACCACTCAAATTAAAGCTAAGAACAAGCTCTACAACATTCATGTTGTGGGGAAGATGAGATATCAATCACATCTAGAGCTAAAACTGCCTGGAAGATAGGGGTCAAATTAGGGTTTTTCCACTGCCAATCCTCAGAAACCCTAACTCAAAACTTCTCAAACTCTTCAATCATGATGAGTTGGTCTAGGAATCATCCTTATAACATCTCTATGCATCATTCCATGATCTCATGGCCCTTGTATTAGGTCTCAACCTTCTCCAAATTTTCAGTTATCCTAGGGTTGACCCAGTCAAAACCCTAATTCTACCATTCATGGTTGAATCTTCTGAACCCTTGCATAATGACCTCTCTGGGCTTCATGATGGCTATCAAGACATCTCATAGGCTTTCTCCAAACATCAAGTTCATTCTCAAAGTCTCAGAATCATCTGAGGGGCACCCACAACTCTCAAGCTATGAAGCACACAACCCTGGTTCCAACCAATTCCTCTGAAGATCAACTTTCAAACACTAGATGGATAAATAATTGTTGGTCAAATTTTGGGGTGCAACAGCTGCCCCTATTCAAACGGCTTGAACCTGACTGGGTGAGAAGCGAACGGCTCTCACCCAATCAAGGTGCGAGACGATTGAATACCGGTAAACCCAAAAATTTGCCAACTGCACGAGCACACGGTACTCTGCGGGGAACAAATCTTCGAATATTGCAATGCTAGCTGCACGGCCGCTAGCTGGAGAGATACTGATCTGACATCGCCAAAATATCCAACATCGCCGCTGGAGAAAATACAACAATGAACAAAATACCCCGCATCGCCGCTGGAGAGAATACAACACTGAACAAAATACCCCGCATCGCCGCTGGAGAAAATACATCTCTAAACAAAGTACCCCGCATCGCCGCTGGAGAACTACACCTGACAGAACACCCTGCATCGCCGCTGGAGAACTAAATCTGAATCACCAAAATATCCAACATCGCCGCTGGAGAACTAGAAGGATCTGCATCACCTAACATCGCTGTCAGAAGACTGGATCACCTTGACATGCCCAACATCGCCGCTGGAAAACTGAATCTGACATCGCCGTCGGAAACAATCATCCTCTTAGAGACACTCGACATCGTCGTCGTACAAACATCATCTTTACTGGGGATTTAAAGAGTTTGACCTCGCCGTCAAACAAACATAATTTGACCTCGCCGTCGAATCCAAACGTTCAACCTCGCCGTCAAACAAACATCCAACCTCGCCGCCGGACAAATGATGATCTGACCTCGCCGTCAAATCCCAGCGTTCAACCTCGCCGTCGAACAAACATCCAACCTCGCCGCCGGACAAATGATGATCTGACCTCGCCGTCAAATCCCAGCGTTCAACCTCGCCGTCGAACAAACATCCAACCTCGCCGCCGGACAAATGATGATCTGACCTCGCCGTCAAATCCCAGCGTTCAACCTCGCCGTCGAACAAACATCCAACCTCGCCGCCGGACAAATGATGATCTGACCTCGCTGTCAAATCCCAGCGTTCAACCTCGCCGTCGAACAAACATCCAACCTTGCCGCCGGACAAATGATGATCTGACCTCACCGTCAAATCCCAGCGTTCAACCTCGCCGTCGAACAAACATCCAACCTCGCCGCCGGACAAATGATGATCTGACCTCGCCGTCAAATCCCAACGTTCAACCTCGCCGTCGAACAAACATCCAACCTCGCCGCTGGACAAATGATCTGAACAAATCTAACCTGGGGTTCACCCCGGGTAAATGGAACAAAAGGTACACTTGAAACTACTCCGCCGGGAATGAGAGACTTAACCGAGCACACTCTGATTTGGGGTTCACCCTCAGAACCATAACGAACATCGGAATACTGCTGCACACTGCCCATCGTAGAACTTCAACATCAAAGATATATGAAACCCTGGCCCCTGGCCACTTCCAGCTTCAGCTAGAAAAGATCTTCAAGTACTTCTGAATATAGATGGAACCCTGGCCCCTGGCCACTCCAGGTCCGCTGGAGAATCTTCAAGTACTTCTGAAGATAGATGACACCCTGCCCGTCGGCTATTCCAACTTCAGCTAGAAACAACATCCTTGGCCTTCAAGGATGTAAATTTTGCCCGTCGGCAACTCTGCAGGAGGTATCTTCGACTTCAGTCTAAAGAAATGGTCCTTGGCCTTCAAGGATACATGGCTCTGCCTTCAGGCAACTCCACCTCCGCTATAGAGCATCCGTGACTTCAGTCAGGGATATATTTCGGTCTTCAGTCCGAAAAATGAATCCTAGGTCATTCGTGACCTTGGGGATAACCTTGCCCTCAGGCACCTTCGCTTCAGCTTGGGAAATCTATGACTTCAGTCAGAGAAATGGTATCCTGAGCCATTCATGACTCTACGGGGATTCAAACACTTTGCCTTCAGGCAAAAAGCTCCGCTTCAGCTGGAGAAACATCTTCGACTTCGGTCAGAAGAAACACCATTCACTTGATCGCAATCAATCATCACCTCAGGATAACAGACTTGGTCTTTAGACCAACACGGATCACTTTGAATACGTCTACAAGCTTTGGAACCTTGTCTGCATCCACACGTTGATTCATCAACAAGGACATCTGAGCTCACAGGAACCTTCTGATACCGCCTTCAGGCGTTTACGCAGTCAATCTTCAGATTAGACAACACTGTTGGAGCAGACATATCACGCTGCTAAGGACTTCAAGAATCATCTTGAACAAACAAATCCGTCAGGCACCTTCAAGAATCATCTTGTACTGATAACCATTCTGGAGATTTTATTCTGCTGGGTGTTCCAGGAATCTTCCTGGGCAACTCTTGCTGGGGACGCTATTGGAGAGCTTGAGACTCATCCTAAGCAAACAAATCGGGAAGTTGTACTGAGGTCTTAAGAATCATCTTAAGCAAACGGCCCTGCTGAGGAATTCAAGAATCATCTTGAACTGAAGACTTCGCTGGGGATCTCAAAAATCATCTTGAGCGAGCGACTGTGGGGGTTACACCAGGGTCCTTAAGAATCATCTTAAGGAAGTGACCTTGTTGGAGAGAATGTCAGGAATCCTCCTGAGCAACTGATCCTTCGGCTGAAAACCTGTAAGGCAAGAATAATAATGACCTAGATCATGCTTATGATGCATATGCTTCTGCGCTATGCCCCACACGGTGGGAATGATATGCGTTTATGCTAAATGCCGTGCAGTCATGCACAATGCTATGCAACGTTAAATGCTATGCAGTGTTAAATGCCATGCAGTCATGCACAATGATGCGATCCCGTCAGCAAAATAAATGCTGGGAGGAGGAAATCCTTCTGTCAAGGACACAAGCACTACTCAGGTAGAGGAATCATCCTGCTGAGGCGAACGTGGACACGCCAATATTAATCAGGCTCTGTCTGGGGAAATGATCTTCCACTGACTGCTACAGGGAAAACAACTTCAGTTGATCTGCTGCGGGGGGACGAAGCTCTACGAGAACTCGGCCCTGCGGGTATCCATCGCGAGAATAAACTGCACGGCCGTCTCGGCTACTTTTCTGGGGATAACCACTCTGTGGGGAAACAACTTCAGCTGCTCCACACTCCACTGGGGAAAACATGGTTTGATCAACTTCCAAGGACTCGGCTCTCTTGGACATCTGCAAACTCGGCTGAGGAAGGAGAAGTCATTATGCTTCGCTGGAGAGTACGACTCTGGTGCGGAATTTCAATTTCGCTGGGGAAGAAAGAATCATCTGACTTCGGGGGAGAGCCCAACTCTGCGGGGGAATACAACCTCAGTTGTTCCAATACTCTACTGGGGAAGAGGGAATCATCCAACTTCAGGGGAGAATACGGCTCTGGTGGGGAATCTCCGTTCCGATGGAGACATTACTGGGGAAACACGAGCTTCGGCACCCGAACACTTCTATGAACTCTGCACTTGTGACCCGGTGCTGGGGAAGACATCATTCTTCGGTGCTTGACTCAGCTGATGAGGTGACGCTCCTTCAGGATGCATCTGCTTGGGGAAGAGAATCCTCTCTGCCTGGTGGACATACCAATGCTCACTGCTCTTTGTTCAGATTCTGCAGAGGGGAGACTACTGAACTCTGCTGGAGAAGGAGGGCTTTCCCTGCTTCGAGGGTGCGCACGGCATATCCTCTGGAAGGTGCTACACCTGCAACAACACAAACAAACAAGACAAGATTCCCTCCTCAAAGGGTTCTATCCAGGTTATTATCTCGTGACAATATTCAGTTAATCAATTGTTTCAACAATCAATGGGCCTAGGCCCGTAAGTTTATGTATGCGCATTTTATCAAAAACATCGGCGTTTTCATTCGCGAACAAAACAGATAAATGTTAAACAGACAAGTAGAATTGCTGAATAATGTGCATTTTATTGACGATGAACCCCTGAATGGGCAAAAATGTTTTACAACGGAGGCTAGCCCCTGGAATGAGGAAGCCGCACGAAAAAAAAAGAAAACATAAATATACATCAGTATATACAAATGTTGGCAATCGAGGCGTAGACGAACACCATGAGTTGATCCCTCTAAGACCCACTCGACTTTGATACCTCTCCGACGCTTCAGCTTTGGAAGAGATTGATTCAGATAAACGGCCCTCAGGTCTTCCGAACCACTAAACAATGAAAGTCCATACGCGGATGTCGCTACTGCGAAAATCGGCGCCGGCTGAACAGAAGAGTCGCCACCGTGCGTTATTTATCCCACGGGAGGGAAAGGAAACGCTCAGAGTAAACCTCGCACAACACGGGAAAGGTATGGTCGTCGCAACCAAAACCTGGATTCGGGAGTCGGTTACGCAAGGGGAAGGTATTAGCACCCCTCACGTCCGTCGTACTCGACGGGATCCACGCTTGTTTTCGGGTATGGATTGTTATTCTATCTAAACTATAGGTCAAGGGTTAAAAAGAAAATAAAATGAAAATAAAAATGACTCGGCAAAGTATCGCACTTTATGCCTACGTATTCTCGCCTGGAACGAGAAATCAGAGTCAACGTAGTTCGCCTACCTACGGGAAAGGAGGGGAAGGTTGCTCGCTAGGACATCGCATCCTATGCCTACGTACTTTCACACGGCATGAAAGATCAGAGCAAACGTAGTTCGGGCCACGTACGACACAAGCTTGTCTTGGTTGATTTTATTCCTTCTGAAAAGGGTTCCTTGATTAGCAGTCCCGGCGGACAAAAAAAATGACGTTTTGATGAATTCACATTCTTTTACGGAAGAAGTGTCTTTTATTGTGTTTGAAATCTTTATGTGTTTTTCTGTTTGTTTTGAGGAAGAAAGAGACAGAACTCTAACCTACGGTTGCGAAGGGAATCAAACTAACCTAATGTTATCATGCATGGGTTAAGACCTAGTGTCTATCATGCTCCTCTCTTGCACAGAGAGAAACAGAGATCCTACGGGATAGGCAGAAACAGAAACAATAGCAGATATATATAGTAAAACAGTAAAATGCATGGATGCAACAGTACAAGCGAGGCAAGGGAGTCCCACTCAACCTCGAACCTAGAAAACAATAGGCGAAAGTGAACAGGCTTCACTTTCAACCCAACAGGGTAAACAGCAAACAATACAACCAGGAAATCCAAACAATACATCAGCAATGAAATACAACAGCAAAAGAAACAGCATCAGCAGCTCTGAATCAACATCTGGCTTCAAGTAATCTCCAATCAGCTACAGGCTTCAACAAGCATCAATCTCCATCTTCATGACCTTCAGGCAAGGGCTTTGATCATCAGTCTTCCATCTGCAATGGCTTTTCTTCATGCTCAAACCTCCCAGATGAGGAAACAGTCACAAGAGTGAAGTGAATGAATGTTAGACAGTTAATTACCTACCAAGGGTGGTTCATCAACTGTTAACATTAAACAGAAAGTTTCCTCTCAAAAGTTCTATCTTTCAAATATATTCACTGATCCTTCCAAAGGAAGGAGGTGGATATTTGAAAGAGACTTTGAATCATAGAGAAAGGATGGATGCAGACAAGGCATTCCATGTTTGAGAAACAAGCTTTCTATTCTAGAGCTCTGCCTAGCTCCTAAACCCTAGTCTCCTCAGCAGCTACTAGCAAGAACCTCCTCTCCAACTCTGGAAGTTGATCCTCAATCTCTGGATCTCCAATGGTCTTCATCTCCTCAAGTCTTCAGCTTCCCCAGGTTCCCAAACAATCCCAATACCCAAGCAAGCAAGCAATAATCCCCAGAGGGCACACCACACCAGCCAATCAGATATACACAGAGCATTAATAGCAGTAGGGGAATCCTGATTTTTCTAAGGGGATCTAATAACTACCCATAGCCCCTATAGTCCCATAACTAAACTAGTCAAACCCTAAGTCCTAAGGGAAAGGAATCAAGCTTCCTAAGTCATCACCTAAAAAAACCCTAATTTGTTCATGTTGTTCAAGCCTACATTAAGCACCTAAAACTAATTCCTAAAAATGGGAACTAAATTGAATCTACAAGTTCAATATCTCATCTAAACAACCTAAAAAGAATGGACAAAAAATATTAAAGCATTTAATATAACAAAAATTAACAAAATCATGCATGAAATGAAACTATTTAAAATGCCATTTATTTGGAAAATATGGGGAAAATATCAAATAAAAAATAAAATGCAATTTTATTTAATGACAATTTTCTACACATTCTAATGAAAATGATGTAAAAAGGATGGATTAAAAATGATTTTTTATCTATTTATTATGAATTTTTAAAGTTGGTAAAAATTAAAGTGGAATTAAAACAATTAAATCAATTAAAATGATAGGGGGGGGGGTACTAATAGAAAACACGCTTAGTTGATACCAGGATGGGCCAACAATGGTGGGGTGCGCGTAGCAAGTTGGTTAAGGCCCAGAACCAGTCAGCAACAATGGAAAATAAAAAAAAAGCGCAGGGGGTGAAAATAGAAGGGGTTTCCACGTTCAAAATGAATTGGGCTCAGGCATTGGGGGTGGGGATATCAATGGAGTCTTAGGCCCGCCCGTTTCAATTAATGAAACGGTGCGTTTAGGGCACCCAGCTAATTCCCTCCAAAATCAGAATTAAACGAGAGCCACAGGATTGCTCTCTGAGTCAAAGGTCTAACAAGCAATGAACGTCCAGGATTTCGTCTTCTTCATTAGTTCATCTAGGGTTTCTGAAACCCTCACGCGCATGCCATGAACGTCCAAGTTCAAGCTCTCGGTTCTCTCTCTCCAGGCCATGAAACGCCACGATATAAACATGAAAAACACTCTAAATCTCTCCCTCTATACGCCTATGGTCATGGATTGCTTTGAAACTCAGCCAATCAATAAACCCGATCGAGACAAAATCTGACTCCATGAAAATACACTGAGATGCATCACAACAATTCTCAACCAAACCTATACTAATCTACTCTATGCATAATGGTGATCATCCTGCGCTAACAACCTAAGATTATAATGCACTATGCTGCAAGTTCTAAGTCCTAACAGTTTTTACAACCTGCTAACAATCATCACCAAACTACTCCAAACTCATCCTAATTGCTCTACTAACATCCTACATCATATCTAAACTAACAAAACCATGCTAAACTAACTAAACTAATCAATTTGAATGAAAACGCACCTGATGCAAAAGCTTGAAAACAGCTATGGAAACTCGTGAATCCACCAACACCAATGCTCAGATCTTGATCAGTGAGTGAAGCTCTTGCTTTTGTATGCAACACCTCTTGTTTCTTGGCCTTGGATCTTGCTAACCGATTAATTCCTCACTTTTGAAGAGGATGATAACAACACATGAGAATGGATCAAAATCAGCCAGATATTGAGTGATCTTTGATCTTTGATGATTATGGAGTGGAGTAGAATCAAGGATTATGAGAATTGATGGAGAATTGATGAAGTTTGAAAAGAATTTGCAAGAGGAAGAATGAGAAACTTTGGGAGATTTTTGGTGAAAAATGAATCCAACCCTTGATCAATCTTCATTTCATGTTTATATAGGGCTCAAATGAACTTTCTAGATCCATCTTACAATTTCCCTTGCCTTTCAACTTTGATCCATTTTTGAAATGTTTCTTCAAATGCAAGTAACCATGAATATCTTTTCTTTTTCCTTCTAAACTCAAAAGAGTGTTTGAACCATTGTCTCTAGAATGTCTTTTCCATTCAAAATCATATATTGGAAGTCTCCATTTGGACTTATAAATCTCCCAAACCATTTTTCACTTTGACTTTATTCAAGTTATAAGCCATTTTAGTTCAAATTTAACCAATCATGCAACTTCATGTTATGAGCTTTTCCAACAATTTGTGACCTTCTTTCTAGACTCAAAATGTCATTTGGAGCAAGTTTGATGTTGTAAGTTTTTCCATTTGAGGCCTCCTTGTATGAGTTTTGGACATGAGTTAAAATGACCTGTAATTCACAAATGCCCAAAATACCCTTTGCTTGCCAAGACCATAAATTGAGTTCCACACATCATATGAAGGCATGCTATACCATTCTAGAAAGCTAAGACAATGAGGAACAATTCTTATGTTGACCAGAAATTCATTTGAAATCTCCTTGAGGGGTAAAAATTGCTTGGAAGTCAAGTCACTTTCACAGACAAAATTTCAGATACCTCAGATGACCTGTAATTTGCAAGGACCATAACTTGAGTTCTATAAATCTCCTTGATGTCTTCCACCACTCAAATTAAAGGTCTTGAGATCCTCTACAAGTTTCATGTTGGCCAAGGATCCATTTGAAGCTTGCATTTTGACTTATCTTGCTTGGAAATTTGACCTAAACTAGGGGATTTTACACAGAAACCCTAATTTAGAAACTCCTCTTCTCCTTGATTTCTCTTGAATTCTTCTTGGCATATCTCCATATCCTTCTTTACATGTCCAATGATGAACCCCACACCTCTCCACTAGACTTGAATGCCCCTTAAATCAATCAATTGACCTAGGGTTGACCCAGATGAAACCCTAGTTGACTGCCTTCAGCTATAGCTCTTGTGCTCTCATCAATGACTTGTCTCCTTCTTTAAATGAATTTCTAAGTCTCTCATAATGTCTAGATACTCTCCATGCCTTCAACTCACAGCTCACAACCCTCTTGTTGACCCTCAGACACCCTCAGCTAAGAGATGGACTCAAGGCTTGATCTGCTGAGCTCTTTGCTTTCAAATTCTTTCCTGATGACTTGAATAAGATTGAATTGGGATAATAACCTCTTGATAGGCTTCTAGGGATGAAAATAATGATTGGTCCCCTGTTGAATGACTTGCTATGCTTATGCTATGTAGATGGTTAGTCTATGTACATGACTCTATATGCAAATGCTAATGATAATGAAACATAAACCAAGTGAATAAGGTTGGGCAAATTTTAGGGTGCAACAGCTGCCCCTATTCAAGCGGCTTGGACCCGATTGGGTGAAGAGCCCGGAGCTTTCAGACATTCGCGGTACGAGACGGTTGAATACTAGTGAAACCAGAAATTTGCCAACCGCAAAACTAAATTGCGCCACTGCTTGGGGAACGACATTCATCAGCTGAATATGACTGTTACGGCAACCCACTGATCTCGTGCGACCGTGCTGGGGGATTGTCTTCATCGTTCTGAAGAGGATTCTGTCATAACAGATCGCTTGCTTGTCCACATTAGGACTCTGCCTGTCATCAATACGAAGGAATCTCAACTAAAACCTGTCCACGTTAGGACTCCATTTGCTGTTAACCCAGAAAACCTCGGCAACTCCGCTGGGGATAATTCGTCTGCATTTCCATAAACTGAATCGTCCACATTAGGAATAAAATTCTTCCACGTTAGGAGTAACACCTGTCCACGTTAGGAATAACATCGTCCACGTTAGGAATCATTTCTTCCGTATCTGTCCACGTCAGGACTAACCCTTTCATCTTTCCACGTCAGGAAGCAATCTTCTTTCCACATAAGGAGAACTACATCAATCTGTCCACGTAAGGACTCCAATACCACTTGACATGTCCGCGTCAGGACTCCGACCTTTCCACGTAAGGAATCCCACTTTGGTTCTGAACCTGTCCACGTCAGGACTCAACTTTCCACGTAAGGAGTACATCATTCTTCCACGTCAGGAATCAACTTCTTTGATCTGTCCGCGTCAGGACTAAACTCTTCCATGTCAGGAATAATCCATTTCTTTCCCCGTCAGGAATCAATCTTGATATGTCCGCGTCAGGACTAAACTCTTCCGCGTAAGGAATAAACTCGTCTTCCCACGTAAGGAAACCATTTTTCTTTCACGTAAGGGATGCTCTTGATATGTCCACGTAAGGACTCTGATCTTTCCACGTTAGGAATCACCTCTTTTGATATGTCCGCGTAAGGACTACATCGTCCACGTTAGGACCCACTTCTCCACGTTAGGAATAATAATTTCTTTGATTTGTCCACGTCAGGACACTGATCTCGTCTTGATTTGTCCACGTTAGGACTCAGGCGTCTTCGACCCGCTGAGGAAATAAGACTTGTCCACGTAAGGACTCGCACCCTTGTCTGATCTGTCCACATCAGGGCACCAACACAAAGAGTAATCACTTTTGTCAACGTCATGACCTCCCATTCTACTAATTTCGAGAAACCGAATCTGTCCACGTTAGGACTAACACACTTCACCAATCCGGGGAAATAAACCTGTCCGCGTTAGGACGCCCACTTCTGAAGAAATCCCGTCAATCTAGGAGTAAATTGTCCACGTCAGGACTTAGTTCTCTAATGATCCTCACCCACAAACTTCTTAGCACTGACGTGACAGCAACTTTGAGACGAACTCTACTGGGGATGTCTGGAAACCAAACTATCGGACGCCTGCTCTGATAACCGGCGGTGGCCTCGGAAATTCTGATTCATGGAACCCCTGATGACAACTAATTCTGCCTGGGAACAAAGAGAAACTCATTCTGGCAACTCTGTGGGGAATACTGCCGAAACTGACATTGGACGTCCCATGCCGAGATTTTGACTGTTTGGTAGTTCATTTGAGCAAGAACTCTCTCTACCTGAACTGCTAGAATACAGGAACTGCTTCAGCAAAATAAATGCTGGAAGGATAATGCCGACTCCGCCGGGGATAGCCAGATGCTACAGAATTATTCCAGCAAAATAAATGCTGGAAGGGTGAAGTCGACTCAGCTGGGAAATTAGGAACTTAAACCAAACACCTTGTTGAGGTAACCCCCTGCTGGGGAATATAACTTTGCTGGGGAATAGCAGCTGCGCATAGTTCGATCGGACTTTCTGCTGGAACGTAAACTGATATTACACAGTATCTCTGACAAAATAAATGACAGGAACCACCATCGACTCTGCTTTGGAGAGCCTTGATCTTCGAGTTCCACTGGAAGGAATGAAAATACTTGAAAAGAGAATTCCGCTGGGGATGGGATGATTCTCTCGGGGAAAATCCACTGACTCCGCTGGGGGAGAGTGCATGACCCTGCGGGGAAAGATGAACCTGTCTGAATACAGCCTTATGATCTTGGAATCGCCAAACTCTGCTGAGGACGAATAACTTTTCTGCTCCCTTTGAGTAAGCTACGGCTAGCTGGGAAATTCTATCCTTCTTCAGGAAGAACACGCATGACCTGCGTGAAGACTGAGTCTTTCATTATCGCAATCTTTTGATCACCTTCTTCGTATGGTTATGAAACCTGCAACAACACAAACAAGACACGACAAGCCTATGCAATCAAGTCAATTCAGGTTAGTGACGTTACACTCAGTTAATTCAAAGCTTTAACAATTGTTGGCAAGGGCCAGCGATGTTATACTCATGCTAGCTTCACTAAACTTAGGCGTTTTATCATGCACAAAACAGTAAAGAACCAGCATCAAGTACTGAATAACATATTTTATTGATCGGGCCCCTGAATGGGCAGAGTTTTTTGTACACGGGATGTAACTCCTGAAATGAGGAAGCTACGCAAAGCAAATACATAAGTATGCAAGTATGCACAAGAAGCATAAATATTGACAACTTAAATTTTGTACACATGTCGGCAACGGGATGCAGATGAACACCACGAACTGATCCTCCCATGACTCGTCCGACTCTAATGCTTTCCCGGTATCCCCACTTCTGAAGAGATTGTATCCGATAACTGGCTCCTCAAATATATTCTCCCGCATTGATGCTCATTGTAATATCAAATTCGGACCGCAGTCATTTGCTTTTCAAATCCCTAACTTTTGCGTGAACCGCCCTTTACGGGTTTTCAGTTCACCGGGATACCCTTTTTTGCCGAAGCCGCCCAGTGTAGGTTTTCAACTTCGCGGGTGTACATTTTTCAATTTTATCCCTAACTTTTGCCCGAACCTTTCATTCTATTTTTGGTTCGCCAGGATGCCCCATTTTTGCCTGGACTCTCTTTTTTTCTGTCCAGCGGGTCTATTTTAAGCAAAGTATTTTTTAACTGCGTCCGAATTCACAGGTGACGCAAAGTCTTCTCCGTCCATGGTGGACAACAATAAAGCTCCTCCTGAAAAGACTTTTCTGACAACGTATGGCCCTTCGTAGTTGGGGGTCCACTTGCCCCTGTGATCTGCTTGCGGCGGGAGAATCCTTTTCAGCACAAGGTCGCCCGTCTGAAAGCTTCGCGGAAGTATCTTCTTGTCGTACGCTTTCTTCATTCGTCTTTGGTACAAACGACCGTATGCCAGAGAAGCTAGCCTCTTCTCATCCATCAAACTCAGTTGGTTCAATCTATTCGTTACCCATTCTGCCTCGTCCAGCTGAACGTCTCGCAATACCCTCAGAGAAGGGATCTCAACCTCTAATGGTAATACCGCTTCCATTCCGTATACCAACGAGAACGGAGTTGCCCCGGTTGATGTGCGTACCGTCGTACGATAACCGTGCAAAGCAAAAGGTAGCATTTCATGCCAATCCTTATAGGTCACCACCATTTTCTGAATGATCTTCTTGATATTCTTATTGGCCGCCTCAACAGCGCCATTCATCTTGGGTCGGTAAGGGGAGGAGTTGTGATGTTCGATCTTGAAATTCTGACAGAGCTCCTTCATCATTTTGTTGTTCAGATTTGAACCATTATCCGTGATTATCCGCTCGGGAATCCCATATCGGCAAATGATATCTCTTTTGATGAATCTAGCCACCACTTGCTTCGTTACATTCGCGTAAGACGCCGCTTCCACCCACTTGGTGAAATAATCGATCGCTACTAGGATGAACCGATGCCCGTTAGAAGTCGTCGGCTCGATCTTGCCAATCATATCGATTCCCCACATCGAGAATGGCCATGGAGATGACATCACATTTAGAGGACTCGGAGGCACGTGTATCTTGTCAGCATAGATTTGGCACTTGTGGCACTTCCTCGCGAACTTGAAACAATCAGTTTCCATCGTCAGCCAAAAATAGCCTGCCCGCAGCAGCTTTCTCGTCATAGCATGCCCACCAGCATGCGTACCAAAGGCACCTTCGTGAATTTCCTACATGAGAAGCTTTGCCTCTTTCTCGTCTACACAACGCAACAACACCAAATCGTGGTTCCTTCTGTATAAGACGCCATCCGGGTTCAAATAGAAATTGCCTGCTAATCTCCTGAGAGTCTTCTGATCTTGACTGGATGCCCCAGCCGGATACTCTTTATTCTTCAGGAAATTAAGGATATCGAAATACCACGGTTTGTCGTCAGATGCTTCATCAATAGCAAATACATAAGCGGGCCTGTCCAACCGAGAGATAGTGATTTGGGGAGCTTCGTTCCAGAAGTTGACCTTGTACATGGAAGGCAGAGTGGCGAGAGCGTCAGCCATTTGATTTTCTGCCCGCGGTACGTGATGCAATTCAACCTTGTCGAAGAAAGGCAACAATCTCCTTGCATAATTCATGTAATGTATCAAATTAGGCTGCCGTGTCTCCCATTCCCCTTTGATCTGATTCACTACCAGAGCTGAGTCTCCGTATACGTCTAGATGTTTGATTCGCAAATCAATGGCTTCTTCGAGCCCCATTATACAAGCTTCGTATTCGGCCTCATTGTTGGTAACGGCAAAGGTCAATCGGGCAGTAAACGGGATGTGCGACCCGTGTGGCGTAGTGATAATTGCCCCTATTCCGCTACCATAAGCATTCACAGCTCCGTCAAAAATCATTTTCCATTTGGACCCCAACTCTGGTCCCTCGTCTGGCAACGGTTCTTCGCAATCCTTCATCTTTAAGTACATGATATCCTCGTCAGGAAAATCAAATCTCATCGATTGGTACTCTTCAATAGGCTGCTCCGCCAGATACTCGGACAACACACTCCCCTTTATAGCCTTTTGCGAGACGTATTGAATATCATATTCAGTCAAGACCATCTGCCAACGGGCAATTCTACCTGACAACACCTGCTTTTCGAATACATATTTGATAGGATCCATCTTCGAGATGAGCATGGTTGTATGATTCAGCATGTACTGCCTCAGACGCTTGGCGGCCCAGGCTAGCGCGCAACAAGTTTTCTCCAGCATTGAGTATCGAGATTCACAGTCTGTAAATTTCTTACTCAGGTAATAGATCGCATGCTCTTTTCTCCCTGTCTCGTCGTGTTGACCGAGAACACAACCCATGCTTCCCTCAAGAACCGTCAAATACATGATCAAGGGTCTCCCTGCCACCGGGGGTATCAAAATAGGAGGTTCCTGCAAATACTTCTTTATTTTATCGAACGCCTTTTGACAATTTTCGTTCCACGTTACAGCTTGATCTTTCTTCAACAGCTTGAATAATGGTTCACACGTGGCCGTTAGGTGAGATATGAACCGGGCAATGTAGTTCAATCTCCCTAAAAACCCGCGCACCTCTTTCTCTGTTTTAGGCGTCGGCATTTCTTGAATCGCTTTTATTTTAGCAGGATCGACCTCTATTCCTCTTTCGCTTACGATAAACCCCAGCAGTTTACCCGATCTCACCCCGAAGGTGCATTTATTAGGATTCAGCCTCAGCCTGAACTTCCTAAGCCTTTTAAACAACTTCAGCAGATTCACCAGATGCTCTTCCTCCGTCTGGGATTTGGCAATCATATCGTCAACATAAACTTCGATCTCTTTATGCATCATGTCATGAAAAAGAGTCGTCATCGCACGCTGATATGTTGCCCCAGCATTTTTCAAACCAAAGGGCATCACTTTGTAGCAAAATGTTCCCCAAGGCGTTATGAAAGTAGTCTTCTCCATATCCTCTGGCGCCATTTTAATCTGGTTATAGCCTGAAAAGCCATCCATGAAGGAGAATACGGAGTACTGAGCAGTATTATCAACTAACACGTCAATGTGAGGAAGTGGAAAATCGTCTTTTGGGCTTGCTTTATTCAAATCTCTATAATCCACGCACATTCGAACCTTGCCATCTTTCTTTGGCACTGGTACGATGTTGGCAACCCATGAAGGATACTTCGTCACAGCCAGGAAACCAGCGTCCCACTGTTTCTGAACCTCCTCTTTGATCTTCATTGCCATATCTGGTCGCGTTCTACGAAGCTTTTGTTTGACTGGCGGGCAATCTTCTTTCAGTGGCAGGCGATGCACAACCATATCTGTATCGAGCCCCGGCATATCTTCATATGACCAAGCGAATACATCATTATACTCTCGGAGCATTTCAACCAGTCTTCGCTTGATATCACTCTGCAGTGCGGCTCCGATACGAATATTCTTCTCAACCTCTTTCGACCCCAAATTGATAATTTCGATGACCTCGTCGTGAGGCAGAATGACTCTCTCTCCTCTTGCTTTACTAACCAAGACAGTTCTTCAGGAACGTCGCTATCTTCGACAACCTCTTCTTCAGCCTGAAACACCGGGTGCTCAAAGTCGGGACGAGTCATAGGTGGTTCAAGGATGTCATCTGAAAATGTTATCCTGCAAAAGGAATGGTTAAGTGCTTCAAAATGCGTATAAAGCGAATAACCACGTTGCCATTTTATTGAAAAATACAAAATAAGAAAGACAGAGATTACGGTATTTGCACATGAGAAAACGCCATTTATTTAATGATTAACACGCAATGTTTATAACAACACAGCCCTAAGCAAATCCTGATGCCCCGGGCAAGACATCAGATTATTCAACAATTAATAAAGCAAAGCATTACTGTTTAAAAGTCACAGGAACAAGCTCCTGAATAGACCAGTTGCACAGTCCTTGTCCTGGTGTGCTTGGCTGAATCCAGGCATCCATATCACAGTCGCTGTCTCCTTCATCAGACTCTGAAGCAGCATTGACAGTTTCATGACACACTCCACTGGCAGAGATGGTAATTGGCTTTCTGAAACGGGGTGCCCCCACGGAAGGAGTTGATGACGACGGTTGGTACCCCAGTCCGAACCGGTCCATCTTCACAGGAATGTCCAGCACTTTGCCCCAGCCCTTGGCTTCTCCTGCTTCCACTAGAGCTTGAGCTTCCTTATACGATGAGACAGCTATTTCTGGCACTTTGCTCGGCCCGGGACCTTTGTCCTTGATGCGCAAACCTTCGAATACCTGGCATGGTGTCTCGTGGATCTCTCCGTCGACTTCCACATATTTAAATGAAGATAAATGGCTGACCAGGATGTCTTCTTCTCCGCACACGGTGACTACACTGTCTCCGACCATATATTTTAATTTCTGATGCAGGGTAGACGTGACGGCCCCTGCCCCATGAATCCAGGGTCTTCCAAGCAAGCAGCTGTACGCAGGCTGTATATCCATGATATAAAACTCAGTTGCAAACACTTCCGGCCCCACTTGCAGAGGCAAGGTAATCGATCCGAAGACTGTTCTCCGCGTGCCGTCAAACGCTCTGACTACCAAATCACTGGGTGTACACAAAATCCCTCGAACATCCAGCTTCATCATCGCCTTCTTAGGCAGCACATTCAAAGATGATCCGGTGTCAACCAATACGTGCGACATTACTGATCCCCTACACTCAACAGATACGTGTAATGCCATATTATGATCTCTCCCTTTCGGAGTCAAGTCAAAATCGGTAAAACCCAGACTGTGGCCTGCATTCACATGTGCCAATACTCCTTCTAGCTGATTTACGGAGACGTCTTGGGGTACAAAAGAAGTGTCCAGGACTTTCAGCAAAGCGTTTCTGTGAGCTTCCGAACATAAGAGCAATGACAAGATAGATATTTTGGACGGTGTCTGCTGCAGATGCTCCACAATCTTATAATCACTTTTCCGAATCAAGCGCATGAATTCTTCCACATCCTTCGATGCTGCTTCTTTTTCACTTGCTTGTACCGGAACATTTTCAACCACTTTCCCTTTTCCTTTCGCTAGCCTTTCAGCCTCCACTTCAGGAGATATAAAGATCCTGCCGCTCCTCGTCATGCCTCCTGAACCAACAACATTATCCACAATCTCCGCTGGCTGCTTGTTGACATCAATCTTTATCCCATCACAATGCACCTCTAACCCATATGACCATGGGACTGCTCTCGTGTTCTCGTACGGGATTGGCCCGGCCTTAGTTATGGTGATCGGTGGCCGCTGAGCTGGTGCTGCAATAGTGATCGTCTTCCGAGGAATCGTTACTGTGGCCACATCACTCCGATTATCCACTACTGCCCCTGCAGGCTCGTCAGTTGCTGCTCGATCAAACTGCAATATGCCCTCATCAATTAAGGCCTGAATGCCCTTCTTCAAATCATCACACCCCCCAGTTAGGGTCCAACAGTCTAAGCAATACTCGTTACATCCTGGGTAAACACCTCCTTGTAACAGTCGGCTCTTTATCTCGTTCAGCGGCGTCTTCAAATCTTCAACATTCATAATCAGATTCAGACCTTCCTCAGTCAGAACAGCGTTCGCCCCATGATTAGGCATGGGTTTCTGGACTATATTCGGACCGGCCGTTCCGAAATTGATAGTCTTGTTGTCCAAGAGATCCTGCACAACATGCTTAAAAGCATGGCAACCTTCTATATCGTGACCCGGGGCCCCAGAATGAAACTCGCAGTGCCTGTTTGCATCGTAGCCGAACGGGGGAGCTCCCGTTATCGGTGCCAGGGTTCTTTTCTCTACCAGATTCAATCCCAACAATGTCTGCAAAAAATCGGCATATGTTGAGGGAGGCTTCTCAAACACTCTTCTCGGTTTACTACCCTGGAATCTTCGTTGAGCCTGCTGTGCCCCCTGCTGAGGCTGCTGCTGCTGTGGCATTGGCTGTTGCTGAACCGGTTGTTGTTGCTGGAATGGTTGTTGCTGATAGGGAATAGTAACACTCGACACCTGCTGCGGCTGACGGTATTGACCTCGTCCCCTGCCTCGTCCCCTGCCTCGGCCTCCAAATACTGCGCTGGCTTCGCCCTGACGGCGCCCACCATAAGCTTTCCTATTACTGCCAGATGCAGTTGATTCCTCGACTTGGAACTTTCCTTGCTTAATGTTACGTTCAATCTTTTCCCCCATCAGAATCAGGTCTGAAAAACTGGCCAGAGACGTATGAAACAGCATATCATGAAACAGCCCTGTGAATGTGCCGACAAACATATCATTCATTTCCTTATCTTCTATAGGAGGACAGACCCTGGCAGCCATATCGCGCCACCTTTGCGCGTACTCTTTAAAACTCTCCCCCTTCTTCTGCGAAAGCCCGGCCAACTGGACCCGATTGGGTGCCAGGTCGCTGTTATACTTGTAATGGGCTACAAATGCCTCCGCCAATTGCTTCCAAGTCTTGATATCAGTTGGCTCCAACCCCATGTACCACTCTAGGGAAGGGCCCGACAGACTATCCTGAAAGAAATGCATTAGCATTCTTTCGTCAGTGGAGTACGCAAACATCTTTCTGTAATAAGCTCGTACATGCACTTTCGGACATGTGTCTCCTTTGTACTTGTCGAACGCAGGAGCTTTGAATTTAATTGGCACCCTCAAGCCAGGTACCAAGCCCATTGTTGCCATGTCCAATCCCACAGCACTTTGATTTAAGACTCCCTTCATCTGCTCTTCCAGCATTCTAATCTTTTGGGAATCATCCATCGGCCCTTCAAAACCTCCTCCGGAGAAGGCATCCTCCTGCTGATCCTCTTGCCACATACCGTTTCCAGCCCCGTACCCATCATATCCATTATTACGTCCAGCTCTGATCTGATTCATCCCCGGACCTCGGCCTCTGTTGCCGTACCCTTGAACACCTCCAGCGGGACCAAAAGCCATAAATCCAGTACCATTTCCGTTTCCAAAGCCTCCGTAACCCTGATTGACCATACCATAACCATCTTGCCCAAAGCCTTGAGCATTAAAGCCATACTTGCCAGTGTTATCGAATCCCTGATCGTTGAATCCGAACCCAGTATTGACAAAGCCATTGCCTCCTAGATTATCTCCCAAATTGACATCACCCAGCCCAGCATTATGGACAGCAGTTTCATTCCCCACTCCAACGTTACCATTCACAGCAGCGGTAGCGTTGTTGACATTAGCAGCAGGTATATTGACTACGGGCGGAGCCACTGGCGTGGGAGTGTCGTCTCCATGAGCAGTATCAACCCGGACAGACTGATGATCTTCATTACCATGACCAGCGTTTCGAGCCAACAGAGGCTGGACCATGGCCTGCAAATTCTCCTGCCCTTTTGCTATAGCTTCCATGGTCTGCATGAAGAGAGCGAGCTTCTCGCGCACATCTTGCATCTCGTTCTGCATTTGGTCCATGACTTTTCGACAATTGGAGCGTGTAGAATAGCGGTGCGGGTGCTGATCTGCAATCCTGTTAAGTACCTGGTGCAAAGCAGGAAATAAGACACCATCCAAAGATTACCTGTAATGCAATATGAATATGAATGCAATGCAATGTGTCTGTGCATTAGGGAAGTTCATTCCCCCAGTTCTAGTGCGAAGGTGCCGGTGCAGTGATAGTGCTGTCAATAGGAATATCGGAGTTGAATCATAGAAAGCCTCATATATTGCAGAGAGAATCAATAAGCCCAGGGTACAATATCGCTGAGAGTGCAAAGAAGGCATGACCTCAACCAACAATCCTGGTGATGGTCAGCACTATGCAAATAAAGCGTACAAGTTACTACATGAAATGATCAAATCCTCCCAAAAGTCTGGTACTCCTCTATCAACTTCCTGGTCTCCGGATGGCTTGGTCGATCAAGCAGCCCTTCAACAAGCTGGTTTCTCCTCTTAAGGACACGGCGTACGTCTTCAGCAGTTTCTTCCCATGTTGCTTCTCCGAAGCAATCTTCTAGCTTTCGCTTCTGAGACACTGCTTCATCTCTGGATTTGATTGCCTTGTTCAGAGCATGCTGGACACTATACCGGGTCATCACTTCTTCCTCACACTTCTTGATGCTAGACTTCAACTTCTCTTTGAGGTCGGAAATTTGCTGCTTCAGCTTATCTTCCCTCTTCTTATTGTTAGTGAGTGTAGCATTCCAAGTCTTATTGCAAGAAGATATCTCTCGGTGTGCTGCGTCGAGCGCCTTCTTTTTGGCTTCCAGCATGTCATGGGAGCTTCTGAACTCTTGCCCCAGACGTTCGCGCTTTTTCTTTTCCTCAGTCAACTCAGCCCCTAACCTGTCTAACGACTCGCTCTGTTGTTGGAAAGCATATACGACCTTGTTTTTCTCGCTGCGCACTTGAGCTAGCTCTTGCTCTAACCCTTCGTTGACCTTCATCAAGGCTTCCTTTTCCTTCACAATTTGCTCATAGACTTCCCTAGAAACAGTAGTTGGCTCTTCTACCGGAATAGGAACAAGAACTGGTGCATCCGGAAATGGCATCCGCAACCGACTGGCTCTCTCCTGAATCCAAACTCTATAAGGTGCATAGGCCTGACAGTCATTCTTTCCTAACAAAGGCTTCCCTCGGCGGTTAATACGCGTCCATGCATGCTGCAGCTTGGCTAGCAACTCCCCCTTCACATCACCTGTGAAGTACAGAGATTCCTGTACTTCTTCCTCCTGAGGTGGATTCTTCAGCGCATATCCGAACTGACGAATGAATAGAGAAGGGTTGTAATTGATACACCCTTTTCTTCCTATCAGCGGTACATTAGGGTACCCAGAACAACTGAAGATGAGCTCAGATCCCAACAGGTCTCGATCAAACCACACAATGTCTTCGGAAGATAGCCTCATCAGGCGTTCTGACCAACTGGCTGAGGTTGCACTGTCTACAAATGGTCCCTTTATGGGAAGATGACTTTTGAACCACATATTCAACAGAGGAGCACAACAGTAAACAACTTTCCCTCTTCGGTTTTCGTTCTTATAGTGCAATGAGTGGTAGAAGTCTCCGATCAACGTTGGCACCGGGTTGCCTGCAGCAAACAGATAGAAAGCATCCAGATCTACAAAGTTGGGCAAGTTAGGAAACAGCACAATTCCATAGATGCATAAAGCCAAAATAGCATTGAAAACCACCCAACAACCGTTCTTGGCGTACTCTCGAGCTTTGACAACTAAGAAATCAAGAGAGAAACCTGAGACCCCAAGCCAAGAAGTCAATAACAGTTCAGCAGCGTTCATATGCAAGGCTTTGGCTAAATCCTCCAGCTTGGGCTCAGCAGCAGAGTGAATAAAGGGAACCTTGTTCTGCACGGGAAGCTCAGTAAACTCCACATACTCCTCAATGGTAGGTCCTAGAATGAAGTCAGCAAAAGTAAAGCATCTCAATGCGGGGTCATAGAACTGCATCAAGGTGTATAGCCCGTTCATCTCATCAGCCGTGGGCTTACAGACTAATCTCAGTAATCTCTCATGGCTCATTCTGAAGCTTCTCCTAACCTCCTCATCGGCAAGAGATATCAGACCAAGCAAAGAAGTAATATCAGGTGAAGGCAGCTTGTACGCAACTGTTTTCCTCAAACCAGCCATAACCAATACTCAGAAGTCCGGGCACTAGAACTAGGGAAATGCAAATGCACCTGCAGCACAGACACACGTTAGTGAAATGCAAATGGTAATGGATATGCAGGCAATGCAATGCAAGTAACATGCAACAGGGACCAAAGCTGTAGCTGAATAGCCTGAACTCAATCAAGAAAGGTCTCAGATAGACCATCCAGAAGTCATCAAACCCTGGTCTCAGATAGACCTAAAACAAAGCTCCAACACTGGTCTCTGACAGACCTCAAACCATAACTCCAACTGGTCTCTGGTAGACCTCAAATCACATCTCCAATTGGTCTCTGACAGACCTCATAACTCATCTCCAAATGGTCTCTAACAGACCTCATAACTCTCCCTAAATAACCAGGATCTCTGATCAAGAAATAACCGGTATCTGAAGGTCTAGTTACCTGCATAACCCCAAATCCCCTCACAGGTGGGTGGCCCTATAACTGGCACAAGGTACGGCATCCTATGCGGTCGTTGGCGTCACAGACTTTCAGGGTTGATGATACGATTCCCAGAAGGAGTGGCATCATCAAATCCTGAAGAGGCCTCACTCAGCCAACTTCCAAATGATCGGTTCCCGGAGTCGACAATTCAGCTGACCAACAACCCCTTCGACCCAAAGGGTAGAAAAAGAAGCCAACCAGAAGAACCTCGTCCGAGTGTAGATTTCATGAGACACTAATGCAAGCAAAGCCGGCACGCGCCCACTACTTTCTACGCTAATTCTAGGTGCACTCAAGCCCAGGTCCGGCTTCTCACTCAATATCAGAACACCCGTCACACCCCAAATACAGCAATAATAAACAATATATATAATGCTGAAAATAAAGGTCAGAAATATAAATCCATACAAAATCCTCGACGGGAAAACAAGCGTTAGGATTGACTCTCTTAAGGGACGTTGGATCCCAAATGCATAAGAACTATCGCAGTCCTTAGCAGCCAGGGGACGTTGGATCCCCAGCAGAGTCGCCAGCTGTCGCTACTGCGAAAATCGGCGCCGGCTGAACAGAAGAGTCGCCACCGTGCGTTATTTATCCCACGAGAGGGAAAGGAAACGCTCAGAGTAAACCTCGCACAACACGGGAAAGGTATGGTCGTCGCAACCAAAACCTGGATTCGGGAGTCGGTTACGCAAGGGGAAGGTATTAGCACCCCTCACGTCCGTCGTACTCGACGGGATCCACGCTTGTTTTCGGGTATGGATTGTTATTCTATCTAAACTATAGGTCAAGGGTTAAAAAGAAAATAAAATGAAAATAAAAATGACTCGGCAAAGTATCGCACTTTATGCCTACGTATTCTCGCCTGGAACGAGAAATCAGAGTCAACGTAGTTCCCCTACCTACGGGAAAGGAGGGGAAGGTTGCTCGCTAGGACATCGCATCCTATGCCTACGTACTTTCACACGGCATGAAAGATCAGAGCAAACGTAGTTCGGGCCACGTACGACACAAGCTTGTCTTGGTTGATTTTATTCCTTCTGAAAAGGGTTCCTTGATTAGCAGTCCCGGCGGACAAAAAAAATGACGTTTTGATGAATTCACATTCTTTTACGGAAGAAGTGTCTTTTATTGTGTTTGAAATCTTTATGTGTTTTTCTGTTTGTTTTGAGGAAGAAAGAGACAGAACTCTAACCTACGGTTGCGAAGGGAATCAAACTAACCTAATGTTATCATGCATGGGTTAAGACCTAGTGTCTATCATGCTCCTCTCTTGCACAGAGAGAAACAGAGATCCTACGGGATAGGCAGAAACAGAAACAATAGCAGATATATATAGTAAAACAGTAAAATGCATGGATGCAACAGTACAAGCGAGGCAAGGGAGTCCCACTCAACCTCGAACCTAGAAAACAATAGGCGAAAGTGAACAGGCTTCACTTTCAACCCAACAGGGTAAACAGCAAACAATACAACCAGGAAATCCAAACAATACATCAGCAATGAAATACAACAGCAAAAGAAACAGCATCAGCAGCTCTGAATCAACATCTGGCTTCAAGTAATCTCCAATCAGCTACAGGCTTCAACAAGCATCAATCTCCATCTTCATGACCTTCAGGCAAGGGCTTTGATCATCAGTCTTCCATCTGCAATGGCTTTTCTTCATGCTCAAACCTCCCAGATGAGGAAACAGTCACAAGAGTGAAGTGAATGAATGTTAGACAGTTAATTACCTACCAAGGGTGGTTCATCAACTGTTAACATTAAACAGAAAGTTTCCTCTCAAAAGTTCTATCTTTCAAATATATTCACTGATCCTTCCAAAGGAAGGAGGTGGATATTTGAAAGAGACTTTGAATCATAGAGAAAGGATGGATGCAGACAAGGCATTCCATGTTTGAGAAACAAGCTTTCTATTCTAGAGCTCTGCCTAGCTCCTAAACCCTAGTCTCCTCAGCAGCTACTAGCAAGAACCTCCTCTCCAACTCTGGAAGTTGATCCTCAATCTCTGGATCTCCAATGGTCTTCATCTCCTCAAGTCTTCAGCTTCCCCAGGTTCCCAAACAATCCCAATACCCAAGCAAGCAAGCAATAATCCCCAGAGGGCACACCACACCAGCCAATCAGATATACACAGAGCATTAATAGCAGTAGGGGAATCCTGATTTTTCTAAGGGGATCTAATAACTACCCATAGCCCCTATAGTCCCATAACTAAACTAGTCAAACCCTAAGTCCTAAGGGAAAGGAATCAAGCTTCCTAAGTCATCACCTAAAAAAACCCTAATTTGTTCATGTTGTTCAAGCCTACATTAAGCACCTAAAACTAATTCCTAAAAATGGGAACTAAATTGAATCTACAAGTTCAATATCTCATCTAAACAACCTAAAAAGAATGGACAAAAAATATTAAAGCATTTAATAGAACAAAAATTAACAAAATCATGCATGAAATGAAACTATTTAAAATGCCATTTATTTGGAAAATATGGGGAAAATATCAAATAAAAAATAAAATGCAATTTTATTTAATGACAATTTTCTACACATTCTAATGAAAATGATGTAAAAAGGATGGATTAAAAATGATTTTTTATCTATTTATTATGAATTTTTAAAGTTGGTAAAAATTAAAGTGGAATTAAAACAATTAAATCAATTAAAATGATAGGGGGGGGGTACTAATAGAAAACACGCTTAGTTGATACCAGGATGGGCCAACAATGGTGGGGTGCGCGTAGCAAGTTGGTTAAGGCCCAGAACCAGTCAGCAACAATGGAAAATAAAAAAAAGCGCAGGGGGTGAAAATAGAAGGGGTTTCCACGTTCAAAATGAATTGGGCTCAGGCATTGGGGGTGGGGATATCAATGGAGTCTTAGGCCCGCCCGTTTCAATTAATGAAACGGTGCGTTTAGGGCACCCAGCTAATTCCCTCCAAAATCAGAATTAAACGAGAGCCACAGGATTGCTCTCTGAGTCAAAGGTCTAACAAGCAATGAACGTCCAGGATTTCGTCTTCTTCATTAGTTCATCTAGGGTTTCTGAAACCCTCACGCGCATGCCATGAACGTCCAAGTTCAAGCTCTCGGTTCTCTCTCTCCAGGCCATGAAACGCCACGATATAAACATGAAAAACACTCTAAATCTCTCCCTCTATACGCCTATGGTCATGGATTGCTTTGAAACTCAGCCAATCAATAAACCCGATCGAGACAAAATCTGACTCCATGAAAATACACTGAGATGCATCACAACAATTCTCAACCAAACCTATACTAATCTACTCTATGCATAATGGTGATCATCCTGCGCTAACAACCTAAGATTATAATGCACTATGCTGCAAGTTCTAAGTCCTAACAGTTTTTACAACCTGCTAACAATCATCACCAAACTACTCCAAACTCATCCTAATTGCTCTACTAACATCCTACATCATATCTAAACTAACAAAACCATGCTAAACTAACTAAACTAATCAATTTGAATGAAAACGCACCTGATGCAAAAGCTTGAAAACAGCTATGGAAACTTGTGAATCCACCAACACCAATGCTCAGATCTTGATCAGTGAGTGAAGCTCTTGCTTCTGTATGCAACACCTCTTGTTTCTTGGCCCTGGATCTTGCTAACCGATTAATTCCTCACTTTTGAAGAGGATGATAACAGCACATGAGAATGGATCAAAATCAGCCAGATATTGAGTGATCTTTGATCTTTGATGATTATGGAGTGGAGTAGAATCAAGGATTATGAGAATTGATGGAGAATTGATGAAGTTTGAAAAGAATTTGCAAGAGGAAGAATGAGAAACTTTGGGAGATTTTTGGTGAAAAATGAATCCAACCCTTGATCAATCTTCATTTCATGTTTATATAGGGCTCAAATGAACTTTCTAGATCCATCTTACAATTTCCCTTGCCTTTCAACTTTGATCCATTTTTGAAATGTTTCTTCAAATGCAAGTAACCATGAATATCTTTTCTTTTTCCTTCTAAACTCAAAAAAGTGTTTGAACCATTGTCTCTAGAATGTCTTTTCCATTCAAAATCATATATTGGAAGTCTCCATTTGGACTTATAAATCTCCCAAACCATTTTTCACTTTGACTTTATTCAAGTTATAAGCCATTTTAGTTCAAATTTAACCAATCATGCAACTTCATGTTATGAGCTTTTCCAACAATTTGTGACCTTCTTTCTAGACTCAAAATGTCATTTGGAGCAAGTTTGATGTTGTAAGTTTTTCCATTTGAGGCCTCCTTGTATGAGTTTTGGACATGAGTTAAAATGACCTGTAATTCACAAATGCCCAAAATACCCTTTGCTTGCCAAGACCATAAATTGAGTTCCACACATCATATGAAGGAATTCTATACCATTCTAGAAAGCTAAGACAATTAGGAACAATTCTTATGTTGACCAGAAATTCATTTGAAATCTCCTTGAGGGGTAAAAATTGCTTGGAAGTCAAGTCACTTTCACAGACAAAATTTCAGATACCTCAGATGACCTGTAATTTGCAAGGACCATAACTTGAGTTCTATAAATCTCCTTGATGTATTCCACCACTCAAATTAAAGGTCTTGAGATCCTCTACAAGTTTCATGTTGGCCAAGGATCCATTTGAAGCTTGCATTTTGACTTATCTTGCTTGGAAATTTGACCTAAACTAAGGGATTTTACACAGAAACCCTAATTTAGAAACTCCTCTTCTCCTTGATTTCTCTTGAATTCTTCTTGGCATATCTCCATATCCTTCTTTACATGTCCAATGATGAACCCCACACCTCTCCACTAGACTTGAATGCCCCTTAAATCAATCAATTGACCTAGGGTTGACCTAGGGTTGACCCAGATGAAACCCTAGTTGACTGCCTTCAGCTATAGCTCTTGTGCTCTCATCAATGACTTGTATCCTTCTTTAAATGACTTTATAAGTCTCTCATAATGTCTAGATACTCTCCATGCCTTCAACTCACAGCTCACAACCCTCTTGTTGACCCTCAGACACCCTCAGCTAAGAGATGGACTCAAGGCTTGATCTGCTGAGCTCTTTGCTTTCAAATTCTTTCCTGATGACTTGAATAAGATTGAATTGGGATAATAACCTCTTGATAGGCTTCTAGGGATGAAAATAATGATTGGTCCCCTGTTGAATGACTTGCTATGCTTATGCTATGCAGATGGTTAGTCTATGTACATGACTCTATATGCAAATGCTAATGATAATGAAACATAAACCAAGTGAATAAGGTTGGGCAAATTTTAGGGTGCAACAGCGGAACGCAGTCGTTTGCTTATTCAAATCCCTAACTTTTGCGTGAACCGCCCTTTCGGGTTTTCAGTTCACCGGGATACCCTTTTTTGCCGAAGCCGCCCAGCGTAGGTTTTCGACTTCGCGGGTGTACATTTTTTCAATATATCCCTAATTTTTGCCCGAACCTTTTATTCTGTTTTTGGTTCGCCGGGATGCCCCTTTTTTTCCTGGACTCTTTGTTTTTTGTCCAGCGGGTCTCTTTCAAGCAAAGTATTTTTTAACTGCGTCTGCGTTCACCGGGGATGCAAAATCTTCACCATCCATCGTGGATAACAACAAAGCTCCTCCTGAGAAGACCTTGCTGATGACATACGGCCCTTCGTAATTCGGAGTCCACTTGCCCCGGTGATCGGAGTGTGGCGGAAGAATTTTCTTCAGGACGAGATCACCCGTCTGAAAGCTTCTGGGACGCACCTTCTTATCGTAAGCTTTCTTCATTCAGCTTTGGTACAGACGACCAAATGCGATCGATGCTAACCTCTTCTCGTCCATCAGGCTGAGTTGGTTCAAGCGATTCGTAATCCATTCTGCCTCGTCGAGTTTTACATCAACCAAAACTCGCAAAGAGGGAATCTCCACCTCTAACGGTAGGACAGCTTCCATACCGTACACCAAGGAGAAAGGAGTTGCCCCGGTCGACGTACGCACCGTCGTACGATAACCGTGCAAGGCAAACGGCAGCATCTCGTGCCAATCTTTGTACGTCACAACCATCTTCTGAACGATCTTCTTGATGTTCTTGTTGGCCGCTTCAACAGCGCCATTCATCTTCGGCCGGTAGGGAGATGAGTTGTGGTGTTCAATTTTGAAGCTCTGGCACAGCTCCTTCATCATCTTGTTGTTCAGATTCGAACCATTATCAGTAATGATCCGCTCGGGAATTCCATAGCGGCAGATGATGTCCCTCTTTATGAACTTAGCCACCACCTGCTTGGTCACATTAGCGTACGAGGCTGCCTCCACCCATTTGGTGAAGTAGTCGATAGCTACCAGAATGAAACGATGACCATTGGATGCGGTGGGCTCGATCTTGCCTATCATGTCGATGCCCCACATGGAGAACGGCCAAGGGGAAGACATGACATTTAATGGGCACGGCGGTACATGAACTTTATCAGCATAAATCTGGCATTTGTGACATTTCCTCGCGAATCTGAAGCAATCCGACTCCATAGTCAGCCAGTAATACCCTGCTCTCAGGATCTTTCTCGTCATGGCATGCCCGCCGGCGTGCGTACCAAATGTGCCCTCATGGACTTCCTCCATGAGCATACTCGCCTCTTTTTCATCCACACATCTGAGCAGCACAAGATCGTGGTTCCTCTTATACAACACCCCGTCAGGATTGAGATAGAAGTTTCCAGATAGCCTCCTCAGAGTCTTCTTATCCTGGGTAGACGCACCCGCAGGATACTCCTTAGTCATAAGGAAGGTCTGGATGTCGTGGAACCATGGCTTGCCGTCGGTGGCATCCTCGATTGCAAACACAAATGCCGGTCTATCAAGACGCGAAAGTACAATTCTTGGAGCCTCATTCCAATAATTGACTTTATACATGGAAGCCAACGTGGCTAAAGCATCGGCCATCTGATTTTCAGCCCTGGGTACATGATAAAGTTCCACTCGATCGAAGAACGGAAGCAGCCTCCTGGCATAATTCATGTACGACACTAGATTCGCCTGACGAGTTTCCCACTCCCCTTTGATTTGATTGATTACAAGCGCTGAGTCACCATATATGTCTAGATTCTTGATTCTCAAATCAATTGCCTCTTCTAGACCCATAATACATGCTTCATACTCGGCTTCATTGTTGGTAACTGGAAACGTCAGTCTCGCAGTAAAAGGGATGTGGGATCCATGAGGAGTCGTGATGATAGCCCCGATGCCACTTCCATAGGAATTAACCGCTCCGTCGAATATCAACTTCCACTGAGATCTCCTATCTGGCCCTTCATCGGGCAATGGCTCATCGCAGTCCTTTACTTTGAGAAACATAATGTCCTCGTCAGGGAATTCGAACTTCATCGGCTGGTAGTCTTCGATTGGCTGTTCGGCAAGGTAATCAGACAATACGCTTCCTTTAATGGCCTTCTGGGAGACGTACTGAATATCATATTCCGTTAACACCATTTGCCACCTGGCAATCCTGCCCGAAAGAGCCTGCTTTTCGAAGACGTACTTGATCGGATCCATCTTCGAAATGAGCATAGTGGTGTGGTTGAGCATATACTGTCGTAGACGTTTGGCAGCCCAAGCTAATGCACAACACGTCTTCTCCAGCATCGAGTATCGAGATTCACACTCAGTGAACTTTTTACTCAAATAATAAATGGCATGCTCCTTTCTGCCCGTCTCGTCGTGCTGACCGAGAACACACCCCATACTATTCTCCAGAACCGTCAGGTACATGATTAATGGTCGTCCAGCCACTGGGGGTATCAAGATTGGAGGTTCTTGAAGATACTGCTTTATTTTGTCGAATGCCTTCTGGCAATCCTCATTCCAAGTAATCGCCTGATCTTTCTTTAACAGCTTGAACATCGGTTCCCAAGTGGTCGTGAGCTGAGAGATAAACCTTGCAATGTAGTTTATTCGGCCCAAGAAACCACGAACTTCTTTTTCTGTTTTCGGCGCTGGCATCTCTTGGATAGCTTTTATTTTTGCAGGATCGACTTCAATACCTCGTTCACTGACGATAAACCCCAATAACTTTCCGGACCGCACTCCGAAAGTGCATTTGTTAGGATTCAGCCTCAGCCTGAACTTCCTAAGCCTTTCAAACAGCTTCAACAAATTGACCAGATGCTCTTCCTCCATTTGGGACTTTGCAATCATGTCATCAACATAGACCTCGATCTCATGATGAATCATATCATGAAACAAAGTTACCATTGCTCGCTGGTAAGTGGCCCCTGCGTTCTTCAGACCGAAGGGCATTACCTTATAGCAAAATGTTCCCCAGGGGGTAATGAACGTCGTTTTCTCCATGTCCTCCGGTGCCATCTTAATCTGATTGTAACCGGAGAAGCCATCCATGAACGAAAACACGGAAAACTGGGCTGTATTGTCGACCAACACATCGATATGAGGCAACGGGAAGTCATCCTTAGGGCTCGCCCTGTTCAAATCCCGATAATCGACGCACATGCGTACCTTACCGTCCTTCTTCGGTACAGGCACTATGTTGGCGACCCACGGAGGGTAAGTGGTAACGGCTAGAAATCCTGCGTCCAACTGCTTCTGGACTTCTTCTTTGATTTTTACAGCCATGTCTGGTCTCGTCCTCCTGAGCTTCTGCTTGACCGGAGGGCAATCTTCCCGCAACGGCAAGCGATGAACCACGATATCAGTGTCAAGTCCAGGCATATCCTCATATGACCAAGCAAAGACGTCACTATACTCTCGAAGCATCTCGACCAGCCTATGCTTGACATCATTCTGCAGTGCAGCCCCAACTCTGACATTTCTGACGAGCTCCTCAGAACCCAGATTTACAATCTCAATATCCTCCTCGTGAGGCAGAACAACCTTCTCCTCCTGTCTCAACAAGCGGGCCAATTCTTTCGGAAGGTCTTCGTCTTCATCAATCTCATCCTCGGCTTGATAGATCGGGCAATCAAAGTCGTAGTGAGCCGTAGAAGGTCCAGAGTCGATGTCGTCTGTTACGTGGATCCTGCAATAACAAGGGTTAAGTTTAAAGCAGGAATATGCAGGTTAGCACGAACCCCGTTGCCATTTTGCTGTTTTTTCGAAATAAACATAAAATAGGAATAACAGAGAACACAATATTTGATTACGAAGAAAACGCCTTTTATTTATTAACAAAATGCATACACATAATCCAACAAGGCCCTGACAGTAAAACCACTATGCCCCGGGCAGGGCATAGGGTTGTACAAAGATTGTAAAAAGCAAATCATTACTCTTCACTTGTCGGCCTGATAATCTCCTTGATGGTCCAATTGTGGAGGCGCTCGCCTGGCTTGCTCGATTGAATCCAGGCGTCAAGATCGCAATCACTGTCCCCGCTGTCCTCCGACGCAGCATTGATACCCTCGAAGATTACTCCCCCCTTGGTGAATAGGATCGGCCCTTTCCCACGAGACGAGCTACCAGAAGAAGATGAAGCTTCAGCTTCCGGAGAATATCCCAATCCAAACTTATCCTGCTTGATTGGTATATCCAAAACATGCCCCCAGCCTGGGGTGGAACCGGCTTCGACAACGGCCCTAGCTTCCTTAAACGAGGAGAGGTTCAACTCTTGCCTCTCTGCAACGACAGGCGCTACTTCCTTCACTCTGACGGTTTCAAAAGCCTGGCAAAGAGTCTCATGGATCTCACCATCCATTTCAACGTACTTGAAGGACGACAGGTGGCTTACCATGATGTCCTCCTCTCCACAGACTGTCACTATGCTGCCCCCAACAGCATATTTAAGCTTCTGATGCAGCGTGGACGTCACGGCGCCAGCAGAATGGATCCATGGCCGACCTAAGAGGCAACTATAGGCAGGCATGATATCCATGATATAGAAAACTGCATTGAACGTCTCTGGACCAACCTGAATTGGCAGGGTCAATTCTCCGAAGACGTGGCGCTTGGTTCCGTCAAAGGCTTTCACGACCAGATCACTGGGCGTGCACAGCAGTCCCCGGGTATCCAACTTCATCAGTGCCTTCTTCGGAAGCACGTTAAGCGAGGAACCCGTATCCACCAGGACATGTGACATAATCGTGCCTCTGCACTCTATTGAGACGTGCAAGGCGCTGTTGTGATCTCTTCCCTTAGGAGTCAGCTCCAGATCTGTAAATCCCAGCCCATTACCAGCATTGACATGGGCTACTACTTCCTCGAGTTGATTTACTGATATCTCCTGCGGCACGTATGCAGCATTCAATACCTTCAGCAATGCATTGCGGTGCGCCTCAGAGCACAGCAACAAGTTAAGAATCGAGATCTTTGACGGAGTCTGATGAAGATGATCTACAATTTTGTAGTCACTTTTCTTGATCAGTCGCATGAACTCTTCAGCATCTTTAACCAGCAAGTCTTTTTCTGCCCCTGCAGGGACCTCCTCAACAGCTTTACCTTTACCCTTATCCACAGCGTCGGCCCGGACCACCTTCTCCGCTGCAACCTCTGCTGGCGCAAACACTCTTCCGCTTCTAGTGATACCACTGACTTCGGTAAGATCCTGCACAGTCGATCCGAACGGCTCAAGCTCCAACTTCTGACCATTACAATAAACTTCGGCGCCATAATGCCATGGAACGGCATTGGTGCTCTCGAATGGGATTGGTCCGGCCCTGGTGATGGTGATGGTAGGCGGACGAGGCGCCGAGATAGTAATAGGGTGGCGAGGAATGGTAATGGTAGCAACTTCGTCTGCCTGCTTCAGCACAACTTCCCCTGATGCACTCTCAACGCTCCGGCTGAATTGCAAAATACCCTCGGTCATCAGACTTTGGATACCTTCGATCAGCTGCTCACACCCATCAGGAAGTGTAGCACAAGCCATACACAACTCTCCGCATCCAGGAAAGAAGCCCTTTTTCAGCAACTTAGCCTTGACAAAACTCAACGGCGTCTTCAAATCTTTGACATCAGTCAGCAAGTCTGCACTCTCTTCAGTGATAACAGCATTCACTCCGCCCCCCTTATGATGAGGCATCGGATTCTTGGTGACGTTGGGCACGCTGTCAGAAAAGTTGATAACCTTGGCGTCCACCAAGTCCTGGACTTTGTGCTTAAAAGCTTTACAATTCTCAATCGTATGGCCTGGTGCCCCAGTATGGAAATCACAGGTAGCACTGGCATCATACCCCGGTGGTGGCGCCCCTGTTAAGGGAGCCAACGTCCTCTTTTGAACTAGCTGAAGCTGCAGCAAAGTTTGCAGAAGCTGCGCATATGACATAGGTGGAGTATCAAACTGATGGCTTGCCATAGGAGCCCGATTCTGATATCTTTTATACCCCTGATTATTCTGCTGCTGAGGTTGCTGCGGCTGCGGCTGCGGCGGAGCAGCTGGAATGTTTATGCTAGCAATCTGAGGCTGAGGGCCCTTGCCCTTTCTCCTAGCGTTAGTGACAGCACTGGCATCTCCCTCTCGACGCTTGCCAGTATAGGGTTTCTTGCTACCTCCTCCAGTTGAGGATGATTCGCCCTGAATTTTTCCGATCTTTATACCGTTCTCAACATGCTCGCCCAAAGTGATAAGAGCCGAGAATGTTCCCGACATGCCACTGACCAGCTTTTCATAGTAGATTCCGGGAAGGGTAGCCACGAACATTTGTACCAACTCACGCTCAACCATCGGTGGTTGAACCCGGGCAGCCAATTCACGCCACCGCTGGGCGTACTCTTTGAAACTTTCATTGTTCCGCTGTGAGAGATTCTGAAGCTGAACTCGGTTGGGAGCCAAGTCGCTATTATATTGATAGTGGAGAACAAACGCTTCTGCAAGCTCTTTCCAGGTGCGCACAGCAGCGGGCTCCAAGCCCATATACCATTCGAGCGATGGCCCAGAAAGACTATCCTGAAAGAAGTGCATCAGCAGCTTCTCATCGTCAGAATAAGCGGACATCTTTCTATAATAAGATCGGAGGTGGACCCGGGGGCAAGTGGTGCCCTTATACTTCTCAAAGGTAGGCACCTTGAACTTGTGGGGTACTTTAAAGTCAGCAATCAACCCGAGGTTGGACATGTCAACGCCCAATGTGTTCTGATTTTCTATGCTCCTCATCTTGTCTTCCAGCGCCTTGAACCTGAGTCGAGCCTCGGCATTCAACTCTGCCTCTATACCTCTCTGAGAGAATATATCATCCTGATGGTCCTCCAACCACGGCTGAGGCACCACTAGATTTCCTGCACCAGCATTGCCGTTGACCGGCCCCATGTTAACATTGGCTCCCAAACTACCATTGACGGCGCCCGCCGCGTTGAGTCCGAGATTAGTCATCAGATTGCCGTTAGCACTGCCGTTGCCCCCGGCAGCAGGAACAACGTTCTGTGGAGTATCCCCTTGAGGAGGAGTAGGCACGGCCCCTCCGTGAAGTATGCCATTACTGTCAACCCTGGAGATCAGAGGTTGAACCAGAGTACGAAGCTGATCTTGACCATTCGCGACCACCTGCATCAGCTCCATAAAACGATCCATCCGCTCACGGAGCTCTTGAACATCTGACTGTACCTGGTCCATGATTCTTGTCTGATTAGCGCGAGTTGAGTAGCGGTGGATGAGTCTTTGATCAATCCTGGAGATCGGAAGCAGCGCGGAACCTGAAAAACCTGTCAACAATAAAGGTTAGGAAAAGCAATAAGATATACACCATGCAAATATGCTTCATGCAGATGCAGGCGTGTGTCTGTGTGCGTGGGAGATTTTTCCCCGATCCTAGTGCCTTAGTGACGGTGCTGATAATAACAAGAGGAAGAAGAAATCCGAGCCCAATCGTGGAAACATCAATCTCATATATATATGGAAAGGCCTGTCAAGGCAGTACACAGTATCAGCGAGTACAAATCAACAGCATGACCTCAGCCAACAAGTCTGGTGATGGTCAGCATACATCAAAGATCAAAACAACAGGAATACAACTAGTCAAGTACGGCCACGGGCGCGATACTCTACTAATAATTCCTTCGTCTCTGGATGATCTGGCGAAGTGAGCAACCCCTCGACGAGTAGTTCCCTCTGCCTGATAGTATGCTGAAGCCCCTGAACTGAACTCTCCCAAGCGCCTTCGCCAAAGCAATCTTCCAGCTTCCGCTTCTTAGACTCAAACATCAGCTTATGCTCCTTCAGGCTAGCAATGGCTTTGTTGAGACGTGCTTCAGCGGAGTACCTGCGGGCGGTCTCTTCATCAAACCTCCGTTCACTGTCCTTCACTTCAGTCTCTAGCTTAGAAATCTGCAGCATCAGCTTGTCTTCTCGCTCCTTCCTGGTGGCCATGGAAGTCTTCCAATGCTGGTCGAACTTAGATATTCTCCGGTATGCTTCCTCCAGATGCGTCTTCTTCGTAGCCAGCACATCATTAGCAGCTCTGAAGTCTTGACCTAAGCGTTCCCGATCAGCAATCTGCTTTGCCAAGTCTGCACTCAGCTGGCTCACCGACTCTGTTTGCTTTTTGAGAGCATGCACGGCTTCGTTCCTCTCACTTCGAAGCTGAGCTAACTCCTTCTCTAATTCTGCATTTGCCCTCTTCAATTCATCACGCTCGGCTAATACCTGGTTGTGCTGATGAATGGACACAGTGGTAGGCTCTTCGACTGGTGGAGGATTCTCTGGTCTGACATGAGGGAATGGCATCCCTATAGCGCTGGCTCTGGCTCTGATCCAATCTGAATAAGGAGGATAAGCTTGGTTGTCGCTCTTCCCCAACAAAGACTTTCCTCTCGTGCTGATATTGTTCCACGCATACTGAAGCTTGGACAACAACTCCCCCTCTAGAATACCCGTGAGGTACAGAGATTCCCGTACCTCTTCTTCCTTTGGTGGATTCCTCAAAGCATATGCAAACTGACGAACTAACAATGATGGGTTGTAGTTGATGCAACCCTTCCTACCTATCAGAGGTACGTTAGGAAACCCACTGCAACTGAAGATCATCTCGGTGCCTAACCTGCTTCTGTCAACGAACCAAACAATGTCTTCTACCGACAAGCTCATCAGACGCTCAGGCCACTCAACTATGGCTGCAGACAAGACAGAAGAACCCCTCTTGGGCAAATGACTATCAAACCACTTGTACAACAACGGTACGCAGCATGAAACATTCTTCCCTCTCCGGTTCTCATTCTTGTAATGCACTGAATGGTAAACGTCTCCGATCAGAGTAGGGACTGGATTCCCTGAGGCAAATATATGGAATGCATCAAAGTCTACGAAATCAGGCATGCTGGGAAATAGGATGATGCCATATATGCATAAAGCAAGGATGGCGCTGAAGGCGTCCCAACATTTGTCCTTGGCACACTGCTGAGCCTTAGCTGTCAGAAACTGCAGAGAGAACCCTGGGACCTTGTTCCAACTCGTCACCACTAACTCAGAAGCGCTCAAATGGAGTGAGGAAGCCAAGCTAACCAGATCAGGCTCAGCATCCATGTGGACAAAAGGCATCTGCCTTTTGATAGGCACACCCAACATATCAGCATACTCTTCCAATGTCGGCGCGAGAACAAAGTCATGAAAAGTGAAACACCTCAAGGGAGGATCATAAAACTGCAGAAGAGCATGCAACCCATTCAACTCAGACGCAGAAGGTTTGTAGACCAGACTAAGCAACTTGCCGTAAGACTTCCTGAACCTATCCTTCACAGAATTCCCTGCCAGGGCTATCAAACCAGTCAGCTTCGACACATCGGGGGTCGGGAATTTGTACGCAACAGTCTTCCTGAGAGAAGCCATAACAACAGTAGGAGACGGGAAATCCTGGATCGGGGAAACGGTACCTGCAACACAGACACACGTTAATGGAATGCAGATGAATGCGTAAACTAATGCAAGATGCGGGTATGCAATAATATATCCAGGTGGCCGCTGTGGAGATTCGGTATCAACAGTCACTGATGAGGACGAAACCCCGGTGTAAAACCACTGATCTGATCTGCTGAGAATAACCATCTGATAGGACCAAAATTCTGTCCTGACAAGAGTAAGTGCCAGATAATAAGGACCCCGGGTGCAATATCAAGGAATATCTGTTGAAGTCCTCAGACCCCAAATCAAAGATCTGCCCTATCAAGAACAAACACACAGCTGCTGATGAGATCTTCAGACCTCACTCAAAATCTGCCCTATCAAGAACAAATAACATCTGCCGATGAGGTCTTCAGACCTCACTCAAAATCTGCTCCATCCAGAACAAACCACTGATGATAACATACTGATCAAAGCCTGCTCTACCAAGAACAGACAAACACCCGGCGACAAGATCCTCTGATCAAAAACCTCTTGCTCTATCAAGAACATGTCTGCAACTGAGAACCCAGCATAACTAATTCACTGTCAAGAAAACCAGGTAGTCTGAAGGTCTAAGTTTCCTGCAATAAACCCAGTCCCACTCACAGGTATGAACCTAGACTGACTCAAGGTACGGCATCCTATGCGTTCATCAGCGTCACAGACTTTCAAAACTGATGATACGATTCCCAGAAGGAGTGGCATCATCAAGTCCTGAAGAGGCCTCACTTAGCTGAATCACAAATGATCGGTCCCCAGAGTCGACAATCCACCAAACCAGCAACCGTCTCAACCCAAAGGGTTGAAAGTGAAGCCAACCGGATGAACCTCGTCTGAGCGTGGATTTCATGAGACACTAGTGCCTGCAAAGCAAGCACACGCCCACTAATTTCCACTCTAAGTCTATGGTGCACTCAAGCCTGGGTCTGGCTTCTCACTCAATCAGAACTCCCATCCCACAACAGCACAAATAATCATATTTTACTGAATATAAAATGCGGGAAATAAAGTGCGAGAAGTAAAAATGCGATAAATAAACGCAACCCAACAGGCAAACATACAAACGATAGGATTGACTTGCAGGGAACCGTTGGAGTCCCCAGCAGAGTCGCCAGCTGCTGGGGACGGTCCCAGACAGCTAGGAAGGAAATCCAAGGCGAGACTCGCATAGGGAACCATCGTAAGTCCCCAGCAGAGTCGCCAGCTGTCGCTTGCGCGAAAATAAGGTGCCGGCATGACAGAAGAGTCGCCACCTTTCGTTATTTATCCCTCAGAGCGGGAAAGGAAACGATCGGAAAAACCTGACGAATAAGGGTAAGACAAGGTCATCGCAACCATTGTCTGGATTCGGGAGTCGGTTACGCAAGGGGAAGGTATTAGCACCCCTCACGTCCGTCGTACTCGACGGGATCCTCGCTTGTTTGTTTACTTGGACGGGTTGGTTATAATCTATCTACCTATCAAGGCTGGCTGAAAAAGAAAAGAAAAAATGACTCGGCAAAGCATCGCGCTTTATGCCTACGTATTCCCGTCTGGAACGAGAAATCAGAGTCAACGTAGTTCGGCTAACTACGGGTTATGGGGGAAGGTTGCTCGCTAGGATGTCGCATCCTATGCCTACGTACTTTCATCTGGTATGAAAGATCAGAGCAAACATAGTTCGGGTAACTACGGTTTATCTCCTAAAAGAAATGTTTTTTATTGTGTTTGCGATTTCAACCGCACTAGAGACTATGACCTGAGAGTGAATGCGTCGCATGTCACCCAAAGGGTACCATACTAAACATTCAGACTGTGGAAAAGAAACTCTCCCACAATCCTTTCTCAGATAGCTTAAGGCTCGTAACGTACGAAAGAAATCATTCATGATTACTGTGTCTTAAACTGCTTCGAGATGAGAAGAGAACAGGCCCAACTAGGAGGGAGACTATCAAGTCCTACTGTTATCATGCCATGGATTCATCCTATGGTTGAGGTTTGAACAGGGACCTCCTAGATGTTGTCATGCATAGGTTTCAACCTAAAAGTCTATCATCAAATCCTCATCAGAGGAAATGAGAGTCCTAAGGGATCATATCAATGATACACCAAAACAGACAAAAGCATCAGCTTTAACAGTAAAATGCATGCAATGCAAGTGAGGGAGGAAATGTGTGTGGGGCTTCAGCCTCCACAAGCTCGTCTCGACCTCAAGCCAGTCATGAAATAACGGTAATCATACTGAAATAAACAACATGCTATCAAGCAAAATAACAGTAAACTGTAATCATACAGACAGAAAATGAGATCATGCTATCAAGCAAAATAAACACATGGGCAAGGGAGCTGGGCTCTACCGAATACCCGCAAGCAAAGCCAAGCAGTAACAGTACAAGCAGATGCACTCATGCTCTTAGACTGAACTTATTCTAAATGGGCTTAGTCTAATGCAACAGACAAATCAGACAAAACACACAATACATCAAAGAAAACAGAATAAAGCCTCAGCTCCTCCAGCAGCAACCCAGTCTTCAGACTTCAGAGATCACTTGCTTTCCAGGTATCAACCCTACAACATGAGTATCAACTCATCTTCTCCCTTGAGCTTCAGCTCCTTTGATCAGCTCTACCTTCAGGTTTCACTATCTTCAGGGATCTTCAGGCATCAACTTGATCTTCACAAAATCTTCAGACTTCAATAATCTTCAAGGAATCATCCTCTTCAAGGCCTCAGCTTCTATCTTCAATGGCTTCAATGCTCCAGCAAACAAGATTCAGTCAACAAGATGAGTGGGGGACGTTACAGTACTCACTGACTTCCAAAGGATGCCATTGAGGACTTAACATCAAAGGAAAGGCTCTCTCAAAGTTCTACCTTGTAGGGCAAGGTCACTAATCCCTCCAAAGGAGAGAGGTGAATACCCTTAAGGGACTCTATGTCACAGAGAAGAAAGGAGGTGAACAAGACACTCCTTGTTTATTGAACAAAATATTCTATCTAGGGCTCTGCCTATGCACCTATGAACCTATAAACAAAACAACAAAAACTATGCTAGACTCCTCTGCAAGGTCTTCAAAGCTCCCATGATGATCCACAAGGTCTTCAACTCAATCTTCAAAGCTCACATACTCAAAAGAGAAGGAAAGAAAACACAACAATACAACTTATGCCTTTAAGCAACACACATACTATCCATACATTCAAAAATCAATGAAAAATACTAAAACACCATACAATATTCTAGCAAAATTCTAGGGGATCCTATTTAACTACCCTTAAATCCCATATATTCCCCATACTCTAATTTGACCTATAAACCCCAAAAATAAAATGTTGAAGTTCAAGTACACAACCTAAAACCCTAATTAGAGCACCTAAATGTCTAACAATCAAAATACATCAAATTTTAATCCACAAATCTAGTAATAAATCCAGAGAGTATTATAATGCAATATGAATCACCACAAAAAAGAATGGGCAAAAAATCTATTTCTAAATGCATGAACAAAAATATACAAATCCATGTATGAAATGAATGGTTAAAAAAGTGCATTTATTTGTAAAATATGCAAAAAATACCAATTAAAATATAAACTGCAATTTTTATATTTTTTAATTTTCTAGACATTTTAATGAAAATGTTAAAAAAAGAATGAGTTAAAAATAATATTTTTTCATTTAGTTATGATTTTTAGAAAATTAATGAAATGTGAAGAAAATTGAAAAATAAAAAATACAAGGGAAGGAGAGAGGGGGTGAGAATAGTAGTGGATTCAGTTCATTTCGTTTGGGCCAGCGCGCGTGGGGGGTGTGAATAGAAGGCAGACTAAGGCCCACACGGTCACTAAACCAAACGCAGCGTTTAGGTTTTTAAATTTCCCTCCGTTTTCTTGGATTGATCTGGGCCGTTGGATGCGATTGAGAAGTCAAATATTCAAAGGAGATGGACGGTTGTGATTACGTCTTCTCCAACGAACCAAACTAGGGTTTCAGAACCAGTTTTCATGCAAGCAACTTCTACTCCACGTATCTCTCTCAACTCTCAATCATTCCTCACGATCCAAACATCAAAATTCATCTACTCCTCTCCCTCTACACAACCACGGTGTTAGAATTTTCTAACTCTCCCTCAAGAAAAAGATACGAAGGCTGCAAGTCTTGTCCTCCATTCTTATGCTCTGGTTTGCATGGTTATGAAATGATCTCATATTAATCAAGATTGTACCACATGCTAAGGGGATCATGCTGAGCTAAAAACCTAAGAATATAGTAGCCTAGGGTGCGTGTTCTTGATCTCTAAAGTTTCATGTCAAAACTTCAACCTCCATGAATCATGCTCAAAGTCTCAAGATCTCATCATCTAACTTAGCCTAGCCATTCTATGCCTAAAACATGGTATATCTACGCATAATTAAGGTGAAAAGGAGAAGGAAAAGAACCTGTCAAGAATGAGAAGAAGGTGATGCTATGGCACGATTCAAGCCTTGTAACTTCTCCACAGTGATCTTCCAATGGTGCTTTACTTTCTGTATGCAAAATCCTTGAAGATGAGAACTTGTAGTAGTGACTTTTCTCTTGAAATGCAGCTATGGTGCACCTTGAAACCCTAGCTCGAATCTCTTTCTTCTCTCCTCAATTCTTCAACATTCACCAACCTTTGAACTCTCTTCATGGCCCTCTTTAAATAGCAAGTGATGGAAGGGGCTAGAATCATCTAGATCTTTCTAGAAAGTATTGAAAATATCACCACATGAGAACTTGAAATATCATGATATCTTCTTTCATACCTTGCCAAAATCCCTTGAATATGTCTTTACATGAGATATTAAGTGCGTATGAAGGAAATCAGCCCTTACATTTGGCTTGTGTAAGGTTTTTCAACATTGCCTTATAATGCAAGTAATAGATTTACAAAGAAAGTCCCTTTTTTAGGCCTCAAATGAAAAATATATTTGAACCAAAGTTCTCAAAATAATGTTTCCAATCAAAATGATATATTGGATGACCTATTTTGGATTCCTAGATCTTCCAAACCAATTTTCAAATTCAACTTTTCAAACTTATATGTCATTTTTAGTTCATTTTTGACCAATCATGTAACTTCATGCTATGAGATTTTCCAACAATTTGTGGCCTTCTTTCTAGACTTAAAATCATATTTTGAGCAACTTTCATGTTTTGAGTTTTTCCATTTGAGTCTTGGAAATAGGAGTTTTAGGCATTGGCTAAAATGACCTATAACTGACAAATGACCAAAATACCCCTGTCTTGTTCAAACCATAAGTTGAGTTCCATGAATCCTATCAAGGACTTCTACCACTCAAATTAAAGCTAAGAATATTCCCTTCAACATTCATGTTGACCAAGAGATCATAGGAATCATCCTACTAGGGAAAAAGTTGTCTGCAAGTTGGGTGACTTTCAAGGACCCAGATTCACACACCTCAGTTGACCTGTAATTTGTCAAAACCATAACTTGAGCTCTGCAACTCCTATCAAGGACTTCCACCACTCAAATTAAAGCTAAGAATAAGCTCTACAACATTCATGTTGTGGGGAAGATTATATATCAATCACATCTAGAGCTAAAACTGCCTGGAAGATAGGGGTCAAATTAGGGTTTTTCCACTGCCAATCCTCAGAAACCTTAACTCAAAACTTCTCAAACTCTTCAATCATGATGAGTTGGCCTAGGAATCATCCTTATAACATCTCTATGCATCATTCCATGATCTCATGGCCCTTGGATTAGGTCTCAACCTTCTCCAAATTTTCAGTTATCCTAGGGTTGACCCAGTCAAAACCCTAATTCTACCATTCATGGTTGAATCTTCTGAACCCTTGCATAATGACCTCTCTGGGCTTCATGATGGCTATCAAGACATCTCATAGGCTTTCTCCAAACATCAAGTTCATTCTCAAAGTCTCAGAATCATCTGAGGGGCACCCACAACTCTCAAGCTATGAAGCACACAACCCTGGTTCCAACCAATTCCTCTGAAGATCAACTTTCAAACACTAGATGGATAAATAATTGTTGGTCAAATTTTGGGGTGCAACAAAGGTCATATGGAATGTCCAGAGTTTCCACTTCTTCAGCATTTGATATCTAATATACCAATATGATGCCTTAATCTAAGAGCTTCTGAATGCATATCTTCAGTTCGTGACAACTTTGGGGATCTTCCAAACAGTATTGAAAATCCTCGATACATCCTGGGATAATATTCTTCATTAGCAATTATTCTTTAACAACTGCAAAGGGGGTCTTCATCTTTTCAACTTCTAACACCAACTTCTTCCCTCTTGACTCTTCAATCATGTTTGTAGCATGGTTTGGCATTGGATTATTAGTCACATTAGGAGTGTTTTTGGTGAAATTGATGGCTTTTAATTCAATGAGATCTTGTACCACGTACTTCAAAGCTTTGCAATTTTCGATATTATGTCCGGGAGATCCAGAATGGAATTCGCAACGGGCATTTGCATCATAGCCAGGAGGAAGGACAGCTGGGGGAGCCTTCATTTCTCTCAACTGTACTAAAGACCCTTTAAGCAAAAATGGAAGCAACCTAGCATAAGTTGTTGGAATAGGATCAAACTTTTTCTCAGGTCTCCTTTGCCTTGGTTGACCCTGATAATAGCTTTGACGTGGAGGTGCTTGTTGTTGGTAGGGGGCTTGAATAGCCGGTTGGCTTGCAAGTATACAGAGAGGTTGTTTTGGTGTAACAACGGCCACATGATGATAAGAACCTTGATATGCTCTGGCTTTCCCCTTATCCATCAAGGCAACGTTCATTTCCCCTTCTCTTTTGCTTGCAAAACCTTGGTAGGGCTTCTTAGATCCACCAGAAACTCCGTCAGCATTCTGAATCTTCTCAATCTTTATCATGTTCTCGATTCTCTCACCAGCCATAACTAAATCTGAGAATACAGAGGATGTGCATCCAGCCAAGCATTCTAGGAAAGGACCTTAAAGAGTTCCCATGAACATATCTGTCAATTCTCTTTCAAGAAGAGGAGGTTGAACTCTAGCAGCTAAGTCCCTCTATCTTTATGCATAGTTTTTGAATGCTTCACCAGATTTCTGGGTCAGGCCTTGGATTTGTGTGCGATTAGGTGCCGTGTCAGAATTGTATTGGTAGTGCTTCAGAAATGCCTCAACTAACTCTTTCCATGTCTTGATGTATGTACCTTCCAACTGCATGTACCATTCAAGGGATGCCCCACTATGGTTGTCTTGAAAGAAATGCATCAACAATTTTTCGTCGTCGGAATAGGCAGCCATCTTCCTACAATATGATCGGATGTGGGTTCGGGGACAACTGGTCCCTTTGTATTTTTCAAATTCGAGGACTTTGAACTTGAGTCGAATCCTAACACCGGGTACTAAACACATATCTGCGGCATCTAAACCAAAAGTGCTCGGGCCTTGTAGTCCTTTGACTGTCTCTTGTAAGGCAAGTACTTTCTTTTCCAAATCAGCAGTCAGTGCTCCAGAAGCGTCTACAGCCAAGTCATCATGAGGGTTGTAGAAACCTTCGTGATCATCAAAATGGATTGGAGGGGGAACCACACCACCAGCAGGAGTAGGGATTGCGCCAGCGCCAGCAGAAGTAGGGATTGTGCCACCAGGAGCAGGGGTTGCACTTGCAGGAGTAGGAATGGCACCACCAGGAGTGGGATTTGAGCCCGCAGTAGTAGGAATTGGAGTGTTGGTAGCATTTCTCTCCACAGCTTGTCTCATATCTTCCTGTCCTCTAACCATAGCCTGGATGACTTCCATTAGGTGGCTTATCTGAGTCTTCATATGGGTCATCTCTTCCCTAAAAGCGGCTTGATTCTGCTTAATCTGATCCATTAGTAATCTGCGATTGCCACGAGTGTAGTAGGTATGTCGGGAAGTCAGCTTGTTTACTGCGAATAAAGGTCAAGTCTTTGTAAGTTTGGGTTTTGTTTTATGGAATGCGGAATGATGTATGAATGCGTATGGAACATGTTATGCGTAAAGCTCTTAGTAACCTTGTTAGTTATCATTGAGAATACAAACATTTTCCATTGCAATTAATCAGAAGAGACATAATAAAACAAAAAATTTCATTTCATTAAGGCTTGAAGCCTAGTTCAAATACAAAATATGAGATACACTTCTTAAACAAATTACAAATCGACTCTAAAGGTGACTCCTTGGGCTATGCAAACCGCCTCTAAGTCCGTAACGAGCTCCTCCATTGTTTCCTTGCAAAACTTCACAAAGTCGAACATAGGGACATGAGTGTTTTCAGGAGTCATCACTTGATCAGCCACCTTCAATTTATTAGGGATTTGTTGAAGCACAAATTTGGATAATCCCGTCAGGTTCACAAATTTGTTCTTCCATTCAGCATAGAGAATTTGGAGATCATTGATGATGTCATCTCTTTGAGGTACTGCAGCTTCCACTTTACGACAACTTTTTCCCAATAGTGGCAACTATCCTGCAGCTCTAGGTATAGCTCATCATAGATTCCATCTTGATTTCCTCTATAGCTCTACCCAATTGGTACTCTGCTTGTATGAAATCTTGCTGCGCATTCTCTTTTTCCAACAGTTCACGAGCTAACTGATCCTTGCAACCTTTGATAACGCCTTTCAACTTGTGAATCTGGGCTTCAAAGCTTTCTCTTTCATCGTTTTTCATCTGGGTGGCTATTCTTACATCATTTTGTAAGTCTCTGACCTTTTGCCACACTTGGTCCAATTTTTCATTTTTATGATCCATGTCTGCATTGGCACTTTTAAGTGCACCACCAACCCATTCCTTTTTCCCTTTCTCTTTCCTAGCTATTTTCTTGCTATCCTCAAACTTCTCTTTTAGCTCTTTGCTTTTGTCTTCCCAAGCTTCACTTTTCCGCTTAGTCTCATTGAGTTGAATTCGGAGTTGAGTGTTCTCATCTTCAAGTTCTCGGACTTTAGTTTTAAGCTTTTCCATGTCTTCGGGTAAGATCGGTTCAGGCTCAGGATTTAGTGGGAAAGCAGATGTATCAAAGACAAAAGGTAATCTGACTGCTCTTGCTCTCTCTTTCACCCGTTTAACATAAGGTTCATGAGCAATTATATTCTTCCTCCCATTGTCTGGAATGCTTCTTATGATTTTTGTCCATGCCCTTCTTGCCTTTCTTATAGCAGGATCATTTGGATCGACCGTATTGACAAAGAATGACACCAAATATTCATCTCTAGGAGGACCATCCATGGAGTGCCCAAATTGTCTTTTGAGTAACACTGGGTTGTAATTGATGCAACCTCGTGTTCCCAAGAGAGGCACATTGGGAAATTCTCCGTAAGAAAAGATGATATCTCTGGTTTCCGACTCCCTCTTGTACCATGTGATGGAACTAGCAGCAAGTGAAGTGAATCTTTGAGGCCATGAGAGTTTCTCGGAAGTGAAAAGACCTTTTTCAAGCATTTGGTGTCGCATCACTGCGAAGAGGGGCCGGCAAGGACAGAAGAGTCGCCATCGTTTGTTATTTATCCCAAAGAGGGGGAAAGGAAACAATAAGATAAAACCTACGAAAAAGGGAAAAGACAGGTCATCGCAACCAAATCTTGGTTTCGGACGTCGGTTACGCAAGGGGAAGGTATGAGCACCCCTCACGTCCGTCGTATTCGATCGGATCCACGCTTGTTGTCTATCTAAATGGGTGTTAATCTATCTAAGCTACAGGCCACAGGGACAAAAGAAAAGAAAAGAGACTCGATAGAGCATAGCCGCTCTATGCCTACGTATTCCCTCGTGCAATGGGAAAGTAAGAGTCAACGTAGTTCAAAAATCTATTGGGTGAAGGTGGGAAAGGTTTCTCACCAAGACATCGTTGTCTTATGCCTACGTATACTCGTCTGGTACGAGAAATCAGAGCAAATATAGTTCGGGCTAACACGACCATATGTTGGTTCAAGTGTTTTAACCGAGTAGGGTTAAACCTAGTTCTAGCAGTTAGGCGTATTGCTGCTCGACCATTGGAGACTTAGGCGTTACCTGTTTGCGGTAGAACCAAGAGTTAACAGCACTCTCTTTGAAAATGGTTTTCAATTAATCCCAAAGGATAAAAACGTTTGATGTTTGTTTTTGAGTCTTTTATGAAGAAGAAGTGAATTGAATTGTGTTTGTAATTCATGTTGCACTAAAGACGATGACTTAGGAGCGAATGCGTCGCATATCGCCCAAAGGGCATATGCTAAACACTCTAGACAATTGAGAGGAGGTCCCCCAATCATCATTTCCCAAATGCTTAAGGCTCGTAGCGTACAACACTCATTATCCTTTATTACATGTCTTGAAGAAGTTTTGAGATGAGAAGAGAGAAGACACAACTAAGGGGAAACTAACTCAACCCTAATGTTATCATGCAATGTGCTTCTGTGATTGATATTAAGAGGGGAAAAGACTATCTTAATGTTATCATGCTTGGATTGAACACTTAATGTCTCTCCTACTCCCAAAGGGACTAGTAATCCTAAGGGATCATGGCAAGGAAAACCAAGTAAACACAAGATAAATCAATCACAAATGAGATGAAAGAAAGAGATGCAAACATGAAATGCAACACAAAGAAAAGAGGGAGGAAAAAAGGGTGGGGCAACAACCACCACAAGCACATCTCAACCTCTTAAATGCAAACAAAAGATGCAAAACAAAAGAAGAATGAAGCAAAAGCACTCAAACAAAACCAAGCAAAAGTGAGATGCAATGGGAGAAGCCACAACTCCTACAACTATTCAAACATCAACCACCAAACCAAAAGGCAACAAATAAGAAGGAGAAGAAGACATGATCAAGATGAGGATGGGAGAATAGGCTTGGGCAGCAAGCAACAAAGAAATAAATCTCAACCATCGTCAAAATGGAGAGGAGGCCTTGCTCATAGGTGGATGCAAATAGTCTAAATAACAAGCAAGAACAAATGGAAACCAAATTAAAAATACCTCCAATTGTAAAATCCAAAATTAATTGCAAAATAAAAGAAAAATGGAATTAAAAATTATAGAAAATTAAATAACACTCTAAGGTGTTGGAAAATATTTTTTATGGGATTTTATGACATTTGGAAGTATTTTTAACAATCAAAAAGCAAAACAGAAATAAAAGATATAAAAATAAAATGAATAAAATGGAAGGGAGGTGCAATCAGCAAGGAATCCACATTCAATTGCATTGGGCTCACAATCAGGGGTGTGTGAAAAGCAAATCAAGCCCAATCTAATTCATCTTGGATCAAAACGCAGTGCCTCACTAATTGATATGAAAGTCAATCATACACGTGTGCAAGTCAAACAGATCTGGACCGTCCATCTCAACTGGTCAATGAGTCAACCACAAACACGTCAGCCCTGAGGGTTTAAGACCAGACGTCGGAGCCCTAGCTCCGGTCGTCTTCTCCGGCGAGCAGGCCGGAGCTCAGGCAACTCAAACATCACCAAGCAAATTTTATACCAAATGAAAGCTGAAGTGATGTACATTCCAAATCCATGATCCATTGGTTTTAATTGTGGCTAAATAAAGAGAAGCGAATGGATCAAGTTTGGAATGCACATCTGAGATCTTCATCAAACATGACAATTAAGCACTCAAACATGGCCTACACGAGGTAGGGCTTCAGATGCAGCCAATATGGACCTAGATCAAGCTCTAGAATGAGAGAAAAGTTTATTGGAAACTTACTTAACGGAGACACTCTGTTTGTGCTTCAACAACTTGCTTGCTTGCTTGAAAACGTCCAGATCCACTCCAATTTGCTCAAGAAAGAAGAATCACACCTCAATTGAAGTTGAATTGGTTTGAAATTGACAACATGATTTGAGATTTTCTTTGGAAGTTTGAAAATGGAAGTTGCTCCTTCTGGCTTCAAAATGCGCTTCTGAGCTCTCAATTCAGATTGTGAACTTATATAAGTTGGATTTGAAATGAAATTGGAGGCCCATGAAGCCTTGTTGTGATGAATTTTCAAAAATGCCCAATATGGAGTTTTCTCATACACACGTGAAAACAAATGCCTACACACATGAAAATCATCCCAATTGGCAGCTGGTAAGTTGAATTTCAAGATGGAATTGGATTGGGCTTTGTTGGTGATCCAACTTTGAAGTTTGAATGAGAAACTTCCTTGTGAATTAAGCTTCAATTTCCACGTGTTTTTGCTCTTCATGCACCAAACTAACTTGTGCATTTTGTTCATGAGTGCATTGTGAATAAAGTTGGATCAAAATGAGACATGAAAAAGGCCTATAGTGCATCCAATTCAAATCACCTTTTAAAGCTCATTTTCATTTGAATTTTCTCACACAATGTCCATAACCAAGCATAATTCACACCAACCTTGAGTTTTAGAGTGTAAATGAGGTCATTTGGGGAAACTTTTATGTTGGTTGAAGTTTCATTTGAAGTACTTAAGTGCATGTAAATGACCCATAATCAAAATGGCCTATAATCAAAGTTTCCCAAAATACCCTTGCCTTGCCAAAGCCATAACTTGAGTTCTATAAATGATATCAAGGACTTCTAGGACTTTTTGGAAAGCTAATATCATGAGGAAAAACTTTCATGTTCACCAAAAGTTGATGAGAAACTTGATTCTAAGTCAAACGTGTCTTGGAAGTGGATTGACTTTTGTTGACCAAAAAATATGTTCGTCTGAGACCTATAACTTGTTGGCATCATAACTTGTGTTCCACAAACCCAATGGGTGAGTTCTAGTACTAAAACAAAGTCTAAGAACATGATTTACAAGTTTCATGTTCATAAGAAAATGAGATTGAACTTGGATCATGAGGTAAATTGTCCTTGAAGTTATGCACTAAAGAAGGAGATTTTACACTGAGATCCTTTGAAACCCTAATTTAGTAACTCCTTAGACTCTTGATTCTTCTTGATTTGAACTTGACATGACATCCTAAATGTCTTAACATAACTCCCCATGACTCCAATGACTTAGAACTAAGTCTCAAACTCTTTCAAGCTTACAGTAGACTTTAAACAAACCAGATGAAACCCTAAGTGCACAACCCTTGATTGTGGTCTCTTGCAAGTGAAATAAGAGTTTAGATAAACTCCACAATGGCTTCCAAAACAACCAATGAATTTCTCAAACATCTATTATACATACCCATGAACTTTTGAACCCCTGATGATCTTCTGTTGATCCCCAAGATAGGAAATAAACAACACACATCCATCTTCTTTTCAAAAACCTTTGGCCATTTCCTGATGATTGTAAGCACTTGATGACTTTAATAAGCACTCTTGCTTGAGTTTGAAACTCTTGAGACTCTTCTCTTGAATGGCACACCTCTCTTGATCCCCTATAAAGGACAATTATATGCAAATGCAAATGCTAAAATGAAAAGAAACACAAGCCAAGTAAAGCAAAAGAGGTTGGTCAAATTTTGGGGTGCAACATTTGGGTCCTTAGCCATTTATGCAAGAGTGGGGCGCAACAGAGGAACATTCCTTCTCCTTTTGCATGTCTTCTATGAATAGTATGGTAGAAGTCACCTAGGAGGAAAGGCATGGGGTTCCCGGTCAAGAAAATTTCCACAGCCACTTGGTCTACAAAATTTTCCCCATTTGGAAAAATCACAATTCCATAAACCAAGAGTGCCAAAACTGAACCGCATATTTCCCATTTCTCTTCTTTGGCATACTTTCATGCTTGTTATTCTAAGAGGTTGGGGAGATTCGAGGAAACCAAAAGAGAATGTGAAGAATCGAATCTGATTTACATTTCAAGGTAAACTTCTTTCGGTTTTTTAACGTTGTTGTATATTAACTTATGTTGATTGTAAACTCATTGTGAAACCGCAACGACATTGAACTTTGAATCAATAGCAGGAGAAAGAATGATTCGAAAGAGAATAGAGGGGAGAGTACCCTGATTTGACTCCACCGCCGCCGGTCTAAGACCACGACACGACGCAACTCGGTGTGGTTCTATTGAGATTTTTGAGAGAGAGGGAGGCAGTTAGCTTAGCATGTAATCGAGAGAGGATAAAGTGATTTTAGGTTATGCTGAAACCTTATCCTTTTGAACTCTCAAGACACTCCCTTATGTTTGACACAGGTGGGCCTTAGGATTTGGGCCCTTGTTTTTTTTCTTTCTCAGCACGCTCACTTCTTTTCACCCCCATTGAAGACTAAGGACAGTAGGTCGAGCCTCATACCAATTTCTATTCAAAATCCCTGTCTCACTATTGCATCCTTTGGTCAAATGATTTTGTTTTCTCATGCTTAATTTTAATATTGATTTCTTGATTAAATTTATTTTTAGATGCTTGATTGGCTTTTGCCTAATTAGTCGTGAAACTGATACTGATGTTGATTTTGTTTAAATTCCTTTTATTAATTTGGATGATGCTTTAATTTAATTGGCTTTAATTGATAATTTTGAAGTTTAGTTTTGATGTCGATTTTAATATAATCTTGATTTAGTTTTGATATAATATTTTAAATTTAATTTAATTAAATCTAGATAGGTTTTAATTAATGTTGGCTTGGTTGATTATTAGTGTTAACGTTTCAGTTAATCTAGTCGTCAAACTTGGATCGAAACTTTTACTAATTTTGATGAGTTTCTATCTTGATACTTGAATATTATTGTGGTGTTTTGCTTGTTATGACTTCCACGTGCTCCCTTAGGATTGGTCTTAGTCTATTCTAATTAAGATTTTTGCTTAATTAAACTGAAGTAGAACATATCTTTTCTTTAGGATCAAACTTTTGCATGATAACATTAGCTAAGGTTTCCCTTAAATTTCAGTATTAGGCTCCAATCCAGGCATGACAACTTATAGGGAAACTTCCCCTCAACCTAACTTTAGGACCACATGAATTCTAATTGTAATGCTTGATACTCATATCTATTTTCTTTTGGTATAACTGCTTATGTATATATCCAAGGGAAGAACATGTATGTGAATTTATAGTCATACACACTTGCATTTCATCTGCATCATTTACCCCATTGGTTGATTCCTGACTCCCTTCAGGTCGATCAACTTAAGATTATCCTCAGGATAGATTCCCTTAGGTTTCCAACTTTAGACAACTTACAAATTAAATTACCTATTCTTCTGCAAGAGCATTAGACAATAGTCAATATATAATTCTCCTACCCCATAACATAGTCGAGAAAGATGTAGAATCTTTTCCACTTGAGAGAGGTATGTGGCATACTCTTCGATTATAAATTCGAGTTGGAGCCCTTCTCTCAATGCGAAGCTAAGACCGTCTTCCATATGCTTGTGGTGGTTTAAGTCGAGTGTTCTCCCTAAGATGACGACTCGTCTCTTCTTCTAGAATAAATCAACAAACCTCTCCCCCTAGAACGTTGACCATGGTCAAGAGTTCCTCATCCATTTAGGGGAACTATGAATGCTCTGATTCCATTCCCGTCAGGATACATAGGCACGAGATGCGATGTCTTGGCGAACATATTTAGAAATAAACCCCTAGGTATCTTACCCTTAGAAACAACAATAATACAATATAATAAGAGGTTCCTTTAGAGTACTACAAATGCTTAGGATGCCATTACCTTCCCTAAGTTTAACTAACCCCCGAACCTCAGATTCTCTAGCTTTGCATTGCATTGCATACTCATGGGTTATTCGATCTTTTTCCCTTTCCTTGGACAAATTAAAGACTGATGGTGAATAATGATTTGTGATTCAAGTTAATAAATAGCTTGACATCCAATTCTCACCGTGACAATAAGGTAGGATAGGAAGTTGACTAAGCTATCTTAAATATGACATGGCGGTCAATGGTGAAATCCTTTCCTTTGGACTTAGGGACATGCAACTTGTAACAACAGGGAGCTAAAAGATTTAGCTTAAGCATAAATGATTAAAATAAAGGATGGAATGACATTATGAGCAAGTCATATGCTAAAATAGATTATCAACTCATGATAACAAAAAAGTAGCTAAGATCAAGCATTATAACATATCAAAAGTTTATAGTAAACAAACAAAGCACAAGCATGCAAGAATATGGAACCCTAATCAACACTAACAATCAAATTATCAAAGCTAAATGGACCAAGTAAGATAACAATCAATGAAGGTCAGTAGCTACACCATATCATGTTCAACATACTCAAATTATCAAGAAAAGATTACACACATATCAATCATGCATCAAAACTTAAGCACACTTGCCACAAACTAGCTCACACAAAGATAAATGCAAAGATGGTTCAAAACATGGAAGTTTGAACTCAAAACCCAAGTGGGCAGTAGCTTACACATCATATACAACTCATATACAAGATCATGCTGTCAAGAAAAAGACTACAAAGATTACATCAAGTCATGGACAAAGTAATAAGCAAGAATCAAACCAAGTCATCCATAAAAGGACTCAAACATTTAAGATATGGAAGGAAAATTAAATAGACAAAAAAACACAGTTTGAAACTATGAAACCAGAAGTCAAGACACGTATTTCAAGCCACATACAAGAAACAATCATAAATAAAGTTCACTCAAAGAACATGCCTAAAAAACTAGGTCAAGATAAACACCAAAACATGTTCAAAACAAACCCTACTTTGATACACCAATAAAAAATAGGAAAATGGCCAAATCAAATAACAATAAAATCCCTAGCTCATGTCCATACTTTCAAAAATATGTGTGCAAAAGGTCTTCAAGAGATTAGCACAAATGATCATTCAAAATCAATTAACAAGCTCATGGTATCAAATTAGTCGAGGCTCAACAAAATCAAGCAAAAAGCTATCAAACCAACATCACCAATACTCAACAAAAATACTCAAAGATCCCTTGATCATATATCACATGTTGGCAAAAAATCAGATTAAGAAAATAAATGAAAGGCATTTAAATGAAAAAAAAAACCTAATTTGAGGGTATTTTAGTAAACACACAAAACCAAATAATTTAAATAAAATAGCAAAATAAATAATAATTTTTTTAAAAAAAAGTCAAGACATCAAGGTTTCTGAAAATATTTTTTATATGATTTTTTAATATTTAGAAGATTAAAAAAATAAAAATAAAAGAAAAAATAACAAATGAAAAGAAAATAAAATAATGAAGATAAAAGAGGGGTGCATTAGTAAGAACATAAACAAAAGGGTTTCAGCTTTGTTCGTTTGGGCTTTAAAAATTCGGGGTGTGAGTAGCGAGGAAAGCAAGGCCCAGGTCCAACAAATAAACAATATCAGAAAGAAAAAACGAAGGTGACTGAGATGCCATGCAAGACTTATTTTAATGAGATGGAGCTGACAAGGAACTAACATGCCACAAGCAAGGGAGAAAGAAACAAAACACCATGCAGGATGCCGAAGCCCTAGCTCCGGTCCTCTCCGGTGGGTCGCTGGAGTTGCAGGTTTTTGACCTCAACAAAAACCTTCAATCCTTATACCATCTTCAAGGTTTTCTCATGTAGAATTCATTTTCGAATTTATTTTTCACATTCAAGGTCTCTAATACCCCTAAATCAAGCCACTAAAATATTGACCATAAAACTGAAAGTGCTTGAAACTGAGCAAACTCAACCGAGAATTAATCTTCCTTTATCACATATCTAAATACGCACGAAAACCAAAAGATTGCACATAACAAATAAGAGAAATGGTTTGAGGAAATTTTACCAAGTATGAAGCTTTTGGAACTCAGTTGGTGATTGAAATGGACTTCTTAATGCTCCCAATCAATTCCTTGTACTTGTAGAAAGAAGATGGATGGGAGAAATAAAAGGAAAGTTCAAGGTATATGGAATTCAAAATTCTAATTTTTTGGGTGAAAAATATGAAATGGTCGTATGGCTCCAATTCTTATCTCTCTTTTGCTCTCTCTTTTTTTCTTTTTTTATGGATTATATTCGGATGCTGTTGTGTTTCGACTGAGGTCTTTTTAGAGGTTAAAACTTTGATTTTGTTGTTTTGGTCAAAACTTGAAAAATGGTGCATCATGGTGATGCTACACTAGCTGCTCATGGTGCAGATCATTAGGGCAAGAGTTTTTTTAGTTTGAGGCAGGATAATGCAGCAAGGAATGAATTTGAAATGTCCAAGGATGAGTTGCACCATGTTGGTTTTGGATATTCTCATATTTATGTCATATTATGCTTTTTGCACGTCATACAAGACTTTTTTGGGTAAGTTTTAGGGATCACATGTGACAGGTTCGGCGTGTAACACCCCATTTCCCAAATTAAATAAAATATAAACATTATAAATAAACATCAGAGTTTTCACAAAAACTGTGGGATATCACATCACCAATAGTTATCAAAAATACTTTATTCATTATTTTCAAAATAGGAAATTATTATTCCAACATTCTCGGCCATCCGCCAGATTTACATAAAATCTTTATTATTATAATTCACCAAAATGTGATACGTCACAGGATTTTCAACAAGTTTAACATAAACAAATAAAACACCCATATCCCGTTTTACGTATCAGAGCATCCTAAGACTCGACTTGCACACCGCTATCCAAGCTATCTATGTACCTGGATTATCTGTACTTCCGAGGAAGCACATACCACAACAATAACAAAGGGGTGAGAAAACATGATCAAAATATATCGGTAATTTAATACATGCAATAAAGGTAGTAAAACACACCAATATTCACCCCATCATCATCAATCACGAACCTACTGTTCAAACATCCATATAACATATAATAATTAAAACACACCAATATTCATCCCATCAACACCAATCACGAACCTACTGTTCAAACATCCATATAACATATAATAATTAAAACACACCAATATTCACCCCACAACACCAATCACGAACCTACTGTTCAAATTACAATATAACATATTATAATGCAAATATGCAACTCAACACCATGCATGGGGTACCGACTCATTGGTTCATTCAATCGAACCTTGGACAGATCACTTACGCTCCTACTGAGATATGATCTATCCCCGACAGATCATTTACGCTCCTACTGAGATATGATCTATCCCCGACAGATCACTTACGCTCCTACTGAGATATGATCTATCCTCGACAGATCACTTACGCTCCTACTGAGATATGATCTATCCCCACCATTCTCCACAAGGAGTAAGGATGAATCACATACACTCCTCCTGAGCAATGATTCATCCCACCAAACACCATGATATGTACGACACCAATGCACGACAACAATGCACGATAAACAAACTCAAGCACACTAAGTGCACACGATCCTCCTGATCACATAACCACACATTATATATATTACACCACCAATAAACACAAGCACACTAAGTGCACAACAATTAAACTCAAGTAAATAATCAATAAATCATTTCAATCGATCCATGGTTTAGTTACTATTTAACTAAACAATGACTCCTCAAAAATATTGGATATAAAAATATTTGGCGAATAACTATATTATTTATACCATGTTATAGATCTATTCAAGAGCTTTCCAACGCTTTGAACGGGGACTAAATCCGACTTACGGATCAAAAGTTATGGCCAAAATCGTCAAAACAGAAAATTCACCAATATACAGCTTTGAGTCGACGCAAACAACGTAGAATGCAGAAAATTCTGTGTTTTCCATCATTGGAGGCCTTCCGGACCTCCGATTTCAATTCCGTAAAAAGCCCCGGTTTCAGAATTCGAAATCCTACCATAATATGACAATTATAACAGCCAACAACATATTTTTAAAGATCATGTCATCATATATTGTATAACCATACTTTTCAAAACCATGGCATTTAGGGGTTTCTATCCTAAATGTGATCCTACCCATCATACACTATTACACAATCACAATAATCATACGAAAACCCACCCTTACTGTCCAACACTGTCATCTTGCTCAATTCCAAGCTTATCACTCTTCATCCATCCTCTGCCCTATCATTACTACAACTATCACACACTACTCTAATCAACTGTTCCTTAAACTACATCTCAGAACCTATATCATGGTCATTACCCAAGCCACAGAGGTTACACAAAATCTCATCAATACTCATGGTCATTATCCAAACCACAGAGGTTATATATGAACTTCCCTAAAAACCGTAAAACAACCTATATGCCAAATTTACCAAAAACAACAATTCATGCACCATCAACACCAAACTATCAACGATAATCAACAATCACAATATATCAATATAGGAAATTATATATCGATCAATTTCCTGCGGGGTTAAGGAATTCCCACTACCCTATACATGTATAAACCATTCCCAATCAAGTTTCTCCCCCCTTACCTTGTTAATCGGTTTGATCGATGGAAATACTCCTAGATTTGGTCTCTTGGCTTTCTCCTTTTTCTTCCGTTCCTCGTTCCTTTGCTCGTTCTCTGCTCTTCTCACTTCTCTCGTTCTTTCTCCCAACTCTCCAAATGTATCGTAAAAAACCACTAACCCCTCACATTTCCTATTTTAATTATCTAATCTTAATAATAATAATAATAATAACTTAATAAAATAATATAATAATAATAATCTTAATAGTAATACTAATATAATATTACTAATATAAATAATTATAATAATCATTATAATAATAATAATAATACACATATCAATATTAATAATATTATTTCACCCATAATATTAATATTAATAATAATAGTAATAATACTCCACCAATAATATTATTAATAATAATAATAATAATAATAATAATAATCATAATAATATTCTCCCACTAATAGTTATAATAATAGTAATAATATTAATAATAATAATATTCTCCGATATTAATAATATTACTACAATTAATAATAATAATAATAATAATAATAATAATAATAATAATAATAATAATAATAATAATAATAATAATAATAATAATAATAATAATAATAATAATAATAATAATAATAATAATAATAATAATACCATATTACTGCTATTTATTTTATTATTATATTCACACCAATTCACCACCAATAATCCTCCCATATCAGGGACACCCACCAATCATCATCAAACACACCTCCACCAAAGGGTACACCAACATATAATAATTAAAATAGTAATAAAATTACTAAATAATTAAAAAGGGTGTTAAAACTCTCCCCCACTTTAATTATTTTCGTCCTCGAAAATTACCTGATGGAAATAGTTCCGGATACGCTTCCCGCATCCTTCATTCCAATTCTCAGGTCACACTGCCTTCTGCAGCATCCCCCTCAAGCCACTTTCACCAAAGCTATCTCATCCCCTCGGAGTTGTTTCTTGTTCGTCAAACGAACTAGCAATGCCTCCACAATCAAATTATTTTCCACTGGTACATCATCCACCTGATTCAATGTAATTCCTCAACGAAGACACATGAAACACGTCATGCCAATTCACAGCGACAGCGGAAAAACAATCTAACATGTTACTCCTCTCATGCCTCCGCTGCGCTACTCTGATACAACCACAGAATCCGGTGTGAACTTCCGAGATTTCGAAGCCCGACCAGCACCAGTCACCGACGTGACTCTCAAAACACATATTTCCTTATATCCTCTTGATCTTCTCAGCCATCTCAAGCATAATTCTCGGTCTGAGCACAACACTCCCACTCGACTTATTCTAACACAGAAGAGTCCTACACTCCCTATCTCACCAAGCCATATATAGTGCCATTCCGACACTAGGATGGTAATCGTTATTATAGGTAACTCAACCAACGGTAATTACTCATCCCACGATCCACCTTGATCAAACACCCAAGCTCTCACCAATTCTCTATAGACTCAATAGTCCTCTCTGACTGACCATCAGTTTGCGGATGGTAAGCCGAACTCAACTTCAACTTAGTACCTGAAGCTTCCTGTAAGCCCCTCTAACATCTCAATATAAACCTCAAATTTCAATCTAACACAACATTCGATAGTATCTCATATATCCTTAACACGGAATAATTCATCCATTCACAACAACCCAAATTAAAATTATGTCTTTCCAATTCTTTGGAAATCTCAACACCAAATCCGTGAAAATACTACCTGATTTCCACTCTGGAATATTCAACGGCTGCATCAGACCCAACAGTTTCTGATGTTCACTTTTCGAATTCCAACAATTCTAACCAATATATTCAACCTCAACCACTCCTCTCCTCATCTATGGTCACCAAAACAATCTACTCAAATTTGGTTACTTCTTCATAGCACCGGGATGGACACTCCATCCACCTCAATGTATTTCTTCACGAGTACTCCTACTCCCCTCAACAACATCCGGTCCACATACCCCATCACAACATATCATGGTACTATTTCCACAAACCCGACAATCCACTCTTCGACTCTGATTTATCAATTTCAACTAATTCACCAACTCAACCCAGATTTCCGACCTCCTCGAATCTCCTCAAGAATACTACTAGTACGGTCTAACATACAAGGCTTAAGTCCATAAGAAGTCTCTTCACAGACCAGACTCGCATCACAAAATTTTCCAACCGGTTCCAACTCTTTTCGCCATTTTCCTCGGTACAAGCAAGGTTTCCAAATCGAAGCATCAGCTACCACGGTATATACCGAAAACATACAGTTAGATAACACATCAAACGCACCCGATCACGACGGTAAAAGTTGACCAAATTATACGTTTCGAATATTCTGCTATAATTGGATCATCCACTGACATAAAAACAATTTTTACCGGAAATAGCATCTCGTTAGCTCTCCAACGCTTCAAACGGGGGTCAAAACGGACATACGGTTCAAGAGTTATGAATTTTCGAAGTTTTCCGAAAAACCAGAATTTTGTCGAAAAACTGCTACGGGATTTTGCATTCTTGTCCGAAAATTCGACCGATTGAATTCCTTTCTTTGAAACAAACATATACTCATACTCACCTAACATATAGCCTCGAATTAGAACCATTAAACATGATTTCTACTGTCGCTTGCGCGAAAATAAGGTGCCGGCAAAACAGAAGAGTCGCCACCTTTCGTTATTTATCCCTCAGAGCGGGAAAGGAAACGATCGGAAAAACCTGACGATTAAGGGTAAGACAAGGTCATCACAACCATTATCTGGGTTCGGGAGTCGGTTACGCAAGGGGAAGGTATTAGCACCCCTCACGTCCGTCGTAATCGACGGGATCCACGCTTGTTTGTTTACTTGGACGGGTTGGTTTTATTCTATCTACCTATCAAGGCTGGCTGAAAAAGAAAAGAAAAATGACTCGGCAAAGCGTCGCACTTTATGCCTACGTATTCTCATCAGAGAATGAGAAATCAGAGTCAACGTAGTTCGGCCTACGAAGGGTTAAATGGGGGAAAGGTTGCTCGCTAGGACATCGCATCCTATGCCTACGTACTTCCACACTGTATGGAAGATCAGAGCGAACGTAGTTCGGGAAACTACGGGTTATCTCCGTAAAGAAATGTTTTTATTGTGTTTGCGATCTCAACCGCACTAGAGACTATGACCTGAGAGGGAATGCGTCTTTTCTCAGATAGCTTAAGGCTCGTAACGTACGAAAGAAATCATTCATGATTACTGTATTTTAAACTGTTTCGAGATGAGAAGAGAACAGGCCCAACTAGGAGGGAGACTATCTAGTCCTACTGTTATCATGCCATGGATTCATCCTATGGTTGAGGTTTGAACAGGGAACTCCTAGATGTTGTCATGCATAGGTTTCAACCTAAAAGTCTATCATCAAATCCTTATCAAAGGAAATGAGAGTCCTAAGGGATCATGTCAATGATACACCAAAACAGACAAAGCATCAACTTTACACAGTAAAATGCATGCAATGCAAGTGAGGGAGGAAATGTGTGTGGGACTTCAGCCTCCACAAGCTCATCTCAACCTCAAGCCAGTCATGAAATAACAGTAATCATACTGGAAAATAAACAACATGCTATCAAGCAATAAACAGTAAACTGCAATCATACAGATAAAATGAAAACATGCTATCAAGCAAAATAAACACCTGGGCAAGGGAGCTGGGCTCTACCGAATACCCGCAAGCAAAGCCACGCAATAACAATACAAGCAGAGGGAGCAACTCGACCTCTAATGCAATCATGCTCCTAGACTAAACTTACTCTAGATGAACTTAGTCTAATGCAACAGACAAATCAGACAAAACACATAATACAAAAAAAAGAAAACAGAAGAAAGCTTCAGCTCCTCCAGCAGCAACTCAGTCTTCAGACTTCAGAGATCACTCGCTTTCCAGGTGTCAACCCTACAACATGAGTATCAACTCATCTTCTCCCTCAAGCTTCAGCTTCTTTGATCAGCTCCACCTTAAGGCTTCACTATCTTCAGGGGCCTTCAAGTATCAACTTGATCTCCACAAAGTCTTCAGACTTCAATAATCTTCAAGGATTCATCCTCTTCAAAGCTTCAGCTTCTATCTCCAATGGCTTTTCTTCAAGTCCTGATCTCCAAGCTGAGGAATCAATCACAAGAGTAAGTTGGGTGCTAAGCAATTAGTTGACCACAAAGGGTGGCAAACATACTGCTATCAGCACAAGGAATATTTCTCTCAAGAGTTCTATCCCTCAGACATTATCAGCAAGCCTTCCAAAGGAAGGGGGTGAGTGTCTTAGGGAGACTCTGTATCACAGAGAAGAATGGAGGCAATCAAGACCTTCCATGTTTGAGAATCAAATTGGCTACTCTAGAGCTCTGCCTAACTCCTATATCCTACAAACTGAACAAACAAAAGCTCCAACTAAGCTCCTCTTCAATGCCTTCAAGGTCTTCAATGATGATCCACAAGGTCTTCAACTAAATCTTCAAGGCACACACACTCAAAGGAGAAGAAAAGAAAACAAAACAATACAAACTATGCCTTTAAGCAACACACATACTATCCATACATTCAAAAATCAATTAAAAATACTAAAATACTATATAATATTCTAGTAAAATTCTAGGGGATTCTATACATACTTACCCTTAACCCATATATTCCCCATACACTAATATGGCCTATAAAACCCAAAACAAAATTGTTCAAATCTACTTATGCAACCTAAAACCCTAATTTGAGTACACTAAGTCTATGCTTAACAAACTAATCAAATTTTAATCTAAAAATTGTGAATTAAATCCTATATAAACTATGATTCAATATCTAACTATGCCAAAAAGAATGGCTCAAAAATCCTAAGGGAAAGTCCTAAAACAAATTCTACAAAATTGAGTATACACATAAACTTCTAAAAAAGCTATTTACAAGAATAATATGCTAAAAATATTAAAAGGAAAATAAAATGGAATTTTATTTATTTATATTTTTCTAGACATGATTATGAATATGTAGAAAAAACAAGAAATGAAAAAAAATGATTTTCCTATTTTATATGAATTATTGAAAATGCAAGAAAACATTAAAAGAAATTAAAAAATGAGAAAATGAAATAGAAAGGGGAGGGGGTGCCAATAGAACTGCGCCCTAGTTAATTTTATGAATGGGCCAAATCAGGGGGGGTGCCATTAGCGAATGGCGCTAGGCCCAGGCGTTATTCAGAAAACAAAAGAAAAACAAAAGAAAAATGAAAGGGAGACGGTGTATTTAGTAAGGGTTTTTAGTTGAAAAACTGATTGGGCCGAGTGAGGGGGTGTGGGTATCAATGGTATGGTTCGCTGAGGCCCAGGATTAGTCTTTTATTTAAACGCGGCGTTTAGCCTTATAGGATTCCCTCCGTTTCTTGTTTGAATTGCAGCCGCACGATCAACTTAAAAGGTCAAGGATTGGACTCAATCCCACGGCTAGGAGATCATCTTCTCCATTTCACCATTAGGGTTTGTAACAAGACCTCCATGCACGCAGGACTTCTCCTCAAGCGTTCTCTCTCGTCCCTCGATGAAACTCAAAACTTCCAAGAGCAAACTTGCTCTACTTCTTCCCCTAAACCCAAATATGTCCATAGTTTTCATTAATACACGCCCAAGTTGCAAACCCGATAGCACATACTCCATTAATGCTCAAACTTTCACCTCAATGTTTTGCCAGTTTCTTGATACAGAAATGCTCCTCTCACGGCCCTGATTAACCTAAACTAATGCACTAAGATTAACACTCACTGTACAATGAATTCTTGATCCCTAAAGTTTCATGTCAAATCTTCAAACCTCTCAGAATGTACTCAAACTTTCCAGGATTGGTAACCTATTGGTCTCTAGTAATCCTACACTAACCACCTAGTCTAGAAGTGCATAAATAAGGAGATACAAGTGCTTTTGCAAACCTGTTGCTTGATGATGGCAGATGCAGTTGCACTCGAACTCAAGCCTTGAAATTCTCCATGATTGATCTTTGATGGATTGTAGGAGTTCTGTATGCAAAAAGTTTGGTGTATATTGCTTGAATCTTGAGTTTGATATCAATTCGCTTTTCTTGCGAATTCTTCACCAAAGCTTCAAATCTCCATGGATCTTCCTCCAATTTGGTATGCAATTGCTCATAAGGATCAGAAGAGTGTGTTTGTGGAGAAGAAAAGAATGAAGAGGGAAGAGAAAGAGAGTTTGTTGTGATTTTGCAAATGGAGGAATTTCACTTTTTTTCACTCTAATCTCACCACTCACCAACAATCATCACCAACCTTGATCTCATGGTGATTCACTCTTTAAATAACAATCAAAAGAACTTTCTAGAATCATCTAGAAAGCCTTAGAAAATCATGGAAAATCTCATGTAGTGGCATGTTGTATCATCTCATATCTCATGTGACAAGCCTTTAATTTGTGCCAAAATCTCCTTACAAGAGATATTGAGAAGGAATATGATGAAAAACAAGCATTGCCTTTGCTTTATGTGAAGATTTACAAGTTGCCTTATTATGCAAGAATGAAAATTACAAAGCAACCTCCATTTTGAGACCTCAAATCAAAATTCTACTTGAACCATTGTTTTTAAAATAATGTTTGGAGTCAAAATGACATATTGGATGACCCATTTTGGATTTGTACATCTCCTAAACCAAAATTCCATTTCAACTTTTCAACTTATAAGCCATTTTTAGGTCATTTTTACCCAATCATGAAAATCCTTGCTACAAGCTCTTTCACTAACTCATGACCACTTTTCTAGGCTTAAAATCCCATTTTGAACAACTTTGATGTTTTGAGTTTTTTCATTTGAGGCTTGGAAATAGGAGATATGGCCTTTGCTTAAAATGACCTATAATCACCAAATGACCAAAATACCCCTGTCTTGTTCAAACCATAAGTTGAGTTCTACAAATCCTATCAAGGACTTCTAGTACTCTCTAGAAAGCTAAGAAGATGCTATTCAACATTCATGTTTACCAAGAAATCATAGGAATCATCCTACTAGGGCAAAAGTTGTCTGCAAGTTGGGTGACTTTCAAGGACCCAGATTCACACACCTCAGCTGACCTGTAATTTGTCAAAACCATAACTTGAGCTATGCAACTTCTATCAAGGACTTCTACCACTCAAATTAAATCTAAGAACAAGCTCTACAACATTCATGTTGTGGGGAAGATGAGATATCAATCACATCTTGAGCTAAAACTGCCTGGAAGATAGAGATCAAATTAGGGTTTTTTCACTGACAATCCTTAGAAACCCTAATTTGAAACTCCTCAAACTCCTCAATCATGATGAGTTGGTCTAGGAATCATCTTTATAACATATCCATACATCATCCCATGATCTCATGGCCCTTGGATTAGGTCTCAACCTTCCCCAAATCTTCAGTTATCTCAGGGTTGACCCAGTCAAAACCCTAATTCTACCATTCATGGTTTAATCTTCTGAATTCTTGCATAATGACCTCTCTAGGCTCCATGATGGCTTTCAAGACATCTCATAGACTTTCTCAAAGCTTCAAGTCTATTCTTCAAAGTCTCAGAATCATCTGAGGAGCACCCACAACTCTCAAGTTATGAGACACACAACCTTGGTTTCAACCAATTCCTCTGAGGATCTCCTGAACTTTCTGATGAAGATATCAACCTTCAAACACTTGATGGGCAAATAAATGTTGGTCAAATTTTGGGGTGCAACAGCTGCCCCTATTCAAACGGCTTGAACCTGACTGGGTGAGAAGCGAACGGCTCTCAGCCAATCAAGGTGCGAGACGGTTGAATACCGGTAAACCCGAAAATTTGCCAACTGCACGAGCACACGATGCTCTGCGGGGAACAAATCTTTGAACACTGCAACATTAGCTGCTCAACAGCTGGAGAGATACCAATCTGACATCGGCGTCAATTATCCACATTAAATTCTTCTGACATTGCCTTCAGACAACCACAACACCCAACATCACCGCTGGAAGACTAAACCTGATATCACCATCGAACAATCGAAATACCCCGCATCGCCGCTGGAAAACTAAATCTGATATCGCCGTCGAACAATCGAAATACCCCGCATCGCCGCTGGAAAACTAAATCTGACATCGCCGTCGGACACAAACATCACTCTGAGAGACACTCGACATCGCCGTCGTACAAACATCATCTCTGCTGGGGACTTAAAGAGTTTGACATCGCCGTCGAACATAATCCTCCAACGTCGCCGTCGGAAACCAACATAATCTGACCTCGCCGTCGAAACAAACCTAATCTGACCTCGCCGTCAACCACATTCAAGATCGCCGTCGAACACAAACATACATTCAACATCGCCGTCGAACAAACATTCAACCTCGCCGTCGAACACAAACATACTCTGACCTTGCCGTCAAACAAACATTCAACCTCGCCGTCGAACACAAACATACTCTGACCTCGCCGTCAAACAAACATTCAACCTCGCCGTCGAACACAAACATACCTTCAACATCAGAGCTATATGAAACCCTGGCCCCTGGCCACTTCCAGCTTCAGCTGGAAGAGATCTTCAAGTACTTCTGAAGATAAGCATCCTTGGTCTTCGAGGATGGTAACTCTGCAGGAGGTATCTTCGACTTCAGTCTGAAGAAATGGTCCTTGGCCTTCAAGGATGCATGGATCTTCCTTCAGGAAACTCCGCCTCTGCTATAGAGTATCCGTGACTTCAGTCAGGGATATACTTCGGCCTTCAGTCCGAAAAATGAATCCTAGGTCATTCATGACCCTGGGGATAACCTTGCCTTCAGGCACCTTCGCTTCAGCTTGGGAAATCTGCGACTTCAGTCGGAGAAATGGTATCCTGAGCCATTCATGACTCTACGGGGATTCAAACACTTTGCCTTCAGGCAAAACTCCGCTTCAGCTGGAGAAACATCTTCGACTTTAGTCAGAAGAAACACTATTCACTTGATTGCAATCAATCATCACCTCAGGACAACCGACTTGGCCTTCAGGCCACCACGGATCACCTTGTTATATATACAAGCTTTGGAACCTTGTCTTCAGCCACACGTTGATTCATCAACAAGGAAATCTGAATCCATAGGAACCTTCTGATATCGCCTTCAGGCGTTTACGAAGTCAATCTTCATATTAGACGTCACTGTTGGAGCAAACATATCACGCCGCTAGGGACTTCAAGAATCATCTTGAACGAACAATTCCGTCGGGTACCTTCAAGAATCATCCTGAACTGCTGACCTTTCTGGAGACTTTATTCTGCTAGGGATTCCAGGAATCTTCCTGGGCAACTCTTGCTGGGGACGCTACTGGGGAGCTCAAGCATCATACTAGGCGAACAACTCGGGAAATTGCGCAGAGGTCTTAAGAGTCACTTTAAGCAAACGGCCCTGCTGAGGAATTCAAGAGTCGTCTTGAACTCAAGACTTCGCTGGGGATCTCAAAAATCATCTTGAGCAAGCGACTGTGGGGATTACACCGGGGTCTTTAAGAATCATCTAAGAAAACAACCTTGTTGGGGAGAATATCAGGAATCATCCTGAGCAACTGGTCCTTTGGTGGAACACCTGTAAAACAAGAATGATAATAACCTAGATCATGCGTATGATGCCTATGCTTCGGCGCCCTGCCCCACACGGTGGGAATGCTATGCGTTTATGCTAAATGCTATGCAATCATGCACAATGCTATGCAATCATGCACAATGATACGATCCCGTTAGCAAAATAAATGTCGGGGGGAGTTCTCCTGTCAAGGAGAAAAGAACTACTCCGATAGAGGAATCATCCTGCTGAGGAGAACGTGAACATGCCAATGTCAATCGGACTCTGTCTGGGGAATCGACCTTCCGTGGACTGCTGCAGGGAAAACAACTTCAGTTGACTGCTGCCGGGGAACGAAGCTCTGCGAGAACTTGGACCTGCTGATATCAATCGCGAGGATAAACTGCGCGGCCGTCATGGCTACTTTTCTGGGGATAACAACTCTGTGGGGAAACAACTTCAGCTGCTCCACACTCTACTGGGGAAGAGGGAATCATCCGGCTTTAGGAGAGAATACAACTCTTGTGGGGAATCTCAATTCCGCTGGAGACTTCAGTCTGGCACCATCAGTTACTGCATACTCCGGCGTAAGAACAACTTCCTGCGAAACCTGCACTCGTGTCCCGGTGCTGGGGAAGAATCCTGCTGCGGCGACTTTACTGGGGAAAACACGAGCTTCGGTACCCAAACATTTCTATGAAGCCTGCCCTTGTGACCCGGTGCTGGGGACATGAGCTTCGGCCCTTGACTCAGCTGATGAGGTGACGTTCCCTCAGGATGCGTCTGCTTGGGGAAGAGAGTCATCTCTTCCTGGGGAGACATATCAATGCTCACTATCCTGCGTTCAGATTCTGCGGAGGAGAGACTACTGAACTTTGCTGGAGAAGGGGGACTCGCCTTGCTTCGGGGATATCAATCCCGGTCTGCTGAGGGTAATCTTGACCCTAATCTGATAAGGGATAAACGACATCTCAATTTGCTGCAGTCTCAAACTGTACAGGGGGAACAACCTCCAACCGTACATCTCTGCTGAGAAACGATCCTGGTTCAACAACGTCAACACAGGGAATACCGGCTACCAATCATGGAGCCAAGTAACAGGTTAGGCTATAGGATAACAATCCAATGACAACAAGGCTTCTTCAGAAGACTCAGGTTTTGGAAGGGTAATGACACGATTCCCCGATACTCAATTCTTTCTAGGGTGAACAAACTCATTTGAACAACTTGCCCCAGCGCAATTCAACTTGCCCCAATCCGACTTTTGGGAATAATTCATTCTGAACCGAAGACAACTGGCAACGAGACAATTTTCAGATGGCTTGCCCTAACGCCTGCACAATAGAAGGATTCATCCTCCACTAATCAACTCTCAGCATGGTCGGCTTCAATATCTCTGAAGTAGTTTGCCCCTGAACGAGCGATGAGCGACTCAACATGCTCTGATTGAACACTGGAGGGATCTGCGCCCAAATCGCAAGAATTCTGAATAACTGCCCCTGATTGGGCCTCGAGAAGATTTACTTCCGATCAATCGCTTCTTGCATAAACTGCCCCATAATCAACTGATGCTCCAGGACTTGTCCTCAGACAAACTGATTCCAAACTCACTGGAAGTCAATGCCCCAGATTCACAGGGCTTCGCAGCACACCATTCTGATCCAGATCTCTGACGATTCAGTCCTGATTGACTATTCTCTATTGAAGTTCCTTCGTATCATCTGCTAACCTGCAATTAAAATTGTTTATTCACGAATGGTAATTTTAATGCAGTGTTCATGCAAATTTCGAAAAAATGTTGTACTGTCACTCATTTACGTGTCATGCTAGTGAGTGACGAATGAACTCAAGAGTTCAAACGTAGTGCTGATGCGATCAGTGAAAAAATACAATAAGGATATGATTAGCAAATCATGAAGGAGTCAGGTTACTCAACCTTATCGTAATGCGCTTTCAGAATAAACCTGCCTCAATTAGGTCTTTTAAGGGTTGTATCGTGGTCGGGTTCACGGTTCGTGAAACAAAGGATATTTGGCTCAAATTATGATTTGTACCCACCCCTTCTACGTGATGATCTCCGATCCTAAAGTCCAGCTAACTTAGCTCGAGCGTTCGCCTCTTCGAGAGGTATGTCAAACATTGGGAACAACTGGTTAAAGAATTCACAAGGTGTTTCGGAGTGACAGTTACTCCTTTTTCGTTCTCGGTGTCTGTATCTACACGACTTCGTCCTTGTTTTAGGATTTTTCTTTTTATATCCTTTCTTTTTCATTATTTTGATTCCCTAATTTTTTCCTGGACTGACTCCTTTTGAGTTCTTTTCGATTTTTCATTTTGAAGTCCAGCGGGATGCCCTGATTTTTTTTTTTTTTTACTTAGCGGGCTTTCTTATTCCTTCTTTTTTCTTTTGGACCAAGTCGTGCGACACCGGCTGTCTGGATTTATCCAAGAGGCTTATAACTGTCTCACTCCTGATTGGTGAGGTTTAACCATTGTGGTTGACGAGGTACGACCTCTGGCGAGGAATATGATGTGATTGGTCCTCGAAGGACAACACTCCTCTATAAGACTTGAACGCTCGATCAAGCTAACTGACAACTACCCTGCCCCGGGTTAAGATGTAAGGGTTAAAAAGTCCGAAAGAAATTCCTACTTCTCGGCTCGAAGTGGTTAACAAGGGATTCTCTTCCTTATCTCTCTGGTGTTTAGGGATTTGAAACAATGCCTTATACGTCATCGGCAAGGTTTTATCTGAAAGCAATACGATCATTGGTTATGAGTATTCAGTTTCATCATCCTCCCTCCGCTCATTGCTAATCATAGTGATAAAGTGGAGTGAATAAAATGCAAGTGTCAGTGCAATGCAGTAAATGAGTGACAACGACATAACTAATTCAGAAAAATGCATAGTCACTTTATTAACATTACCATTCGAAACATACAATGTTTAACAGCAAGTAGCAACTAACAGAAAAGAAACTACAAATGCAAATGGTAAAAAAATCGAGGACTGCCAATGCTGAGGACGTCTGCTTGTCTGGATCACTGGCTTCTGGAAGTAACCCTCTGAATCTGCGAGCTCAAACAGCTGAGAGGTTGTCACGTATAACCAAAACTCCATCTGGAAAGGAAATACACCCTTGGTCGATCAATTGTTGCACTTTCTCCTGGAAAGCCTTGCAATCTTCAGTTGAATGCCCCGGGGATCCACCATGGTAACCACACTGAGCATGAGGATTGTACCCTGGAGGGTAAGGCTCTGGCACGGGCTTGGGAGCTTTCGGTTCCACCACAGAATTCTGAATCAACTGTGGAAGAATCTGGCTATACGGCACAGGCACTGGAGGGAAAGAAGCATTCCTTCGTTCTAAGTGGTTGCGAGGCCTCTTTTGATCCTAGTGCTGGTATTCTTTCCGCCAAGGAGTAAAAGGTCGTCGTTTCTGAGTGGCAACGGTCCCTTGTTTAGGCGCTTGCGTCCTTGAACTTGATCCAGGTAGAAACTACGAGCGAGGCGATTCAGTCACCAAAGGTCGCGGGACATATTCAAGATCTTTCTCAGCTTCAGGCAAAGGAGTGGAATCATTCACCTCTTCTGCGGGGTATGGGATGAACTTTCCCGATGCTCTCATGCCGCCCGGCACAAGCCTAATCGCCCTTGAGTCAATAAGGTCTTGAATCTTATTCTTGAGAGCCTTACATGTTTCAACATGGTGCCCCGGTGCTCCTGAGTGGAAATCACAACGTATGCTGAGATCAACGTCTGGTGACACATCATCTGGCGGATCTGAGGTTCGAAGCTTGAGAACACGGTTCGGAACCAACAGTGGCAACAGCTGGGCATAACTCACTGGTAGTGGGTCCACAGCTCTATCCAGTAGCTTCTTCTTTTGATTATAACCTTCAGGGTTATTCTGAGATGCCCGGCGCGGCTGCTGACGAGATAGGTCTTGAGCTTCATGCTGTGTAGAGGATCTATGAGGTCCACTTGGCTTCAGCACAGGTGGCACTGACGGCAATGGGGGAAGCACTTTGGTCTCCTCCTTGGGTGCTTGACCACTCTCCTTTTTTAGCATACTTCTCACCACTCCCATGAGAAAGCTCAACTGATTCTGCAGCTGCTGATTCTCCTCTCTGAGTACTTGCTGGTCCAGACGCACTGCCTGTATGTCATTCATGACCTGCCCCAGCTGGCTTTGGATTTTCCCCAACTCAGCTTGTACCTGCTCCATTAGTCTGAGTTGCTCGATTCTGAGTCAAAACCTGCAAACACAAGGGTTAGAAAACAAGCCCCGACTTCTGTCATGCAAGATGAATTATGCTAATGCCATGAGTGTCTGTACGCTCAGGAGATCACCCCTAATTCTGGTGTCAACGTGCCAACATAGTGTCAATGCAATGATAAGACTAGATCCATTCATGGAAGAAAATATCTCAAATTGCTCGGGGCACCAGAATCAGGGTACGAAATGCGCCTGCAGCACAGACACATGCTAATGGAATGCAAACATGAATATGCGAGCTAATGCAAAATGCAGTCATGCAATAATATATCCAGGTAATTGCTGTGGAGGTTCTGGGTCAATAATCACTGATGAGATGAAAACCCCGGTGTAAGACCACTAATCTGATCTGCTAAGAACGACCTTCTGACATGACCATATATATAAGATCAAAATTCTGCTCTGTCGAGAATAAATGTCTGATAATAAGGACCCCGGACGCATGATCAAGAGATATCTGCTGATGAAGTCTTCAGACCCCCAAATCAAAAATCTGCCCTATCAAGAACGAACATACAGATGCTGATGAGATCTTCAGACCCCACTCAAAATTTGCCCTATCAAGAACAAACAACATCTGCTGATGAGATCTTCAGACCCCACTCAAAATCTGCCCTATCAAGAACAAACCACTGACGACAATACTCTGATCAAAACCTGCCCTATCAAGAACAGACATGCACCTGATGATAAGATCCTCTGATCAAAACCTGTTCCATCAAGAACAGACAAATCTGCAACTGAGAACTCTGGTACCAACATAACTGATTCACTATCAAGAAAACCAGGTAGTCTGAAGGTCAAAGTTTCCTGCAATAAACCCAGCCCGCTCACAGGTATGGACCTAAACTGACTCAAGGTACGGCATCCTATGCGGTCGTCGGCGTCACAGACTTTCAGGGTTGATGATACGATTCCCAGAAGGAGTGGCATCATCAAATCCTGAAGAGGCCTCACTTAGCCAACTTCCAAATGATCGGTCCCCAGAGTCGACAATCCAACTAACCAGCAACCCGAGCCACCCAAAGGGCAGGACAGGAGGCCAACCAGAAGAACCTCGTCTGAGTGTAGATTTCGCGGGACACTAGGACATGCAAAGCACGTGCGCGCCCACTAATCTCTACTCTAAGTCTAGGTGCACTCAAGCCCAAGTCCGGTTTCTCACTCATCAGAACTCCCATCCCACAACAGCACAAATAATCATATTATACTGAAAATAAACTGCGGGGAATAAAGTACGAGAAGTAAAAACGCGATAAATAAACGCAACCCAACAAGCAAACACAAGCGGTAGGATTGACTCTCTTAAGGGACGTTGGATCCCAAAACTGACTTGCTTTCGGGACGTTGGATCCCTAGGAAACTATCAAGTCCCCAGCAGAGTCGCCAGCTGTCGCTTGCGCGAAAATAAGGTGCCGGCAAAACAGAAGAGTCGCCACCTTTCGTTATTTATCCCTCAGAGCGGGAAAGGAAACGATCGGAAAAACCTGACGATTAAGGGTAAGACAAGGTCATCGCAACCATCATCTGGGTTCGGGAGTCGGTTACGCAAGGGGAAGGTATTAGCACCCCTCACGTCCGTCGTAATCGACGGGATCCACGCTTGTTTGTTTACTTGGACGGGTTGGTTTTATTCTATCTACCTATCAAGGCTGGCTGAAAAAGAAAAGAAAAATGACTCGGCAAAGTGTCGCACTTTATGCCTACGTATTCTCATCAGAGAATGAGAAATCAGAGTCAACGTAGTTCGGCCTACGAAGGGTTAAATGGGGGAAAGGTTGCTCGCTAGGACATCGCATCCTATGCCTACGCACTTCCACACTTTATGGAAGATCAGAGCGAACGTAGTTCGGGAAACTACGGGTTATCTCCTGAAAGAAATGTTTTTTATTGTGTTTGCGATCTCAACCGCACTAGAGACTATGACCTGAGAGGGAATGCGTCTTTTCTCAGATAGCTTAAGGCTCGTAACGTACGAAAGAAATCATTCATGATTACTGTATTTTAAACTGTTTCGAGATGAGAAGAGAACAGGCCCAACTAGGAGGGAGACTATCTAGTCCTACTGTTATCATGCCATGGATTCATCCTATGGTTGAGGTTTGAACAGGGAACTCCTAGATGTTGTCATGCATAGGTTTCAACCTAAAAGTCTATCATCAAATCCTTATCAAAGGAAATGATAGTCCTAAGGGATCATGTCAATGATACACCAAAACAGACAAAGCATCAGCTTTACACAGTAAAATGCATGCAATGCAAGTGAGGGAGGAAATGTGTGTGGGGCTTCAGCCTCCACAAGCTCATCTCAACCCCAAGCCAGTCATGAAATAACAGTAATCATACTGGAAAATAAACAACATGCTATCAAGCAATAAACAGTAAACTGCAATCATACAGATAAAATGAAAACATGCTATCAAGCAAAATAAACACCTGGGCAAGGGAGCTGGGCTCTACCGAATACCCGCAAGCAAAGCCACGCAATAACAATACAAGCAGAGGGAGCAACTCGACCTTTAATGCAATCATGCTCCTAGACTAAACTTACTCTAGATGAACTTAGTCTAATGCAACAGACAAATCAGACAAAACACATAATACAAAAAAAAGAAAACAGAAGAAAGCTTCAGCTCCTCCAGCAGCAACTCATCTTCAGACTTCAGAGATCACTTGCTTTCCAGGTGTCAACCCTACAACATGAGTATCAACTCATCTTCTCCCTCAAGCTTCAGCTTCTTTGATCAGCTCCACCTTCAGGCTTCACTATCTTCAGGGGCCTTCAAGTATCAACTTGATCTCCACAAAGTCTTCAGACTTCAATAATCTTCAAGGATTCATCCTCTTCAAAGCTTCAGCTTCTATCTCCAATGGCTTTTCTTCAAGTCCTGATCTCCAAGCTGAGGAATCAATCACAAGAGTAAGCTGGGTGCTAAGCAATTAGTTGACCACCAAGGGTGGCAAACATACTGCTATCAGCACAAGGAATATTTCTCTCAAGAGTTCTATCCCTCAGACATTAGCACCAAGCCTTCAAAAGGAAGGGGGTGAGTGTCTTAGAGAGACTCTGTATCACAGAGAAGAATGGAGGCAATCAAGACCTTCCATGTTTGAGAATCAAATTGGCTACTCTAGAGCTCTGCCTAACTCCTATATCCTACAAACTGAACAAACAAAAGCTCCAACTAAGCTCCTCTTCAATGCCTTCAAGGTCTTCAATGATGATCCACAAGGTCTTCAACTCAATCTTCAAGGCACACACACTCAAAGGAGAAGAAAAGAAAACAAAACAATACAAACTATGCCTTTAAGCAACACACATACTATCCATACATTCAAAGATCAATTAAAAATACTAAAATACTATATAATATTCTAGTAAAATTCTAGGGGATTCTATACATACTTACCCTTAACCCATATATTCCCCATACACTAATATGGCCTATAAAACCCAAAACAAAATTGTTCAAATCTACTTATGCAACCTAAAACCCTAATTTGAGTACACTAAGTCTATGCTTAACAAACTAATCAAATTTTAATCTACAAATTGTGAATTAAATCCTATATGAACTATGATTCAATATCTAACTATGTCAAAAAGAATGGCTCAAAAATCCTAAGGGAAAGTCCTAAAACAAATTCTACAAAATTGAGTATACACATAAACTTCTAAAAAAGCTATTTATAAGAATAATATGCTAAAAATATTAAAAGGAAAATAAAATGGAATTTTATTTATTTATATTTTTCTAGACATGATTATGAATATGTAGAAAAAACAAGAAATGAAAAACAATGATTTTCCTATTTTATATGAATTATTGAAAATGCAAGAAAACATTAAAAGAAATTAAAAAATGAGAAAATGAAATAGAAAGGGGAGGGGGTGCCAATAGAACTGCGCCCTAGTTAATTTTATGAATGGGCCAAATCAGGGGGGGTGCCATTAGCGAATGGCGCTAGGCCTAGGCGTTATTCAGAAAACAAAAGAAAAACAAAAGAAAAATGAAAGGGAGATGGTGTATTTAGTAAGGGTTTTTTGTTGAAAAACTGATTGGGCCGAGTGAGGGGGTGTGGGTATCAATGGTATGGTTCGCTGAGGCCCAGGATTAGTCTTTTATTTAAACGCGGCGTTTAGCCTTATAGGATTCCCTCCGTTTCTTGTTTGAATTGCAGCCGCACGATCAACTTAAAAGGTCAAGGATTGGACTTAATCCCACGGCTAGGAGATCATCTTCTCCATTTCACCATTAGGGTTTGTAACAAGACCTCCATGCACGCAGGACTTCTCCTCAAGCGTTCTCTCTCGTCCCTCGATGAAACTCAAAACTTCCAAGAGCAAACTTGCTCTACTTCTTCCCCTAAACCCAAATATGTCCATAGTTTTCATTAATACACGCCCAAGTTGCAAACCCGATAGCACATACTCCATTAATGCTCAAACTTTCACCTCAATGTTTCGCCAGTTTCTTGATACAGAAATGCTCCTCTCACGGCCCTGATTAACCTATACTAATGCACTAAGATTAACACTCACTGTACAATGAATTCTTGATCCCTAAAGTTTCATGTCAAATCTTCAAACCTCTCAGAATGTACTCAAACTTTCCAGGATTGGTAACCTATTGGTCTCTAGTAATCCTACACTAACCACCTAGTCTAGAAGTGCATAAATAAGGAGATACAAGTGCTTTTGCAAACCTGTTGCTTGATGATGGCAGATGCAGTTGCACTCGAACTCAAGCCTTGAAATTCTCCATGATTGATCTTTGATGGATTGTAGGAGTTCTGTATGCAAAAAGTTTGGTGTATATTGCTTGAATCTTGAGTTTGATATCAATTCGCTTTTCTTGCGAATTCTTCACCAAAGCTTCAAATCTCCATGGATCTTCCTCCAATTTGGTATGCAATTGCTCATAAGGATCAGAAGAGTGTGTTTGTGGAGAAGAAAAGAATGAAGAGGGAAGAGAAAGAGAGTTTGTTGTGATTTTGCAAATGGAGGAATTTCACTTTTTTTCACTCTAATCTCACCACTCACCAACAATCATCACCAACCTTGACCTCATGGTGATTCACTCTTTAAATAACAATCAAAAGAACTTTCTAGAATCATCTAGAAAGCCTTAGAAAATCATGGAAAATCTCATGTAGTGGCATGTTGTATCATCTCATATCTCATGTGCCAAGCCTTTAATTTGTACCAAAATCTCCTTACAAGAGATATTGAGAAGGAATATGATGAAAAACAAGCATTGCCTTTGCTTTATGTGAAGATTTACAAGTTGCCTTATTATGCAAGAATGAAAATTACAAAGCAACCTCCATTTTGAGACCTCAAATCAAAATTCTACTTGAACCATTGTTTTTAAAATAATGTTTGGAGTCAAAATGACATATTGGATGACCCATTTTGGATTTGTACATCTCCTAAACCAAAATTCCATTTCAACTTTTCAACTTATAAGCCATTTTTAGGTCATTTTTACCCAATCATGAAAATCCTTGCTACAAGCTCTTTCACTAACTCATGACCACTTTTCTAGGCTTAAAATCCCATTTTGAACAACTTTGATGTTTTGAGTTTTTTCATTTGAGGCTTGGAAATAGGAGATATGGCCTTTGCTTAAAATGACCTATAATCACCAAATGACCAAAATACCCCTGTCTTGTTCAAACCATAAGTTTAGTTCTACAAATCCTATCAAGGACTTCTAGTACTCTCTAGAAAGATAAGAAGATTCTATTCAACATTCATGTTTACCAAGAAATCATAGGAATCATCCTACTAGGGCAAAAGTTGTCTGCAAGTTGGGTGACTTTCAAGGACCCAGATTCACACACCTCAACTGACCTGTAATTTGTCAAAACCATAACTTGAGCTATGCAACTCCTATCAAGGACTTCTACCACTCAAATTAAAGCTAAGAACAAGCTCTACAACATTCATGTTGTGGGGAAGATGAGATATCAATCACATCTTGAGCTAAAACTGCCTGGAAGATAGAGATCAAATTAGGGTTTTTTCATTGACAATCCTTAGAAACCCTAATTTGAAACTCCTCAAACTCCTCAATCATGATGAGTTGGTCTAAGAATCATCTTTATAACATATCCATACATCATTCCATGATCTCATGGCCCTTGGATTAGGTCTCAACCTTCCCCAAATCTTCAGTTATCTCAGGGTTGACCCAGTCAAAACCCTAATTCTACCATTCATGGTTGAATCTTCTGAATTCTTGCATAATGACCTCTCTAGGCTCCATGATGGCTTTCAAGACATCTCATAGACTTTCTCAAAGCTTCAAGTCTATTCTTCAAAGTCTCAGAATCATCTGAGGAGCACCCACAACTCTCAAGTTATGAGACACACAACCTTGGTTTCAACCAATTCCTCTGAGGATCTCCTGAACTTTCTGATGAAGATATCAACCTTCAAACACTTGATGGGCAAATAAATGTTGGTCAAATTTTGGGGTGCAACATCTACCACGCCCGATTTCAATCCAATTTTTAAACCTTCAAATCTCCAAAAATACCAAAACTTACAAAACCAACCAAATTTGATAAAACAAGCATACTCAATCACGGCTTAACATCACCCGACGCCACTATGCAATCTAATTCGACTTTCTTCCGTAAAGCACCGATTTCTCACAAAATCTCAGATTAAACGATTTCAGCCTCCAAATCCGGCACAACTACAACAGCAACCAAGTCTAGAACACTGGTCAGATAATTCTTCTTACGTACTTCAAGTTGCCTTAAAGCATAATTAAAACTTGCTGAAGTTGCCTTTAGCAAATCCCCAATTATATCAACAAGCATCACAAACGCAACAAATAGTTATGTCGGATTCGGCAAAACTTTCCTCCCAGAAGTATATCGCTACTCTTTTTCCAACACTGATAACTCAAGTTCCTTATGATCAACATAATCCTCTATACTCTTCGAATGTCTTAAAATATCACTGATTAACATAACCATTGCCTTGCTCAAATAATTAAAGAAGATCTCATGCCAAACGGACAAACAAGTTGTGAGTTCTGGCGGAAACACGGACCGTACCGCCCGTCCTTACCACAACATTCAAACACACTTCATTAATAAATAACTTAATTCCATGTCAATACTTCACCATCTCATAGAGAATTTCAATAGCTCTACCCGAGCTCACACGACCAAGGAAAACTCACATCCTTCAGCCCGTTGATCCATCAACTCATCAACTCTTGGAAGCAAACGCTTATCCTTGATAGTCACCTTGTTCACTTATCCATAGTTCACCCAAAGCTTCACAAAACCTTTCGTCTGTCTAACCAACAAAATTGGTGCACCTTATGGTAACACACTCAAACAAAAGAACCTCTCTTCCAGCAGGTCTTCAAGTTGACTCTTTAACTTTCTCAATCCCAATGCAAACACATAATATGGAGTCACCCATATCGGACTAGTTCCAAGAACAAAGTCAATGTGTAAGCTTTACTTCACATTCCGATAGTAAACCATTTACCTCCTCAGGAAAACTTCTGGACAATCACAATTAAGTGATAAACCCCAATTTCTCACTTTCCTTAACATTCAAAGTTTCCGTCAAAATACACACCTCAACACCGTCTTACGCCAACTCCTCAAAATAATCCCTTAAGCACTTAGCTTAACTCAAGACAATTCATTGCTCACACCACCTAAGCTTGCAAGACACGTCTATCCCATCCAACACAATCCCGTCTACTATTAACAAGAGATTGAGGGTGATCAGTTCCTTAATTTGTCAATAGACAGCCGAAAATCATGATGGGGTATAAGCCACAACACTGCAGCATTCCGGAGAAATACCAACTTCTCCCCCACTGGAATCATTTCACTTCTACCGATAAAGTTTAAACAACAACATGTACCGACAGTGTTTTTACACACATGTCGCATACCAGGGAACAACAACACTAGACAACATTGGCCGGACGGACCGACCTGCTCTGATACCAATTGTAACACCCCACTTCCCAAATTAAATAAAATATAAACATTATAAATAAACATAAGAGTTTTCACAAAAACTGTGGGATATCACATCACCAATAGTTATCAAAAATACTTTATTCATTATTTTCAAAATAATACAGCGGAAATTATTATTCCAACATTCTCGGGCATCCGCCAGATTTACATAAAATCTTTATTATTATAATTCACCAAAATGTGATACGTCACAGGATTTTCAACAAGTTTAACATAAACAAATAAAACACCCATATCCCGTGTTACGTATCAGAGCATCCTAAAACTCGACTTGCACACCGCCATCCAAGCTATCTATGTACCTGGATTATCTGTACTTCCGAGGAAGCACAGACCACAACAACAACAAAGGGGTGAGAAAACATGATCAAAATATATCGGTAATTTAATACATGCAATAATGGTAGTAAAACACACCAATATTCACCCCATCAACACCAATCACGAACCTACTGTTCAAACATCCATATAACATATAATAATTAAAACACACCAATATTCACCCCATCAACACCATTCACGAACCTACTGTTCAAACAACCATATAATATATAATAATTAAAACACATCAATATTCACCCCACAACACCAATCACGAACCTACTGTTCAAATTACAATATAACATATTATAATGCAAATATGCAACTCAACACCATGCATGCGGTACCGACTCATTGGTTCATTCAATCGAATCTTGGACAGATCACTTATGCTCCTACTGAGATATGATTTATCCCCGACAAATCACTTACGCTCCTACTGAGATATGATCTATCCCCGACAGATCACTTACGCTCCTACTGAGATATGATCTATCCTTGACAGATCACTTACGCTCCTAATGAGATATGATCTATCCCCACCATTATCCACAAGGAGTACGGATGAATCACATACACTCCTCCTGAGCAATGATTCATCCCACCAAACACCATGATATTTACGACACCAATGCACGACAACAATGCACGACAAACAAACTCAAGCACACTAAGTGCACACGATCCTCCTGATCACATCACCACACATTATATATATTACACCACCAATAAACACAAGCACACTAAGTGCACAACAATTAAACTCAAGTAAATAATCAATAAATCATTTCAATCGATCCATGGTTTAGTTACTATTTAACTAAACAATGACTCCCCAAAAATATTGGATATAAAAATATTTGGCAAATAACTATATTATTTATACCATGTTATAGATCTATTCAAGAGCTTTCCAACGCTTCGAACGGGGACTAAATCCGACTTACGGATCAAAAGTTATGGCCAAAATCGTCAAAACAGAAAATTCACCAATATACAGCTTTGAGTCGACGCAAACAACGCAGAATGCAGAAAATTCTATATTTTGCATCGTTGGAGGCCTTCCGGACCTCCGATTTCAATTCCGTAAAAAGCCCCGGTTTCAGAATTCGAAATCCTACCATAATATGACAATTATAACAGCCAACAACATATTTTTAAAGATCATGTCATCATATATCGTATAACCATACTTTTCAAAACCATGACATTCAGAGGTTTCTATCCTAAATGTGATCCTACCCATCATACACTATTACACAATCACAATAATCATACGAAAACCCACCATTACTGTCCAACACTGTCATCTTGCTCAATTCCAAGCTTATCACTCTTCATCCATCCTCTGCCCTATCATTACTACAACTATCATACACTACTCTAATCAATTGTTCCTTAAACTACATCTCAGAACCTATATCATGGTCATTACCCAAGCCACAGAGGTTACACAAAATCTCACCAATACTCATGATCATTATCCAAACCACATAGGTTATATAAGAACTTCCCTAAAAACCGTAAAACAACCTATATGCCAAATTTACCAAAAACAACAATTCATGAACCATCAACACCAAACTATCAACGATAATCAACAATCACAATATATCAATATAGGAAATCATATATCGATCAATTTCCTGCGGGGTTAAGGAATTCCCACTACCCTATACATGTATAAACCATTCCCAATCAAGTTTCTCCCCCCCTTACCTTGTTAATCGGTTTGATCGATGGAAATCCTCCTAGATTTGCTCTCTTGGCTTTCTCCTTTCTCTTCCGTTCCTCGTTACTTTGCTCGTTCTATGCTCTTCTCACTTCTCTCGTTCTTTCTCCCAACTCTCCAAATGTATCGTAAAAAACCACTAACCCCTCACATTTCCTATTTTAATTATCTAATCTTAATAATAATAATAACTTAATAAAATAATATAATAATAATAATCGTAATAGTAATATTAATATAATATCACTAATATAAATAATTATAATAATCATTATAATAATAATAATACACATAGCAATATTAATAATATTATTTCACCGATAATAATAATATTAATAATAATAGTAATAATACTCCACCAATAATATTAATAATAATAATAATAATAATAATCATAATAATATTCTCCCACTAATACTTATAATAATAGTAATAATATTAATAATAATAATATTTTCCAATATTAATAATATTACTACAATTAATAATAACAATAATAATAATAATAATAATAATACCATATTACTACTATTTATTTTATTATTATATTCACACCAATTCACCACCAATAATCCTCCCATATCAGGGACACCCGCCAATCATCATCAAACACACCCCCACCAAAGGGCACACCAACATATAATAATTAAAATAGTAATAAAATGACTAAATAATTAAAATGGGTGTTACACGGCACACTAGAAACAAGGCTTGGGATGCTGCAAAGTCTTGGCAAGACTTGGTTCAAACAAATGTTTGGCATGGTGACAAGATATGTTCATGTCCATGAGGCTAGCTTTGACACATAATATCTCCATGGTTCTTGACTCAAATGAAAAGGTTTTGAGTTCTTTGGAAATTTGGCATGTAATTGGACAACTTTCATGTTTAAAACCTTTCGATTTGAAGCTTGTAACATGATGGAAAATGGACATAAAAAGTGGTCCAAACTTTTGGTGTAGGGCTTGGCACGCGTGGCTTGGTCATGACTTGGGCAAAATTTGACAACTCTTGGAACCCATATTCATCACACCATATATTGATTTGTAGAACTCTAATTGAGGATTTCTTTAGATGCTCGAAAAGATGAGATGGAGGAGAACAACTTTGATGTTGTACACTTTTGGATTTGAAACTTGGAACTATCAAAAAGAGGGTTTGCAAGTCGAGTAAAAACATGACTTGTAGTGCCTTGGTAACTTGGGCAAGTTGCCTAACTTGTGCCCAAAATCCTCAAGCTTTGAAGAGGAATAAATTTAAGTTGAACAAAAATTGAAAGCTTAGATCAAGAGGAGAGTTCTTGAAGGGGAATAAATTAAAAGGTTAGATGAAGAGGAATAACTTGGGAAAGTTGCCTAACTGGAGAGTCCTTTATATGCATGGAAAGCTTTGATCAAGAGGAATAACTTTAAAGTTGAACAAAAATTGATTTGAGGCCAAGAAACCCATGAAGTCCTGGCTTGAAGTTGGTGCAAAAATGATGATCAATGGTATGCCAAACTTTACAACTTTGTGACCTCAACTTTGAGACACCATAACTCCAAATCCATCCATCTTTTGAACATGATTCCTTCTACAAAATTGTATTTTAGGGCATCCTCTTTGTAGTGATCATAAAGGATGAATGAGATATGATCTTTGTAAGATTTCTAGAATTCTTGATTTCCACACTTAGAAATTTTCACATAAAACCCTAATTCTTCAAATCTCTTGATTTTATTGTTCCATCTTGATTTTTCTTGATCTAACCACATGTGATCATGGAATAATACTTGTAAAGCTCATGGTTTACCATAAATGTCAAGAGTTGAATTTTATGGTACCTCAGTTGACTTTTGAATCAGATGAAGACAAAACCATTCTTTTCCTCTCGTGAAGCCCTTGAATTAGATTATCTTGAACAGAATTACTTTTTAGAGATCCATGATGTGTGTGAGGACTTCCTTGGTTGGTATATAACTCAAATCTTGATTAAACAGTGCTTTCACCTCTTGTATGAAACCCTAACTTCACAAAGAAAACAAAACCATAAGACTTGATAGTTTGGTTAGTGATGCAAGGATGGTTGACCTAGAATGCTCATGCAAATGATGATGAAATCTAAGGGGTAAAATTTTGGGTATGACAGGATGCAAAGCCTAGATTACTTCGCTGGATTCTCCTACTACAAGAATTCGACTTGGAAAATAGTGATAAAAAGGGAATTGAAAACGTGGTAGCTGACCACCTTTCAAGGCTCTAATATCTAAAACCAGATCTTATACCCATAAATGATGACTTTACCTATGATAGACTTATAACATCAGTTAGAACTAATCACAACGATGACCCTGATGATGAATTATAACTAAACATCGAAGATGCACTAGTTGTGACGAATGTACCTTGGTAAACCGATTTCGTTAATTATCTAGCTGCAGATATCATACAAAATATCAACAGAAGAAGAAGAAGAAGTTCTTTCACGATGTGAAACATTTTTATTGGGACGAACCCCTTCTCTTTAAGAGAGGCGCATACGGCATATTTCATCGTTGTGTACCTGAGAAGGAGGTAGAAAGCAGAATTACTCATTGTCACTTTACACCTTATGGTTGACATGCAAGCACATCTAAGAGTTGCACTAAAATCCTTCAAGCAAGCCTCTTCTGGCAAACATTGCGGTGCGATGTTCATGCTTACAAAGTCAGATGTGGTCGGTGCCAACGCACTGAAAATATCTCTAGACGTGATGAAATTCCCTTAAGAAATATTCAATAAGTAGAAGTCTTCTATGTTTGGGGAATATATTTCATAGGACCTTTTCCATCATCGATGGGAATCAAATACATCCTAGTAGTTGTCTGTTACAGTGAGAATTGTGATGTCAAGCTATTGATTAACTTACATCTTAATTCATTAAATTCACAACCGAAGTATGATTTATCCAAAGGAAAGGTTAAAGAGAGAAAGACCTTTTGTGTAACACCCCCTTCTATACCCCCAAATAAACAATAATATATATAGGCACATATAAATTTTATCAGAGTATAATTTAAAATACGGTATAAAAGAAGTATGTCACATTATTACCAATAAGACACTCAACACCTATTCTATAAAAATATGCAACAGTGAGATAGTTTTCAAAGTAGAGGAACTTAGTCCTTAAATCCACATCTCGATATTTAGAATTAAAGCGGAAGATAAAACATTTGAATTGCCTCAAAACATTTAATCGCATAAATACATGTCATCCAGTTGGTTCATCAATATCATTCATGTTACAAAATATCATTAACTGATACATCACAAGTGTATCACAAAAGAATGCTATACAAGCCTAACTACCAGGTATTACATTATCAGAGCAGTCCGACTCAAAAGAATGAAGCTATACTTCACAAAAGAAACCTCCAGCAACCTAATCTGCAATGCCTCATAGAGCATTATAAAAACAGCAGAAGGGTGAGAAATATTACCATAATAATCAATGCATAAGATTATATATATACAAGTAACAATTACATATAATCCGCATTTCTCACCACAATTCGTTTTCGTAGTCATATACATCTCATCATACACATGAACAAATATGGATATTCATCTAGCATATTTCATCATGCACAATTCACAATTATTCAATATACATTCACTCACAAGCATATTTCATATATCAATGACATTTATACTATGTGACTCAATCACAACTCAATGCAACTCAATGCTATGTGGTACCAACACATGTTATCATTTTTCGGTTTTTACACTTAAACCGGGTCCACCCTTCTAGACCGATAACAACAAAGCCCGTCCCCTAGGCTTTCAAACCCACCCTTCTAGGTTTGGGACAAGCCACTAGTCTCCACGAAACTAGCAATCATTGCCTCTTGACTAAATGATGCATATGTAATCAACCAACAAAAATGCACTTAAGACCGTTCCCGCGTCTTAATCCCATGCATTCAATAATTCATCCCTTCAAGAATTACAACATGATTGCACACACAACATATTCTCAATAAATCAAGGCATTCATATTTAATACCATTAACGTACTTCACAAGTCATGCACACATATCCACAATGTTCTCATGCATACTTAACACACAATTGCATACAACATTATGCATTCAATACCATCATCACATTCATCAAAACAATGCATACATATCCACGATATGTTCCCATGCATTACATACATTAGCATACAAACAATATAAACTCTCATGCTTATTAGACAATACACACATATTCGCCAATATGTTCTCATGTATTCCTAAGCAATTCAAACAATACACATATCACAATCTAGGATTCACGCCCAAAGGCTACCCATAGCTCATCACATTAGTACACAAGTTATTCATATCACATAGGATTAACATAATTGAACTAAGCAATCAATCATTGGATGAATAAAACAGAAAAGAAAAACTATGTTGTCCTGCTCGCCACCCTTCGCCTGGCGAAGCCATTGGCGAATGCTCGCTGGACCTTCGCCTGGCGAACTCGCCAGCGAACAAAGTCAGTAGCTACTGACTTGCTTCGCTATCCTTCGCTAATGTACTCTCCTGGAGAACCTTCGCCACTCACCTTCGCCTGGAGAACTTGCCAGCGAAGACCACTGGGAGTTTTTGTGGAATTATTTGCCAGCTATTCGCTGGGCTTCGCCCGGCGAAGCTTCGCCTCCACTCGCCTGGCGAGAGCCAGCGAACCTGCGAAACCAGAAACCCCAATCTGCCCCAAAACTTCCACTCTCCAAAAACCGACCGATTTACGATAAACCAGTCTCAATAACCTTGGTCCAACCACACCCAACTCATCTATACCAATTATTTCAGTTTCTAACCGATTAAAACCACGATTCTACCGATTAAATTCGTTTTGCCCTAACTTGGAAAATGGTGGAAACTCACAACAAACCCCAACCCACACATACATAATCACACACATTGATCAAATAATAATGTTTCTCACCCTTACCTTGATTGGATTGAAGTTTGGTGTTGATTCTTGATGATTTCTCCAAGTTTCCCTCTCCTCTTCTCTTTTCTCTTCTTTCTCTATTCTTTCTCTTTATTTCCTCTATCTTACTATCTTTTCTTTTCTCTTCCACTTTCCTTATATACTTCCTTATTTTCTTTCCTTCCCATTTCTCTTCAATTATCTACCAAATCAATCAATTTAATTAAAATAAGTCAATTAATTAAATTAATTAACATTAATATTTAATTAATGAAATTTGGGTTGTTACAACCCTCCCCCACTTTAGGAATTTTCGTCCTCGAAAATGTTACCTGGTTCAAACAGTTCTGGATAAGACTCCCTCATTTGGCTCTCCAGTTCCCAAGTCACATTTCCACCAACCGGTCCTCCCCAAGCGACCTTTACCAAAGAAATCTCTTTACCTCAAAGTTGCTTCAACTTCCGATCCTCTATCCGCATAGGTGATGCCTCCACAGTTAGGTTATCTCTCACCTGCACATCATCTGCTTGGACTACAAGATACGGATCCGCAATGTATTTCCTCAACTGAGATACATGGAACACATCATGAAGATTAGCAAGCGACGGCGGTAAAGCCACACGATAGGCCACTTCTCCTATCCTCTACAAAATTTGATAAGGACCAATGAAACGCGGCGTTAACTTACGCGACTTCAATGCCCTACCAACACCAGTCATTGGAGTAACCCGAAGAAACACATGATCTCCCTCTTGAAATTCAAGTGCCTTCCTCCTCTTGTCATGATAACTCTTCTGACGACTTTGAGAAATCCTCATCTTTTCTTGAATCATCTTAATCTTGTCCGTAGTCTGCTGAACTATCTCGGGTCCAACTACCAAACTCTCTCCGGATTCATACCAACACAGTGGCGTCCTACACCGCCTACCATACAATGCTTCGAATGGTGCCATACCAATACTCGAATGAAAAATGTTGTTGTAAGTAAACTCAATCAAAGGCAAGTAGCTATCCCAAGTTCCTCCTTTCTCCAATACACAAGCTCTCAAAAGATCCTCAAGTGATTGAATAGTTCTCTCAGTCTGACCATCTGTCTGAGGATGATAAGCTGAACTCAAACGCAACTTCGTACCCAAAGCACTTTGCAAGCTCTCCCAAAATCTCGAAGTGAACCTCGGATCCCGATCCGACATAATACTAGACGGAATACCATGCAAACTGACAATCCTCTCGATGTATAACTTTGCCAATTTCTCTAACGGATAATCCATTCGCATAGGAATAAAGTGAGCAGATTTAGTCAATCTATCCATGATAACCCAAATAGCTTTAAAATTACCCGGCGTCCTCGGTAATCCAGACACAAAATCCATAGAAATGCTATCCCATTTCCACTCAGGGATAAATAACGGTTGCATCAAACCCGACGGTTTATGATGCTCAATCTTCGACTTCTGGCAAGTCAGACAAGAATACACAAATTCGGCAATATCCTTTTTCATACGAGGCCACTAAAATATTTTCCTCAAATCTTGATACATCTTAGTAGCACCCGGATGAATACTCAATCCGCTACGATGTCCTTCCTCAAGAATACTCTTTTTCAGTCCATCAAGATCCGGTACACAAACTCTATCTCGACACCTCATAATACCATTCTCGTCAATCCGAAAATCACCACCTTGGCCTTGGTCGATCAAAGTCAACCGGTCAACTAAACCCAAATCGGATTTCTGTCCTTCTCTAATTTCGTCCAGAATACCACTCGTAAGCTTCAACATTCCAAGCTTAACCCCATAAGAAGTCCTCTCACACACCAAACTCAAATCACGAAATTGCTCAATCAATTCCAACTCTTTCATCATCATCATCGACATGCGTAACAATTTCCAACTCAACGCATCCGCTACCACATTCGCTTTACCCGGATGGTAATTCAACCCAAAATCATAATCTTTCAAAAGTTCTAACCACCTTCTTTGCCTAGCATTCAATTCCTTTTGATCAAAGAGGTACTTCAAACTCTTGTGATCACTAAACACTTCGAATCTTGCACCAAACAAATAATGCCTCCAAAGTTTAAGCACAAACACAACGGCGGCCAACTCTAAGTCATGCGTCGGATAATTCTTCTCATGCACTTTGAGTTGCCTCGAAGCATAGGCTACAACTTGATTATTCTGCATTAAATACCTCCCAAGCCCATCAAAGAAGCATCACAATACACAACAAACGGCTCTTCCGGATTTGGCAAAATCAGAACAGGGGTTGTCGTCAATCTTCTCCTAAGTTCTTGAAAACTCTCTTCACACTTGGCATCCCAAACAAAAGCTTGACCCTTCCTAGTCAATTGCGTCAATGGTAACGATAACTTAGCAAATCCTTCAATAAACTTACGATAATAACCCGCTAAACTAAGAAAACTTCTAATCTCAAAAACTGATTTCGGAGTCTCCCATTGCGATACCGCTTCAACCTTCGATGGATCAACCGCAATACCTTCACTTGAAATCACATGACCAAGGAAACTCACTTCTTTCAACCAAAATTCACACTTAGAAAGTTTCGCATACAATTGCTTCTCTCTCAACACAGATAACACAATCTTCAAATGCTCGGCGTGCTCCTCTTCACTCTTCGAGTAGACCAAAATATCATCAATAAACACCACAACGAACTTGTCCAAATAAGGATGGAAAATCCTATTCATGTACTCCATAAATACACCTGGTGCATTAGTCACACCAAATGGCATCACAGAATACTCATAGTGTCCATACCTCGTTCTAAAAGCGGTTTTCTGAATGTCCTCAGCTTTCACACGAATCTGATGATACCCAGACCTCAAATCTATTTTACTGAACACACTTGCACCAACCAACTGATCCATCAGATCATCAATCCTCGGAAGTGGATATTTGTTCTTGATAGTCACCTTGTTCAACTGTCTGTAATCCACACAGAGTCTCATAGAAACTTCTTTCTTCTTAACCAACAACACCGGTGCACCCCACGACGACACACTCGGACGAATAAACCTCTTTTCAAGCAAATATTCAAGTTGACTCTTCAACTCTTTCAATTCCGATGCGGACATACGATATGGAGCCATCGATATCGGACTAGTTCCAAGAATTAACTCTATCGAGAACTCTACTTCTCGTTCCGGCGGTACATCTCTTATCTCGTCAGGAAAAACTTCTGGGAACTCACGGACAACCGGCAAAGCATCAATCGCCTCACTCTCACCAATACTCAAAGTTGCCATCAACATAAATACCTTTTCACCATCTCGCACTGATTCTTTCACTTGTTTAGCAGTCATAAACAAGTCCCCTTCATCACCCGGTTCAGGAAATATAACCGTTTTATCAAAAACAGTTAATATAAACACGATTGAATTTTAACCAATTCATTCCGAGAATGACATCAAGTTGATCTAAGTGAAGACACACTAAATCAACCCCGAAGCCTCTACCGAAAATACTCAAAGGACAATTCAAACACACATACGGTGTAGTTACCGAACCCATAGCAGGAGTATCAATAACCATGCCACCACCAATAACAGACATTTCAAGATTCAACCTTCTAACACACTTCAGAGAAATAAAAGAATGCGTAGCTCCAGTATCAATTATAGCGATCAAAGGCATACCATTAATAAAAGACGTACCTCTGATCAAGCGATCGTCACTAGCAGTCTCAGATTCAGATAGAGCGAACACTTTTCCGCTCCCTTGATTCCTCTTCGGCTTATCACATTTTATACTAATGTGCCCTTGCTCACCACAATTGTAGCAAGTCACACCCGTACCGCTTCTGCACTTTAGAGCCTTATGGCCTGGCTTGCCACACTTGAAACACGTTTTCTCAACACTTTTGCATTTCGGAGCACGGTGTCCCTCTTCGCCGCACCTATAACACCTCACCGGAGTAGAGACTCCCCCACTTGGTTTCTTACCGAAACCAACCCTTTGTTTCCCCTTTTCAGCAGGAGTCACATAAGGTTTTCCTCAGAATTGGCCCTTTCCTTTCTTATCACTTAGGTTCTTGTAGTGGCTAGATCGAGCCCTACTGTCCTCATCATAAATCCTACTTTTGTTTACCAACTCAGAAAATCGCCGGATTTCCTGATAACCAATAGCTTGCTTGATCTCAGGCCTCAAACCATTCACAAATTTGAGACACTTAGATCTATCAGCATTAACAGTGTTGTAGTGAGAACAAAACTTGATCAACTCCTCAAATCTTGCCGCATACTCAACTACCGTCGAATTACCTTGCTTCAGTTCAAGGAATTCAATCTCTTTCTTCCCACGCACATCTTCTGGAAAATACTTCTCCAGAAATGTCTCTCTAAAAAGATTCCAAGTAATCACAACCTCATCCTCTTCAAATCTTTGGCGAGTATTACCCCACCAGTCCTCGGCTTCCTCTTCGAGCATATGAGTCCCGAACTGCACCTTCTGTGCATCCGAACAATTCATAACCCGAAAAATCTTCTCAATAGCTTTCAACCAAATTTTCGCTTTGTCAGGCTCGTGGGTTCACTTGAATGTCGGTGGATTATTCCTTTGGAACTTTCCCAAAGCACGGAATTCATCGTCAGCATTATTCCCCCCATTCACGTTGGCCTGAGGATTCTGTCCAATTGCCCCAGCCAATCTCGTCAAAGCCTCCGCAATTGCTTTGTCATTCATACCTACAACCATCTTACTGGATTCCAACAACAGAACCACGTAAGAACACCAATATCGATAGTGTAACACACACACATATCAATATACACGGAGAACAACATACTAACAACTTGGCCAGACGGACCGACCTGCTCTGATACCACTTAATGTAACACCCCCTTCTATACCCCCAAATAAATAATAATATATATATAGGCACATATAAATTTTATCAGAGTATAATTTAGAATACGGTATAAAAGAAGTATGTCACATTATTACCAATAAAACACTCAACACCTATTCTATAAAAATATGCAACAGTGGAATAGTTTTCAAAGTAGAGGAACTTAGTCCTTAAATCCACATCTCGATATTTAGAATTAAAGCGGAAGATAAAACATTTGAATTTCCTCAAAACATTTAATCGCATAAATACATGTCATCCAGTTGGTTCATCAATATCATTCATGTTACAAAACATCATTAACTGATACATCACAAGTGTATCACAAAAGAATGCTATACAAGCCTAACTACCCGGTATTACATTATCAGAGCAGTCCGACTCAAAAGAATGAAGCTATACTTCACAAAAGAAACCTCCAGCAACCTAATCTGCAATGCCTCATAGAGCATTATAAAAACAGCAGAAGGGTGAGAAATATTACCATAATAATCAATGCATAAGATTATATATATACAAGTAACAATTACATATAATCCGCATTTCTCACCACAATTTGTTTTCGTAGTCATATACATCTCATCATACACATGAACAAATATGGATATTCATCTAGCATATTTCATCATGCACAATTCACAATTATTCAATATACATTCACTCACAAGCATATTTCATATATCAATGACATTTATGCTATGTGACTCAATCACAACTCAATGCAACTCAATGCTATGTGGTACCAACACTTGTTATCATTTTTCGGTTTTTACACTTAAACCGGGTCCACCCTTCTAGACCGATAACAACAAAGCCCGTCCCCTAGGCTTTCAAACCCACCCTTCTAGGTTTGGGACAAGCCACTAGTCTCCACGAAACTAGCAATCATTGCCTCTTGACTAAATGATGCATATGTAATCAACCAACAAAAATGCACTTAAGACCGTTCCCGCGTCTTAATCCCATGCATTCAATAATTCATCCCTTCAAGAATTACAACATGATTGCACACACAACATATTCTCAAAAAATCAAGGCATTCACATTTAATACCATTAACGTACTTCACAAGTCATGCACACATATCCACAATGTTCTCATGCATACTTAACACACAATTGCATATAACATTATGCATTCAATACCATCATCACATTCATCAAAACAATGCACACATATCCACGATATGTTCCCATGCATTACATACATTAGCATACAAACAATATACACTCTCATGCTTATTAGACAATACACACATATTCGCTAATATGTTCTCATGTATTCCTAAGCAATTCAAACAATACACATATCACAATCTAGGATTCACGCCCGAAGGCTACCCACAGCTCATCCCATTAGTACACAAGTTATTCATATCACATAGGATTAACATAATTGAACTAAGCAATCAATCATTGGATGGATAAAACAGAAAAGAAAAACTATGTTGTCCTGCTCGCCACCCTTCGCCTGGCGAAGCCATTGGCGAATGCTCGCTGGACCTTCGCCTGGCGAACTCGCCAGCGAACAAAGTTAGTAGCTACTGACTTGCTTCGCTATCCTTCGCTAATGTACTCGCCTGACGAACCTTCGCCACTCACCTTCGCTTGGCGAACTTGCTAGAGAAGACCACTGGGAGTTTTTGTGGAATTATTCGCCAGTTATTCGCTGGGCTTCGCCCGGCGAAGCTTCGCCTCCACTCGCCTGGCGAGAGCCAGCGAACCTGCGAAACCAAAAACCCCAATCTTCCCCAAAACTTCCACTCCCCAAAAACCGACCGATTTATGATTAACCAGTCTCAATAACCTTGGTCCAACCACACCCAACTCATCTATACCAATTATTTCAGTTCCTAACCAATTAAAACCACGATTCTACCGATTAAATCCGTTTTGCCCTAACTTGGAAAATGGTGGAAACTCACAACAAACCCCAACCCACACATACATAATCACACACATTGATCAAATAATAATGTTTCTCACCCTTACCTTGATTGGATTGAAGTTTGGTGTTGATTCTTGATGATTTCTCCAAGTTTCCCTCTCCTCTTCTCTTTTCTCTTCTTTCTCTATTCTTTCTCTTCTATTTCCTTTATCTTACTATCTTTTCTTTTCTCTTCCACTTTCCTTATATACTTCGTTACTTTCTTTCCTTCCCATTTCTCTTCAATTATATACCAAATCAATCCATTTAATTAAAATAAGTCAATTAATTAAATTAATTAACATTAATAATTAATTAATGAAATTTGGGTTGTTACATTTTGCACAATGTAACAACAACGCTAAGAGATTCGGGGATCAGGGGTTGATTATGCCTAAGGTAGGTGTAACACCCTTTCTACCCTAACACACAATAAGGCAAAATAACACGTAAATCAGAGTAAATAAATAAATCTCATTAAAAATGTCAAGAAAAGGCGAACATTTCTCAAAGTCAACAAAACACGTCACTGCTCCGTAACATACGGGTTTACTCAAGGTACATCAAAACATCATAAAGAGCGGAACTCAAAACATAAATCAAAGTTTCCTAAAAAGGGGAAATTAAATCAAAATGACTTCAACGGTATAAAATCAACTCAAGGAACCCAACCTGATGTTACATATCAGAGAAAGACCCTCTAGGCTGACCAAAAGGCTAAAACACTCAAAAACTTCAAAAGTACTCCTCAACGGCGTCCACAGCTAAACTGCATCATATGCACGTTACCCACGTGGAGGTAACATTCAAACAGGCAGGGTGAGTAAAACAATTCATGATAATCAATGTATAACAATTAATGCATAAACGACGTCATATTTATATTCAACACATTGATACCCTTTTAAAATACGCCTCGAAGACACAACTTCATAATTCACACAGAAGAACTCATGAATGCAATATGCAACACAACCCAATGCATGTGGTACCGATCATCACAGCTCGATGGACACTAGGCCATTAACCCTCCATAGATCCACATCAATAGGATCGGAGCACGTCACAACACTTCACATCCACACAATGGGATTGAAGTCATAATAATCGAGGTCCTGAACCAAAGTTCGGATGCAAATGAATGTATGATGCACACGTCACAATAATAATCCTCACAATACAGCATATGGTGCATCATCATTCATCATATTATCACATAATTCATCATTCATCATGTTATCACATAGTTCATCATTCCTCATATTATTTCATCATATTAATTCAATCAATACATTATAGAAACCATCATAGCATCGTGTACATCTCACCCAAAACCCACTGCCATACTCCCAGTAATTCATCACTAAAATCCCATAATCATACACCAAGGCATCGCTGCACAAGGATCACATTTCGCAAACTCTGCTACGTTCGCTGACTGCTCGCTAGGCGAGTCCCTAGCGAATGCTCGCTGACTGCTCGCTAGGCGAGTCTCTAGCGAGTGCTTGCTGACTTCTCACTAGGCGAGTCTCTAGCGAATGCTGCGTTGACAGCAAAAACCTGCTACGGTCAGAACTGTTTTTGCCCAAATTCTCATACGATTCAACTTCCCAATGCTCCTAAAACATCATCAAGTCATCCCTGAGGTTATACGGCAATAACTGTACTCTATCTCAGGTTTATTAGGCTAAACTTGTGACATTTGCAACACCTAAAACACTATTTTTCCCAATTTACTCTGAGTACATTAGGGTTACTCATATTAAACCTCGATATTCCTACAAGGTCAGAACATCACAGTCTCAAAGGTTTGGCCACAAGGCCGAAGGTTTCCCTTCTCATATTAATATTCAGCGATACATACCACCGATCATAATCTCAGAGTCGTATTATCAGTTTCCCTAAATTTTCCCACAAGTAACCCAAATTATCCAAAGTTTAATCTCACCATACGCATCGACAGATACACATAGAAAACTATGAAAGGTAATACTCCCCATACCTTAGTCGAATCTGCAGCTTTTCACGATCACTTGGGATTTCTGCTTCCGGCCGTTCTTCAGAGCTCTGGCCACAATTCCACGGTTAACACAAAATGAACTTCCTTTTCCTTTCAGAACTCAGTTTTGTCAAACCTAGCTTTGGGCCTTACACATTGGGCTTTTCCCTCATTACCCTTACTAACTCTTCATAATGCCTATTTACCCTTATTCTCCTTATTTTCATTTTAATTAATAATAATACTAATAAATTAATATTATATGCTATTAATCAAAATAAACACTCCAAAATGCACATTATTTCCAATACTTCATTAATCAACTCAAAATCATTGAAATTGAACATTCTCAATTAAATACTTAATTAAAATATTCCGATTAAATTCGGGGTGTTACAACTCTCCCCCACTTAAAAGAATTTTCGTCCTCGAAAGTTACCTCAAGAAAACAGAGCCGGGTACGACTCCTTCATCTGCTCTTCGCATTCCCAAGTCCTACTTTCTCCAGCTGGTCCTCCCCAAACTACCTTCACTAAGGCAATCTCTTTACCTCGCAGCTGCTTTACCTCTCGTTCGTCAATTCGAACAGGTAACGCCTCAACAGTCAAATCATCTTGCCCTTGTACATCATCCATCTGAATCACATGCGACGGATCTGGAATGTACTTCCTCAACTACGATACATGAAACACATCATGCAAGTTCGAAAGTGATGGTGGTAAAGCAATCCGATAGGCTACTTCCCCCACCCTCTGCGAAATTTAGTACAGACCAACAAAACGTGATGTGAGCTTTCGAGACTTCAAAGCTCGACCAACACCAGTTACCGGCGTAACTCTCAAAAACATGTGATCCCCCTCTTGGAATTCAAGTGCTTTCCTCCTCTTATCATGGTAACTCTTCTGACGATACTACGATGCTTTCATCCTTTCACGGATCATCTTGATCTTTTCGGTCGTCTCTTGCACAATTTCATGTCCGAGCACATCACTCTCGCCTGATTCATACCAACACAAAGGAGTCCTACACCTCCTACCATACAAAGCCTCATACGGTGCCCTTCCGATACTCAAATGGTAACTATTATTGTAGGTAAACTCGATCAACGGCAAATAACTATCCCACGATCCAACTTGATCCAAAATACAGGCTCTCAACAAATCTTCCAAAGACTGAATAGTTCTCTCTATCTGTCCATCCGTCTGCGGATGATAGGTAGAACTCAACCTCAACTTAGTGCCCAAATCCGTCTGCAAACTCTCCCAAAACCTTGACGTAAATCTCGGATCTCTATCCGACACAATACTCGACGGAACACCATGTAACTTCACAATCTGCTCAATGTGCAATCCGACAAGTTTCTGCAATGAATAATTGATCCTTACCGGTACAAAATGAGCCGATTTAGTCAATCTGTCAACAATTACCCAAATCGAATCATACCCCTTCAACGCCTTCGGCAGACTTGTCACAAAATCCATAGAAATGCTATCCCCCTTCCATTTTGGAATACTCAACGGTTGCATTAGACCTGACGGTCTCTGATGTTCAATCTTCGACTTCTGACAAGTCAAACAAGCATACACAAATTCCGCAATTTCCTTCTTCATGCTGGGCCACCAAAACAACCTCTTCAAGTCTTGATACATCTTTGTGGCACCAGGATCAATACTCAACCCGCTTCTGTGACCTTCTTCAAGAATACTCTTCTTGATTTCTGGGACATCGGGAACACACACTCTATCTCTGAACCTCATCACACCATTCTCATCAATCCAAAAATCACCTTCGTTACTTTGATTAATTAACGTGAGACGATCCACCAAGTTCAAATCAGACTTCTGACATTCCCTGATCTCCTGAAGGATACCGCTAGTCAACTTTAACATACCCAATTTCACACTGTTAGTAGTCTCTTCACAAATTAAACTCATATCTCTGAATTGCTCAATTAGTTCCAACTCTCGAACCATAAGCATCGACATATGCAAGGACTTTCTACTCAACGCGTCAGCCACAACATTAGCCTTACCCGGATGATAACTCAGTTCAAAATCATAATCCTTCAGAAGTTCAAGCCATCTTCACTGCCTCATGTTCAACTCCTTCTAATTGTTGCGGTGAAAATCGGATATCAAGCTATTGAATTAACTTGAACCTTAATTCTTTTACAACCGGACTTTAATTTATCCAAAGGAAAGGTCTAAAGAAAGAAAGAACCTTTTGCGCGATGTTACAACAACACTAAGAGATTCGGGGATCGGGGGTTGGTTATGCATAGGGTAGGTATTTCACATCCTAAACATCTGTAGTACTCTACAGGAACCTTTTGTTTATTTGTATGCTAAGTTTGTTGGATATTTGCTAAGGTTGGGATTGGATAAAGAGATAGGGTATGATAGATGAATACCTAAGATTGTTTCTAAGTTTGCTCGCAAAGACATCGCGTCCTCTGCCTACGTATCCTAACTAGGATAGAATCAGAGCAATCGTAGTTCACCTCACAAGGGTTAAAGAACACTTGATTATGACCAAGGTTCAGGGGGGGAACAAGCATAACAATACTTGTGTAGAGTTTCACAAAACTCTCTAGATCTATGTTGTAACACTCAAAGGGGAAATAAGTAATCATTACTATGATTCCTATATAGAGTTAACAAACTCTATCCTAGGGTTCTAATTGAAGAGTAATCCTAGTAAAGGTGGGTCTTTTAGACTTGCAGCAAATTCAAATGGCTTATGTGTTCTAACTTAACTAAGCTAGGGTTCAAGATGACTTTACAAAGTCAAGGGAGGGGTAATGAGCTTTCCATGACACTAGGGTCAATGGGGAGACTTTTCCTTTGGAAGGAGAGAGGGAAGGCAACTTGGATGCGAACTAAAGAGTTCCATCGCTTGGGGAATAGATACTTAACAAAGCATAAATATTCAAATATAGGGAATACAGAAGACAATGATTATAATCAAGGATTAACCAACACATTACAATGGGAAAGCATTTTAGGTAGGATGAATGGTTACAACCAAGCATATCACAATAAGCATGTCTTGACAAAGATGTAGGTATATTTTGACAAAGATTTAAAGCATGATGAAGGTAACAAATAACAATTTGAAAGTAATAACTATGCCTAGATAACAATCTCACATAATTAAATTAGTTTAGCCTCGTAATTTAGGAGGTTCAAGATAAACTTAACAAAGCGAAGATGGGGGAAAACACATGGTAACAACCAACAAAAGATGAGATCTCAACGTGTTGACGAACATAAACAAATACCAATAAAATAAGCAAAATAAAATAAACATGGCATAAAGGGAATTTAATTAAGACGTAAGGTGACGACCAACAAGTTATGAATATTTGGAGTTGAGGTGATTTATGACAATAAAATCAAATAAACAAAAATAATAAAAAGGAAAAAAAAAAAGGGCCAAGCTGGGAGTTGAACCCAGGCCCTTATGTTTACAAACATATACAACAACCACTAGAACACAATGCGCGTGCTGCTATGGAAAGGAAAAGAATGAATAAAACAAACGTGAGAAAAGAAAAACAACATTGAAACAAAAAATGCCTCGCTGGGGCTCGAACCCAGGACACAAGGCTTGGTAGGCATTTTAATGGCAAGGTAGTAACCACTGGGGTGGCGATACATCCGTGTATTTAGCCACCCCTAGAAACATATAAACCTTGTAAAACAAACAAATCTGGGCCAGACCTCACAAGCAACTATGGCCAATGCGTGAAGGTTTCAAACTCTACCAAAACTTCATTAATTTTTGCAAAATAAAAGCCTAACGTGCTGGAAATTAAGCAAGGATCAAGATGGCATCAACCAATTTTCAAAATCGTGTTTACACAAGAGGATTCGATGGAACATGCAAAAGTGAGATTCGAAATGCATAAGGGAAATCAATGTCTAAAACAGATGCATACAGTCTATGTAATCATTATGCACAAACTTTAAACATGTAAAACAAGGATCTCAGACTCAAATAACAACAAAAAATTAAATCAAGTCAAGAACTGGCATGGGAATGGTAACTATGGTAAGATAGAATGTAAGGCTGGATATGGACAACAAGTTATGATGCAGTAATACAATCCCAAAGTCTCATACTCAGTTCAGGCATAGATTAAACAAATTCAAATCACAACAGACTTTCATTCATGACAAATTAATGAGGCAGTTGTAAGAACCAGAATTTAAGAGATGCAGGCAGTGATGACATGGACTGATTTAAATGCAAACAAGGATTAAAGCCAAATGTTGGCAAAGATCAAATTTAAGTTTCAAATTGTGACAGTTTGACAGCAGCAAGGAAAACAACAACCAGATTCTGATATTTCAACATGAGTTTCAATGATGAATTTCAAACATCATGCCTATATGCAACCAGTTCAAACCATGTGGATTTTAAGAAAAAAATGCAATGGAAGTTCTCAATGAAGAAACTAGTGTTGACAAACACTATCCATAATGCTAACAGTGAAATATTAAAGTTGGATAGAAACATGGAGACAAACAGCCAGTTCTTGGTTATTACAATACCAAAATCAAACATATCAAACAATTCAAGCCTTGGTGCACATGACAATTTGCAAGCATATGGCATTTGAGTGTCTTTATATCAATTAAGGTATTTTGGAGTCATCATAGAAAAACATAGCATTTTAATGCAAACCTTCAAAACATGGGTCAATAGTGATTACAAGAAATTTTATGACAGCTTGTAAACATGACTTTCACAATACTTATAAGTTCATCATTGTTGACAAATGCTAACAAGATATGGCCAAATCATGATTACCTACCTACTGTAATGCCTAAATGATTGATGCAAGCAGACAATGCCAACCATCTAGCAAACATGATTCAAAACAAAAATCTCATGTTGACAACCATAGACTAAACTTAAACAACAGTTTGAATCAATATATAATAGGCATACTTAGCATGACAGTAGCAAGTATCAAATTTCAAGGCATACATCATGATAGTTGCAAAGGGTCAAGAACAAACATGCATGACAGTAGGGGTTTTTTGAGTTCAAGGTAAACAAGGGTCATACTAACCCTCCAACCACCTTCATTATGTGATATTGAGTGTGTGTGGGTGACAAAAACCAGGCTGGAACAAGTGTGCAGTTATTTGGCTTTCAAAATTCACTTTGGTGTATGTTAGTGTATGTGACCATTTTGAAAAAAGGCTAAAATAACACTAACTTCCACCAGTGGAAGTTAAGTGCAAAAAGTGACATTCTTGCATTTTGAAGGTGATTTTTTATGACAGGATAATTTTTGATGAAATGATGATGCCAACATGTTATAATGAACTAATGTGAGGTGTGTGCATTGTGGTTAGAGTAAAAGATGAGCTTGTGTTAAAGATATCAACTTATGGCTTGATATGCAAGCAAAAGTTAGCTTGAAGACATGATACTTTAAAAACAGATTGTGAGGCCAAAACCAACATGTATACACTTTTCAAATATCATTCATGAGATGTTCAAAGTATGACTTTAGTGTAAAAAACCAGTTTGTGTAAAATTAGTGGTGTGAGTGACTTGATGAGTTTGATGAGTGATATGAACACAAGTGAAATGAATGTTATGCATCAAACATCAAACTAGAATACATAGGCATGCTTCAAATACACATATGATTATGTTTGAATGTTGAAATCAAGCTTGTGATGCATTATGCCAAAAATAAGTATGCTACTGCCATGAACATTTTCAACAGGATTTGCAAATAATAATCAGGGCATTTTTCAAGCAAATGTGCATCTTAAATCAGCAGGTGGAAAGAACCTATCATACATTCCTAACCTAAGCATATCCTTTGAAAACAACACAACCTCCATAAATTGCAAGCATGGGCAATGCTCTGTTGGAATCAGTAGTAGCAGGGCAAAATAACTAGTTCAGAACAGCATTGATGCATTAAGCAAGATGTTGGTTTTTTTTTTGCAACATACACAAAGTGTGAACAAACAAAATGGATCAAAACCTGGCTTACTCATCAAGTATTTGACAAACATTCCAACAGTTTCAAGAACTTCCAGCATGAGGGATCAAAACAACAAGCATCACATTCACACAAACTCATATTCTTCCATAGCAAACAAGATGAACAAACTTACAAAAACTGTCTTGACAGTTATGCTGACCAATTTCACACATGATAATTAGATTTTAATCATGAACCAATTTCTCTTGCAATGAATTACACACTTATTACATACCAAATATCATGAAGATCCACCAATTTGTTCTTAAGTTCAAAACACACCATTATGTCCAATAAAGTAAACACATAAAGAATGAGGCAAGGGTTGATGAGAATTGATTACATACCTGTTGAAGAACCTTTTAAACAAACAAAAACTGTTGAGAAAACCAGAGATGTTGAATCACATTTTTTGCCTTTTTGCACCTTGCTTGAATTTTAAGAAACAAAGCACCAATGATGCCAAAATGAGAATTATGGATCTCCAATGGTTTCTTAGAGTCTTGACAGTTGAGATATATTGTATGAGAGGTGTCCAAATGGTTACAACCCTAAGGAAGTGTTTAGAACTCAATTTGGTGGTTTTCGTAGCTTTTGGTCAAAGTAAGCCAAGTACAATGTTGACTTTTTGATTTCTTGAGATTTTTAGTGGTTTGATGGATTGCACACCTTCTATATGTTATTTAAGAAGTGTGTGGATGATTGTTAAGGTGGTGGAAATGCTAAAAATGAGAATGGCATGAAAGTTGTGAAATGCCCATTTTTGGTGTTTTTGAGCTTTTCTTCACTTACAAGCAAAGAGAGAATGAGAATGAGAGCTGTAATGCTTGGTGTTTGTAAGCAACTTTGGTGTTGTTTGAAGATGGTGAGAATGCCCCTATTTATAGGAGGAATGAGGGTGAGGACAACTTGGTCACTTCCAATGTTGGAGAGGTTTTCATGATGTTTCTTTGAGAAATCTTGCAAGATCTTTGTGGCAGCCCTCTTCACACCAGTTGCAAGGCTCAATGCAAGAAAAAATCAGCCTATATGAGTTGTAGGAAGTGACCTTATAGTGAGAAAGGACAAGCCTCCATGTTGCAGCCCCCCCAACCTTCTCTCTCTTGTTGTACCTTTTGTACTTTCTTCTATTAAAGTAATGGATTTTGCTCAAGATCTTGTACTTGCTTGGATTCCTTTCTGAATTTATCTATTCCAACCTCTAAACTTATCATATCAGATGTCCATCCATGGTTGGAGATGAAGTGTATGGTTGGGAACCAAGTTTATGTTGGATTTAAGCAAGTTAATACACTAGTGCACAGGCCCATCTTTCACACTTCATAACTCTCAGCTCCTAACTCCTCTTGGGGAGTTCTTGTACATTTTGGAAAGCCCTTATGTAGCTCTACAACATTCATGTTTGCCAAAAGTTCCAAATCTATGTGAATCTTGGTTGAAAAGTCCTTCAAAGTCAGCAAAAAACAAGTTTTAGTGCTGCCAGATTTTCAAAATTTCACTAAGTGTTTTGTACTAAGAATCGATTTTGATGATAACTTCAATTCCATGCATTTTCTGAGTGTGACCTAGTATAGGACTTTTGTAGGACTTATTAAGAGCTTTCCGACGAGCTTTGAACCACTTCAATCGGGTGCGCGGTTAGGGAGTTAGGGTTTAGCCCCTTTCGAAACCCTAATTTCCCGTTTTTCCAATTACTCTCACGTCTTTGATCCGATGATCATGAAAATTGATATGTAGGTCCCCTATGACATAAGGAACAACTTTGCTTCACCACTTGAAGTTCAATTCCTAAAACTTGAGGGGGTTGACTTTCCGGTCAACCGAACGATCGATCGGCGATTACCGAACTGTCTGTTCATGTTTCGGAGCTTCCAAGACTTTGAAACCCTTTGAGGGGACTTCACTAAGTCTTGTAAACTTGTTGGACCAAAGTTGCATCATTGAACCTTCCTTTAAATCCAAAGTCAAACTACGGTTGACTTTTCCTGCTCGAAAACCCTAATCGAGTACCCTGAACTGCGCTGTACTCCATCTGGGGGTGATCACTTCAAATTGAACTCACACATGGCCCACTATGATACTCTTGATCTTATTTCATGAATGATTCATCCCAAAGCGATGGTTACCCAATCCTCGAATCCTTCGATTTTATCAGTACGGAGCCCCGTTCCATCTGTGTCTTGACAAAATACACTCTGAAACTTGTTAATGTTAGATAAATAAATGCATATGATATGAAGAGGATATAAGGGGTCAAAATTTGGGGTGCAACAGATGCCCCTATTTAAATATCTTCACTAGATGGTAATGAGAGATGACAATCCTCATAGGAATCGTGTGAAAGGTATTTAAATATAGCAAACCAGAAATTTTGTCCCTTAGATCCGATGATATGCAAAAGGACAAATGCGATCATGCCATGAGTCTAAATGATGTCATATGATGCTTGAATGTAATACAGATGCGGACACACGAGCAAATATAAAAGAACGGCGAAACAACGAGTAACCACTCACGAGGACCCAACACACTGGGGAAAAAATTCCGAGCGAAGTAAGCAAGATAGTTCAGACATGACTAATGATGTTTGTTCAAGGGAATCTTTCACGCAGGGGACACAAATTCCACCAGGGAAGATACATCTTCATTGGGGAGAGGAGATACGAATCTCACTGGGGATAACCAGATGAGGAAGTCCACCGGGGAAGATAATAATTCTTCACTGGGGAAACGGAAGAAAAGAAACGCAAACCACACTGGGGAAGAAACCCAATGGGGAAAACTTCGTTGGGGAAGCACAACTTCAACAGGGAAAAGACAGAATGGAGACACGAGTCTCACTGAGGATAACCAGATGAGAAATTTCCTATAATGAAGAGTTCAAACGGGATCTTCAAGAAAAGGTTAGAAACAAGACCGGACGTGCCGGGGAAACTAGTACCCACTAGTTCTCCGAGACTCGACTGGAAAAGCAAAAGCTTCAACCGGGGAAACTGGTGACGGCCAGAACAACAAATAGCTTCCAATAGTGCTAGTTACCACTAGACTTCCTGAGGGTGATGGTGACAACCAAACCAAAGTTCCAATCACAGTTGGGAATTTCGGACAAAACAGGACTTCAGCTGGGGAAATTGGTAACAACCAAACCTCACGGTACTAATATCGATTAGTTTTCAAGAAATGCCAGTAACCACTGGACTCAGAAAGAACTGGTGACTACCAAATCAGTGTTCCAAATACGATTGGTTATGATAATGCTAGTAACCACTAGACTTAACTGGGGAGATTGGTAACGACCAAAATCAAACGGTCTTTTTCCAAGGTATTAGTTACCACTAGACTTCCTGGGGTAATGGTGACGACCAGAACCAAAGTTCCAATTACAATTGGGAATTCCAAACGATATTGACAAAAACACAGGACTTCGGTTGGGGAAGTTGGTAACAATCAACTTGTAACAATTAGCTTTCAAGCCATGCTAGTGACTACTGGACTTAGAGGAGACTGGTGATGACCAAATCAAAGGGTACCAATCACGATTGGATTTTAACAGAGTTTGGTAACGACCAGACCAAAGTGGTGATAACAATCTAATTTAAACAATGCCAATAATCATTGGGCTTATGGTAACTGGTGACAACCAAGTCCAGTGGTATACCAATAACAACTGGTACTGGACACGGCTAGTGAAAACTAGATTTTCCAAGCAATGCTAGTGACCACTAGACTTAGAAAGATTGGTAATAACCAAATCAAAAGCCACCAATAACAATTGGGTCTGAAGGTAACACTAGTAACTACTAGATTCAAAAAGACTGGTAATAACCAAATCAAACAGGTACCAATGACTATTGGACTCCAGGCGATGCCAATAATTATTGGGCTTTTCAGGGAATTTTGGTGGCGACCAACTCAAGTATCAGTGACCATTGGTTTTAGAAGGCAATACTAGTAACCACTAGATTTCTTGGCACAGATTGGTGAAAACCAAATCAAAAGGACTCCAACAACAATTGGTTGGCCTTATAACCGAATTAGTGACGAACGGGTTTGGAAACCTGCTGGTGAAGACCAAACTACTATACCAAACATAGTTAGTTCTGAATACGTGCTAGTGACCGCTAGTCTTTCACAGTTTGTTAGTGATAACCCAATCGAAGGTGAAAATTGGTAATAACCCCCTGTTTGTATAAACCAAGCATTGCTAGTCACCACTGCTCTCCCAGAACAAAAATAAGGAAATCCCAGGGTGTCAACTCTAAACGGACTTGTAACAACAAAATAAAGATAAAGGTAACGACCAAAGGACCTCAATGGTGGGAATGCAAACAAATGCGTATGCTAGCATGATGCTGTATGCAAGACACAAAACGACCCGGCGGGACAAAAGAAAATCCAATAAAGCGGGAACTTATCACGCTGAGCTTCAAAATGCCTCAAATCAGGCGACACTTCCTTCTTTGATACAGATAACGATTCTTTCCTCAGTAATGTCCCCCATAATCTTGCAAGGAAGAAGTCTAGCTAGAATTTCTATCGGACGTATTTATCTCGGTCAAAGACAACAGCGATTTCCACAACTTCAAGAACTGTGTAATATCATCATATTACCTTTGGAACTTTTCAATCATTTTGTCAAATTGTGCTTTCTCCTTCTTTCTTTTTAAATCAGGGCTTAGGTTTTTCAAAACACTTTGCTTTCAATAAAAAATTCTTATTAATAAATAAGTGAAATTGCATAACAAAAATAGCAGATCATAACAATGATTTGGCCAAAGAGAGAACTGATTTTATTGATGGACAAGAACTTTACAAAAGATAAAGCCTTGGGGACTTTAAAAGTTTTGAAAAATGGCAACAGAAAAGATTACAGAATCCCATAATAATTTGGTCCTTCCGACTATTAGTTCACTTGTTTTGCCGCTTCTGACGAGAACAACACGTTTTGCCCCTTTCTTCTAATACTCTGCACAGGAGTCCGCCCCAGCGTCCGACATCTTTCAAACATTGGGTTTTTTCTTGTCGAGGCATTGAAATTCTCTTTCTATGCATCCGTTTTCAGGCGTAGTATTTTCTTACTGCGTCCGAGTTGATGGGATACTTGAGTGATTCGCCATCCATGGTTTCGAGAATCAGAGATCCTCCGGAGAAAACAGTCTTCACAACGAAAGGGCCGTCGTAGTTGGGCATCCACTTGCCACGCATGTCTTTTTGTGTAGGTAGGATTTTTCTAAGCACCAGCTCTCCTTCTCTATACTCTTTGGGACGAACTTTCTTATTGAATGCCCGGGCCATCCTTTGTTGATAGATTTGACTGTGACACATGGCCGTCATTCTTTTTTCGTCGATGAGATTCAACGAATCAAATCTTTCTTTTATCCACTCGTCTTCATCCAACTCTGCTTCCGTCAAGATCTTCAAGGAAGGTATTTTGACTTCAATGGGTAGCACCGCATCCATCCCGTATACTAGGGAAAAGGGAGTTGCCCCTGTCGAAGTGCGTACTGATGTCCGGTAGCCGTGCAAAGCAAATGGTAACATCTCGTGCCAATCTTTATAAGTTACGACCATTTTTTGTATTATCTTTTTGATGTTCTTGTTTGCAGCCTCAACTGCGCCATTCATCTTAGGTCTGTAAGGGGACGAGTTATGATGTTTGATCTTAAAGTCGTCACAGAGTTCCTTCATTGTTTTGTTGTTCAGATTCGACCCGTTGTCAGTGATGATCTGGTTAGGGATACCATATCGGCAGACAATTTCCTTTTTAATGAAGCGTGCGACCACCTGCTTCGTCACATTCGCATATGACGCTGCTTCCACCCATTTGGTGAAATAATCAATTGCGACAAGGATGAAGCGATGACCATTAGAGGCTTTAGGCTCTATTGCCCCGATCATATCTATGCCCCACATTGCAAAAGGCCAAGGTGACGTCATCACATTGAGAGGATGCGGAGGGACATGCACTTTATCAGCATAAACTTGACATTTATGACACTTTCGAGCGAAGAGTATGCAATCCGTCTCCAAAGTTAACCAGAAGTAACCCGCTCTTAATATTTTCTTAGCCATGGCGTGGCCATTTGCATGGGTGCCGAAGGTCCCTTCGTGTACTTCGGCCATTATGAGATTCGCCTCACTTTCATCGACACATCGGAGTAAGACCATATCATGATTTCTCTTGTACAAGATGCCATTGCTGATGAAGAATTTAGATGACAACCTCCGTATCGCTCTTTTGTCAATTGTGGATGCGTCGGCGGGGTATTCTTGATTTTGAAGGAAATTCTTGATATCATAAAACCACGGCTTCTCCCCAAATTCTTCGTCCATTGCCATGACGTATGCGGGTACTGTCCTTCTTTCGATGCGAATCAGAGGTGCTTCGTTAACAAACTGGACTTTCCACATGGATGCCATCATGGCCAATGCATCGGCAATGTGATTTTCCGCCCTTGGTACATGCTTGAAGGTAATTTCATCGAAATACTCAGCCATCTCTAGGATGTGGGTCTTATAAGGAATCAATTTTTCATCCCTGGTTTCCCATTCCTCTTTGAGTTGGTATATCACTAAAGCAGAATCACCAATTACTTCCAAAATTTTGATACGGAGATCAATGGCAGCCTCCAACCCCAGGATGCAGGCTTCATATTCCGCTATGTTGTTTGTACAAGAGAAACAGAGTCGGGCTGTGACCGCAGTGTACCCTCCAGTTGGATTTTTTAGAACAGCTCCGATGCCATGTCCATTTTTGTTTGACGCTCCGTCGAACATCATCTCCCAACGGGACCCTGGCTCGGGGCCTTCCTCTGGACCAGGCTCTGGTTTCGTGCGCTGAATATACATCACATCTTCATCGGGAAAGTCGAACTTGAGCGGTTGATAATCCTCCATAGGATACTCTGCAAGGTGTTCTGACAAAATGCTCCCTTTGATGGATTTCTGAGCAACGTACTGGATATCATATTCTGATAGGAGCATATGCCATCGGGCTAATCTTCCTGTCTGAGCTGGTTTCTCAAAGATGTACTTGATGGGGTCCATCTTAGAAATCAGCATCGTAGTGTGGCAAATCATGTACTGCCTCAGACGTTTAGCAGCCCATGCCAACGCACAACAAGCTTTTTCCAGGGGAGAGTAACGACTCTCACAATCAGTGAACTTCTTACTTAGATAATAGATTGCATGTTCCTTCTTCCCTGACTCATCCGTTTGGCCCAAGACACAGCCCATCGAACTTTCTAATACGGTCATATACATGAACAAAGGCCTTCCAGGTACCGGAGGAATCAGCACTGGAGGTTCTTGCAAATACTGCTTGATTTTGTCGAACGCCGCCTGGCAATTTTCATTCCATACCACTGTTTGATCCTTTCGTAACAACTTGAAGATCGGTGTGCAGGTAGGAGTCAGGTTGGAGATGAACCTGGAGATGTAATTCAAACGTCCAAGGAAACCTCTAACTTGTTTCTCAGTTTTAGGAGCAGGCATCTCCTGGATTGCTTTAACCTTGTCAGGGTCTACCTCAATTCCTCGCTGACTAACGATGAAACCAAGTAGCTTGCCTGAGCGAACTCCGAAGGTGCATTTGGCTGGATTTAGTCTCAATTGATACTTTCGGAGTCTTTCAAATAGCTTTAGTAGATGATCCAAGTGGTCTTCTTCACTTTGGGATTTTGCAATCATATCATCCACGTATACTTCGATTTCTCTGTGCATCATATCATGAAATAGTGTGACCATAGCTCTCTGATATGTTGCCCCTGCGTTCTTCAAACCAAAAGGCATTACCTTATAACAATAGGTGCCCCATGGTGTGATGAAAGTCGTTTTTTCCATGTCTTCTGGATTCATTTTTATCTGGTTATAGCCCGAAAACCCATCCATGAATGAGAACACTGCAAAGCTTGCCGTGTTATCTACCAAAGTGTCAATATGTGGTAATGGGAAATCATCCTTCGGACTTGCTTTATTTAGATCTCTGTAGTCAACGCACATCCTGACCTTGCCATCCTTTTTTGGGACCGGTACAATGTTGGCTACCCATTCGGGATATTTGGATACTGCTAGAAAACCAGCATCTATTTGCTTTTTGACCTCATCTCTGATTTTAAGTGCCATATCTGGTCTCGACCTGCGAAGCTTTTGTTTGATCGGAGGACATTCTGGTTTCAGGGGGAGCTTGTGCATGACAATGTCAGTATCTAACCCTGGCATATCTTGGTAGGACCAAGCAAATATGTCAACAAAATCTCTGAGGATTAGTATCAACTTATCTTTGATTTCTGGCCTTAATGACGCCCCGATCTTGACTTCCCTTTTGTCCTCTTCTGACCCCAAGTTAATGACTTCCGTCTGCTCTTTATGGGGCTGGATATAATCATCTTCATGCTCAGCTATTCTTTTTAGCTCTTCTGGGACCTCTAACTCTCCTTCGTTCCCTTCTTCAGCTTGAAAGACGAATGAACCGCTAATAGAAGGAACCGAATGATCATAGGATTCTGTGGTTGATGGGGGTATTCTGCATGTTTTATTTAGGAACAATTAGGCACTCACACACAAACATGCAGATGAAGGGTGGTTTTTATTATTTTCCAAAAGAGATTGCCATTTTTCCAAAAAGAGTGAAAGTGATGTGCAAACAATAACAAGAGTTTTAACAAAAACACTTTTTCATTAATGATTTTCAAATTTTGCAAAGTGGCCCAGTACAAAATAATTCACAAGTCTTGGGCAAGACTGAGAAATTTTTAAAGAAAGACACAAAGCTAACAGGCAGAATGAATTACTCTAAAGGTAAAAAGATGGGAACTTCCACAGCCTCCCAATTGCGCAATGCTCCTCCTCCTCTAATTATTAGATGATCCAGATTACCGTCCTCATTTTCAGAAATAATGGCGTTAACTTGTACACCGCCGCTGGTGAATATCTCTTTTAAGGACTTCTTCCTCATGGTGCTTTCTTCCGGCTCGCCTTCCGGAGTTGGTTTGTAACCCAACCCCTGTCGATCATTCTTGGCCCGAGCGTTGACTTCGATGACCTCTCCCCAACCCAGTGGGACTCCGGCTTTCAGTGCCGCCTTAATACTTTGAGCAGAGGTAAATAATGGCCTTTGGGTTATGTCTGATTCATCTACTAGAACAGCGTGAGCTATTTCTAGTGCTTGGAAAGCTGTTTCGAGAGAGTCTTCCTCAGCCTCAATATACCGGAAAGATGACAAGTTGCTTACCATCAAGTCCTCTTCTCCATGGACAATGACTAGCTGGTCATTTACAACAAACTTCATTTTTTGGTGGAGCGTGGAAGTGACAGCGCCAGCTGTATGAATCCAGGGTCTTCCCAATAAGCAGCTATAAACCGGATTTATGTCCATCACCTGGAAGGTGATTTCAAAGATTTGTGGTCCAATTAGAATAGGGAGATCAACTTCTCCTATCACGGTTCTCCTGGATCCGTCGAACGCCTTGACTATAAGAGAGGTTGGTCTCATGGTAGCGCCTTGATATGCCAGCTTGGCCAAAGTTCTTTTAGGCATTACATTGAGTGCTGACCCAGTATCCACAAGAACTCGGGACATTGTGTCTGCTTCACACTTGACTGATACATGCAAGGCACGATTGTGCTTGCGCTTCTCAGCCGTTAGGTCATTATCATCAAAGCTCAAAGTGTTGCAGGCAGTGATATTTGCTACAACGGAGTCGAACTGCCCCACTGTAATATCCTTAGTAACGTGAGCTTGCGTTAGGATTTTGAGTAATGCCTGGCGGTGTGCTGGAGAACTCAAAAGCAAAGCCATGACCGAGATCTTGGAGGGTGTCTGATTCAATTGGTCCACCACCCTATAATCGCTTCGTCGAATGATTCTCAAGAATTCTTCTTCATCGTTCTTGAGACTTTCTTTTCTTAAAGGCTCTTTGTCAGTGGTTGTCTCCGGAACAGGCTTCTGAGGAACGGGCGTCTTTTGAACGGGAACTGCTGGTGGAGGAGCCTCGCTGTATGTTCGAGGTTGATAGACACGACCACTCCGAGTCATTTTGCTTCCACCGGCGATATTGGCCACACTTACTGGTTTCTTTTCTTTGAAAATCCCTTCACGCCATGAATAATCTTGTTTTGGTGTCACGGTTCTTGGGCGAGGCTGGAATCCTCCTCTTGGCTCAAACCTAGTCTGTCCCCTCCCGAATTTCGGGGGTTCGTCATCATGAAATACTGGCCGAATATTCTTGTAGTTTTTGTTACTGTTACCATCTCTGGACCCAGCTCCTTTGTAGGATTCTCCTGGTATGTTAAACACAGGCTCGATGACTGCCACATCTTCTTCCTTTTTTCGGTTAGCGATTTCTATCATTCCTTGTTCAATCATAGCTCGAATATCCTTTTTCACAGCGTCACAACCCTCAGGATTTAGCATACATTCTTTGCAATCTTCGTGAGATGTCTTGAGTAACCATGCCTGAGCGAGGCGTTTGTGTAGGTCTGCTAATGGCACTTTGATCTCACCAACGGTGGTAACCTTCTTATCTTCTGACCCCTCCCCTTCTTCAGTAATGGCATTGACTTCACCATGATTGGGAAGAGGGTTGCTTTTAACATTGGGCGGATTATCTTCGAAGGATAGAGTTCCCTTTTCGATAAGCTCACGAACTAGGTGCTGAAGGGCGAAGCAGCCTTCGAGATTGTGGCCTGGAGCATTCTCATGAAATGGGCAGCGAGCATTCGCATCATAATAGAACGGGAGTGGATTAGGTGGAGCACCCAATTTTCTTGTTTTAACCAACCCTCTTTCTACTAGCATGGGAAACAGGTCAGTGTAACTCATTGGAATAGGATGTATCTTTGGCCTATTTGCTGGATAATTTGCCCTTGGGGCCCTGTTCTGAGGTTGTTGACCCTGCGGCTGCTGGCTTTGTTGTTGATTACTGGTGCGATACTGTTGCTGACCGCCAGGCTGATACTGGTGTTGATTGTTGAATGCCCCAGGTTGGGGACCATGCTGCGAAGAAGGCTGAAAAACCGGGGTTACTGCCGCTACATATGATGGTTGGTACTGTTGGTGGAGGCTTCGAGAGCTTTGTACTTTCTTTCCATATGTGATTGCGCTCACTTCTCCCTCTTTCTTTTTGTGGAACGAGCTGACTGGCTTTTTTGCCGTGTTGGCGCTTGGAGTAACATTTGAAGTAGTCACTTTTCCGCTCTTCAAACCCGCTTCTACCTTAACCCCCACTGCCACAATATCAGAGAAATTTGTTGTAACGCTGCTGATCAAACGTTCATAGAATTCGGGTCGAACTGTATCCACAAACCAATCTGCCAACTCCTTCTCAGTAAGAGGAGGCTCTACCTGTGCTGCAGTTCCGTGCCACCTTTGCGCATACTCTTTGAAGGTTTCGGTATTTTTCTGCGTCATATTAAGAAGCTGACGGCGGTCTGGAGCTAGGTCCATGTTGTACTTGTACTGTTGAATAAAAGCATCTGAGAGGTCTTGGAAACTGTGAATCTTAGCTTGATCTAAACCGAGATACCACTTGGCTGAAGCTCCTTTTAGACTATCTTGGAAACAGTGTACTAACAGTTTATCATTTTCAATATGCGGAGCCATCCGCCTACAGTACATGATTAAGTGCTCTTTAGGACAAGTGGTCCCTTCATATTTGTCGAAGATCGGTATTTTAAATTTCTGAGGGAACACTAATCCAGATACCAGACATAGATCCTTGGCATCAGATCCAAAGACATGATTTCCTTCAATGGCCCTCATCCTCTTGGCCATGATGTCCATTTCTACCCTTAACTTCTCGTGTTTTTCATCCTCAGCTTCGGATCCATCGGGTATATCAAAGATTGGCTGTTGATTGGCGAAGACTGGTCGTACCGTGGTGGGACCACCTGCTGTAGTAAAAATGGGGTTTCTGATCGTTGAGTCGAACAACGGATTGAGACCTGAAGACTGCATGCCGTTGAAAGGTGGTACAAAATCCCGGGACATGCCATAGGGAAACTCTGCTGAAGTAACAGGAGCCATCGTGACATTGGCTGCTGTTGTGGCAACTTCGGAGACCACTGTAGGTTGTGTATCCATTTTTGCTTTGATCATGTTGAGGGCTTCTAAGATCTGGTTGACGTCCCCTTTGATCCCTTCAATGTCATTATCCATTCGGTCGAACCTTTGATCGTTATCTGCCATCTTCTTTTGAGCTTGGGACCGTGTGTTGTATCGGTGAGTACTCAGCGTGACTCCTTCTCTCTCTCTCTGGACAAGAACAAAAGATGAGCTGCGGAACCCCAAATGTAGGATGACATGCAAATGCAGATGCATGAACCATTCAAGGAAACTCAAGATTTTCATTTACAAACAAAAAGTTAGACCAACATGTGACGACGTGCTTTAAAAAGCGTTTTTCATTTGATAGCTGGGAATCCATTACAATAGAGTGGTCTTTGCTTAAAAAAGCAAGACTTTTCTTACAATGAAAGTAAATGCAACAAGCAGGATTTCAATCCTTTTTTAGGGAAAGCAGGGAAATGACGAAACAAAAACCAATCTAACAAGACGACCCTTCTCCTTCTTGGACCCCGACATGAACTTGATCCTGGCGGATAATCTCCCACAGGTCTTCATTTTCCCTTTGCGCTTTAACCAAAGCGTATTTCAGTTCTTCCCTAGTCGTGGGGACTTCAGGTTCCATAGTTATCTCGTAATCGTGAGTGTAGAACATGATTAAAGCTATTTCCTTTGACCATAGCAGGTACCCCCTGGTGGTTAGGCAACTTGCATTCTCCATCGGAGTTGGGCCCATAAGGTGTGGATCTCTTTGAGCGTATTCGGCGTTAGCTTCTAGCTCTTGGTTGCGACCTGTCTCACAGAAGCGGGGCCTCAACAGTTCTGGTTCAGGCTCTGGCCCGGTAGGATACCCGTGTTGACGCCTAGCAAGGATAGGATTATAAGTGATCACCCCTCCTATCCCAATGAGAGGCACATTGGGAAAATCTCCGTAACTGGAAATCATGATTTGGCCGCCGATGCTAGTGTCGTACCAGGTGATATCATGGTGTCTGAGAGTGACGAGTTTAGAAACCCAAGCGTTTTTGGTAGGAAGCCTCCAAAGGATATGGGTCCTTGGCAGATGAGAAGTAAACCATCGGTCGAGTAGTGCAAGACAGCATGAGTATCGCCCACAATCATACAAGGCAAAACGGTGAATGACCACATAAGTATCAGCCAGTATTGCGTTGACCGGACTCTTGAGGATGAAGAGACGTATTGCTTCCTCGCTGATGAAGTCGTAATTGCTTGGGAACAGATACAGTCCATATATTAGTAGTGCCAAAATTGCCTCAAAAATGCCCAGGTTTCGACTTTCATAGTGATACTCGGCCATTTCCATTAGAGGCCCGGCATCCATTCCATACCACCCTGCTTTCGCCCTCATTGGTGGTAAGTCTTCCAGCTTGATATGCAGGGCTTTAGCTAAGTCCTTCTTCTTTGGTTTTCCATAAGGGAGTGTAAGAGCCCATGGGATCTTCAAGTAAGCATTATACTCTTCGAGGGTCGGGAGTAACTGAAAATCCGGAAACACAAAGCAGTGGTAAGTTGTATGATAGAACTCCAACAAAGCTTGCAACATGGGCTCATTGATTGGAGCGCTTATTAATGGCAATAGGTCCCCATATTTGGCTATGAAAGCAGCAGGATTTCGAACAAGTCTGGTTAGCATTCTTAGACGACCCAACCTCAGATCCGGGACTCGAAGCATGCCTCTTCTTACCATGTTGTTGCCTGCAAAGAAAAAGTTGAATTTCCTTGAATGATTAGAAGTAGTGTGAATGCAAATGCACATGGTTGTCACGGAACTCAGAGATTTTTGAACATCGGAAATCATCATTTCATTAATAAACAAAACAGATTACAAAACATCATTTCCTCTTACAAGAGTTTTAACTAAACAATTTGGCGCAATCTTTCAAGGTTCTCCTAACAGCCTGAGGTTGAGCTTCTCGATCTTTCTTTCCAACTGAGTCTTCTCAATGATGAGTCTGTCCACAATTATCTTCCATGGATTAGACTGAGGCTCATAAGGCTCCTCTAGTGCCTTCCTCTTCTTACAAGAGAGGATTTCTTCATCTTTCGACTGGAGTTGTCTCCGGAGCTCTGCATTTTCTTCAATGACTATCTGATACTTGTGCTTCCAAGCTTCTTCAGTTTGTTGTGCTTTGACCAAAGCAATTTTCAACTTTTCTTCTTCAGACATGAAGACCAACGGGCGTTCTTCTTTTAAGGCCATAGGTTCTTGTTTGGGATACGGCATCTTTAGTGTGACAGCTCTTTTCCGAACCCATTGGAGGTAAGGTTCTAAAGAAATACAGTTGAGTTTTCCAAGATCTTTCTTTCCTTTTTTATGCAGACGCTTCCAAGCTTCTAGAATTTTCTCTTTTAATCCCTGACTGTCTTCCCCTTCTTTGAAGAAGATGCTTTCTACTTGAACACCTTTGGGTTTGTCTTTTAGGGGGTATCCCAATTGTCGGCGGGCAAGTATCGGATTGTAGCTGATCCCTCCATTAATGCTGAGAAGAGGTACGTTGCTAAATTCCCCACAACTGTCAATGATCATTATCCCATCATAATCACGATTATACCAATCAATATCAGAATGGGTAAGAGCCATGATCTTTTGTGACCACCATCCCTTCTTTGGATCCCAAAAAGCGTTGGCTTTGGGTAAATGTGAAGTGAACCATTTGTACAATAAAGGAGCACAACAAGTGATCATTCCCCCATTATGGAAATTCCTCAGATGAACAGAATGGTACGCGTCTGCCAACAAGGTAGGCACAGGGTTCTTCTTTAAGAAAATTTTGATGGCATTGAGGTCCACGAAATTCTCAAAGCTTGGAAACAAGAATATACCATAGATGAGTAAGGCAAGGATAGCTTCGAATGCATCCATGCTTAAATGATCTGCGTAGTATTGAGCTTTCTCAATCAAGAATTCTGCTTTGAACCCAAAGACTCCCCCTTTTGTAATCAGATTCTTTTTTATGTCGTCCACTCCTAAACGTGTAGCTTTGGCGATATCCTGCTCTTTGGGGTCCTTCTCTACAATCGGAAAAGGAGATTCTTCAAGAATAGGCAACCCGATTAACTGAGAATACTCTTCTAGTGTGGGTACTAGCTGATAATCAGGAAATGTGAAGCAATGGTAGAGCGGGTCATAAAACTGGAGGAGGGTAGAGAGAAGTCCACTATCCATTTTTATCTTCAAGAGTAGCAACAGCTTCCCGTTCCGGTTTTGAAATCCCTCTGAATCTGTTACCAAGGTGCTCAATCTTCTCAAATCGTCTAGGTTAAAACCCTTGTAAGTGTATTTCAAAGTTTTCTTTCTTTCAATGTTCATGACGACCTCTGATATTTACAAACAACAAAGTCTGAGTTCCATGAAACCATATGATGATATGATGATATGATGATATGAAAACATAAACAAGATGCATATGCACACAACGCAGGTTTAGGGTTAAGGACAAGCATGAGTTCAAAGGTCTACCCATCCCCAAAGATTGTGCTATGGATTGATTGTACCTGCCGAACGGGTTCTACAAAGTTCCCAGAGTCATCGACCCATCTTTCGGATATTATCGACTTCCCAAATTACTTGGTAATTGATAATATTCTCAAGAGAATCTTGTCTGAGTGTAGTATCGCGTATCGACTATTTCGGAAATACTTCCTTATAGCCATCGCACTACGTCCTGATAAGGCCAAAGTGGGGTAGAATGTTTTCTAAAAGTCCACAGTGTCATAGGCTCCTTCGTTGAAAGTAGCATTGTTTTCACGAATACTCGATCAATAATACTAAAACTTTCAAGAGGGCCTACACTGAGCGGTGGTTTCTCAAGTTAGCTTGGTCGGGAATCAACTCCCTATAAGCCTTCTTGAATATACCACCATCCTATCATAATTTCACTCAAGTCCGGGTATAGGACCGTCTCACCACTCAAAGCACCCAATACCCAACACACAAACAAATATATTGACAAATATACATGTTAAGAAAATATTTACAAATATAGCAAGCAATCAAACAAAATAGGCTAAACCCTCAAGTTTTAAGTAGGTTATCCCCAGTGAAGTCGCCATTTCTGTTGCGGTGAAAATCGGATATCAAGCTATTGAATTAACTTGAACCTTAATTCTTTTACAACCGGACTTTAATTTATCCAAAGGAAAGGTCTAAAGAAAGAAAGAACCTTTTGCGCGATGTTACAACAACACTAAGAGATTCGGGGATCGGGGGTTGGTTATGCATAGGGTAGGTATTTCACATCCTAAACATCTGTAGTACTCTACAGGAACCTTTTGTTTATTTGTATGCTAAGTTTGTTGGATATTTGCTAAGGTTGGGATTGGATAAAGAGATAGGGTATGATAGATGAATACCTAAGATTGTTTCTAAGTTTGCTCGCAAAGACATCGCGTCCTCTGCCTACGTATCCTAACTAGGATAGAATCAGAGCAATCGTAGTTCACCTCACAAGGGTTAAAGAACACTTGATTATGACCAAGGTTCAGGGGGGGAACAAGCATAACAATACTTGTGTAGAGTTTCACAAAACTCTCTAGATCTATGTTGTAACACTCAAAGGGGAAATAAGTAATCATTACTATGATTCCTATATAGAGTTAACAAACTCTATCCTAGGGTTCTAATTGAAGAGTAATCCTAGTAAAGGTGGGTCTTTTAGACTTGCAGCAAATTCAAATGGCTTATGTGTTCTAACTTAACTAAGCTAGGGTTCAAGATGACTTTACAAAGTCAAGGGAGGGGTAATGAGCTTTCCATGACACTAGGGTCAATGGGGAGACTTTTCCTTTGGAAGGAGAGAGGGAAGGCAACTTGGATGCGAACTAAAGAGTTCCATCGCTTGGGGAATAGATACTTAACAAAGCATAAATATTCAAATATAGGGAATACAGAAGACAATGATTATAATCAAGGATTAACCAACACATTACAATGGGAAAGCATTTTAGGTAGGATGAATGGTTACAACCAAGCATATCACAATAAGCATGTCTTGACAAAGATGTAGGTATATTTTGACAAAGATTTAAAGCATGATGAAGGTAACAAATAACAATTTGAAAGTAATAACTATGCCTAGATAACAATCTCACATAATTAAATTAGTTTAGCCTCGTAATTTAGGAGGTTCAAGATAAACTTAACAAAGCGAAGATGGGGGAAAACACATGGTAACAACCAACAAAAGATGAGATCTCAACGTGTTGACGAACATAAACAAATACCAATAAAATAAGCAAAATAAAATAAACATGGCATAAAGGGAATTTAATTAAGACGTAAGGTGACGACCAACAAGTTATGAATATTTGGAGTTGAGGTGATTTATGACAATAAAATCAAATAAACAAAAATAATAAAAAGGAAAAAAAAAAAGGGCCAAGCTGGGAGTTGAACCCAGGCCCTTATGTTTACAAACATATACAACAACCACTAGAACACAATGCGCGTGCTGCTATGGAAAGGAAAAGAATGAATAAAACAAACGTGAGAAAAGAAAAACAACATTGAAACAAAAAATGCCTCGCTGGGGCTCGAACCCAGGACACAAGGCTTGGTAGGCATTTTAATGGCAAGGTAGTAACCACTGGGGTGGCGATACATCCGTGTATTTAGCCACCCCTAGAAACATATAAACCTTGTAAAACAAACAAATCTGGGCCAGACCTCACAAGCAACTATGGCCAATGCGTGAAGGTTTCAAACTCTACCAAAACTTCATTAATTTTTGCAAAATAAAAGCCTAACGTGCTGGAAATTAAGCAAGGATCAAGATGGCATCAACCAATTTTCAAAATCGTGTTTACACAAGAGGATTCGATGGAACATGCAAAAGTGAGATTCGAAATGCATAAGGGAAATCAATGTCTAAAACAGATGCATACAGTCTATGTAATCATTATGCACAAACTTTAAACATGTAAAACAAGGATCTCAGACTCAAATAACAACAAAAAATTAAATCAAGTCAAGAACTGGCATGGGAATGGTAACTATGGTAAGATAGAATGTAAGGCTGGATATGGACAACAAGTTATGATGCAGTAATACAATCCCAAAGTCTCATACTCAGTTCAGGCATAGATTAAACAAATTCAAATCACAACAGACTTTCATTCATGACAAATTAATGAGGCAGTTGTAAGAACCAGAATTTAAGAGATGCAGGCAGTGATGACATGGACTGATTTAAATGCAAACAAGGATTAAAGCCAAATGTTGGCAAAGATCAAATTTAAGTTTCAAATTGTGACAGTTTGACAGCAGCAAGGAAAACAACAACCAGATTCTGATATTTCAACATGAGTTTCAATGATGAATTTCAAACATCATGCCTATATGCAACCAGTTCAAACCATGTGGATTTTAAGAAAAAAATGCAATGGAAATTCTCAATGAAGAAACTAGTGTTGACAAACACTATCCATAATGCTAACAGTGAAATATTAAAGTTGGATAGAAACATGGAGACAAACAGCCAGTTCTTGGTTATTACAATACCAAAATCAAACATATCAAACAATTCAAGCCTTGGTGCACATGACAATTTGCAAGCATATGGCATTTGAGTGTCTTTATATCAATTAAGGTATTTTGGAGTCATCATAGAAAAACATAGCATTTTAATGCAAACCTTCAAAACATGGGTCAATAGTGATTACAAGAAATTTTATGACAGCTTGTAAACATGACTTTCACAATACTTATAAGTTCATCATTGTTGACAAATGCTAACAAGATATGGCCAAATCATGATTACCTACCTACTGTAATGCCTAAATGATTGATGCAAGCAGACAATGCCAACCATCTAGCAAACATGATTCAAAACAAAAATCTCATGTTGACAACCATAGACTAAACTTAAACAACAGTTTGAATCAATATATAATAGGCATACTTAGCATGACAGTAGCAAGTATCAAATTTCAAGGCATACATCATGATAGTTGCAAAGGGTCAAGAACAAACATGCATGACAGTAGGGGTTTTTTGAGTTCAAGGTAAACAAGGGTCATACTAACCCTCCAACCACCTTCATTATGTGATATTGAGTGTGTGTGGGTGACAAAAACCAGGCTGGAACAAGTGTGCAGTTATTTGGCTTTCAAAATTCACTTTGGTGTATGTTAGTGTATGTGACCATTTTGAAAAAAGGCTAAAATAACACTAACTTCCACCAGTGGAAGTTAAGTGCAAAAAGTGACATTCTTGCATTTTGAAGGTGATTTTTTATGACAGGATAATTTTTGATGAAATGATGATGCCAACATGTTATAATGAACTAATGTGAGGTGTGTGCATTGTGGTTAGAGTAAAAGATGAGCTTGTGTTAAAGATATCAACTTATGGCTTGATATGCAAGCAAAAGTTAGCTTGAAGACATGATACTTTAAAAACAGATTGTGAGGCCAAAACCAACATGTATACACTTTTCAAATATCATTCATGAGATGTTCAAAGTATGACTTTAGTGTAAAAAACCAGTTTGTGTAAAATTAGTGGTGTGAGTGACTTGATGAGTTTGATGAGTGATATGAACACAAGTGAAATGAATGTTATGCATCAAACATCAAACTAGAATACATAGGCATGCTTCAAATACACATATGATTATGTTTGAATGTTGAAATCAAGCTTGTGATGCATTATGCCAAAAATAAGTATGCTACTGCCATGAACATTTTCAACAGGATTTGCAAATAATAATCAGGGCATTTTTCAAGCAAATGTGCATCTTAAATCAGCAGGTGGAAAGAACCTATCATACATTCCTAACCTAAGCATATCCTTTGAAAACAACACAACCTCCATAAATTGCAAGCATGGGCAATGCTCTGTTGGAATCAGTAGTAGCAGGGCAAAATAACTAGTTCAGAACAGCATTGATGCATTAAGCAAGATGTTGGTTTTTTTTTTGCAACATACACAAAGTGTGAACAAACAAAATGGATCAAAACCTGGCTTACTCATCAAGTATTTGACAAACATTCCAACAGTTTCAAGAACTTCCAGCATGAGGGATCAAAACAACAAGCATCACATTCACACAAACTCATATTCTTCCATAGCAAACAAGATGAACAAACTTACAAAAACTGTCTTGACAGTTATGCTGACCAATTTCACACATGATAATTAGATTTTAATCATGAACCAATTTCTCTTGCAATGAATTACACACTTATTACATACCAAATATCATGAAGATCCACCAATTTGTTCTTAAGTTCAAAACACACCATTATGTCCAATAAAGTAAACACATAAAGAATGAGGCAAGGGTTGATGAGAATTGATTACATACCTGTTGAAGAACCTTTTAAACAAACAAAAACTGTTGAGAAAACCAGAGATGTTGAATCACATTTTTTGCCTTTTTGCACCTTGCTTGAATTTTAAGAAACAAAGCACCAATGATGCCAAAATGAGAATTATGGATCTCCAATGGTTTCTTAGAGTCTTGACAGTTGAGATATATTGTATGAGAGGTGTCCAAATGGTTACAACCCTAAGGAAGTGTTTAGAACTCAATTTGGTGGTTTTCGTAGCTTTTGGTCAAAGTAAGCCAAGTACAATGTTGACTTTTTGATTTCTTGAGATTTTTAGTGGTTTGATGGATTGCACACCTTCTATATGTTATTTAAGAAGTGTGTGGATGATTGTTAAGGTGGTGGAAATGCTAAAAATGAGAATGGCATGAAAGTTGTGAAATGCCCATTTTTGGTGTTTTTGAGCTTTTCTTCACTTACAAGCAAAGAGAGAATGAGAATGAGAGCTGTAATGCTTGGTGTTTGTAAGCAACTTTGGTGTTGTTTGAAGATGGTGAGAATGCCCCTATTTATAGGAGGAATGAGGGTGAGGACAACTTGGTCACTTCCAATGTTGGAGAGGTTTTCATGATGTTTCTTTGAGAAATCTTGCAAGATCTTTGTGGCAGCCCTCTTCACACCAGTTGCAAGGCTCAATGCAAGAAAAAATCAGCCTATATGAGTTGTAGGAAGTGACCTTATAGTGAGAAAGGACAAGCCTCCATGTTGCAGCCCCCCCAACCTTCTCTCTCTTGTTGTACCTTTTGTACTTTCTTCTATTAAAGTAATGGATTTTGCTCAAGATCTTGTACTTGCTTGGATTCCTTTCTGAATTTATCTATTCCAACCTCTAAACTTATCATATCAGATGTCCATCCATGGTTGGAGATGAAGTGTATGGTTGGGAACCAAGTTTATGTTGGATTTAAGCAAGTTAATACACTAGTGCACAGGCCCATCTTTCACACTTCATAACTCTCAGCTCCTAACTCCTCTTGGGGAGTTCTTGTACATTTTGGAAAGCCCTTATGTAGCTCTACAACATTCATGTTTGCCAAAAGTTCCAAATCTATGTGAATCTTGGTTGAAAAGTCCTTCAAAGTCAGCAAAAAACAAGTTTTAGTGCTGCCAGATTTTCAAAATTTCACTAAGTGTTTTGTACTAAGAATCGATTTTGATGATAACTTCAATTCCATGCATTTTATGAGTGTGACCTAGTATAGGACTTTTGTAGGACTTATTAAGAGCTTTCCGACGAGCTTTGAACCACTTCAATCGGGTGCGCGGTTAGGGAGTTAGGGTTTAGCCCCTTTCGAAACCCTAATTTCCCGTTTTTCCAATTACTCTCACGTCTTTGATCCGATGATCATGAAAATTGATATGTAGGTCCCCTATGACATAAGGAACAACTTTGCTTCACCACTTGAAGTTCAATTCCTAAAACTTGAGGGGGTTGACTTTCCGGTCAACCGAACGATCGATCGGCGATTACCGAACTGTCTGTTCATGTTTCGGAGCTTCCAAGACTTTGAAACCCTTTGAGGGGACTTCACTAAGTCTTGTAAACTTGTTGGACCAAAGTTGCATCATTGAACCTTCCTTTAAATCCAAAGTCAAACTACGGTTGACTTTTCCTGCTCGAAAACCCTAATCGAGTACCTTGAACTGCGCTGTACTCCATCTGGGGGTGATCACTTCAAATTGAACTCACACATGGCCCACTATGATACTCTTGATCTTATTTCATGAATGATTCATCCCAAAGCGATGGTTACCCAATCCTCGAATCCTTCGATTTTATCAGTACGGAGCCCCGTTCCATCTGTGTCTTGACAAAATACACTCTGAAACTTGTTAATGTTAGATAAATAAATGCATATGATATGAAGAGGATATAAGGGGTCAAAATTTGGGGTGCAACACTAATCAAACAAATACTTCAGACTCTTGTGATCGCTGAACACTTCGAATCTGGACCCAAATAGATAATGTCTCCAAATCTTCAACACAAACACCACAACGGCCAACTCTAAATCATGCGTAGGATAATTCCGTTCATGAATCTTCAGTTGTCTGGAAGCATAAGCAACAACCTGGCCGTTCTGCATCAATACGCCCCCAAGACCCATCTTCGACGCATCGCAATACACCACAAAAGGCTCACTCGGACTCGGCAAAATCAACACTGGAGCAGTCATCAACTTCTTCTTAAGTTCCACAAAGCTCTGCTCACAAGCAGCATCCCACACATAAGCTTGACCCTTTCGAATCAACTGAGTCAACGACAATGCCAACTTAGAAAAACCTTTAATGAACTTACGATAATAACCAGCCAACCCAAGAAAACTTCTAATCTCAGTAGCGGACTTTGGGGTCTCCCACTATAACACAACATCAATCTTCGACGGGTCAACAACAATTCCTCCACTAGAAATCATGTGGCCAAGGAAACTCACTTTCTTCAACCAAAACTCACACTTAGACAACTTGGCATAAAGCTTCTTGTCCTTCAAAACTTGCAATACAACTCTTAGGTGTTGCACATGCTCTTCCTCGGACTTAGAATATATTAAAATGTCATCAATAAACACCACCACAAACTGATCCAAATAAGGATGGAAAATCCTATTCATATACTCCATGAATACGCCAGGTGCATTCGAAACTCCCAACGGCATCACAATATATTCATAGTGTCCATATCTCGTTCTGAAAGTTGTCTTTGGAATATCATCAGGATGAACTCGAATCTGATGATAACCGGACCTCAAATTAATCTTGCAAAACACCCAGGGACCCACCATTTGATCCATCAAATCATCAATCCTCGGGAGTGGATACTTATTCTTAATAGTCACCTTATTCAACTGCCGATAGTCCACACAAAGTCTCATGCTACCATCTTTCTTCTTCACCAACAACACAGGAGCACCCCAAGGAGAAACACTCGGCCGAATAAACTTCTTCTCAAGCAAGTCTTCCAACTGTTTCTTTAATTCTCCTAACTCAGATGCAGACATCTGTTAAGGAGCTATCGATATAGGAATAGTGCCCGGTATCACCTCAATAGTAAACTCTACCTCACGCTTAGGAGGTAAGTCACTCATATCGCTTGGAAACACCTCTGGAAATTCCCGAACAACCAGTAGCTCTACACCCACTGCTTTACGATCAACTTGAAGCGACGCAAACAAGGCAAACATCTGGGCCTCATCTTCCAAGAGTTCTCTTACTTGCTTGGCAGATACAAACATCAGCTCCCCTCCATCGCCAAACTCAGAAAACCTCACAGTTTTGCTAAAACAATCTATGTGAACATAGTTGTACTCCAACCAGTTCATCCCAAGGATAACATCAATTTGGTGTAAAGGTAGACAAACCAAGTCCATCACAAAGTTCTTATCATAAATAGTCAAAGGCCAGCTCAAACAGACTAACGCAGTAGTCATAGAACCATTGGTCGGGGTATCGATAACCATACTTCCATTCATAAAAGACAATTTCAAATCCAATCTCTTAGCACATTCAAGCGAAATAAATGAATGGGTAGCACCAGTATCAACTATAGCAATCAATTCAACATCAGTAATAAAATAAGTACCTATGATCAAGTTATTTGTCTTGGCTTCTTCTGCACCGCTCAAAGCGAACACTCTGCCACTTGTCTGAGCAGCAGTAGCAGTCTTCTTCGGCTGCTGACACTGGGTACTGATGTGACCCTTCTCTCCACAGTTGAAACAAGTCAGAGCTTCGTCTTTACAATCAGTAGCCTTATGACCCCTCTTGCCGCAATGGTGGCATCTCAGCGCCTTACAATTCTCAGCACGATGGCCTTGCTCGCCACACTTAAAACACTTACCTGGAGCGTTAGTCGCTCCCCCACTTGGCTTTTTCCCATCAGAAGCCTTCTACTTCCCTTTATCACTAGAAGTCACATACGGTTTTCCTCTGAACTGACCTTTCTCTTTCTTCTCGCTCAGCTGCTTATAGTGAGTAGATCGAGCTCGGCTATCTTCGTCATAGATTCTGCTCTTGTTCACTAGTTCTGAAAACCGACGAATCTGCTGATACCCAATTCCCTGCTTAATCTCTGGTCTCAACCCATTCTCAAACTTGAGACACTTCGACATCTCTGCATCAGCACGGTTGTAATGCAGGCAAAACTTGCCCAAGGACTCAAACTTTGCCGCATACTCAGCCACAGTCACATTACCTTGCTTCAGCTCAAGGAACTCCACCTCTTTCTTTCCCCGAACATCTTCAGGAAAATACTTTCTCAGAAACTCTTCTTTAAACACATCCCAAGTCACTGCCATGCCAGCATCTTCTAATCTCTGGCGAGTGTTATCCCACCAGTCCTCAGCTTCCTCTGCCAGCATATGCGTACCAAACTGTACTTGTTGCACATTAGTGCATGCCATAACTCGGAAAATCTTCTCAATCATCTTCAGCCATTTTTGCGTACCTTCAGGATCATGATTACCCAAAAAAGTTGGCGGACTGTTCCTCTGAAACTTTCCCAAAGCACGGAACTCATCTGAAGGTCCACCATTCTGAGCCATCACTTGGGCAAGTGATTCCAACACATCAGCAATAGCACGATCATTCCTTCCTGCCATCTACAACCGCCAACAAAGTTAGAAGGAAACAACTCATCAATAGTGTTCTCACACTATCGACTGACAGGGAACTAACAACATAAACACTTGGCCGGACGGACCGACCTGCTCTGATACCACTAATGTAACACCCTTTCTACCCCAACACACAATAAGGCAAAATAACACGTAAATCAGAGTGAATAAATAAATCTCATTAAAAATGCCACGAAAGGGCGAACATTTCTCAAAGTCAACAAAACACGTCACTGCTCCGTAAGATACGGGTTTTCTCAAGGTACATCAAAACATCATAAAGAGCGGAACTCAAAACATAAATCAAAGTTTCCTAAAAAGGGGAAATTAAATCAAAATGACTTCAACGGTATAAAATCAACTCAAGGAACCCAACCCGATGTTACATATCAGAGCAAGACCCTCTAGGCTGACCAAAAGGCTAAAACACTCAAAAACTTTAATGTACTCCTCAACGGCGTCCACAGCTAAACTGCATCATCTGCACGTTACCCACGTGGAGGTAACATTCAAACAGGCAGGGTGAGTAAAACAATTCATAATAATCAATGTATAACAACTAATGCATAAACGGCGTCATATTTATATTCAACACATTGATACCCTTTTAAAATACGCCTCGAAGGCACAACTTCATGATTCACACAGAAGAACTCATGAATGCAATATGCAACACAACCCAATGCATATGGTACCGATCATCACAGCTTGATGGACACTAGGCCATCAACCCTCCATAGATCCCCATCAATAGGATCGGAGCACGTCACAACACTTCACATCCACACAATGGGATTGAAGTCATAATAATCGAGGTCCTGAACCGAAGTCCGGATGCAAATGAATGTATGATGCACATGTCACAATAATAATTCTCACAATACAGCATATGGTGCATCATCATTCATCATATTATCACATAATTCATCATTCGTCATGTTATCACATAGTTCATCATTCCTCATATTATTTCATCATATTAATTCAATCAATACATCATAGAAACCATCATAGCATCGTGTACATCTCACCCAAAACCCACTGCCATATTCCCAGTAATTCATCACTAAAATCCCAAAATCAAACACCAAGGCATCGCTGCACAAGGATCACATTTCGCAAATTCTGCTACGTTCGCTGACTGCTCGTTAGGCGAGTCCCTAGCGAATGCTCACTAATTGCTCGCTAGGCGTGTCTCTAGCGAGTGCTCGCTGACTTCTCGCTAGGCGAGTCTCTAGCGAATGCTGCAATGACAGCAAAAACCTGCTACGGTCAGAACTGTTTTCTGCCCAAATTCTCATACGATTCAACTTCCCAATGCTCCTAAAACATCATCAAGTCATCCCTAAGGTCATACGACAATAACTGTACTCTATCTCAGGTTTATTAGGCTAAACTTGTGACATTTGCAACACCTAAAACACTATTTTTCCCAATTTACTCTGAGTACATTAGGGTTACTCATATTAAACCTCGATATTCCTACAAGGTCAGAACATCATAGTCTCAAAGGTTTGGCCACAAGGCCGAAGGTTTCCATTCTCATATTAATATTCATCGATACATACCATCAATCATAATATCAGAGTCGTATTATCAGTTTCCCTAATTTTTCCCACAAGTAACCCAAATTTTCCAAAGTTTAATCTCACCATACACATCGACAGATACACATAGAAAACTATGAAAGGTAATACTCCCCATACCTTAGTCGAATCTACAGCTTTTCACGATCACTTGGGATTTCTGCTTCCGACCTTTCTTCAGAGCTCTGGCCACAATTCTACGGTTAACACAAAATGAACTTCCTTTTCCTTTCAGAACTCAGTTTTGTCAAACCTAGCTTTGGGACTTACACATTGGGCTTTTCCTTCATTACCCTTACTAACTCTTCATAATGCTCATTTTACCCTTATTCTCCTTATTTTCATTTTAATTAATAATAATACTAATAAATTAATATTATATGCTATTAATCAAAATAAACACTCCAAAATGCACATTATTTCCAATACTTCATTAATCAACTCAAAATCATTGAAATTGAACATTCTCAATTAAATACTTAATTAAAATATTCCAATTAAATTTGGGGTGTTACAGTAGGTATTTCACATCCTAAACATATGTAGTACTCTATAGGAACATTTTGTGTGTGTATGTATGATAAACTTGCTAATGGTTATGCTGCGAATTGAGATTAGGGTTTGGGTTTTGTAGGTAATGACCGATGGTTGATAGTTTCTAAGTTTGCTCGCAAAGATATGGCATCTTCTGCCTACGTCTCCAAACTAGGATAGAATTAGAGCAATCATAGTTCACCTCACTAGGGGTAGATGAACACTTGATTATGATCAAGGTTCAAAAAAGGGAACAAACATAACAATGTTTGTGTAGAGTTTAACAAAAATCTCTATTCTAAGTTTTACACTCAAGGGGTTGACTTTGAAAAAAGTCAAGGGGGTAAGTAATCATCACCATGGTTCATACATAGAGTTGACAAACTCTATCCTAGGATTCTAGTTGAAGAACACTCCTAGTTAAAGTGGGTATTTTAGACTTAAGCAAAGTCTAATGGCTAGTAGGTTCTAACTTAACTAAGTTAGGGTTCAAAATGACTTTAAAAAGTCATAAGGAGGGTAATGAGTTATCTATGACCCAAGGGTCAAATAGAGAGACTTTTCTTTGGATACAAGGACACAGACAACTTGATGTGAATTAGAAAGTTCCATCACTAGGGAATAACTTAAAAAAGTTAAAGAAATAAAGCAAGAACATGTAACAACATTTAACAATAATCAAGATCAACATTTAACATTTAACAAAGATCAAAAAGCAAAGAGGTAACAACCATCAATGCAAGTAAAGAACATGTGTAACAACAACAAGTTCATCTATAACATTCAAACAAGATTAATGCAAACAAGTGAAAACTTGAAGCAAGCATGTTATAAGAATCAAATGAGATCAAATGTAACAACATAAGACCAACGAAACATGTATTTATGACAACCAAACAAGCAAGAATACAAGAAATGTTACAACAGTTCAAGCATGAATTCATGATTTCATGGGGAGAAGTAAACAAGTTTCATGGTAACTACCAAGTCAAAAATCAAACCCTAGCATGTTATAGTTCTAACAATACACATAAAAAAGTATAATTAAGCATGATAAACATATTCAAGAGGTCACAACATCAAAAATCATGTCAAAGTTCACAGATGAAATTCAAAGTATGACATGCATATTCAAGCATTCATGAAGGCATGAAACAAACCCTAGACATGTTATGGTTCTAACAAGACACATAAAAAATAATAATAAGGCATTGTGAACAAATTCAAGAGGTTACAACATCAAGGATCATTGCAAAGTTCACATATGAAGTTTAACATGCCATTTTCACACATATGCATTCACAAAAGCAAGTATGAACATGGTGAGGCAATGAATCAAACATATTTGAGCATTTAAACATGTTAAAAAACATATATGAATAATAAAAGATCAATATCACAAGAGAATTTAAGTTATAAGTTGAAAAAGTTCAAGAAGACCAAGGTAAAAACCCTAAAAAGTACATGTTTTTCAAGTGGACCAAAGTCTTTATAGGATAACAACCCTTGAATTCTTTCTTCACTCATTGAAAATAGACATGATAAGGAGTAGTTGGAAACAATAATGGAATTAATAGCACAAAAAATGAGCAATTTATGATCATTCAAAGTTGGTTCACCAAGATGGCAAAAACTAGGTCATGACAAGGTTACAACCTAAGGGTCATTTGCATGAAGGATTGGAACTCAGTCAATTCTTAACCAGATGAGGTGAAACAAAAGTGACAATTTTGTATTTTTGAACGAGGAATTCAATGGTACCAATTGTTTTTCCATACCATACACCCACAAGAAAACCCGATAGCATGTGTGTTTGGGCAAGTTTGGTGAAAACCAAAAGCAAGAACATGTGAACAGCATTGTGTACTCGTGTGCTTTGTGAAAAAAGTGTATAAACATCACATATACATCATATATATAGGTTAGCATAAAATAAATCAAGAAATGCACACATGGTTTGGCAGATTGGATTCATCATGCCAAAAATGACTAAGTTGGGCCTAGTTTGTGAGCTGGTTTTGACAGTTCAAAAACTACATGTTTTGCTGCATGAAATGGTTCATGCATGGCAAATAACATGCATAAAACATGTATAAGCAATGTACAACATAAAATCATAGCTAGAAGTCATGATAGCATGTGAAATGCAAGTGAAAAGTTCATATTCATGAGTTTTAGGCTTACCTCTTGAAGCAAGCTTGAGCAATAAGAAAACCAGAGATATTGAGTTGTCTTACAAGGTCTAAAAATGCCCCAAGGATGATGAATGATGCTCCAAGTGAACTCCAAGTAAGTTGGTGGGCATAATGCCTTGTAAGTGAAGAAAAACCTCAAAAGTCCATAGATTTTCAAAGTCAACTCCTTCAATCCTTGTTACAGAAGTATGGAACCACCATGGACAATTTTAATATGTCAAATATGAACTGTTAAAGGTCTTAGAGCTCAAAGAAATGCAATAGTTTGAAGGCTGCTCTTCAAAATGCAGAAAGTCAACAAAACGAGGTTTCAACCATTGACTTTTTAATTGGATGAGTTTCTGGCCAAAGTGAGTGTTTGGACAGCTTCAACATATCATTTGTGAAGTGTTTGAAGCCTTTTTGAATTTTAAAGTGTTTGGAAAAGGTTTTGGAAGAGAAAATGCAAAACAGATTTTGTGGTGTTTTGAAATGTGGTGGCAACTTGCAAGAACTTTGCAACTGGGGAAAGGAGAGAGTTTTAGCTGGTTTCAAGCATGTAATTGTTGTGTTTGTGATGCAAGAGGTGAGTTTTATTTATAGGCAAGTACCTGGATCAAGAGGTATTGGAAGAATGAAGCAAATTACCAAATTTAGCCTTTTCACTTTGAAAATCTTGGAGTTTTTTAATCCAATCTCCATTTCTAACCTTGAGCCACCCTAACAAGAGCTTCTCCATACCCTATAGATCGTTTACATCATGTTTGAGGGGAAAGGAGGTGACTGGTTGCAGCCAAGTTGGTGGTTTGATAATGGTAGCCACCATTCTTCTCTTTCCACACTATTCACTTTTGTAACTTGCATTTAAATAATGAATTTCTTCATTTCTTGTGTCAAGCTCGTGGGAATTGATTCTAAACATGTTAACAAAAAAATTAAACATCAGAAATGAGGCTTAGTCCTTGATTAGAGTTTATTTGGGAAGCTTTCAAATTAACTTGCCCATGCTGAGTTGGTTTTGCAACAATGAGTTTTTGCCAACTTGTAGACCTTGGTTCTCTCTAACCATGAAGAGTTATGGAACCCAATTATACTTTTTGGAAATCCTCCATTAGGTACTACAACATTGATGTTTGATGTAGGAGCCCAATCCACTTGAAACTAGGTCAAAATCCCTTGTGAAAATGCTCAAAACTTGACTTACAAGTCAAGAAATCTTGAAATTTCTAAGTGTATTTTCCCCCTCTTGCCTTGTTTTTGCTCATAACTCAAAATCCATGAATTTTCTGCTCATGAGTGCCTATACCACTTTTGAAGAACTCATTTGAGACCTTTCCAACAAGCTTTGAACTGTTAGAACACAGATTGGTATTTCTTATATCTCTATGTTTTGATGATAACTTTTATGGAATTTTGTAGTAAGAAAATATACACTCTAAAATTTGTTCAAAGTATTATTGTTTTAGGTATAAAATTGAAAACTCTTAAAGAAGAAAAATACATAAGTACAAAGAAACTATGCAAGGCTCTGAAGCATCAGATGCAAGACTATCAGAAGATTCTGAAGCGCTGCCAGAAGGATCTGAAGCAGAAGCTACAGAATGATCTGAAGCGTTAATGAAAGAAGTGTACAAAAGTTAAAAGTTGTTATCTAATCAGACTCTGAAGTTCTTTTCACTGCAAGTTCAGAGGTTTTGGTAACCAGACTCTTATCATTAATATTCACGCTCAAGCACATACTGCTGCACACTCTGATGAAGACTCTGATCAAGATTGAGACTTTGATATATTAAGATCTGATCATCTATCAAGGCTCTGATCATCTCATTCATTGTAGCTCTGATCTTCTTAAAATATTTCATCCCTTTAAGTGTGCTACATGTTCTGAAGTGAAGATTATGAAGACTTCATTCTGAAGGAAGCTTGTTGAAGAAGCTGTAAAACTTGATTAGACGTGGTGCTATTTCCAAAGTAACCAACGACTAATTTGTCCAAAGAAGTGACGTGGTGCAAATCCCAAGGCTTCTACAACCATACCTTTCTGCAGAAAGCATATCTCTTCCCATACTTTTTGGGTAATGAAAAGTCTTATAATCTAATATTATATACAGCTGCACATCACTCAAAGTAATTTGGAAAAGCTATAAAAGGAGTACTTCTACAACATTTTGATGCTGCTAATTCACTACTCACATTTGCTCATTACTAGTTCACTCAGAAAGAAATACATGTTTGATTCATAAAAGTGAAAATCTCACAAAGATCTTATTCATTTGATCTCTCATAAAACTGTATAGTTTTTGTTGTTGTACTTAATCTTAAGTGTAAAACATCACAGTTGTGATACAGCTTATTAGAAGCATTCAAACACTTGTTAGTTTACATTAATTTGTAAGAAGTTCCTTAAGAAGACCAAGGTGTGGTCAGTAGTTCTTGAGAAGACTAAGACAGTTGTTCTTAGTGCTTTCTATTGTAATCAGTTGATCAATAGTGGATTAAGTCCTTGTAGAGAAAGGCAAATCATCTTTGATAAGGTGGACTGGAGTAGTTGAGTTCAACGAACCAGGATAAAAATCTTGAGTTGTTTTTATTGCCATATTTCTTAAAACTCTTATTCAACCCCCCCCCCCCCCCCCCATCTTCTAAGTGTTTTTCTCACCTTCAGTTGGCATTAGAGCACCGGTTCTGTTTGTGCTATCACTTAACCGTGACCAGAAAAGATCCAGTGGGAAAAACTCTTGATACTCTTGGTTGTTATTCATTATGGCTGCTGAAACTTCAACACCCAACAACAACAAATATGAAGAAAGAGTAAGCACAAAACCTCCCATGTTTGATGGAGAGAAATTTGATTATTGGAAAGATAGAATGGAAAGTTTCTTTCTAGGATTTGATGTTGATCTTTGGGACTTAGTTATTGATGGATATGTTCATCCCACTGATGGGAATGGCAAGAAAGTTGATAGAAAATCAATGACTGAGGGGCAAAAGAAGGAATTCAGAAATCACCACAAGGCTAGAACTATCTTGCTAAATGCTATATCTCATACTGAGTATGAGAAAATAACCAACAGAGAAACTGCCTTTGATATATTTGAATCCCTGAAGATGACTCATATAGGGAACTATCAAGTTAAAGAAACCAAGGCTCTGGTGCTAATCCAGAAGTATGAAGCTTTCAAGATGGAAGAATCTGAATCTATTGAAGCAATGTTTTCCAGATTCCAGATTCTCACTACTGGCCTAAAGGTTCCGGACAAGGGTTACTCTATAGCAGATCATGTCAAGAAAATAATCGGAAGCTTGCCAACCAGATGGATACCCATGGTCACTACTCTGAATCTGGCAAAGGATCTGAACAAGATTACGCTGGAGGAACTAATCAGTTCTCTAAGGAGTCATGAGATTGAACTAGAGGAAGATGAGCCTCTAAAGAAAGGTAAGTCAATTGCTTTAAAATCTAATAAAGATGTTAAAGCATTGCAGGTATTAGAAGAAAGCTCTGAAGAGTCTGCTTCTGAAGATGAAGAAGAACTATCCTTGCTGTCCAGAAGAATCAACAAACTCTAGAAGAATAAGAAAAGGAAGTTCAAGAACTTTTGAAAACCAGATCAACACAAAGATTCTTCTGGGCACAGAAGATCTGGAGAACACTCTGGATACAGAAGATCTGGAGAAGCCTCTGGACACAGACGATCTGGAAAAAGAGAGGTTGTTTGCTATGAATGCAAAGAACCTGGGCACTACAAGAGTGAATGTCCAAAGCTTCAAAAGGAGAACCCAAAAAGAAAGTCAGATCACAAAAAGAAAGTTCTAATGGCTACCTGGGATGACTCAGATGCATCTGATTCATCATCAGAGTCAGAAGAGGAATGTGCAAATGTAGCATTCATGGCTGACATTGAAGACAATGCTGAATCATCTGGATCAGAATCAGAATCTGATTCTGAGGAGGTATTTGCTGAACTTTCTAGACAGGAACTTGTTGAAAGTCTATCTGATATTCTTGAAAACTATAGCAAAGTTAAACTCAAATACTAAATGCTTCTCAATCATATTGAATTTGAGAGTAACAAGTTTGAATCAGAAATAGCTGAACTAAAAGATGAAAATCTTCAATTGAAAAATAATTTAGAATCTGCTCAACTAAACTCTGATTCAAAATCTGAACCATGCTCTAAAAATATTTTACAAGAGTATGACTATAGTTTCAGGAAATTTCTAACTAAAAGCCTAGATAGAAGAAAAATGGCTTCAATGATCTATGGTATTAGCAGAAACTATAGAAAGGGTGTTGGATATAAATCCTTCTCTTATGAAGATTCAAATCCAAAATCTGTAGATAAACTGGATATCAAGTATCCTCCTTTATATTCTCAGTTTACATTTGGTCACTTAAATGATATTAAAAACACAAGTTCTAATAACAACAAACCTGTGTTTAATAAATCTAAAGCTAATCAGAACAAGTCTCATGTTGAAAGACAGAAGTTCAGAAAAAGCTTTAAGGAAACTAACCAAAAAGGACCCAAGAAAATCTGGGTACCTAAGGATAAGATAATCTATGTTGCAAACATCCTTAGCAGCAAAGTCAAGACTCCAGTCATGGTACCTGGACTCTGGATGCTCACGACATATGACGGGAAAAAGGTCTATGTTCCAAAGTCTGGAGCTTAGATTTGGAGGAGATGTCAAGTTTGTAGGGAATCAGAAGGGCAAGATAATTGGCTCTGGAACCATTGGCAATGGTAAACTTCCTTCCATAACTAATGTCTTGCTTGTTGAAGGATTAGCTCATAATCTATTGTCCATAAGTCAATTAAGTGACAGTGGTTATGACATAATCTTTAATCAAAAGTGTTGCAAAGCTGTTAGTCAAAAGGATGGCTCAATCCTCTTTAATGGTAAAAGGAAAAACAACATTTATAAAATTAGTCTTTCAGAACTTAAGGTTCAGAATGTTAAATGCCTTATGTTTGTTAATGAGGAGCAATGGGTCTGGCACAAAAGATTGGGTCATATTAATATGAGACGTATATCTCATATTAATAAGCTTAATCTGGTCAGAGGACTTCCTAATCTGAAGTTCAACTCAAATGCTCTTTGTGAAGCATGTCAGAAAGGAAAATTTTCAAAATCATCTTTCAAATCAAAAAATGTTGTTTCAACTTCAAAACCATTAGAGTTACTTCACATTGATCTGTTTGGACCAGTAAAAACTGCATCCATCAGAGGCAAGAAGTATGGATTAGTCATTGTTGATGACTACAGCAGATGGACATGGGTAAAATTCCTAAAACACAAGGATGAGTCACACTCTGTGTTCTTTGACTTCTGCAAACAAGTCCAAACTGAAAAAGATTTCAAAATTGTTAAAGTCAGAAGTGATCATGGTGGTGAATTTGAAAACAAACATTTTGAAAAATATTTTAATGAAAATAGCATTGCTCATGATTTCTCCTGTCCTAGAACTCCACAACAGAATGGAGTTGTAGAGAGGAAAAATAGAACTTTGCAAGAGATGGCCAGAACCATGATCAATGAGACTAACATGGCAAAACATTTTTGGGTAGAGGCAATTAACACAACATGTTACATTCAGAACAGAGTGTCAATTAGACCTCTTCTGGAAAAGACTCCTTATGAATTGTGGAGGAATAGAAAGCCAAACATTTCTTATTTCCATCCTTTTGGATGATTTGTTTTATGCTGAACACTAAAGAGAATCTTAACAAGTTTGATTCTAAAGCACAAAAGTGTTTCATGCTTGGATATTCTAAACGCTCTAAAGGCTACAGAGTATACAATACTGAGACACAAATTGTGGAGGAATCTATACATGTTAGATTTTATGATAAGCTTGGCAATCAAAAGCCAAAGCAGATTGAAAACTTTGCAGATGGAGAAGTTATTCTGTATCACTTCTTGGGTTGGTGTCTATTATTGAACCAACATCTGTGGATGAGGCTCTGAGTAACAATGATTGGATACTTGCAATGCAAGATGAGCTGAACCAATTTACAAGAAATAATGTGTGGGATCTGGTTCCTAGACCAAAAGGTTTCAACATTATTGGAACAAAGTGGGTATTCAGAAATAAACTAAATGAGCAAGGAGAAGTTGTTAGGAAAAAAGAAAGGTTGGTGGCTCAAGGTTACAGTCAACAAGAAGGAATTGATTACGCTGAAACTTATGCTCCAGTAGCAAGGTTAGAATCTATACGCCTTCTTATTTCATTTGCTGCACAACATAACATCACTCTATATCATATGGATGTTAAGAGTGCCTTCTTAAATGGCATTATAGAAGAAGAAGTTTATGTCCATCAACCTCCTGGTTTTGAAAGTGATAAATTTCCAGATCAAGTTTTCAAACTCAAAAAATCTCTTTATGGTTTGAAACAAGCTCCCAGAGCTTGGTATGAAAGATTAAGTAATTTTCTTTTGGAAAAGAACTTTATCAGAGGCAAAGTGGACACAACTCTTTTCTGTAAAACATTTAAGAAAGATTTACTAGTTTGTCAAATTTATGTGGATGCTATTATTTTTGGATCTACCAATATTATGCTGGGAAAGGAGTTTGCTTTGTCTATGCAGGCTGAATTTGAAATGAGCATGATGGGAGAACTTAGATTCTTTCTGGGAATCCAAGTAAATCAGACTCTAGAATGCACATATATCCACCAGACTAAATATGTCAAAGAGCTTCTAAAGAAATTCAATCTGAATGAAAGCAAATTGGCAAAGACTCCAATGCATGCTACAAGCACACTTGGTAAGGAAGAGGTAAGTAAGAAAGGTTATCAAAAACTTTACAGAGGTATGATTGGATCTCTCTTATATTTGACTGCATCAAGACCTGATATTTTATTCAGTGTGTGTGTGTGTGTGCGTGTGTGCGCTAGATTCCAATCAGATCCTAGAGAATCCCACTTAACAGCTGTTAAGAGGATTCTAAGGTATCTGAAAGGTACTACTAATGTGGGTCTGTGTTACAGAAGATCTGATGAGTATAAATTAGTTGGATTCTGTGATGCTGACTATGCTGGAGACAGAATAGAACGTAAAAGTACTTCTGGAAGCTGTCAATTTCTTGGAAGTCAACTGATCTCTTGGTTCAGCAAGAAGCAACCCACAATTGCACTTTCAACAACAGAGGCAGAATATATTGTTGCTGCTAGTTGTAGCACCCAGATGCTCTGGATGAAAAGTCAACTGGAAGATTATCAGATTTTTGAGAGTAACATTTCTATCTTCTGTGATAATACTTCTGCTATATGCTTATCAAAAACCCCCATTTTACACTCTAAAGCTAAGCATATAGAGATTAAACATCATTTCATCAGAGACTATGTTCAAAAGGGAATTATCAATTTAAACTTTGTGGATACAGATCATCAGTGGGCTGATATCTTTGCAAAACCCCTTGCTGAAGATAGATTTAAGTTTATTCTGAAAAGTATAAGTATGGACTTCTGTCCAGAATAAAATATTCATCAGATGAAATTTTTTCTCAGATGATAAATGTCTAAACTCTGAAGTATTTCTTCTATTCAATTCTGTGTTTATTTATTTGTGTGTAAATCTGAACTAACAAGGCTCAGAAGATCTGAACGTTGCCTAACGTTTCATTTCTCAAAGAGTTTCAGAGGCACATGCAAGCAAACACGTGTAGCTCAGAATCTGGAAAGGTAGAGTGCACCATACTGAAGTGACGTTTGAGGTATTGCTTTGAAAATCCAAAATCTCTTGATTTTCTCCCCTTTCTGTCATAATCTTAAATGCTTGATATGATTTTATTCCTTGCATTAATTGCTTGATATGATTATGTTTCACTTCATTCAATGCTTGTGTGTACGCGTAAGATCTTATGTCTTTTTGCATGCCCTAAATTGTTCTATAAATTCCCACAACACTTCACAAATCACACTTTACACTCTCTTCATCTCTCATATGCATTTCTGTCTTCTCTATTGCTTCCATCTCATTTCAAAACCCAAAACCTCTCGTAAACCCAGACCCATCTCAAGAACATCAATGGCTTCACCATCTTCAACACCTGCTCAGATGCAAACCTCAACTGCTGATGCATCTTCTCCAAATGTTGTTGGTTCATCCCAAACTGTTGTTATGTACAAGGCATCTGTGAGAACTCTTCTCACTCCAATCAAAGACCTTGAAGTTCTGTGTGAGAACTTTGTGGATTTTGAATCCATTAAAGAAAATGGTTTTGATCTCTATTCAACCATCAAAACTCAGAACTGGAAAAAGTATTTTGACAGGATTGTGGGTCCTGTTTATCCAACATTGGTGAAGGAATTCTGGATACACGCTCAAGTTTTCCCTAAGTTCATTCATTCTTCTGTTCTTGGGAAAGAAATTGTCATCACTGAAAAATTAATCAGACAACTACTTGAGTATAAGGAAACTGATGGAATCACAAGTATGGCTACTGATCGTGTGGATTTGGCTGACATTTTTCAAGAAGTTTGTATTTCTGGGGAACCATCCAACAAGGTCAGAGATTTGAAGCCTGTTTACAGAATCTGGGCTAAGATTTTCATGAGCTCTATTTTTCATAGGAAATCTTCTAACTCACCAGATTATGTGAACTCAGAACAAATGTACTTCATGTTCTGTATGAGTAAAGGAAAGAAGGTGGATTTACCTTATCTTCTGTTCAGTCATCTTCTGAACCATATCAAAGAAAAAAGAGAAGAAGTAAGGGTTAAAGCTGGAAAAATCAGAAATTGGATCCCTATGGGAAGACTGATATCAGACATTCTAACAGAGAATGGTCTTGTGAAACATCTGTTTGATGCTGGAGTGACAGATGATCTGTCTTATGTTGTAGGATCTGTCATCAATGGGAACACTCTGAAAAGAATGAAGGTCATTTCAGAGCTTGCTGGAAAAACCAAGAAATTTAACTCTGAAGAAGTCAGCAGAAGGAGAATTCCTTTAGCAGATTTTCCTATGTTCAGTGCTGATGAACCTAGGAACGTCATTCTGACATTCATTGCTGATTGTTTGAAGAATGGTATCCCTCTACCTGCTAACATAGCTCAGAAGGAAGGAGAAGTTCTGCCAAATCTTCTGAGAGAAAAGCGCAAGAAGAGGAAAGCTGAGGAAGGATCTATTGCACAGCCCAAGAGGAAAGCCTCTGATGCTTCTGACAAACCTGAGTAGGACAAGAAGCAGAAGGAAAATCCTCCAGAAGCTACCATGGAAGAAATTAGAGAAACAATTCAACAAGTATTAACATTTGATCCCAAACCATCTGTACCTTCACCCTCACCTTCACCTCCACCATCTCCTCCTCAACCATCTGAACCTCATTCATCTGAACCCATTTCATCTCCTCACAAACATTCTCAACCATCTTCTGTTCAACTACGATCTGAACCCCCTCAACAGAAATCTTCTGAACAACAACCCCCTCAACAAACACAATCTGAACCACAAAAATAACAATCCTCTGAACAACAAAAACAATCTGAACCACTCTCTTCTACTCAACCACCAGAAGAACCAATCATCCAAAATCCTGAACCATCTGTCCAACAACCATCTGAAGACATTCTGGATGTGCAACCTATTGCAACCATGTATGTCATCTCTTCAACTTCATGTCATTCAACTGAATCATCTAATTCTGATGAATCTGAAGTCCCCTCACCAACTAGCTTACAAATTCCTGATCCTTATAAACCATTACCATCTGATCTACCTGAATCTGACAACCCTCTTCGCTTTAAATTCAACTTCACATATTTTATACCACCCTCATCTGATGTTGTTACATCAACACCATCTGATGGTGACACCTCTACTCATCAACTCACCATACCACAAACATCCATACCACAACCATCTGAACCACAACCACCCATACCCCAACAATCTAAACAACCACAATCTGAACAACCATCATCTGATCACCCACCTCCTGAACAAAACCAAACACCTCTTGAACCATCACAACCAGTCACCATAGAAGACTTTCTGAACCCCAGACCCAGATCAGATGTTTCTACTCTTTTCAAGAATTTTAAGAAGGAAATACGTATGGGGATTGCTTCTGTGGAGAAAGAGTGCATGGCTAGTATGGATCCTGCTGAATCTGAAGCTTCTTGGAACAGATTCATCTCTAAGTTCAACTCTGCTGCATCTGACCTCCGAACACTCTGTGCTGATGATGCAAAGGTAAAATTTGCTGAAATGGTCAGACACACTCTGCTGAGCATTATCACTACCCCAATGCTTCTTCTGGAAGATGCTCCTGCTGAAGATTCTGCAATGATAGAAGATACTGTTGCATCTGACATGGAGATTGATCATCCAATGGCAACTGCATCTGCTTCTGAACCTTCTGCATCTGAGATGAAGACTGAGATTCCAGATGTTATCCAAGAAGTCAAGGAAATCAGAACATGGATGATAAAACAGGAACAGACTACTGAAGAGATCAAAACTTGGATGGCCAAGCAAGAAGAGTCCACTGCTAAGATTACGGATCTTCTGACCTTGATTGCTTCTCGCCAGCCCTAGTTTTCTTTTTCATGCTCTTTGCATTCTTGTTTTGCACTTGTTTTCTGTTTGTTCTATTTTCTGTCATCTGCTGTATGAACATCTTATCTGTTTGTTCTATTTTGATCTATATGAATCTGGCAGTTATGTTTTTCATTTATGTGTTGAGTTTTTCTCTTCTTCTGTTATCTTTTCTATCTTTAATATTTTTTTTGATTATGACAAATAGGGGGAGAAAGAGAATTTGATTGTTCAATCCATAAGCAATACTAAAATGAAATTCAGACATTGTTTTAATCTAACATTGAATCTTAAGACTTTCAGATCTTATTAATTTATCTGACAAAAATGATCTGAAGTTACCCTGAGAATTACCCAACCAGGCTCTAATCCTTGAAGCAAATTTGACTCTGATTCTGGAAGATACACCAGACTCTTCATTTTGAAAGAAATCATTAGACTCTGATTCTAGAAAGCATAAAAAGGATTTCTACCAGGTTCTGAAATACACTCAAGCAAAAAGGGAAGTGTTCTCTTCTATTAGAGTATTCATTTCAGGGGGAGATTCTTAATCTCATGGGGAGTTATATATTTTATTTCTCTTTATTGAACAAAATTCCCTATGTTTTGTCATCATCAAAAATGGGGAGATTGTTAGAACACAGATTGGTGTTTCTTATATCTCTATGTTTTGATGATAACTTTTATGGAATTTTGTAGTAAGAAAATATGCACTCTAAAATGTGTTCAAAGTATTATTGTTTCAGGTATAAAATTGAAAACTCTTAAAGAAGCAAAATACATAAGTACAAAGAAACTATGCAAGGCTCTGAAGCATCAGATGCAAGACTATCAGAAGATTCTGAAGCGCTGCCAGAAGGATCTGAAGCAGAAGCTACAGAATGATCTGAAGCGTTAATGAAAGAAGTGTACAAAAGTTAAAAGCTCTGATCTAATCAGACTCTGAAGTTATTTTCACTGCAAGTTCAGAGGTTTTGATAACCAGACTCTTATCATTAATATTCACACTCAAGCACATACTACTGCACACTCTGATGAAGACTCTGATCAAGATTGAGACTTTGATATATTAAGATCTGATCATCTATCAAGGCTCTAATCATCTCATTCATTGTAGCTCTGATCATCTTAAAATATTTCATCCCTTTAAGTGTGCTACATGTTCTGAAGTGCGGATAATGAAGACTTCATTCTGAAGGAAGCTTGTTGAAGAAGTTGTAAAACTTGATTAGACGTGGTGCTATTTCCAAAGTAACCAACGACTAATTTGTCCAAAGAAGTGACATGGTGCAAATCCCAAGGCTTCTGCAACCATACCTTTCTGCAGAAAGCATATCTCAGCCCATACTTTTTGGGTAATGAAAAGTCTTATAATCTAATATTATATATAGTTGCACATCACTCAAAGTAATTTGGAAAAGCTATAAAAGGAGTACTTCTACAACATTTTGATGCTGCTAATTCATTACTCACCATTTGCTCATTACTAGTTCACTCAAAAATAAATACATGCTTGATTCATAAAAGTGAAAATCTCACAAAGATCTTATTCATTTGATCTCTCATAAAACTGTATAGTTTTTGTTGTTGTACTTAATCTTAAGTGTAAAACATCACAGTTGTGATACAGCTTATTAGAAGCATTCAAACACTTGTTAGTTTACATTAATTTGTAAGAAGTTCCTTACAAAGACCAAGGTGTGGTCAGTAGTTCTTGAGAAGACTAAGACAGTTGTTCTTAGTGCTTTCTATTGTAATCAGTTGATCAATAGTGGATTAAGTCCTTGTAGAGAAAGGCAAATCATCTTTGATAAGGTGGACTGGAGTAGTTGAGTTCAACGAACCAGGATAAAAATCTTGAGTTGTTTTTATTGCCATATTTCTTAAAACTCTTATTCAACCCCCCCTTCTAAGTGTTTTTCTCACCTTCATGAACCACTCCATTTGGATGTGTGGTTAAGGAGTTATGAATTGGCCCTTTTCAAAATCCTAATTTCCAGACTTTTCGTTACTTCTCAATTCTTGATCAATTGGTCACCAAAATTCATGATTATATGTTAAATAGTGTTGGAAACATAGTTGGCTTCAATTTTGGGTTAAAACTGTGAAATCAAGATTCTCAGAGATCAACCTATGTTTTGATGAAGACAAATCACTTGACAAAGAAGGCAAAGATGATCAACCATTTCAATATATCAGAATCAGGACAAAGACTTCACATGAAGAATATTTCCCTAAGAAGGTATAATGAGAATTTTCATCAAGTGTTTAAGTCCTGATTGCTCAAAACATTAAAAATCATTTATATTACTTTTCACACTAACACAAGCTTTTTAAAACTGAATTTTTCTAAGTTTTTGTAAGTGCAATCGATTGCACTCTTAGAGCAATCGATTGCATGATCATAATTTGAAATCTTTTTTGCTTCTGTTTCAGTAAGCAATCAATTGGTGCCTTGGGGAAATCAACTGCATCCTTGAAAATCTCTCTTTTTTCGCTTCTGTTTTAGTGTGCAATCGATTTGTCCTTTTGGTGCAATCAATTGCTCTGTTGAAAATTTGAATTTTCAAGTATTTTTATGAAGGTGCAATCGATTGGTCTATATGTGCAATCGATTGCTCACTGAACGTTTTTGAAAAATCATTCTGAAAAATTGCATCTCTTCAACCAATCTTCCACGAAATGTTTCCTTTGAAACATGGCAATTGTTCATCAATTTTTCTGGAGATTTGAATGATTTTTTCAAGAGGTGTTTGTGTAATATAAATACCTAAATCTTTCAAATTCAAAAACACATCTCTTTCAATTCTCTTTCAAAATCTTTATCACAATTTCATCTTTCCACATCTAAGTAAAAATCTGTTTACATAAAGAATTTTCTGCATAATTTTCATATCCTTTGAAAGAAAATTCTTGAGCAATAAGTCTTAGACATTTGTGGAAACTCTCATTGAAAGAGAAGATCAATATACAGCATTGATAAACATTGTATACACTGTTACAAACTCATTACAAAATCAGATTGTATTATTTCCCCTTGTTGTTCAGGATTGTTGAAAGCAAGTGTGTGCATTAAAGAGGATTGTTCTTCCTGCACTTAGTGTTTTAGATCTTAAAGGTATTTAAGAGCCTTTGATCTACCTATAGGTTAGAAAGTATTATACACTGATCCTAACTATAGTGAAATCTCTTTCGTGTTGAAAGGGGACTGGAGCACCTTCGGAGTGTAAAGGGAACCAGGATATTTCTTGGTGTTTTTACTTTCTGCACTTTACTGCTTTCATACCATCATCATATCTCAAGAAAGTAATAAATTAGTCTCTAAAACCATAAAATTTCAAAGAACCTAGTTCACCCCTCCCCCCCTTAGGTGCAACTCAGACTTTCAATTGGCATCAGAGTAGGTTTAGGTAACTTGTTCCTAATCGATCCAGTATAGCTTCCGCAAACAACATAGGTGTATTTAAAGACGGTAGTAGTAGCAACAAGCCTCTACTGTTTTGTGGTGAATATTTTGATTTCTGGAAAATTTGCATGAAGGCTCACTTAGAAGCACAAGGAGATGAAATATGGGATGCTATCCAAAATGGCCCCTTCGTTCCTACAACGGTCGTTAACGGTGTTGGATCAATAAAGCCCAAAGCTTCATGGGATGACGATGATAAGAAAAAGGTTCTCTATGACAAAAAGGCAATCAATCTTCTGCAAAGTGAACTAAGCATGGATGAATTCTTTCGCGTCTCAACATGTACATCAGCAAAGGAAATCTGGGATACTTTAGTGGAAACCCATGAGAGAACCACTGAAGTTAAGAGATTGAGATTAAACATGTTCAGTTAGAAATACGAGTTATTCAGAATGCAGCCAGGAGAATCAATTCTTGATTTGTAGAAATGATTTGTGCACTTGACAAATCATCTCATAGCACTCGGTAAGACATTAACTAACGATGAATTAAATCTTAAAGTGCTTAGATCTTTGTCCAGAGAATGGCAGCCCAAGGTGACAGTAATTTCTGAAAAGAAAAGTCTATCCACGATGACATCCGCTACACTATTTAGAAAACTCCAAGAATATGAGACGAAACTTGGGCGATTTGAAAAATATGAGAATCAAGAGAAGAAATCTTAAAGCATTGCATTAAAGGTTGATTCTAAAGAAGTAGAAAAAGCAGACGATCCAGTTGAAGACGAAAACTTCATGCTTCTCGTAAAAAGGTTAGGAAAATATTTTGGTTCTAAAAATAATATTGGAAATTCTGACTATATGAAAACGAAGAAGTTTTCAAAGAACAAAGAAAAGGAGGCGACAACATCCACACAAGATGTCAAATTCTATGAATGTGGAAAACAAGGACACATCAAACAAAATTTTCCTAAACTCTCCAAGAACGGTGCCTATAAAAGCAAAAAGGGGTTCAAGAAAATAAAGCATATGTTGCATGACAGGATAACGAGATAAGTTCTTCATCAGAATTAGATATTGATCAAAGCGCAAATCTAGCACTAATGGCCTCACATCATTCTGATGATGAAGACAACAAGGAATGCTTGAAGACCTCTTCATATCATTAGTATCTTGATAGTGGGTGTTCAAGGCATATGACAGGTGACCTTACCAAATTTTCACATCTAACGCTTAAGGCCAAAGGATTCATAACCTATGGTGATAACAACAAAGGGAAGATCCTTGGTGTAGGCAGCATTGGTGCACCACCTTTTACAACCATAGAAGAAGTATGTAGAAGGCCTAAAGCATAACCTAATTAGCATTAGCCAACTTTGTGATAGAGGTTTCAGAATTAACTTCACTAAAGACGAATGTTTGATAGAAAACAAAGTCACTCATGAGGTAATTTTAAAAGGTAATAGAATCGACAGTGTTTTCATGATTTCCCTTGATAACATGTCTTTGAAGGTTAAGTGTCTTATGGCGAACAACAACGACTATTGGTTATGGCACAAAAGATTTGCTCACATTCATATGGAGCATTTGAACAAATCGATCAAACATGACTTAGTTGTTGGTCTTTCAAAGATAAAATTCATCAAAGATAGATTGTGTAGCGCATGCCAAAAAGGGAAACAGACCAAATCAACTTTCATATCCAAGAATGTGGTGTCCACAATAAGGCCACTACAATTGTTACACATGGATCTGTTTGGACCATCAAGAAAAAAATGTTTTGGAGGTAATGTTTATGCATTAGTAATTGTTGATGACTTCTCTAGATATACATGGACTTTCTTATTAGTGCAAAAAAGTGAAGCTTTCAAAGCATTCAAGAAGTATGCAAAACAAATTCAAAATGAGAAGTCACTTTCAATTGTCTCCATTAGAAGTGACTATGGTGGAGAATTCCAGAATGCTTTATTTGAAGAATTTTGCGAAGAAAATGGAATCTCACACAACTTCTCCGCACCAAGAACTCCGCAACAAAATGGTGTCATAGAAAAAAAGAATTGGTCATTGGTTGAACTTGCAAGAACAATGCTTAGCGATTCAAATCTTCCTAAATATTTTTGGGCAGATGTGGTAAGCACGACATGTTTTCTAACTAATCGTGTCAACATCAGACCAATTCTCAAGAAGACCCCCTATGAACTCTTCAAAGGGAGAAAGCCGAACATATCATTATTTCACATATTTGGGTGTAGATGCTTTGTCTTGAACAATGACAAAGATAATCTCGGTAAGTTTGATAAAAGAACTTTAACAATTGAAGAATCTATGCATGTTTCTTTTGATGAATCTAACCCCTCTAAGGAGGAAGATATTATTGTTGATGATGATGATGTAGTAGAAACCTCTCAAAATGATAATCTCAATGGTGTTGCAAGTGATCAACCAAAACAAAACAAGAGGATTCACACAAAAAAACAAAGAACAAAATGATCTACCTAAAGAATGGAGAACTCATAGAGATCACCCGATTGATAAAGTCATTGGTGATATCAGTCAAGGTGTTACAACAAGATTAAATTTCAAGGATGCTTGTCTGAACATGGCATTTGTTTTGCAAATTGAACCAGCCAAAATCGATGAAGCCTTAGGCAATGATCAATGGATAATATCTATTCAAGAAGAACTGAACCAATTTGAAAGAAATCAAGTTTGGAATCTTGTCCCTAGGCCAAACAACAAGCATATCATTGGAACAAGATGGGTCTTCAAGAACAAACTCGATGAAAATGGAATTATAGTTCGGAATAAAGCAAGATTGGCCGCCCAAGGATACAACCAATAAGAAGGAATCGATTTTGACAAAACATTTGCTCCGGTTGCAAGGTTAGAAGCAATTAGACTTTTATTGGCTTATGCATGTTCTATGAATTTTCAGCTTTTCCAAATGCACGTCAAAAGTGCATTTTTGAATGGATTCATAAACAAGGAAGTTTATGTCAAGCAACCCCCTAGATTTGAAGATTACAAATATCCTTCTCATGTCTTCAAACTAAAGAAAGCTCTCTATGGATTGAAACAAGTACCAAGAGCATAGTACGATCGTCTCAGCAATTTCTTATGTGACAAAGGCTTTGAAAAAGGAAAGGTAGACAAGACTTTATTTATCAAGAAAATAAAAGAAGATACTCTCTTGGTATATGTTGATGACATAATCTTCGGTTCAACAAACACAAAGTTATGTGAAGAATTCTCATCCATGATGCAAGGAGAATTTGAAATGTCTATGATGGGAAAAATGAACTACTTTCTTGGACTTCAGATCAAGCAACTCGAGAATGGGATCTTTATCAGTCAAACCAAGTATTGCAAAGAATTATTGAAGAAGTTTGATATGGACAATTGCAAGACTTTGTCTACACCTATGGAATCCAGTACATATGTAGATCAAGATGAATCTGGTGTGTCGATTGATATCACAAAATATAGAGGTATGATTGGTTCCTTACTATACTTGACAGCAAGTCGCCCTTACATAATGTTCAGTGTTTGTCTCTATGCTTGCTTTCAAGCAAATCCAAAGGAATCTCATTTAATGGCGGTCAAGCGGATCATGAAGTATATCAAAGGAACAACAAATGTCGGCTTATGGTATCCTAAAGGTAGTATTTGCAATTTAATTGGATACTCTGACGCGGATTATGCAGGTTGTAAAACTGATAGAAAGAGCACAAGTGGAACATGTCACATCTTGGGAAATGAACTAGTCTCGTGGGCATGCAAAAAGAAAGCATGCATAGCACTTAGTACGGCTGAAGCAGAATACATAGCAGCGGGTAGTTGTTGTGCACAGATACTCTGGCTCAAGCAGCAACTTCGTGACTATGGACTCGACCTTGGTAGCATTCCTCTTCGTTGTGACAACACAAGTGCAATCAACATAACAAAGAATCCAGTCATGCATTCAAGAACCAAGCACGTCGACATACGACATCATTTCTTGCAAGATCATGTACTTCAAGGATATGTAGAGATAACATTTATGGATACTCATAATCAGATTACCGATATATTCATAAAGCCTTTGGCAAATGAATCTTTCTTCAAAATTCAAAGAGAACTTGGAATTCTGGATGAAACTGACATTGAATCATGAAAGATCTTCATCTATGGTGTTTTTCTCAATTTTTCACTGCCTGCAATCGATTGCACCCTTGTGTCAATCGATTGCTCACTGTAAGTTTCCTAAAAATAATGAATTTTTGAAGCTTGCAATCGATTGCACCCTAGTGTCAATCGATTGCATCCTGTAGCTTTTGTTTTATTTCGTTTCTGTTTTGTAGAGCAATCGATTGCACCACTGTGCCAATCGATTACACCTACTATAAATCTATTTTTCTATATTTATTTAATAGATCCATGGGCTTTTAACCTTTCCAATTACCCTATCATTATAACTTTTGACCTACCTATGACTCTCTCTTACTACCTAGCCCTATTTTCAAGACTTTGACCAAAATTTCTTACTTTTCCAAAGTTATAAACATCAATAACCCTCAACTACTCATATCCCACAATAACTCCTCTCTTAATCATTATAAAATCCAACTTCTCATAACCAAACTTAACCATCTCTTCCAAAAACATAACCTCTCAACAAAAAAACTCTTCCTTCCCTCACAAACCCTAAAACTCCATCCTTTCATCATTTTCTCATGGCTTCACGTTCAAAAAGGAAGATTTCAGCATAAAGCAAAGGAAAAGGTCCGGCCTCTTCATCTTTAGAGAATCCACTTGTTTTTCAACACTTGAACGATGAACAACAAGAACGATTCACTAAGTACTTTCAAAAGAAGATTGTGCAAACCCCAAAGTATGGTATTCTCTCATCATTCCCTAAAGAATGTTTTCTTTTCAAGATTCCTTGATTGCATGCGGTTTGGAATCCTTGATTTCCTCATCTGGACCATATTATTCGGATTTGGTACGATTTTTCTATAGAAATTTACAAATGGAAGAAGGCAAAATGGTAACATATGTTAAAGGAAAGAAAATCCCACTTCACTCAAAGACGCTTGGAAGGATTCTGGATATTCCAACCTCTGGTGGAAGACTCTATGAAGAAAACGAAGATGTTTGGCAAGCATACAACAAAAGAGAATTTTATTGGAGTCTTGGCCGAATAACTGAAGCAGAATTCCATGCAAAATGTGTCAGATCCTTAGGCGGCATGGAACCCTCTCGAACCTCATGGTCGACAGGTATTTTCAACATTGATGATCGGCTGTTTCATTATTTTGTGGTTTACATAATGTTTCCAAGGGGTGGAAACCACTGCATTGTGACTGACCTAGAAATGCAGATCTTATATACAATTAAGCATGGCATTAAAATAAGTTGGGCTTATTTAATCTTGGTTCACAGGCGGGGAATCAACGAAAAATCAAAGTTTCTGCCATATGCATGGTTTATCACAAAGATTTTGGAACATTTTGAAGTATATTTTGAAGGATTTGGTAAGTATCTCATGGACTCAAATATCAACAAAATCTCCATCAAGAATGTGGACTCTCGGATGAGCGTCAAATACGACCCGAAAACAAAAACCATTGTGTACCTTGGTGAAGGTGTGGCTGAAAATGATAAGCAAGAGAATGAAGAAGATGATGATGTTCCTCCTCCTCCAAATGAACATGGCCCTAGTAACCACCAATTGATGGATTACATGACTCAACAGTTTAGAAATTTCAACACTTCCATCAACAACCAATAAAATGCAATTCAAGAGTTGACAAACACTAGGATCAACAATTTCCAAGAGGCCGTCAATCAACAATTCTCGTATCTCTACTCTCACTTATACATTTCACCTTACGATCCTTCCAACCCGACTTTCCCTCAAACTCGTCCATCACCTCTCTAGCAAACATTTTCAAACCAACAACCCTTTGACCCAAACATGGATCTGTCATAAATTGTTAAACATGTTTCTTTATGTTTTCTTAAAGTTATTTATGTTGTTTAAAATTCTGTACTTTCTATTTGCTATGTACTCTTTAAATTTGTAATTTTAATTTCTGACTAGTTGGTATGTTATTTTCAAATTATTACCTATGCCTCTTGTCTATATATATATATATATATATATATATATATATATATATATATATATATATATATATATATATATATATATATATATATATATATATATATATATATATATATATATATATATATATATATATATATATATATATATATATATATATATATATATATATATATATATATATATATATATATATATATATATATATATATATATATATATATATATATATATATATATATATATATATATATATATATATATATATATATATATATATATATATATATATATATATATATATATATATATATATATATATATATATATATATATATATATATATATATATATATATATATATATATATATATATATATATATATATATATATATATATATATATATATATATATATATATATATACATACATACATACATACATACATACATACATACATACATACATACATACATACATATATATATATATATATATATATATATATATATATATATATATATATATATATATATATATATATATATATATATATATATATATATATATATATATATATATATATATATATATATATATATATATATATATATATATATATATATATATACATACATACATACATACATACATACATATATATATATATATATATATATATATATATATATATATATATATATATATATATATATATATATATATATATATATATATATATATATTATCAATCTTTACCTTCTTTTTGATAATGTCAAAAGGGGGAGAAGGATGTTACCCTTTTCTTGCTTGTTATTTTTTCTTGATCCTTAAGGTATAAATACAAGGCTACTTCGAACCTCAATACAAATTCAGAACTTCTTAACACTTCATATATTGAGGGGGAGAAAAACTTGTCGGAAAGAACATCGCAACAAAAGGAGAATGCTTTGTCATCATCAAAAAGGGGGAGAATGTGAAATCAAGATTCTCAGAGATCAACCTATGTTTTGATGAAGACAAATCACTTGACAAAGAAGACAAAGATGATTAACCATTTCAAGATATCAGAATCAGGACAAAGACTTGACATGAAGAATATTTGCCTCAGAAGGTATAATGAGAATTTTCATCAAGTGTTTAAGTCCTGAGTTCTCAAAACATTAAAAATATTTTACATTACTTTTCACACTAACACAAGCCTTTTAAAACAAAATTTTTCTAAGTTTTTGTAAGTGCAATCGATTGCACTCTTAGAGAAATCGATTGCATGATCAAAATTTTAAATCTTTTTTGCTTCTGTTTCAGTAAGCAATCGATTGGTGCCTTGGTGCAATCAATTGCATGCTTGAAAATCTCTCTTTTTTCGCTTCTGTTTTAGTGTGCAATCGATTGGTCCTTTTGGTGCAATCGATTGCTCTGTTGAAAATTTGAATTTTCAAGTATTTTTGTGAAGGTGCAATCGATTGGTCTATATGTGCAATCGATTGCTCACCGAACGTTTTTGAAAAATCATTCTGAAAAATTACATCTCTTCAACCAATCTTTCATGAAATGTTTCCTTTGAAACATGGCAATTGTTCATCATGTTTTCTGGAGATTTGCATGATTTTTTCAAGAGGTGTTTGTGTAATATAAATACCTAAATCTTTCAAATTCAAAAACACATCTTTTTCAATTCTCTTTCAAAATCTTTATCACAATTTCATTTTTCCACATTTAAGTAAAAATCACTTTACATAAAGAATTTTCTTCATAATTTTCATATCCTTTGAAAGAAAATTCTTGAGCAATGTGTCTTAGACATTTGTGGAAACTCTCATTGAAAGAGAAGATCAATCTACAACATTGATAAACATTGTATACACTGTTACAAACTCATTACAAAATCAGATTGTATTATTTCCCCTTGTTGTTCAGGATTGTTGAAAGCAAGTGTGTGCATTGAAGAGGATTGTTCTTCCTGCACTTAGTGTTTTAGATCTTAAAGGTGTTTAAGAGCCTTTGATCTACCTATAGGTTAGAAAGTATTATACACTGATCCTAACTATAGTGAAATCTCTTTCATGTTGAAAGGGGACTGGAGTACCTTCAGAGTGTGAAGGGAACCAGGATATTTCTTGGTGTTCTTTACTTTCTGCACTTTACTGCTTTCATACCAACATCATATCTCAAGAAAGTAATAAATCAGTCTCTAAAACCATAAAATTTCAAAGAACCTAATTCACCCCCCCCCCCTCTTTGGTGCAACTCAGACTTTCAAAAACCCTGTTGGTCAAAGGGTTGACTTTTCAGTCATACGAACCGAATGATTGAAAACCTCAGAATTAACTGTTGGTATTTTGGGTTCCCTAAGGCCTTGAAACTTTTTCTGTAAACTTCCTTGGGTCATATGAGCCTCATGGACCATGATTCAAGCTTTGGAACACCCTCTAGATCAAAAGTCAAACTACAGTTGACTTTTTCCAATCAGAAACCCTAATTAGGTTTCTTGCACTGCACTGTTCTTCTTTCTTGGGTGACAACCTCAAATTGGATTCATTCTTGATCCAATGTGATATCCTTGATGATATGAAGACTTGATATATGGATGATCAATCCAAAACTTTGACTGATCAATCACTTGAAACCCTGATTTCTGACTGTGAAACCCTAATTCATTTGTATCTTGACAAAGATCAAACTTGAATTAGGTTATGGTTAGATAATCAATGTTGATGCTCCTAGTATGATGACGTGATCTAGGGGTCAAAATTTTGGGTATAACAGTTGCCCCTATTCAAATATCTTTACCAGATGGAAATGAGAGATGAAAATCTTCGTAGAATTATGGTGAAAGGTATTTAAATATAGTAAATCGAAAATTTTGTCCCTTAGATAAAATGGTATGCAAAAGGACAAAGGCTAAAATGTAATGAATTCTAAAATGATGCTTGAATGCAAGACAATACTGACATACGAGCGAAAAAAGAAAAGTAAAATAATGAGTAACCACTCACTAGGGACCCGACACACTAGGGAGAGATTTGAAATGAAACTAATCAATTGTTCAGACATGACTAACGATGGCACTTCAAAGGGATCCTCCACCTAGGGGACACAACTTCACCGGGGAAGATAAATCTTCACTGGGGAAATGGCCAATCTCCACTGGGGAAATCCAACCTCACTTGGGGAGAACAAAAAATTTAAAGGGGAAATGCAAATCCAATGGGAAGATGCGTGAAAGGAAGCACAGATAAGAAACCACACAGGGGAACAAGAGTCAACAGACTCGGACTCCGACTAGGGAAGAAAAATCTGAGACACGACTCCTATTGGGGACAAACGAAAGGGATTCCCTTAATGAAGAGTTTAAATGGGATCTTCGAAAGGAGACTAGAAATAAGACTAGACTCACAAGGGATGCTAGTGATGACTAGACTTCCAAGGCCTACTGGGGATATCCATGGATTCGCCGGGGATACTGGTAACAACCAAACATCCTGAGTTTAGAGAAATATAAGCAATTCCAATAGTCAACAAACTTTTGATGCTAGTATCGACTAGAAAAGTAGACCGGTAACAACCAGGTATCATACTAATAACAATTGGATTTAAACAATGTCAGTTAAAACATTACTAGACTTCCTGGGGAATGATTATAATGACTGGACTTTCGAGAGGATACGGTGACAACCAAAATAGTGATACCAATAACGTTTGGTTTTTAAGCAATTCTAGTAACTACTGGACTTACACTGGAAAAATGTGTAACGACCATGCTTCAGACCAATAACAAGTGGATTTTCAAACAATGCCAGTAACTACTGAACTTCAATAGGGAGACAGGCAACAATCAATGTCAAGGTACCAATGACAATTGGATTTCAAATGATGCCAGTAACTACTGGGCTTAACAGGGAGAACGGGTGACGACCATGTTTCATAACAATAACCATTGGCCTTATCAAGTGATGCCAGTAACCACTGGACTTATATTGGGGAAGTTGGTAACAATCAATCCACACATCAATAACAATCGATTTCAGCAATCAATGTCAGTAACTACTAGACTTACTGGGAAAGATTGGTGACAACCAAGTCAAAATGCCAATAACAATTGGATTTCAAACAATGCTAGTAAATATTGGTCTTCACGGGGGAAATTAGTAACAACCAAACCATATACCAATAACAATTGGATTTTAAAAAGATGCAAGTAACTACTGAACTTAACGAGGAAGCCGGTAACAACCGAACCACATACCAATGATAATTGATCTTAGCAAAATGATGCCAGTAATCACTGAGCTTAACTAAGGAAAACGGGTAAAAACCATGCGGGAAACCAATAACAATTGGATTTAAAGAAATGAGAGTAACTATCGGGCTTACACTAGAAAACGGGTAACGACCATGCTCCATACTAATAACAATTGGATTTTTAAACAATGCCACTAACTACTGGACTTCCTAGGAAAGATTGGTGACAACAAATCAAACTACTAATAATAATTGGATCTCAAACAGTGCCAATAACTACTGGATTTAAAAGGGGAGATAGGTAACTACCATATATAAGTATCAAGAACAATTGGATTTTGAAAACATAGCAACCACTATGTTTCAGCAGAGTCTGTTAACCAATGGAACTTCGGCTGGGCGTAGATTTAGGTATACAACGGATCTCAAAGACAAGCATTAGTAACAACTAACATCTTGGTAGACACCAATAAGTAGTATCAGATATTGCTAGTTACAACTAGCCTTCTCGGGGATAAAAGCATTTATCATAATAATACTTAATCCAGGAAACTTGACCAAGTTGGGGTAACAAACCACAAAGCGAGCCCGTGACAACAGGTTTGAAGCAAAAGGATTGGTAACGACCAAAGGATCTTAAAGGCTACGACTATAAAAGAAACATGCAAACAGATGTGTATGCTAATGGTATGATGCAAATGTAAATGAAGACCGACTCACAAGAGAGAAGGAAAATAAAAGAAAGATGACAATCTAGATTCACTAGAGGGAAAACTAATCACACCGAGTCCTGATGTTACTACTCAGAATAGAATCTTTCGCCAGGGAGTGTATAGTAACTTTCCATAAGGGATTTGGACATTGCTTTTGCAAACTTACGGAGGAGAAGTCACAACTTCTGTAGCATGGCGGTCTCTGAGTGCAACCTTATTTGAAGATGGTGTTAAGCGTTCTACTGCTCTCTTCTCACTGGAGGAGTTTTAATATCGTCATGTGACATCTCTAAATTTATGACTTGTTCATTAGATTAGTTTTTCAAAACAGTTTTGTTTTTTTTCATTTTCAAAAACACATCGCTTTCAAGACCCGTTATTAATGAATAAGTGAAATTTGCATAACAAGAAAAACATAGATCATAACAATGATTGGTCCAAAATCTGACTTCATTAATAGGCGAGAACCTTACAAATGGCAACGTCTCCAGAACAATTACAATTTGGAAAATTACAAAACAAAACAAGATGGGTTACAAAATCCAATAATGATCCAGCCCTACTAACTAGTAGTCCATATGATCCGCTACTTCTGACGAGAATGGCGGATAGTGATCCTTTGGATTATCTTTTGCGGGATTAACAACTTCTGATGCAGTGACAACCTCGCCCCTAAATTTTGCTTGAATTTCCCCTTGGGATTTCCGACTCAGTGAGTTCTTTTATAGGCATAGTATTTCCTTATTGCGTCCGAGTTGATGGGGTACTTAAGTTGTTCGCCATCCATTGTCTCGAGAATTAGAGAGCCTCCAGAGAAAATAGTTTTCACAACAAAGGGGCCATCATAGTAGGGCATCCATTTTCCGTGCATATCCTTCTTGTCGCTACCGCGAAAATAAGGTGTCGGCAAAACAGAAGAGTCGCCACCTTTCGTTATTTATCCCTCAGAATGGGAAAGGAAACGATCGGAAAAACCTGACAAAAAGGTATAAGACAAGGTCATCGCAACCATGTCCGAGTTCGGGAGTCGGTTACGCAAGGGGAAGGTATTAGCACCCCTCACGTCCATCGTACTCGATGGGATCCACGCTTGTTTTGTTTATATGACAGGTTGGTTTTATCTATCTACCTATCAAGGATGGTCTGAAAAGAAAAGAAAATGGCTCGGCAAAGAGTCGCGCTTTGTGCCTACGTATTCTCATCAGAGAACGAGAAATCAGAGTTAACGTAGTTCGGCTAACTACGGGTTACGGATGGGGGAAGGTGGCTCGCCAATACGTCAGTATTATGCCTATGTGCTCTCAACAGATATGAGAGATCAGAGCTTACGTAGTTCGGGATAATACGGATTACAGGGTTTCAGATTCATCTGTTTTTCCGAGTAGGGTTAACAAACAGTTCCAGCAATTTGGTGTATGCAGCCTGCTCGTCAGAGTCTCGTGCGTATTGAGAGTTAACGACACTATTTTCTTCAGAAAAGTTTTCCTTGAGTTATGGGCCCACGGGGCAAAAAGGAGGTTTGAAGTTTGTTTTCTGTCTTTTACGGAAGAAGTGTTTTTTATGGTTGTTTGTAGTATGTACAGCTCTAGAGACTATGACTTAGGAACGAATGTGTCGCATATCGTCCAAAGGACGTATACTAAACACTCTAGACGACTGAGAGGAGACCGCTCAATTATCATACCCAAGTAGCTTAAGGCTTGTAACGCGCTTGTACCAACTTGCCTTTATTACGTTTTTTACTGTTGTTTTTAGAGAGAGAAGAGAACGAACTCTACAGGGAAACTATCAAGCCCTAATGTTGTCATGCCAAGGATTCATCCTATGGTTGAGTTTTGAAACAAGGAACTCCTATATGTTATCATGCATAGGTTTCAACCTAAAGTTCTATCATCACTTCCTTATTAAAGGAAGTGAGACTCCTAGGGGATCATGCCAATGGGATACGGAAACAGACAAAGCATCAACTAAACATCAGTAAAACATATAAATAGAAGAAAACAGTAAAGATGCATATGCCATGCAGCAATACAAGCAGAGGGAGACTCACTCAACCTCTTAGCAATCAAGCAAAAAGAAAACAATCAAAACAGACAAGCAGAGGGAGAGAGACTCAACCTCTAATGCAAACACACAGATAAAAAGAAAAACAACACACAAGCAAGGGGAGGATCACCTCAACCCTTCATGCAAACAAGCAGAGGGAGACCCACTCAACCTCTAAGCAGTCATGCTCCTAGCCTAAAGTATTCTAAATATGAACTTATTCTAATGCATCAAGCAAATCAAACAAGGGAGAGAAACCAAAATGAGCAACAAGGGAGTCATCCCAGGCTACATCAGGTTGGAGGTGTATCAACACCAGAGTCCATCATGGGCTCAACCTCTTGAGGAATGCACAGAATCCAACCAAAGGAAGGATTAGGCTCTCCCAAGAGGGATCCTATGTCAATAGGACAGAAAACTGGGTATTAATCCTAGATATCAATCTAAGGTAACTGGTTTAAAGTGTATCAACACAGAGTGTCCATCTCAGGCTCAACCTGTTGAGGAATGCACAGAATCCAACCAAGGGAAGGATTAGGCTCTCCCAAGAGGGATCCTAAGAAAAGGACTTGGAGATGGATGACAGTATATAAACCAAGGGAATATACCATGCCAAGGATGTCAATCCAAGGCTCAACCTCCTGAGGAATGCACAGAATCCAACCAAAGGAAGGATTAGGCTCTCCCAGGAGGGCTCCTCATCAAGACTTGAAAGAGAAAGATAGTACAAACCAAAAGAATGTACCATACTGATGAATGTCAATTCAAGGCTCAACCTCCTGAGGAATGCATAGAATCCAACCAAAAGAAGGATGCTCTCCTAGGAGGGATCCTCTTCAAGACTTGGAGAAAGAGGGTAGGGCAAAGCCCAGGGAAGAAATGACATAAGGGAAAGAAGGCACTACAACAACTTCTAAGAGAACCCTAAAGACTAGCTACAAGGATCACCTAGACTAGGGGAATCAAAAGCTCTATCAAGGCTTCAACAAGGTTCTAATGAGGTATCTACCTAAAGTCTATTCTATCAAGAAAGGATATGAAACTTAGAATCATCTAATGGTCACTTGAAAGACTAATCTATGAAGTTATCCTAATTAGAGTCACCTAAACTATAAGCAACTTGTAAAATGGGGAACTATTAGAAAATCAATTCTAAAAATCTCAAGGAAAATCATATATCATCCTGCATGCGTTAAGAATCTATGGTACAAAAACCAGGGGCAAAACCTACTCCTAAAGGTTCTAATAAAATCTAAATTCCAAAGAGTGTGCTAAAGGGGATCCATCAAGGAATGCTACTGAAAATCTATCTCAAACTCCTACTTAGAATCATCTAAAAATTACAACAAAAATCATCCAAACCTATCAAGAAGTCTATAACAAGCATGCAACGTTTCAACATCAAATTCCAAAGCATGAACTAGTAATAAAATCAGCAAGCAAACTACTCATATTATGCATTTTTAATCAAGTATTAAAAATAGAAAAATGGACATTAAATTGAAAACAACACCAAAGTAAAATCCAAAAGCATGGAAAAATCAAAAATTAAACAAGGATCAACCACATATTTTTTCCATGATTTTCTGATCATTATTCTAATTAATATGAATTAAAATCAATCAAGACAATTAAAGAAAATAGAAAATGAATAAAAGAAATAAAAAGAATTCAGAAAATATCACAGGCGTTGGATCTGATTACTAGTCCACTCATCTGAAGGCCACGCGTGTGCCACCTCAAATAATAAAGTGTTGTGTTTTGATAATGGACATGGTATGGTTCAGTTGACTAGCGTACACGGTACTCCCTAATCATATCCATTCAATGGAAAAGTATGTTGATCCTATGCTTCAGGACGTGCCAACTCACCAAGCCCTAGTCAAACCAAATCCTACACGTTAAATGCTAAGACCAAGTCCGCGGATCCAACGGTGCTCAACCTTTCTTCTCCAATTTGAACTGAAACAAAGAGGGAAAACATTCCATGGCGGCCGGAGAAGAGTTCCACCGTCTTCTCCGGCGAGAGCAATCATGCTCTGGTTCCACATTTAACTAAACTCAATGAAAAATATACGAATCCACTCGTCTCCTCACCCTGAGTATGAATCTCTCATCAAAACTCACTGATTCTCCATGAATCTCTAAACCCAATGATGAACAGAAAACTCATCAATTCCATAAATGTCATCAAACTTCAAATTCTCTCCATAGAACTCTTCCTCACCTCTCAAGGATCACAAATCACTATCCAATTCATCCTAACTCTCAAGAATCAAGCAAACATGAGTCCAAACAGAATTTTCATCATAACGTAAATCATCACTGATCTTCATGATTCTGATCCTAAAACGATCTATGTCATCTCTACAACCTAACCACATGCCAAATTCCTTTTAAACATGCTTAAATTAAGAGGAATTGTGAAAAGTAAAAACCTGTTCTGTAGCTTCAATTGAGGTGTTCTTGAGTATGAATCTTGATGCCAAAACGTGCAGATTTCTTTACTGAAGCTTGCTAAATGATTCTTGATACTCAGAAGCTCTTGATTCTTCCTCAAATTCCAAAACCGTTTCTTGCTTGAGAGCTCTAAAACTCCAACTGCAATAACCATTTTCTCTCCAAATGCTACCCAAAAAACGATCTGAACATGATCCAAGACTTATATATGATGTGTTTGGATCGTAACCTGGCCCAATTATGGCCCAATTTGATTAATCCAAAATTCAATTTTTCTTCAATGAACAACTATGGCAGACACGGGTCCTGGCTCTGTTTTTGCTTAATTTCCACTCAAATGACTTGCATAACCCTCCTTGAATGTGAATGGATCAGATTGAAAGCTTGAATTGATCCAATGGTGCACATTGATGTGTAACTTCAATTCTAAGTAATCCAAACAAAGTCCATGAAGCAAGCCTCAAACCAAAATTCTACCAATGCCATTGTCTTAAAAATTCGATTTGCAATCAAAATATGCACAAACTTGTGAAGTTTGGCACAAAAATGAATTAAAATGGAATTTTCACTTTTCATGCCTTTTAATTATCCTTTTTTTCAAATTTCCTTCATACACTTCCATATTTAGTCCATATCAATGGATGTTTGGATCATGGTTGGACAAATAACACCATTTTGAACAACTTTCAAGTTGATCAAAAGTCCATTTGAGATGTCTAAGTTGATGAAATTGACCTATAACCAAAAATGACATGTAATTCCAAATTCCCAAAATACCCTTATCTTGCAAAGCTTGTAACTTGAGTTCTACAAATCCAATCATGGACTTCTAGTACTTTCTAGAAAGCTAAGAAGATAAGGAACAACATACATGTTGGATAAAAGTTCATGGGAATCATCCTTCTAGGGCAAAAGTGTCATGCAAGTTGGTTGACTTTCAAGCTCCAAATTTACATGCCTCAAATGACCTATAACTTGTCTGGCTCATAACTTGAGTTCTATAAACCCTATCAAGGACTTCTAGTACTCAAATTAAAGTTATGCTCATGCTCTACAACAATCATGTTGGGGTCATGGTGAGATGAAAATCACATCTTGAGTTATGTGGTCTTGAAGTTAGGCACTAAACTAAGGGATTTTACATTGTCAAGCATAGCAACCCTAACTTAGGAACTCCTCACACTCTTGATCCATGATAAGTTGACCTTGGAATCATCCCTTGGGCATCTCAATACATCAATCCATGATCACATGGCTTTGGAATAGGTCTCAACCTTCTTCAAATCATCAGTTGTCCTAAGGTTAACCAGATGAACCCTAGTTGTACCAATCTTGGTAGTAACTTCATATCCTTTGCATAATGACCTGTCTAGGCTTCAAAATGATCTTCAATGCTTCTCATGAACTCTCTCAAGGTCCCAGGTCTAACTTCATGGCTTTAGAATGATCTGGTGATCTTCCCACAACCCTCAAGTTAGGAGATATACACACTTGGCTTCAACCACTCTCTCTGAGGCTCTTTGGCTTCTCTGATGATGATATCAACCCTGGAGCACTTGAATAAGGTTCTTAGCTAGCTTCATAGCCTTGTGTAGCCCTTGATTGGTAGTCATACCTCTTGATCTCCTGCATACATGTCAATGAAATGCAGATGATAATGCTAGAATGAATGCAATGAAACACAAGCTATGTAAAGAAATGTTAGGCAAATTTTGGGGTGCAACACTTCTGAATTGGCAGAATCTTTCTGAGCACGGGCTCTCCTTCCTAGTATTCTTTAAGGTGGACCCTCTTATCAAAAGTTCTCTTCATCCTTTGCTGATAAATCTGACTGTAACACATCACGGTCATCCTTTTTTCATCGATGAGATTTAGATAGTCGAATATTTCCTTTATCCATTCGGCTTCTACAAGCTCTGCTTCCATTAAAACCCTTAACGAAGATATCTTAACATCGATGGGTAATACTGCGTCCATCCCACAGACAAAAGAAAAGGGGGTTGCCCCTATTGAAGTGTGCACCGATGTTCTGTATCCGTGCAAGGAAAATGGTAACATTCTGTGCCCATCTTTGTAGTTTACAACCATCTTCTTCACTATCTTCTTGATACTTTTGTTCACAACTTCAACAACGCCACTCATCTTTGGTCTGTAAGGTGAAAAGTTGTGATGTTTGATCTTAAAACTATCATAAAGCTCTTACATTGTTTTGTTGTTCAGATTTGACCCGTTGTCATTGATAATTTGATCAGGGATGCCGTATCAGCAGATGATCTCTTTCTTGATAAAACGGGTGACCACTTGTTTGGTGACATCGACATACGACACTGCTTCTACCCACTTGGTGAAATAGTCGATAGCGACGAGGATGAAACGGTGGTCGTTGGACGCCTTGGGCTAAATTTCCCCTGTCATGGCTATGCCCCACATTACGAATGGATAAGGCGATGCCAATACATTAAGAGGATGTGTAAGAACATGCACTTTGTTAGTGTAGATCTGACATTTGTGGCATCTCCGAGCGAAAAGGACGCAATCTGTTTCCAGGGTCAACCCGTAATAACCAGCCCTCAAGATTTTATTTGCCATGGCATGGCCACTTTCATGAGTGTAGAAGGTACCTTCGTGCACATCTGTCATCAATAGGTCTGCCTCTTTCTCGTCAACACATCGGAGCAGGACCATATCATGATTTCTTTTATACAAAACATCGTTGATGATGAAGAACTTAGATGACAATCTTCGTATAGTGCTCTTATCAATTCTAGAGGCCTCAGTCGGATACTGTTGATTCTGAAGAAAGTTCTTGATGTCATGGAACCAAGGTTTTCCATCGGATTCCTCCTCTGCCATCATGACGTAGGCTGGTGCCCTTTTTCCTTCGTTGCAGGTCAAAGGAGCCTCGTTGACAAACTGGACCCTCCACATCGATGCTAGCATGGCTAAAGCATCTGTAATATGATTCTCATTCCTCGGGACATGTTTGAAAGTGATCTCGTCAAAGTACTCGATCATTTCCAAAATGTATTCTTTGTAAGGAATCAGCTTTTCATCTCGAGCCTCCCATTCACCTTTGAGCTGGTAAATTACCAAGGCAGAGTCGTTGATTACTTCCAGGATTTTGATGCGGAGGTCGATAGCAGCTTCGAGTCCTAGGATACAGGCTTCATATTCAACTATATTGTTTGTACATGAGAAGCACAATCTGGCGGTAGTAGCGGTATATCCTCTAGTTGGATTTTCCAGAACAGCCCCAACACCATGTCCCTTTTTGTTGGACGCTCCGTCAAACATCATCTTCCAACAGGATCAGGGTTCAAGACCTTCCTCAAGACCAAGTTCTGGTTTCATTCTTTGAACATACATCACATCCTCATCAGGGAACCCGAATTTGAGTGGTTGGTAATCATCTACAGGATGCTCAGCAAGGTGTTCTGACAAGACGCTTCCTTTAATGGATTTTTGGGCTACGTACTGAATATCATACACTAACAAGAGCATATGCCATCTGGAAAGTCTTCTATTTTGAGTCGGCTTTTCGAAGATGTATTTTATTGGTTCCATCTTTGAGATCAACAAAGTAGTGTGGCAGATCATGTATTGTCGCAGACGTTTGGCTGCCCAAGCCAAAGCACATCAAGCTTTTTCCAAGGGACAGTAACGACTTTCACAATCAGTGAACTTTTTGCTTAGATAGTAAATTGCGTGTTCCTTCTTTCCTGACTCATCTATTTGTCCCAAAACACAGTCCATTGAATCTTTCAACACTGTCATATACATGAAGAGCAATTTTCTAAGTATGGAAGGATCAACACTGGAGGTTCTTGAAGATAGCTTTTAATATTTTTAAATGCCAACTGGCAGTCATCATTCCATGTTATTACTTGATTCTTCTGTAACAACTTGAAGATTGGTGCGCATATAGGAGTCAAATTTGAGATGAATCTGGAGATGTAGTTAAAACATCCAAGGAAACCTCTAATTTGTTTTTTTGTCTGAGGAGCTGGAATCTCTTGAATAGCCTTGACTTTGTCGGGATCCACCTCGATTCCTCGTTGACTAACAATGAACCCAAGTAATTTTCTAGACCGAACTCCAAATGTGAATTTAGCTGGATTTAACCTTAGTTGAAATTTCCGGAGTCTTTCAAACAATTTTAGTAGATGATCCAGGTGATCCTTTTCATCTTGAGACTTTGCAATCATATCATCTACGTACACCTTGTTCTCTTGATGCATCATATCATGGAAGAGTGCAACCATGGCTCGCTGCTAAGTGGCTCCTGCATTCTTCAACCCTAAAGGCATGACCTTATAACAATATGTGCCCCATAGTGTTATGAATGTTGTTTTCTCCATATCATTTGGGTCCATCCTAATTTGATTGTAACCCGAGAACCCGTCCATAAAGGAAAATACTGCAAAGCTAGTTGTGTTATCAACCAATGTGTCGATGTGGGTAGTGGAAAATCATATTTTGGGCTAGCTTTATTGAGATCCCGATAGTCCACACACATCCTGACCTTTCCGTCCTTCTTCGGCACTGGCACGATGTTGGCTACCCACTTCGGGTATTTTGAAACTACTAGAAATGATGTGTCAATTTGTTTCTATACTTCATCTCTGATCTTTAGGGCCATGTCTGGTCTCGATCGTCGGAGTTTTTGCTTAACAGGAGGACATTTTGGTTTTAGAAGGAGCTTATGGACCACAATATCAATATCTAGCCCTGACATATCCTGGTATGACCAAGCGAAAACATCAGCATATTCTTTGAGGAGTAGTATCAATCTGTCCTTGACCTTTGTTTAGAGTGATGCACCAATCTTTACTTCCTTCTTCATCTCTTCAGAACACAATTTGACAACTTCGATTTGTTCTTTATATGGCTGAAGGTAGGCATCTTCATGCTCATCCATTCTGGTTAACTATTTAGGAACCTCGAATTCTTTGTCAAACTCTTTTTCAGCTTGGAAAACAAATGAACCGCTGCCAGAAGGAATCGAATAATCATTAGATTTTGCGAGTGATGGAGGCTTTCTGCATGGTTTTAAAGGGTTTAACATTATCAGACACATACACAACAATCATGCAGATGATGAGTTCAATTTGAAGTTTTTCCAAAAAAGATCGCCATTTTTCCTTTTTTACAAAAAGTGAAAATGATGAAAAAGTAAATGAACAAAAAGGACAAGAGTTTAACAAAAACACTTTTTCATTCATTAATCTTTTTAATCGCAAAGTGGCCCATACAAACTGAATTGTTGGCCTTGGGCATGGCCAGGAATTTCAAAGAAAACAAAAGCTAACAAGCAATGCATTACTCTAAAGGTAGCACGACGGGAATTTCCACTGCCTCCCAATTGTGCAAAGCCACTCCATCTCGGATCACCAGGTTGTTGAGATTGCTTCTCTCATCTTCTTTGATGATGGCGTTTACTTGTACCCTGATGCTTACAAACATCTCCTTTAGGGTTTTCTTTTTCTAGTTATCATCTTCGGACGTTTCTTCTAGAGTTGGTTTGTAACCCAACCCTTGCTTGTCATTTTTGGCGCGAGCGTTCATTTCTATAACTTCTCCCCATCCCTACGGGAGTCCTTCCTTCATTGGAGCTTTTATGCTTTGCACGGAGGCAAAAGATGGGCCACGGAATATGGCTGTGTCATTAATTAACACAACATGAGCGATTTCTAGGGCTTGAAACGCCGTTTCTAACATATCTTCGTCGGCTTCGATGTATCGGAATGACGACAGGTTGCTCACCATTAAATCTTCCTCCCCGTGCACTATGACCAGCTGATCATCAATGACAGATTTTAGCTTTTGATGTAGGGTGGAGGTTACAGCTCCCGCCGCATGGATCCAAGGTCTGCCCAATAAATAGATGTAGGCTGGATTAATATCCATGACTTGGAATGGTACTTCAAAACATTGCGGACCCACCATTATTAGCAATGTTGCCTCTCCAATTATGGACCGTCTAGATCCATCGAATTCCTTTACAACCAAAGAGGTCGCTTTCATAATTGCTCTTTTATGACTTAATTTTTCCATAGTCCTTTTTGGCATTACATTCAAGGAAGAGTCGGTGTCAACCAGGACTCTAGCCAAAGTATCTTCTTCATATTTGATGGATATATGCAATACACGGTTGTGTTTGCGACCTTCTAGCATAAGATCATCATTGTTGAAGTTTAACGTGTTGCATGTCGTGATGTTGGCGATAACCGAGTCGAATTGTCCCACTATGATGTCTTTGGTGACGTGGGCCTGAGTCAATATTTTCAGTAGAGCTTCCCTATGCGGGGGTGAACTGAGTAGTAGTGACATTACATAAATCTTTGATGCCATCTGGTTCAGCTGATCCATCACCCTATAATCACTTTTGCGGATGATTCTTAGTAACTCTTCGTCATCTTCTTTTAATATCTCTTTTTCTTTCGTCTTATCGGTAACTACTGATTCTTTTGGAACAGTCTCTTTAGGAACAACCTCTTTGATAGTAGGAATAACCTTAGGTGCTACTTTGGGAGTCTCAATGGTAACCTTCGATACATAAATCTTCCCACTACGAGTTATCCGACTTCCTCCGGCAATGTTAGTCACATCGGCTTATTTCCTTCTGGCGTCCGTGTTTCGCCAGGAACTGTCATATTTCCATGGTACAACTTTGGAATTTTTCTTTCTCCGAGGGTCAAATCTTGGTTAAGCCTTTCTGAATCTGGGCACTTGATCATTGCGGAATATTGATCCGACGGTGCTGGATCGAGTCATCTTGTTATTGTCGGCATTGAACACCGCTATTTTCTTAGGCTCCTCTAGTAGATTGAACACTGGTTCAATAACTGCAACGTTCTCTTTTTACTTCTTTCTACTGACTTGTAGCATCCCCTCGTTGATTAATAGCTAAATGTATTTTTGCACAAGGTCACAACCTTGTTGGCTATTGTTTCACTCTTCATAATCCTCATGAGTACTCTTGAGCAACCATGCTTGAGCCATTCTCTTGTGCAATTCCACCAGCAGTGTTTTCACTTCAGCCACTTCAGTGACTGTTCTCATCTCAGAGCCTTTTCCTTCTTCCGTTATAGCATTCACTCCGTCATGGTTTGACAGAGGATTATCTTTCACATTGGGATGATTATCTTCAAATGACAGTATCTTCTTTTTAATCAATTCCCTGACAATGTGCTGGAGTGCAATACAACCCTCTAAATCATGCCCAGTGGCATTCTCATGGAACAGGAAATGTGCGTCGAGATTGTAGTTGGAGGCAAAGGATTGGGTGGGGCACATAATTTTCTTGTTTGAATAAGTCCTCTAGCTACCATCAAAGGATATAGTTCGGTATAACTCATTGGTATTGGTTGTATCTTGGGCCTCCTGTTCTGATAGGTCGGCCTCGAAGCTTGAGCCATGGGCTGCTGCATCTGCTGATTATTGTAAGGTCGGTAATTGTACTGCTGATAAGCATTCGGTGCCCCTGGCTGAAGATTTTGTTGATTTTGCTGATTTTGTGGATTTTGTGTATGGAAGACTGGCGTAGCTGCCGCTATGTGTTGTGGTAGATGATATTGTTGTTGTTGAGCTTTAACTTGGGGATGAATCCTTCGATTCTGTTCCTTTGTTTCATACATCACCGTGTTAGTTTCTCCCTCTTTCTTTTTCTAGAAACTGTCGGATGGCTTCTTGGATGAATAGCTACTGGAATTGCTGGTTGGACCAGACATTTTTCCGTTTTTCAATCTGGCTTCCACTTTGACACACACAGCCACAATGTCGGAGAAGTTAGCCAATACACTGCTTATCATTCTTTCATAATACTTTTGTTTGATGGTGTCGACAAACCAATCTGCCAATTCCTTATCTATAAGTGGTGGCTCAACTTGTGCAGTCGTCTCGCGCCAGCATTGCGCATATTCCTTGAAGGATTCTGAAGGCTTTTGAGTCATGCTTAATAGCTGACGTCTGTCTGGAGCAAGGTCCATGTTGTATTTGTATTGTTGGATGAAGGCATCAGATAGATCTTGAAAACTTTGAGTCCTTGATTGGTCTAGCCCCAAATACCATTTTGCAGAGGCTCCTTTCAAACTTTCTTGGAAACAATGTATCATTAACTTGTCATTATCGAAGTGCACAGCGATGCGTCTACAATACATCACCAAATGGAGTTTTGGAAAAGTTTCCCCATCATATTTTTCAAAGTATGGCATTATGAACTTTGGGGGAAACACCAACCCCGAGACCAAACACATGTCTCTAGCATCAGTACCAAATATGTTTTTCCCTTCTAAAGCCTTCATTCTTCTTGCCATGATTTCCATCTCAACCCTCAGCTTGTCGTGTTTTTTATCCCCTGCTTCCAATTCATCTTGTATCTCATAAACTTGTTGTTGTTAAGTATTGAAGACCGGTCAGACATTCATCTGAGCGCCTGCTCGAGTGAACAGGGGGTTATGGAATTAATGCATAAGTCCTGATGTTTGTGCTATTGTGCCTTAGACATGAAACAGAGATATAAAATCTTGGAGATGCCAAATGAAAACTCTGTTGTGGAAGTCACTCCCAGCGTAGGGACTGTTGCGGTTGCGTTAACTTCAGATACCACAGTGGCTTGCGTATCCATTTTTGCGCTGATCACTTGCATAGCTTCCAGGATCTTGCTGACATTGCCTCGAAGTACTTCCAATTCATTGTCAATCTGATCAATTCTCTCTTGCTGATCTGCCATTCTCTTTTGAGTATTGGCTAAGTTGTTGTAGCGGTGGGGGCTCAGGGCGATCTCTGGGGGAAAAGAACAACGGATGAGCTGCGGAACCCATGCAAAACTATGCAAATGATATGCTATGCGAATGCAAATGCAATACTACTCATTCAAGGAAAAACAATAATCTTGTTATAAATAAAATTAGTAAATCAAAACACGTGACAACGTGATTGACAACATAAAAGGAAAGCAGAATTTCATTGATAAAACAAAGTTTGTTACAACAGATGGTTCTCGTTAACGAACGTGACCTTTCTTACAACATAGTTTTCAAAAAGTAACGACTACATTCAAAATCTCTTAAGATTACAATCTTAGAAAAAACAAGAATTTGGGAGGCCTCGATCATTCTAACAAGATGATCCTTCCTCTTCTTGAGGTCTGACATGGTATTGTCTCTGATAAATCAGCTCGCATAGCTCAGCATTTTATCGTTCCGCTTTAACTAAAGAAAACTTCAGTTCATCTTTAAGCATGAGTACTTCTGGTTCTAGAGAGATTTTATAAGAATTATTGAAGAAAATTTTCAGAGCTATCTCTTTTGACCAAAGGAGATGAGCCTTTATGGTCAGGAAGCTCACGTTTTCTTCAGCAGTTATTCCTTGCAAATATGGACGATACTAGGCTAAACGGGCTTGAGCTTCAAAGTTTTTGTCACTACCTTTTTCACAGAAACAAGTCCTTAGCAAGTCTTGATCTGGTTCTGGTCCTGTTTGGTACCCTAGCTGACGGTAAGCGAGGACCAGACTGTAGTTGACGATTCCCTTTGTGCCTATAAGTGGTATGTCGGTAAAGTCTCCATAGTTATGAATCATGGCGATTCCTCCATTCTTGATGTCGTACCAATTGATGTGGAGATTCTAGAGAACATGAGTCTTGGGCAAGTGTGAAATAAACCACTTGCTGAGAAATGTTGTGCAACATGAGAACAGTCCCAAATCATACATTTTCCGATGGTGGATAACATAGTAGGTGTCATCCAGCAGTGTGGGAATAAGGTTTTTGACTAGGATGAGTTTGATGGCTTCTTTGCTGATGAACCCATCGCAACTAGGGAACAAGTATAATCTATAGATCAGAAAAGCCAAGATTGCTTCGAAGATCCCTAAGTCCCTATTATCATAGTGGAATTAAGCTCTTTCCATGAATGGCCTTGCTTCCATTCTAGAGAATCATTCTCTACTCACCAATCTAGCAGGCAGCTTTGTGGGATCAAGATGTAGGGCTTTGGCAAACTCCTTTCTTCTTGGTTTACCATAGGGACGATAAAGGTCAATGGAATCTTCAAATAAGCAGAATACTCTTTTAAGGTTGGGAGTAGTTGAAAATCCGGGAAAGTGAAACAATGGTACACCGGGTCGTAGAACTCGACAAGTGCCAACAACATGTCCTCATTGGCTCTTGTATCCAACAGAGATAGCAGATCTCCATATTTAGCGATGAAGGCGGCGGGATTCTTGACGAGGCCCCTAGAGATTCTAATATTATCCAAACTTATACTTAAGAATGAAAATATACTTATGTGGTCCATAAACATGTCTACAAAAATAATATTTTGAATTCCTTGAATGGTTAGTTAAAATGCAAGAATGTGTTGTACCTCGAAAAAAGCACGATCCTTCGCGAATGGTCGCGAAAAACAGAGTCGCCACCGAACTTTATTTATTCCAAGATGGAATAGGAAAATATCAAGAAAACCTTTTGGGAGATAATAACAAGGTCATCGTAACCAAGTTCTAGGTTCGGGACTCGGTTACGAGAGGGGAAGGTATTAACACCCCTCACATCTGTTGTATTTAGTGGGAACCTCTTGATTCGATTCGTGAGAAATGTTAGCCTAGTTTATTTGTTTTCTTCCAAGATAAAAGGTGTAAAAGTAATGTAAAAAGGTTTAGGCTGCTAAGGAGAAATGGGGGGTTTTAGAAAAGAGTGCTTGCCAAGGATTAGGGCCCTTGTGCCTACGTATTTTCACTCAAAAGAAGTGAAGAATCAGAGCGTCCGTAGTTTGGACTACGGATGTCAGTTTGATTTAACGAAAGATACTTGGTCATATTCGACTGAAAATATTACTTTATCTAAATGGGTGAGGAGAGGACGCTTGCATCACTTTGAATGGATTTCCATATATCGACATTCATGGGAAACACACGACTTATCTCGACTCAAATAGGTTACAGACGAAGCAATATTTTGCGTCATTCTCAAGACACCATATCTCATGTTTATGAAAAGGTCTGACAGTACGCACGACGGTGATAAGTTGAATTAAATTTTTTGATGTTTTGTTGTATTGATGACGATTACTTGAAACTTAAGAAAGGCTCCTCGTGCCCAAGTAATTGGGAGAGTGGGTCAAAGACTTGACTCTCTCTCTCTTTTCATCTCGAGAAAAGGTTGCGTTTGGAAAGTGTTTTAAATGATAAGTGGTTGGAAGATAGGTTGAATGTTGTCGAGTTGGAAGCATTTTAGAGGCGTCAACTGCTCACACACGAGTAAGATAAATCACATCGAAACAACTGAAGAGAGATCAAAGGCCCAATCCCTATCTTTTTCACCTTGAAAAGAGTTTCGATAATTGTTAATTATTTTTATAGTTTGATTGAGAAAATCCGCTTGATGTTGGATCAAGGGTTTAATTTCATTTCGTGTGCGAAAAGGTTGGTTGAAAGAGTTTGATAGAGCTAGAGTAAGTTATGAATGACGGCTACCCGAAGCTTAAGAAAGGCTTCTCGGGGCCAAGTGTAGTACCCCAAAATTTTCCCTTTCATTTTAAACTTAATTGGATTTTGTTTCATTGCATTTTGCATATCATAGCATTTTCTCTCAAAGCATAGGGTCGAGGCATTCCGGTGGCTCATATTCATTTCGGTGCAAAAGACTGAACAACGAACAACGGGCATCAGAGGCCCGGGCATTTATTTTGCTCAGCGGTCAGGCGGCCGATTTTATTTTATTTTGCAGGATAACGGCAGTTCAGAAGGCAGCACTCAGGCTCAGGTCAAGTATTTTTATAGTGATAATGTTCAAGAACAAAGTTCAGAAGCTTAACGGAGCTCCAAACAGTTGAAACAGGGCAAATGTGCAGATTTCCCTCCAAAAGGCACCAAATTCAAAATTTTGAGGTGTTAATCGGTTAATGCATATGGTTAACTGATTAACCAAGTCAAATTAGGTCAATGTGGGGTTTTTTAAAAGTGTTAACCGATTAACCTATATGGTTAATCGATTAACCAGTGCATATTTTGCCTCTGCACGTGATTTTTCAATGCAGAGCCATTTGGGGTCCAATTTTGATCACTTGAATTCAAATTTTACGCTTGGGAAGGATCTAGAATCATTTCATAATTTCATTTTCCCTCCAAAATCCCATTCCTCATCCCAAACCAAAATTCACAAACCAATTTCCAAGCCTTTCCTTTGGATCCAAACCTATGTGATATTTAAGTGATTCATTCTAAACCAAAGCTAGCTAATCTTCATTTCTCACTCCCATTTTTCAGAATTCATCTCAATTCTCTTAAATTTTCTCTCAATTCTCCAATTCCAAAACCTTGACTCAAAGCTCTTTTCCATTGAATTCTTTGATTCTTCCTTGGAATCAATGAATTCTTGAGCTCAAATCTCCATCCATCATCTCCATCGAAGTGATTTCATCATCAAATTTTCATGCACAATTGGATCTTAATCTGGAAGTGATTTTGGAAGTGATTATTTGGCTTATTTTGGATTAATCTTGAAGGATCTCCATTGTTACTACAAGAATTGGTGTGGATATTGAAGTATTCTGGACTTCTAGCATTGGATCTATTCAATTTCAGTTAATTCAACATTAACCGAAGCAATTCTCCGCTTTGAAGGTTGGAATTCTAGATCCATGGCATTTTTGTGCTTACTTGCATGTTCATGTTGATTTTCATATTCGATTGAATTTTGGTTGACATGATTGTGGATGTTGTTGTTTAGATCTATTTACGTGTTGTTTGAATCATGGTTTGCTGGTTTAATTTTGTGATTAAGTGATTATGCAATCATCGGTTGATCGGATAAGTGCTTATTTGCTGCACATGTTGTTTTGTTGCTGATTTTCTATTGTTGGCACAGTATTAATCGATTAACGCATATGGTTAACCGATTAACCATTACAAATTTCTAGATTTTTCAAAGTTTTCTTAGTGTTAATCGGTTAACACATATGGTTAACCGATTAACCAGTTCAAATTTTCAAATTTTTTAAACGTTAATAGTGTGTTAACCGATTAACCCCTGGGGTTAACTGATTAACATTGTGCCAGTGGATCTGTTTTGCTGTTTTGCTTGCTTACTTGGGTATCATTTCACTTCGAATCATCGTAATTCGATATGATGCATTAAAAGTGAAATGTTTTGGGATATATGTCGCTGTTTTGATTGTTTAATCGAGATTCGCCAACATTCATGTTCTTTTCCACTTGAATGCATGCTTATGGATGTGGTTCAAGGTGATGATCTTTGCATGTTCGTTTGTTTTCATCTTTTACGCTTTCCTTCATGTTTGCATCATTCTTGCATCGTTGTTGAGGTCGAGATGCGCTTGTGGCGGCTGCTGCCCCACACATTTTTTTCCTTCCTCCCTCCATTCTAAGTGTGCATTTTTCATGTTTGCATCTCTTGCTTGCGATTGAATTTACTTGGTGCTTTCTTGTGCTTTTTGCCATGATCCCCATAGGGTTCCTAGTCCCTCCGTTTAGGATGGGAGTAGGAGAGACATTAGGTGTTCAATCCAAGCATGCTAACATTAGGGTAGATGTTTCCCCTTTTTAATCCAAACCTTAGGACCACTTTGCATGACAACGTTAGGGGCGAGTTTCCCTTAGACCTTCTGTGCGTCTCTCTTCTCATCTCAAAACAATTTTAACTCATCTAATAAAAGCGATGAACGTTACGCACTACGAGCCTTAAGCTACATAGGGAATGATGAGTGAGGGGTCTCCTCTCGCTTATCTAGAGTGTTTAGTGTACGTCCCGTTTGGGGGCGATACGCGACGCATTCGCCCATATGTCATAGTCTTTAGTGCAACGTGAATCACAAACCGAATTAATTCACTTCACTAAAAAACACAAAAAAAATTTCAAACCTTTTTCCTTCGGGATTAATCGGAAACGTTTTTTTATAAAAGAGTGTTGTTAAGCTTCGGTTCTACCGCAAACAGGCTTTATCCCTAACTGCTGGAACGGAGGTTTAACCCTACTCGGTTAAAACACTTAATCAACCAGTGGTTTCGTGTCAGCCCGAACTACGTTTGCTCTGATCTCTCATACCTGTTGAGAGTACGTAGGCACAAGCCGCAATGTCTTGGCGAGCAACCTTTCCCCCTTTCGCCTGTAGTTAGCCAAACTACATGGACTCTGACTTTCCCATTGCATGAGGGAATATGTAGGCACAGAGCGGTGATGCTCTGCCGAGTCTCATTTCTTTTCTTTTGTCCTGAAGCCTTTAGCGTAGATAGTTTAAACACACCCTTAGATAGACAACAAGCATTGATCCCGTCGAGTACGACGGACATGAGGGGTGCTCATACCTTCCCCTTGCATAACCGACTCCCGAATCCAGGACTTGGTTGCGACGACCTTGTCTTTTCCCTTTTTCGTTAGGTTTTTCCGATCGTTTCCTTTCCCTCTCTTTGGGATAAATAACGAAAGGTGGTGACTCTTCTGTTTTCCGTCGGGTGTTTTTCGCAGTTGCGAGAGCTGGAGACTCTATTGGGGACCGAACCCAGAGTCTCTGGTTTCCTATGCAAGTCCCTCCTAGCGTTTGTCTGTTGTGTCTTTGGGTGTTTACTTTTTTACAGTTTTTGCTTTATGTACATTATCTGTTGTATATTTTTACATTTGCATTTTATTATCATATTATGTTGTTGTTGTGTTGTGGGTTGGGTTGTTCCATCGAGAGATAAGCCGGACCTGGGCTTGAGTATACACATAGGATTAGAGTGGAGATTAGCGGGAGCTTTGTGGCGTTTGGCTACACAATAGCCCGCGGGAAATTTACGTTCAGACGAGGTTTTACTTTGGAAATATTCTATCATGCGCGTTGTCGCTACTGCGAAAATAAGGTGTCGGTAAAACAGAAGAGTCGCCACCTTTCGTTATTTATCCCACAGAAAGGTATAAGACAAGGTCATCGCAGCCATGTCTAGGTTCGGGAGTCGGTTACACAAGGGGAAGGTATCAGCACCCCTCATGTCCGTCGTACTCGTCGGGATCCACGCTTGTTGTGTTTATCTGACGGGTTGGTCTAACTATCTAACTATCAAGGCTGGCTCAAAAAGAAAAGAAAAATGAATTGACTCAGCAAAGCATCACGCTTCGTGCTTACGTATTCTCGTCGGAGAACGAGAAATCAGAGTCAACGTAGTTCGGCTAACTACGACTGAAGGGAAGGTTGCTCGCCAAGATATCGCATCTTGTGCCTACATATTCTCATCAGAGAAATCAGAGCGAACGTAGTTCGGGACTACGAAACACAGGTTGAATCATCTGTCTTTCGAGTAGGGTTAACAAACAGTTCCAGCAGTTTGGTATATGCAGCTCGCTCGTCGGAGACTCGTGCGTTACTGTTTGCGGTAGAACTGAGAATTAACGACACTCTTTTTTTTGAAAAGGTTTTCCTCGGATTAAGAGCCCACGGGGCAAAAAAGGGTTTGACAGTTTGTTTTTGTCTTTTACGGAAAGAAGTATTTTTTATGGATGTTTGTAGTTCGTACTACACTAGAGACTATGACCTATGAGTGAATGCGTCGCATGTCACCCAAAGGGTACCATACTAAATACCCTGATTATTGGAAGGAAACCCTCCAATAACCATTTCCTAAGTGGCTTAAGGCTCGTAACGTACTGTACCAACTTGCCTTTATTACGTATTTTACTGTTGTTTTGGAGATGAGAAGGAGAAAGAACTCTACAGGGAAGACTATCAAGATTCGTTACTGTTGTCATGCAATGGATTCATCCTATGGGGTGAGTTTGAAACAGGGAACTCCTAGATGTTATCATGCAAAGGTTTCAACCTAAAAGTCTATCATCACTTCCTTATCAAAGGAAGTGAGAGTCCTAAGGGATCATGTCAATGGGAGACACAAACAAACTGCAAAAATCATTAAAGCTGATAAAACAGAAAAGCAAACAGTAAAGATGCAAATGGAATGCAGCAATACAAGCAGAGGGAGAAACTCAACCTCTAAGCAAACAAGCAAAGAGAACACACAATCAAGCAAAGGGAGGGTCACCTCAACCTTTCAATGCAAACACATCAGTTAGAAAAGGGAAAATAACACTCAAGCAGAGGGAGAAACTCAACCTCTAAAGCAAACAAGCAAAGGGAGCTCAGCTCAACCTTTCAGTGCAGTCATGCACCTAGCCTAAAATACTCTATACATGATACTATCCTAATGCATCAAGCAATGTCAAACAATCATGAATGAAAGACTGAGGGGATGAACAATATGACATGTAAGGAAATCATTCCAAGATAATCACACAAGGCATCTAAACTAGAGAGAAGATATTGATGGATGGATGCATGCATGATGTAAACCAAAGGAATACATCAAGGAATTCAACCAAAGATGAAATTTGATGATGGGAAGCATGATGTATACCAAAGGTATCCATCATGACACTCAACCATTCATGGAAGGATTGAATCATGGGAAGCATTCTGTATACCAAAGGTATCCATCATGACACTCAACCATTCATGGAAGGATTGAATCATGGGAAGCATGATGTATACCAAAGGTATCCAGCATGACACTCAACCATTCATGGAAGAATTTAATCATCGGAAGCATGATGTATACCAAAGGTATCCATCATGACACTCAACCATTCATGGAAGAATTAAGCAATGCAAAGCAAAGCTAGAAGGGGAATCATCTTCCTAAAGGCTTTAATGGAAACCTAATGATTAGTTCCAAGGATCACGTAGCTAAAAGGATTTAGAAGCTCTATCAAGGCCTAATCAAAGTTCTAAATAGGTATTAACCTAAACTTTATTCTATCAAGAAGGAATTTGTACCTCAAAGTTAGCTAAGGTTCACTTTAGAAACTAAATTATGAGGTAAGCTAAATTAGGGTCACCCTAATCACAATCAACTTGTAAATTCTAAGAAAAATACCAAAATCAATCCTAAAAGGCTAGGAAAAATCCTAAGGCTTCCTAAGTGTGTTAAGGAATCATGGTACAAAATCCAGGGCCAAGACCTAAATCTAAAGGGTCAAAACAATTTCTACACTTAAAGGTATGCTTAAAGGAAACCACAAGGGGAAGGTCCTAGAAATCTATCTCAAACCTATACCAAAAAGCATCTAAAAAATGCAAGAGAAATGCTATAATATTCTACAATGTATCAACATTCACCATACAAAAAATCAGACATTTCTATTGATTATTGAAAGAGAAAGAAAATCACAAAGACAGGCATGCCATTTTGCAACCATTAAAAATATATTAAAAGAGAAAATATGCAATTAATTGAAAAAGAAATGGAAAATAAAAATAAAAATCATGACAAAATTCTACACATATTCAAGTATCTCCAATATTTTTCTCATGATTTTATGACATCATTTAATATTTTTCTTGAATTAAAATGAAACAAGTAATCAAATGAAATAAAAGAAAATGAAAATAAAGGGAAAATGGCCAGGGGTGCTGTTAGTATTTTTTACGCGTGCATTTGTTATGGGCTGCAAAACAGGGGTGCTAACAGCGAAATGTCAAAAAGCCCAGCTGAGTTCACCTTAAGTGAAACTCAGCGTTTCACTATGCAAAGGCCAACTCGTGAAATGAATCGTGGTCGTGTATTGCGTATACAAGGTCAAGCGAATAGCATGATCTAACGGTTAGTATGCGATCTGGACATTTTAAAATGGAGACAGAGGGAAGAAGCCCCGCGGTGGAGCTGCCACGCGCAGATGGTGGCCGGCCTTGCGTCGATCATCTTCTCCAAATGTCCAAAATCCTAACTTCCTTATTCCTTGACCAAAACGAGATTTTCTTGAACCAAACCTATCTGATTTTTTGTGTAGAATCCAAATATGTAGTTTATTTTCACTTTCCTCCATTAAAACTCAAAAATCGTGATCATCCAAGAATCTCTCAAGAAATCTCAACTTTCACAAAAACCAAAATTGAAGCCACTAATCTCTTCCTCTCACTTCCTACATCAATATTCCATGTTTCTTTTCCATTTTCATCCAATATTTAGGGAGAAATCCAAACTACAACCTAAGGTGTCATGTCAAGAATGTAAGAGCACAGATTGTGTCTTAGTAATATCTCTATGTTTTGATGATAACATTAATGATAATTTGTATACAAGAATTATACTCTCTAAATTTGTTCTAAACTGTTTTCTACAGGCACAAAAGATTTTAATCTTAAAGAGCAAATTTGATGTGAACAATGAATTCTGAATGGCTCAAGAGCATCTGAAGACTAGAAGAATCTGAAGTATAAGAGCTTAGTCATCAAGATTCTGAAGATACAACACGCTGCATATATTATCAAGAATCTGAATGAAAGAAGACTCTGAGTGAAGAGACTCTGAATGAGAGAAGACTCTGATCTGAGTGAAGACTCTGATCTAAGAGCATGTTACGCTTCAAGCACACAGCTGCACCAGACTCTGATTCATCAACATCTGAAGAACATCTTAGGCTCTGAAGTTTCCAGAAGATTCTGAAGACTGAAGACTCTGATATTGATTGTTGATCTGAACTATCTGAAGAATTATTTGAAGAAGATTATTTTAATATATCCGTTGGAATATGCCAGCAAATCTTTCCTTATTTGGGATAGACAAAATTCTCTGCAAGAAGATTATTCCTCTGGTACATTCCACATATGGTAAACTCACAGCTCAGCAGACAATTGCTACACCCACATTTTGTGCGCCGTCTCTCTGCTGCAATAGTACAAAGGACAGTACTATTTGATATTGGAAATATCTTCTCCAACGGTAAAATATTCTCTCCAATATTCAAGTGGCTATATAAAGGACATCATAGCTCATTCTTCAAGTGACGAAGTTGACAAACTTACTCTCAAGCGAAGAAACTCTCAAGCTCTCATATTCTTCATAGTTCATACATTGTTCTAAACTTAGAGAAATAACACAGTTGTGTTTATAGCTTTCATAGAAGCATTTATTACTCTTACATTGTATTACATTAATTTGTAAAGGAAGTTTTCCTTAAGAGGATCTAGGTTAGATCAGTAGCTCTTGAGAAGACTAAGAACAGTTGTTCTTAGGTGTTGCTATTTGTAATCAGTTGATTTGAATAGTGGATTAAGTCCTTGTTGAGAAAGGCAAATCACTCTTGAAAAGGGTGGACTGGAGTAGTTGAGTTCAACGAACCAGGATAAAAATACTTGTGTTTTTATCTTTGATTATTTTCTGTCATACTTATTCAACCCCCCCCTTCTAAGTATTTTCTCACCTTCAGTTGGCATCAGAGCTCCGGTTCTGAGTGTGCATTCACTTAACCGTGACAGATAAAGATCCAGTGAGAAGAATACTCTGTTATTTATTTGGTTGCTAATATGGGTGATATTCCTACATCAAGCAACAAATATGAAGGAGACAGAATCAGCACCAAACCTCCAATGTTTGATGGAGAAAAATTTGATTATTGGAAAGATAGACTTGAAAGTTTTTTCTTGGGGTATGATGCTGATCTCTGGGATTTAGTTATTGATGGATATGAACATCCTACTAAGGATGGCAAAAAGATTGATAGAAAATCAATGACTGAGGAGCAGAAGAAAGAATTCAAGAATCATCACAAAGCCAGAACCATACTTCTTAATGCAATATCTCATACAGAGTATGAGAAGATTACCAACAGAGAAACTGCTCATGATATGTTTGAGTCTCTCAAAATGACTCATGAGGGAAACTCTCAGGTGAAAGAAACAAAGGCTCTGGCGCTGATACAGAAGTATGAAGCGTTCAAAATGGAAGAATCTGAGAACATTGAGACTATGTTTTCCAGATTTCAGATTCTAACAGCTGGGTTGAAAGTTCTGGACAAGGGCTACTCAACATCTGATCATGTCAAGAAGATCATCAGAAGTCTTCCTACCAGATGGAGACCTATGGTGACTGCATTGAAGCTGGCCAAGGATCTGAACAAAATCTCATTAGAAGAACTCATCAGTTCTTTGAGAAGTCATGAGATTGAGCTGGAGGAAGATGAACCCCAGAAGAAAGATAAAGGTAAATCCTTAGCTTTTAAATCTAACAAATCTGTTAAAGCTTTGCAGGTAAATGAAGAAAGCTCTGAGGAATCTTCTTCTGAAGAAGAAGATGAACTATCCATGCTGTCCAGAAGGATCAACAAACTCTGGAAGCACAAAGGGAAGAAGTTCAACAACTTCAGAAGATCTGATCAAAAGAGAGAATCTTCTGGACACAGAAGATCTGGCAAGAAAGAGGTCACTTGCTTTGAATGTAAAGAACCTGGACACTACAAGAGTGAATGTCCCAAACTTCAAAAGGAAAAACCCAAAAGGAAGTTTGATAAAAAGAAAAAGGTTCTGATGGCTACTTGGGATGACTCAGATGAATCTGAATCATCTTCTGAATCTGAGGAAGAATGTGCAAATGTTGCGCTGATGGCCAACACAAATGATCAAGATGAAGGAACGTCATCATCTGAATCTGAGTCAGAATCAGACTCTGACTCTGAAGAGGTATTTTCTGAACTCTCCAGAGCTGAACTTGTTGAAAGTTTATCTGACATGTTGGAAAGCTACAGCAAGATTAAACTCAAATACAAGAAGCTGAAAAGCAATCTTGAATCTGAGATTGATCTTCTGAGAACAGAACTTGTTGAGCAGAAAGAAATAAATTTAAAACTCAAAAATGATTTAGAAACAACTCAACAAGAATCTGATACTGAAACAGAGTCAAGTGAAAATATTTTAGAAAAATATGACTCCAGTTTCAAAAGATTCCTCACTAAAAGCATAGACAGAAGCAAAATGGCTTCTATGATCTATGGTGTTAGTGGGAACAACAAAAGAGGCATTGGATGTGAATCCTCCTCTGGAAGCAATCCAAAGTCTGTTGATAAACTCTTCATCAAGAAGACTCCTCTGTATTCTCATTTTAAGTTTGGTCATCTGAATGATATTAAACATACAAGCTCTGAAAAGAGTACTTATGTGTTTAAGCCAAGGGTTAGCCAAAATAAACACTATGTTGAAAAACAGAAGTTTAGGCAAAACCACAGAACATCTAACCTCAAAGGACCCAAGAAGATCTGGGTACCTAAAAGTCAAATAATACCTGTTGCAGATGTTCTTAGCAGCAAAATCCAGACACCAATCATGGTACCTGGACTCTGGATGCTCACGACATATGACGGGCGAAAGGTCTATGTTCCAAAGCCTGGAACTTAGATCTGGAGGGGACGTGAAATTTGGAGGGAACCAGAAGGGCAAGATCATTGGCTCTGGTACAATAGGTAATGGTAACCTACCCTCTATTTCTAATGTTCTGTTAGTTGAAGGATTGAAACATAATCTATTGTCCATAAGTCAATTAAGTGACAATGGTTATGATATCATCTTTAATCAAAAATGTTGCAAAGCTGTATGTCAAAAGAATGGTTCAATCCTATTCAGTGGAAAGAGGAAAAACAACATTTACAAAATTAACCTTTCAGAACTTAAAGTTCAAAATGTAAAATGCCTTTTATCTGTGAATGATGAGCAATGGGTCTGGCATAGAAGATTGGGACATATTAATATGAGACGTATATCTCAGATTAATAAACTCAATCTGGTCAGAGGACTCCCTAATCTGAAGTTCAATTCAGATGCTCTGTGTGGCGCATGTCAAAAGGGTAAATTTTCAAAATCCCATTTTAAACCAAAAAATGTTGTTTCCACCTCTAGACCATTGGAATTACTTCATATTGATCTGTTTGGACCAGTGAAAACTGCATCCATCAGAGGCAAGAAGTATGGGTTAGTCATTGTAGATGACTACAGCAGATGGACATGGGTAAAGTTTCTAAAACACAAGGATGAGTCTCATTCTGTGTTCATTGACTTCTGCAATCAAGTCCAGACTGAAAAAGAATGCAAAATTATTAAAGTCAGAAGTGATCATGGTGGTGAATTTGAAAACAAATATTTTGAAAAATATTTTTCTGAAAAAGGAATTGCACATGATTTCTCCTGTCCTAGAACTCCACAACAAAATGGAGTTGTAGAGAGGAAAAATAGAACATTGCAAGAAATGGCCAGAACCATGATCAACGAGACAAATCTGGCAAAATACTTTTGGGCAGAAGCAATAAATACAGCATGTTATATTCAGAACAGAGTGTCTGTAAGACCTCTTTTGGAAAAGACTCCCTATGAATTGTGGAGAAACAGAAAGCCCAACATTGCTTATTTTCATCCATTTGGATGTATTTGTTATATGCTTAACACTAAAGATCATCTGAACAAGTTTGATTCCAAAGCACAGAAGTGTTTCATGCTTGGTTATTCTGAACGCTCTAAAGGCTACAGAGTATTCAATACTGAAACACAGATTGTGGAAGAATCTATTCATGTTAGATTTGATGATAAGCTTGGCTCTGAAAAGCCAAAGCAAGTTGAAAGTTCTGCAGATAGAGAAGTTATTCTCACAGACTCTGAAGGCTCAGAGGCAGACAAGACTGAAGACAAAGACTCTGAAGCAAACCCAGATGCTACGCCTCTAACTTCCCAACTTGACAATCTGCATATTTCTGAAAGACCAACAGTCAGAGGATCTTCTTCCAGAATGAAAGCTTCTCATCCAGAGGATGTGATAATTGGAAAGAAAGATGATCCAATAAGGACAAGAGCATTTCTCAGAACTTCTGAATCTTCCTTCTGTGGCTTAGTGTCAATTATAGAACCAACATCTGTTGATGAGGCTCTGGAAGATAATGAATGGATTTTAGCTATGCAAGAGGAGCTGAATCAATTCACAAGGAATGAAGTCTGGGATCTGGTTCCAAGACCTAAAGGTTTCAATGTCATTGGAACAAAATGGGTTTTCAGAAATAAACTAAATGAGAAAGGAGAAGTTGAAAGGAACAAAGCAAGACTGGTTGCTCAAGGCTACAGTCAACAAGAAGGCATAGACTACACAGAAACATATGCTCCTGTTGCAAGGTTAGAGTCTATACGCTTGCTTATTTCATTTGCTGCACAACATAACATCACTCTTTATCAGATGGATGTTAAAAGTGCTTTTCTTAATGGAATTATAGAAGAGGAAGTGTATGTCCACCAACCTCCTGGTTTTGAAAATGAAAATTTTCCAGATCATGTTTACAAACTGAAAAAATCTCTTTATGGACTAAAACAAGCTCCCAGAGCTTGGTATGAGAGGTTGAGTAATTTTCTTCTGAAGAAAAATTTCATCAGAGGAAAAGTGGATACCACACTATTTTGTAAAACCATTAAGAAAGATTTGTTGATTTGTCAAATTTATGTAGATGATATTATTTTTGGATCAACAAATATTATGCTTGGAAAGGAGTTTGCTAAATGTATGCAGGAAGAATTTGAGATGAGCATGATGGGAGAACTGAGATTCTTTCTGGGAATCCAAGTAAATCAGACTCCAGAGTGCACCTACATACATCAGACCAAGTATGTTAAAGAGCTTCTGAAGAAGTTTAACATGCTGGATAGCAAAGTGGCAAAGACTCCAATGCATCCTACAAGCACTCTAGGTAAGGAAGAGGTAAGTAAGAAGGTAGATCAGAAACTCTACAGAGGTATGATAGGATCTCTTCTTTATTTGACTGCTTCTAGACCAGACATTCTGTTTAGTGTTTGTTTATGTGCTAGATTCCAATCAGATCCTAGAGAATCACACTTAACTGCTGTTAAGAGGATTCTAAGGTATCTGAAAGGTACTGCTAATGTTGGTTTGTGTTACAGAAGATCTGACAAATATTCACTGGTTGGATTCTGTGATGCTGACTATGCTGGAGATAGAGTTGAGCGCAAAAGTACTTCTGGAAGCTGTCAGTTTCTTGGAAGTCATCTGATCTCGTGGTACAGCAAGAAGCAACCAACAATTGCACTATCAACCACAGAGGCAGAATACATTGCTGCTGCTGGGTGTTCCACTCAGATGCTCTGGATGAAGAGTCAACTAGAAGATTATCAAATCTATGAGAGTAATCTTTCTATCTTCTGTGACAATACTTCAGCTATATGTTTATCCAAAAATCCAATTTTACACTCTAAGGCCAAACATATAGAGATTAAACATCATTTCATCAGAGACTATGTTTAGAAGGGTGTAATAAATTTAGCCTTTGTTGATACAGATCATCAATGGGCAGATATTTTCACAAAACCCCTTGCTGAAGATAGGTTTAAGTTTATTCTGAAAAATATTTGTATGGATTTTTGTCCAGAGTAATATTTCTCAGAGTCAACTTCTCAGATGCTAAGTGTTTAACACTCTGAAGTATTTCATCTGTTTTGCTTGTTTAAATTATTTGTGAATTATTTTTTTTGTGTGAAACTCTATACTGACCATCTCAGAGGATCTGAAAGTTGAAAACATTTCATTTCTTAAGAGTTATAGAATCACATGCAAGCAAACACGTGTCACTCAGAATCTGAAAAGATGGAGTACACCTACTGATTATGACGTTTAAGGTATTGCTTTGAAAATCTCAATCTGTCTTGATTTTCCCCCAAATGTCATATCATAATTAAAAATGATTACTTTTCATTTAATGCAAACGTGCGTATGTGTCCTATGTATGTCTGTTGTGTTTCCCATGCGTGCTTTATTTGTCTATATAAACCACTCTCTTAACACATTCACACTTTTCACATTCTCAAACACATATGCGCTTTTGTCTGTTGTTTTCTCTCTTTTCAAACCCTAAAAGAACCCAGAAACCTTCATCTTCTTCATCATCATCAACAATGGCATCTACTTCAAAAGCAGTTACTACCAAAGATGCTACCACTGTCATAGAACCAGTACGCACTCTCCTAACTCCTGTTGATTCACTAGAAGTACTGTGTGAAAATTTCGTGGATTTAGAAGATCTTGCTGAAAATGGGTTTGATCTGATTTCTTCAATCAAAGCACAAGGCTGGGACGGTTACTTTGACAGGCTTATGGGTCCTGTGTATCCAAAGTTAGTGAAGGAGTTCTGGATTCATGCATTTGCTACTCCAAAGTTCATTCACTCCTCTGTGCTGGGTAAAAAGATTGTTATCACTGAAAATCTGATAAGGAAACTCATTGGTTTTAAGGCAACAGATGGAGTAACCTCTCTGTCTTCTGCGCGTGAAGATCTGAAAGATGTTTGTCAAGAAATCTGTACCACTGGTGAACCTTGTAAGAAGGTTAAGTTCTTGAAACCCACTTACAAGATATGGGCTAAGATTTTCATGAACACCATCTTTCACAGACCCTCTTCAAACTCATCTGATTATGTTAATGCTGAACAACTTTACTTCATGTATTGTTTACACCAAAACATTCAGATTGATCTTCCATATCTGTTGTTTAATCATCTGGTATCTCACGTCAAGGAAACAAGGGAAACAGCTAGAGATAAATCTGGAAAAGTCAGAACATGGATTCCTATGGGAAGGCTGATTTCAGATATTCTGATAGAAAACCAACTTGTGGCGCATCTGCAAGAGGCTGGGTTGACAGAAGATCTGAATTATATCATTGGCTCTGAAATAAATGGTTTAACTCTGAGAAGGATGAAATTGGTTGAAGATTTATCTGAGAAACCAAGGAAAACTAACTCTGAAGAAGTTAAGGGAAGAAGGATTCCAGTTGAGGATTTTCCTTTATTCACCTCAGATGAACCTAGAGAACTTATTGCTGAGTATGTTGCTCGCTGCATAAGAGATGGTGTTGAGATTCCTGCCAATCTTGTGCAGAAGGAAGGCCAAGTTCTTCCTGATTTGACAAGGGAAAGAAGACGTAAGAGAAAAGCTGATAGTGAAGGTCATCAGAAGAAAAGGAAGCATTCAGATGCTGAAAAGAAGAAGAAAAGGAAGAAGCTGAAGAAGGTTCAACCAAATCCTCCTGCAGCAACTTTTGAAGAAATTAGAGATACTCTGAAACAGGTATTTAACACTGATTCTAATCCTGTTCATCATTCTGCTACCCCCACACCATCTGACTCACCCCTTATATTTAAAAGATCTAGACCATCTGAGACTCTTATACCACAATCCAAACAAACTCAACAAACAACACCACAACCACAAAACACTATCCCAGAATATACCATTCCAGAGGATGTTCACCCTGAACACTCTGACCAACCTGAAAATCTCATTAATCCTAATGAGATATTAGATATCACACCTTTAAACCGTTCTATCATTTTATCTTCAACTTCTAAAAAATCTAACCACTCTGATACATCATCTGATGATGAATCATCTGGTTACATTAATGAATGCTTGAATGATCTCAAACAACCTCGTTCTGAGAGTGTTTGGAAACAACTGTTTAAATCTCCAACTTCTGAACATCCACCTTCTCCACAAAATTCCCCAACTCAAACTCTCACTCCACAACCTCTTGAAATCCAAAACACTCCACAACCAACATCTGAACCACAAACCACCCAACCAACATCTGAACCACAAACCACCCAACCAACATCTGAACCACAAAACAACCAACCAACATCTGAACATCCATCTTCACATCCTCAATCTTCTGAACCACAAACATCTGAACATCCATCTTCACAACCTCAACCTTCTAAACAAACACCACAAACACAACCAACCCAACCCAGAATCCCTGATGAAGCAGAATTGGGATCAAGTGTTTATACTCTGTTAAGAGATTTTGATAAGGATAATGTCTCAGACTTTGCTGACATTATGGATGTTTGCATGACTACTATGGACAAAGAGGCTGCTAATGCTGTTTGGAAGAAATATCTTTACAGACTGAATAGGGAGGCTTTGAAAATCAGGACTCAATGTCTTAGATTGTCAAAAGTAAGGCTTGCTGCTTATCAAAAACGGATTAAAAGAAACCCTCCTCCTATTCTTCTTCTAGAAGCTCCTCCACCTCCAGAAATTCCTGCACCTGATGTTACTAAGATTGTTTCAGAATCTATTGTTTCAGAATCTGCTATTTCAGAATCTACAGATCTTCAGAAGGACGTCAAAGAACTTAAGGATTTTATGGTTGATCAAAAGAAAACAAATGAAGAAATGAAATCTTGGATGGCTAAGCAAGATGAAAATTCAGAAAGGATTACAGCACTGCTGCAACTCATTGCTTCTCAACAAGCTTCATCTGCTAAACCTACTTGATGTTTTGCACAAGCTTTTCATGTTCTGCTTTGTTTTGATTTTCTTCTGATATGTTTTGTTTATTTTTATCTGAATCTGAATGTTCTCTTGACTTAATGACAATGATCTTGTTGCTTATCTGGATATGTGTTTCTTCTGCATCTTTACTGTCTTTTAAAATTCTTTTTGATTATGACAAAAAGGGGGAGAAACAAAATAGAATCTGATTGTTCAAATCTATAAGCAATTATCTGAACTAAGTCAGACATGTTAACTAACATTCTTTGAATTTAACCAGACTCTGACAAATTTCATTGAAGTTTTTCCTGAGATCTATCTTTTCAGAACCTGATCAAAAATAGCTAAATCTGAGTAGACCAGACTCTGGTATCTAACCTTGAGTACTATGATCTAAACGATAACTCAAGACAGGAAATGGCAAGATAAACAACCAGGTGTTCTGAAGTTGTTCATCTGGCATCAAGCTTTAATATGGCATCAAGCTTTGACTCTAGAAGTCAAACATATGTCAACCAGGCTTCAATCAGGATGTTAACCAGGATTCAATCAGGCTCTGAATCTGAAATGTAATCAGGCTCTGAATCTGAAATGTACTCAACCAGAAAGGGAAGTATCTAATTCCATTAGAGTATTCATTTCAGGGGGAGATTGTTAATCTCAGGGGGAGTAATTTTAATTCATACTTTTATTGAACAAATTGCTCATGTTTTGTCATCATCAAAAAGGGGGAGATTGTAAGAGCACAGATTGTGTCTTAGTAATATCTCTATGTTTTGATGATAACATTAATGATAATTTGTATACAAGAATTATACTCTCTAAATTTGTTCTAAACTGTTTTCTATAGGCACAAAAGATTTTAATCTTAAAGAGCAAATTTGATGTGAACAATGAATTCTGAATGGCTCAAGAGCATCTGAAGACTAGAAGAATCTGAAGTATAAGAGCTTAGTCATCAAGATTCTGAAGATACAACACGCTGCATATATTATCAAGAATCTGAATGAAAGAAGACTCTGAGTGAAGAGACTCTGAATGAGAGAAGACTCTGATCTGAGTGAAGACTCTGATCTAAGAGCATGTTACGCTTCAAGCACACAGCTGCACCAGACTCTGATTCATCAACATCTGAAGAACATCTTAGGCTCTGAAGTTTCCAGAAGATTCTGAAGACTGAAGACTCTGATATTGATTGTTGATCTGAACTATCTGAAGAATTATTTGAAGAAGATTATTTTAATATATCCGTTGGAATATGCCAGCAAATCTTTCCTTATTTGGGATAGACAAAATTCTCTGCAAGAAGATTATTCCTCTGGTACATTCCACATATGGTAAACTCACAGCTCAGCAGACAATTGCTACACCCACATTTTGTGCGCCGTCTCTCTGCTGCAATAGTACAAAGGACAGTACTATTTGATATTGGAAATATCTTCTCCAACGGTAAAATATTCTCTCCAATATTCAAGTGGCTATATAAAGGACATCATAGCTCATTCTTCAAGTGACGAATTTGACAAACTTACTCTCAAGCGAAGAAACTCTCAAGCTCTCATATTCTTCATAGTTAATACATTGTTCTAAACTTAGAGAAATAACACAGTTGTGTTTATAGCTTTCATAGAAGCATTTATTACTCTTACATTGTATTACATTAATTTGTAAAGGAAGTTTTCCTTAAGAGGATCTAGGTTAGATCAGTAGCTCTTGAGAAGACTAAGAACAGTTGTTCTTAGGTGTTGCTATTTGTAATCAGTTGATTTGAATAGTGGATTAAGTCCTTGTTGAGAAAGGCAAATCACTCTTGAAAAGGGTGGACTGGAGTAGTTGAGTTCAACGAACCAGGATAAAAATACTTGTGTTTTTATCTTTGATTATTTTCTGTCATACTTATTCAACCCCCCCTTCTAAGTATTTTCTCACCTTCAAAGAATTGTCACGAAACTTAACCATTCTAATCCTAAAACATTCTACACACTCTAAGGATCATAATTATGTGGAAATAGCATAGCATTTCACCAAGAACAGAGAGTATGGATTAAAGATAGGAACCTGTTAATAAGCTTCGACAGAGGCTTGAATTGTGGATGAAGCTTCAAGAAAATCGTCCAGAATCCACCAATGATCCTCACTGAAGCTTTTTGCAATGGTAATTTGGACTGAAAATGGCTTTATCTTCAAAATCGAATTTCCAAGTTTCTTCACTTTTTCTTAACTCAATTTCTGTTATTTTCCACGAAAATTTAGTTATGGCAGTTGGGAATCATCCAAGAGGTTATATGCAATGGACCTAGAGTGATTAGAAGCCCAGTTGAAGCTTATGGCAGCCCAATTCAAAATCCATTTTTTCCATTATGGAGCTTTGTGAAACTCATCAAAACTGAGCTGTCAAGCTTGCTAACTGATCCATTCTGGTTACCTATGATGTAAGGTAGATGTATGGATAGGATTGAGGCCTTGGAAATGAATGGATGGTTGATTTTGCATTTGTTGCTAAAAGATGAAGAAACCATGAATTTCCACATGTAAATGGCTTCAAACTTGATTTGTAATTTTTCCAATGTTCTTAAAACATCAATTGGACTCAAAAGAAGCACAAATATGACATGAATTGGTTCCAAAATGAATTGATTTGAATTAGCCCTTTTCAAGCTTCCTTTCATGAATTTTCCTTCAAGCAACTCTCATTCTAACCCATGTCAATGGATTCTTGGTGCATGGTTGGACAAATAACATCATTTTGAACAAATTTCAAGTTGGACAAAATTCCATTTGAGGTGTGTAAGATGGTGAAATTGACCCATAATAAAAAATGGCCTATAATCTCAACTTTCCTAAAATACCCTTGTCTTGTAAAGCTCATATCTTGAGTTCTACAAATCCAACCATGGACTTCTAGTACTTTCTGGAAAGCTAAGAAGATAAGGAACAACATTCATGTTGGCAAAAAGTTGAGAATCATCTTTCTAGGTCAAAAATGTCATGCAAGTTGGTTGACTTTCAAGCTCCAAATTCACATTCATCTGATGACCTGTAACTTGTCTGATTCATAACTTGAGTTCTATAAACCCTATCAAAGACTTCTAGTACTCAAATTAAAGCTATGATCATGCTATACAACAATCATGTTGGGGTCAAGGTGAGATGAAAATCACATCTTGAGTTATGTGGTATTGAAGTTAGGCATTAAACCAGTGGATTTTACACTCTCAAGCATAGAAACCCTAGCCTAGGAACTCCTCACACTCTTGATTCATGATGAGATAGTCTTGGAATCATCCCTTGGGCATTTTAATACATCAATCCATGATCACATGGCCTTGAAATTAGGTCTCAACCTTCTTCAAATCATCTGTTAACCTAGGGTATACCAGGTAAAACCCTAGTTGCACCAATCTTGGTTGTGACTCCTTATTCTTCACCTGATAACATGTCTAGGCTTCAAAATGACTTTCAATACTTCTCATGAGCTCTCTCAATGCTTCAAGTCCAACTCTATGGATTCAGAATCATCTGATGACCTCTCACAACCTTCAAGTTATGAGGCATACACTCTTATATCCAACCCCTTCTCTGAGGATCTTTGACTACTTTGATGAGGATATCAACCCTCGGATATTTGAATAAAGACTCTTAGATAGCTTCATAACCTTGTGTAGCCCTTTGTTGGTAGTCATATCTCTTGATCTCCTGCCCACATGTCAATGCAATGCAGATGATAATGCTAAAATGAATGCAATGAAACACAAGCTAGGCAAAGAAAAAGATTAGGCAAATTTTGGGGTGCAACAGCTGCCCCTATTCAAACGGCTTGGACCTGACTGGGTGAGAAGCGAACGACTCTCAAACAATCAGGGTAAAAGACGGTTAAATACCCATAAACCCAGAAATTTGTCAACCACACAAGTAAACGATACTCTGATCGGGACAACTTCTGAAACCGAAATGATAGTTGCACGGTAACTTGTTGGTGAATGCTTAATCTCAATTCTTCGTCGGGATGATCATCTGATTCCGCTGTAGAACTTCGTCCTCAAGTCATCAAGGGATCACCGGTTACACGGTAACTGGTGAAGGATGGCCGATTTTGCCGTTGGGCATTCTGCGCCATAGCAGAAGAATTCCTTAACGTCACCTATGGACTCGTCAGGTTGCTAGGAACGTTCGACAATATCTGTCGGACTCCGTCAGTAAGTCAATAATGGATCACTGGTTACACGGTAACTGGTGAAGGATGGTCGATTATGCCGCCGGGCATTCTGCGCCACAGCAGAAGAATTCCTTAACGTCACCTATGGACTCGTCAGGTCGCTAGGAATGTTCGACAATATCTCTCGAACTCCTTCAGTAAGTCAATAAGGGATCATTGGTTACACGGTAATTGGTGAAGGATGGTCGATTATGCCGTCGGGCATTCTGCGCCACAGCAGAAGGATTCCTTAACGTCACCTATGACCTCGTCAGGTCGCTAGGAACGTTCGACAATATTTGTCGGACTCCGTCAGTAAGTCAATAAGGGATCACTGGTTACGCGGTGGTGAAGGATGGTCGATTATGTCGTCGGGCATTCTGCGCCACAGCAGAAGAATTCCTTAACGTCACCTATGGACTCGTCAGGTCACTGGACATTTGACAATCAAGTCAATTATGTCGTCGGGCATTCAAGGAAATTCTCGGGCGTCAGCCGGACTTCGTTAGTAAGTCGGAAATAGCATCCTTAGTCAATCATGAACCAATTGGGATATCTAAACTTCTACCGTCAGGCACTCCGCATCAGCTAGGAGGAACTCTTCCGACATTACAGTCGGACTTCATCAGTAAGTCAGGAAATAGAATCCTTATTCAATCACGGACCAATAAGGATATTTAATCTTTTGCCGTCAGGCACTCCGCGTCAGCTAGGAGAACTTCTCGACCTCGTAGTCAGACTTCATCAGTAAGTCATGGAGAATTTGGCACTGCTGCCGGACTTCAATCATCAAGTCTTCAAGGGAAACCTCAACTTCTCTATTCGAAACCTGCTGGGGATGACACATCTTCGTTGGGGATTCTGGAGAACTATCAAGTAACTCTGCTCTGGGGATTCAGGAATCATCCTGTACGAATAAACTCTACTGAGGAATTCAAGAATCATCCTGAATAAACAACTTTGCTGGGGACTTCAAGAATCATCTTGAGCAAACAACTCTGCTGAGGAATACCTGCACACAAGAATGGTACCCACCTAGCTCATGTTTCGCATGCATATGTTTGGCAATGGCGTAATGCTCCACATGGTGGAAATGCTACGCGTTTGGGGTAGATGCTATGCAATCATGCAAAATGCTACGGAACCAAATCAGCAAAATAAATGCTGAAGAGAAAACCCTCCTGTTAAGGAGAAAAAACCATTCTGATGGGGAGAAGGAATCGTCCTACTGAGGAGAAGAAATCACACCAATCTCAATTGGACTCGACCTGGGGTAACGAACCTCAGACGACTTTCTACTGGGGAACAAAATTCTACGAGAACCTATACTTGCTCAACCGAGTATACGAACCTCAAACTGCTGAGGAAATAATGTCAATTGCAGAAATAAACTGCACGGCCTTCGCAGATAGAATCTTCATGGAGATATGGACTCCGATGGGGAAGTATGGCAACAACTATTCAAACACTGTCCGCTGGGGAAAACTAATAATGGCTTGAACGGCTTCCAAGGACTCGACTCTCTTGGAGGACTGCGAACTCGGATGAGGATAGGCAATCAGACGTTGGAATAAATCCTACCTGCCGGGGAGAGCACAACTCTGTGGGGAATTTCAACTCTATTAGGGACTTCAGTCTGAACTATGGAGAGCTGAACACTTACGGATAGTCTTCTACGAGAAAACTGCCTGTTGACCCACTGCTGGGAACGAGTATACACTTCTGCGCATGACTCAGCTGGAGATATGATGATCCTGCCTAGGATGCATCGTGGCATACCGCCTGGGAACGAGTATACACTTCTGCGCATGACTCAGCTGGGGATATGATGATCCTGCCTAGGATGCATCATGGGGTACCGCCTTGGAACGAGTATACACTTCTGCGCATGACCCAGCTGGGGATAGAGATACCAACTCCAATTTTTGGGGAATGGGCCCTGGTTTGGGAGAATCTATCTCCGTTCAGGGAGACATGTCCATGCTCACAGCCTCACGTTTAGATTCTGTGAGGGAACACAACTGAACCAGTTGAGGACTTTACTCCTGCTTGGAAAAACATGCCATGAAACGAACTCGAGATGGCTTGCCCTAGAATCTTAACGACTTTTGATAAACTCTACAAATATGGAGAGGAACGGTTCCTTCGCTTTCAACTTTTGCCCCAGCCTGTGGGATCTTCGTCACATCCTCTCAAAAGGAAACCTGAAATCTCTGGATTCTAGCGATTGGATACGAACAACCTCAGCACTTTGAACCTCATAAAGGTGCTTCAAGTTAATTGCCTTCAGGATAAGGATAGCTTCGGCGCTCTCGGGGTGACCTGCCCCAGCCTTGCCATGACTTTGCCCCTCATGGGCGATCTGTGGGGAACAGTACTCTTGGCTGCGAGAGATTCATCAAATCTCGACCTGACTGCCCCGGATTAACTGACTCTGGGTGGCTGATTCCCATGCTGTGATCATTTGACATATCTTGCCCCGGTTCATCGGAATATTTAGGCGTTCTACATTCTGTCCTGATCAAATCTTTCCATCGTGGAAACCTTCCTACTGTCAAGCGCTTACTCGCTAGTAAAACCAGTTGTTCTGTATAAAAGACATATCAAATGCAATGCATATGGCAATTTTGGAAATCCATTCCTGTTCACTGGAAGAAAAAAAATTTATGACATAAAGTGTATGAATCATTCATCAACATGTAACCATTAATACAACGATGTAAATGGAATCCTTTCTAGGAGTCAGTTCCGATGCGATCTTTACCGAAGTATGCCTTCGAAACACACCTATTTCAATTAGGACTTTTAAAGGTTGTAACGTGGTCATGTTCATGGTTTAAGAAAGAAAGGATATAGGCTCAAAATTCATTTTAACCCACCCATTCTCCTTGACGTTCTCCGATCCTACGTTAAGCTAATTTGACCTTAGCGTTCACCTTTCAAAGGTTGAGTGATAGTTCAAGCAATCATACTTTTTTGAAGTGACAGTCACTCGCTTTTCGTCTTTTGGCGTCCGGAGCCACACAATTTCGTTCTTGTTTGAGGATTTTTTCTTTTGTAATCCTTTTCGCTTTTTTGTTTTCCCCTAAATTTTGCCTGAACTAACTCTTCAGAGTTTCTTCAATTTTAAAGTCCAGCGGGGTACCCTAATTTTTGCCTAAGTCACTTGTTTGTAAGATTCGACTTAGCGGGCTTTTTCTTTCGATTCTCTTTTTTTTTCTCCTTTTTTTTGAACCAATCGCATGCCAACGGCTCGTATGACTTGTTTGAAAAGAGATTGTGACTGTTTCACTCCTGATCGCCCAGGTTTAACCATCATGGTTTTTTAGGTACGACCTATAGCGGTGTGATTGATCCTCAAACGGACACTCCTTTTGTAATTTGAACGCTTGATCAAATTAACTGACACCTACCCTGCCCCGGGTTAAGATTGAGGGTTTTCTATCTTCAGAAAGAAACTCCTACTACTCGGCTCAAAGGGGTTAACAAGGGATTATCTTCCTTATATCTCCGGTGTTTGTGGATTGAAACAATGCTTGTACATCATCAACAGGTTTTTATGCAAGAGCATAGCTTCGGAAGCTTACGCATCGTTGGATTTCGTCATCCTCCCTAGATTCCACTTAAACAAGTGTTTGAAATAAAAGAAAGCAATAGAGTGAACACGAATGGATTAGTTCAAAAACATGCATATTTATTTCATTATCAATATCAATTGAAAAACAACATGTTTTACAAACGAAATTTGCATTCTAACAGGAAAGAAACTACAAATGTAAAGAAATGTCATGATAAAATGCAGATTGCCAGCTTCTAGGAACTGGGCTTTCACACTTATTTGCTGCTAAGGGGAGCGACCCTTTAAAGTCTTCAGACTCAATCAGACGAACGGTTGTTGTGAGGTCGACTCTGATTCGGGCTCCGATAGTTTTGCTGCAATGGAGCAAGAGGTTGCTGATTCTGAACGGCAGAAACATCTGGTGACGTGGTCTGAACTAGTGAGGACTCTCTCTGTTCAGGGGCTTTCATCCTTATGCTCGATCCAGGAACAGGAAAAAATTGCAGGCAAGGCGATTCAGACTTCAAAGACCGCAGGATACACTCCTGATCTTTCTCAACTTCAGGTGAGGTAATGGGAACATCCATCTCTTTTGCACGATAAGGGATGAATTTTCCTGATGCTTTCATGCCACCCGACACGAATTCAATTGCTATCGAATTAATCAAGTCTTGAACCTTATGCTTAAAAGCTTTACAGTTCGTTACATCGTGCCCCGGTGCTCCAGAGTGAAATTCGCAACGGGCATTTATGTCCCAGCCAGGTGGTAGTTCCTCAGTCAATGGAGCCATAAGCCGGGGTTTGACCAACTGAAGGTGGAGCAAGAGTTGCACTAACTGGTCATACTCCAAAGGGATTGGGTCGAGGATTCTATCAGATAGTTTCATCTTTTGACCATGCCTTCTAAGGTTATCCTGAGAAACCGGACGTGGTCGTTGACGGGGAAAATTCTAAGCTTCAAGCTGTGCAGAGGATCTTCTAGGCCTATCATGCCTTGGTGCAGGTTCTTCAGACACCTGTGGAGCAAGTATGCCGGATGCAGCTTCGGGCATTTGCTCACATTCTCTTCTGAGTATGTTCTTTAACACTTCTGCCATCAAACCCACCTGACTCTTCAGCTGGTTGTTCTCCTCTTTGAGCGTATCTTGATTCCAGCGCAACGCTTGCATGTCCTTCATGAACTGCCCTAGCTGGCTCTGAACGTCCTTCAGTTCCGCTTGTACCTGTTCCATTGCTCGGGTCAACCTCCGATCAATCCTGAAACAAACTTGTAAAACACATAGGGTTAGGTAAATAAGCCAGAGGCACATGCTATGCAAAATGATTATGCAAGTGCAAACATGTGTCTGTGGCTTAGGGAGATTTCTCCCCCGATTCTAGTGCCAGAATGCCAGTGCTGATAATAAGAAGTCCAGATCCAGTCATGGAGATAACGTCTCGTATATATATAAAGCCCAACAAGGCAGCATACAATGTCACTGAGTACAGGTGGAATCAACAGCATGACCTCAACCAACAAGTCAGATGATGGTCAGCATACAACAAAGATCATAAAATACAAAGGATTACAAGGTAGTCAAGTGCGGCAACGGGCGCGAAACTCTTCTAGAAACTCCTTCGTTTTGGGATGATCAGGCTGAGTGAGTAACCCTTTGACAAGTAATTGTCGCTTCCGCGAAAATAAGGTGCCGGCAAAATAGAAGAGTCACCACCTTTCGTTATTTATCCCTCGGAACGGGAAAGGAAACGATCGGAAAAACCTGACAAAAAAGGTATAAGACAAGGTCATCGCAACCATTGTCTGGGTTCGGGAGTCGGTTACGCAAGGGGAAGGTATTAGCACCCCTCACGTCCATCGTACTCGATGGGATCCACTCTTGTTGTGTTTACTTGGACGGGTTGGTTTTATCTATCTACCTATCAAGGCTGGCTTAAAAAGAAAAGGAAAATGACTCGGCAAAGCATCGCGCTTTATGCCTACGTATTCTCATCAGAGAACGAGAAATCAGAGTCAACGTAGTTCGACCTACGACGGGTTATGGGGGAAGGTAGCTCGCCAATACATCAGTACTGTGCCTACATACTCTCAACAGGTATGAGAGATCAGAGCTTACGTAGTTCGGGACACTACGCTTTGTTTCCTGTCTTTTACGAAAGAAGTGTTTTTTTATTGTGTTTGCAATTTCAATCGCACTAGAGACTATGACCTGAGAGTGAATGCGTCGCATGTCACCCAAAGGGTACCATACTAAACATCCATACTGTGGAAAAGAAACTCTCCCACAATCCTTTCTGAGATAGCTTAAGGCTCGTAACGTACGAAAGAAATCATTCATGATTACTGTATCTTAAACTGTTTTGAGATGAGAAGAGAACAGGCCCAACTAGGAGGGAGACTATCAAGTCCTACTGTTGTCATGCCAAGGATTCATCCTATGGTTGAGGTTTGAACAGGGAACTCCTAGAAGTTGTCATGCATAGGTTTCAACCTAAAGTTCTATCATCAATTCCTTATCAAAGGAAATGAGAGTCCTAAGGGATCATGTCAATGATACACCAAAACAGACAAAGCATCAGCTTAACAGTAAAATGCATGCAATGCAAGTGAGGGAGGAAATGTGTGTGGGGCTTCAGCCTCCACAAGCTCATCTCAACCTCAAGCCAGAATGAATAACAGTAATCATACTGAAAGATAAAACATGCTATCAAGCAAAAATACAGTAAACTGCAATCATACAGAAGAAATAAAATAAAATGCCATCAGGCAAACAAACCACATGGGCAAGGGAGCTGGGCTCTACCGAATACCCGCAAGCAAAGCCACACAGTAACAATACAAGCAAAGGGAGCAACTCAACCTCTAGTGCAATCATGCTCCTAGATTCTACTTATTCTAGGTATGAACTTATTCTAATGCATCAAGCAAGTCAAACAAAACACATCAATACAACGAAAAAAGATAAGAAAGCAGATCAACTCCTCTCTCAACCTCAAGCTTCAGCTCTTCCAACAGCAACTCAGTCTTCAGACTTCCATCACTCTTGACAAATATTAATTTGCTTGTCCAGGTTTCAACCCTTCAACATAAGTTTCAACTTATCTTCTTCTCTGAGCTTCAGCTCCTTGATCAGTTCCACCTTCAGGCTTCACCCTGAACCACAGGTATCAACTTGATCTCCTTCAGGATCTCCAATCTTCAAAGTAAGTATCAACTTCCTTTGATCTTCAAGCTTCAGCTCTTCAGAATCAATCTCAATTGAATCCTCTTCCTAAGTATCAACTTAGTCTTCAAGCTTTCAAGCTCTCCCTGCTTTACCAGTATCAACTTGGTCTTCTCTTCTTGCAAGCTTCAGCTTCTTAGAGTAATCTTCAATCACTTAGAAGTATCAACTTCATCCTTCAGTCTTTTAAGCCTCAGCTCCTCATTCAGTCTTTACTTCATCTTCAGGGGTCTTCAAGTATCAACTTGCTCTTATTTCTCTTCAAGCTTCAGCTGGAATGGCAATGCTTAAGGACTCATCCTCCTCCATACTCTTCAATGAAGTCATCATCTTCAAACTCAAGCTCAACATCTCTCAAGATACTCAAACCAGAGGAAATCACTTAACTGGATAAGCTAGGGTGTTAAGCTGCTTATTGACCACCAAAGGTGACCTATAAGGGTTCAACATCAAAGGAATGGTTCCCTCAAAAGTTCTACTTCCTAGGTACCATCACTTATCCCTCCCAAGGAGAGAGGTGTATACCAAGGAAGGACTTTGAATCATAGGGAGGAATGGAGGTGAAAGATACCATCCATGTTTAAGAAAGAAGTTAACTAGGTCTAAACTCTTCCTAATCCCTAACCCTAAAACAACAAAAAAACAAACAAGATCAAGCTCTCAAGCTCCTCAATGCTCCTCAATGCTCCTACTATGCTCCTCAATGCTCCTCAAAGCAATACCAAGCTCTCCAAGCCCACAAAGCAAAGCAAACAAAAATACAAGCCCCCAAGGGCAACACAAACAATCATCAACTACAAAAATCATCTAAAAATAGTATACCACTATATTAAAATCTAATATAATTTCTAGGGGATCTTATATATCTACCATTAATACCCTTATATGCCCCAATGTCTATCTTGACCTAGAAACCCAAAATTCTAGTGTTATTGTGGACCTATGTTAAGGATTGACCTAATTCTACACAACCTAAAATCATCTAAGCAAAACTAACCTAAAATTCATCAAAAAATTATGGAATAAATCCAGGGGGAGCTAAAGTCCTAATCTAACTATCCTAAAAAGAATGGCCTAAAAATATGAAGGGAACTAGCTAAACAAAATTCTACAAAACCATGTATCAACATAAAAGAATTAAAAAGCTATTAAAAGAGAAAATACACAAAAAATACTAAAGATGCATGAAATGCAAATGTTTCACTTTTATAATTTTCTAGACATGAACATGAAATGGGAGAAAAAATCCCCATGTAAAAATCATTAATTTTTTATTTATTATGATTTTTCAAAGATTAATGCAAAATGGAGAAAAAGAAATGAAAATATGAAATGATGTGGTGCAGATAGCAAGTATATTCAGTTCATTTTTCATATGGGCTCAAAATGGGGGTGGGGATAGTGAGGCGCGCTAGGCCCAATTCTAATCAGAAAATTCAATTAATAAAATGTAAAGAAAAAGTAAAACACACGGTGTAAAAAGTAATAAAATTCAGTACAAAATCCAATGGGCCATGAAAGTGGGGTGTAACTAGCAATCCAGCCCAAATCCCCTTTTAATGAAACGATGCGTTTCATGGCGTCTTCAGACTCCCTCTTCAAATTGAAATTGAATCTCAGCCGTGGGATCCAATTCTCAGTCGATGGTCTTGCTTCATCCAATGGCCACGCTGTCTTCCACCTTCAGCTAGGGTTCTTAGTGAAGCCATGGAAATGCAGAGCTTTAAGCTCCATCTTCATCAAACTCGAACCTCATCAATTCTTCATGGAAAATCAAAATTCCAAACCCTAATCTGTCCAGAATTTCATGCTGAATCTAAACATGATCTTAAAATCAATTGAAACATCCTAAATCTCCAAACCCGATACAAGATCAAAGATATGCTCAAACATCAACTTCAACAATTCTTGCAATTAACTACCTCAGATTAACCACCAACTCACACTGATTGATTCTTGACATCTAATTCATGCTATAGCCCAATATAACTCGAGTTCTTGGTCCAAATAAAAATGGTGTCATCCACTGAAACCTCACCAATTGATCCCAAACTCTTCAGAATCCATCTCCTATTGGTCTCTAACAATTCTAACCTAACAATTCTACCTAAAGATGCATAAATCATGGTGTAGAAGAAAAGTTACTAACCTGGTATTTCTTGATTAACAGATGGAGTAAACCTTCACTGCAAGCCTTCAAACTCTCCAAAATCACTCCCTGATTGATGATCTTGCTACTGTTTGCAAAAGTTTGGACCAAGAAAGCTTCAATCTCCAAAACCGATTATGACTTGCAACCTTGAAAATCCAATTGCCAACTCCTCAAATCTCCATGGTTTTGCTCTCAAATTGATCTGCACAGCTTCACTATGATCAGAGGAATGTGTTTAGATTGAAAGAATGGATGGAATTGAATCAGAATATGGATTTTGCTTTCAACTTGCAATGGAAGCAAGTGAAATGGCCAACTCTCTCTTCTCTCAAATCTTACACCAACCTTGCATCTGAGCAAGTTCTACATATTATATAGAGTGGTTTAGAATCATCTAGAACCATCTAGAACCATCCCATGAGAAATTGGGATTCTCATGTCATGAGTTTATGAATTCACTTCTCATCTCATGCCTTATCTCATGCCAAGCTCTTGCAGCAACCAAAAATGACTTGAAATTATCCTTATATGAGATATAGGATGTGTTGAGATGCATAGCTAGCTTGTTCATTGAGTTTTCTTAAGTTTTGCCTTTGTGCCTTAAAATGCAAGCAAGCCATTTCCAAAGCAGCCCCATGATCTAGGCCTCAAATCAAAATTGTGGCTAAACCATTGTTTTTAGAATGTCTTTTAGAGTCAAAATGACCTATTATATGCCATGGTTTGGATGTGTAACTTGGGATTTCCAATTTCCAATTTCAACTCATTTAACTTATGTCTCCATTTTAGGTCATTTTTATCACTTTTTTATACAAGCCTTTTCAACATCTCATGACCTCCCTACTAGCCTTAAAAAATCATTCTAAGCAAGTTTGATGTTGAATATTTTTCCATTTGAAGCTTGGAAATAGCAGATATGGCCTTATGCTTGAAATGACCTATAATATCCAAATGACCAAAATGCCCTTGACTTGTCAAAGCCATAAGTTGAGTTCTACAAATCCTATCAAGGACTTCTAGTACTCTATAGAAATCTAAGAAGATGCTCTATAACATTCATGTTGACCAAGAGTTCATAGGAATCAACCTACTAGGGCAAAAGTTGGATGCAAGTTGGGTGACTTTCAAGGACCCAGATTCACATACCTCAGATGACCTGTAACTTGTCAAAGTCATAACTTGAGCTCTACAAATCCTATCAAGGACTTATAGTACTCAAATTAAAGCTAAGAGCAAGCTCTAAAACATTCATGTTGTGGGGAAGATGAGATGACAATCACATCTTGAGCTACACTGCCTTGAAGATAGGGATCAAACTAGGGGATTTTACACTGTCAAGCCTTAGAAACCCTAGCTTGAAACTTCTCAAACTCCTCAATCATGATGAGTTGGTCTAGGAATCATCCTTATAGCATCTCAATGCATCAATCCATGATCACATGGCTCTTGGATTAGGTCTCAACCTTCTACAAATCATTAGTTGACCTAGGGTTGACCCAGTCAAACCCTAATTCCACCACTCATGGCTGAGTCTTCTGAATTCTTGTACAATGACCTCTCTAGGCTTCATGATGGATTTCAAGACATCTCATAAGCTTTCTCAAAGCTTCAAGTCCATCCTCATAGCCTCAGAATCATCTGAGGGGCTCCCACAACTCTCAAGTTATGAGACACACAACCTTGGTTTCAACCAATCTCTCTGAGGATCTCTTGAGTTCTCTGACAAAGATATCAACCTTTGAACACTTGAATAACCTTCTTGGCTAGCTTCATAGTCTTGATTGGTACTCATACCTCTTGACCTACTGCACACATACCAATGAAATGCAAATGATGAATGAGATGAACCACAAGCTAGGTAAATAAATGTTGGTCAAATTTTGGGGTGCAACAGTAACTCCCTCTGTATAATGGTGTACTGAAGACCTTCAACGGAGTCCTCCCACTCTTCTTTGCCAAAACAGTCTTCTAATCTTCGCTTCTTAGACTCAAAAATCAGCTTATGATCCCTCAGGTTTGCAACAGCCTTGTTCAACATGTCTTGAGTGGCGTACTTACGAGCAATTTCATCATCAAACTTCTTATCACTGGCCTTCAACTGAGCCTTCAACTTGGAGATCTGTTGCTTCAGCTTGTCCTCCCGCTCTTTGTTGTTGGTCAGGGTGGAATTTCACTGCTGGTTGAATTTGGAGATCCTCAAGTAAGCATTATCCATTTCCTTCTTTTTAGTGGCTAGCACATCGTTGACAGCCTTGAAATCCAAACCTAAACGTTCACGCTCAGCCCTCTGTTTGATCAAGTCTGTGGCTAGCCGGTTCACCAGCTCTGTCTGTTTTTTGAAGGAATAGACGGCTTCGTTCTTCTCGCTTCTAAGCTGAACAAGTTCTTTTTCCAACTCCTCGTTGGCCTTCTTCAACTCTTCCTTCTCAGCTAATACCTGGTTGTATTTCTGAATGGACACTATAGTGGGTTCTTCAATCACTGGATGGAAATCTTGCTTAACAGGTGGAAAAGGCATCCCTACTGTTTCTGCCCTGCTTTGAATCCAGGTCACATAAGGAGCATAAGCCTGGTTGTTGCTCTTACCTAATAGTGCTTTCCCTCGCCTGCTGATGTCGTTCCAAGCATGCTTGAGCTTGGATAACATATCCCCATCTAGGAGCCCCGTGAGGTACAGAGATTCCTGCACCTCCTCGTCCTTCGACGGACCTCTCAAGGCGTACGCAAACTGCCTGACAAGTAATGAGGGATTGTAGTTAATACATCCTTTTCTTCCTACCAGGGGAACATTAGGAAAACCACTGCAACTGTAGATGGCTTCAGTATCCAGCATATCCCGATCAAACCAGATGATGCTCTCCGCTGGTAAACCTATCAGGTGTTCAGAGCACTCAGTTGTGGCTGCAGAGGCAACAAAGAGACCCTTCTTGGGCATGTGGCTATCAAACCATCTGTAGAATAAGGGCGCACAACACGACACATTTTTATCCCTTCTGTTTTCATTCTTATAATGAACAGAATGATATAAATCACCAAGCGAGGTGGGCACTGGATTTCCCGGTGCGAAGATATGGAAGGCGTCCAAGTCTATAAAGTCTGGCATGTTGGGAATTAAGACGATGCCATAGATGCAGAGGGCGAGAATAGCGTTGAATATGATCTAACAACCGTCCTTAGCACACTGTTGGGCCTTCCCAACCAGAAACTATAGAGAAAAACCAGGAACTCCATTCCATTTGGTCAGAAGCAGCTCTGAAGCATTCAGGTGAAGAGCAGCAGCTAAGTTAGCTAGATTAGGCTTAACATCCATGTGAACAAACGACATCTGATCCTTAACAGGCACACCCAATAGCTCAGCATACTCTTCTAAGGTAGGCGCAAGAATGAAATCTGGAAAAGTGAAGCACCTCAATGGATGGTCATAGAACTGTAGCAATGCATACAACCCGTTCAACTCATAGACAGAAGGTTTACGGACCAGACTGAGCAGCTTCCCATAAGATTTCTTAAATTCTCCTTTCACTGTACTATCTGCCAAGGCAGTCAAACTAAGCAGCAAAGTAAGGTCTGGGGTAGGGAGCTTGTAAGCCACATTCTTCTTTACTGATTCCATGCTAGAAAACAGAGGGCAAGATTACTGGAATCGGGGGATAGTATATGCGCCTGCAACACAGACACATATTAATGACATGCACATGGGTATGCAAAAAATGCAAGATGCAAACATGCAGCAGGAGATCAAGATGACTGTGTTGTTGGTTGAGAAGGACCAAAATTCTGCTTCGGCGAGAATATAACACAGCTCTGATAATTAGGCCCCACTGATACCACTGATACTGATTCAAACTATCAAGAGAAAACCAGGTTGTTTGAAGGTAACAGTTTCCTGCATATCCCGACCCTGCTCCCAGGTATGGACCTAATCACGGACAAGGTTCGGCATCATATACGTTCCTCAGCGTCAGAGACTTTCCCGAAATGATGATACGTTCACCATTTCTGGTTTGGCATCATCACTCCCTAAAAAGGCCTCACTTAGCTGAGTCACAAATGAACGGTCCCCAGAGTCGACATTCCTCAGATCCAAAATCCCCTCGAGTCCAAAGGACCGATAGGAAGTCATCAAAGAGAACCTCGTCTGAGTGTGGATTACATGGGAACTGATGCGAGAAAAGCAAGCACGTCCACCACTAATCCACTATAATGTTATGTTTTCTCTCAAGCCTGGGTCTGCCTTCTCACTCATCAAATTCAGTCCCCCCCCCCCACAACAGCACATCAAATAATCATATTATACTGAAAGTAAAGTGCAGGAAAGTAAAGTGCGATAAATAAATGCAAACCCAACAGATAAACACACAAGCACTAGGATTGACTCGCATAGGGGACGTTGGATCCCCAGCAGAGTCGCCAGCTGTCGCTACTGCAAAAATAAGGTGTCAGCAAAACAGAAGAGTCGCCACCTTTTGTTATTTATCCCACAAAAAGGGAAAGGAAAGATCGTAAAAACCTGACGAAAAGGTATAAGACAAGGTCATCGCAACCAAGTCTGGGTTCGGGAGTCGGTTATGCAAGGGGAAGGTATTAGCACCCCTCACGTCCGTCGTACTCGACGGGATCCACGCTTGTTGTGTTTATTTGACGGGTTGGTTTAACTATCTACCTATCAAGGCTGGCGCAAAAAGGAAAGAAAAATGAATTGACTCGACAAAGCATCGCGCTTCGTGCCTACGTATTCTCGTCAGAGAACGAGAAATCAGATTCAACGTAGTTCGGCTAACTACGGGTGAAGGGAAGTTTGTTCGCCAAGATATCGCATCTTGTGCTTACGTATTCTCATTAGAAAAATCAGAGCGAACGTAGTTTGGGACTACGAAACACAAGTTGAATCATCTATTTTTCGAGTAGGGTTAACAAACAGTTCCAGCAGTTTGGTGTATGCAGCTTGCTCGTCGGAGACTCGTGCGTTACCGTTTGCAGTAGAACTGAGAGTTAACGACACTCTTTTTTCTGAAAAGGTTTTCCTCAGATTAAGAGCCCACGGGACAAAAAAGGGTTTGACAGTTTGTTTTTGTCTTTTACGAAAAGAAGTATTTTTTATGGATGTTTGTAGTTCGTACTGCACTAGAGACTATAACCTAGGAGTGAATGCGTCGCATGTCACCCAAAGGGTACCATACTAAACACCCTGATTATTGGAAGGAAACCCTCCAATAACCATTTCCTAAGTGGCTTAAGGCTCGTAACGTACTGTACCAACTTGCCTTTATTACGTATTTTACTGTTATTTTGGAGATGAGAAGGAGAAATAACTCTACAGGGGAGACTATCAAGATTCCTTTCTGTTGTCATGCAATGGATTCATCCTATGGGGTGAGTTTGAAACAGGGAACTCCTAGATGTTATCATGCAAAAGTTTCAACCTAAAAGTCTATCATCACTTCCTTATCAAAGGAAGTGAGAGTCCTAAGGGATCATGTCAATGGGAGACACAAACAAACTGCAAAAATCATTAAAGCAGATAAAACATAAAAGCAAACAGTAAAGATGCAAATGGAATGCAGCAATACAAGCAGAGGGAGAAACTCAACCTCTAAGCAAACAAGCAAAGAGAACACATAATCAAATAAAGGGAGGGTCACCTCAACCTTTCAATGCAAACACATCAGTTAGAAAAGGGAAAATAACACTCAAGCAGAGGGAGAAACTCAACCTCTAAAGCAAACAAGCAAAGGGAGCTTAGCTCAACCTTTCAGTGCAGTCATGCACCTAGCCTAAAATACTCTATACATGATACTATCCTAATGCATCAAGCAATGTCAAACAATCATGAATGAAAGACTGAGGGGATGAACAATATGACATGTAAGGAAATCATTCCAAGATAATCACACAAGGCATCTAACCTAGAGAGAAGATATTGATGGATGGATGCATGCATGATGTAAACCAAAGGAATACATCAAGGCATTCAAGCAAAGATGAAATTTGATGATGGGAAGCACGATGTATACCAAAGGTATCCATCATGACACTCAACCATTCATGGAAGGATTGAATCATGGGAAGCATGATGTATACCAAAGGTATCCATCATGACACTCAACCATTCATGGAAGGGTTGAATCATACGAAACATGATGTATACCAAAGGTATCCATCATGACACTCAACCATTCATGGAAGGATTGAATAATGGGAAGCATGATGTATACAAAAGGTATCCATCATGACACTCAACCATTCATGGAAGAATTAAATCATGGGAAGCATGATGTATACCAAAGGTATCCATCATGACACTCAACCATTCATGGAAGAATTGTGCAATGCAAATCAAAGCTAGAAGGGGAATCATCTTCCTAAAGGCTTTAATGGAAACCTAATGATTAGTTCCAAGGATCACGTAGCTAAAAGGATTTAGAACCTCTATCAAGGCCTAATCAAAGTTCTAAATAGGTATCAACCTAAGCTTTATACTATCAAGAAGGAATTTGGAGCTTAAAGTTAGCTAAGGTTCACTTTAGAAACTAAATTATGAGGTAAGCTAAATTAGGGTCACCCTAATCACAATCAACATGTAAATTCTAGGAAAAATACCAAAATCAATCATAAAAGGCTAGGAAAAATCCTAAGGCTTCCTAAGTGTGTTAAGGAATCATGGTACAAAATACAGGGCCAATACCTAAATCTAAAGGGTCTAAACAATTTCTACACTTAAAGGTATGCTTAAAGGAAACCACAAGGGGAAGGTCCTAGAAATATATCTCAAACTTATACCTAAAAGCATCTAAAATATGCAAGAGAAATGCTACAATATTCTACAATGTATCAACATTCACCATACAAAAAATCAGACATTTCTATGAATTATTGAAAGAGAAAAAAAATCACAAAGACAGGCATGCCATTTTGCAACCATTAAAAACATATTAAAAGAGAAAATATGCAATTAATTGAAAAAGAAATGGAAAATAAACATAAAAATCATGACAAAATTCTACACATATTCAAGTATCTCCAATATTTTTCTCATGATTTTATGACATCATTTAATATTTTTGTTGAATTAAAATGGAACAAGTAATCAAATGAAATAAAACAAAATGAAAATAAAGGGAAAATGGCCAGGGGGTGCTGTTAGTATTTTCTACGTGTGCATTTGTTATGGGCTGCGAAACGGGGGTGCTAACAACGAAATGTCAAAAAGCCCAGCTGTGTTCACCTTAAGTGAAACTCAACGTTTCACTATGCAAAGGCCAACTCGTGAAATGGATCGTGGTCGTGTATTGCGTATACAAGGTCAAGCGAATAGCATGATCTAACGGTTGGTATGAAATCTATACATTTTAAAATGGAGACAGAGGGAAGAAGCCCCACGATGGAGCTGCCACGCACAGACGGTGGCCGGCCTTGCGCCGGTCATCTTCTTCAAATGTCCAAAATCCTAACTTCCTCGTTCCTTGACCAAAACGAGATTTTCTTGAACCAAACCTATGTGATTTTTTGTGTATAATCCAAATATGTAGTTTATTTTCACTTTCCTCCATTAAAACTCAAAAATCGTGATCATCCAAGAATCACTCAAGAAATCTCAACTTTCACAAAAACCAAAATTGAAGCCACTAATCTCTGCCTCTCACTTCCTACATCAATATTCCATGTTTCTTTTCCATTTTCATCCAATATTTAGGGAGAAATCCAAACTACAATCTAAGGTGTCATGTCAAGAATTGTCACGAAACTTAACCATTCTAATCCTAAAACATTTTACACACTCTAAGGATCATAATTATGTGGAAATAGCATAACATTTCACCAAGAACAGAGAGTATGGATGAAAGATAGGAACCTGTTAATAAGCTTCAACAGAGGCTTGAATTGTGGATGAAGCTTCAAGAAAATCGTCCAGAATCCATCAATGATCCTCACTGAAGCTTTTTGTAATGGTAATTTGGACTGAAAATGGCTCTATCTTTAAAATCGAATTTCCAAGTTTCTTCACTTTTTCTTAACTCAATTTCTGTTATTTTCCACCAAAAGTTAGTTATGGCAGTTGGGAATCATCCAAGAGGTTATATGCAATGGACCTAGAGTGATTAGAAGCCCAGTTGAAGCTTATGGAAGCCCAATTCAAAATCCATTTTTTCCATTATGGAGCTTTTTGAAACTCATCAAAACAGAGTTGTCAAGCGTGCTAACTGATCCATTCTGGTTACCTATGATGTAAGGAAGATGTGTGGATAGGATTGAGGCCTTGGAAATGAATGGATGGTTGATTTTGCATTTGTTGCTTAAAGATGAAGAAACCATGAATTTCCACATGTAGATGGCTTCAAACTTGATTTGTAATTTTTCCAATGTTCTTAAAACATCAATTGGACTCAAAACAAGCACAAATATGACATGAGTTGGTTCCAAAATGAATTGATTTGAATTAGCCCTTTTCAAGCTTCCTTTCATGAATTTTCCTTCAAGCAACTCTCATTCTAACCCATGTCAATGGATTCTTGGTGCATGGTTGGACAAATAACATCATTTTGAACAAATTTCAAGTTGGACAAAATTCCATTTGAGGTGTGTAAGATGGTGAAATTGACCCATAATCAAAAATGGCCTATAATCTCAACTTTCCCAAAATACCCTTGTCTTGTAAAGCTCATATCTTGAGTTCTACAAATTCAATCATGGACTTCTAGTACTTTCTGGAAAGCTAAGAAGATAAGGAACAACATTCATGTTGGCCGAAAGTTGAGGAGAATCATCTTTCTAGGTCAAAAATGTCATGCAAGTTGATTGACTTTCAAGCTCCAAATTCACATTCATCTGATGATCTGTAACTTGCCTGATTCATAACTTGAGTTCTATAAACCCTATAAAGGACTTCTAGTACTCAAATTAAAGATATGATCATGCTCTACAACAATCATATTGGGGTCAAGGTGAGATGAAAATCACATCTTGAGGTATGTGGTCTTGAAGTTAGGCACTAAACCAGGGGATTTTACACTGTCAAGCATAGCAACCCTAGCCTAGGAACTCCTCACACTCTTGATTCATGATGAGTTAGTCTTGGAATAATCCCTTGGGCATCTTAATACATCAATCCATGATCACATGGCCTTGAAATTACGCCTCAACCTTCTTCAAATCATCTGTTAACCTAGGGTTGACCAGGTGAAACCCTAGTTGCACCAATCTTGGTTGTGACTCCTTATTCTTCACCTGATAACCTGTCTAGGCTTCAAAATGACTTTCAATACTTCTCATGAGCTCTCTCAAGGCTTCAAGTCCAACTCTATGGATTCAGAATCATCTGATGACCTCTCACAACCTTTAAGTTAGGAGGCATACGCTCTTATATCCAACCCCTTCTCTGAGGATCTTTGACTGCTTTGATGAGGATATCAACCCTCAGATATTTGAATAAAGACTCTTAGATAGCTTCATAACCTTATGTAGCCCTTTGTTGGTAGTCATACCTCTTGATCTCCTTCCCACATGTCAATGCAATGCAGATGATAATGCTAAAATGAATGCAATGAAACACAAGCTAGGCAAAGAAAAAGATTAGGCAAATTTTGGGGTGCAACACGTGTCTGGTGCAGTTGAGGGAATATTGACTTAGAGAGACTGTCGACTCTGGAAACCGTTCATTTGGAAAGTCAGCTAAGTGAGGACACTTCGTTAGACTTTGATGCCAAACCAGAAATGGTGAACGTATCATCGTTTCTCGAAAGTCTGTGACGCTGACCACCCGCATAGGATTCCGTACCTTTCAAGACTATAACCCACATGTGAGAGGGATGGGTTTTTGTAGGAAACCTGGCCTTCACCCAACCCTGCTTTTCTTGTCAGTGCAGACTTTTGATCCTGAGTTCTCTGGTTTTCTGTTATCTCAGTGTTTTGATTAGAGCGGAGCTCTGGTTGAATTCAGTCGACGGCACAACAACAACGAGTTTGAGCATTGGATACCTTGATCCCATGTTTGCATCTGCATGATCATTCTGCATTTAACATTGCATGTTTGTGTGTGTTACAGGTTCTCGTCTTTCCCTTGATTCTGGTACTGGTCTTCTGCAGAGATGGAAGTTAGTAGGAAGAGGATTGTTGTGTACAAATTTCTGGCACCTGAGTTGGGACCTTTATTTGGTATGATTTCCATTGTCGATCCTAGTGTTCTTGGAGCTTTCAGGGAACAATATGGTGGAATTCTGAAGTTTGTCTGTAAGCTCACGAGTTATGAGCATGGAGCTATTCATACCCTGTTGCAGTTTTATGATCCTCCGCTGAGATGCTTCATGTTTCTGGACTATGTGTTGGTTCCGACTTTGGAGGAATTCGCTTACATCTTAGGGGTTTCGATTCTGAACAAAGTGCCTTTCTTCAGCTCCGAAGAAGAACCTAATCTCGAGAAGTTGTTCGCCGCTCTTTATTTGAGTGCCTCTGACTGTGCAGATCATGTTATCAGCAGAAACGAAGTTTCCGGATTTACTTTACCCTTCTTGGTCGACAAAGCCCAAGAGTATGCTGAAAAGGGTTGTTGGGTGGTTTTCAGTGCTATCTTGGCTCTGTGTGTCTATGGCATTGTGTTGTTCCCAAATGTACCGGACTTTGTGGATTTTGATTCTTTTCATATCTTCACTTCTAAGGAATCCCGTACCTACTCTTCTAGGAGACTTGTATCATTTAGTGCATTACAAGAACGAGAAAAGAAGAGGAAAGATGGTTTCTTGTTGCACACCGCTGTTGCATAAATGGTTTGTTGATAACCTTCCTCGCTCTGGAGCTTTTGTGGATTCTGCGAACTCATCTGAATGGTCGAAGAGGCTTATGGGTTTAACGAAGAAGAATATTGTCTGGTTCAACCGAGACTTGCTGGGTCGTGAGCTTATCTTTAGTTGTGGTAGCTTTTCTAATGTGCCATTGATAGGGAGGAAAGGTGGTATCAATTATAATCCTTCTCTTGCTGTGAGACAATTCGGTTATGCTTTGAGAGGACCTCTGAAAGAAGAGGAAGTGCAAGAATCTCTGTACTTCACAGGTGTAGCTGATCCTTGTATCTCGGTCTGATTCGTGGACGCTTGGGGTAAGATTCACAAGAAGGGAAAGCTTTCTTTAGGCAAAAGAGATTGTAGAGCCTATGATCCCTACTTGGATTGGATTCCGAAAAGGGTTGAAGAGGTACTATTTCCGTTTCTTGTTGAAGAACCACTGTATCCCTTAGTCATTGAGCCGCCTACAACCGTCGATATCCTGAGATATACCAAGCTTTGGGCAGAGAAGGAAGAGCTGCGCAAAGAGAATGAGGAGTTGAAGCAGGAAATCAGTCAGCTGAAGCTTGATAAGGGTGAAGTTGTTTATTTGGCCAAGACAAAGTCAAAATCCTTTATCAAGTTGGAGAAAGAATTTGTTGATCAGGTACAAGCACGGAAGCAAGTCGGTCTTGATCTGAAAAGCACTTGTAGCGTTCTGAAAAGCAAGAAGGAGGATTTAGATAGAGCCTGTCTAAAGATATCCAAATTCAATGAGCAGCGTAATGCTACTGTGACCGCCAACAAGAGTATAGAAGATCAACTTCGTATTCAGGTTGATAAGCTGAAAGCTCAACTCAAGGCTAAGGAGAGAGAGGTATTGTTAGAATTGTTCCGCAGAAGCACGATCGAGCAGAAATATCAGGAAACTTTATCAGCACTTGAAGAGTTCAAGATTCGAGCAGAGGTGAAGAAACCCAGGATTGAGGATGCCTTCGGAGAAGATGCTTGGGAGGATCATTGTCATTATCTCCGAGATATGATACGTAAGAGGGATGTCCTTGTCAGAGAGTTGGTTGCCTGACCAGTTCATCCCGATACAAAGGAGATGCTCAAGGAGTCTCATGACTGGAGTAGAGATCATGGCTACTAGGGAGTTGTATCTTTGGTAGTTTTATTTGCTTTGGTATCTTAATCATCACCAGGAATGTTGGATGAGATCAATACCTCTTTGTATACGGATATTTCTCGTTTGGTTGTATTATCTCAGCTTTACTTGATATATGAGAAGATTATTGTGATGTTCTTATCCATCTCTGTTGTTCTTGTTTATTGAAACTGGAATCAAGGGGGAGATCTCCCTGTGCATACATAGACATGTTTGCATTTTGCATCTGGCATTCTCATTTGCATCGCAGGTGTTCTCGGTGGCCTTCTGTTCCTAACTCTGCTTGGTTTTCTTCAGTTCAGGATTGAGGAAGTTGAGGAGTTCGGTTTCTACAGGTATCCAACTCGAGGGAATCGGCGAAAGGTGATGGATTAGGTTCAAGCCGAATTGCAGGAAGTCAGGGCTCGCATGGCCCAATTCATGGAACTGATGCAGACTGTTGCTAGTGGGCAGGAACAATTAAGAACTTTTGTCCAGCCGTTGATAGCACGGGTTGACGAAGACGGTGTTTTGCACGGAGGAGTTGGTGTTATTCCTCCACAGATCGGTGGATCTATTCCACAGGGTATCCCTACTATTGTTGTACCTCCGGGCGGAGGAGCTGCGAATGAGAATGGTAATATTGCTGGTAACGGAAGTGTGTGCGCTGTGCATGGGGCTGTTGGCCCTCATTGGGAAGATAATCAGGATGATATATTTTCTGTGAAGGATATAGAGGGTGGTTTACCGACTGAAGCTGACCGAAGGTTTAAACTGATCGAGGAGAAAATGAAATCGTTTGAGAATCAGAACTCTTAGGGCCTTGATATGTCTGATCTTGGTTTGGTTCCTGGGGTCAGGATTCCCCCCAAATTTAAGGTGCCCGGTTTTGATAAGTACAAAGGGACGACCTGTCCAAGAGTGCATATTCGGGCGTATTTCAGGAAGATGTCTGCTTATTCTAATGATGAAAAACTGCTAATGCACTTTTTCTAAGACAGTCAGGCAGGGGCTTCTTTGGAATGGTATATGGGGCTTGAGAGAACCCATATTCGCAGCTGGAAAGAACTGGTCGAGGCTTTTATGCGTCATTATCCGTATAATAGTGATTTGGCACCAAGTCGGGTGCAATTGTAGAGCTTGTCGCAGAAATATTTTGAGAGTTTCAACGAATACGCCCAGAGGTGGCGGGATCTGGCTGCAAGAGTGCAACCCCCTTTGGTTGAAAGGGAGTTTATCAACTTGTTCATGGCTTCGTTACCTGGTGTGTACTTGAGAAGTTGATAGGCTGCATGTCTGCAGGGTTTTCTGATCTGGTAATCGCTGGTGAGAGATTAGAGAGTGGAATCAAGTCTGGTAAGATTCAGAATGGTGGTGGATCCTCGTCGGGAGGAACAAAGTCGTATTCTGCAAACCTCAAGAGAAGAGAGGGGGATGCAAATGCTGTCTCTCACAAGGGTAAAGGTAGAGCTCAGTCCCGTTATCCTCAACAAGTCGCTACAGTAGATATCCCGGCTGCAGCTCATCAGCAAGCCAATGTTCAACGACCTTATGCTGCCAGGCATAGAACGGCTAATAGGCAGTTTGTGAATCCTTCAATGTTGTATTCTAAGTTGTTACAACGGTTGTTGCATATACAATTGTTCAGACGAGGACCTTGGCTCCTCTCACTGGTCCGCCACCTACTGGGTACGATGCAAACGCTAGATGCGAGTTTCATTTGGGTGCTCCAGGGAACGATATAGATCATTGCAAAGCTTTCAAGCATAAAGTACAGGACTTGCTTGATTCCAAAGCTATCAATTTCACCAACGAGGGGCCTAATGTGACTCAAAACCCGATGTCGAATCATGGGGTGGGCGGAGTCAATGCCATTATCAAGGGGGAGAAGTTGAATCTGATAACTGATGTTGAGGATTTGAAGACTCCATTGGGTTTTGTGAAGTCTAGCTTGTTGAAGAATGGGATATTTCCTGGTTGTTCTGCTGACTGCTCAAAGTGTGAAGCATAACCTGAGGGTTGCGGTCTTTTGAAGAAGGGTATTCAGAGAATGATTGATGAGGGTTGTTTGCAATTTGATAGAGCCGTGAAATAAGATGTCAAGAATGAAGTAAGTAATGATGGAAACAAAGTTGCTACGATTTCCATTCCATACCGGACAATCAATATTTCAGCGCCTGCTAGGCCAGCTCCCGTTACCATTATTGTACCTTGACCCATGCCATACGAGAGTACTATAGCTATCCCATGGAATTATGGGGGAGAGGTGTTTTGTAATGGGCAGAAGCAAGAATGGACAGTGTCTGCAAGCGGAAGTTCGTCGGTTGAAAACATAGCTGGTGCCGGAGGTATCACCAGAAGTGGTAGGGTCTTTTCTCCACCGGAGGTTAATGCTGATAAGAATGACAAAGGCAAGCGTAAGGCTGTGATTGAGGAGAATGTCCAACCACAGGTCGGTGTTGATGATCTTTCAAAAGATGCAGAGGAATTTGTGAGGCTAATTCGGAAGAGTGACTACAAATTTGTGGATCACTTGAATCAAACTCCTTCGAAGATATCTATCCTATCATTGTTGATGAGTTCGGAGGCGTATTGCAATGCTCTACTGAAAGTCTTGAATGCAGCGTACGTACCCCAGGAGATTTCTGTTAATCAGTTGGAGGGGGTAGTAGCTCACGTGAACGCCGGTAATGGTCTCGGTTTTACTGATTTGGATCTGAATCCTGCTCGGAGGAACCATAATCGTGCTTTGCATATATCTTTGGAGTGTAGAGGTTCTCTGATGTCGCATGTCCTGGTTGATACAGGATCATCCCTCAATGTGATTCCTAATAAGACACTGATGAAGTTGGACATTCAAGGTTTGATATGCACACCAAGTGATTTGGTCGTGAGGGATTTTGATGGATCTAAGAGGTCAGTGTTTGGAGAGATCACATTGCCTATTCAGATAGGGCCAGAGATCTTTGATGAAACTTTTCATATTATGGATATCCAGCCAGCATACAACTGTTTGCTTAGCCGAACATGGATACATGCTGTTGGGGCAATCACCTCAACGTTGCATCAAAAGCTGAAGTATATGGTGGAAGGGAAGATAGTCACGGTATGTGATGAAGAGGGTATTATGGTTAGCCATTTGTCATCCTTCAAGTACGTGGAAGTGGATGGTGAGATCCACGAAACACTCTGTCAGGCGTTCGAAACAGTTCAGATTCAGGGGAAGTCTCCTGTAGAGGCCAAGGACCCAGAGGTTTCGATGTCATCGTTCAGGGAAGCTCGTGCTATCGTAGAATCCGGCTCGTCTTAGAAGTGGGGCCAAGTTCTTGATGTTCCTGTCAAGCAGGACAAGTTCGTCCTGGGATACAAACCCTCCAGTTCTTCTCAAAGCATTCCGAGATACAGGGGGCCAGTGTAGTTTATCAGCAGTGGTGTGATATTTGACAGGATTAATGCCGTCGGAGATGATGAAGGTGACAATGACTGCGATATAGATGCTTGGATTCGTCAATGTACTCCTGGCCAGAAGCTGTGCAACTGGACTACCGAAGAAGTCATTCATGTTACTGCTGCAGAGTAATGTTCATTGTTTTGATTATGTTCAGTCCTACGTTCTGCCCAAGACGTAGTGACCCATTTGTAGGGCCTTCTTGTTATTTGCACTTTATCATTAAATAAAATACGTTTCGCATTCAAATATTGTGATCCTTGTTTTTCTTGTTTTTGTTTTGCATTTATATTAAACAGAAAAATGGCAATGTGTTTTGTTTGTTGCATCACATAATAAACATAACATCCTCATGCAGGTCTTTTCTATCAAATGCCATCGGTTCAGGTTCGGCTATGACTTCGTATGACTTTGATAATCCCCTTTATCAAGCTGAAGATGAGACTGACGAAGACTGTGAACTACCTGAAGAGTTATCCAGGCTTTTCAAGCAAGAGGAAAGGGTCATTGTGCCTCATTAGGAGGATATTGAGATTATCAATCTGGGTACCGAGGATGATAAGAAAGAGGTTAAAGTGGGGGCTGCAATGGAAGACAGTGTCAAGAGAAGATTGGTTGAGATGCTCCGTGAGTATAAAGATATCTTCGCTTGGTCTTACCAAGACATGCCTGGGCTGGATACAGATATTGTGGTACACAAGTTTCCTCTTAGAGAAGAATGCTCGCCAGTCAAGCAGAAGTTGAGACGGATAAGGCCTGACATGGCAGTCAAGATCAAAGAAGAAGTTCAGAAGCAGTTGAATGCTGGGTTTCTTGCTGTCACGAATTACCCTTCGTGGGTCGCTAATATTGTTCTTGTGCCTAAGAAGGATGGAAAGGTCAGGATGTGCGTTGATTATCGAGATCTGAATAAAGCGAGCCCGAAAGACGATTACCCGCTTACCCATATCGATGTGTTGGTTGATAACACCGCTCAATATTCTGTGTTTTCATTCATGGATGGCTTCTCTAGGTGTAACCAAATCAAGATGGCCCCAGAGGACATGGAGAAAACTACTTTCATCACACCGTGGGGAACTTTTTGTTATAAGGTGATGCCCTTTGGATTGAAAAATGCAGGGGCAACTTATCAGCGGGCAATGGTCACTTTGTTTCATGATATGATTCATCATGAGGTGGAAGTTTATGTTGATGACATGATAGCAAAGTCACAGACGGAGGAGGGACATCTGGTCGATCTTCTGAAATTGTTCGAAAGGTTGAGGAAGTTTAAGCTGAGGCTGAATCCTAACAAGTGCACCTTCGGGGTGAGATCTAGAAAGTTATTGGGCTTCATTGTCAATGAAAAGGGTATTGAGGTAGATCCTGCCAATATAAAAGTTATACAAGAAATGCCTGAGCCGAGAACGAAAAAAGAGGTTCGTGGTTTCCTGGGGAGCTTAAACTACATTGCAAGGTTTATATATCATCTTACAGCCACTTGTGAACCAATATTCAAATTGCTAAGGAAATATCAAACGATCAGGTGGAATGAAAATTTCCAGAAAGCATTCGAAAGAATAAAAGAATATCTGCAGGAACCTCCAATACTCATGCCTCTAGTTGTAGGGAGACCACTAATCATGTACCTCACGGTTCTTGAGAATTCTATGGGATGTGTGCTCGGTCAACAAAACAAGTCAGATAGAAAAGAGCATGTCATCTACTACCTGAGTAAGAAATTCACCGATTGTGAGTCGAGATACACGATGCTGGAAAAAACATGTTGTGCACTCGCTTGGGCCGCAAAGCGTTTGAGACAATACATGTTAAACCACACAACCCTATTGATTTTGAAGATGGATCTAATCAAGTACGTCTTCAAAAAGAAAGCACTCTCCGGAAGGATTGCCCAATGGAAAATGGTGTTAACAGAGTATGATATTCAGTATGTTTCCGAAAAATCCATTAAGGGAAGTGTTCTGCAGGAATATCTCGCAGAACAGCCGATTGAGGATTATCAGCCGATGAAGTTTGACTTCCAAGATAAAGACGTCATGTTTTTGAAGATGAAAGACTGTGATGAGCCTTTACTTGACGAGGGACCTGAGATTGGATCTCAGTGGAAACTGGTTTTTGACTGAGTGGTTAATGCATATGGTAACGGAATCGGTGCGATCATTACTACTCCTCACGGTTCTCATATACCGTTCACCGCCTGATTGACATTCGCCTGCACCATTAATGAAACCGAGTATGAAGCATGCATTATGGGTTTAGAAGAGGCTGTTGATATGAGGATTAAGAATTTGGATGTGTACGGTGACTCAGCGTTAGTCGTTAACCAAATCAAAGGAGAGTGGGAAACTCGTCAGGCCAACCTGGTTCCTTATAGAGATTATTCAAGGAGACTGCTGCCTTTCTTTGATAGAGTTGATTTCCATCATATGTCGAGGGCTGAGAATCAGATGGCGGATGCCTTGGCCACGCTATCTTCAATGTAAAAAGTGAATTTCCGGAATGAAACTCCTGCTATCACCCTCATGCATCTTGATAGATCTGCTTTTGTATTCGCAATTGAGAAAGCATCAGATGGAAAGCCTTGGTATTCCGATATCAAGCATTTTCTCAAGACTCAAGAGTACCCATCCGGGGCATCTGGCAAAGATAAGAAGGCTCTGAGGAGGTTAGTTAGTAACTTTTATCTGAACAAGGATGATGTGCTCTATAGGAGAAACTTCGACATGGTCTTGCTGCGCTGTGTTGATGAACTTGAAGCAAACCTGTTGATGGAGGAAGTTCACGAGGGTTCTTTCGGCACTCATACCAATGGACATGCAATGGCCAGAAAATTGTTGAGAGCTGGGTATTATGGGATGATAATGGAATCCGATTGTTTCAAATACGCCAGAAAATGCCATAAATGCCAGATTTATGCGGACAAGGTGCATGTGCCACCGGCTCCTTTGAATGTGTTGACATCTCCTTGGCCTTTTGCTATGTGGGGAATCAATGTGATCGGAAAGATTGAGTTGACTGCTTCTAATGGACATCACTTCATTCTGGTCGCGATTGATTACTTTACAAAGTGGGTAGAAGCAGCGTCCTTTGCCAATGTCACGAGACAGGTGGTCGCCCGGTTCATAAAGAAGGACATCATTTGTCGTTATGGAATTCCTGAGAGAATCATTACTGATAATGGTTCAAATTTGAATAACAAAATGATGAAGGAACTGTGTTAGAGTTTCAAGATTGAACATCACAATTCTTCTCCATATCGTCTGAAGATGAATGGCGCTGTTGAGGCAGCTAATAAGAATATCAAGAAGATTGTGCAGAAGATGGTTGTGACCTACAAAGACTGGCACGAGATGTTTCCTTTTGCTCTTCACGGTTATCGTACTTCAGTGTGTACATCAACCGGGGCAACTCCTTTCTCACTGGTGTATGGTACGAAAGTTGTCCTACCATTAGAAGTGGAGATTCCTTCTTTAAGGATTTTGTCAGATGTGAAGCTTGACGAAGCTGAGTGGGTGAAAACCAGGTTGAATCAGCTGAGCTTGATTGATGAAAAGAGATTGGCAACCATTGCTCACGGCCGGTTGTACTAGAGTAGGATGAAGAAAGCCTTTGATCAGAAAGTGTGTCCTCGGTGCTTCCAGACGGGTAATTTGGTGTTGAAAAGGATTCTTCCTCCTCAGACAAATCACAGGGGAAAATGGGCTCCTAACTATGAAGGTCTGTATATGGTAAGAAAGGTTTTCTCTGGCGGAGCCTAATTGCTATCTACCATGGATGGTGAAGATTTTTCGTCCCCTGTGAATGCGGACGTGGTTAAAAAATACTTTGCTTAAAAGAGATTCGCTGGACACAAAAGAAAAGTCCAGGCAAAAATGGGGCATCCCAGTGAACCATAAAAATAATGGGTTCGGGCGAAAATCAGGGATAAAGGAAAAAAAGAATGAACTTGCAAAATTGAAAACCTGAAAAAGCGACTTTGGCAAAAATGGGTATCCCGGTGGATTGAAAACCCGAAAGGGCGGTCCAGGCAAAAGTTAGGGATTTAAAAAGTAAATGATCACGGTTTGTGTTCCATCTGTGAGCTTGTAAGCAGTTATCCCGAAGGAAAGGAATCAGTACAGTCAGTCTTGTCAGAAGACGAAACATGGGGAACATCGAAGAATACAAGTCATAGTTGAATCGACACATGGTGGTTGTCTGCTTCCACATTGCCGACATTTGTATATTGTATTATTTTTCTTGCTTTTGAGCAATTACCTCTTTTCAGGAATTACATCTGAATTGTAATTCTCCTATTTACAAGCCTTTCATCAATAAAGTGTTCACTTCAGTCAAAGAGATTTCTTTTTCTTGTTCGTTTTACTGTTTTGTTTGTAAAATGTCTGTTATTTTGGTGAACATTGCAGGTAAAAGCAAGAGGCTTTACAAAGCATAACGAAAGTGCTGACTTTGCTTGAGCAGCAAGTATCATGAATGGTAACTAAGGTAACCATTTCGCATATAGAATATTTCTGGTGTCTTTCTTTGTTGCAGGTCAGCAGGGTTGTCCTCCGTCGATGGAGATTTCCTTATCCTCAACAGTTCAAAATTGCAGCAAATGGCAGTTGTTGTCAGCCGGGTATTCTCAGCAAGTTAAGTTTGATACCTCCGGCAGAGTGGACTCGTCCCAACAGGTTGAATGCAGTACGACATAAGCAACGAGGATGTTTGCTTCCCCATAGCAGAGATTTTGCTTCCTAGTGAAGTGGTCGCGGAGTCCGATTATCAAGTCTGAAATGGTGTACCTCCACCAGGACAAAGCTTTGTTTTCGTGAGAAAGTGAATCCCCAACATGGTGGAGTTTTTCCAGCAGAGCAAGATAGAAGTGGTTCCCTCAACGGTAGGGTAATTTGTAAACCAGTATTCTTCTCCAACGGAGGCAACATCTGTGACGATCTTTCCCAACGGAGTCGACATTCAGGTATTTTCCTAGTAATATCGGTATTCAAGATTTTTCTCTAGCAGAGTGCAGTGCGGATTCCCTCGCCAAAGTAAGTGGTAGAACAGGAGTGTGGGATTTCCCCAGTAGAATGAAGTTCCTAGTAGGAGTATCTGATATTCCTCAGCAAGACAGGTTGATACCTGATGTAATCCCAAGCAGAGTGGATTTTTTCCAAGCAGGATGAAGTTTTCTGGAATGCCATTCAGGGCTGATTTCCTGAGCGGAGTAAAGTCAATCTCAGGTGGTTGGTTGTATTTTTCCTACAGGGTCAGTTTCCTCAACAGAAGGGGTTTGATTTAAGCAGGAGGTCGCTTGTTTCCCAGCCGAGTTTTTTTGATTTCCTAGAAGAGTTGTATTCTGGAATGCCATCCAGGGCGTTTTTCTCAGCAGGATGTGATTTAATCCCCAGCGGAGTGGATTTTTGGAAGAGCAGTACTACGCAAGTTTTGTTCCGGGAGGCCATCCAGGGTTTGTTTTCCCAGTAAGTCCAGTTTACTGGCATGTGCTAACTATCCCCGGCAGGGTCGTTTCCTCTCCCCGGCAGAGTTGGTTTTCTCTCTAGCATTAATTTTCCTGGGGTGGTTCTTTTGCATTAGCATCCTCCCAAATGCCTAGCATTTCCATTCCGTGTGGAGCATTACGCCATTTTCAAGCATACGCATGTGAAACATAAGCTAGGTTGTTACCCCTGTGTTTCAGGTGTATTCCCCAGAAAATTGATCTTTTTACCTTTGGTATCCAGACCATGGAAGCTTCTGTTAACCCGCGTGGTATCCAGACCCCGGCTTACGTTATTCCCCAATAGTATCATCGAATTTCAGCTGATTATGTTGTTTTGGAACTCATTTGGTAGTCAGACCTTGATGACTATGATGTTTTTCTCTTTTCGTCGAGTACCCAGACTCCGGTAAAGACAGTTGTGGTATTCAGACCATGGTGATGTCAGACATATTTTATTTTTTCGTTGAGTATTCAGATTCCGGTCAATGTCGTCGAGTATCCAGACTCCGACAAACCTCCAATTGTGGAAGTGTGTTCCTGTGTCGTCGAGTATCCAGGATCCGACAGACTTCATTGATTCATTTTGTCCGTGCAGTATTCAAACTCCGACAATTTGAGATGGTGTTCTTAAACTCACATGGTATCCATACCATGGCAGCTCTAGTTAGCTCACGTGGTGTCCAGACCTCGGCTTGTGTTATTTCCCCTTGCGGTGTCGTCAGACGTTGATGGATGGTATCTTTGCAAAGTCAGGTGGCATTTAGGCCATAATGAATGTTTCTTCGTCCGTCGAGTATGCAGACTCCGGTCAATCTTCTTCGAGCATCCAGGCTCCGGCTATTTCGTTGAGCATTCAGGTTCCGGTTTCTCCGTCGAGTATTCAGACTCCAGTGAGTTTCCAAATTCGGGTTGTATTTTCTTTGTCCATTGAGTATTCAGATTCCGGTCAATGTCCGTCAAGTATCTAGGCTCCGGTAAATCCCCAGTAAGTCGCCAATTTCGTTGAGCATCCAGGCTCCGGTTGTCGTGTTGAGCGCTCAGACTCCGGTTTTTGTTCGTCGAGTGTTCAGACTCCCGCAGATTTCCAATTTGTGAATCTCTTGGTCCGTTGAGTAACCAGACTCCGGTCATTTTGGTTGACCATTCAGGCTTCAATTTGTTCATTGAGTACCCAGACTCCAGAAATTTGTGTATTGATTCACTGTGTCCATTGAGTATCCAGACTCTGGTCACTCTTGAGCATTCAGGCTCCGGTTCCTTTGTCTGTCGAGTGTCCAGACTCTGGTTATTTCGTTGAGTATTCAGACTCCGAAAAATCTCGTTGTTTCATTCTGTTCGTTGAATATCCAGATTCCGACAAGTTGAAGTGTTACCCTTCATCCGATATGGTATGCAGAATTTGGCACATCTTTGATGGACGAGTTCATCTTAGGCGTCTCCTCACAGAGTTACTTGGTTAAGTTTCTTTTTGTCCCAGAGCAGAGTTATTTGTTTAAATTTCTCCTGTTTTCTTCACCAGAGTTACTTGGTTAAGTTTCTCTCTTCCTCAGAGGAGTATACAGATGTTTATCAGTTCAGCTACTTCCGGAGATTTCTATCCCCAATCAGAGTTTGCAGTTTATTTCTGCAGGTGGCAAATTTCTGGGTTCTTTGGTATTCAACCTTCTTTTACCTTGATTGTTTGAAAGTCGATACTTTCATCCCTTCATGTTCAAGTCGATTGAATAGGGGCAGTTGTAGTACCCCAAAATTTTTCCTTTCGTTTTAACCTTAATTGGCTTTTGTTTCGTTGCATTTTGCATATCATAGCATTTGCTCTCGAGGCATGGGGTCGAGGCATTCCGGTGGCTCAGATTCATTTCGGCGCAAAAGACTGAACAACGAATAATGGGCATCAAAGGCCCGAGCATTTATTTTTCCCAGCGGTCAGGCGGCCGATTTTATTTTATTTTGCAGGATAACGGCAGTTCAGAAGGTAGCACTCAGGCTCAGGTCAAGCATTTTTACAGTGATAATGTTCAAGAACAAGGTTCAGAAGCTTAACGGAGCTCCAAACAGTTGAAACAGGGCAAATGTGCAGATTTCCCTCCAAAAGGCGCCAAATTCAAAATTTTGAAGGTGTTAATCGGTTAACGCATATGGTTAACCGATTAACCAAGTCAAATCAGGTCAATGTGTGGTTTTTTAAAGGTGTTAACCAATTAACCTATATGGTTAATCGATTAACCAGTGCAGATTTTGCCTCTGCACGTGATTTTTCAATGCAGAGCCATTTGGGGTCCAATTTTGATCATTTGAATTCAAATTTTACACTTGGGAAGGATCTAGAATCATTTCATAATTTCATTTTCCCTCCAAAATCTCATTCCTCCTCCCAAACCAAAATTCACAAACCAATTTCCAAGCCTTTCATTTGGATCCAAACCAAGGTGGTATTTAAGTGATTCATTCCAAACCAAAGCTAGCTAATCTTCATTTCTCACTCCCATTTTTCAGAATTCATCTCAATTCTCTCAAATTTTCTCTCAATTTTCCAATTCCAAAACCTTCACTCAAAGCTCTTTTCCATTGAATTCTTTGATTCTTCCTTGGAATCAATGAATTCTTGAGCTCAAATCTCCATCCATCATCTCCATCGAAGTGATTTCATCATCCAATTTTCGTGAACAATTGGATCTGAATCTGGAAGTGATTTTGGAAGTGATTATTTGGATTATTTTGGATTAGTCTTGAAGGATCTCCATTGCTACTACAAGAATTGGCGTGGATCTTGAAGTATTCCGGACTTCTAGCATTGGATCTGTTCAATTTCAGTTAATTCAACATTAACCGAAGCAATTCTCCGCTTCGAAGGTTAGAATTCTAAATCCATAGCATTTTTGAGCTTATTTGCATGTTCATGTTGATTTTCATATTCGATTGAATTTTGGTTGACATCATTGTGGACGTTGCTGTTTAGATCTGTTTACGTGCTGTTTGAATCATGGTTTGCTGGTTTAATTTCATGATTAAGTGATTATGCGATCATCCGGTTGATCGGATAAGTACTTATTTGCTGCACATGATGTTTTGTTGCTGTATTTCTGCTGTTGGCACAGTATTAATCGGTTAACGCATATGGTTAACCGATTAACCATTACAAATTTCCAGATTTTTCAAAGTTTTCTCAGTGTTAATCGGTTAACACATATGGTTAACCGATTAACTAATTCAAATTTTAAAATTTTTAAACGTTAACAGTGTGTTAACCGATTAACCCCTGGGGTTAACCAATTAACATTGTGCCAGTGGGTTTGTTTTGCTGTTTTGCTTGCTTATTTGGGTACCATTTCACTTCGAATCATCGTAATTCGATATGATGCATTAAAAGTAAAATATTTTGGGATATATGTCGCTGTTTTGATTGTTTAATCGAGATTTTGCCGACATTCATGTTCTTTTCCACTTGAATGCATGCTTATGGATGTGGTTCAAGGTGATGATCTTTGCATGTTCGTTTGTTTTCATCTTTTACGCTTTCCTTCATGTTTGCATCATTCTTGCATCGCTGTTGAGGTCGAGATGCGCTTGTGGCGGCTGCTGCCCCACACATTTTTTTCCTTCCTCCCTCCATTCTAAGTGTGCATTTTTCTTATTTGCATCTCTTGCTTGCGATTGAATTTACTTGGTGCTTTCTTGTGCTTTATGCCATGATCCCCATAGGGTTCCTAGTCCCTCCGTTTAGGATGGGAGTAGGAGAGACATTAGGTGTTCAATCCAAGCATGCTAACATTAGGGTAGATGTTTCCCCTTTTTAATACAAACCTTAGGACCACTTTGCATGATAACGTTAGGGTCGAGTTTCCCTTAGACCTTCCGTGTGTCTCTTCTCATCTCAAAACAATTTTAACTCATCTAATAAAAGCGATGAACGTTGCACGCTACGAGCCTTAAGCTACATGGGGAATGATGAGTGAGGGGTCTCCTCTCGCTTATCTATAGTGTTTAGTGTACGTCCCATTTGGGGGCGATACGCGACGCATTCGCCCCTATGTCATAGTCTTTAGTGCAACGTGAATAACAAACCGAATTAATTCAAACCTTTTTCTTCGACATTAATCAGAAACTTTTTTTTAGAAAAGAGTGTCATTAAGCTTCGGTTCTACCGCAAACAAGCTTTGTCCCTAACTGCTGGAACGGAGGTTTACCCTACTCGATTAAAACACTTAATCAACTGGTGGTTTCGTGTCATCCCGAACTATGTTTGCTCTGATCTCTCACACCTATTGAGAGTACGTAAGCACAAGACGCGATGTCTTGGCGAGCAACCTTTCCCCCTTTCGCCCGTAGTTAGCCGAACTACGTGGACTCTGACTTTCCCATTGCACGAGGGAATACGTAGGCACAGAGCGGTGATGCTCTGCCGAGTCTCTTTTATTTTCTTTTGTCCTGAAGCCTTTAGTGTAGATAGTTTAAACACACCCTTAGATAGACAACAAGTGTGGATCCCGTCGAGTACGACGGACGTGAGGGGTGCTCATACCTTCCCCTTGCGTAACCGACTCCCGAATCCAGGACTTGGTTGCAACGACCTCGTCTTTTCCCTTTTTCATTAGGTTTTTCCGATCGTTTCCTTTCCCTCTCTTTGGAATAAATAATGAAAGGTGGCGACTCTTCTATTTTCCACTGGGTGTTTTTCGCAGTTGCGACACCAAGTAATCGGGAGAGTGAGTCAAATGCTTGACTCTCTCTCTTTTTCATCTTTAGTGATTTGAGAAAATAGATTTGTGTTGTACCCCAAAATTTGACCAACATTTATTTACCCATCAAGATTTGTATGAGGCTTTGAAGCTAGCCAAGAAAGTTGTTCAAGTGATCAAGGATTGATATCTTTGTCAGACAACTCAAGAGATCCTTAGAGAGATTGGTTGAAGCCAAGGTTGTGTGCCTCATAACTTGAGAGTTGTGGGAGCTCCTCAGATGATTCTGAGACTATGAGGATGGACTTGAAGCTTTGAGAAAGCTTATGAGATGTCTTGAAAGCCATCATGAAGCCTAGAGAGGTCATTGTGCAAGAATTCAGAAGATTCAGCCATGAGTGGTGGAATTAGGGTTTGACTGGGTCAACCCTAGGTCAACTGATGACTTGGAGAGGGTTGAGACCTAATAAAAGGTCCATGTGATCATGGATTGATGCATTGAGATGCTATAAGGATGATTCCTAGACCAACTCATCATGATTGAGGAGTTTGAGATGTTTTAAGCTAGGGTTTCTAAGGATTGACAGTGTAAAATCCCCTAGTTTGATCCCTATCTTCAAGGCAGTTTATCTCAAGATGTGATTGTCATCTCATCTTCCCCACAGCATGAATGTTGTAGATCTTGTTCTTAGCTTTAATTTGAGTACTAGAAGTCCTTGATAGGATTTGTAGAGCTCAAGTTATGACTTTGACAAATTACAGGTCATCTGGGGTATGTGAATCTGGGTCCTTGAAAGTCACCCAACTTGCATCCAACGTTTTCCCTAGTAGGATGATTCCTATGGATTCTTGGTCAACATTAATGTTGTAGAGAATCTTATTAGCTTTCTAGAGAGTACTAGAAGTCCTTGATAGGATTTGTAGAACTCAACTTATGGCTTTGACAAGTCAAGGGCATTTTGGTCATTTGGAGGTTATAGGTCATTTCAAGCATAAGGCTATATCTCCTATTTCCAAGCTTCAAATGGAAAAATCTTCAACATAAAACTTGCTTAGAATGATGTTTTAAGGCTAGTAGGGAGGCCATGAGATGTTGAAAAGGCTTGTATCAAAAAGTGATAAAAATGGCCTAAAATGGAGGCATAAGTTAATTAAGGTGAAATTGAAAATTGGAAATCACAAGTTGTAAATCCAAACCATGTCATATAATAGGTCATTTTGACTCCAAATTACATTCTAAGAACAATGGTTCAGCCACAATTTTGATTTGAGGCTTGGATCATAGGGCTGCCTTGGAATTGGCTTACTTGCATATTAAGGTACCAAAGCAAAACAAGGCAAAACTCAATAAGCACATTGGTTATGCATTGTAACTCATCCTAAATCTCATGTGGGGAGAAATTCAAGTCAGAATGGTAGGTTACAAGGAGCTTGGCATGAGATAGCATATAAGGAGAATTGGATTCAAAATGTCATGACATGAAAAGTTCAATTTCTCATTGGATGATCCTAGAGGGTTCTAGATGATTCTAAACTACTCTATAAGATGATTGTAACTTGCTCAGATGCAAGGTTGGTGAGAATTGGTGCAGAGAAGAGAGAGTGAGATCCAAAATCTTCCATTGCAAGTCAAATCCCATTTCTTCATTCTTCTTCATTTCCATTCATTTTTTCCACACAAACACATTCTATACATCATAGTGAAGCTGTGCAGATTGAATTGAGATCACATCCATGGAGAATTGAAGAGTTGGTGATTGAAATTTCAAGGTTGCAATTCAAAATCGGTTTCCAAGAATCAAGCATTTTCAACCATTCTTTTTGCATACAGAAGCTAGAAGATTACTCAGTGAAGGAATTGGGAAAGATTGAAGGCCTGAATTGAAGGATTTCTCCATCTGTTCACTTGATTTTACCAGGTTTGCAAATTCTTTCCTACACTATGTTTTAGGCATGATTAAGTTAATTTGTTAGTGTAGAATTGCTAGAGACCAATAGGTGATGGATTTTGGATAGTTTGAAGAGAATTGGTGAAGGTTGGATAGTGGACACCATTTCTGTTTGGCCTTGTACCTTGCTGAATATTGAGAGATAGGCTTAGTTCAATAGCAAGAAATGTTCAGGGAAGCATGAGGATGAGATTAGGACCATTAATTTCAAGAATTGTTAAGATTGGTGACTGAGTATATTTTGGATCTTGGATCGGGTTCATTGATTCAGGAGGTTTCAGTTGATTTTGAGAATAGAAATGGATTCAGCATGGAATTTTAGGCAGGATAGGGTCTTGAATTTCCATTTTCCATGAGGAATTGAGGGAGTTCGTGTTTGAAGAAGAAGAGCTTGGAGCTCTGCATTTTCATGGAGTTTCAGCAAAACCCTAGCTGGAGGTTAGGGATGAAGTCTGGACCATTGGATGACGAGCTGACCCATTGACTTTTTCTTGATCTGAAGGCCACGATTTAATTTCATTTGAGAGGGAAATCTGAGAGGCGAAACACAGCGGTCCATTTAAGTTTGGTCATGGGCTTAAGTAATCTTGTGATATCCACACCCCACGCGTAAGGCCCAATCAATTTTACACTGAAAATCATTGATATTTGCACCGTTGATTTCTCATTTTCTTTATGTTTTTAATTGTTTTTATGATTAATAAATGGGCCTAACGCGCCTTGCTATCTGAACCCCCAGTCTGGGCCCAAGCGTGTATTGAACTATATTTTGTTACTAGCTGCACCCTATATTCATAATTCATTTTATTTTTTCTCCATTTTCTTTCCAACTTTGAAAATTCATAATAAATGGAAAAATAATGTTTTTTTAATGGGAGTTTTTTCTCCTACTTCATATTTTTGTCAAGAAAAATATAAAATAAATATATTTTCATTTCATGCATTTTTAGTATTTTTTGTATATTTTATACTTTTATTGCTTTTTATTTCTTTTATGTTGATATATGAAATTGTAGAATTTTGTTTAGGTAGTTCCCTTAGCATTTTTAGGTCATTCTTTTTAGGATAGTTAGATATAAGTTTTACCTTCCCCCTGGATTTATTCCAAAATTTTGTGATGAATTTTAGGATAGTTTTGATTAGATGACATTAGGTTGTGTAGAATTAGGTCAAACTTCAACATAGGTCCATGATAACACTAGAATTTTGGGTTTTTAGGATAAATTAGACTATGGGACATATAGGGTAGTAAGGGTAGGTATGTAGGATTCCTTAGAAATTATATTAGGATTTAATATAGTAGTATGCTATTTTTAGATGATTTTTGTATTGGTGGATTGTTTGTGTTGCCCTTGTGGGTTTGTATTTTGGTTTGCTTTGCTTTGTGGGCTTGGGGAGCTTGGTATTGTTCTAAGGAGCATTGAGGAGCATAGTAGAAGACTTGAAGATGCATTGAGGAGCTTGAGAGATTGATCTTGTTTGTTTTGTTGTTTTAGGTTTAGGGATTAGGAAGAGTTTAGACTTAGATAATTTCTTTCTTAAACATGGATGGTATCTTTCACCTCCATTCCTCCCTATGATTCAAAGTCCTTCCATGGTATACACCTCTCTCCTTTGGAGGGATAAGTGATGTACCTAGGAAGTAGAACTTTTAAGGGAACCATTCCTTTGATGTTGAACCCTTATAGGTCACCTTTGGTGGTCAATAAGCAGTTCAATATCCCCAGCTTATCCAGTAAGTGATTTCCTCTGGTTTGATTATCTTGAGAGATGTTGAGCATGAGTTTGAAGATGAAGACTTCAATGAAGAGTGTAGAAGAGGATGAATCCTTGAGCATTGCCATTCCAACTGAAGCTTGAAGAGCAACAAGAGCAAGTTGATACTTGAAGACCCCTGAAGATGAAGTAAAGACTAAAGGATGAAGTTGACACTTCTAAGTGATAGAGATTGATTCTGAAGAGCTGAAGCTTGAAGAACAAAGGAAGTTGATACTTACTTTGATACCTGGAGATCCTGAAGGAGCCAAGTTGGTACTTATGATTGATAGTGAAGCCTGAAGGTAGAACTGATCAAGAAGCTGAAGCTTAAGGGAGAAGATAAGTTGAAACTTATATTGAAGGGTTGAAACCTGGAAAAGCAAATTGATATTTGTCAAGAGTGATTGAAGTCTGAAGACTGAGTTACTGTTGGAAAAGCTGAAGCTTGAGGATGAGAGGATTTGATCTGCTTTCTTCTGTTCTCTTTTCTGTATTGATGTGTTTTGTTTGACTTGTTTGATGCATTAGAATAAGTTCACATCTAGAATAAGTAGAATCTAGGAGCATGATTGCACTAGAGGTTGAGTTGCTCCCTCTGCTTGTATTGTTACTGTGTGGCTTTGCTTGCGGGTATTCGGTAGAGCCCAGCTCCCTTGCCCATGTGGTTTGTTTGCCTGATGGCATGTTATTTCATTTTATCTGTATGGTTGCAGTTTACTGTATTTTGCTTGATAGCATATTTTATCTTTCAGTATGATTACTGTTACCCATTCTGGCTTGAGGTTGAGATGAGCTTGTGGAGGCTGAAGCCCCACACACATTTCCTCCCTCACTTGCATTGCATGCATTTTACTGTTAAGCTGATGCTTTGTTTGTTTTGGTGTATCATTGACATGATCCCTTAGGACTCTCATTTCCTTTAATAAGGAATTGATGATAGAACTTTAGGTTGAAACCTATGCATGACAACTTCTAGGAGTTCCCTGTTCAAACCTCAACCATAGGATGAATCCATGGCATGACAACAGTAGGACTTGATAGTCTCCCTCCTAGTTGGGCCTGTTCTCTTCTCATCTCAAAACAGTTTAAGATACAGTAATCATGAATGATTTCTTTCGTACGTTACGAGCCTTAAGCTATCTGAGAAAGGATTGTGGGAGAGTTTCTTTTTCACAGTCTGGATGTTTAGTATGGTACCCTTTGGGTGACATGCGACGCATTCACTCTCAGGTCATAGTCTCTAGTGCGATTGAAATCGCAAACACAATAAAAAACACTTCTTTCGTAAAAGACAGGAAATAAACCGTAGTTTCCCGAATTACGTGAGCTCTGATCTCTCATGCCTGTTGAGAGTACGTAGGCACAAGATGGCGATGTCTTGGAGAGCTACCTTCCCCCATAACCCGTCGTAGGCCGAACTACGTTGACTCTGATTTCTCGTTCTCTGATGAGAATACGTAGGCATAAAGCGCGACGCTTTGCCGAGTCATTTTTCTTTTCTGTTTAAGCCAACCTTGATAGGTAGATAGAATAAAACCAACCCGTCCAAGTAAACACAACAAGCGAGGATCCCGTCGAGTACGACGGATGTGAGGGGTGCTAATACCTTCCCCTTGCGTAACCGACTCCCGAATCCAGACAATGGTTGCGATGACCTTGTCTTACCCTTCTTCGTTAGGTTTTTCCGATCGTTTCCTTTCCCGCTCCGAGGGATAAATAACGAAAGGTGGCGACTCTTCTGTCATGCCGGCACCTTATTTTCGCGCAAGCGACAATTTGGTATTGATTTATGAATCTCTTAAAGAAGACAATTGTTCGAGCTTAAGAAAGGCTCCTCGGACCCAAACAATTGGGAAAGTTAATCGAAGATCCAATTCTCTCTCTTTTCATCTTTTATTGCAATACAATTTAAGTATAATTAAGTTAGTTGATTGAATTTTGAGGAAATGCTCGATGTTGATCGAGGTTTAAACTTGCATATGGAAAAGTTAATGGTTTGAACTTTGGGGTTTCGACTCGAACCATCATACAAGACAACATACAAATTAACAAGTAAAGGAAAGTAATTGAATTGAATTTTAATCATGTGTACTAGAAAAATGGACTAGTCTTCTAAACGACCAACTAGAAGTAATTGATCGAATAGGTCTCACTGTAAGAAAGCTCAGGAGTAAGCTTTGAATGTCGTGTATAGTGATCAGATGGTTGATGGTGATGCTTAGAAAGCAATCGACTTACAAGGTGGAAAATGGTTCGACGTTGGATCAAGAATTATTTGAAAAGGATTTGAGCATGCATATGAAGAATGAAATTAAAGTGCATATCATATCCAAGGCAAAATACCTAAGCAATAGCATAATATAGATAAACGATCAAAAATTACACAAATAAACCAAACCAAACAACATACAAAGTTATTAACTAAATTAAATATGAATATTTAATAAAATTAATTAATAATTTAATTAATAAATATTAAATAAATATATTAAAAATATTTAACAATATAGGTTTTAGTTTTTATGAATATGTATATATATATAAACAATCACAACTGAAATTTAAAATAAATAAATAACTAAATGAAAGAAAGTAAATAACTAAAAAAATAAAATAAATGGACCATGAAAGAATATGAGAAGAAAAAAAGGGGGGTGCAGCACATATAGGAAGCTGTTCTTAGAAGAGTAAACCGGGTTGAACTCAAATGGCCCAAACCCCATCCACTAAACATCATAATAAAAATAGAAAGAAAAAAAAAATAGGCGGTTAACACCTCCTTCCACCATATGCCATGTGTGAGGTGAAAAATAAATTTTAAAAAAAAATTCAGCATTTATGGCAGCAAATATTGAATCAATGAGAGAAAAAAAATAAAAAAAAATGGCATATTTATCTTCCCAATTTTTCACGTTAACTTCCCAATAACTCTCTCTTCATATGTCAATTCAATATTATTTTTAATTCACAAAAAAACAAAAAGATTTTTTAATTAAATTAGGATATTATGGCAAATCTTTCTCATAAATCAAACTGATTCTCTCTCTTATTAATATTAAGTGCAATAATGCTTTAATTTTTAAAAAAAAGGAAAAAAAAAATGGCCTTTGGAAACTCAGCCATACAAGTTAACCCAATTTCTCTACCTCTCTTTTGCACGTGTACCATAATAATAATAATAATAATAATAATAATAATAATAATATTAATAATAATAATAATAATAATAATAATAATAATAATAATAATAATAATAATAATAATAATATATTGTTTTAGTGTTATTATTTAAAAGAATGAAAACAAAAATAAACAGTATATCGTCATTCATAAACCAAAAATCTGCATAAACAAATGAAAGAAAAAAAACTCTCCAAGTGCTACTCTCTTTATATCTCTGACCTCTCTATCTCGTCTCTCTCAAAGCAATGGTCGGAGGGACGGTGGCCGACGACAGCCCTGCCATTCCCTCCGGTGAACAAACACCTATAAATCTCAAAACTTAAACACAAACCCTCCTTATTTTTTCATTCTGAACCCAAATCTGGAAATAGATTTGAAAAAAAACTTACAAATCAACCTATCAAACCTCTTAAAATCTTAAAAAAAATAAAACCAACGAAAATGAAAGCTAAGGCCAAGGGTAAGCCTTGATCTATGCAAGAAATTCAGTCACAGTCACGGAACAAAGTAAAACCAACTAGAAGATCCGATCGGAACAAAATATTTCAACTATATCATCAACAAGATGATCACCAATCAAGGAAGAAAAAAAATTCAAGTATGATGAGGAGAAGAATACCTACTCTGAATGTTCTCAGAGGGACGAAATTTCCCCATGCATGGCTCTACTTCTGTTATTTTATGTATTCGCCTCTCCTCTTCTGATTGATGTTGCCTTCTGTTTTTCCGTTGGTTGCTATGCAAAAACGGTTAGGTTTAACTCTTCAACTTCAAGTTTCAATGAGAAACTTGAGGAGATTTAGGGTTTGAATGAACTCGGTATTATTTTTTTTTTGAAGTTTTTGTTTTTGCAGTGTTTGATATTGTTAGGTTTTTTGTGTATGGTGGCTGTCTTCTTTAGAATGAATAGTGACCTCTTTATATGAGTATGAATTAGGGTTCTTGATGCTGAAACATTGTGGGGGTAATGAGCTAGAATAATTGTACGATCAAAACTTGTTTAAGAAGAATAGTTCTTGTCCAATTCTGAATTTCTTGCCTCGTAGTGCTTATCTACTGTAAATTTGTCTTATCTCCATTTTGGTGACAAGGCTATTGTACTGTAAATTCTGCTGCTGCTATTGTTTTTTCCTTTTTGGCTAGCCTGAACATGTGTGGTCCCCATCCTTGGTACTGATATTCTGATTTGGCTCGTGAGCATGTGGTATGTTTAAAAATCCTGCATGAAAATGAGTATGTATGCTATGGGAATTCTGAATTAGGTGACCAAATGTGTGAAATATGATGATATATATGTTTATGCTTATGACTCTTACATGAAAATGTATGTCATCTGCGAAATTGGGTTGAATGGTTTGTGATGAATTGATTTTTATTTTGGTTGTGATTTAGGATTTGATGAAATAATCTTGAATTGAATTTGGAGTTTCGAAATTAATTAGTTAGTTTATGATTTGGAATTTTGAAAATATTTGAATTATGACATGATATGGATTTTCTTTGATCGTGTTTTTTTTAACATTTTTTGTGGAATATGACATGAATGCTAATCTCAATTCCAACTTGATGCATCTTGTTTTGTAGGTTGATGAGAACTTGAGGAGTGATGATGTGAAGCATAAAAGGCATGAAGTTTGGGTTCTTGACTTGTAGCATAGGTTTGTAATTGGCAAAGTCTTGAAAATGTTATATCAAAGACTTTTAATTTCTTTGTTATCAACTTTGTACCATGTGATGTTTTCTTTTTGGAGTCTTTTGTTTAATCAATGGGAGTTTTCAAACCATGCTTTTATTTCTCTTGAAATCTTGTAACATCCTTTGATGAATACATGGTGTTATGTGTATGAATTTGTTGTAACTTGGAACAAAGTTGACACTTTATGTGAATTTGTCATTTGAATGCTCAATCTTGGATTTTTGAATTAATATGGCTTCATAATTAGGAAAGGATTGAAATTGGAAAATTGGAGTGAACTTGCACCATTTTCCATAAGTTTGAATTTGAACTTGGAATTTGAGATCACAATCTTGAACATGAATTATAAATTTGGAAATTGAATGTAGTTATAGCTTAAAATCCTTAGTAAAAGTTTGAAATTGATTATGAATTTGGAATTTTGAATGGCATGAAATTTGAAACTTGAATTGAGACTTAAAAGTGTTATGGACTTGAAAAATGAATTTGAAACTAGAATGAAAACTTGGAATTTTGAAACTTTAACATAACTTACAAACTTGTAACTATGAACTATGTGGATTAGCAAAGAGATTGAAGTCAAACTTTAGAACTTGACTTAAAAATGAGTTTGGAATTTGGAAACTTAATATTAATCATGGACTTGATTTGGAAGCAAAATGGACGTAAACTAGACACTTTTGAAATGAATTTGTAAACTAGACACTTTTGAAATGAATTTGATGCTCATGTGAAATTGACACTTGAATTGAAACTTGGAATGCAACTTAAACTTTGTAATTTAAACTTTGTTTGGAAATTGAAATTTTAGTAAGGCACTTGAAGTCTTTGAATTTGAATGGAATTTGCTAACAAGAATTTTGAATTTTCACAAATAGGAATGAATTTGGACCCAGGACAATTGAATTTGAGTGTCACTCTAAAACTTGAATAAAGTTGAATTTGAATTGTTGCCTTGAAAATTGAATTTGGCATTTGAAATTTGAAATTGAAACTTCTTTTCTTTTTGACGATCTTGAAATGGATTTGGAAAGAAATTGAACATCATACACCTTGGCATGGAACTTGAAATTTGGTTGTGAAATTGAAAATTTATGGTCATAACCTTGAATCTTCATCACAATCAAGCAAAATGCTCCTATATATAAAATAAAACTCAACTTGATCTTGCAAGAAGATATTAAACCAAGCCTAAGTAATTTAAAGTTCCTTGAAGCTCGTGTTTCCCCAATTGATCAGAAGCAAGCCAAAATCAAGTCTTAGGTTTCTTGATTCTCAAGTCTCGTAGTAGCTTAAACCATAATCTCCTTAAGACCAATCACTTCCTCCTCAAATCATCTGTTTCAAATATCCAAAGGTGATGTTGTTGATGATCTCATGATAGAAATGGATGGAAAATAAGGGTGTTATAGAATGCGATGCAAATGTAATTGGTTTTACGAAACTCAGAAGATTAATTAATTCAAACCCTCATTTCATTAATTGTTGGGAAAAGTTACAACTTTAAAATACACGACAAGAAGCCTAAGTTTACATTAGAAAACTAGGTCCTATAGTCTAAGTTTTTGACAAGAACTTTAGTCGCGGGACCTCTTTAACTTCTTTAAGATTGTATTTTCCATTACCAATTTGTCTACTATGCTCTTCCAAGCTCCGGATGTAGGCGGGATATTTGAATACTCGTGAGTTCTTTGAGTAGGCTTGACACTAGAGAAAAATAATTTCTCTTTTGTCACATCATCGTCGATAACACGTCGTTCGAGCCAGCTGATTAGTTCGACTTTATCTTGCAATTCTCTTATGAGTTTTGTTGCTTTGGAGAACATAGTATGATACTTCCCTTCCCAAATGTCTCTCTTAAGCTTTGTTCTTTCAAGAACTTCTTGGTACTCTTCCATTTTCTCAATAGGGATAGTAGAAGATGATGACGCGATAACAATCTGCGAATTCTTCTCCAGGAGATATGCCATCTTCAAATCTCGGGCTCGAGATTGTACCCATAAAGTGAATGGTTCGAAGGCCACACAATTCTTCTTTCCCAAATCGGCTTTAGTCTTTTTTTGAATATTCTCCCAAGCATCGAATATGTTATTTCTCACATTCCCGTTGCTTCGGTGTTGAGATAGAAGAATCCAGATAACAGCAGATTTATGGGCTTGTCCCTCATTGGAAATCAAAATTGTCATCGGGTCAAAGCGGGGTTGTGGCTGATCCCTCCCCTCACTCCTATGAGTGGTATATTTAGGAAAGTACCACACTGGTCAAAGTAGACTCCTTTTTTGTCATAGGCAAGATCGTACCAATGAATGTCAGCTTGCGTCAGAGACATTATCCTTTGGGACCATCTCCATCCATTGGGATTTTCTTTGAAAGAGTTAGTTCTTGGCAAATGGTTGACAAACCACTTGTACAATAGGGGTGCACAATAAAGGATGGTTCCTTTTCCTTGAAATGTACGATGATGTATTGAATGGTAAGTGTCTCTTAACAAGGTAGGCACTAGGTTGCCACTTAGGAATATGGTGATAGCGGATGAATTGACAAATTCTTCGACTTCTGGAAGCAACACCAATCCATAGATTAATAGATCAAGAACTGCTTCGAACGCATTCATATTATCCTCTTTGGCAAGATAAGCATCTTTCTTAACTAAGAAATCTGAATGGAAACCCTTGACTCTGCTTTTGGTGGCACAGTTATCCTTAATCTCCAATACTTTGAGATGAAGAGCAACTGCTATTTCCTTCGCCGAGGGTAAGCTTTCTAAACCACTGTAAGGTTTCTGGTCCTTTACAGGAACTCCCACATAGTAAGCATATTCCTCCAAGGTTGACATCAATTGATAGTCGGGGAAGGTAAAGCAGTGATACAATGGGTCATAGAATTGAACCAAAGTGTTGAGAACTCCTTCTTCCATCCCAATCTTGACTATACTCATTATTTTCCCATATCTTTTCCCAAAGTCTTCTGATATCATAGTCCGTAGTTTTCTTAACTTGGATGTATCAGGCTTCTTGACTGTATTTCTTGTCCCAATATCCATGATATCTAGGGTTTCACACAAAGAAATCGACTGAGTTTTATAAAACCAGTTGCAACATGATATGCAATGATGACATGATGGGTTGATGCACACATAACACATAGACAAGTATTCACAAATACAATGTACATGCATACACAAGGTTTCCCTAAGTTCAAGGTCAAAGCATGGGGTCACAAGGTTTACCCATCCTGAATGACTTGTATTATGGGTTAATTGTACCTGTCGTACGGGTCTTATCAAAGTTCCGAGAGTCATAGTAAATCCTTTAGATATTATCGGCCACCATGACTACTCACGTGGGTCAAAAATATTCTCGAGATAAACTCGTCTGAGTGTAGTATCGCGTGACAACTACTTCAGGACTACTCCCTTATAGTTTCCACACTACATCCGAAAAGGCTTAGTGGGGTAACATTGTTACTAAAGGTCCTCAGTTTCACGGACTCTCAGGTTGAAACAATTAATGAAATGCATGACTATTCATACATCATCAATCATCTCAACAAGGTCTCAACTGAGCGTGATTACATCATATGTCAAACTTGTTAGGACTACTCCAAACACCCAACTATTGATCATATCACATCCTATCATATGTGTCACTCAAGTCCGGGTAAAGACTTATCTCACCACTCATGATACCCGATGTCCACAGCAATACAATACAAATATATTTACAAACATACATGTAAGCAAGTATTCATACAAATCATACAAAATAGGCTAACCCTCAAGTTTTAAGTATACATCCCCAGTGAAGTTTCCATTTTTGTTGTGGTGAGAATCGTGATGTCAAGCTATTGATTAACTTGCATCTTAATTCATTAAATTAATAACCGGACTTTCATTTATCCAAAGGAAAGGCTAAAGAAAGAAATACATTTTGCGCGATGTAACAACAACACTGAGAGATTCGGGGATCGGGGGTTGGTTATGCCTAGGGTAGGTATTTCACATCCTAAACATCTGTAGTACTCTATAGGAACCTTTTGTGTGTGTGTATGATAAACTTGCTAATGGTTATGCTGCAGATTGAGATTATTGTTTGGGTTTTGTAGGGAAAGACCTATGGTTGATAGTTTCTAAGTTTTCTCGCAAAGATATCGCATCTTCTACCTACGTAGCCTAACTAGGATAGAATCAGAGCAATCATAGTTCACCTCACTATGGGTAGATGAACACTTGATTATGATCAAGGTTCAAAAAGGGGAACAAACATAACAATGTTTGTGTAGAGTTTTGAAAATTTGGGCACGCACACGATGGATGTTATTCCCAAGGTTATAATAAAAGTAGTAAATAACACAACAATTGTTTACCCAGTTCAGTGTCAACAACACTTACATCTGGGGGCTACCAAGCCAGGGAGGAAATTCACTATTAGTAGAATCAATTCAGAGTTAAACCTCCAGTTTACACTCCTCACTTAATCTCTACCCAATGACACTTTAACCTAGAGACACTCTAGACCTGAGTATACCCACTCACTCCCCCTCAATCACACAACAGTGATATTAAACAATTACAGAAAACAATATGAAGAGACACTTCATACACACCTTGATCTTGCTTCACAGCTTTGATCAAGGAACTCACACACTCTTGCTTCAAAGCTTCGAGTGAGACACAACCTAGAATCTACCTATCCAATGCAAATCATCCACCAGACAATTGCTTGGATTACAAGTATTCCTAGACATAATTCACACGTGAAGACTAGCCTTCTTCACTTACAAGGACTCTCTAATTTGCACTCTATCTTCTTCTTCTGTCAAGTGTTGCTATTCAGGATTGCATCTTCTGATCTTTATAGCAGCTGTCAGTCCGTTTGGGCCTTGGTGCATTAATTAGGTTTTATCCATATCAAAACCTATTCTCAAAGATCTGCACACTTGCCACTTAATTCAGGGATCTTCTAGTTTGCCTAGGGCTTCTAGAAAGTCTCCTGATATCCAGCTTGAGCATTTATTCTGTTTCCTAGTTTATAGATACCAAAAAAACAACCTCGCCCGCTGGATGTCATACGTTCAATGTTATGACATTCTGTATGACATTCAGCTTAACTAAGTTAACTTATGGTTAACTTACCCTGCACACACATCATTAAGTATGTCCTAACATTTATTATGACACACAAGCACACACTAAAGTTTTGCCACAAAATGCAACCAATCAAGAGCACTTACAAACTCCCCATTTGGCAAATTTTTGGCTAAAACAATCTGTTAACATATCAGAGTTTACACACAGCAGAAGACTTATGATGTGTCCTGTCATGCAGGATAGATACTAGCTCAAGCCAATCTGAGTCCTTACAGTTAGCTCTTTACTGTTACCTCACTCTGTTAACCATCTGGTAGTTATCACTCCAGATGTCACATCTATTTGAGTAACACTCTGGTGTTCTCCCCCTCAACTGATCAGATCAGTTGGGCACACAACCTGCAGATCATTCTACAGTCTGCTCTGGATGTCTTGACATTCAGGATGACTTCCTGAAGTCACACACACTTGTGCTACTCCCCCTGAAGAGTTGCACAAGACTCTTTGCACATATTCATCCAGTATGCTCTGGATGTTATGACTTTCAGGATAACATCCTGAAGTACACACACGGTTTGCTCCTAGTTTTATCATACGTTCATTCCTATCCAGGCTAGACATGCATATTGTTAGAACACAAATTGGTTTTTAATTATATCTCTATGTTTTGATGATAACTCTTACGAAATTTTGTATTAAAGAATTATATACTCTAAAATTTGTTTAAGTATGTTTGCTGCAGATATTAAAGTGAATATTATTCTGAAAGCAGATTAGATCTGAACATGAAATTATACAAGGCTCTGAAGCATCAGAAGCATCTCTTAGAAGAATCTGAATGCTGCCTACAGAAGATTCTGAGCGTTGCCTACAAAATATTCTGAAGCAGAAGCTACAGAAGCATCTGAAGCATTGAAGACTTTTGTATGAAGAGTTTCAAGCTTAATTTATTTCAGAAGACTCTGATAGTACTACGCTGCCAGTACTGGGGATCTGATTCCTAAAACTCTACTCTAATGAACTTACACGCTGAAAGCACACTTGCTGTAATGCTGTGATTTAGCAAACTCTGATGAACATCAAAGACTCTGATCACTCAAGGCTCTGATGTTATTTGCTGAAACTTGTTGAAGAAGAATTCAAAGTTATGTCTGTTGGTTTGGCCAAATGACTCTTTCCTCATTTATGCTAGACACAAGAAAACAGACAAAAAGGATTTATCTGTGCATTCTACTTCTAGGAAAGGTCATGTGATGTGAAGACAAAAAGGCTACAGACCTTTTCAGTACACAGCCTTCAACGTGAATACTACTCGGACCTCTGTGCCTATAAAAGCAAGACTCCATCACTCTTCTTCAGTTGACGAAATATTGAAAGAATTCAAAGAAATCTCTCATACAACTTATTCTCATTGCTGAATTTATTTCATTGTTCTTAAACTTAAGTGTAAAAATCACAGTTGTGATATAGCTTACTTAGAAGCATTTAAACACTTGTTTAGTTTTACATATTGATTGTAATAGTCCTTAAGAAGATCCAGTTGTGATTAGTTGTTCTTAAGAAGACTAAGAACAGTTGTTCTTAGTGCTTGCTATTGTAATCAGTTTGATTAATAGTGGATTAAGTCCTTATTGAGAAAGGAAAATCACTCTTGATAGAGTGGACTGGAGTAGTTGAGTTCAACGAACCAGGATAAAAATCTTTGAGTTTTTATTGCCATAAGTTTTTTCTATATACTTATTCAACCCCCCTTCTAAGTATTTTCTCACCTTCAGTTGGCATCAAAGCTCCGGTTCTGTGTGTGCTACCACTTCACTTTGACAGAAAAGATCCAGTGAGAAAACTTTGATATATATTTGGTTGTTATTATAGCTGAAACTTCAACATCTAACAACAACAACAAATATGAAGAAATGGAAAGAATCAGCACAAACCCCCCTATGTTTGATGGGGAGAAATTTGATTATTGGAAGGACAGGATATAAAGTTTCTTCCTTGGTTATGATGCTGATTTATGGGACTTGGTCATTGATGGGTATGTTCATCCCACTGATGGGGATGGCAAGAAAATTGATAGAAAACCAATGACTGAAGCCCAAAAGAAGGAGTTCAGAAATCATCACAAAGCCATAACAATCTTGTTAAATGCAATATCTCATACTGAGTATGAGAAGATCACAAACAGAGAAACTACATTTGACTTGTTTGCGTCTTTGAAGATGAAACATGAAGGAAATCTTCAAGTTAAAGAGACCAAGGCTCTGGCGGTAGTACAGAAGTATGAAGTGTTTAAATGGAAGAATTTGAGTCTATATGTTGCACCCCAAAATTTGACCAACAATTATTTATTCATTGAGTTTGAAAGTGGATACCTTCATCAGAAAGTTCAAGAGATCCTCAGAAGAAATGGGTTGAAACCAGGGTTGTGTGTTTCATAGCTTGAGAGTTGTGGGTGCTCCTCAGATGGTTCTGAGACTTTGAGAATGAATTTGATGTTTTGGGAAAGCCTATGAGATGTCTTGATAGCCTTCATGAAGCCCAGAGAAGTCATTATGCAAGAATTCAGAAGATTCAACCATGAATGATAGAATTAGGGTTTTGACTGGGTCAACCCTAGGATCAGCTGAAGATTTGGAGAAGGTTGAGACCTAATCCAAGGGCCATGAGATCATGGAATGATGTATAGAGATGTTATAAGGATGATTCCTAGACCAACTCATCATGATTGAAGAGTTTGAGAAGTTTCAAGTCAGGGTCCCCAAGGATTGTCAGTGAAAAACCCTAATTTGATCCCTATCTTCCAGGTAGTTTTAGCTCAAGATGTTATTGATATCTCACCTTCCCCACAACATGAATGTTGTAGAGCTTGTTCTAAGCTTTAATTTGAGTGGTGGAAGTCCTTGATAGGAGTTACAGAGCTCAAGTTATGGTTTTGACAAATTACAGGTCAGCAGAGGTGTGTGAATCTGGGTCCTTGAAAGTCACCCAACTTGCAGACAACTTTTGCCCTAGTAGGGTGATTCCTATGACTTCTTGGTCAACATGAATGTTGAAGAGAATCTTCTTAGCTTTAATTTGAGTGGTAGAAGTCCTTGATAGGATTTGTGGAACTCAACTTATGGTTTGAACAAGACAGGGGTATTTTGGTCATTTGTCAGTTATAGGTCATTTTAGCCAATGCCTAAAATTCCTATTTCCAAGCCTCAAATGGAAAAACTCAAAACATGAAAGTTGCTCAAAATGTGATTTTAAGTCTAGAAAGAAGGTCACAAATTGTTGGAAAAGCTCATAACATGAAGTTACATGATTGGTCAAAAATGAACTAAAAATGGCATATAAGTTTGAAAAGTTGAATTTGAAAATTGATTTGGAAGATCCACAAATCCAAAATAGGTCATCCAATATATCATTTTGATTGGAAACATCATTTTGAGAACATTGGTTTAGCTAGAATTTTGATTTGAAGCTTTAAAATGGGTGATGCTTTGAAAACTTGTTACTTGAAAAAGAAGGCAACTTGGGAAATCCTAACACAAGGCAAAACCAAGACTTATAGTTGTGCATATCTTCTCATTATCTCATGTAAAGGTATTTTGGCACCAAATGGTAAGGCATAAGGCATGGAATGTGAGATTTTCAATATGTCATCACATGAGATTTTCAAGAACTTTCCACCATATTCTAGATGAATCTAGAAGCATCTAATGATCATTATAAAAAGAAGGCCATGAAGAGAGTTCAAGGTTGGTGATAGAGAGAGATTTCAGGAGAGAGAGAGAGAGAGAGAGAGAAATAGCCATTGAAGTTCTTCCTTCAAGTTCAAGCAATCCAAGAAACCTTTCACTACAAGGCTTCTTCTCCAAAACAAGTGCAAACAGAAGCATTTCCACCATTGGAGGATCATCCTGAAGCAGTTACAAGGCTTGCAACATCCTCCACGAGCACCTACCACCATTACTTGACAGGTTGATTCCTCTCCCTAATTCTCTTAATTTATGCACTTTTAATTAGTTTTATAGATATAGGACTGATGCCTTAGGTTAGAGGATGAAACCCTAGAAGTTACAGCACGATCCATGGAGTTCCATAACAGAGCCATGAAGCTTTAGAGATCAAGAACATGCACCCTAGGCTGCCATATTCTTAGGTTTTTAGCTTAGTGTAATCCCCTCAGCATATAGAACATTCTAGGTTAGTATGGATTCATTCCATTACCATGCATATCAGTGTGAATCAAGTGTACCCGAAACTTCCATCTTCCATAGTTCTTTGTAGAGTGAGTTTTAGAAGAATATAGCACCGTGATTGTGTAGAGGGAGAGGAGTAGAACAAGTTTGGTTCTTGCATCGTGAGGTTTGGTTGAGAGATGAGAGAGCACGATGGCCTGGAAGTTTCACGCATGGAAACCAAGATCTGAAACCCTAATATCTGTTTGGAGAAGACGAAATAATAGCCCTTGGATCATGGTCAATTGGTTGACTGGGAGACTCATCGCGCGGCCCAGATTCAATCTGAAGATGGAGGGAAAAGTTTAAAAAGTGAAACGCGGTCGTTTCATTTAAACTGGTCTATGGGCTTAATTCGCTATCCCCACCCCCCTTTTATCTGGCCCATTCTGGAACCAACTGGCGCGTGTTGCTATTCCAACCCCCCTCCCTTTTAATTGATTTAATTTCTTTTAATATTTTTCTTGTTTTAGAAAATTCATTAAAAATTGAAAAATAACTCTTTTTTGGCCATTCTTTTTTCTATGATTAGATAATTTTGTGTAGAAAAATATAAAAATAAAAATGGGATTTTATTTTTAAATTTAGTATTTTTAATAGATTTTTCTTTTAAATAGCTTTTATAATGTTTAGTTTGGTATCATGGTTTTGCAAGAATTGTTTTAGGACTTTCCTTTAGTCTTTTTAATCCATTCTTTTTTGTGCAATTAGATGATGAATCATAGTTCCCCATAGGATTTATTCTAGAATTTTAGAATTAAATTTTGATTAGTTTGATTAGGGTAGATCTAGAGTATCCTAATTAGGGTTTAGGTTGTGTTTAGGTGAAGAATTCACTTTCTTTGAATAAGTTTTGTCTTGATTCTTGGGTAGAGGCCCATGTAGATGTTATGGGTAGATGTTGTAGACCCTTGTGAATAATTGTTAGATTTTTCCCCCTTGGTTTAGTATTTTTAGGTATTTTCTGAAGTTGCCTGTTGATTTTGTCTACCCTGTGGTTATCTGTTCATCTTTGGGGTTCATTGTGGGGAATTTGTTGAGGGGCTTGTGTTGTCTTGAAGACCTTGTTGGAGAGCATCATGAAGAGAAGATTGAAGATCAAGACCCAGAGACCCAGAGCTTGGCTTGTTCCCTGTCTGTGAGGTTTGAGATCCTGAAGTTTGAAGGAAGTTCATGGTACTTTCCTGAGGAAGGCACTATGAATGACTTTCATTCTTTATTCTCACCTCTTTCTTAAGTATCCAATGATGTTGGAGCTAACTTGTGAGTTTAATTTCTCCTGAGGAGGAATGTAAACTGATCACATGTTGTTGAGCCACATGGGATACAACTCCTAGGTGGAAGCCTCCTAGTACTTTCCTGAGGAAGGTCCTATGGGTCTATTCACTTAGTTCCATTAGTTCATCTAGGATTTCTCAAGTATCCAATGATGTTGGAGCCAACTTGTGAGTTTAATTTCTCCTGAGGAGGAATGTAAACTGATCACAGTTGTTGAGCCACATGGGATACAACTCCTAAGTGGAATCCTCCTAGTACTTTCCTGAGGAAGGTCCTATGGGTCTATTCACTTAGTTCCACTAGTTCAAAATAGGATTTCCTAAATATCCAGTGATGTTGGAGCCTGCTTGTGAGTTTAATTTCTCCCGAGGAGGAATATAAACTGATCACAGTGGTTGAGCCACATAGGGTATGACTCCTGAGTATACACCTCCTAGTGCTTTCCTGAGGAAGACACTATGAGTCTGCTTGCTTAGCTCCCTTTCTTTGGTAAGCTTGTTCTGAAGCTTGAAGACTGGGATTGATTTCTCTTGTTTAGGGTTTTGCTTTAGTGCTTAGATTTGATTCAGATTCTGTGATTAGGGTTAGGATTAGGGAATAGATTCTTTCTTTCTCAAGCATGTGTGTTTGTTTGCCTGAGGGCACTTCCCTTCTTTTATCTGTTATTGTTTGACAGCATGTGGTTTATTTTTAGTATGATTACTATTATTTCATGACTGGCTTGAGGTCGAGACGAGCTTGTGGAGGCTGAAACCCCACACACATTTCCTCCCTCACTTGCATTGCATGCATTTTACTATTAAAGTTGATGCTTTTGTCTGTTTTGGTGTATCATTGACATGACCCCTTAGGACTCTCATTTCCTTTGATAAGGATTTGATGATAGACTTTTAGGTTGAAACCTATGCATGACAACATCTAGGAGTTCCCTGTTCAAACCTCAACCGTAGGATGAATCCATGGCATGATAACAGTAGGACTTGATAGTCTCCCTCCTAGTTGGGCCTGTTCTCTTCTCATCTTGAAACAGTTTAAAACACAGTAATCATGAATGATTTCTTTCGTACGCTACGAGCCTTAAGCCATCTGAGGATGGATGTTTAGTATGGTACCCTTTGGGTGACATGCGACGCATTCACTCTCAGGTCATAGTCTCTAGTGCGGTTGAGATCGCAAACACAATTAAAAAACACTTCTTTTAGGAGATATCCCGTAGTTTCCCGAACTACGTTTGCTCTGATCTTTCATACCAGATGAAAGTACGTAGGCATAGGATGCGATGTCCTAGCGAGCAACCTTCCCCCGTAACCCGTAGTTAGCCGAACTACGTTGACTCTGATTTCTCATTCTCCGATGAGAATACGTAGGCATAAAGCGCGATGCTTTGCCGAGTCATTCTTTCTTTTCTTTTTAAGCCAGCCTTGATAGGTAGATAGATTATAACCAACCCGTCCAAGTAAACAAACAAGCGAGGATCCCGTCGAGTACGACGGACGTGAGGGGTGCTAATACCTTCCCCTTGCGTAACCGACTCCCGAACCCAGACAATGGTTGCGATGACCTTGTCTTACCCTTTTTCGTCAGGTTTTTCCGATCGTTTCCTTTCCCGCTCTGAGGGATAAATAACGAAAGGTGGCGACTCTTCTGTCATGCCGGCACCTTATTTTCGCGCAAGCGACACTATAGAAACTATGTTCTCTAGATTCCAGATCCTCACAGCTGGTCTAAAAGTTCTGGACAAAGGCTACTCAACTGCTGATCATGTGAAGAAGATCATCAGAAGCTTGCCTATCAGATGGAGACCTATGGTCACTGCTCTGAAGCTTGCTAAGGATCTGAACAAGATCACTTTGGAGGAGCTAATCAGCTCACTAAGGAGCCATGAAATTGAACTTGAGGAAGGTGAGCCTCAAAAGAAAGGTAAGTCAATTGCCTTAAAATCTAACAAATCTGAGAAAGCTTTGCAGGTGTTAGAAGAGAGTTATGAAGAGTCTTCTTCTTCTGAAGAAGATGAACTGTCCTTGCTGTCCAAAAGAATCAATAGACTCTGGAAGCACAAACAGAGGAAGTTCAAGAACTTCAAGAAGCCAGATCAGCGCAAGGAGTCCTCTGGACCAAAAAGATCTGGAAAGAAGGAAGTTGTTTGTTTTGAATGCAAACAACCTGGTCATTACAAAAATGAATGTCCAAAGCTTCAAAAAGAAAAGCCTAGAAGAAAGCCTGAGCAGAAGAAGAAGGTTCTAATGGCAACATGGGATGATTCAGATGAATCTGGATCCTCATTAGAATCTGAAGATGAATGCGCTAACATGGCTCTGATGGCAGGCGTGGAAGATCAGAATGAAGGATCATCTGGATCTGAGTCTGATTCTGAATCTGACTCAGAAGAGGTACTTTCTGATCTCACTAGGGAAGAGCTTATTAAAGTCTTATCAAAAGTCCTGAAAAACTATAACCAGATTAAGCTCAAATGCAAGGAGCTTAAATGAAATCTTGAATCTGAGAATAATCTGTTAAAGTCAGAAGTTGCTGAGCTAAAAGAAAACAATTTAAAAATGAAAACTAATTTAGAAAAAGCTCAACAAGACTCTGAGTCTGAAACTAAGTCTAAATGCAAAAAAAATTTAGAAGAATATGACTTCAACTTTCAGAAGTTTCTGGCTAAAAGCTTAGATAGAAGCAAGATGGCTTCAATGATCTATGGAGTTAGCAGAAACAACAGGAAAGGAATTGGATATGATCTTCCTCTAGAAAGGATTTAAATCCAATGCCTGTTGATAAACTTATAATTAAGAAAACTCCTTTATACTATCATTTAAAGTTTGGTCATCTCAATGATATCAAACACACACGTTCTGATCAGAATGTTCCTGTGTTTAAGCCAAAAGTCAGTTAGAACAAAAATGTTGTAAAAAGACAGAAGTTCAAACAAACTTTCAAGGCAACTAACCCAAAAGGACCCAAAAAGATCTGGGTACCTAAGGATAAGATAATCCCTGTTGCAGATGTATTTAGCAGAAAAGTCAAGACGCCAGTCATGGTACCTGGACTCTGGCTGCTCACGTCACATGACGGGAGAAAGATTTATGTTCCAAAGCCTGGAGCTTAAATCTGAAGGAGAAGTGAAGTTTGGAGGGAATCAGAAGGGCAAGCTTATTGGCTCTGGTACTATTGGCAATGGTAACCTTCCCTCTATATCTAATGTTTTACTTGTAGAAGGATTAAAGCATAATCTATTGTCCATAAGTCAATTAAGTGACAATGGTTATGATATAATCTTTAATCAATAATGTTGTAAAGTTGTTAGTCAGAAGGATGGCTCAATCCTATTTAATGGAAAGAGGAAGAACAACATTTACAAAATTAATCTTTCAGAACTTAAGGTTCAAAATGTTAAATGCCTTTTGTCTGTTAATGATGAGCAATGGGTCTGGCACAGAAGATTGGGGCATATTAATATGAGACGTATATCTCAGATTAATAAACTCAATCTGGTCAGAGGACTTCCTAAGTTGAAGTTCAACTCAGATGCTCTTTGTGAAGCATGTCAAAAAGGAAAATTTTCAAAATCTTCTTTTAAATATAAGAATGTTGTTTCAACCTCAAGACCATTAGAATTACTTCACATTGATCTGTTTGGACCAGTGAAAATTGCATCCATCAGAGGCAAGAAGTACGGATTAGTCATTGTTGATGACTACAACAGATGGACATGGGTAAAGTTCCTAAAACACAAGGATGAGTCACATTCTGTGTTCTTTGACTTCTGCAAACATGTCCAGAATGAAAAAGATTTTAAAATTATTAAAGTCAGAAGTGATCATGGTGGTGAATTTAAAAACAAATATTTTGAAAAATATTTTAATGAAAATGGCATTGCTCATGATTTCTCCTGCCCTAGAACTCCACAACAGAATAGAGTCGTAGAGAGGAAAAATAGAACTCTACAAGAAATGGCCAGAACCATGATCAACGAGACTAATCTGGCAAAGCATTTTTGGGCAGAAGCAATAAACACAGCTTGTTACATTCAGAACAGAGTGTCTGTAAGACCTCTTCTGGAAAAGACTCCCTATGAATTGTGGAGGAACAAAAAGCCCAACATTTCATATTTTCATCCTTTTGGATGTATTTTTTATATGTTGAACACTAAAGAGAATCTTAACAAGTTTGATTCTAAAGCACAGAAGTGTTTCATGCTTGGGTATTCTGAACGCTCTAAAGGCTACAGAGTATACAATACTGAAACACAGATTGTGGAGGAATCTATACATGTTAGATTTGATGATAAGCTTGGCATTGAAAAGCCAAAGCAGTTTGAACGTTTTGCAGATAGAGAAGTAATTCTCACAGACTCTGAAGGCTCAGAGGTAGACAAAGCTCAAGTGAAGGAACCAGAAGCAACGCCAGATGCAATTCCTTTAGCTTCTCAAATGAACAACTTGAGCATTTTTGAAGAATCAACTGTTAGAGGATCATCTTCCAGAATCAAGTCCTCTCACCCAGAGGATGTGATCATTGGAAAGAAGGATGACCCAATAAGAACAAGATCCTTCCTCAGATCATCTGAAGCATCATTATTTGGGTTGGTGTCAGTGTTTGAAACAACTTCTATGGATGAAGCTCTGCAAGACAATGACTGGATAATTGCCATGCAAGAAGAGCTCAATCAGTTCACAAGAAATGATGTCTGGGATTTGGTTCTAAGACCAATAGGATTCAACATAATTGGAACTAAATGGGTCTTCAGAAACAAGTTGAATGAAAAAGGAGAAGTTGAAAGAAATAAAGCAAGGCTTGTTGCTCAAGGTTATAGCCAGCAAGAAGGAATTGATTATACAGAGACTTATGCTCCTGTAGCCAGGTTAGAGTCTATTCGTTTACTCATTTCCTTTGCTGCACAAAATAACATCACTCTATATCAGATGGATGTTAAGAGTGCCTTTTTAAATGGAATTATAGAAAAAGAAGTTTATGTTCACCAACCTCCTGGTTTTGAAAGTGAAAAATTTCCAGAACATGTTTTTAAACTAAATAAATCTCTTTATGGTTTAAAACAAGCTCTCAGAGCTTGGTATGAGAGATTAAGCAATTTTCTTCTGGAGAAAATTTTTATCAGAGGCAAAGTGGACACAACACTCTTTTGTAAAACATTTAAGAAAGATCTGTTAATTTGCCAAATACATGTGGATGATATTATATTTGGAACTACCAATGTTATGCTGGGAAAGAAGTTTGATCAATGTATGCAGGCTGAATTTGAGATGAGCATGATGGGAGAATTGAGATTCCGGTTATTACGTTGAGCGTTCAGACTCCGGTCAGTGTCGTTGAGTATCAAGACATCGGTTATTATGTTGAGCGTTCAGACTCCGGTCAGTTTCGTTGGGTATCCAGACTCTGGTTATTACATTGATCGTTCAGTCTCTGGTCAGTTTCGTTGAGTATCCTGACTCCGATTATTACGTTGAACGTTCAGGCTCCATTAAGTTTCGTTGGGTATCCAAACTTCGGTTATTACGTTGAGCGTTTAGGCTCCGGTCAGTTTTGTTGGGTATCCAGACTCCGGTTATTACGTTGAGCATTCAGGGTTCGGTCAGTTTCGTTGGGTATCCGGACTCCATTTATTACGTTGAGCGTTCAGGCTCCGGTCGTTTTCGTTGAGTATCCAGACTCCAGTTATTACGTCGAGCGTTCAGGCTTCGGTCATTTTTGTTGAGTATCCAGACACCGGTTATTACGTTGAGCGTTCAAGCTCTGGTCATTTTTGTTGAGTATCCAGACTCCGGTTATTAAGTGGAGCGTTCAGGCTCCAATCATTTTCGTTGAGTATCCAGACTCCGGTTATTACGTTGAGCGTTCAGGCTCCGGTCATTTTCGTTGAGTATCCAGACTCCGATTATTACGTTGATGGTTCAGACTCCGCTCATTTTCATTGAGTATCCAGACTCTGGTCATTACGTTTAGCGTTAAGGCTCCGATCATTTTCGTTGAGTATCCAGACATTAGTCAATACGTTGCGCGTTCAGGCTCCGGCCATTTTTGTTGAGTATCCAGACTCCGGTCATTACGTTGAACTTTCAAGATCTAGTCATTTTCGTTGAGTATCATAACTCTGGTTATTACATTGAGCGTTCAGGCTCCGGTCAGTTTTGTTGAGTATCCATATTCCGGTTATTACGTTGAGCGTTCAGGCTCCGGTCGTTTTCGTTGAGTATTTAGACTCCAGTTATTACGTTAAGCGTTTAGGCTCCGGTCAGTTTCGTTGCGTATCTAGACTCCGGTTATTACGTTGATCGTTTAGGCTCCAGTTAGTTTCGTTGGGTATCCAGACTACGGTTATTACGTTGATCGTTCAGGCTCCGGTCATTTTCGTTGACTATTCAGACTCTGGTTATTACGTTGAGCGTTCAGGCTCCTGTCAGTTTAGTTGAGTATCAAGATTCCGGTTATTACGTTGAGCGTTCAGGCTCCGGTCAGTTTCGTTGAGTATCCAGAATCCGGTTATTACGTTTAGCGTTCAGGCTCCGGTCAATTTCATTGGGTATCTAGACTCCGATTATTACGTTGATCGTTCAGGCTCCAGTCAGTTTCATTGAGTATCCAGACTCTGGTTATTACGTTGAGCGTTCAGGCTCCGGTCAGTTTCGTTGGGTATCCAAACTCCGGTTATTACGTTGATCGTTTAGTCTCTGGTCAGTTTCGTTGAGTATCCAGAGTCCGGTTATTACGTTGAGCGTTCAGGCTCCGGTCAGTTTTGTTGGGTATCCAGACTCCAGTCAATACGTTGAGCGTTCAGGCTCCTGCCATTTTTGTTGAGTATCCAGACTCCGGTCATTACGTTGAGCGTTCAGGATCCAGTCATTTTCGTTGAGTATCATAACTCTGGTTATTACATTAAGCGTTCAGGTTCCGGTTAGTTTCGTTGAGTATCCAGACTCCGGTTATTACATTGATCGTTCAGGCTCCATTCATTTTCGTTGAGTATCCAGACTCTGGTTATTACGTTGACCTTTCAGGCTCCGGTCAGTTTCGTTGAGTATCCAGATTCCGGTTATTACATTGAGCGTTCAGGCTCTGGTCAGTTTCGTTGAGTATTCATACTCCTATTATCACGTTGAGCGTTCAGGCTCCGGTCATTTTCGTTGAGTATCCAGACTCTAGTTATTACGTTGAGGGTTCATACTCCGGTCATTACGTTGAACGTTAAGGCTCCGATCATTTTTGTTGAGTATCCAGACTCCGGTCAATTCGTTGAGGGTTCAGGCTACGACCATTTTTGTTGAGTATCCAGACTCCGGTCGTTACGTTGAGCGTTCAGGATCCAGTCCTTTTCGTTGAGCATCATAACTTGGGTTATTACATTGAGCGTTCAGGCTCCGGTTCGTTTCATTCAGTATCCAGATTCCGGTTATTACATTGATCGTTCAGGCTCCGGTCATTTTTGTTGAGTATCCAGACTCTGGTTATTACGTTGAGCGTTTAGGCTCCAGTCATTTTCGTTGAGTATCCGGATTCCGGTTATTACATTGATCGGTCAGGCTCCAATCAGTTTCGTTAGGAATCCAGACTTCGATTATTACATTGAGCGTTCAGGCTCCGGTCAGTTTCGTTGGGTATCCAGACTCTGGTTATTACGTTGAGCATTCAGGTTTCGGTCTGTTTCGTTGGGTATCCAGACTCCGTTTCTTACGTTGAGCGTTTAGGCTCCTTTCATTTTCGTTTAGTATCCAGACTCTAGTTATTACGTCGAGCATTCAGGATCCGGTCATTTTTGTTAAGTATCCAAACACCAATTATTACGTTGAGCGTTCAGGCTCTAGTCATTTTTGTTGAGTATCCAGACTCCGGTTATTAAGTTGGGCATTCAGGCTCCCATCATTTTCGTTGAGTATCCAGACTCCAATTATTCTAGTGAGCGTTCAGGCTCCGGTCATTTTCGTTGAGTATCCAGACTCCGGTTATTACATTGAGGGTTCAGACTCCGGTCATTTTCGTTGAGTATCCAGACTCCGGTCATTACGTTGAGCGTTAAGGCTCCGATCATTTTCGTTGAGTATCTAGACTACGGTCAATACGTTGAGCGTTCAGGCTCCGGCCATTTTTGTTGAGTATCCAGACTTCGTTCATTACATAAAGCGTTCAGGATCCAGTCATTTTCGTTGAGTATCATAACTCTGGTTATTACATTGAGCGTTCAGGCTACGGTCATTTTCGTTGAGTATCCAGACTCCGGTTCTTATTTTGAGCGTTCATGCTCTGGTCAGTTTCGTTGGGTATCCAGATTCTGGTTATTACGTTGATCATTCAGGCTCCGGTCAGTTTCGTTAAGTATCCAGACTCCGGTTATTACGTTGAGCGTTCAGGCTCCGGTCAGTTTCGTTGGGTATCCAGACACAGGTTATTACGTTGAGCGTTCAGGGTCCGGTCATTTTTGTTGAGTATCCAGATTCCGGTTATTACATTGAGCGTTCAGGCTCTGGTCAGTTTAGTTGAGTATCCAAACACCGGTTATTAAGTTGAGCGTTCAGGCTCCGGTCATTTTCTTTGAGTATCCAGACTCTGGTTATTACGTTGAGCGTTCAGGCTCCGGTCAATTTCGTTGAGAATCCAGATTCCTGTTATTACGTTGAGCGTTCAGGCTCCGGTCAGTGTCGTTGGGTATCAAGACACCGGTTTTTATGTTGAGCGTTCAGGCTCCAGTCAGTTTCGTTGGGTATCCAAACTCCGGTTATTACGTTGATCGTTCAGTCTCCGGTCAGTTTCGTTGAGTATCCAGACTCCGGTTATTATGTTGAATGTTCAGGCTCCATTCAGTTTCGTTGGGTATCCAGACTTTGGTTATTACGTTGAGCGTTCAGGCTCTGGTTAGTTTTGTTGGGTATCCAGACTCCGGTTATTACGTTGAGCATTCAGGGTTCGGTCAGTTTTGTTGGGTATCCAGACTCTGGTTATTACGTTGAGCATTCAGGATTCGGTCTGTTTTGTTGGGTATCCAGACTCCGTTTATTACGTTGAGCGTTCGGGCTCCGGTCATTTTCGTTGAGTATCCAGACTCCAGTTATTACGTCGTGCGTTCAGGCTTCGGTCATTTTTGTTGAGTATCCAGACACCGGTTATTACGTTGAGCGTTCAAGCTCTGGTCATTTTTGTTGAGTATCCAGACTCCGGTTATTAAGTTGAGCGTTCAGGCTCCGATCATTTTCGTTGTGTATCCAGACTCCGGTTATTACATTGAGCGTTCAGGCTATGGTCATTTTCGTTGAGTATCCAGACTCTGGTTATTACGTTGATGGTTCAGACTCCGGTCATTTTCGTTGAGTATCCGGACTCCGGTCATTACGTTGAGCGTTAAGGCTCTGATCATTTTCGTTGAGTATCCAGACTCCAGTCAATACGTTGAGCGTTCAGGCTCCGACCATTTTTGTTGAGTATCCAGACTCCGGTCATTACGTTGAGCGTTCAGGATTCAGTCATTTTCGTTGAGTATCATAACTCTGATGATTACATTGAGGGTTCAGGCTCCGGTTAGTTTCGTTTAGTATCCAGACTCTGGTTATTACATTGTGCGTTCAGGCTCCGGTTAGTTTCGTTGAATATCCAGATTTCGGTTATTACGTTGAGCGTTTAGGCTCCGGTCGGTTTCGTTGAGTATTTAGACTCCAGTTATTACGTTGAGCGTTTAGGCTCCGGTCAGTTTCGTTGCGTATCCAGAATCTGGTTATTACGTTGATCGTTTAGGCTCCGGTCAGTTTTGTTGGGTATCCAGACTTAGGTTATTACATTGAGCGTTCAGGCTCCGGTCAGTTTCGTTGGGTATCCAGACTACGGTTATTATGTTGATCGTTCAGGCTCCTGTCATTTTCGTTGACTATTCAGACTCTGGTTATTACGTTGAGCGTTCAGGCTCTGGTCAGTTTATTTGAGTATCAAGATTCCGGTTATTACGTTGAGCGTTCAGGCTCCGGTCAGTTTCGGTGAGTATCCAGACTCCGGTTATTACGTTTAGCGTTCAGGCTCCGGTCAATTTCGTTGGGTATCTAGACTCCAATTATTACGTTGATCGTTCAGGCTCCGGTCAGTTTCGTTGAGTATCCAGACTCCGGTTATTATATTGAGTGTTCAGGCTGCGGTCAGTTTCGTTGGGTATCCAAACTCCGGTTATTACATTGATCGTTCAGTCTCTGGTCAGTTTCATTGAGTATCCAGAGTCCGGTTATTACGTTGAGCATTCAGGCTCCAGTCAGTTTCGTTGGGTATCCAGACTCCAGTCATAATGTTGAGCGTTCAGGCTCTGGCCATTTTTGTTGAGTATCAAGACTCCGGTCATTACGTTGAGTGTTCAGGATCCAGTCATTTTCGTTGAGTATCATAACTCTAGTTATTACATTGAGCGTTCAGGCTCCGATGAGTTTCGTTGAATATCCAGACTCCGGTTATTACATTGATCGTTCAGGCTCCGGTCATTTTCGTTGAGCATCTAGACTCTGGTTATTACGTTGACCGTTCAGGCACCGGTCAGTTTCATTGAGTATCCAGATTCCGGTTATTACGTTGGGCGTTCAGACTCTGGTCAGTTTCGTTGAGTATCCAGACTCCGGTTATTACGTTGAGCGTTCAGGCTCCGGTCAGTTTCGTTGGGTATCCAGACACAGGTTATTACGTTGAGCGTTCAGGGTCTGTTCATTTTTGTTGAGTATCCAGATTCCGGTTATTAATTTGAGCGTTCAGGCTCCGGTCAGTTTAGTTGAGTATCCAAACTCTGGTTATTAAGTTGAGCGTTCAGGCTCCGGTCATTTTCGTTGAGTATCCAGACTCTGGTTATTACGTTGAGCGTTCAGGCTCCGGTCAGTTTCGTTGAGAATCCAGATTCCGGTTATTAAGTTGAGCATTCAGACTCCGGTCAGTGTCGTTGAGTATCAAGACATCGGTTATTATGTTGAGCGTTTAGGCTCCGGTCAGTTTCGTTGTGTATCCAGACTCCGGTTATTACGTTGATCGTTCAGTCTCCGGTCAATTTCGTTGAGTATCCAGACTCCGGTTATTACGTTGAACGTTCAGGTTCCATTCAGTTTCGTTGGGGATCCAGACTTCGGTTATTACGTTGAGAGTTTAGGCTCCGGTCAGTTTCGTTGGGTATCCAGACTCCGGTTATTAAGTTGAGCATTCAGGGTTCGATCAGTTTCGTTGGGTATCCGGACTCCGTTTATTACGTTGAGCGTTCAGGCTCCGGTCATTTTCGTTGAGTATCTAGACTCTAGTTATTACGTCGAGCGTTCAGGCTTCGGTCATTTTTGTTGAGTATCCATACACCGGTGATTACGTTGTGCGTTCAAGCTCTGGTCATTTTTGTTGAGTATCCAGACTCCGGTTATTACGTTGAGCGTTCAGGCTCCGGTCATTTTCGTTGAGTATCCAGACTCCGATTATTACGTTGATGGTTCAGACTCCGGTCATTTTCGTTGAGTATCCAGACTCCGGTCATTACGCTTAGCGTTAAGGCTCTGATCATTTTCGTTGAGTATCCAGACATTAGTCAATACGTTGCGCGTTCAGGCTCCGGCCATTTTTGTTGAGTATCCAGACTCCGGTCATTACGTCGAACTTTCAGGATCTAGTCATTTTCGTTGAGTATCATAACTCTGGTTATTACATTGAGCGTTCAGGCTCTGGTCAGTTTCGTTGAGTATCCATATTCCGGTTATTACGTTGAGCGTTCAGGCTCCGGTCGTTTTTGTTGAGTATTTAGACTCCAGTTATTACGTTAAGCGTTTAGGCTCCGGTCAGTTACGTTGCGTATCCAGACTACGGTTATTATGTTGATCGTTCAGGTTCCGGTCATTTTCGTTGACTATTCAGACTCTAGTTATTACGTTGAGCGTTCAGGCTCCTGTCAATTTAGTTGAGTATCAAGATTCAGGTTATTACGTTGAGCGTTCAGGCTCCGGTCAGTTTCGTTGAGTATCCAGACTCCGGTTATTACATTTAGCGTTCAGGCTCTGGTCAATTTCATTGGGTATCTAGACTCCGATTATTACGTTGATCGTTCAGGCTCCGGTCAGTTTCATTGAGTATCCAGACTCCGGTTATTACGTTGAGCGTTCAAGCTCGGGTCAGTTTCGTTGGGTATCCAGACTCCGGTTATTACGTTGATCGTTCTGTCTCTGGTCAGTTTCGTTGAGTATCCAGAGTCCGGTTATTACGTTGAGCGTTCAGGCTCCGGTCAGTTTCGTTGGGTATCCAGACTCCAGTCAATACGTTGAGCGTTCAGGCTCCGGCCATTTTTGTTGAGTATCCAGACTCCGGTCATTATGTTGAGCGTTCAGGATCCAGTCATTTTCGTTGAGTATCATAACTCTGGTTATTACATTAAGCGTTCAGGCTCCAGTTAGTTTCGTTTAGTATCCAGACTCCGGTTATTACATTTAGCGTTCAGGATCTGGTCAGTTTTGTTGAGTATCCATACTCCGATTATTACGTTGAGCGTTCAGGCTCCGGTCATTTTCGTTGAGTATCCAGACTCCGGTTATTACGTTGAGGGTTCAGACTCCGGTCATTTTCGTTGAGTATCCAGACTCCGGTCATTACGTTGAGCGTTAAGGCTCCGATCATTATCGTTGAGTATCCAGACTCCGGTCAATACGTTGAGGGTTCAGGTTACGACCATTTTTGTTGATTATCTAGACTCCGGTTATTACGTTGAGCGTTCAGGATCCAGTCCTTTTCGTTGAGCATTATAACTCTGGTTATTACATTGAGCGTTAAGGCTCCGGTTCGTTTCGTTGAGTATCCAGACTCCGGTTATTACATTGATCGTTCAGGCTCCGGTCATTTTCGTTGAGTATCCAGACTCTGGTTATTACATTGAGCGGTCAGGCTCCAGTCAGTTTCGTTAGGTATCCAGACTTCGATTATTACGTTGAGCATTCAGGCTCCGGTCAGTTTCGTTGGGTATCCAGACTCTGGTTATTAAGTTGAGCATTCAGGGTTCAGTCTGTTTCGTTGGGTATCCAGACTCCGTTTGTTACGTTGAGTGTTTAGGCTCCTGTCATTTTTGTTGAGTATCCAGACTCGAGTTATTACGTCGAGCGTTCAGGCTCCTGTCATTTTTGTTAAGTATCCAGACACCAACTATTACGTTGAGCGTTCAGGCTCTGGTCATTTTTGTTGAGTATCCAGACTCCGGTTATTAGGTTGAGCGTTCAGGCTCCGATCATTTTCGTTGAGTATCCAGACTCCGATTATTCTGTTGAGCGTTCAGGCTCCGGTCATTTTTGTTGAGTATCCAGACTCCGGTTATTAGATTGAGGGTTCAGACTCCGGTCATTTTCGTTGAGTATCCAGACTCCGGTCATTACGTTGAGCGTTAAGGCTCTGATCACTTTCGTTGAGTACCCAGACTCCGGTCAATACGTTGAGCGTTCAGGCTCCGACCATTTTTGTTGAGTATCCAGACTTCGTTCATTACATTAAGCGTTCAGGATCCAGTCATTTTCGTTGAGTATCATAACTCTTGTTATTACATTGAGCGTTCAGGCTCCGTTTAGTTTCGTTGAGTATCCAGATTCCGGTTATTACATTGATCGTTCAGGCTACGGTCATTTTCGTTGAGTATCCAGACTCTGGTTATTATTTTGAGCTTTCAGGCTCTGGTCAGTTTCGTTGGGTATCCAGATTCCGGTTATTACGTTGATCATTCAGGCTCTGGTTAGTTTCGTTGAGTATCCAGACTCTAGTTATTACGTCGAGCGTTTAGGCTCCGGTCAGTTTCGTTGGGTATCCAGACTCCGGTTATTACGTTGATCGTTCAGGCTCTGGTCAGTTTCGTTGGGTATCTAGACTCTGGTTATTAATTTGAGCGTTCAGGCTCCAATCATTTTCGTTGAGTATCCAGACTCCGGTTATTACGTAGAGCGTTCAGGCTCCGGTCATTTTCGTCTAGTATCTAGACTCCGGTTATTACGTTGAGGGTTCAGGCTCCGGTCAGTTTCGTTGGGTATCCAGACTCTGGTTATTACATTGAGCATTCAGGGTTCGGTCAGTTTTGTAGGCTATCCAGACTCCGTTTGTTACGTTGAATGTTCAGGCTCCGGTCATTTTTGTTGAGTATCCAGACTCCAGTTATTACGTCGAGCGTTCAGGCTCCGGTCATTTTCGTTGAGTATCCAGACACCGTTTATTACGTTGAGCGTTGAGGCTCTGGTTATTTTTGTTGAGTATCCAGACTCCGGATATTAAGTTGAGCGTTCAGGCTCCGATCATTTTCATGGAGTATCCAGACTCTGATTATTACGTTGAGCGTTCAGGCTCCGGTCATTTTCGTTGAGTATCCAGACTCCGGTTATTACGTTGAGCGTTCAGGCTCCGATCATTTTCGTTGAGTATCCAGACTCCGATTATTCTGTTGAGCGTTCAGGCTCCGGTCATTTTTGTTGAGTATCCAGACTCCGGTTATTACATTGAGGGTTCAGACTCCGGTCATTTTCGTTGAGTATCCAGACTCCGGTCATTATGTTGAGCGTTAAGGCTCTGATCACTTTCGTTGAGTATCCAGACTCCGGTCAATACGTTGAGCGTTCAGGCTCCGACCATTTTTGTTGAGTATCCAGACTTCGTTCATTACATTAAGCGTTCAGGATCCAGTCATTTTCGTTGAGTATCATAACTCTTGTTATTACATTGAGCGTTCATGCTCCGTTTAGTTTCGTTGAGTATCCAGATTCCGGTTATTACATTGATCGTTCAGGCTACGGTCATTTTCGTTGAGTATCCAGACTCCGGTTATTATTTTGAGCATTCAGGCTCTGGTCAGTTTCGTTGGGTATCCAGATTCCGGTTATTAAGTTGATCATTCAGGCTCCGGTCAGTTTCGTTGAGTATCCAGACTCCAGTTATTACGTCGAGCGTTTCGGCTCCGGTCAGTTTCGTTGGGTATCCAGACTCCGGTTATTACGTTGATCGTTCAGGCTCTGGTCAGTTTCGTTGGGTATCTAGACTCTGGTTATTAATTTGAGCGTTCAGGCTCCGATCATTTTCGTTGAGTATCCAGACTCCGGTTATTACGTAGAGCGTTCAGGCTCCGGTCATTTTCGTCTTGTATCTAGACTCCGGTTATTACGTTGAGGGTTCAGGCTCCGGTCAGTTTCGTTGGGTATCCAGACTCTGGTTATTACATTGAGCATTCAGGGTTCGGTCAGTTTTGTAGGCTATCCAGACTCCGTTTGTTACGTTGAATGTTCAGGCTCCGGTCATTTTTGTTGAGTATCCAGACTCCAGTTATTACGTCGAGCGTTCAGGCTCCGATCATTTTCGTTGAGTATCCAGACACCGTTTATTAAGTTGAGCGTTGAGGCCCTGGTTATTTTTGTTGAGTATCCAGACTCCGGATATTAAGTAGAGCGTTCAGGCTCCGATCATTTTCATGGAGTATCCAGACTCCGATTATTACGTTGAGCGTTCAGGCTCCGGTCATTTTCGTTGAGTATCCAGACTCCGGTTATTACGTTGAGCGTTCAGGCTCAGGCCATTTTTGTTGAGTATCCAGACTCCGGTCATTATGTTAAGCGTTCAGGATCCAGTCATTTTCGTTGAGTATCATAACTCTGGTTATTACATTGAGCGTTCAAGCTCCGGTTAGTTTCATTAAGTATACAGACTCCGGTTATTACATTGATCGTTCAGGCTCCGGTCATTTTCATTTAGTATCTAGACTCTGGTTAATATTTTGAGTGTTTAGACTCCGGTCAGTTTTGTTGAGTATCCAGATTCCGGTTATTACGTTGAGCGTTCAGGCTCCGGTCAATTTCATTGAGTATCCAGACTCTGGTTATTACGTGGAGCGTTCAGGCTCCGGTCAGTTTCGTTGGGTATCCAGACTCCGGTTATTACGTTGATCGTTCAGGCTCCGGTCAGTTTCGTGGGGTATCTAGACTCAGGTTATTACATTGAGCGTTAAAGCTCCGGTCAGTTTCGTTGTGTATCCAGACTACGGTTAGTAAGTTGATCGTTCAGGCTCCGGTCATTTTCGTTGACTATCCGGACTCTTGTTATTACGTTGAGCATTCAGGCTCCGGTCAGTTTAGTTGAGTATCCAGATTCCGGTTATTATGTTGAGCGTTCAGGCTCCGGTCAGTTTCGTTGGGTATCGAGACTCCGATTATTACGTTGATCATTCAGGCGCCGGTCAGTTTCGTTGACTATCCGGACTTAGTTATTACATCGAGCGTTCAGGCTCCGGTCATTTTTGTTGTGTATCTAGACACCGATTATTACGTTGATCGTTCAGTCTCTGGTCAGTTTCGATGAGTATCCAGACTCTGGTTATTAAGTTGAACGTTCAGGCTCCGATTGTTTTCGTTGAGTATCCAGACTCCGGTTATTACGCTGAGCGTACAGGCTTCGATCATTTTCGTTGAGTATCCAGACTCCAGTTATTACGTCGAGCGTTCAGGCTCCGGTCATTTTTGTTGAGTATCTGGACACCGTTTATTACGTTGAGCGTTCAGGCTCTGGTCATTTTTGTTGAGTATCCAGACATCGGTTATTATATTGAGCGTTCAGGCTCCGATCATTTTCGTTGAGTATCCAAACTCTGATTATTACGTTGAGCGTTCAGGCTCCGGTCATTTTCGTTTAGTATCCAGACTCCAGTTATTATATTGAGCGTTCAGGCTCCGATCATTTTCGTTGAGTATCCAAACTCTGATTATTACGTTGAGCGTTCAGGCTCCGGTCATTTTCGTTTAGTATCCAGACTCCAGTTATTACGTTGAGCGTTTAGGCTCCGACCATTTTTGTTGAGTATCCAGACTCCGGTCATTACGTTTAGCGTTCAGGATCCAGTCATTTTCTATAAGTATCATAACTCTGGTTATTACATTGAGCATTCAGGCTCTGGTTAGTTTCGTTGAGTATTCAGACTCCGGTTATTACATTGATCGTTCAGGCTCCGGTCATTTTCGTTTAGTATCCAGACTCTGGTTATTATTTTGAGCGTTCAGGCTCTGGTCAGTTTTGTTGAATATCTAGATTCCGGTTATTGTGTTGAGCGTTCAGGCTCCGGTCAGTGTCGTTGAGTATCTACACTCCGGTTATTACGTGGAACGTTCAGGCTCCGGTTAGTTTCGTTGGGTATCCAGACTCCGGTTATTACGTTGATCGTTTAGGCTCCGGTCAGTTTCGTTGGGTATCTAAACTCAGGTTATTATATTGAGCGTTCAGGCTCCGGTCAGTTTTGTTGTGTATCCAGACTACGGTTAGTAAGTTGATCGTTCAGGCTCCGGTCATTTTTGTTGACTATCCAGACTCTGGTTATTACGTTGAGCGTTCAGGCTCCGGTCATTTTTGTTGACTATCCAGACTCCGGTTATTACGTTTAGCGTTCAGGCTCCGGTCAATTTCATTGAGTATCTAGACTCCGATTATTACGTTGATCGTTCAGGCTCCGGTCAGTTTCATTGAGTATCCAGACTCCGGTTATTACGTTGAGCGTTCAGGCTCCGGTCAGTTTCGTTGGGTATCCAGACTCCGGTTATTACGTTGATCGTTCAGTCTCTGGTCAGTTTCGTTGAGTATCCTGAGTCCGGTTATTACGTTGAGCGTTCAGGCTCCGGTCAGTTTCGTTGGGTATCCAGACTCCAGTCAATACGTTGAGCGTTCAGGCTCCGGCCATTTTTGTTGAGTATCCAGACTCCGGTCATTATGTTGAGCGTTCAGGATCCAGTCATTTTCGTTGAGTATGATAACTCTGGTTATTACATTAAGCGTTCAGGCTCCAGTTAGTTTCGTTTAGTATCCAGACTCCGGTTATTACATTGATCGTTCAGGCTCCAGTCATTTTCGTCGAGTATCCAGACTCTGGTTATTACGTTGACCGTTCATACTCCGGTCAGTTTCGTTGAGTATCCAGATTCCGGTTATTACGTTGAGCGTTCAGGCTCTGGTCAGTTTCGTTGAGTATCCATACTCCGATTATTACGTTGAGCGTTCAGGCTCTGGTCATTTTCGTTGAGTATCCAGACTCCGGTTATTACGTTGAGGGTTCAGACTCCGGTCATTTTCGTTGAGTATCCAGACTCCGGTCATTACGTTGAGCGTTAAGGCTCCGATCATTTTCGTTGATTATCCAGACTCCGGTCAATACGTTGAGGGTTCAGGCTACGACCATTTTTGTTGATTATCCAGACTCCGGTCATTACGTTGAGCGTTCAGGATCCAGTCCTTTTCGTTAAGCATCATAACTCTGGTTATTACATTGAGCGTTCAGGCTCCGGTTCGTTTCGTTGAGTATCCAGACTCCGGTTATTACATTGATCGTTCAGGCTCCGGTCATTTTCGTTGAGTATCCAGACTCTGGTTATTACGTTGAGCGTTTAGGCTCCAGTCAGTTTCGTTGAGTATCCGGATTCCGGTTATTACATTGAGCGGTCAGGCTCCAGTCAGTTTCGTTAGGTATCCAGACTTCGATTATTACGTTGAGCATTCAGGCTCCGGTCAGTTTAGTTGAGTATCCAGATTCCGGTTATTATGTTGAGCGTTCAGGCTCCGGTCAGTTTCGTTGGGTATCGAGACTCCGATTATTACGTTGATCATTCAGGCGCCGGTCAGTTTCGTTGACTATCCGGACTTAGTTATTACATCGAGCGTTCAGGCTCCGGTCATTTTTGTTGTGTATCTAGACACCGATTATTACGTTGATCGTTCAGTCTCTGGTCAGTTTCGATGAGTATCCAGACTCTGGTTATTAAGTTGAACGTTCAGGCTCCGATTGTTTTCGTTGAGTATCCAGACTCCGGTTATTACGCTGAGCGTACAGGCTTCGATCATTTTCGTTGAGTATCCAGACTCCAGTTATTACGTCGAGCGTTCAGGCTCCGGTCATTTTTGTTGAGTATCTGGACACCGTTTATTACGTTGAGCGTTCAGGCTCTGGTCATTTTTGTTGAGTATCCAGACATCGGTTATTATATTGAGCGTTCAAGCTCCGATCATTTTCGTTGAGTATCCAAACTCTGATTATTACGTTGAGCGTTCAGGCTCCGGTCATTTTCGTTTAGTATCCAGACTCCAGTTATTACGTTGAGCGTTTAGGCTCCGACCATTTTTGTTGAGTATCCAGACTCCGGTCATTACGTTTAGCGTTCAGGATCCAGTCATTTTCTATAAGTATCATAACTCTGGTTATTACATTGAGCATTCAGGCTCTGGTTAGTTTCGTTGAGTATTCAGACTCCGGTTATTACATTGATCGTTCAGGCTCCGGTCATTTTCGTTTAGTATCCAGACTCTGGTTATTATTTTGAGCGTTCAGGCTCTGGTCAGTTTTGTTGAATATCTAGATTCCGGTTATTGTGTTGAGCGTTCAGGCTCCGGTCAGTGTCGTTGAGTATCTACACTCCGGTTATTACGTGGAACGTTCAGGCTCCGGTTAGTTTCGTTGGGTATCCAGACTCCGGTTATTACGTTGATCGTTTAGGCTCCGGTCAGTTTCGTTGGGTATCTAAACTCAGGTTATTATATTGAGCGTTCAGGCTCCGGTCAGTTTTGTTGTGTATCCAGACTACGGTTAGTAAGTTGATCGTTCAGGCTCCGGTCATTTTTGTTGACTATCCAGACTCTGGTTATTACGTTGAGCGTTCAGGCTCCGGTCATTTTTGTTGACTATCCAGACTCCGGTTATTACGTTTAGCGTTCAGGCTCCGGTCAATTTCATTGAGTATCTAGACTCCGATTATTACGTTGATCGTTCAGGCTCCGGTCAGTTTCATTGAGTATCCAGACTCCGGTTATTACGTTGAGCGTTCAGGCTCCGGTCAGTTTCGTTGGGTATCCAGACTCCGGTTATTACGTTGATCGTTCAGTCTCTGGTCAGTTTCGTTGAGTATCCTGAGTCCGGTTATTACGTTGAGCGTTCAGGCTCCGGTCAGTTTCGTTGGGTATCCAGACTCCAGTCAATACGTTGAGCGTTCAGGCTCCGGCCATTTTTGTTGAGTATCCAGACTCCGGTCATTATGTTGAGCGTTCAGGATCCAGTCATTTTCGTTGAGTATGATAACTCTGGTTATTACATTAAGCGTTCAGGCTCCAGTTAGTTTCGTTTAGTATCCAGACTCCGGTTATTACATTGATCGTTCAGGCTCCAGTCATTTTCGTCGAGTATCCAGACTCTGGTTATTACGTTGACCGTTCATACTCCGGTCAGTTTCGTTGAGTATCCAGATTCCGGTTATTACGTTGAGCGTTCAGGCTCTGGTCAGTTTCGTTGAGTATCCATACTCCGATTATTACGTTGAGCGTTCAGGCTCCGGTCATTTTCGTTGAGTATCCAGACTCCGGTTATTACGTTGAGGGTTCAGACTCCGGTCATTTTCGTTGAGTATCCAGACTCCGGTCATTACGTTGAGCGTTAAGGCTCCGATCATTTTCGTTGATTATCCAGACTCCGGTCAATACGTTGAGGGTTCAGGCTACGACCATTTTTGTTGATTATCCAGACTCCGGTCATTACTTTGAGCGTTCAGGATCCAGTCCTTTTCGTTAAGCATCATAACTCTGGTTATTACATTGAGCGTTCAGGCTCCGGTTCGTTTCGTTGAGTATCCAGACTCCGGTTATTACATTGATCGTTCAGGCTCCGGTCATTTTCGTTGAGTATCCAGACTCTGGTTATTACGTTGAGCGTTTAGGCTCCAGTCAGTTTCGTTGAGTATCTGGATTCCGGTTATTACATTGAGCGGTCAGGCTCCAGTCAGTTTCGTTAGGTATCCAGACTTCGATTATTACGTTGAGCATTCAGGCTCCGGTCAGTTTAGTTGAGTATCCAGATTCCGGTTATTATGTTGAGCGTTCAGGCTCCGGTCAGTTTCGTTGGGTATCGAGACTCCGATTATTACGTTGATCATTCAGGCGCCGGTCAGTTTCGTTGACTATCCGGACTCAGTTATTACATCGAGCGTTCAGGCTCCGGTCATTTTTGTTGAGTATCTAGACACCGATTATTACGTTGATCGTTCAGTCTCTGGTCAGTTTTGATGAGTATCCAAACTCCGGTTATTAAGTTGAACGTTCAGGCTCCGATTGTTTTCGTTGAGTATCCAGACTCCGGTTATTACGTTGAGCGTTCAGGCTCCGATCATTTTCGTTGAGTATCCAGACTCCAGTTATTACGTCGAGCGTTCAGGCTCCAGTCATTTTTGTTGAGTAACTGGACACCGTTTATTACGTTGAGCGTTCAGGCTCTGGTCATTTTTGTTGAGTATCCAGACATCGGTTATTATATTGAGCGTTCAGGCTCCGATCATTTTCGTTGAGTATCCAAACTCCGATTATTACGTTGAGCGTTCAGGCTCCGGTCATTTTCGTTTAGTATCCAGACTCCGGTTATTACGTTGAGCGTTTAGGCTCCGACCATTTTTGTTGAGTATCCAGACTCCGGTCATTACGTTTAGTGTTCAGGATCCAGTCATTTTCTATAAGTATCATAACTCTGGTTATTACATTGAGCATTCAGGCTCTGGTTAGTTTCGTTGAGTATTCAGACTCCGGTTATTACATTGATCGTTCAGGCTCCGGTCATTTTCGTTTAGTATCCAGACTCTGGTTATTATTTTGAGCGTTCAGGCTCTGGTCAGTTTTGTTGAATATCTAGATTCCGGTTATTGCGTTGAGCGAACAGGCTCCGGTCAGTGTCGTTGAGTATCTACACTCCGGTTATTACGTGGAACGTTCAGGCTCCGGTTAGTTTCGTTGGGTATCCAGACTCCGGTTATTACGTTGATAGTTTAGGCTCCGGTCAGTTTCGTCGGGTATCTAAACTCAGGTTATTACATTGAGCGTTCAGGCTCCGGTTAGTTTTGTTGTGTATCCAGACTACGGTTAGTAAGTTGATTGTTCAGGCTCCGGTCATTTTTGTTGACTATCCAGACTCTGGTTATTACGTTGAGCGTTCAGGCTCCGGTCATTTTTGTTGACTATCCAGACTCCGGTTATTACGTTTAGCGTTCAGGCTCTGGTCAATTTCATTGAGTATCTAGACTCCGATTATTACGTTGATCGTTCAGGCTCCGGTCAGTTTCATTGAGTATCCAAACTCCGGTTATTACGTTGAGCGTTCAGGCTCCGGTCAGTTTCGTTGGGTATCCAGACTCCGGTTATTACGTTGATCGTTCAGTCTCTGGTCAGTTTCGTTGAGTATCCTGAGTCCGGTTATTACGTTGAGCGTTCAGGCTCCGGTCAGTTTCGTTGGGTATCCAGACTCCAGTCAATACGTTGAGCGTTCAGGCTCCGGCCATTTTTGTTGAGTATCCAGACTCTGGTCATTATGTTGAGCGTTCAGGATCCAGTCATTTTCGTTGAGTATCATAACTCTGGTTATTACATTAAGCGTTCAGGCTCCAGTTAGTTTCGTTTAGTATCCAGACTCCGGTTATTACATTGATCGTTCAGGCTCCAGTCATTTTCGTCGAGTATCCAGACTCTGGTTATTACGTTGACCGTTCATACTCCGGTCAGTTTCGTTGAGTATCCAGATTCCGGTTATTACGTTGAGCGTTCAGGCTCTGGTCAGTTTTGTTGAGTATCCATACTCCGATTATTACGTTGAGCGTTCAGGCTCCGGTCATTTTCGTTGAGTATCCAGACTCCGGTTATTACGTTGAGGGTTCAGACTCCGGTCATTTTCGTTGAGTATCCAGACTCCGGTCATTACGTTGAGCGTTAAGGCTCCGATCATTTTCGTTGATTATCCAGACTCCGGTCAATACGTTGAGGGTTCAGGCTACGACCATTTTTGTTGATTATCCAGACTCCGGTCATTACGTTGAGCGTTCAGGATCCAGTCCTTTTTGTTAAGCATCATAACTCTGGTTATTACATTGAGCGTTCAGGCTCCGGTTCGTTTCGTTGAGTATCCAGACTCCGGTTATTACATTGATCGTTCAGGCTCCGGTCATTTTCGTTGAGTATCCAGACTCTGGTTATTACGTTGAGCGTTTAGGCTCCAGTCAGTTTCGTTGAGTATCCGGATTCCGGTTATTACATTGAGCGGTCAGGCTCCAGTCAGTTTCGTTAGGTATCCAGACTTCGATTATTACGTTGAGCATTCAGGCTCCGGTCAGTTTAGTTGAGTATCCAGATTCCGGTTATTATGTTGAGCGTTCAGGCTCCGGTCAGTTTCGTTGGGTATCGAGACTCCGATTATTACGTTGATCATTCAGGCGCCGGTCAGTTTCGTTGACTATCCGGACTCAGTTATTACATCGAGCGTTCAGGCTCCGGTCATTTTTGTTGAGTATCTAGACACCGATTATTACGTTGATCGTTCAGTCTCTGGTCAGTTTTGATGAGTATCCAAACTCCGGTTATTAAGTTGAACGTTCAGGCTCCGATTGTTTTCGTTGAGTATCCAGACTCCGGTTATTACGTTGAGCGTTCAGGCTCCGATCATTTTCGTTGAGTATCCAGACTCCAGTTATTACGTCGAGCGTTCAGGCTCCAGTCATTTTTGTTGAGTAACTCGACACCGTTTATTACGTTGAGCATTCAGGCTCTGGTCATTTTTGTTGAGTATCCAGACATCGGTTATTATATTGAGCGTTCAGGCTTTGATCATTTTCGTTGAGTATCCAAACTCCGATTATTACATTGAGCGTTCAGGCTCCGGTCATTTTCGTTTAGTATCCAGACTCCGGTTATTACGTTGAGCGTTTAGGCTCCGACCATTTTTGTTGAGTATCCAGACTCCGGTCATTACGTTTAGCGTTCAGGATCCAGTCATTTTCTATAAGTATCATAACTCTGGTTATTACATTGAGCATTCAGGCTCTGGTTAGTTTCGTTGAGTATTCAGACTCCGGTTATTACATTGATCGTTCAGGCTCCGGTCATTTTCGTTTAGTATCCAGACTCTGGTTATTATTTTGAGCGTTCAGGCTCTGGTCAGTTTTGTTGAATATCTAGATTCCGGTTATTGCGTTGAGCGATCAGGCTCCGGTCAGTGTCGTTGAGTATCTACACTCCGGTTATTACGTGGAACGTTCAGGATCCGATTAGTTTCGTTGGGTATCCAGACTCCGGTTATTACGTTGATCGTTTAGGCTCCGGTCAGTTTCGTTGGGTATCTAGACTTAGGTTATTACATTGAGCGTTCAGGCTCCGGTCAGTTTTGTTGTGTATCCAGACTACGGTTAGTAAGTTGATCGTTCAGGCTCCGGTCATTTTTGTTGACTATCCAGACTCTGGTTATTACGTTGAGCGTTCAGGCTCCGGTCATTTTTGTTGACTATCCAGACTCCGGTTATTACGTTTAGCGTTCAGGCTCCGGTCAATTTCATTGAGTATCTAGACTCCGATAATTACGTTGATCGTTCAGGCTCCGGTCAGTTTCATTGAGTATCCAGACTCCGGTTATTACGTTGAGCGTTCAGGCTCCGGTCAGTTTCGTTGGGTATCCAGACTCCGGTTATTACGTTGATCGTTCAGTCTCTGGTCAGTTTCGTTGAGTATCCTGAGTCCGGTTATTACGTTGAGCGTTCAGGCTCCGGTCAGTTTCGTTGGGTATCCAGACTCCAGTCAATACGTTGAGCGTTCAGGCTCCGACCATTTTTGTTGAGTATCCAGACTCCGGTCATTATGTTGAGCGTTCAGGATCCAGTCATTTTCGTTGAGTATCATAACTCTGGTTATTACATTAAGCGTTCAGGCTCCAGTTAGTTTCGTTTAGTATCCAGACTCCGGTTATTACATTGATCGTTCAGGCTCCAGTCATTTTCGTCGAGTATCCAGACTCTGGTTATTACGTTGACCGTTCATACTCCGGTCAGTTTCGTTGAGTATCCAGATTCCGGTTATTACGTTGAGCGTTCAGGCTCTGGTCAGTTTCGTTGAGTATCCATACTCCGATTATTACGTTGAGCGTTCAGGCTCCGGTCATTTTCGTTGAGTATCCAGACTCCGGTTATTACGTTGAGGGTTCAGACTCCGGTCATTTTTGTTGAGTATCCAGACTCCGGTCATTACGTTGAGCGTTAAGGCTCCGATCATTTTCGTTGAGTATCCAGACTCCGGTCAATACGTTGAGGGTTCAGGCTACGACCATTTTTGTTGATTATCCAGACTCCGGTCATTACGTTGAGCGTTCAGGATCCAGTCCTTTTCGTTAAGCATCATAACTCTGTTTATTACATTGAGCGTTCAGGCTCCGGTTCGTTTCGTTGAGTATCCAAACTCCGGTTATTACATTGATCGTTCAGGCTCCGGTCGTTTTCGTTGAGTATCCAGACTCTGGTTATTACGTTGAGCGTTTAGGCTCCAGTCAGTTTCGTTGAGTATCCGGATTCCGGTTATTACATTGAGCGGTCAGGCTCCAGTCAGTTTCGTTAGGTATCCAGACTTCGATTATTACGTTGAGCATTCAGGCTCCGGTCAGTTTCGTTGGGTATCCAGACTCTGGTTATTAAGTTGAGCATTCAGGGTTCGGTCTGTTTCATTGGGTATCCAAACTCCGTTTGTTACGTTGAGTGTTTAGGCTCCTGTCATTTTTGTTGAGTATCCAGACTCTAGTTATTACGTCGAGCGTTCAGGCTCCAGTCATTTTTGTTAAGTATCCAGACACCAGCTATTACGTTGAGCGTTCAGGCTCTGGTCATTTTTGTTGAGTATCCAGACTCCGGTTATTAGGTTGAGCGTTCAGGCTCCGATCATTTTCGTTGACTATCCAGACTCCGATTATTCTGTTGAGCGTTCAGGCTCCGGTCATTTTTGTTGAGTATCCAGACTCCGGTTATTAGATTGAGGGTTCAGACTCCGGTCATTTTCGTTGAGTATCCAGACTCCGGTCATTACGTTGAGCGTTAAGGCTCTTATCACTTTCGTTGAGTATCCAGACTCCAGTCAATACGTTGAGCGTTCAGGCTCCGACCATTTTTGTTGAGTATCCAGACTTTGTTCATTACATTAAGCGTTCAGGATCCAGTCATTTTCGTTGAGTATCATAACTCTTGTTATTACATTGAGCGTTCAGGCTCCGTTTAGTTTCGTTGAGTATCCAGATTCCGGTTATTACATTGATCGTTCAGGCTACGGTCATTTTCGTTGAGTATCCAGACTCCGGTTATTATTTTGAGCGTTCAGGCTGTGGTCAGTTTCGTTGGTTATCCAGATTTCGGTTATTACGTTGATCATTCAGGCTCCGGTCAGTTTCGTTGAGTATCCACACTCCAGTTATTACGTCGAGCGTTTAGGCTCCGGTCAGTTTCGTTGGGTATCCAGACTCCGGTTATTACGTTGATCGTTCAGGCTCTGGTCAGTTTCGTTGGGTATCTAGACTCTGGTTATTAATTTGAGCGTTCAGGCTCCGATCATTTTCGTTGAGTATCCAGACTTCGATTATTACGTAGAGCGTTCAGGCTCCGGTAATTTTCGTCTAGTATCTAGACTCCGGTTATTACGTTGAGGGTTCAGGCTCCGGTCAGTTTTGTTGGGTATCCAGACTCTGGTTATTACATTGAGCATTCAGGGTTCGGTCAGTTTTGTAGGCTATCCAGACTCCGTTTGTTACGTTGAATGTTCAGGCTCCGGTCATTTTTGTTGAGTATCCAGACTCCAGTTATTACGTCGAGCGTTCAGGCTCCGGTCATTTTCGTTGAGTATCCAGACACCGTTTATTACGTTGAGCGTTGAGGCTCTGGTTATTTTTGTTGAGTATCTAGACTCCGGATATTAAGTTGAGCGTTCAGGCTCCGATCATTTTCATGCAGTATCCAGACTCCGATTATTACGTTGAGCGTTCAGGCTCCGGTCATTTTCGTTGAGTATCTAGACTCCGGTTATTACGTTGAGCGTTCAGGCTCAGGCCATTTTTGTTGAGTATCCAGACTCCGGTCATTATGTTAAGCGTTCAGGATCCAGTCATTTTCGTTGAGTATCATAACTCTGGTTATTACATTGAGCGTTCAAGCTCCGGTTAGTTTCATAGAGTATCCAGACTCCGGTTATTACATTGATCATTCAGGCTCCAGTCATTTTCATTTAGTATCTAGACTCTGGTTATTATTTTGAGTGTTTAGACTCCGGTCAGTTTTGTTGAGTATCCAGATTCCGGTTATTACGTTGAGCGTTCAGGCACCGGTCAATTTCATTGAGTATCCAGACTCTAGTTATTACGTGGAGCGTTCAGGCTCTGGTCAGTTTCGTTGGGTATCCAGACTCCGGTTATTACGTTGATCGTTCAGCTTCCGGTCAGTTTCGTGGGGTATCTAGACTCGGGTTATTACATTGAGCGATCAGGCTCCGGTCAGTTTCGTTGTGTATCCAGACTACGGTTAGTAAGTTGATCGTTCAGGCTCCGGTCATTTTCGTTGACTATCCGGACTCTTGTTATTACGTTGAGCATTCAGGCTCCGGTCAGTTTAGTTGAGTATCCAGATTGCGGTTATTATGTTGAGCGTTCAGGCTCCGGTCAGTTTCGTTGGGTATCGAGACTCCGATTATTACGTTGATCATTCAGGCGCCGTCAATTTCGTTGACTATCCGGACTCAGTTATTACATCGAGCGTTCAGGCTCCGGTCATTTTTGTTGAGTATCTAGACACCGATTATTACGTTGATCATTCAGTCTCTGGTCAGTTTCGATGAGTATCCAGACTCTGGTTATTAAGTTGAGCGTTCAGGCTCCGATTGTTTTCGTTGAGTATCTAGACTCCGGTTATTACGTTGAGCGTTCAGGCTCCGATCATTTTCTTGAGTATCCAGACTCCAGTTATTACGTCGAGCGTTCAGGCTCCGGTCATTTTTGTTGAGTATCTGGACACCGTTTATTACGTTGAGTGTTCAGGCTCTGGTCATTTTTGTTGAGTATCCAGACATCGGTTATTATATTGAGCGTTCAGGCTCCGATCATTTTCGTTGAGTATCCAGACTCCGATTATTACGTTGAGCGTTCAGGCTCCGGTCATTTTCGTTTAGTATCCAGACTCCGGTTATTACGTTGAGCGTTTAGGCTCCGACCATTTTTGTTTAGTATCCAGACTCCGGTCATTACGTTGAGCGTTCAGGATCCAGTCATTTTCTATAAGTATCATAACTCTGGTTATTACATTGAGCGTTCAGGCTCTGGTTAGTTTCGTTGAGTATTCAGACTCCGATTATTACATTGATCGTTCAGGCTCCGGTCATTTTCGTTTAGTATCCAGACTATGGTTATTATTTTGAGCGTTCAGGCTCTGGTCAGTTTTGTTGAATATCTAGATTCCGGTTATTGCATTGAGCGTTCAGGCTCCGGTCAGTGTCATTGAGTATCTACACTCCAGTTATTACGTGGAACGTTCAGGCTCCGGTTAGTTTCGTTGGGTATCCAGACTCCGGTAGTTACGTTGATCGTTTAGGCTCCGGTCAGTTTCGTTGGGTATCTAGACTCAGGTTATTACATTGAGCGTTCAGGCTCCGGTCAGTTTTGTTATGTATCCAGACTACGGTTAGTAAGTTGATCGTTCTGGCTCCGGTCATTTTTGTTGACTATCTAGACTCTGGTTATTACGTTGAGCGTTCAGGCTCCAATCAGTTTAGTTGAGTATCCAGATTTCGGTTATTATGTTGAGCGTTCAGGCTCCGGTCAGTTTCGTTGAGTATCCAGACTCCGGTTATTACGTTGAGCGTTTAGGCTCCGGTCAGTTTCGTTGGGTATCGAGACTACGATTATTACATTGATCATTCAGGCTCTGGTCAGTTTCGTTGAGTATCCAGACTCCAGTTATTACGTTGAGCGTTCAGGCTCCGGTCATTTTTTTTGAGTATCTAGACACAGGTTATTACGTTGATCGTTCAATCTCTGGTCAGTTTCGTTGAGTATCCAGACTCCGGTTATTAAGTTGAGCGTTCAGGCTCCGATCATTTTCGTTGAGTATCCAGACTCCGATTATTACGTTGAGCGTTCAGGCTCCGATCATTTTCGTTGAGTATCCAGACTCTGGTTATTACGTTGAGCGTTCAGGCTCCGACCATTTTTGTTGAGTATCCAGACTCCATTCATTACATTGATCGTTCAGGCTCCGGTCATTTTCGTTGAGTATACAGACTCCGGTTATTAGGTGGAGCGTTCAGGCTCTGGTCAGTTTCGTTGGGTATCCAGACTCCGGTTATTATGTTTATCGTTCAGGCTCCGGTCAGTTTCGTTGGGTATCTAGACTCAGGTTATTACATTGAGCGTTCAGGCTCTGGTCAGTTTCGTTGTGCTTCCAGACTACGGTTAGTAAGATGATCGTTCAGGCTCCAGTCATTTTCGTTGACTAACCAGACTCTGGTTATTACGTTTAGCGTTCAGGCTCCGGTCAGTTTCGTTGAGTATCCAGACTCCGGTTATTACGTTGAGCGTTCAGGCTCCGGTCAGTTTCGTTGGGTATCGAGACTCCGATTATTATGTTGATCATTCAGGCTCCGGTCAGTTTCGTTGAGTATCCAGACTCCAGGTATTACGTCGGGCGTTCAGGCTCCGGTCATTTTTGTTGAGTATCCAGACACCGGTTATTACGTTGATCGTTCAGTCTCTAGTCAGTTTCGTTGAGTATACAGACTCCGGTTATTAAGTTGAGCGTTCAGGCTCCGATCATTTTCGTTGAGTATTCAGGCTCTGATCATTTTTGTTGAGTATCTAGACTCCGGTTATTACGTTGAGGGTTCAGACTCTGGTCATTTTCGTTGAGTATCCAGACTCCGGTCATTACATTGAGCGTTAAGGCTCCGATCATTTTCGTTGAGTATCCAGACTCTGTTTGTTACATTGAGCGTTCAGGCTCCGGCCATTTTCGTTGAGTATCCAGACTCCAGTTATTACGTCGAGCGTTCGGGATCCAGTCATTTTCGTTGAGTATCATAACTCTGGTTATTACATTGAGCGTTCAGGCTCCGGTTAGTTTTGTTGAGTATCCAGACTCCGATTATTACGTTGAGCTTTCAGGCTCCGGTCATTTTCGTTGAATATCCAGACTCCGGTTATTACGTTGAGCGTTCAGGCTCCGGCCATTTTTGTTGAGTATCCAGACTCCGGTCATTACGTTGAGCGTTCAGGATCCAGTCATTTTCGTTGAGTATCATAACTCTGGTTATTACATTGAGCATTCAGGCTCCGGTTAGTTTCGTTGAGTATCCAGACTCCGGTTATTACATTGATCGTTCAGGCTCCGGTTCGTTGAGTATCCAGACTCCGGTTATTACGTGGAGCGTTCAGGCTCTGGTCAGTTTCGTTGGGTATCTAGACTCCGGTTATTACGTTGATCGTACAGGCTCCGGTCAGTTTCGTTGGGTATCTAGACTCAGGTTATTACATTGAGCGTTCAGGCTCCGGTCAGTTTCGTTGTGCTTCCAGACTACGGTTAGTAAGTTGATCGTTCAGGCTCCGGTCATTTTCGTTGACTATCCAGACTCTGGTTATTACGTTGAGCGTTCAGGCTCCGGTCAGTTTCGTTGAGTATCCAGACTCCGGTTATTACGTTGAGCGTTCAGGCTCCGGTCAGTTTCGTTGGGTATCGAGACTCCGATTATTACGTTGATCATTCAGGCTCCGGTCAGTTTCGTTGAGTATCCAGACTCCAGTTATTACGTCGAGTGTTCGGGATCCAGTCATTTTCGTTGAGTATCATAACTCTGGTTATTACATTGAGCGTTCAGGCTCCGGTTAGTTTTGTTGAGTATCCAGACTCCGATTATTACGTTGAGCTTTCAGGCTCCGGTCATTTTCGTTGAATATCCAGACTCCGGTTATTACGTTGAGCGTTCAGGCTCCGGCCATTTTTGTTGAGTATCCAGACTCCGGTCATTACGTTGAGCGTTCAGGATCCAGTCATTTTTGTTGAGTATCATAACTCTGGTTATTACATTGAGCATTCAGGCTCTGGTTAGTTTCGTTGAGTATCCAGACTCCGGTTATTACATTGATCGTTCAGGCTCCGGTTCGTTGAGTATCCAGACTCCGGTTATTACGTGGAGCGTTCAGGCTCTGGTCAGTTTCGTTGGGTATCTACACTCCGATTATTACGTTGATCGTACAGGCTCCGGTCAGTTTCGTTGGGTATCTAGACTCAGGTTATTACATTGAGCGTTCAGGCTCCGGTCAGTTCCGTTGTGCTTCCAGACTACGGTTAGTAAGTTGATCGTTCAGGCTCCGGTCATTTTTGTTGACTATCCAGACTCTGGTTATTACGTTGAGCGTTCAGGCTCCGGTCAGTTTCGTTGAGTATCCAGACTCCGGTTATTACGTTGAGCGTTCAGGCTCCGGTCAGTTTCGTTGGGTATCGAGACTCCGATTATTACGTTGATCATTCAGGCTCCGGTCAGTTTCGTTGAGTATCCAGACACCGGTTATTACGTTGATCGTTCAGTCTCTGGTCAGTTTCGTTGAGTATGCAGACTCCGATTATTAAGTTGAGCATTCAGGCTCTGATCATTTTCGTTGAGTATCCAGACTCCGGTTATTACGTTGACCGTTCAGGCTCCGGTAATTTTCGTTGAGTATCTAGACTCCGGTTATTACGTTGAGGGTTCAGACTCTGGTCATTTTCGTTGAGTATCCAGACTCCGGTCATTACGTTGAGCGTTAAAGCTCCGATCATTTTCGTTGAGTATCCAGACTCTGTTTGTTACGTTGAGCGTTCAGGCTCCGGCCATTTTCTTTGAGTATCCAGACTCCAGTTATTACATTAAGCGTTCAGGCTCCGGTTAGTTTTGTTGAGTATCCAGACTCTGGTTATTACGTTGAGCGTTCAGGCTCCGGTAAGTTTTGTTGAGTATCCAGATTCCGGTTATTACGTTGAGCGTTCAAGCTCCGGTCAGTTTCGTTGAGTATCCAGACTCTGGTTATTACATGGAGCGTTCAGGCTCCGGTCAGTTTCGTTGGGTATCCAGACTCCAGTTATTACGTTGATCGTTCAGGCTCTGGTCAATTTCGTTGGGTATCCAGACTACGGTTAGTAAGTTGATCGTTCAGGCTTCGGTCATTTTCGTTGACTATGTAGACTCTAGTTATTACGTTGAGCGTTCAGGCTCTGGTCAGTTTAGTTGAGTATCCATATTCCGGTTATTATGTTAAGCTATCAGGCTCCGGTCAGTTTCGTTGAGTATCCAGACTCCGGTTATTACGTTGAGCGTTCAGGCTCTGGTAAATTTCGTTGGGTATCTAGACTTCGATTATTACATTGATCGTTTAGGCTCCGGTCAGTTTCGTTGGGTATACAGACTCCGGTTATTACGTTGATCGTCCAGTCTCTGGTCAGTTTCGTTGAGTATCCAGACTCTGTTTATTACGTTGAGCGTTTAGGGTCCGGTCATTTTCGTTGAGTATCCAGACTCCAGTTATTACGTCGAGCGTTCCAACTTCGGTCATTTTTGTTGAGTATCCAGACACCCGTTATTACGTTGAGCTTTCAGGCTCTGGTCATTTTTGTTGAGTATCCAGACTCAGATTATTAAGTTGAGCGTTCAGGCTCCGATCATATTTGTTGAGTATCCAGACTCCGGTTATTACATTGAGCGTTCAGGCTCCGGTCATTTTTGTTGATTATCCAGACTCCGGTTATTACGTTGAGGGTTCAGACTCCGGTCATTTTCGTTGAGTATCCAGACTCCGGTTATTACGTTGAGGGTTCAGACTCCGGTCATTTTCGTTGAGTATCCAGACTCCGGTCATTACATTGAGCGTTAAGGCTACGATCATTTTTGTTTAGTATCCAGACTCCGGTCAATACGTTGAGCGTTCAGGCTCCGACCATTTTTGTTGAGTATCCAGACTCTGGTCATTACATTGAGCGTTTAGGATCCAGTCATTTTCGTGGAGTATCATAACTCTGGTTATTACATTGAGTGTTCAGGCTCTGGTTAGTTTCGTTGAGTATCCAGACTCCGGGTACTACATTGATCGTTCAGGCTCCGGTCATTATCGTTGAGTATCTAGACTCTGGTTATTACGTTGAGCGTTCAGGCTCCAGCCAGTTTCATTGGGAATCCAGACTTCGTTATTAAGTTGAGCGTTCAGGCTCCGGTCAGTTTCGTTGGGTATCCAGAATCTGGTTATCACGTTGAGCATTCAGGGTTCGGTCAGTTTCGTTGGGTATCCAGACTCCATTTATTACGTTGAGCGTTTAGGCTCTGGTCATTTTCGTTGAGAATCTAGACTCCAGTTATTACATTGAGCGTTCATGCTCCGGTCATTTTTGTTGAGTATCCAGACACCGGTTATTACGTTGAGCGTTCAGGCTCTGGTCATTTTTGTTGAGTATCCAGACTCCGGTTATTAAGTTGAGCGTTCAGGCTGCGATCATTTTCGTTGAGTATCCAGACTCCGGTTATTACGTTGAGCGTTCAGGCTCCGGTCATTTTCGTTAAGTATCCAGACTCCGGTTATTACGTTGAGGATTCAGACTCCGGTCATTTTCATTGAGTATCCAGACTCCGGTCATTACATTGAGTGTTAAGGCTCCGATCATTTTTGATGAGTATCTAGAGTCCGGTCAACACGTTGAGTGTTAAGGCTCCGACCATTTTTGTTGAGTATCCAGACTCCGGTCAATAAGTTGAGCATTCAGGACCCAGTCATTTTTGTTGAGTATCATAACTCTGGTTATTACATTGAACGTTCAGGCTCCGGTTAGTTTCGTTGAGTATCCAGACTCCGGTTATTACATTGATCGTTCAGGCTCCGGTCATTTTCGTTGAGTATCCAGACTCTGGTTATTACGTTGAGCGTTCAGGCTCCGGTCAATTTTGTTGAGTATCCAGATTCTGGTTATTACGTTGAGCGTTCAGGCTCCGGTCAATTTTGTTGAGTATCCAGATTCTGGTTATTACGTTGAGCGTTCAGGCTCCAGTCAGTTTCGTTGAGTATCTAGACTCCGATTATTACGTTGATCGTTCAGGCTCCGTTCAGTTTCGTTGGGTATCCAGACTCCGGTTATTACGTTGATCGTTCAGGCTCCGGTCATTTTCGTTGAGTATCCAGACTCTGGTTATTACATTGAGCGTTCAGGCTCCGGTCAGTTTAGTTGAGTATCCAGATTCCGGTTATTATGTTGAGCGTTCAGGCTCTGGTTTAGTTTCCTTGAGTATCCAGACTACGTTTATTACGTTGAGCGTTCAGGCTCCGGTCAATTTCGTTGGGTATTTAGACTCCGATTATTACGTTGATCGTTCAGGCTCCGGTCAGTTTTGTTGAGTATCTAGACTCCTGTTATTAAGTTGAGCGTTCAGGCTCCGGTCAGTTTCGTTGGGTATCCAGACTCCGGTTATTACGTTGAGCGTTCAGGCTTAAGTCATTTTCGTTGAGTATCCAGACTCCAGTTATTACGTCGAGCGTTCAGGCTCCGGTCATTTTTGTTGAGTATCTAGACACCGTTTATTACGTTGAGCGTTCAGGCTCTGGTCATTTTTGTTGAGTATCCAGACTCCGGTTATTATATTGAGCGTTCAGGCTTCGATCATTTTCGTTGAGTATCCAGACTCTGATTATTACGTTGAGCGTTCAGGCTCCGGTCATTTTCGTTTAGTATCAGACTCCGGTTATTACGTTGAGCGTTTAGGCTCCGACCATTTTTGTTGAGTATCCAGACTCCGGTCATTACGTTGAGAGTTCAGGATCCAGTCATTTTCTATAAGTATCATAACTCTGGTTATCACATTGAGCGTTCAGGCTCCGGTTAGTTTCGTTGAGTATTCAGACTCCGGTTATTACATTGATCGTTCAGGCTCCGACCATTTTCGTTTAGTATCCAGACTCTGGTTATTATTTTGAGCGTTCAGGCTCTGGTCAGTTTTGTTGAGTATCTAGATTCTGGTTATTGCGTTGAGCGTTCAGGCTCCGGTCAATGTCGTTGAGTATCCAGACTCCGGATATTACGTGGAACGTTCAGGCTCCAGTCAGTTTCGTTGGGTATCCAGACTCTGGTTATTACGTTGATCGTTTAGGCTCCGGTCCGTTTCGTTGGGTATCTAGATTCAGGTTATTACATTGAGCGTTCAGGCTCCGGTCAGTTTTGTTGTGTATCCAGACTACGGTTAGTAAGTTGATCGTTCAGGCTCCGGTCATTTTCGTTGACTATCCAGACTCTGGTTATTACGTTGAGCGTTCAGGCTCCAGTCAGTTTAGTTGAGTATCCAGATTCCGGTTATTATGTTGAGCGTTCAGGCCTCGGTCAGTTTTGATGAGTATCCAGACTCCGGTTATTACGTTGAGCGTTTAGGCTCCGGTCAGTTTCGTTGGGTATCGAGACTCCGATTATTACGTTGATCATTTAGACTCCGGTCAGTTTCGTTGATTATCTAGACTCCGGTTATTACGTGGAGCGTTCAGGCTCCGGTCTGTTTCGTTGGGTATCTAGACTCCGATTATTACGTTGATCGTTCAGGCTCCGGTCAGTTTCGTTGGGTATCTAGACTCAGGTTATTACATAGAGCGTTCAGGCTCCGGTCAGTTTCGTTGTGTATCCAGACTACGGTTAGTAAGTTGATCGTTCAGGCTCCGGTCATTTTTGTTGACTATCCAGACTTTGGTTATTAGCGTTCAGGCTCCAGTCAGTTTAGTTGAGTATCCAGATTCCGGTTATTATGTTGAGCGTTCAGGCTCCGGTCAGTTTCGTTGAGTATCCAGACTCCGGTTATTACGTTGAGCGTTTAGGCTCCGGTCAGTTTCGTTGGGTATCGAGACTCCGATTATTACATTGATCATTCAGGCTCCGGTCATTTTTGTTGAGTATCTAGACACCGGTTATTACGTTGAGCGTTCAGGCTCCGGTCATTTTTGTTGAGTATCTAGACACCGGTTATTACATTGATCGTTCAATCTCTGGTCAGTTTCATTGAGTATCCAGACTCCGGTTATTAAGTTGAGCGTTCAGGCTCCGATCATTTTCGTTGAGTATCCAGACTCCGATTATTACGTTGAGCGTTCAGGCTCCGGTCATTTTCGTTGAGTATCTAGACTCTGGTTATTACGTTGAGCGTTCAGACTCCGACCATTTTTGTTGAGTATCCAAACTCCGGTCATTACGTTGAGCGTTCAGGATCCAGTCATTTTCGTTGAGTATCATAACTCTGGTTATTACATTGAGCGTTCAGGCTCCGGTTAGTTTCGTTGAGTATCCAGACTCCAGTTATTACATTGATCGTTCAGGCTCCGGTCATTTTCGTTGAGTATCCAGACTCCGGTTATTACGTGGAGCGTTCAGGCTCTGGTCAGTTTCGTTGGGTATCAAGACTCCGGTTATTACGTTTATCGTTCAGGCTCCGGTCAGTTTCGTTGGGTATCTAGACTCAGGTTATTACATTGAGCATTCAGGCTCCGGTCAGTTTCGTTGTGCTTCCAGACTACGGTTAGTAAGTTGATCGTTCAGGCTCTGGTCATTTTCGTTGACTATCCAGACTCTGGTTATTACGTTGAGAATTCAGGCTTCGGTCAGTTTCGTTGAGTATCCAGACTCCGGTTATTACGTTGAGCGTTCAGGCTCCGGTCAGTTTCGTTGGGTATCGAGACTCCGATTATTACGTTGATCATTCAGGCTCCGGTCAGTTTCGTTGAGTATCCAGACTCCAGGTATTACATCGAGCGTTCAGGCTCCGGTCATTTTTGTTGAGTATCCAGACACCGGTTATTACGTTGAACGTTCAGTCTCTGGTCAGTTTCGTTGAGTATGCAGACTTCTGTTATTAAGTTGAGCGTTCAGGCTCCGATCATTTTCGTTGAGTATCCAGACTCCGGTTATTACGTTGACCATTCAGGCTCCGGTAATTTTCGTTGAGTATCTAGACTCCGGTTATTACGTTGAGGGTTCAGACTCCGGTCCTTTTCGTTGAGTATCCAGACTCCGGTCATTATGTTGAGCGTTAAGGCTCCGATCATTTTCGTTGAGTATCCAGACTCTGTTTGTTACGTTGAGCGTTCAGGCTCCGACCATTTTCGTTGAGTATCCAGACTCCAGTTATTACGTCGAGCGTTCGGGATCCAGTCATTTTCATTGAGTATCATAACTCTGGTTATTACATTGAGCGTTCAGGGTCCGGTTAGTTTTGTTGAGTATCCAGACTCCGATTATTACGTTGAGCGTTCAGGCTCCGGTCATTTTTGTTGAATATCCAGACTCCGGTTATTACGTTGAGCGTTCTGGCTCCGGCCATTTTTGTTGAGTATCCAGACTCCGGTCATTACGTTGAGCGTTCAGGATCCAATCATTTTCGTTGAGTATCATAACTCTGGTTATTACATTGAGCGTTCAGGCTCCAGTTAGTTTCATTGAGTATCCAGACTCCGGTTATTACATTGATCGTTCAGGCTCCGGTTTGTTGAGTATCCAGACTCCGGTTATTACATGGAGCGTTCAGGCTCTGGTCAGTTTCGTTGGGTATCTAGACTCCGGTTATTACGTTGATCGTTCAGGCCCCGGTCAGCTTCGTTGGGTATCTAGATTAAGGTTATTACATTGAGCGTTCAGGCTCCGGTCAGTTTCGTTGTGCTTCCAGACTACGGTTAGTAAGTTGATCGTTCAGGCTCCGGTTATTTTCGTTGACTATCCAGACTCTGGTTATTACGTTGAGCGTTCAGGCTCTGGTCAGTTTCGTTGAGTATCCAGACTCCGATTATTACGTTGAGCGTTCAGGCTCCGGTCAATTTCGTTGGGTATCGAGACTCCGATTATTACGTTGATCATTCAGGCTCCGGTCAGTTTCGTTGAGTATCCAGACTCCAGTTATTACGTCGAGCGTTCAGGCTCCGGTCATTTTTGTTGAGTATCCAGACACCGGTTATTACTTTGATCGTTCAGTCTCTGGTCAGTTTAGTTGAGTATGCAGACTCCGATTATTAAGTTGAGCGTTCAGGCTCTGATCATTTTCGTTGAGTATCCAGACTCCGGTTATTACGTTGACCGTTTAGGCTCCGGTAATTTTCGTTGAGTATATAGACTCCGGTTATTACGTTGAGGGTTCAGACTCCGGTCATTTTCGTTGAGTATCCAGACTCCGGTCATTACGTTGAGCGTTAAGGCTCCGATCATTTTCGTTGAGTATCCAGACTCTGTTTGTTACGTTGAGCGTTCAGGCTCCAGCCATTTTCTTTGAGTATCCAGATTCCAGTTATTACGTCGAGCGTTCGGGATCCAGTCATTTTCGTTGAGTATCATAACTCTGGTTATTACATTGAGCGTTCAGGCTCCAGTTAGTTTTGTTGAGTATCCAGACTCTGGTTATTACGTTGAGCGTTCAGGCTCTGGTAAGTTTTGTTGAGTATCCAGATTCCGGTTTTTACGTTGAACGTTCAGGCTCCGGTCAGTTTCGTTGTGTATCCAGACTACGGTTAGTAAGTTGATCGTTCAGGCTCCGGTCATTTTTGTTGACTATCCAGACTTTGGTTATTAGCGTTCAGGCTCCAGTCAGTTTAGTTGAGTATCCAGATTCCGGTTATTATGTTGAGCGTTCAGGCTCCGGTCAGTTTCGTTGAGTATCCAGACTCCAGTTATTACGTTGAGCGTTTAGGCTCCGGTCAGTTTCGTTGGGTATCGAGACTCCGATTATTACATTGATCATTCAGGCTCCGGTCATTTTTGTTGAGTATCTAGACACCGGTTATTACGTTGAGCGTTCAGGCTCCGGTCATTTTTGTTGAGTATCTAGACACCGGTTATTACATTGATCGTTCAATCTCTGGTCAGTTTCGTTGAGTATCCAGACTCCGGTTATTAAGTTGAGCGTTCAGGCTCCGATCATTTTCGTTGAGTATCCAGACTCCGATTATTACGTTGAGCGTTCAGGCTCCGGTCATTTTCGTTGAGTATCTAGACTCTGGTTATTACGTTGAGCGTTCAGACTCCGACCATTTTTGTTGAGTATCCAAACTCCGGTCATTACGTTGAGCGTTCAGGATCCAGTCATTTTCGTTGAGTATCATAACTCTGGTTATTACATCGAGCGTTCAGGCTCCGGTTAGTTTCGTTGAGTATCCAGACTCCAGTTATTACATTGATCGTTCAGGCTCCGGTCATTTTCGTTGAGTATCCAGACTCCGGTTATTACGTGGAGCGTTCAGGCTCTTGTCAGTTTCGTTGGGTATCCAGACTCCGGTTATTACGTTTATCGTTCAGGCTCCGGTCAGTTTCGTTGGGTATCTAGACTCAGGTTATTACATTGAGCATTCAGGCTCCGGTCAGTTTCGTTGTGCTTCCAGACTACGGTTAGTAAGTTGATCGTTCAGGCTCTGGTCATTTTCGTTGACTATCCAGACTCTGGTTATTACGTTGAGCATTCAGGCTTCGGTCAATTTCGTTGAGTATCCAGACTCCGGTTATTACGTTGAGCGTTCAGGCTCCGGTCAGTTTCGTTGGGTATCGAGACTCCGATTATTACGTTGATCATTCAGGCTCCGGTCAGTTTCGTTGAGTATCCAGACTCCAGGTATTACATCGAGCGTTCAGGCTCCGGTCATTTTTGTTGAGTATCCAGACACCGGTTATTACGTTGAACGTCCAGTCTCTGGTCAGTTTCGTTGAGTATGCAGACTCCGGTTATTAAGTTGAGCGTTCAGGCTCCGATCATTTTCGTTGAGTATCCAGACTCCGGTTATTACGTTGACCATTCAGGCTCCGGTAATTTTCGTTGAGTATCTAGACTCCGGTTATTACGTTGAGGGTTCAGACTCCGGTCCTTTTCGTTGAGTATCCAGACTCCGGTCATTATGTTGAGCGTTAAGGCTCCGATCATTTTCGTTGAGTATCCAGACTCTGTTTGTTACGTTGAGCGTTCAGGCTCCGACCATTTTCGTTGAGTATCCAGACTCCAGTTATTACGTCGAGCGTTCGGGATCCAGTCATTTTCATTGAGTATCATAACTCTGGTTATTACATTGAGCGTTCAGGCTCCGGTTAGTTTTGTTGAGTATCCAGACTCCGATTATTACGTTGAGCGTTCAGACTCCGGTCATTTTTGTTGAATATCCAGACTCCGGTTATTACGTTGAGCGTTCTGGCTCCGGCCATTTTTGTTGAGTATCCAGACTCCGATCATTACGTTGAGCGTTCAGGATCCAGTCATTTTCGTTGAGTATCATAACTCTGGTTATTACATTGAGCGTTCAGGCTCCAGTTAGTTTCGTTGAGTATCCAGACTCCGGTTATTACATTGATCGTTCAGGCTCCGGTTTGTTGAGTATCCAGACTCCGGTTATTACATGGAGCGTTCAGGCTCTGGTCAGTTTCGTTGGGTATCTAGACTCCGGTTATTACGTTGATCGTTCAGGCCCCGGTCAGCTTCGTTGGGTATCTAGATTAAGGTTATTACATTGAGCGTTCAGGCTCCGGTCAGTTTCGTTGTGCTTCCAGACTACGGTTAGTAAGTTGATCGTTCAGGCTCCGGTCATTTTCGTTGACTATCCAGACTCTGGTTATTACGTTGAGCGTTCAGGCTCTGGTCAGTTTCGTTGAGTATCCAGACTCCGATTATTACGTTGAGCGTTCAGGCTCCGGTCAGTTTCGTTGGGTATCGAGACTCCGATTATTACGTTGATCATTCAGGCTCCGGTCAGTTTCGTTGAGTATCCAGACTCCAGTTATTACGTCGAGCGTTCAGGCTCCGGTCATTTTTGTTGAGTATCCAGACACCGGTTATTACGTTGATCGTTCAGTCTCTGGTCAGTTTAGTTGAGTATGCAGACTCCGATTATTAAGTTGAGCGTTCAGGCTCTGATCATTTTCGTTGAGTATCCAGACTCCGGTTATTACGTTGACCGTTTAGGCTCCGGTAATTTTCGTTGAGTATATAGACTCCGGTTATTACGTTGAGGGTTCAGACTCCGGTCATTTTCGTTGAGTATCCAGACTCCGGTCATTACGTTGAGCGTTAAGGCTCCGATCATTTTCGTTGAGTATCCAGACTCTGTTTGTTACGTTGAGCGTTCAGGCTCCAGCCATTTTCTTTGAGTATCCAGATTCCAGTTATTACGTCGAGCGTTCGGGATCCAGTCATTTTCGTTGAGTATCATAACTCTGGTTATTACATTGAGCGTTCAGGCTCCAGTTAGTTTTGTTGAGTATCCAGACTCTGGTTATTACGTTGAGCGTTCAGGCTCCGGTAAGTTTTGTTGAGTATCCAGATTCCGGTTATTACGTGGAGCGTTCAGGCTTCGGTCAGTTTCGTTGGGTATCCAGACTCCAGTTATTACGTTGATCGTTCAGGCTCCGGTCAGTTTTGTTGGGTATCTAGACTCAGGTTATTACATTGAGCGTTCAGGCTCCGGTCAGTTTCGTTGGGTATCCAGACTACGGTTAGTAAGTTGATCGTTCAGGCTTCGGTCATTTTCGTTGACTATGTAGACTCTAGTTATTACGTTGATCGTTCAGGCTCCGGTCAGTTTAGTTGGGTATCCAGATTCCGGTTATTATGTTGAGCATTAAGGCTCCGGTCAGTTTCGTTGAGTATCCAGACTCCTGGTTATTACGTTGAGCGTTCAGGCTCCGGTCAATTTCGTTGGGTATCTAGACTTCGATTATTACGTTGATCGTTCAGGCACCTGTCAGTTTCGTTGGGTATCCAGACTCCGGTTATTACGTTGATCGTCCAGTCTCTGGTCAGTTTCGTTGAGTATCCAGACTCTGTTTATTACGTTGAGCGTTTAGGGTCCGGTCATTTTCGCTGAGTATCCAGACTCCAGTTATTACGTCGAGCGTTCCATCTCCGGTCATTTTTGTTGAGTATCCATACACCCGTTATTATGTTGAGCTTTCAGGCTCTGGTCATTTTTGTTGAGTATCCAGACTCTGATTATTAAGTTGAGCGTTCAGGCTCCGATCATATTCGTTGAGTATCCAGACTCCGATTATTACATTGAGCGTTCAGGCTCCGGTCATTTTCGTTTATTATCCAGACTCCGGTTATTACGTTGAGGGTTCAGACTCCGGTCATTTTCGTTGAGTATCCAGACTCCGGTTATTACGTTGAGGGTTCAGACTCCGGTCATTTTCGTTGAGTATCCAGACTCCGGTCATTACATTGGGCGTTAAGGCTACGATCATTTTTGTTGATTATCCAGACTCCGGTCAATACGTTGAGCGTTCAGGCTCTGACCATTTTTGTTGAGTATCCAGACTCTGGTCATTACGTTGAGCGTTCAGGATCCAGTCATTTTCGTTGAGTATCATAACTCTGGTTAATATATTGAGTGTTCAGGCTATGGTTAGTTTCGTTGAGTATCCAGACTCCGGGTACTACATTGATCGTTCAGGCTCCGGTCATTTTCGTTGAGTATTAGGACTCTGGTTATTACGTTGAGCGTTTAGGCTCCAGTCAGTTTCATTGGGAATCCAGACTTCGTTATTAAGTTGAGCGTTCAGGCTCCGGTCAGTTTCGTTGGGTATCCAGAATCTGGTTATCGCGTTGAGCATTCAGGGTTCGGTCAGTTTCGTTGGGTATCCAGACTACGTTTATTACGTTGAGAGTTTAGGCTCTGGTCATTTTCGTTGAGTATCTAGACTCCAGTTATTACGTCGAGCGTTCATGCTCTGGTCATTTTTATTGAGTATCCAGACACCAGTTATTACGTTGAGCGTTCAGGCTCTGGTCATTTTTGTTGAGTATCCAGACTCCGGTTATTAAGTTGAGCGTTCAGGCTGCGATCATTTTCGTTGAGTATCCAGACTCCGGTTATTACATTGAGCGTTCAGGCTCCGGTCATTTTCGTTAAGTATCCAGACTCCGGTTATTACGTTGAGGGTTCAGACTCCGGTTATTTTCGTTTAGTATCTAGACTCCGGTCATTACATTGAGTGTTAAGGCTCCGATCATTTGCGATGAGTATCTAGAGTCCGGTCAACACATTGAGCGTTCAGGCTCCGGCCATTTTTGTTGAGTATCCAGACTCCGGTCAATAAGTTGAGCATTCAGGACCCAGTCATTTTCGTTGAGTATCATAACTCTGGTTATTACATTGAGCGTTCAAGCTCCGGTCAGTTTCGTTGAGTATCCAGACTCCGGTTATTACATTGATCGTTCAGGCTCCGGTCAGTTTAGTTGAGTATCCAGATTCCGGTTATTATGTTGAGCGTTCAGGCTCCGGTTTAGTTTCCTTGAGTATCCAGACTCCGGTTATTACGTTGAGCGTTCAGGCTCCGGTCAGTTTCGTTGGGTATCTAGACTCCGATTATTACGTTGATCGTTCAGGCTCCGGTCAGTTTCGTTGAGTATCCAGACTCCTGTTATTACGTTGAGCGTTCAGGCTCCGGTCAGTTTCGTTGGGTATCCAGACTTCGGTTATTACGTTGAGCGTTCAGGCTCCGATCATTTTCGTAGAGTATCCAGACTCTGGTTATTACGTTGAGCGTTCAGGCTCAGGTCATTTTCTTTGAGTATCCAGACTCCGGTTATTACGTTGACGGTTCAGACTCTAGTCATTTTCGTTGAGTATCCAGACTCCGTTCATTACATTGAGCGTTAAGGCTCCGATCATTTTCGTTGAGTATCCAGACTCCGGTCAATAAGTTGAGCGTTCAGGCTCCGACCATTTTTGTTGAGTATCCAGACTCCAGTCATTATGTTGAGCGTTCAGGATCCAGTCATTTTTGTTGAGTATCATAACTCTGGTTATTACATTGAGCGTTCAGGCTCTGGTTAGTTTCGTTGAGTATCTAGACTCTGGTTATTACGTTGAGCGTTCAGGCTCCAGTCAGTTTCGTTGGGTATCTAGACTTCGTTTATTACGTTGAGCATTTAGGCTCGGGTCAGTTTCGTTGGGTATCTAGACTCTGGTTATTACGTTGAGCGTTCAGGGTTCGGACAGTTTCGTTGGGTATCCAGACTCCGTTTATTACGTTGAGCGTTTAGGCTCCGGTCATTTTCGTTAAGTATCCAGACTCCAGTTATTACGTCGAACGTTGAGGCTCCGGTCATTTTTGTTGAGTATCCAGACACCGGTTATTACGTTGAGCATTCCGGCTCTGGTCATTTTTGTTAAGTATCCAGACTCCGGTTATTAAGTTGAGCGTTCAGGCTCCGATGATTTTCTTTTTGTATCCAGACTCTGGTTATTACGTTGAGCGTTCAGGCTCAGGTCATATTCATTGAGTATCCAGACTCCGGTTATTACGTTGACAGTTCAGACTCCGGTCATTTTCATTGAGTATCCAGATTCTGGTCATTACATTGAGCATTAAGGCTCCGATCATTTTCGTTGAGTATCCAGACTCCGGTCAATATGTTGAGCGTTCAGGCTCCGGCCATTTTTGTTCAGTATCCAGACTCCGGTCATTATGTTGAGCGTTCTGGATCCAGTCATTTTCGTTGAGTATCATAACTCTGGTTATTACATTGAGCGATCAGGCTCCGGTTAGTTTCGTTGAGTATCTAGACTCCGGTTATTACATTGATCGTTCAGGCTCCGGTCATTTTCGTTGAGTATCCAGACTATGGTTATTACGTTGATCGTTCAGGCTCCGGTCAGTTTTTTTGAGTATCCAGATTCCGGTTATTACATTGAGCGTTCAGGCTCCGATCAGTTTCGTTGAGTATCCAGACTCAGGTTATTACGTGGAGTGTTCAGGCTCTGGTCAGTTTTGTTGGGTATCCAGACTCTGGTTATTACGTTGATCGTTCAGGCTCCTGTAAGTTTAGTTGGGTATAGTCTCAGGTTATTACATTGAGCGTATAGGCTCCGATCAGTTTCATTGGGTATCCAGACTCCGATTATTAAGTTGAGCGTTCAGGCTCCGGTCAGTTTCATTGGGTATCCAGACTCAGGTTATTACATTGAGCGTTCAGGCTCCGGTCAGTTTCGGTGGGTATCCAAACTACGGTTAGTAAGATGATCGTTCAGGCTTCAGTCATTTTCCTTGACTATCCAGACTCTGGTTATTACGTTGAGCGTTCAGGCTCCGGTCAGTTTAGTTGAGTATCCAGATTCTGGTTATTATGTTGAGCGTTCAGGCATCGGTTTAGTTTCGTTGAGTATCCAGACTCCCGTTATTACGTTGAGCGTTCAGGCTCCGGTCAGTTTTGTTGGGTATCTAGACTCCGATTATTACATTGATCGTTCAGGCTCTGGTCAGTTTCGTTGAGTATCCTGACTCCTGTTATTACGTTGAGTGTTCAGGCTCTGGTCAGTTTCGTTGGGTATCAAGACTCCTGTTATTACGTTGAGCGTTCAGTCTCTGGTCAGTTTCGTTGAGTATCCAGACTCCGGTTATTACGTTGAGCGTTCAGGCTCCGGTCAGTTTTGTTGGGTATCCAGACACAGGTTATTACGTTGAGCGTTCAGGGTCCGGTCATTTTTGTTGAGTATCCAGACACCAGTTATTACGTTGAGCGTTCAGGCTCTGGTCATTTTTGTTGAGTATCCAGACTCTGGTTATTACGTTTAGCGTTCAGGCTCTGGTCAGTTTTGTTGAGTATGTAGATTCCGGTTATTACGTTGAGCGTTCAGGCTCCGGTCAGTTTCGTTGAGTATCCAAACTCCGGTTATTACGTGGAGCGTTCAGGCTCCGGTCAGTTTCGTTGGGTATCTAGACTCCGGTTATTACGTTGATCGTTCAGGCTCCGGTCAGTTTCGTTGGGTATCTAGACTCAGGTTATTACATTGAGCGTTCAGGCTCTGGTCAGTTTCGTTGGGTATCCAGACTACGGTTAGTAAGATGATCGTTCAGGCTCCAGTCATTTTCGTTGACTATCCAGACTCTGGTTATTACGTTGAGCGTTCAGGCTCTGGTCAGTTTAGTTGAGTATCCAGATTTCGGTTATTATGTTGAGCGTTCAGGCTCCGGTCAGTTTCGTTGAGTATCCAGACTCCGGTTATTACGTTGAGCGTTCAGGCTCCAGTCAGTTTCGTTGGGTATCTAGACTCCGATTATTACGTTGATCGTTCAGGCTCCGGTCAGTTTCGTTGAGTATCCAGACTCCTATTATTATGTTTAGCGTTCAGGCTCCGGTCAGTTTCGTGGGGTATCCAGACTCCTGTTATTACATTGAGCGTTCAGTCTCTGGTCAGTTTCGTTGAGTAGCCAGACTCCGGTTATTACGTTGAGCGTTCAGGCTCCGGTCAGTTTTTGTTGGGTATCCAGACACAGGTTATTACGTTGAGCGTTCGGGGTCCGGTCATTTTGTTGAGTATCTAGACACCGGTTATTACGTTGAGCGTTCAGGCTCTGGTCATTTTTGTTGAGTATCTAGACTCCGGTTATTAAGTTGAGCGTTCAGGCTCCTATCATTTTTGTTGAGTATCCAGAGTCTGGTTATTACGTTGAGCTTTGAGGCTCTGGTCATTTTCGTTGAGTATCCAGACTCCGGTTATTACACTGAGCGTTTAGGCTCCGGTCAGTTTTGTTGGGTATCCAGACACAGGTTATTACGTTGAGCGTTCAGGGTCCGGTCATTTTTTTTGAGTATCTAGAGACCGGTTATTACGTTGAGCGTTCAGGCTCTGGTCAGTTTCGTTGAGTATCCAAACTCCGGTTATTACGTGGAGCGTTCAGGCTCCGGTCAGTTTCGTTGGGTATCCAGACTCCGGTTATTACGTTGATCGTCCAGTCTCTGGTCAGTTTCGTTGAGTATCCAGACTCTGTTTATTACGTTGAGCGTTTAGGGTCCGGTCATTTTCGCTGAGTATCCAGTCTCCAGTTATTACGTCGAGCGTTCCATCTCCGGTCATTTTTGTTGAGTATCCAGACACCCGTTATTATGTTGAGCTTTCAGGCTCTGGTCATTTTTGTTGAGTATCCAGACTCAGATTATTAAGTTGAGCGTTCAGGCTCCGATCATATTCGTTGAGTATCCAGACTCCGGTTATTACATTGAGCGTTCAGGCTCCGGTCATTTTCGTTGAGTATCCAGACTCCGGTTATTACGTTGAGGGTTCAGACTCCGGTCATTTTCGTTGAGTATCCAGACTCCGGTCATTACATTGGGCGTTAAGGCTACGATCATTTTTGTTGATTATCCAGACTCCGGTCAATACATTGAGCGTTCAGGCTCTGACCATTTTTGTTGAGTATCCAGACTCTGGTCATTACGTTGAGCGTTCAGGATCCAGTCATTTTCGTTGAGTATCATAACTCTGGTTAATATATTGAGTGTTCAGGCTATGGTTAGTTTCGTTGAGTATCCAGACTCCGGGTACTACATTGATCGTTCAGGCTCCGGTCATTTTCGTTGAGTATCTAGACTCTGGTTATTACGTTGAGCGTTTAGGCTCTAGTCAGTTTCATTGGGAATCCAGACTTCGTTATTAAGTTGAGCGTTCAGGCTCCGGTCAGTTTCGTTGGGTATCCAGAATCTGGTTATCGCGTTGAGCATTCAGGGTTCGGTCAATTTCGTTGGGTATCCAGACTACGTTTATTACGTTGAGCGTTTAGGCTCTGGTCATTTTCGTTGAGTATCTAGACTCCAGTTATTACGTCGAGCGTTCATGCTCTGGTCATTTTTATTGTGTATCCAGACACCGGTTATTACGTTGAGCGTTCAGGCTCTGGTCATTTTTGTTGAGTATTCAGACTCCGGTTATTAAGTTGAGCGTTCAGGCTGCGATCATTTTCGTTGAGTATCCAGACTCCGGTTATTACATTGAGCGTTCAGGCTCCGGTCATTTTCGTTAAGTATCCAGACTCCGGTTATTACGTTGAGGGTTCAGACTCCGGTCATTTTCGTTTAGTATATAGACTCCGGTCATTAGATTGAGTGTTAAGGCTCCGATCATTTGCGATGAGTATCTAGAGTCCGGTCAACACATTGAGCGTTCAGGCTCCGACCATTTTTGTTGAGTATCCAGACTCCGGTCAATAAGTTGAGCATTCAGGACCCAGTCATTTTCGTTGAGTATCATAACTCTGGTTATTACATTGAGCGTTCAGGCTCCGGTCAGTTTCGTTGAGTATCCAGACTCCGGTTATTACATTGATCATTCAGGCTCCGGTCAGTTTAGTTGAGTATCCAGATTCTGGTTATTATGTTGAGCGTTCAGGCTCCGGTTTAGTTTCCTTGAGTATCCAGACTCCGGTTATTACGTTGAGCGTTCAGGCTCCGGTCAGTTTCGTTGGGTATCTAGACTCCGATTATTACGTTGATCGTTCAGGCTCCGGTCAGTTTCGTTGAGTATCCAGACTCCTGTTATTACGTTGAGCGTTCAGGCTCCGGTCAGTTTCGTTGGGTATCCAGACTCCTGTTATTACATCGAGTGTTCAGGCTCCGGTCATTTTTATTGAGTATCCAGACACCGGTTATTACGTTGAGCGTTCAGGCTCTGGTCATTTTTGTTGAGTATCCAGACTCCGGTTATTAAGTTGAGCGTTCAGGCTCCGATCATTTTCGTAGAGTATCTAGACTCTGGTTATTACGTTGAGCGTTCAGGCTCAGGTTATTTTCTTTGAGTATCCAGACTCCGGTTATTACGTTGACGGTTCAGACTCCGGTCATTTTCGTTGAGTATCCAGACTTCGGTCATTACATTGAGCGTTAAGGCTCCGATCATTTTCGTTGAGTATCCAGACTCCGGTCAATATGTTGAGCGTTCAGGCTCCGGCCATTTTTGTTGAGTATCCAGACTCCGGTCATTATGTTGAGCGTTCTGGATCCAGTCATTTTCGTTGAGTATCATAACTCTGGTTATTACATTGAGCGATCAGGCTCCGGTTAGTTTCGTTGAGTATCTAGACTCCGGTTATTACATTGATCGTTCAGGCTCCGGTCATTTTCGTTGAGTATCCAGACTATGGTTATTACGTTGATCGTTCAGGCTCCGGTCAGTTTTTTTGAGTATCCAGATTCCGGTTATTACATTGAGCGTTCAGGCTCTGATAAGTTTCGTTGAGTATCCAGACTCCGGTTATTACGTGGAGTGTTCAGGCTCTGGTCAGTTTTGTTGGGTATCCAGACTCTGGTTATTACGTTGATCGTTCAGGCTCCGGTCAGTTTAGTTGGGTATAGTCTCAGGTTATTACATTGAGCGTATAGGCTCCGATCAGTTTCATTGGGTATCCAGACTCCGATTATTAAGTTGAGCGTTCAGGCTCCGATCATTTTCGTTGAGTATCCAGACACAGGTTATTTCGTTGAGTGTTAAGGGTCCGGTCATTTTTGTTGAGTATCCAGACACCGGTTATTACGTTGACCGTTCAGGCTCTGGTCAATTTTGTTGAGTATCCAGACTCTGGTTATTATGTTGAGCGTTCAGGCTCCGGTCAGTTTTGTTGAGTATCTAGATTCTGGTTATTACGTTGAGCGTTCAGGCTCCGGTCAGTTTCGTTGAGTATCCAAACTCCGGTTATTACGTGGAGCGTTCAGGCTCCGGTCAGTTTCATTGGGTATCTAGACTCAGGTTATTAAATTGAGCGTTCAAGCTCCGGTCAGTTTCGGTGGGTATCCAAACTACGGTTAATAAGATGATCGTTCAGGCTTCAGTCATTTTCCTTGACTATCCAGACTCTGGTTATTACGTTGAGCGTTCAGGCTCCGGTCAGTTTAGTTGAGTATCCAGATTCTGGTTATTATGTTGAGCGTTCAGGCATCGGTTTAGTTTCGTTGAGTATCCAGACTCCCGTTATTACGTTGAGCGTTCAGGCTCCGATCAGTTTTGTTGGGTATCTAGACTCCGATTATTACATTGATCGTTCAGGCTCTGGTCAGTTTCGTTGAGTATCCTGACTCCTGTTATTACATTGAGTGTTCAAGCTCCGGTCAGTTTCGTTGGGTATCAAGACTCCTGTTATTACGTTGAGCGTTCAGTCTCTGGTCAGTTTCGTTGAGTATCCAGACTCCGGTTATTACGTTGAGCGTTCAGGCTCCGGTCAGTTTTGTTGGGTATCCAGACACAGGTTATTACGTTGAGCGTTCAGGGTCCGGTCATTTTTGTTGAGTATCCAGACACCAGTTATTACGTTGAGCATTCAGGCTCTGGTCATTTTTGTTGAGTATCCAGACTCTGGTTATTACGTTTAGCGTTCAGGCTCTGGTCAGTTTTGTTGAGTATCTAGATTCCGGTTATTACGTTGAGCGTTCAGGCTCCGGTCAGTTTCGTTGAGTATCCAAACTCCGGTTATTAAGTGGAGCGTTCAGGCTCCGGTCAGTTTCGTTTGGTATCCAGACTCCGGTTATTACGTTGATCGTTCAGGCTCCGGTCAGTTTTGTTGGGTATCTAGACTCAGGTTATTACATTGAGCGTTCAGGCTCCGGTCAGTTTCGTTGGGTATCCAGACTACGGTTAGTAAGATGATCGTTCAGGCTCCAGTCATTTTCGTTGACTATCCAGACTCTGGTTATTACGTTGAGCGTTCAGGCTCCGGTCAGTTTAGTTGAGTATCCAGACTCCGGTTATTATGTTGAGCGTTCAGGCTCCGGTCAGTTTCGTTGAGTATCCAGACTCCGGTTATTACGTTGAGCGTTCAGGCCCCAGTCAGTTTTATTGGGTATCTAGAGTCCGATTATTACGTTGATCGTTCAGGCCCCGGTCAGTTTCGTTGAGTATCCAGACTCCTATTATTACGTTTAGCGTTCAGGCTCCGGTCAGTTTCGTTGGGTATCCAGACTCCTGTTATTACGTTGAGCGTTCAGTCTCTGGTCAGTTTCGTTGAGTAGCCAGACTCCGGTTATTACGTTGAGCGTTCAGGCTCCAGTCAGTTTTGTTGGGTATACAGACATAGGTTATTACGTTTAGCGTTCGGGGTCTGGTCATTTTGTTGAGTATCCAGACACCAGTTTTTATGTTGAGCGTTCAGGCTCTGGTCATTTTTGTTGAGTATCCAGACTCCGGTTATTAAGTTGAGCGTTCAGGCTCCGATCATTTTCGTTGAGTATCCAAAGTTCAGTTATTACGTTGAGCGTTGAGGCTCTGGTCATTTTCATTGAGTATCCAGACTCTGGTTATTACATTGAGGGTTCAAACTCCGGTCATTTTCGTTGAGTATCCAGACTTCGGCCATTACGTTGAGCGTTAAGGCTCCAATCATTTTCGTTGAGTATCCAGACTCCGGTCAATACGTTGAGCGTTCAGGCTCCGGCCATTTTTGTTGAGTATCCAGACTCAGGTCATTACGTTGAGCGTTCAGATCCAAATATTTTCGTTGAGTATCATAACTCTTGTTATTACATTGAGCATTCAGGCTCCAGTTAGTTTTGTTTAGTATCCAGACTCCGGTTATTACTTTGATCATTCAGGCTCTGGTCATTTTCGTTGAGTATCCAGATTCCGGTTATTATGTTGAGCGTTCAGGCTCCGGTCAGTTTCGTTGAGTATCCAGACTCCGGTTATTACGTTGAGCGTTCAGGCTCCAGTCAGTTTCGTTGGGTATCTAGACTCCGATTATTACGTTGATCGTTCAGGCTCCGGTCAGTTTCGTTGAGTATCCAGACTCCTATTATTACGTTTAGCGTTCAGGCTCTGGTCTGTTTCGTGGGGTATCCAGACTCCTGTTATTACGTTGAGCATTCAGTCTCTGGTCAGTTTCGTTGAGTAGCCAGACTCCGGTTATTACGTTGAGCGTTCAGGCTCCGGTCAGTTTTTGTTGGGTATCCAGACACAGGTTATTACGTTGAGCGTTCGGGGTCCGGTCATTTTGTTGAGTATCCAGACACCGGTTATTACGTTGAGCGTTCAGGCTCTGGTCATTTTTGTTGAGTATCTAGACTCCGGTTATTAAGTTGAGCGTTCAGGCTCCGATCATTTTCGTTGAGTATCCAGAGTCCGGTTATTACGTTGAGCGTTGAGGCTCTGGTCATTTTCGTTGAGTATCCAGACTCCGGTTATTACGTTGAGTATCCAGACTCCTGTTATTACGTTGAGCGTTCAGTCTCTGGTCAGTTTCGTTGAGTATCCAGACTCCGGTTATTACGTTGAGCGTTCAGGCTCCGGTCAGTTTTGTTGGGTATCCAGACACAGGTTATTACGTTGAGCGTTTAGGGTCCGGTCATTTTTGTTGAGTATCTAGAGACCGGTTATTACGTTGAGCGTTCAGGCTCTGGTCAGTTTCGTTGAGTATCCAAACTCCGGTTATTACGTGGAGCGTTCAGGCTCCGGTCAGTTTCGTTGGGTATCCAGACTCCGGTTATTACGTTGATCGTTCAGGCTCCGGTCAGTTTCGTTGGGTATCTAGACTCAGGTTATTACATTGAGCGTTCAGGCTCCGGTCAGTTTCGTTGGGTATCCAGACTACGGTTAGTAAGATGATCATTCAAGCTCCAGTCATTTTCGTTGACTATCCAGACTCTGGTTATTACGTTGAGCGTTCAGGCTCCGGTCAGTTTAGTTGAGTATCCAGACTCCGGTTATTATGTTGAGCGTTCAGGCTCCGGTCAGTTTCGTTGAGTATCCAGACTCCGGTTATTACGTTGAGCGTTCAGGCCCCAGTCAGTTTTGTTGGGTATCTAGAGTCCGATTATTACGTTGATCGTTCAGGCCCCGGTCAGTTTCGTTGAGTATCCAGACTCCTATTATTACGTTTAGCGTTCAGGCTCCGGTCAGTTTCGTTGGGTATCCAGACTCCTGTTATTACGTTGAGCGTTCAGTCTCTGGTCAGTTTCGTTGAGTAGCCAGACTCCGGTTATTACGTTGAGCGTTCAGGCTCCAGTCAGTTTTGTTGGGTATACAGACATAGGTTATTACGTTTAGCGTTCGGGGTCTGGTCATTTTGTTGAGTATCCAGACACCGGTTTTTATGTTGAGCGTTCAGGCTCTGGTCATTTTTGTTGAGTATCCAGACTCCGGTTATTAAGTTGAGCGTTCAGGCTCCGATCATTTTCGTTGAGTATCCAAAGTTCAGTTATTACGTTGAGCGTTGAGGCTCTGGTCATTTTCATTGAGTATCCAGACTCTGGTTATTACATTGAGGGTTCAAACTCCGGTCATTTTCGTTGAGTATCCAGACTTCGGCCATTACGTTGAGCATTAAGGCTCCAATCATTTTCGTTGAGTATCCAGACTCCGGTCAATACGTTGAGCGTTCAGGCTCCGGCCATTTTTGTTGAGTATCCAGACTCAGGTCATTACGTTGAGCGTTCAGATCCAAATATTTTCGTTGAGTATCATAACTCTGGTTATTACATTGAGCATTCAGGCTCCAGTTAGTTTCGTTTAGTATCCAGACTCCGGTTATTACTTTGATCATTCAGGCTCTGGTCATTTTCGTTGAGTATCCAGAGTCTAGTTATTACATTGAGCGTTAAGCCTCCGATCATTTTCGTTGAGTATCCAGACTCTGGTTATTACGTTGAGCATTCAGGCTCCGGTCAGTTTCGTTTAGTATCCAGACTCTGGTTATTATGTTGATCGTTCAGGCTCCGATCATTTTTGTTGAGTATCCAGACTCTGGTTATTACATTGAGCGTTCAGGCTCCGGACAGTTTTGTTGAGTATCCAGATTCCGGTTATTATATTGAGCGTTCAGGCTCCAGTCATTTTCGTTGACTATCCAGACTCTGGTTATTACGTGGAGCGTTCAGGCTCCGGTCAGTTTAGTTGAGTATCCAGACTCCGGTTATTATGTTGAGCGTTCAGGCTCCGGTCAGTTTCGTTGAGTATCCAGACTCCGGTTATTACGTTGAGCGTTCAGGCCCCAGTCAGTTTTGTTGGGTATCTAGAGTCCGATTATTACGTTGATCGTTCAGGCCCCGGTCAGTTTCGTTGAGTATCCAGACTCCTATTATTACGTTTAGCATTCAGGCTCCGGTCAGTTTCGTTGGGTATCCAGACTCCTGTTATTACGTTGAGCGTTCAGTCTCTGGTCAGTTTCGTTGAGTAGCCAGACTCCGGTTATTACGTTGAGAGTTCAGGCTCCAGTCAGTTTGTTGGGTATACAGACATAGGTTATTACGTTTAGCGTTCGGGGTCTGGTCATTTTGTTGAGTATCCAGACACCGGTTTTTATGTTGAGCGTTCAGGCTCTGGTCATTTTTGTTGAGTATCCAGACTCCGGTTATTAAGTTGAGCGTTCAGGCTCCGATCATTTTCGTTGAGTATCCAAAGTTCAGTTATTACGTTGAGCGTTGAGGCTCTGGTCATTTTCATTGAGTATCCAGACTCTGGTTATTACATTGAGGGTTCAAACTCCGGTCATTTTCGTTGAGTATCCAGACTTCGGCCATTACGTTGAGCGTTAAGGCTCCAATCATTTTCGTTGAGTATCCAGACTCCGGTCAATACGTTGAGCATTCAGGCTCCGGCCATTTTTGTTGAGTATCCAGACTCAGGTCATTACGTTGAGCGTTCAGATCCAAATATTTTCGTTGAATATCATAACTCTGGTTATTACATTGAGCATTCAGGCTCCAGTTAGTTTCGTTTAGTATCCAGACTCCGGTTATTACTTTGATCATTCAGGCTCTGGTCATTTTCGTTGAGTATCCAGAGTCTAGTTATTACATTGAGCGTTAAGCCTCCGATCATTTTCGTTGAGTATCCAGACTCTGGTTATTACGTTGAGCATTCAGGCTCCGGTCAGTTTCGTTTAGTATCCAGACTCTGGTTATTATGTTGATCGTTCAGGCTCCGATCATTTTTGTTGAGTATCCAGACTCTGGTTATTACATTGAGCGTTCAGGCTCCGGACAGTTTTGTTGAGTATCCAGATTCCGGTTATTATATTGAGCGTTCAGGCTCTAGTCAGTTTCGTTGAGTATCCAAACTCCGGTTATTACGTGGAGCTTTCAGGCTCCGGTCAATTTAGTTGAGTATCCAGACTCCGGTTATTATGTTGAGCGTTCAGGCTCCGGTCAGTTTCGTTGAGTATCCAGACTCCGGTTATTACGTTGAGCGTTCAGGCCCCAGTCAGTTTTGTTGGGTATCTAGAGTCCGATTATTACGTTGATCGTTCAGGCCCCGGTCAGTTTCGTTGAGTATCCAGACTCCTATTATTACGTTTAGCGTTCAGGCTCCGGTCAGTTTCGTTGGGTATCCAGACTCCTGTTATTACGTTGAGCGTTCAGTCTCTGGTCAGTTTCGTTGAGTAGCCAGACTCCGGTTATTACGTTGAGCGTTCAGGCTCCAGTCAGTTTTGTTGGGTATACAGACATAGGTTATTACGTTTAGCGTTCGGGGTCTGGTCATTTTGTTGAGTATCCAGACACCGGTTTTTATGTTGAGCGTTCAGGCTCTGGTCATTTTTGTTGAGTATCCAGACTCCGGTTATTAAGTTGAGCATTCAGGCTCCGATCATTTTCGTTGAGTATCCAAAGTTCAGTTATTACGTTGAGCGTTGAGGCTCTGGTCATTTTCATTGAGTATCCAGACTCTAGTTATTACATTGAGGGTTCAAACTCCGGTCATTTTCGTTGAGTATCCAGACTTCGGCCATTACGTTGAGCGTTAAGGCTCCAATCATTTTCGTTGAGTATCCAGACTCCGGTCAATACGTTGAGCGTTCAGGCTCCGACCATTTTTGTTGAGTATCCAGACTCAGGTCATTACGTTGAGCGTTCAAATCCAAATATTTTCGTTGAGTATCATAACTCTGGTTATTACATTGAGCATTCAGGCTCCAATTAGTTTCGTTTAGTATCCAGACTCCGGTTATTACTTTGATCATTCAGGCTCTGGTCATTTTCGTTGAGTATCCAGAGTCTAGTTATTACATTGAGCGTTAAGCCTCCGATCATTTTCGTTGAGTATCCAGACTCTGGTTATTACGTTGAGCATTCAGGCTCCGGTCAGTTTCGTTTAGTATCCAGACTCTGGTTATTATGTTGATCGTTCAGGCTCCGATCATTTTTGTTGAGTATCCAGACTCTGGTTATTACATTGAGCGTTCAGGCTCCGGACAGTTTTGTTGAGTATCCAGATTCCGGTTATTATATTGAGCGTTCAGGCTCTAGTCAGTTTCGTTGAGTATCCAAACTCCGGTTATTACGTGTAGCGTTCAGGCTCCGGTCAGTTTCGTTGGGTATCCAGACTCCGGTTATTACGTTGATCGTTCAGGCTCTGGTCAATTTCGATGGGTATCTAGATTTAGGTTATTACATTGAGCGTTCAGGCTCCGGTCAGTTTCGTTGGGTATCCAGACTACGGTTGGTAAGTTGATCGTTCAGGCTCGAGTCATTTTAGTTGACTATCCAGACTCTGGTTATTACGTTGAGCGTTCAGGCTCCGGTCAGTTTAGTTGAGTATCCAGATTCCGGTTATGATGTTGAACGTTCAGGCTCCGGTCAGTTTTGTTGAGTATCCAGACTCCGGTTATTACGTTGAGCATTCAGGATTCGGTCAGTTTCGTTGGGTATCTAGACTCCGATTATTACGTTGATCGTTCAGGCTCCGGCCAGTTTCGTTGAGTATCCAGACTCCTGTTATTACGTTGAGCGTTCAGGCTCCGGTCAGTTTCGTTGGGTATCGAAACTCTTGTTATTACATTGAGCGTTCAGTCTCTGGTCAGTTTCGTTGAGTATCCAGACTTCGGTTATTACGTTGAGCGTTCAGGCTCGGGTCAGTTTCGTTGGGTATCCAGACACAGGTTATTACGTCGAGCTTCAGGGTACGGTCATTTTTGTTGAGTATCCAGACTCCTGTTATTACATTGAGCGTTCAGGCTCCGGTCAGTTTAGTTGAGTATCCAGACTCCGGTTATTATGTTGAGCGTTCAGGCTCCGGTCAGTTTCGTTGAGTATCCAGACTCCGGTTATTACGTTGAGCATTCAGGCTCCGGTCATTTTCGTTGAGTATCCAGACTCTGGTTATTATGTTGAGGGTTGAAACTCCGGTCATTTTCGTTGAGTATCCAGACTCCGGTCAATACGTTGAACGTTCAGGCTCCGGCCATTTTTATTGAGTATCCAGACTCTGGTCATTACGTTGAGCGTTCAGGATCCAATCATTTTCGTTGAGTAATATAACTCTGGTTATTACATTGAGCGTTCAGGCTCCGGTTTGTTTCGTTGAGTATCCAGACTCCGGTTATTACATTGATCGTTCAGGCTCCGGTCATTTTCTTTGAGTATCTAGACTCCGGTTATTACATTGAGCGTTCAGGCTCCGGTCAGTTTTGTTGGGTATCCAGACTCCGGTTATTACGTTGATCGTTCAGGCTCTGGTCAGTTTCGTTTGGTATCTAGACTTAGGTTATTATATTGAACGTTCAGGCTCCGGTCAGTTTCGTTGGGTATCCAGACTACGGTTAGTAAGTTGATCGTTCAGGCTCTAGTCATTTTCGTTGACTATCCAGACTCTGGTTATTACGTAGAGCGTTCAGGCTCCAGTCAGTTTAGTTGAGTATCCAGATTCCGGTTATTATGTTGAGCATTTTGGCTCCGGTCAGTTTCGTTGAGTTTCCAGACTCCGGTTATTACGTTGAGCGTTCAGGCTCCGGTCAGTTTCGTTGGGTAAGACTCCGATTATTACGTTGATCGTTCAGGCTCCGGTCAGTTTCGTTGAGTATCCAGACTCCTGTTATTACGTTGAGCGTTCAGGCTCCGGTCAGTTTCGTTGGGTATCCAGACTCCTGTTATTACAATGAGCGTTCAGTCTCTGGTCAGTTTCGTTGAGTATTCAGACTCCAATTATTACATTGAGCGTTCAGGCTCCGGTCAGTTTTGTTGGGTATCCAGACACAGGTTATTACGTTGAGCGTTCTGGGTCCGGTCATTTTTGTTGAGTATCCAGACACCGGTTATTACATTGAGCGTTCAGGCTCTGGTCATTTTTGTTGAGTATCCAGACTCCGGTTATTAAGTTGAGCGTTCAAGCTCCGATCATTTTCGTTGAGTATCCAGACTCCGGTTATTACGTTGAGGGTTCAAACTCCGGTCATTTTCGATGAGTATCCAGACTCCGGTCATTACGTTGAGCGTTAAGGCTCCAATCATTTTCGTTGAGTAACCAGACTCCGGTCAATACGTTGAGTGTTCAGGCTCCGACCATTTTTGTTGAGTATCCAGACTCAGGTCATTACGTTGAGCGTTCAGGGTCCAAATATTTTCGTTGAGTATCATAACTCTGGTTATTACATTAAGTGTTCAAGCTCCAGTTAGTTTTGTTTAGTATCCAGACTCCGGTTATTACTTTGATTGTTCAGGCTCTGGTCATTTTCGTTAAATATCCAGAGTCTAGTTATTACGTTGAGCGTTCAGGCTCGGGTCAGTTTCGTTGAGTATCCAGATTCCGGTTATTACGTTGAGCGTTCAGGCTCCGGTCATTTTCGTTGGGTATCCAGACTTCGGTTATTACGTTGAGCGTTCAGGCTGTCGTCAGTTTCTTTGGGTATCCAGACTCCGGTTATTACGTTAAGCATTCAGGGTTCGGTCAGTTTTGTTGGGTATCCAGACTCCGGTTATTACTTTGAGCGTTTAGGCTTCGGTCAGTTTCGTTGGGTTTCCAGACTCCGGTTATTACGTCGAGGGTTTAAACTCCAGTCATTTTCGTTAAGTATCAAGATTCCGGTCATTACGTTGAGCGTTAAGGCTCCGGTCATTTTCGTTGAGTATCCAGACTCCGGTCAATACTTTGAGCGTTCAGGCTCCGACCATTATTGTTGAGTATCCAGACTCCGGTCATTACGTTGAGCGTTCAGGATCTAGTCATTTTCGTTGAGTATCATAATTTTGGTTATTACATTGAGCGTTCAGGTTCCTGTTAGTTTCGTTGAGTATCCAGACTCCGGTTATTACATTGATCGTTCAGGCTCCGGTCATTTTCGTGGAATATCCAGACTCCGGTTATTACGTGGAGCGTTCCGGCTCTGCTCAGTTTCGTTGGGTATCCAGACTCTGGATATTACGTTGATTGTTCAGGCTCCGGTCAGTTTCGTTGGGTATCTAGACTCAGGTTATTACATTGAACGTTCAGGCTCCGGTCATTTTCGTTAGGTATTCAGACTACGGTTATTACGTTGATCGTTCAGGCTCCGGTCATTTTCGTTGACTATCCAGACTCTGGTTACTAAGTTGAGCGTTCAGGCTCCGGTCAGTTTTGTTGGGTATTTAGACTCCGATTATAACGTTGATCATTCAGGCTCCGGTCAGTTTCGTTGAGTATCCAGACTCCGGTTATTACGTAGAATGTTCAGGCTCCGGTCAGTTTCGTTGGGTATCCAGACTCCGGTTATTACGTTGATCGTTCAGTCTCTGGTCAGTTTCATTGAGTATCCAGACTCCGGTTATTACGTTGAGCATTCAGGCTCCGGTCAGTTTCGTTGTGTATCCAGACTCCAGTTATTACGTCGAGCGTTCAGGCTCCGGTCATTTTTGTTGAGTATCCAGACACCGGTTTTTACGTTGAGCGTTCAGGCTCTGGTCATTTTTGTTGAGTATCCAGACTCCGGTTATTAATTTGAGCGTTCAGGCTCCGATCATTTTCGTTGAGTATCTAGACTCCGGTTATCACGTTGAACGTTCAGGCTCTGGTCATTTTCGTTGAGTATCCAGACTCCGGTTATTACGTTGAGGGTTCAGACTACGGTCATTTTCATTGAGTATCCAGACTCTGGTCATTACGTTGAGCGTTAAGGCTCCGATCATTGTCGTTGAGTATCCAGACTCCAGTCAATATATTGAGCGATTAGGCTCTGGCCATTTTTGTTGAGTATCCAGACTCCGGTCATTACGTTGAGCATTCAGGATCCAGTCATTTTTGTTGAGTATCATTACTCTGGTTATTACATTATGCGTTCAGGCTCCGGTTAGTTTCATTGAGTATCCAGACTCCGGTTATTATATTGATCGTTCAGGCTCCGGTCATTTTTGTTGGGTATCCAGACTCTGGTTATTACGTTGAGCGTTCAGGCTCCAGTCAATTTCTTTGAGTATCCAGATTCCGGTTATTAGGTTGAGCGTTCAGGCTCCGGTTAGTTTCGTTGAGTATCCAGACTCCGGTTATTACGTGGAGCGTTCAGGCTCCGGTCAGTTTCGTTGGGTATCCAGACTCCGGTTATTACTTTGATCGTTCAGGCTCTGGTCAGTTTCGTTGGGTATCTAGACTCAGGTTATTACATTGAGCGTTCAGGCTCCGGTCAGATTCGTTGGGTATCCAGACTATGGTTATTACGTTGATCGTTCAGGCTGCGGTCATTTTCGTTGAATATCCAGACTCTGGTTATTACGTTGAGCATTCAGGCTCCGGTCAGTTTAGTTGAGTATCCAGATTCTGGTTATTACGTTGAGCGTTCAGGCTCCACTCAGTTTCGTCGAGTATCCAGACTCCGGTTATTACGTTAAGCGTTCAGGCTCCGGTCAGTTTCGTTGGGTGTCTAGACACAAGTTATTACGTTGAGCATTCAGGGTCAGGTCATTTTTGTTGAGTATCCAGACACCGGTTATTACGTTGAGCGTTCAGGCTCTGTTCATTTTTGTTGAGTATCCAGACTCCGGTTATTAAGTTGAGCGTTCAGGCTCCGATCATTTTTGTTGAGTATCCAGACTCCGGTCATTACGTTGAGCGTTCAGGCTCCGGTTCTTTTTGTTGAGTATCCAGACTCCGGTTATTACGTTGAGGGTTCAGACTCCGGTCATTTTCGTTGAGTATCTAGACTCCGGTCCTTACGTTGAGCGTTAAGGCTCCGATCATTTTCGTTAAGTGTCCAGACTCAGGTCAATACGTTGATCGTTCAGGCTCCGACCATTTTTGTTGATTATCCAGACTCCGGTCATTACGTTGAGCGTTCAGGATCCAGTCATTTTTGTTGAGTATCATAACTCTGGTTATTTCATTGAGTATCCAGACTCAGGTTATTACATTGAGCGTTCAGGCTCCGGTCAGTTTCGTTGGGTATCCAGACTACGGTTATTACGTTAATCATTCAGGCTCTGGTCATTTTCGTTGACTATCCAGACTCCGGTTATTAGTTGAGCGTTTAGGCTCCGGTCAGTTTCGTTGGGTATCCAAACACAGGTTATTACGTTGAACTTTCAGGGTCCAGTCATTTTTGTTGAGTATCCAGACACTGGTTATTACGTTGAGCGTTCAGGCTCTGGTCATTTTTGTTGAGTATCCAGACTCCGGTTATTAAGTTGAGCGTTCAGGCTCCGATCATTTTTGTTGAGTATCCAGACTCCGGTTATTACGTTGAGCGTTCAAGCTCCGGTCATTTTCGTTGAGTATCCAGACTCCGGTTATTACGTTGAGGGTTTAAACTCCAGTCATTTTCGTTGAGTATCAAGATTTCGGTCATTACGTTGAGCGTTAAGGCTCCGATCATTTTCGTTGAGTATCCAGACTCTGGTCAATACGTTGAGTGTTAAGGCTCTGGCCATTTTTGTTGAGTATCCAGACTCCGGTCATTATGTTGAGCGTTCAGGATCCAGTCATTTTTGTTGAGTATCATAACTCTGCTTATTACATTGAGCGTTCAGGCTCTGGTTAGTTTCGTTGAGTATCCAGACTCCGGTTATTACTTTGATCGTTCAAGCTCCGGTCATTTTCGTTGAGTATCCAGACTCTGGTTATTACGTTGAGCGTTCAGGCTCTGGTCAGTTTCGTTGTGTATCCAGATTTCGGTTATTACGTTGAGCATTCAGGCTCCAGTCATTTTCGTTGGGTATCCAGACTTCAGTTATTACGTGGAGCGTTTAGGCTCCGGTCAGTTTCGTTGGGTATCCAGACTCCGGTTATTACGTGGAGCGTTCAGGCTCCGGTCAGTTTCTTTGTGTATCCAGATTCCGGTTATTACGTTGATCATTCAGGGTTCGGTCAGTTTCGTTAGGTATCCAGACTCTGTTTATTATGTTGAGCGTTCAGGCTCCGGTCATTTTCGTTGTGTATCCAGATTCCATTTATTACGTCGAGCGTTCAGGCTCTGGTCATTTTTGTTGAGTATCCAAACACCAGTTATTACGTTGAGTGTTCAGGCTCTGGTCATTTTTGTTGAGTATCGAGACTCCGGTTATTAAGTTGAGCGTTCAGGCTCCGATCATTTTCGTTGAGTATCCAGACTCTGGTTATTACGTTGAGCGTTCAGGCTCCGGTCATTTTCGTTAAGTATCCAGACTCAGGTTATTACGTTGAGGGTTCCGACTCCGGTCATTTTCATTGAGTATCCAGACTCCGGTCATTACGTTGAGCGTTGAGGCTCCGATCATTTTCGTTGAGTATCCAGACTCCGGTCAATATGTTGAGCGTTCAGGCTCTGGCCATTTTTGTTGAGTATCCAGACTCTGGTCATTACGTTGAGCGTTCAGGATCTAGACATTTTAGTTGAGTATCATTACTCTAGTTATTACATTGAGCGTTCAAGCTCTGGTTAGTTACGTTGAGTATCCAGACTCCGGTTATTACATCAATCGTTCAGGCTCCGGTCATTTTCGTTGAGTATCCAGACTCTGGGTAATACATTGAGCGTTCAGGCTCTGGCCAGATTCGTTGAGTATCCAGATTCCGGTTATTACGTTGAGCGTTCAGCCTCCGGTCATTTTTGTTGAGTATCCAGACTCCGGTTATTACGTGGAGCGTTCAGGCTCCGGTCAGTTTCATTGGGTATCCAGACTCCGGTTATTACGTTGATCATTCAGGCTCCGGTCAGTTTCGTTGGCTATCTAGACTCAGGTTATTACATTGAGCGTTCAAGCTCTGGTCAGTTTCGTTGGGTATCCAGACTACGGTTATTACGTTAATCGTTCAGGCTCTGGTCATTTTCGTTGACTATCCAGACTCTGGTCATTACGTTGAGCGTTCAGGCTCTGGTCAGTTTAGTTGAGTATCTGGATTCTGGTTATTACGTTGAGCGTTCAGGCTCCGGTTAGTTTCGTTGAGTATCCAGACTCCGATTCTTACGTTGAGCGTTCAGGCTCCAGTCAATTTCGTTGGGTATCTAGACTCCGATTATTACGTTGATCATTCAGGCTCCGGTCAGTATTGTTGAGTATCCAGACTCCGGTTATTACGTTGAGCATTCAGGCTCCGGTCAGTTTCGTTGGGTATCCAGACTCCGGTTATTACGTTGATCGTTCAGTCTCTGGTCAGTTTCGTTAAGTATCCAGACTCTGGTTATTACGTTGAGCGTTCAGGCTCCGGTTGTGACGCCCCGATTCTGAATTCCCATTAATTGTTGAGTCTTTTAATTTATTTAATCGATGTTTGTTTTAAATTGAGAAATTATATATTGCTATGTGGTGTTTTGCTCATTTTATCTATTTTTACCGAATCAGAGAGTTTTGGGGGAATTAGAGTAAAAAGGGCATTTTAGTCATTTAGCACTTTAGTGTGAGAATTGATTGATAAGTGTTGGAAAGAATTTGAGAGGAAAGAAATAGAGATAGAAATAGAATAAGAGAGGAAAAAGGAAGAAGATAGTAACATAAGAAGAAAAGCAAGAGAAAGAAAAGAGGAGAAAGGAAAGAGAAGAGAAAGTGGAGAGGAAAACCTAGAATCATCAAGGAGTCATCACCAAAGCTTGCAATCGATCGGTAAGGGTGTGAAACTCCATCATCTCTTTAATGTATATGATTGTATGTGTATGTGTGTGGAATTTGTAGAGTTTCTACTCTTCTTCCACTTAGGTTAGAAGTTGGTTTTGTGAGTAGAATGAGGTTTTAATCGGTTAGAACTCGAATTAGACGATGTAGTTTAGTCGGGTGATGTTTGGGTTGTGCTACTGTGACTGGTTTGGATTTAATCGGTCGGTTGTGTGGAGTTTGGGCTTTGAGACAGCCATGGAAGTTCTGTCTTCGCAAGTTCGCCAGGCGAAAGGCGGCGAAGCTTCGCCAGGCGAAGCCCAGCGAGCTGTAGCGAAGCAAGTCAGAAGCTAATACCATGTATTCGCTGGCAAGTTCGCCAGGCGAGGTGAGTTGGCGAAGGTTCGCCAGGCGAGTAGGTAGCGAGCCTCAGCGAGTAATTCCAGAATTACTCCCAGTGGACTTCGCTGGGAAGTTCGCCAGGCGAAGGTCGGCGAGCATTCGCTGCGTGGCTTCGCCAGGCGAAGGTTGGCGAACCTGGCAGTGTTATTTTGTCTTGCTGTTTGTTCATGTTATGATGTTTGGTTGATTCAATTATGATTAATGCCTATATGAGTGATTGATGTGTGAACTGTTTGACATGTCGTGCTGTGGGTGGCCGAAAGGCGTGAATCCTAGATTGTAGAGTAAACGATAAATCTTGAATATTTGATAATCTTGTGTATTTGCTCGAATTGAATAGAAACGCATTGATAGGCTGATATGTGTGTAAACCATGTGTGGAATGGTGTATAATGTGAATGCATAATGAATATATGTGATGTATGTGATAAATGCAATAAGTATGTTTGTGAACATAGTGTGCATTTTTGTGATTGATCCCGTGGAGGATTTGCAGAACCTCGTATGATACGATGGTTATATTTGATTCCTTGGAGAATCGGTTGCATTGTGTGATTCCTCGGAGAATCGGTCATAACATGTAATCCCGTGGAGGATTGGTTAGAGTATTTGATTCCGTGGAGAATCTGCTGAGTACTTGATCCCGTGGAGGATCTGCTGAATATTCGATTCTGTGGAGAATCTGATGAATATTTGATTCCGTGGAGAATCTGCTGAGTACTTGATCCCGTGGAGGGTCTGCTGAATACTCGATTCCTTAGGGAATTTGTTGAATGAGTCGGTACCGCATTTGCATCTGCATAGGGTCGTGTGTCGGTCTCTATGAGTTGCATGAGTCATCTGTGTATGATGCATTGGTTGTGTGAATATAACTGTGTATGTTATATGTGATTTGTTTGGAGGAAATGTAGTGAATGTTCATGTGTATGTGTAGAGACATGATTATTTGTATATGCTTAATGTGGTGAGAACATAATTTGAGTATAACTTGTATAATTATGGAGTTATGTATATATACAATTTTATGCATTAACTGTTATGAGGTTGTTTCTCACCCTTCTGCTGTTTTATAATGCTCTATGAGGCATTGCAGAGTAGGAAGCTGGAGGTTCTTTTTGTGAAGCGATGTCTTCATTCTTTTTGGTCAATGGCTCTGATATGTAACATCTGGGTAGTTAGGAAGCCTTTGACTCTTTTGGAGTTACATTTGTTTTGATTCTTTTGTGATACATATGTGTATGTATCTGCTGTGGATATGTTGTAAAGCATGAATTAACTGATGGTTGTGTATACTTTTATGAATGAGATCAATTCAATATTTGGATGTTTCCGCTTTATTCTAAATATTGAGATGTGGGTTACCCATTGTTGCATATCTATAAAGAGCAGGTATCGTATGTGTTTAATCTCATGATAATGTGATGCGCCTCTTATATACCATGTTTTAATTAAACTCTGATGAAATAAATTTTCTAAGTGCCTAAATGATTTATTTGATTAATTTGGGGGTATAGAAAGGGGGTGTTACATTAAGTGGTATCAGAGCCAGTGTTGAGTCAGTCGTGTCTGTCTTGTTGTTGTGTTGGTTGAACGGTTGTTTGACCTTGTTGTTATTTTTGGGAATCCTCAGAATATGGCAGGTCGTAATGACAATGCTATGGCAGCGGCGTTAGAGGCTATGGCCAGAGCTGTGCAGGGTGCACCTAACGTGAATGCGAATGATGAGTTTAGGAAGAACCAACCACCGGTGTTCAAAGGGAGATTTGATCCGGATGGTGCTCAGATATGGTTAAAGGAAATTGAGAGAATTTTTAGGGTGATGGATTGTGCTGAAGGGAATAAGGTGAGACTAGGGACTCACATGCTGAGAGAAGAGGCCGATGACTGGTGGGTCAGCATGAGGCAAGTTCTTGAGGTCGACGACGAGGAGATTACGTGGGATTTATTTCGTGTTGAGTTTCTAAGGAAGTATTATCCCGAAAGTGTTAAAGGGAAGAGAGAAATGGAATTTCTGGAGTTGAAACAAGGTAAAATGTCGGTGGTGGACTACACCGCTAAGTTTACTGAGTTAGTGAAGTTTCACCCTCACTATGATGCGGTTACGGCGGAATTTTCCAAATTTATCAAGTATGAGAATGGCTTGCGTCCAGAGATAAAGCAAGCGGTGGGTTATCAAAGGATACGAAGATTTTCGGATTTGACCGAGTGTTGTAGGATTTATGAAGAAGATAGTAGAGCTCGTTCTACTCATTATAAGGGTTTGAGCGAGAGGAGAGGGAAGCAGCAAGTACGAAGCGGACCTTATGTGACGCCTGCTGATAAGGGCAAACATAGGGGAAACTTTGATAGGAGACCCGGAGGAGGTTCCAGTGCGATCAAATGTTTTAAGTGTGACGTGATGGGCCACAAGTCTTATGATTGTGGAAAGTTCAAGGCGAAGTGTTCCAACTGTGGGCTCCTTGGACATGATGCAGCAGAGTGTAGAAAGAATGCTGTGAAATGTTTTAATTGTGGCGAGGTGGGTCACATTAGCTCGAATTGTACCAAACCGAAGCAAGCTCAGGCGGGCGGAAAAGTTTTCGCATTAGCAGGTTCAGACGCTACTAATGCAGCGGATCGTTTGATTAAAGGTACATGCTTTATTAATGATATGCCTTTAGTTGCTATTATTGATACTGGAGCGACTCACTCGTTCATTTCTCTTGCGTGTGCTAAGCGGTTGGATTTGTGTATGGTTTCTTTGAGTAGTGGTATGGTTATTGGGACTCCCGCTTCGGGGTCGGTAACTACTTCTTTGGTGTGTGCAAGTTGTCCTTTGACCATGTATGGTAAGGACTTCGTTATGGATTTAGTGTGTTTGCCGTTGGAAGGTTTGGACGTAATCTTGGGTATGAATTGGTTGCAATTTAATAGAGTTCATTTGGATTGCTATCACAAGTTAGTGAGGTTTCCTTCTTTGGAAGATGGTGAAAACGAGAGTTTTCTTTCCACTAAAGAGTTGAAGAAACTTTTAGCGGACGAAGCTCAGTTGTTTGGTTTGTTTGCATCGTTGTCGGTGGAGAGCAAAGTTGAGCTCGACGTGTTTCCTGTGGTTTGTGAATTTCCTGAAGTGTTTCCGGAAGATGTTGCGGATGTGCCGCCAAAGAGAGAGGTTGAATTTTCTATTGATCTAGTTCCGGGTACTAGACCGATTTCGATGGCCCCGTATCGGATGTCGGCATCGGAGTTGGTGGAATTGAAGAAGCAGTTGAATGATTTGTTGGATAAGAGATTTGTAAGACCAAGTGTTTCTCCTTGGGGTGCGCCGGTATTGTTGGTAAAGAAGAAGGATGGTAGTATGCGACTGTGTATTGATTATCGGCAGTTGAATAAGGTAACAATTAAGAACAAGTATCCGCTTCCAAGAATCGATGATTTGATGGATCAATTGGTTGGAGCCCGTGTTTTTAGTAAGATTGATTTGAGATCCGGTTATCACCAGATTCGAGTTAAAGAAGAAGATATTTCGAAGACAGCTTTTAGAACACGATATGGTCACTATGAGTATACGGTGATGCCATTCGGAGTTTCTAATGCGCCGGGTGTTTTCATGGAATATATGAACCGTATCTTCCACGAGCAGTTGGATCGTTTTGTGGTGGTGTTTATCGATGACATTTTGATTTATTCTAAGTCTCGAGAGGAACACGAAGAACATTTAAGGATTGTGTTGCGGATTTTGAAAGAGAAGAAGTTGTATGCAAAGTTGTCTAAGTGTGAGTTTTGGTTGTCGGAGGTGAGTTTTCTTGGGCATATTATTTCCGGCAATGGTATTAGTGTGGATCCATCCAAGATCGACGCGGTAATGCAATGGGAGACTCCAAGATCGGTTACGGAAATTCGAAGCTTTTTGGGCTTGGCCGGTTATTACCGGAGGTTTATCGAAGGATTTTCAAAGTTAGCACTTCCGTTAACGCAATTGACTTATAAAGGAAAGACTTTTATTTGGGATGTTAATTGTGAAGAGAGTTTCATGGAATTAAAGAGAAGGTTAACGACAGCGCCAGTTTTGATTTTGCCGAATCCTACGGAACCTTTTGTGGTTTATTGCGATGCTTCTTTGTCAGGATTGGGTGGTGTATTGATGCAAGATGGGAAGGTCGTGGCGTATGCTTCTAGGCAGTTGAGAGTGCATGAAAAGAATTATCCTACTCACGATTTGGAGTTAGCGGCCGTGGTGTTCGTTTTGAAAATTTGGAGGCACTATCTTTATGGTGCAAGATTTGAAGTTTTTAGCGATCACAAGAGTTTGAAGTATTTGTTTGATCAAAAAGAATTGAATATGAGGCAAAGGAGATGGCTAGAACTTTTGAAAGACTATGATTTTGGTTTAAATTATCATCCGGGTAAGGCGAATGTGGTAGCCGATGCATGCCTTAAGTCGGAAGTCGTTGCACGTGTCTACTTTGATGGTTAGAGAGTGGGAACTTTTGGAGAACTTTAGAGATTTGAGTTTGGTTTGTGAGTTATCACCGAGTAGTGTGAAGCTTGGTATGTTGCATGTCACGAATGATTTCCTTACTACGGTGTGTGAAAAGCAAAAGTTGGATTTGAAATTTGTGGATTTGATGACGAATGGAAATGAAGATTTCAAAGTTGATGAATTAGGAGTTTTGAGGTTTCGAGGTCGTATTTGTATTCCCGACGACGCGGATTTGAAAAAGATGATATTGGAAGAGGGACATCGGAGTAACTTGAGTATTCATCCGGGAGCGAATAAGATGTATCAGGATTTGAAGAAGATCTTTTGGTGGTCTGGATTGAAAAGCGATGTTGCTCGTTTTGTGTACTCGTGTTTGACTTGTCAGAAGTCTAAGGTGGAGCATCAGAAGCCTAGTGGATTGATGCAACCGTTGGATATTCCAGAATGGAAATGGGATAGTATATCGATGGATTTTGTTACGGGATTGCCGAATACGCAAAGAGGACATAATGCTATTTGGGTGATTGTTGATAGGCTTACTAAATCGGCTCACTTTATTCCGATTGATATTACTTATTCTTTGGAAAGGTTGGCCGAGATTTATGTTGGCACTATTGTGAAGCTTCATGGAGTTCCTAAGAGTATTGTGTCGGATAGAGATCCTAGATTTACTTCAAGATTTTGGGAGAGTTTGCAAGGTGCCTTGGGTTCTAAGTTGAGATTGAGTTTGGCATATCATCCGCAAACGGATGGTCAAACTGAGAGGACGATTCAATCGTTAGAAGATCTGTTGCGTGCTTGTGTGCTTGATCAAGGTGGTGCGTGGGACAGCTATTTAGCGTTAATTGAGTTCACCTATAATAACAGTTTCCATTCGAGTATTGGTATGGCGCCATTTGAAGCTTTATATGGTCGGAGATGTCGAACACCTCTGTGTTGGCATGAGACGGGTGAAAGGTCGGTAGTTGGTCCTGAAATGGTACAGCAAACGACGGAAAAGGTGAAATTTATTCGGGAAAAGATGAGAGCTTCTCAGAATAGACAGAAAAGTTATCATGATAAAAGGAGAAAGGATCTAGAGTTTCAAGAGGGAGACCATGTGTTTTTGAGAGTTACACCGGTTACGGGTGTGGGTCGTGCTTTGAAGTCGAGAAAGTTGACTTCTCGTTTTATTGGTCCGTATCAGATTGTCGCACGGGTTGGTGCTGTGGCGTATCGTGTGGCGTTGCCTCCGAACCTTTCGAATTTGCATGATGTATTCCATGTCTCGCAACTTCGGAAGTATGTTCCGGATCCGTCACATGTGATCCCAATGGATGAAGTTGAAGTAAGAGATAACCTTACAGTTGAAGTTTTACCGGTTAGTATTTTGGACCGTGAAGTTAAGAAACTAAGAGGCAAGGATATTGCGCTTGTGAAAGTGTCCTGGGGAGGTGCCGCGGAAGGCAACATGACTTGGGAATTGGAGAGCAAGATGCGAGAATCGCATCCGGAGTTGTTTGAATCAGGTGATATTTTCGAGGACGAAAATTTCTAAAGTGGGGGAGAGTTGTGACGCCCCGATTCTGAATTCCCATTAATTGTTGAGTCTTTTAATTTATTTAATCGATGTTTGTTTTAAATTGAGAAATTATATATTGTTATGTGGTGTTTTGCTTATTTTATCTATTTTTACCGAATCAGAGAGTTTTGGGGGAATTAGAGTAAAAAGGGCATTTTAGTCATTTAGCACTTTAGTGTGAGAATTGATTGATAAGTGTTGGAAAGAATTTGAGAGGAAAGAAATAGAGATAGAAATAGAATAAGAGAGGAAAAAGGAAGAAGATAGTAACATAAAAGAAAAGCAAGAGAAAGAAAAGAGGAGAAGGGAAAGAGAAGAGAAAGTGGAGAGGAAAACCTAGAATCATCAAGGAGTCATCACCAAAGCTTGCAATCGATCGGTAAGGGTGTGAAACTCCATCATCTCTTTAATGTATATGATTGTATGTGTATGTGTGTGGAATTTGTAGAGTTTCTACTCTTCTTCCACTTAGGTTAGAAGTTGGTTTTGTGAGTAGAATGAGGTTTTAATCGGTTAGAACTCGAATTAGACGATGTAGTTTAGTCGGGTGATGTTTGGGTTGTGCTACTGTGACTGGTTTGGATTTAATCGGTCGGTTGTGTGGAGTTTGGGCTTTGAGACAGCCATGGAAGTTCTGTCTTCGCAAGTTCGCCAGGCGAAGCCCAGCGAGCTGTAGCGAAGCAAGTCAGAAGCTAATACCCTGTATTCGCTGGCAAGTTCGCTAGGCGAGGTGAGTTGGCGAAGGTTCGCCAGGCGAGTAGGTAGCGAGCCTCAGCGAGTAATTCCAGAATTACTCCCAGTGGACTTCGCTGGGAAGTTCGCCAGGCGAAGGTCGGCGAGCATTCGCTGCGTGGCTTCGCCAGGCGAAGGTTGGCGAACCTGGCAGTGTTATTTTGTCTTGCTGTTTGTTCATGTTATGATGTTTGGTTTATTCAATTATGATTAATGCCTATATGAGTGATTGATGTGTGAACTGTTTGACATGTCGTGCTGTGGGTGGCCGAAAGGCATGAATCCTAGATTGTAGAGTAAACGATAAATCTTGAATATTTGATAATCTTGTGTATTTGCTCGAATTGAATAGAAACGCATTGATAGGCTGATATGTGTGTAAACCATGTGTGGAATGGTGTATAATGTGAATGCATAATGAATATATGTGATGTATGTGATAAATGCAATAAGTATGTTTGTGAACATAGTGTGCATTTTTGTGATTGATCCCGTGGAGGATTTGCAGAACCTCGTATGATACGATGGTTATATTTGATTCCTTGGAGAATCGGTTGCATTGTGTGATTCCTCGGAGAATCGGTCATAACATGTAATCCCGTGGAGGATTGGTTAGAGTATTTGATTCCGTGGAGAATCTGCTGAGTACTTGATCCCGTGGAGGATCTGCTGAATATTCGATTCCGTGGAGAATCTGATGAATATTTGATTCCGTGGAGAATCTGCTGAGTACTTGATCCCGTGGAGGGTCTGCTGAATACTCGATTCCTTAGGGAATTTGTTGAATGAGTCGGTACCGCATTTGCATCTGCATAGGGTCGTGTGTCGGTCTCTATGAGTTGCAAGAGTCATCTGTGTATGATGCATTGGTTGTGTGAATATAACTGTGTATGTTATATGTGATTTGTTTGGAGGAATTGTAGTGAATGTTCATGTGTATGTGTAGAGACATGATTATTTGTATATGCTTAATGTGGTGAGAACATAATTTGAGTATAACTTGTATAATTATGGAGTTATGTATATATACAATTTTATGCATTAACTATTATGAGGTTGTTTCTCACCCTTCTGCTGTTTTATAATGCTCTATGAGGCATTGCAGAGTAGGAAGCTGGAGGTTCTTTTTGTGAAGCGATGTCTTCATTCTTTTTGGTCAATGGCTCTGATATGTAACATCTGGGTAGTTAGGAAGCCTTTGACTCTTTTGGAGTTACATTTGTTTTAATTCTTTTGTGATACATATGTGTATGTATCTGCTGTGGATATGTTGTAAAGCATGAATTAACTGATGGTTGTGTATACTTTTATGAATGAGATCAATTCAATATTTGGATGTTTCCGCTTTATTCTAAATATTGAGATGTGGGTTACCCATTGTTGCATATCTATAAAGAGCAGGTATCGTATGTGTTTAATCTCATGATAATGTGATGCGCCTCTTATATACCATGTTTTAATTAAACTCTGATGAAATAAATTTTCTAAGTGCCTAAATGATTTATTTGATTAATTTGGGGGTATAGAAAGGGGGTGTTACACCGGTCAGTTTCGTTGGGTATCCAGACACAGGTTATTACGTTGAGCATTCAGGGTCCGGTCATTTTTGTTGAGTATCCAGACACCGGTTATTACATTGAGCATTCAGGCTCTGGTCATTTTTGTTGAGTATCCAGACTCCGGTTATTAAGTTAAGCGTTCTGGCTCCGATCATTTTCGTTGAGTATCCAGACTCCGGTTATTACGTTGAGCGTTCAGGCTCCGGTTCTTTTTGGTGAGTATCCAGACTCCGGTTATTACGTTGAGGGTTCAGACTCCGGTCATTTTCATTGAGTATCTAGACTCCGGTCCTTACGTTGAGCGTTAAGGCTCCGATCATTTTCGTTAAGTGTCCAGACTCCGGTTAATACGTTGAGCGTTCAGGCTCCGACCATTTTTGTTGATTATCCAGACTCCGGTCATTACGTTGAGCGTTCACGATCCAGTCATTTTTGTTGAGTATCATAACTCTGGTTATTTCATTGAGTATCCAGATTCCGGTTATTACGTTGAGCGTTTAGGCTCCGGTCAGTTTCGCTGGTTATCTAGACTCTGATTATTACGTTGATCGTTCAGGCTCCGGTCAGTTTTGTTGAGTATCCAGACTCCAGTTATTACGTTGAGCGTTCAGGCTCCGGTCAGTTTCGTTGGGTATCTAGACACAGGTTATTATGTTGAGCATTCAGGGTCGAGTCATTTTTGTTGAGTATCCAGACACTGGTTATTACGTTGAGCGTTCAGGCTCTGGTCATTTTTCTTGAGTATCCAGACTCCGGTTATTAAGTTGAGTGTTCAGGCTCCGATTATTTTTGTTGAGTATCCAGACTCCGGTTATTAGGTTGAGCATTCAGGCTTCGTTCATTTTCGTTGAGTATCCAGACTCCGGTTATTACGTTGAGGGTTCAAACTCCAGTCATTTTCGTTGAGTATCAAGATTCCGGTCATTACGTTGAGCGTTAAGGCTCCGATAATTTTCGTTGACTATCCAGACTCTGGTTACTAAGTTGAGCGTTCAGGCTCCGGTCAGTTTTGTTGGGTATTTAGACTCCGATTATAACGTTGATCATTCAGGCTCCGGTCAGTTTCGTTGAGTATCCAGACTCCGGTTATTACGTAGAATGTTCAGGCTCCGGTCAGTTTCGTTGGGTATCCAGACTCCGGTTATTACGTTGATCGTTCAGTCTCTGGTCAGTTTCATTGAGTATCCAGACTTCGGTTATTACGTTGAGCGTTCAGGCTCCGGTCAGTTTCGTTGTGTATCCAGACTCCAGTTATTACCTCGAGCGTTCAGGCTCCGGTCATTTTTGTTGAGTATCCAGACACCGGTTTTTACGTTGAGCGTTCAGGCTCTGGTCATTTTTGTTGAGTATCCATACTCCGGTTATTAATTTGAGCGTTCAGGCTCCGATCATTTTCGTTAAGTACCTAGACTCCGGTTATCACGTTGACCGTTCAGGCTCTGGTCATTTTCGTTGAGTATCCAGACTCCGGTTATTACGTTGAGGGTTCAGACTACGGTCATTTTCATTGAGTATCCAGACTCTGGTCATTACGTTGAGCGTTAAGGCTCCGATCATTGTCGTTGAGTATCCAGACTCCAGTCAATATGTTGAGCGATTAGGCTCTGGCCATTTTTGTTGAGTATCCAGACTCTGGTCATTACGTTGAGCATTCAGGATCCAGTATTTTTGTTGAGTATCATTACTCTGGTTATTACATTATGCGTTCAGGCTCCGGTTAGTTTCGTTGAGTATCCAGACTTCGGTTATTATATTGATCGTTCAGGCTCCGGTCATTTTCGTTGAGTATCCAGACTCTGGTTATTACGTTGAGCGTTCAGGCTCCAGTCAATTTCTTTGAGTATCCAGATTCCGGTTATTACGTTGAGCGTTCAGGCTCCGGTTAGTTTCGTTGAGTATCCAGACTCCGGTTATTACGTGGAGCGTTCAGGCTCCGGTCAGTTTCGTTGGGTATCCAGACTCCGGTTATTACTTTGATCGTTCAGGCTCCGGTCAGTTTCGTTGGGTATCTAGACTCAGGTTATTACATTGAGCGTTCAGGCTCCGGTCAGTTTCGTTGGGTATCCAGACTATGGTTATTACGTTGATCGTTTAGGCTGCGGTCATTTTCGTTGACTATCCAGACTCTGGTTATTACGTTGACCATTCAGGCTCCGGTCAGTTTAGTTGAGTATTTAGATTCTGGTTATTACGTTGAGCGTTCAGGCTCCACTCAGTTTCGTTGAGTATCCAGACTCCGGTTATTACGTTAAGCGTTCAGGCTCCGGTCAGTTTCGTTGGGTGTCTAGACACAGGTTATTACGTTGAGCATTCAGGGTCAGGTCATTTTTGTTGAGTATCCAGACACCGGTTATTACGTTGAGCGTTCAGGCTCTGTTCATTTTTGTTGAGTATCCAGACTCCGGTTATTAAGTTGAGCGTTCAGGCTCCGATCATTTTTGTTGAGTATCCAGACTCCGGTCATTACGTTGAGTGTTAAGGCTCCGATCATTTTCGTTGAGTATCCAGACTCTGGTCAATACGTTGAGTGTTAAGGCTCCGGCCATTTTTGTTGAGTATCCAGACTCCGGTCATTATGTTGAGCGTTCAGGATCCAGTCATTTTTGTTGAGTATCATAACTCTGCTTATTACATTGAGCGTTCAGGCTCTGGTTAGTTTCGTTGAGTATCCAGACTCCGGTTATTACTTTGATCGTTCAGGCTGTGGTCATTTTCGTTGAGTATCCAGACTCTGGTTATTACGTTGAGCGTTCAGGCTCTGGTCAGTTTCGTTGTGTATCCAGATTTCGGTTATTACGTTGAGCGTTCAGGCTCCACTCATTTTCGTTGGGTATCCAGACTTCAGTTATTACGTGGAGCGTTTAGGCTCCGGTCAGTTTTGTTGGGTATCCAGACTCCGGTTATTACATGGAGCGTTCAGGCTCCGGTCAGTTTCTTTGTGTATCCAGATTCCGGTTATTACGTTGATCATTCAGGGTTCGGTCAGTTTCGTTGGGTATCCAGACTCTGTTTATTACGTTGAGCGTTCAGGCTCCGGTCATTTTCGTTGTGTATCCAGATTCCATTTATTACGTCGAGCGTTCAGGCTCCGGTCATTTTTGTTGAGTATCCAAACACCGGTTATTATGTTGAGTGTTCAGGCTCTGGTCATTTTTGTTGAGTATCGACACTCCGGTTATTAAGTTGAGCGTTCAGGCTCCGATCATTTTCGTTGAGTATCCAGACTCTGGTTATTACGTTGAGCGTTCAGGCTCTGGTCATTTTCGTTGAGTATCCAGACTCAGGTTATTACGTTGAGGGTTCAGACTCCGGTCATTTTCATTGAGTATCCAGACTCCGGTCATTACGTTGAGCGTTAAGGCTCCGATCATTTTCGTTGAGTTATCAGACTCCGGTCAATACGTTGAGCGTTCAGGCTCTGGCCATTTTTGTTGAGTATCCAGACTCTGGTCATTACGTTGAGCGTTCAGGATCCAGACATTTTCGTTGAGTATCATTACTCTAGTTATTACATTGAGCGTTCAGGCTCTGGTTAGTTTCGTTGAGTATCCAGACTCCGGTTATTACATCAATCGTTCAGGTTCCGGTCATTTTCGTTGAGTATCCAGACTCTGGGTATTACATTGAGCGTTCAGGCTCTGGCCAGATTCGTTGAGTATCCAGATTCCGGTTATTACGTTGAGCGCTCAGGCTCCGGTCATTTTTGTTGAGTATCCAGACTCCGGTTATTACGTGGAGCGTTCAGGCTCCGGTCAGTTTCATTGGGTATCCAGACTCCGGTTATTACGTTGATCGATCAGGCTCCGGTCAGTTTCGTTGGCTATCTAGACTCAGGTTATTACATTAAGCGTTCAGGCTCCGGTCAGTTTCGTTGGGTATCCAGACTACGGTTATTACGTTAATCGTTCAGGCTCTGGTCATTTTCTTTGATTATCCAGACTCCGGTTATTACGTTGAGCGTTTAGGCTCCGGTCAGTTTCGTTGGGTATCCAAACACAGGTTATTACGTTGAACTTTCAGGGTCCAGTCATTTTTGTTGAGTATCCAGACACTGGTTATTACGTTGAGCGTTCAGGCTCTGGTCATTTTTGTTGAGTATCCAGACTCCGGTTATTAAGTTGAGCGTTCAGGCTCCGATCATTTTTGTTGAGTATCCAGACTCCGGTTATTACGTTGAGCGTTCAGGCTCCGGTCATTTTTGTTGAGTATCATAACTCTGGTAATTTAATTGAGTATCCAGATTCCGGTTATAACGTTGAGCGTTTAGGCTCCGGTCAGTTTCGTTGGGTACCTAGACTCCGATTATTACGTTGATCGTTCAGGCTCCGGTCAGTTTTGTTGAGTATCCAGACTCCGGTTATTACGTTGAGCATTCAGGCTCCGGTCAGTTTCGTTGGGTATCCAAACACAGGTTATTACGTTGAACTTTCAGGGTCCAGTCATTTTTGTTGAGTATCCAGACACTGGTTATTACGTTGAGCGTTCAGGCTCTGGTCATTTTTGTTGAGTATCCAGACTCCGGTTATTAAATTGAGCGTTCAGGCTCCGATCATTTTTGTTGAGTATCCAGACTCCGGTTATTATGTTGAGCGTTTAGGCTCTGGTCATTTTCGTTGAGTATCCAGACTCCGGTTATTACGTTCAGGGTTTAAACTCCAGTCATTTTCATTGAGTATCAAGATTCCGGTCATTACGTTGAGCGTTAAGGCTCCGATCATTTTCGTTGAGTATCCAGACTCTGGTCAATACGTTGAGTGTTAAGGCTCCGACCATTTTCGTTGAGTATCCAGACTCCGGTTATTACTTTGATCGTTCAGGCTCCGGTCATTTTCGTTGAGTATCCAGACTCTGGTTATTACGTTGAGCGTTCAGGCTCTGGTCAGTTTCGTTGTGTATCCAGATTTCGGTTATTACGTTGAGCGTTCAGGCTCCAGTCATTTTCGTTGGGTATCCAGACTTCAGTTATTACGTGGAGCATTTAGGCTCTGGTCAGTTTCGTGTGGTATCCAGACTCCGGTTATTATGTGAAGCGTTCATGCTCCGGTCAGTTTCTTTGTGTATCCAGATTCCGGTTATTACGTTGATCATTCAGGGTTCGGTCAGTTTCGTTGGGTATCCAGACTCTGTTTATTACGTTGAGCGTTCAGGCTCCGGTCATTTTCGTTGTGTATCCAGATTCCATTTATTACGTCGAGCGTTCAGGCTCCGGTCATTTTTGTTGAGTATCCAAACACCGGTTATTACGTTGAGCGTTCAGGCTCTGGTCATTTTTGTTGAGTATCCAGACTCCGGTTATTAAGTTGAGCGTTCAGGCTCCGATCATTTTCGTTGAGTATCCAGACTCTGGTTATTACGTTGAGCGTTCAGGCTCCGGTCATTTTCGTTGAGTATCCAGACTCAGGTTATTACGTTGAGGGTTCAGACTACGGTCATTTTCGTTGAGTATCCAGACTCCGGTCATTACGTTGAGCGTTAAGGCTCCGATCATTTTCGTTGAGTATCCAGACTCCGGTCAATACGTTGAGCGTTCAGGCTCTGGCCATTTTTGTTGAGTATCCAGACTCTGGTCATTATGTTGAGCGTTCAGGATCCAGACATTTTCGTTGAGTATCATTACTCTAGTTATTACATTGAGCGTTCAGGCTCTGGTTAGTTTCGTTGAGTATCCAAACTCCGGTTATTACATCAATCGTTCAGGCTCCGGTCATTTTCGTTGAGTATCCAGACTCTGGGTATTACATTGAGCGTTCAGGCTCTGGCCAAATTCGTTGAGTATCCAGATTCCGGTTATTACGTTGAACGTTCAGGCTCCGGTCATTTTTGTTGAGTATACAGACTCCGGTTATTACGTGGAGCGTTCAGGCCCCGGTCAGTTTCATTGGGTATCCAGACTCCAGTTATTACGTTGATCGTTCAGGCTCCGGTCAGTTTCGTTGGCTATCTAGACTCAGGTTATTACATTGAGCGTTCAGGCTCCGTTCAGTTTCGTTGGGTATCCAGACTACGGTTATTACGTTAATCGTTCAGGCTCTGGTCATTTTCGTTGACTATCCAGACTCTGGTCATTACGTTGAGCGTTCAGGCTCCGGTCAGTTTAGTTGAGTATCTGGATTCTGGTTATTACGTTGAGCGTTCAGGCTCTGGTTAGTTTCGTTGAGTATCCAGACTCCGGTTCTTACGTTGAGCGTTCAGGCTCCAGTCAATTTCGTTGGGTATCTAGACTCCGATTATTACGTTGATCATTCAGGCTCCGGTCAGTATTGTTGAGTATCCAGACTCCGGTTATTAAGTTGAGCATTCAGGCTCCGGTCAGTTTCGTTGGGTATCCAGACTCCGGTTATTACATTGATCGTTCAGTCTTTGGTCAGTTTCGTTAAGTATCCAGACTCCGGTTATTACGTTGAGCGTTCAGGCTCTGGTCAGTTTCGTTGAGTATCCAGACACATGTTATTACGTTGAGCATTCAGGGTCCGGTCATTTTTGTTGAGTATCCAGACACCGGTTATTACATTGAGCGTTCAGGCTCTGGTCATTTTTGTTGAGTATCTAGACTCCGGTTATTAAGTTAAGCGTTCAGACTCCGATCATTTTCGTTGAGTATCCAGACTCCGGTTATTACGTTGAGCGTTCAGGCTCCGGTTCTTTTTGTTGAGTATCCAGACTCCGGTTATTACGTTGAGGGTTCAGACTCCGGTCATTTTCGTTGAGTATCTAGACTTCGGTCCTTACGTTGAGCGTTAAGGCTCCGATCATTTTCGTTAAGTGTCCAGACTCCGGTCAATATGTTGAGCGTTCAGGCTCCGGCCATTTTTGTTGATTATCCAGACTCCGGTCATTACGTTGAGCGTTCAGGATCCAGTCATTTTTGTTGAGTATCATAACTCTGGTTATTTCATTGAGTATCCAGATTCCGGTTATTACGTTGAGCGTTTAGGCTCCGGTCAGTTTCGTTGGGTACCTAGACTCCGATTATTACGTTGATCGTTCAGGGTCCGGTCAGTTTTGTTGAGTATCCAGACTCCGGTTATTACGTTGAGCGTTTAGGCTCCGGTCAGTTTCGTTGGGTATCAAAACACAGGTTATTACGTTGAACTTTCAGGGTCCAGTCATTTTTGTTGAGTATCCAGACACTGGTTATTACGTTGAGCGTTCAGGCTCTGGTCATTTTTGTTGAGTATCCAGACTCCGGTTATTAAGTTGAGCGTTCAGGCTCCGATCATTTTTGTTGAGTATCCAGACTCCGGTTATTACGTTGAGCGTTCAGGCTCCGGTCATTTTCGTTGAGTATCCAGACTCCGGTTATTACGTTGAGGGTTTAAACTCCAGTCATTTTCGTTGAGTATCAAGATTTCGGTCATTACGTTGAGCGTTAAGGCTCCGATCATTTTCGTTGAGTATCCAGACTCTGGTCAATATGTTGAGTGTTAAGGCTCCGGCCATTTTTTTTTAGTATCCAGACTCCGGTCATTATGTTGAGCGTTCAGGATCCAGTCATTTTTGTTGAGTATCATAACTATGGTTATTACATTGAGCATTCAGGCTCTGGTTAGTTTCGTTGAGTATCCAGACTCCGGTTATTACTTTGATCGTTCAGGCTCCGGTCATTTTCGTTGAGTATCCAGACTCTGGTTATTACGTTGAGCGTTCAGGCTCTGGTCAGTTTCGTTGTGTATCCAGATTTCGGTTATTATGTTCAGCGTTCAGGCTCCAGTCATTTTCGTTGGGTATCCAGACTTCAGTTATTACGTGGAGCGTTTAGGCTCCGGTCAGTTTCGTTGGGTATCCAGACTCCGGTTATTACGTGGAGCGTTCAGGCTCCGGTCAGTTTCTTTGTGTATCCAGATTCCGGTTATTATGTTGATCATTCAGGGTTCGGTCAGTTTCGTTGGGTATCCAGACTCTATTTATTACGTTGAGCGTTCAGGCTCCGGTCATTTTCGTTGTGTATCCAGATTCCATTTATTACGTCGAGCGTTCAGGCTCCGGTCATTTTTGTTGAGTATCCAAACACTGGTTATTACGTTGAGTGTTCAGGCTTTGGCATTTTTGTTGAGTATCGAGCCTCCGGTTATTAAGTTGAGCGTTCAGGCTCCGATCATTTTCGTTCAGTATCCAGACTCTGGTTATTACGTTGAGCGTTCAGGCTCCGGTCATTTTCGTTGAGTATCCAGACTCAGGTTATTACGTTGAGGGTTCAGACTCCGGTCATTTTCGTTGAGTATCCAGACTCCGGTCATTACGTTGAGCTTTAAGGCTCCGATCATTTTCGTTGAGTATCCAGACTCCGGTCAATACGTTGAGCGTTCAGGCTCTGGCCATTTTTGTTGAGTATCCAGACTCTGGTCATTACGTTGAGCGTTCAGGATCCAGACATTTTCGTTGAGTATCATTACTCTAGTTATTACATTGAGCGTTCAGGCTCTGGTTAGTTTCGTTGAGTATCCAGACTCCGGTTATTACATCAATCGTTCAGGCTCCGGTCATTTTCGTTGAGTATCCAGACTCTGGGTATTACATTGAGCGTTCAGGCTCTGGCCAGATTCGTTGAGTATCCAGATTCCGATTATTACGTTGAACGTTCAGGCTCCGATCATTTTTGTTGAGTATCCACACTCCGGTTATTACGTGGAGCGTTCAGGCTCCGGTCAGTTTCATTGGGTATCCAGACTCCGGTTATTACGTTGATCGTTCAGGCTCCGGTCAGTTTCGTTGGCTATCTAGACTCAGGTTATTACATTGAGCGTTCAGGCTCCGGTCAGTTTCATTGGGTATCCAGACTACGGTTATTACGTTAATCGTTCAGGCTCTGGTCATTTTCGTTGACTATCCAGACTCTGGTCATTACGTTGAGCGTTCAGGCTCTGGTCAGTTTAGTTGAGTATCTGGATTCTGGTTATTACGTTGAGTGTTCAGGCTCCGGTTAGTTTCGTTGAGTATCCAGACTCCGGTTCTTACGTTGAGCGTTCAGGCTCCAGTCAATTTCGTTGGGTATCTAGACTCCGATTATTACGTTGATCATTCAGGCTCCGGTCAGTATTGTTGAGTATCCAGACTCCGGTTATTACGTTGAGCATTCAGGCTCCGGTCAGTTTCGTTGGGTATCCAGACTCCGGTTATTACGTTGATCGTTCAGTCTTTGGTCAGTTTCGTTAAGTATCCAGACTCCGGTTATTACGTTGAGCGTTCAGGCTCCGGTCAGTTTCGTTGGGTATCCAGACACATGTTATTACGTTGAGCATTCAGGGTCCGGTCATTTTTGTTGAGTATCCAGACACCGGTTATTACATTGAGCATTCAGGCTCTGGTCATTTTTGTTGAGTATCTAGACTCCGGTTATTAAGTTAAGCGTTCAGGCTCCGATCATTTTCGTTGAGTATCCAGACTCCGGTTATTACGTTGAGCGTTCAGGCTCCGGTTCTTTTTGTTGCGTATCCAGACTTCGGTTATTACGTTGAGGGTTCAGACTCCGGTCATTTTCGTTGTGTATCTAGACTCCGGTCCTTACGTTGAGCGTTAAGGCTCCGATCATTTTCGTTAAGTGTCCAGACTCCGGTCAATACGTTGAGCGTTCAGGCTCCGGCCATTTTTGTTGATTATCCAGACTCCGGTCATTACGTTGAGCGTTCAGGATCCAGTCATTTTTGTTGAGTATCATAACTCTGGTTATTTCATTGAGTATCCAGATTCCGGTTATTACGTTGAGCGTTTAGGCTCCGGTCAGTTTTGTTGGGTACCTAGACTCCGATTATTACGTTGATCGTTCAGGCTCCGGTCAGTTTTGTTGAGTATCCAGACTCCGGTTATTATGTTGAGCGTTTAGGCTCCGGTCAGTTCCGTTGGGTATCCAAACACAGGTTATTACGTTGAACTTTCAGGGTCTAGTCATTTTTGTTGAGTATCCATACACTGGTTATTACGTTGAGCGTTCAGGCTCTGGTCATTTTTCTTGAGTATCCAGACTCCGGTTATTAAGTTGAGCGTTCAGGCTCCGATCATTTTTGTTGAGTATCCAGACTCCGGTTATTACGTTGAGCGTTCAGGCTCCGGTTATTACGTTCAGGGTTTAAACTCCAGTCATTTTCGTTGAGTATCAAGATTCCGGTCATTACGTTGAGCGTTAAGGCTCCGATCATTTTCGTTGAGTATCCAGACTCTGGTCAATACGTTGAGCGTTAAGGCTCCGATCATTTTCGTTGAGTATCCAGACTCTGGTCAATACGTTGAGTGTTAAGGCTCCGACCATTTTTTTTGAGTATCCAGACTCCGGTCATTATGTTGAGCGTTCAGGATCCAGTCATTTTTGTTGAGTATCATAACTCTGGTTGTGACATTGAGCGTTCAGGCTCTGGTTAGTTTCGTTGAGTATCCAGACTCCGGTTATTACTTTGATCGTTCAGGCTCCGGTCATTTTCGTTGAGTATCCAGACTCTGGTTATTACGTTGAGCATTCAGGCTCTGGTCAGTTTCGTTGTGTATCCAGATTTCGGTTATTACGTTGAGCGTTCAGGCTCCAGTCATTTTCGTTGGGTATCCAGACTTCAGTTATTACGTGGAGCGTTTAGGCTCCGGTCAGTTTCGTTGGGTATCCAGACTCCGGTTATTACGTGGAGCGTTCAGGCTCCGGTCAGTTTCTTTGTGTATCCAGATTCCGGTTATTACGTTGATCATTCAGGGTTCGGTCAGTTTCGTTGGGTATCCAGACTCTGTTTATTACGTTGAGCGTTCAGGCTCCGGTCATTTTCGTTGTGTATCCAGATTCAATTTATTACGTCGAGCGTTCAGGCTCCGGTCATTTTTGTTGAGTATCCAAACACTGGTTATTACGTTGAGTGTTCAGGCTCTGGTCATTTTTGTTGAGTATCGAGACTCCGGTTATTAAGTTGAGCGTTCAGGCTCCGATCATTTTCGTTGAGTATCCAGACTCTGGTTATTACGTTGAGCGTTCAGGCTCCGGTCATTTTCGTTGAGTATCCAGACTCAGGTTATTACGTTGAGGGTTCAGACTCCGGTCATTTTCGTTGAGTATCCAGACTCCGGTCATTACGTTGAGCGTTAAGGCTCCGATCATTTTCGTTGAGTATCCAGACTCCGGTCAATACGTTGAGCGTTCAGGCTCTGGCCATTTTTGTTGAGAATCCAGACTCTGGTCATTACGTTGAGCGTTCAGGATCCAGACATTTTCGTTGAGTATCATTACTCTAGTTATTACATTGAGCGTTCAGGCTCTGGTTAGTTTCGTTGAGTATCCAGACTCCGGTTATTACATCAATCGTTCAGGCTCCGGTCATTTTCGTTGAGTATCCAGACTCTGGGTATTACATTGAGCGTTCAGGCTCTGGCCAGATTCGTTGAGTATCCAGATTCCGGTTATTACGTTGAGCGTTCAGGCTCCGGTCATTTTTGTTGAGTATCCACACTCCGGTTATTACGTGGAGCGTTCAGGCTCCGGTCAGTTTCATTGGGTATCCAGACTCCGGTTATTACGTTGATCGTTCAGGCTCCGGTCAGTTTCGTTGGCTATCTAGACTCAGGTTATTACATTGAGCGTTCAGGCTCCGGTCAGTTTCGTTGGGTATCCAGACTACGGTTATTCCGTTAATCGTTCAGGCTCTGGTCATTTTCGTTGACTATCCAGACTCTGGTCATTACGTTGAGCGTTCAGGCTCTGGTCAGTTTAGTTGAGTATCTGGATTCTGGTTATTACGTTGAGCGTTCAGGCTCTGGTTAGTTTCGTTGAGTATCCAGACTCCGGTTCTTACGTTGAGCGTTCAGGCTCCAGTCAATTTCGTTGGGTATCTAGACTCCGATTATTACGTTGATCATTCAGGCTCCGGTCAGTATTGTTGAGTATCTAGACTCCGGTTATTACGTTGAGCATTCAGGCTCAGGTCAGTTTCGTTGGGTATCCAGACTCCGGTTATTACGTTGATCGTTCAGTCTCTGGTCAGTTTCGTTAAGTTTCCAGACTCCGGTTATTACGTTGAGCGTTCAGGCTCTGCTCAGTTTCGTTGGGTATCCAGACTCCGGTTATTACGTTGATTGTTCAGGCTCCGGTCAGTTTTGTTGGGTATCTAGACTCAGGTTATTACATTGAACGTTCAGGCTCCGGTCAGTTTCGTTAGGTATTTAGACTACGGTTATTACGTTGATCGTTCAGGCTCCGGTCATTTTCGTTGACTATCCAGACTCTGGTTACTAAGTTGAGCGTTCAGGCTCCGGTCAGTTTTGTTGGGTATTTAGACTCCGATTATAACGTTGATCATTCAGGCTCCGGTCAGTTTCGTTGAGTATCCAGACTCCGGTTATTACGTAGAATGTTCAGGCTCCGGTCAGTTTCTTTGGGTATCCAGACTCCGGTTATTACGTTGATCGTTCAGTCTCTGGTCAGTTTCATTGAGTATCCAGACTCCGGTTATTACGTTGAGCGTTCAGGCTCCGGTCAGTTTCGTTGTGTATCCAGACTCCAGTTATTACGTCGAGCGTTCAGGCTCCGGTCATTTTTGTTGAGTATCCAGACACCGGTTTTTACGTTGAGCGTTCAGGCTCTGGTCATTTTTGTTGAGTATCCAGACTCCGGTTATTAATTTGAGCGTTCAGGCTCCGATCATTTTCGTTGAGTATCTAGACTCCGGTTATCACGTTGACCGTTCAGGCTCTGGTCATTTTCGTTGAGTATCCAGACTCCGGTTATTACGTTGAGGGTTCAGACTACGGTCATTTTCATTGAGTATCCAGACTCTGGTCATTACGTTGAGCGTTAAGGCTCCGATCATTGTCGTTGAGTATCCAGACTCCAGTCAATATGTTGAGCGATTAGGCTCTGGCCATTTTTGTTGAGTATCCAGACTCCGGTCATTACGTTGAGCATTCAGGATCCAGTCATTTTTGTTGAGTATCATTACTCTGGTTATTACATTATGCGTTCAGGCTCCGGTTAGTTTCGTTGAGTATCCAGACTCCGGTTATTATATTGATCGTTCAGGCTCCGGTCATTTTCGTTGAGTATCCAGACTCTGGTTATTACGTTGAGCGTTCAGGCTCCAGTAAATTTCTTTGAGTATCCAGATTCCGGTTATTACGTTGAGCGTTCTAGCTCCGGTTAGTTTCGTTGAGTATCCAGACTCCGGTTATTACGTGGAGCGTTCAGGCTCCGGTCAGTTTCGTTGGGTATCCAGACTCCGGTTATTACTTTGATCGTTCAGGCTCCGGTCAGTTTCGTTGGGTATCTAGACTCAGGTTATTACATTGAGCGTTCAGGCTCTGGTCAGTTTCGTTGGGTATCCAGACTATGGTTATTACGTTGATCGTTCAGGCTGCGGTCATTTTCGTCGAATATCCAGACTCTGGTTATTACGTTGAGCATTCAGGCTCCGGTCAGTTTAGTTGAGTATCCAGATTCTGGTTATTACGTTGAGCGTTCAGGCTCCACTCAGTTTCGTTGGGTATCCAGACTCCGGTTATTACGTTGATCGTTCAGTCTCTGGTCAGTTTCGTTAAGTATCCAGACTCCGGTTATTACGTTGAGCGTTCAGGTTCTGCTCAGTTTCGTTGGGTATCCAGACTCCGGTTATTACGTTGATTGTTCAGGCTCCGGTCAGTTTCGTTGGGTATCTAGACTCAGGTTATTACATTGAACGTTCAGGCTCCGGTCAGTTTCGTTAGGTATTTAGACTACGGTTATTACGTTGATCGTTCAGGCTCCGGTCATTTTCGTTGACTATCCAGACTCTGGTTACTAAGTTGAGCGTTCAGGCTCCGGTCAGTTTTGTTGGGTATTTAGACTCCGATTATAACGTTGATCATTCAGGCTCCGGTCAGTTTCGTTGAGTATCTAGACTCCGGTTATTACGTAGAATGTTCAGGCTCCGGTCAGTTTCTTTGGGTATCCAGACTCCGGTTATTACGTTGATCGTTCAGTCTCTGGTCAGTTTCATTGAGTATCCAGACTCCGGTTATTACGTTGAGCGTTCAGGCTCCGGTCAGTTTCGTTGTGTATCCAGACTCCAGTTATTACGTCGAGCGTTCAGGCTCCGGTCATTTTTGTTGAGTATCCAGACACCGGTTTTTACGTTGAGCGTTCAGGCTCTGGTCATTTTTGTTGAGTATCCAGACTCCGGTTATTAATTTGAGCGTTCAGGCTCCGATCATTTTCGTTGAGTATCTAGACTCCGGTTATCACGTTGACCGTTCAGGCTCTGGTCATTTTCGTTGAGTATCCAGACTCCGGTTATTACGTTGAGGGTTCAGACTACGGTCATTTTCATTGAGTATCCAGACTCTGGTCATTACGTTGAGCGTTAAGGCTCCGATCATTGTCGTTGAGTATCCAGACTCCAGTCAATATGTTGAGCGATTAGGCTCTGGCCATTTTTGTTGAGTATCCAGACTCCGGTCATTACGTTGAGCATTCAGGATCCAGTCATTTTTGTTGAGTATCATTACTCTGGTTATTACATTATGCGTTCAGGCTCCGGTTAGTTTCGTTGAGTATCCAGACTCCGGTTATTATATTGATCGTTCAGGCTCCGGTCATTTTCGTTGAGTATCCAGACTCTGGTTATTACGTTGAGCGTTCAGGCTCCAGTAAATTTCTTTGAGTATCCAGATTCCGGTTATTACGTTGAGCGTTCTAGCTCCGGTTAGTTTCGTTGAGTATCCAGACTCCGGTTATTACGTGGAGCGTTCAGGCTCCGGTCAGTTTCGTTGGGTATCCAGACTCCGGTTATTACTTTGATCGTTCAGGCTCCGGTCAGTTTCGTTGGGTATCTAGACTCAGGTTATTACATTGAGCGTTCAGGCTCTGGTCAGTTTCGTTGGGTATCCAGACTATGGTTATTACGTTGATCGTTCAGGCTGCGGTCATTTTCGTCGAATATCCAGACTCTGGTTATTACGTTGAGCATTCAGGCTCCGGTCAGTTTAGTTGAGTATCCAGATTCTGGTTATTACGTTGAGCGTTCAGGCTCCACTCAGTTTCGTTGAGTATCCAGACTCCGGTTATTACGTTAAGCGTTCAGGCTCCGGTCAGTTTCGTTGGGTGTCTAGACACAAGTTATTACGTTGAGCATTCAGGGTCAGGTCATTTTTGTTGAGTATCCAGACACCGGTTATTACGTTGAGCGTTCAGGCTCTGTTCATTTTTGTTGAGTATCCAGACTCCGGTTATTAAGTTGAGCGTTCAGGCTCCGATCATTTTTGTTGAGTATCCAGACTCCGGTCATTACGTTGAGCGTTCAGGATCCGGTTCTTTTTGTTGAGTATCCAGACTCCGGTTATTACGTTGAGGGTTCAGACTCCGGTCATTTTCGTTGAGTATCTAGACTTCGGTCCTTACGTTGAGCGTTAAGGCTCCGATCATTTTCGTTAAGTGTCCAGACTCAGGTCAATACGTTGAGCGTTCAGGCTCCGGCCATTTTTGTTGATTATCCAGACTCCGGTCATTACGTTGAGCATTCAGGATCCAGTCATTTTTGTTGAGTATCATAACTCTGGTTATTTCATTGAGTATCCAGACTCAGGTTATTACATTGAGCGTTCCGGCTCCGGTCAGTTTCGTTGGGTATCCAGACTACGGTTATTACGTTAATCATTCAGGCTCTGGTCATTTTCGTTGACTATCCAGACTCCGGTTATTACGTTGAGCGTTTAGGCTCCGGTCAGTTTCGTTGGGTATCCAAACACAGGTTATTACGTTGAACTTTCAGGGTCCAATCATTTTTGTTGAGTATCCAGACACTGGTTATTACGTTGAGCGTTCAGGCTCTGGTCATTTTTGTTGAGTATCCAGACTCCGGTTATTAAGTTGAGCGTTCAGGCTCCGATCATTTTTGTTGAGTATCCAGACTCCGGTTATTACGTTGAGCGTTCAGGCTCCGGTCATTTTCGTTGAGTATCCAGACTCTGGTCAATACGTTGAGTGTTAAGGCTCTGGCCATTTTTGTTGAGTATCCAGACTCCGGTCATTATGTTGAGCGTTCAGGATCCAGTCATTTTTGTTGAGTATCATAACTCTGCTTATTACATTGAGCGTTCAGGCTCTGGTTAGTTTCGTTGAGTATCCAGACTCCGGTTATTACTTTGATCGTTCAAGCTCCGGTCATTTTCGTTGAGTATCCAGACTCTGGTTATTACATTGAGCGTTCAGGCTCTGGTCAGTTTCGTTGTGTATCCAGATTTCGGTTATTACGTTGAGCGTTCAGGCTCCAGTCATTTTCGTTGGGTATCCAGACTTCAGTTATTACGTGGAGCGTTTAGGCTCCGGTCAGTTTCGTTGGGTATCCAGACTCCGGTTATTACGTGGAGCGTTCAGGCTCCGGTCAGTTTCTTTGTGTATCCAGATTCCGGTTATTACGTTGATCATTCAGGGTTCGGTCAGTTTCGTTGGGTATCCAGACTCTGTTTATTATGTTGAGCGTTCAGGCTCCGGTCATTTTCGTTGTGTATCCAGATTCCATTTATTACGTCGAGCGTTCAGGCTCCGGTCATTTTTGTTGAGTATCCAAACACCGGTTATTACGTTGAGTGTTCAGGCTCTGGTCATTTTTGTTGAGTATCGAGACTCCGGTTATTAAGTTGAGCGTTCAGGCTCCGATCATTTTCGTTGAGTATCCAGACTCTGGTTATTACGTTGAGCGTTCAGGCTCCGGTCATTTTCGTTGAGTATCCAGACTCAGGTTATTACGTTGAGGGTTCCGACTCCGGTCATTTTCGTTGAGTATCCAGACTCCGGTCATTACGTTGAGCGTTGAGGCTCCGATCATTTTCGTTGAGTATCCAGACTCCGGTCAATACGTTGAGCGTTCAGGCTCTGGCCATTTTTGTTGAGAATCCAGACTCTGGTCATTACGTTGAGCGTTCAGGATCCAGACATTTTCGTTGAGTATCATTACTCTAGTTATTACATTGAGCGTTCAGGCTCTGGTTAGTTTCGTTGAGTATCCAGACTCCGTTATTACATCAATCGTTCAGGCTCCGGTCATTTTCGTTGAGTATCCAGACTCTGGGTATTACATTGAGCGTTCAGGCTCTGGCCAGATTCGTTGAGTATCCAGATTCCGGTTATTACGTTGAGCGTTCAGGCTCCGGTCATTTTTGTTGAGTATCCACACTCCGGTTATTACGTGGAGCGTTCAGGCTCCGGTCAGTTTCATTGGGTATCCAGACTCCGGTTATTACGTTGATCGTTCAGGCTCCGGTCAGTTTCGTTGGCTATCTAGACTCAGGTTATTACATTGAGCGTTCAGGCTCCGGTCAGTTTCGTTGGGTATCCAGACTACGGTTATTCCGTTAATCGTTCAGGCTCTGGTCATTTTCGTTGACTATCCAGACTACGGTTATTACGTTTATCGTTCAGGCTCTGGTCATTACGTTGAGCGTTCAGGCTCTGGTCAGTTTAGTTGAGTATCTGGATTCTGGTTATTACGTTGAGCGTTCAGGCTCCGGTTAGTTTCGTTGAGTATCCAGACTCCGGTTCTTACGTTGTGCGTTCAGGCTCCAGTCAATTTCATTGGGTATCTAGACTCCGATTATTACGTTGATCATTCAGGCTCCGGTCAGTATTGTTGAGTATCCAGACTCCGGTTATTACGTTGAGCATTCAGGCTCCGGTCAGTTTCGTTGGGTATCCAGACTCCGGTTATTACGTTGATCGTTCAGTCTCTGGTCAGTTTCGTTAAGTATCCAGACTCCGGTTATTACGTTGAGCGTTCAGGCTCCGGTCAGTTTCGTTGGGTATCCAGACACAGGTTATTACGTTGAGCATTCAGGGTCCGGTCATTTTTGTTAAGTATCCAGACACCGGTTATTACATTGAGCGTTCAGGCTCTGGTCATTTTTGTTGAGTATCCAGACTCCGGTTATTAAGTTAAGCGTTCTGGCTCCGATCATTTTCGTTGAGTATCCAGACTCCGGTTATTACGTTGAGCGTTCAGGCTCCGGTTCTTTTTGTTGAGTATCCAGACTCCGGTTATTACGTTGAGGGTTCAGACTCCGGTCATTTTCGTTGAGTATCTAGACTCCGGTCCTTACGTTGACCGTTAAGGCTCCGATCATTTTCGTTAAGTGTCCAGACTCCGGTCAATATGTTGAGCGTTCAGGCTCCGACCATTTTTGTTGATTATCCAGACTCCGGTCATTACGTTGAGCGTTCAGGATCCAGTCATTTCTGTTGAGTATCATAACTCTGGTTATTTCATTGAGTATCCAGATTCCGGTTATTACGTTGAGCGTTTAGGCTCCGGTCAGTTTCGCTGGTTATCTAGACTCTGATTATTACGTTGATCGTTCAGGCTCCGGTCAGTTTTGTTGAGTATCCAGACTCCGGTTATTACGTTGAGCGTTCAGGCTCCGGTCATTTTTCTTGAGTATCCAGACTCCGGTTATTAAGTTGAGTGTTGAGGCTCCGATTACTTTTGTTGAGTATCCAGACTCCGGTTATTTGGTGGAGCGTTCAGGCTTCGGTCATTTTCGTTGAGTATCCAGACTCCGGTTATTACGTTGAGGGTTCAAACTCCAATCATTTTCGTTGAGTGTCAAGATTCCGGTCATTACGTTGAGCGTTAAGGCTCCGATCATTTTCGTTGACTATCCAGACTCTGGTTACTAAGTTGAGCGTTCAGGCTCCGGTCAGTTTTGTTGGGTATTTAGACTCCGATTATAACGTTGATCATTCAGGCTCCGGTCAGTTTCGTTGAGTATCCAGACTCCGGTTATTACGTAGAATGTTCAGGCTCCGGTCAGTTTCGTTGGGTATCCAGACTCCGGTTATTACGTTGATCGTTCAGTCTCTGGTCAGTTTCATTGAGTATCCAGACTCCGGTTATTACGTTGAGCGTTCAGGCTCCGGTCAGTTTCGTTGTGTATCCAGACTCCAGTTATTACGTCGAGCGTTCAGGCTCCGGTCATTTTTGTTGAGTATCCAGACACCGGTTTTTACGTTGAGCGTTCAGGCTCTGGTCATTTTTGTTGAGTATCCAGACTCCGGTTATTAATTTGAGCGTTCAGGCTCCGATCATTTTCGTTGAGTATCTAGACTCCGGTTATCACGTTGACCGTTCAGGCTCTGGTCATTTTCGTTGAGTATCCAGACTCCGGTTATTACGTTGAGGGTTCAGACTACGGTCATTTTCATTGAGTATCCAGACTCTGGTCATTACGTTGAGCGTTAAGGCTCCGATCATTGTCGTTGAGTATCCAGACTCCAGTCAATATGTTGAGCGATTAGGCTCTGGCCATTTTTGTTGAGTATCCAGACTCCGGTCATTACGTTGAGCATTCAGGATCCAGTCATTTTTGTTGAGTATCATTACTCTGGTTATTACATTATGCGTTCAGGCTCCGGTTAGTTTCGTTGAGTATCCAGACTCCGGTTATTATATTGATCGTTCAGGCTCCGGTCATTTTCGTTGAGTATCCAGAATCTGGTTATTACGTTGAGCGTTCAGGCTCCAGTCAATTTCTTTGAGTATCCAGATTCCGGTTATTACGTTGAGCGTTCAGGCTCCGGTTAGTTTCGTTGAGTATCCAGACTCCGGTTATTACGTGGAGCATTCAGGCTCCGGTCAGTTTCGTTGGGTATCCAGACTCCGGTTATTACTTTGATCGTTCAGGCTCCGGTCAGTTTCGTTGGGTATCTAGACTTAGGTTATTACATTGAGCGTTCAGGCTCCGGTCAGTTTCGTTGGGTATCCAGACTATGGTTATTACGTTGATCGTTCAGGCTGCGGTCATTTCCGTTGAATATCCAGACTCTGGTTATTACGTTGAGCATTCAGGCTCCGGTCAGTTTAGTTGAGTATCCAGATTCTGGTTATTACGTTGAGCATTCAGGCTCCACTCAGTTTCGTTGAGTATCCAGACTCCGGTTATTACGTTAAGCGTTCAGGCTCCGGTCAGTTTCGTTGGGTGTCTAGACACAAGTTATTACGTTGAGCATTCAGGGTCAGGTCATTTTTGTTGAGTATCCAGACACCGGTTATTACGTTGAGCGTTCAGGCTCTGTTCATTTTTGTTGAGTATCCAGACTCCGGTTATTAAGTTGAGCGTTCAGGCTCCGATCATTTTTGTTGAGTATCCAGACTCCGGTCATTACGTTGAGCGTTCAGGCTCCGGTTCTTTTTGTTGAGTATCCAGACTCCGGTTATTACGTTGAGGGTTCAGACTCCGGTCATTTTCGTTGAGTATCTAGACTCCGGTTATTACGTTGATCGTTAAGGCTCCGATCATTTTCGTTAAGTGTCCAGACTCAGGTCAATACGTTGAGCGTTCAGGCTCCGGTCAGTTTTGTTGGGTATTTAGACTCCGATTATAACGTTGATCATTCAGGCTCCGGTCAGTTTCGTTGAGTATCCAGACTCCGGTTATTACGTAGAATGTTCAGGCTCCGGTCAGTTTCGTTGGGTATCCAGACTCCGGTTATTACGTTGATCGTTCAGTCTCTGGTCAGTTTCATTGAGTATCCAGACTCCGGTTATTACGTTGAGCGTTCAGGCTCCGGTCAGTTTCGTTGTGTATCCAGACTCCAGTTATTACGTCGAGCGTTCAGGCTCCGGTCATTTTTGTTGAGTATCCAGACACCGGTTTTTACGTTGAGCGTTCAGGCTCTGGTCATTTTTGTTGAGTATCCAGACTCCGGTTATTAATTTGAGCATTCAGGCTCCGATCATTTTCGTTGAGTATCTAGACTCCGGTTATCACGTTGACCGTTCAGGCTCTGGTCATTTTCGTTGAGTATCCAGACTCCGGTTATTACGTTGAGGGTTCAGACTACGGTCATTTTCATTGAGTATCCAGACTCTGGTCATTACGTTGAGCGTTAAGGCTCCGATCATTGTCTTTGAGTATCCAGACTCCAGTCAATATGTTGAGCGATTAGGCTCTGGCCATTTTTGTTGAGTATCCAGACTCCGGTCATTACGTTGAGCATTCAGGATCCAGTCATTTTTGTTGAGTATCATTACTCTGGTTATTACATTATGCGTTCAGGCTCCGGTTAGTTTCGTTGAGTATCCAGACTCCGGTTATTATATTGATCGTTCAGGCTCCGGTCATTTTCGTTGAGTATCCAGACTCTGGTTATTACGTTGAGCGTTCAGGCTCCAGTCAATTTCTTTGAGTATCCAGATTCCGGTTATTACGTTGAGCGTTCAGGCTCCGGTTAGTTTTGTTGAGTATCCAGACTCCGGTTATTACGTGGAGCGTTCAGGCTCCGGTCAGTTTCGTTGGGTATCCAGACTCCGGTTATTACTTTGATCGTTCAGGCTCCGGTCAGTTTCGTTGGGTATCTAGACTCAGGTTATTACATTGAGCGTTTAGGCTCCGGTCAGTTTCGTTGGGTATCCAGACTATGGTTATTACGTTGATCGTTCAGGCTGCGGTCATTTTCGTTGAATATCCAGACTCTGGTTATTACGTTGAGCATTCAGGCTCCGGTCAGTTTAGTTGAGTATCCAGATTCTGGTTATTACGTTGAGCGTTCAGGCTCCACTCAGTTTCGTTGAGTATCCAGACTCCGGTTATTACGTTAAGCGTTCAGGCTCCGGTCAGTTTCGTTGGGTGTCTAGACACAAGTTATTACGTTGAGCATTCAGGGTCAGGTCATTTTTGTTGAGTATCCAGACACCGGTTATTACGTTGAGCGTTCAGGCTCTGTTCATTTTTGTTGAGTATCCAGACTCCGGTTATTAAGTTGAGCGTTCAGGCTCCGATCATTTTTGTTGAGTATCCAGACTCCGGTCATTACGTTGAGCGTTCAGGCTCCGGTTCTTTTTGTTGAGTATCCAGACTCCGGTTATTACGTTGAGGGTTCAGACTCCGGTCATTTTCGTTGAGTATCTAGACTCCGGTCCTTACGTTGAGCGTTAAGGCTCCGATCATTTTCGTTAAGTGTCCAGACTCAGGTCAATATGTTGAGCGTTCAGGCTCCGGCCATTTTTGTTGATTATCCAGACTCCGGTCATTACGTTGAGCGTTTAGGATCCAGTCATTTTTGTTGAGTATCATAACTCTGGTTATTTCATTGAGTATCCAGACTCAGGTTATCACATTGAGCGTTCAGGCTCCGGTCAGTTTCATTGGGTATCCAGACTATTGTTATTACGTTAATCATTCAGGCTCTGGTCATTTTCGTTGACTATCCAGACTCCGGTTATTACGTTGAGCGTTTAGGCTCCGGTCAGTTTCGTTGGGTATCCAAACACAGGTTATTACGTTGAACTTTCAGGGTCCAATCATTTTTGTTGAGTATCCAGACACTGGTTATTACGTTGAGCGTTCAGGCTCTGGTCATTTTTGTTGAGTATCCAGACTCCGGTTATTACGTTGAGCGTTCAGGCTCCGGTCATTTTCGTTGAGTATCCAGACTCCGGTTATTACGTTGAGGGTTTAAACTCCAGTCATTTTCGTTGAGTATCAAGATTCCGGTTTTTACGTTGAGCGTTAAGGCTCCGATCATTTTCGTTGAGTATCCAGACTCTGGTCAATACGTTGAGTGTTAAGGCTATGGCCATTTTTGTTGAGTATCCAGACTCCGGTCATTATGTTGAGCGTTCAGGATCCAGTCATTTTTGTTGAGTATCATAACTCTGCTTATTACATTGAGCGTTCAGGCTCTGGTTAGTTTCGTTGAGTATCCAGACTCCGGTTATTACTTTGATCGTTCAAGCTCCGGTCATTTTCGTTGAGTATCCAGACTCCGGTTATTACTTTGATCGTTCAAGCTCCGGTCATTTTCGTTGAGTATCCAGACTCTGGTTATTACGTTGAGCGTTCAGGCTCCAGTCATTTTCGTTGGGTATCCAGACTTCAGTTATTACGTGGAGCGTTTAGGCTCCGGTCAGTTTCGTTGGGTATCCAGACTCCGGTTATTACGTGGAGCGTTCAGGCTCTGGTCAGTTTCTTTGTGTATCCAGATTCCGGTTATTACGTTGATCATTCAGGGTTCGGTCAGTTTCGTTGGGTATCCAGACTCTGTTTTTTATGTTGAGCGTTCAGGCTCCGGTCATTTCCGTTGTGTATCCAGATTCCATTTATTACGTTGAGCGTTCAGGCTCCGGTCATTTTTGTTGAGTATCCAAACACCGGTTATTACGTTGAGTGTTCAGGCTCTGGTCATTTTTGTTGAGTATCGAGACTCCGGTTATTAAGTTGAGCGTTTAGGCTCCGATCATTTTCGTTGAGTATCCAGACTCTGGTTATTACGTTGAGCGTTCAGGCTCCGGTCATTTTCGTTGAGTATCCAGACTCAGGTTATTACGTTGAGGGTTCCGACTCCGGTCATTTTCGTTGAGTATCCAGACTCCGGTCATTACGTTGAGCGTTGAGGCTCCGATCATTTTCGTTGAGTATCCAGACTCCGGTCAATACGTTGAGCGTTCAGGCTCTGGCCATTTTTGTTGAGTATCTAGACTCTGGTCATTATGTTGAGCGTTCAGGATCTAGACATTTTAGTTGAGTATCATTACTCTAGTTATTACATTGAGCATTCAGGCTCTGGTTAGTTACGTTGAGTATCCAGACTCCGGTTATTACATCAATCGTTCAGGCTCCGGTCATTTTCGTTGAGTATCCAGACTCTGGGTATTACATTGAGCGTTCAGGCTCTGGCCAGATTCGTTGAGTATCCAGATTCCGGTTATTACGTTGAGCGTTCAGGCTCCGGTCATTTTTGTTGAGTATCCAGACTCCGGTTATTACGTGGAGCGTTCAGGCTCCGGTCAGTTTCATTGGGTATCCAGACTCCGGTTATTACGTTGATCGTTCAGGCTCCGGTCAGTTTCGTTGGCTATCTAGACTCAAGTTATTACATTGAGCGTTCAGGCTCCGGTAAGGTTCGTAGGGTATCCAGACTACGGTTATTATGTTAATCGTTCAGGCTCTGGTCATTTTCGTTGACTATCCAGACTCTGGTCATTACGTTGAGCGTTCAGGCTCTGGTCTGTTTAGTTGAGTATCTGGATTCTGGTTATTACGTTGAGCGTTCAGGCTCCGGTTAGTTTCGTTGAGTATCCAGACTCCGGTTCTTACGTTGAGCGTTCAGGCTCCAGTCAATTTCGTTGGGTATCTAGACTCCGATTATTACGTTGATCATTCAGGCTCCGGTCAGTATTGTTGAGTATCCAGACTCCGGTTATTACGTTGAGCATTCAGGCTCCGGTCAGTTTCGTTGGGTATCCAGACTCCGGTTATTACGTTGATCGTTCAGTCTCTGGTCAGTTTCGTTAAGTATCCAGACTCCGGTTATTACGTTGAGCGTTCAGGCTCCGGTCAGTTTCGTTGGGTATCCAGACACAGGTTATTACGTTGAGCATTCAGGGTCCGGTCATTTTTGTTAAGTATCCAGACACCGGTTATTACATTGAGCGTTCAGGCTCTGGTCATTTTTGTTGAGTATCCAGACTCCGGTTATTAAGTTAAGCGTTCTGGCTCCGATCATTTTCGTTGAGTATCCAGACTCCGGTTATTACGTTGAGCGTTCAGGCTCCGGTTCTTTTTGTTGAGTATCCAGACTCCGGTTATTACGTTGAGGGTTCAGACTCCGGTCATTTTCGTTGAGTATCTAGACTCCGGTCCTTACGTTGACCGTTAAGGCTCCGATCATTTTCGTTAAGTGTCCAGACTCCGGTCAATACGTTGAGCGTTCAGGCTCCGACCATTTTTGTTGATTATCCAGACTCCGGTCATTACGTTGAGCGTTCAGGATCCAGTCATTTTTGTTGAGTGTCATAACTCTGGTTATTTCATTGAGTATCCAGATTCCGATTATTACGTTGAGCGTTTAGGCTCCAGTCAGTTTCGCTGGTTATCTAGACTCTGATTATTACGTTGATCGTTCAGGCTCCGGTCAGTTTTGTTGAGTATCCAGACTCCGGTTATTACGTTGAGCGTTCAGGCTCCGGTCAGTTTCGTTGGGTATCTAGACACAGGTTATTACGTTGAGCATTCAGGGTCGAGTCATTTTTGTTGAGTATCCAGACACTGGTTATTACGTTGAGCGTTCAGGCTCTGGTCATTTTTCTTGAGTATCCAGACTCCGGTTATTAAGTTGAGTGTTCAGGCTCCGATTATTTTTGTTGAGTATCCAGACTCCGGTTATTAGGTTGAGCGTTCAGGCTTCGGTCATTTTCGTTGAGTATCCAGACTCCGGTTATTACGTTGAGGGTTCAAACTCCAGTCATTTTCGTTGAGTATCAAGATTCCGGTCATTACGTTGAGCGTTAAGGCTCCGATCATTTTCGTTGACTATCCAGACTCTGGTTACTAAGTTAAGCGTTCAGGCTCCGGTCAGTTTTGTTGGGTATTTAGACTCCGATTATAACGTTGATCATTCAGGCTCCGGTCAGTTTCGTTGAGTATCCAGACTCCGGTTATTACGTAGAATGTTCAGGCTCCGATCAGTTTCGTTGGGTATCCAGACTCCGGTTATTACGTTGATCGTTCAGTCTCTGGTCAGTTTCATTGAGTATCCAGACTCCGGTTATTACGTTGAGCGTTCAGGCTCCGGTCAGTTTCGTTGTGTATCCAGACTCCAGTTATTACCTCGAGCGTTCAGGCTCCGGTCATTTTTGTTGAGTATCCAGACACCGGTTTTTACGTTGAGCGTTCAGACTCTGGTCATTTTTGTTGAGTATCTATACTCCGGTTATTAATTTGAGCGTTCAGGCTCCGATCATTTTTGTTGAGTACCTAGACTCCGGTTATCACGTTGACCGTTCAGGCTCTGGTCATTTTCATTGAGTATCCAGACTCCGGTTATTACGTTGAGGGTTCAGACTACGGTCATTTTCATTAAGTATCCAGACTCTGGTCATTACGTTGAGTGTTAAGGCTCCGATCATTGTCGTTGAGTATCCAGACTCCAGTCAATATGTTGAGCGATTAGGCTCTGGCCATTTTTGTTGAGTATCCAGACTCCGGTCATTACGTTGAGCATTCAGGATCCAGTATTTTTGTTGAGTATCATTACTCTGGTTATTACATTATGCGTTCAGGCTCCGGTTAGTTTCGTTGAGTATCCAGACTCCGGTTATTATATTGATCGTTCAGGCTCCGGTCATTTTCGTTGAGTATCCAGACTCTGGTTATTACGTTGAGCGTTCAGGCTCCAGTCAATTTCTTTGAGTATCCAGATTCCGGTTATTACGTTGAGCGTTCAGGCTCCGGTTAGTTTCGTTGAGTATCCAGACTCCGGTTATTACGTGGAGCGTTCAGGCTCCGGTCAGTTTCGTTGGGTATCTAGACTCCGGTTATTACTTTGATCGTTCAGGCTCCGGTCAGTTTCGTTGGGTATCTAGACTCAGGTTATTTCATTGAGCGTTCAGTCTCCGGTCAGTTTCGTTGGGTATCCAGACTATGGTTATTACGTTAATCGTTCAGGCTGCGGTCATTTTCGTTGACTATCCAGACTCTGGTTATTACGTTGAGCATTCAGGCTCCGGTCAGTTTAGTTGAGTATCCAGATTCTGGTTATTACATTGAGCGTTCAGGCTCCACTCAGTTTTGTTGAGTATCCATACTCCGGTTATTACGTTAAGCGTTCGGGCTCCGGTCAGTTTCGTTAGGTGTCTAGACACAGGTTATTACGTTGAGCATTCAGGGTCAGGTCATTTTTGTTGAGTATCCAGACACCGGTTATTACGTTGAGCGTTCAGGCTCTGTTCATTTTTGTTGAGTATCCAGACTCCGGTTATTAAGTTGAGCGTTCAGGCTCCGATCATTTTTGTTGAGTATCCAGACTCCGGTCATTACGTTGAGTGTTAAGGCTCCGATTATTTTCGTTGAGTATCCAGACTCTGGTCAATACGTTGAGTGTTAAGGCTCCGGCCATTTTTGTTGAGTATCCAGACTCCGGTCATTATGTTGAGCGTTCAGGATCCAGTCATTTTTGTTGAGTATCATAACTCTGCTTATTACATTGAGCGTTCAGGCTCTGGTTAGTTTCGTTGAGTATCCAGACTACGGTTATTACTTTGATCGTTCAGGCTCCGGTCATTTTCGTTGAGTATCCAGACTCTGGTTATTACGTTGAGCGTTCAGGCTCTGGTCAGTTTCGTTGTGTATCCAGATTTCGGTTATTACATTGAGCGTTCTGGCTCCAGTCATTTTCGTTGGGTATCCAGACTTCAGTTATTACGTGGAGCGTTTAGGCTCCGGTCAGTTTCGTTGGGTATCCAGACTCCGGTTATTACATGGAGCGTTCAGGCTCCGGTCAGTTTCTTTGTGTATCCAGATTCCGGTTATTACGTTGATCATTCAGGGTTCGGTCAGTTTCGTTGGGTATCCAGACTCTGTTTATTACGTTGAGCGTTCAGGCTCCGGTCATTTTCGTTGTGTATCCAGATTCCATTTATTACGTCGAGCGTTCAGGCTCCGGTCATTTTTGTTGAGTATCCAAACACCGGTTATTACGTTGAGTGTTCAGGCTCTGGTCATTTTTGTTGAGTATCGACACTCCGGTTATTAAGTTGAGCATTCAGGCTCCGATCATTTTCGTTGAGTATCCAGACTCTGGTTATTACGTTGAGCGTTCAGGCTCCGGTCATTTTCTTTGAGTATCCAGACTCCGGTCATTACGTTGAGCGTTAAGCCTCCGATCATTTTCGTTGAGTATCCAGACTCCGGTCAATACGTTGAGCGTTCAGGCTCTGGCCATTTTTGTTGAGTATCCAGACTCTGGTCATTACGTTGAGCGTTCAGGATCCAGACATTTTCGTTGAGTATCATTACTCTAGTTATTACATTGAGCGTTCAGGCTCTGGTTAGTTTCGTTGAGTATCCAGACTCCGGTTATTACATCAATCGTTCAGGCTCCGGTCATTTTCGTTGAGTATCCAGACTCTGGGTATTACATTGAGCGTTCAGGCTCTGGCCAGATTCGTTGAGTATCCAGACTCAGGTCAATACGTTGAGCGTTCAAGCTCCGGCCATTTTTGTTGATTATCCAGACTCCGGTCATTACGTTGAGTGTTCAGGATCCAGTCATTTTTGTTGAGTATCATAACTCTGGTTATTTCATTGAGTATCCAGACTCAGGTTATTACATTGAGCGTTCAGGCTCCGGTCAGTTTCGTTGGGTATCCAGACTACGGTTATTACGTTAATCATTCAGGCTCTGGTCATTTTCGTTGACTATCCAGACTCCGGTTATTACGTTGAGCGTTTAGGCTCCGGTCAGTTTCGTTGGGTATCCAAACACAGGTTATTACGTTGAACTTTCAGGGTCCAATCATTTTTGTTGAGTATCCAGACACTGGTTATTACGTTGAGCGTTCAGGCTCTGGTCATTTTTGTTGAGTATCCAGACTCCGGTTATTACGTTGAGCGTTCAGGCTCCGGTCATTTTCGTTGAGTATCCAGACTCCGGTTATTACGTTGAGAGTTTAAACTCCAGTCATTTTTGTTGAGTATCAAGATTCCGATCTTTACGTTGAGCGTTAAGGCTCCGATCATTTTCGTTGAGTATCCAGATTCTGGTCAATACGTTGAGTGTTAAGGCTCTGGCCATTTTTGTTGAGTATCCAGACTCCGGTCATTATGTTGAGCGTTCAGGATCCAGTCATTTTTGTTGAGTATCATAACTCTGCTTATTACATTGAGCGTTCAGGCTCTGGTTAGTTTCGTTGAGTATCCAGACTCCGGTCATTACGTTGAGCATTCAGGATCCAGTATTTTTGTTGAGTATCATTACTCTGGTTATTACATTATGCGTTCAGGCTCCGGTTAGTTTCGTTGAGTATCCAGACTCCGGTTATTATATTGATCGTTCAGGCTCCGGTCATTTTCGTTGAGTATCCAGACTCTGGTTATTACGTTGAGCGTTCAGGCTCCAGTCAATTTCTTTGAGTATCCAGATTCCGGTTATTACGTTGAGCGTTCAGGCTCCGGTTAGTTTCGTTGAGTATCCAGACTCCGGTTATTACGTGGAGCGTTCAGGCTCCGGTCAGTTTCGTTGGGTATCTAGACTCCGGTTATTACTTTGATCGTTCAGGCTCCGGTCAGTTTCGTTGGGTATCTAGACTCAGGTTATTTCATTGAGCGTTCAGTCTCCGGTCAGTTTCGTTGGGTATCCAGACTATGGTTATTACGTTAATCGTTCAGGCTGCGGTCATTTTCGTTGACTATCCAGACTCTGGTTATTACGTTGAGCATTCAGGCTCCGGTCAGTTTAGTTGAGTATCCAGATTCTGGTTATTACATTGAGCGTTCAGGCTCCACTCAGTTTTGTTGAGTATCCATACTCCGGTTATTACGTTAAGCGTTCGGGCTCCGGTCAGTTTCGTTAGGTGTCTAGACACAGGTTATTACGTTGAGCATTCAGGGTCAGGTCATTTTTGTTGAGTATCCAGACACCGGTTATTACGTTGAGCGTTCAGGCTCTGTTCATTTTTGTTGAGTATCCAGACTCCGGTTATTAAGTTGAGCGTTCAGGCTCCGATCATTTTTGTTGAGTATCCAGACTCCGGTCATTACGTTGAGTGTTAAGGCTCCGATTATTTTCGTTGAGTATCCAGACTCTGGTCAATACGTTGAGTGTTAAGGCTCCGGCCATTTTTGTTGAGTATCCAGACTCCGGTCATTATGTTGAGCGTTCAGGATCCAGTCATTTTTGTTGAGTATCATAACTCTGCTTATTACATTGAGCGTTCAGGCTCTGGTTAGTTTCGTTGAGTATCCAGACTACGGTTATTACTTTGATCGTTCAGGCTCCGGTCATTTTCGTTGAGTATCCAGACTCTGGTTATTACGTTGAGCGTTCAGGCTCTGGTCAGTTTCGTTGTGTATCCAGATTTCGGTTATTACATTGAGCGTTCAGGCTCCAGTCATTTTCGTTGGGTATCCAGACTTCAGTTATTACGTGGAGCGTTTAGGCTCCGGTCAGTTTCGTTGGGTATCCAGACTCCGGTTATTACATGGAGCGTTCAGGCTCCGGTCAGTTTCTTTGTGTATCCAGATTCCGGTTATTACGTTGATCATTCAGGGTTCGGTCAGTTTCGTTGGGTATCCAGACTCTGTTTATTACGTTGAGCGTTCAGGCTCCGGTCATTTTCGTTGTGTATCCAGATTCCATTTATTACGTCGAGCGTTCAGGCTCCGGTCATTTTTGTTGAGTATCCAAACACCGGTTATTACGTTGAGTGTTCAGGCTCTGGTCATTTTTGTTGAGTATCGACACTCCGGTTATTAAGTTGAGCATTCAGGCTCCGATCATTTTCGTTGAGTATCCAGACTCTGGTTATTACGTTGAGCGTTCAGGCTCCGGTCATTTTCTTTGAGTATCCAGACTCCGGTCATTACGTTGAGCGTTAAGCCTCCGATCATTTTCGTTGAGTATCCAGACTCCGGTCAATACGTTGAGCGTTCAGGCTCTGGCCATTTTTGTTGAGTATCCAGACTCTGGTCATTACGTTGAGCGTTCAGGATCCAGACATTTTCGTTGAGTATCATTACTCTAGTTATTACATTGAGCGTTCAGGCTCTGGTTAGTTTCGTTGAGTATCCAGACTCCGGTTATTACATCAATCGTTCAGGCTCCGGTCATTTTCGTTGAGTATCCAGACTCTGGGTATTACATTGAGCGTTCAGGCTCTGGCCAGATTCGTTGAGTATCCAGACTCAGGTCAATACGTTGAGCGTTCAAGCTCCGGCCATTTTTGTTGATTATCCAGACTCCGGTCATTACGTTGAGTGTTCAGGATCCAGTCATTTTTGTTGAGTATCATAACTCTGGTTATTTCATTGAGTATCCAGACTCAGGTTATTACATTGAGCGTTCAGGCTCCGGTCAGTTTCGTTGGGTATCCAGACTACGGTTATTACGTTAATCATTCAGGCTCTGGTCATTTTCGTTGACTATCCAGACTCCGGTTATTACGTTGAGCGTTTAGGCTCCGGTCAGTTTCGTTGGGTATCCAAACACAGGTTATTACGTTGAACTTTCAGGGTCCAATCATTTTTGTTGAGTATCCAGACACTGGTTATTACGTTGAGCGTTCAGGCTCTGGTCATTTTTGTTGAGTATCCAGACTCCGGTTATTACGTTGAGCGTTCAGGCTCCGGTCATTTTCGTTGAGTATCCAGACTCCGGTTATTACGTTGAGAGTTTAAACTCCAGTCATTTTTGTTGAGTATCAAGATTCCGATCTTTACGTTGAGCGTTAAGGCTCCGATCATTTTCGTTGAGTATCCAGACTCTGGTCAATACGTTGAGTGTTAAGGCTCTGGCCATTTTTGTTGAGTATCCAGACTCCGGTCATTATGTTGAGCGTTCAGGATCCAGTCATTTTTGTTGAGTATCATAACTCTGCTTATTACATTGAGCGTTCAGGCTCTGGTTAGTTTCGTTGAGTATCCAGACTCCGGTTATTACTTTGATCGTTCAAGCTCCGGTCATTTTCGTTGAGTATCCAGACTCCGGTTATTACTTTGATCGTTCAAGCTCCGGTCATTTTCGTTGAGTATCCAGACTCTGGTTATTACGTTGAGCATTCAGGCTCCAGTCATTTTCGTTGGGTATCCAGACTTCAGTTATTACGTGGAGCGTTTAGGCTCCGGTCAGTTTCGTTGGGTATCCAGACTCCGGTTATTACGTGGAGCGTTCAGGCTCCGGTCAGTTTCTTTGTGTATCCAGATTCCGGTTATTACGTTGATCATTCAGGGTTCGGTCAGTTTCGTTGGGTATCCAGACTCTGTTTTTTATGTTGATCGTTCAGGCTCCGGTCATTTTCGTTGTGTATCCAGATTCCATTTATTACGTCGAGCGTTCAGGCTCCGGTCATTTTTGTTGAGTATCCAAACACCGGTTATTACGTTGAATGTTCAGGCTCTGGTCATTTTTGTTGAGTATCGAGACTCCGGTTATTAAGTTGAGCGTTTAGGCTCCGACCATTTTCGTTGAGTATCCAGACTCAGGTTATTACGTTGAGGGTTCCGACTCCGGTCATTTTCGTTGAGTATCCAGACTCCGGTCATTACGTTGAGCGTTGAGGCTCCGATCATTTTCGTTGAGTATCCAGACTCCGGTCAATACGTTGAGCATTCAGGCTCTGGCCATTTTTGTTGAGTATCTAGACTCTGGTCATTATGTTGAGCGTTCAGGATCTAGACATTTTAGTTGAGTATCATTACTCTAGTTATTACATTGAGCATTCAGGCTCTGGTTAGTTACGTTGAGTATCCAGACTCCGGTTATTACATCAATCGTTCAGGCTCCGGTCATTTTCGTTGAGTATCCAGACTCTGGGTATTACATTGAGCGTTCAGGCTCTGGCCAGATTCGTTGAGTATCCAGATTCCGGTTACTACGTTGAGCGTTCAGGCTCCGGTCATTTTTGTTGAGTATCCAGACTCCGGTTATTACGTGGAGCGTTCAGGCTCCGGTCAGTTTCATTGGGTATCCAGACTCCGGTTATTACGTTGATCGTTCAGGCTCCGGTCAGTTTCGTTGGCTATCTAGACTCAGGTTATTACATTGAGCGTTCAGACTCCGGTCAGTTTCGTAGGGTATCCAGACTACGGTTATTACGTTAATCGTTCAGGCTCTGGTCATTTTCGTTGACTATCCAGACTCTGGTCATTACGTTGAGCGTTCAGGCTCTGGTCTGTTTAGTTGAGTATCTGGATTCTGGTTATTACGTTGAGCGTTCAGGCTCCGGTTAGTTTCGTTGAGTATCCAGACTCCGGTTCTTACATTGAGCGTTCAGGCTCCAGTCAATTTCGTTGGGTATCTAGACTCCGATTATTACGTTGATCATTCAGGCTATTGTTGAGTATCCAGACTCCGGTTATTACGTTGAGCATTCAGGCTCCGGTCAGTTTCGTTGGGTATCCAGACTCCGGTTATTACGTTGATCGTTCAGTCTCTGGTCAGTTTCGTTAAGTATCCAGACTCCGGTTATTACGTTGAGCGTTCAGGCTCCGGTCAGTTTCGTTGGGTATCCAGACACAGGTTATTACGTTGAGCATTCAGGGTCCGGTCATTTTTGTTAAGTATCCAGACACCGGTTATTACATTGAGCGTTCAGACTCTGGTCATTTTTGTTGAGTATCCAGACTCCGGTTATTAAGTTAAGCGTTCTGGCTCCGATCATTTTCGTTGAGTATCCAGACTCCGGTTATTACGTTGAGCGTTCAGGCTCCGGTTCTTTTTGTTGAGTATCCAGACTCCGGTTATTACGTTGAGGGTTCAGACTCCGGTCATTTTCGTTGAGTATCTAGACTCCGGTCCTTACGTTGACCGTTAAGGCTCCGATCATTTTCTTTAAGTGTCCAGACTCCGGTCAATACGTTGAGCGTTCAGGCTCCGACCATTTTTGTTGATTATCCAGACTCCGGTCATTACGTTGAGCGTTCAGGATCCAGTCATTTTTGTTGAGTATCATAACTCTGGTTATTTCATTGAGTATCCAGATTCCGGTTATTACGTTGAGCGTTTAGGCTCCGGTCAGTTTCGCTGGTTATCTAGACTCTGATTATTACGTTGATCGTTCAGGCTCCGGTCAGTTTTGTTGAGTATCCAGACTCCGGTTATTACGTTGAGCGTTCAGGCTCCGGTCAGTTTCGTTGGGTATCTAGACACAGGTTATTACGTTGAGCATTCAGGGTTGAGTCATTTTTGTTGAGTATCCAGACACTGGTTATTACGTTGAGCGTTCAGGCTCTGGTCATTTTTCTTGAGTATCCAGACTCCGGTTATTAAGTTGAGTGTTCAGGCTCCGATTATTTTTGTTGAGTATCCAGACTCCGGTTATTAGGTTGAGCGTTCAGGCTTCGGTCATTTTCGTTGAGTATCCAGACTCCGGTTATTACGTTGAGGGTTCAAACTCCAGTCATTTTCGTTGAGTATCAAGATTTCGGTCATTACGTTGAGCGTTAAGGCTCCGATAATTTTCGTTGACTATCCAGACTCTGGTTACTATGTTGAGCGTTCAGGCTCCGGTCAGTTTTGTTGGGTATTTAGACTCCGATTATAACGTTGATCATTCAGGCTCCGGTCAGTTTTGTTGAGTATCCAGACTCCGGTTATTACGTAGAATGTTCAGGCTCCGGTCAGTTTCGTTGGGTATCCAGACTCCGGTTATTACGTTGATCGTTCAGTCTCTGGTCAGTTTCATTGAGTATCCAGACTCCGGTTATTACGTTGAGCGTTCAGGCTCCGGTCAGTTTCGTTGTGTATCCAGACTCCAGTTATTACCTCGAGCGTTCAGGCTCCGGTCATTTTTGTTGAGTATCCAGACACCGGTTTTTACGTTGAGCGTTCAGACTCTGGTCATTTTTGTTGAGTATCCATACTCCGGTTATTAATTTGAGCGTTCAGGCTCCGATCATTTTCGTTGAGTACCTAGACTCCGGTTATCACGTTGACCGTTCAGGCTCTGGTCATTTTCGTTGAGTATCCAGACTCCGGTTATTACGTTGAGGGTTCAGACTACGGTCATTTTCATTAAGTATCCAGACTCTGGTCATTACGTTGAGTGTTAAGGCTCCGATCATTGTCGTTGAGTATCCAGACTCCAGTCAATATGTTGAGCAATTAGGCTCTGGCCATTTTTGTTGAGTATCCAGACTCCGGTCATTACGTTGAGCATTCAGGATCCAGTATTTTTGTTGAGTATCATTACTCTGGTTATTACATTATGCGTTCAGGCTCCGGTTAGTTTCGTTGAGTATCCAGACTCCGGTTATTATATTGATCGTTCAGGCTCCGGTCATTTTCATTGAGTATCCAGACTCTGGTTATTACGTTGAGCGTTCAGGCTCCAGTCAATTTCTTTGAGTATCCAGATTCCGGTTATTACGTTGAGCGTTCAGGCTCCGGTTAGTTTCGTTGAGTATCCAGACTCTGGTTATTACGTGGAGCGTTCAGGCTCCGGTCAGTTTCGTTGGGTATCCAGACTCCGGTTATTACTTTGATCGTTCAGGCTCCGGTCAGTTTCGTTGGGTATCTAGACTCAGGTTATTTCATTGAGCGTTCAGTCTCCGGTCAGTTTCGTTGGGTATCCAGACTATGGTTATTACGTTGATCGTTCAGGCTGCGGTCATTTTCGTTGACTATCCAGACTCTGGTTATTACGTTGAGCATTCAGGCTCCGGTCAGTTTAGTTGAGTATCCAGATTCTGGTTATTACGTTGAGCATTCAGGCTCCACTCAGTTTAGTTGAGTATCCAGACTCCGGTTATTACGTTAAGCGTTCGGGCTCCGGTCAGTTTCGTTAGGTGTCTAGAGACAGATTATTACGTTGAGCATTCAGGGTCAGGTCATTTTTGTTGAGTATCCAGACACCGGTTATTACGTTGAGCGTTCAGGCTCTGTTCATTTTTGTTGAGTTTCCAGACTCCGGTTATTAAGTTGAGCGTTCAGGCTCCGATCATTTTTGTTGAGTATCCAGACTCCGGTCATTACGTTGAGTGTTAAGGCTCCGATCATTTTCGTTGAGTATCCAGACTCTGGTCAATACGTTGAGTGTTAAGGCTCCGGCCATTTTTGTTGAGTATCCAGACTCCGGTCATTATGTTGAGCGTTTAGGATCCAGTCATTTTTGTTGAGTATCATAACTCTGCTTATTACATTGAGCATTCAGGCTCTGGTTAGTTTCGTTGAGTATCCAGACTACGGTTATTACTTTGATCGTTGAGGCTCCGGTCATTTTCGTTGAGTATCCAGACTCTGGTTATTACGTTGAGCGTTCAGGCTCTGGTCAGTTTCGTTGTGTATCCAGATTTCGGTTATTACGTTGAGCGTTCAGGCTCCAGTCATTTTCGTTGGGTATCCAGACTTCAGTTATTACGTGGAGCGTTTAGGCTCCGGTCAGTTTCGTTGGGTATCCAGACTCCGGTTATTACATGGAGCGTTCAGGCTCCGGTCAGTTTCTTTGTGTATCCAGATTCCGGTTATTACGTTGATCATTCAGGGTTCGGTCAGTTTCGTTGGGTATCCAGACTCTGTTTATTACGTTGAGCGTTCAGGCTCCGGTCATTTGCGTTGTGTATCCAGATTCCATTTATTACGTCGAGCGTTCAGGCTCCGGTCATTTTTGTTGAGTATCCAAACACCGGTTATTACGTTGAGTGTTCAGGCTCTGGTCATTTTTGTTGAGTATCGACACTCCGGTTATTAAGTTGAGCGTTCAGGCTCCGATCATTTTCGTTGAGTATCCAGACTCTGGTTATTACGTTGAGCGTTCAGGCTCCGGTCATTTTCTTTGAGTATCCAGACTCCGGTCATTACGTTGAGCGTTAAGGCTCCGATCATTTTCGTTGAGTATCCAGACTCCGGTCAATACGTTGAGCGTTCAGGCTCTGGCCATTTTTGTTGAGTATCCAGACTCTGGTCATTACGTTGAGCGTTCAGGATCCAGACATTTTCGTTGAGTATCATTACTCTAGTTATTACATTGAGCGTTCAGGCTCTGGTTAGTTTCGTTGAGTATCCAGACTCCGGTTATTACATCAATCGTTCAGGCTCCGGTCATTTTCGTTGAGTATCCAGACTCTGGGTATTACATTGAGCGTTCAGGCTCTGGCCAGATTCGTTGAGTATCCAGATTCTGGTTATTACGTTGAGCGTTCAGGCTCTGGTCATTTTTGTTGAGTATCCAGACTCCGGTTATTACGTGGAGCGTTCAGGCTCCGGTCAGTTTCATTGGGTATCCAGACTCCGGTTATTACGTTGATCGTTCAGGCTCCGGTCAGTTTCGTTGGCTATCTAGACTCAGGTTATGACATTGAGCGTTCAGGCTCCGGTCAGTTTCGTTGGGTATCCAGACTACGGTTATTACGTTAATCGTTCAGGCTCTGGTCATTTTCGTTGACTATCCAGACTCCGGTTATTACGTTGAGCGTTTAGGCTCCGGTCAGTTTCGTTGGGTATCCAAACACAGGTTATTACGTTGAACTTTCAGGGTCCAGTCATTTTTGTTGAGTATCCAGAAACTGGTTATTACGTTGAGCATTCAGGCTCTGGTCATTTTTGTTGAGTATCCAGACTCCGGTTATTAAGTTGAGCGTTCAGGCTCCGATCATTTTTGTTGAGTATCCAGACTCCGGTTATTACGTTGAGCGTTCAGGCTCCGGTCATTTTCGTTGAGTATCATAACTCTGGTAATTTAATTGAGTATCCAGATTCCGGTTATAACGTTGAGCGTTTAGGCTCCGGTCAGTTTCGTTGGGTACCTAGACTCCGATTATTACGTTGATCGTTCAGGCTCCGGTCAGATTTGTTGGGTATCCAGACTCCGGTTATTACGTTGAGCGTTCAGGCTCCGGTCAGTTTCGTTGGGTATCCAAACACAGGTTATTACGTTGAACTTTCAGGGTCCAGTCATTTTTGTTGAGTATCCAGACACTGGTTATTACGTTGAGCGTTTAGGCTCTGGTCATTTTTGTTGAGTATCCAGACTCCGGTTATTAAATTGAGCGTTCAGGCTCCGATCATTTTTGTTGAGTATCCAGACTCCGGTTATTGCGTTGAGCGTTTAGGCTCCGGTCATTTTCGTTGAGTATCCAGACTCCGGTTATTACGTTCAGGGTTTAAACTCCAGTCATTTTCGTTGAGTATCAAGATTCCGGTTATTACGTTGAGCGTTAAGGCTCCGATCATTTTCGTTGAGTATCCAGACTCTGGTCAATACGTTGAGTGTTAAGGCTCCGACCATTTTTGTTGAGTATCCAGACTCCGGTCATTATGTTGAGCGTTCAGGATCCAGTCATTTTTGTTGAGTATCATAACTCTTGTTATTACATTGAGCGTTCAGGCTCTGGTTAGTTTCGTTGAGTATCCAGACTCCGGTTATTACTTTGATCGTTCAGGCTCCGGTCATTTTCGTTGAGTATCCAGACTCTGGTTATTACGTTGAGCGTTCAGGCTCTGGTCAGTTTCGTTGTGTATCCAGATTTCGGTTATTACGTTGAGCGTTCAGGCTCCAGTCATTTTCGTTGGGTATCTAGACTTCAGTTATTACGTGGAGCGTTTAGGCTCCGGTCAGTTTCGTGTGGTATCCAGACTCCGGTTATTACGTGAAGCGTTCATGCTCCGGTCAGTTTCTTTGTGTATCCAGATTCCGGTTATTACGTTGATCATTCAGGGTTCGGTCAGTTTCGTTGGGTATCCAGACTCTGTTTATTACGTTGAGCGTTCAGGCTCCGGTCATTTTCGTTGTGTATCCAGATTCCATTTATTACGTCGAGCGTTCAGGCTCCGGTCATTTTTGTTGAGTATCCAAACACCGGTTATTACGTTGAGCGTTCAGGCTCTGGTCATTTTTGTTGAGTATCCAGACTCCGGTTATTAAGTTGAGCGTTCAGGCTCCGATCATTTTCGTTGAGTATCCAGACTCTGGTTATTACGTTGAGCGTTCAGGCTCCGGTCATTTTCGTTGAGTATCCAGACTCAGGTTATTACGTTGAGGGTTCAGACTCCGGTCATTTTCGTTGAGTATCCAGACTCCGGTCATTACGTTGAGCGTTAAGGCTCCGATCATTTTCGTTGAGTATCCAGACTCCGGTCAATACGTTGAGCGTTCAGGCTCTGACCATTTTTGTTGAGTATCCAGACTCTGGTCATTACGTTGAGCGTTCAGGATCCAGACATTTTCGTTGAGTATCATTACTCTAGTTATTACATTGAGCGTTCAGGCTCTGGTTAGTTTCGTTGAGTATCCAGACTCCGGTTATTACATCAATCGTTCAGGCTCCGGTCATTTTCGTTGAGTATCCAGACTCTGGGTATTAGATTGAGCGTTCAGGCTCTGGCCAGATTCGTTGAGTATCCAGATTCCGGTTATTACGTTGAGCGTTCAGGCTCCGGTCATTTTTGTTGAGTATCCACACTCCGGTTATTACGTGGAGCGTTCAGGCTCCGGTCAGTTTCATTGGGTATCCAGACTCCGGTTATTACGTTGATCGTTCAAGCTCCGGTCAGTTTCTTTGGCTATCTAGACTCAGGTTATTACATTGAGCGTTCAGGCTCCGGTCAGTTTCGTTGGGTATCCAGACTACGGTTATTACGTTAATCGTTCAGCCTCTGGTCATTTTCGTTGACTATCCAGACTCTGGTCATTACGTTGAGCGTTCAGGCTTCGGTCAGTTTAGTTGAGTATCTGGATTCTGGTTATTACGTTGAGCGTTCAGGCTCCGGTTAGTTTCGTTGAGTATCCAGACTCCGGTTCTTACGTTGAGCGTTCAGGCTCCAGTCAATTTCGTTGGGTATCTAGACTCCGATTATTACGTTGATCATTCAGGCTCCGGTCAGTATTGTTGAGTATCCAGACTCCGGTTATTAAGTTGAGCATTCAGGCTCCGGTCAGTTTCGTTGGGTATCCAGACTCAGTTTATTACGTTGATCGTTTAGTCTTTGGTCAGTTTGGTTAAGTATCCAGACTCCGGTTATTACGTTGAGCGTTCAGGCTCCGGTCAGTTTCGTTGGGTATCCAGACACATGTTATTACGTTGAGCATTCAGGGTCCGGTCATTTTTGTTGAGTATCCAGACACCGGTTATTACATTGAGCGTTCAGGCTCTGGTCATTTTTGTTGAGTATCTAGACTCTGGTTATTAAGTTAAGCGTTCAGGCTCCGATCATTTTCGTTGAGTATCCAGACTCCGGTTATTACGTTGAGCGTTCAGGCTCCGGTTCTTTTTGTTGAGTATCCAGACTCCGGTTATTACGTTGAGGGTTCAGACTCCGGTAATTTTCGTTGAGTATCTAGACTCCGGTCCTTACGTTGAGCGTTAAGGCTCCGATCATTTTCGTTAAGTGTCCAGACTCCGGTCAATACTTTGAGCGTTCAGGCTCCGGCCATTTTTGTTGATTATCCAGACTCCGGTCATTACGTTGAGCGTTCAGGATCCAGTCATTTTTGTTGAGTATCATAACTCTGGTTATTTCATTGAGTATCCAGATTCTGGTTATTACGTTGAGCGTTTAGGCTCCGGTCAGTTTCGTTGGGTACCTAGACTCCGATTATTACGTTGATCGTTCAGGCTCCGGTCAGTTTTGTTGAGTATCCAGACTCCGGTTATTACGTTGAGCGTTTAGGCTCCGGTCAGTTTCGTTGGGTATCCAAACACAGGTTATTACGTTGAACTTTCAGGGTCCAGTCATTTTTGTTGAGTATCCAGACACTGGTTATTACGTTGAGCGTTCAGGCTCTGGTCATTTTTGTTGAGTATCCAGACTCCGGTTATTAAGTTGAGCGTTCAGGCTTCGATCATTTTTGTTGAGTATCCAGACTCCGGTTATTACGTTGAGCGTTCAGGCTCCGGTCATTTTCGTTGAGTATCCAGACTTCGGTTATTACGTTGAGGGTTTAAACTCCAGTCATTTTCGTTGAGTATCAAGATTCCGGTCATTACGTTGAGCGTTAAGGCTCCGATCATTTTCGTTGAGTATCCAGACTCTGGTCAATACGTTGAGTGTTAAGGCTCCGACCATTTTTTTTGAGTATCCAGACTCCGGTCATTATGTTGAGCGTTCAGGATCCAGTCATTTTTGTTGAGTATCATAACTCTGGTTATTACATTGAGCATTCAGGCTCTGGTTAGTTTCGTTGAGTATCCAGACTCCGGTTATTACTTTGATCATTCAGGCTCCGGTCATTTTCGTTGAGTATCCAGACTCTGGTTATTACGTTGAGCGTTCAGGCTCTGGTCAGTTTCGTTGTGTATCCAGATTTCGGTTATTACGTTGAGCATTCAGGCTCCAGTCATTTTCGTTGGGTATCCATACTTCAGTTATTACGTGGACCGTTTAGGCTCCGGTCAGTTTCGTTGGGTATCCAGACTCCGGTTATTACGTGGAGCGTTCAGGCTCCGGTCAGTTTCTTTGTGTATCCAGATTCCGGTTATTACGTTGATCATTCAGGGTTCGGTCAGTTTCGTTGGGTATCCAGACTCTGTTTATTACGTTGAGCGTTCAGGCTCCGGTCATTTTCGTTGTGTATCCAGATTCCATTTATTACGTCGAGCGTTCAGGCTCCGGTCATTTTTGTTGAGTATCCAAACACTGGTTATTACGTTGAGTGTTCAGGCTCTGGTCATTTTTGTTGAGTATCGAGACTCCGGTTATTAAGTTGAGCATTCAGGCTCCGATCATTTTCGTTGAGTATCCAGACTCTGGTTATTACGTTGAGCGTTCAGGCTCCGGTCATTTTCGTTGAGTATCCAGACTCAGGTTATTACGTTGAGGGTTCAGACTCCGGTCATTTTCGTTGAGTATCCAGACTCCGGTCATTACGTTGAGCGTTAAGGCTCCAATCATTTTCGTTTAGTATCCAGACTCCGGTCAATACGTTGAGCGTTCAGGCTCTGGCCATTTTTGTTGAGTATCCAGACTCTGGTCATTACGTTGAGCGTTCAGGATCCAGACATTTTCGTTGAGTATCAATACTCTAGTTATTACATTGAGCGTTCAGGCTCTGGTTAGTTTCTTTGAGTATCCAGACTCCGGTTATTACATCAATCGTTCAGGCTCCGGTCATTTTCGTTGAGTATCCAGACTCTGGGTATTACATTGAGCGTTCAGGCTCTGGCCAGATTCGTTGAGTATCCAGATTCCGGTTATTACGTTGAGCGTTCAGGCTCCGGTCATTTTTGTTGAGTATCCACACTCCGGTTATTACGTGGAGCGTTTAGGCTCCGGTCAGTTTCATTGGGTATCCAGACTCCGGTTATTACGTTGATCGTTCAGGCTCCGGTCAGTTTCTTTGGCTATCTAGACTCAGGTTATTACATTGAGCGTTCAGGCTCCGGTCAGTTTCGTTGGGTATCCAGACTACGGTTATTACGTTAATCGTTCAGGCTCTGGTCATTTTCGTTGACTATCCAGACTCTGGTCATTACGTTGAGCGTTCAGGCTTCGGTCAGTTTAGTTGAGTATCTGGATTCTGGTTATTACGTTGAGCGTTCAGGCTCCGGTTAGTTTCGTTGAGTATCCAGACTCCGGTTCTTACGTTGAGCGTTCAGGCTCCAGTCAATTTCGTTGGGTATCTAGACTCCGATTATTACGTTGATCATTCAGGCTCCGGTCAGTATTGTTGAGTATCCAGACTCCGGTTATTAAGTTGAGCATTCAGGCTCCGGTCAGTTTCGTTGGGTATCCAGACTCAGTTTATTACGTTGATCGTTCAGTCTTTGGTCAGTTTGGTTAAGTATCCAGACTCCGGTTATTACGTTGAGAGTTCAGGCTCCGGTCAGTTTCGTTGGGTATCCAGACACATGTTATTACGTTGAGCATTCAGGGTCCGGTCATTTTTGTTGAGTATCCAGACACCGGTTATTACATTGAGCGTTCAGGCTCTGGTCATTTTTGTTGAGTATCTAGACTCCGGTTATTAAGTTAAGCGTTCAGGCTCCGATCATTTTCGTTGAGTATCCAGACTCCGGTTATTACGTTGAGCGTTCAGGCTCTGGTTCTTTTTGTTGAGTATCCAGACTCCGGTTATTACGTTGAGGGTTCAGACTCCGGTCATTTTCGTTGAGTATCTAGACTCCGGTCCTTACATTGACCGTTAAGGCTCCGATCATTTTCGTTAAGTGTCCAGACTCCGGTCAATACGTTGAGCGTTCAGGCTCCGACCATTTTTGTTGATTATCCAGACTCCGGTCATTACGTTGAGCGTTCAGGATCCAGTCATTTTTGTTGAGTATCATAACTCTGGTTATTTCATTGAGTATCCAGATTCCGGTTATTACGTTGAGCGTTTAGGCTCCGGTCAGTTTCGTTGGGTACCTAGACTCCGATTATTACGTTGATCGTTCAGGCTCCAGTCAGTTTTGTTGAGTATCCAGACTCCGGTTATTACGTTGAGCGTTTAGGCTCCGGTCAGTTTCGTTGGGTATCCAAACACAGGTTATTACGTTGAACTTTCAGGGTCCAGTCGTTTTTGTTGAGTATCCAGACACTGGTTATTACGTTGAGCGTTCAGGCTCAGGTCATTTTTCTTGAGTATCCAGACTCTGGTTATTAAGTTGAGCGTTCAGGCTCCGATCATTTTTGTTGAGTATCCAGACTCCGGTTATTACGTTGAGCGTTCAGGCTCCGGTCATTTTCGTTGAGTATCCAGACTCCGGTTATTACGTTGAAGGTTTAAACTCCAGTCATTTTCGTTGAGTATCAAGATTCCGGTCATTATGTTGAGCGTTAAGGCTCCGATCATTTTCGTTGAGTATCCAGACTCTGGGCAATACGTTGAGTGTTAAGGCTCCGACCATTTTTTTTGAGTATCCAGACTCCGGTCATTATGTTGAGCGTTCAGGATCTAGTCATTTTTGTTGAGTATCATAACTCTGGGTGTGACATTGAGCGTTCAGGCTCTGGTTAGTTTCGTTGAGTATCCAGACTCCGGTTATTACTTTGATCGTTCAGGCTCCGGTCATTTTCGTTGAGTATCCAGACTCTGGTTATTACGTTGAGCATTCAGGCTCTGGTCAGTTTCGTTGTGTATCCAGATTTCGGTTATTACGTTGAGCGTTCAGGCTCCAGTCATTTTCGTTGGGTATCCAGACTTCAGTTATTACGTGGAGCGTTTAGGCTCCGGTCAGTTTCGTTGTGTATCCAGACTCCGGTTATTACGTGGAGCGTTCAGGCTCCGGTTAGTTTCTTTGTGTATCCAGATTCCGGTTATTACGTTGATCATTCAGGGTTCGGTCAGTTTCGTTGGGTATCCAGACTCTGTTTATTACGTTGAGCGTTCAGGCTCCGGTCATTTTCGTTGTGTATCCAGATTCCATTTATTACGTCGAGCGTTCAGGCTCCGGTCATTTTTGTTGAGTATCCAAACATTGGTTATTACGTTGAGTGTTCAGGCTCTGGTCATTTTTGTTGAGTATCGAGACTCCGGTTATTAAGTTGAGCGTTCAGGCTCCGATCATTTTCGTTGAGTATCCAGACTCTGGTTATTACGTTGAGCGTTCAGGCTCCGGTCATTTTCGTTGAGTATCCAGACTCAGGTTATTACGTTGAGGGTTCAGACTCTAGTCATTTTCGTTGAGTATCCAGACTCCGGTCATTACGTTGAGCGTTAAGGCTCCGATCATTTTCGTTGAGTATCCAGACTCCGGTCAATACGTTGAGCGTTCAGGCTCTGGCCATTTTTGTTGAGTATCCAGACTCTGGTTATTACGTTGAGCGTTCAGGATCCAGACATTTTCGTTGAGTATCATTACTCTAGTTATTACATTGAGCGTTCAGGCTCTGGTTAGTTTCGTTGAGTATCCAGACTCCGGTTATTACATCAATCGTTCAGGCTCCGGTCATTTTCGTTGAGTATCCAGACTCTGGGTATTACATTGAGCGTTCAGGCTCTGGCCAGATTCGTTGAGTATCCAGATTCCGGTTATTACATTGAGCGTTCAGGCTCCGGTCATTTTTGTTGAGTATCCACACTCCGGTTATTACGTGGAGCGTTCAGGCTCCGGTCAGTTTCGTTAAGGATCCAGACTCCGGTAATTACGTTGATCGTTCAGGCTCCGGTCAGTTTCGTTGGCTATCTAGACTCAGGTTATTACATTGAGCGTTCAGGTTCCGGTCAGTTTCGTTGGGTATCCAGACACAGGTTATTACGTTGAGCATTCAGGGTCCGGTCATTTTTGTTGAGTATCCAGACACCGGTTATTACATTGAGCGTTCAGGCTCTGGTCATTTTTGTTGAGTATCCAGACTCTGGTTATTAAGTTAAGCGTTCTGGCTCCGATCATTTTCGTTGAGTATCCAGACTCCGGTTATTACGTTCAGCGTTCAGGCTCCGGTTCTTTTTGTTGAGTATCCAGACTCCGGTTATTATGTTGAGGGTTCAGACTCCGGTCATTTTCGTTTAGTATCTAGACTTCGGTCCTTACGTTGAGCGTTAAGGCTCCGATCATTTTCGTTAAGTGTCCAGACTCCGGTCAATACGTTGAGCGTTCAGGCTCCGGCCATTTTTGTTGATTATCCAGACTCCGGTCATTACGTTGAGCGTTCAGGATCCAGTCATTTTTGTTGAGTATCATAACTCTGGTTATTTCATTGAGTATCCAGATTCCGGTTATTACGTTGAGTATCTAGACTCCGGTTATTACGTTGAGCGTTCAGGCTCTGGTCAGTTTCGCTGGTTATCTAGACTCTGATTATTACGTTGATCGTTCAGGCTCCGGTCAGTTTTGTTGAGTATCTAGACTCCGGTTATTACGTTGAGCGTTCAGGCTCCGGTCAGTTTCGTTGGGTATCTAGACACAGGTTATTACGTTGAGCATTCAGGGTCGAGTCATTTTTGTTGAGTATCCAGACACTGGTTATTACGTTGAGCGTTCAGGCTCTGGTCATTTTTCTTGAGTATCCAGACTCCGGTTATTAAGTTGAGTGTTCAGGCTCCGATCATTTTTGTTGAGTATCCAGACTCCGGTTATTAGGTTGAGCGTTCAGGCTTCGGTCATTTTCGTTGAGTATCCAGACTCCGGTTATTACGTTGAGGGTTCAAACTCCAGTCATTTTCGTTGAGTATCAAGATTCCGGTCATTACGTTGAGCGTTAAGGCTCCAATCATTTTCGTTGAGTATCCAGACTCTGGTCAATACGTTGAGTGTTAAGGCTCCAGCCATTTTTCTTGAGTATCCAGACTCCGGTCATTATGTTTAGCGTTCAGGATCCAGTCATTTTTGTTGAGTATCATAACTCTGGTTGTGACATTGAGCGTTCAGGCTCTGGTTAGTTTCGTTGAGTATCCAGACTCCGGTTATTACTTTGATCATTCAGGCCCCGGTCATTTTCGTTGAGTATCCAGACTTTGGTTATTACGTTGAGTGTTCAGGCTCTGGTCAGTTTCGTTGTGTATCTAGATTCCGGTTATTACGTTGAGCGTTCAGGCTCCAGTCATTTTCGTTGGGTATCCAGACTTCAGTTATTACGTGGAGCGTTTAGGCTCCGGTCAGTTTCGTTGGGTATCCAGACTCCGGTTATTACGTGGAGCGTTCAGGCTCCGGTCAGTTTCGTTGTGTATCCAGATTCCGGTTATTACGTTGATCATTCAGGGTTCGGTCAGTTTGGTTGGGTATCCAGACTCCGTTTATTACGTTGAGCGTTCAGGCTCCGGTCATTTTCGTTGTGTATCCAGATTTCATTTATTACATCGAGCGTTCAGGCTCCGGTCATTTTTGTTGAGTATCCAAACACCGGTTATTACGTTGAGCTTTCAGGCTCTGGTCATTTTTGTTGAGTATCCAGACTCCGGTTATTAAGTTGAGCGTTCAGGCTCCGATCATTTTCGTTGAGTATCCAGACTCTTGTTATTACATTGAGCGTTCAGGCTCCGGTCATTTTCGTTGAGTATCCAGACTCCAGTTATAACGTTGAGGGTTCAGACTCTAGTCATTTTCGTTGAGTATCCAGACTCCGGTCATTACGTTGAGCGTTAAGGCTCCGATCATTTTCGTTGAGTATCCAGACTCCGGTCAATACGTTGAGCGTTCAGGCTTTGGCCATTTTTGTTGTGTATCCAGACTCTGGTCATTACGTTGAGCGTTCAGGATCCAGACATTTTCGTTGAGTATCATTACATTTAGCGTTTAGGCTCTGGTTAGTTTCGTTGAGTATCCAGACTCCGGTTATTACATTAATCGTTCGGGCTCCGGTCATTTTCGTTGAGTATCCAGACTCTGGGTATTACATTGAGTGTTCAGGCTCTGGACAGTTTCGTTGAGTATCCAGATTCCGGTTATTACGTTGAGCGTTCAGGCTCCGGTCATTTTTGTTGAGTATCCAGACTCTGGTTATTACGTGGAGCGTTCAGGCTCCGGTCAGTTTCGTTGGGTATCCAAACTCCGGTAATTACGTTGATCGTTCAGGCTCCGGTCAGTTTAGTTGGCTATCTAGACTCAGGTTATTACATTGAGCGTTCAGGCTCCGGTCAGTTTCGTTGGGTATCCAGACTACGGTTATTACATTAATCGTTCAGGCTCTGGTCATTTTCGTTGACTATCCAGACTCTGGTCATTACGTTGAGCGTTCAGGCTCCGGTCAGTTTAGTTGAGTATCTAGATTCTGGTTATTACGTTGAGTGTTCAGGCTCTGGTTAGTTTCGTTGAGTATCCAGACTCCGGTTATTACGTTGAGCGTTCAGGCTCCGGTCAGTTTCGTTAGGTATCTAGACTCCGATTATTACGTTGATCATTCAGGCTCCGATCAGTATTGTTGAGTATCTAGACTCCGGTTATTACGTTGAGCATTCAGGCTCCGGTCAGTTTCGTTGGGTATCCAGACTCCGGTTATTACGTTGATCGTTCAGTCTCTGGTCAGTTTCGTTAAGTATCCAGACTCCGGTTATTACGTTGAGCGTTCAGGCTCCGGTGAGTTTCGTTGGGTATGCAGACACAGGTTATTACGTTGAGCATTCAGGGTCCGGTCATTTTTGTTGAGTATCCAGACACCGGTTATTACATTGAGCGTTCAGGCTCTGGTCATTTTTGTTGAGTATCCAAACTCCGGTTATTAAGTTAAGCGTTCAGGCTCCGATCATTTTCGTTGAGTATCCAGACTCCGGTTATTACGTTGAGCGTTCAGGCTCCGGTCCTTTTTGTTGAGTATCCAGACTCCGGTTATTACGTTGAGGGTTCAGACTCCGGTCATTTTCGTTGAGTATCTAGACTCCGATCCTTACATTTAGTGTTAAGGCTCCGATCATTTTCGTTAAGTGTCCAGACTCCGGTCAATACGTTGAGTGTTCAGGCTCCGGCCATTTTTGTTGATTATCCAGACTCTGGTCATTACGTTGACCGTTCAGGATCCAGTCATTTTCGTTGAGTATCATAACTCTGGTTATTTCATTGAGTATCCAGATTCCGGTTATTACGTTGAGCGTTTAGGCTCCGGTCAGTTTCGCTGGTTATCTAGACTCTTATTATTACGTTGATCGTTCAGGCTCCGGTCAGTTTTGTTGAGTATCCAGACTCCGGTTATTACGTTAAGCGTTCAGGCTCCGGTCAGTTTCGTTGGGTATCTAGACACAGGTTATTACGTTGAGTATTCAGGGTCCGGTCATTTTTGTTGAGTATCCAGACACTGGTTATTATGTTGAGCGTTCAGGCTCTGGTAATTTTTGTTGAGTATCCAGACTCTGGTTATTAAGTTGAGTGTTCAGGCTCCGATCATTTTTGTTGAGTATCCAGACTCCGGTTATTACGTTGAGCGTTTAGGCTCCGATCATTTTCGTTGAGTATCCAGACTCCGGTTATTACGTTGAGGGTTCAAACTCCATTCATTTTCGTTGAGTATCAAGATTCCGGTCATTACGTTGAGCGTTAAGGCTCCGATCATTTTCGTTGAGTATCCAAACTCTGGTCAATACGTTGAGTGTTAAGGCTCCAACCATTTTTGTTGAGTATCCAGACTCCGGTCATTATGTTGAGCGTTCAGGATCCAGTAATTTTTGTTGAGTATCATAACTCTGGTTGTTACATTGAGCGTTCAGGCTCTGGTTAGTTTCGTTGAGTATCCAGACTCCGGTTATTACTTTGATCGTTCAGGCCCCGGTCATTTTCGTTGAGTATCTAGACTCTGGTTATTACGTTGAGCGTTCAGGCTCTGGTCAGTTTCGTTGTGTATCCAGATTCCGGTTATTACGTTGAGCGTTCAGGCTCCAGTCATTTTCGTTGGGTATCCAGACTTCAGTTATTACGTGGAGCGTTTAGGCTCCAGTCAGTTTCGTTGGGTATCCAGACTCCGGTTATTACGTGGAGCGTTCAGGCTCCGGTCAGTTTCATTGGGTATCCAGGTTCCGGTTATTACGTTGATCATTCAGGGTTCGGTCAGTTTCGTTGGGTATCCAGACTCCGTTTATTACGTTGAGCATTCAGGCTCCGGTCATTTTCGTTGTGTATCCAGATTTCATTTATTACATCGAGCGTTCAGGCTCTGGTCATTTTTGTTCAGTATCCAAACACCGGTTATTACGTTGAGCTTTCAGGCTCTGGTCATTTTTGTTGAGTATCCAGACTCCGGTTATTAAGTTGAGCGTTCAGGCTCCGATCATTTTCGTTGAGTATCCAGACTCTGGTTATTACGTTGAGCGTTCAGGCTCCGGTCATTTTCGTTGAGTATCCAGACTCCGGTTAGTACGTTGAGGGTTCAGACTCCGGTCATTTTCGTTGAGTAGCCAGACTCCAGTCATTACGTTGAGCGTTAAGGCTCCGATCATTTTCGTTGAGTATCGAGACTCCGGTCAATACGTTGAGCGTTCAGGATTTGGCCCATTTTGTTGAGTATCCAGACTCTGGTCATTACGTTGAGCGTTCAGGATCCAGACATTTTCGTTGAGTATCATTACTCTAGTTATTACATTGAACGTTCAGGCTCTGGTTAGTTTCGTTGAGTATCCAGACTCCGGTTATTACATTAATCGTTCAGGCTCCGGTGATTTTCGTTGAGTATCCAGACTCTGGGTATTACATTGAGCGTTCAGGCTCTGGACAGTTTCGTTGAGTATCCAGATTCCGGTTATTACGTTGAGCGTTCAGGCTCCCGTCATTTTTGTTGAGTATCCAGACTCCGGTTATTACGTGGAGCGTTCAGGCTCCGGTCAGTTTCGTTGGGTATCCAGACTTCGGTAATTACGTTGATCGTTCAGGCTCCGATCAGTTTCGTTGGGTATGTAGACTCAGGTTATTACATTGAGCGTTCAGGCTCCGGTCAGTTTCGTTGGGTATCTAGACTACGGTTATTACGTTAATCGTTCAAGCTCTGGTCATTACGTTGAGCGTTCAAGCTCCAGTCAGTTTAGTTGAGTATCTGGATTCTGGTTATTACGTTGAGCGTTCAGGCTCCGGTTAGTTTCGTTGAGTATCCCGACACCGGTTATTAGTTGAGCGTTCAGGCTCTGGTCATTTTTGTTGAGAATCCAGACACCGGTTATTACGTTGAGCGTTCAGGCTCTGGTCATTTTTGTTTAGTATCCAGACTCCGATTATTAAGTTGAGCGTTCAGGCTCCGATCATTTTTGTTGAGTATCTAGACTCCGGGTATTACGTTGAGCGTTCAGGCTCCGGTCCTTTTTGTTGAGTATCCAGACTCCGGTTATCACGTTGAGGGTTCAGACTTCGTTAATTTTCGTTGAGTATCCAGACTCTGGTTATTACATTGAGTGTTTAAGCTCCGGTCAGTTTCGTTGAGTATCCAAATTCCGGTTATTACGTTGAGCGTTCAGGCTCCAGTCAGTTTCGTTGAGTATCCAGACTCCAGTTATTACGTAGAGCGTTCAGGCTCTAGTCATTTTCGTTGAGTATCCAGACTCTGGTTATTACGTTGATCGTTCAGGCTCCGGTCAGTTTGGTTGGGTATCTAGACTCAGGTTATTACATTGAGCGTTCAGGCTCCGGTCAGTATCGTTGGGTATCCAGACTAGAGTTATTACGTTGATCGTTCAGGCTCCGGTCATTTTCGTTAACTATCCAGACACTGGTTATTAGGTTGAGCGTTCAGGCTCCAGTCAGTTTCGTTGGGTATCCAGACACAGGTTATTACGTTGAGCATTCAGGGTCCGGTCATTTTTGTTGAGTATCCAGACACCGGTTATTACATTGAGCGTTCAGGCTCTGGTCATTTTTGTTGAGTATCCAGACTCCGGATATTAAGTTGAGCGTTCAGGCTTCGATCATTTTCGTTGAGTATCCAGACTCCGGTTATTACGTTGAGCGTTCAGGCTCCGGTCTTTTTCGTTGAGTATCCAGACTCCGGTTTTTACGTTGAGGGTTCAGACTCCGGTCATTTTCGTTAAGTATCTAGACTCCGGTCCTTACGTTGAGCGTTAAGGCTTCGATCATTTTCGTTTAGTATCCAGACTCCGGTCAATACGTTGAGCGTTCAGGCTCCGACCATTTATGTTGAGTATCCAGACTCCGGTCATTACGTTGAGCGTTCAGGATCCAGTCATTTTCATTGAGTATCATAATTCTTGTTATTACATTGAGCGGTCAGGCTCCGGTTAGTTTCGTTGAGTATCCAGACTCCGGTTATTACGTTGAGGGTTCAGGCTTCGGTCATTTCCGTTGATTATCCAGACTCTGGTTATTACGTTGAGTGTCCAGGCTCCGGTCAGTTTCGTTGAGTATCCAAATTCCGGTTATTACGTTGAGCGTTCAGGCTCCGGTCAGTTTCGCTGAGTATCCAGACTCCAGTTATTACTTAGAGCGTTCAGGCTCCAGTCATTTTCGTTAAGTATCCCGACTCTGGTTATTACGTTGAACGTTCAGGCTCCGGTCTGTTTTGTTGGGTATCTAGACACAGGTTATTACATTGAGCGTTCCGGCTCCGGTCAATTTCGTTGGGTATCCAGACTACGGTTATTACGTTGATCTTTCAGGCTCTAGTCATTTTCGTTGACTATCCAGACTCTGGTTATTACGTTGAGCGTTCAGGCTCCGGTCAGTTTAGTTGAGTATCTAGATTCTGGTTATTACAGTGAGCGTTCAGGCTCTAGTCAGGTTCGTTTAGTATCCAGACTCTGGTTATTACATTGAGCGTTCAGGCTCCAGTCAGTTTCATTGGGTATCTAGACTCCGATTATTACGTTGATCGTTCAGGCTCCGGTCAGTTTTGTTGAGTATCCAGACTCCGGTTATTATGTTGAGCATTCAGGCTCCGGTCAGTTTCGTTGGGTATCCAGACTCCGGTTATTACGTTGATCGTTCAATCTCTTGTCAGTTTCGTTAAGTATCCAGACTCCGGTTATTACGTTGAGCGTTCAGGCTCCGGTCAGTTTCGTTGGGTATCCAGACACAGGTTATTACGTTGAGCATTCAGGGTCTGGTAATTTTTGTTGAGTATCCAGACACCGGTTATTACGTTGAGCGTTCAGGCTCTGGTCATTTTTGTTGAGTATCCAGACTCCGGTTATTAAGTTGAGCGTTCAGGCTCCGATCATTTTCGTTGAGTATCCAGACTCCGGTTAATACGTTGAGCGTTCAGGCTCCGGTCCTTTTCGTTGAGTATCCAGACTCTGGTTATTATGTTAAGGGTTCAGACTCCGGTCATTTTCGTTGAGTATCTAGACTCCGGTCCTTACGTTGAGCGTTAAGGCTTCGATCATTTTCATTAAGTATCCAGACTCCGGTCAATACGCTGAGCGTTCAGGCTCCGACCATTTTTCTTGAGTATCCAGACTCCGGTCATTACGTTGAGCGTTCAGGATCCAGTCATTTTCGTTGAGTATCATAACTCTTGTTATTCCATTGCGCGTTCAGGCTCCGGTTAGTTTCATTGAGTATCCAGACTCCGGTTATTACATTGAGGGTTCAGGCTTGGGTCATTTTCGTTGATTATCCAGACTCTGGTTATTACATTGAGTGTTCAGGCTCCGGTCAGTTTCGTTGAGTATCCAAATTCCGGTTATTACGTTGAGCGTTCAGGCTCCGGTCAGTTTCGCTGATTATCCAGACTCCAGTTATTACGTGGAGCGTTCAGGCTCCAGTCATTTTCGTTGAGTATCCCGACTCTGGTTATTACGTTGAACGTTCAGGCTCCGGTCTGTTTTGTTGGGTATCTAGACTCAGGTTATTACATTGAGAGTTCAGGCTCCGGTCAGTTTCGTTGGGTATCCAGACTACGGTTATTACGTTGATCTTTCAGGCTCCAGTCATTTTCGTTGACTATCCAGACTTCTGTTATTACGTTGAGCGTTCAAGCTCCGGTCAGTTTAGTTGAGTATCTAGATTCTGGTTATTACGTTGAGCGTTCAGGCTCCAGTCAGTTTCGTTGAATATCCAGACTCCGGTTATTGCATTGAGCGTTCAGGCTCCAGTCAATTTCGTTGGGTATCTAGACTCCGATACTTACGTTGATCGTTCAGGCTCCGGTCCGTTTTGTTGAGTATCCAGACTCCGGTTATTATATTGAGCATTCAGGCTCCGGTAAGTTTCGTTGGGTATCCAGACTCCGGTAATTACGTTGATCGTTTAGTCTCTGGTCAGTTTCGTTAAGTATCCAGACTCCGGTTATTACGTTGAGCGTTCAGGCACCGGTCAGTTTCGTTGGGTATCCAGACACAGGTATTACGTTGAGCGTTCAGGGTCCGGTCATTTTTGTTGAGTATCCAGACACCGGTTATTACGTTGAGCGTTCAGGCTCTGGTCATTTTTGTTGAGTATCTAGACTCCGGTTATTAAGTTGAGCGTTCAGGCTCCGATCATTTTTGTTGAATATCTATACTCCGGTTATTACGTTGAGCGTTCAGGCTCCGGTCCTTTTCGTTGAGTATCCAGACTCCGATTATTACGTTGAGGCTTCAGACTCCGGTCATTTTCGTTGAGTATCCAGACTCTAGTTATTATGTTGTGTGTTCAGGCTCCGGTCAGTTTCGTTGAGTATCTAAATTCCGGTTATTACGTTGAGCGTTCAGGCTCCGGTCAGTTTCGTTGAGTATCCAGACTCTAGTTATTACGTGCAGGGTTCAGGCTCCAGTCATTTTTGTTGAGTATCTAGACTCTGGTTATTACGTTGATCGTTCAGGCTCCGGTCCTTTTCGTTGGGTATCTAGACTCAGGTTATTACATTGAGCGTTCAGGCTCCGGTCAGTTTCGTTGGGTATCCAGACTATGGTTATTACGTTGATCGATTTGGCTTCGGTCATTTTCGTTGACTATCCAGACTCTGGTTATTATGTTGAGCATTCAGGCTAAGGTCAGTTTTGTTGAGTATCTAGATTCTGGTTATTACGTTGAGCGTTAAGGCTCCAGTCAGTTTCGTTGAGTATCCAGACTCCAGTTATTACATTGAGCATTCAAGCTCCAGTCAGTTTCGTTGGGTATCTAGACACCGATTATTACGTTGATCGTTCAGGCTCTGGTCAGTTTTGTTTAATATCCAGACTCCGATTATTATGTTGAGCATTCAGGCTCCGGTCAGTTTCGTGGGTATACAGACTCCGGTAATTACGTTGATCATTCAGTCTCTGGTCAGTTTCGTTAAGTATCCAGACTCCGGTTATTACGTTGAGCGTTCAGGCTCCGGTCAATTTAGTTGAGTATCTAGATTCTGGTTATTACGTTGAGCGTTCAGGCTCCAGTTAGTTTCGTTGAGTATCCAGACTCCGGTTGTTACATTGAGCGTTCAGGCTCCAGTCAGTTTCGTTGGGTATCTAGACTCCGATTATTACGTTGATCATTCAGGCTCCGGTCAGTTTTGTTTAGTATCCAGACTCCGGTTATTATGTTGAGCATTCAGGCTCGGGTAAATTTCATTGGGTATCCAGACTCCGGTAATTACGTTGAGCGTTTAGGCTCCGATCAGTTTCGTTGGGTATTCAGACTCCTGTTATTACGTTGAGCGTTCAGGGTCCGGTCATTTTTGTTAAGTATCCAGACACCGGTTATTACGTTGAGCGTTCAGGCTCTGGTCATTTTTGTTGAGTATCCAGACACCGGTTATTACGTTGAGCGTTCAGGCTCTGGTCATTTTTGTTTAGTATCCAGACTCCGGTTATTAAGTTGAGCGTTCAGGCTCCGATCATTTTCGTTGAGTATCTAGACTCCGGTTATTACGTTGAGCGTTCAGGCTCCGGTCCTTTTCGTTGAGTATCCAGACTCCGGTTATCACGTTGAGGGTTCAGACTCCGTTAATTTTCGTTGAGTATCCAGACTCTGGTTATTACATTGAGTGTTTAAGCTCCGGTCGGTTTCGTTGAGTATCCAAATTCCGGTTATTACGTTGAGCGTTCAGGCTCCGGTCAGTTTCGTTGAGTATTCAGACTCCAGTTATTACGTGGAGCGTTCAGGCTCTAGTCATTTTCGTTGAGTAACCAGACTCTGGTTATTACGTTGATCGTTCAGGCTCCGGTCAGTTTGGTTGGGTATCTAGACTCAGGTTATTACATTGAGCGTTCAGGCTCCGGTCAGTATCGTTGGGTATCCAGACTACAGTTATTACGTTGATCGTTCAGGCTCCGGTCATTTTCGTTAACTATCCAGACACTGGTTATTACGTTGAGCGTTCAGGCTCCAGTCAGTTTCGTTGAGTATCCAGAGTCCGGTTATTACATTGAGCGTTCAGGCTCCAGTCAGTTTCGTTGGGTATCTAGACTCCGATTATTACGTTGATCGTTCAGGCTCCGGTCAGTTTTCTCCAGACTCCGGTTATTATGTTGAGCATTCAGGCTCCGGTCAGTTTCGTTGGGTATCCAGACTCCGGTAATTACGTTGATCGTTCAGTCTCTGGTCAGTTTCGTTAAGTATCCAGACTCTGGTTATTACGTTGAGCGCTCAGGCTCCGATCAGTTTCGTTGGGTATCCAGACACAGGTTATTACGTTGAGCGTTCAGGCTCCGGTCAGTTTCATTGGGTATCCAGACACAGGTTATTACATTGAGCGTTCAGGCTCTGGTCAGTATCGTTGGGTATCCGGACTACGATTATTATGTTGATCGTTCAGGCTCCGGTCATTTTCGTTGACTATCCAAACACAAGTTATTACGTTGAGGGTTCAGGCTCCGGTCAGTTTAGTTGAGTATCTAGATTCTGGTTATTACGTTGTGCGTTCAGGCTCCAGTTAGTTTCGTTCTAAATGAGTATTGTTAAACGATTTATTTCTGATTTTTTGGAAAAAATTCGGAGCAAATCGGAACAATAGCTTACAAACTCACCTGATAGGCTGAAACGCTTACCACTGTACTGCAACCCTGAAAATTTACACACAAAAACAAAAAACAAAAAACAAAAAAAACAAAAACTCTAAAATTAAAATTTTACATTTGGCTAAAATTAATAAGAATCCCCGGCAACGGCGCCAATTTGATCTGCGGTCGCTCGCGGATCAAAAACGAGTAGTTTTGATAAAAATGTAATATAGCGACAAATGACTCGAAATATCGTTCTCACAAGGATTCTTGTATTATTTCAACCAACTAAAGAAAATGTTTATGGGGGTTTTAAGTTTTGATTTATAAAATAAGAGAAAAAAAATGATTAAAAAAAAGTGATTATCAGATAAACTAAAACGGCTAATCCTACTGATTCGGGTTCCGACTTATCATCGGTTATTATAACATCAATCCCTAAGCGGTACCAATCCTATTCGATTATGATATTAATCATACAAGCGCTTATCAACATCAAATGAATTATGTTCCTGTTTACCGAATTAAGCAAACGGTTAAGAATATGACGAATTAACGAATTAAGCAAACGATAATACGCAATTAAATTTAGGAACATGCATACAATCGAATTTAACCAATTCTATCCTATGAACAACAATTGAATTAAGCAAACAATTATAATCAAATTAAGCAGATGACTTCATAGAAAAGGATTGAAAGGAATCAGAGTAAATTGACATAATAATAACCTCAAAGTGTTGAAACCGTACACAGCAGGATTTGCCCGGAGGTATTAGTTCTCCATGAAAACTATAAAACAAAGGAAAAAATTTGGAAAAAATAAACTAGGTCTCTGTTTTGCATCACAACAACAACTTTAAATAGAAAATTACTGGGCCAGAAACCTAAACTAGGCCCGCAAGGATAACTACATTGTCACAAGTCAGAAACTTCAACGAATTATTCGAGACTCAAGAAATTCGAATCAGCTCCTTTGTACAACATGAAAGTTGTAGATCTCTTTCTTAGCTTTCCAACGACTGGTAGAATGCCTCAATCCGATTCCTGTAGCTCCAGTTATGAATTTTTCACTAAAAGCTGTTAATGCTGAAAAATAACAAACGAAAATTAAATAAAGCTTAAAATAAAATAAATTGTAAAAACATTATAAAATAGGAAATTAAATAAACTAAATGGTAGAAATGCCTAAGTATAAACATAGAGGAAGGTACATTAAAATGCACTGATCAAATTCCCCCACACTTGAACTTTTGCACTCCGAGCAAAGTATTGTCAAAACTCATGAAACACAAAAACATTCAGCTATTCAATCTAGGCTGTGAACTCCTCTTTGGTCAAGATTGCATTGATAGGTACTACTTTTGCATACTAAGGATATCGTAAGAACACAAATCCGCAATTTTGCGATCATAAGACTCCCTCCTATACAAACCAATCCAAATCATGTCGTTATGCCTAAGTCTAACTTACTCATCCTCCTTTTTGCTCTCTTTCATTCTAGTGCAATCACATTAAGCCCTTTATCTATTCACACGCATGGTAACTAAGCTTGTTAGTGACTGTGATCCATATTTTTTTCAACAATTCATAATTAGACATTTTTCTTTGTCTTTTCTTTTCTTTTTTTTCTTCACTTTTTGTCTTTTTCTTTTTCTCTTTTTTTTTTCCTTATTAAGCACGGGATCATTCACTTATTTGCATCAGCTCAATTACTTAGCATGTGATTTTTAGATGGTGCTGACTGCTAGATAAACTACTTAAGAGCTATTAAAGAATGAGAACTCAAGACTAAGCCATAACAAGTATCTAAATCGATTTCCATATTTTGGAGACTCAAGGTGTTAAAACGATACCGATCTTATGAATTTTTCTCAAGTCTCTACAATCTGACCTCCAATCGATCTACAACCCAAAAATTTCAAAAAATGCATTGTGTTTTTCTGAGTAAATAATTTTTTTATTAAATGAAAACAAAACAAAGAAAATTGAAAGAAATAAAACAAAGTAAATGGTTCCCTCCCCCACACTTAAAGCATACATTGTCCTCAATGAAAGAACATAAATATAAAATAAGAGTGAGAAAAAGGAAGGAACACACCCGAGGAGTCAAGGTGGATAAGTGATCACATATGCATCCTTTCCCAAAGAGAGATTTCCTGCCGTCTCCTCTTCCAAAGTGGGGAGTAACTTTGGATAGCATCCATCGCCCTTGAAATTTGTATTAGTGTCTTCGCCTTTTATTCCAGGATCAAAGAAGAATCTTCGATAAATAAAAGTGTCGAATGGACACGTGAATTTGATATCCTTTTCCACAACATCAGAGATCAATGGGTTAAGGGGTTGCTTCATTGCCTTTCTTCCCACTTCCATCGAGGTCCATCCAATTCTCTTCTTATGTTTCTTCAAAACCTGTAAAAGTTTATTATCTTCATCAAAATCAAGGTTAGAAGAAATTATAACTGGAAGCTTTTTATCCATATCTGAATAAGCATAATTCAGATTGGTATGAAGTGGTTTAAGCTCCAAGGGGGAAGGTTGTTCAATGGATGGTGAGGTCGGGGCAGCCGTGATGTTAAGAGTTTTAGCTACATAAACAACTTCATCTGCATGAAAAACATCACCCTGTATGGCAGCATTAATCTCAGCACAAACAGAACAAATGTTAGTGTCGGTACATGAATCACAAGAGTAAGTATCATCATAATCTAATAAAGATGGAAAATCAGATAACAACTCAGGATGAATATCATCAACTAAATCAGATGGTAACTCTTTTGGATTCACTACTGTTTGGGCAGATAGTTGGTTTGATTCTTGAGCTTGTTGCATGGCATTCAGTATAGTGGCAAACTGTTCAATCTGTGTCTGCAGAGCCTGAAGACTTGAATCTGTTTGTTGCTGAAACTGAAGATCATTTATAGCCATTTGCTTGACAATGTCCTCTAATGAAGGTTCAGAAGGTGTAGAGCATACAATTTGGAATTCATTCATATGCTTATTCGGATCCTCACCTGCAAGTCCATTAAGCCTTGTCAACAAGTGTATTAAATCAGATTCCAATTCGAAAGGTACACTAACAACAGGATATTCCATACATAAAGCATTATAGTTCGTATCATAGGCAACAAGTTCTCTAAGAGTTATTTGATTTGTCATATTAAATTTAATAGGAAAATCAACAAAGAAAATAAAACAAAGAACAAATTCGGCAATGCAGCAACAATTAGAAAAATACCAACAATGTCCCCGTTAAGAAAAAGAATGGAAAAATAGAAAACCGAATAAAATTAAATCTAAAAATTATAAAAATATAACTAAAAATCAAATAAAATCAAAATGAGTCAATAAAAAAAATTTCGGATTTTTTTGAAAATATGAAAATAGAAAAAAAATAAAATAAAATAGAAAAATAACTAATTTGCGATTTTCAGGGTCAAAATCTTTTAGAATTCTATTCTAAATGAGTATTGTTAAACGATTTATTTCTGATTTTCTGGAAAAAATTCGGAGCAAATCGGAACAATAGCTTACAAACTCACCTGATAGGCTGAAACGCTTACCACTGTACTGCAACCCTGAAAATTTACACACAAAAACAAAAAACAAAAAACAAAAAAAACAAAAACTCTAAAATTAAAATTTTACATTTGGCTAAAATTAATAAGAATCCCCGGCAACGGCGCCAATTTGATCTGCGGTCGCTCGCGGATCAAAAACGAGTAGTTTTGATAAAAATGTAATATAGAGACAAATGACTCGAAATATCGTTCTCACAAGGATTCTTGTATTATTTCAACCAACTAAAGAAAATGTTTATGGGGGTTTTAAGTTTTGATTTATAAAATAAGAGAAAAAAAATGATTAAAAAAAAGTGATTATCAGATAAACTAAAACGGCTAATCCTACTGATTCGGGTTCCGACTTATCATCGGTTATTATAACATCAATCCCTAAGCGGTACCAATCCTATTCGATTATGATATTAATCATACAAGCGCTTATCAACATCAAATGAATTATGTTCCTGTTTACCGAATTAAGCAAACGGTTAAGAATATGACGAATTAACGAATTAAGCAAACGATAATACGCAATTAAATTTAGGAACATGCATACAATCGAATTTAACCAATTCTATCCTATGAACAACAATTGAATTAAGCAAACAATTGTAATCAAATTAAGCAGATGACTTCATAGAAAAGGATTGAAAGGAATCAGAGTAAATTGACATAATAATAACCTCAAAGTGTTGAAACCGTACACAGCAGGATTTGCCCGGAGGTATTAGTTCTCCATGAAAACTATAAAACAAAGGAAAAAATTTGGAAAAAATAAACTAGGTCTCTGTTTTGCATCACAACAACAACTTTAAATAGAAAATTACTGGGCCAGAAACCTAAACTAGGCCCGCAAGGAAAACTACATTGTCACAAGTCAGAAACTTCAACGAATTATTCGAGACTCAAGAAATTCGAATCAGCTCCTTTGTACAACATGAAAGTTGTAGATCTCTTTCTTAGCTTTCCAACGACTGGTAGAATTCCTCAATCCGATTCCTGTAGCTCCAGTTATGAATTTTTCACTAAAAGTTGTTAATGCTGAAAAATAACAAACGAAAATTAAATAAAGTTTAAAATAAAATAAATTGTAAAAACATTATAAAATAGGAAATTAAATAAACTAAATGGTAGAAATGCCTAAGTATAAACATAGAGGAAGGTACATTAAAATGCACTGATCAGTTGAGTATCTAGATTCTGGTTATTACGTTGTGCGTTCAGGCTCCAGTTAGTTTCGTTGAGTATCCAGAGTCCGATTATTACATTGAGCGTTCAGGCTCCAGTCAGTTTCGTTGGGTATCTAGACTCCGATTATTACGTTGATCGTTCAGGCTCCGGTCAGTTTTATCCAGACTCCGGTTATTATGTTGAGCATTCAGGCTCTGGTCAGTTTCGATGGGTATCCAGACTCCAGTAATTACATTGATCGTTCAGTCTCTGTTCAGTTTCGTTAAGTATCCAGACTCTATTACATTGAGCGTTCAGGCTCCGGTCAGTTTCATTGGGTATCGAGACATTGGGTATTACGTTGATCGTTCAGTCTCTGTACAGTTTCTTTTAGTATCCAGACTCCGGTTATTACGTTGAGCATTCAGGCTCCGGTCAGTTTCGTTGGGTATCCAGACGCAGGTTATTACGTTGATCGTTCAGGGTCCGGTCATTTTTGTTGAGTATCCAGACTCCGGTTATTATGTTGAGCATTCAGGCTCTGGTCATTTTTGTTGAGTATCCAGACTCCGGTTATTAAGTTGAGCGTTCAGGATCCGATCATTTTCGTTGAGTATCCAGACTCCATTTATTACTTTGAGCGTTCAGGCTCCGGTCATTTTTGTTGAGTATCTAGACTCCGGTTATTACGTTGAGGGTTCAGACTCCGGTCATTTACGTTGAGTATCCAGACTCCGGTCAATACGTTGAGCGTTCAGGCTCCGGCCATTTTTATTGAGTATCCAGACTAAGGTCATTACGTTGAGCGTTCAGGATCCAGTCATTTTCGTTGAGTATCATAACTCTTGTTATTACATTGAGCGTTCAGGCTCCGGTTAGTTTCGTTGAGTATCCAGACTCCGGTTATTACGTTGAGGGTTCAGGATCCGGTCATTTTCGTTGTGTATCCAAACTCTATTTATTATGTTAAACGTTCAGGCTCCGGTCAGTTTCATTGGGTATCCAGATTCTGGTTATTACGTTGAGCGTTCAAGCTCCGGTCAGAATCGTTGAGTATCTAGACTCCAGTTATTACATGGAGCGTTCAGGCTCCGGTTAGTTTCGTTGGGTATCCAGACTCCAGTTACTACGTTGATCGTTCAGGCTCCTGTCATTTTCGTTGGGTATCCAGACTCAGGTTATTACATTGAGCGTTCAGGCTCCATTCAGTTTCGTTGGGTATCTAGACTCTGATTATTACGATGATCGTTCAGGCTCCGGTCAGTTTTATCCAGACTCTAGTTATTATGTTGAGCATTCAGGCTCCGGTCAGTTTCGATGGGTATCCAGACTCCGGTAATTACGTTGATCGTTCAGTCTCTGGTCAGTTTCGTTAAGTATCCAGACTCTGGTTATTACGTTGAGCGTTCAGGCTCCGGTCAGTTTCGTTGGGTATCCAGACACAGGTTATTACGTTGAGCGTTCAGGGTCCGGTCATTTTTGTTGAGTATCCAGACACCGATTATTACGTTGAGCGTTCAGGCTCTGGTCATTTTTGTTGAGTTTCCAGACTCCGGTTATTAAGTTGAGCATTCAGGCTCCGATCATTTTCGTTGAGTATCTAGACTCCGGTTATTACGTTGAGCGTTCAGGCTCCAGTCATTTTCGTTGAGTATCCAGACTCCGGTTATTACGTTGAGGGTTCAGACTCCGGTCATTTTCGTTGAGTATCTAGACTCCGGTCCTTACGTTGAACGTTAAGGCTCCGATCATTTTCGTTAAGTATCCAGACTCTGGTCAATATGTTGAGCGTTCAGGCTTCTGCAATTTTTGTTGAGTATCCAGACTCCGGTCATTACGTTGAGCGTTCAGGATCCAATAATTTTCATTGAGTATCATAACTCTGGTTATTACATTGAGCGTTCAGGCTCTGGTCATTTTCGTTGTGTATCCAAACTCTATTTATTATGTTGAGCATTCAGGCTCCGGTCAGTTTCATTGGGTATCCAGATTCCGGTTATTACGTTGAGCGTTCAAGCTCCGGTCAGATTCGTTGAGTATCCAGACTCCGGTTATTACGTGGAGCGTTCAGGCTCCGGTTAGTTTCGTTGGGTATCCAGACTCCAGTTACTACGTTGATCGTTCAGGCTCCTGTCATTTTCGTTGGGTATCCAGACTCAGGTTATTACATTGAGCGTTCAGGCTCCAGTCAGTTTCATTGGGTATCTAGACTCTGATTATTACGTTGATCGTTCAGGTTCTGGTCAGTTTTATCCAGACTCCAGTTATTATGTTGAGCATTCAGGCTCCGGTCAGTTTCGATGGGTATCCAGACTCCGGTAATTACGTTGATCATTCAGTCTCTGGTCAGTTTCGTTAAGTATCCAGACTCTGGTTATTACGTTGAGCGTTCAGGCTCCGGTCAGTTTCGTTAAGGATCCAGACACAGGTTATTACGTTGAGCGTTCAGGGTCCGGTCATTTTTGTTGAGTATCCAGACACCGATTATTACGTTGAGCGTTCAGGCTCTGGTCATTTTTGTTGAGTTTCCAGACTCCGGTTATTAAGTTGAACGTTCAGGCTCCGATCATTTTCGTTGAGTATCCAGACTCCGGTTATTACGTTGAGGGTTCAGACTCCGGTCATTTTCGTTGAGTATCTAGACTCCGGTCCTTACGTTGAACGTTAAGGCTCCGATCATTTTCGTTAAGTATCCAGACTCCGGTCAATACGTTGAGCGTTCAGGCTTCCGCAATTTTTGTTGAGTATCCAGACTCCGGTCATTACGTTGAGCGTTCAGGATCCAGTAATTTTCATTGAGTATCATAACTCTGGTTATTACATTGAGCGTTCAGGCTCCGGTTAGTTTCGTTGAGTATCCAGACTCCGGTTATTATGTTGAGGGTTCAGGCTCCCGTCATTTTCGTTGAGTATCCAGACTCTGGTTATTACGTTGAGCATTCAGGATCCGGTCAGTTTCGTTGTGTATCCAAATTCCGGTTATTACGTTGAGCGTTCAGGCTCCGGTCAGTTTCGTTGAGTATCTAGACTCTAGTTATTACGTGGAGCGTTCAGGCTCCGGTCAGTTTCGTTGGGTATCCAGACTCCGGTTATTACGTTGATTGTTCAGGCTCCGATGAGTTTCATTGGCTATCCAGACTCAGGTTATTACATTGAGCGTTCAGGCTTCGGTCAGTTTCGTTGGGTATCCAGACTACGGTAATTACGTTGATTGTTAAGGCTCCGGTCATTTTCGTTGACTATCGAGACTCTGGTTATTACATTGAGCGTTCAGGCTCTGGTCAGTTTATTTGAGTATCCAAACTCTGGTTATTACATTGAGCGTTCAGGCTCCGATCAGTTACGTTGAGTATCCAGATTTCGGTTACGACGTTGAGCGTTCAGGCTCCAGTCAGTTTCGTTGAGTATCCAGACTCCGGTTATTACGTGGAGCGTTCAGGCTCCGGTCAGTTTCGTTGGGTATTTAGACTCCGGTTATTACGTTGATCGTTCAGGCTCCGATCAGTTTCGTTGGGTATCTAGACTTAGGTTATTACATTGAGCGTTCAGGCTCGTGTCAGTTTCTTTGGGTATCCATACTACGGTTATTACGTTGATCGTTCAGGCTCTGGCCATTTTTGTTGACTATCCAGACTCTGGTTATTACGTTGAGCGTTCAGGCTCCGGTCAGTTTAGTTGAGTATCCAGACTCCGGTTATTACGTGGAGCGTTCAGGCTTCGGTTAGTTTCGTTGGGTATCCAGACTCCAGTTACTACATTGATCGTTCAGGCTCCTGTCATTTTCGTTGGGTATCCAGACTCAGGTTATTACATTGAGCGTTCAGGCTCCGGTCAGTTTCGTTGGGTATCTAGACTACGGTTATTACGTTGATCGTTCAGGCTCCGGTCATTTTCGTTGACTATCTAGACTCTGGTTATTACATTGACTGTTCAGGCTCCGGTCAGTTTAGTTGAGTATCCAGACTCCGGTTATTACGCTGAGCGTTCAGGGTCCGGTCGTTTTTGATGAGTATCCAGACACCGGTTATTACGTTGAGCATTCAGGCTCTGGTCATTTTTATTGAATATCCAGACTCCAGTTATTAAGTTGAGCGTTCAGGCTCCGATCATTTTCGTTGAGTATCCAGACTCTGGTTATTACGTTGAGCGTTCAGGCTCTGGTCATTTTCGTTGAGTATCCAGACTCCGGTTATTACGTTGAGGGTTCAGACTCCGGTCATTTACGTTGAGTATCCAGACTCCGGTCAATACGTTGAGCATTAAGGCTCTGATCATTTTTGTTAAGTATCCAGACTACGGTCAATACGTTGAGCGTTTAGGCTTCGGCCATTTTGTTGAGTATCCAGACTAAGGTCATTACGTTGAGCGTTCAGGATCCAGTCATTTTTGTTGAGGATCATAATTCTTGTTATTACATTGAGCGTCCAGGCTCCGGTTAGTTTCGTTGAGTATCCATACTCCGGTTATTACGTTGAGGGTTCAGGCTCCGATCATATTCGTTGAGTATCCAGACTCCGGTTATTATGTTGAGCGTTCAGGCTCCGGTCAGTTTCATTGAGTATCCAGACTCAGGTTATTACATTGACGGTCAGGCTCCGGTCGGTTTTGTTAGGTATCCAGACTCTGGTTACTACAATGATCATTCAGTCTCTGGTAAGTTTCGTTGAGTATCCAGACTCCGGTTATTACGTTGAGCGTTCAGGCTCTGGTCATTTTCGTTGAGTATCTAGACTCCGGTTATTACGTTGAGCGTTCAGGCTCCGGTCATTTTTGTTAATTATCCAGACATCGATTATTACGTTGAGCATTCAGGCTCTGGTCATTTTTGTTGAGTATGCAGACTCCGGTAATTAAGTTGAGCATTCAGGCTCCGATCATTTTCGTTGAGTATGCAGACTCAGGTTATTACGTTAAGCGTTCAGGCTCCGGTCATTTTCGTTGAGTATCCAGACTCTGGTTATTACGTTGAGGGTTCAGACTCTGGTCATTTACGTTGAGTATCGAGACTCCGGTCATTACGTTGAGCATTAAGGCTCTGATCATTTTTGTTAAGTATCCAGACTCCGGTTAATACTTTGAGCATTCAGGCTCCGACCATTTTTGTTGAGTATCCAGACTAAGGTCATTACGTTGAGCGTTCAGGACCCAATCATTTTCATTGAGTATCATAACTCTTGTTATTACGTTGAGCGTTCAGGATCCAGTAATTTTCGTTGAGTATCATAACTCTGGTTATTACATTGAGCGTTCAGGCTCCGGTTAGTTTCGTTGAGTATCCAGACTCCGGTTATTACGTTGAGGGTTCAGGCTCCGGTCATTTTCGTTGAGTATCTAGACTCTATTTATTATGTTAAGCGTTCAGGCTCCGGTCATTTTTGTTGAGTATCCAGACTCTGGTTATTACGTGGAGCATTCAGGCTCCGGTTAGTTTCGTTGGGTATCTAGACTCCGGTTATTACGTTGATCGTTCAGGCTCCGGTAGTTTCGTTGGGTATCCAGACTACGGTTATTATATTGATCGTTTAGGCTCCGGTCATTTTCGTTGACTCTCTAGACTCTGGTTATTACATTGAGTGTTCAGGCTCCAGTCATGTTAGTTGAATATCCAGATTCCGTTTATTACGTTGAGCGTTCAGGCTCCGGTCAGTTTCATTGAGTATCCAGACTCCGGTTATTACGTTGAGCGTTTAGGGTCCGGTCGTTTTTGTTGAGTATCCAGACACCGGTTATTACGTTGAGCATTCAGGCTCTGGTCATTTTTATTGAGTATCCAGACTCCGGTTATTAAGTTGAGCGTTCAAGCTCCGATCATTTTCGTTGAGTATCCAGACTCCGGTTATTACGTTGAGGGTTCAGGCTCCGGTCATTTTCGTTGACTATCTAGACTCTATTTATTATGTTGAGCGTTCAGGCTCCGGTCATTTTCGTTGAGTATCCAGACTCCGGTTATTACGTGGAGCGTTCAGGCTCCGGTTAGTTTCGTTGGGTATCTAGACTCCGGTTATTACGTTGATCGTTCAGGCTCCGGTCAGTTTCGTTGGGTATCCAAACTACGGTTATTATATTGATCGTTTAGGCTCCGGTCATTTTCGTTGACTCTCTAGACTCTGGTTATTACATTGAGTGTTCAGGCTCCAGTCATGTTAGTTGAATATCCAGATTCCGTTTATTACGTTGAGCGTTCAGGCTCCGATCAGTTTCATTGAGTATCCAGACTCTAGTTATTACGTTGAGCGTTTAGGGTCCGGTCGTTTTTGTTGAGTATCCAGACACCGGTTATTACGTTGAGCATTCAGGCTCTGGTCATTTTTATTGAGTATCCAGAGTCTGGTTATTAAGTTGAGCGTTCAAGCTCCGATCATTTTCGTTGAGTATCATGACTCCGGTTATTACGTTGAGCGTTCAGGCTCTGGTCATTTTTGTTGAGTATCCAGACTCCGGTTATTACGTTGAGGGTTCAGACTCCGGTCATTTTCGTTGAGTATCCAGACTCCGGTCATTACGTTGAGCGTTAAGGCTCTGATCATTTTCGTTAAGTATCCAGACTCCGGTCAATACATTGACCGTCCAGGCTCCGGCCATTTTTGTTGAGTATCCAGACTCCGATCATTACGTTGAGCGTTCAGGATCCAGTCATTTTCGTTGAGTATCATAACTCTGGTTTTTACATTGAGCGTTCAGGCTCCGATCAGTTTCGTTGAGTATCCAAATTCCGGTTATTACGTTGAGCGTTCAGGCTCTGGTCAGTTTCGTTGAGTATCCAGACTCCAGTTATTACATGGAGCGTTCAGGCTCCGGTCAGTTTCGTTGGGTATCCAGACTCCGGTTATTACGTTGATCGTTCAGGCTCCGGTTAGTTTCGTTGGGTATCCAGACTCAGGTTATTACATTGAGCGTTCAGGCTCCGGTCAGTTTCGTTGGGTATCCAGACTACGGTTATTACGTTGATTGTTCAGGCTCCGGTCATTTTCGTTTACTATCGAGACTCTGGTTATTACATTGAGCGTTCAGGCTCCGGTCAGTTTAGTTGAGTATCCAAATTCTGGTTATTACGTTGAGCATTCAGGCTCCGGTCAGTTTCGTTGAGTATCCAGATTCCGATTACTACGTTGAGCGTTCAGGCTCCAGTCAGTTTCATTGAGTATCCAGATTCCAGTTATTACATGGAGCGTTCAGGCTCCGGTCAGTTTCGTTGGGTATTTAGACTCCGGTTATTACGTTGATCGTTCAGGCTTCGATCAGTTTCGTTGGGTATCTAGTGTCGCTACTGCGAAAATCGGCGCCGGCTGAACAGAAGAGTCGCCACCGTGCGCTATTTATCCCAAAGGAGGGAAAGGAAACGCTCGAAGTAAACCTCACACAAAGACGGGAAAGGAATGGTCATCGCAACCAAATTCCTGGATTCGGGAGTCGATTACGCAAGGGGAAGGTATTAGCACCCCTGACGTCCGTCGTACTCGACGGAATCCACACTTGTTTTCTGGTACAGATTGTTATTCTATCTACTCTAAGGGTCTGGGTTAAAGGAAAATAAAATGACTCGGAAAAGTATCGCACTTTATGCCTACGTATTCCCGTCTAGAATGAGAAATCAGAGTCAACGTAGTTCGCCTACCTACGGGAAAGGAGGGGAAGGTTGCTCGCTAGGATGTCGCATCCTATGCCTACGTACTTTCATGCAGCATGAAAGATCAGAGCAAACGTAGTTCGGGCTATGGAAGACATAATCTTGTCTAAATGTTTTTTATCTCCTTATGAAAGGGTTTTTCCTAATTAAGAGTCCAAGCAGACAAAAATGACGTTTTGATGTTCGTTTTCAGTCTTTTACGCAAGAACTGTTTTTTATGATGTTTGCAATCTCTGACGCACTAGAGACTATGATTTGAGGGTGACTACGTCGTATGTCACCCTAAGGGTAACACTCTAAGCAGTCAGATTACTGAAGAGTAACCCTCCAGCAACCTTTCTCAAATAGCTTAAGGCTCGTAGTGTAACACCCCCTTTCTATACCCCCAAATTAATCAAATAAATCAATTAGGCACTTAGAAAATTTATTTCATCAGAGTTTAATTAAAACATGGTATATAAGAGGCGCATCACATTATCATGAAATTAAACACATACGATACCTGCTCAATCAGATATGCAACAACGGGTCAACACCCACAAGAAAATATTTAGAACAAAGGCGGAAACATCTAAATATTCCATATTTCCAAGACATGTATTCACATATACAATTGTCATCCAACATGTTAACAAAACATAACATCAGCAAATACATACACAGATGTATCACAAAAGAATCAAAATAACTCCTATCTACCCGGTGCTACATATCAGAGCCGACCGACCAAAAAGAATGAAGTCACGCTTCACAAAAATGTCTCCAGCCATCTAATCTGCAATGCCTCATAGAGCATTATCAAACAGCAGAAGGGTGAGAAACAATATCATAATAAATAATGCATAAAGGCATGAATATATATATCGTATCAACAATTATGCATCTTACGCATTCTCACCACAACTCACCTCGTTTATTGCAATGTATCTATATACAAATAGGACCCAAGCGTGCTCAATATGCATCATCAATGTGTATATCATTTCATAAACATACACACACATATATGTATATATTGTCCAACATCTACATTGTGCCAAATCATACATTTCACATTAATTCAACAAACGTACATAACATATTTATTTCACCATACATCATGCACAGAAGGTAAATGCAAATCATAGAGGCCAACTCGCTACTCTATGCAAATGCAACACAATATCGACCTAATCGTCCATCAGATTCTCCTAAGAATCAATTTACTCTCACCCCTCACGGGTATCCTATAACTCATTAGATCTTCCTAGAAATCACATCACTCATCAGATTCTCCTAGGAATCACACCATTCGTCAGATTCTCCTAGGAATCACATCGTTCGTCAGATTCTCCTAGGAATCACATCATTCGTCAGATTCTCCTAGGAATCACACCATTCATCAGATTCTCCTAGGAATCAGGTCATTCAGCAGATTCTCCGAGGAATCACATCTCTCATCAGATCCTCCTAGGAATCAGGTCACTCAGCAGATTCTCCGAGGAATCACATCTCTCATCAGATCCTCCTAGGAATCAATTCACCCTTCAGACTCTCCTAAAAGTCATATCACTCATCAGACTCTCCTAAGAGTCAATCAGCACAAGAATGTACTTCCTACACTTCTTGAAATGCATACATGCTTACAAACATACTCATGCATTCTTCACATTCATCGCATATATATATTATGCACTCAACATATATGTATCAAAAAGAAAACATATATATATTCATCATCCATTCAAACCAATCACACATGGTTCACATTCACATGGTTCACATTCACAAACAATTCCTTCATGCATTTCTAATCAATTTAAGCAAATGCACAAAATTGCCAAACGGCTACACCTCGCACCTCACAAATCATAAACTAGGATTCACGCCATACGGCTATCCACAACACATATGACAACACATAATCAGTCATTTCTGACAAGGAATGATCGCAACCAAACCACATAACCAATCCTCCATTGGAAAGCACAGGAAGATAAAATATGTTGCTGCATTCGCCAACCTTCGCCTGGCGAAGCCACGCAGCGAATGTTCGCTAACCTTCTCCTGGCGAACTCCCCAGCGAAGTCCACTGGGAGTAATTCTGGAATTACTCGCTGAGGCTCGCTACACACTCGCCTGGCGAACCTTCGCCAACTAACCTCGCCTGGCGAACTTGCCAGCGAATACAGGGTGTTGCTTCTGACTTGCTTCGCTGCAGCTCGCTGGGCTTCGCCTGGAGAAGCTTCGCTGCCATTCGCCTGGCGAGCCTGCGAAGACAGAACTTCCATGGCTGACTCAAGAGCCCAAACTCCACAAAATCAACCGATTAAATTCAAACCAGTCTCAGTGGCACAACCCAACCATCACCCGACTAAACTACATCGTCTAATCCGAGTTCTAACCGATTAAAACCTCATTCTACTCACAAACCAACTTCTAACCTAAGTGGAAAAAGAGTAGAAACTCTACAAAATCCACACACATACACATACAATCATATACATTAAAGAGATGATGGAGTTTCACACCCTTACCTGATTAATCGCAAGCTTTGGTTGATCTTGGTGAATCTAGGTTTTCTCCTCTTTCTCTTCTCTTTCTCCTCTTCTCCTTTCTTTCTCTTTTCTTTCTTTCTTCCTACTATCCTTTTTCTTTCCCTTCTATTTCCTCTTTAATATCTTTTCCCTTATTTTTCCAAAACATCCACTAATTCAATATATCATAAATATCTCACTTATTATTAAATAGGAAATGTCCAAAATACCCTCCAAACTATTTCCTCCGAAACCTCTCAAAACCGGTTAAAATAGGATAATATGTAAATATAACATATTTCCACACAATTTCTACATTCAAATAATATTCTCCCAATTAAATTAATTAGGGACCCAATAAAAGGGGATAATCGAAATCGGGGCGTTACACGTAGCGTACGACATCAATAATCCTTATTACTGTGTTTTGAATTGTTCTGAGATAGAAGAGAAGTCTAAAAACCTAGGGTTTGAAAGGGGAATCAAAACTACCCTAATGTTATCATGCATGGATTAACACCTAATGTCTGTCATAATTCCCTCCTGTACAGAGGAAATCAGAGATCCTAGGGGATAAAAGGAAAAGAAACAGCGGATATACAATAAACAGTAAAATGCATGAGATGCAGCAACAAACAATAGGCAAAGTGAAACATCTTCACTTCAAACCTAAGGGAAAGTCAACAGACAATACATCAAAGAAAATCACACCCAACACCAGCTCAGACAGCAACACCATCTCCTTTTAGCAAGCAGTTCAAACAGCACCAGCTCTGGCAGCTACAGTCGATTAACAGCAAAAGGTTGACAGTAACAACTTTAGGCAAGATCCCATCTTCACTTTCCAATGACATTCAAGCTTCAGGTAAGCTCTTGTCTCCAATAATCTTCAGCTTTAGCAAGCACTGAATCCCAATAGGTAAACATCTTCAAAGAGCAGCAAAACCCTAATCTTCAACAGATACTCATCTTTGACAGGCACAAGCTTCATCTTCTCCAATCTTCAACTTCCTAGCTTCATTAAGTCTTCAACTTCAAGGCAGATACTCACAGGAGAGAACCAATTATCAGATGAAGTTGAAATGTTAAGAGGCTTAATGACAACCCAGGGAAATCACTAAAATCTCAACACAGCAAGTGAGAGGTATCCTCAAGGTTCTACCCAATCAAAGCATGCTCTACATCCCTCCTAAGGAGAGATGGATCTCTTTTAGGGTACCTTGTGTCACAGGATGGAATAGAGGCACAAGAAGCTCTCTATGTTTGACAGAAGAAATCAGTCTACTCTAGAGCTCTCCCTATATCTCCTATCTCCTAAGTCTTCAACAAGCAATCTTCAAGCACAAGCAACTTCAAGCTCTAAGCATCATTATTTGTCTTCAATCATCCTCAAGGTCTTTATACAATCCTCAAGCCAAGCACAAGCCCCAACACCCAAAGAAAAAGCCCAAAACTCAACAAACAAAGCAACTTCCCAAGAGGGAAACACACCAATATCAATCAACTTGCAAAAATCAAATAAAATGGGAATATTCAACATAAAATCCTAGATTAATTTCTAAGGGACCCTAACTATGTACCCTATACCCCACATAAACCCCAAGGCCTAAATCAAAATAAAAACACAAAAACTATGTGTTGAAATGCACCTATGTCAAGTTGAAACCCTAATTCTAGCACACTTGCTTCACACCTCTCAAAAACAAATATATTTAAGTCACAAAAATGTGACAAAAATCCAGGGGTAACCTAATACTCTAATATAACCATAGGAAAAAGAATCACATCAAAAACCAAAATAAAATGGTCATACTAAATTCAGCAAGTAACATGTATCAAATGAAAATGAAATAAATGCTACTAAAAGTAAAAATAAACCAAAAATAGAAAAATGCATGAAATGACATTTTTATTCTTTTATAATTTTCTTGATGTCTTTAGGAAAATGGGGAAAAAACTCCCATGCAAAAATATTAATTTTCCAATTTATTATGAATTTTCAAAGAATTAAAAGAAATATGTGAAAATAAAGAAAAATATGAGAAAATGAAAAAGTGAGCGTGTCAAATAGAAATAACAATCAATGTAAAACCCAACTGGGCCCAGAGAGGGGGTGGGGATAGCAGCGCGCCTAAGCCCAATATGCAATCAGAAAATGACAATAAAAATAAAAGGAAAATGATAAAAGCTCGGTGCAGGAAGTAATGAAAACGCATGTGTTTCTTGGATGGGCCTCTAGAGGGGGTGTTGGAATCAATTTGCAACTTAAGCCCATTGCTCTCTTTTAATGATACGCCTCGTTTCATACTCATACTTCTCCTTTACAATTTGAAACTGAACTCTAGCCACACGATCAAGCTTTGGGTCAAAGTCTTCGTGAGGATCTAATGGCTACCAACTTGTCTTCTCCAATTCAAATTCTGGAAGGAGAGGGAAGCCATGGAAACAGAGCATCATCATCTTCATCCTCCTCCATCGGGTTCCATCAAATCCTCATCAAATGCAAGAATTTAAAACCCTAATCCACTCATAATTTCACCAGGAATCTAATTGTGGTAATAAAACACCTTGAAACTAATCCTAGCTCCAAACACGATTCAAACTTCAGAATTCACTCATGAATCAAGTATCACCAAACTCCAAACTATTAAGCTCAACCTCTTCACCACTTCACCGGGATTACATTCCACTATCATACTAAGGTTCTACTTCAAGATTAAGCAAGTTATCATCAAGAACAGAAATCATGTCCATTACTTAATTGTCTCTAAACTTCACCAATCAATACCTAAAAGCTTCCTATGATCAATTTCAAGCTATCTAATCACCTAACTCCTAAAGAAAACACTTAAATCATGCTGTAGATTGAAAATTACATACCTGCGAAATCTTGATGCACAGAGGTATGAAATCTTCAAATCAAGCTTTGAGAACTTCCAGACACCTTCAATGAGTCATAATCTTGCTTCTGTATGCAAAAGAATCCGTTGAAGTGGCTTGGATCTTGGAATCCGAATCTGAGTTGCAGATGAGGATTTTCAATTGCAAGAACACGATTTCTCCACCAATTTGGTTGGAACTTGATCTGGAAACATTCACTAGTATCAATGGAAGTAAATGCAATCAAAATTTTGGATGAAAATGGATGAAATGCTTGTAACCGATTCTGAATTGCAACAGAAAATTTTTGATCTCAATCTCTCTTCTCTCCTTCAATTCTCACCAACTCTTGCTCTGAACCTCTTCTGAATCTTATATAGAATGTGTTTGAAGACCCTAGAAAGTTCTAGATTGATCCAATGAGAAATTCACCATCTCATGTCATGGAAATCTCATCTTTTGTTATGCACATACCATCTCATGTTTTGGCTTGCAATTCACTTGGTTATGAGTTTAAATTCTCTCCAAATGAGATATTGGAGGTGTATGGATGGAAAGGAGCCTTGCATTTGCTTGGAAGTGTGGTTTTGCAATTGTTACTTATGATTCAAGTAACCAATTTTCAAAGCAAGTCCTAAAAATAACCCTCAATTCAAAATTGTGGCAATGTCAATGTTCTCAAAATGCATTTTACAATCAAATTGGTATGTCATATGGCTTGGTTTGGTTTTGTAGGTCAAAAACCCTAATTTTCAACTTTGGTTCATTTAAAATATGCCTTCATTTTAGGCCATTTTTATGATTTTGTGAAGCAAGCCATCCCAAGTTCTCATGACCTCTTATCTAGCCTAAGAACATCATTTTGAACACATCTCATGTTGAACATTTGTTTATTTGAAGAGTGGAAGATGGAGATTTGGACCTATGTTGAAAAATGACCTGTAATTCAACTTTCCCAAAATACCCCTGGATTGCCAAGACCATAACTTGAGTTCCACAAATCATCTTGAGGACTACTAGTACTCAAATTAAAGCTAAGATCAAGATCTACAACTCTTATGTTGGCCAAGAATCCATTTGAAAACCCCTTGATGGGAAAAAGTTGCTTGGAAGTCAAGTGACTTTCACAGATAAATTTCAATGTCCTCTAGGGACCCATAACTTGCAAGAACAATAACTTGAGTTCTACAAATCTTCTTGAAGACATATAGTACTCAAATTAAAGCTATTAAGAAGATCTAAAAGTTTTATGTTGACCAAGAATTCATTTGAAGCTTGCATTTGTACTTATCTGGCTTGGAAGTTAGGCCTAAATTAGGGTTTTTTACACTGAAACCCTAATTTAGTAACTCCTCTTCTTCTTGATTCCTTTTGATTTCTACTTGGCACAACACCACACTTGTATCCACATATAAATTCATGAGTCCCACAACCTCCAACTAAGCCTTGATGCTCTTCAATTACTCAGTTGACCAGGATTAACTTATGGTTGACCCAGATGAAACCCTAGTTGACTGTACTTCAATTCTGGCTCTTGTACTTGTATCAATGACTTGTCTCATCTTCAAAATGACCCTCTAGGTCTTCCATGATCTTTGTACACATTCCATACCCTCAGCCATGACTCACACATTCATTGATGATCTTCAACCCCTCAAGATTATGAGAGAAAGCCATTGGTTGACCCTCAAACTTCTCAAAGCCTCAAACCTTTTCTTGATTACTTGGATGGTCTTGAACTTGAACAAAACCCCTTGATGGGCCTCTTTCTGATAAGAATGGCACTTGGTCCCTTGCTAGATAAATTGTTATGCTATGTTATGCAAATGATTAGACCATGTACATGACTTATTATGCAAATGAAAATGCAATTGAAACATAAACCAGGTGAAATAAGTTGAGCAAATTTTAGGGTGCAACAGCTGCCCCTATTCAAACGGCTTGGACCCGACTGGGTGAAGAGCGAACGGCCTTCAAACATTCGAGGTACGAGACGGTTGAATACCAAGAACCCAGAAATTTGCCAACCGTAGAGATAAACTGCACCACTGCTTGGAAAATCCCATCCATCAATTGAACCTGATTGTTACGGTAACATTAATCGACCTCCTGATACCGATCTGATTTCAACATTAACCGTCTGTACTGCACCAAACTTGCCAATATAGGAATAACCTGGACGACTTCACTGGGGAAGCACTTCTGTCAACAAAACATGACTCTGCCAACGATACTGGAGAATAACTCTGCCATCACTACGGGAAATACCACCGCCACCACTGCGGGAAATACTCTGGGAAAATAACACCGTCATCGCTACGGGAAATACTCCGCCATCACTATAGGAAATAACACCGCCATCGCTACGGGTAACACTCTGCCATCACTACAGGAAAATAACACCGCCATCGCTACGGGTAACAACAACACCGCCATCACTACGGGTAACAACAACACCGCCATCGCTACGGGTAATACTCCGCCATCACTACGGGAAAATAACACCGCCATCGCTACGGGTAATACTCTATCATCACTACAGGAAAATAACACCGCCATCACTACGGGTAATACTCTGTCATCACTACAGGAAAATAACACCGCCATCACTACGGGTAATACTCTGTCATCACTACAGGAAAATAACACCGCCATCACTACGGGAAATAACTCTGCCACCACCACGGGGAATAACATCGCCATCGCTACGGGTAATACTCTGCCATCGTTATAGGAAGACAACACCGCCATCGCTATGGGTAATACTCTGCCATCACTACGGGAAATAACACCGATTACAGCTTCTCTGCCTATCTTTGCAGTAGCTAACTCCATCAATCAAATGGGTAACACAATACGAGTCCAATCTTCAAACTTTTAGCATGGACACAACAACAAATCTGAGAAGGACTCTACTGGGAATTTTCTGAACCCAAACTGCCAGACACCTACTTCGACCTAGGCGGCCTTTTCCAAAAACTGATTCACGAAGTCTTTTGATACTGACATAACAACAATTTTGAAGAAATACTCCGCTGGAGGGGTAAGAGAAACTTGAACAAGCAACTCTCTGTGGGGAATAATGACAAGACAAACATTATCATCACATGTCTCATGCTGAGACTTTTAATATTTGGTAATTGATCTGAGCAAGAGCTCTCTCCACCTGCAAGGGAAACAACACTTGAAAACAAAAGGTTAACCAACCGGGCTTATGTTTCAAAATGCGCATGTTTGATAATGGCGTAATGCTCCGTACAGCACGGATATGCTACGCATTTTGGGTAGATGCAAATATGACACTATATGCAAATGCAAATGCAGGCTCAAACTGCTGGGGAAACTCTGACGAGCTTGCTTCAACGCAGCTGTTGAGAGAAAATACCACCATGTTGGGGATGAACGAGTATCATAAAGTCCTCCGGCAAAATAAATGCCGGACATATAAACAATTCTGCCGAGTAGAGATTAAACTTCGATTTCCACTGGGAGGAACGAACATTATCTTCGACTGGGGAGAGTAACCCCACTAGGGAAGAAACGAATCTCTTGGGGAAAGTAAACTGACTGAGCAAGAAACGACTCAGCTGGGGAACGAGGAAATCCTTCTGGAGGAGACGATGTTGTCTGGGCACAGCTTACAAACTCAGAGTTACCGCTCCGCTGGGGATAATCATCCTGACGAAGGCATGACGACCTGCGGGAAGAAAAACCGTCTTCTATGGGAATAATCCTTCTGAACCAACTATGACTTGGCTAAACTCTGCAGGAATCCTCCAGGCTGGGGATTAATTGTTCACATACTCGACTCCCTGGGGAGTGCAACCTCTGCAAGGGATACTGACTTTGACTGGTTGGGGATATCCTCTGGGGATAAACAACGACTAGCTGGGGAAATTGATCTCTTCGTCAAGGGACAACGTCATCTCAACTTTTGAAGATGAGGTGCGACCTGCATGGGGATTGGTGTCACACAACGTCATGTCTTTCACCACGAACCCCCGTCTGGGGCCACAATTTCTGATTGTCCACTTCACGGGTGAGAACCCTGCAAAACACAGACGAGACAAAACAAACCTATACAACCAAATATATTCGGGTTAGTGTCCGTGACATTACTTCAGTCAATTCGAAGTTTTAGCAATTATTGGCAAGGGCCAGCAAAGTTATGCAAATGCAAGTTCATCGGAACATTGGCGTTTTCCACATACAAAATAGTAAAGAACAAACATCAAATACTGAATAACATGTTTTATTAATAATAGGCCTCTGAATAGGCAAAGTTTTGTACATCGGATGCAACTCCTGAAAAGAGGAAGTTACGTACACACACATACATATATGCACAGGAAGCATAAAAATACAAATACAACTTGAATTTGTACACATGTCGGCAACGTGGTGCAGACAAACATCGTGAGTTGATCCTCCTATGACTCGTCTGACTCTGGCATTTTCCCGACATTCAATTTTCGGAAGAGATTGTGTCGGATAAACGAACCCTCAGGTACTCCCAAACCACTAAGCAATGCAGTATCAGATTCGGACCGCAGTCATTTGCTTTTCAAATCCCTAACTTTTGCGTGAATCGCCCTTTGCGGGTTTTTAATTCACCGGGATACCCTTTTTTGCCGAAGCCGCCCAATGCAGGTTTTCAACTTCGCGGGTGTACATCTTTTCAATTTTATCCCTAACTTTTGCCCGAACCTTTTATTCTGTTTTTGGTTCGCCAGGATGCCCCATTTTTGCCTGGACTCTCTTTTTACTGTCCAGCGGGTCTCTTTCAAGCAAAGTATTTTTTTACTGCGTCCGAATTTACAGGAGACGAAAATCTTCACCGTCCATGGTGGACAACAACAAAGCTCCTTCTGAGAAGACTTTTCTGACAACGTATGGACCTTCATAGTTAGGTGTCCATTTGCCCCTGTGATCTGTTTGTGGCGGGAGAATCCTTTTCAGCACGAGGTCGCCCGTCTGAAAGCTTCGCGGACATATCTTCTTATCGTATGCTTTCTTCATCCGGCTTTGATACAACCGACCGTATGCGAGAGAAGCTAGCCTCTTCTCATCCATTAAGCTCAGCTGATTCAACCTGTCTTTAACCCATTCTGCCTCGTCAAGTTGGACATCTCGTAATACCCTCAGGGAAGGAATCTCTACCTCCAATGGTAACACTGCCTCCATTCCATATACTAATGAAAAAGGGGTTGCCCCGGTTGATGTGTGTACCATCGTACGATAACCGTGGAAAGCGAAAGGTAGCATCTCATGCCAGTCCTTATACGTTACAACCATCTTCTGAACAATCTTCTTTATGTTCTTATTGGCCACTTCAACAACGCCATTCATCTTGGATCGGTAAGGAGATGAGTTGTGATGCTCAATCTTGAAATTCTGGCACAGCTCTTTCATCATCTTGTTATTCAAATTCGAACCGTTGTCTGTGATAATCCGCTCAGGGATTCCATATCTGCAGATAATATCCCGTTTGATAAATCTGGCTACCACTTGTTTGGTGACATTGGCATATGACGCTGCTTCCACCCACTTGGTGAAGTAATCGATTGCCACCAAGATGAACCGGTGTCCGTTTGATGCTGTAGGCTCGATCTTTCCAATCATATAAATTCCCCACATCGAGAACGGCCATGGTGAGGACATCACATTCAGAGGACTTGGGGGTACATGGACCATGTCTGTATAGATCTGGCATTTATGACACCTCTTTGCAAACTTGAAACAGTCTGTTTCCATAGTTAGCCAATAATAACCTGCCCGCAGCAGTTTTCTCGTCATAGCATGCCCACCAGCATGTGTACCAAATGTACCCTCATGTATCTCTTCCATGAGCAACTTCACCTCTTTCTCGTCTACACAGCGTAGCAACACCAAGTCGTGGTTTCTCTTGTATAGGACACCGTCTGGATTCAAATAGAAATTGCCAGCCAATCTCCTGAGAGTCTTTTGATCTCGACTGGATGCCCCAGCCGGGTACTCCTTGTCCTTCAGGAAATTCTGGATGTCAAAGTACCAGGGTTTATCATCAGATGCTTCGTCAATAGCAAATATGAAAGCGGGTCTGTCAAGCCGAGATATAACAATTCGGGGAGCCTCGTTCCAGAAGTTAACTTTATACATCGAAAACAATGTCTCCAAGGCTTCAGCCATTTGATTTTCTGCTCGCGGCACATGATGCAATTCCACCTTGTCAAAGAAAGGCAACAATCTCCTTGCATAATTCATATATGGTATCAAATTGAGCTGACGTGTCTCCCATTCTCCTTTAATCTGGTTCACCACTAGAGCTGAGTCTCCGTATACATCCAAATGTTTGATTCGCAAATCAATAGCTTCTTCAAGACCCATGATGCAAGCCTCATATTCAGCCTCATTATTGGTAACGGGAAAAGTCAATCGAGCCGTAAAGGGGATGTGCGACCCCTGAGGAGTAGTAATAATTGCCCCTATTCCGCTACCATAGGAATTCATAGCTCCGTCAAATATTAACTGCCATTTGGAACCCAATTCTGGTCCTTCATCCGGCAACGGTTCTTCACAATATTTCATCTTTAGGTACATGATATCCTCGTCAGGAAAATCAAACCTCATCGATTGGTAGTCCTCCACAGGCTGTTCTGCAAGGTACTCTGACAAGACGCTACCTTTAATAGCCTTCTGAGAAACATATTGGATGTCGTATTCGGTTAACACCGTCTGCCATCGGGCAATTCTTCCGGAGAGTGCTTGCTTCTCAAACACGTATTTGATTGGATCCATCTTTGAAATGAGCAGGGTTGTATGATTCAGCATGTATTGCCTCAAACGTTTGGCGGCCCAGGCTAGCGCACAACACGTTTTTTCGAGCATTGAGTATCGAGACTCACAGTCAGTGAACTTCTTACTCAAATAGTAGATCGCATGCTCTTTACGTCCTGTCTCGTCGTGTTTACCGAGAACACAACCCATACTTTCCTCCAGAACCGTCAAATACATGATCAGCGGTCTCCCGGCCACTGGGGGTATCAAAACAGGAGGTTCCTGCAAGTATTCTTTTATCTTATTGAACGCCTTTTGACAATTTTCATTCCAGGCCACAACCTGACCCTTCTTTAACAACTTGAATAATGGCTCGCATGTTATGGTTAAGTGAGATATGAACCGGGCGATATAGTTCAACCTCCCTAAAAACCCGCGTACTTCTTTTTCTGTTTTAGGCGTCGGCATCTCTTGTATTGCTTTTATTTTCGCAGGATCAACCTCTATTCCTTTTTCGCTAACGATAAACCCCAGCAGTTTACCCGATCTCACCCCGAAGGTGCACTTGTTAGGGTTCAGTCTCAGCCTGAACTTCCTAAGCCTCTTGAACAATTTCAGCAGGTTAACCAAATGCTCCTCCTCCGTCTGGGATTTGGCAATCATATCATCAACATAAACCTCAATCTCTTTATGCATCATGTCATGAAAGAGAGTCGTCATAGCACGTTGATATGTTGCCCCAGCATTCTTCAATCCGAAGGGCATCACTTTGTAACAAAATGTTCCCCAGGGAGTAATGAAAGTAGTCTTCTCCATGTCTTCTGGCGCCATTTTGATCTGATTATAGCCCGAGAAGCCATCCATGAAGGAGAATACGAAGAATTGAGCAGTGTTATCAACCAGCACATCGATGTGAGGAAGTGGAAAGTCATCTTTCGGGCTCGCTTTGTTCAAGTCATGGTAGTCTACGCACATTCTCACCTTACCGTCTTTCTTAGGCACTGGCACAATATTAGTGACCCATGAGGGATATTTTGTAACAGCCAGGAAGCCTGCATCCCACTGTTTCTGCACTTCCTCCTTGATCTTCACAACCATGCTGGTCTGGTTCTTCGGAGTTTCTGCTTAACCGGTGGGCATTCTTCTTTTAATGGCAGACGGTGAACAACCATATCCGTATCCAACCCCGGCATGTCCTCGTACGACCAAGCAAATATATCACTGTACTCCTTGAGCATGTCAATCAACCTTTGCTTGACGTCGCTTTGCAGCGCAGCCCCTATACGGATGTTTTTCTCAACCCCTTATGACCCTAAATTGATAACCTCAATGACTTCCTCATGAGGCAGAATGATTCTTTCTTCTTGTTTCAATAACCAGGTCAGCTCTTCTGGTACGTCGCCATCTTCAACAATCTCTTCCTCAGCCTGAATTACCGGGTGCTCGAAGTCAAAATGAGTCATAGGCGGTTCATAGATGTCATCTGAAATAGTAATCCTGCAAAGGAAATGGTTAAATGCTTCAAAACGTGTACAAAGCAAATAACCACATTGCCATTTTATTGTAAAAGATAAAAATAGGAAAAACAGGGATCACAATATTTGTATATGGAAAACGCCTTTATTCATGATTAAACAATGTACTGTACATAACCAAAATGGCCCTAAGCAAAATCATTGTGCCCCAAGTAGGACACATGATTATTCAACAATTAAAAAAACAAATCATTACTGTTTAGTTGTCACAGGAACAGTTTCCTGGATAGACCAGTTGCAGAGACTTTGTCCTGGCACGCTTGGCTTGATCCATGCGTCCATATCACAGTCGCTATCTCCTTCCTCAGAATCGGAAACAGCATTGATGGTCTCGAAGCTCATTCCACTTGGCGTAATGGTTATTGGCCCTCTGAACTTGGGCGCTCCGGAAGAGGATGCTGATGACGAAGGATGATATCCAAGCCCGAACCGGTCGTTCTTTACGGGAATCTCCAACACCTGACCCCAACCCTTGGTTTCGCCTGCTTGCACGAGAGCCTGAGCCTCTTTATACGATGGCACTGCCACATCTGATATCTTGGGTATTGGAACTTTATCTTTGATCTTTAGCCCTTCAAATGCCTAACACGGTGTCTCATGGATTTCGCCGTCGACTTCCATGTATCTGAACGAAGACAGATGGCTAACCAGAATATCTTCTTCTCCACAAACAGTGACGAAACTATCCCCCACCATATACTTCAACTTTTGGTGCAACGTGGATGTGACTGCCCCAGCAGCATGGATCCATGGTCGTCCAAGGAGGCAACTATACGCTGGCTGGATGTCCATTATATAGAATTCAGTTTCAAAAACTTCTGGCCCCACTTGCAATGGTAGCGTTATTGATCCGAACACTGACCTCCTCGTTCCATCGAATACTCTGACCACCAAGTCACTGGGTGTACAGAGAATTCCCCTGACATCCAACTTCATCATGACTTTCTTCGGAAGCACATTCAAGGAAGACCCTGTATCCACTAAAACACGGGACATGACCGTGCCCCTGCATTCAACTGAGACGTGCAGCGCCATATTATGCTCTCTCCCCCTCGGGGTCAAATCAAAATCTGTAAATCCCAAACTGTGCCCTGCATTAACATGCGCCATCACCCCTTCTAATTGATTAACCGAAACGTCTTGGGGAACGAATGACGTTTCTAGGATCTTCAGCAAGGCGTTCCGATGGGCCTCGGAACATAATAGCAGTGACAAGATCGAGATCTTTGATGGCGTTTGTTGGAGGTGCTCCACAATTTTGTAATCACTTTTACGGATGAGCCTCATAAACTCTTCCACATCCTTAAGCGATGTTTCCTTTTCCTTTGTCTGCGAGGGGCCACTTTCATCTACCTTGGCTTTCCCCTTTGCCAATCTTTCTGCCTCTACCTCAGCTGATGTGAAGATTCTTCCACTTCTGGTCATACCTCCTGTTCCGACCACATTATCTACAACCCCAGCAGGTTGTTTATTTACTTCAATTTTCTCACCATCGCAATAAACCTCCAACCCGTAAGTCCATGGCACTGCTTTGGTACTTTCAAAAGGGATCGGCCCTGCTTTAGTAATAGTGATTGTCGGCCGCCTGGCGGGCGCCGTTATTGTTATTGTTTTCCTTGGAATTGTCACTGTAGCAACATCGTTTGGCTTATCACACAACGCCTCTACAGGCTCTTCAACTGCGGTTCTATCAAACTGCAATGTTCCTTCATTCATCAAAGCTTGAATACCCTATTTCAACTCATTACAACCCTCTGAATGCATCCAACAATCCAATTCGTCACACCCCGGGAATACACCCCCTTTTAACAACCTGCTTTTGATCTCACCCAACGGTGTCTTCAGCTCATTGACATTCGTCACTAGATTCAACTTCTCCTCGGTCAGGATGGCGTTTGCCCCATGATTGGGCATAGGTTGTTGTACTATATTTGGACCCGCTTGTCCAAAGTTAATAGCTTTGTTGTCCAACAAGTCTTGGACTTTATGTTTAAACGCATGACAGCCTTCAATATCATGTCCGGGCGCCCCGGAGTGAAACTCACAGTGTTTACCAGCATCGTAGCCAAACGGAGGAGTGCCTGTTAATGGCGCCATGGTCCTTTTCTCAACCAACTTTAACCCTAACAATGTTTGAAGCAGTTAGGCATATGTTGAAGGAGGCGTTTCAAATACTCGCCTTGGCTTGCCCTCTAGGATTCTACGTTGGGCGGGGTGTTGCCTTTGTTGTTGCTGCTGCGGCTGCTGTTGTTGTTGTGGAAAAGGGATAGTAACACTAGCGACCTGTTGATGCTGCGCGTACTGACTTCGTCCTCTGCCTCGGCCTCTACCGCCAAACACAGCACTAGAATCACCTTGTCGTCTACCCCCAAATGCTTTTCTTGTACCTCCTGCGGGGCCAGACTCACCTACGTGGAATCTTCCAACCTTAATACTGTCTTCGACCATCTCACCCATGAGAATCAAATCTGAAAAACTGTTTAGCGAAAAATTAAACAACTTTTCGTAATATATCCTCGTAAAGGTCCCAATGAACATGTTATTCATTTCTCTTTCAGCTAACGGAGGGTGTACTCGTGCCGCCATGTCGCGCCATCTCTGCGCATACTCTTTAAAGCTTTCCTCTTTCTTCTGCGACAAACCTTGCAATTGAACTCGGTTCGGTGCCAGATCACTATTATACTTATAATGCGTGACGAAAGCATCCGCCAATTGCTTCCAGGTTTTGATTTGAGCGGGTTCCAACCCCATGTACCACTCGAGTGACGGTCCTGATAAGCTGTCTTGAAAGAAATGCATAAGCATCATTTCATCATCCGAATATGCGGACATCCTTCTGTAATAAGCGCGGACATGCACCTTAGGGCAAGTGTCCCCCTTATATTTGTCGAAAGTAGGGGCTTTGAATTTCAGCGGTACCCTCAACCCAGGCACCAAGCCCATAGTAGTCATGTCTAGTCCGGTAGAATTCTGATTAGCCATACCCTTCACCTGTTCTTCGAGCATCTTAATCCTCTGAGTATTGTCAACGGGTCCCTCATATCCCATGCCTCTTCCAGAAAAGGCATCCTCTTGACAGTCTTCTCCCCACTTCACATTTTCATTTCCGTACCCGTTATAACCAGTGTTGCGACCAAACCCTTGCTGATTAGTCACGGGACCTCGTCCCCCATTACCATAACCTTGATTGACCCCAACATGCCCGAAACCAGTTTTGACAGGAATCAATCCAACATCATTTCCAACATAACCCTTATTAGCGTTACCAAAACCGTCGTAGCCGAAACCCTGAGTGTCGAAGCCGAACTTTCCGCCCTGATTGTCGTACTCAAACCCCTTGTAATTATAGCGGAACCCATTGTTACCAAAACCATTACCGCCATTGAAGTTACCACCGCCCAGATTGGCATCTCCAAATCCAACATTGTTAACAACAGTCTCATTTTCATTCCCTGCGTTACCGTTGCCAGCGCCAGCGTCATTGTTTACAACCACAACAGGTGGGGTCACCACAGGAGGAACCACAGGCGTAGGGGGCCCATCTTCATGAAGAGTTTCTACATGTACAGAGTTGTGGTCATTGTTGCCGTTCCCATTAGCCCACGTCAGCAGCGACTGCACCAAAGTCTGGAGATTCTCCTGGCCTTTAGCAATACTCTCCATGGCCTGCATGAACAGGTTCAATTTCTCGCGAATCTCCTGCATCTCCACTTGAACTTGATCCATGATTCTTTTGTAGTTGTTTCGGGTTGAGTAGCGGTGAACTCTTGGTTCGTCAATCCTGGAAACCTGAGATGCAGGAAATAAGATACAGATTCACGAATACCGGTCATGCAATATGAATGCAAATGCAATTATGTAAATATGCTACAGGTTATATCCCCGCCGATTCTAGTTTCGGAGAGAAAGCCATTACGACAATGGAGTCTCTATCCAGCAAGCAAGGAAACAGAAAATCCTCATATATAGCCACATGCCAAGAGGCGGAGTACAAGAGTACAACTGAATGCAACTGAGGAGACCTCGGCCAACAAGCCTGGCGATGGTCCAAATACAAGTACAAATAACAAAGGTAAGGCAAAGATAAATTAGGCCAGGTGGCGCTTTCTGACGTCCTCCAATATCCTCATCGTCTTCGAATGCCCTAGTCGGGAGATCAACTCCTGAATTAGTAAAGCATGCCGCTCAGTAGTGGATCTCAGCTTTTTGGCGTCGTTCTGGTAGGTTCCTTCGCCAGAACTCTCGTCAAATTTGTACCTCTTGGAACCGGCCTTCTCTTCATAACCTCTCGGCTTCTCGTCAATGTCACTTACTCTGAGCTCAGCAGCGCTCCTAAGTGATGTCTCTTCAGCAATCTTCGCGTCTTGGTCTCTAACCTGTGCCTCTAGCGTGGCAATCTGCAGCTTCAGTTTGTCTTCGCGCTCCTTCCGCTTGGTAAGCGTGGCATTCCACAAAGCTTCCCACTTGCTGATACGAGCATAAGCTTTGCTTAGAAGTTCCTTCTTGGAAGTAAGTACCTTGCTAACACCGTTCAAGGCTATTCCCACCTTTTCTTTCTTGTTGGTCTCTTCCGTCAGCTCCGATCCCAACCTGTTAATCAATTCAGCCTGTTCCTTCACAGTGAAGGTGGCTTCCTTCTTCTCACGACGTAACTGGAAGATCTCCTTCTCTAACTCCTCATTGACTTTCTTCAGTTCTTCGTTTTCAGCCAACAATTTGTTATACTTCTCGCTCTCTTCCAAAGGAGGTACCTCAATCAAAGGAAGATACAGAGGTTCCACAGCAGGATAAGGCATCAAAGAAGTACTGGCTCTCTCGCGGATCCAAGCCAAATAAGGATCATAAGCTCTGTTGTTGCTCTTACCGAGCAAAGCTTTCCCTCTCCTATGGATGTTAGCCCATGCATGTCTCAATCTGATCAAAACAGCCGTGTCAAATGACCCTGTGAGATACAGAGATTCCTGTATCTCTTTCTCAATAGGAGTGTCCCTTAAAGCGTAACCGAACTGTCGTACCAGCAATGAAGGGTTATAGTTAATACAGCCTTTCCGTCCAATCAGGGGAACATTCGGAAAGTCACTGCAACTATATATAATGTCAATACCAAGCATACTCCGATTAAACCAAACGATATTCTCAGCAGACAACCCCATCAATCGGGAAGACCAATCCAAAGTATCAACAACATCAACAAAAGGTCTTGTCTTCGGGAGGTGCCCCTGGAACCACCTGTACAGGAGAGGAAGACAGCAGGGAATTTTCTTGCCATGACGTTTCTCATTCTTGTAATGAATGGAATGATAAACATCGCCCAAGAGAGTAGGAACTGGATTATTCGAGGCAAGAATCAAGAAGGCGTCAGAGTCGACAAAATCTGGTACATTAGGAAACAGGACAATCCCATAGATGCAGACAACTAGAATAGCACTGAAGGCAACCCAACATCCACTCTTTGTGCACTGTGTAGCCTTCTCAACCAGGACAGACAGGTGAAAACCATAAGCTCCGTTTAGCTTGACCAAGCCTCCCGGAAACTCAGAAGCGTCTAAGCTGACAATCTCAGTGAGTGTAGCTAACTCAGGCTCAGTATCAACATGTACAAAGGGCATCTGGTCTAACATCAGAACTCTCAATATCGCAGAATACTCCTCCAAGGTGGGTGCCAGAATGTAGTCAGGAAATAAGAAACATCTCAGCTGCGGCTCATAAAACTGCATCAAAGTATACACCCCAGTCGTCTCGAATGCTGAAGGTCGGTACAATAAGCTAAGCAATCTCCCATAAGATACTCTAAACTCAGCCCTCACTTTCTCATATGCTAGAGCAACTAAACCCAACAAGGAACTGTTATCTGGTGAATGCAACCGGTAAGCAACTGTCTTCTTCAGGGCCTCCATGTCTGGCTAGAAGATATACTAGAATCAGAGGGGAATGATCACCTGCAACATAAATACATGTTAATGAAATGTAATCATGAAAATGCACATGCGTATGCAAACAAGGGACCAAGTGCAATGCTGATAGACTGGGCTGCTCTGTACTGAAGCCTGAGAACCATCCAATCTTCATCTCAAACCAAATCAACCCCTCAAATGATCCTTGTGACCAATCTCACTGACAGAGATAAACCGAGTGTTCTGAGGTCAAAGGTTTCCTGCAAACAGACCCACCTACCCCTCACAGGTATGTACTTAACTCGCAGACGAGGTACGACATCCTATGCGGGTTCAACGTCACAGACTTTCAAGAGCGATGATGCGATACCCAGAAGGTATGGCATCATCATCCCTTGAAGCGACCTCACTTAGTTGAATCCCAATTGATAGGTTCCCAGAGTCGACAATCCTCGGGTCAGACAACTTGTCGAGCCCTAAGGGCCAAGCAAGAAGCATCAAAGAGAATCTCGTCCGAGCGTAAATTTCGTGGCTAGCTGGTGCGAGCTAAGAAAGCAGGCTAACCACTACTCTTTACTTCTAAGTCTATGTGTAACCTCAAGGCCAGGTCCGGCTTATCTCTCAACAGATTACCCCCTTCCCACAGCAGCAATAACAGTATAAAGCTGATAATAAAAATGCGGAAAGTAAAGACAGGAAAGTAAATCTATACAACACCCCGCCGGGAAAACAAGCGCTAGGATTGACTCGCATAGGGGATATTCCTGTCCCCAGCAGAGTCGCCAGCTGTCGCTACTGCGAAAATCGGCGCCGGCTGAACAGAAGAGTCGCCACCGTGCGTTATTTATCCCAAAGGAGGGAAAGGAAATGCTCGAAGTAAACCTCACGCAAAGACGGGAAAGGAATGGTCATCGCAACCAAATTCCTGGATTCGGGAGTCGATTACGCAAGGGGAAGGTATTAGCACCCCTCACGTCCGTCGTACTCGACGGGATCCACGCTTGTTTTCTGGTACAGATTGTTATTCTATCTACTCTAAGGGTCTGGGTTAAAGGAAAATAAAATGACTCGGCAAAGTATCGCACTTTATGCCTACGTATTCCCGTCTGGAACGAGAAATCAGAGTCAACGTAGTTCGCCTACCTACGGGAAAGGAGGGGAAGGTTGCTCGCTAGGATGTCGCATCCTATGCCTACGTACTTTCATGCAGCATGAAAGATCAGAGCAAACGTAGTTCGGGCTATGGAAGACACAATCTTGTCTGAATGTTTTTTATCTCCTTATGAAAGGGTTTTTCCTGATTAAGAGTCCAAGCGGACAAAAATGGCGTTTTGATGTTCGTTTTCAGTCTTTTATGCAAGAACTGTTTTTTATGATGTTTGCAATCTCTGACGCACTAGAGACTATGATTTGAGGGTGACTACGTCGTATGTCACCCTAAGGGTAACACACTAAGCAGTCAGATTACTGAAGAGTGACCCTCCAGCAACCTTTCTCAAATAGCTTAAGGCTCGTAGCGTACGACATCGATAATCCTTATTACTGTGTTTTGAATTGTTCTGAGATAGAAGAGAAGTCTAAAAACCTAGGGTTTGAAAGGGGAATCAAAACTACCCTAATGTTATCATGCATGGATTAACACCTAATGTCTGTCATAATTCCCTCCTGTACAGAGGAAATCAGAGATCCTAGGGGATAAACGGAAAAGAAACAGCGGATATACAGTAAACAATAAAATGCATGAGATGCAGCAACAAACAATAGGCAAAGTGAAACAGCTTCACTTCAAACCTAAGGGAAAGTCAACAGACAATACAACAAAGAAAATCACACCCAACACCAGCTCAGACAGCAACACCAGCTCCTTTTAGCAAGCAGTTCAAACAGCACCAGCTCTGGCAGCTACAGTCGATTAACAGCAAAAGGTTGACAGTAACAACTTTAGGCAAGATCCCATCTTCACTTTCCAATGATATTCAAGCTTTAGGTAAGCTCTTGTCTCCAATAATCTTCAGCTTTAGCAAGCACTGAATCCCAATAGGTAAACATCTTCAAACAGCAGCCAAACCCTAATCTTCAACAGATACTCAGCTTTGACAGGCACAAGCTTCATCTTCTCCAATCTTCAACTTCCTAGCTTCATTAAGTCTTCAACTTCAAGGCAGATACTCACAGGAGAGAACCAATTATCATATGAAGTTGAAATGTTAAGAGGCTTAATGACAACCCAGGGAAATCACTAAAATCTCAACACAGCAAGTGAGAGGTATCCTCAAGGTTCTACCCAATCAAAGCATGCTCTACATCCCTCCTAAAGAGAGATGGAGCTCTTTTAGGGGACCTTGTGTCACAGGATGGAATAGAGGCACAAGAAGCTCCCTATGTTTGACAGAAGAAATCAGTCTACTCTAGAGCTCTCCCTATATCTCCTATCTCCTAAGTCTTCAACAAGCAATCTTCAAGCACAAGCAACTTCAAGCTCTAAGCATCATTATTTGTCTTCAATCATCCTAAAGGTCTTTATACAATCCTCAAGCCAAGCACAAGCCCCAACACCCAAAGAAAAAGCCCAAAACTCAACAAACAAAGCAACTTCCCAAGAGGGAAACACACCAATATCAATCAACTTGCAAAAATCAAATAAAATGGGAATATTCAACATAAAATCGTAGATTAATTTCTAAGGGACCCTAACTATGTATCCTATACCCCACATAAACCCCAAGGCATAAATCAAACTAAAAACCCAAAAACTATGTGTTGAAATGCACCTATGTCAAGTTGAAACCCTAATTCTAGCACACTTGCTTCACACCTCTCAAAAACAATTAAATTTAAGTCACAAAAATGTGACAAAAATCCAGGGAGAACCTAATACTCTAATCTAACCATAGGAAAAAGAATCACCTCAAAAACCAAAATAAAATGGTCATACTAAATTCAGCAACTAACATGTATCAAATGAAAATGAAATAAAAGCTACTAAAAGTAAAAATAAACCAAAAGTAGACAACTGCATGAAATTACATTTTTATTCTTTTATAATTTTCTTGATGTCTTGAGGAAAATGGGGAAAAAACTCCCATGCAAAAATATTAATTTTCCAATTTATTATGAATTTTCAAAGAATTAAAACAAATATGTGAAAATAAAGAAAAATATGAGAAAATGAAAAAGTGAGCGTGTCAAATAGAAATAACAATCAATGTAAAACCCAACTGGGCCCAGAGAGGGGGTGGGGATAGCAGCGCGCCTAAGCCCAATATGCAATCAGAAAATGACAATAAAAATAAAAGGAAAATGATAAAAGCTCGGTGCAGGAAGTAATGAAAACGCGTGTGTTTCTTGGATGGGCCTCTAGAGGGGGTGTTGGAATCAATTTGCAACTTAAGCCCATTGCTCTCTTTTAATGAAACGCCTCGTTTCATACTCAGAATTCTCCTTTACAATTTGAAACTGAACTCCAGCCACACGATCAAGCTTTGGGTCAAAGTCTTCGTGAGGATCTAATGGCTACCAATTTGTCTTCTCCAATTCAAATTCTGGAAGGAGATGGAAGCCATGGAAACAGAGCATCATCATCTTCATCCTCCTCCATCGGGTTCCATCAAATCCTCATCAAATGCAAGAATTTAAAACCCTAATCCACTCAGAATTTCACCAGGAATCTAACTGTGGTAATAAAACACCTTGAAACTAATCCTAGCTCCAAACACGATTCAAACTTCAGAATTCACTCATGAATCAAGTATCACCAAACTCCAAACTATTAAGCTCAACCTCTTCACCACTTCACCAGGATTACATTCCACTATCATACTAAGGTTCTACTTCAAGATTAAGCAAGTTATCATCAAGAACAGAAATCATGCCCATTACTTAATTGTCTCTAAACTTCACCAATCAATACCTAAAAGCTTCCTATGATCAATTGCAAGCTATCTAATCACCTAACTCCTAAAGAAAACACTTAAATCATGCTGTAGATTGAAAAGTACATACCTGCGAAATCTTGATGCACAGAGGTATGAAATCTTCAAATCAAGCTTTGAGAACTTCCAGACACCTTCAATGAGTCATAATCTTGCTTCTATATGCAAAAGAATCAGTTGAAGTGGCTTGGATCTTGGAATCCGAATCTGAGTTGCAGATGAGGGTTTTCAATTGCAAGAACATGATTTCTCCACCAATTTGCTTGGAACTTGATCTGGAAACACTCACTAGTATCAATGAAAGTAAATGCAATCAAAATTTTGGATGAAAATGGATGAAATGCTTGTAACCGATTCTGAATTGCAACAGAAAATTTTTGATCTCAATCTCTCTTCTCTCCTTCAATTCTCACCAACTCTTGCTCTGAACCTCTTCTGAATCTTATATAGAATGTGTTTGAAGACCCTAGAAAGTTCTAGATTGATCCAATGAGAAATTCAACATCTCATGTCATGGAAATCTCATCTTATGCTATGCACATACCATCTCATGTTTTGGCTTGCAATTCACTTGGTTCTGAGTTTAAATTCTCTCCAAATGAGATATTGGAGGTGTATGGATGGAAAGGAGCCTTGCATTTGCTTGGAAGTGTGGTTTTGCAATTGTTACTTATGATTCAAGTAACCAATTTTCAAAGCAAGTCCTAAATATAACCCTCAATTCAAAATTGTGGAAATGTCAATTTTCTCAAAATGCATTTTACAATCAAATTGGTATGTCATATGGCTTGGTTTGGTTTTGTAGGTCAAAAACCCTAATTTTCAACTTTGGTTCATTTAAAATATGCCTTCATTTTAGGCCATTTTTATGATTTTGTGAAGCAAGCCATCCCAACTTCTAATGACCTCTTATCTAGCCTAAAAACATCATTTTGAACACATCTCATGTTGAACATTTTTTCATTTGAAAAGTGGAAGATGGAGATTTGGACCTATGTTGAAAAATGACCTGTAATTCAACTTTCCCAAAATACCCCTGGATTGCCAAGACCATAACTTGAGTTCCACAAATCATCTTGAGGACTTCTAGTACTCAAATTAAATCTAAGATCAAGATCTACAACTCTCATGTTGGCCAAGAATCCATTTGAAAACCCCTTGATGGGAAAAAGTTGCTTGGAAGTCAAGTGACTTTCACAGATAAATTTCAATGTCCTCTGGGGACCCATAACTTGCAAGAACCATAACATGAGTTCTACAAATCTTCTTGAAGACTTCTAGTACTCAAATTAAAGCTATTGAGAAGATATACAAGTTTTATGTTTACCAAGAATTCATTTGAAGCTTGCATTTGTACTTATCTGGCTTGGAAGTTAGGCCTAAATTAGGGTTTTTTACACTGAAACCCTAATTTAGTAACTCCTCTTCTTCTTGATTCCTTTTGATTTATACTTGGAACAACACCACACTTGTATCCAAATATCAATTCATGAGTCCCACAACCTCCAACTAAGCCTTGATGCTCTTCAATCACTCAATTGACCTAGGATTGACTTATGGTTGACCCAGATGAAACCCTAGTTGATTGTACTTCAATTCTGGCTCTTGTACTTGTATCAATGACTTGTCTCATCTTCAAAATGACCCTCTAGGTCTTCCATGATCTTTGTACACATTCCATACCCTCAGCCATGACTCACACATTCATTGATGATCTTCAACCCCTCAAGATTAGGAGAGAAAGCCATTGGTTGACCCTCAAACTTCTCAAAGCCTCAAACCTTTTCTTGATTACTTGGATGGTCTTGAACTTGAACAAAACCCCTTGATGGGCCTCTTTCTGATAAGAATGGCACTTGGTTCCTTGCTAGATGACTTGTTATGCTATGTTATGCAAATGATTAGACCATGTACATGACTTATTATGCAAATGACAATGCAATTGAAACATAAACCAGGTGAAATAAGTTGAGCAAAATTTAGGGTGCAACATCTAGACTCAGGTTATTACATTGAGCGTTCAGGCTCCGGTCAGTTTCGTTGGGTATCTAGATTACGGTTATTACGTTGTTCTTTCAGGCTCCGGTCATTTTTGTTGACTATCCAGACTGTGGTTATTACGTTGAGCGTTCAGGATCCGGTCAGTTTAGTTGAGTATCCAGATTCTGGTTATTACATTGAGCGTTCAGGCTCCGGTCAATTTCGTTGACTATCCAGACTCCGGAATATTACATTGAGCGTTCAGGCTCCGGTCAGTTTCGTTGGGTATCTAGACTCCGATTATTACATTGATAGTTCAGGCTCCGGTCAGTTTCGTTGAGTATCCAGACTCCGGTTGTTACGTTGAGCATTCAGACTCCGGTCAGTTTTGTTGGGTATCCACACACAGGTTATTACGTTGAGCGTTCAGGGTCCGGTCATTTTTGTTGAGTATCTAGACACCGGTTATTACGTTGAGCGTTCAGGCTCTGGACATTTTTGTTGAGTATCCAGACTCCGGTTATTAAGTTGAGCGTTCAGGCTCCAATCATTTTCGTTGAGTATCCAGACTCCGGTTATTACGTTGAGCGTTGAAGCTCCAGTCAGTTACGTTGAGTATCATAACTCTGGTTATTACATTGAACGTTCAGGCTCAGGTTAGTTTCGTTGAGTATCTAGACTCCGGTTATTACGTTGAGGGTTCAAAATCCGGTCATTTTCGTTGAGTATCCGGACTCTGGTTATTACGTTGAGAGTTAAGGCCCCGGTCAGTTTCATTGAGTATCCAGATTCCGGTTATTATGTTGAGCGTTCAGGCTCCGGTCAGTTTCATTGAGTATCCAGACTCCGGTTATTTTGTGGAGCGTTCAGGCTCCGGTCAGTTTCGTTGGGTATCCATACTCCGGTTATTACGTTGATCATTCAGGCTCCGGTCATTTTCGTTGGGTATCCAAACTCAGGTTATTACATTGAGCGTTCAGGCTCCGGTCAATTTCATTGGGTATCCAGACTCCGGTTATTACGTTGATCATTCAGTCTCCGGGTAATTTCATTGAGTATCCAGACTCCGGTTATTACGTGGAGCGTTCAGGCTCCGGTCAGTTTCGTTGGGTATCCAGACTCTGGTTATTACGTTGATCGTTCAGGCTCTGGTCAGTTTCGTTGGGTATCCAGACTCAGGTTATTACATTGAGCGTTCAGGCTCCGGTCAGTTTTGTTGGGTATCCAGACTACGGTTATTACGCTGATTGTTCAGGCTCCGGTCATTTTCATTGACTATCGAGGCTCTGGTTATTACGTTGAGCGTTCAGGCTCCGGTCAATTTAGTTGAGTATCCAGACTCTGGTTATTACGTTGAGCGTTCAGGCTCCGGTCAGTTTCGTTGAGTATCCAGATTCCGGTTATTACGTTGAGCATTCAGGCTCCGGTCAGTTTCATTGAGTATCCAGATTCTGGTTATGACGTTGAACGTTCAGGCTCCGGTCAGTTTCGTTGAGTATCCAGACTCCGGTTATTATGTGGAGCGTTCAGGCTCCGGTTAATTTCGTTGGGTATCCAGACTCAGGTTATTACATTGAGCGTTCAGGCTCCAGTTAGTTTCGTTGAGTATCTAGACTCCGGTTATTACGTTGAGGGTTCAGGCTCCGGTCATTTTTGTTGTGTATCCTAACTCTATTTATTATGTTGAGCGTTCAGGCTCCGGTCAGTTTCATTGAGTATCCAGATTCCGGTTATTACGTTGAGCGTTCAGGCTCCGGTCAGTTTCGTTGAGTATCCAGACTCCGGTTATTACGTGGAGCGTTCAGGCTCCGGTCAGTTTCGTTGGGTATCTATACTCCAGTTATTACGTTGATCATTCAGGCTCCGGTCATTTTCGTTGGTATCCAGACTCAGGTTATTACATTGAGCGTTCAGGCTCCGGTCAGTTTCATTGGGTATCCAGACTCCGGTTATTACGTTGATCATACAGTCTCCGGTCAGTTTCGTTGAGTATCCAGACTCCGGTTATTACGTGGAGCGTTCAGGCCCCGGTCAGTTTCGTTGGGTATCCAGACTCCGGTTATTACGTTGATCGTTCAGGCTCTGGTCAATTTCGTTGGGTATCCAGACTCAGGTTATTACATTGAGCGTTCAGGCTCCGGTCAGTTTCGTTGGGTATCCAGACTACGGTTATTATGCTGATTGTTCAGCCTCTGGTCATTTACGTTGACTATCGAGACTCTAGTTATTACGTTGAGCGTTCAGGCTCCGGTCAGTGTAGTTGAGTATCCAGACTCTGGTTATTACGTTGAGCGTTCAGGCTCCGGTCAGTTTCGTTGAGTATCCAGATTCCGGTTAATACGTTGAGCGTTCAGTCTCCGGTCAGTTTCGTTGAGTATCCAGATTCTGGTTATTACGTTGAGCGTACAGGCTCCGGTCAGTTTCTTTGAGTATCCAGACTCCGGTTATTATGTGGAGCGTTCAGGCTCTGGTTAGTTTCGTTGGGTATCCAGACTCAGGTTATTACGTTGATCGTTCAGGCTCCGGTCAATTTCGTTGGGTATCTAGACTCAGGTTATTACATTGAGCGTTCAGGCTCCGGTCAGTTTCGTTGGGTATCCAGACACAGGTTATTATGTTGATCGTTCAGGGTCCGGTCATTTTTGTTGAGTATCCAGACACCGGTTATTATGTTGATCATTCAGGCTCTAGTCTTTTTTGTTGAGTATCCTGACTCCGGTTGTTAAGTTGAGTGTTCAGGCTCCGATCATTTTCGTTGAGTATCTAGACTCCGGTTATTATGTAACACCCCCTTTCTATACCCCAAATAAATTAGATAAATCAATTAGGCACATAGAAAATTTATTTCATCAGAGTTTGATTAAAACATGGTATAAAAGAGGCGCATCACATTATCATGAAATTAAACACATACGATACCTGCTCAAAATAGATATGCAACAATGGGTAACCCACATCTCAATATTTAGAATAAAGCGGAAACATCCAAATATTGAATTGATCTCATTCATAAAAGTATATACAACCATCAGTTAATTCATGTTTTACAACGTATCCACAACAGATACATACACATATGTATCACAAAAGAATCAAAACAAATGTAACTCCAAAAGAGTCAAAGGCTTCCTAACTACCCAGATGTTACATATCAGAGCCATTGACCAAAAAGAATGAAGACATCGCTTCACAAAAAGAACCTCCAGCTTCCTACTTTGCAATGCCTCATAGAGCATTAGAAAACAGCAGAAGGGTGAGAAACAACATCATAACAGTTAATGCATAAAATTGTATATATACATAACTCCATAATTATACAAGTTATACTCAAATTATGTTCTCACCACATGAAGCATATACAAATAATCATGTCTCTACACATACACATGAACATTCACTATATTTTCTCCAAACAATCACATAAAACATACACAGTTATATTCACACAACCAATGCATCATACACAGATGACTCATGCAACTCATAGAGACCGACACACGACTCTATGCAGATGCAAATGCGGTACCGACTCATTCAACAAATTCCCTAAGGAATCGAGTATTCAGCAGATCTTCCACGGGATCAAGTACTCAGCAGATTCTCCACGGAATCAAATATTCATCAGATTCTCCACGGAATCGAATGTTCAGCAGATCCTCCACGGGATCAAGTACTCAGCAGATTCTCCACGGAATCAAATACTCTAACCAATCCTCCACGGGATTACATGTTATGACCGATTCTCCGAGGAATCACACAATGCAACCGATTCTCCAAGGAATCGAATATAACCATCGTATCATACGAGGTTCTACAAATCCTCCACGGGATCAATCACAAAAATGCATACTATGTTCACAAACATACTCATTGCATTTATCACATACATCACATATATTCATTATGCATTCACATTATACACCATTTCACACAAGGTTTACATACCTATTAATCCATCAATGCATTTCCATCTAATTCGAGCAAACGCACAACATTATCAAACGATTAAGATTCACAATCGGCTCCACAATCTAGGATTCACGCCTTTCGGCCACCCACAGCACAACATGTTGAAACAGTTCACACACCAATCATTCATATAGGCATTAATCATAATTGAATCAACCAAACATCATGCCATGAACAAACAGCAAAACAAATAACACTGCCAGGTTCGCCAACCTTCGCCTGGCGAAGCCACGCAGCGAATGCTCGCTGGCCTTCGCCTGGCGAACTCCCCAGCGAAGTCCACTGGGAGTAATTCTGGAATTACTCGCTGAGGCTCGCTACCCACTCGCCTGGCGAACCTTCGCCAACTCACCTCGCCTGGCGAACTTGCCAGCGAATACAGGGTATTAGCTTCTGACTTGCTTCGCTACAGCTCGCTGGGCTTCGCCTGGCGAAGCTTCGCTGCCTTTCGCCTGGCGAACTTGCGAAGACAAAACTCCCATGGCTGTCTCAAAGCCCAAACTCCACACAACCAACCGATTGAATCCAAACTAGTCACAGTAGCACAACCCAACCATCACCCGACTAAACTACATCGTCTAATCCGAGTTCTAACTAATTAAAACCTCATTCTACTCACAAAACCAACTTCTAACCTAAGTGGAAAAAGAGTAGAAACTCTACAAAATCCACACACATACACATACAATCATACACATTAAAGAGATGATGGAGTTTCACACCCTTATCGATCGATTGCAAACTTTGGTAATGATTCCTTGATGATTCTAGGTTTTCCTCTCCACTTTCTCTTCTCTTTCTCTTCTCCTCTTTTCTTTCTCTTGTTTTTCTTCTTATGTTACTATCTTCTTCCTTTTTCCTCTCTTATTCTATTTCTATCTCTATTTCTTTCCTCTCAAATTCTTTCCAACACTTATCAATCAATTCTCACACTAAAGTGCTAAATGTCTAAAATGCCCTTTTTACTCTAATTCCTCGAAAACTCTCTGAATCGGTAAAAAAAATAGATAAAATAAGCAAAACACCACATAGCAATATATAATTTCTCAATTTAAAACAAACATCAATTAAATAAATTAAAAGACTCAACAATTAATGGGAATTCAGAATCGGGGCGTTACAACTCTCCCCCACTTTAGAAATTTTCGTCCTCGAAAATATCACCTGATTCAAACAACTCTTGATGCGATTCTCGCATCTTGCTCTCCAATTCCCAAGTCATGTTGCCTTCCGCGGCACCTCCCCAGGACACTTTCACAAGCGCAATATCCTTGCTTCTTAGCTTCTTAACTTCGCTGTCCAAAATACTAACCGGTAAAACTTCAACTGTAAGGTTATCTCTTACTTCAACTTCATCCATTGGGATCACATGTGACGGATCCGGAACATACTTCCGAAGTTGCGAGACATGGAATACATCATGCAAATTTGAAAGGTTCGTAGGCAACGCCACACGATACGCCATAGCACCAACCCGTGCGACAATCTGATACGGACCAATAAAACGAGAAGTCAACTTTCTCGACTTCAAGGCACGACCCACACCCGCAACTGGTGTAACTCTCAAAAACACATGGTCTCCCTCTTGAAACTCGAGATCCTTTCTCCTTTTATCATGATAACTTTTCTGTCTATTCTGAGAAGCTCTCATCTTTTCCCGAATAAATTTCACCTTTTCCGTCGTTTGCTGTACCATTTCAGGACCAACTACCGACCTTTCACCCGTCTCATGCCAACACAGAGGTGTTCGACATCTCCGTCCATATAAAGCCTCAAATGGCGCCATACCGATACTCGAATGGAAACTGTTATTATAGGTGAACTCAATCAACGCTAAATAACCGTCCCACGCACCACCTTGTTAAAGCACACAAGCACGCAACAGATCTTCTAACGATTGAATCGTCCTCTCGGTTTGACCATCCGTTTGCGGATGATATGCCAAACTCAATCTCAACTTAGAACCCAAGGCACCTTGCAAACTCTCCCAAAATCTTGAAGTAAATCTAGGATCTCTATCCGACACAATACTCTTAGGAACTCCATGAAGTTTCACAATAGTGCCAACATAAATCTCGGCTAACCTTTCCAAAGAATAAGTAATATCAATCGGAATAAAGTGAGCTGATTTAGTAAGCCTATCAACAATCACCCAAATAGCATTATGTCCTCTTTGTGTATTCGGCAATCCCGTAACAAAATCCATCGATATACTATCCCATTTCCATTCCGGAATATCCAACGGTTGCATCAATCCACTAGGCTTCTGATGCTCCACCTTAGACTTCTGACAAGTCAAACACGAGTACACAAAACGAGCAACATCGCTTTTCAATCTAGACCACCAAAAGATCTTCTTCAAATCCTGATACATTTTATTCGCTCCCGGATGAATACTTAAGTTACTCCGATGTCCCTCTTCCAATATCATCTTTTTCAAATCCGCGTCATCGGGAATACAAATACGACCTCGAAACCTCAAAACTCCTAATTCATCAATGTTGAAATCTTCACTTTCATTCGTCATCAAATCCACAAATTTCAAATCCAACTTTTGCTTTTCACACACTGTAGCAAGGAAATCATTCGTGACCTGCAACATACCAAGCTTCACACTACTCGGCGTTAACTCACAAACCAAACTCAAATCTCTAAAGTTCTCCAAGAGTTCCCACTCTCTAACCATCAAAGTAGACACGTGCAACGACTTCCGACTTAAGGCATCTGCTACCACATTCGCCTTACCCGGATGATAATTTAAACCAAAATCATAGTCCTTCAAAAGTTCTAGCCATCTCCTTTGCCTCATATTCAATTCCTTTTGATCAAACAAATACTTCAAACTCTTGTGATCGCTAAAAACTTCAAATCTTGCACCATAAAGATAGTGCCTCCAAATTTTCAAAACGAACACCAAGGCCGCTAACTCCAAATCATGAGTAGGATAATTCTGTTCATGCACTCTCAACTGCCTAGAAGCATACGCCACGACCTTCCCATCTTGCATCAACACACCACCCAATCCTGACAAAGAAGCATCGCAATAAACCACAAAAGGTTCCGTAGGATTCGGCAAAATCAAAACTGGCGCTGTCGTTAACCTTCTCTTTAATTCCATGAAACTCTCTTCACAATTAACATCCCAAATAAAAGCCTTTCCTTTACAAGTCAACTGCGTTAACGGAAGTGCTAACTTTGAAAATCCTTCGATAAACCTCCGGTAGTAACCGGCCAAGCCCAAAAAGCTTCGAATTTCCGTAACCGATCTTGGAGTCTCCCATTGCATTACTGCATCGATCTTGGATGGATCCACACTAATACCATTGCCGGAAATAATATGTCCAAGAAAACTCACCTTCGACAACCAAAACTCACACTTAGACAACTTTGCATACAACTTCTTCTCTTTCAAAATCCGCAACACGATCCTTAAATGTTCTTCGTGTTCCTCTCGAGACTTAGAATAAATCAAAATGTCATCGATAAACACCACCACAAAACGATCCAACTGCTCGTGGAAGATACGGTTCATATATTCCATGAAAACACCCGGCGCATTAGAAACTCCGAATGGCATCACCGTATACTCGTAGTGACCATATCGTGTTCTAAAAGCCGTCTTCGAAATATCTTCTTCCTTAACCCGAATCTGGTGATAACCGGATCTTAAATCAATCTTACTAAAAACACGGGCTCCAACCAATTGATCCATCAAATCATCAATTCTTGGAAGCGGATACTTGTTCTTAATTGTCACCTTATTCAACTGCCGATAATCAATACACAATCGTATACTACCATCCTTCTTCTTTACCAACAATACCGGCGCACCCCAAGGAGAAACACTTGGTCTTACAAATCTCTTATCCAACAAATCATTCAACTGCTTCTTCAATTCCACCAACTCCGATGCCGACATCCGATACGGGGCCATCGAAATCGGTCTAGTACCCTGAACTAGGTCAATAGAAAATTCAACCTCTCTCTTTGGCGGCACATCCGCAACATCTTCCGGAAACACTTCAGGAAATTCACAAACCACAGGAAACACGTCGAGCTCAACTTTGCTCTCCACTGACAACGATGCAAACAAACCAAACAACTGAGCTTCGTCCGCTAAAAGTTTCTTCAACTCTTTAGTGGAAAGAAAACTCTCGTTTTCACCATCTTCCAAAGAAGGAAACCTTACTAACTTGTGATAGCAATCCAAATGAACTCTATTAAATTGCAACCAATTCATACCCAAGATTACTTCCAAACCTTCCAACGGAAAACACACTAAATCCATAACGAAGTCCTTACCATACATGGTCAAAGGACAACTTGCACACACCAAAGAAGTAGTTACCGACCCCGAAGCGGGAGTCCCAACAACCATACCACTACTCAAAGAAACCATACACAAATCCAACCGCTTAGCACACGCAAGAGAAATGAACGAGTGAGTCGCTCCAGTATCAATAATAGCAACTAAAGGCATATCATTAATAAAGCATGTACCTTTAATCAAACGATCTGCCGCATTAGTGGCGTCTGAACCTGCTAATGCGAATACTTTTCCGCCCGCCGGAGCTTGCTTCGGTTTGGTACAATTCGGGCTAATGTGACCCACCTCGCCACAATTAAAACACTTCACAGCATTCTTTCTACACTCTGCTGCATCATGACCAAAGAGTCCACAGTTGGAACACTTCGCCTTGAACTTTCCACAATCATAAGACTTGTGGCCCATCACGCCACACTTAAAACATTTGATCGCACCGGAACCTCCTCCGGGTCTCCTATCAAAGTTTCCCTTATGTTTGCCCTTATCAGCAGGCGTCACATAAGGTCCGCTTCGTACTTGCTGCTTCCCTCTCCTCTCGCTCAAACCCTTATAATGAGTAGAACGAGCTCTACTATCTTCTTCATAAATTCTACAACACTCGGTCAAATCCGAAAATCTTCGTATCCTTTGATAACCCACCGCTTGCTTTATCTCCGGACGCAAGCCATTCTCATACTTGATACATTTGGAAAATTCCGCCGTAACCGCATCATAGTGAGGGTGAAACTTCACTAACTCAGTAAACTTAGCGGTGTAGTCCACCACCGACATATTACCTTGTTTCAACTCCAGAAATTCCATTTCTCTCTTCCCTTTAACACTTTCGGGATAATACTTCCTTAGAAACTCAGCACGAAATAAATCCCACGTAATCTCCTCATCGTCGACCTCAAGAACTTGCCTCATGCTGACCCACCAGTCATCAGCCTCTTCTCTCAGCATGTGAGTCCCTAGTCTCACCTTGATCCCTTCAGCACAATCCATCACCCTAAAGATCCTCTCAATTTCCTTTAACCATATCTGAGCACCATCCGGATCAAATCTCCCTTTAAACACCAGTGGTTGGTTCTTCCTGAACTCATCATTCGCATTCACGTTAGGTGCACCCTGCACAGCTCTGGCCATAGCCTCTAACGCCGCTGCCATAGCATTGTCATTACGACCTGCCATATTCTGAGGATTCCCAAAAATAACAACAAGGTTAAACAACCGTTCAACCAACACAACAACAAGACAGACACGACTGACTCAACACTGGCTCTGATACCACTTAATGTAACACCCCCTTTCTATACCCCAAATAAATTAGATAAATCAATTAGGCACATAGAAAATTTATTTCATCAGAGTTTGATTAAAACATGGTATAAAAGAGGCGCATCACATTATCATGAAATTAAACACATACGATACCTGCTCAAAATAGATATGCAACAATGGGTAACCCACATCTCAATATTTAGAATAAAGCGGAAACATCCAAATATTGAATCGATCTCATTCATAAAAGTATATACAACCATCAGTTAATTCATGTTTTACAACGTATCCACAACAAATACATACACATATGTATCACAAAAGAATCAAAACAAATGTAACTCCAAAAGAGTCAAAGGCTTCCTAACTACCCAGATGTTACATATCAGAGCCATTGACCAAAAAGAATGAAGACATCGCTTCACAAAAAGAACCTCCAGCTTCCTACTCTGCAATGCCTCATAGAGCATTAGAAAACAGCAGAAGGGTGAGAAACAACATCATAACAGTTAATGCATAAAATTGTATATATACATAACTCCATAATTATACAAGTTATACTCAAATTATGTTCTCACCACATGAAGCATATACAAATAATCATGTCTCTACACATACACATGAACATTCACTATATTTTCTCCAAACAATCACATAAAACATACACAGTTATATTCACACAACCAATGCATCATACACAGATGACTCATGCAACTCATAGAGACCGACACACGACTCTATGCAGATGCAAATGCGGTACCGACTCATTAGACAAATTCCCTAAGGAATCGAGTATTCAGCAGATCCTCCACGGGATCAAGTACTCAGCAGATTCTCCACGGAATCAAATATTCATCAGATTCTCCACGGAATCGAATATTCAGTAGATCCTCCACGGGATCAAGTACTCAGCAGATTCTCCACGGAATCAAATACTCTAACCAATCCTCCACGGGATTACATGTTATGACCGATTCTCCAAGGAATCACACAATGCAACCGATTCTCCAAGGAATCGAATATAACCATCGTATCATACGAGGTTCTACAAATCCTCCACGGGATCAATCACAAAAATGCATACTATGTTCACAAACATACTCATTGCATTTATCACATACATCACATATATTCATTATGCATTCACATTATACACCATTTCACACAAGGTTTACATACCTATTAATCCATCAATGCATTTCCATCTAATTCGAGCAAACGCACAACATTATCAAACGATTAAGATTCACAATCGGCTCCACAATCTAGGATTCACGCCTTTCGGCCACCCACAGCACAACATGTTGAAACAGTTCACACACCAATCATTCATATAGGCATTAATCCTAATTGAATCAACCAAACATCATGCCATGAGCAAACAGCAAAACAAATAACACTGCCAGGTTCGCCAACCTTCGCCTGGCGAAGCCACGCAGCGAATGCTCGCTGGCCTTCGCCTGGCGAACTCCCCAGCGAAGTCCACTGGGAGTAATTCTGGAATTACTCGCTGAGGCTCGCTACCCACTCGCCTGGCGAACCTTCGCCAACTCACCTCGCCTGGCGAACTTGCCAGCGAATACAGGGTATTAGCTTCTGACTTGCTTCGCTACAGCTCGCTGGGCTTCGCCTGGTGAAGCTTCGCTGCCTTTCGCCTGGCGAACTTGCGAAGACAGAACTCCCATGGCTGTCTCAAAGCCCAAACTCCACACAACCAACCGATTGAATCCAAACTAGTCACAGTAGCACAACCCAACCATCACCCGACTAAACTACATCGTCTAATCCGAGTTCTAACCGATTAAAACCTCATTCTACTCACAAAACCAACTTCTAACCTAAGTGGAAAAAGAGTAGAAACTCTACAAAATCCACACACATACACATACAATCATACACATTAAAGAGATGATGGAGTTTCACACCCTTACCGATCGATTGCAAGCTTTGGTAATGATTCCTTGATGATTCTAGGTTTTCCTCTCCACTTTCTCTTCTCTTTCTCTTCTCCTCTTTTCTTTCTCTTGTTTTTCTTCTTATGTTACTATCTTCTTCCTTTTTCCTCTCTTATTCTATTTCTATCTCTATTTCTTTCCTCTCAAATTCTTTCCAACACTTATCAATCAATTCTCACACTAAAGTGCTAAATGTCTAAAATGCCCTTTTTACTCTAATTCCTCGAAAACTCTCTGAATCGGTAAAAAAAATAGATAAAATAAGCAAAACACCACATAGCAATATATAATTTCTCAATTTAAAACAAACATCAATTAAATAAATTAAAAGACTCAACAATTAATGGGAATTCAGAATCGGGGCGTTACATATTACGTTGAGCATTCAGGCTCCGGTAATTTTCCATGCGTATCTAGACTCCAGTTATTAAGTTGAGGGTTCAGACTCCGGTCATTTACGTTGAGTATCCAGACACCGGTCATTACGTTGAGCGTTAAGGCTCTGATCATTTTCGTTAAGTATCCAGACTCCGGTCAATACGTTGAGCGTTCAGGCTCCGACCATTTTTGTTGAGTATCCAGACTAAGGTCATTACGTTCCGCGTTTAGGATCCAGTCATTTTCGTTGAGTATCATAACTCTTGTTATTACATTTAGCGTTCAGGCTCCGGTTAGTTTCGTTGAGTATCCAGACTCCGTTTATTACGTTGAGGGTTCAGGCTCCGGTCATTTTTGTTGTGTATCCAGACTCTATTTATTATGTTGAGCGTTCAGGCTCCGGTCAGTTTCATTGAGTATCCAGATTCCGGTTATTACGTTGAGCGTTCAGGCTCTGGTCAGTTTCGTTGAGTATCCAGACTCCGGTAATTACGTGGATCGTTCAGGCTCTGGTTAGTTTCGTTGGGTATCCAGACTCCGGTTATTACGTTGAGCGTTCAGGCTCCGGTCAGTTTCGTTGGGTATCCAGACTACGGTTATTACGTTGATCGTTCAGGCTCCGGTCATTTTCGTTGACTATCTAGACTCTGGTTATTACATTGAGTGTTCAGGCTCCGGTCAGTTTAGTTGAGTATCCAGATTCCGGTAATTACGTTGATCGTTCAGGCTCCGGTCAGTTTCGTTGAGTATCCAGACTCCGGTTATTACGTTGAGCGTTCAGGATCCGGTCATTTTTATTGAGTATCCAGACACCGGTTATTACGTTGAGCATTCAGGCTCTGGTCATTTTTATTGAGTATCCAGACTCCAGTCATTACGTTGAGCGTTAAGGCTCTGATCATTTTCGTTATGTATCCAGACTCCGGTTGTTACGTTGAACGTTATGGCTCCGGTCATTTTTTTTGAGTATCCAGACTCCGGTTATTACGTTGAGGGTTCAAGATCGAGTCATTTTCGTTGAGTATCATAACTCTGGTTATTACATTGAGCGTTTAGGCTCCGGTCAGTTTCTTTGAGTATCCAAACTCTAGTTATTACTTTGAGAGTTCAGGCTCCGGTCATTTTCGTTGAGTATCCAGACTCTGGTTATTACGTTGAGCGTTCAGGCTCTGGTCAGTTTCGTTGAGTTTCCAGACTCCGGTTATTACGTGGAGCGTTCAGGCTCCGATCAATTTCGTTGGGTATCTAGACTCCGGTTATTACGTTGATCGTTCAGGCTCCGATCGTTTTCGTTGACTATCGAGGCTCTGGTTATTACGTTGAGCATTCAGGTTCTGGTCAATTTAGTTGAGTATCCAGACTCTGGTTATTACGTTGAGCGTTCAGGCTCCGGTCAGTTTCGTTGAGTATCCAGATTCCCGTTATTACGTTGAGCATTCAGGCTCCGGTCAGTTTCGTTGAGTATCCAGATTCTGGTTATTACGTTGAGCGTTCAGGCTCCGGTCAATTTCGTTGAGTATCCAGACTCCGGTTATTATGTGGAGCGTTCAGGCTCCGGTTAATTTCGTTGGGTATCCAGACTCAGGTTATTACATTGAGCGTTCAGGCTCCGGTTAGTTTCTTTGAGTATCTAGACTCCGGTTATTATGTTGAGGGTTCAGGCTCCGATCAATTTTGTTGTGTATCCGGACTCTATTTATTATGTTGAGCGTTCAGGCTCTGGTCAGTTTCATTGAGTATCCAGATTCCGGTTATTACGTTGAGCGTTCAGGCTCCGGTCAGTTTCGTTGAGTATCCAGACTCCGGTTATTACGTGGAGCGTTCAGGCTCCGGTCAGTTTCGTTGAGTATCCAGACTCCGGTTATTACGTTGATCATTCAGTCTCCGGTCAATTTCGTTGAGTATCGAGACTCCGGTTATTACGTGGAGCGTTCAGGCTCCGGTCAGTTTCGTTGGGTATCCAGACTCTGGTTATTACGTTGATCGTTCAGGCTCCGGTCATTTTCGTTGGGTATCCAGACTCAGGTTATGACATTGAGCGTTCAGGCTCTGGTCAGTTTCGTTGGGTATCCAGACTACGGTTATTACGCTGATTCTTCAGGCTCTGGTCATTTTCGTTGACTATCGAGACTCTGGTTATTATGTTGAGCGTTCAGGCTCCGGTCAGTTTAGTTGAGTATCCAGACTCTGGTTATTACGTTGAGGGTTCAGGCTCTGGTCAATTTCGTTGAGTATCCAGATTCCGGTTAATACGTTGAGCGTTCAGTCTCCGGTCAGTTTCGTTGAGTATCCAGATTCTGGTTATTACGTTGAGCGTTCAGGCTCCGGTCAGTTTCGTTGAGTATCCAGACTCCGGTTATTATGTGGAGCGTTCAGGCTCTGGTTAGTTTCGTTGGGTATCCAGACTCACGTTATTACGTTGATCGTTCAGGCTCCGGTCAATTTCGTTGGGTATCCAGACTCAGGTTATTAGATTGAGCATTCAGGCTCCAATCAGTTTTGTTGGGTATCCAGACACAGGTTATTACGTTGATCGTTCAGGGTCCGGTCATTTTTGTTGAGTATCCAGACACCGGTTATTACGTTGATCATTCAGACTCTAGTCTTTTTTGTTGAGTATCCAGACTCCGGTTATTAAGTTGAGCCTTAAGGCTCCGATCATTTCCGTTGAGTATCTAGACTCCGGTTATTACGTTGAGCATTCAGGCTCCGGTAATTTTCGTTGAGTATCCAGACTCCGGTTATTACGTTGAGGGTTCAGACTCCGGTCTTTTACATTGAGTATCCAGACTCCGGTCATTACGTTGAGCGTTAAGGCTCTGATCGTTTTCGTTAAGTATCCAGACTCTGGTCAATACGTTGAGCGTTCAGGCTCCGACCATTTTTGTTGAGTATCCAGACTAAGGTCATTACGTTCCGTGTTCAGAATCCAGTCATTTTCGTTGAGTATCATAACTCTTGTTGTTACATTGAGCGTTCAGGCTCCGGTTAGTTTCGTTGAGTATCCAGACTCCGGTTATTATGTTGAGGGTCAAGGCTCTGGTCATTTTTGTTGTGTATCCAGACTCTATTTATTATGTTGAGCGTTCAGGCTCCGGTCAGTTTCATTGAGTATCCAGATTCCGGTTATTACGTTGAGCGTTTAGGCTCCGGTCAGTTTCGTTGAGTATCCAGACTCTGGTTATTACGTGGACCGTTCAGGCTCCGGTTAGTTTTGTTTGGTATCCAGACTCCGGTTATTACGTTGAGCGTTCAGGCTCCGGTCAGTTTCGTTGGGTATCCAGACTACGGTTATTACGTTGATCGTTCAGGCTCCGGTCATTTTCGTTGACTATCTAGACTCTGGTTATTACATTGAGTGTTCAGGCTCCGGTCAGTTTAGTTGAGTATCCAGATTCCCGTTATTACGTTGAGCGTTCAGGCTCCGGTCAGTTTCGTTGAGTATCCAGACTCCGGTTATTACGTTGAGCGTTCAGGATCCGGTCATTTTTGTTGAGTATCCAGACACCGGTTATTACGTTGAGCATTCAGGCTCTGGTCATTTTTATTGAGTATCCAGACTCCAGTCATTACGTTGAACGTTAAGGCTCTGATCATTTTCGTTAAGTATCCAGACTCCGGTTATTACGTTGAACGTTCAGGCTCCGGTCATTTTCGTTTAGTATCCAGACTCCGGTTATTATGTTGAGGGTTCAGGATCGAGTCATTTTCGTTGAGTATCATAACTCTGGTTATTACATTGAGCGTTCAGGCTCCGGTCAGTTTCGTTGAGTATCCAAACTCCAGTTATTACTTTGAGAGTTCAGGCTCCGGTCATTTTTGTTGAGTATCCAGACTCTGGTTATTACGTTGAGCGTTCAGGCTCTGGTCAGTTTCGTTTAGTATCCAGACTCCGGTTATTACGTGGCGCGTTCAGGCTCCGATCAATTTCGTTGGGTATCTAGACTCTGGTTATTACGTTGATCGTTCAGGCTCTGGTCATTTTCGTTGGGTATCCAGACTCAGGTTATTAAATTGAGCGTTCAGGCTCTTGTCAGTTTCGTTGGGTATCCAGACTACGGTTATTACGTTGATCGTTCAGGCTCCGGTCATTTTCGTTGACTATCCAGACTCCGGTTATTATATTGAGCGTTCATGCTCCGGTCAATTTAGTTGAGTATCCAGATTCCGGTTATTATGTTGAGCGTTCAGGCTCCGGTCAGTTTCGTTGAGTATCCAGACTCCGGTTATTTCGTTGAGCGTTCAGGCTCCGGTCAGTTTCGTTGGGTATCTATACTCCGATTATTACGTTGATCGTTCATGCTCCGGTCAGTTTCCTTGAGTATCCAGACTCCGGTTATTACGTTGAGCGTTCAGGCTCTGGTCAGTTTCGTTGGGTATCCAGATTCCGGTTATAACGTTGATCGTTCAGTCTCTGTTCAGTTTCGTTGAGTATCCAGAGTCTAGTTATAACGTTGAGCATTCATGCTCCGGTCAGTTTCGTTGGGTATCAAGACACAGGTTATTACGTTGAGCGTTCTAGGTCTGGTCATTTTTGTTGAGTATCTAGATTCCGTTTATTACGTTGAGCATTCAGGCTACGGTCAGTTTAGTAGAGTGTCCAAACTCCGGTTATTAAGTTGAGCATTCAGGCTCCGGTCATTTTCGTTGAGTATCCAGACTCTGGTTATTATGTTGAGCGTTCGAGCTCCGGTCAGTTTCGTTGAGTTTCCAGATTCCGGTTATTACGTTGAGCGTTCAGGCTCCGGTGAGTTTCGTTGGGTATCAAGACACAGGTTATTACGTTGAGCGTTCAGGCTCCGGTCAGTTTCATTGGGTATCCAGACTCCGGTTATTACGTTGATCGTTCAGGCTCCGGTCATTTTCGTTGACTATCCAGACACTGGTTATTACGTTGAGCGTTCAGGCTTCGGTCGGTTTAGTTGAGTATCTAGATTCTGGTTATTATGTTGAGCGTTTAGGCTCCGGTCAGTTTCGTTGAGTATCCAGACTCCGGTTATTACGTTGAGCGTTCAGGCTCCGGTCAGTTTCATTGGGTATCTAGACTCCGATTATTATGTTGATCGTTCATGCTCCGGTCAGTTTCCTTGAGTATCTAGACTCCGGTTATTACGTTGAGCGTTCAGGCTCTGGTCAGTTTCGTTGGGTATCCAGACTTCGGTTATTACGTTGATCGTTCAGTCTCTGTTCAGTTTCGTTGAGTATCCAGACTCTGGTTATTACGTTGAGCATTCATGCTCCGGTCAGTTTCGTTGGGTATCCAGATACAGGTTATTACGTTGAGCATTCAATGTCCAGTCATTTTTGTTGAGTATCTAGATTCCGGTTATTACGTTGAGCGTTCAGGCTACGGTCAGTTTAGTAGAGTATCCAAACTCCGGTTATTAAGTTGAGCATTCAGGCTCCGGTCATTTTTGTTGAGTATCCAGACTCTGGTTATTACGTTGAGCGTTCAGGCTCCGGTCAGTTTCGTTGAGTTTCCAGTGTCCGGTTATTACGTTGAGCGTTCAGGCTCCGGTCAGTTTCGTTGGGTATCAAGACACAGGTTATTACGTTGAGCGTTCAGGCTCCGGTCAGTTTCATTGGGTATCCAGACTCCGGTTATTACGTTAATCCTTCAGTCTCTGGTCAGTTTCGTTGATTATCCAGACTTCGGTTATTACATTGAGCGTTCAGGCTCCAGTCAAATTCGTTGGGTATCCAAACTCCGGTTATTACGTTGAGCGTTCAGGCTCCGGTCATTTTCATTGAGTATCTAGACTCTAGTTATTAAGTTGAGCGTTCAGGCTCCGGCCAGTTTTGTTGAGTATCCAGATTTCGGTTATTACGTTGAGCGTTCAGGCTCCGGTCAGTTTCGGTGGGTATCCAGACTCCGGTTATTATGTTGAGCGTTCAAGCTCCGGTCAGTTTCGTTGGGTATCTAGACTTCGGTTATTACGTTGAGCGTTCAAGCTCCGGTCAGTTTCGTTGAGTATCCAGACTCCGGTTATTACGTTGAGCGTCCAGGCTACGTTAAGTTTGGTTGGGTATCTAGACTCCGGTTATTACGTTGAGTGTTCAGGCTCCAGTCAATTTCGTTGGGTATCCAGACTCAGGTTACTACATTGAGCGTTCAAGCTCCAATCAGGCTCCGGTCATTTTCGTTGAGTATCCAGACTCTGGTTATTATGTTGAGCGTTCAGGCTCTGCTCAGTTTCGTATAGTATCCAGACTCCGGTTATTACATGGAGCGTTCAGGCTCCGATCAATTTCGTTGGGTATCTAGACTCTGGTTATTACGTTGATCGTTCAGGCTCCGGTCATTTTCGTTGGGTATCCAGACTCAGGTTATGACATTGAGCGTTCAGGCTCTGGTCAGTTTCGTTGGGTATCCAGACTACGGTTATGACGTTGATCGTTCAGGCTCCGGTCATTTTCGTTGACTATCCAGACTCTGGTTATTACGTTGAGCGTTCAGGCTACGGTCAGTTTAGTTGAGTATCCAGATTCCGATTATTATGTTGAGCGTTCAGGCTCCGGTCAGTTTCGTTGACTATCCAGACTCTGGTTATTACGTTGAGCGTTCAGGCTTCGGTCAGTTTCGTTGGGTATCTAGACTCCGATTATTACGTTGATCGTTCATACTCCGGTCAGTTTCCTTGAGTATCCAGACTCCGGTTATTACGTTGAGCGTTCAGGCTCTGGTCAGTTTCGTTGGGTATCCAGACTCCGGTTATTACGTTGATCGTTCAATCTGTGTTCAGTTTCGTTGAGTATCCAGACTCCGGTTATTACGTTGAGCATTCATGCTCCGGTCAGTTTCGTTGGGTATCCAGACACAGGTTATTACGTTGAGCGTTCAGGCTCCGGTCATTTTTGTTGAGTATCTAGATTCCGGTTATTACGTTGAGCGTTCAGGCTACGGTCAGTTTAGTTGAGTATCCAAACTCCGGTTATTAAGTTGAGCATTCAGGCTCCGGTCATTTTCGTTGAGGATCCAGACTCTGGTTATTACGTTGAGCATTAAGGCTCCGGTCAGTTTCGGTGAGTTTCCAGATTTCGGTTATTACGTTGAGCGTTCAGGCTCCGATCAGTTTCGTTGGGTATCAAGACACAGGTTATTACGTTGAGCGTTCAGGCTCTAGTTAGTTTCATTGGGTATCCAGACTCCGGTTATTACGTTAATCCTTCAGTCTCTGGTCAGTTTCGTTGAGTATCCAGACTTCGGTTATTACATTGAGCGTTAAAGCTCCAGTCAGTTTCGTTGGGTATCCAAACTCCGGTTATTACGTTGAGCGTTTAGGCTCCGGTCATTTTCGTTGAGTATCCAGACCCTAGTTATTAAGTTGAGCGTTCAGGCTCCGGTAAGTTTCGTTGAGTATCCAGCTTCCGGTTATTATGTTGAGCATTCAGGCTCCGGTCAGTTTCGATGGGTATCCAGACTCCGGTTATTACGTTGAGCGTTCAGGCTCCGGTCAGTTTCTTTGGGTATCTAGACTCCGGTTATTACGTTGAGCGTTCAAGCTCCGGTCAGTTTCGTTGAGTATCTAGACTCCAGTTATTATGTTGAGCGTTCAGGCTCCGTTAAGTTTGGTTGGGTATCTAGACTCCGGTTATTACGTTGAGTGTTCAGGCTCCAGTCAATTTTGTTGGGTATCCAGACTCAGGTTATTACATTGAGCATTCAGGCACCAGTCAGTTTCGTTGGGTATCCAGAGTCCGGTTATTACGTTGAGCGTTCAGGCTCCGTTCATTTTCATTGAGTATCTAGACTCCGGTTATTACGTTGAGCATTCAGGCTCCGGTGAGTTTCGTTGGGTATCCAGACTATGGTTATTATGTTAATCGTTCAGGCTCCTGTCATTTTTGTTGACTATCTAGACTCTGGTTATTACCTTGAGTGTTCAGGCTCCGATCAGTTTAGTTGAGTATCCAGATTCCGGTTATTACGTTGAGTGTTCATGCTCCGGTCAGTTTTGTTGAGTATCCAGACTCCGGTTATTACGTTGAGCGTTCAGGGTCCGGTCATTTTTGTTGAGTATCCAGACACCGGTTATTACGTTGAGCATTCAAGCTCTGGTCATTTTTATTGAGTATCCAGACTCCGGTTATTAAGTTGAGCGTTCAGGCTCCGATCATTTTCGTTGAGTATCTAGATTCCGGTTATTACATTGAGCGTTCAGGCTCCGGTCAGTTTAGTTGGGTATCCAGACTGCGGTTATTACGTTGAGCATTCAGGCTCCGGTCATTTTCGTTGAGTATCCAGACTCCGGTTATTACATTGAGGGTTCAGACTCCGGTCATTTTCGTTGAGTATCCAGACTCCGGTCATTAGGTTGAGCGTTAAGGCTCTGATCATTTTCGTTAAGTATCCAGACTCCGGTCATTATGTTGAGCGTTCAGGCTCTGGCCATTTTTGTTGAGTATCCAGACTCCGGTCATTATGTTGAGCGTTCAGGATCCAGTCATTGTCGTTGAGTATCTAAACTCTGGTTATTACATTGAGCGTTCAGGCTCCGGTTAGTTTCGTTGAGTATCCAAACTCCGGTTATTACGTTTGGAGTTTAGGCTCCGGTCATTTTCGTTGAGTATCCAGACTCTGGTTATTACGTTGAGCGTCCAGGATCCGTTCAGTTTCATTGAGTATCCAGATTTTGGTTATTACGTTGAGCGTTCAGGCTCCGATCAGTTTCGTTCAGTATCCAGACTCCGGTTATTACGTTGAGCATTCAAGCTCTGGTCAGTTTCGTTGGGTATCTAGACTCCGATTATTACGTTGATTGTTCATACTCCGGTCAGTTTCCTTGAGTATCCAGACTCCGGTTATTACGTCGAGCGTTCAGGCTCTGGTCAGTTTCGTTGGGTATCCAGACTCCGGTTATTACTTTGATCGTTCAGTCTCTGTTCAGTTTCGTTGAGTATCCAGACTCCGGTTATTACGTTGAGCATTCATGCTCCGGTCAGTTTCGTTGGGTATCTAGACACAGGTTATTACATTGAGCGTTCAGGGTCCGGTCATTTTTGTTGAGTATCTAGATTCCGGTTATTACATTGAGCGTTCAGGCTACGGTCAGTTTAGAAGAGTATCCAAACTCCGGTTATTAAGTTGAGCATTCAGGCTCCGGTCATTTTCGTTGAGTATCCAGACTCGGGTTATTACGTTGAGCGTTCAGGCTCCGGTCAGTTTCGTTTAGTTTCCAGATTTCGGTTATTACGTTGAGCGTTCATGCTCCGGTCAGTATCGTTGGGTATCAAGACACAGGTTATTACGTTTAGCGTTCAGGCTCCAGTCAGTTTCATTGGGTATCCAGACTCCGGTTATTACATTAATCCTTCAGTCTCTGGTCAGTTTCGTTGAGTATCCAGACTTTGGTTATTACATTGAGCGTTTAGGCTCCAATCAGTATCGTTGGGTATCCAAACTCCGGTTATTACGTTGAGCGTTCAGGCTCCGGTCATTTTCGTTGAATATCCAGACTCTAGTTATTAAGTTGAGCGTTCAGGCTCCGGTCAGTTTCGTTGAGTATCCAGATTCCGGTTATTACGTTGAGCGTTCAGGCTTCGGTCAGTTTCGTTGGGTATCCAGACTCCGGTTATTACGTTGAGCGTTCAGGCTGCGGTCAGTTTTGTTGGGTATCCAGACTCCGGTTATTACGTTGAGCGTTCAAGCTCCGGTCAGTTTCGTTGAGTATCTAGACTCCAGTTATTACATTGAGCGTTCAGGCTCCGTTAAGTTTGGTTGGGTATCTAGACTCCGGTTATTACGTTGAGTGTTCAGGCTCCATTCAATTTCTTTGGGTATCCAGACTCAGGTTATTACATTGAGCGTTCAGGCTCCAGTCAGTTTCGTTGGGTACCCAGACTCCGGTTATTACGTTGAGCATTTAGGCTCCGGTCAGTTTCGTTGGGTATCCAGACTATGGTTATTACGTTAATCGTTCAGGCTCCTATCATTTTCGTTGACTATCTAGACTCTGGTTATTACATTGAGTGTTCAGGCTCCGGTCAGTTTAGTTGAGTATCCAGATTCCGGTTATTACGTTGAGTGTTCAGGCTCCGGTCAGTTTCGTTGAGTATCCAGACTCCGGTTATTACGTTGAGCGTTCAGGGTCCGGTCATTTTTGTTGAGTATCCAGACACCGGTTATTACGTTGAGCATTCAGGCTCTGGTCATTTTTATTGAGTATCCAGACTCCGGTTATTAAGTTGAGCGTTCAGGCTCCGATCATTTTCGTTGAGTATCTAGATTCCGGTTATTACGTTGAGCGTTCAGGCTCCGGTCATTTTTCGTTGGGTATCCAGACTGCGGTTATTACGTTGAGCGTTCAGGCTCCGGTCATTTTCGTTGAGTATCCAGACTCCGGTTATTACATTGAGGGTTCAGACTCCGGTCATTTTCGTTGAGTATCTAGACTCCAGTCATTACGTTGAGCGTTAAGGCTCTGATCATTTTCGTTAAGTATCCAGACTCTGGTCAATACATTGAGCGTTCAGGCTCTGGCCATTTTTGTTGAGTATCCAGACTCCGATCATTACGTTGAGCATTCAGGATCCAGTCATTTTCGTTGAGTATCTAGACTCTGGTTATTACATTGAGCGTTCAGGCTCCGGTTAGTTTTGTTGAGTATCCAAACTCCGGTTATTACGTTGAGAGTTCAGGCTCCGGTCATTTTCGTTGAGTATCTAGACTCCGGTTATTACGTTGAGCGTTCAGGATCCGGTCAGTTTCATTGAGTATCCAGATTTTGGTTATTATGTTGAGCGTTCAGGCTCCGGTCAGTTTCGTTGAGTATCCAGACTCCGGATATTACATGGAGCGTTCAGGCTCCGGTCTATTTCGTTGGGTATCTAGACTCCGATTATTACGTTTATCGTTCAGGCTCCGGTCATATTCGTTGGGTATCTAGACTCAGGTTATTACAATGAGCGTTCAGGCTCCAGTCAGTTTCGTTGGGTATCCAGACTACGGTTATTACGTTGATCGTTCAGGCTCCGGTCATTTTCGTTTACTATCCAAACTCTGGTTATTACGTTGAGCGTTCAGGCTCCGGTCAGTTTAGTTGAGTATCTAGATTCCGGTTATTATGTTGAGCGTTCAGGCTACGGTCAGTTTAGTTGAGTATCCAAACTCCGGTTATTAAGTTGAGCATTCAGGCTCCGGTCATTTTCGTTGAGGATCCAGACTCTGGTTATTACGTTGAGCATTAAGGCTCCGGTCAGTTTCGGTGAGTTTCCAGATTTCGGTTATTACGTTGAGCGTTCAGGCTCCGGTCAGTTTCGTTGGGTATCAAGACACAGGTTATTACGTTGAGCGTTCAGGCTCTAGTTAGTTTCATTGGGTATCCAGACTCCGGTTATTACGTTAATCCTTCAGTCTCTGGTCAGTTTCGTTGAGTATCCAGACTTCGGTTATTACATTGAGCGTTAAAGCTCCAGTCAGTTTCGTTGGGTATCCAAACTCCGGTTATTACGTTGAGCGTTTAGGCTCCGGTCATTTTCGTTGAGTATCCAGACCCTAGTTATTAAGTTGAGCGTTCAGGCTCCGGTAAGTTTCGTTGAGTATCCAGCTTCCGGTTATTATGTTGAGCATTCAGGCTCCGGTCAGTTTCGATGGGTATCCAGACTCCGGTTATTACGTTGAGCGTTCAGGCTCCGGTCAGTTTCTTTGGGTATCTAGACTCCAGTTATTACGTTGAGCGTTCAAGCTCCGGTCAGTTTCGTTGAGTATCTAGACTCCAGTTATTACGTTGAGCGTTCAGGCTCCGTTAAGTTTGGTTGGGTATCTAGACTCCGGTTATTACGTTGAGTGTTCAGGCTCCAGTCAATTTTGTTGGGTATCCAGACTCAGGTTATTACATTGAGCATTCAGGCACCAGTCAGTTTCGTTGGGTATCCAGAGTCCGGTTATTACGTTGAGCGTTCAGGCTCCGGTCATTTTCATTGAGTATCTAGACTCCGGTTATTACGTTGAGCATTCAGGCTCCGGTGAGTTTCGTTGGGTATCCAGACTATGGTTATTATGTTAATCGTTCAGGCTCCTGTCATTTTTGTTGACTATCTAGACTCTGGTTATTACCTTGAGTGTTCAGGCTCCGATCAGTTTAGTTGAGTATCCAGATTCCGGTTATTACGTTGAGTGTTCATGCTCCGGTCAGTTTTGTTGAGTATCCAGACTCCGGTTATTACGTTGAGCGTTCAGGGTCCGGTCATTTTTGTTGAGTATCCAGACACCGGTTATTACGTTGAGCATTCAAGCTCTGGTCATTTTTATTGAGTATCCAGACTCCGGTTATTAAGTTGAGCGTTCAGGCTCCGATCATTTTCGTTGAGTATCTAGATTCCGGTTATTACATTGAGCGTTCAGGCTCCGGTCAGTTTAGTTGGGTATCCAGACTGCGGTTATTACGTTGAGCATTCAGGCTCCGGTCATTTTCGTTGAGTATCCAGACTCCGGTTATTACATTGAGGGTTCAGACTCCGGTCATTTTCGTTGAGTATCCAGACTCCGGTCATTAGGTTGAGCGTTAAGGCTCTGATCATTTTCGTTAAGTATCCAGACTCCGGTCAATATATTGAGCGTTCAGGCTCTGGCCATTTTTGTTGAGTATCCAGACTCCGGTCATTATGTTGAGCGTTCAGGATCCAGTCATTGTCGTTGAGTATCTAAACTCTGGTTATTACATTGAGCGTTCAGGCTCCGGTTAGTTTCGTTGAGTATCCAAACTCCGGTTATTACGTTTGGAGTTTAGGCTCCGGTCATTTTCGTTGAGTATCCAGACTCTGGTTATTACGTTGAGCGTCCAGGATCCGTTCAGTTTCATTGAGTATCCAGATTTTGGTTATTACGTTGAGCGTTCAGGCTCCGATCAGTTTCGTTCAGTATCCAGACTCCGGTTATTACGTTGAGCATTCAAGCTCTGGTCAGTTTCGTTGGGTATCTAGACTCCGATTATTACGTTGATTGTTCATACTCCGGTCAGTTTCCTTGAGTATCCAGACTCCGGTTATTACGTCGAGCGTTCAGGCTCTGGTCAGTTTCGTTGGGTATCCAGACTCCGGTTATTACTTTGATCGTTCAGTCTCTGTTCAGTTTCGTTGAGTATCCAGACTCCGGTTATTACGTTGAGCATTCATGCTCCGGTCAGTTTCGTTGGGTATCTAGACACAGGTTATTACATTGAGCGTTCAGGGTCCGGTCATTTTTGTTGAGTATCTAGATTCCGGTTATTACATTGAGCGTTCAGGCTACGGTCAGTTTAGTAGAGTATCCAAACTCCGGTTATTAAGTTGAGCATTCAGGCTCCGGTCATTTTCGTTGAGTATCCAGACTCTGGTTATTACGTTGAGCGTTCAGGCTCCGGTCAGTTTCGTTTAGTTTCCAGATTTCGGTTATTACGTTGAGCGTTCATGCTCCGGTCAGTATCGTTGGGTATCAAGACACAGGTTATTACGTTTAGCGTTCAGGATCCAGTCAGTTTCATTGGGTATCCAGACTCCGGTTATTACATTAATCCTTCAGTCTCTGGTCAGTTTCGTTGAGTATCCAGACTTTGGTTATTACATTGAGCGTTTAGGCTCCAATCAGTATCGTTGGGTATCCAAACTCCGGTTATTACGTTGAGCGTTCAGGCTCCGGTCATTTTCGTTGAATATCCAGACTCTAGTTATTAAGTTGAGCGTTCAGGCTCCGGTCAGTTTCGTTGAGTATCCAGATTCCGGTTATTACGTTGAGCGTTCAGGCTTCGGTCAGTTTCGTTGGGTATCCAGACTCCGGTTATTACGTTGAGCGTTCAGGCTGCGGTCAGTTTTGTTGGGTATCCAGACTCCGGTTATTACGTTGAGCGTTCAAGCTCCGGTCAGTTTCGTTGAGTATCTAGACTCCAGTTATTACATTGAGCGTTCAGGCTCCGTTAAGTTTGGTTGGGTATCTAGACTCCGGTTATTACGTTGAGTGTTCAGGCTCCATTCAATTTCTTTGGGTATCCAGACTCAGGTTATTACATTGAGCGTTCAGGCTCCAGTCAGTTTCGTTGGGTACCCAGACTCCGGTTATTACGTTGAGCATTTAGGCTCCGGTCAGTTTCGTTGGGTATCCAGACTATGGTTATTACGTTAATCGTTCAGGCTCCTGTCATTTTCGTTGACTATCTAGACTCTGGTTATTACATTGAGTGTTCAGGCTCCGGTCAGTTTAGTTGAGTATCCAGATTCCGGTTATTACGTTGAGTGTTCAGGCTCCGGTCAGTTTCGTTGAGTATCCAGACTCCGGTTATTACGTTGAGCGTTCAGGGTCCGGTCATTTTTGTTGAGTATCCAGACACCGGTTATTACGTTGAGCATTCAGGCTCTGGTCATTTTTATTGAGTATCCAGACTCCGGTTATTAAGTTGAGCGTTCAGGCTCCGATCATTTTCGTTGAGTATCTAGATTCCGGTTATTACGTTGAGCGTTCAGGCTCCGGTCATTTTTCGTTGGGTATCCAGACTGCGGTTATTACGTTGAGCGTTCAGGCTCCGGTCATTTTCGTTGAGTATCCAGACTCCGGTTATTACATTGAGGGTTCAGACTCCGGTCATTTTCGTTGAGTATCTAGACTCCAGTCATTACGTTGAGCGTTAAGGCTCTGATCATTTTCGTTAAGTATCCAGACTCTGGTCAATACATTGAGCGTTCAGGCTCTGGCCATTTTTGTTGAGTATCCAGACTCCGATCATTACGTTGAGCGTTCAGGATCCAGTCATTTTCGTTGAGTATCTAGACTCTGGTTATTACATTGAGCGTTCAGGCTCCGGTTAGTTTTGTTGAGTATCCAAACTCCGGTTATTACGTTGAGAGTTCAGGCTCCGGTCATTTTCGTTGAGTATCTAGACTCCGGTTATTACGTTGAGCGTTCAGGATCCGGTCAGTTTCATTGAGTATCCAGATTTTGGTTATTATGTTGAGCGTTCAGGCTCCGGTCAGTTTCGTTGAGTATCCAGACTCCGGATATTACATGGAGCGTTCAGGCTCCGGTCTATTTCGTTGGGTATCTAGACTCCGATTATTACGTTTATCGTTCAGGCTCCGGTCATATTCGTTGGGTATCTAGACTCAGGTTATTACAATGAGCGTTCAGGCTCCAGTCAGTTTCGTTGGGTATCCAGACTACGGTTATTACGTTGATCGTTCAGGCTCCGGTCATTTTCGTTTACTATCCAAACTCTGGTTATTACGTTGAGCGTTCAGGCTCCGGTCAGTTTAGTTGAGTATCTAGATTCCGGTTATTATGTTGAGCGTTCAGGCTCCGGTCAGTTTCGTTGAGTATCCAGACTCTGGTTATTACGTTGAGCGTTCAGGCTCCGGTCAGTTTCGATGGTTATCTAGACTTTGATTATTACGTTGATCGTTCAGGCTCCGGTCAGTTTCGTTGTGAATCCAGACTCCGGTTATTACGTTGAGCGTTCAGGCTCTGGTCTGTTTTAATTGGGTTCAATTTCATTGAGTATCCAGACTCCGGTTATTACATTGAGCATTCAGGCTCCGGTCAGTTTCGTTGGGTATCCAGACACATATGAGTGATCCAAACCATTGAACATCATATGTAACACCAGATTCATCAAGTTCATTTCACACCCCAAGCCACCTGTAGTTGGATTTGTGCCCACCAAATCCAGAGGTTCTCAATCCCTTCCAAGCATCTCAACACGCTCCTTGAGCTCCAAGGAAGCTATCCAGATCATCACTTGACATCTGTAACACCTCTAAATCAAAGCTTGATTTCCTCTTGCACATGTAAGCCTCAAGGTCTCAAATTCTATGATCCATGCATCGTAAATTTATTTTCAAGTGACTAACATGTTTATGATAGCTCATAGAGTGTTTCCCCTTAGTAGTTTGCTATGTTCCAATCGTGTATAGAATTTTGTGATAGTTTTTTCAAATTCTAGGGTTTCTGTGTTCCCCCTATATAAAGGAATTCTTCTTTCCAATACAATTAGCCACCTATTGAGCTTTGTTCAATTGATTCAACCTTGAAAAACTTCAATAAAGAGAGGATTATTTCCAGGGGAAACCTCTTCTTTAACCCCTTCAATCTTGAAACAGTTCAACAAAGAAAGGATTATTTCCTGGTTAAACCTTTCTTGAACTCTTCTTAAGACTTGGACAGTCTAAATTCCCTATCCACTTCTTAGGCTTCATACAAGGACCCACAGGCTTTCTAGAAGCATCCCCAGCCTCCTCTTGGGCTTAGTAAAAGGACCCTCAGGCTTCCTAAAAGCACAGGATATACCCTAGTCATCCTTATCCCTACACCAATCATCAGGAGAGTCAAAACCTCTAAGCCATTCAAACTCATCCTTTGAGTCTCTTCTAATCCTCAACAAGGCTTGACTTCCACCTTAAATCCCCAGCAAAGGACATGTTATAATTAACAAATTCCCAAAATAATCAAAATCTTTATGGCAGTTCAATAAATTCAACTCTCCTCTAATTTCCCGCGGGAGTTAGTTTCTCTTTTCATTCCTCAGAGCAGTTGGATCTTGCTCCTGTATTTGATTTTCCTCAAAAAGAGCCAGTCTCCACTTAAATTCCCTCATCCTCCTTTTAAGCTTCATAGGATAAATATAGAAATCAGAAAGTAGCAGCAAGAACAATAGTGGTCTCGCCATAAAAAACCGACGTTATAGAAAAATGGCGACTCTACTGGGGACTTTCCCATCCCCTAAGAGGGTTACGCATTGCATTACTTTTTTTTTTACTATTTATTTTCTTTCTAATGTTATATCATTTGTTGTCATACTATCTGCTTATCTGCTATACTTGTTTAAATAATTGTTATTTGGGAATGCGATTAATACACATGTGGTGAGTCAGAGAGCACATTTAAGATAGGATGTGGCGGACTCAGGAAGGCTTATAGGGAGTGATTCCCGACCAAGTTGACTTGGAAGTCCACCAAATCAGTGAAGGTGCCCATTTGGAATTACTGATGTTAAATGAGCAAGTCGTGAAAACATTACTTTTTCTACTAGGCACTCTTGAAACTGAGGATTAGTAAACATTTAAACACTTTACCCTTAGGTAGTGCGGTGACTATCGAGAATAGTTGATACGCGATACTACACTCAATTGAGATTCATCCTAGGGATATTACAGTCGCATGAGTCAGTCAGTTTGTTGGTAATATTCTTAAGAGGCGTCAGTGATTTTGGGAACCTTGTTAGAACCCGTTCTATAGGTACAAAATTGAACCCTAGTACACACCTTGGGGATGGGTAGATCCATGGCTCCATGCTCGTGAAGACGAACCCTTAAACCCATGTTTTCAAATGTTTTTGATTGCTGCATTCATGCATTTCATTCACTCCTAAAAATAACGTCACTAAAAAAATCTTTTTCTAAAAGAACTAAAACAATCATTACAAATATCAGAAGTTGTGTTATGAATTTTGGTAGAAGAAAAACACCCAAGAACACCTTCAAAATCCCAAAGCTGGAAAACCTGAGGAAATTGGGAAGGTTGATTACTATTCGTCAGCTTGGAATGCACAAAGATCCAAGAACTATTAAGAGAGAAGATTGCACTGATTGAAAATCAATATGGTAGAAGGAATCTTGTCTATATTGGTTCAGTTCTATGATCCAGTATACCACTACTTTACATTTTCAGATTATTAGCTCACACCAACATTGGAATAGTACTCTCATCTGATTGATCTATTTATCATTAATCAAGATCCATTTTCGAGGATGTCTTTTTTCTGCTCATCTATAGGTTATTCTTTTTCCCAACATTGACAACTTCGTCGATATCAACGCTTTCAAGATATTCTCAATCGGGAATCCAGTCCCAACTTTTCTCGCAGATGCTTATCACTCGGTACATTTAAGGAATTTGTACAGCAGAGGAATGATTACATGTTGTGTACCATTACTCTACAAATGGTTTATTTTCCACTTACCCAAAGCTGTTGCTTTTTGGGATCCCAAGAATAGTATGCGATGGTCGCAAAAGATTATGTCTCTTACCCATTCTGACATAGATTGGTACAATCGGGTCTATAACGGAATAAAAATCATTGACAAATGTGGAAGTTTCCCCAATATGCCTCTCATTGGTACCAAAGGAGGGATCAATTATCATCCAGTGTTAGCTCATCGTCAGCTCGGATGCCCGATGAAGGACATAGATATACAATTCATCTGAAAGGTCTTTTCTTCAAGGAAGGAGAAAATGACAGAACACTTAAGAAGGAAATTGTGCATTCCTAGCAACATGTTCATAGAAAAGGAAGAGAGTCTTTGGGAAGGCCAAACTGCATCTCTACAGAGCCTTATCTCCGATAGGTGCAAACCAGGACCATCAAATTAAAGATGCCTTACGATCGTCAGGAATTTTCCCCCTGAAAGAGTTTATTCCCTACTTCATGAATGACATAGAAATTCTTCAGGTCACTTTCAACAAGGTCCAACGTGAGAAGATTTCTTGAAATAACAAGTACCAGATCGTCATCTTGGAATTCACAAAGATCCAAGAACTATTAAGAGAGAAGATTGCTCTGATTGAGATATTGTAGCAACATGCTATAGAAAGTCAAGTGGAGCGGAGAAAATTACTCTCACCTTTCACTTGGAAAAGGATTATTGAACCAAAAACGAATGAAGGGCCTGATCAAAGAAGAGAAAAGGGAGTCAGCAACCACCATCTAGACCTTCGTCAAGAAATCCCTAGAATTCATAGGCCTAATTTTCCTCCCTGCACTTTGTAAAATAATGTACTTTTCCCTGTAAGCTGTTGTATTCTTTTGAATTCAATAAAAGGTTCCATCGTTGTATGATATTTACAACATAATTGTTAAAATTTCTTTTGAAAACAAAACAAAAAGGTCATTCTCATTTCTCTGCATATCATTCATCATTCTTGCATTACACATCTTTGTCATAGAGTCTCACACATGTGTCGCACTTTAGAGTCAAACTGTATCATTCGTACAATACTTGGGCCAATCGCCAGAAGAAAATGGACAATCTCGAGGAAGAGAATAGAGAGTTGAGAGAAGAGGTCATTGTTTTAAAAGAGGGTATGGAGAGACTCAATGACCTGATTGAATCCCTGGAGGCAGCTCAGGATCAACCAGCTCAAAGGACGGTAATCTCAGAAATTGTGTCTACACCAACATTTGAGATACCCACTAGTCTTCCTCACTACAATATGCCTAAAGGTTTTCCCTAGGGAATGCTTTTCAGTTTTATAACTGAGATACATACCACCGGTCAATGAAGACCTAGAAGTTACGGCCAGAACCTCCAAATCTGAAGGTTACAAACTTTAGATGAACGAAGATACAAAAGCTACAGCAGAGACTCCCGTACCTGAAGGTTATAAACTTCAGGTCACCGAAGCACCAAGAGTACTGCGGTGATGTCTATACTATAACCTGTGATACATACTATCCCAGAGGAACAAATTCTTCAGATCACTTCCGAGAAAAATAAAGAAGTGTGCGGAAGAATGAATGTATTCCAAGAACAATTCTTAGAAATGTAGAAAGAACTGCATGTCATTCGCGGACAAGACTGGTTTGGCAAAGATGCCGTTGACCTCTGTCTGCTCCCTAATCTGATAATACCGCACAAATTCAAGGTGCCCGACTTTGAAAAATACAAAGGCAATTCTTTCCCTCAGAGTCATATGATAATGTATGCTAGGGAGATGTCAACCTAGATAGAAAACCAGCCGCTACTAATCCACTACTTCCAAGGCAGTTTAACCGGTGTCGCGCTCAAATGGTATATGGGATTAAACCGTGCAAAGATCAGTACTTTTAGAGATCTCGGGGAAGCTTTTTTTCACTAGTACAAATACAATTTGGATATGAAACCCGATAGGGACCAGCTCAGAGCAATATCCCAAAAAGATAAGGAAACCTTCAAGGAGTACGCTCAAAGATGGCGTGAAATTGCCGCCCAAATTTGTCCTCCCCTTGAGGATAATGTAATGACAAAAATTTTGTTGAAAACCTTGAGCTCATTTTATTATGACCAAATGGTCGCAAGTGCACCTAGTGACTTTACCCAGATGGTAAACATGGGGGTACGCATGGAGGAAGCAGTCCGAGAAGGTCGACTGATCAAAGACGCGGAGCCATCCAGCAGTACTAAAATATACAAAAGTGCTTTCCAAAAGAAGAAAGAGCAAGATATCAGTAATATCTCTCAAGGTAAACAAAAGTGAAGGTATCAACCCCGGAAGGTGGCAACAGTATCTCCTATTATCAACCCAACTACGGCTTCGGCCTATCAACCGCAGACTGCTCAGAGCCAGCCAAATCAATAACCGTATCAACAAAGGCAGCAATAACCTCTTCAACAGGCTCGCCCGCAATACAATAACAATAATCGCCGTCCATGATCACCGAGGTTTTACCCCATACTAATGTTATATGCAGAACTGTTCCCAGCACTGCTGGCAAAGCGACACATTCAAACTTGGACTCCACTCACAGTATCGGATAATCCCCCTCATTGGTCCAAAGCTGATCAATCTTGCCCTTATCATCAAGGAGGGCCGAGGCATAACATTGAGAACTGCCTCATCTTTAAATATGACGTACATAGGTTCATCAAAAACAAAGGTTTATCTTTCAAAATACGAATCCAAATGTCCAAACAAACTTGTCGTTTGTAACATGAAAAAGCTTCAGTGAACTTGATAGATGAAGGACTAGGCAGGAATTATCAAATTCACGATGTACGCCAACTGGGAACAAATTTGGTAAAAATGCCTTGCAGGAAAAGCGAATATGGCCATGTGTCATCTTACAACTATCATCAATGCAACATTTATTCCAAGAACAATCAAGGGTGCATCATTATACAAACAGCTCTTCAAGAACAAATGGATCTAGGTTGGATCCAAGATCAGCGGATTCGTAAAGTAAATATGTCCCTTGAACATCCAGGCATTATTCAAAATCATGATATCCATACAATGAATGTTAATCTAGTTGCAATGCATTCAAGACAAAGTCGGTACCATAATCTGTCGCTGCACGACTATAACGCTTGTTCAATTTGCTCAAAAGACAATTAAGGATGTGCTTTTGCACAAGAAGCCCTCCAGCATCAAATGGATTTAGGATGGATCCAAGACTACCATGGAAGGAATGATCATCAGGTCAACATGGTCATATTTTAGACATTCGTTTAATGAATACCAGCTTGGTAGAATTATCTACCAAGTAAGTCATTGTCCTTGGATAATTATCATTACTACAAGAATTGCTCTAAAAACGATCAAGGTTATGTGCTTATACAAAGTAATTTTCAACATATATTGGACCATTGGTGGCTTCCAATCTACCAAGATGAAAGCACACATCAAGTCAGCAAAACCAATGGATATCCAGACAGACACCAAAGCTGTGACATCCACTTACTGGAAACGAATCTGGTCAAGATGCACTGCATACATAGTGGGTACGGTCGTATACCACCTCACAATTATGAATGTTGTCGAGCATGTTCAGAAAATAGCCAAGGGTGCTACCTCATGCGAGAAGCTCTCCAGGATATAGTGGACCAAGGGGAAACCCAGTTAAGCCTAAATTCTCACTCAATTGACATGGTGCAAGATTGCCCCGGATAATATGCAGTTGATGACATTAAGAACTTTGAAACATCATTGGTCAAATTTTACAAATGCTTGTGCGAACTTGACTACTTAGGTCCAAACCATCATGATCACTTAGCTTGTAGAGAATGATGCAGAAGCCATCAAGGTTGCCTCCTTATACAGAATGAGATTCAAGAACTGTTGGATAAAAGAACCATCATAATTCCTCTGCTCAATGACCCAAAATGCTTAGAGATCCCGTTCAACAGTGGGTAAATTTACAACATCCCCAAGCTGGAACCAATTGTGGTTATTTATGACAGTCGAAAGACCCATATAACCCCTTTGGTCACCTGCTTGCTAGGCCCAATGCCATACGAGTCAGAGAAAGCTATTATATAAAAGTATAGTGCAACCATAATAGAAGATGGAAAAGAAGTTCTACTGCCATCTGTTGTAAACATTGCTCATATCAATCAAGTCACCCGAAGTGGCCGAATCTTCAACAGAGAGTTGGAGAACCTACAAAAGAAAAGGAACTTCGAGCTGATGTTCCTAATCAACAAATTGGTTAATCCAGCAGCACGAGACTTGTGAAAAATAACAATGAAATGTTGAAAATCATCCAGAGAAGTGAATACAACATTGTAGATCAACTATTATAAACTCCTTCGTGGATATCAGTGTTATCTCTCTTGCTCAAATCAGAAGCTCACAGAGAAGCTCTACAGAAAGTCTTGGAATAAGCGTATGTAGAACAAGATGTGACAGTAGGTCAATTTGACATCATTATTTCCAACATCACTTCCTGCAACAATTTGGGTTTCAGTGATGAAGAACTTCCAGAGGAAGGAAAGAATCTTAACATGACACTCAATATCATAATCAACTGCGGAGACGATGCTTTAGCCAGCGTACTTGTAGACACAAGTTCATCCATGAACATCATGCCAAAATCAACTCTAGCACAATTATCTTTTCAAGGCGCCCCCATGAGAGGTAGTGAGATCATAGTCAAAGCTTTTGAAGGATCCAGGAAGACAATTATTGGCGAAGTCGACCTTCCTATAACCATTGATCCCCACATTTTCCAAGCCAACTTCCAAGTCATGGACATCCGAGCGGCGTACAACTGTTTATTGGGACGAACTTGGATACATGAAGTAGGGGAAATCACTTCGACACTTCACCAAAAGCTGAAGTTTATCAAGAACGACGAGTTGATCACAGTATGTAGATAATAAACTCTAATTGTGAGAAACCTATCATCATTCTCATATTTAGAACCAGATGAGGTAATTGGAACTTAATTTCAAGTACTCTCTGTGAGCAATGAGAATCATCAAGAAGAAGGAACGTCGATTTCCTCGTGCAAAGATGCTCTCCAAGTATTAAGAAACAGTAACATAAAAGGATGGGGGAAAGTTGTGATTCCTATTGATAAAAAGACAAGAAAATGTCTCGGTTTTTCTCCAACACTTACCAAGGTTACGGAGAAGAATGAAGGCATTCGTCCTATTCAAGATTTTTTCCACAGTGGGGGCTTCCTCCACCCAATATCTCAAAAACTCCACAACATCGAGGAAAATGATCCCTCTAATACAAATGAAGAATGGAAATCCTATTTCAGTGATGAAGGATATATATCTCAGGAAGAAACATACATACCATTTTTCTCTCTGAAGCAAAGTCCTAGATATATACCAAGGTCAGATGTCAGGATGATCTACGAAGATTGTGACCCTGAAGGATGTCGTGCTCGTCCCAACTCATTGGAAGAAGATACTCTGGTGAAAGAAAACTTCGATTATAACTCATTTGATCCCATGGATGATTTTCCTATTTGGGAACCTTACATGGAAGATCCAAGGTATAAGAGTCATCCAGAGAATGCATATTTGATGAATGACCTTGAAGAAAATCTACCTGCTTTCCCAGAATCATGGAATCCTTATCAGGAAAATTATGAATATGCCAAACATCATGTTGATGAAGTTGCAAGAGTTGCTCGACAAAAGTTCATCAACTTTGCATTTCCTTAAGTCAATGTCATCGAAGAAGATGATTCATCTATCCCTTCAGAAACTTGGGATATTTTGTGACATCCAAGCGACAAATACAAATTTCTAGTGAAGTACACTGCTCTTGAAAGCTCTCGCATCAGAATTGAAGACATCCAGCCAACAGGATTGAGAGATTCCCTTTAAAATGAAAGTATTGTTGAAGATACAATACAAGAGTCCTCTTATGATAACTCTGCATGGGAAGAAGACTCTAGTGATTCAACTCCACAAGAATATAGAAATTGGGTCGCGGTTGATGTCCTGAATATCGTTTATAAATCAAAGTAATTTCCTCGTTTACGTTTTGACCATTAACTTTGCCCATGTGAAAAAGATGTTTTATAAGGCTTGATTTTTCTATAAATGTCCCTCTTCGCTTCTCCCAAAGCGAAAGAGTTTTGTTCGTAGGTTTTGTGTTTCAAGAATCGAAAAATCATAAATAAGAATGTCATTCTGAATTCCTGTAATCATTACTATTTTCACTTTTTGCTTTCTCAGAAAATGGTCATTCTAAAACAACCCAAACTAAAAATAAGCATTTTTCAAAATACCACTGCACACACCTTTTGCATTCTCTCTGTATTTTTAAAAAAGGAATCATCACGTTATGCAGATTATTTGTTTTAAACCCCATTGAAACTTATGATCCAATACCTTCTTCCAACTTTGAGTTCCCGGTATTCGAAGTCGAAGAAGAAAAGGACGAAGAAATTCCAGATGATATCTCTTGACTACTCAGACATGAGGAAGAATCCATTAAACCTTACAAAGAACCGTTGGAAACAGTCAATTTGGGTTCAAAAGAGAAGAGAAAAGAAAAGAAATTAAAATTGGAGCACTGCTCAGTGCAATTGTCAGAAAGAGTCTGATAAAGCTGCTTAAAGAATTTCCAGACGTGTTTACTTAGTCCTACCAAGACATGCCAGGGTTGGATACCAACATCATGGAACATCACTTACCACTGAAGCCAGAGTGTCCTCCAGTCAAACAAAACTTGAGAAGGAGTCATCCAAATATGGCCATCAAAATTAAGGAAGAGGTACAGAAACAGATTGACGCAAGTTTCCTTGCCGCCTCAGAATATCCTCAATGGCTAGCCAACATAGTGTCAGTTCCCAACAAAGACGAAAAATTCAAAATGTGTGTAGACTACAAAGATTTAAACAAGGAAAGTCCAAAGGATGACTTCCATCTATCACACATTGATATGCTAGTTGACAGCACAACAAAATTCAGAGTATTCTCCTTCATAGATGGGTTCTCAGGCTATAACCAAATCAAAATGGCACCGAAAGATATGGAGAAAACTTCATTCATCACCCCATGGGGCATTGTTACAAAGTAACTTCGTTCAGTCTGAAGAACGTAGGATCCACTTATCAAAGGGCTATGACAACTCTGTTTCACGACATGATGCATACAGAAATTGAAGTGTATGTCGACGACGTGATTGCCAAATCTAAAACAAAAGAGAACATGTGAAAGACCTATCAAAGTTACTTCTGAGGCTGAGAAAATACAAACTCCGCTTGAATCCCAATAAATGTACATTCGGTGTTCATTCAGGAAAGCTCTTGGGATTCATCGCCAGCAAAAAGGAATTGAGGTTGATCCTGACAAGGTCAAGGCCATTCGAGCCTTATCCGAAGACTGAAAAACAAGTAAGAGGATTTTTAGGACGTCTAAATTGCATCTCAAGATTCATATTCCTCATGACCACGACATGCGTGCTGATCTTCAAACTACTCATAAAGAACCAAAGTTGTGTATGGACAAAGGATTACCAAAAAGCTTTTGATAGGATCAAAGAATGTCTTTTAAATCCATCTATTTTGTCCCCTCTAGTGAAAGGAAGACCACTGATCATCTACTTAAAAATCTTGGAAGACTCCATGGACTATGTGCTTGGCCAACAAGACAAAACAAAAAGAAAAGAGTCCGCTATTTATTACTTAAGCAAGAAATTCACGGACTGTGAAGCTCGATACAATATGCTCGAGAAAACTTGTTGCGCTCTAGCTTGGGCAGCTAAACGTCTTCGCCAGTACATGATTTATCACATTACTTGGTTAATATCCGAAATGGATCCAATCAATTACGTCTTTGAAAACCCTACTTTAACAAGGAGGATTGCCCGTTGGCAGATGTTGTTGTCAGAATAAGACATCGAGTATCATGCTCAGAAAGTCATCAAAAGAAGTATTCTAGCCAATCATTTGGTTCATCAACTGATTGACAATCAGAAATCAATCAAATTTGACTTCCCAAATGAAGGTGTTATGTACCTAAAGATGAAAGATTACGGTGAACCGCTACCAAGCGAAGGGCCAGAACCAGGATCCTAATGGGGATTAATATTCGACAGAGCTGTCAACGCTTATGCAAATGGAATTGGGGAAATTATTGTTACACCTTAGGGTCCCCATATTCCTTTCATCGCCCGATTGGCATTCAAATGTACCAATAATGAGGCCAAATATGAAGCTTGCATCATGGGTCTCGAAGAAGCTATTGACTTAAGGATAAAGAACTTGAATGTGTATGGAGACTCAGCTCTGGTTATAAATCAGATCAAAGGAGAGTGGGACACACGTCAACTTGGACTAATTTCTTACAAATACTACATGAGAAGGTTGTTACCTTTCTTCAACAAGATTAAGTTTTATCACATACCCCATGAAGAAAACCACATGGATGATGCACTGGCTACTCTGTCCTCCATAATTAACATAAATCAATGGAAAGATGTGCCAAGATTGACATAATACGCCTCGACAGGCCCGCTTACATATTCACAATAGAGGCGATCATTAATGACAAACCTTGGTATCATGACATCAAGTGCTTCCTTCAAAGATAAGAGTACCCGTCTGGGGCATCAAGAAACGATAGGAAGAGTCTCAGAAGACTGGTTGGTAATTTCTTCCTGAACAATGATGTACTCTACAAAAGGAACTTCGACATGGTTTTGCTAAGATGCATGGACAGGCACGAAGCAAACATGCTAATGGAAGAGATTCATGAAGGATCCTTTGGCACTCATGACAATGGTCATACAATGGCAAGAAAAATTCTAAGAGCATGATATTATTGGCTGACAATGGAATCTAATTGTTACAAATACATGAGGAAGTTTCATAAGTGTCAGATATACGCAGACATGATTCATGTACAACCAACGCATCTTAAATATCTCTCTTTTCCATGGCCTTTTCCTAAATGGGGAATCGATATGATTGGTATGATTGAACCCAGAGCCTCAAATGGACATCAGTTCATCATGGTAGCTATTGATTACTTCACCAAATGGGTCGAAGCAGCATCATATATCAATGTGACCAAACTAGTGGTTATCGGATTTATCAAAAACAATTTCATCTTCCGTTATGGTGTTCTAAGCCAGATCATTACTAATAATGGAACTAACCTGAACAACAAGATCATGAAAGAATTATATGCTGAATTCAAAATTGAACACCATAACTCGTCTCCCTACTGACCTAAGATGAAAGGAGCGGTATGGGAAGCTAACAAAAATATCAAGAAGATCATTCAGGAGATGGCTGTAACCTACAAAGATTGGCACAAGATACTACCATTTGCTCTTCACGGTTATCGCATATCCTTCCGCACTTCAACTGGGGAGACCCCTTTCTCTTTAGTATATTGGATGGAAGCAGTGCTCCCCATAGAGGTTGAGATCCCGTCAATGAGAGTATTGATGGAAGCCATGTTAACATAATCTGAATGGTGTCAAAGCAGACAAGATGAACTAAATTTGATCGAAGAAAAAGAATGGCAACTTTATCTCATGGTCAGTTATATCAACAAAGAATAAAGAAAGCTTTTGACAAAAAGGTTCGACCTCGGATATTCAGAGAAGGCAACCTCGTGCTCAAAAAGATCCAATCATTTCTCACTGGTTCCAAGGGAAAATTGACTCTAAATTATCATGGCCCCTATGTTGTTAAGAAAGCATTCTCAGGTGGTGCCTTAATACTCATAACCATGGATGGAGACGAGTTTACTTATCCCATAAATGTTGATGCAGTCAAGAAATACTTCGCCTAAAAACAAAAAAAATAGCTTGCTAAGTTGAAAACTCGAAAGGGTGACTTAGGCAAAAAGAGCGTCTTAGTGGATTGAAAACCTGAAAGGGCGATCCGGCCAAAAATTGGAGACATAAACAGAAAATAATTATCCCGATAGATTGAAAATCTGAAAAGGTTGGATCCTCAAAACCAACGTCATCTGGAAAGGAATCCTCAAAGTTAGGGATTTATGGCAAGTAACTGCATCCAAAAAGGTTGGATCCTCAAAACCAACATCATCTGGCAAGGAATCCTCAATCATGGTCACCTTCAACAGGAGCTCAAGAATGTCCAGAATTCAAAGTTGATAAAAGGATAGGTGGTCATTATGTTTCAATGTAGCCCTTTTCCCTTTAAATTACCATTTTCTAAACTTTGTAATGCTCCATGAAATCACACGTTTGGCTAATCACTGTTATATTAATGAAAACTTGAGCCCTTGTGCCTTTTGTTTGCAATTCTCATTTATTCTGCTTTGCAAAATGACATGTTTATTTGATTTACATTCTTGAAACACAAAAATGAATTTACCTTTTGTTTTCAATAGAGAAATTCTGAAATTTTTACTTCTACTTTTTTTTTTAAAATGATGGCAATTTCCTTATAATTAATGAACACAAAGAGGAACATCAACAACTTCTCCGAAAGCATTCCAACTTCAAAATGCAGAATAAAAATATTTCTTGTAATCGGTATATCTCGAGTGAAAGGTTGATTACTTCAGATTGATAGGATAAAGCATCCTGTATATCTAGGATCGAGTTTCATATCCCTTCAACTAAACACTTCTATCCCCGGTAGAGTATTATCACCAGGAATAAAGGTAGGAATAGGAACCCCTTCCTTCAATAGACTGCTACATTCAAGAACAACCAGTAAAAGTTTCCACTCCTCAAGAGTCGCATCTTGTTATTGCCAAGATTAAGTGAAGTTCAGTAACAGGACTTTGTTTCCCTCAACAATACTCATCGCCAATGATACTTTTTATCCCCCATAGTGGCCAAGTATCCAGTTGTATTCACCACTAGTCAGTATGTCGTGTCTGTTTTGTCAGCATAAGCATACATACATCATGCATATTTAATCCATATTCATATTCATATTCATAAATGCATAAGTCACGTCATTTACCCCCTAAGTGTTATTTGTCCCTTCTTCATTAGGGTCATCAGCCTTACGCAGAAAGGATGTGCCTTTTTCTAAACCCCCACTGAGTTTGATTCTCGTGGAAGATTTTTCTTCAGTTTCCTTTCCATACTTGGATAGGATAAAATCCCAGATTGAGTTCTTTCTTCATCAGGAAATATCTTATTTAGGCAATCTCTTTCCAATTCAGTCCTGGATTAAAGTCGGTCCTCGATCGCTTTGATAACTTGAACCTCTGAAAGGCAATAAGACATTTGGTTATGCACCCTTGGAACTTCACTCTTCATCCTACAAGATGATGTTTCGCTTTCCCAGATTAAGGGAAATCCCCAGTGAAAGTTATTCAACAAAATTTCATGGTGTCAACATGGGCATAAAATCCACCAAGAAACTTCTACAAATCAGCAAGCAAAGAGCCATCTCTTAAGAAGCTTATTTTTCCCCATGAATGCCTAGTAGGTCGACAAACCACATTCTCTCCCTGAAAACTTTGTCCTGCTTCCAAGGAAGTCATCAACACCTCAAATTAAATTACATCACCTGGCATCTCTCCGGAGAAGTCTCGGAGGGAAGAATGATGTAGTCTCTTAGAGAAAACGACATCTCAAACAGAAAATTTTGCATTCTCTGTAGTTTAGATAAATGCAACATCCAACAAGTCTGACATCAAAACTTTATTCATCTTATGGCATCTCTCCGAAGAAGGCTCGAAGAGAAGTATGATGAAAGTTATTTCTTCATCAAATGGATATCTCATGGATTAACCTCGAATAAAAGTTTGGTGAAGACCCTCACAGATAACTTTCCTTGTCAAGTGAAAGACTTGATAAGAAGAAACTAAGACCAATTATGTGGATGAAGACTAGGATCGAGGGAAAGTTTATTTCAAGAAACTAAGACTAGTTTCGTGGCTAAAGACCAGGATGTAGGGGAAGTTTATTTGAAACTGAGACCAATTCCATGGCTGAAGACCAGGATCAAGGGGAGGTTTATTTCATGAAACTGAGACCAGTTCTATGGCTGAAAACTGGGATCGGGGGGAAGTTTATTTCAAACTGAGACCAGTTCTGTGGCTAAAGGCAAGGATCGATGGGAGGTTTATTTTAAGAAACTGAGACTAGTTTTGTGGCTGAAGACCAGGATCGAGGGGAAGCTTTACCCTTTTCTAAGTAATATTACTTAGTAAAAAAAGATAGACGAGAAAAATTGGAAATTTGCTACCATTCACATCCACAATCAAAATTTTGGGTATTATGATATTTAATCCTCTTTTACCTTGAATGTCCGAATGTTTTCGTCATTCATACCTTTAGGTCCAAGAAGATTAAATAAGAGCATCTGTCATACCCTAAATTTTGACCACAAGACTTCGCACCATTGTTCAAATCATCACCATAATATGGATGTATTTTCATACCTCACCAATCTTCTCAAAGATTGTTGAGCATTCACCTTAACCAAGGATTAGGATTTTGAGCCCTCTCAGAGCATTCAGGCAAGGGATCAAACAAGAATTTAAATGATCTTCAACTTGTCAAGCCTCTCAAACATCCATGAGTGATCAAGAGATCCTCCCCATCATGAATTTAACACAAGATTTCACATTCCAAGTTAATCAAGCCTCAAGACCATCAATGTCAACAAATAGGGTTTTGATCGACCAAGGTTTCCAAAGAGAAATTTTCATCTGGGCATGATCCAATACTTCAATACATGATTCAAGAAGCTCAAAAGAACCTCATGAGTCCATTCCTAAGTTCAAAATAGCCTCAGTAGTTTGTATCTATCAAAAATCAGGAATTAGGGTTTTGACCTAATTCAACCCATAGGTTGACTTTTGAAGTAAGCCATGATGCATGACCTCAAGATATGTTTCAAGGAACTCAAATAAATTATATTGATCTATTCACAAGATTCGATTGATTAAAAGAACTTGATTCATAAGCAATACAAGGATTCAAATTCATCTGGACCACAAACTAGTGTTCTTGAGAAAAAATCAACCATACCTTTGACTTTTGACCAAGACATGATATCAAACCTTGGGACTGGATTCAAGACCCTTAAAAACAACTTCAAAATCCATCCATTAGTTTTAGTTTAACCCAAAGACTTAATTTCATATAGAATCACAAAGTTCAAGTTACATCTAATGTAAAAAGTCAACTGTGATCAAAACCAAGTTTGACTTTTGGGATTTTCTGGCAAACATGGCCTCTTTAAGTCAAGAACAAAATAAACTTGTGAGTTGTATCATGATCAATCAATAAAAATCAAGAAAAGTGAGATTACTTACAAAAAGGGCAACCTTGAGAAACTTGAAATTTCACTAAGTTATGGAAGGAACTTGATTTTCACCCAACTTTGCAAGGCCATAACTTGTGGTCCAAGAAACCATTTTCTCCCATCCAATGCTTAAATGATAGATCTTCTTACATACAACAAGATTTTAAAGTAGAAGTACCCCTACAAAATGCTTGGATTTTGAGATATGAAGCATTAAAGTTAGGGTTTCATGAGATTTTGAACTTTGACATATAAATTTTTAGATATAATCTGCCTCATGTTTTGCCCAACTTTGGAGGCATTTTTCCATTATGATACAAATTGAATCAAGACCAAATGTAAACATCAAAGTTGAAGTATGATACACAAGCTTTCCAAAGAGTATACGAACATCCATTGATTCAACTTGAGCAAGAAGTTATAAGCCTCATAACATGCCTTGATACAAACTGTTTTTTACAGCATTTGGCACATAACATGCCTCCCATGATTTTCAAGCCAATTTTGGACATTTGCATCATTGATTTTCTATCCAATATCAACAAAAATGATGAAGGAATCTGAATCATAACACAAGGGGTCAAGAATCTATCCATAGCATGTGCAAATCCATCATGACATGAACCTTGAATTTCAACTTTGGCATCAAGCATTAATGTGATGCATTTAGGTGGCATGGATCAAGCATAAACCAGCCAAGACTCAGTCCAAAAACATGAGTGTTCAAACCTACAAATTGAATTGGAGTCAATGCCTAGCTATGATAGGAGGAAACTTTGGCTACATGACAAAACCCAATGGATAATAGCATGCTCCCTCTTCCATTCACTATTCCTTGCAAAAACAAACTTCCTCTACTATAAATAGAGGTCATTTCTGGTTGATCAAAACACACCAAAAACATAACAAAACTTATTTTCCACCATTTCACTGATCATTCCAAATTTTCAAGTTCAAGAGGTGTTAGAAGCGAATTTTGCAATAGAGAGTAACTCAACTCAAACCAATGGTCCTAACACCTCACATACATCATATATGAGTGATCCAAACCCTTGAACAACATCTGTAACACCAGATTCATCAAGTTCATATCTCACCCCAAGCCACTTGCAGTTGGATTCGAGCCCACCAATCCAGAGGTTCTCAATCCCTTCCAAGCATCTCAACACACTCCTTGAGGTCCAAGAAAGCTATCCAGGTCATCAATTGGCATTTGTAACACCTCTTGCACAAGCCTCAAGCTCTCAAACTCTATGATCCATGCATCATAAATTTATTTTCAAGTTATCAACATGTTTCAGATACTTCATAGAATGTTTTCCCTCAATGAATTGTTATGTTCCAATCGTGTATAGAATTCATGAAATTTTTTGCAAATTCTAGAGTTTTTGTGTTCATGTGTGATAACTCTCTCCACACTTAAAAGAAATGAAATTAATTTCCACCATCATGTTCCTTGTTAAAAAATGAACAAAATCCATGTTTACATCATTTGATTTCTTTGCGTAATAAGAGAGCTAAGTGACCTCTTGCAAAGCGACCATGGAGGGAGACGCGAGAAAGAAGAAGGAGCCGTTGGCGCCTTTTTTCAAATATATGAATTTTTTTGAATATTTTAATTATTTTGTTAATTATCTTCAAAAATTAATTTCTCTAAATTTTATTTATCATTTTCAAGTGATTTTTAAACATAATTCCTTCACATATTTAAATATTTTATTCCATAAAAAATCAAAAAATAATTTTATTTGATATATTTTTAAATATTTTAAAGAATTTTATTTTAATTTGTTTTAAACATTCTAAATAATATCTTTTTTCTTGATTTTTCAAAACTAAATGAATTTTAAATCATCATGTGAATAAAACCTTATTTTCCAAACCATAAACATGGTTTAAAACTTGCCTTTTGAAATTATTTGATATTTTTAATCATTTTTAATTGTTTTTTCCTTTTAAAAATGCAAAAAAAATAAACAAGTTAGGGTTTCCTTTTTATTTAATCTTTCAAAACTACATTTCAAATAACCATGGGCCTCTATTATAGTGTAAGACCGACCCTCTTTGTAAATAAACCATTTCATGGGTCTCTGCTATAGTATAAGTTCCATTGCGCTTTTCAAAACCACGGTGCGACCATTGTTTTCAAAATCATCTAGGTATCTGCTAGGAGTGTAAGTCCCATCTCTCTGTACATAAACTTTGTTTTCAATAACCATGGGCCTCTATTAGAGTGTAAAACCCAACACATTTAGTAAATAGAAAACCTTTTAGCCTCATTCATCATGGGCTTTGTACAAGATACAAACAATCATCTAGGCCTCTATCTAAAGTGTAAGATCCAACACCTTTGTTTACTTAAATATCAAGCCATCTTCAAAGTCAAAACTTTATTCAATTTCTCAAAACCCTAACCCAGTCTTGAAGAAAGCATCTAATCAATCACAATGCACTTGGGCCTCTATCCAAAGTATAAGACTCACTACCTTTTTCAATTCAATTCATACTTGTTTATATACTTGTTCATATCTCTGTATATATGCTTGTACATATCTTGTTAAGTTTCTCTTAGCATTTGAAGCATCCTTAGTTTAGACTAGTTCAAACAATATGATCCTTGTTAATCAGTATAACTTAGTTCAAACGACTAGTCCCCCCTGTACAAAGGAATTCTTCTTCCCATTACAATCAGCCTCCTCTTGGGCTTTGTTCAGTTGATTCAACCTCGAAGAACTTCACTAAAGAGAGGATTATTTCCCGGTGAAACCTCTTCTTTAACCCCTTTAATCTTGGAACGCTTCAACAAAGAAAGGATTATTTCCCAGTGAAACCTTTCTTGATCTCTTCTTAAGACTTGGAAAGTCTAAATTCCCCAGCCTCCTCTTGAGTTTCATACAAGGACTCACAGGCTTCCTAGAAGCATCCCCAGCCTCCTCTGGGGTTTAGTACAAGGACCCTCAACCTTCCTAAAAGCATAGGATAGACCCTAGTCATCCCTATCCCTACACCAATCCTTAGGAGAGTCAAAACCTCTAAGACATTCAAACTCATCTTTTGAGTCACCTCTGATCCTCAACAAGGCTTGACTTCCACCTTAAATCCCTAGCAAGGGACATGTTACAGTAAAAAAATTCCCAAAAGAATCAAAGTCTTTATGGCAGTTTAATAAATCCAACTCTCCTCTAATTTCAGGCAAGAGTTAGTTTCTCTTTTGATTCCTCAAAGTAGTTGGATCCTGCTCTTGGATTTGATTTTCCTCAGCAAGAGTCAGTCTCCACTTAAATTCTCTCAGCCTCCTTTTAAGCTTCATAGGATAAATATAGAAATCAGAAAGTAGCACCAGGAGCGGTAGTGGTCACACCATAAAAAACGGACACTACACTAGGGCGTGGGTTCAACACCCACTCATGCCATTTGTTTCCCATTTTTCATATTTTCACTTATTTTCCATATTTTCTATTTTTTTAATAATTTTTTTAATCAAACTTAACTATTTTAATATTTTATTCGCCAAGAAAATAAAAAAAAAATTTATTTGATATGTTTTTGAATATTTTTAAGAATTTTATTTTAAATTGTTTTTAACGTGTTAAAATAATATCCTTTCTTGATTTTTCTCAAACCAATCTGATTTCAAATATTCATGTGAATATGACATCATTTTATAAACCTTAATCATTATCCATAACATGTTTTAAAGTTTTCATTTGATTTTTTTTTAATCATTTTTTTATTGAATTTCTTTGAAAATACCTTCAAAAAATGAAATTAGGGTTTTTCCCTTTGATTCAACCATTCAAACTTCATTTCAAATCACTTGGGTCTCTATTAGAGTGTAAGACCTAACCCTCTTTGTAAAAAAACCATTTTGGGCCTCTGCTATAGTATAAGTGTAACACCCCACTTTCCCGAATTAAAATTAAATACGATTAATTCAAATAAACATCAGAGTTCTCCACTAAAGTGGGATATCACATCACATAACTTGACATACTCTTCATTAGAAGGTTTTCAAAATAAAATAGCGGAAAATATTCATTAGTGCATCAACCTCGGCCATCCGCCAATACATGAAAACATTCATTAATAAAATTCACCAACACATGATACGTCACTGGAAAGTATAACGAGTTCAACTAAATCAAAAGAAAACGCCCAAGTCCCGTGCTACGTATCAGAGCATCCTAAGACTCGACTCGCACACCTCTATCCAAGCTAGCTAAGTACCTGGATTATCTGTACTTCCAAAGAAGCACATACCACAACAACAACAACAAAGGGGTGAGAAAACATGATCGAAATATCCGGTAATACATTACATGAAATCAAGATAGAAATCATATAATTCATCACCCAACATTCATCAAACACGACCTACTCTCCAGCAATCAACACAACACACCATAATGCAATTATGCAACTCAACACCATGCATGCGGTACCGACTCATTGGTTCATTCAATCGAACCTCGGATAGATCACATACACCCGTCCTTGGCCATGATCTCTCCCCACCATTCTCCGCAAGGGAGTACAGATGAATCACATACACTCCTGTTGAGCAATGATTCGTCCCTCCAAACACCATGATATGCATAACACCAAATGCACAACAAATAACTCAAGCACGCTACGTGCACACGATCCCCTGATCACATCACCATACATCACACATACGTATTGTTCATCAAGTAATTATTTTAATTAAAGTCACACGATCCCCCTGATCCCATCACCATACCCCATACATATCTCACACCCCAATCTACTTATTTCAATTAACTTCAATCACTACATAATTTCACCTTTTAATGTCAAGTATACACCCTTCACCACTAATCACCATATCTATACTGGTCACAACTCAAGGGATACTACAAAATGAGGTCACAAGGAAAAACAACACAACGTCACCTTTCTGTCATGCTCGCTGGCTCATTCGCTTAGCGAAGCTCTAGCGAACTCTCGGTAGCTACTCGCTTAGCGAACTCCCTAGCGAAGGCAGACAGTAGCTACTGGAAAGGTTCGCTACCTCACTCGCCTAGCGAACCTGCTAGCGAATGCTCGCTACTAGCTCGCCTAGCGAAGGTGCTAGCGAGCGTCTGCAATCTCTCAAAACCCTCACTGTTCAACAATGTCATCTTGCTCAATTCCAAGCCTATCACTTTACTTCCACCTCCCATCCTATCATTACTATAACCAGTACACACTACTCTAGTCATTATTCTGTCAATTTATCTCCAGAACCCACACCTATGTCCATCAACAGAACTACAGAAGTTACTCAGAACCTCACCGAATCACATAATATGTGCACCCATTCATCAATGGCAGCAACAATAATAAACACATCAACATGCACACGAAATTCATCATAATTAACAACAATCAAAGACATATCAACATAACAAACATATTTATCAAATCCCTACGGGGTTAAGGAATCCCCTCTACCCAATTTCATGTAAACACCAATCCCAATCAGTTTCTCCCCTCCTGTTGCACCTCAAAATTTGCCCAACCTTTTTCTTTAACTGGTTTATGTTTCATTGCATTAGCATAACATTATCCTATCATTTGCATATCATAACATCATTCATCCAACAGGGGATCAAGTGTGTTTTTGTAAAGAGAAGCCTAGGAAGAGGTCTTAGCCAAGCTTGAGAAGTCATCCAAGTCATCAGGAGGTGATTTGAGGCCTTAAGAGGTTTGAATGCCTCCATGTGGAGTTTCTCCTAACTTGAGGATCAATTGAAGACCATCAGTGAGATGTGAAGCATGGATTGTGAATATAAGATGCGTATAGAGCTAATGGAGTGCCTAGAGGGCCATGTTAGAGCTTAATCAAGTCATTGATTCAAGTGCAAGAGCCACAATTGAGGTGCAAGCAATTAGGGTTTCATCAGGGTCAATCCTAGGTCAACTATGCAATTGAGGAGGTTCAAAGCCTACTTTTAGGTCATGAAGTTCATGGAATTATATGTTAAGACATTTTTGGTGTTGTGCCAAAATCAAATCAAGAAGAATCAAGAGTGTGGGAAGTTGCTAAGTTAGGGTTTCAGTGTAAAATCCCCTGTTTAGTGCCTAACTTCAAGACCACATAAGTCAAAATACAAGTTTCAAATGTATCTTTGGCCAACATCAAACTTGTAGAGCATCTCAATACCTTTAATTTGAGTACTAGAAGTTATCCATTGGATTTATAGAATTCAAGTTATGGTCCAGACAAGTTACAAGTCCTTAGAGGTCACTGAAATTTGTTTGTGAAAATCATCTGACTTCAAAGCTATTTTTGACCTAGAAAGAGGTTTCACCTGAACATTTGGACAACATGAAAATTGTTACTCATGATCTTAGCTTTCTAAATTGTACTATAAGTCTTCCATATGATTTGTAGAACTCAAGTTATGAGGTTTACAAGTCAGGGGTATTTTGGGAAAGTGAGATTATAGGTCATTTTCAATCATACGCAAAATCTCCAACTTGCACTTGTAAAATGAAATTTTGTTCAACATGAAAGTTGCTTAAAATGGGATTTTAAGTGCAACCAAGTGGTCATGTGGAATTGATTTGGCTTGTAGCAAAAAGTCACTTAAAATGGCCTAAAAAAGAGAATTTTTCAAATGGATTAAGGAGGGAACATTGACTTTTTGAGTTAGAGGACCAAAACATGGCATATGAGTACATTTTTTGAATGGGAATCACATTCTAAGAACATTGGCATTGGCAGAATTTTGAGCATATGCCAAGTTTTGGGAGTTTTGATTTAGATTACTTCACCATGAAGTTACATAATCAAAAATAGCCATTGGATCAAATACAAGGAGCAAATCCCAGCCATTCACACTCCACATGCTGTCATCGTGTACCTTTAAGAGCAAAAAGTGGTGAAATTTGGAAAATTCATTTTGGGCCTAGAGGCAAGGATTGGGCTTTCTCTTGATCCATATCCATTGTATATAAGATTTCTAACCTTCACAAATCATTAGTTCTGGAAATTGGAGCAGAATTGATCAAGAACAAGCTTGAAAAAGTGAAGAAAATTCCAAAAGTGAATTCCAAGATCTAGTTCGTTTCAAGCCAAATTGTGAATTGAGAAAACTTTATTGAAGATCATTGAACGATTCTGGAGAGTTTCGCGAAGCCTCATCAAGGATTAAAGACTCAGTGGAAGTTCTCCACTAGGTACTTGAATTTCACCATATCTCTCTTAATACTTGATGATTCTTTGCCATTTTCGTTTCTTTGCACTCCTTGAAGTATGTAGATCGTTTCTGGATTATAATTGTTGATGTTTATGACGTTCGAAATTTGGAGCTCCAAACTTGTGAGATTTTATATGGACTGTTTTGGCATGATTCGGCTTAGTTTTTGCTTGATCTTTAACCTTCATGACATAAGGATGAGTTTAGAATTAATTTGGAGAAGTTTTAATGAACTTGAGGTTTTGGTGTCAAACTTTGTTTGATTCGTTTTTCTTTGAGCTTACATTATTAGTTATTTTTGATGAGATATTTGGAATCCTTGCGAAAAATCCTTCGATTTCGGTCCAAAAAACATGCAAAACGGATAAGAATTGAGTGAGTTATGGTTGTTGGAAGAATTCCGGCGAGGAAAGGCCGGCCGGAACGGTTCCGGCGAGTTCAAGGAAGAAGATGAGCAGGCGCGCGCCACGTGTCATCCAAAACGGCGTCATTTTGGCCAGCGCAGGGGACCTGAAGCGCACGGGTTCGAGTCCTCCCATGTGCATTTTCCATTTTTATGCTTTGGTTTTCCATTAATTCACCATTTCATTTTCCATTATTTTCTTTTTATTTTTCTGTTTTATTGCCTGTTTATTTTAATTACATTAAAAATACTTAAAATCATCAAAATATTATGAAATTTTTTTCTGTAGTTCCTGAATGTCTTAAGAATATTTAGGCGTTGATTTTATATTTTTAGGATTTTATTTGAATTAGTTATGATTTTTCTTTTGCGCTAACATCCATTGTGTTGCCTATTTGACCATCTGTTTTGTATAATTTTGTTCTTCCAATTGGTGATGAATTTGACTTTGATTTTTTATTATACTTTAGGGTAGATATTCATGTTCCCTCAGGATTTTTATTAGAATTTTCAAACATCTTTAGGTTCTGTTTTAGGTGCTGAGATTAGAGCCTTCCCAAACTTGTGGATTACTTTGATACATTTCAATCTAGAATTTACTTAGGTGACTTAGAAGTTGAACTAGGCTTTAATATTTTAACCCTAGGCTTTTCAAACATATATGTTCCACTATTAATTTAATTAGAATTTTATAATTTTGTTTTCTATTTTTGTTGAATTGTGCAAATTGCTTGTGTTTGTGTTGTTCTCTCTTGAGTACCTTTGCTTGTTTGGCCTGGTTGGTGATTTTGGAGATTGCTTGGCTTGGAATTCTTTTTGGTGGAGATTCTGGATTCATTGAAGATGCTTGGGATTGAATATTGGAGCTTGTAGTTGAAGGCTTTTTCCTCTTGTGGAGCTTTTTTAGGAGCTTAGGAAATTAGGGTTTTAGGAAGTGCCTTAGAATTAGTTTTGATTCTTTCTTCAAACATAGAGTGCATTGTTGGCCTCTATTCCATCCAATAACATAAAGTACTTCTTGGGAAGCTCCACCTCTCCTTAGGAGGGATGAGTGGTATGCCCAAGTGAGTAAAACTTTGAGGATACCTTTCATTTGCAATGTTGAGTTCTTAGTGATTTCCTTTTGTTGTCATTAAGTTTCTTAACATTATAACTTGATCTTGATGTTTAATCCTCCTCTTGGAGTGTGCTTGTTGGAGCTTGAAGATTGACGAAGCTTGAAGATAGAAGCTTGCTTGAGGATGAAGCCTTTGCTGTCAACTTTGTTGTCTATCCAACTTTGCTGTTTAAAGCTGCTGTTGCTGTTTGCTGTAAGAGTTTGTTGCTGCTGCTTGGGCTGTCTCCTCTGTATCTTTTGTTTTTCTCTGATTTGTCTGTTTGCTTGTGTTGATTACCTCTAGATTTGAGGTGGATCTTGTCTCCTCTTGCCTGTTGTTTTCTCCCTTGCCTCTTTTATATTGCTGCATTGCATACTGTTTACTGTTTACTGCTTGTTTTCTTTTGCTATTTTCCCCTAGGATCTCTGATTTCCTCTGTTGGAGAGGGAATTATGACAAACATTAGGTTTTGACCCATGTGTGATAATTGTAGGTAGATTCCCCTTTCAACCATAGTTAGAGCGTCTTTCTCTTCTCATCTCAAAACAATTCAAAAACACAGTAATAAGGATAACGCGTGATGTACGTTACGAGCCTTAAGCTATTTGAGGAAAGGTTGTTGGAGGGTCACTCTTCAGTAATCTGGCTGCTTAGTATGGTACCCTTAGGGTGACATGCGATGTAGTCACTCTCAGATCACAAGTCTTTAGTGCAGTACAAGTTACAAACAGACTAAAAAACATTTCTTTCGTAAAAAACTCAAACAAACATTCAAACTCTGCTTTTGTCCTCTTGGACCTTTAATCAGGAAAACCCTTTCTTAAGGAGATAAAAACTGTCAGACGAGCTTGTGTCTTCGGTAGCCCGAACTACGTTTGCTCTGATCTTTCATGCTGTATGAAAGTACGTAGGCATAGGATGCGATATCCTAGCGAGCAACCTCCCTCTCCTTACCCGTAGTTAGGCGAACTACGTTGACTCTGATTTCTCGTTCCAGACGGGAATACGTAGGCATAAAGTGCGATACTTTGCCGAGTCATTTTCTTTTATTTTTAACCCAGACCTGTAGAGTAGATAGAATAACACACCTTTAGACAGAAAACAAGCGTGGATCCCGTCGAGTACGACAGACGTGAGGGGTGCTAATACCTTCCCCTTGCGTAACCGACTCCTGAATCCAGGATTTGGTTGCGATGACCATTCCTTTCCCTCTTTGCGTTAGGTTTACTCTGAGCGTTTCCTTTCCTTCTTGTGGGATAAATAACGCACGGTGGCGACTCTTCTATCATAGCCGGCGCCGATTTTCGCAGTAGCGACAGCTGGCGACTCTGCTGGGGACTTTCAGTGGTTCCCTATGCGAGTCAATCCTAGCGCTTGTTTTCCTGTCTGGGCGTGTTGTATGTGTTTACCTTTCTGCCTTTACTTTCAGTATTATATTATTGTTGTTGTGGTGGGAAGAGGGTTAGATTGAGAGATAAGCCGGACCTGGGCTTGAGTTTGCACATAGACTTAGAAGTAGACGAGATTCTCTTTGATACTTCTTGCTTGGCCCTTAGGGCTCGACAAGTTGTCTGACCTGAGGATTGTCGACTCTGGGGACCTATCAATTGGGATTCAGCTAAGTGAGGCCGCTTCAAGGGATGATGATGCCACACCTTCTGGGTATCGTATCATCGCTCTTGAAAGTCTGTGACGCTGGTGCCCGCATAGGATGTTGTACCTCGTCTGCGAGTTAAGTACATACCTGTGAGGGGTAGGTGGGTATTTTTGCAGGAAAACTCTGGCCTCAGAACACCTGGTTTATCTCTGTCAGTGAGAATTGGTTACAAGGGTCCTTTTGAGTGGTTGGTTTGGTTTGAGGCGAAGCTCTGGTCATTCTCGAGCTACAGTACAACAAACTTATCAAGCTACAGCAGCGAACTTGATCCATTGTGTGTGCATTTTGCATTTTGCATTTTTGTTTGCATTTGCATTTCATTTTGCATATTCATTCTCAGCCGGAACAGGGAGCTTACCCGTCTTTTGTCCGCTTCGTCAGTTGATTTCCCGACATTCGCATTGGACTTGAGTTAGCATCTGAAAGGATCATGGCGTCAGAAGAGCAGAACTTGGTTGTTACTCGGGTCGAGTTTGAATTGTTGAAGAACCAGTTAAGTCAGTTCGTGGAAGTCATAACAGCTATGAATAGAGGAGGGAACAATGTTCAAAGAACTCTGATGAACAATGTAGCTCAGATTGTGCAAACCCCTGTCAGAGACCCATTTTCTCTCAATGACACAGAGTATCATAGTTTCACTTTCTCTACGCCAGATTCTCCAAGGATTGTTCCATCTCCAAGAGTTGTTCCACAGGTTAATACTGAGAATCCAAGGACTATTGAGTATATGAGAAGACTTCAGATGTTGGAAGATCAGATTGTTGCCCTGATGAATAAGAATACTCTTGATCTGAATGCTTCGAGCATGTGTTTGGTGCCAGGCCTTGTGTTGCCTCCGAAGTTCAAGATGCCAAATTTTGAGAAATACAAAGGGGATAGCTGTCCGAAGCTACATTTGGTTATATTCTGCAGAAGGATGACTTCACATGTCGCCAATGACAAGCTCATGATTCACTGTTTCCAAGATAGTTTGATTAGAGCATCTTTGGATTGGTACATGCAGTTGAAGAGTGATAGTATCAAGTCATGGTCGGATTTAGCCAATGCCTTCGTGAAGCAATACGACTACAACCTGGATATGGATCCTAGTCGCGTGCATTTGCAAGAGTTATCTCGGGCGGATAATGAATCCTTTAGAGGGTATGTGCAGAGATGGAGAGAATTGGCTGCCAATGTTCAACCACCGCTTCTTGAGAGAGAAATGGTTGACCTCTTCTTGGGTACTCTGAAAGGCCGTTATTATGACATAATGTTCAGTTGTACAAGCTTTGCGGGCTTGATAAGAATAGGAGAGCTTGTTGAGAGAGGACTCAAGAACGGAAAGATTCAAGATCCTCCTTATACCCCAGTTGATAAGAATGAATCAGTTGTCATACCTCAAGAGGAGTGGGAAGGAGGAAGTGATGTTATCTCAGAATCCCTAGCATCTCAAGCTTAGTTTTCAGACGCTTCAAGTGTTCAAAGTCAACGGTCATATTATCGTCAGCCACGTCAGCACGCCCGACAAAGACCAAGGAAGCCTGAAAGGCAGTTTACTCAGCTACCGATGTCGTACAGCCAGTTGTTGCCGGATTTGGTTGAAAATGGATTGATAGTGCCGAAAGAGACTAATCCAATGATCCTGCCTTATCCTCCAGGTTCTGATGCCAGCGCCCGCTGTGAGTACCATGTTGGGACACAGGGGCATTTGACAGATGACTGTAAGGTGCTTAGGAGTCAAGTTTAGAATCTGCTAGACTCTAACAAGATCTTTATCACACCTCAGGGTTTTGTTCATATTATTGATTCTCCTTCATCCAGTTGTGTGGGTTCGTCAGTTAATGTCATGGAAGACTCCACCGAAAGTGTGTGTTTGGAAGAATGTCCAACTGAGAGCTCAGTTGAATATGGAGGAAGTTGCTAGAGGTTTATGTGCCGGGTGTCGCATCTGTTTTCTCTGCTGACCTATTTAGCTTTCGTGCATTATTGTTTGCTGACCATCACCAGGCTTGTTGGCTGAGGTCATTGTATTCGTACTCATGTGTGCTTATATGTTGATTTTGATGGTTTTGCATATTTATGTGAGGTGTTTATCTCTGTGCTTATAGCTTGGGTTTCTCCTTATCTTGTTGTGAATATGTGTTTGCTTTCTGCATTGCATTCTCACATAACAGGTACCTCAGAACCGTGGGTCTTATTTCCTGTTCTTCACTAGTTTGTTGCAGGAATTCTCTCAGAGTTATGGAACAGAATCAGGCTGAATTGATTGAGGTTCGAAGCCAACTAGGGAAGATGATGAGAGACATGCAAGAGATGCGTCTAGACCAGAAGACGCTCAAAGAGGAAAACAATCAGCTGAAGACCCAAGTGGGCTTGATTATAGAAGTGTTAAAGAGTGTGCTTAGGAAGGAGGGTGATCAGCTACCTGAAGCCGCAGTGAAGAAGCTTGTTCCACTTGTGCCTGTGGAACCTGTACCTGTGGAGCCTGTGCCAAAGGTTGATAAATCTCATATGTCTCGTGGACGACGAGGACCTTTGTATTTTGCTCTCCAGCGCATTGCTGATCGGGAAAATCAGGTGCCTAAGAGAGGCAGAGTTTATGACTAGATTCATATGACATACGCTCAGGCGTTGCAAGTTTTGCTTCAATTTCAGTTGGTCAAACTTTGGACTTTGGATCCACCTAAGGGTAGCCTACCAGCATGTTTTGACGTGAACGCTCATTGCGACTTCCACTTTGGAGCACCGGGGCATAGCCTTGAGAATTGTCATGCTTTTAAGCACAAGGTTCAAGACCTGATTGACTCAAAAGCTATTGAATTTACACCGAGCGACGTAACGGTACCTAATGGTCCTATTCCAGCTGCTGCCATGATGATGGATGTTTCCGAAGCTACAGTAGATCAGGAGTATATCCTGGACTCAATGGTGTCAGAATCCCCTTGTCCTCTGTTGTTGCCTGTGCCTAGACCAAGCCTGAGGATGAAAGCGCCTGAACAAAAGGAGTCCCTGTTAATTCAGACTCAACCGCCAAGTGGTTCAACTGCTCAAGGTCAACAATCTGTCCAATCTTTGCAACAGACGTCAACTCCTCTCCAGAGTCAGCAACCTTCTCGTTATCGATCAAACCTGCGTGCTAGACAAAACCCAATGAAGTCAGAGAGACAGTTTACCTGGTTGCCATTTTGAGCGGAATGGTTTTAATAAAAAACTTTGAAGATGGCTGGTTCAGTAGCGAATCAGATGTGAAATCCCGGTTCTCAGAAGCTGGCATTTTCCTTTGTTTTATCTTGTCATTGTTTGTAGTTTCTTTCCTGTTTAAATTGCAATCTTGTTTGTAAAACTTGTTGTTTCCATTCAATTGATGATAATGAAATGAGTATGCATGTTTTGATTAAATCCATTCGTGTTCACTAATTGATTTTTACAGATATCCAACGCTTGGTTAAGCGGAATCCGGGGAGGATGACGAAAATGAACAACATGCAAGCTTCCGATAATGTATGCTTTTGAAATAAAACCTGTTGATGATGTACAGGCATTGTTTCAAATCCCTAAACACCGGAGATATAAGGAAGATAATCCCTTGTCAACCCCTTTGAGCCTAGTAGTAGGAGTTCTTTCTGAAAACGAAAAACCCTCAATCTTAACCTGGGTCAGGGTAGGTGTTAGCTAATTTGACCGAACGTCCAAATTACAAAAATGAGTGTCCGTTTGAGGATCAATCACACCTCTAGAGGTCGTGCCTAAAAAACCACAAGGGTTAAATTTCAAAAGTGAAACAGTCACATTATTCCCCAATGAGTCAGACAACCAGTGTCACACGACTTGTTCAAAAAAAAAAGAGGGAAGGAAAAAGAATCAAAAGCCCGCTAAGTCAAAACTTGAAAACAAACGACTTAGACAAAAATAAGGGCATCCCGCTGGATTTGAAAATCAAAAGAAACTCAAAAGAGTCAGTCCAGGCAAAAATTAGGGAAAGAAAAAGAAAAATGAAAAGGATTACAAAAGAAAAATCCTCAAATGAAATACGAGTCGTGTGACCCCAAGTGTCAAAGACGAAGAGTGAGTGGCTGTCACTCCAAAAACTCATAGTTTCTCGAACTATCGCTCCTATATTTCAATCTTTAAGAGGTAAACGCTAAGGTCGAATTAGCCGAACGTAGGATTGGAGAACATCAAGGAGAATGGGTGGGTTAAAATAAAATTTGAGCCTTTATCCTTTCTTTCAAAACCGTGAACCTGACCACGTTACAACCTTCAAAAGTCCTAATTGAAGCAGGGTTGTTTCGAAGGCATTTATCGGTAAAGATCGCGTCGAAGCCGACTCCTAAAAGGGTTCTTCTTACCATGTTGGTACTGATGTTGATATTCTGATAGATGATTTGTGCATTATATGCCATAAACTGTTTTTCCTTTTCCGGTGAACAAATTGGATGTTAAAACTGTCATATGGATTGCATTAATATATCTTCTGCGCAGAACAATTGGTTTTACTTGCGAGTAAGCGCTTGACAGCAGGAAAGTTTCCTACAGTGGAAAGTACGATCATGATAGAATGCAGAACGCCTGAATACTCCGTGAACTGGGGCAAGCTATAATCCCTAGTGATGTCAGCCACCCGAAGTCAGTTATTCTGAAGCAATCAGGTCGAGATTCGATATATCTCTCGTAGTCAGAGGCACTACTCCGAATCAGCCTATCAGGGGAAAATTCGTCGCAGACAGGGGCAGGACACTCTAAGAAAAGCACAAAAGTTGTTTCTTGTCTGAAGGGTATTTGATCCGAAGCATCTCTCCGAGGTTTAGAGTGTTGAAGCAGTTCATATCAGACCATCAGGGTACAAATTTTCAAATTTCCTTTTGAGGAGTATCCCCCAGAGATCCCACAGGCTAGGGCAATATCAGAAGCGAAGGAATTGTTCTTTTCCGTGTCATCAGAGTTACTCAGAGCTACTTGAGCAGATTCAGCCGATCTTCAAGTTTGAGACGAATGTCGGGAAGTCGTGTTACCGTCCCTTGACTCTTCAACCAGAAACCGTGAATTTAGACAGGAGGTTGTCCAGTGTCAGTTATATATGACCCCTCACGGATAGCCTAAAACCCAATCCTCATTAGCAAGCCATTCCTAAAGCCCAATCCATATTGGCAATCACTGTGAGGCCCATCCGTGTTGGCGCATTAGTTTCAAAATCCAATCTTCATTGGTATGTAGGAAGGCTCTGTCTGTTTTCCCCAGTAAAAGTCCAACGGTCATTGGCACGTGTAAGCTATTCCCAGGGAAGTTCGATCATGCTCAGCACATTTGGTTATCCCCAGCGGAGTTGGCTTCACCTTTCCAGCATTTATTTTGCTGGAATAATTCTGTGATACCCGGTTATCCCCAGCAGAGTTAGTTTTGTCTTCAGCATTTATTTTGCTAAAATAGTTCCGTATCTAGTTTCTCCATCAGCGGAGTCGGGTCGCCTTTCCAGCATTTATTTTGCTGGAATGGTTCTTCTGTGTATAGCTTCTCTCCAGCAGCCTGAGCCTGCATTTGCATCTTGCATATATCATCATATTTGCATCATATCTGCATTTCATCGTCAAATGTGTAGCATTCCATCTTATATGGAGCATTTACGCCATAGAAAAATTCAAACATGCGTATATGCATACGAAGCATAAGCCAGTTTCTATCAGCCTTACGTGGCAACATGAAGTACTCTGTAATCAGTTCAGGGGTATTTATTCAGCAGCTTTGATCAGACAGCTCTTTGGTATTTGATTCTCAGATCATACGACGGTTATGCTTTGTCTATTGATCATCTGATGAAGACAGATTGTTCTTCCCGTCAATTCCTATTGACGATGTGTTTCTCCAGCAAGTGGTTTTCTCCGTCTATCTTTAGACGTCACGAATTCATATGGTTTTCTTTCCGTCTATCTTTAGACGATGTGAAGGTTCAGAGTTGGTTTTCTCCGTCTATCTTTAGACGTCGCGAGTTCGGGAATGGTTTCCTTTCCGTCTATCTTTAGACGATGTGAAGTTTCGAAGTTGGTTTTTCTCCGTCTATCTTTATGCATCGCGAGTTCGGGGATGGTTTTCTTTCCGTCTATCTTTAGGCGATGTGAAGTTTCAAAGTTGTTTCTCCGTCTATCATTAGACGTCACGAGTGTGGGTATGGTTTTCTTTCCGTCTATCTTTAGGCGATGTGAAGTTTCAAAGTTGTTTCTCCGTCTATCTTTAGACGTCATGAATTTCTCCAGCGGATTTTTCTCCGTCTATCTTTAGACGTCGTGAGTTCGAGTATGGTTCTCTTTCTGTATATCTTTAGATGGCGTGAAGTTTCAGGTGATTTATCAACGGGTTTCTTACCGTCAGTTCATATTGACGATGTGTCTCCCCCGCGAGTTGTCTCCGTCTATCATTAGACGTCGTGAGTTTGGATATGGTTTTCTCCGTCTATCTTTAGACGTTGAGAGGTTTCAAGGCGATCTTTCAGATATTGGCTTTCTTTCTGTTTATCGGATGAGATGACATTTCAAAAGAGGTTTTTCTGACTGTTGATCCTTATTGACGTCAAGGCTCTTTGAAGAATGTTTAGTTTTCCTAGTTGTTGATCCTTATCGACCACATGGCTCTTTGAAGGTGGTTTTTCTTCTTGTCGGTTCTTACTGATGATGTGGCCCCTTTGAAGGTATTGTTCTTTCCATCAATTTCTGTAGACGAAAGGATTTCGAAATTTGATGGGTGGTGTTGAAATTCATATGGTTTTCTTTCCGCTAGTTCTCACTGTCGATGTAGTTCGCCGGACAAGTGTTTCTCCCTGTTGTCGCTACTGCGAAAATCGGCGCCAGCTATGACAGAAGAGTCGCCACCGTGCGTTATATATCCCACCAGAGGGAAAGGAAATGCTCAGATTAAACCTAACGCAAAACGGGAAAGGAATGGTCGTCGCAACCAAATTCCTGGATTCGGGAGTCGATTACGCAAGGGGAAGGTATTAGCACCCCTCACGTCCGTCGTACTCGACGGGATCCACGCTTGTTTTCTATCTAAGGGTGTGTTATTCTATCTACTCTATAGGTCTGGGTTAAAAAGAAAAGAAAATGACTCGGCAAAGTATCGCACTTTATGCCTACGTATTCCCATCTGGAACGAGAAATCAGAGTCAACGTAGTTCGCCTACCTACTGGAACGGAGGGGAAGGTTGCTCGCTAGGATACGGCATCCTATGCCTACGTACTTTCATACAGCATGAAAGATCAGAGCAAACGTAGTTCGGGCTACGGAAGACACAAGCTTGTCTGGATGTTTTTTTGTTACCTTATGAAAGGGTTTTTCTTGATTAAGAGTCCCAGCGGACAAAATTGACACTTTGATGTTTGTTTTGAATCTTTTACGAAAGAAGTGTTTTTTAGTTTGTCTGCAATCCCTGATGCACTAGAGACTATAATTTGAGAGTGACTACGTCACAGGTCACCCTAAGGGTAACACACTCAGCAGTCAAATTACTTAAGAGTGACCCTCCAGCAACCTTTCCTCAAATAGCTTAAGGCCCGTAACGTACGACATCAATTAACCTTATTATCGTGTTTTTGATTTGTTTTGAGATAAGGAGAGAAAGAAGCTCTAAAAAAAACCTAGGGTTGAAAAGGGAATAAAAACTAACCTAATGTTGTCATGCATGGATAAGAATCCTAATGTCTGTCATAATTCCCTCCTGCATAGAGAAAATCAGAGATCCTAGGGGGTAAACAGAAAAGAAAGCAGGCAAATACAGTAAAATGCATGCAAAGCAGCAATACAAGCGAGGCAAGGAAGTCCCACTCAACCTCGAACCTGAGAAAACAACAGGCAAAGTGAATCAACATTCACTTCAAACTTAGGAGCAAGCAGCACAAGCCAACAAACAATACAGAGAAACAAAAACCACAGCAGAGGAGGCAGCCCAAACAGCAGCACCAAACTCCTACGGCAAACAGCAGCTCTGATAGCAAAGTTGGTTAAACAGCAGGAAGTTGACAGCAACAACCTTCATCTTCATGAATAGCTCCCATCTTTAAGCTTTAATAAACTTCCATCTCCAACTTCCAGGGAAGAGAAAGCACACTTCAAATAAGGCTCCTCAAAACTTAAGCAGTTAAGCTCCACAGCTACAGAAAACTCCAGCTCAACAGCAACAGTAAACCCTAGCTTCAATACTCCAGCAAGCTCCTAGCTCAAACCAGCAAACTTCAACAAGTAAATAGCTTCAACAAGCAACAAACTCCTAGCTTCAACAAGCTTCCCCAAGGGAGAATCATTCAACAAGATCAGGTTATAATGTTAAGAACCTTAATGACAACCAAAAGGAAATCACTAAGAACTTAACATTGCAAATTGACAGACATCCTCAAGGTTCTACTCATCCAAAGTATGCTCTACATCCCTCCTAAGGAGAGATGGAACTTTTTTAGGAAGACCTTGTGTCATAGGATTGAATAGAGGCACAAGAAGCTCTCTATGTTTGAAAGAAGAAACAAAACTATTCTAAGGCTCTTCCTACATATCCTAAGCCCCTGACAAGCACTCCATCAGATGAGAAATCCCCAATTCTAAGCTCCTTCAAACCATCCAAAGCATCTTCACTTGATCTTCAATTCATCCAAGCAAAGTCCAAGCCAAAAGCTCACCCAAGATAGCCCAAACAAAGTGAACAAGCCAAACACTCTAGGAAGAAACCCACAAACATCACACCAATTGCAAAATACAAATAAAATGCTAAAAAAGGGCACAAAATTCTAATTAAATTTCTAAGGGGACCTAAGCCTATACCCAATACCCCATATAAACCCCAGGACCTAAATCAAATCCTAAGTCCCCAAACTATGCTCTAAACTACAACTAGTTGTTTGAAACCCTAAATCTAACACTCCTTATGCTAACCACTAAAATTGGCTTAAGATTTATTCACAAAAATATGATAAACTTTCTAAGGGCACATGCTTCTCTAAGCTAACTAATCCAATAAGAACCAATTCAAAATTCCTCACCAATTGATCACAATAAAATCAGCAAGAACATGTAGCAAATATACAAAATTAAAGAAAATAATAAAATGGAGAAAATCAAATTAAATTGAAAAATGGATGAAAATGAGATTTCTTGATTTCATAAAATCACAATTAAATCCAGGATCATGGAGATATTTTTAAAATATTTTTGGATTTAAATTGGATTTAATATGGATTTTAGAAATCAAATGAATTAAGATAAATCAAAAAAGAATAAAAAGAAAATAAAATGCTGAATTAAATGATATGCGTTGGATGAGAAGACTGGTAAGCGCATCCAAGGACCCTGAGCGTATCCACGCGTGCATGACATGGCTGATGACTCACAAGCTGAGTCAATAAATGAAATGCTGCGTATTGAATTAATGGAGGGAGAGCTGAGTTTAAATCCCATCCACACGATATGTGTACAAAGTCCATCTGAAGGACTGATCCAAGGGCCACGTGGTCGTCTTCTCCAAAGTTCAGGTGACCTGAGCTTATTCTCAAGTGGTGGTCCACGGTGGAAAACACCCTCTTCTCCGGTGAAGGTCCACTTGCAGGTGACCAGAAATCACAAAGATTATACCTATCTCACTCAAAATTCCATGCTGATCATGAATCTGACCTCAGATTTTCTCAATTCCTTCTAGATTCTCAAACCCGATAGCATTTCCAAAACATGTCACATTCTTGATCTTCACCAAACTCGAATCAAAAGCCATATGAATGATCCTCATGTTACACTGATCATTCTAAGCTATCACAATCATGTTAATTCCTCAAGATCACACGTAACTGAATCCAAACAGAAATTGGTGCACTCCCTCGATCATCACCAAATGATGCCAACCCAAACCTAAATCGTTCTACCAATCATAGGGAACCTAACCACATGCACATTTCTAACTAATTCAGCCTAGATCAATAGGAAATCCAAGAGTTACATACCTGTGAAAATTGACTCAACAGAGGTGGAAGATGATGGATTCAAGCTTTGCAACTCTTCCAACACGATCAGTGAAGCAAGATGAAGCTTCTAGGAACTTCAATTTGGCTTGACCTTGATCCAAACTCCAAAACCGTTTTCAGTTAGAACCCTTGAAACTCAACTTGCTATCTTCACTCTCTCTATGAATTCTGCACCAAACTTCATCTGGAATCATTCTAGAGCTTAAATAGAAACTATTTGTGGGCTTTTGTAATCCAATTCAGGCCCAAATCTGCTGATCCAAAATTCTGATTTACACTTGAAAATCCAATGCACCAGTCACGATTTTCTTGCTACAGTTGGCTCTAGAATGTTCCTTTCAACGGCAAATTGGATTTGGGACATGTTTAGATAGCTAGCTCAGCCTGAAATGCTTTGATTCTTGTTTTGGCATTGTAACTTGTAATGTAAGAAAGCACTTTTCAAAGCAACTCATAAAATAATGGCTCATCTCAAAATTGTGACTTTACCAATGTGTTTGAAATCCAATTTCCATTCAAAATGACTACCCATATGCCATGTTTATGCCTTGTAATTCAAAAAATCAATTTTCCCTCTTTTGAATCATTTGAAAAATCTCCCTTTTTAGGCCATTTTGGAACACTTTGTGAAATAAGCCAATCCACCTCACCATGACTTCATAACTAACCTAGAAACACCATTTTAAGCACATCTCATGTTGAACACTTTTTCATTTGAAGAGTGGAAGATGGAGATTTTGGCACATGCTTGAAAATGACCTATAATCACAAATGCCCAAAATACCCCTGGATTGCCAAGATCATAACTTGAGTTCCACAAATCTTCTTGAGGACTTCTAGTACTCAAATTAAATCTAAGATCAAGACCTACAACTCTTATTTTGGCCAAGAATCCATTTGAAAACTCCTTGGGGGGCAAAAGTTGCTTGGAAGTCAAGTGACTTTCACAGACAAATTTTAGTGTCCTCTGGTGACTTGTAACTTGCAAGAACCATAACTTGAGTTCTACAAATCTTATTGAAGACTTCTAGTACTCAAATTAAAGGTATTGAGAAGCTATACAAGTTTCATGTTGGCCAAGAATCCATTTGAAACATGTATTTTGACTTATGTGGCTTGGAAGTCCAATGTTATACAGGGGATTTTACCCTAGGAACCCTGTCTCAAACACCTCCAACCACTCTTGATTCTTTTGAACTTGGTCTTGGCTCATCCAGACACATACTTCAACATATCAATCCATGACTTCCATGATCTAGAGCTGGATCTTGATGCCCTTTCTTTGCTCTCCTTGACCCAGGGTTACCCAAATGAAACCCTACTTGTACACACCTCAACCATGGCTCTTGAACTTGATACAATGACTTGTCTAAGCTTCAATAGGGCCGTCTAGGCATCCCATGAGATCCATACACACCTAAAATTCACATTCCCTGTTAATGACCTTCAATACACCCCAGGCTAGGAGAAGAAATCTACCTGTGGGCCCTCAAACTTCTCATGACTTCAACCCTTCCCTAATGACTTGGATGGTCTCTCAGGCTCAGATAGCACCTCTAGATAGGCTTCCTTTGACATAAATGGCACTTGATCCGTTGTTGGATGACTTGATATGCTAGGATATGCAAATGATTGAACTATGTACATGATGTAACTATGCAAATGGCAATGCAATGAAACATAAGTCAGGCAAGAAAATGTTGAGCAAATTTTGGGGTGCAACACCTGTCTATCTTTAGACAACGTGATAAGATCAAGCGCGTGTTGATCTGGCCTTCGAGATGATTTTCTCCGTCTATCTTTAGACGTCGTGAGTATTGGATATTTTTTCCTTCGGGATGGTGTCTTTTCATCTATCATTGGACGATGTGATTGTATTTCTCTTTCCATCTATCATTGGACGATGTGATTGTATTTCTCTTCCTGTCTATCTCTAGACGATGTGAGTATATTTCTCTTCCTGTCTATCATTAGACGATGTGAGAGGATCAAGTGCATGTTGATCCAACCTTCGAGTATGTTATCTGTGGCGTCACGCAGGTAACTGGTGATAAAGTCAAGTTCTTTATCAGATGATTGATCAGTTTGTTGCCGTAACGACTGGATTCAGTTTTTGGATATTTCCCCCAAGCAGGTTTCGCTGTTTATTTTTGCGATTGGCCAATTTCCAGGTTCTTTTGTATTCAACCGTCTTTTAACTTGATTGTCTGAAGGCTGTTCGCTCTTCACCCAGTCAGGTCCAAGCCGCTTGAATAGGGACAGCTGTTGCACCTCAAAATTTGCCCAACCTTTTTCTTTAACTGGTTTATGTTTCATTGCATTAGCATAACATTATCCTATCATTTGCATATCATAACATCATTCATCCAACAGGGGATCAAGTGTGTTTTTGTCAAGAGAAGCCTAGCAAGAGGTCTTAGCCAAGCTTGAGAAGTCACCCAAGTCATCAGGAGGTGATTTGAGGCCTTAAGAGGTTTGAATGCCTCCATGTGGAGTTTCTCCTAACTTGAGGATCAATTGAAGACCATCAGTGAGATGTGAAGCATGGATTGTGAATAGAAGATGTGTATAGAGCTCATGGAGTGCCTAGAGGTCCATGTTAGAGCTTAATCAAGTCATTGATTAGAGTGCAAGAGCCACAGTTGAGGTGCAAGCAATTAGGGTTTCATCTGGGTCAATCATAGGTCAACTGTGCAATTGAAGAGGTTCAAAGCCTACTTTTAGGTCATGGAGTTCATGGAATTATATGTTGATACATTTTTGGTGTTGTGCTAAGATCAAATCAAGAAGAATCAAGAGTGTGGGAAGTTGCTAAGTTAGGGTTTCAGTGTAAAATCCCCTATTTAATGCCTAACTTCAAGACCACATAAGTCAAAATACAAGTTTCAAATGGATCTTTGGCCAACATGAAACTTGTATAGCATCTCAATACCTTTAATTTGAGTAATATAAGTCCTCAATTGGATTTATAGAATTCAAGTTATGGTCCAGACAAGTTACAAGTCCTCAGAGGTCACTGAAATTTGTCTGTGAAAATTATCTGACTTCAAAGCTATTTTTGACCTAGAAAGAGGTTTCACCTGAACTTTTGGCCAACATGAAAGTTGTTCCTCATGATCTTAGATTTCTAAATTATACTAGAAGTCTTCCATCTGATTTGTAGAACTCAAGTTATGAGGTTTACAAGTCAAGGGTATTTTGGGAAAGTGAGATTATAGGTCATTTTCAATCATAGGCCAAAATCTCCAACTTGCACTTGTCAAATGCAATTTTTTTCAACATGAAAGTTGCTTAAAATGGGATTTTAAGTGCAACCAAGTGGTCATGTGGAATTGATTTGGCTTGTAGCAAAAAGTCACTTAAAATGGCCTAAAAAAGGGAAAATATATTAAGGAGGGAAAATTGACTTTTTGAGTTAGAGGACCAAAACATGGCATATGAGTACATTTTTTGAATGGAAATCACATTCTAAGAACATTGGCATTGGCAGAATTTTGAGCATAGGCCAAGTTTTGGGAGTTGTCATTTAGATTACTTCACCATGAAGTTACATAATCAAAAATAGCCATTGGATCAAATACAAGGAACAAATCCCAGCCATTCACACTCCACATGTTGTTATTAGTTGAATTGAATCATCTTGGAGCCAAAACAATGCCATTTTCGTGTACCTTCAAGAGCAAAAAGTGGTGAAATTTGGAAAATTCATTTTGGGCCTAGAGGCAAGGATTGGGCTTTCTCTTGATCCATATCCATTGTATATAAGATTTCTAACCTTCACAAATCATTAGTTCTGGAAATTGGAGCAGAATTGATCAAGAACAAGCTTGAAAAAGTGAAGAAAATTCCAAAAGTGAATCCAAGATCTAGTTCGTTTCAAGCCAAATTGTGAATTAAGAAAGCTTTATTGAAGATCATTGAACGATTCTGGAGAGTTTCGCGAAGCTTCATCAAGGATTAAAGGCTCAGTGGAAGTTCTCCACTAGGTACTTGAATTTCACCATATCTCTCTTAATACTTGATGATTCTTTGCCATTTTCGTTTCTTTGCACTCCTTGAAGTATGTAGATCGTTTCTGGATTATAATTGTTGATGTTTATGACGTTCGAAATTTGGAGCTCCAAACTTGTGAGATTTTATATGGACTGTTTTGGCATGATTCGGCTTAGTTTTTGCTTGATCTTTAACCTCCATGACATAAGGATGAGTTTAGAATTAATTTAGAGAAGTTTTAATGAACTTGAGGTTTTGGTGTCAAACTTTGTTTGATTCGTTTTTCTTTGAGCTTGCATTATTAGTATTTTTGATGAGATATTTGGAATCCTTGCGAAAAATCCATCGATTTCGGTCCAAAACACGTGCAAAACGGATAAGAATTGAGTGAGTTATGGTTGTTGGAAGAATTCCGGCGAGGAAAGGCCGGCCAGAACGGTTCCGGCGAGTTCAAGGAAGAAGATGAGCAGGCGCGCGCCACGTGTCATCCAAAACGGCGTCGTTTTGGCCAGCGCAGGGGACCTGAAGCGCGCGGGTTCGAGTCCTCCCATGTGCATTTTCCATTTTTCTGCTTTGGTTTTCCATTAATTCACCATTTCATTTTCCATTATTTTCTTTTTATTTTTCTGTTTTATTGCCTGTTTGTTTTAATTACATTAAAAATAGTAAAAATCATTAAACAATTATGAAATTTTTTTTCTGTAGTTTCTGAATGTCTTAAGAATTTTTAGGCGTTGATTTAATGTTTTTAAGATTTTATTTGAATTAGTTATGATTTTTCTTTTGTGCTAACATCCATTGTGTTACCTATTTGACCATCTATTTTGTATAATTTTTTTCTTCCAATAGGTATTGAATTTGGCTTTGATTTTTTAGTATGTTTTAGGGTAGATATTCATGTTCCCTCAGGATTTTTATTATAATTTTAAAACATTTTAGGTTCTGTTTTAGGTGTTGAGATTAGAGCCTTCCCAAACTTGTGGATTACCTTGATACATTTCAATCTAGAATTTATTTAGGTGACTTAGAAGTTGAATTAGGCTTTAATATTTTAACCCTAGGTTGTTCAAACATGTATGTTCCCCCAGGAATTTAATTAGAATTTTTTAATTTTGTTTGCTATTTTTGTTGAATTTTTCAAATTGCTTGTGTTTGTGTTGTTATCTCTTGAGTACCTTTGCTTGTTTGGCCTGGTTGGTGACTTTGGACTTTGCTTGGCTTGGAATTCTTTTTTGTCAACCCGAAGAAATATTGTCCACGTTAGGACTCCACATTTCGTCAATACAGAGAAATCCTGGCTACTCCGCTGGGGATGAGTTGGTCGCCTCCCACCAACACGAGGAGGTCCTATCACTCATAGGCAATAAAATTCGTCGACTTCACTGGGAAATATTTCTGTCTAATCACGAGAAACTCCATCCGCCTATCCATACGGGAAAATCATCTGTCTAAACACAGGAACTGCTTATCTCTGCAGTAGCTAACTCCGTTGGTCCCAACCCACAAACGGCTTTGAGGAGGACTCTACTGGGGGATAATAGTATTTTGTCAACACGAAGAAATCACGACGACTTCATTCGGGATCGAATTCTTCCGCCCAATAGGAATTCAGTTCAGTCAATCATACTGGACAATAACTCCACCTTATCCTTGCAGTAGCCGAACCCGCTGGGGATACTCCAAAATTAATTGCCGGGCACCTATTTCGACAACAGGCGACAACTCCTGAAATTGTGATTATGAAACCCTGTGACGCTGACGGAACAGCAAACTTGAAGAAAATACTCCGATGGCCGGATAAGAGAAACTTCAACAAGCAACTCTGTGGTGAAAAATCTGGCAACAACTCCAAAGTCTAATCATGAAGCTGCTGTAATGCTGAAGAACCCTAAAGTCTAATTACGAAGTCGTTTGATGTTGACGACAACTCCAAGGTCTAATTATGAAGCAGCGCAATGCTGGCGTAACAGCTGCTAGAAAACTCTGTTGGGGAGTTGCTAACGACGACTCCAAAGCCTAATTACGAAGCCGCGTAACGCTGACGTAACAGCCACTCGAAGAAAACTATGCCGATCTCCAAAGTCAAATCATGAAGTCTGCAATGCTGACATAACAGCTACGCGAGGAAAATCTGCTAGGGAATTCCTAACAACAACTCCAAAGTTCTAGTTATGATGGTAACAAACTTCAAATTCTAATTACGAAGCCGTAAAATGCTGGGGAGAACTCTGCGGGGGGAATTCTGACGTCAACTTCCAGACATCCAACTTGACGACGAGTAATGACTTCAGATGTCTAATCCCTTAAATCTTTTCTGAAAGTGCTGACGTGACAGCAACCCGAGGGAACACTCCACTGGGGGATCTTTGACAACAACTCCAAAGTCCAATTATGAAGCCATGTAAAGAACACTCCGCTGAGGAAGAAGAGAAATTAATCAAGCACCTCTGATAAGGGAACACATGGCGGGACGAACGTTATCATCACATATCTTATGCCGCAAATCTGAATATCTGAAAACGATCCTGAACAAGAAGTCCAATTACCTGCAGGGAAGAACACCCGAAAACAAAGAGGTAGCCAACCTGACTTATGCTTCAGAATGCACATGTTTGAAACTGGCGTAATGCTCCGTACGACACGGAAATGCTACGCGTTTGAGTAGATGCAAATGCGACGATATATGCAAATGCAAATGCAGGATTAAGCTGCCGGGAAACTTTGGTAGTATTGTCTCAACAACATGAATGCTGAGGATAAAGCCAACTCCGCTGGGGAGAAACAATATCACAAAGTATTCCGGCGAAATAAACGCCAGAAACACAACCAACTCTGCCGAGGAGCGATTAAACACCAATTTCCACTGGGAGGAAAGAACAAACCCCCTGCTGGTGAACAAACTTAGCTGGGGAAGAAGCGACACTTCTAGGAAAAGCACACTGTCTGGGCACAGTTTACGAACTCGGAGCCTCGGACTTGGCTAAGGATCCACATCCTGTCAATGGCACGACGACCTGTGGGGAGAAGGGAAACCGTCCTCCAGGTATAATCCTTCTGAACTAACAACTTGGTTAAACTCTGCGGGAACCTCCCATGCTGGGGATTGATCCTGCACATATCCGACTCACTGGGGGAGCGCAACATCTGCAGGGGATACTGATTTCAACTTGCTGGGGATATCCTGTGGACAACTTCCCTGAGGACACTCTTCTGGGGTAAGATAACTCCCTCTTTCGGTAAGGGATAACGTCATTCCAACTCTTTGGGAATAAGCTGCGACTAGCTGGAGAATGACATCAATTAGAGTCAGGTTCTTTATCAAGAGATTTTGGTTGGGGAATACAATCCCTGCCTGTTTGCTCCAAAGGTAAGACCCTGCAAAACACAAACGAGACAAAACAGGCCTATACAACAGAATCTACCCGGGTTAGCATCCGTGACATTACTTCAGTCAATTCGAAGTTTTAGCAATTATTGGCAAGGGCCAGCAAGATTATGCAAGTGCAAGTTTATCAAAAACATCGGCGTCTTTCACAAACAAAACAGTAAAGAACAAGCATCAAGTACTGAATAACATGTTTTATTGATAACGGGCCTCTGAATAGGCAAAGTTTTGTACATCGGATGTAACTCCTGAAAAGAGGAAGTTACGCATACACACACATACATATATGCACAAGAAGCATAAATAAAATACAAACAATATTTGTATACATGTCGGCAACGTGGTACAGACAAACACCATGAGCTGATCCTTCTATGACTCGCCTGACTCTGCGCTTCCTTGGTACTCGATCTTCGGAAGAGATTGTTTTTTGGATAGACGACCCCACAGGTACTCCCAAACCACTAAGCAATGTCGTATCAAATCCGGACCGCAGTCATTTGCTTTTTCCAATCCCTAACTTTTGTGTGAACCGCCCTTTGCGGGTTTTCAATTCACCGGGATACCCCTTTTTGCCGAAATCGTCCTTTTCAGGTTTTCGACTTCGCGGGTGTACATCTTTTCAATTTTATCCCTAACTTTTGCCCGAACCTTCTATTCATTTTTTATGGTTTGCCGGGATGCCCCATTTTTGCCTGGACTCTCTTTTTACTGTCCAGTGGGTCACTTTCAAGCAAAGTATTGTTTAACTGCGTCCTAATTCACAAGAGACGTAAAGTCTTCACCATCCATGGTGGATAGTAACAAGGCTCCTCCAGAGAAGACTTTCCTGACAACGTAGGGTCCTTCGTAATTAGGAGTCCACTTGCCCCTGTGATCTGTTTGTGGTGGGAGAATCTTTTTCAAAACAAGATCGCATGTCTGAAAGCTTCGAGGGCATACCTTCTTTTCGTAAGCTTTCTTTATCCGACTCTGATATAACCGACCGTATGCTAAAGAAGCCAGTCTCTTCTCATCCATTAAACTGAGCTGATTTAGTCTATCCTTAACCCATTCTGCCTCGTCAAGTTGGACATCACGTAAAACCCTCAGGGAAGGAATCTCGACCTCCAACGGTAACACCGCCTCCATCCCGTAAACCAATGAGAAAGGGGTTGCCCCGGTTGATGTGCGTACCATCGTACGATAACCATGAAAAGCGAAAGGTAGCATCCCATGCCAATCCTTATATGTCACAACCATCTTCTGAACAATCTTCTTTATGTTCTTATTGGCCGCTTCGACAACGCCATTCATCTTAGGTCGGTAAGGAGAAGAGTTGTGATGTTCAATCTTAAAATTCTGACACAGCTCTTTCATCATTTTGTTATTCAAATTTGAACCGTTGTCGGTGATAATCCGCTCAGGGATTCCATATCTGCAGATAATATCTCGTTTGATAAATCTGGCGACCACTTGCTTGATAATATCTCGTTTGATAAATCTGGCGACCACTTGCTTGGTGCCACCAAAATGAACCAGTGTCCGTTTGATGTCGTAGGCTCAATCTTGCCGATCATATCAATTCCCCACATCGAGAAAGGCCACGGTGATGACATCACATTCAGAGGACTTGGAGGCACATGGATCTTGTCCGCATAAATCTGGCATTTATGACACCTCTTTGCAAACTTAAAACAGTTTGTTTCCATAGTCAGCCAATAATAACCTGCCCGCAGCAGTTTTCTCGTCATAGCATGCCCACCAACATGTGTACCAAATGTACCCTCATGTATCTCTTCCATGAGCAACTTCGCCTCCTTCTCATCTACACAACGCAGCAACACCAAGTCGTGGTTTCTTTTGTACAGGACACCGTTCGGGTTCAAATAGAAATTGCCAGCCAATCTCCTGAGCGTCTTCTGATCTCGACTGGATGCCCCAGCCGGATACTCCTTGTTCTTCAGGAAATTCAGGATGTCAAAGTACCAGGGTTGACCTGTTAGAACACAGATTGGTTCTTAATAATATCTCTATGTTTTGATGATTACTATTAGGAAATTTTGTATTTAAGAATTATATACTCTAAAATTTGCTTAAGAGTTTTTACTGCAGATAGTAAGGAAATTAATACTCCAGAAGCAAATCAGAATTGAATGCAAGAAATTAACTAGACTCTGAAGCGCCAGATGCACTCATTAGAAGATTCTGATTGCTACCAACAGAAGATTCTGAGCTTAGCCTCCAGAAGATTCTGAAGCAGAAGCTCTAGAAGAATCTGAAGCAGAAGCTCCAGAAGAATCTGAAGCAGAAGCTCCAGAAGGATCTGAAGAAGTAGCTCCAGAAGAATCTGAAGCAAAGAAGAATTTTGTATGAAGAGTTTTTCAAAGCATAGTTTCTACAGAAGATTCTGAGAGTACTAAAGCTGCCAGTACTGAAGTTCTGTTTCAAATATGCTCTGATATCTAACACGCTGAAAGCACACCTGCTGCAGAAGACTCTGATCCAGCAAGCTCTGATCATCATTAGAAGACTCTGACCCAATCAGACTCTGATGAACTTGCTGAAAACTGAAGAAGAAATATTCAAAGATTATATTCGTTGGAGTAAATCAAACGTCTCTTTCCTTATTTATGCTAGACACAAGAACACAGACAAAAAGGATTTTTCTGTGCTTTCTTCTTCTAGGTCACTTGATGTGAAGACAAAAAGGCTCAGACCTTTTGGGACACTCTTTTCAACGTGCAGCTCACCTTGGATCAGCTGCCTATAAAAGCAAGACTCCACCAAATTTTTCAGTTAGACGTTTTGCTGAAAAAGAATTAAAACATTCAAGCTCTCATACTTTCATATTCATTCTTAGAATTAATTTCATTGTACTTAAACTTAAGAGAAATATCACTGTTGTGATTAAAGCTTTTTAGAAGCATTCTTACTCTTGTATTAGATTTACATTGATTGTAAAGGATTTCCTTAAGAGGATTCAGTTGGAATCAGTAGCTCTTAAGAAGACTAAGAACAGTTGTTCTTAGGTGTTACTATTGTAATCTGTTTGATTAAATAGTGGATTAAGTCCTTGTTTGAGAAAGGCAAATCACTCTAGGAAGGGTGGACTGGAGTAGTTGAGTTCAACGAACCAGGATAAAAATACTTGTGTTTTAATTCTAAGTTTTAATCTTTCATACTTATTCAACCCCCCTTCTAAGTATTATCTCACCTTCAGTTGGTATCAGAGCTCCGGTTCTGTGTGTGCTACCACTTAACAGTGTCAGTAAAGATCCAGAGAGAAATACTTTGATATATATTTAGTTGTTACTATGGCTGATAATACAATATCTAACATTAACAATAAATATGAAGAAAGGGACATAATCAGCACCAAACCCCCTATGTTTGATGGGGAGAAATTTGATTACTGGAAAGACAGAATTGAAAGTTTTTTCCTTGGATATGATGCTGATTTATGGGATCTAGTCATAGATGGATATGTTCATCCCACAGATGGGAATGGCAAGAAGATAGATAGAAAATCTATGACAGATGCTCAGAAGAAAGATTTTAGAAATCATCACAAGGCCAGAACAATATTATTGAATGCAATTTCTCATACTGAGTATGAAAAAATTACAAACAGGGAAACTGCTTTTGATATGTTTGAATCCTTAAAGATGACTCATGAGGGAAACTCTCAAGTCAAGGAAACAAAAGCTCTGGCTCTGATCCAGAAGTATGAGGCCTTCAAGATGGAAGACTCTGAATCTGTTGAAGCTATGTTCTCCAGATTTCAGATCCTCACAGCTGGGCTAAAGGTTCTGGACAAGGGATACTCCACATCAGATCATCTAAAGAAAATCATCAGAAGTCTACCTACCAGATGGAGACCAATGGTGACTGCCTTGAAGATGGCTAAAGATCTGAACAAGATCTCTTTAGAAGAACTCATCAGCTCACTAAGGAGCCATGAAATTAAGCTTGAGGAAGATGAACCTCAAAAGAAAGAAAAAGGTAAATCTGTTGCTTTAAAATCTAATAAATCTGCTAAAGCTTTGCAGGTTATTGAAGAAAGCTCTGAAGAATCTTCTTCTTCTGAAGAAGAAGATAAACTATCCATGCTGTCCAGAAGGATCAACAGACTCTGGAAGCACAAGGGAAAGAAGTTCAACAACTTCAGAAGATCTGATCATAGAAAGGAATCTTCTGGGCACAGAAGATCTGGCAAGAAAGAAGTTGTATGCTATGAGTGCAAAGAACCTGGGCATTACAAGAATGATTGCCCCAAACTTCAAAAAGAAAAACCAAAGAAGAAGTTTAACAAAAAGAAGAAGGTTCTGATGGCAACATGGGATGACTCAGATAAATCTGAATCATCTTCTGAATCAGAAGAAGAATGTGCTAATGTTGCACTGATGGCCAGCACAGAGATCAGGAGGAAGGAACCTCAGGATATGAATCAGATTCTGAATCTGATGATGACGCTGAAGAGGTAATGGCTAAACTTACTAAAGAAGAACTTATAAAAGTTTTAACAGAATTTCTTAAAAGTTATAACAATATCAAACTCAAATACAAGGAGCTGAAAAGCAATCTTGAATCTGAGATTGATCTTCTAAAGACAGAACTTGTTGAGCAAAAAGAAATTAATCTGAAAATCAAAAATGACTTTGAAATAACTCAACAAGAATCTGAATCTGAGACTAAGTCATGTGAAAACATTTTAGAAAAATATGACTCTAGCTTTCTGAGATTCCTTACTAAGAGCATAGACAGAAGCAAGATGGCTTCTATAATCTATGGTGTTAGTGGGAACAACAAAAGAGGTATTGGATATGAATCTTCATCTGGAAGTAATCCAAAATCTGTTGACAAACTTTTCATCAAGAAGACACCTCTGTATTCTCAATTTAAATTTGGTCACTTAAATGACATTAAACACAGAAGCTCTAAGAAGAATACTTATGTGTTTAAACCTAAGGCAATAAGTATGGATTAGTCATTGTTGATGACTATAGTAGATGGACATGGGTAAAGTTCTTAAAACACAAGGATGAGTCACATTCTGTGTTCTTTGACTTCTGCAAGCAAGTCCAGAATGAAAAGGATTTCAAAATTATAAAAGTCAGAAGTGATCATGGTGGTGAATTTGAAAATAAATATTTTGAAAATTATTTTTCTGAAAACGGCATTGCTCATGATTTTTCCTGTCCTAGAACTCCACAACAAAATGGGGTTGTAGAGAGGAAAAACAGAACTCTGCAAGAAATGGCCAGAACCATGATCAATGAGACAAATCTGGAAAAACACTTTTGGGCAGAAGCAATCAACACAGCTTGTTACATTCAGAACAGAGTGTCTGTAAGACCTCTACTGAAAAAGACTCCATATGAATTGTGGAAGAACAGAAAGCCCAACATTTCATATTTTCATCCTTTTGGATGTATTTGCTATATGTTAAATACTAAGGAAAATCTGAACAAGTTTGATTCCAAAGCACAGAAGTGTTTCATGCTTGGATATTTTGAACGCTCTAAAGGCTATAGAGTATACAACACTGAGACACAGATTGTGGAAGAATCCATTCATATCAGATTTGATGATAAGCTTGGCTCTGAAAAGCCAAAGCAGCTTGAAAACTCTGCAGATAGAGAAGTAGTCTTCATTGACTCTGATGTCCCAGAAGCAGACAAAATTCAAGTGAAGGAACCAGAAGCAACGTCAGATGCTATTCCTTTAACTTCTCAGATGAACAATCTAAACATTTCTGAAGAATCAATTGTTAGAGGATCATCATCCAAAATTAAAGCTTCTCATCCAGAGAATGTCATTATTGGAAAGAAAGATGATCCCATCAGAACAAGATCCTTTCTAAGATCATCTGAAGCATCACTATTTGGACTGGTGTCAGAAATTGAACCATCTTCTGTAGATGAAGCTCTGCAAGACAATGATTGGATTATTGCCATGCAAGAAGAGCTAAATCAATTCACCAGAAATGATGTATGGGATCTAATTCAAAGACCACAAGGATTCAATATAATTGGTCCAAATGGGTCTTCAGAAATAAGCTAAATGAGAAAGGAGAAGTTGAAAGAAATAAGGCAAGGCTGGTTGCTCAAGGGTACATTCAACAAGAAGGTATTGATTACACTGAAACTTATGCTCCAGTGGCAAGGTTAGAATCTATACGCCTTCTTATTTCTTTTGCTGCACAAAATAACATCACTCTGTATCAGATGGATGTTAAAAGTGCCTTTCTTAATGGTATTATAGAAGAAGAAGTTTATGTCCACCAACCTCCTGGTTTTGAAAAAGAAAAATTTCCAGATCATGTTTTCAAACTAAAGAAATCTCTATATGGTTTAAAACAAGCTCCCAGAGCTTGGTATGAGAGATTGAGCAATTTTCTTCTGGAGAAAAATTTCATCAGAGGCAAAGTGGACACAACACTCTTTTGTAAATCAATTAAGAAAGATCTTCTAATTTGTCAAATTTATGTGGATGATATAATATTTGGATCTACCAATACTATGCTGGGAAAGGAGTTTGCTACATGTATGCAGGCAGAATTTGAAATGAGCATGATGGGAGAACTCAGATTCTTTCTAGGAATCCAAGTCAATCAAACTCCAGAGTGCACTTACATACATCAGACCAAATATGTTAAAGAACTTCTGAAGAAATTTAACATGACTGATAGTAAGCTGGCAAAGACTTCCATGCATCCAACTAGCTCACTTGGCAAGGAAGAGGTAAGTAAGAAAGTAGACCAGAAGCTCTACAGAGGTATGATTGGTTCTCTTCTTTATCTAACTGCTTCTAGACCTGACATATTGTTCAGTGTTTGCTTGTGTGCTAGATTCCAATAAGATCCTAGAGAATCACACTTGACAGTTGTCAAGAGGATTCTAAGGTATCTGAAAGGTACTTCTAATGTGGGTTTGTGTTACAGAAAATCTGATGATTTCAAATTAGTTGGATTCTGTGATGCTGACTACACTGGAGACAGAGTGGAAAGAAAAAGCACTTCTAGGAGTTGTCAATTTCTAGGAAGAAATCTAATCTCTTGGTACAGCAAGAAGCAACCCACAATTGCACTTTCAACCACAGAGGCAGAATATATTGCTGTTGTTGGATGTAGCACGCAGATGCTCTGGATGAAAAGTCAACTAGAAGATTATCAAATTTTTGAAAGTAACATTTCTATCTTTTGCGATAATACTTCTGCTATATGTTTGTCTAAAACCCCTATTTTACACTCTAAGGCAAAACGTATAGAAATTAAGCATCATTTCATCAGAGACTATGTTCAGAAGGGAATAATAAATTTAGCCTTTGTTGATACAGATCATCAATGGGCAGATATTTTTACAAAACCCCTTGTTGAAGATAGATTCAAATTTATTCTGAAAAATATTGGTATGGATTTTTGTCCAGAATAATATTTGTCAAAAGCAAATTTTTACAGATGCAAAAATGCCTAATGCTCTGAAGTATTTCTTCTGATTGCTTACTTATTCTGCTTAATATTTTTTGTGAAACTCTGAACTAACAATCCTTAGAAGATCTGAACGTTGGCTAACGTTTCATTTCTCAAGAGAATTCAGAACACATGCAAGCAAACACGTGTCACACCAAATCTGCAAAGGTGGTGTGTACATTACTGAAGAGACGTTTGAGGTGAAGTTTGAATAGTGAAAATCTTGATTTTCCCCCCAATTTTTCAGAAGCAATAAATGTTTGAAATGATTATTATTCTCTTCATTTAATGCTTGTTCACACGTGCAAAAAATTCTGACTGATGGTATGCCTAATTGGTTTAGTATAAATACTTGACTTCTCTTCACTTTCACACTTTTCACAATCTCAGAAAATTTTATGCATTTTCATCTTCTCTTCTCTCTGCATAAAAACCCTAAGCCTAAGCGTGTGACAAAACAATCTTCAATGGCAACTTCATCATCAACAGCTGCTCAATTCCAATCTTCAATGGCTGCAGTTACTTCTGCAAACATGGGTGTTGCTCCTTATTCTCCTCCAAAAAGAACGTTGTTAACCCCTGTTGAAAAGCTGGATGTTTTGTGTGAATCAATGGTGGAATTTGATTCACTTGCAGAAAATGGCTTTGAGTTTCGTTCTATCATAGGTGCTCAAGGATGGGTAAAGTACTTTGATAGACTCTTTGGACCAGTTTACCCCCTCCTTGTGAAAGAATTCTGGATCCATGCTTCAGTTTACCCTAAATTCATCTTATCTTCTGTACTGGGAAAAGAAATCATTATAACAGAAGATCTGATTAGAAAGCTAATTGGGTATGAAGAAACAGATGGTGTTTCACACTTGCCAGCTGGGCGTGTGGATATGGATGAAGTGTATGAAGAAGTGATGACTGCTGGTCAAGCTTCTAACAAGTTCAAGGATCTGAAGTCTGACTACAAGATCTGGGCTAAGATCTTCATGGGATGCATCCATCATAGAAAGTCAACAAACTCTCCAGACTATGTCAATAATGAACAGCTCTATTTCATGTATTGCCTCAATCAGAGCACCTAGGTAGATCTTCCATATATTCTCTTTATGCATCTGTGGAACCATATAAATGCCTCTAGAGAGTATGTGAAAGAAAAAGGACAGAAGATCAGAACCTGGATCCCTTTTGGAAGGTTGATCTCAGATCTTCTAACTGAGAATGGATTGGTCACTGCTCTGTATGCTGCTGGAGTTACAGAGGAATTGGAATTCATAATGGGAAAGCCTCTGAATGCCAAAAGTCTTCAGAGACTTAAAATAGTGGATGAACTCACAACAGCTCCCAAGAAGCTGAATGTGTCTGAACTGAGTAAGAAGAGGATTCCTGTAGATGATTTTCCATTATTATTTGCTGAAGAACCAAGACACACTGTTGTGATGTACATTGATGAATGTAAGAAGGAAGGAAAGCCTGTTCCTGCAAACATTGTACAGCTAGCAAGACAACCTCTACCTGAAGCTGAAGAAGAAGTAGAAGCACAACTACAAAGAAAGAGGACTCAGCCAGAAGCAGAAGCTGCACCTGTTCAGAAGAAGTTCAAGATTGCTGAGAAGCCACAGAAGCTCTTGAAGAGGAAAGAATCTGGAGACACTTCTTCTGTACCAGCCAAGAGGATCAAGATAAAATGTACTAAATCTTCTGTATCTTCTGCAAATACAATTGCTTTAAATGATTCTAATATTAAGTCTATTCCAAAACCACCCTCTACACAAACTACTTCTATTACTGCTCCTAGTTCTAAATCACCACAAAAACAAACTTTTGTTCCAACACCAACAACAACAAAAACCATTCAAACACCAAAAGTCTCTGTACCACAATCATCTCAACCAAAAATCCAAATCAAACAGTTTGTTCCACAAAAACAATCTTCACAGAAACAACCATCAGATCAACAACCTACAGAACAACAACCACAACCTTCTGTACAACAAAAACCCTCTGAACACCCTAAACAAAAGCAATCTGAACAACAAAAGCACCCACAGGAAAAACAACCTGAAAAACCACAAGAATCTCAACCAGAAAAAGCCTCTGAAAATCAACCACCATCAAATAATCCACCATCAAAATCATCTGAACCCCCTGCATCTGAACCTACAAAAATAACATCTGTTCCAGTCTCATCTGAACCAATCACAATTCCATCTGATTCACCCATCTCAGAACAACCCTCAAAACCCTCTAAAATTCCTTCAGAACCAACAAACACCTCTGAACCCCACATCCCTGAAACAGAAGTTCTTGATGTCAGACCTTTAAAAATTGTGTTTCAAGTATCTTCTACTTCCTGCACACCAACCACCTCTTCAAACTCCTCAGAATCTGACATCCATCCAGACTTTCTAGTCTCTCCATCTCACAGAGACTCTGAGGTAAACCAACCAGAACCCATTATACCTTCTAAAGCTCCCATTCCAGATCCTATTCCCACTCCTGCACCATCATCTGAAATATTGATCCCAAATTCTAACCCAAGATCATCTATTTCTTGTGCCCAAGTCTCATCACTATTTCACAATCTGGCATATGGCTTCAAACTCAAAGATTTTTATGACAGAGTTGAACCATCTGACCCTATCAACCCTCTGAAACCCAAACTCACAATGACCCTTCCATCTGTGATTCTTGACTATATAAAATCCAAGTCAGATGTAGATTCATTAGCAACTATATCCTGCTCTGCTAAAACTGATAAAGCTGTTGCTTCAGCTATACCAATTTCCTCTGATAACAATGTTGCTTCTGATGAACCCCCCAAATCTGCCTTCCAAACCTACTCAAATAAACCTTTTGATGTAGTTACCCTTCACACCAGAGCAAAACCTCATCTGTTAAATGCCTTAATCAGATCCAAAACAAAAGCTCCTGAAATTCCTTTCATTCCATATTATCCTCCTCCTCTGATCTCCATTCAAAAATCTCTTTTTCCACCAACTCCCCAACCAAAACCAATAACTCTGGAAACTCTGTTACATCCTAAGCCCAGACGTAATGTTAATCATTTATTTCAATCTTTTTTGCAAGAAATACAGTTGTATTTAGGTACTGTTCAGAAGAAATGCTCAGCAACAATGGATGCCAAAGAATCTGATATCATCTGGAATGGATTCATCAACAGATTCAACTCTGTGGCCTCAAATCTAAAGAACATTTGTTCTGATGATGCGAAGCTCAGATTTGCTGAAGCTGCAAGAACTCTATTCTGGACTGTCAAGAAATCTGAACCTCTGCTCCTTACAGATGCTCCTCCCTCATCAGAAGAAACTACTGAAATTGCATCTGAAGAAAATCACTTGGCCATGACTCTGGTAGACCCTCCTTCTAGCTCCAATGCTCCAGACTCTACAGAACCCATGGAAATTGACTCTGTTCAAGCTCCAGAACCTGATCATACTTCTTCATCTGAGATAAAGAAAGAACATCCAGATTTTGAAGATAAGATTGCTGCTCTGGAAGCTGGTCAATCTGAGATCAAGTCTTGGATGGCAAAACAGGATAAGAAATCTGAGGACATGATAGAATGGATGTCTAAGCAGGATCAAAAGAATGAAACAATGGCTAAGTGGATGTCCAAGCAAGAGCAGTCCTCCTCTGAGATTACAGATCTATTGAAGATGCTTTTGTCCAAACACTCTTAGATTTTCATTTTTCATTCTGCTGTTTTTGCATCTGATGTTTGCTATGTATTTTTTATATCTTCTGATGCATGTACTCTTGATCTGATCTCATTGAATGAATCAAAGCTTTCTCCATTGAATTATATCATTTACTGTTTCCTTTTATTTGTCTTTTTAAAGTTTTTACTTTTTGCTTATGACAAAAAAGGGGGAGAAAATATAGATCTGAACTGTTTAATATAACTTCACCAGAATGGAACTTCAGACATATTTATTCTATCTAACATTTAATCTAACTATTTCAGAACATTTGATAAGTACATTCTGTAAAAGAAACTCTGAGTCTCTCAGATCATTATGACTATTATCAAACTCTGAATATTAATTCTACAAGACATTTTGACTTTCAAATGTTAAAAGAACAAACAAGATCTAACTCTGAAGATTACTCAAGACAAAAGGGAAGTTTCTATTCCTTTTCTGTATTTAACTCAGGGGGAGATTCAACATCTCAGGGGGAGTTATAATTTCAATATTTTCAATTAAACAAAATTTCTGATGTTTTTGTCATCATCAAAAAGGGGGAGATTGTTAGAACACAGATTGGTTCTTAATAATATCTCTATGTTTTGATGATAACTATTAGGAAATTTTGTATTTAAGAATTATATACTCTAAAATTTGCCTGAGTTTTTACTGCAGATAGTAAAGAAATTAATACTCCAGAAGCAAATCAGAATTGAATGCAAGAAATTAACTAGACTCTGAAGCGCCAGATGCACTCATTAGAAGATTCTGATTGCTGCCAACAGAAGATTCTGAGCTTAGCCTCCAGAAGATTTTGAAGCAGAAGCTCCAGAAGAATCTGAAGCAGAAGCTCCAGAAGAATCTGAAGCAGAAGCTCTAGAAGGATCTGAAGAAGTAGCTCCAGAAGAATCTGAAGCAAGTCAGAAGCATCTGAAGCAAAGAAGAATTTTGTATGAAGAGTTTTTCAAAGCATAGTTTCTACAGAAGATTCTGAGAGTACTAAAGCTGCCAGTACTGAAGTTCTGTTTCAAATATGCTCTAATATCTAACACGCTGAAAGCACACCTGCTGCAGAAGACTCTGATCCAGCAAGCTCTGATCATCATTAGAAGACTCTGACCCAATCAGACTCTGATGAACTTGCTGAAAACTGAAGAAGAAATATTCAAAGATTATATCTGTTGGAGTAAATCAAACGTCTCTTTCCTTATTTATGCTAGACACAAGAACACAGACAAAAAGGATTTTTCTGTGCTTTCTTCTTCTAGGAAAGGTCACTTGATGTGAAGACAAAAAGGCTCAGACCTTTTGGGACACTCTTCTCAACGTGCAGCTCACCTTGGATCAGCTGCCTATAAAAGCAAGACTCCACCAAATTCTTCAGTTAGACGTTTTGCTGAAAAAGAATTAAAACATTCAAGCTCTCATACTTTCATATTCATTCTTAAAATTAATTTCATTGTACTTAAACTTAAGAGAAATATCACTGTTGTGATTAAAGCTTTTTAGAAGCATTCTTACTCTTGTATTAGATTTACATTGATTGTAAAGGATTTCCTTAAGAGGATTCAGTTGGAATCAGTAGCTCTTGAGAAGACTAAGAACAGTTGTTCTTAGGTGTTACTATTGTAATCTGTTTGATTAAATAGTGGATTAAGTCCTTGTTTGAGAAAGGCAAATCACTCTAGGAAGGGTGGACTGGAGTAGTTGAGTTCAACGAACCAGGATAAAAATACTTGTGTTTTAATTCTAAGTTTTAATCTTTCATACTTATTCAACCCCCCTTCTAAGTATTATCTCACCTTCATGACCATCGAGAGCCTCATCGATGGCAAATATGAATGCAGGCCTATCAAGCCGAGAGATAACAATCCGAGGAGCCTCATTCTAGAAGTTAACGTTATACATTGAAGACAATCTCGCCAGGGCGTCAGCCATTTGATTTTCTGCTCGTGGCACATGATGCAATTCCACCTTGTCAAAGAAAGGCAACAATCTCCTTGCATAATTCATATATGATATCAAATTGGGCTGACGTGTCTCCCATTCTCCTTTAATCTGATTCACCACTAGAGCTGAGTCTCCGTATACATCCAAATGTTTGATTCGCAAATCAATGGCTTTTTCCAGACCCATGATGCAATCCTCATATTCAGCCTCATTATTGGTAACGGGGAAGGTCAATCGGGCAGTAAAGGGGATGTGCGACCCCTGAGGAGTAGTGATAATTGCACCTATTCCGCTACCATAGGAATTTACGGCTCCGTCAAATATCAACTGCCATTTGGAACCCAACTCTGGTCCTTCATCCGGCAACGGTTCTTCACAATCTTTCATTTTCAGGTACATGATATCCTCGTCAGGTAAATCAAACCTCATTGATTGGTAGTCCCCAACAGGCTGCTCCGCAAGGTACTGCGACAGAACGCTACCTTTAATAGCCTTTTGCGAGACATATTGGATATCATATTTTGTTAACACCATCTGCCATCGGGCAATTCTTCCAGAGAGTGCTTGCTTCTCAAACACGTATTTGATTGGATCCATCTTTGAAATTAGCATGGTTGTATAATTAAGCATGTATTGCCTCAAACATTTGGCGGCACAGGCTAGCGCGCAACACGTTTTCTCGAGCATTGAGTATCTGGACTCGCAGTCTGTGAACTTTTTACTCAAGTAGTAGATCGCATGCTCTTTACGTCCGGTCTCGTCGTGTTGACCGAGAACACAACCCATACTTTCCTCAAGAACCGTCAAATACATAATCAAAGGTCTCCCGACCACTGGGGGTATCAAAACAGGAGGTTCCTGCAAGTATTCTTTTATCTTGTCGAACGCCTTTTGACAATTTTCATTCTAGGTCGACACCTGATCCTTTTTCAACAACTTGAATAACGGCTCGCATGTCGCAGTTAGGTGAGATATGAACCGGGCGATATAGTTCAACCTCCCTAAAAACCCACGCACCTCTTTTTCTGTTTTAGGCGTCGGCATTTCTTGTATAGCTTTTATTTTCGCAGGATCAACCTCTATTCCTCTTTCACTCATAATAAATCCCAACAGTTTACCCGATCTCACCCCGAAGGTGCACTTGTTAGGGTTCAGTCTCAACCTGAACTTCCTAAGCCTTTTGAACAGTTTCAGCAGATTAATCAAATGCTCTTCCTCCGTCTGGGATTTAGCAATCATATCATCAACATAAACCTCGATCTCTTTGTGCATCATGTCATGAAAGAGAGTCGTCATAGCACGTTGATATGTTGCCCCTGCATTCTTCAATCCGAAGGGCATCACTTTGTAGCAAAATGTTCCCCAGGGAGTAATGAAGGTAGTCTTCTCCATGTCTTCCGGTGCCATTTTGATCTGATTATAGCCTGAGAAGCCATGCATGAAGGAGAATACGGAGAACTGAGCAGTGTTATCAACCAACACATCAATGTGAGGAAGTGGAAAGTCGTCTTTCGGGCTCGCCCTATTCAAATCATGGTAGTATACACACATTCACACTTTTCCGTCTTTCTTTGGCACTGGTACTATATTAGCGACCCATGATGGATAAGTTGTAACGGCTAGGAAACCAGCATCCCACTGTTTTTGAACTTCCTCCTTGATTTTTACAGCCATGTCGGGTCTGGTTCTTCTGAGTTTCTGTTTAACAGGCGGACATTCCTCTAGCAGTGGCAGACAGTGCACAACCATGTCCGTATCTAACCCAGGCATATCCTCGTACGACCAAGCAAAAATATCACCATACTCTCTCAGTATTTCAATCAGCCTTTGCTTGATGTCGCTCTGCAGCGTAGCCCCTATACGGATGTTTCTCACAACTTCTTCCGACCCCAAATTGATAATCTCAATTTCTTCCTGATGAGGCAGGATGATTCTTTCTTCTTGTTTCAACAGTCGAGTCAGCTCTTCTGGCAAGTCGCTATCCTCAACAATCTCTTCCTCTGCTTGGAATACCGGGTGCTCGAAGTCGAAACGAGTCATAGGCGATCCGTATGAGATGTCGTCTGAAATATTAGTCCTGCGAAGGAAATGGTTAAACGCTTCAACACGCAAGCAAAGCAGATAACCACGTTGCCATTTATTGTTAAAGTAAAAACAAGAAAAACAAGGATCACGATATTTGAATATGAAAAACGCCTTTATTTCATGATTAAAACAGTGCAATACACATAATCAAGTAGCCCTAATGTAAAATCACTATGCCCCGGGTAGGACATAGGATTATTCAATAATTGATAAAACAAATCATTACTGTTTAAAAGTCACTAGGACAGTTTCCCGGATGGACCAGTTGCAGAGACTTTGTCCTGGCACGCTTGGCTTGATCCACGCGTCCATATCACATTCGCTATCTCCGTCTTCAGCATCGGAAATAGCGTTGATAGTCTCGAAGCACACCCCGCTCAGCGTAATCGTGACCGGTCCCTTGAACCTGGGCGCTCCTGAAGATGACGCTGACGATGTCGGTTGGTACCCTAGCCCAAACTTATCATTCTTCACGGGAATCTCCAGTACCTGCCCCCAACCTTTAGTCTCACCAGTCTGCACTAAAGCCTGAGCCTCTTTGTAAGATGACACTGCCACATCTGATATTTTGCTGGAACACTGAGCTTTGTCTTTAATCCGCAACCCTTCGAAGGCTTGACAAGGTGTCTCGTGTATTTCTCCGTCGATCTCCACATATCTGAATGATGATAGGTGACTGACCAGAATATCCTCCTCCCCGCAAACGGTAACAACACTATCACCCACCATGTACTTCAGCTTCTGATGCAATGTGGACGTCACGGCCCCTGCAGCGTGGATCCATGGTCGTCTGAGAAGGCAGCTATAAGCTGGATGGATATCCATGATGTAGAATTCAGTATCAAAAATTTCCGGCCCCACCTGCAGCGGTAATGTTATTGACCCAAACACTGATCTTTTCGTTCCATCAAACACCCTCATAACCAAATCGCTGGGCGTGCAAATAACTCCCCGTATGTCCAATTTCATCATGGCTTTCTTTGGCAATACATTCAACGACGATCCAGTATCTACCAATACACGCGACATTACGGTGCCCCAGCATTCCACCGATATATGCAAGGCCATGTTGTGCTCCCGACCCTTGGGCGTTAGGTCAAAATCAGTGAAACCCAGGCTATGTCCAACATTGACATGTGCCATTACCCCCTCTAACTGATTTACAGAAACTTCTTGGGGAACGAACGACGTATCCAATATTTTTAGCAAGGCGTTCCGGTGGGCCTCGGAACATAACAGCAACGACAAGATAGAAATCTTCGACGGCGTCTGCTGTAGGTGTTCAACAATTTTGTAGTCGCTCCTGCGGATCAGTCTTATGAACTCTTCTATGTCCTTGAGTGACGTATCCTTTTCTTTCGACTGAGAAGGCCCGCTTTCACTTACTTCGGCGTTAACTTTGGCCAACCTCTCTGCTTCTATCTCAGGTGAAGTAAAAATCCTTCCGCTACGGGTCGTGCCCCCCGTTCAAACGACATTATCAACAGCTCCTGCATGCTGGCTATTCATCACAATCTTTTCACCGTTGCAATATGCTTCTAATCCATATGTCCACGGGACAGCATTCGTACTTTCAAAGGGAACAGGCCCTGCTTTGGTAATCGTAATAGTTGGCCGTTTGGCGGGTGCCACTATCGTTATAGTCTTCCTCGGGATCGTCACCGTTGCAATGTCATTCTGCTCTCCACATAATGCCTCCACAGGCTTCTCAACCGCAGTTCGATCAAATTGCAAGGTCCCTTCTATTAGAACACAGATTGGTTCTTAATAATTACTCTTTGTTTTGATGATAACTGTTAGGAAATCTATATTAAAGAATTATATACTCTAAAATTTGTTTGAGAGTTTTATTGCAGATTAAAATTATATTAACTCTCTAGAAGCAAATCTGCCTTGAATACAAGAAGTTATTCTGACTCTGAAGCGCCAGATGCAACCTGTTGCACCCCAAAATTTGACCAACATTTATTTTCCCATCAAGTGTTTGCAGGTGGATACCTTCATCAGAAAGTTCAAGAGATCCTCAGAGGAGTGGGTTGAAACCAGGGTTGTGTGCTTCATAGCTTGAAAGTTGTGGGTGCTCCTCAGATGATTCTGAGACTTTGAGAATGAACTAGATGTGTTGAGAAAGCTTATGAGATGTCTTGATAGCCATCATGAAGCCCAGAGAGGTAATTATGCAAGAGTTCAGAAGATTCAACCATGAATGGTAGAATTAGGGTTTTGACTGGGTCAACCCTAGGACAGCTGAAGATTTGGGAGAAGGTTGAGACTTAATCCAAGGGCCATGAGATCATGGAATGATGTATAGAGATGTTATAAAGATGATTCCTAGACCAACTCATCATGATTGAGGAGTTTGAGAAGTTTTGAGTTAGGGTTTCTGAGGATTGTCAGTGAGAAAACCCTAATTTGATCCCTATCTTCCAGGCAGTTTTAGCTCTAGATGTGATTGATATCTCATCTTCCCCATAACATGAATGTTGTAGAGCTTGTTCTAAGCTTTAATTTGAGTGGTGGAAGTCCTTGATAGGAGTTACAGAGTTCAAGTTATGGTTTTGACAAGTTACAGGTCAGCTGAGGTGTGTGAATCTGGGTCCTTGAAAGTCACCCAACTTGCAGACAACTTTTGCCCTAGTAGGATGACTCCTATGATTTCTTGGTCAACATGAATGTTGAAGAAGATCTTCTTAGCTTTAATTTGAGTGGTAGAAGTCCTTGATTGGATTTGTGGAACTCAACTTATGGTTTGAACAAGGCAGGGGTATTTTGGTCATTTGTCAGTTATAGGTCATTTTAGCCAATGCCTAAAACTCATATTTCCAAGCCTCAAATGGAAATACTCAAAACATGAAAGTTGCTCAAAATGTGATTTTAAGTCTAGAAAGAAGGTCACAAATTGTTGGAAAAGCTCATAGCATGAAATTCCATGATTGGTCAAAAATGAACTAAAAAAGGCTTATAACTTTGAAAAGTTGAAATTGAAAAGTGATTTGGGAGATCCACAAATCCAAAATAGGTCATCCAATATATCATTTTGATTGGAAAAACCATTTTAAGAACTTTGTTTTAAATAGATTTTTCATTTGAGGCTCCAAAAATGGACTTCCTTTGGAAATTTATTACTTGAAAAAGAAGGCAATGTTGAAAAACCCTACATAAGCCAAAAATGCACTTGTTTTTCACTCATCCTCACTTAATAACTCATGTAAGGGTATTTTAAGTCAAAATTACAAGGCATGGAGCATGGGATATGAGATATCCAATATGGCATATCATGGAATTTTCAAGAACTTTCCACACTTTTCTAGATGAATCTAGAAGCATCCAACCATCAATATAAAAAGAATGCATCACAGAGTGATCAGAGGTTGGTGATAGAGAGCATTTTCAGAAGGGAGAGAGAGAGAAAGATAGCCATTAAAGCTCTTGCTTCAAGTTCAAGCAACTCAAGAATTCTTCTACTACAAGCCATCTCCACCATCACAAGTGCAAACAGAAGATTGGTGATCACCCAAGGATCATTTAGAGGCAATTCCAAGGCCTGAGTCGTGCTCTACATCACTGTACCACAACCACTTGACAGGTTCTTTCTCCCTCTTAATTATCTTGAATTACATGGTATTGCTTAGTTTTAGAGGTATAGGAAGGTTGTACTAGGCTAAATGACTAAACCCTAGAAGTTATAGCTCATTCTATGACAATGCATGGCAGGTGTAGGAATCTTTAAGTTTCAAGAACTGGTTGTTTATGGCGATTTAATCATCAAGAATTAGTGTGTATTAGCTAGGGTATCTTGTAGAACATCTGTAGACCATTAGACTGAAGTTTGGTGGAGATTGATATCAGGTTAGCATGGTGGTACCAATATGTTAAAGCATTCTGTTGGAATTATTGAGAACGAATCAGGGAAAACTACTCGTACCATTGTATTCTAGGCATTTAGTAGAGCAAGTTTCGTGTTTGGGGCGTTTGAAATCATGGCGTGTGGAGAGAGATAGAGGAGCTCGATGATTCGGGCATGGAGGAGGGGTTTGCAGGTTAGGGTTTGGTCCAAGGAAGAAGAAGGGTTCGTGGCCGTTGGATGGAAGTCAAGGGCTTGACTGGGGGAACGATCGTATGGCTGTGGTTAATTCTGAGAGTTGGAGGGAAGATTTGAATATAATGAAACGCGGTCGTTTCATTAAACCGCTTCTGGGCTTGGTTTCCTATTCGCCCCCCCCTTTATTTGGCCCAATTCATTTTAACTGGCGCGTGTTTCTTGTTGCACCCCCCCCCTCCTTTAATTCATTTTAATTATTTTATTTTTCTTCTTTTATTTTTCTGTTTTGTAAAATTCATTAAAAAAATGATAAAAAATGATTTTTTAGTCCTTCTTTTTTCTATAATTAGATGAAAATGTGTAGAAAATTATAAAAATAAAAATGAGATTTTATTTTTTAGTTTAGTATTTTAATAGATTTTTCTTTTAAAATAGCTTTTTAATAGTCTTAATTTGGTATGTGATTTTGTAGGAATTGTTTTAGGACCTTCCCTTAGGGTTTTTAATCCATTCTTTTTTTTGTGCAATTAGATGATGAATCATAGTTCCCCATAGGATTTTTTCTAGATTTTTAGAATTAAATTTTGATTAGTTTAATTAGGGTTGATTTAGGGTATCCTAATTAGGGTTTAGATTGTGCATAGGTGAAGATTCACTTTCTTTGATTGAGTTTTATCTTGATTTTTAGGTAGAGACCTTTGTAGATGTTATGAGTAGGTGTTGAGGACCCTTATGAATAATTGGTAGATTTTTCCCCATTAGTTTAGTATTTTCAAGAATTTTCTGAAGTTGCCTATTGATTTTGTGTACCCTGTGGTTATCTGTTCATCTTTGGGGTTCCTTGTGGGGATTTGTTGAGGGGCTTGTGTTGCCTTGAAGATATTGAAGGAGAGCATCATGAAGAGAAGACTGTAGATCAAGATTCAGAGATCCAGAGCTTGGCTTGTCCCCTGTCTGTGAGGTTTGAGATCCTGAAGTTTGAAAGAAGTTCATGGTACTTTCCTGAGGAAGGCACTATGAATGACTTTCATCCTTCCTTCTCACCTCTTAAGTATCCAATGATGTTGGAGCCAACTTGTGAGTTTAATTTCTCCTGAGGAGGAATGTAAACTGATCACATGTTGTTGAGCCACATGGGATACACCTCTTAAGTGGAAGCCTCCTAGTACTTTCCTGAGGAAGGTCCTATGGGTCTATTCACTTAGTTCCCTTAGTTTGTCTAGGATTTCTCAAGTATCCAATGATGTTGGAGCCAACTTGTGAGTTTAATTTCTCCTGAGGAGGAATGTAAACTGATCACATGTTGTTGAGCCACATGGGATACAACTCCTAAGTGGAAGCCTCCTAGTACTTTCCTGAGGAAGGTCCTATGAGTCTATTCACTTAGTTCCACTAGTTCAGATAGGATTTCCTAAATATCCAGTGATGTTGGAGCCTGCTTGTGAGTTTAATTTCTCCTGAGGAGGAATGTAAACTAATCACAGTGGTTGAGCCACATAGGGTATGACTCCTGAGTATACACCTCCTAGTGCTTTCCTGAGGAAGACACTATGAGTCTGATTGCTTAGCTCCCTGTCTTTGGTAAGCTTGTTCTGAAGCTTGAAGACTGGGAATGATTTCTCTTGTTTAGGGTTTTTTGCCTGAGGGTTGTGCTTAGATTTGTTCAGATTCTGTGATTAGGGTCAGAATTAGAAAGTTGATGATTCTTTCTCCTGTGTGTTTTGTTTACCTGATGGCACTTCATTCCTTTACCTGTTCATTGCTTGATAGCATGTCGATTATCTTCAGTATGATTACTGTTATTTCATGACTGGCTTGAGGTCGAGATGAGCTTGTGGAGGCTGAAGCCCCACACACATTTCCTCCCTCACTTGCATTGCATGCATTTTACTGTTAAAGCTGATGCCTTTGTCTGTTTCTGTGTATCATTGACATGATCCCTTAGGACTCTCATTTCCTCTGATGAGGATTTGATGATAGACTTTTAGGTTGAAACCTATGCATGACAACATTTAGGAGTTCCCTGTTCAAACCTCAACCATAGGATGAATCCATGGCATGATAACAGTAGGACTTGATAGTCTCCCTCCTAGTTGAGCCATTTAACCCGTAGTTTCCCGAACTACGTTTGCTCTGATCTTTCATACCAGATGAAAGTACGTAGGCATAGGATGCGATATCCTAGCGAGCAACCTTCCCCACCTTAACCCGTAGTTAGCCGAACTACGTTGACTCTGATTTCTCGTTCCAGACGGGAATACGTAGGCATAAAGCGCGATGCTTTGCCGAGTCATTTTTCTTTTCTTTTTCAGCCAGCCTTGATAGGTAGATAGATTATAACCAACCCGTCCAAGTAAACAAACAAGCGAGGATCCCGTCGAGTACGACGGACGTGAGGGGTGCTAATACCTTCCCCTTGCGTAACCGACTCCCGAACCCAGACAATGGTTGCGATGACCTTGTCTTACCCTTATTCGTCAGGTTTTTCCGATCGTTTCCTTTCCCGCTCTGAGGGATAAATAACGAAAGGTGGCGACTCTTCTGTCATGCCGGCACCTTATTTTCGCGCAAGCGGCAGCTGGCGACTCTGCTGGGGACAGAACCCAGAATCTCTGGTTCTCCGGTTCCCTATGAGAGTCAATCCTATCGTTTGTGTGTTTGCTTGTTGGGTTGCGTTTATTTCTCGCATTTTTACTTCCCGCATTTTTACTTCCCGCATTTTATTTCCCGCATTTTATTTCCAGTTTGATATGATTATCTGTGCTGCTGTGGGAGAGGGATGTTACTGTGAGTGAAAAGCCGGACCTGGGCTTTGAGTACACACCTAGATATAGTTGCGGAGAAGTAGTAGACGAACCTGTCTGCTGAGCAGGCACAGTTCCCTACGAAAATCTGCGCTCGGACGAGATTCTTGCAGAGGTGCTCCTTTCCGGTCCTGAGGATCTGAGGGGAGTCCAGACGTGAGGATTGTCGACTCTGGGGACCGATCATTTGGAAGTCAGCTAAGAGAGGCCTCTTCATGACTTGACGATGCCACTCCTTCTGGGAATCGTATTGTCACTCATGAATGTCTGTGACGCTGACAACCGCATAGGATGCCGTACCTTTGTCCGTGGATTAGGTCCATACCTGTGAGTGGGGTTGGGATATTGCAGGAAACTTTGACCTCCAGGCTACCTGGTTTTCTTGACAGTGAATCAGTTATGTTGGGTTCTCAGTTGCAGATATGTTCTTGATAGAGCAAGGGTTTGATCAAAGGATATTATCATCGGGTGTTTGTCTGTTCCTGGTAAAGCAGGCTTTGATCAGTGTATTGTTATCAGAAGTTTGTTCTGGATGGAGCAGATTTTTGAGTGGGGTCTGAGGATCTCGTCAGCGGTTGTTATTTGTTCTTGACAGGGCAGATTTTGAGTGGGGTTTGAAGATCTCATCAGCAGCTGTGTATTTGTTCTTGAGAGGGCAGATTTTTGATTTGGGGTCTGAAGACTTCATCAACAGATATTCCTTGATCTTGCATCCGGGGTCTTTATTATTAGGCCTTCGTTCTTGTCAGAGGAGAATTTTGATCTTGATCCTATCAGATGGTTATTCACAGCAGATCAGATCAGTGGTTTTACACCGGGGTTTCCTTCTCATCAGCGACTGTTGACATCGAATCTCCACAGCAGCCACCCGGATATATTGTTGCATGCCTGCATTTTGCATTAGCTTGCATATTCATGTTTGCATTCCATTAGCATGTGTCTGTGCTGCAGGCGCGTTTTGTACCCTGATCTTGGTGTCCCGAGCAATATGAGATATCTTCTTCCATGAATGGATCCAGTCTTATCATTGCATTGACACTATGTTGGCACGTTGACACCAGAATCAGGGGTGATCTCCTGAACGTACAGACACCCATAAATTCATCTTGCATGGCAGAAGCCGGGACTTGCCTTCTAACCTTTGTGTTTGCAGGTTTGACTCAGAATCAAGCAGCTCAGATTGATGGAGCAGGTACAAGCTGAACTGGGGAAAATCCAAAGCCAGCTGGGGCAGGTCATGAATGACATACAGGCAGTGCGTCTGGATCAGCAAGTGCTCAGAGAGGAGAATCAGCAGCTGCAGAATCAGTTGAGCTTTCTCATGGGAGTGGTGAGAAGTATGCTAAATAAGGAGAGTGGTCAAGCACCCAAGGAGGAGACCAAAGTGCTTCCATTGCCGTCGTTGCCACCTGTGCTGAAGCCAAGTGAACCTCACGGACCCTCTACACAGCATGAAGCTCGAGGCCTGTCTCGTCATCAGCCGCGCCGAGCATCTCAGAATAACCCTGAAGGTTATGGTCAAAAGAAGAAGCTACTTGATAGAGCTGTAGACCCACTACCTGTGAGTTATGCCCAGCTGCTGCCGCTGTTGGTTCAGAACCGTGTTCTCAAGCTTCGGACCTCAAATCCACCAGATGACGTGTCACCAGACGTTGATCTCAGCATGCGTTGTGATTTCCACTCAGGAGCACCGGGGCACCATGTTGAAACATGTAAGGCTCTCCGGAATAAGATTCAGGACCTTATTGACTCAAGGGCGATTAGGCTTGTGTCGGGCGGCATAAGAGCATCGGGAAAGTTCATCCCTTACCCTGCGGAAGAGGTGGATGATTCCACTCCTTTGCCTGAAGCTGAGAAGGATCTGGAATACGTCCCGCGACCTTTGGTGACTGAATCGCCTCGCTCGCAGTTTCTACCTGGATCAAGCTCAAGGACGCAAGCGCCTAAACGAGAGACCGTCGCCATTCAGAAACGACGACCTCTTGCTCCTGGGCGGAAAGAATACCAGCCCCAGGATCACAAGAGACCTCGCAACCACGTGGAACAAAGGAATGCTTCTCCCCATCCAGTGCCTGTGCCGTATAGCCAGATTCTTCCGCTGTTGGTTCAGAATTCCTTGGTGGAACCGAAAGCTCTCAAGCCCGTGCTAGAGCCTTACACTCCAGGGTACGATCCTCATGCTCAGTGTGGCTACCATGGTGGATCTCTGGGGCATTCAACTGAAGATTGCAAGGCTTTCCAGGCGAAAGTGCAGCAATTGATCGACCAAGGGTGTATTTCCTTTCCAGACGGAGTCTTGGTTGTGCGTGACAACCTCTCAGCTGTTTGAGCTCGTAGATTCAGAGGGTTGTTTCCAGAAGCCAGTGATCCAGACAGGCAGACGTCCTCAGCATTGGCAGTCCTCGGGCTTTTTACCATTTGCATTTGTAGTTTCTTTTCTGTTAGTTACTACTTGCTATTAAACATTGTATGTTTCGAATGGTGATGTTAATAAAGTGACTATGCATTTTTCTGAATTAGTTATGTCGTTGTCACTCATTTACTGCATTGCATTGACACTTGCATTTTATTTACTCCACTTTATTACTATGATTAGCAATGAGCAGAGGGAGGATGATGAAACTGAATACTCATAGCCAATGATCGTATTGCTTTCTGATAAAACCTAGCCGATGACGTACGAGGCATTGTTTCAAATCCCTAAACACCGGAGAAATAAGGAAGAGAATCCCTTGTTAACCACTTCGAGCCGAGAAGTAGGAGTTTCTTTCGGATTGTTAAACCCTTGCATCTTAACCCGGGGCAGGGTAGTCGTCAGTTAGCTTGATCGAGCGTTCAAGTCTTATAGAGGAGTGTCGTCCTTCGAGGACCAATCACATCATATTCCTCTCCAGAGGTCGTACCTCATCAACCACAATGGTTAAACCTCACCAATCAGGAGTGAGACAGTTATAATCCTTTCGGAGCAATCAAGACGACCAGTGTCGCACAACTTTGTTCCAAAAGAAAAAAAGAGAAATAAGAAAGCCCGCTAAGTAAAAAAGAAAAGCTAGAAAGCAAATACTTAGGCAAAAATCAGGGCATCCCGCTGGACTTCAAAAGAAAAAATCGAGAAGAACTCAAAAGGAGTCAGTCCAGGCAAAATTAGGGAATCGAATCAAAAGAATGAAAAAGAAAGGATATAAAAAGAAAAATCCTCGAACAAGGACGAAGTCGTGTAGACGCAGACACCGAAAACGAAAAGGAGTAACTGTCACTCCGAAACACCTTGAGAATTCTTTAACCAGTTGTTCCCAATGTTCAACATACCTCTCGAAGAGGAGAGCGCTCGAGCTAAGTTAACTGAACTTTAGGATCGGAGAACATCACGTAGAAGGGGTGGGTACAAATCATAATTTGAGCCAAAAATCCTTTGTTTCACGAACCGTGAACCCGACCACGATACAACCCTTAAAAGACCTAATTGAGGCAGGGTTTATTCTGAGAGCGCATTACGATAAGGTTGAGTAACCTGACTCCTTCATGATTTGCTAATCATATCCTTATTGCGTTTTTTACATCAGCACTACGTTTGAACTCTTTGGTTCATTCGTCACTCACTAGCATGACACGTAAATGAGTGACAGTACAACATTTTTTCGAAATTTGCATGAACACTGCATTAAAATTACTATTCGTGAATAAACAATTTTAGTTGCAGGTTAGTAGCTGATACGAAGGAACTTCAGCAAGGAAATAGTCAATCAGGACTGAATCGCCAGAGGTCTGGATCAGAATGGTGTGCTTTGAAACCCTGCGAATCTGGGGCAATGACTTCCTGTGAATTTGGAACCAGTTTGTCTGAGGACAAGTCCCAGAGCATCAGTTGATTATGGGGCAGTTTATGCAAGCAGCGGTTGATCGGAAGTGAATCTTCTTGAGACCCAATCAGGGGCAGTTATCCGGAATCCTTGCGATTTAAGGGCAGATCCCTCCAGTGTTCAATCAGAGCATGTCGAGTCGCTCATCGCTCGTTCAGGGGCAAACTACTTCAGAGATATTGAAGCCGACCATGCTGAGAGTTGATTAGTTGAGGATGAATCCTCCCGTTGTGCAGATGCTGGGGCAAGCCCTCTGAAGATTGTCTTGTTACCAGTTGATTTCGGCTCAGAATGAATTATTCCCAAAGGTCGGGTTGGGGCAAGTTGAATTGCGCTGGGGAAAGTTGTTCAAATGAGTTTGTTCACCCTGGCAAGAATTGAGTATCGGGGAATCGTGTCATTACCCTGCCGAAACCTGAACCTTCTGAAGAAGCCTGGTAGTCATTGGATTGCTATCCTACAGCATAACCTGTTACTTAACTCCATGCTTGGTAGCCTGTATTCCCTGTGTTGACGTTGTTGAATCAAGATCGTTTCTCAGCAGAGGCGCACAGTTTGAGGTTGTTCCCCCTGTACAGTTTGAGACTGCAGCAGATTGAGATGGCGTTTATCCCTCATCAGATTAGGGTCAAGATTGCCCTCAGTAGACCAGGATTGACATCCCCGAAGCGGAGCGAGTCCTCCTTCTCCAGCAGAGTTCAGTAGTCTCTCCTCCGCAGAATCAGAATCAGAATCAGATAGTGAGCATTGATATGTCCTCCCCAGGTAGAGGTGATTCTCTTCCCCAAGCAGACGCAGCCTGAAGGAATGTCACCTCATCGGCTGAGTCAAGCACCGAAGAATGATGCTGTCTCTTTCCCCAGCACCGGGTCAAAAGTGCATAGTTCATAGAAATGATTGAGTACCGTAGCTCATCCTCCCCAGCACCGGGTCAAAAGTGCAGAGTTCATAGAAATGATTGAGTACCGTAGCTCATCCTCCCCAGCACCGGGTCAAAAGTGCAGAGTTCATAGAAGTGTTCGGGTGCCGAAGCTCGTGTTTTCCCCAGTAAAGTCGCCGAAGCAGGATTCTCCCCCGCACCAGGTCACAAGTGCAGGTCTCGTAGGAAGTTGTTCGTATGTCGAAGGATGCAGTAACTGATGATGCCAGACTGAAGTCTCCAGCGGAATCGAGATTCCTCACCAGAGTCAAGCTCTCTCCTGAAGTTCAATGATTCCCTCTTCCCCAGTAGAGTGTTGGAATGGCTGATGTTGTATTCCCCGGCAGAGTTGTACTCTCCCCCGAAGTCAGATGATTCTTTCTTCCCCAGTGGAATCGAATTCCTCACCAGAGTCAGGCTCTCTCCTGAAATTTGATGATTCCATCTTCCCCAGTGAGTGCTGGAACAGCTAATGTTGTATTCCCCTGCAGAGTTCTACTCTCCCCCGAAGTCAGATGATTCTTTCCTCCCCGGCGAAATTGAAATTCCGCACCAGAGTCGTACTCTCCCGTGAAGTAGAATGATTTCTCTCCCCGGCTGAGTCCGCAGAAAAGCAGAATCCTTGGAAGTTGATCAGATCATGATCAATTCTCCCCAGCAAAGCGTGGAGCAGCCGATGCTGTATTTCCCCAGAGTCGCACTCTCTCCATTAAAGCAGAATGATTTCTCCTCCCTCAAGCCGAGTTTGCAGAGGTCCAAGAGAGCCGAGTCCTTGGAAGTTGATCAGATCATGATTGGTTTTTCCCCAGTGGAGTGTGGAGCAGCTGAAGTTGGTTCCCCACAGAATGGTCATCCCCAGAAGAGTAGCCGAGACGGCCGCACAGTTCATTCTCGCGATTGATGTCAGCAGATCCTAGTTCTCGTAGAGCTTCCTCCCCTGCAGCAGTCAGCTGAAGTTGTTCCCCTGCAGCAATCAACAGAAGATTAATTCCCCAGATAGAGCCCGATTGATATTGGCGTGTTCACATTCTCCTCAGCAGGACGATTCCTCTATCTGAGTAGCTCTTTCCCCTTGACAGGAGGATTCCCCCCTCCGGCATTTATTTTGCTGATGGGATCGCATTATTGTGCATGATTGCATAGCATTGTGCATGACTGCATAGCATTTAAACGTTGCAATAGCATTGTGCATGATTGCATGGCATTTAGCATAACCGCATATCATTCCCATGTGGGGCATAGTGCCGAAGCATACGCATCATAAGCATGACCTAGGTCATTATCATCCTTATTGTACAGGTGTACCACCGAAAGACCGGTTGCTCAGGACGATTCTTGATGTTCTCCCCAGCAAGGTTGTTTTCCTAGATGATTCTAAAGACCCCGGTGTGATCCCCGCAGTCGCTTGCTCAAGATGATTTTTTGAGATCCCCAGCAAAGTCTTCAGTTCGAGATGATTCTCAAGTCCCTCAGCAGGACCATTTGCTTAAGATGATCCTTAAGACCTCAGTGCAGCTTCCCGAGTGGTTCGCCTAGTATGATACTTGAGCTCCCCAATAGCGCCTCCAGCAAGAGTTGCCCAGGAAGATTCCTGGAATTCCCAACAGAATGTTTGCTCCAGAAAGGTTATCAGTTCAGGACGATTCTTGAAGATGCCTGACGGATCTGTTTGTTCAAGATGATCCTTGAAGTCCAGAGCAGCATGATATGTCTGCTCCAACAACGATGTCTAATCTGAAGATGGATTTCGTAAGCGCCCGAAGGCGATATCAGAAGGTTCCTGTGAAGCCAGATTTCCGTGTTGAAGAATCAACGGGTGGCTGAAGACAAGGTTCCGGAGTTGTAGATACAACAGAGTGATTCGTGTGAGTCTGAAGACCAAGTCAGTTGTCCTGAGGAGATGATTGATTGCGATCAAGTGGATAGTTTTTCTTCTGACCGAAGTCGAAGATGTTTCTCCAGCCGAAGCGGAGTTTTGCCTGAAGGCAAAGTGTTTGAATCCCCGTAGAGTCATGAATGGCTCAGGATACCATTTCTCTGACTGAAGTCATAGATTTCCCATGCTGAAGCGAAGGTGCCTAAGGGCAAGGTTATCCCCCAAGGTCATGAATGACCTAGGATTCATTTTTTCGGACTGAAGGCCGAAGTATATCCCTGACTGAAGTCTCGGATGCTCTATAGCAGAGATGGAGTTGCCTGAAGGTAGATCCATGTATCCTTGAAGGCCAAGGATCATTTTCTTCAGACCGAAGTCAAAGATACCTCCTGCAGAGTTGCCATCCTTGAAGGCCAAGGATGCTTATCTTCAGAAGTACTTGAAGATCTTGTCTAGCTGAAGCTGGAAGTGGCCAGGGGCCAGGGTTTCATATAGTTCTAATGTTGAAGTTCTACGGCGGGCAGTGTACAGCAGTATTCCGATGTTCGTTATGGTTCTGAGGGTGAACCCCAGATCAGAGTGTGCTCGGTTAAGTCTCTCATTCCCAGCAGACTAGGTTCAAATACGCAAGTGTACTATACCAGGGGTGAACCCCAGGTCAGAATTGGTCAGTGATATAGTTGTCCAGCAGTGAGGTTGGGTATTTTGATTATCCGACGGCGAGGTCAGATTATGTTTGTTTCCGGCAGCGAGGTTGAATGTTTGTTTGACGGCAGTGTCAGGCTCCTTAAATCCCCAGCAGAGGGGATGTTGGTACGACGGCGATGTCGAGTGTCTCTCAGAGCGATGTTTGCTTCCGACGGCGATGTCAGATTCAGTTTTCCAGCAGCAATGTTGGGTATGTTAGAAGATTCAGTTCTCCGGCGGCGAGGTTGGGTGTTGTGGTTGTCTGAAGGCAACGTCAGAAGAATTTAATGTGGATAACTGACGGTGATGTCTCCAGCTAGTTGCTGAGTAGCTAGTGTTGCAGTATTCAAAGATTTGTTCCCCGCAGAGTACCATGTGCTCATGTAGTTGGCAAATTTTCGGGTTTACCGGTATTCAATCGTCTCGCACCTTGATTGGTTGAGAGCCGTTCGCTTCTCACCCAGTCAGGTTCAAGCCGTTTGAATAGGGGCAGCTGTTGCACCCCAAAATTTGACCAACATTTATTTTCCCATCAAGTGTTTGCAGGTGGATACCTTCATCAGAAAGTTCAAGAGATCCTCAGAGGAGTGGGTTGAAACCAGGGTTGTGTGCTTCATAGCTTGAAAGTTGTGGGTGCTCCTCAGATGATTCTGAGACTTTGAGAATGAACTAGATGTGTTGAGAAAGCTTATGAGATGTCTTGATAGCCATCATGAAGCCCAGAGAGGTCATTATGCAAGAGTTCAGAAGATTCAACCATGAATGGTAGAATTAGGGTTTTGACTGGGTCAACCCTAGGACAGCTGAAGATTTGGGAGAAGGTTGAGACTTAATCCAAGGGCCATGAGATCATGGAATGATGTATAGAGATGTTATAAAGATGATTCCTAGACCAACTCATCATGATTGAGGAGTTTGAGAAGTTTTGAGTTAGGGTTTCTGAGGATTGTCAGTGAGAAAACCCTAATTTGATCCCTATCTTCCAGGCAGTTTTAGCTCTAGATGTGATTGATATCTCATCTTCCCCACAACATGAATGTTGTAGAGCTTGTTCTAAGCTTTAATTTGAGTGGTGGAAGTCCTTGATAGGAGTTACAGAGTTCAAGTTATGGTTTTGACAAGTTACAGGTCAGCTGAGGTGTGTGAATCTGGGTCCTTGAAAGTCACCCAACTTGCAGACAACTTTTGCCCTAGTAGGATGACTCCTATGATTTCTTGGTCAACATGAATGTTGAAGAAGATCTTCTTAGCTTTAATTTGAGTGGTAGAAGTCCTTGATTGGATTTGTGGAACTCAACTTATGGTTTGAACAAGGCAGGGGTATTTTGGTCATTTGTCAGTTATAGGTCATTTTAGCCAATGCCTAAAACTCATATTTCCAAGCCTCAAATGGAAATACTCAAAACATGAAAGTTGCTCAAAATGTGATTTTAAGTCTAGAAAGAAGGTCACAAATTGTTGGAAAAGCTCATAGCATGAAATTCCATGATTGGTCAAAAATGAACTAAAAAAGGCTTATAACTTTGAAAAGTTGAAATTGAAAAGTGATTTGGGAGATCCACAAATCCAAAATAGGTCATCCAATATATCATTTTGATTGGAAAAACCATTTTAAGAACTTTGGTTTAAATAGATTTTTCATTTGAGGCTCCAAAAATGGACTTCCTTTGGAAATTTATTACTTGAAAAAGAAGGCAATGTTGAAAAACCCTACATAAGCCAAAAATGCACTTGTTTTTCACTCATCCTCACTTAATAACTCATGTAAGGGTATTTTAAGTCAAAATTACAAGGCATGGAGCATGGGATATGAGATATCCAATATGGCATATCATGGAATTTTCAAGAACTTTCCACACTTTTCTAGATGAATCTAGAAGCATCCAACCATCAATATAAAAAGAATGCATCACAGAGTGATCAGAGGTTGGTGATAGAGAGCATTTTCAGAAGGGAGAGAGAGAGAAAGATAGCCATTAAAGCTCTTGCTTCAAGTTCAAGCAACTCAAGAATTCTTCTACTACAAGCCATCTCCACCATCACAAGTGCAAACAGAAGATTGGTGATCACCCAAGGATCATTTAGAGGCAATTCCAAGGCCTGAGTCGTGCTCTACATCACTGTACCACAACCACTTGACAGGTTCTTTCTCCCTCTTAATTATCTTGAATTACATGGTATTGCTTAGTTTTAGAGGTATAGGAAGGTTGTACTAGGCTAAATGACTAAACCCTAGAAGTTATAGCTCATTCTATGACAATGCATGGCAGGTGTAGGAATCTTTAAGTTTCAAGAACTGGTTGTTTATGGCGATTTAATCATCAAGAATTAGTGTGTATTAGCTAGGGTATCTTGTAGAACATCTGTAGACCATTAGACTGAAGTTTGGTGGAGATTGATATCAGGTTAGCATGGTGGTACCAATATGTTAAAGCATTCTGTTGGAATTATTGAGAACGAATCAGGGAAAACTACTCGTACCATTGTATTCTAGGCATTTAGTAGAGCAAGTTTCGTGTTTGGGGCGTGTGAAATCATGGCGTGTGGAGAGAGATAGAGGAGCTCGATGATTCGGGCATGGAGGAGGGGTTTGCAGGTTAGGGTTTGGTCCAAGGAAGAAGAAGGGTTCGTGGCCGTTGGATGGAAGTCAAGGGCTTGACTGGGGGAACGATCGTATGGCTGTGGTTAATTCTGAGAGTTGGAGGGAAGATTTGAATATAATGAAACGCGGTCGTTTCATTAAACCGCTTCTGGGCTTGGTTTCCTATTCGCCCCCCCCCTTTATTTGGCCCAATTCATTTTAACTGGCGCGTGTTTCTTGTTGCACCCCCCCCCTCCTTTAATTCATTTTAATTATTTTATTTTTCTTCTTTTATTTTTCTGTTTTGTAAAATTCATTAAAAAAATGATAAAAAATGATTTTTTAGTCCTTCTTTTTTCTATAATTAGATGAAAATGTGTAGAAAATTATAAAAATAAAAATGAGATTTTATTTTTTAGTTTAGTATTTTAATAGATTTTTCTTTTAAAATAGCTTTTTAATAGTCTTAATTTGGTATGTGATTTTGTAGGAATTGTTTTAGGACCTTCCCTTAGGGTTTTTAATCCATTCTTTTTTTTGTGCAATTAGATGATGAATCATAGTTCCCCATAGGATTTTTTCTAGATTTTTAGAATTAAATTTTGATTAGTTTAATTAGGGTTGATTTAGGGTATCCTAATTAGGGTTTAGATTGTGCATAGGTGAAGATTCACTTTCTTTGATTGAGTTTTATCTTGATTTTTAGGTAGAGACCTTTGTAGATGTTATGAGTAGGTGTTGAGGACCCTTATGAATAATTGGTAGATTTTTCCCCATTAGTTTAGTATTTTCAGGAATTTTCTGAAGTTGCCTATTGATTTTGTGTACCCTGTGGTTATCTGTTCATCTTTGGGGTTCCTTGTGGGGATTTGTTGAGGGGCTTGTGTTGCCTTGAAGATATTGAAGGAGAGCATCATGAAGAGAAGACTGTAGATCAAGATTCAGAGATCCAGAGCTTGGCTTGTCCCCTGTCTGTGAGGTTTGAGATCCTGAAGTTTGAAAGAAGTTCATGGTACTTTCCTGAGGAAGGCACTATGAATGACTTTCATCCTTCCTTCTCACCTCTTTCTTAAGTATCCAATGATGTTGGAGCCAACTTGTGAGTTTAATTTCTCCTGAGGAGGAATGTAAACTGATCACATGTTGTTGAGCCACATGGGATACACCTCTTAAGTGGAAGCCTCCTAGTACTTTCCTGAGGAAGGTCCTATGGGTCTATTCACTTAGTTCCCTTAGTTTGTCTAGGATTTCTCAAGTATCCAATGATGTTGGAGCCAACTTGTGAGTTTAATTTCTCCTGAGGAGGAATGTAAACTGATCACATGTTGTTGAGCCACATGGGATACAACTCCTAAGTGGAAGCCTCCTAGTACTTTCCTGAGGAAGGTCCTATGAGTCTATTCACTTAGTTCCACTAGTTCAGATAGGATTTCCTAAATATCCAGTGATGTTGGAGCCTGCTTGTGAGTTTAATTTCTCCTGAGGAGGAATGTAAACTAATCACAGTGGTTGAGCCACATAGGGTATGACTCCTGAGTATACACCTCCTAGTGCTTTCCTGAGGAAGACACTATGAGTCTGATTGCTTAGCTCCCTGTCTTTGGTAAGCTTGTTCTGAAGCTTGAAGACTGGGAATGATTTCTCTTGTTTAGGGTTTTTTGCCTGAGGGCTGTGCTTAGATTTGTTCAGATTCTGTGATTAGGGTCAGAATTAGAAAGTAGATGATTCTTTCTCCTGTGTGTTTTGTTTACCTGATGGCACTTCATTCCTTTACCTGTTCATTGCTTGATAGCATGTCGATTATCTTCAGTATGATTACTGTTATTTCATGACTGGCTTGAGGTCGAGATGAGCTTGTGGAGGCTGAAGCCCCACACACATTTCCTCCCTCACTTGCATTGCATGCATTTTACTGTTAAAGCTGATGCCTTTGTCTGTTTCTGTGTATCATTGACATGATCCCTTAGGACTCTCATTTCCTCTGATGAGGATTTGATGATAGACTTTTAGGTTGAAACCTATGCATGACAACATTTAGGAGTTCCCTGTTCAAACCTCAACCATAGGATGAATCCATGGCATGATAACAGTAGGACTTGATAGTCTCCCTCCTAGTTGAGCCATTTAACCCGTAGTTTCCCGAACTACGTTTGCTCTGATCTTTCATACCAGATGAAAGTACGTAGGCATAGGATGCGATATCCTAGCGAGCAACCTTCCCCACCTTAACCCGTAGTTAGCCGAACTACGTTGACTCTGATTTCTCGTTCCAGACGGGAATACGTAGGCATAAAGCGCGATGCTTTGCCGAGTCATTTTTCTTTTCTTTTTCAGCCAGCCTTGATAGGTAGATAGATTATAACCAACCCGTCCAAGTAAACAAACAAGCGAGGATCCCGTCGAGTACGACGGACGTGAGGGGTGCTAATACCTTCCCCTTGCGTAACCGACTCCCGAACCCAGACAATGGTTGCGATGACCTTGTCTTACCCTTATTCGTCAGGTTTTTCCGATCGTTTCCTTTCCCGCTCTGAGGGATAAATAACGAAAGGTGGCGACTCTTCTGTCATGCCGGCACCTTATTTTCGCGCAAGCGGCACAACCTACAGAAGAATCTGTTTGCTCCTTACAGAAGATCCTGAGCGTAGTCTCCAGAAGGATCTGAAGAAAGAAGCTTCAGAACATTCTGAGTCAGAAGCATCTGAAGATAGTCAGAAGCATCTGAAGATAATCAGAAGCATCTGAAGCTGAAGCATCAGAAGTATAGAAGAATATTGATTGAAGAGTTTCTCAAAGCATTGACCTACAGAAGTTTCTGAAAGTACCTACGCTGCCAAGTACTGAAGTTCTGTGTCAAGATGCTCTGATGATCAACACGCTAGAAGCACACACGCTGCAGAAGACTCTGATACAGCTTAGTTCTGAAACTCATCAGAAGAGTCTGATCCATCAGACTCTGAAGAACTTGCTGAAACTGAAGAAGTGTTTTCAAGAATATATCCGTTGGAACTATTCAACGTCTCTTTCCTTATTTGTGCTAGACACACTTACACAGACAAAAAGGATTTATCTGTGCCATCTATTTCAAGGAAAGGTCAGTACAGGTGAAGACAAAAAGGCTCAGACCTTTTGGACTCTCTTTTCAATGTGCATGATTCAGCTGCCTATATAAGGAGTTCCTCACTTCATTCTACAGTTACACACTTGCTGAAAAGAAATCACAATATTATATAAGCTCTCATTCTTATTCTTCATAGAATCTCATTGTACTTAATCTTAAGAGAAAAAAAAAATCATTGTTGTGATTATAGCTTTATAGAAGCATTAAAAACTCTTGTATTTAATTTACATTGTTTGTAAAGGATATTCCTTAAGAGGATTCAGTGTGAATCAGTAGCTCTTGAGAAGACTAAGAACTGTAGTTCTTAGGTGATACTATTGTAATCAGTTTGATTTAATAGTGGATTAAGTCCTTGTTGAGAAAGGCAAAACACTCTGGAAGGGTGGACTGGAGTAGTTGTTTAACGAACCAGGATAAAAATAATTTGTGTGATTATTTCTAAGTATTAATTTTCCATACTTATTCAACCCCCCCCCCCTTCTAAGTATTATCTCACCTTTAGTTGGCATCAGAGCTCCGGTTCTGAGTGTGCTATCACTTAACAGTGTCAGTAAAGATCCAGAGGAGATATACTTTGATCTATATATTTATTTGTTATCATGGCTGATAATTCAATGTTAAATATCAACAATAAATATGAAGAGAGGGATAGGATCAGTACCAAACCTCCAATGTTTGATGGAGAAAAATTTGACTATTGGAAAGATAGAATAGAAAGTTTTTTTCTTGGGTATGATGCTGATCTTTGGGATTTGGTCATTGATGGATATGAACATCCTACTGGTGAGGATGGCAAAAAGATTGATAGAAAATCAATGACTGAAGTGCAGAAAAGAGATTTCAAGAATCACCACAAAGCCAGAACTATATTGCTTAATGCAATCTCTCATACTGAGTATGAGAAGATTACTAACAGAGATACTGCTCATGACATGTTTGAATCACTCAAAATGACTCATGAGGGAAACTCTCAAGTTAAAGAGACAAAGGCTCTGGCGCTCATACAAAAGTATGAGGCATTTAAAATGGAAGATTCTGAAAATGTAGAAACTATGTTTTCTAGATTTCAGATTCTTACAGCTGGTCTGAAAGTTCTGGACAAGGGCTACTCAACGTCAGATCATGTCAAGAAAATCATCAGAAGTCTTCCCACCAGATGGAGACCAATGGTGACTGCATTGAAGATGGCAAAAGATCTGAACAAGATCTCCTTAGAAGAACTTATCAGTTCTTTGAGAAGCCATGAAATTGAGCTGGAGGAAGATGAACCCCAGAAGAAAGATAAAGGTAAATCCATAGCTTTAAAATCTAACAAAACTGCTAAAGCTTTGCAGGTTATTCAAGAAAGCTCTGAAGAATCTTCTTCTGAAGAAGAAGATGAGTTGTCCATGCTGTCCAGAAGGATTAACAAACTCTGGAAGCACAAGGGAAAGAAGTTTAACAACTTCAGAAGATCTGACAACAGAAAGGAATCTTCTAGTCACAAAAGATCTGCCAAGAAAGAAGTGGTGTGCTATGAGTGCAAAGAACCTGGGCACTACAAGAATGACTGCCCTAAACTTCTGAAAGAAAAACCTAAGAAGAAGTTCAACAAGAAGAAGAAGGTTCTGATGGCAACATGGGATGACTCAGATGAGTGTGAGTCATCTTCTGAATCAGAAGAAGAATGTGCAAACGTTGCACTGATGGCCAGGACAGAGGATCAAGAAGAAGGTACCTCTGGATATGAATCAGAATCTGAATCTGATGATGATGCAGAAGAGGTAATGGCTAAACTTACCAAAGAAGAACTCATTAAAGTTTTAACAGAAGTTCTTAAAAGTTACAACAACATCAAACTCAAATACAAGAAGCTGAAAAGCAATCTTGAATCTGAGATTGATCTTCTGCAAACAGAACTTGTTGAGCAGAAAGAAATAAATTTAAAAATCAAAAATGACTTTGATAGAACTCAACAAGAATCTGATTCTGAAACTAAGTCTTGTGAAAATATTTTAGAAAAATATGACTCTAGTTTTCAGAGGTTTCTCACTAAGAGCATAGACAGAAGCAAGATGGCTTCCATGATCTATGGTGTTAGTGGAAACAACAGAAGAGGCATTGGATATGAGTCTTCATCTGGAAGCAATCCAAAACCTGTTGACAAACTTTTCATCAGAAAGACACCTCTGTACTCTCAATTCAAATTTGGTCATCTGAATGACATTAAACACACAAGCTCTGAGAAGAGTACTTATGTATTTAAACCAAAGGCAAGTCAGAATAAACAATATGTTGCAAAACAGAAGTTTAGACAAACCTGCAAACCAACTGACCCCAAAGGACCCAAGAAGATTTGGGTACCTAAAGACAAAATAATTCATGTTGCAGATGTTCTTAGCAGCAAAGTCAGGACACCAATCATGGTACCTGGACTCTGGATGCTCACGACACATGACAGGAGAAAGGTCTATGTTCCAAAGCCTAGAACTTAGATCTGGAGGGGACGTGAAGTTTGGAGGGAACCAGAAGGGCAAGATCATTGGATCTGGCACTATTGGAAATGGTAAGCTTCCCTCTATTACTAATGTTCTGTTAGTTGAAGGATTGAAACATAATCTATTGTCCATAAGTCAATTAAGTGACAATGGTTATGATATAATCTTTAATCAAAAATGTTGCAAAGCTGTATGTCAAAAGGATGGTTCTATCCTATTCAGTGGAAAGAGGAAACACAACATTTATAAAATTAACCTTTCAGAACTTAAAGTTCAAAATGTAAAATGCCTTTTATCTGTGAATGATGAGCAATGGGTTTGGCATAGAAGATTGGGGCATATTAATATGAGACGTATATCTCAGATTAATAAACTCAATCTGGTCAGAGGACTTCCTAAGTTGAAGTTCAACTCAGATGCTCTGTGTGAAGCATGTCAAAGAGGTAAATTTTCAAAATCTCATTTTAAATCAAAAAATGTTGTTTCTACCTCCAGACCATTGGAATTACTTCACATTGATCTATTTGGACCAGTGAAAACTGCATCCATCAGAGGCAAGAAGTATGGGTTAGTCATTGTAGATGACTACAGCAGATGGACATGGGTAAAGTTTCTAAAACACAAGGATGAGTCTCATTCTGTGTTCTTTGACTTCTGCAATCAAGTCCAGACTGAAAAAGATTCCAAAATTATTAAACTCAGAAGTGATCATGGTGGAGAATTTGAAAATAAACATTTTGAAAAATATTTTTCTGAAAAAGGCATTGCACATGACTTCTCCTGCCCTAGAACTCCACAACAAAATGGAGTTGTAGAGAGGAAAAATAGAACATTGCAAGAGATGGCCAGAACCATGATCAATGAGACAAATCTGGCAAAACATTTTTGGGCAGAAGCAATTAACACAGCCTGTTATATTCAGAACAGAGTGTCTGTAAGACCTCTTCTGGAAAAGACTCCTTATGAATTGTGGAGAAACAGAAAGCCTAACATTTCTTATTTTCATCCTTTTGGATGTATTTGTTATATGCTTAATACTAAAGATAATCTGAACACGTTTGATTCCAAAGCACAGAAGTGTTTCATGCTTGGTTATTCTGAACGCTCTAAAGGCTACAGAGTATTCAATACTGAAACACAGATTGTTGAAGAATCTATTCATGTTAGATTTGATGATAAGCTTGGCTCTGAAAAGCCAAAGCAGTTTGAAAGTTCTGCAGATAGAGAAGTGATTCTCACAGACTCTGAAGGATCAGAGGCAGAAAAGGCAAAAATCAAAGAATCTGAAGCAACCCCAGATGCTACACCTTTGACTTCCCAACTAAACAACTTGCATATTTCTGATAGACCAACTGTCAGAGGATCTTCTTCCAGAATCAAATCTTCTCATCCAGAAGATGTGATAATTGGAAAGAAAGATGATCCAATAAGGACAAGATCATTTCTCAGAACTTCTGAATCTTCTTTATTTGGCTTAGTGTCAATAATAGAACCAACATCTGTAGATGAGGCTCTGGAAGATAATGAATGGAATATAGCTATGCAAGAAGAGCTGAATCAATTCACCAGAAATGAAGTTTGGGATCTGGTTCCTAGACCTAAAGGATTCAATATTATTGGAACAAAATGGGTCTTCAGAAATAAGCTGAATGAAAAGGGAGAAGTAGAAAGGAATAAGGCAAGGCTGGTTGCTCAAGGATACAGTCAGCAAGAAGGTATTGATTACACTGAGACATATGCTCCATTGGCAAGGTTAGAATCTATACGCCTTCTGATTTCTTTTGCTGCACAGAATAACATCACTCTGTATCAGATGGATGTTAAAAGTGCTTTTCTTAATGGTATTATAGAAGAAGAAGTATATGTCCACCAACCTCCTGGATTTGAAAGTGAAAACTTTCCAGATCATGTTTTCAAATTAAAGAAATCCCTTTATGGATTAAAACAAGCTCCCAGAGCTTGGTATGAGAGGTTGAGCAATTTCCTTCTGAAGAAAAATTTTATCAGAGGAAAAGTGGATACAACTTTATTCTGTAAAACTGTTAAGAAAGATCTGTTGATTTGTCAAATTTATGTAGATGACATTATTTTTGGATCAACAAATATTACACTTGGAAAGGAGTTTGCTAAATGTATGCAGGAAGAATTTGAAATGAGCATGATGGGAGAATTGAGATTCTTCTTGGGAATCCAAGTCAATCAGACTCTAGAGTGCACCTACATACATCAAACCAAATATGTTAAAGAGCTCCTGAAGAAGTTCAACATGGTTGATAGAAAAATGGCAAAGACTCCAATGCATCCTACAAGCACTCTAGGTAAGGAAGAGGTAAGTAAGAAGGTAGATCAAAAACTCTACAGAGGTATGATAGGATCTCTTCTATACTTGACTGCTTCTAGACCAGATATTCTGTTTAGTGTCTGCTTATGTGCTAGATTCCAATCAGATCCTAGAGAATCACACTTAACAGCTGTTAAGAGGATTCTAAGGTATCTGAAAGGTACTGCTAACATGGGTTTGTGTTACAGAAGATCTGATGAATTTTCATTAGTTGGATTCTGTGATGCTGACTATGCTGGAGACAGAGTTGAACGTAAAAGCACTTCTGGAAGCTGTCAGTTTCTTGGAAGTCATTTGATCTCATGGTACAGCAAGAAGCAACCTACCATAGCACTATCAACTACAGAGGCAGAATACATTGCTGCTGCTGGATGTTGTACTCAGATGCTCTGGATGAAGAGTCAATTAGAAGATTATCAAATCTATGAGAGTAATCTTTTTATCTTTTGTGATAATACTTCTGCTATATGTTTGTCAAAAAATCCAATCTTGCATTCTAAGGCAAAACATATAGAAATTAAACATCACTTCATCAGAGACTATGTTCAGAAGGGTGTAATTAATTTAGCTTTTGTTGATACAGATCATCAATGGGCTGATATTTTCACAAAACCCCTTGCTGAAGATAGATTTAAGTTCATTCTGAAAAATATTTGTATGGATTTTTGTCCAGAGTAATATTTATCAGAGGCAACCTCTCAGATGCAAAATGTTTAATGATCTGAAGTATTTCTTCTGTTCATTTATTCTATTCTGATTATTATTTCTGATGTGAAAATCTGAACTAACCATCTTTAGAAGATCTGAACGTGGCTAACGTTTCATTTCTTGAGAGAATTCAGAACAGCATGCAAGCAAACACGTGTCCCACAAAATCTGATGAGGTGGCGTGTGCACAACTGAAAAGACGTTTGAGGTGAAATTTGAATAGTAAATATCTTGGTTTTCCCCCCAAATCTGTCAGAAGCATTTATTATTTGAAATGATTTTATTCTCTTCATTTAATGCTGCTCAAACGTGCGTTGTTTCTGTCTTCTGGTATGCCTATGTGATTAGTATAAATACATGTTGTGTATTCACTTTCACACTTTTCACTCTCAGAATTTATATGCATTTTCATCTCTTGTTCTCTCTTCACAAAAACTCAAAACCTAAGTGTTCTAAAAAGCATTCTTCAATGGCGTCTTCTTCATCAACAACTGCTCAGTTTCAATCAACAATGGCTGCTGTGACCTCAGATAATCTAGGTGCTGCTCCATATATTCCTCCACAGAGAACTCTTCTCACACCTGTTGAAAAGTTAGAAGTGTTGTGTGAAACCATGGTTGAATTTGATTCACTGGCTGACAATGGGTTTGATTTTCGCTCCATTGTTAGAGCTCAAGGTTGGGTGAAATACTTTGATAGACTATTTGGACCAGTTTACCCTCTGCTTGTTAAGGAATTCTGGATTCATGCATCTGTGTATCCAAAGTTTATTCTATCATCTGTGCTGGGAAAGGAAATCATAATCACAGAGGATCTGATTAGAAGACTGATTGGTTATGAAGAAACAGATGGTGTTTCACATCTGCCAGCTGGACGTGTTGATATGGATGAAGTTTATGAGGAGGTTATGACTGCTGGACAAGCCTCTAATAGATTCAAAGATCTGAAGCCAGACTACAAGATCTGGGCCAAGATCTTCATGGGATGCATACATCACAGAAAGTCAACAAATTCCCCAGATTATGTCAACAATGAACAGATCTATTTTATGTACTGCCTGAGTCAGAGTAACAAGGTAGATCTGCCTTACATTTTGTTTATGCATCTGTGGAATCACATAAATGCATCCAGAGAATCTGTGAAAGAAAAGAACCAGAAGATCAGGAATTGGATACCTTTTGGAAGGCTGATCTCAGATCTTCTCACTGAAAATGGTTTAGTGGCTGCTCTGTATGATGCTGGTGTTACAGAAGAACTAGAGTTCATTATGGGAAACCCTCTGAACGCTAAGAGCCTTCTAAGACTCAAGATTGTAGATGAACTTACCACTGCTCCAAAGAAGTTAAACATGTCTGATCTGAATAAAAGGATTCCAGTATCAGATTTCCCTCTATTCTTTGCTGAAGAACCTAGACACATTGTTCTGATGTATATAGAGGAATGTAAAAGGGAAGGAGTGCCTGTTCCTGCCAATGTATTTCAACTTGTCAAGCAACCCCTGCCAGATGCTGGAGAAGAAGAAGAAGAAGCAGAAGTTCCACTTCAGAGGAAAAGACCTCAACCTGCAACAGAATCTGAACCTGTCCAGAAGAAGGCTAAGATTGCTGAGAAACCCAAGGATCTTCTGAAGAGAAAAGATTCTGGAGAAGCTGTCTCTGCAAAGAGGATTAAACTCAAAGGTACTAAAGCTTCTGTTACTTCTAAAAATATTGTTATAAATGATTCTTCTATTAAGTCTGTTCCCAAACCCCCTGTCACTCAAACAACATCTGTTGCTGCCCCTAGTTCTGTCTCACCTCAGAAACAACCAACTGCTTCTGTATCAAAACCACCTCAACCTAAATTACACATCAAACATTTCACTCCACGTCCTTCACCATCAGTTCCATCACCAACTATTCCACAACCAACAGAACCACAACCATCAGAACTACCACAAAATTCTGATAAACAAAAACCTGCTCAACCAACAATAGAAACTCAACCAATAACTTCTGATCACCCAGAAAAACAAACCACAGAAGATCAACCATAAAAAGAATCTGTCATTCCACCATCACAAATACCATCTTCTGAACCTGTAGCAAATGTTACTTCTGAACCCTCTAAAGTAACTTCTGCTCCTGTTTCATCTGAACCACCTACTCAATCTAATAACCCTTCAGAACCATCTCATATCCCTGAGACAGAAGTTCTTGATATCACTCCATTAAAAACAGTGTTTCAAGTTTCTTCTACCTCTTGTACACCTGAAACATCTTCAAATTCATCTGAATCAGAAATTCATCCTGATTTTCTGATTAATCCATCTGACAAATACCCTGTTCATGACCCTGAACCTGAATCAACCTTAACTACCAAAACTACCATTCCAGAACCTATGCCTCCACCTGCACCTTCATCTGAGATGATTGTTCCTACTTCCAATCCATCCTCATCTGGAATATCTTGTGCTCAAGTGTCTTCTCTTTATCATAACTTATCTTATGGTTTCAAACTTAAAGATTTTTATGATAGAGTTGAGCCCTCTGAACCCTTGAAACCTCTGAGACCTAAACTCAAACCAACCCTTCCATCTGTAATCCTTTCATATATTAAATCTATGGAAAATGAAGGATCCTTAGCCCCCATATCTGCTACATCTGGTAAAGCTGTTGTTTCAGCTCTGCATCCTGCATCTGACAACACAGTTGCATCTGATAAACCATTAAACTCTGCTTTCGTACCATACTCTAATGCATTCTTTGATGATGTTTACCCACGCACCAGACCTCAACCAAATCTGCTTAATGCTTTAAACAGATCCTTACCTCAGAAACCAGAAATTCCATTCTTTCCATATGTTCCCCCTCCTCTAATTTCCATTCCAAAATCATTGATACCACCCACTCCAAAGCCTAAACAGATGACTCTGGAAACCTTGCTTAAACCTCCACCCAGACTTAATATTGAACATTTATTTCAAACGTTTTTGCAAGAAATACAGATGTCTTTAGGTACTGTTCAGAAAAGATGTTCTGAAACTATGGATGCAAATGAGACTGACATCATCTGGAAAGGATTTCTCAATAGATTCAACACTGTGGCTTCTAATCTGAAGAACATCTGTTCTGATGATGCAAAGCTCAGAGCTCAAAGAACTCAATTCTGGATTGTCAACAAGACTGAACCTCTGCTGTGTTTGGATGCTCCTCCACCTCCTCCTCCACCAGAACCAACTGCCACTACATTAACTATGACTCTGGTAGAACCTTCTTCAGGATCTCCAGAACATATGGCAATTGACTCTATTCAGGATACAGAACCTCCATCATCAGAGATTAAGACAGAAAATCCAGATTTGGCAAACAAGATTGCTGCTCTAGAAGCTGGTCAATCTGAAATTAGATCTTGGATGGCGAAGCAAGACAAGAAATCTGAGGACATGTCAGAGTGGATGTCTAAACAAGATGAGAAGAATGAGACAATAACTAAGTTCATGTCAAAGCAAGAGCAATCACAATCTGAGATCACAGACCTATTGAAGATGCTTTTGTCAAAACACACTTAGATGTTTTTTTTTCCTCATGTTTGTGCATCTGTTGTTATTGAATCTGAATGTTCTGTTATATCTTCTGATGTACTTTTTGCTCTGTTATGATTGAATGAAACAGTTTGTTATTCTCCATTGAATTATCTGCTATTGTTCCTTTTTAATTGTCTTTATTAATAGTTTTACTTTTTGCTTATGACAAAAAAGGGGGAGAAAATAAAGATCTGAACTATTTAATATAATTTCACTAGAATGAATCTTCAGACATATCTATTCTTTCTAATATCTAAATTGACTCTTTCAGAACTTTTGATAAAAATACTCTATAAAAGAACCTCTGAGTTTCTCAGATCAATTATCTTTTATCAAACTCTGAATCTTATATCTGCAAGATAGTCTGACCCTTGATTATTACAAGACAAACAAGATCTGACTCTGAAGTTTACTCAAGATAAAAAGGGAAGTTACTATTCATTTTTCATATTTAACTCAGGGGGAGATTCATCATCTCAGGGGGAGTAATAATTCTTTATGTTCAATTAAATAAAATTTCTAATACTTTTTGTCATCATCAAAAAGGGGGAGATTGTTAGAACACAGATTGGTTCTTAATAATTACTCTTTGTTTTGATGATAACTGTTAGGAAATTTATATTTAAGAATTATATACTCTAAAATTTGTTTGAGAGTTTTATTGCAGATTAAAATTATATTAACTCTCTAGAAGCAAATCTGCCTTGAATACAAGAAGTTATTCTGACTCTGAAGCGCCAGATGCAACCTACAGAAGAATCTGTTTGCTCCTTACAGAAGATCCTGAGCGTAGTCTCTAGAAGGATCTGAAGAAAGAAGCTCCAGAACATTCTGAGTCAGAAGCATCTGAAGATAGTCAGAAGCATCTGAAGATAGTCAGAAGCATCTGAAGATAATCAGAAGCATCTGAAGCTGAAGCATCAGAAGTATAGAAGAATATTGATTGAAGAGTTTCTCAAAGCATTGACCTACAGAAGTTTCTAAAAGTACCTACGCTGCCAAGTACTGAAGTTCTGTGTCAAGATGCTCTGATGATCAACACGCTAGAAGCACACACGCTGCAGAAGACTCTGATACAGCTTAGTTCTGAAACTCATCAGAAGACTCTGATCCATTCAGACTCTGAAGAACTTGCTGAAACTGAAGAAGTGTTTTCAAGAATATATCTGTTGGAACTATTCAACGTCTCTTTCCTTATTTGTGCTAGACACACTTACACAGACAAAAAGGATTTATCTGTGCCATCTATTTCAAGGAAAGGTCAGTACATGTGAAGACAAAAAGGCTCAGACCTTTTGGACTCTCTTTTCAACGTGCATGATTCAGCTGCCTATATAAGGAGTTCCTCACTTCATTCTACAGTTACACACTTGCTGAAAAGAAATCACAATATTCTATAAGCTCTCATTCTTATTCTTCATAGAATCTCATTGTACTTAATCTTAAGAGAAAAAAAAATCACTGTTGTGATTATAGCTTTATAGAAGCATTAAAAACTCTTGTATTTAATTTACATTGTTTGTAAAGGATATTCCTTAAGAGGATTCAGTGTGAATCAGTAGCTCTTGAGAAGACTAAGAACTGTAGTTCTTAGGTGATACTATTGTAATCAGTTTGATTTAATAGTGGATTAAGTCCTTGTTGAAAAAGGCAAATCACTCTGGAAGGGTGGACTGGAGTAGTTGTTTAACGAACCAGGATAAAAATAATTTGTGTGATTATTTCTAAGTATTAATTTTCCATACTTATTCAACCCCCCCCCCCCTTCTAAGTATTATCTCACCTTCACCTTCGTCGATCATGGCCTGAATGCCCTGCTTCAAATCATTACAGCCCTCTGGCTGGGTCCAGCACTCTAAACAGTATTCATCACAACCCGGAAATACTCCCCCTCTGGGCAGCCTCCTTTTCACTTCACTCAATGGTGTCTTCAACTTATTAACATCCAACACCAAGTTCAAATTTTCTTCTGTTAAGATAGCATTTGCCCCATGATTAGGCATGGGCTGTTGTACAATATTGGGCCCCACTTGGCCAAAGTTGATGGCTTTACTGTCCAACAAGTCTTGAACTTTATGCTTGAAAGCATGACAAGATTCTACATCATGTCCAGGCGCCCCGGAATGGAATTCGCAGTGCTTACTAGCGTCGTACCCCATAGGAAGTACCGGTCCTGTAGGCGGTTCCATTGTCCTTTTCTCGACCAAATTCAACCCCAACAGTGTCTGAAGAAGCTCTGCATATGTCGACGGAGGCTTATCAAATACCCTCTTCGGTTTCACATTCTGAAACCTTCCCTGACCCTGATTCTGCCTTTGCTGTGGCTGCGGTTGTTGTTGCTGTTGTTGTGGTTGTTATCGCTGAGGAATTGGAATAGTAACACTGGCAATCTGTTGAGGTTGCATGTACTTATTTCAGCCTCTGCCCCGGCCTCAGCCACCATACACAACGCTAGTATCACCCTGTCGTCGTCCACCGAACGCTTTCCTTGCACCCCCAGCTGAAGTAGATTCGCCCGCCTGAATCTTTCCAATTTTGATTCCATTTTCGATCCTTTCTCCCATAAGGATCATATCGGAGAAGCTATCCATCGAAACATTTAGTAACTTGTCATAGTACATTCTGGTAAATGTCCCCACAAACATGTAATTCATTTCCCTTTCGACCAAAGGAGGGTGCACTCGAGCTGCCATATCGCGCCACCGTTGCGCGTACTCTTTGAAACTTTCACCATTTTTTTGCGACAGACTCTGCAACTGAACCCTGTTTGGCGCCAAATCGCTGTTATATTTGTAATTCATAACAAAAGCATCAGCCAACTGCTTCCAGCTCCTAATCTGGGTGGGCTCCAATCCCATGTAGCACTCCAATGATGGTCTCGATAAGCTATCTTGAAAGAAATGCATGAGCATCCTTTCATCATTGGAATACGCAGACATCCTTCTATAATAAGAACGTACATGGACCTTTGGGCAGGTATCCCCTTTGTATTTGTCAAATGTTGGAGCCTTGAATTTCAACGGCACCCTCAGCCCTGACACCAACCCCATAGTAGTCATATCTAACCCAGCGGAGTTCTGGTCAACCACACCTTTCATCTGCTCTTCTAACATTTTGATCCTCTGAACCGGGTCAATAGGGCCTTCAGGTCCCATACCTCTTCCTGAAAAAGCATCCTCCTGTTGATCTACATTCCAGTCATTGCCATACCCATCGTAACCCATGTTACGGCCAAAACCTTGCTGATTGTACACAGGACCCTGTCCTCGGTTTCCGAACCCCAGATTGACCCCAGCAGGTCCAAAACCATTGTTGAAAGGAAATGCTCCAGCACCGTTCACATTCACATTATCGAATCCACCATTACCGTAGCCATACCCCTGATTGTTGTCGTAGCCGTCATTACCGAGGCCTTGATTGTTGAACCCGAAGTTCCCGTCCTGATTGACATTGCCATACCCATTGTTTCCAAAGCCAACATTGTCAACAAATCCTTGATCGGCATCCACAGTGTTGCCTTTGTTGTTGACAACATGCCTATCACCACCATTTCCAGTGTTGCCATTACCAGCGCCAGCACCCGCACCAATACCAGTGTTTTCGTTGACAGTCTCAACAGGTGGAGTAACAACTGCCGGTATCTCATCCTCCCGGCGAGGAGTTTCAACAGAAATGTGGTCAGTGTTGCCATTCCCGTTTGCCCGCGTCAGCAGCGGCTGCACCAAAGTCCGAAGATTCTCCTGGCCCTTGGCCATGCTCTCCATAGCTTGCATGAACAAAGTCAGATTCTCGCGGATTTCCTGTATCTCAACTTGGACTTGATCCATTACCTTCTTGCAGTTGTTTCTGGTTGAATAGCGGTGGACTCTCTGGTCGTCAATCCTGAAAAAATCCAGTGAAAATGCAGGAAATAAGATACAGAATCAAAAATACCGGTTATGCAATATGAGGATGCAAATGCAAACGCATGAATACGCTACAGGTTATATTCCCCACCGATTCTAGTTTCAGAGAGAAGGCCATCACGACAATGGAGTCCCCATCAGGCAAGCAAGGAACCAGAAAACCCTCATATATAAAAAAATGCCAAGAGGAAGAGTACAAGAGTATAACTGAATACAACTGAAGAGACCTCGGCCAACAAGCCTGGCGATGGTCAAAATACAAGTACAAAAGCAAGGTGAAGATGAATCAGGCCAAATGGCGAGCTCTGACATCTTCCAATATCCTTAACGTCTCCGAATGACCTAGTCTGGAGATTAGCTCTTGTATCAGTAATGCATGTTGCTCAGCAGTGGATCTCAGCTTTTTGGCGTCGTCCTTGCAGGTTCCTTCGCCACAACACTCGTCGAGTCTGCATCTCTTGGAGTCGGCCTTCAATTCACAACCTCTCGGCTTCTCGCCACAGTCACTTATTCTAAGCTCGACAGCACTCCTAAGTGATGTCTCTTCAGCAATATTTGCATCCTGGCTCTAATCTGCGCCTCTAGCGTGGCAATATGTAGCTTCAACTCATCTTCACGCTCCTTCCGCTTGGTAAGCGTGGTATTCCATAATGCTTCCCACTTGCCGAGTCGGGAATAGGCTTTGTTTAAGAGTTCCTTCTTGGAAGCAAGCACCTTGCTAACACCGTTCAAGGCTACTCCCACCTTTTCCTTCTTGTTGGCCTCTTCAGTCAACTCTGAACCCAACCTATTAATCAACTCTGTCTGTTCCTTCACAGTGAAGGTAGCTTCATTCTTCTCATGACGCAACTGAAAGATCTCTTTCTCTAACTCATCATTGGCTTTCTTCAATTCTTCATTTTCAGCCAACAATTTGTTATACTTCTCAATCTCTACCGAAGTAGGTGCCTCAATCACTGGAAGATACAAGGGTTCCGCAGCAGGATATGGTATCGAGGAAATCCTAGCTCTCTCGTGGATCCAAACCAAATAGGGATCGTAAGCTTTGTTGTTGCTCTTACCAAGCAAAGCCTTCCCTCTCCTATGGATGTTAGCCCATGCATGTCTCAACCTGATCAAAACAGCCTCGTCTAATGAGCCCGTGAGATACAGAGATTCCTGTATCTCAACCTCAACAGAAGCATCTCTCAAGGCGTAACCAAACTGTCTCGCCAACAGAGAAGGGTTATAGTTGATACAGTCTTTTCGTCCAATCAAAGGGACATTCGGAAAGCCACTGCAAGTATATATAATATCAGTGCCAAGCATGTTTCGATCAAACCAAATGATGTTCTCAGCAGACAACCCTATCAACCGGGAAGACCAATCCAAAGTATCAACAACATCAACAAAAGGCCCTGTCTTCGGAAGATGTCCCTGGAACCACCTGTACAAAAGAGGAAGACAGCAGGAAACATCCTTGCCACGACGTTTCTCATTCTTATAGTGAATAGAATGATAAACATCGCCCAAGAGAGTAGGAACTGGATTTTTTGAGGCATGGATCAAGAAGGCATTTGAGTCAACAAAATCTGGCACATTAGGAAACAGGACAATCCCATAGATGCAGACAACTAGTATGGCACTGAAAGCAACCCAACATCCACTCTTTGCGCACTGTGTAGCCTTCTCAACCAGGACAGACAGGTGAAAACCATAAGCCCCGTTCAGCTTGACCAATCCTCCAGGAAACTCAGAAGCGTCTAAACTGACAATCTCAGCAAGTGTGGCCAACTCAGGCTCAGCGTCAACATGTATAAAGGGCATCTGGTCTAACACAGGAACTCCCATCATGGCAGAATACTCCTCCAAAGTGGGTGTCAGAATATAGTCGGGGAATAGGAAACATCTCAGCTGAGGCTCATAAAACTGCATCAAAGTATACACCCCAGTCGTCTCAAAAGCTGAAGGCCTGTACAACAAACTAAGCAATCTCCCATAAGATACTCTAAACTCAACCCTCACTCTCTCATCTGCTAGAGCAACTAATCCCAGCAAGGAATTGATATCTGGCGAATGCAACCGGTAAGCAACTGTCCTCTTCATGGACTCCATTGTCTGGCTAGAAGATACACTAGAATCAGAGGGGAATGATCACACCTGCAACATAAATACACGTTAATGAAATGCAGTCATGAAAATGCACATGCATATGCAAACAGGAGATCAAGTGCAATGCTGATGAACTGTGCTGCTCTGTACTGAAGCCTGAGAACCATCAAATCTTCATCTCAAACTAACCACTCAAATGAACCTTGTAACCACATCTCACTGACAGAGATAAACCAGGTATTCTGAGGTCAAAGGTTTCCTGCAAACAAACCTACCTACCCCTCACATGTGTGTACTTAACTCGCAGACGAGGTACAGCATCCTATGCGGGTTCAACGTCACAGACTTTCAAGAGCGATGATACGATACCCAGGAGGTGTGGCATCATCATCCTTTGAAGCGGCCTCACTTAGTTGAATCCCAAATGATAGGTCCCCAGAGTTGACAATCCTAGGGTCAGACAACTTGTCGAGCCCTAAGGGCCAGGCAAGAAGCATCAAAGAGAATCTCGTCCGAGCGTAGATTTCGCGGCTAGCTGGTGCGAGCTAAGCAAGCAGGCTAACCACTACTCTCTACTTCTAAGTCTATGTGCAAACTCATGCCCAGGTCCGGCTTATCTCTCAATCTAACCCTCTACCTAGCACAACAACAATAATATAGTACTGACCGTAAAGACAGAACGGTAAATACATACAAAACCCCAGACGGGAAAACAAGCGCTAGGATTGACTCGCGTAGGGAACCGTTGGAGTCCCCAGCAGAGTCGCCAACTGTCGCTACTGCGAAAATCGGCGCCGGCTATGACAGAAGAGTCGCAACCGTGCGTTATTTATCCCACCAGAGGGAAAGGAAACGCTCAGATTAAACCTAACACAAAACGGGAAAGGAATGGTCGTCGCAACCAAATTTCTGGATTCGGGAGTCGATTATGCAAGGGGAAGGTATTAGCACCCCTCACGTCTGTCGTACTCGACGGGATCCACGCTTGTTTTCTATCTAAGGGTGTGTTATTCTATCTACTCTATAGGTCTGGGTTAAAAAGAAAAGAAAATGACTCGGCAAAGTATCACACTTTATGCCTACGTATTCCCGTCTGGAACGAGAAATCAGAGTCAATGTAGTTCGCCTACCTACTGGAACGGAGGGGAAGGTTTCTCGCTAGGATACGGCATCTTATGCCTACGTACTTTCATACAGCATGAAAGATCAGAGCAAACGTAGTTCGGGCTACAGAAGACACAAGCTTGTCTGACTGATTTTTTGTTACCTTATGAAAGGGTTTTTCTTGATTAAGAGTCCCAGCGGACAAAAATGACACTTTGATGTTTGTTTTGAATCTTTTACGAAAGAAGTGTTTTTTAGTTTGTCTGCAATCCCTGACGCACTAGAGACTATAATTTGAGAGTGACTACGTCGCAGGTCACCCTAAGGGTAACGCACTAAGCAGTCAGATTACTGAAGAGTGACCCTCCAGCAACCTTTCCTCAAATAGCTTAAGGCACGTAACGTACGACATCGATTAACCTTATTATCGTGTTTTTGAGTTGTTTTGAGATAAGGAGAGAAAGAAGCTCTAAAAAAAACCTAAGGTTGAAAAGGGAATAAAAACTAACCTAATGTTGTCATGCATGGATAAGAATCCTAATGTCTGTCATAATTCCCTCCTGCACAGAGGAAATCAGAGATCCTAGGGGGTAAACAGAAAAGAAAGCAGGCAAATACAGTAAAATGCATGCAATGCAGCAATACAAGCGAGGCAAGGAAGTCCCACTCAACCTCGAACCTGAGGAAAACAACAGGAAAAGTGAATCAACATTCACTTTAAACCTAGGGGCAAGCAGCACAAGCCAACAAACAATACAGAGAAACAAAAACCACAGCAGAGGAGGCAGCCCAAACAGCAGCACCAAACTCCTACGACAAACAACAGCTCTGACAGCAAAGTTGGTTAAACAGCAGAAAGTTGACAGCAACAACCTTCATCTTCATGAATAGCTCCTATCTTCAAGCTTTAATAAAATTCCATCTCCAACTTCCAGGAAAGAGAAAGCACACTTCAAATAAGGCTCCTCAAAACTTAAACAGTTAAGCTCCACAGCTACAGAAAACTCCAGCTCAACAGCAACAGTAAACCCTAGCTTCCATACTCCAGCAAGCTCCTAGCTCAAACCAGCAAACTTCAACAAGTAAACAGATTCAACAAGCAACAAACTCCTAGCTTCAACAAGCTTCCCCAAGGGAGAATCATTCAACAAGATCAGGTTATAATGTTAAGAACCTTAATGACAACCAAAAGGAAATCACTAAGAACTTAACATTGCAAATTGACAGACATCCTCAAGGTTCTACTCATCCAAAGCATGCTCTACATCCCTCCTAAGGAGAGATGGAACTTCTTTGGAAAGACCTTGTGTCATAGGATTGAATAGAGGCACAAGAAGCTCTCTATGTTTGAAAGAAGAAACAAAACTATTCTAAGGCTCTTCCTACATATCCTAAGCCCCTGACAAGCACTCCATCAGATGAGAAATCCCCAATTCTAAGCTCCTTCAAACCATCCAAAGCATCTTCACTTGATCTTCAATTCATCCAAGCAAAGTCCAAGCCAAAAGCTCACCCAAGATAGCCCAAACAAAGTGAACAAGCCAAACACTCTAGGGAGAAACCCACAAACATCACACCAATTGCAAAATACAAATAAAATGCTAAAAAAGGGCACAAAATTCTAATTAAATTTCTAAGGGGACCTAAGCCTATACCCAATACCCCATATAAACCCCAGGACCTAAATCAAATCCTAAGTCCCCAAACTATGCTCTAAACTACAACTAGTTGTTTGAAACCCTAAATCTAGCACTCCTTATGCTAACCACTCAAATTGGCTTAAGATATATTCACAAAAATATGATAAAATTTCTAAGGGCACATGCTTCTCTAAGCTAACTAATCCAACAAGAACCAATTCAAAATTCCTCACCAATTGATCACAATAAAATCAGCAAGAACATGTAGCAAATATACAAAATTAAAGAAAATAATAAAATGGAGAAAATCAAATTAAATTGAAAAATGGATGAAAATGAGATTTCTTGATTTCAAAAAATCACAATTAAATCCAGGATCATGGAGATATTTTTAAAATATTTTTTGGATTAAAATTGGATTTAATATGGATTTTAGAAATCAAATGAATTAAAATAAATCAAAAAAGAATAAAAAGAAAATAAAATGCTAAATTAAATGATATGCGTTGGACGAGAAGACTGGTAAGCGCATCCATGGACCCTGAGCGTATCCACGTGTGCATGATATGGCTGATGACTCACAAGCTGAGTCAATAAATGACACACTGTGTATTGAATTAATGGAGGGAGAGCTGAGTTTAAATCTCATCCACACGATCTGTGTACAAAGTCCATCTGAAGGACTGATCCAAGGGCCACGAGGTCGTCTTCTCCAAAGATCAGGTGACCTGAGCTTATTCTCTGGTGGTGGTCCACGGTGGAAAACACCGTCTTTTCCGGTGAAGGTCCACTTGCAGGTGACCAAAAATCACAAAGATTATACCTATCTCACTCAAAATTCCATGCTGATCATGAATCTGGCCTCAGATTTTCTCAATTCCTTCTAGATTCTCAAACCCGATAGCATTTCCAAAACATGTCACGTTCTTGATCTTCACCAAACTCGAATCAAAAGCCATAGGAATGATCCTCATGTTACACTGATCATTCTAAGCTATCACAATCATGTTTATTCCTCAAGATCACATGTAACTGAATCCAAACAGAAATTGGTGCACTCCCTCGATCATCACCAAATGATGCCAACCCAAACCTAAATCGTTCTACCAATCATAGGGAACCTAACCACATGCACATTGCTTACTAATTCAGCCTAGATCAATAGGAAATCCAAGAGTTACATACCTGTGAAAATTGACTCAACAGAGGTGGAAGATGATGGATTCAAGCTTTGCAACTCTTCCAACACGATCAGTGAAGCAAGATGAAGCGTCTAGGCACTTCAATTTGGCTTGACCTTGATCCAAACTCCAAAACCGTTTTCAGTTAGAACCTTTGAAACTCAACTTGCTATCTTCACTCTCTCCATGAATTCTGCACCAAACTTCATCTGGAATCATTCTAGAGCTTAAATAGAAACTATTTGTGGGCTTTTGTAATCCAATTCAGGCCCAAATCTGCTGATCCAAAATTCTGATTTACACTTGAAAATCCAATGCACCAGTCACGATTTTCTTGCTACAGTTGGCTCTAGAATGTTCCTTTCAACTGCAAATTGGATTTGGGACATGTTTAGATAGCTAGCTCAGCCTGAAATGCTTTGATTCTTGTTTTGGCATTGTAACTTGTAATGTAAGAAAGCACTTTTCAAAGCAACTCATAAAATAATGGCTCATCTCAAAATTGTGACATTGCCAATGTGTTTGAAATCCAATTTCCATTCAAAATAACTACCCATATGCCATGTTTATGCCTTGTAATTCAAAAAATCATTTTTCCCTCTTTTGAATCATTTGAAAAATCTCCCTTTTTAGGCCATTTTGGAGCACTTTGTGAAATAAGCCAATCCACCTCACCATGACTTCATATCTGATCTAGAAACATCATTTTAAGCACATCTCAAGATGAACACTTTTTCATTTGAAGAGTGGAAGATGGAGATTTTGGCACATGCTTGAAAATGACCTATAATCACAAATGCCCAAAATACCCCTGGATTGCCAAGATCATAACTTGAGTTCCACAAATCTTCTTGAGGACTTATAGTACTCAAATTAAATCTAAGACCAAGACCTACAACTCTTATGTTGGCCAAGAATCCATTTGAAAACTCCTTGGAGGGAAAAAGTTGCTTGGAAGTCAAGTGACTTTCACAGACAAATTTCAGTGTCCTCTAGTGACTTGTAACTTGCAAGAACCGTAACTTGAGTTCTACAAATCTTCTTGAAGACTTATAGTACTCAAATTAAATGTATTGAGAAGCTCTACAAGTTTCATTTTGTCCAAGAATCCATTTGAAACTTGTATTTTGACTTATGTGGCTTGGAAGTCCAATGCTATATAGGGGATTTTACCATAGGAACCTTGTCTCAAACACCTCCAACCACTCTTGATTCTTTTGAACTTGGTCTTGACTCATCAACACACATGCTTCAACATATCAATCCATGACTTCCATGACCTAGATCTGGATCTTGATGCCCTTTCTTTGCTCTCCTTGACCTAGGGTTACCCAGATGAAACCCTACTTGTACACACCTCAACCATGGCTCTTGAACTTGATACAATGACTTGTCTAAGCTTCAATAGGGCCCTCTAGGCATCCCATGAGATCGATACACACCTCAAATTCACATTCCCTGTTAATGACCTTCAATACACCCCAGGCTAGGAGAAGAAATCTACTTGTGGGCCCTCAAACTTCTCATGACTTCAACCCTTCCCTGATGACTTGGATGGTCTCTCAGGCTCAGATAACACCTCTAGATATGCTTCCTTTGACATAAATGGCACTTGATCCCTTGTTGGATGACTTGATATGCTAGGATATGCAAATGATTGAACTATGTACATGATGTAACTATGCAAATGGCAATGCAATGAAACATAAGTCAGGCAAGAAAAGGTTGAGCAAATTTTGGGGTGCAACACCTGTCTATCTTTAGACAACGTGATAAGATCAAGTGCATGTTGATCTGGCCTTCGGGATGATTTTCTCCGTCTATCTTTAGACGTCGTGAGTATTGGATTTTGTTTCCTTCGGGATGGTGTCTTTCCATCTATCATTGGACGATGTGATTGTATTTCTCTTTCCATTTATCATTGGACGATGTGATTGTATTTCTCTTCCTGTCTATCTCTAGACGATGTGAGTATATTTCTCTTCCTGTCTATCATTAGACGATGTGAGAGGATCAAGTGCATGTTGATCCAACCTTCGAGTTTGTTATGTGTGGCGTCACGCAGGTAACTGGTGATAAAGTCAAGTTCTTTATCAGATGATTGATTAGTTTGTTGCCGTAATGACTGGATTCAGTTTTTGGATATTTCCCCCAAGCAGTTTTCGCAGTTTATTTCTGCGATTGGCCAATTTCCAGGTTCTTTTGTATTCAACCGTCTTTTACCTTAATTGTCTGAAGGTCGTTCGCTCTTCACCCAGTCAGGTCCAAGCCGCTTGAATAGGGACAGCTGTTGCACCTCAAAATTTGCCCAACCTTTTTCTTTAACTGGATTATGTTTCATTGCATTAGCATAACATTATCCTATCATTTGCATATCATAACATCATTCATCCAATAGGGGATCAAGTGTGTTTTTGTCAAGAGAAGCCTAGCAATAGGTCTTAGCCAAGCTTGAGAAGTCATCCAAGTCATCAGGAGGTGATTTGAGGCCTTAAGAGGTTTGAATGCCTCCATGTGGAGTTTCTCCTAACTTGAGGATCAATTGAAGACCATCAGTGAGATGTGAAGCATGGATTGTGAATAGAAGATGTGTATAGAGCTCATGGAGTGCCTAGAGGGCCATGTTAGAGCTTAATCAAGTCATTGATTCAAGTGCAAGAGCCACAGTTGAGGTGCAAGCAATTAGGGTTTCATCTGGGTCAATCCTAGGTCAACTGTGCAATTGAAGAGGTTCAAAGCCTACTTTTAGGTCATGGAGTTCATGGAATTATATGTTGAGACATTTTTGGTTTTGTGCCAAGATCAAATCAAGAAGAATCAAGAGTGTGGGAAGTTGCTAAGTTAGGGTTTCAGTGTAAAATCCCCTGTTTAGTGCCTAACTTCAAGACCATATAAGTCAAAATACAAGTTTCAAATGGATCTTTCGCCAACATGAAACTTATATAGCATCGCAATACCTTTAATTTGAGTACTAGAAGTCCTCCATTGGATTTATAGAATTCAAGTTATGGTCCAGACAAGTTACAAGTCCTCAGAGGTCACTGAAATTTGTCTGTGAAAATCATCTGACTTCAAAGCTATTTTTGACCTAGAAAGAGGTTTCACCTGAACTTTTGGCCAACATGAAATTTGTTCCTCAAAGCTATTTTGTACTAGAAGTCTTCCATCTGATTTGTGGAACTCAAGTTATGAGGTTTACAAGTCAGGGGTATTTTGGGAAAGTGAGATTATAGGTCATTTTCAATCATAGGCCAAAATCTCCAACTTGCACTTGTCAAATGCAATTTTGTTCAACATGAAAGTTGCTTAAAATGGGATTTTAAGTGCAACCAAGTGATCATGTGGAATTGATTTGGCTTGTAGCAAAAAGTCACTTAAAATGGCCTTAAAAAGGGAATTTTTCAAATGGATTAAGGAGGGAAAATTGACTTTTTGAGTTAGAGGACCAAAACATGGCATATGAGTACATTTTTTGAATGGAAATCACATTCTAAGAACATTGGCATTGGCAGAATTTTGAGCATAGGCCAAGTTTTGGGAGTTGTCATTTAGATTACTTCACCATGAAGTTACATAATCAAAAATAGTCATTGGATCAAATACAAGGAACAAATCCCAGCCATTCACACTCCACATGCTGTTATTAGTTGAATTGAATCATCTTGGAGCCAAAACAATGCCATTTTCGTGTACCTTCAAGAGCAAAAAGTGGTGAAATTTTGAAAATTCATTTTGGGCCTAGAGGCAAGGATTGGGCTTTCTCTTGATCCATATCCATTTTATATAAGATTTCTAACCTTCACCAATCATTAGTTCTGGAAATTGGAGCAGAATTGATCAAGAACAAGCTTGAAAAAGTGAAGAAAATTCCAAAAGTGAATTCCAAGATCTAGTTCGTTTCAAGCCAAATTGTGAATTGAGAAAGCTTTATTGAAGATCATTGAACGATTCTGGAGAGTTTCGCGAAGCTTCATCAAGGATTAAAGGCTCAGTGGAAGTTCTCCACTAGGTATTTGAATTTCACCATATCTCTCTTAATACTTGATGATTCTTTGCCATTTTCGTTTCTTTGCACTTCTTGAAGTATGTAGATCGTTTCTGGATTATAATTGTTGATGTTTATGACGTTCGAAATTTGGAGCTCCAAACTTGTGAGATTTTATATGGACTGTCTTGGCATGATTCGGCTTAGTTTTTGCTTGATCTTTAACCTCCATGACATAAGGATGAGTTTAGAATTAATTTGGAGAAGTTTTAATGAACTTGAGGTTTTGGTGTCAAACTTTGTTTGATTCGTTTTTCTTTGAGCTTGCATTATTAGTGATTTTTGATGAGATATTTGGAATCCTTGCGAAAAATCCATCGATTTCGGTCCAAAGCACGTGCAAAACGGATAAGAATTGAGTGAGTTATGGTTGTTGGAAGAATTCCGGCGAGGAAAGGCCGGCCGGAACGGTTCCGGCGAGTTCAAGGAAGAAGATGAGCAGGCGCGCGCCACGTGTCATCCAAAACGGCGTCGTTTTGGCCAGCGCAGGGGACCTGAAGCACGCGGGTTCGAGTCCTCCCATGTGCATTTTCCATTTTTCTGCTTTGGTTTTCCATTAATTCACCATTTCATTTTCCATTATTTTCTTTTTATTTTTCTGTTTTATTGCCTGTTTGTTTTAATTACATTAAAAATAGTAAAAATCATCAAACAATTATGAAATTTTTTTCTGAAGTTCCTGAATGTCTTAAGAATTTTTAGGCGTTGATTTTATGTTTTAAAGATTTTATTTGAATTAGTTATGATTTTTCTTTTGTGCTAACATCCATTGTGTTGCCTATTTGACCATCTGTTTTGTATAATTTTGTTCTTCCAATTGGTGATAAATTTGGTTTTTATTTTTTAGTATGTTTTAGTGTAGATATTCATGTTCCCTCAGGATTTTTATTAGAATTTTAAAACATTTTAGGTTCTGTTTTAGGTGTTGAGATTAGAGCCTTCCCAAACTTGTGGATTACCTTGATACATTTCAATCTAGAATTTATTTAGGTGACTTAGAAGTTGAATTAGGCTTTAATATTTTAACCCTAGGCTGTTAAAACATGTATGTTCCCCCAGGAATTTAATTAGAATTTTATAATTTTTTTTGCTATTTTTGTTGAATTTTGCAAATTGCTTGTGTTTGTGTTGTTCTCTCTTGAGTACCTTTGCTTGTTTGGCCTGGTTGGTGACTTTGGACCTTGCTTGGCTTGGAATTATTTTTAGTGGAGCTTCTGGATTCATTGAAGATGCTTAGGATTGAAGATTGGAGCTTGGATTTGAAGGCTTTTTCCTCTTGTGGAGCTTTTTTAGGAGCTTAGGAAATTAGGGTTTTAGGAAGTGCCTTAGAATTAGTTTTGATTCTTTCTTCAAACATAGAGTGCATTGTTGGCCTCTATTCCATCCAATGACATAAAGTCCTTCTTGGGAATCTCCACCTCTCCTTAGGAGGGATGAGTGGTATACCCAAGTGAGTAGAACTTTGAGGATACCTTTCATTTGCAATGTTGAGTTCTTAGTGATTTCTTTTGGTTGTCATTAAGTTTCTTAACATTATAACCTGATCTTGATGTTTAATCCTCCTCTTAGAGTGTGCTTGTTGGAGCTTGAAGATTGAAGAAGCTTGAAGATAGAAGCTTGCTTGAGGATGAAGCCTTTGCTGTCAACTTTGCTGTCTATCCAACTTTGCTGTTTAAAGTTGTTGTTGTTGTTTGCTGTAAGAGTTTGTTGCTGCTGCTTGGGCTGTCTCCTCTGTATCTTTTGTTTTTCTCTGATTTGTCTGTTTGCTTGTGTTGATTACCTCTAGGTTTGAGGTGGAGCTTGTCTCCTCTTGCCTGTTGTTTTCTCCCTTGCCTCTTTTATATTGCTGCATTGCATACTGTTTACTGTTTACTGTTTACTGCTTGTTTTCTTTTGCTGTTTTCCCCTAGGATCTCTGATTTCCTCTGTTGGAGAGGGAATTATGACAGACATTAGGTTTTGATCCATGTGTGATAACTGTAGGTAGATTCCCCTTTCAACCATAGTTAGAGCGTCTTTCTCTTCTCATCTCAAAACAATTCAAAAACACAGTAATAAGGATAACGCGTGTTGTACGTTACGAGCCTTAAGCTATTTGAGGAAAGGTTGTTGGAGGGTCACTCTTCAGTAATCTGGCTGCTTAGTATGGTACCCTTAGGGTGACATGCGACGTAGTCACTCTCATATCACAAGTCTTTAGTGCAGTACAAGTTACAAACAGACTAAAAAACATTTCTTTCGTAAAAAACTCAAACAAATATTCAAACTCTGCTTTTGTCCTCTTGGACCTTTAATCAGGAAAACCCTTTCTTAAGGAGATAAAAACTGTCAGACGAGCTTGTGTCTTCCGTAGCCCGAACTACGTTTGCTCTGATCTTTCATGCTGTATGAAAGTACGTAGGCATAGAATGCGATATCCTAGCGAGCAACCTCCCTCTCCTTACCCGTAGTTAGGCGAACTACGTTGACTATGATTTCTCGTTCCAGACGGGAATACGTAGGCATAAAGTGCGATACTTTGCCGAGTCATTTTCTTTTCTTTTAAACCCAGACCTGTAAAGTAGATAGAATAACACACCTTTAGACAGAAAACAAGCGTGGATCCCGTCGAGTACGACAGACGTGAGGGGTGCTAATACCTTCCCCTTGCGTAACCGACTCCCAAATCCAGGATTTGGTTGCGATGACCATTCCTTTCCCTCTTTGCGTTAGGTTTACTCTGAGCGTTTCCTTTCCTTCTTGTGGGATAAATAACGCACGGTGGCGACTCTTCTGTCATAGCCGGTGCCAATTTTCGCAGTAGCGACACCCCCCTTACCTTGATTAATTGCTTTGATTGTTGAAGAATCCCCAAGAATATGACAACCCTAGCCTTCTTCTCTTCCCTTGTTCTTTCTCTTCAATCTTTCTCCCAAACTGGTTTATCGTGTTTTCTTCTCCTTTATACCCCAAAACCCCTCTTATATTTCTAAATCCTTATCTTATTTATTTCAATAATAATAATAATAATAATAATAATAATAATAATAATATTACTATTAATTATTAAATTATCACCACCATTAATCATATTATATTAATATTAAACTCCATAGTTATTAAATAATCCCCATAACTTAAGGGTACCCACCAACACTCTCAGACACACCCCCACCTAAGGACACACCAAAATAAAATAACACCAAAAAGACTAAATAATTAAAATGGGTGTTACAACTCTCCCCCACTTTAATTATTTTCATCCTCGAAAATTACCTGATGGAAACAATTCTGAATATCCTTCCCGCATCCTACTTTCTAATTCCCAGGTCACACTGCCTCCTGCAGCATCTCCCCAAACCACTTTCACCAAAGATATCTCCTTCCCTCGGAGTTGTTTCTCATTCAACAATTCGCACTAGAAGTGCCTCAACAATCAAATTATCTCTCACTTGCACACCATCCAATTGAATCAAAGTACCTCATCGGCTTAGACACATGAACACATCATGCAATTTCCACAAGCGACAGCGGTAAAACAGTCTAACATGCTATTTTCCCCATGCTTCCGTTGTGCCACTCTGATACAGACAATCCAAATACAGTGTGTGCTTCCGAGACTTCAAAGCTCGACCAACCCCAGTTACCATCATGATCCAACACACAACCTCTCACCAAATCCTCTACATACTGGATAGTTCTCTCTATTTGTCCATCCGTCCACGGATGCTAGACAGAGTTCAACTTTAATATGGCACTCAAAGTGTCTGCAACTCTCCCAAAATCTCATCGAAAACTCAGATTCCCATCTGACACAATATTCAACGGTATCTCATACTATTTCGCAACTTCTTCACTATACATCTTAGCTACCTCCAACATAGAATGATTCATCCTCATTGGTAAGAAATGAGTTAATCTTTTCAATCCATTCTTAACTACTCAAATCAAATCACATCCCTTCAAATTCTTTGGAAAACCCGACACAAAATCCATGGGAACACTATTCTATTCCACTCAAAAATATTCAACAGTTGCATCAGGCCCAACAATCCCCGCTGTTCCAACTTCGACATTCCACAAGTCTAATCAGCGTACACAACCTCAACCATCTCTCTCTACACCTATGGCCACCAAAACAATCTCCCACATTCGGTCACATCTTCATAGCACCTGGATGGGTACTCATTCCACCTTAATGTCCTTCTTCCAGGGTACTCTTATCCCACCCACAATACTGGAGCACAAACTCTATCACGACATCTCATGGCACCATTTCCATCAATCCGAAAATCAGTTCTTCGATTCAATTCATTAAATTCAATCAGTCTACTAGCTCAAATTAGAGTTCCAACTCCTCGACTGTCATCAAGATTACCCATAGTCAGCCTCAACATACAAAGCTTAACTCCATAAGAAGTCTCTTCACAGACCAAACTCATATCTCGAATTTTCTTAATCAGTGCTAACTCCTTTACCATCATCATCATTATATACCCAAAAATTCTCCAACTCGATGCGCCAGCTACCACGTTGTCTCGCCCGAATGGAAATTCAACCCAAAATCATACTCCTCCAGAAGTCCCAATTATTTCCTCTGTCTCATATCCAACTCTTTCAAATCAAACAAATACCTTAAGCTCTTAGGGTATGTTTGGTTCGGGGTAGATGGAGGGGAGGGAAGGTAAGGGGAGGGGAAAATTTTAATTAAATATGTTTGGTTCAAATTTTAGGAGGGGAGGGGAGGGGAGCAAAATCCCTCAAAAACACACTTTTTGGTTCCCTCCGAATTGGGGGGATTTGGAGGGGAGGGGAGGGAATATGAGTTTTGATATTTAAAAATTATTATATTTACTAAAATATTCTCAGTTTAATTTTATTATTTCAAAACTATTTGTTATCTTTTGTGTTACTGTTTTTTCTCGATTGTTTTCATCAACTTATTATAATTGTTCTTCACCTTCAAATTATTTTATAATTTTTATAATTAATATAAATCATAATCATTGTCTTTTTTTTATAAAAAAAATTATGTTTCGTTATATTCATTTTTTTCTTTTAATTTTGTTATGTACTCTATCATATTTTCTTTTATATCAAATTGTAAACCATATCATTTTATTTATTTTTGTTTATTCATTTTATTAAATATTTTGAACCATTAATATTTAGTAATAAGTTATTTTATATATTTGTTTTGTTATATAATTCATCACAATTTAAATGATGTTATTGGCATATAGTTTAATTTATGTTGGAAAGTTATAAGTCGAATCGATTGTACTCAATTTTTTAACTTTATGTGACAAATAAATATTTTTTTAAACACTCAATATTAGAAATTTTATTACCAACAAAAATACGCACAAAATTTTCACATTTTAATATCATATGACTTATATAAGATCATAAGGATAAAAATGTAAATTATTAATAAAACCCCTCCCCTCCCCTTCTGAACCAAACACATTTTTAATTAAAATCCCTCCCCCCCCCCCCCTCCTCTCTTTTGAACCAAACACTTATTTGATTAAAAAATTCCTTCACCTCCCCTCCCCTCCCCTCCCCTTCATTAAAATCCCTCCCCTCACCTCCCCCTCATTTGAACCAAACAGACCCTTAAGATCACCAATCATCTCACATCTCAACTAAACAATTAAGGCCTCCAAACTCCGGCACAAACACACGACAACAACCAACTCTAAACCACCTGTCAGATAATTCCTCTTACGTACTTTAAGTTTCCTTAAAGCATAACTAAAACTCGCTGATGTTGCACTTAACATATCTCCCAATCATATCAACAAAGCATCACAAAACACAATAAATAGTTCTGTCGGATTCGGCAAAACCCACACACGAACTATTGACAGCTCTCCCAAACTCCTTGAACTTTCTTCACCGAGGCATAACACTACTTCTTCTCCACACGGATAACTCAAGTTCCTGATGCTCAACATAATCCTCTATACTCTTCGAATATACCAAAGTATCATCGGTTAACACAACCATTGAATCACTTATTTAAGTATGGAAGATCCCATGCCAAACGGACGCTCAATTTGTGAGCTATGGTGGAAACACGTACCGCACCTTCCGCACTTACCACCACATCTAAACACATTCCATTAATAAATATCTTAATCGCATGCCGCTACTTCCCCATCACCTATAGCATTGTAAAAACTTCCAACGCTTCAAACCGTGCGTCATTTCGGGTTACGGTTCTCCCGTTACGTCAAAAATACGACAACAACATTTTCACACTTGAAAGGCCCTTCAACACACCTTCAACTCTTGAAATGTTTAAAGGTCTAATTATATCAATATCGTATTCCACATTCTTACTTCCTTTAATATTCACCAGGAGTCACTATCCACCTTTTACATACTCGGCCTCACAATCTGTTACTGTAGCACATCCACCAGACACGAGTCTCAAAACTACTTACTCAAATTAATTCCTTGACCACCCTGATCGCGACTTTCTATGTCTTAATACAACCTAACTGCAAGTGCATAGTCTATCGCGTAGTAATAATAGATATCGATCCCACAGGGACTCGTAATCAAACTAGTGTTCTCGGGAGTTACTATGTTTAGCTAGGTAGATAATGTTTGAGGGAATAAGATTGTCACTAAAGGGAACTAGGAATGTAAATTAAAGTATAATTAATTGAATCGATATGCAGTGATTATATTCATCGTGGATTTGACAAGTTACCGGTGTATGAAATATTTTTCAGAGTTTATTTAAGCAGAAAATGGTGATCTGAAGACTCTCGCCTCACGATGGTTATTGACGCTAATCATAATTCTAAGGGGCAAACGTAGACTTTCGTATCCCATTCGGGGTTAAAAATTTTTTTTTTGGAAATCTCTAAGTTCTAATTCATTTTAAAGTGCTTTCGCTGTTATTAAAATGAATGACTAGTGTTTACTATCTGATCTTGCCGCAGCTTTCGCTTGTTGGTTCGTATCTTAATTAATTTCCCACTTTCGTGGCAAAACTACTTTTAAATAAGTTATCGCTTTCGCGACGAAGTTTATTTAGTAAATTAATTTTAAACACTCAGACCATAAACGACCTTTGAAAAAGACAGTTTTCAACCGGTCATTATCAAATCCCTTTCGAATTATTACTACATATCGATTACTTAAATTTACCTAGACATGGATTTGGGAAAGGTAAAACATAAATGAAAACGATAAATAACAGCATGCAACATAATAAAAACTAGAATTAGGATTGAAATGAGAAACCTGTAAATATTCCAATTGACCTTTGGGCAGATCCTCCACAGATGTTGGCAGGATTCTGGTCTTTGTGCCAATTTAATCGTACAACGGAAATAGAAATTACAGAAGGAATGAAAGGAATGCAGAAAAAGAAAAGAGAAACAAATAAGAATATTAAAACTGGAAAGGTTGCTCTGGAAATAAATTGGGCAGCACTTCGTTGTATGAATGCGGCTCCCCTTCTGAGGTCCCCTTCTTCCCCTTTTATAGAAATGGAATTCTAACGGTTATAACTTGAAGAGGGTGGACTTTGAGGCAGAATAATCAGGGAGTAGTGGTCCACTATTTGGGACTTGGAACTGCTTCTTTCACGTGCATTTGAAGTGGGGCGTTTTTGCCTGCATGACGGTCGTCACAATGTGTGACGGTCGTCACCCGTGTGACGGTCGTCATGGAGCTGTGACGGTCGTCACAGCAGCAAAATCAGCATTCTGCGCTTTTCATGATGTTTTCATCCTTTTTTCGTCCATATTTCATCTGAGATTGCTTTTTTTCTTCATATTGCCTTGTTTAGACGTGATCATTAAATACCTGCAAAACATCAGACAAATAACACGGAAATAACCCGAAATTGGATCGAAAACAGTTAAACTTCAGTTAAATTATGCATCAAAATATATATACGATTTCGTGTTATCAAACTCCCCTAAGCTTGAATCTTTGCTTGTCCTCAAGTAAAACAGGAAAAGGTCGGCAAGCACGAGGCAGCTTCTTCGTTCGCAAAGTTGGGAAAAGCCGGGATTCTTGGTAAGAAAAAAACGAGTACCATGACGACACTGGACTACAAGTCTTCAGAGGTCTCCTTTTTATGCAAATCGGTCCCAGTCATGCTACTGTAGCTTGGTGTCAAGGTTCTCGCGGCAAGTTCACCCTGTTTGTTCTAGCGCAATCACATTAAGCCCATTGTCCATACACTTTCATGGCAAGTCGACCTGTTAGTGGATATGATCTCATTTCTGTTTTGATCTTCTTCATTGATCATAAGCTTATATCATTGATTTTTCAATGAGTTTTCGTGCCGTTGGGCTAAATGCTCGGGTGAGGAGCACCTAACTTAGAAGGAAACGTGTCTTTATATTTTTGGCTATCTAGCTTTCTTTTCATGATTTTTCATCTTTTTGGAGATCATACACTTATTTGCATTGGTCGCTCGCTTAGAAGTGTTTTAGGATGGTGCTGACTGCTAGTATAAACTACTTGGGGTTGAGTTTGCGTAGACACTTGAGACTTTGGTACACGTAGGTAGTGAAACCGACTCGCATAAACCGGAGATCTAAGGTGTCAAGACGGTACTGGTTTTGTTAGAACTGTCGTTTCCTCGGAGTTTCAAAACTTGGTTTGAACTTGGGTGCATTCTCGTGATGCTTTTGCTTTTGAGGAACGAACGGAAATTTTTTTGTTTACGTTGAATAACGTGGGGATGTTTGCGTAACGGAAAAAGGATATATAAACGAGCTTTATTTGCTAAAAATAGAAAATGTTTAAATAGAAATTACGAAATTCAAAGTACAGAGGAATGGGAAATAAACGCTCCGCTCCCACACTATCTCAATCAGTGTCCCCACTGATTTGGAATCATGCGAGAGGGAGATACAACGGAAATGAAAGTACAAATAAACTGGAAATATAGTAAACAAATAAGGAAAATGATAACTAATCACGTCCGCTGCCTCGGTCACGTCCGCGCTGGCGTCCTCTGGCTCTGGCCAGGGCGACTCGGTCCTCATAACTCATAGCTCCGGTGTGGTAGACATTGCCACGGAGTCCTTCGACCTGCAAGGTCAGATTCGCCAGGTTCTCTGTAATGGTTTCTTGGCCGGTTTGAAGTTGTTGCATTTGGGTCCGATGCCAAGCTTCGAACTGCTCTGCTCGCTGATTCTGCTGCTGCAGCATAGCGAGTATCTGGGCCTGCTGGTTGAGAGAGCGGCGGAGGTCCTCTTCTGAGTAGTCGGGCACTGGACGATGGCGGCGGCGGCGGGAGGATGTACCTTCGGAACGAGGAGGCTGCGATGCCTCCGGTTGCTCTGGCCTGTCCAACTTAGCTTGGATTTCATCATCAGAACCTTGGGTGTGGTCCTGAGTTGGAACAGCGGCAGCAGGAGGGGCAGTGAGGTCAAATAACCAGTTGGTACGATCCTCTGGGTGTGTCCGGGTGCGTGATGGAAGGATGATGCTTCGGACGGTTTTGCCACGCACTACCGGGTGATACTTCCCATCGGCTCTGGAACGGATGAGGTGAGAGGCTCTGCAGTGGTCGGTGTCAAGGAACACCAAGGGGATGGAATGGAGGTGCTGGAGGCGGTCGCCTAGGTTCAGCCCAAGTGCAATGGCAGTGACAATCCCGCCAAAGTAAAATGGCTTCGAGCCACGGTTGCAGTTGGCCTGAATGTGGGCCAGGTGGAACGGAGCGGCGTTGATAGGCTCGTTGTTGAAGACGCAGTGGAGGAAGAAGAGCTCTTTCGAGTTCACCTTATGGTTGCTGTCCCTGGCGAAGATTATGTTGCTCAATGCTCGGTGGAAGTATCGGATGGTCGGGTTATGGATATGCGTTGCGTGCAGAGAGTTCCAACCATCGGCGTTGATGCCGGTCAACTGGTACCAGAGCGTGAAGGCTTCGTGCTGGAACTGATCGGTGAGGCGGCAGTAAGCATTTTCGCCTTGAGGGAGTTGTAAGATGGCGGCAATCTAGTTCTTGTTCACCTGATAGTTTGTGCCGAACATCCGGAAGCATGCGGCACTGGAGTGTTGGCTGAGGTCGCTGCTGGAAGTGACATAGGTGAACGAACTCAGGAACTCGAGAGTGAGTTGTTCGTACGTCGGCAGTGGATTGGTGCATAGGTTCTAGATGTCGGCTCTTTGAAGCATCCAAGTGACGCCTTCAAGGAGGCCGGGCTCCGTGAGCGATGGAATACATCGATAATGAGTCGGCTGGAGCGACCGTTGATGGAATGCAATGTAGTTGGCTCGCTGTCTTTCGCCTGAGTCACCGTCGCTGAACACAATGTTGCTGATGTCTGGGGTTTCGGTAGTTCTCGCCATTGTTGGAAGATTGAGAAGGTTCTGAGGATTGGGGAAATGTGACAGAAATGGAGTAGGAAGTTGAGATGGGAGTTTAAATATATGGTGCAATGCGGGGAAAACGAAAGATTGGAGTGGGGAGGGAGTTGCTGATGATTGGAAGTTGAAAAGGGATAAGTGGGAGAGAAAATGCAACCCCTGTTATATCAGATATCAGTTTTGGGTTCGTGACGGTCGTCACGTATATGTGACGGTCGTCACCCGCGTGACGCTCGTCAGGATCCTGTGACAGTCGTCACAGCAGCAAAATCTGCAGAACGCAGAATTTTGCTCTGAGGGTGTTCTTGCAGTGACTTTTAGGCCTAGTATTGATATGGCAATGTATTATAGCAGCCAAAAAACAATGAATAATGTAAAAACAGAATAATTGAATAAAGACTATAATTGAAATAACAAGAAATTGAAATGATTGTATGTAGTACATAAAGAAATTAACAATGCGAAAATCCAAATGATTAAACTAAACTAAACTAAACTAAAACTAGTATCTAGTCTTTTCGTGCCTTCAACTCATCGAACTTCCGTGCGTAGTAGTCGAGTTGGTCGCAGACTAAATCCATGAAGACTACCAGTTCTCTGTGTATGCCTGCGATGTCATCTTTTACAGTAGTCAGAGCTGCATCAACATTGTCCAATCGGAGTAGAACAGTATCCATTTTGTCGGTGGTCTCCTCAGGGATAGGCTCAGGATAGGTGTTGTAGTGCGGAGGAGTCGTAGGGTCTACTTCAGCTTCTGATACAGCATCCTCATAGTACATATAGTCGTGTGCCTCAGAGATGTGGTCATTGTCGTACATATAGTTCTGTGGTGTTGACTGAGGTGAAAGAGGTCCCATAGGCTCATCCAATTCATAAATCCAGTTGTCCTTGTTGTGGATACTTGTCATCAGATGATCAGGCAGTGTGAATAGCTAGACAGGTTTTTCGTTGATGAGGTACTCATAAGGTCCAGGTCCCATAGTTCCTAAAATGCGCCTGTTAAAGCAGAATTGTATGTTCATGGGTCAGATGGTGCCAAAACGAGTGCTTGCATTTAAGTGGAATCTAAGGCCGAGCTCGTGGGCAATCATTGTCACGAGGCCTCCTATAAGAATAGGTGTATGTGGTTCCTGAGTGAGGCGTCTGAAAGATCTCATCATGAAAGGCACTGCATTTACTGTACGTCCCTGAGAAGCACAAAACATGATGAATAACTCCTCTTTAGATACTGTAGTAATATTTTCTTCTTTCCCAAACAGGGTGTGAGCTAGTATCTTATGGAAGTATCTGAAAGTTGGGTTATGAATATCATCATTATACATTCTGTCTGGTTCAGGGTGATAGTCGCCTGTGATTCTACCCCAGAATTGGTCGAGTTCAAAATCAATATCGTCATCTTCTGCACTGATGAACACATGCGGTCCGTTAGGAAATACTAGGAGGTTAGCTAGTGACATCCGGCTATGGGTTTGGTCCATTCCAAACATTCGAAAGATAATCAACTCTGTGTTGGATCCAAAACCATAGTTGGGTAGGTATCTGAAGGCACTAAGGAATTCATAGGTAAGATCCTTATAGGTAGCAAAACGTGTTTTCAAAGCAGTGTTCTCCCAACCCAGTTGATTGAACAGGTATTGAATGCTATCCGTGATTCCTAGTTTATCCATGGTAGACTTATCATAATACAGCGTTAAGGCGATTTCTCTTTCAGTTAGTGCTGCAAATCTTGCCTTTTGAGCTAGTCCTCGAAAATGAACCTTTATGAAGTCGTACTCGGCCATACTCGCAGGTAAGTCGGAGAAAAACAGGAGGAATGTTTTGAAGACTTTTAAAATCCTGAAAAGTTTAAAACAGAAGTTTGAAGTCAGGATTTTAAAAAACAAAAAGCGGTAAAAACAAAAGACAAAAAGAGAATAATAAAATAAAAATAAAAATATGAAAACAAACGAAAGTAGAAAGTAGTAGTAATTATAAGTTTAGAATTTTTGTTAAATTTTCAAAGTAAAATTTTAAATAGAAAATGAAATACAATAACGAGGAAAAATGCGGGAAAATTGGGTTGCCTCCCAGTAAGCGCTGTTTTTAACGTCTAAAGCCTGACGATAGCTTGGTGAGAAGCTATTCGGGTGTTTGAGCTGGAAGCTCAAGAAATGCTATACTGCAGACTTGAGGGCTGTTTTCGTTCTTATTATAATGTTTTAGACGTTGCCCGTTTACGATAAATGGTGCATTCGTCTTATCGGTAATTTCAACAGCTCCACTCTGAAGTACTTTAGTTACTTCATAAGGTCCAGACCACCTAGATTTTAGTTTACCTGGGAAGAGTTTTAATCTTGAATTAAATAGCAATACGATGTCTCCCACACTGAATTGTTTTTTGACTGAACGTTTATCATGCCACTTTTTAGTTCGTTCTTTGTAGATACGGGCATTTTCGTAAGCGTCTAATCGAAGTTCTTCCAATTCGTGTAAGTTCAAGATTCGCTTTTCTCCTGCCTCGGAGTAGTTGAAATTGAGTGTCTTAATGGCCCAGAAGGCCTTATGCTCTAATTCTACAAGGAGATGGCAGGATTTACCGTAAACTAATTTGTAGGGTGTAGTACCTATTGGTGTGTTAAGGGGGTCCTATAAGCCCATAAAGCTTCATGTAGCTTTGATGACCAATCTTTCCTTGAGGTAGCGACAGTCTTTTCTAATATCTGTTTTAATTCCCTGTTCGAGACCTCTACTTGTCTGCTAGTTTGCGGATGATAAGGTGTAGCTACTCGGTGTCGGACTCCATATTTAGAAAGAAGTTTATCAAATATTCGCGATATGAAGTGAGATCCGCCGTCACTAATGACGAGTATGGGTACACCGAATCTAGGAAAGATTGTGTTTTTGAAGAGTTTGATTACTACTCGTGCATCGTTTGTTGGAGCAGCTATGGCTTCTATCCATTTAGACACATAATCGACGGCGACGAGTATGTAGTTATTACCAAAAGAAGGTGGGAATGGTCCCATGAAATCTATTCCCCATACGTAAAAGATTCCTACCTCTAAGATTCCTTTATGAGGTATTTCATCGCGTCGTGAGATGTTGCCAGTTCGTTGGCATCAATCACATTTTAGCACAGCGATGTGAACGTCTTTCCAGAGGTTAGGCCAGAATAAGCCGGCTTGGAGAATCTTAGCGCATGTCTTGGATGTACTAGCATGACCACCATACGGTGCTGAATGGCATTGGGAAATGATATTTTCTATTTCTTCCTCTGGGACACAGCGACGGTATATGTTGTCGGCCCCTCTCTTGAAGAGTAGAGGTTCGTCCCAATAATAGTGTTTCAGATCATGGAAGAATTTCTTCTTTTGCTGATAAGTGAGATCCGGTGGAAGCACGCCTGCAGCGAGGTAATTAACAATGTCAGCATACCAAGGTAATGTGACTTGGGCATAGACGGCTTCTACGGCTTTTTCGAATTCTGGATCTTCCGAGATTGAGTTGGGTATGTCACTTTCTAATTTGGCTATCAGACGTTCGTACGGGAAATCGTCGTTTATCGGTACTGGTTCGTGTCTGATGCCTTCTATTCGGGATAAGTGATCTGCAACAACGTGCTCGGTTCCTTTCTTATCTTTGATTTCTAAGTCAAACTCTTGTAATAACAGGATCCATCTCAATAGTCTTGGTTTAGCATCCTTTTTGCTTATTAGGTATCTTATGGCAGCGTGGTCTGTGTATATGATAATTTTTGCTCCTACTAAGTAAGAACGGAATTTGTCAAGCGCGAATATAACTGCTAGAAGTTCCTTTTCTGTGGTAGCGTAGTTCATTTGGGCAGGATCTAAGGTTCTACTGGCATAGTAGATGGCATGGAGTTTCTTGTCCTTCCTTTGTCCTAGAACTGCGCCTACGACATAATCACTCGCATCGCACATGATTTCGAACGGTAGTCGCCAATCGGGTGGTTGCATAATCGGTGCGGTGATAAGGGCTGATTTTAATGTTTCGAATGCTTTTAAACAGTCGTCATCGAAGACGAACCCCTGATAGATCACATACACCCGTCCATGGCCATGATCTGTCCCACCATTCTCCGCAAGGGAGTACGGATGAATCATATACACTCCTCTTGAGCAATGATTCGTCCCACCAAACACCATGATATGCATAACACCAAATGCACAACAAATAACTCAAGCACGCTACGTGCACACGATCTCCTGATCACATCACCATACATCATACATACGTATTGTTCATCAAGTAATTATTTTAATTAAAGTCACATGATCCCCCTGATCCCATCACCATACCCCATAATATCTCACACCCCAATCTACTTATTTCAATTAACTTCAATCACTACATAATTTCACCTTTTAATATCAAGTATACACCCTTCACCACTAATCACCATATCTATACTGGTCACAACTCAAGGGATACTACAAAACGAGTTCACAAGGCAAAACAGCACAACGTCACCTTTCTGTCATGCTCGCTGGCTCGTTCGCTTAGCGAAACCCTAGCAAACGCTCGCTAGTTGCTCGCTTAGCGAACTCCCTAGCGAAGGCAAACAGTAGCTACTGGAAGGGTTCTCTACCTCACTCACCTAGCGAACCTGCTAGCGAATGCTCGCTACTAGCTCGCCTAGCGAAGGTGCTAGCGAGCGTCTGCGATCTCTCAAAACCCTCACTGTTCAACAATGTCATCTTGCTCAATTCCAAGCCTATCACTTTACTTCCACCTCCCATCCTATCATTACTATAACCAGTACACACTACTCTAGTCATTATTCTATCAATTTATTTCCAGAACCCACACCTATGTCCATCAACAGAACTACAGAAGTTACTTAGAACCTCACTGAATCACACAATATGTGCACCCATTCATCAATGGCAACAACAATCATAAACACATCAACATGCACACGAAATTCATCATAATCAACAACAATCAAAGACATATCAACATAACAAACATATTCATAAAATCCCTACGGGGTTAAGGAATCGCCTCTACCCAATTTCATGTAAACACCAATCCCAATCAATTTCTCCCCCCTTACCTCGATTAATTGCTTCGATTGTTGAAGAATCCCCAAAAATCTGATAGCCCTAGCCTTCTTCTCTTCCCTTGTTCTTCCTCCTTGTTCTTTCTTTTCAATCTTTCTCCCAAACTGGTTTATCTTGTTTTCTTCTCCTTTCTACCCCAAAACCCCTCTTATATTTCTAAATCCTTATTTTATTTATTCCAATAATAATAATAATAATACTATTAATTATTAAATTATCACCACCATTAATCATATTATATTAATATTAAACTCCATAGTTATTAAATAATCCCCATAACTTAAGGGTACCCACCAACACTCTCAGACACACCCCCACCTAAGGACACACCAAAATAAAATAACACCAAAAAGACTAAATAAATAAAATGGGTGTTACAATAAGTACCATTGCGCTTTTCAACATTGCAATGCAATCACTATATTTTCAAAATACACTTGGGCATCTCCCTGAATATAAGCCTCATCATCATTTCTTTTCCCCTCATAATATTCATTTGGGCCTCTAATAGAGTGTAAATCTCATCCCTTTATACATAAATAAACATTTTTAAGATCTCTACTATAGTATAAGTCTCTCCCCTCAGTGTTCAAAATCATTGTGTTTTCAAAATAATCACGGGCCTCTGCTAGGAGTGTAAGTCTCGTCCCTCTGTATATAAACATTGTTTTCAAAATTATTTGGGCTTCTATTTGAGTGTAAGATCCAACACCTTTTTTAAATAGAAAAAATTTTAGCCTCATTCATCCTGGGATTTGTACAGGATACAAATAACACGCATGGGCCTCTATCTAGAGTGTAAGACCCAACATCCTTGTTTACTTAGAGATCAAGTCATCTTCAAAGTAAAAACGTTCTTCAATTTCTTAAAAACACTAAGTCAATTTTGAGGAATACATCTAATCAATCACAATACACTTGGGCTCCTATCCAAAATATAATACACACCACCTTTCTTAATTAAACACATACTTGTTTATATGCTTGTACTTATCTTGTTAAGTTTCTCTTAGCATTTAAATCATCCTTAGTTTAGACTAGTTCAAACCATAGGATCCTTGTCAATCAGTATAACTTAGTTCAAAAAACTAGTTCTCCCCTTGTACAAAGGAATTCTTCTTTCCAATATAGTTAGCCTCCTCTTGGACTTTGTTCAATTTATTTAACCTTGAAAAACTTCAATAAAGAGAGGATTATTTCCCGGTGAAACCTCTTCTTTAACCCCTTTAATGTTGGAACTTTTTAACAAAGAAAGGATTATTTCCCAATGAAACCTTTCTTGAAATCTTCTTAAGATTTGAACAATCGAAATTCCCTAGTCTCCTATTGGGCTTCATAAAAGGACCCACAGGCTTCCTAGAAGCATCTCTAGTCTTCTCTTGGGCTTCATACAAGGACCCTCAGGCTTCCTAAAAGCACAAGATAGACCTTAGTCATCCCTATCCATACACCAATCCCCAGGAGAGTCAAAACCTATAAGATATTCAAACTCATACTTTGAGTCTCCTCCGATCCTCAACAAGGCTTGACTTCCACCTTAAAATCCCCACCAAGGGTCAGGTTACAATTAACAAATCCCCAAAAGAATCAAAGCCTTTATGGCAATTCAATAAATCCAACTCTCTTCTGATCTCCAGCAAGAGTCAGTTTCTCTTTTGATTCCTAAGAGTAGTTGGAACCCGCTCTTGGATTTAATTTTCCTCAACAAGATTCAGTTTCCACTTAAATTCCCTCATCCTCCTCTTAGGATTCATATAAAGATTTTCCCTAGTAAGCCTCAATCTTGGGCCTTGTACAAGACATATATAATACTATGATCAGTGCATTTTGATGCACATTCCTCTATGTTTAGACTTAATCATTTCTATGGTTTTCTTTGTTTATTTTTCTATTTTATGATGTTTTTATAATTCAATTTATTTTTAGCCTTATTTGATTTTCGTTTGTAATGTTCAGCATTGGCATCTTTCAATAAACAGTTCATAACTGGAGCTACATGAATTGGATTGAGGCATTCTACCAGTCGTTGGAAAGCTAAGAAAAATATCTACAACGTTCATGTTGGATGAAGAATCTGATCCGGAGTGCATAGGTCTCGAATAATTCGTTGAAATTTCTGACTATATAAATTAAGTTGTTTCGGGTCATTTTTATTGGGTCTGGTTTATGTTTTCAATCTGGTTGAGTGTGTAATGCAAACCTTATTTTGTTTATAAGGTTTTCCTCCATGCTACAGGAGGGGGAACCTAGCTTTCACGAATTTTATTTTTACTTTCATATATTTCATGGCGAACTAATCCCGAGGGGAAATCTGCCGGATTCGAATTCTGTAATTCTTTGTCGTTGTTATCAATTTCAATTTAATTTAGTTCCTTTCTAATTTATTCTATAATTTTCATTTTCTTAATTCATTTCTTATAGAACAGATTGGATTTAATTCAGTTGATGCATGTCCCTTACGTTAATCGCGTTTTAACTTAGCTTTTTCGTTATTTCGCGATATCTTCAACAGTTTGCTTAATTCGGTGAACCCTTTGCTTAATTCGGTGACTAGGGACATAACTCGTGTAATATTGTCGATGCTTGTTTGTTCATTATTGCAAGCGAACAGGAATTATAACCGCTTAGCGAATTGGAATTGTAATAACCGAAGATAAATTGGTAGTCGAACTGGTAGATTAACCTGTTTTAATCACTTATTTCAATAATCACTTATTTAATTTGTTTATTTTCTTAATCAAATTCTAAAACAAAATAACCCCCCCCCCATAATCGTTTTCAATTGGTTAATTCATCATCAAGAATCCTTGTGAATCAACATCTGAGTCATTGTCGATTTACTACATTTTTTTTAAAAAAAACTCGTTTTTGATCCGTGCGCGACAGCGGATCAAATTGGCGTCGTTGTTGGGGATTCTTGTGTATTTAGCCAATAGTTTAGTTTTAGGTATTGTTTGTTTTGATTTTCTGCATTTTTGTGTATTTTCTTGTGTTGTCGCGTCCGGATGCCCCGTTTCCCCTGTTTCGCGTCCGACCTAGTCAAATAACCGGATTTGGGGGAAATCGCCTCCATTTTTCGTTCTGTTTCGTACATTTGAAGTAGAAATTTCGTGCAATCAATTGTCCCGTACTCTAAAAGAGTCACGGGGATTTCGACCTCGAATTGCCAAATCCCTCTTTTTTCTATTTTTAATTAATTTTTTACTATTTTCACAATTTCGAAAAAATCCAAAAACAATTCCAAAATTTTCATTTGACCTAATTAGATTAAATTTTTTGTTTTTATATTTTTTTTGAATTTATTTTAACCATCTTCCTTCTTTGATTTTGATTCTGACTCTATAAGGACATTGTTGGCATTGTCGTATTTGTTGCTGCATTAGTAGTCCTGGCTACTAGATCTTCCTATTCTGACCTGGTTGATTTTGATTCTGAGATAGGGAGAACCTTGCACACATGACTTAGAGATAATCAAGATGGCCCTAGTTCACCATCTCTTGATAATTGTGATTCTAACTCTTTGTTTTCACATTGCTTGTTTGATTCTGATTCAGAATTTACTTTCGAAAATAACATGGCTGAATAGAGAACACTAAGGGAGCTTGTCGCTCCTGCTGTTAACTATAATGGCTTATGTATTGAATATGTTGACCTTGCTGTTCCTTTTGAATTAAAATCTAGATTAATACACTTGTTGCCGAGATTTAGTGGTCTTGCAGGTGAGGATCCACACAAGCATCTTAAAGAATTCCAAATTGTTTTTTCAACCCCACTTAGGCCTGAAGAAATTACGGAAAACCACATCAAGCTGAGAGCCTTTCCGTTTTCTCTATAAGGTATGGCCAAAGACTGGTTATATTATCTTGAGCCAAATTCTATTACTACTTGGAATGATTTGAATAAGGTATTCCTAGAAAGATACTTTCCTACATCCAGAGCTGCCTCGATACAAAAATACATTTGTGGTATTAGACAACGGGATAATGAATCATTGGCTGAATATTGGAGGAAATTCAAACAATTAGTTTCGAGTTGCCTACAACACTAGATCACCGAGCAATTATTGATTCAGTATTTCTATGAAGGATTAAAACCAATGGATAGGAATATTTTAGATGCTGCTAGTGGTGGAGCACTTATTGATAAGACTCCAGCCGCTGTCAAGGCTCTGATTGAGAACATGTCGCTTAACTCCCAACATTTCACAACGAGAGACAATTTTGTTTAAATAAAAGGTGTGAATGAGGTTCATGTTTCTTCTCATGTTTCTCATTCTGACAAAGCCTTTGAAAATAGAATGAATGAGCTGACCAAATTAGTGAAACAGTTGGTAGTGGTAAGTACAGCTCAAGCAGCCCAACAAGCCCAAACAGCAAGGTTATGTGGTATTTGTACTTCTTCTGATCATCCTACTGATACATGTCCTATTCTACAAGATGAAAAGCCTATTGAATTACCTCAAGCATATGCCACAACCCTTTACAATCAAGGTAACAACCAAAACCGGTACAACATTCCTGACTTGTCCACTAATAAATACCATCCAAATTGGAGGAACCATCCAAACCTCCAATATGGGAACCAGCCTCCCAACCAAAAACACTATCCCAACCAACAATAATTGATGCTACCCTTTCCATCACCATAAAATCCTCCACAAGCTGCAACCACTACTGCCCCAGTTTCTGGTCCTTCATTAGAGGATATTGTTAAGCAATTGGATGCCAATAATCTCCAATTCCAACAACGGACAGAGTCCACCATCCAAGCCTTGCAAATACAAATAGGACAACTTGCTTCTTCAGTTAATGGTATTCAGCAAGCACAAGGATCCAACCAACTACCTTCTCAAATAATGGTGAATCATAAATGTCATATCCTAAATTTGTCCTACCTGTATATAACTTTCATCTGGGCATTTATCTCACTAACCATTATTCAAAAATCCAAACAAAAAATATAGGAGGTTGCTTTTCTTTTTGTTTAAGTCCAAGTATTGCAAATTTGAATTGGGTTTCAGGCAGGATTATCTGGTCAAATGTGTGTGTAGTCATAGTTGGGATTCAAGTGGCAGTTTGACTTAATCTTAGCCAAACAAATTGGAATAGCTTCATTTACAAGTCACATGTGTTATGGATCATTTGGAAGACAAGTGGTGATTAGATTCAAGTACTTTCAATTTGAGGGTCCAAGTTAGGGGTTTTGTACAAAGCTCAGGTTACAGAATATATGAGTTTGGTGCATTTGACCTCATGGTTCAAAATTAAGGGAAAATGTTTATTCTTTAAGGTCTTATGTTGCCCCTTGTTACTTTTTTTCTCAAAGAAGAATTCAAGAATAGTTTGAAATGTGAAACATGAAGTACTATGAAAATTCGAGTTCTATTCATCATTGTTTTTAATCAAAGAGTTCAAGGAATTACAAGAGTGGCATATGATGATACAAGACAAAATTCTCAAAGTCCAAATTCATTTTTTACCATTTTCCCCAGATGTGCTTTATAAGAAAATAACTTGTTTTCCATAAAAGCCCATGTTACTTTTATCCATATCCATTTTCTTTTTAAAACTAATTATCTACTTTCTAAAAAAAAGTCATTTTTCAATATTCAAATCCATTCCAATTCTACAACATCTAAAGCCCATTGTTTTCACATTTTCTATTCTTTAAAGTCCATTTACACAAGACATAAGTTATTATTCTTCACCAAGGTCCATATTATTTACAAGCCTTTTTTCCCAAAGCCCACCTATTACAAAAAAAATTCACAAGAAAAACCCAAACCAATAAAAGCCAACACTTGAAGCCCCATTTTTCAGTCATACACCACAAATCACAACGTCACACACTAGCCAGCAAATAACTGGCCTTGCACAACGAACCTCACGCAGCACAACGTGATCCGTACGCACCACAACCTTGCCCAGATAATCACATGGACCATGATGCAAAGAAGACACACCATCATCCATACGCAACTATCCTTCCAATAAACTCATGAGCACCAGCAACATGACCCACATAGTACTAGTGCAGCATATGCACAACCAATACGTTGGTCTTGTGTCGGTACCATATCCTGCTATAGGAACAAACAAGTCTGCTACAAAATCAATAAATACCAAGACCTTAGCACGCAAAATGGACATAAATTATGATAATACGCACATGAATAAATCCAAAAATGTTGCTACAAGAAGATGACCGAGCCTACAACGTGACAAGGGTCCGGAATATCATAGACCTACAAAACAACAGAAGGCAACACATTCATGAGAAAACCACATTTTATGCTCTCACTGAAACCGTACAAACCCCACAATACCCTTAGGGTCTGTTTGGTTCGGGGTAGATGGAGGGGAGGGGAGGGAAGGGGGGGGGGGATTTTAATTAAATATGTTTGGTTAAAATCTAAGGAGGGGAGGGGAGGGGAGCAAAATCCCTCCAAAACAAACTTTTTGGTTCTCTCCGAATTGGGGGGATTTGGAGGGGGAGGGGAGAGAATATGAGTTTTGATATTTAAAAATTATTATATTACTAAAATATCCTCAGTTTAATTTCAGTATTTCAAAACTATTCGTTTTTTTTGTGTTATTACTTTTTCTTGATTGTTTCCATCAACTTATTATAATTGTTCTCCACCTTCAAATTATTTTATAATTTCTATACTTAATATAAATCATAATCATTGTCTTTTTTTTATAAAAAAAAAATTATGTTTAGTTATATTCGTTTTTTTCTTTTAATTTTGTTATGTATTCTATCATATTTTCTTTTATATCAAATTGTAAACCATTCATTTTATTTATTTATTTTATTCATTTTATTAAATATTTTGGACCAATTAATATTTAATAATAAGTTATTTTATATATTTGTTTTGTTATATGATTCATAACAATTTAAACGATGTTATTGGCATATAGTTTAATTTATGTTGGAAAGTTATAAGTCGAATCAATTGTACTCAATTTTTTAATTTTATGTGACAAATAAATACTTTTTTAATCACTCAATATTAGAAATTTTATTACCAACAAAAATACGCATGAATTTTTCACATTTCAATATCATATGACTTATATAAGATCATAAGGATAAAAATGTAAATTATTAATAAAACCCCTCCCCTCCCCTTCTGAACCAAACACATTTTTAATTAAAATCCCTCTCTTCCCCTCCCCTCCTCTCTTTTGAACCAAACACTTATCATATTAAAAAAATCACTCACCTCCCCTCCCATCCCCTCTCCTTCATTAAAGTCCCTCCCCTCCCCTCCCCCTCATTTGAACCAAATAGACCCTTAAGGTGGTCTATAAAAGCAAGACCTGCATCCCTATTATTGGCGGCAAGGCAAGGGAAATGAAAAAAAAATCTTCTCCTTAAATCTTCTTCTTCCTCGAACACCCTCACTCTCCTTCTTCAACCTCCACCAAACCCTTCATCGATAACCCATATCTTCTCCCCCTTTTCTAATCCCTTTTTCCTTCACCATTCTGAACAAACTAGCAACATTCAACCAAACTTTTCATCTTTTGAAATCATCTACAAACCATCCCCAATCGCAAATCAACTCAATCACCCTGAAAATCCCAAATTGAAAGCCAGCAAATCAAATTGAAACCAGATCAAAAATAAAAGTAGAAGAGAGAGTGATTTAAATCCAAATACATAAACCAACAAGAGAACTAGGCGACAAAAACAAACTTGAACCAAAGTTGTGAGACGTAGGAGTGAGAAACAGAATCGGATCGAAAAGAGAAAGTTTGTAATCATCGTTGTGCATCGGTCGTGGCTCCATTGAGATTATTTCAGGAGAATGAAAGAGGGTTCGAAATCCATAGATGCGGTTTGCATTGTATGTCTGTTCTTGAGGTAGTTTTCCTCACGATAACGAAGGTTGGTTGAAGTAAGCTCGTTCGGTGTAGAGACGGATTCACCTGTGTTTTAACAGAGAGAGAAACTCATTATTTTGAAACCCTGGTTGGCTAGTTTGAAGTTATCTGGTTCATGGGCCCGTGCTTTAATGTCATTAGCCCATTTCCTTTTCTTTTTTTTTTGCACCCGCGTTTTTCCTACTTTGGGATGATAGGCTCACTTAGGCCAAATGATTCCCACCATTTCTCAACCCTCTTTTCACTTCACACCCTCTTGCTTATTTTCAAACCCCCCTCAAGTTTTTATAAGAAATTTTATTTTTAATTTTTGTGGATGTTGAATTTTGTTTTAAAAGTTTTCTTTAGGTTTTAAATTTAAAGTTTTTTGTTCTAAGTAATCTTATTAGATTTTGTTTAGATTATTGGATATTTGTTTTTTACTTCTTATTAAACCATCCTCGATTTTATTAAGTATATTTTGTTTTTCTTCATTCTCACTTTGATTTCGCCTTGAATTTTATCCCCATTTCAATTTTGGATCGATGACGATACCTTCATAAGTTATTATCAGTCAAATTATTGATAGATAATAATTTATCCGAGACCACCTTCTTTTCTCTTTCAATTTATTCTTCATTTTTTATTTTATTTCATTTTTTCGATCTATGAAGTCTTTCGATTCACGAACGTTGGTTTTTGAGGTTGTTAACCTTCATTGTTTCAAATCCGTAGAAAATGATCATTTGGATCATTTTTCTATACTTTGGGATCATGAGAGGTTTCCCTCGATTAATTAACACGAGTTTTCAATTAAGACAAGATCTCACCCTTCTTTTGTTCGTGTGACACGATTTAATCGGAGAATGATCCTCAATATCATTTCTCTATCTTGTTTTTAGCATGGATATCAATTTATGTGACCTCCTATAGTTCAACTTTCATCATAAGTCGAGCTACGACGGTTTAGCGTTACATTTCGTCCCGATTCAATTCAATAACAAACTAACGACTAACTTTACTTTCCGTCAATATACAACTGCTTTATTTTCAGTCAAATATACCACTGTTTTATTTTCAGTCGATATTATGTTGATTATTATTATCTTGTTCATATACTCGTTAATTTTATCTTGATATATTATTGTGAATATTCTTGTATATATTGTTATATATCCTGTATATTGTTCATATCTTTTATATATTCATATTCATTTCCTTATCTTATTCACATTCTTTCAAAACACCTAACAACTATCGAAACCATAAAATCTTAAATTGGTGGTCTGATGGTTGTTTGTCCGAGTGACGGATCTTTGGACTTTGTCAGAAACCCTAGCTCGGAGTTGTGTTCAACTTTTGCTCAAGGCTTAACTTAGGACACATTGCACACACACGGCTTCCTCTTGGGCTACCTTAAAATGAGACCTTTTATTCCGTGCAATCCTGTGTAATTTGCATGTATACATATCCCATTCCGATGTATGCTTTCGTATTTCTTTGATTGTGGTTTGTCTTCTAGGAGCACCCCTAAGGACTAGCGTAGATTAAACCTTTTTCAAACTAATTCTTGATTCGTCATCGAGCCATTTTTCAAACACCCCTTTGTAAGTCGAGTGCTCATCCGCATTCGCCATCAACCTATCGCACACACTGTCATACTTCATTGTAGTTTCGATATTAGGAGCACCCCCAGGGACTATTATCGTTTCTCACACCTTAACCCTTGATTCTTCATCAAGTTGGTTTTGTTTCAATCAAAACCCTCGACTCGCCGTCGAGGCAATTTTCAAACCCACTTCCATTCCACCATGTTTTTGCACACAAATATAAGTCAAACCCTTGATCCAACGTCAAACGGATTTTCTCAACAAACTGTTAAACTAATTCATCACCTCTTCTTTTTTACAACTTTTCTCCTCAAGTCTAAAAACCTTGGTTTCGCGCCAAGTGCATTTTCAAATTCTTTTCCTAATAAACTTGGATGGTTGTGGAGTGGTTAGGCGTAGGCCTTCTCCTATCCCGAGTGCTTGACATTACCTTTAGGGTTCACTGTCATAAAGCACTTACCATTCAAGATCAAAACATCTTTAATAAAGAGAATGAAGTTCTCTTTGTATTGAACTAAAGAGAGAGGATTGAGTGCAGACTTCTTCCTCTCCGAGTGTCAGAATACTCACTGTAGAGTGTGTGATCTCGATACTTGTCTTTCAAATACAAAAACGTGACTATATTTGCCACATCACTTTCACAATAAATCTTTTGAGATAAAGAATTGGGTACTACTCGCAAGGGGTTACTATCCGAGGAACTATTTCACCTTAAAAATAACTTTCACAAATCAAATGTGACATCTTGCCTCAATGGCAAAAACTATCTATTTTCAAAAGGACATGTTACGTCCGTTCTACCGCAAATAGGTAACGCCTAAGACTCCACAAGCGAGCTGCAATACATCTAACTGCTAGAATGCGTATGTTAGCATCGTCTACCAGAACTTCCCAGTTAACCGTAGGTCGAATTACGGCTGCTCTGATTTCTCATGCCTGTTGAGAATACGTAGGCATAGGATTGCGATGATCCTAGCGAGCACTCTTCTTTCCTTTACACCTTTAGTCCCCCGATCTCCCTTAGAGAAGGATATGTTACATCCGTTCTACCACAAATAGGTAACGCCTAAGATTCCACAAGCGAGCTGCAATACACCTAACTGCTAGAATACGTATGTTAGCATCGTCTACCAGAACTTCCCAGTTAATCGTAGGCCGAACTACGTCTACTCTGATTCTTTACTTCTTTTAAGTGAACATACGTAGCACAAGGGCCCCAATCCTTGTCAAGCACTTTCCCCTCTTTTTATCCGTAGTCCTCCGAAATACGTTGACTCTGACTTTCTTATATCGGTTGAGAATACGTAGGCATATGACTGCGAGGTCCTACCGAGTCTCTTTTCCCTATTTCCAACCTTTCTTTCTCCCCTTAGAACACATTTATATAGTAATACCTTTTAGCAAATACTTTCACACCTAGAGAAACAAATGGTTCCCATAAGTATGATGGATGCGAGGGGTGTTAATACCTTCCCTTTGCATAACCGGCTTTCGAACCCTATCTCTTGGTTGCAAGACCATCTTATCCATTTCTTTCTTGGGGTTTTCTCGATGTTTTCCTTTCCCCTTATGGGATAAATAAATTTCGATGGCGACTCTTATGTCTTTCCATTTTCGCCTCTCCGTCGTTGCATTTTCGAGTAGCGACACTAAAGGTCCTAATGTGAGTGCAATAACCTTGCGATCCGGAAAAGTTACAGATTCTGCCCCAGAAAAAAATGAGGAAATTATTGAGCCTTCTGTTGTTGTTGAGCCTGAACCTTATGTTGTTGAGGAAAAATAGTACGTACCTCAGATACCTTTCCCTCACCGAGTGCAGAAAAATAAGAACATTCTTGAGGAAGACAGAGAGAGAGAGAGAGAGATTTTGGATGTGTTTAAAAAAGTGGCGGTAAACATTCTGCTTCTTGATGTAATCAAGCAGATTCCAAAGTATGCAAAGTTTCTTAAGGATTTATGTACTCATAAAAGGAGATTGAAAGGGAATGGGAGGGTGAATATGAGAAGGAATATTTCTGCCTTCATCCAATCTAATGATACAACTGAGCAAAATGTTTCAGCCCTCTTCCAGCCCATGCCACAAAAGTGAAAGGATCCAGGAACTTTTGCTATCCCTTGTACCATTAGGAATAGTAAATTCGAAAATTGCATGCTTGATTTAGGAGCCGGTATTAATGTTATGCCTACTTCTATTTATAATAATCTTGATCTTGGTCCTTTGCAGCATACAAGTTTAATCGTTCAACTGGTAAATAAAAGCAATGCACGCCCCGCCGGAGTCGTGGAAGATGTCCTCGTGCAAGTTAATGACTAGATTTTTCCTGCAGATTTTTATATTCTTAACGTGGAAGGAGAAACAAAGTTAAGCAAGGCACCCATCATTCTCGGCATATCATTTATGAAAACGGCGAAGACAAAAATCAATGTTAATGATGGCACGATGTCCATGGAGTTTGGTGATATTATCGCCAAATTTAACATCTTTGATGCAATGAAACATCCCATGGAAAAGCATTTTGTATTTCACATTGAGTTACTTTCTGAGTTAGTAGATGATACATATCCCGAGTTTTTATCTGATTTTCCGTCTATACTAGACTATGATGATACTTACTCTTGTGATGTATGCACTAACACTAATGTTTGCTCTGTTTGTGCCGAGATAAATGCTACATTGCAGGCTGATATTTTGCAAGTGGATAAGGTTACAGATGAAGTGTTTTGTGCGACTGAAGCTCTGGACATCCCTGCTACCTCGACCATCCCATCCATTGAGCATCCTCCTTCTTTAGACCTCAAACCTCTCCTAGAAAATCTCAAATATGCCTACTTAAACATAAATGATAAGCTTCCTGTTATTATTTCATTTAACCTTGATTTCAACCAAGAAAGTAGGCTTTTGCAGGTTTATAAAAGGCACAATAAGGCAATTGGGTGGACCTTGGCGGACATTCCAGGTATTAGCCCTTCCATGTGCATGCATCGGATTCTGCTTGAAGAAGGAGATAAGGTGGTGAGGTAGCCCCAAAGGAGGCTTAATCCTTTAATTCTTGATATGGTGAAGAAAGAGGTAACCAAGATGTTACAAGCATGTATCATATATCCTATCTCTGACAGTAAATGGGTAATTCCAGTGCAGGTTGTACCAAAGAAATCTGGACTCACTGTGATAAAAAAATGAAAAGAATGAACTTGTTCCTACTAGAGTTCAGAATAGCTGGAGGGTTTGTATTGATTATAGGAGGTTGAACCAGGCGACTAGAAAGGATCACTTTCCTTTTCCGTTCATTAATCAAAAGCTCGAACGGCTTACAGGTAAATCACATTATTGTTTTCTTGATGGTTTTTCAGGTTACTTACATATTCATATTGTACCTGAAGATCAAGAAAAGACCACTTTCACGTTCCCTTTTGGTACATCCGCTTACAGGAGGATGCCTTTTGGTCTTTGCAATGCTCCTGGAACTTTCTAGTGATGCATGATTAGCATTTTTTCCTGATTTTATTGAAAATTGCATGGAAGTGTTTATGGATGATTTAACTGTTTATGGTTCTTCTTTTGATGCATGTTTGAACAGTTTAAATACGATTTTAGAGAGATGCATCGAAATTGACCTTGTTTTAAATTATGAAAAATTCCACTTTATGGTTGAGCAAGGAATTGTTTTATGACACATAATTTCCGAAAAAGGAATTTCAGTAGACCGTGCTAAGATTGATGTGATTTCTACATTTCCTTACCCATCTTGCATTCGCGAGATTCGTTCTTTTCTTGGTCATGCAAGTTTTTACAGGCGCTTCATAAAGGACTTCAGCAAGATAGCTCTTCTGCTTTTAAACTTGTTGAAGAACGACGTGACCTTCAATTTTGATGAGAAATGTTGTTGCACCCCAAAATTTGACCAACATTTCTTTACCTAGCTTATGTTTCATTTCATTCACATTAGTATTATCATTTGCATTTCATTGACATGTATGCAGGAGATCAAGAGGTATGATTACCAATCAAGAGCTATACAAGACCATGAAGCTAGCCAAGAAGGTTATTCAAGTGGTCCAGGGTTGGTATCTTTGTCAGAGAAGCCAGAAGATTCTCAGAGAGAGTGGTTGAAGCCAAGAGTGTGTGCCTCCTAACTTGAGAGTTGTGGGAGCCCCTCAGATGATTCTGAAGTCATGAATGTAGACTTGAAGCCGTGAGAGAGCTTATGAGATGTCTTGAAAGCCATCATGAGGCCTAGATAGGTCATTGTGCAAGAATAAGAATACTCAGCCATGAGTGGTGCAGTTAGGGTTTGACTGGGTCAACCCTAGGTCAACTGATGATTTGAACAAGGTTGAGACCTAATTCAAGAGCCATGCGATCATGGATTGATGCATTGAGATGTTATAATGATGATTCCAAGGTTAACTCATCATGATTGAAGAGTTTGAGAAGTTTCAAGCTAGGGTTTCTAAGGTTTGACAGTGTAAAATCCCCTAGTTTGACCCCTATCTTCAAAGCAGTTTAGCTCAAGATGTGATTGTCATCTCATCTTACCCCCAACATGAATGTTGTAGAGCTTGTTCGTAGCTTTAATTTAAGTACTAGAAGTCCTTGATAGGATTTGGAGAACTCAAGTTATGACTTTGACAAGTTACAGGTCATCTGAGGTATGTGAATCTGGGGCCTTGAAAGTTACCTAACTTGCATCAAACCTTTGCCCAAGAAGGATGATTCCTATGAACTTTTGGTCAACATTAATGTTGTTCCTTATCCTCTTAGCTTTCTAGATAGTACTAGAAGTCCTTGATAGGATTTGTAGAACTCAAGTTATGGCTTTGACAAGTCAGGGGCATTTTGGTCATTTGGAGATTACAGGTCATTTCAAGCATAAGGCGATAACTCCTATTTCCAAGCTTCAAATGGAAAAATCTTCAACATCAAACTTGTTCAAAATGATGTTTTAAGGCTAGTAAGGAGGTCATGAGATGATGGAAAGGCTTGTAGCTCAAAGTTGCAAAAATGACCTAAAATAAGGGCATAAGTTAAATAAACCAAAGTTGGAAATTGATATTTTCAACCTACACATCCAAACCATGGCATGTAATATATCATTTTGACTCTAGAAAACATTTTAAGAACATTGGTTTAGCCACATTTTTGAGTTGAGATTCAATTTGGGGACTTGCTTTAGAAAATGGTTACTTGCATATTAAGTAACATTTGCAAAACTCAAAATCAAGGCATGAGCAAGGCCCTTGGCAAGCTAAACTCTTCCAAAATGTCACTAGGGGAGAAATTGAAAGAGATTGGGTTGGTTTCAAGCTGCAAACAAAATTGGGCATAGCATGAGATGTGTTTGAAAATCTCATGACATGAGAAGTGGAAACTCTCATTAGAAGGATCTAGAGGGTTCTTGATCATCCAAACTTCATCTATATATTGAGTAGAGATGATCCATTGAAGAGGTTGGTGATGATTGAAGGAGAGAGCATAGATTGAGATTGAAATTTCATAGCTTGCAAGTGCAATCGGTTTCACCAAATTCTTCATTTTTCATCCCTTTCCTTGATTGAAACTTCTTCCATGGATGTCAAGGAGTGATTCCAGATCATTATCAAGAAGGATTCGTGGCTAATTGGTGCTCTTGAAGTCAGAATTTTCCACCTGCAACTCACCATCGGGTTTCAAGATTCAAGCACTTTCAACTGGTTCTTTTGCATACAGAAGTAAAGAGGAGGTTCATTGATCGTGTCTGCAAGATTGTAGAGCTTGAATTGGAGGTTTAGGGCATCTGTTCATCCAAGATTTTCAGGTTGGTAACTTTCTTCCCCTAGCATGATTTAGGTAGAATTAAGTTGAATTAAGGTGTTAGATTCATTGTAGAATGGTGTAGGATGGATTTCAGATAGTTAATTGGACAATTAGAGACAAAATAGGTGAATTACCATTTTCGGTTGAGATTGGGATATGATGAATCTTGATGTTTCAGAGGAAGCTAAGGGTATGGTTGAATTCGTGGCAAGATTTGGGATGAGTTTCATGTTTTGACCATTTGCAATGGAGGCCTGTAGAGAGAACTCGGGTTGGGGAAGACGACCGGAGCACCACCGGTGGTGGCCGGAGCTGGGCGCGAAGCTCAGATGTTCAAAAGGTAGGAGACGATCAGAACACCTTTGGATCTTGGTTTACCTTTGACTGGGAGCTCATCCAACGGCCACGTTTTAAATTTGATTTGTGAAGGATCTGAATAAATGAAATGTTGCGTTTCATTTAGCAGTTGGTTTTGGGCTTAATGAATTAAGTGCTATCCACACCCCTCTGATGGCCCAACCCAAAGTTTGAACTGATTCTGATTGCTATCCACACCGCGCGTGTTATTCTTTTAATTGGATTTTCATTATTTTTTTCATTTTATCCATGGTTCTTGTTAAATTCATAATAAATTGAAAAATAATCCAATTAATCCCATTCTTTTTGCATTTTACTCATGATTGAGTCTAGTATTTTTTTAGAAAAAAATATTTTCATTTCATGTAATTTCTGATTTAATGGGAATTTTACATTTTAATTGATATTAAAATGATTATGTTTGATGCATAATTTTGTGGAATTTAGTGTGATCACTTGGTGATGATTTTGAGCCTATTTTTTGTGTGTGATTAGGTTAGACATGTATGATCCCATAGAATTTTTCTCACATTTTTGTGATGAAAATAGGTGTGCTTTCTAGATTTATATTTAGGTGCCTCCTTTTAGGGTTTAGGTTTGATACCTTGTAATGTAGGATTTAGTTCTAGGTCTAATTTGATGGTTTGATCTTTGAAATTAATGTGGTAGAGTCATGATTGACCTAGGTTCCCATAGATGTTTTTGTAGGATTTTACAATTGGTTTTAGTATTTTAGTTAGGACTAACTTTAGTACTAGGTTTTAGATGATTCTAAAGCATTAATTCAACTAGTTTAACTTCCTTAGTCCCCTTAGATTAGGGTTTGTGCTTTGTTTGCCTTTGGTTGGGATTGAAGACAAGTTGAAGACAAGGTGATGATGCTTGAAGTTGCTTGAAGTTGCTTGGAGCTTGGATTTGTTGGTGCCTGAAGGTGTCTGATGAAGGTTTAGGAGATAGAGGACATAGGGAGAGCCTTATAGTTAGAATGATTTCTTTCATAAATATGGAAAGCATCTTGTGCTTCCATTCCTCCCAATGACTAAAAGTCCTTCTCAGATATTCACATCCCTCCTTTGGAAGGATGAGTGGCTTTATCTGAGAAGTAGAACTTTGAGGGAACCAGTATCTCATAATGATGAACCCTTACAGGCTTCCTTTGGTTGTCAGTAAGCTGTTTATCATTTCATCTCATCCTGTTAAATCAATTGTCTTCTGGTTTGAGTATCTTGAGAGATGTTGGACTTGAGTGTGAAGATGAGGACTTCATTGAAGAGTGTGGAAGAGGATGATTCCTTGAGCATTGCCATTGCAGCTGAAGCTTGAAGAGCAAGAAGAACAGGTTGATACTTGAAGACCCAATGGATATTGAGTGAAGAGATGAGGCTTGGAAAAGAAGATTGAAGGATGAAGTTGACACTTCTATGTGATTGAAGATTACCTTGAGAAGCTGAAGCTTGTAGATGAAGAGAGAAGACCAAGTTGATACTGGTAAAGCAAAGAGAGCTGAAGCTTGAGAACTAAGTTGATACTTATGAAGAGGATTTAATTGAGATTGAGTGTAGAGCTGAGGCTTGAGGAATAAAGGATGAGTTGATACTTACTTTGAAGCTTGGAGAGCCTGAAGGAATCAAGTTGACACTTGTAGTTAAGAGTGAAGCCTGAGGGTGGAATTGACTGGAGAGCTGAAGCTTGAAAGAAAGAGAATAAGCTGAAACTTATGTTTGATGGGTTGAAACCTTGGAGAAGCAAGTTGATACTTGTCATGAAAGATGATAGCCTTGAAGGGTGGTTGAGGTCTAAAGACTGGATTGCTGTTAGAAGAGCTGAAGCTTGGAATTGAGGGAGTTGTTAATCTTCTTTCTTGTCTGTTTTCTTTTCTGTATTGATGTGCCTTGTGTGACTTGCTTGATGCATTAGAATAAGTCCATGATTAGACTGACATTAATCTAGGAGCATGATTGCACTAGAGGTTGAGTTGCTCCTTCTGCTTGTATTGTTACTGTATGGCTTTGCTTGCGGGTATTCGGTAGAGCCCAGCTCCCTTGCCCATGTGGTTTATTTTGCTTGACAGCATTTCATTCTCTTCTGTATGATTATAGTCTCTTATATTTTGCTTGATAGCATGTTTTATCTTTCTGTATGATTGCTGTTATTCATTCTGGCTTGAGGTTGAGATGAGCTTGTGGAGGCTGCTGCCCCACACACATTTCCTCCCTCACTTGCATTGCATGCATTTTACTGTTTACTATTTACTGTTTAAGCTGATGCTTTATCTGTTTCTGTGTATCATTGACATGATCCCTTAGGACTCCAACTTCCTTTGATAAGGAAGTGACGATTAGAAATTTAGGTTGAAACCTATGCATGATAACTTCTAGGAGTTCCCTGTTTCAAACCTCAACTATAGGATGAATCCTTGGCATGACAACAGTAGGACTTGATAGTCTCCCCGTAGTTGAGCCTGTTCTCTTCTCATCTCAAAACAGCTTAAGATACAGTAATCATGAATGATTTCTTTCGTACGTTACAAGCCTTAAGCTATCTGAGAAAGGATTGTTGGAGAGTTTCTTTCCAACAGTCTGGATGTTTAGTATGGCACCCTTTGGGTGACATGCGACGCATTCACTCTCAGGTCATAGTCTTTTGTGCGATTGAAATTGCAAACACAATAAAAAACAGTTCTTCCGTAAAAGACAGAAAACAAACTTGAAACCTTTTTGCCCCGTGGGCCTATAGTTCAAAGGAAAGCTTTTCGGAAGAAAAGAGTGTCGTTAAACTTCAGCGCCACCGCAAACAAGCTTTGTCCCTAACTGCTGGAACTGCTGTTTAACCCTACTCGATAAAAAAGATGAATCTGAATTCCCGTAATCCGTATTATCCCGAACTACGTAAGCTCTGATCTCTCATACCTGTTGAGAGTACGTAGGCACAATACTGATGTATTGGCGAGCCACCTTCCCCATAACCCGTAGTAGGTCGAACTACGTTGACTCTGATTTCTCATTCTCTGATGAGAATACGTAGGTATAAAGTGCGACGCTTTGCCGAGTCATTTTCTTTTCTGTTTAAGCCAGCCTTGATAGGTAGATAGATAAACCAATTCGTCTAGTAAACACAACAAGCGTGGATCCCGTCGAGTACGACGGACGTGAGGGGTGATAATACCTTCCCCTTGCGTAACCGACTCCCGAACCCAGACAACGGTTGCGATTTCCTTGTCTTATACCTTTTCGTCAGGTTTTTCCGATCATTTCCTTTCCCGATCCGAGGGATAAATAACGAAAGGTGGCGACTCTTCTGTTTTGCCGGCACCTTATTTTCGCGGAAGCGACAGCTGGCGACTCTGCTGGGGACTTGATAGTTTCCTGGGATCCAACGTCCTGTATGCGAGTCAGTTTGGGGATCCAACGTCCCCTGCGAGAGTCAATCCTAGCGCTTGTATGATTACTTGTTAGGTTGTGTTTATTTATCGCATTTTATTTCCCGCATTTTATTTTCAGTATGATATGATTATCTGTGTTGTTGTGGGAGGGGCATTCTGATGAGTGAGAAGCCAGACCCAGGCTTGAGTGAACATAGCATTAGTTGTGGAAATTAGTGAGCACGTGTTTGCTTGGCAGGCACTAGTGTCTCATGAAATCCACGCTCAGACGAGGTTCTCCCGATTGACTTCTTTTTCAACCCTTTGGGTTGAGGGGGTTGTTGGTTTGGAGGATTGTCGACTCTAGGGACCGATCATTTGGGATTCAGCCGAGTGAGGCCGCTTCATGAGCTGGTGATGCCACACCTTCTGGGTATCGTATCACCCCTCTTGAATGTCTGTGACGCTGATGACCGCATAGGATGCCGAACTTGAGTCAGTTTAGGTCCATACCTGTGAGCAGGGTTGGGTTTGTTGCAGGAAACTTTGACCTTCAGACTACCTGGTTTTCTTGATAGTGAATCAGTTTTGTTGGTACCGGAGGTTCTCATTATCAGATATGTTTGTTCTTGACAGAGTAGAGCCTTGGTCGTATATCAGAGGACCTTATATTCGGAGATATATATATATATGTGTGTTCTTGACAGAGCAGGTTTATGATTGGGGTCTGAGGATCTCATCAGCAGATGTATGGTTGTTCTTGACATAGCAGAGTTTTGGTCATTAGATGTGTGTTCTTGACAGAGCAGATTTTTTGGTCCTGTATCGGAGGTTCTTATTATCATATGTTTGTTCTTGACAGAGCGGATTTATGGTCCTATATGTGTGTGTTCTTGACAGAGCAGATTCGTGGTCCGATACCGGGGTTTTCTTATTATCAGATATAGTGGTTGTTCTTGACAGAGCAGGATTATGGTTTTGTTGATGCAGAATCTCCACAGCACAGTTGCCTTGATCTCCTGCTGCATGATTGAATTTTACATTACTTTGCATACCCATTTGCATTTCATTAACGTGTGTCTGTGTTGCAGGTACCATTTTCCCCGATCTAGGATTTCTTGCCTCCTTTTGTATTGTTATGGGTTCTCTGAGGAAGACCGTGGCTTACAAGCTCCCTGCCCCTGATGTGGTTCAGCTGACTGGTTTGATTGCTTTAGCAGATGATTCTGTGAGAGATGAGTTCAAAAAATCTTACGGCAAATTGCTCAGTTTGGCCCGTAAACCTTCTGCGTCCGAGTTGAATGGGTTGCACGCTCTGCTGTAGTTCTACGATCCTCCATTGAGATGCTTCACTTTCCAGGATTTTGTTCTCGCGTGTGGAATATGCTGATTTGTTAGGTGTGCCTATCAAGAGGCAGATGCCTTTTGTTCATATGGATGATGAGCCTTATCTGGCTAGTCTAGCTCCTTCACTTCATCTGGATGCCTCCGAGTTGGTATTGTCTAGTTGGAACAAGGTTCCCGGTTTCTCCTTGCAGTTCTTAGTGGGTAAGGCTCAGCAGTGCGCCAAAGACGGATGTTGGGTCGTGTTCAACGCCATTCTCGCTCTGTGCATATATGGCATCATTTTGTTCCCCAATATGCCCGGTTTTGTAGACTTCGACGCCTTCCGCATCTTTGCTTCAGGGAATCCAGTCCCTACCTTGATAGGAGATGTCTACCATTCTATCCACTACAAAAACGAGAACAGAAGGGGCAAGAACGTCTCTTGCTGTGTGCCCTTGCTTTATAAATGGCTTGATAGTCATCTGCCCAAGAGGGGTCCCTTTGTTTCGTCTGCAACCACAGCTGAGTGGTCCGAGCGTTTGATGAGTCTATAAGCGGAGGATATTGACTGGTTTGGCAGAGATAGGTTGGGTACCGAGATTATCTTCAGCTGTAGCGGGTTTCCGAACGTGCCTTTGATAGGCAGGAAGGGTTGTATAAACTATAATTCGTCCTTGCTGGTCCGACAGTTTGCGTATGCTTTGAGAGCTCCGCCGAAGGATGAAGAGGTGCAGGAATCTCTGTACCTCACTGGTCTTCTAGAAGGGGATCTGTTATCTAAGCTTCAGCGCGTTTGGAATGGCATCAGCAAGAGGGGAAAACCATTGCTGGGGAGAAGCAATAGCCAAGCCTACCCTCCGTATGCGACGTGGATCAGAGCCAGAGCAGATGCTATAGGGATGCCGTTTCTTCCTGCCAAGCCAGAAAGCCCTCCGATGATCGAAGAGCCTGCTACCGTGCCCATTCAGCAGCATAATCAGGTGTTAGCTGAGCGAGATGAATTGAAGAGGGCAAATGAAGAACTGGAGAAAGAATTGGCGCAGCTCAGAAGCGAGAGAAACGAAGCCGTTTATTCCTTCAAGAGGCAGACAGAACTGGTGAACCAGTTGGGGACAGATTTGACTAAGCAGATAGCCGAGCGTGAACGCATGGGTCGAGACTTCAAAGCTGTCAACGATGTACTGGCCACGAAGAAGCAGCACTTGGACGAAGCATATCGGAGGATATCCAAGTTCAACCAGCACTGGAAGGTCTCCCTAGCCAACAGGAAAGAGCGGGAGGATAAGCTGATGCAACAGATCTCCAAGCTGAAAGCCCAGGTGAGGGCTAGTGAGAAGAGGTTTGATGAAGAAACCGCTCGCAGATATGCTGCCGAAGGCCAGCTCAACAGAGCTCTCGCTAACCTGAAGGAGCACAAACTGACGTTTGAGGCCAAGAAGCGGAGGTTAGAAGATTGTTTCGGCGAAGGAGCATGGGAAGACTCTGTCGAAGGTCTTCAATACACCATTACACAGAGGGAGTTACTCGTCGAAGGGTTACTCACTCGTCCTGATCATCCAAAAACGAAGGGGTTGTTAGAAGAGTTTCGCGCCCATGGCCGTGCTTAACTATTTGTATTCCTTTTGTTTCATCATTATTGTATGCTGACCATCACCAGGCTTGTTGGTTGAGGTCATGCTATTGATTCATCTTGTACTCACTGACGTTGTGTACTGCCTTGATGGGCTTTCCTTGTATATATGAGATGTTATTTCCATGATTGGACTCGGACTTCTTGTTATCAGCACCGGCACTCAGGCACTAGGATCGGGGGAAATCTCCCTAACACACAGACACATGTTTGCATTTGCATGAAGCATTTGCATAACGAGCACTTTGTCGTTTTTTCCTAACCCTTTTGTGTTTTCAGGTTGTTTCAGGTTGTTCCAGGATTGATCAGAGACCTATCCACCGCTATCCGACCAGAGCAAATCAAACCAGAATCATGGAGCAAGTGCAAACTGATGTTCAGGAACTCCGTGAAAGAATGGATCGCTTCATGGAGCTCATGCAAGCGGTCGCCAATGGCCAGGATCAGCTCAGAACCTTGGTCCAGCCTCTGATTTCAAGGGTCGATAGCAATGGCGTACTCCATGGTGGGACTGTTCCAACCCCTCCACCAGTTGAAACTCCGCAGAATGGCGTCCCCGTGACCGGGGGGAATGGCAGTGCCAACGGCAATGTGATAGCTAACATGGGACTCAACGGCAATACGACGGGCGTCGGTAATGGGAGTCTGGAAGCTAATGTCAATGTTGGGCTGGGCAACGGCAATGCATGTGTTGGGAATCTGTTCGGGCCTCAACCGTGGTTAGAAGATCGTCAGGACGATGTGTTCTCTCAGAGAGGTGCTGAAGGGGAGCTGACTGCTGAAGCACGGCTTAGGTTCAAGGCACTCGAGGATAAGATGAGAAATATCGAGAACCAAAACACCCTGGGTGTTGATATGTCCAAGTTGGGACTGATTGCTGATTTTAAGGTGCCTCCCAAGTTCAAGGTACCTGACTTTGAAAAGTACAAGGGCACCACTTGCCCTCGCGTCCACCTGAGATCATATTACCGGAAAATGTCAGCTCATTCTGAGGACGAGAAGTTGCTGATGCACTTCTTTCAAGACAGTTTGTCCGGGCCCTCCCTCGAATGGTACATGAGTCTGGAGCCTACCAGTGTGCGCACGTGGAAGGACCTTGCTGAAGCATTTGTGCACCACTACCAATACAACAGTGACTTGGCCACGAACCGAGTCCAACTGCAGAATCTGTCACAAAGGAACAACGAAGGGTTTAAGGAATACGCCCAGCGGTGGCGTGAATTGTCAGCCAGGGTTCAGCCGCCGATGGTTGAACGTGAGCTCGTACAGATGTTCGTAGCCACCCTTCCAGGGGTTTACTATGAGAAATTGGTCAGCGGTATGTCTGGAACCTTCTCAGATCTCATTATCATGGGTGAGCACATCGAAAATGGGATCAAACTCGGGAAAATTCAAGGTGATTCGTCCTCAGTTGGAGGAGGAAAGAAACCTTATAGTGGCAAAAGACGGGAAGGAGAAACGAGCGCCGTGACCAACGCTCGAAGGAAGGGTAAAGGCCCTCACCAACAGGTGGCCAGCATAACTATCCCGGCAGTTCAACAGCCACAGCAGCAACCGAATCAACAAGGGTATAGAAAGTATCAGAATCGGGCACCTCTGTCGAGTCGTCACCTCGAGACACCGCCCATGTCGTACGCGCAACTGTTACACACTTTGCTTCAGCTACAGTTGATCTAGAAGAGAACCTTGGCTCCCTTGACAGGGGCACCTCCGCCAGGTTATGATGCGAATGCGACTTGTGAATTTCACTCAGGGGCACCAGGCCACGCGATAGAAAATTGCAAAGCCTTCAAGCACAAGGTGCAGGATATGGTGGACGCCAAGATCATCAATTTCTCAGATAATGTGCCAAACGTCACAAAGAACCCTATGCCGAATCATAGGGGAGGTGGAGTAAACGCCATTATTGAAGACGAGAGTTTGGATTCGTTGACTGACGTCAGAGATCTGAAGACGCCGCTTAGCTTCGTTAAAGCTAAGCTGATGAAAAGAGGTTTCTTCCCAGGTTGCGGAGAACTGTGTATGGGCTGTGCGACCAGTCCTGATGGATGTGAACAGCTGATAGAGGGAATTCAAAGTATGATGACTGAAGGGATCTTACAGTTCAGCCGGAGGGCCGAAAGCGGATCGGAAGAAGTAATGCTGAAGCAAGATGATGAGGTCGCCACCATCACCATCCCTCGCCAGACGATAACTATTTCTGCACCCAGGCCGCCCACGATTACCATCACCAAAGCTGGGCCGATACCGTTCGAAAGCACTAATGTTGTCCCATGGCATTATGGGGCTGAAGTCTACTGCAACAGACAGAAGTTGGAGCTAGAACCGTTTGGGTCGTCTGTGGAGAATCTAGCGGGCATCAGTGGTATCACTCGCAGCGGGAGAGTGTTTGCACCACCTGTGGTCGTGGCAGACAGAGCTGACGCAACTGATAAAGGTAAAAGTAAAGTCGTTGAAGAGATCCCTCAGGGGGTAGACAAAGACTTACTTGTTAAAGACGCCGAGGAATTTATGAGGTTGATTAAAAAGAGCGACTACAAGATTGTGGATCATCTCCATCAGACACCCTCGAAAATTTCCATCTTGAACTTGTTGCTGTGTTCTGAAGCACACCGCAACGCACTGCTGAAGGTGTTGAACGCCGCATATGTACCGCAGGAAATATTGGTAAACCAGCTAGAAGAGGTCGTAGCCCACGTAAATGCTGGAAATGGGTTAGGGTTCACTGACTTAGAGCTGACGCCGAAGGGGAGGAACCACAATAGCGCCCTGCACATCTCGATAGAGTGTAGGGGAACGATTATGTCTCACGTGTTGGTGGACACGGGGTCGTCACTTAATGTTCTTCCGAAGAAGGCATTAATGAAGTTAGATACTCGCGGAGTGATTTGCACACCCAGTGATCTGGTTGTGAAGGCGTTCGATGGAACCAAACGCCATGTTTTCGGAGAGGTGACCCTGCCTATCCAAGTCGGGACGGAAACGTTCGACGCAATATTTTACATTATGGACATCATGCATGCCTACAGCTGTCTCTTGGGCCGGCCATGGATCCATTCGGCGGGTGCCGTGACCTCCACGTTGCACCAGAAACTCAAGTACACCGTCGGAGGTAGCATCGTGACTGTATGTGGCGAGGAAGACATAATGGTGAGCCATTTGTCGTCCTTCAAGTATGTTGAGATGGATGGGGAAATCCATGAAACCCTATGCCAAGCGTTCGAAGCTGTTATAGTCAAGGACGTAGCGCCTGTAGTCCCTGAAAAGGCAGAGATGACTCTCTCTTCCTTCAAGGAAGCCCGGACCGTTGTTCAAGCCAGATCTACCCCAGGCTGGGGGCGAATTTTGGAGATACCTAACAAGCAAGACAAGTTTGGGTTGGGATATTCTCCTGGAGCTGAAGCCTCCTCTTCTAACAGTGCGTCGCGAGGTAAAGGGCCGATCCAGTTTACCAGTGGCGGGGTGATATTTGAAAGCGTCAACGCGGTGTCTGAAGACAACGGAGATAGCGACTGTGACATCTACTCTTGGATCCAGCCAAGCAAGCCAGGCGAGGGCCTTACCAACTGGTCCGTCAAGGATATCATCCAGATGACAAGCGAAGAGTAATGATTTACTTTTTCCAATCATTGTACAACCCTATGTCCTACCCGGGGCATAGTGGTTTTATTGTCGGGGTCTTGATGGATTATGTACATGCATTTTATCAATGAATCAAAAGGCGTTTTTCTTCGTATTCAAATATTGTGATCTCTGTTATTCCTGTTTTATATTTGTTTTGAAAAACAATAAAATGGAAATGGGGTTTGTGCTAACCTGCATATCCTTGTTTTAAGCTTAACCCTTGTTATTGCAGGATCCACACGACAGATGACATCGACTCTGGACCTTCTACGACTCACTTCGACTTCGATTGCCCGATCTATCAAGCCGAAGAAGAGATTGATGAAGACGAAGACCTTCCTGAAGAGTTGGCCCGCTTGTTGAAACAAGAAGAGAAAGTTATTCTGCCTCATGAAGAGGAGATCGAGATTGTGAATCTGGGTTCTGAAGAGCTCGTCAGAAACGTCAGGATAGGGGCTGCATTGCAGAGCGATGTCAAGCAGAGATTGGTCAAGATGCTAAGAGAGTATAGTGACGTCTTTGCTTGGTCATACGAAGATATGCCCGGACTTGACACTGACATCGTGGTCCACCACTTGCCGTTGCGAGAAGATTGTCCTCCCGTTAAGCAGAAGCTTAGGAGGACGAGACCAGATATGGCTATTAAGATCAAAGAAGAAGTGCAGAAACAGCTTGATGCTGGCTTCTTAGCGGTCACTACTTACCCTCCGTGGGTCGCCAACATAGTGCCTGTACCGAAGAAGGACGGTAAGGTACGCATGTGCGTCGATTATCGGGATTTGAATAGGGCGAGCCCTAAAGATGATTTCCCGCTGCCTCATATTGATGTGTTGGTCGACAATATAGCTCAGTTCTCCGTGTTTTCGTTCATGGATGGCTTCTCCGATTACAACCAGATCAAGATGGCGCCGGAGGACATGGAGAAAATGACGTTTATCACTCCTTGGGGAACATTCTGCTACAAGGTAATGCCTTTCGGTCTGAAGAACGCAGGGGCCACTTACCAACGAGCTATGGTAACTTTGTTTCATGACATGATTCATCATGAGATTGAAGTCTATGTTGATGACATGATTGCGAAGTTCCAAACGGAGGAGGGACATCTGGTCAATTTGCTGAAGCTTTTTGAGAGGCTTAGGAAGTTCAGGTTGAGGCTGAATCCTAACAAGTGTACTTTCGGAGTACGGTCCGGAAAGTTACTGGGGTTTATCGTGAGTGAAAGAGGCATCGAGGTTGATCCTGCGAAGATTAAAGCGATACAAGAAATGCCAGTGCCAAAAATAGAAAAAGAAGTTCGTGGTTTCTTGGGCAGAATAAACTACATTGCAAGGTTTATTTCTCAGCTCACGGCCACGTGTGAACCGATGTTCAAACTACTAACGAAAGACCAGGCGATTATCTGGAACGAGGATTGCCAGAAGGCATTCGATAAGATAAAACAGTATCTGCAGGAGCCTCCAATCTTGATACCCCCAGTGGCTGGACGGCCATTAATCATGTACTTGACAGTTCTTGAGAATAGTATGGGGTGTGTTCTCGGTCAGCACGACGAGACGGGCAGAAAGGAGCATGCCATTTACTACTTGAGTAAAAAGTTCACAGACTGTGAATCTCGTTACTCGATGCTGGAGAAAACGTGTTGTGCACTAGCCTGGGCTGCCAAACGTTTACGACAGTACATGCTCAATCACACCACCATGCTAATTTTGAAGATGGATCCGATCAAGTACGTCTTCGAGAAGCAAGCGCTTTCGTGCAGGATTGCCAGATGGCAAATGGTGTTGACGGAATATGACATTCAGTACGTGTCCCAGAAGGCCATCAAGGGAAGCGTATTGTCTGATTACCTGGCCGAACAGCCAATCGAGGATTATCAGCCGATGAAATTTGAATTCCCTGATGAGGATATCATGTTTCTCAAAGCGAAATATTGCGATGAACCGTTGCCCGACGAGGGTCCAGACAGGAAATCCCAATGGAAATTGGTATTTGACGGGGCGGTTAATTCTTATGGAAGTGGTATCGGGGCGATCATCACGACTCCCCACGGATCCCATATCCCGTTCATTGCGAGACTGACGTTTCCAGTCACCAATAATGAAGCGGAGTACGAAGCATGCATCATGGATCTAGAAGAAGCAATTGATTTGAGAATCAAGAACCTAGACGTATATGGTGACTCGGCGCTTGTGATTAACCAGATTAAAGGGGAGTGGGAGACTCGTCAATCGAATTTGGTGTCGTACATGAACTATGCCAGAAGGCTGCTTCCGTTCTTTGATCGAGTGGAACTCCATCATGTGCCTAGAGCAAAAAACCAGATGGCTGATGCCTTAGCCACGTTGGCTTCGATGTATAAAGTCAATTTTTGGAATGAAGCTCCCAGAATTGTCCTTTCTTGTCTTGATAGACATGCATTCGTCTTTGCGATCGAGGAAGCCGCCGACGGAAAGCCATGGTTCCATGACATCCAGACTTTCCTTATGACTAAGGAGTATCCTGCGGGTGCGTCAACCCAGGATAAGAAGACTCTGAGGAGGCTGTCTGGAAATTTTTATCTCAATCCTGATGGAGTGTTGTATAAGAGAAACCATGATCTCGTGCTACTCAGATGTGTAAATGAGAAAGAAGCGAGTATGCTCATGGAAGAAGTCCATGAAGGCACATTTGGTACGCACGCCGGCGGGCATGCTATGACGAGAAAGATCCTGAGAGCAGGATACTACTGGCTGACGATGGAATCAGATTGCTTTAAATTCGCGAAGAGATGTCATAAATGCCAGATTTATGCTGATAAGATTCAGGTGCCACCGTGCCTGTTGAATGTCATGTCCTCCCCGTGGCCGTTCTCCATGTGGGGCATCGACATGATAGGAAAGATCGAGCCCACTGTGTCTAACGGTCATCGCTTCATTCTAGTAGCTATCGACTACTTCACCAAGTGGGTGGAGGCAGCCTCATACGCTAATGTAACCAAGCAGGTGGTGGCTAAATTCATAAAGAGGGATATCATCTGTCGTTACGGAGTTCCCGAGCGGATCATTATTGATAATGGTTCGAATCTGAATAACAAGATGATGAAGGAGTTGTGCAAGAGTTTCAAGATTGAACACCACAACTCATCTCCTTACCGGCCGAAGATGAATGGCGCCGTTGAAGCGCCCAATAAGAACATTAAGAAGATTGTTCAGAAGATGGTTGTGACCTACAAAGATTGGCACGAGATGCTGCCATTCGCATTGTACGGTTATCGTACAACGGTACGTACTTCAACCGGGGCAACTCCTTTCTCCTTAGTGTACGGTATGGAGGCTGTCTTACCGTTAGAAGTGGAGATCCCTTCTTTACGAGTTTTGGTTGACGTGAAACTCGACGAGGCAGAATGGATTAAGAGCCGATTGAACCAACTCAGCCTGATGGACGAGAAGAGGTTAGCATCGATTGCGCATGGTCGTCTGTACCAAAGCCGAATGAAGAAAGCTTATGATAAGAAGGTGCGTCCTAGAAGCTTTCAGACGGGTGATCTCGTCCTGAAGAAGATTCTTCCTCCACACTCCGATCACCGGGGCAAGTGGACTCCCAATTACGAAGGTCCGTACGTCGTCAACAAGGTCTTCTCGGGAGGAGCTTTGTTGTTATCCACGATGGATGGTGAAGATTTTGCATCCCCGGTGAACGCGGACGCAGTTAAAAAATACTTTGCTTAAAGAACGACCCGCTGGAAAGAAAAAGAATATCCAGGCAAAAATGGGGCATCCCGGTGAACCATAAAAAAGGAAAAAGGTTCGGGCAAAAATTAGGGATATAAAGAAAAAATGTACACCCGCAAAGTCGAAAACCCGGATGGGCGACTTTGGCAAAAAAGGGTATCCCGGTGAATCGAAAACCCGGAAGGGCGATTCAGGCAAAAGTTAGGGATTTGAAAAAAGCAAATGATTGCGTTCCGCGTGTGGACTGTATTTGTTTAGTGGTTTGGAAGACCTGAGGGTCGTTTATCTAAATCAATCTTTTCTGAAGCTGAAGCGTCGGAGAAGTATCGAAGTCGAGTGGGTCATAGAGGGATCAACTCATGGTGTTCGTCTACACCTCGTTGCCGACCTTTGTATATACTGATGTATATTTATGTTTTATTTTTGCGCGGGTTCCTCATTCCAGGAGCTTGCATCTGTTGTAAAACATTCTTACCCATTCAGGGGTTCGTTATCAATAAAATGTATACTATTCAACAATTTTGTTTGTCTGTTTAGCATTTATCTGTTTTGTTTGCGAAAAAGAACGCTGATGTTTTTGACAAAATGCGCATGCATAAACTTACTGGCCTAGGCCACTGATTGTTGAAACAATGAATTACTCGAACATTGTCACGAGTAAATAACCTTGATAGGTCCCTTTGAGAAGGGCATCTTGTCTGTTTGTTTGTGTTGGTGCAGGTGTAGCGTGTACCAGGTAGTACGTCGTGCGCGTCCCCAAGCAGGATGATTCCTCCTCCTCCAGCCAAGTTCAGCAGTCTCTCCCTGCAGAGTCTGAACGTGAGATCGTAAGCATTGATATGTCTCCCCAGGCAAAGAAGATTCTCTCCCCAATCAGATGCATCCTGAAGGAATGTCGTCTCCCCAGCTGAGTCGTATACCGAAGTATGCAGCAATTGATAGTTCCAGACTGAAGTCTCCAGCAGAATTGAGATTCCCGCAGAGTCGTACTCTCCCCCGAAGCAGGATGATTTCTTCTTCTCCAACCGAGTTTGCAGATCCCCAAGAGAGCCGAGTCCTTGGAAGCCGTTCGGACCGCGATTGGTTTTCCCCAGTAGAATGTTGAATAGCTGATGCTGTATTTCCCCGCCGGAGTCGTTATCTCCAGGGAAGTAGTCGCGAAGGCCGCGCAATTTATTTCCGCGATTGACATTGTTTTCCTCAGTAGGTCCAGGTTCTCGTAGAGCTTCGTTCCCCTGCAGCAGTCAACTGAAGTTTGCTTCCCCGGGCGAAGTCCAATTGAGATTGGGGGGTCCTTTTCTCCGTGGCAGGATGATTCCTTCCTCCACCAGAGTGGTTCTTTCTCCTTGACAGGAGGATTCTCTCGTCAGCATTTATTTTGCTGACGGGGCCGTAGCATTTTGCATGATTGCATAGCATTTATCATAAACGCGTAGCATTTCCACAGTGTGGAGCATTGCTCCATTGTCAAAGCATATACATATGAAACATGAGCTAGGTCGTTACCGTTCTTGTTTTGCAGGTGTTCCTCCGCAGGGTCGCTTGCTCAAGATGATTCTTGAATTTTTCCAGAAAGGTCGTTTGCTTAAGATGATTCTTAAAATCCCCAGTGCAGTCTCCAGAGTTGGTTGCTCAAGTTGACGCTTAGAGTCCCCGGCAGAGTGCTTGCTCAGGATGATTCCTGAAATCTCCAGCATAGTTATTGGTTCAGGATGATTCTTGAAGTCCCCGTGGAGTTATTTGTTCAAGATGATTCTTGATTTCCTCAGCAGAGATGATTCACCCAGAATGATTTCTAGATCCCTGAAGCAGAGTTACTTAATAGTTCTCCATAATCCCCAGCGGAGATGCGTCATCCCCAGCAGGTTTCTGAACAGCGAAGTTGAAACTTCCCTTGAAGACTTGATGATTGAAGTCCAACCGTATTGAAGAAGCAGTTCCCTCAGCTGAAGCAGAGTTCCTGATGGTAGAAGTTTGGATACCCCCAACTGGTTCATGATTGACCGAGAATTCTACTCCCGACTTGCTGATGAAGTCCGGCTGATGCCCAAAAGTTTTCTTTGAATGTCTGACGGCATGATTAACTTGATGGTTGACCTGATGAGTCCCAAGGAATCTTGAGGCCTGACGGCATGATCGATCATGTATCACCGGTTACCGTGTGACCAATTCCCCAGCTAGTTGTCGTGCAGCTAGTATTTCAGTTTTCGAAGATTTGTTCCCATCAGAGTACCGTGTACTTGTGCAGTTGGCAAATTTCAGGGTTTGTTGGTATTCAACCGTCTTTTACCTTGATTGTTTGAGAGCCGTTCGCTTCTCACCCAGTCAGGTTCAAGCCGTTTGAATAGGGGCAGCTGTTGCACCCCAAAATTTGACCAACATTTCTTTACCTAGCTTATGTTTCATTTCATTCACATTAGCATTATCATTTGCATTTCATTGACATGTATGCAGGAGATCAAGAGGTATGATTACCAATAAAGAGCTATACAAGACCATGAAGCTAGCCAAGAAGGTTATTCAAGTGGTCTAGGGTTCGTATCTTTGTCAGAGAAGCCAGAAGATTCTCAGAGAGAGTGGTTGAAGCCAAGAGTGTGTGCCTCTTAACTTGAGAGTTGTGGGAGCCCCTCAGATGATTTTGAAGCCATGAATGTAGACTTAAATCCTTGAGAGAGCTTATGAGATGTCTTGAAATCCATCATGAGGCCTAGATAGGTCATTATGCAAGAATAAGAATACTCAGCCATGAGTGGTGCAGTTAGGGTTTGACTGGGTCAACCCTAGGTCAACTGATGATTTGAACAAGGTTGAGACCTAATTCAAGTGCCATGCGATCATGGATTGATGCATTTAGATGTTATAAGGATGATTCCAAGGTTAACTCATCATGATTGAAGAGTTTGAGAAGTTTCAAGCTAGGGTTTCTAAGGTTTGACAGTGTAAAATCCCCTAGTTTGACCCCTATCTTCAAAGCAGTTTAGCTCAAGATGTGATTGTTATATCATCTTACCCCCAACATGAATGTTGTAGAGCTTGTTCTTAGCTTTAATTTGAGTACTAGAAGTCCTTGATAGGATTTGGATAACTCAAGTTATGACTTTGACAAGTTACAGGTCATCTGAGGTATGTGAATCTGGGGCCTTGAAAGTTACCCAACTTGCATCAAACCTTTGCCCAAGAAGGATGATTCCTATGAACTTTTGGTCAACATTAATGTTGTTCCTTATCCTCTTAGCTTTCTAGAGAGTACTATAAGTCCTTGACAGGATTTGTAGAACTCAAGTTATGGCTTTGACAAGTCAGGGGCATTTTGGTCATTTGGAGATTACAGGTCATTTCAAGCATAAGGCCATAACTCCTATTCCCTAGCTTCAAATGGAAAAATCTTCAACATCAAACTTGTTCAAAATGATGTTTTAAGGCTAGTAAGGAGGTCATGAGATGATGGAAAGGCTTGTAGCTCAAAGTTGCAAAAATGACCTAAAATAAGGGCATAAGTTAAATAAACCAAAGTTGGAAATTGATATTTTCAACCTACACATCCAAACCATGGCATGTAATATATCATTTTGACTCTAGAAAACATTTTAAGAACATTGGTTTAGCCACATTTTTGAGTTGAGATTCAATTTGGGTACTTGCTTTAGAAAGTGGTTACTTGCATATTAAGTAACATTTGCAAAACTCAAAATCAAGGCATGAGCAAGGCCCTTGGCAAGCTAAACTCTTCCAAAATGTCACTAGGGGATAAATTGAAAGAGATTGGGTTGGTTTCAAGCTGCAAACAGAATTGGGCATAGCATGAGATGTGTTTGAAAATCTCATGACATGAGAAGTGGAAACTCTCATTAGAAGGATCTAGAGGGTTCTAGATCATCCAAACTTCATCTATATATTGAGTAGAGATGATCCATTGAAGAGGTTGGTGATGATTGAAGGAGAGAGCATAGATTGAGATTGAAATTTCATAGCTTGCAAGTGCAATCGGTTTCACCAAATTCTTCATTTTCCATCCCTTTCCTTGATTGAAACTTCTTCCATGGATGTCAAGGAGTGATTCCAGATCATTATCAAGAAGGATTCGTGGCTAATTGGTGCTCTTGAAGTCAGAATTTTCCACCTGCAACTCACCATCGGGTTTCAAGATTCAAGCACTTTCAACTGGTTCTTTTGCATACAGAAGCAAGGAGGAGGTTCATTGATCGTGTCTGCAAGATTGTAGAGCTTGAATTGGAGGTTTAGGGCATCTGTTCATCCAAGATTTTCAGGTTGGTAACTTTCTTCCCCTAGCATGATTTAGGTAGAATTAAGTTGAATTAAGGTGTTAGATTCACTGTAGAATGGTGTAGGATGGATTTCAGATAGTTAATTGGAGAATTAGAGACAAAATAGGTGAATTACCATTTTCGGTTGAGATTGGGATATGATGAATCTTGAGGTTTCAGAGGAAGCTAAGGGTATGGTTGAATTCGTGGCAAGATTTGGGATGAGTTTCATGTTTTGACCATTTGCAATGGAGGCCTGTAGAGAGAACTAGGGTTGGGGAAGACGACCGGAGCACCACCGGTGGTGGCCGAAGCTGGGCGCGAAGCTCAAATGTTCAAAAGGTAGGAGACGATCAGAACACCTTTGGATCTTGGTTTGACCTTTGACTGGGAGCTCATCCAACGACCACGTTTTAAATTTGATTTGTGAAGGATCTGAATAAATGAAACGCTGCGTTTCATTTAGCAGTTGGTTTTGGGCTTAATGAATTAAGTGCTATCCACACCCCCCTGATGGCCCAACCCAAAGTTTGAACTGATTCTGATTGCTATCCACACCGCGCGTGTTATTCTTTTAATTGGATTTTCATCATTTTTTTCATTTTATTCATGGTTCTTGTTAAATTCATAATAAATTGAAAATTAATCCAATTAATCCCATTCTTTTTGCATTTTACTCATGATTGAGTCTAGTATTGTTTTAGAAAAAAATATTTTCATTTCATGTAATTTCTGATTTAATGGGAATTTTACATTTTAATTGATATTAAAATGATTATGTTTGATGCATAATTTTGTCGAATTTAGTGTGATCACTTGGTGATGATTTTGAGCCTATTTGTTTGTGTGTGATTAGGTTAGACATGTATGATCCCATAGAATTTTTCTCACATTTTTGTGATGAAAATAGGTGTGCTTTCTAGATTGATATTTAGGTGCCTCCTTTTAGGGTTTAGGTTTGATACCTTGTAATGTAGGATTTAGTTCTAGGTCTAATTTGATGGTTTGATCTTTGAAATTAATGTGGTAGAGTCATGATTGACCTAGGTTCCCATAGATATTTTTGTAGGATTTTACAATTGGTTTTAGTATTTTAGTTAGGACTAACTTTAGTACTGGGTTATAGATGATTCTAAAGCATTAATTCAACTAGTTTAACTTCCTTAGTCCCCTTAGATTAGGGTTTGTGCTTTGTTTGCCTTTGGTTGGGATTGAAGACAAGTTAAAGACAAGGTGAGGATGCTTGAAGTTGCTTGAAGTTGCTTGAAGTTGCTTGGAGCTTGGATTTGTTGGTGCCTGAAGGTGTCTGATGAAGGTTTAGGAGATAGAGGACATAGGGAGAGCCTTATAGTTAGAATGATTTCTTTCATAAATATGGAAAGCATCTTGTGCTTCCATTCCTCCCAATGACTAAAAGTCCTTCTCAGATATTCACATCCCTCCTTTGGAAGGATGAGTGGCTTTATCTGAGAAGTAGAACTTTGAGGGAACCAGTCTCTCATAATGATGAACCCTTACAGGCTTCCTTTGGTTGTCAGTAAGTTGTTTATCATTTCATCTCATCATGTTAAACCAATTGTCTTATGGTTTGAGTATCTTGAGAGATGTTGGACTTGAGTGTGAAGATGAGGACTTCATTGAAGAGTGTGGAAGAGGATGATTCCTTGAGCATTCCCATTGCAGCTGAACCTTGAAGAGCAAGAAGAACAGGTTGATACTTGAAGACCCAATGGATATTGAGTGAAGAGATGAGGCTTGGAAAAGAAGATTGAAGGATGAAGTTGACACTTCTATGTGATTGAAGATTACCTTGAGAAGCTGAAGCTTGTAGATGAAGAGAGAAGACCAAGTTGATACTGGTAAAGCAAAGAGAGCTGAAGCTTGAGAACTAAGTTGATACTTATGAAGAGGATTCAATTGAGATTGAGTGTAGAGCTGAGGCTTGAGGAATAAAGGATGAGTTGATACTTACTTTGAAGCTTGGAGAGCCTGAAGGAATCAAGTTGATACTTGTAGTTAAGAGTGAAGCCTGAGGGTGGAATTGACTGGAGAGCTGAAGCTTGAAAGAAAGAGAATAAGCTGAAACTTATGTTTGATGGGTTGAAACCTTAGAGAAGCAAGTTGATACTTGTCATGAAAGATGATAGCCTTGAAGGGTGGTTGAGGTCTGAAGACTGGATTGCTGTTAGAAGAGCTGAAGCTTGGAATTGAGGGAGTTGTTAATCTTCTTTCTTGTCTGTTTTCTTTTCTGTATTGATGTGCCTTGTGTGACTTTCTTGATGCATTAGAATAAGTCCATGATTAGACTGACTTTAATCTAGGAGCATGATTGCACTAGAGGTTGAGTTGCTCCTTCTGCTTGTATTGTTACTGTATGGCTTTGCTTGCGGGTATTCGGTAGAGCCCAACTCCCTTGCCCATGTGGTTTATTTTGCTTGACAGCATTTCATTTTCTTCTGTATGATTACAGTCTCTTATATTTTGCTTGATAGCATGTTTTATCTTTCTGTATGATTGTTGTTATTCATTCTGGCTTGAGGTTGAGATGAGCTTTCGGAGGCTGTTGCCCCACACACATTTCCTCCCTCACTTGCATTGCATGCATTTTACTGTTTACTGTTTACTGTTTAAGCTGATGCTTTATCTGTTTGTGTGTATCATTGACATGATCCCTTAGGACTCTCACTTCCTTTGATAAGGAAGTGACGATTAGAACTTTAGGTTGAAACCTATGCATGATAACTTCTAGGAGTTCCCTATTTCAAACCTCAACTATAGGATGAATCCTTGGCATGACAACAGTAGGACTTGATAGTCTCCCCGTAGTTGAGCCTGTTCTCTTCTCATCTCAAAACAGCTTAAGATACAGTAATCATGAATGATTTCTTTCGTACGTTACGAGCCTTAAGCTATCTGAGAAAGGATTGTTGGAGAGTTTCTTTCCAACAGTCTGGATGTTTAGTATGGCACCCTTTGGGTGACATGCGACGCATTCACTCTCAGGTCATAGTCTTTAGTGCGATTGAAATTGCAAACACAATAAAAAACAGTTCTTCCGTAAAAGACAGAAAACAAACTTCAAACCTTTTTGCCCCGTGGGCCCATAATTCAAAGGAAAGCTTTTCGGAAGAAAAGAGTGTCGTTAAACTTCAGCACCACCGCAAACAGGCTTTGTCCCTAACTGCTGGAACTGATGTTTAACCCTACTCGATAAAACAGATGAATCTGAGTTCCCGTAATCCGTATTATCCCGAACTACATAAGCTATGATCTCTCATACCTGTTGAGAGTACGTAGGCACAATACTGATGTATTGGCGAGCCACCTTCCCCATAAGCCGTAGTAGGTCGAACTACGTTGACTCTGATTTCTCATTCTCTGATGAGAATACGTAGGCATAAAGTGCGACGCTTTGCCGAGTCATTTTCTTTTCTGTTTAAGCCAGCCTTGATAGGTAGATAGATAAACCAACTCGTCCAGTAAACACAACAAGCGTGGATCCCGTCGAGTACGACGGACGTGAGGGGTGCTAATACCTTCCCCTTGCGTAACCGACTCCCGAACCCAGACAACGGTTGCGATGACCTTGTCTTATACCTTTTCGTCAGGTTTTTCCGATCGTTTCCTTTCCCGATCCGAGGGATAAATAACTAAAGGTGGAGACTCTTCTATTCTTCCGGCACCTTATTTACGCGGAAGCGACAAATGCAAGCAGACATTTGATTTCTTGAAGAAAGCATTGACATCCACCCCCATCATACAACCTCTTGATTGGAACCTTCCTTTTGAGATTATGTGTGATGCATCTAACTATGCAGATGGAGCGGTCCTTGTGCAAAGGGTGGTAAAGTTTGTCGATGTTATTTACTATGCTTCTAGGACTTTAGATTATGCACAAGCTAATTACACTATCACTGAAAAGGAACTTTTTGCGATTGTTTTTTCTCTTGACAAATTTAGACAATATTTGCTAGGTTCCAAGGTTATTGGTTTTACTGATCATGCAGCTTTGAAGTACCTTTTAAAGAAATTAGAAGCAAAACTGGTATTAATTTGGTGGATGTTGTTGCTCCAAGAGTTTAATGTAGAGATTAAGGACAAAAGTGGAGCCGAGAACCTTGTAGCCGACCACTTGAGCAGAATAGAGCGGGATGCAAATCCCTCTCCCATTCAGGATGACTTTCCTGATGAGCAGCTGCTACTTTTACAGGGAGTAACTCCTTGGTTTGCTGATATTGTTAATCAACTTGTTGCTGGTGTTTTCTTGCAAGTGCATCTAAGGCACAAATTCACAAACTCAAGAGTGATGCCAAATACTATGTGTGGGATGATCCTTATCTTTGGAAGTTTGGTAGTGATCAGGTTATTAGGAGGTGTGTCCCCGACTATGAGATTGAATCTATTTAAAATTTTTCTCATGCCTCTCAAGCAGGGTGATACTTTGGTCCGCAAAGAACTGCAAGAAAAGTTCTTGACTCAGGTTTCTATTGGCCCACTATTTTTAAGGATGCTTATGAGACTTAGCGCAGTTGTAAAGAGTGCCAGATAGTAGGTACAACCATCACTCATAAGAGTGAAATGCCTTAGCAACCTATGTTTTTCTGTGAGGTGTTTGATGTATGTGGAATTGAATTCATGTGTCCCTTTTCTGTATCATTTGATTTTCTCTATATTTTACTTGCTGTTGATTATGTTTCAAAGTGGGTGGAAGCTATCCCCACTAGGACTAATTATTCTAGAGTTGTTGCAGATTTGTCAGGTCTAATATCTTTTACAGGTTCAGAATACCACGAGCTATCACAAGTGACCAAGGCACTAATTTCTATAACCGCACCATGGAAGCTTTGCTTCAGAAGTATGGAATTGTGCATAGAGTCTCTACTGCATACCATCCACAAACTAATGGGAAAGTTGAGATCTCTAACAGGGAGATCAAAATATTTTTAGAGAAAATGGTGCAACCAAATAGGAAAGATTGGAGCCTTCATCTAGAAGACGCACTCTGGGCTCAAATAACAGCTTTCAAGACACCATTAGGGATGTCTCCCTATCAACTTGTTTTTGGTAAGGCGTGTCATCTTCTCGTTGAGATAGAACACCGTGCTTATTGGGCGGTAAAGAGTTGTAATTTGGAGATGCAACAAGCAGGTATTGAAAGAAAACTCCAATTGCAACAACTTGAAGAGCTTAGGCTAGAAGCTTATGGAAGCTTTAGAATTTATAAATAGAAAACTAAACACTTTCATGATAAAATGATTTCTAGGAAGGAATCATCTGTGGGCCAACAAGTTTTACTATTTAACTCCCTCCTTAACCTTATGGATGGGAAACTTCGATCCAAATGGATTGGCCCTTTTGTTGTTACTAATGTTTTCTCTCATGGTGCAGTAGAAATTAAAAGTGCAGGTACTAACAAGGTTTTTAAGGTCAATGGGTAGCGCTTGAAGCTATTCCATGAATGTTCAATGTCTGATGATCCTACCATATAAGAGTTTTCTTTGGAAGTGCCTAACTACACTGCAACTTGACCAGGGAGCACCCTTTTCTTTCTCTCTCTCTCTTACTTTATAATTCAGTTCCTTTCATTGAGGGCAATGTCTGTTTTAAGTGTGGGGGAGAGAACCATCTGTTTTCGTTTTGTTTTCTTTGTTTCTGTTTGTTTATTTTCCAAAAAAAATTATAATCGCATGCTTTTTCGTTGGTTATTTTGTTACAACTGTGAGTTTTCTCTATGTTCTCTGACGAAAGACTTGTGGTGTGATGTGATTGATTTGTTTTGTGCATTCTTGGTATGTATGTATGACTGAACTCTAAATTGTACATCACTAGTGGTAGATTACTAAACCTTGTGAGATTTTGAGCCTAATAATGGATATACATCAAAAATCCATCTCTTTCTTTCTTGTGTGATTTTACTCATGTTTGTTAGTCTCTAGAACTTGAATTGACTCTTGCTGAATCTTTTTATTTACTTGTGCACACTGAAATGATAAAAACATGTTGTTTTGTTTTATTTTTAGCGAGTTAGCCAAAAAGCCAACCTTGATAATGTTACCCTTGTTTTCAAGCCCCTTTGAGCCTATTATCCCTTTTTTTAACTCATTACAAGCCGAAAAGTAAACAACAATGAAATAACCCTATTCAAAGGGTTAAGAGAGTCTTGTATGGAGTTGTGTGGGGTTGAGCATTATCTTTGAATTATTATTGTAATGTTGTTATGATGTTGGCACAAAAGAAAAAAAAATGAAAAAAATGAAAAATAGAGAAGGATGTCAATACATATCTCTTCCGGAAAAAAAAAAAAGAAGAAGAAAAGGAAAAAGAGAAGAGAAATAAGTTTTTAGGTTGTTGTTTGAAAGCAATTGATATATCATGTATTTCAACTCCCGCAATTCTTTCAATTTTTTTTAACTCTTTGATTTTAGCCTAGTACCCCTTAGGATTTATCCTACCCTTACTTTGGCCACGCTAGTACCTTAATAAAAGTCCTTTTGATCTTTTTGTGTTGTAAGTCAGTGGTGAATGTTATAGTTTTTTATTTCAAGCTTATGGTAGTACTAACTCCCATATTATGCTTTGAGTGTAAACATGTAACCTAAGCACTTGAGAGTTGAGTGAAAACAGTTTATCTTGTGAGGATCTTGATGCTTGTGATGTACTTTTTGGTAATCTGCTTTTCATATATTCTTTGAAATTCCTAAAAGAGTTAATCATTAATGTCATATTCTTGAAGCTTAGAATTAAAAATTTTCTTTCACTTCGTATCCAGAGAACCTTTGAGATTGTATGCTCTGTTTGGTTTTTGCTTTGAAGTTTCTGTTTTAAATTCTTGATTTTGCTCGGATTGCAAAAGTTCAAGTGTGGGGGAATTTGATAAGTGCATTTTGATGCATATTCCTCTATGTTTAGACTTAATCATTTTTATGGTTTTGTTTGTTTATTTTTCTATTTTATGATGTTTTTATAATTCAATTTATTTTCAGCCTTATTTGATTTTTGTTTGTTATTTTCAGCATTAACAACTTTCAATAAAAAACTCATAACTAGAGCTACAGGAATCAGATTGAGGCGTTCTAGCAGTTGTTGGAAAGCTAAGAAAATAATATAAAACTTTCATGTGGGACAAAGAATCTGATATGGAGCGAATGGATCTCGAATAGTTCGTTGAAATTTCTGACTGTATAAATTAAGTTGTTTCGGGTCATTTTTATTGGGTTTGGTTTATGTTTCCGATCCGGTTGAGTGTGTAATACAAACCTTATTCTGTTTATAAGGTTTGGTGCCATGCTATAGGAGGGGGAACCTAACTTTCACGAATTTTATTTTTGCTTTCAAATATTTTATGGCAAACTAATCCCGAGGAAAAATCTGCCAGATTCGAATTCCGTAATTCTTTGAGGTTCTTATTAATTTCAATTTAATTTAGTTATTTTCTAATTTATTCTATAATTTTTGTTTTCTTAATTTGTTTCTTATAGAATAGGTTGGATTTAATTCGGTTGATGCATGTCCTTTACGTTAATCGCGTTTTAACTTTGCTTTTTCATTATTTTGTGCTATCTTCAACCGTTTGCTTAATTCGGTGATTAGGGACATAACTCGTGTAATATTGTCGATGCTTGTTTGTTCAATATTGCAAACGAATAGGAATTATAACCGCTTAGGAAATTAGAATTGTAATAACCGAGGATAAGTTGGTAGTCGAACCGGTAGATTAACCTGTTTTAATCACTTATTTCAATAATCACTTATTTACTTTGTTTATTTTCTTAATCAAAAATTAAAATAAAATAACCCCCTATTATCATTTTCAATTGGTTAATTCATCATCAAGAATCCTTGTGACTCGACATCTGAGTCATTGTCGCTTTACTACATTTTTCAAAAGAACTCGTTTTTGATCCGTGCACGACAGCGAATCATACTCCCCCCAGTTGAGTAAGTTTTTAATCCCTTTTTTAGCTTCAACCTTGGGCTTTGATCATGGCACATAATTCAACATCCCTATAGATGAGACTTTGAGTCCTCTCTGTAGGAGGATATTTCCTTTATACATCACATTTCAAAACAAACAATTAAACCTTTTTCCAAATAATTGATGTAAGTGGCACACTTGTTGATTCAAAATCCAAGCTGGAGTCCCTCGCTTATCATCGCTAAAGTTATCTTTCATCTAAGTTATGTAAGTGGCAAGCCTCTGGATTCTACACATCCAAGCCAATGTCCCTCTCTTAGCATGCAAAGATTCATAAAGGAAAAAGTGGCATTGCTCTACACTGAGTTAAAACTTCTTCCTTCATGACATTTAAACACTTTTTAGCTTCTATCTTGGGCTTTGAAAAAGACACCAAATATTGGGCTTTGAACAAGACACAAACACTTTTTAGCTTCTATCTTGGGCTTTGAAAAAGACACCAAATATTTTTCCTCCCATAGAATAAGAGGAACTACAAACGCTCTGATTTCCCCATATCTCTTTACAGGAATACGTAGGCATAAGATTGAAAAATCTTAGTGAGCGCATTAATAAAAAATATTAGGTCCATATACCTTTCCAAAAATAATAGAAAATCCTAAAAAAAACATTTCCTCAAAGGAGAAGCTTTCCTCGCCTGACAGCAAATAGACTCAAGAAAGCAATTCAAATAGTAAAAACAAATGCAACTAAAGGTTCCTATAGATTACTATAGATACTCTGGGTGTTAATAGCTTCCCTTTGTATAACCAACCCCCGATTCCAAATCTCTTTGCATTTGTAGGGAAAACACTTGCGCATAGGGTTAGTTTAACATATCTTCCCCTTCATTTTAAGCTTCATAGGATGAATATAGAAATCAGAAAGTAGTAACAAAAGTGGTAGTGGGAGCATCATAAAAATCAATGCTACAATTACATTCAAGATCGACTGGCCTCTATGAAGTCACTAAAGTCCTGAAATCTGGTGCAGTCGAGATCTAAGACCAATCATGTAGTCGTTGCATGGTGAACAAACAAAGGTTAAAACATTATAAAGAAGGTTACATCCTTACTTACAAGTATGGCCTTAAACCTTGAATCCAGTGTGAGATATATGTGTCACCAACTTCAATGGGAAGAATATGCTGAAGCCTTGAATGTTACCTGTCGGAACCGCACTTTAGAGTTCCTTAGCTCACTTTCCTATGAACCTTACCATGGTAAAGGATTCAACAGAGGCCTTATTACCTTCATATTATTTGGACAGGAATACAAATTTAACCACAAGGAGTTTAATGACCTATTAGGATTTCAGAGCGGCCTCTAGTTGAAGTTCCTAATTATGGTTTCATGCAAGAAGTGATTGTCACCTTCTAGAGTAATACTACTGGTAGAGGTAGCCTTGACCCATCCACCCAATTCTCTAACCGTATCCATAACCCAACTTTTAGGTATTTCCAAATGATACTAGCCTAGACCTTTTTCAGATGGAGTGAAACTGATGAGCTTGTTAGTGTTGAAGAGATCTTTATGCTCTTTTACGTCATCCAATCCCGTCCTGTTGCATCTGGAAACTTCCTCATCGAACACCTACACCTAACTGCAAAATTTACTGAAGGACCTATCCATATAGGAGGAACTGTAACCCATATTGCTTATGCCTTAGGCCTTCTAAAAAGTTGTCTCATATAACCACTTATTATGGCTATACCATCATAGATTTGAACCATTTTTTAGATTGTGGCCCAGTGAAAAGAGTTTACTTTAGTACAGAAAATTACAAACTTCTGATCAACAATGGAACAATCCACTATTTCGGCCTACCCAAAACTCCCCGTGTTCCAGAATACCACCTTACACCCCTCTTGGATAGGGCCACGATGTTTTCTACTAATGTCAATTTGCAGAGGCACGACATTGACTCTAAACTCAACGCCATATGGAAAGAGATGGTTTCCCTTCGCAAAGACCTTACTCACCTTACTTCGCAGATGGAGGTATCAAATGTTACTCATGCTACAGAGACAGATTGCCTCTATTATGAGATTTATCGTCTCCGACATCATCTTTCAGAAGCAAAGGCATCATGTCCGCATCAAAACCAGGATGACCGACACATATCACTTTAGAAGAGACACTGGACACATTGAGGACACTGCTCATATTCAGTGTGGGAGACAATTTTATTATTTGATTCACCATTATTAGACTCATTTATTTTTCTTCTCTATTATACTCATTTATTTTTGCATTTTTCTTCATCGTTTAATTTTTTCGCAAATCAGAATATTTTCTCAATATCACCACTATTATTTGATTCACCACTGCTAGAGTTATTAGTGATTAATTCTATCAATATCAATTTTTCAGTTACGATGCAAATTTTCGGTTAAATTTTAAAAAAATTTAGTGTCTTTTATTATTATTATTATTATTATTATTATTATTATTATTATTTCTAATTATTGTAAGTTCCGATTATTTTTTATTTTTAGCATTCTAGTAAAATAAATATCGTCAAAATAGGTCCATACACCTCCGGGAACGCATTCGTACACCCCCAGAAGCCCATAACACAAAGCCAAAGCCCAGTTACCCAAAGTATGAAGATGGCGTTTGCCAGCCCCCCTATGGTGTCCGCCATGGGGTCTGAAGCCAAATTCAGGACATAATAGAGAAAATTCATTTTCTCTCAAACAAACTCACCTTCAACTTCTCAAAACCCCACTTTCTTCCATTTTTAACCAACTTCAAATCCCACTAGCTCACATTCACACTTAATAACTCACAAACCTACTAAATTCCCCACTACCATATCAACTTTCCAACCTTAAAAACCTCATTTTTCACCAAAAATCCCCAAAACCCCTCAATTTTTCTTCACAATATCAACAATGACATAAATGGGAGAAGGAGAAATCGTTTTCTATGAAGGACGGGACATGAGCAAACAGAGAGAAAAGTATGAAGACTTGCTGACACGCGAGGTTTTTCCACGAGGTACATTGATGAAAATTGCTTGTACAATTTAGGGATTTATCATAGTGTCTTTTACTTTTTAGATAACTTAGGATTGCATGACATATTTTCTCATAAAGAACACACATATGAGAGGCTAACCCTAGAACTCTTAAGTTCCCTCATTTACACAGTTAGGCCAAACATTGCAAGTACCATGGGCACGGTTAAATTCTGCATGTTTAATGTGGAATATTAGTTCACTATTAATCAACTTGCAAGTTAGTTAGGATTTCCCCATAGGGAAGGTGCCTTGTGTGAGGCGCCCTTAGAATTTAATTGGGCAGTTTAGGCATATCAGTTATGGAGAGATTTGATAGGTCACATTACACATTCCTTTGAGGGGAATTTAGCTTCTGATATTCATAACCCAGGCAACCGTGTTTTCTTCCAACTATTGGCAGACACTATTTTTGGCCGGGAGAATTCTAATAAGTTGAATGCCAAGGAATTTATCTTTTCACAGGCCGTACTTACACAATGAAGGTTGAATTCAGTCCCTTTTATGATAACACACATGTGTGCTATTGTGAAAAAGAAGGGGACCATATCTTTTGGAGGGTATATTACCTCCATTGCCCATGATTTATGGCTAAGTACTGAGTTGGCTATATTAGAACCTTTACCACCCCGCACCATTGGTCTGAAATTTTTAAGATATATATGATTGTGTAGGGTGAGGAAAGAAGGAGGTTACTACCTCATGGTTCATAATATAGCAATCAAAAGTGTTGTTTTACCTTGCACTAGTGTACAGATGTACGAAACAGAAGAAACTGGACCTATAATTTGTAGGCCCCACCGTTTACCGGCCCGTTACCACCAAACATCCCACACCCTCACCCTCTTTTACTCACCCTTTTGCAGTACCGATGATGAGTATGAGCGGAGAAACATGTCTCCCGTTCATGAATCCCCTCCTCCACATGCATCAACTGCACACACCGCACCCTCTTTTACTCACCCTTTTGCAGGTACATCTTCAGACTACCACTTTGGCGAGGATTTGCTAAGAGAGAAAAAAGCATGTGAAGAGGAACGTGATGACCTATTTTATTCCATGTATGAACAACAAGGAATGATGGACCTAATGCGAGAATCTCAAAGACAAACGAAGCATTATATGAAATCGACCTTAGAAGCCCAAGCCACCTTGGCAGCCCAACAACAATGCCAACAAGCGTACTTGAAGAGTCATTTCCAATATGTGGAGATGAATCAAGCTTCCATGCTAGGGGACCTCCGAAGATTACAAGAGTCAAACTCGTTACTAGCACCACAGGTTGAGCAACTCGAGATTTCATAGAGTATCTGCCAGCGCAACAGGAGTCGTCATTCGAGATGTCTAAACCAAGGAGGAGAAGGCACTAGTGGCAAGTAGTAGCAACATCTAGGTTCCACCTTTCTTTTCTCACCTTTTATCAAAACATTGGGTACAATGTTCAGTTTAAGTGTGGGAGGGGATATTTACTGCTTTAATTTTTCTTTATGCTTTCTAGCTTTTCTTGTTTTCTAGTTAGTTTCATTTCCGCTTTTAGTTTATTTTTAGTTAATTACATGTGCTTGCCGAGTCGTATGTGTAGTTTGTTGATTTCTCCCATTTCTTGAGCCATACCAAAAATTTGAAAAAGAAAACAGTGAAAATTTTGAAAATATAGACTGTTAGACAAGTTAAGGATAGGTTGCAAAGACTTGGGAAAACTCTTGAAAATTTGATAACGTCCTAACACCGTAAGTTTCATAATTATAGAGATCGATCCAGAACTTATTATGTCGTGCCCTTGAAATCTCACCCTTTATTAAGTTCTTAAGTAGTTTATCTTAGCAGTCAACACCATCGGAGTTACTACTAAGTGAACAAACCGATGCAAATAGGTGAATAATCCCATGTTTTAAAAGAAAAAGAAAATACACACACACACACACACACACACATATATGATAAAAAGCAAAGAATTTTGAAAGAGAATTCGCCTTCTATGTTAGGTGAACCTCACTCGGTTACTTAGCCTAACGGTTGTGAATTCTAAAAATTATGTGTGTGTGTGTGTGTGTCTGTGTTAAAAAGCCAAATTAGTGAATGTTGACACAGTATGGATCACGATCACTAACAGGTTTATTCACCATATGAGTACATATAACGGGCTTAATGTGATTGCGCCTGAATGAAAAAGGATGAGTAAGTTAGGTCAAGGTATAGTAACATGATACAGATTGGTTTGTATAGGAGGGAGAATTGCTACTGAAAATGCGTAACGTGTCACTACAATACCCTTGTGTCGCGGTGAAAATTGGATGTCAAGCTATTGGGTTAACTTGAATCTTAATTCATATTCACAACCGGTCTTTGATTTATCCAAAGGAAAGGTTAAAGAAGGAAAAACCTATTTTGCATCGTAAACACAATGCGGGGAGAGATCTAGGATTCGGGGTTGGCTATGCTTAGGGAAGGTATTAGCATCCTAACTTCAGTAGTACTCTACAGGAACCTCTTGTTTTAACGTGTTGATTGCTAAATTTATCTGCTTAAGGGATACGCTAAAGGGTTAAAGGTAAAGAGAAAAGACCTAAGGGGTTAGTCCTAAGTATACTCGTTAAGACGTCGCATCTTGTGCCTACAAATCCTGACGGGAATGGAATTAGAGTATTTGTAGTTCCCTTAAAAGGGATTGAGGAACTTCTTGACTATTGCCAAGGTTCCAGGGGAAAGGGTTTGTTGATTGATTCTAGGAGAAAACACGAGTCCTCATCTTAAGGGAGAACACTCGACTTATCCACCACAACTTGTAGGAGATGGTCTTTGCATCGTCTTGAGAGAAGGGCTCAAACACTCGGAATTATCGACGAGTATGCCACTATCTCCCTCAAGCGGAAAAGATCTACATCACACGATATGTGTTACGGGGCAGGAGAATTATATCTTGACGGTCAAGATGACTAACGTCTAATTCTCTAATGGGAGAATAGTTTGATTGAGTTGAATATGGTTTATCTAAGTTGTAAAAGAAAAGAGAAAAAGGTCCTCCTTATGGGGTAGGATCTAAACTTAAACTGATCCACTTGAAAAGGATCAAGGATCAAGCGGGGAAAATGATGCAAGATGAGGTGCAACGTGTACAACTTAAAAAAGTCATACACGGGTTCTTCCATTGGACATTATGCAATGCGATAAAAATAAATAACGGTAAAATAAACAAATAAATAAATCCATACAACGAATATAAATGCTTAAATCAAAACAAGCGCAGGAGCGTGAATATCGAAATTGGAATCGGTGCTGAGGGGTGGAAACGCGTTGCTTTGATTAAGTTTTTAGGTGAAATTGATTTTATGAGAAATTGTTGAATTGGTTTTTATTTTAGTGAAATTAAGGTTAGGTTATAAATAAATTAGATTTCCTAAAAGAAAAGGTTTTAAAAAAGTTTTAATATATTAAATATATGGTTTTTTAGTTATTATCATTAATTTAAATTATAAAAAAGGGTTGATTAAATAAATGATTAATTATTAGTTAATTAAATAAAATAAAAAGGTTAATGATGCAGATTAATGGTTAATGGGGCGGATTAGGGTTAGTTAAAGGTGGTTAATTAAGGTTAGTGGGGGACGAAATGATCGTGTGTGGGTGGTTTGCGAAGGGTTTACCGTGGGGCAGTAAACGTGGATGCGTGATCGTTGATCAGATGGCGATGAATGGCCTTGATGGTGAGGTTTCATGGTAGGTGTGTATGTGCACAGGTACATGATTACACAATATAAAATAAAAAAAGAAAAGCTGAAACCCTAAAGCTCCAACTACTTTTCCTCTTCCGCCGCTAGGCCCCTTTCCTCTTCTCTCTCTCTGCGTTTTCTCCCCACTCTCTCTTCTCAATTCTTCTCTTTCTTCCACTCCCAGCTTCCTTCATCGCGACTCCCTCCCCACTTTCTTCTCTTTCTTCGCCGCTCTCAGCTTCCGTCATCACGACTCTCTCTCCACTTTCTTCTCCTTATTCGCCGCTCTCAACTTCCGTCATCCCTTCCACTTCTCCTTTTTATCCATCTTCTTGTTTCTACATAAATCAAACAAAAAACAAAGGTTAAGTGTTAGCAAAAAAATCCCACGTTTAAAATGGGTTTTTGCAGGTTTTCAATGGCGGATTGGAGGTGGTGGTCGATGAAATAGTGATTCGCTGCAGAATCGCAGAAGGAAAATCAACACAAGATAAGTCTTCCTCCTTCGTATTTTAGGGTTTGATTTGGGATTTTTTGGATTCGTGGATTTGTTGTCGAATATTGGGTTTTGCGATGTGCGTTGTGAATTTATGGGTGTCTGCCTATGATTCGCGAACCTCTTTTTATAGGCAGAAATCTGTGACTTTCGGGTTAACTCCCTTTCTAATCTCAAACAGACATGCCTGAACGTATATGGAAACTTTTGATTTCATGTTCTTTATGATATGGTAATGTTGTCACTCTTCTTTTGGAAGGAAAATAAAGCTGTTACGATTGGATTATTGTTGGAAAAGATTGAAGTTGACTTAATGAACCTTCCTTTTTTGATTTTGATTTCCTTAACAGTTTGCCTTTTTATTTATGTCTCTTTCAGGTATGCTTTGTCGACAATGAAGAAGAAAATCACGGAGTCGGTCCGCAGTGAGCTGTTGATATGGAGGTTGTTGTTACTGAATTCCCGAAATGCCCGCTGTTGTCGCTAAATATCGAAGTGTTGAAAACTTTGTCGAGATCACGATTCCAAGTGGTGGTGCTGCCTTCTTTTCCAGTCGAGCATGCCCAAAGAAGTACGTTTCAAATCTTCTCTTTTCAAAACTCAATATCTTCGGCTGCAAATTCTTGCTTCCTTATTTTTAATGAACTTTCCATTTTGGCAACAGATTTGCAGCTCAATTTGACGGCGCGACTCAAATGGAAGTATTGCGTCTCAATGATCCAATGGTTCCGGTGGCAACACCGAGCAAAAGGTTTCTTGTAGACATCACTGTGGATTCGATTTTCCAGCCTTTTACGACGAGCGCCCCGAGGCATTTTTGTATGTAACGACACTATGTGTCTTATTTGTAGGATGGGCTGCTCTGGGGTATTAAAAGCGAATTCCGAATTCCATCATGCTACCGAAGGTTTAATTTGTGTAACATGACCTATGTTTGATTAGTAATTAGGATTTGTAACAAATTTGTAGTGGTTTGTGTCGTACCTAAAAAAAGCACGATAATTCGCGAATAGTCGCGGAAAACATAGAGTCGCCACTGAACTTTATTTATCCTAAAAAGGGAAAGGAAAATATCGATAAAACCTTTAGGGAAAGAACATGGTCATCGCAACTAAGTTCAAGGTTCGGGAGTCGATTACGCGAGGGGAAGGTATTAACACCCTTCACGTCCGTTGTACTCAACGGGAACCTCTTGGTTCGATTCGTAAGAAATGTTAGTCTAGTTTGTTTGTTTGCTTCCAATATAAAAGGTGTAAGGGTAATGTAAAAGGGTTTACATTGCTAAGGAGAAAATGAGTTGGTTTTAGATAAGAGTGCTCGCCAAGGATTAGGGCCCTTGTACCTACGTATTTTCACTTGTAAGAAGTGAAGAATCAGAGCATCCATAGTTCATGGGACTACGAGTAAAAAGGAAGGAAATGTGGAAATATGCTCGCCAAGATCATCGCAATCTTGTGCCTACGTATTCTCGTTAATAGACGAGAAATTAGAGCGTCCGTAGTTCGGACTACGGATAAAAAAGTCTCAATCGCACTGGGGCGAGAGAAAAGGTTTTGAATAACAGGTTAGTCTAGATTGCACTGGGGCAAGAGAAAGGGTAAGTTAGTTGTTAGTGTGCTCATCAAGGATGGAGATCCTCGTGCCTACGTATCTTACATTCAGAAGAGAATGAAGAATCAGAGGAGCCATAGATCGACCTACGGTTTCCGGTTTGACTTTAACGAAAGATACTTAGTCGTATTCGATAAAAAATATTGCTTTATCTAAACTAGTGAGGAGAGGACGCTTGCACCACTTTGAATGGATTTCCATATATCAACATTCATGGGGAACACGCCACTTATATCGACTCAAGTAGGTTACAGACAAAGCAATATTTTGCGTCGTTCTCAAGACACCATATCTTTCGTTTAGGAAATGGTTTGAAGGTTCGCACGGCAGCGAGAATTAAATTTATGTTTGAAGAGAAAATATTTGAATAAGTTAAGGCTTTGATCGCATGAGGGCGAGGAAAATAGGTTTGACGTTTCAGAGGTTTTGCAAGAGGTGACGATTACCTGAACCTTAAGAAAGGCTTCTCGGGCCCAAGTAATCGGGAAAGCAAGTCAAAGGCTTGACTATCTCTCTTTTTCACCCTTAATGCGAAAGGATAGAATGTGGTTCAATTAAGTTAATTGGATGACGATTACTCGAAGCTTAAGAAAGGTTTCTCGGGCCCAAGTAATCGGGAAAGCGAGTCAAAGGCTTGACTCTCTCTCTTTTTCATCCTTAACGGAGAAGGAATGAATATGGTTCGAGCAAGTGGATCAGATGACGGTTACTCGAAGCTTAAGAAAGGCTTCTCAGACCCAAGTAATCAGGAAATCGAGTCAAAGACTTGACTATCTCTCTTTTTCACCCTTAATGCGAAAGGATAGGATGTGGTTCGAGTAGGTTAATCGGATGACGATTACTCGAAACTTAAGAAAGGCTTCTCAAGACCAAGTAATCGGGAAAGCGAGTCAAAGGCTTGACTCTCTCTCTTTTCCATCCTTAACGGAGAAGGAATAGATATGTTTTGAGTAAGTTAACTGGATGGCGATTACTCGAAGTTTAAGAAAAGCTTCCCGGGCCCAAGTAATCGGGAAAGCGAGTCAAAGGCTTAACTCTCTCTCTTTTTCATCCTTAACAAAGAAGGAATGGATATGGTTCGAGTAAGTCAACTGGATGGCGATTACTCGAAGCTTAAGAAAGGCTTCTCGGGCCCAAGTAATCGGGAGAGCGAGTCAAAGGCTTGACTCTCTTTCTTTTCCATCTTGAAAGAGATTGCGTAGGAAAAAGTATTGAACGATGGAAGATGTTTGAAGTATTTTAAACGGATGAGGATTACTTGAAGCTTAAGAAATGCTTCTCGGGCCCAAGTAATCCGGAAAGTGAGTCAAAGGCTTGACTCTCTCTCTTTTTCATCTTATATAAGAAATATCTTTTGATATAATTGGTGTGGCTTATGAATGACGATTACTCGAAGCTTAAGAAAGGCTTCTCGGGCCCAAGTAATCGGAAAATCGAGTCAAAGGCTTGACTCTCTCTCTTTTTCACCTAAGTGTCGTATTGTACATCTTTTAAAGAAGACAATTGTTTGAACTTAAGAAAGACTCCTCGGGCCCAAACAATCAAGAAGAGATATCAAATGCTCGATTCCAACTCCCTTTTCATCTTTACCGAAAATGGGTTTTAAATATGATTAAGTTTATTAATTTGATTTGAAGAAATTCTCGATGTGAATCGAGGTTTGAATTTGCGTGCGAAAGAATGTAAAGGTTGAAAAGCAACTAGGAGAAGTCAACTCCTAATGTTTCAGTTTAAAGGACTGAAAATCTGGTGTATCTCCTACCTTGAACTTAATCAGAAATTAAAAATCCAAGTTTAATAAAAATTATCAAGATTAACCCTTAATCTAAACTGAGATTAAAACTTAAGATAAAATCTAGTTAGCCGGTTCGAGGACACGAGTCAACAAAAAAAAACTCACAAAATTATACACAAATTTTTAATTAAATTAATCATGAATATTTGATCAAATTCATTAATCATTTTAAATAATTAAATAAACGTGTTTAATAAATAATAATACACCTCTTATCTTCATTAATTATTTGGTGCTCACCTTAGAATAATAATTTAAAGAAAGTGAAATAAATTCTATAATTAAAGATTAAAAAGCATAAAAGAATAAAATAAATCATTTTTCTTTAAAAGCAAGACTAAATAAAAGATAGGATACTAGGCTGGAAAATAAAGGGAAAGGAAAAGCCCAATGCTGGTGGGGTAATTCGGGTCAAACCACTTGAGGTCCAGACCCGGTTCGGATGCATTCCAAAAGTAGGGTTGAAGGAGAACCCTAAAATACCCAGCAACCATTCTTTCCTTCAAAAAAAAAATAAAACGAAAAAAATTGAGAAAAGAAAACAACCGTGATTTACGCTTGAATGAGAAAGATGGTGTCCTTCCTCCTTTGATTCTCATGCGTCGAAAGAAGAATCCCTCTACCGTGGCCTTACTTCTTCATTCCATTTCCGCTCTGGTTTGTGGCTTTCTACTTCAATCTCTTTGTCGTGTCCTTCTACTCAGTCCTCTCTTCTCTTTTCTCACATGTTCTCGTCATACTTTCTAGACCGGCATCGTATGTAAGGCGGTGTGTTGTTTAACGTTGTTATCGCTGCTCGACGCGTATTGTTTCAAGTTGAAACTCAGTGGCGAGAACAGAGTGATGGAGATGAGGATCTAGTTCCTCATCGTCTTCGATCGAAGTGTAGCCGCAGTGAAAAATTGTTTCTGATTGGAACGGGGGAACAATAGATGAGTCGTGGTTTGCGTAATGAAGGTTAATTTAATTTTGCTGTTGATTTGAGGTAGTTTTATGAAATGTTTATTGTTAGATCCTGTGGGTTTCACTTACTTTCTCTTTTCATCTCTCTAACCCAGGTTCCGTGTGTCGATTTAGGGGGGTCGACTTTGAGTTTGAATGCTGAGTTAGAGAAGAATTCAGAGCTATTATTTTCTTGTTGCGGTTTTGTGGGTTTGTTATGAAATATTAGCAAAGGATATGTCGTGACATGGTTATTGTTAGGAGTTGTAACAAAGTGGGAAAGAAATTGCAACAACGGTTTGAGGGTGGAAAAGAGGGTGTCACAGGGCTGTTGTTATGTATATTGTGGAGAAAATGACTGAAGTCGCCGGTTGAAAAAAATTGGAGCTTCCTTTTTCTCAGGTTTTCTCCCTCTTTTTATTGTCTCTTCCTCCCTTTTAAAACCACCCAAAACTTGCTTCTTAGGTTTGGTTTTGTTTTATTGTTGTGTATGTCTTATGGTAGGATGTTGCAGGCTTATTTGTGCAGAATGTTTGTCATTGAGTTGTTGATGTCGTGTGTTGCTTTGGTATTGGTTTGAAGGAAGGGTAGCGGTTTGGACAGCCTGGTAATGTTGTCTGGCGTGCGTTGTACAGGGTAAGGTTTGCTTGGCTGTTTTTTTGGAGTATGTGGTGCAAGCTTGTACAGCCTGGTGTAGCAGGTTTATGGCTGTTGGGTTGTGATAAAAGCAGGCCGTACGTTGTTGGTGTAACAGGGCGGTACGGTGAGGAGGTTTTTTGGTTTTTTTTGGATGGTAAGTGATTTGAAGAATTGTTGTTGGTTGTTATTTGTTTTAAGGAGATGGAGGAATTGAAGGTGGGTTGTGTTTCAGTTTTGCGGTGGTGGTGATTATTATTATTTTTGAAGAGATATGAAGAAAGCTGAAAAAGATCTGGCAGAAACAAAAGAAAAGATTCTGGGGGTGTCTTCCGGCCTCCTCTACTACTGATAAAAGTTGCTTATTATATGCAGAAAGAAAAAGACAAGAGTTTCTATCGGTCCCCATAAATTCCCTGAATTCGCGTAGCCTGTTATTACATGAGATGCCGCGTGGGATATTCCATCTGTTGTGCTATTGCTCCGTCCTAGATGTTGTTTTGCAATTCTTAGTGTGTACCTTGTGGAGTAATTACGTTCTAGCCATTTGCTGTACACGTCGCAAGTTGTGGGGTCAACCTGCGAAATCAGTAACAGTTTTGTCTCTTGAGGCGCTTGCCATTGTATTGTGCTCTGTTGTTTAGCAAGTTTTATTAGTGCTGGTTTTTTGTCGGTGTTGTGTTGTGAAAAGACGAAGGAGATGAATAGGAGAGGGTTTTAGGATATTTTGTTTCTGCTGCATTAATGGCTGGGCGATAGTGTGTTTTTTTTAATGTACGTATTGCAGCTTTGTCTTTTGTGTCGTATTCAGACTTGCAAGGGCTATGGTCCCTTGTGTTTTGTAACGTTGTGCTGGTAATAGCATATGGTAAATTGGAAAAGTAGGTACATGTAGGATTAGCTTATGATCATGTGTGTTGGTAATTTATTTTATTTTTTAATTCATGTGGCCTTTGTTTCTTCTGTAAAATTTATGACAAATGGGCTGTGTACCATAAAACAATGTATTTTAATTTTTGCAATTTAAAAGAAATGGAATTGGAAAGATTAGTGTAAAATACTTGAATTCTTGAATGATGGAAATTGTAAATTGAATCAAAATTGGTACTTGGAAATTTGAAAAGAATGTTTGGGATCTTGATTTTTTTAAATTAAACTTAAGCTAATAGAAATTGAACAGAATTTGAAAAAAGTGTTTATGGCTTTAAACTTGAAACTTGGGTATGAAATTTTATAACAAAAAAATCGAATTTGGATCTTTAGTGGAAGGAGATTGTGAGCTGAAAAATGAACACAACTTGGATTAAAACTGAGATTGAATGAATTTGAACTTGAGATAAATTGAATGAAATCGACTCTTGAATTGGTTTTAGAACTTGCATATGAGATTAGAATTGGATTGGATTGAGCTTTGTAACTTGGAAGGCATCTTGAATTTGGAATAAATTTGAGATATGATTATGAACTTGAAACTTGAATTTGAAATTTCTTGAAAATGAATTTGAGATTCTTCCTTGCACTTGTGCGTATGAAATGGCTCAACTTGGTGATCTCCTTAAGAATAAACCTAGAAATGAACTGGCTTTGGTTCAAATTAAGAAACTTCTACAAATGCATCACTTGAAACCATCTTGAATGAGCGACACTCCTGACGTTTATCAGATAACTTGAATCCTTGTATGAAAATCCTAATCTGGACTCTCACACACAAATGCTTGAATTCAATGCATACATGTCCTTATAATAGCCCATGACACGGATGGTTTAAGATACTAACTGCAACACCATTTTACCTAAACCCCAATTAAGAGTCGATTGGCCCTGATGATTATCCATTTTACCTGAGCTTAGACAACACTGCACTAAAGGTACAAATCCCACATGCACAATGGTTATACGATATGAATAAAAGATATGATACTAAAATGATGGAAATGCTATGATATGTACAGCTGGCAATTCAGGGTAAAAATTAGGATGTAACAGTTGCCCCTATTTAATTATCTTTAACTAGAGAGTATGAAAAAGGATACTCTTCGTATGATCATAGTGGAAGATGGTTAAATATCAAGAAGACCCGAATTTTGATCCTGCATTTCTTAAACGAAGAGATCAAACGGGATCTTCAGGAAATATACAGGGTAATTATACTCTTCTGTATGCCAAAATAATTGGACTTCACTGGGAAATGCCTTTCGGATAAGCTTCTCAAAAGAGATGGCCACTTATCAACTGTAAAGGACTTTTGTATCACCAAGAGAGGATAAGCTTCTCAAAAGAGATTGCCACTTATCGAAAAAGATGGATAAGCTTCTCGAAACGGAGATGCCACTTATTGTTGAAAGAGGATAAGCTTCTCGAACAAGACTGCCACTTATCGAAAAAACGAAACAAGCTTCCCAAAGGGGACTGCCACTTGTTAATAAGAAGAAAGATAAGCTTCTCGAAACGGAGATGCCACTTATCGTTGAAAGAGGATAAGCTTCTCGAACGAGACTGCCACTTATCTAGAAAGATGATAAGCTTCTCAAAAGGAGACTTCCACTTATCAAAAAAAGCGAAACAAGCTTCCCAAAGGGGACTGCCACTTGTTAATAAGAAGAAAGATAAGCTTCTCGAAACGGAGATGACACTTATCATTGAAAGAAGATAAGCTTCTCGAAAAAGACTGCCACTTATCTGGAAAGATGATAAGCTTCTCAAAAGGAGACTACCACTTATAAAAAAAAATGAAACAAGCTTCCCAAAAGGGACTGCCACTTGTTAATAAGAAGAAAGATAAGCTTCTCGAAACGGAGATGCCACTTATCATTGAAAGAGGATAAGCTTCTCGAACGAGACTGCCACTTATCTGAAAAGATGATAAGCTTCTCAAAAGGAGACGACCACTTATCAAAAAAAGAGAAACAAGCTTCCCAAAGGGGACTGCCACTTGTTGATAAAAAGAGAGATAAGCTTCTCGAAACAGAGATGCCACTTATCAAAAAAGATGATAAGCTTCTCGAACGAGACTGCCACTTATCGAAAAAGCGAAACAAGCTTCCCAAAGGGGACTGCCACTTGTTGATAAAAAGAGAGATAAGCTTCTCGAAACGGAGATGCCACTTATCAAAAAAGATGATAAGCTTCTCGAACGAGACTGCCACTTATCAAAAAAGCGAAACAAGACTCCCAAAGGGGACAACCACTTGTTAATAAAAGAGAGAGATAAACTTCTTGAAACGGAGATGCCACTTATCAGAAAAGATGATAAGCTTCTCGAATGAGACTGTCACTTATCGAAAAAGCGAAACAAGCTTCTCAAAGAGGACTGCCACTTGTTGATAAAAAGAGAGATAAGCTTCTCGAAATGGAGATGCTACTTATCAGAAAAGATGATAAGCTTCTCGAACGAGACTGCTGTTGCACCCCAAAATTTGCCCAACCTTTTCTTAACTTGGTTTATGTTTCATTTCATTTCATTCTAGCACTTGCATTGCATAGCTTTTTTCATTGAACAGGGGATCAAGAGATTGTGCATATCAAGAGGAGTCTACCCAGAGTGTTGAGCCTAATTAAGGGTTGTTACTCAAGTTTGAATGGTCATCAGGTCATCTAGAAGTGGACAATGGTCTTGTGAAAGAAAGGATGGATGTATGTGGGTCAGCTCCTAACTTGGAGGCCAGTTCAAGATCATCAGAGGATTGTGAATTCATAATTATGGATATAAGATGTTGAGAGAGATCATTGAGTGCCTTGAGGGTCATTGTGGAGCTCATCCAAGTGTTTGTGCTAAGTGTGAAAGGTTACAATTGAAGGTGTTGCATCTAGGGTTTTCATCTGGCTAACCCTCAGTCAACTGTGAAATTTGAGGAGATTAAAACTCAATTCCAAGTCTCTATGGTCATGGGATGTTGTGTTAAGATACATGAGACATCATTTCAAGTTCAATTCATCAAGGATCAAGAGTTTGAGAAGTTACTAAATTAGAGTTCTCAGTGTAAAATCCCCTATTTAGGGCCCAACTTCAAGACCACCTATCTCAAGATACAAGTTTCATATCAACTTTTGCCCAACATGAAACTTGTAGAGCATGTTCTTGGCTTTCTTTTGAGTACTAGAAGTCCTTGATTGGATGTATAGAACTCAAGTTATGATCCAGACAAGTTACAGGTCATCAGATGAATGTGATTTTGGTCAACAAAAGTCAACCAACTTCCAAGACATTTTGGACCTATAAGGATGTTTCTCCTCAACTTTTGGTCAACATGAAAGTTTTAGGTCTTGGTCTTAGCTTTCCAAAAAGTACTATAAGTCTTTCATTTGATTTGTAGAACTCAAGTTATGAGACTTGCAAGTCAAGGGTATTTTGGGAAAGTGAGATTATAGGTCATAAAATTATAGGTCCATTTCACCATCTTGCACACTTCAAATGAAGATCTTTCCAACATCAAATGTGCTCCAAATGGTGTCATTTGTGCAACCAAGCATTGAGAAGTCATGAATTAGGATTGGAATGAAGAATTGATGGGTGAATTTTCATGAAAGAAAGCTTAGAAGGGCAAAATGGGAATTAATTCATTTTTGAACATTTTTGTGCAAGTGAGTACATATTTTGAGTGCAAAACATGTTTTAAACATATTGGCAATTTTAGAATTTGAGTTTGATGTGTTTTGGGGAGCCATTTCCAAGCTTACTTCATCATGAAGTTACATAACCAATGTCAACCATTGAGATCAAAACATGGGCTAAATCCTAGCCATTCACACTCCATACACTCCCAGCAAGAATTTTGAGCCAATTTGGAAGGATTTTTGTGCACATGAGTGAGCTCCAAAATCAATTCCCATGGATTTTCAATTGGGTTCTACAAGCTGCCATTGGGCTTTATTTCTATCAAGATCCATCACATAAGATTTTGATCATGAACAAACCATCACAACACGAAATTGGAGGCAAATTGCTCAAGAACAACTTTGGAAAAGTGGTGAAAAATTGAATTTCGAATTTGGAGAATTGGCAAGAATCAAGGCAAATCAAGCTTGCAAACATCTCTAGGAAGGATCACTGAACGTTTATGGTCATTTTTCTGCAAGCTCAAGCATCAATTGAAGGCTCAGTGGAAGTTCTCCACTAGGTATTTACAAATCAACCTTACACTCTCAATATGCCATGATTCATTGCCATTTTGGCATATTTGAAACTTAGGAAATATGTAGATCGTTAATAACTAAAACGAACTGGCATTTGTGATGATTGAGTTTATGAGCTCTAAACTTTTTGGACTTAGATTGGCTTGTTCTTGCGTGTTTTTGCTTGATTATTGGTGGTAACCTACATAACCTCTAGATAATGTTTAAACCAAATTGAGTGAGTTTTGGTGAACTTTTGGTTTTGATGCACAAACTTGTTTGCTTCGGGTTGCTCTCATGCTGCATGATTATTGAATTTTGATGGTGGATTTGAGATCCTCGTGATCTCTAGATGAATTTTCATATAAAATTCGTCCAATTTGGTTGAGTTTTGGTCTGGCCGTGTGTTGTTGTTGGCTCACGGTGGCCGGAATGTGCGAGGAAGATGACCGGAATTGGTCTCCGGCCACCTCTGATTTCCCTCCATGTTTTGTGAAGAAGATGATGATGTGTCATCTTGTGAGGCGCATGATTTGCATACTTTTAATGTTAACGTCCAGGATTAAGACCTACGTTATGGCTCCTTTGACTTGTTGCGTGTAATCTCATTTGAATTTGTCATTAATGTGCTGGCACCTTCGTAGCCTCCTGATTTGCTTACCAATTGATCATGTGTGCTTGATTGCTTTCCACCGTAGTCCACAGTTGACCGTGTCACACCTTATTGCCAGGTTTTTGTTTTATTTTGGATTTTCTGACTGGGCCTTGACCACGCTTGCTGTTCGCACCCCCCTGTTGGGCCCAAGATCATTTTACACTGCTCTTTATTGATATTTGAACCATGTTTTTTCCTATTTCCATTTATTTATTTTTTTATTTTTTTATTTTTCTTTTATTCTGTTTCAATTTAAATCAAATAAAATAGCCTCAATATTCTAAAAATTCAACAAAAATATTTTTTTAGGAACTTTGAGATGTCTAATATTTTTTGGATATTTTTATTTTATTTTTCAGTTTTATTTTCAATTTAAAAAAGAATTAAATATTGGAGTTGTTTTAATTGAATTGAATTGTGACATTGTTTGCTCTTGCATTTATTTCTCTTCTACCTTTTTAACCCAATGAATGAAAATTGATCCTCATCTCAATGATGAGTTGATCAATTTTTGAGGACCATTTTGCCCCTGTTTGTTGACTTTTGGGTTGACTTTTATGGCTCTTCTTTTTGTCTTTGTTTCCCCCGTCTCAAAGTGGTACATCTAAATGAATTGTTTCTTTTGATGGTGCTTTGAAGGGATATTTGCTTTGAGCTTTTGGCCTCTGGTTGCCAACATATTTAGCTACCTTGTGCATTTTATTTGATTATTTTTGAACCATTTTCCTATTTTTGAGGAAACTTGCAAGTCAAGTTACCTCCAAGGGAGGTTCACACATGTACCTTGACCTAGTTTGACTTGGATATGACATTTTTGGATCCTTTGAACCCCCAATGCCTTTTGTTTCATGTTGTTAACATATTAAGGATGATGTTGGTTCAATTTTAGGTCATGATATTGTTTCTTCCTTGTTCATTTGTGTGTTTCTTTTTAAGCTTCCAACTTGAACTCCTATGTGATGCATGTTTGCTTCCTTTGTGCTCTTACTTGCATTTCTTCTTTATTTGTTTTGATATTGCTTTTGAGCTTTCTTCTTTTCATCTCCCTTCTGTCCAATGACTTTGGAACCTCATTTAAGGTATCTTAGTCCCTCCTGAGGAGGTACTTGAAGTATACCTAAAATGATGGATCCTTGAGGACTCTTTTGTGCTTCCTTTGCACTTGGCTTCTGATGCTTATGGTTGAGTACCTATTATGAGGCCCTTTCTGCCCTCATTTGGTTTCCCATCCTCACTTAGTTTTGGTTTTTTGTTTTACCTTTCATTTTGGTTTGATTTTGTGGTGTGGTTGATGTTGTTTGACTTAGGTCATTTCATCCCACTTTTGGTGCATATTTGTGTAGTTTGATCTTGTTTGTTTGATTTATTCTTGTGCTTTTCTTCTTTTTCTCTTTTCTTGCATTTCCATATGCATGCTTGGTTGAGATGAGCTTGTGGAGGCTACTGCCCCACACTATTTTCCTCCCACTTTCATTCTATTTGTGCATCTTATGTTTGCATTCTCATTTGCATATGCATTCTTCTTCTTCTTCTTTTGCTTTTCTTTGCTATGCTCCCCATAAGTTCTCTAGCCTTTTGAGGTTATGATAGACATTAGGTGCCTAACCATGCATGATAACATTAGGTAGTTCCCTGTTGAATCCCAACTTTAGGTGTACTTTGCATGATAACGTTTAGGATTGATTAGTCTCCCATTAGTGTTCCTTCTTCTCTTCTCATCTTCAAACTTTCATAAAACACTTAATAAAGAATGAAAAGTGTTGTACGCTATAAGCCTTAAGCTATTTGGGAAATGATGATTGGGTGGTTGCCTCTCAATTGTCTAGAATGTTAGTATATGTCCTTCGGACGATATACGACGCATTCGCTCCTAGATCATAGTCTTTAGTGCAACATGAGTTACAAATCAAATTCAAAACACTTCTTCTCTAAAAAATACAAAAACATTTCAAACCTTTTTCATCCTTCGGGATCTTAATCTGGGAAATCATTTTCATAAACAAGAGTGTTGTTACCTCTTAGTTCTACCGCAAACGGTAACACCTAAGTCTCCAATGGTCGAGCTGCATACACCAACTGCTAGAACTATTTGTTAACCCTACTCGGGCCTAAATAAATTTTGAACCAACCTGTGGTCCTTTTAGCCCGAACTATGTTCACTTTGATCTTTCATACCAGATGAAAGTACGTAGGCATAAGACGCGATGTCATAGCGAGCAACCTTCCCTTTTCTTTACCCGTAGTTAGTTGAACTACGTTGACTCTGACTTTTCCATTGCACGAGGGAGTACGTAGGCACAGAGCGGTGATGCTCTGCCGATTCACTTCTCTTTTATTTTTCTTTTGTCTCTAAGTCTTTTAGCTAGATAGTTTCAACACACCCTTTTTATATAGACAACAATGCGTGGATCCCGTCGAGTATGACGGACGTGAGGGTGCTAATACCTTCCCATTTTGTAACCGACTCCCGAATCCAGACATGGTTGCGATGACCTTGTCTTTCCCTTTTTCGTCAGGTTTTTCCGATTGTTTCCTTTCCCTCTGTTTGGGATAAATAACGAAAGTGGTGACTCTTCTGTTTTTCCGCCGGTTGTTTTTCGCAGTTGCGACAGCTGGCGACTCTGCTGGGGACTCTGGTTCCCTATGCGAGTCAATCCTAGCGCTTGTCTGTTTATCTTTGGGTGTTGTATATATGTGCTTTATTTATCTTTCTCGCATTTATTTTTAGCATCATATATCATTACTGTTGTGCTCTGGGGAGGGAAGTTCTACTGAGTGATAAGCCAGACCTGTGCTTGAGCACAAACATAGTATTAGAAGCAAAAAGTAGTGGTGAACCTGTATGTTAGGCATGCACTAGTTCCCATGAAATTTGCGCTCAGACGAGGTTCTCTTTGATGAATTTCTTTCCAGCCCAGTGGGCCATTGAGAGGATTTCAGATTTGAGGGTTGTCGACTCTGGGGTCCAATCATCTGTGATTCAGCTAAGTGAGGCCTCTTCGAGAGATGATGATGCCAAACCAGCAATGGTAAACATGTCATCATTTTTCGAAAGTCTGTGACGCTGATGAACGTATAGGATGCCGAACCTTTGTCTGGGGATAGGTCCATACATGTCAGAGGGATTGGGTTGTGCAGGAAACCTTGGCTTTCAAAATACTCGGTTCTTTGCAGTGTGAATCTGTTTATCAGTGGGTCCTGTTATCGGTACTTTGTTCTTGCTAAGGCGAAGCGCTATTTCTTCTTAACCAACAGCACAGCAGTCTTGATCCCCTGTTTGTATTTGCATCCGCATTCTCATTTTCATTTCATTAACATGTGTTTATGTTGCAGGTGTACATTTCCTCTTCGATTCTGGTGATCTTGTTCTCTTATTGCTGATATGGAGCCCTTGAGGAGGACCCTGACCTACAAGTTTCCTACGCCTGATATTAGAACTCTGCGAAGTTTGATTTCTTTAGCTGACAAGAAGGTTATGGAGGATTTCAGAGAGTCTTATGGGAGACTTTTGAGTATTGTTTGCAAACCTTCTTTGGATGAATTGAATGGCCTTCAGACGTTGCTGCAGTTCTATGATCCTCACTTGCGAGGCTTCACTTTTTAGAGTTTTGTTTTGGCACCTACATTGGAAGATTATTCTAATATGTTGGGAGTACCTATTCTGAACCAGAAACCATTCTATCATGTTGAGGGAGAGCCAGATTTGACTGAACTTGCTAAAGCCTTACGTGTGGATGCCTCTGAGTTGAAAGGGAAGTTAGCTAGTAGGAATGACATATTTGGGTTTCCCTTACCGTTTCTTGGGGATAAGGCTCGACAGTTTGCTAAGAAGGGTTGTTGGGTGGTATTCAACGCTATATTGGCTCTATGTATTTATGGCATTCTTTTATTCCTGAATATCCCAGATTTTGTAGATGTGGATGCATTCCGTATTTTCGCCTCGAAGAAACCCATACCTATTCTGTTGGGCGATGTTTATCATTCCGTACATTACAAGAACGAGAACAGGAGAGGGAAAAGTGTATCTTGATGCGCACCTTTACTCTATATATGGTTCATGAGCCATCTTCCCAAGACTGGTCTGTTCTTTGTTACTGCAGGTATATCGGAATGGTCCGAGCGCTTGATGAGATTGTCTTCCGAAGACATTGTTTGGTTTGATAGGGATGTATTAGGCATTGAGATTATCTATAGTTGTGGAAGCTTTCCTAACGTCCCACTGGTCGGAAGGAAAGGTTGCATAAACTATAACCCGGCCATTGCTATTAGACAGTTTGGGTATGCACTGAGAGGTCCTCCGAAGGATGAAGAGATACATGAATCTCTGTATCTCACTGGTTTGTTGGAGGGGTATACCTTACCTAGGGTTGAACATGCCTGGAGTAATGTCCACAGGAGAGGAAAGGTTGCCTTGGGAAAGAGTAATAGTCAAGCATACGCTCCCTATTTGGTTTGGATTCAGAGTAGAGCCAAATAGATGATGATGCCATATCTGTCTGCTAAGCCTGTGCATCCTCTTGAGATTGCAGAGCCTACTACAATAGACATTCAGAAGTATAATCAGGTTTTTCTTGAGAAGGAAGAATTGAGGAAAGCTAATGAAGAATTAGAGAAAGAGATTATCCAGCTTCGCAGTGAGAAGATAGATGCAGTTCATTCTTTCAGAAGACAAACCGAGCTTATGAATAAACTGGGTACAGACTTGACAAAGGAGATTAATGATAGAGAGCGCACAGGCCGAGATTTGAATGTTGTCCACAGTATTCTGGTTACCAAGAAGGAAGAGTTGGATAAGGCTTACTTGAGGATCTCCAAGTTTGAGTCAATATGGAATGCCAAGCTCACTATTAACAAGGAGCGTGAAGACAAGTTAAAACTTCAGATCAGCAAGCTGAAGGCTCAGCTTAATGCCAAAGATGGGGAGATTGCAGCAGAAGCATCACTTAAACGAGACAGTGAATACAGGTTGAATGAGGCAATCGCGAATTTGAAGGATCTCAGGTTGAGAGCTGACTCCAAGAGACGCAGGCTGGAGGCATGTTTCGGGGAAGAAGCTTTGGAGGATCACGTTGATAGTCTACAACATACTGTTAGCCAGCAGGATTTGCTTATTCAGGGACTGCTTGCTAGACCGGATCATCCTGAGACGTTGAGGTTGTTAGAGGATTTCCGATCACATCATTCTGCTTGACTTGTTTTGTCTATTTCTGTTGTAGTTTTTGCTGCTTATTTGTTGTATTGACCATCGCCAGGTGTTTCCCTTGAAAATCGGAAAACAACCGTTGATCTTCCAAATTTGACTTTGGTGACTCACAGGATCGATCAGATTGATCCTAGGACATGTGCTAAAGTATTCTTCGTTTAGAATTAAATTTAAAGTACTTGTAATAACGAATCGGTAAATGTGCTTGTAATGAAAAAGACTTTGACTGGGTATTTTAAAGTGCATAAACTTAAAGAAACGCTGTAAAAGATTTGTAAAAGGCTGATCGAAGAAGGTAAAAAGTTTAAAGGAAAAGAAGAATTGGAGTAAAGGATGCAGGAAAGGTAAAGGCAAAAAGGTAACACTTGCACAAATGGTTCGACAGAGGAAATGTAAATGTTGCTGAAATTGTAAAGGACTTTATTGAAAAGTTGGTGATTTTACATAACATACATTCTCCGTGAAAATACTCTTTTCTCACACTCGGGTACTTTGAGTAAATTTGATTGGAGTTACTTTGTACAAATGGTAAAACACACAGAAATCTGTCTAACAAATCCCTATTTATAATGCTAATAATTAACTGCGAATAACTTCCTAGTATCTCCTCGATCTAACAAGTGGCAATTGCATGTAACTTCCTGCTCTAGAACTCGCCACGTGTCTTATGAACAGAACCGCTCCCTCCAAATTTTGAATTTCAAAACGACATAGCAATCCTCCTGCAGAATTTCGGTCGAACTACCTCTGACACGGTCAAAATGCTCATAACTTTAGGTTTCTTAATTTTTCTAAGTTATTTCAACCGTTTAGCTTAGAAGACTCCTTAGAGGCTGTCGAAACCTCTTTGCTTCATTTTACTTAGACATTAATTATGTCTTAATGTTTAGCAACCCAAGGCAGTGTCGAATTTGGGAGCTAACAAATTTCCCCCAAAGAATGTTCTTTTCGACCTTATTGTAGGAAAAGAACATTTTTTGATAGTATCCCATTCGACACCATCTTTTCTATACTATCATACCCTTTGGTTTGCCTCTTATCCTTTGGAAGATAAAACAGAAGAAAGGGAAATGTTTAGATTAAAAACCACGCCACTTTGCACGCTTCTGACGTCATCATCATCATGGCAGGTTTCTTGGAACTCACAAAAATTCAGAAAACATCATCACCCTTTTAGCGCCTAGGGGTATAGGTTACAACCGCCCTTACTTCTTCCACTAGGTCGCACACGTCGCCCACTAACTTCAACCACGTAAGAATTCTTAATTTTTTGAATCCTTATAAAATCACCAAGAGTTTTTTCATAAAGACTTTCTACTCTTTACCAAACTTTACTCTTCTCCTCTTTGCTGAAGAAACCCGTTTTTTCCAACACAAGAAAAATCTCCTTTTTCTCTGAAAACCTTCAATCATGGCTGAACAGCAGAAGAAAACTCAAACTAGGAGACCATCTTCTTCGTCTGCATTGCCACCTTTCGCTACCTTAAGCGGACCGAAAATCAAGAAGAACCAGCACGTGAGTGATAAAGATAATGTGAAGCCTATCATTGAATTGGATACTAAATGAAAATGAACGGAGCCTGAACGCTCAACGTAATAACCGGTGTCTGGATACTCAACAAAAATGACTGGAGCCTGAATGCTCAACGTAATAACCAAAGTCTGGATACCCAACGAAAGTGACCGAAGCCTGAACGCTCAACGTAATAACCGGAGTCTTGATACCCAACGAAACTGAACGGAGCCTGAACGCTCAACGTAATAACCGGAGTCTGGATACTCAACAAAAATGACCGGAGCCTGAACGCTAAACGTAATAACCGGTGTCTGGATAGTCAACGAAACTGACCGGACCCTAAACGCTCGACGTAATAACCGGAGTCTGGATACGCAATGAAAATGACCGGACCCTGAAAGCACAACGTAATAACCGGAGTCTTGATATCCAACGAAACTGACCGGAGCCTGAACGCTCAACGTAATAACTCGAGTCTGGATACTCAACGAAAATGACCGGAGCCTGAACGCTCAACGTAATAACCGAAGTCTAGATACCTTACGAAACTGACCGAAGCCTGAATGCTCAACGTAATGACCGGAGTCTGGATACTCAACAAAAATGTCCGGAGCCTGAACACTCAAAGTATTGACCGGAGTCTGGATACTCAACGAAAATGATCGGAGCCTAAACGATCGACGTAATGACCGGAGTCTGGATACTAAACGAAAATGACTGGAGCCTGAACGCTCAATGTAATAACCGGAGTCTGGACACCCAACGAAAGTGACCGGAGCCTGAACGCTCAACGTAATAACCGGAGTCTTGATACCCAACGAAACTGACCGGAGCCTGAACGCTCAACGTAATAACCGGAATCTGGATAGTCAACGAGACTGACCGGAGCCTGAACGCTCAACATAATAACCAGAGTCTGGATACTTAACAAAACTGACCGGAGCCTGAACGCTCAATGTAATAACCAGAGTCTGGATACTCAATGAAAATGACCAGAGCTTGAACGCTCAACGTATTAACCAGAGTCTGGATACCCAACGAAACTGACCTAAGCCTGAACGCTCAACGTAATAACCGGAGTCTTGATATCCAACAAAACAGACTGGAGCATGAACGCTCAACATAATAACCGGCGTCTGGATACTAAACGAAAATGAACGGAGCCTGAACGCTCAACGTAATAACCGGAGTCTGGATACTAAAAGAAAATGACTGGAGCCTGAATGCTCAACGTAATAACCGGAGTCTGGATACCCAACAAAACTGACAGGAGCCTAAACGCTCGACGTAATAACCGGAGTCTGGATACTCAACGAAAATGTCCGGAGCCTGAACGCTCAACGTAATAACCGGAGTCTGGATACCCAACGAAAATGACCGGACCCTGAACGCTCAACGTAATAACCGGAGTCTGGATACCCAACGAAACTGACAGGAGTCTGAACGCTCAACGTAATAACCGGAGTCTGGATACCCAACGAAACTGAACGGAGCCTGAACGCTCAACGTAATAACCAGAGTCTGGATACTCAACGAAAATGACCGCAGCCTGAACGCTCAACGTAATAACCGGAGTCTGGATACCCAACTAAACTGACCGGAGGCAGAACGCTCAACGTAATAACCGGAGTCTTGATACCCAACGAAACTGACCGGAGCCTGAACGCTCAACGTAATAACCGGAGTCTGGATACTAAACGAAAAATGAACGGAGCCTGAACACTCAACGTAATAACCGGTGTTTGGATAATCAACAAAAATGACTGGAGGCTGAATGCTCAACGTAATAACCAGAGTCTGGATACCCAACGTAATAACCGGAGTCTTGATACCCAACGAAACTGAGCGGAGCCTGAACGCTCAACATAATAACCGGAGACTGGATACTCAACAAAAATGACTGGAGCCTGAACGCTAAACGTAATAACTGGTGTCTGGATAGTCAACGAAACTGACTGGACCATAAACGCTCGACGTAATAACCGGAGTCTGGATACTCAACGAAACTGACCGGAGCCTGAACGCTCAACGTAATAACCGGAGTCTTGATATCCAACGAAACTGACCGGAGCCTGAACGCTCAACGTAATAACCGGAGTCTGGATACTAAACGAAAATGAACGGAGCCTGAACGCTCAATGTAATAACCGGAGTCTGGATACTAAAAGAAAATGACTGGAGCCTGAATGCTCAACGCAATAATCGGAGTCTAGATACCCAACGAAACTGACCGGAGCCTAAATGCTCGACGTAATAACCGGAGTCTGGATACTCAACGAAAATGACCGGAGCCTGATCGCTCAACGTAATAACCGGAGTCTGGATACCCAACGAAAATGACCGGACCCTGAACGCTCAACGTAATAACCGGAGTCTGGATACCCAATGAAACTGACAGGAGTCTGAACGCTCAACGTAATAACCGGAGTCTGGATACCCAACGAAACTGAACGGAGCCTGAACGCTCAACGTAATAACCAGAGTCTGGATACTCAACGAAAATGACCGGAGCCTGAACGCTCAACGTAATAGCCAGAATCCGGATAGTCAACGAGACTGACCGGAGCCTGAATGCTCAACGCAATAACCGGAGTCTGGATACCCAACGAAACTAACCGGAGCCTAAACGCTCGACGTAATAACCGGAGTCTGGATACTCAACGAAAATGACCGGAGCCTGATCGCTCAACGTAATAACCGGAGTCTGGATACCCAACGAAATTGACAGGAGTCTAAACGCTCAACGTAATAACCGGAGTCTGGATACCCAACGAAACTGAACGGAGCCTGAACGCTCAACGTAATAACCAGAGTCTGGATACTCAACGAAAATGACCGCAGCCTGAACGCTCAACGTAATAACCGGAGTCTGGATACCCAACTAAACTGACCGGAGGCAGAACGCTCAACGTAATAACCGGAGTCTTGATACCCAACGAAACTGACCGGAGCCTGAACGCTCAACGTAATAACCGGAGTCTGGATACTAAACGAAAATGAACGGAGCCTGAACACTCAACGTAATAACCGGTGTTTGGATAATCAACAAAAATGACTGGAGCCTGAATACTCAACGTAATAACCAGAGTCTGGATACCCAACGAAAGTGACCGGAGCCTGAACACTCAACGTAATAACCGGAGTCTTGATACCCAACGAAACTGAGCGGAGCCTGAACGCTAAACATAATAACCGGAGTCTGGATACTCAACAAAAATGACTGGAGCCTGAACGCTAAACGTAATAACTGGTGTCTGGATAGTCAACGAAACTGACTAGACCCTAAACGCTCGACGTAATAACCGGAGTCTAGATACTCAATGAAAATGACCGGACCCTGAAAGCTCAACGTAATAACCGGAGTCTCGATATCCAACGAAACTGACCGGAGCCTGAACGCTCAACGTAATAACCCGAGTCTGGATACGCAACGAAAATGACCGGAGCCTGAACGCTCAACGTAATAACCGAAGTCTAGATACCTAACGAAACTGACCAGAGCCTGAACGCTCAACGTAATGACCGGAGTCTGGATACTCAACAAAAATGTCCGGAGCCTGAACGCTCAACGTATTGACCGGAGTTTGGATACTCAACGAAAATGATCGGAGCCTAAACGATCGACGTAATGACCGGAGTCTGGATACTAAACGAAAATGACTGGAGCCTGAACGCTCAACGTGATAACCGGAGTCTGGATACCCAACGAAAGTGACCGGAGCTTGAACGCTCAACGTAATAACCGAAGCCTTGATACCCAACGAAACTGACCGGAGCCTGAGCGCTTAACGTAATAACCAGAATCTGGATAGTCAACGAGACTGACCGGAGCCTGAACGCTCAACATAATAACCAGAGTCTGGATACTCAACAAAACTGACCGGAGCCTGAACGCTCAATGTAATAACCAGAGTCTGGATACTCAACGAAAATGACCAGAGCTTGAATGCTCAACGTAATAACCAGACTCTGGATACCCAACGAAACTGACCGGAGCCTGAATGCTCAACGTAATAACCGGAGTCTTGATATGCAACGAAACTGACCGGAGCCTGAACGCTCAACGTAATAACCGGAGTCTGGATACTAAACGAAAATGAACGGAGCCTGAACGCTTAATGTAATAACCGGAGTCTGGATACTAAAAGAAAATGACTGGAGCCTGAATGCTCAACGCAATAACCGGAGTCTAGATACCCAACGAAACTGACTGGAGCCTAAATGATCGACGTAATAACCGGAGTCTGGATACTCAACAAAAATGACCGGAGCCTGATCGCTCAACGTAATAACCGGAGTCTGGATACCCAACGAAAATGACCGGACCCTGAACGCTCAACGTAATAACCGGAGTCTGGATACCCAATGAAACTGACAGGAGTCTGAACGCTCAACGTAATAACCGGAGTCTGGATACCCAACGAAACTGAACGGAGCCTGAACGCTCAACGTAATAACCAGAGTCTGGATACTCAACGAAATGACCGGAGCCTGAACGCTCAACGTAATAGCCAGAATCCGGATAGTCAACGAGACTGACCGGAGCCTGAATGCTCAACGCAATAACCGGAGTCTGGATACCCAACGAAACTGACCGGAGCCTAAACGCTCGACGTAATAACCGGAGTCTGGATACTCAACGAAAATGACCGGAGCCTGATCGCTCAACGTAATAACCGGAGTCTGGATACCCAACGAAATTGACAGGAGTCTAAACGCTCAACGTAATAACCGGAGTCTGGATACCCAACGAAAATGACCGGAGCCTGATCGCTCAACGTAATAACCGGAGTCTGGATACCCAACGAAAATGACCGGACCCTGAACGCTCAACGTAATAACCGGAGTCTGGATACCCAATGAAACTGACAGGAGTCTGAACGCTCAACGTAATAACCGGAGTCTGGATACCCAACGAAACTGAACGGAGCCTGAACGCTCAACGTAATAACCAGAGTCTGGATACTCAACAAAAATTACCGGAGCCTGAACGCTCAACGTAATAACCGGAGTCTGGATACCCAACTAAACTGACCGGAGCCAGAACGCTCAACGTAATAACCGGAGTCTTGATACCCAACGAAACTGACCGGAGCCTAAACGCTCAACGTAATAACCGGAGTCTGGATACTAAACGAAAACGAACGGAGCCTGAACGCTCAACGTAATAACCGGTGTCTGGATACTCAACAAAAATGACTGGAGCCTGAATGCTCAACGTAATAACCAGAGTCTGGATACCCAACAAAAGTGACCGGAGCCTGAACGATCAACGTAATAACCGGAGTCTTGATACCCAACGAAACTAACCGGAGCCTGAACGCTCAACATAATAAGCGAAATCTGGATAGTCAACGAAACTGACCGGAGCCTGAACGCCCGACGTAGTAACCGGAGTCTAGATATTCAACGAAAATGACCGGACCCTGAACGCTCAACATAATAACCGGAGTCTTGATATCCAAAGAAACTGACCAGAGCCTGAACGCTAAACGTAATAATCCGAGTCTGGATACTCAAAGAAAATGACCGGAGCCTTAACGCTCAACGTAATAACCGAAGTCTGGATACCTAACGAACCTGACCGGAGACTGAGCGCTCAACGTAATGACCGGAGTCTGGATACTCAAAAAAAATGTCCGGAGCTTAAACGCTCAACGTATTGACCGGAGTCTGGATACCCAACGAAAATGACCGGACCCTGAACGCTCGACGTAATAACCGGAGTCTGGATACTCAATGAAAATGACCGGACCCTGAAAGCTCTACGTAATAACCGGAGTCTCGATATCCAACGAAAATGACCGGAGCCTGAACACTCAACGTAATAACCCGAGTCTGGATACTCAACGAAAATGACCGGAGCCTGAACGCTCAACGTAATAACCGAAGTCTAGATACCTAACGAAACTGACCGGAGCCTGAATGCTCAACGTAATGACTGGAGTCTGGATACTCAACAAAAATGTCCGGAGCCTGAACGCTCAATGTATTGACCGGAGTTTGGATACTCAACGAAAATGATCGGAGCCTAAACGATCGACGTAATGACCGGAGTCTTGATACTAAACGAAAATGACTGGAGCCTGAACGCTCAACGTAATAACCGGTGTCTGGATACCCAACGAAAGTGACCGGAGCCTGAACGCTCAACGTAATAACCGAAGCCTTGATACCCAACGAAACTGAACGGAGCCTGAGCGCTCAACGTAATTACCAGAATCTGGATAGTCAACGAGACTGACCGGAGCCTGAACGCTCAGCATAATAACCAGAGTCTGGATACTCAACAAAACTGACCGGAGCCTGAACGCTCAATGTAATAACCAAATTTTGGATACTCAACAAAAATGACCAGAGCTTGAGCGCTCAACGTAATAACCGGAGTCTGGATACCCAACGAAACTGACCGGAGCCTGAATGCTCAACATAATAACCGGAGTCTTGATATCCAACGAAACTGACCGGAGCCTGAACGCTCAACGTAATAACAGGAGTCTGGATACTAAACGAAACTGACCGGAGCCTGAACGCTCAACGTAATAGCCAGAATCCGGATAGTCAACGAGACTGACCGGAGCCTGAATGCTCAACGCAATAACCGGAGTCTGGATACCCAACGAAACTGACCGGAGCCTAAACGCTCGACGTAATAACCGGAGTCTGGATACTCAACAAAAATCATCGGAGCCTGAACGCTCAACGTAATAACCGGAGTCTGGATACCCAACGAAACTGACAGGAGTCTGAACGCTCAACGTAATAACCGGAGTCTGGATACCCAACGAAACTGAACGGAGCCTGAACGCTCAACGTAATAACCAGAGTCTGGATACTCAACGAAAATGACCGGAGCCTGAACGCTCAACGTAATAACCGGAGTCTGGATACCCAACTAAACTGACCGGAGCCAGAACGCTCAACGTAATAACCGGAGTCTTGATACCCAACGAAACTGACTGGAGCCTGAACGCTCAACGTAATAACCGGAGTCTGGATACTAAACGAAAACGAACGGAGCCTGAACGCTCAATGTAATAACCGGTGTCTGGATACTCAACAAAAATGACTGGAGCCTGAATGCTCAACGTAATAACCTGAGTCTGGATGCCCAACAAAAGTGACCGGAGCCTGAACGCTCAACGTAATAACCGGAGTCTTGATACCCAACGAAACTAACCGGAGCCTGAACGCTCAACATAATAACCGAAATCTGGATAGTCAACGAAACTGACCGGAGCCTGAACGCCCGACGTAGTAACCGGAGTCTAGATACTAAACGAAAATGACCGGACCCTTAACGCTCAACGTAATAACCGGAGTCTAGATATCCAAAGAAACTGACCGGAGCCTGAACGCTCAACGTAATAATCCGAGTCTGGATACTCAAAGAAAATGACCGGAGCCTTAACGCTCAACGTAATAACCGAAGTCTGGATACCTAACGAAACTGACCGGAGCCTGAACGCTCAACGTAATGACCGGAGTCTGGATACTCAACAAAAATGTCCGGAGCCTAAACGCTCAACGTATTGACCGGAGTCTGGATGCCCAACGAAAATGACCGGACCCTGAACGCTCGACGTAATAACCGGAGTCTGGATACTCAATGAAAATGACCGGACCCTGAAAGCTCTACGTAATAACCGGAGTCTCGATATCCAACGAAAATGACCGGAGCCTGAACGCTCAACGTAATAACCGAAGTCTAGATACCTAACGAAACTGATCGGAGCCTGAATGCTCAACGTAATGACTGGAGTCTGGATACTCAACAAAAATGTCCGGAGCCTGAAAGCTCAACGTATTGACCGGAGTTTGGATACTCAACGAAAATGATCGGAGCCTAAACGATCGACGTAATGACTGGAGTCTGGATACTAAACGAAAATGACTGGAGCCTGAACGCTCAACGTAATAACCGATGTCTGGATACCCAACGAAAGTGACCGGAGCCTGAACGCTCAACGTAATAACCGAAGCCTTGATACCCAACGAAACTGACCGGAGCCTGAGCGCTCAACGTAATAACCAGAATCTGGATAGTCAACGAGACTGACCGGAGCCTGAACGCTCAACATAATAACCAGAGTCTGGATACTCAACAAAACTGACCGGAGCCTGAACGCTCAATGTAATAACCAGAGTCTGGATACCCAACGAAAATGACCAGAGGTTGAACGCTCAACGTAATAACCGGAGTGTGGATACCCAACGAAACTGAACGGAGCCTGAACGCTCAACGTAATAACCGGAGACTTGATATCCAACGAAACAGACTGGAGCCTGAACGCTCAACGTAATAACCGGAGTCTAGATACTAAACGAAAATGAACGGAGCCTGAACGCTCAATGTAATAACCGGAGTCTGAATACTAAAAGAAAATGACTGAAGCCTGAATGCTCAACGCAATAACCGGAGTCTGGATACCCAACGAAACTGACCGGAGCCTAAACGCTCGTCGTAATAACCGGAGTCTGGATACTCAACGAAAATGACCGGAGCCTGATCGCTCAACGTAATAACCGGAGTCTGGATAACCAACGAAAATGACCGGACCCTGAACGCTCAACGTAATAACCGGAGTCTGGATACCCAACGAAACTGACAGGAGTCTGAACGCTCAACGTAATAACCGGAGTCTGGATACCCAACGAAACTGAACGGAGCCTGAACGCTCAACGTAATAACCAGAGTCTGGATACTCAACGAAAATGACCGGAGCCTGAACGCTCAACGTAATAACCGGAGTCTGGATACCCAACTAAACTGACCGGAGCCAGAACGCTCAACGTAATAACCGGAGTCTTGATACCCAACGAAACTGACTGGAGCCTGAACGCTCAACGTAATAACCGGAGTCTGGATACTAAATGAAAACGAACGGAGCCTGAACGCTCAACGTAATAACCGGTGTCTGGATACTCAACAAAAATGACTGGAGCCTGAATGCTCAACGTAATAACCTGAGTCTGGATACCCAACAAAAGTGACCGGAGCCTGAACGCTCAACGTAATAACCGGAGTCTTGATACCCAACGAAACTGACCGGAGCCTGAACGCTCAACATAATAACCGAAATCTGGATAGTCAACGAAACTGACCGGAGCCTGAAAGCCCGACGTAGTAACCGGAGTCTAGATACTAAACGAAAATGACCGGACCCTTAACGCTCAACGTAATAACCGGAGTCTTGATATCCAAAGAAACTGACCGGAGCCTGAACGCTCAACGTAATAATCCGAGTCTGGATACTCAAAGAAAATGACCGGAGCCTTAACGCTCAACGTAATAACCGAAGTCTGGATACCTAACGAAACTGACCGGAGCCTGAACGCTCAACGTAATGACCGGAGTCTGGATACTCAACAAAAATGTCCGGAGCCTAAACGCTCAACGTATTGACCGGAGTCTGGATGCCCAACGAAAATGACCGGACCCTGAACGCTCGACGTAATAACCGGAGTCTGGATACTCAATGAAAATGACCGGACCCTGAAAGCTCTACGTAATAACCGGAGTCTCGATATCCAACGAAAATGACCGGAGCCTGAACGCTCAACGTAATAACCGAAGTCTAGATACCTAACGAAACTGATCGGAGCCTGAATGCTCAACGTAATGACTGGAGTCTGGATACTCAACAAAAATGTCCGGAGCCTGAAAGCTCAACGTATTGACCGGAGTTTGGATACTCAACGAAAATGATCGGAGCCTAAACGATCGACGTAATGACCGGAGTCTGGATACTAAACGAAAATGACTGGAGCCTGAACGCTCAACGTAATAACCGATGTCTGGATACCCAACGAAAGTGACCGGAGCCTGAACGCTCAACGTAATAACCGAAGCCTTGATACCCAACGAAACTGACCGGAGCCTGAGCGCTCAACGTAATAACCAGAATCTGGATAGTCAACGAGACTGACCGGAGCCTGAACGCTCAACATAATAACCAGAGTCTGGATACTCAACAAAACTGACCGGAGCCTGAACGCTCAATGTAATAACCAGAGTCTGGATACCCAACGAAAATGACCAGAGGTTGAACGCTCAACGTAATAACCGGAGTGTGGATACCCAACGAAACTGAACGGAGCCTGAACGCTCAACGTAATAACCGGAGACTTGATATCCAACGAAACAGACTGGAGCCTGAACGCTCAACGTAATAACCGGAGTCTAGATACTAAACGAAAATGAACGGAGCCTGAACGCTCAATGTAATAACCGGAGTCTGGATACTAAAAGAAAATGACTGAAGCCTGAATGCTCAACGCAATAACCGGAGTCTGGATACCCAACGAAACTGACCGGAGCCTAAACGCTCGTCGTAATAACCGGAGTCTGGATACTCAACGAAAATGACCGGAGCCTGATCGCTCAACGTAATAACCGGAGTCTGGATACCAAACGAAAATGACCGGACCCTGAACGCTCAACATAATAACCGGAGTCTGGATACCCAACGAAACTGACAGGAGTCTGAATGCTCAACGTAATAACCGGAGTCTGGATACCCAACGAAACTGAATGGAGCCTGAACGCTCAACGTAATAACCAGAGTCTGGATACTCAACGAAAATGACCGGAGCCTGAACGCTCAACGTAATAACCGGAGTCTGGATACCCAACTAAACTGACCGGAGCCAGAACGCTCAACGTAATAACCGGAGTCTTGATACCCAACGAAACTGACCGGAGCCTGAACGTTCAACGTAATAACCGGAGTCTGGATACTAAACGAAAACGAACGGAGCCTGAACGCTCAACGTAATAACTGGTGTCTGGATACTCAACAAAAATGACTGGAGCCTGAATGCTCAACATAATAACCAGAGTTTGGATACCCAACAAAAGTGACCGGAGCCTGAACGCTCAACGTAATAACCGGAGTCTTGATACCCAACGAAACTGACCGGAGCCTGAACGCTCAACAAAATAACCGAAATCTGGATAGTCAACGAAACTGACCGGAGCCTGAACGCCCGACGTAATAACCGGAGTCTAGATACTCAACGAAAATGACCGGACCCTGAACGCTCAACGTAATAACCGGAGTCTTGATATCCAAAGAAACTGACCGGAGCCTGAACGCTCAACGTAATAATCCGAGTCTAGATACTCAAAGAAAATGACCGGAGCCTGAACGCTCAACGTAATAACCGAAGTCTGGATACCTAAAGAAACTGACCGGAGCCTGAACGCTCAACGTAATGCCCGGAGTCTGGATACTCAACAAAAATGTCCGGAGCCTGAACACTCAACGTATTGACCGGAGTCTGGATGCTCAACGAAAATGATCGGAGCCTAAACGATCAACGTAATGACCGGAGTTTGGATATTAAACAAAAATGACTGGAGCCTGAACTCTCAACCTAATAACCGGAGTCTGGATACCCAACGAAAGTGACCGGAGCCTGAATGCTCAACGTAATAACCGCAGTCTTGATACCCAACGAAACTGACCGGAGCCTGAACGCTCAACGTAATAACCGGAATCTGGATAGTAAACGAGACTAACCAGAGCCTGAACGCTCAACATAATAACCAGAGTTTGGATACTCAACAAAACTGACCAGAGCCTAAACGCTCAACGTAATAACCGGAGTCTGGATACCCAACAAAACTGACCGGAGCCTGAACGCTCAACGTCATAACCGGAGTCTTGATATCCAACGAAACTGACCGGAGCCTGAACGCTCAACGTAATAATCGGAGTCTGGATTCTAAACGAAAATGAACGGAGCCTGAACGCTCAATGTAATAACCGGAGTCTGGATACTAAAAGAAAATGACTGGAGCCTGAATGCTCAACGTAAGAACCGGAGTCTGGATACCCAACGAAACTGACCGGAGCCTAAATGCTCGACGTAATAACCGGAGTCTGGATACCCAACGAAAATGACCGGACCCTGAATGCTCAACGTAATAACCGGAGTCTGGATACCCAACGAAACTGACAGGAGTCTGAACGCTCAACGTAATAACCGGAGTCTGGATACCCAACGAAACTGAACGGAGCCTGAACACTCAACGTAATAACCAGAGTCTGGATACTCAACGAAAATGACTGGAGCCTGAATGCTCAACGTAATAACCGGAGTTTGGATACCCCACTAAACTGACCGGAGCCAGAACGCTCAACGTAATAACCGGAGTCTTGATACCCAACAAAACTGACCGGAGCCTGAATGCTCAACGTAATAACTGGAGTCTGGATACTAAACGAAAACGAACGGAGCCTGAACGCTCAACGTAATAACCGGTGTCTGGATACTCAACAAAAATGACTGGAGCCTGAATGCCTAATGTAATAACCAGAGTCTGGATACCCAACAAAAGTGACCGGAGCCTGAACACTCAACGTAATAACCGGAGTCTTGATACCCAACGAAACTAACCGGAGCCTGAACGCTCAACATAATAACCGAAATCTGGATAGTCAACGAAACTGACCGGAACCTGAACGCCCGACATAATAACCGGAGTCTAGATACTCAACGAAAATGACCGGACCCTGAACGCTCAACGTAATAACCGGAGTCTTGATATCCAAAGAAATTGACCGGAGCCTGAACGCTTAACGTAATAATCCGAGTCTGGATACTCAAAGAAAATGACCGGAGCTTGAACGCTCAACGTAATAACCGAAGTCTGGATACCTAACGAAACTGACCGGAGCCTGAACGCTCAACGTAATGACCGGAGTCTTGATACTCAACAAAAATGTCCGGAGCCTGAACGCTCAACGTATTGACCGGAGTCTGGATGCTAAACGAAAATGATCGGAGCCTAAACGATCGACGTAATGATTGGAGTCTGGATATTAAACAAAAATGACTGGAGCCTGAACTCTCAACGTAATAACCGGAGTCTGGATACCCAACAAAAGTGACCGGAGCCTGAATGCTCAACGTAATAACCGCAGTCTTGATACCCAACGAAACCGACAGGAGCCTTAACGCTCAACGTAATAACCGGAATCTGGATAGTCAACGAGACTGACCGGAGCCTGAACGCTTAACATAATAACCAGAGTCTGGATACTCAACAAAAATGTCCAAAGCCTAATCGCTCAACGTATTGACCGGAGTCTGGATACCCAACGAAAATGACCGGACCCTGAACGCTCGACGTAATAACCGGAGTCTGGATACTCAATGAAAATGACCGGACCCTGAAAGCTCTACGTAATAACCGGAGTCTAGATATCCAACGAAAATGACCGGAGCCTGAACACTCAACGTAATAACCCGAGTCTGGATACTCAACAAAAATGACCTGAGCCTGAACGCTTAACGTAATAACCGAAGTCTAGATACCTAACGAAACTGACCGGAGCCTGAATGCTCAACGTAATGACTGGATTCTGGATACTCAACAAAAATGTCCGGAGCCTGAACGCTCAACGTATTGACCGGAGTTTGGATACTCAACGAAAATGATCGGAGCCTAAACGATCGACGTAATGACCGGAGTCTGGATACTAAACGAAAATGACTGGAGCCTGAACGCTCAACGTAATAACCGGTGTCTGGTTACCCAACGAAAGTGACCGGAGCCTGAACGCTCAACATAATAACTGAAGCCTTGATACCGAACGAAACTAACCGTAGCCTGAGCGCTCAATGTAATAACCAGAATCTGGACAGTCAACGAGACTGACCGGAGCTTGAACGCTCAACATAATAACCAGAGTCTGGATACTCAACAAAACTGACCGGAGTCTGAACGCTCAATGTAATAACCAGAGTCTGGATACCCAACGAAAATGACCAGAGCTTGAACGCTCAACGTAATAACCGGAGTCTGGATACCCAACGAAACTGACCGGAGCCTGAACGCTCAACGTAATAACCGGAGTCTTGATATCCAACGAAACTGACCGGAGCTTGAATGCTCAACGTAATAACCGGAGTCTGGATACTAAACGAAAATGAACGGAGCCTGAACGCTCAATGTAATAACCGGAGTCTGGATACTAAAAGAAAATGATTGAAGCCTGAATGCTCAATGCAATAACCGGAGTCTGGATACCCAACGAAACTGACCGGAGCCTAAACGCTCGTCGTAATAACCGGAGTCTGGATACTCAACAAAAATGACCGGAGCCTGATCGCTCAACGTAATAACCGGAGTGTGAATACCCAACGAAAATGACCGGACCCTGAACGCTCAACATAATAACCGGAGTCTGGATACCCAACGAAACTGACAGGAGTCTGAATGCTCAACGTAATAACCGGAGTCTGGATACCCAACGAAACTGAATGGAGCCTGAACGCTCAATGTAATAACCAGAGTCTGGATACTCAACGAAAATGACCGGAGCCTGAACGCTCAACGTAATAACTGGAGTCTGGATACCCAACTAAACTGACCGGAGCCAGAACGCTCAACGTAATAACCGGAGTCTTGATACCCAACGAAACTGACCGGAGCCTGAACGTTCAACGTAATAACCGGAGTCTGGATACTAAACGAAAACGAACGGAGCCTGAACGCTCAACGTAATAACTGGTGTCTGGAATTTCAACAAAAATGACTGGAGCCTGAATGCTCAACGTAATAACCAGAGTCTGGATACCCAACAAAAGTGACCGGAGCCTGAACGCTCAACGTAATAACCGGAGTCTTGATACCCAACGAAACTGACCGGAGCCTGAACGCTCAACATAATAACCGAAATCTGGATAGTCAACAAAACTGACCGGAACCTTAACGCCCGACGTAATAACCGGAGTCTAGATACCTAAAGAAACTGACCGGAGCCTGAACGCTCAACGTAATGACCGGAGTCTGGATACTCAACAAAAATGTCCGGAGCCTGAACGCTCAACGTATTGACCGGAGTCTGGATGCTCAACGAAAATGATCGGAGCCTAAACGATCAACGTAATGACCGGAGTTTGGATATTAAACAAAAATGACTAGAGCCTGAACTCTCAACCTAATAACCGGAGTCTGGATAACCAACAAAAGTGACCGGAGCCTGAATGCTCAACGTAATAACCGCAGTCTTGATACCCAACGAAACTGACCGGAGCCTGAACGCTCAACGTAATAACCGGAGTCTTGATACCCAACGAAACTGACCGGAGCCTGAACGCTCAACGTAATAATCGGAGTCTGGATTCTAAACGAAAATGAACGGAGCCTGAACGCTCAATGTAATAACCGGAGTCTGGATACTAAAAGAAAATGACTGGAGCCTGAATGTTCAACGTAATAACCGGAGTCTGGATACCCAACGAAACTGACCGGAGCCTAAATGCTCGACGTAATAACCGGAGTCTGGATACTCAACGAAATGACCGGAGCCTGAACGCTCAACGTAATAACCGGAGTCTGGATACCCAACGAAAATGACCGGACCCTGAATGCTCAACGTAATAACTGGAGTCTGGATACCCAACGAAACTGACAGGAATCTGAACGCTCAACGTAATAACCGGAGTCTGGATACCCAACGAAACTGAACGGAGCCTGAACACTCAACGTAATAACCAGAGTCTGGATACTCAACAAAAATGACCGGAGCCTGAACGCTCAACGTAATAACCGGAGTCTGGATACCCCACTAAACTGACCGGAGCCAGAACGCTCAACGTAATAACCAGAGTCTTGATACCCAACAAAACTGACCGGAGCCTGAATGCTCAACGTAATAACCGGAGTCTGGATACTAAACAAAAACGAACGGAGCCTGAACGCTCAACGTAATAATCGGTGTCTGGATACTCAACAAAAATGAATGGAGCCAGAATGCTCAATGTAATAACCAGAGTCTGGATACCCAACAAAAGTGACCGGAGCCTGAACGCTCAACGTAATAACCGGAGTCTGGATACTAAATGAAAACGAACGGAGCCTGAGCGCTCAACGTAATAACTGGTGTCTAGAATTTCAACAAAAATGACTGGAGCCTGAATGCTCAACGTAATAACCAGAGTCTGGATACCCAACAAAAGTGACCGGAGCCTGAACGCTCAACGTAATAACCGGTGTCTTGATACCCAACGAAACTGACCGGAGCCTGAACGCTCAACATAATAACCGAAATCTGGATAGTCAACGAAACTGACCGGAGCCTGAACGCCCGACGTAATAACCGGAGTCTAGATACTCAACGAAAATGATCGGACCCTGAACGCTCAACGTAATAACCGGAGTCTTGATATCCAAAGAAACTGACCGGAGCCTGAACGCTCAACGTAATAATCCGAGTCTGGATACTCAAAGAAACTGACCGGAGCCTGAACGCTCAACATAATGACCGGAGTCTGGATACTCAACAAAAATGTCCGGAGCCTGAACGCTCAACGTATTGACCGGAGTCTGGATGCTCAACGAAAATGATCGGAGCCTAAACGATCAACGTAATGACCGGAGTTTGGATATTAAACAAAAATGACTGGAGCCTGAACTCTCAACCTAATAACCGGACTCTGGATAACCAACGAAAGTGACCGGAGCCTGAATGCTCAACGTAATAACCGCAATCTTGATACCTAACGAAACTGACCGGAGCCTGAACGCTCAACGTAATAACCGGAATCTGGATAGTCAACGAGACTGACCAGAGCCTGAACACTCAACATAATAACCAGAGTCTGGATACTCAACAAAACTGACCGGAGCCTAAACGCTCAACGTAATAACCGGAGTCTGGATACCCAACGAAACTGACCGGAGCCTGAACGCTCAACGTCATAACCGGAGTCTTGATATCCAACGAAACTGACCGGAGCCTGAACGCTCAACGTAATAATCGGAGTCTGGATTCTAAACGAAAATGAACGGAGCCTGAACGCTCATTGTAATAACCGGAGTCTGGATACTAAAAGAAAATGACTGGAGCCTGAATGTTCAACGTAATAACCGGAGTCTGGATACCCAACGAAACTTACCGGAGCCTAAATGCTCGACGTAATAACCGGAGTCTGGATACTCAACGAAAATGACCGGAGCCTGAACGCTCAACGTAATAACCGGAGTCTGGATACCCAACGAAAATGACCGGACCCTGAATGCTCAACGTAATAACCGGAGTCTGGATACCCAACGAAACTGATAGGAATCTGAACGCTCAACGTAATAACCGGAGTCTGGATACCCAACGAAACTGAACGGAGCCTGAACACTCAACGTAATAACCAGAGTATGGATACTTAACGAAAATGACCGGAGCCTGAACGCTCAACGTAATAACCGGAGTCTGGATACCCCACTAAAATGAACGGAGCCAGAACGCTCAACGTAATAACCAGAGTCTTGATACCCAACAAAACTGACCGGAGCCTGAATGCTCAACGTAATAACCGGAGTCTGGATACTAAACAAAAACGAACGGAGCCTGAACGCTCAACGTAATAATCGGTGTCTGGATACTCAACAAAAATGACTGGAGCCTGAATGCTCAATGTAATAACCAGAGTCTGGATACCCAACAAAAGTGACCGGAGCCTGAACGCTCAACGTAATAACCGGAGTCTTGATACCCAACAAAACTGACAGGAGCCTGAACGCTCAACATAATAACCGAAATCTGGATAGTCAACGAAACTGACCGGAGCCTGAACGCCCGACATAATAACCGGAGTATAGATACTCAACGAAAATGACCGGACCCTGAACGCTCAACGTAATAACCGTAGTCTTGATATCCAAAGAAACTGACCGGAGCCTGAACGCTTAACGTAATAATCCGAGTCTGGATACTCAAAGAAAATGACCGGAGCTTGAATGCTCAACGTAATAACCGAAGTCTGGATACCTAACGAAACTGACCGGAGCCTGAACGCTCAACGTAATGACCGGAGTCTTGATACTCAACAAAAATGTCCGGAGCCTGAACGCTCAATGTATTGACCGGAGTCTGGATGCTCAACGAAAATGATCGGATCCTAAACGATCGACGTAATGACCGGAGTCTGGATATTAAACAAAAATGACTGGAGCCTGAACTCTCAACGTATTAACCGGAGTCTGGATACCCAACGAAAGTAATCGGAGCCTGAATGCTCAACGTAATAACCGCAGTCTTGATTTCCAACGAAACCGACCGGAGCCTGAACGCTCAACGTAATAACCGGAATCTGGATAGTCAACGAGACTGACCGGAGCCTGAACGCTGAACATAATAACCAGAGTCTGGATACTCAACAAAACTGACCGGAGCCTGAACGCTCAACGTAATAATCGGAGTCTGGATACCCAACGAAACTGACCGGAGCCTGAATGCTCAACGTAATAACCAGAGTCTGGATACCCAACGAAACTGACCGGAGCCTGAACGCTCAACGTAATAATCGAAGTCTGGATACTAAACGAAAATGAACGGAGCCTGAACGCTCAACGTAATAACCGGAGTCTGGATACTAAAAGAAAATGACTGGAGCCTGAATGCTCAACGTAATAACCGGAGTCTGGATACTCAACGAAAATGGCCGGAGCCTGAACGCTCAACGTAATAACCGGAGTCTGGATACCCAACGAAAATGACTGGACCCTGAACGCTCAACGTAATAACCAGAGTCTGGATACCCAACGAAACTGACCGGAGTATGAACGCTCAACGTAATAACCGGAGTCTGGATACCCAACGAAACTGAACGGAGCTTGAACGCTCAACGTAATAACCGGAGTCTGGATACTCACCAAAAATGATCGGAGCCTGAACGCTAAACGTAATAACCGGTATCTAGATACTCAACAAAAATGACCGGACCCTAAACGCTCGACGTAATAACCAGAGTCTGGATACTCAACGAAAATGACCGGAGCCTGAACGCTCAACGTAATAACCGAAGTCTAGATACCTAACGAAACTGACCGGAGCCTGAATGCTCAACGTAATGACTGGAGTCTGGATACTCAACAAAAATGTCCAGAGCTTGAACGCTCAACGTATTGACCGGAGTTTGGATACCCAATGAAAATGATCGGAGCCTAAAGGATCGACGTAATGACCGGAGTCTGGATACTAAACGAAAATGACTGGAGCCTGAACGCTCAACGTAATAACCGGAGTCTGGATACCCAACGAAAGTGACCGGAGCCTGAACGCTCAACGTAATAACCGAAGCCTTGATACCCAACGAAACTGACCGGAGCCTGAGCGCTCAACGTAATAACCAGAATCTGGATAGTCAACGAGACTGACCGGAGCCTGAACGCTCAACCTAATAACCAGAGTCTGGATACTCAACAAAACTGACCGGAGCCTGAATGCTCAATGTAATAACCAGAGTCTGGATACCCAACGAAAATGACCAGAGGTTGAACGCTCAACGTAATAACCCGAGTCTGGATACCCAACGAAACTGACCGGAGCCTGAACGCTCAACGTCATAACCGGAGTCTTGATATCCAACGAAACTGACCGGAGCCTGAACGCTCAACGTAATAATCGGAGTCTGGATACTAAACGAAAATGAACGGAGCCTGAACGCTCAACGTAATAACCGGAGTCTGGATACTAAAAGAAAATGACTAGAGCCAGAATGCTCAACGTAATAACCGGAGTCTGGATACCCAACGAAACTGACCGGAGCCTGAACGCTCGACGTAATAACCGGAGTCTGGATACTCAACGAAAATGGCCGGAGCCTGAACGCTCAACGTAATAACCGGAGTCTGGATACCCAACGAAAATGACCGGACCCTGAACGCTCAACGTAATAACCGGAGTCTGGATACCCAACGAAACTGACCGGAGTCTGAACGCTCAACATAATAACCGGAGTCTGGATACCCAACGAAACTGAACGGAGCCTGAACGCTCAACGTAATAACCGGAGTCTGGATACTCAATAAAAATGACCGGAGCCTGAACGCTCAACCTAATAACCGGTGTCTAGATACTCAACAAAAATGACCGGACCCTAAACGCTCGACGTAATAACCAGAGTCTGGATACTCAACGAAAATGACCGGGGCCTGAACGCTCAACGTAATAACCCGAGTCTAGATATCCAACGAAACTAAACGAACCCTGAATGCTCAACGTAATAACCGGAGTCTGGATACCCAACGAAACTGACCGGAGTCTGAACGCTCAACGTAATAACCAGAGTCTAGATACCCAACGAAACTGAACGGAGCCTGAACACTCAACATAATAACCGGATTTTGGATACCCAACGAAAGTGACCGGAGCCTGAACGCTCAACGTCATAACCGGAGTCTTGATATCCAACGAAACTGACCGGAGCCTGAACGCTCAACGTAATAATCGGAGTCTAGATACTAAATGAGAATGAACGGAGCCTGAACGCTCAATGTAATAACCGGAGTCTGGATACTAAAAGAAAATGACTGGAGCCTGAATGCTCAACGTAATAATTGGAGTCTGGATACCCAACGAAACTGACCGGAGCCTAAACGCTCGACGTAATAACCGGAGTCTGGATACTCAACGAAAATGACCAGAGCCTGAACTCTCAACGTAATAACCGGAGTCTGGATACCCAACGAAAATGACCGGACCCTGAACGTTCAACGTAATAACCGGAGTCTGGATACCCAACGAATCTGATAGGAGTCTGAACGCTCAACGTAATAACCGGAGTCTGGATACCCAACGAAACTGAACGGAGCCTGAACGCTCAATGTAATAACCAGAGTCTGGATACTCAACGAAAATGACCGGAGCCTGAACGCTCAACGTAATAACCGGAGTCTGGATACCCAACTAAACTGACCGGAGCCAGAACGCTCCACGTAATAACCGGAGTCTTGATATCCAACGAAACTGACCGGAGCCTGAACGCTCAACGTAATAATCGGAGTCTGGATTCTAAACGAAAATGAACGGAGCCTGAACGCTCAATGTAATAACCGGAGTCTGGATACTAAAAGAAAATGACTGGAGCCTGAATGCTCAACGTAATAACCAGAGTCTGGATACCCAACGAAACTGACCGGGGCCTAAATGCTCGACGTAATAACCGGAGTCTGGATACTCAACGAAAATGACCGGAGCCTGAACGCTCAACGTAATAACCGGAGTCTGGATACCCAACGAAAATGACCGGACCCTGAATGCTCAACGTAATAACCGGAGTCTGGATACCCAACGAAACTGACAGGAGTCTAAACGCTCAACGTAATAACCGGAGTCTGGATACGCAATGAAACTGAATGGAGCCTGAATACTCAACGTAATAACCAGAGTCTGGATACTCAACGAAAATGACCGGAGCCTGAACGCTCAACGTAATAACCGGAGTCTGGATACCCCACTAAACTGACCGGAGCCAGAACGCTCAACGTAATAACCGGAGTCTTGATACCCAACAAAACTGACCTGAGCCTGAATGCTCAACGTAATAACCGGAGTCTGGATACTAAACGAAAACGAACGGAGCCTGAACGCTCAACGTAATAACCGGTGTCTGGATACTCAACAAAAATGACTGGAGCCTGAATGCTCAATGTAATAACCAGAGTCTGGATACCCAACAAAAGTGACCGGAGCCTGAACGCTCAACGTAATATCGCTACCGCGAAAATCGGCGCCGGCTGAACAGAAGAGTCGCCACCGTGCGTTGTTTATCCCACGGGAGGGAAAGGAAACGCTCAAAGTAAACCTCGCACAACACGGGAAAGGTATGGTCGTCGCAACCAAAACCTGGGTTCGGGAGTCGGTTACGCAAGGGGAAGGTATTAGCACCCCTCACGTCCGTCGTACTCGACGGGATCCACGCTTGTTTTCGGGTACGGATTATCATTCTATCTAAACTACAGGTTAAGGGTAAAAAAGAAAAGAAAATGACTCGGCAAAGTATCGCACTTTATGCCTACGTATTCCCATTTGGAACGAGAAATCAGAGTCAACGTAGTTCGTCTACCTACGGGAAAGGAGGGGGAAGGTTGCTCGCTAGGATATCGCATCCTATGCCTACGTACTTCCACACTGCATGGAAGATCAGAGCAAACGTAGTTCGGGCTACGTATGACACAAGCTTGTCTTGATTGATTTTATTCCTTCTGAAAAAGGTTTCTCTGATTAACAGTCCAAGCGGACAAAAATGACGTCTTGATGAGTTCACATTCTTTTACGGAAGAAGTGTCTTTTATTGAGTTTGAAATTTTATTGTATTTTTCTGTGTGTTTTGAGGAAGAAGAGACAGAACTCTAACCTACGGTTGCAAAGAGAATCAAACTAACCTAATGTTATCATGCATGGGTTAAGACCTAGTGTCTATCATGCTCCTCTCTTGCACAGAGAGAAACAGAGATCCTAAGGGAATAGACGAAAACAGAAACAACATCAGATATATACAGTAAAGCAGTAAAATGCATGGATGCAGCAATACAAGCGAGGCAAGGGAGTCCCACTCAACCTCGAACCTAGAAAACAATAGGCAAAAGTGAACAGGATTCACTTTCAACCCCAACAGGGTAAACAGCAAACAATACAGTCAGGAAAACCAATCAATACATCAGAAATGAAATACAGCAGAAAGGTAAACAGCCACAGCAGCTCTGCACCACATCTATCTTCAAGTCATCTCCAAACAGCTACAAGCTTCAGCAAGCATCAGTCCCCATCTCCACAGTCTTCAAGCAAGGGCTTTGGTTATCAATCTTCAGCCTACAATGGCTTTTCTTCAAGTCCTATCCTCCAAGTTGAGGGATCAATCACCAGAGTGAATTGGGTCTTAAGCAATTAGTTGACTACCAAGGGTGGCAAACCAACTGCTACTAACACATAAGACATTTTCTCTCAAGAGTTCTATCCCTTAGACAGTAGCACCAAGCCTTCCAAAGGAAGGGGGTGAGTGTCTTAGAGAGACTCTGTATCACAGAGAGGAATGGAGGCAGTCAAAACCTTCCATATTTGAGAATCAAACTTTCTAATCTAGAGCTCTGCCTAGCTCCTAAACCCTAATCTCCTCAACAGCTGCTAGCAGGATTCTCCTCATCAACTCTGGAAGTTGGTCTTCAAGCTCTGGATCTCCAATGGCTTCATCATCACAAGTTTTCAGCTTCCCCAATCCCCAGGCAATCCCAATACCCACACAGACAAATCAATAATCCCCAGAGGGCACACCACACCAATCAATCAAATATAGTAGTATATACTAATAGCAGTAGGGGAATCCTAGTGATTTCTAAGGGGATCTATCCTATACCCATAACCCCTATAGCCCATACCCCAAAAATCAAATGAAAATTTCCTAAAAGAATTAAACTATCTCACCTAAGTTGATTTAAAACCCTAATTTTGTTCATGTTATTCATACCTAAACTAATCACATGACATTAATTTCTAAAAATGGGAACTAAATTGTATGTACAAGCTAACAATGTCTACTAATCAACCTAAAAAGAATGGGTGAAAAATATTAAAGCAACTATTAGAACAAAAATTAACAAAATCATGTATGAAATGGAACACCTAAAATAGGCATTTATTTGGAAAATATGGGAAAAATATCAAGTAAAAAATAAAATGCAATTTTTATTTTTTATAATTTTCTAGGCATTTTGAAGAAATTAATGCAAAAAGAACCATTAAAAAATATGAAATTTATGATTTATTATGATTTTTATAAAATGCATGAAAATGAAAAGAAAGTTAAAATGAAATAAAAGGCAGGGGGTATGAAGAGTAAGAAAAATAATGGATACACGTTGGGCCCAGCAAGAGTGGGGGTGCGGATAACAGAAACGGCCCAGTAGTACACGTTAATGAAACGCATCGTTTCATTCTTTTGAAATTTGCCTCCAAAACTCAGATTGAATGTGGAGCGTTAGATCCTTGGTCAAGTCAAGACTTCTCATCAGATCCAAGGGCCATTGGCCATCGTCTTCCTCCAACCATTAGGGTTTCAGCAGAACATACTTCATGCACGAAAATTCAACCAGATCGTTCTCCATGATCACTTGATGAAAATGAAAAATTCAAAACCCTAAAATGATCTACTAATCACAGGGAATCCATTCTTGATCATAGTTTTTGCTAACTCTCCTTGTAGATCCCAAACAGAGGGCATGAAAGCTAGGGTTTCACCATGCTCTTCTGACATCAACCTTGCTAGAACTCAATCCTAATGATCTAAAACTGTTTTACATGCTACCCTCATCATTCCATGCTATCCCATATCAATTACAACCTAATGCACAGCTTGTTCTTGGAACTTAAAGAAATGGTGACCTGCCATGGAACTTCATAGAAGTCTCCATAATTCTCAGAATTCAATCCCCTAGGGTCTCTAAGCATCTTTATCCTAACCATATGATCTATAACTGAATAAATAAGGAGATTCGAAGGGAAATGCCTACCTTGCAAGTGATGATGGTAGGTGTAGTTGTGCTGCAATTCAAGACTTGTAATGGCTTCTAGATGCTCCTCCAATGGTGTGCTTTCTACTGTTTGCAAGGGTTGTGGCTAAATCTTCTTGAATCACCTTATCCCCCTCTTCATGCAAGTTGGAGTGTAAACTTGGATCACCCTAACCAGCCACAAATTCCTCTCAATTTCCTTTGCCAATTACTCTATGATAATGGTGGATGATGATGATAACAAAAATTAAGATGATTGATGAAGCTTCAATGGAGTTTGAAGAGAAAATGCAAATGGGAGTGAAGGAATCAAAGTAGTGTTTGCAAGCTCAAAGAATCACCAACCAATGCACAAATGGCTTCATTTCCTTATGTAGGTGAGGATTAACAGAATGAGAAGCTTCTAGATTGGTCCTAGAGGGATCTAGAAACTTGTGGAACTTTCATGAACTTATCATTTGATGGTATTTTGAATCATCTCATATCATGCTTGCACCTTGGGTAAACTTGTGTGAAAATATCCTTTCATGAGATATTAGGAGTGTATGTATGAAAAACCAAGCTTTTCCTTGCCTTAAGTTAAGTTTTGCCATGTTGCCTTATGATGCAAGAAACAACTTTACAAAGGAAGTCCAATTTTTAAGCCTAAACTCAAAAATGTGGCTGAACCAATGTCTCTAAAATGATGTTTGGAATCAATTTGGTATATTGGATGACCCATATTGGATTTGTAGATCTCTCAAACCATTTTCCAACTTGAACTTTTTCAAGTTATATGCCTTTTTTAGGCCATTTTTCACCAACTTTGGTCAAGTCTCATTCTATGCATTTCCAAGCTTTCATGACTTCATTTCTAGACTTAAAATGGCATTTTGAGCAACTTTGATGTTGGGAAGTTTTCCATTTGAAGCTCCCTTGTATGAGGTTTAGGCATAGGCTAAGAATGACCTGTAATCCTCAAATGACCAAAATACCCTTTGCTTGCCAAGACCTTAAGTAGAGTTCCACAAATCATATGAAGGCATACTATACCATTCTAGAAAGCTAAGACAATGAGGAACAATTCTTATGTTGACCAGAAATTCATTTGGAATTTCCTTGAGGGGTAAAAATAGCTTGGAAGTCAAGTCACTTTCACAGACAAAAGTTCAGATACCTCAGATGACCTGTAACTTGCAAGGACCATAACTTGAGTTCTATGAATCTCCTTGATGTCTTCCACCACTCAAATTAAAGGTCTTGAGACCCTCTATAAGTTCCATGTTAGCCAAGGATCCATTTGAAGCTTGAATTCTGACTTATCTTGCTTGGAAATTTGACCTAAACTAGGGGATTTTACACAGAAACCCTAATTTAGAAACTCCTCTTCTCCTTGATTTCTCCTGATTTCTTCTTAGCATAACAACATATCCTTCTTCTTCATGTAAAATGATGAACCCCACATATCTCTAATAGCCTTTAATGCCTCTCAATCAGTCAATTGACCTAGAGTTGACCCAGGGTTGACCCAGGTGAAACCCTAGTTGACTGTCTTCCTCCACAACTCTTGTGACTACACCAATGACTTGACTCCTTCTCCAAATGACTTTATAAGTCCTCCAAGATGTCTAGATACTCCCCATGCCTTCAATTCACAGCTCATACTTTCCTTGATGATCCCCAGGTACCCTCAGATAGGAGATAGATGAACTGCTTGATCCATTGACTTCCCAGCTTTCAAATTCTTTCTGATGACTTGAATGAGATTGAATTTGAATAATAACCTCTTGATAGGCCTCTAGAGATGAGAATAATGATTGGTCCCCTGTTGGATGACTTGCTATGCTTATGCTATGCAGATGATTAGACTATGTACATGACTCTATATGCAAATGCTAATGATATTGAAACATAAACCAAATGAATAAGGTTGAGCAAATTTTAGGGTGCAACACGTAATAACCGGAGTCTTGATACACAACGAAACTGACCGGAGCCTGAACGCTCAACATAATAACCAAAATCTTTATAGTCAACAAAACTGACCGGAGCCTGAACGCCCGACATAATAACCGGAGTCTAGATACTCAACGAAAATGACCGGACCCTGAACGCTCAACGTAATAACCGTAGTCTTGATATCCAAAGAAACTGACCGGAGCCTGAACGCTTAACGTAATAATCCGAGTCTGGATACTCAAAGAAAATGACCGGAGCTTGAACGCTCAACGTAATAACCGAAGTCTGGATACCTAACGAAACTGACCGGAGCCTGAACGCTCAACATAATGACCGGAGTCTTGATACTCAACAAAAATGTCCGGAGCCTGAATGCTCAACGTATTGACCAGAGTCTGGATGCTCAACGAAAATGATCGGAGCCTAAACGATCGACGTAATGACCGGAGTCTGGATATTAAACAAAAATGACTGGAGCCTGAACTCTCAACGAAATAACCGGAGTCTGGATACCCAACGAAAGTGACCGGAGCCTGAATGTTCAACGTAATAACCGCAGTCTTGATACCCAACGAAACCGACCGGAGCCTGAACGCTCAACATAATAACCGGAATCTGGATAGTCAACGAGACTGACCGGAGCCTGAACGCTCAACATAATAACCAGAGTCTGGATACTCAACAAAACTGACCGGAGCCTGAACGCTCAACGTAATAACCGGAGTCTGGATACCCAACGAAACTGATCGGAGCCTGGACGCTCAACGTCATAACCAGAGTCTTGATATCCAACGAAACTGACCGGAGCCTGAACACTCAACGTAATAATCGGAGTCTTGATACTAAACAAAAATGAACGGAGCCTGAACGCTCAACGTAATAACCGGAGTCTGGATACTAAAAGAAAATGACTGGAGCCTGAATGCTCAACGTAATAACCGGAGTCTGGATACCCAACGAAACTGACCGGAGTCTGAACGCTCGACGTAATAACCGGAGTCTGGATACTCAACGAAAATGGCCGGAGCCTGAACGCTCAACGTAATAACCGGAGTCTGGATACCCAACGAAAATGACCGGACCCTGAACGCTCAACGTAATAACCGGAGTCTGGATACCCACCGAAACTGACCGGAGTCTGAACGCTCAACGTAATAACCGGAGTCTAGATACCCAACGAAATTGAACGGAGCCTGAACGCTCAACGTAATAACCGGAGTCTGGATACTCACCAAAAATGACCGGAGCCTGAACGCTCAACGTAATAATCGGTGTCTAGATACTCAACAAAAATGATCGGACCCTAAACGCTCGACGTAATAACCAGAGTCTGGATACTCAACGAAAATGACCGGAGCCTGAACGCTCAACGTAATAACCGAAGTCTAGATACCTAACGAAACTGACCGGAGCCTGAATGCTCAACGTAATGACTGGAGTCTGGATACTCAACAAAAATGTCCGTAGCCTGAACGCTCAACATATTGACCGGAGTTTGGATACTCAACGAAAATTATCGGAGCCTAAACGATCGACGTAATGACCGGAGTCTGGATACTAAACGAAAATGACTGGAGCCTGAACGCTCAACGTAATAACCGGAGTCTGGATACCCAACGAAAGTGACCGGAGCCTGAACGCTCAACGTAATAACCGAAGCCTTGATACCCAACGAAACTGACCGGAGCCTGAGCGCTCGACGTAATAACCAGAATCTGGATAGTCAACGAGACTGACCGGAGCCTGAACGCTCAACATAATAACCAGAGTCTGGATACTCAACAAAACTGACCGGAGCCTGAACGCTCAATGTAATAACCAGAGTCTGGATACCCAACGAAAATGACCAGAGGTTGAACGCTCAACGTAATAACCGGAGTCTGGATACCCAACGAAACTGACCGGAGCCTGAACGCTCAACGTAATAACCGGAGTCTTGATATCCAACGAAAGTGACTGGAGCCTGAACGCTCAACGTAATAACCGGAGTCTGGATACTAAACGAAAATGAACGGAGCCTGAACGCTCAATGTAATAACCGGAGTCTGGATACTAAAAGAAAATGACTGAAGCCTGAATGCTCAACGCAATAACCGGAGTCTGGATACCCAACGAAACTGACCGGAGCCTAAACACTCGACGTAATAACCGGAGTCTGGATACTCAACGAAAATGACCGGAGCCTGAACGCTCAACGTAATAACCGGAGTCTGGATACACAACGAAAATGACCGGACCCTGAAAGCTCAACGTAATAACCGGAGTCTGGATACCCAACGAAACTGACAGGAGTCTGAACGCTCAACGTAATAACCGGAGTCTAGATACCCAACAAAACTGAACGGAGCCTGAACGCTCAACGTAATAACCAGAGTCTGGATACTCAACGAAAATGACCGGAGCCTGAACGCTCAACGTAATAACCGGAGTCTGGATACCCAACTAAACTAACCGGAGCCAGAACGCTCAACGTAATAACCGGAGTCTTGATACCCAACAAAACTGACCGGAGCCTGAATGCTCAACGTAATAACCGGAGTCTGGATACTAAACGGAAACGAACGGAGCCTGAACGCTCAACGTAATAACCGGTGTCTGGATACTCAACAAAAATGACTGGAGCCTGAATGCTCAACGTAATAACCAGAGTCTGGATACCCAACAAAAGTGACCGGAGCCTGAACGCTCAACGTAATAACCAGAGTCTTGATACCCAACGAAACTGACCGGAGCCTGAACGCTCAACATAATAACCGAAATCTGGATAGTCAACGAAACTGACCGGAGCCTGAACGCCCGACATAATAACTGGAGTTTAGATACTCAACGAAAATGACCGGACCCTGAACGCTCAACGTAATAATCCGAGTCTGGATACTCCAAGAAAATGACCGGAGCTTGAACGCTCAACGTAATAACCGAAGTCTGGATACCTAACGAAACTGACCGGAGCCTGAACGCTCAACGTAATGACCGGAGTCTTGATACTCAACAAAAATGTCCGGAGCCTGAACGCTCAACGTATTGACCGGAGTCTGGATGCTCAACGAAAATGATCGGAGCCTAAACGATCGACGTAATGACCGGAGTCTGGATATTAAACAAAAATGACTGGAGCCTGAACTCTCAACATAATAACCGGAGTCTAGATACCCAACGAAAGTGACCAGAGCCTGAATGCGCAACGTAATAACCGCAGTCTTGATACCCAACGAAACCGACCGAAGCCTGAACGCTCAACGTAATAACCGGAATCTGGATAGTCAACGAGACTTACCGGAGCCTGAACGCTCAACATAATAACCAGAATCTGGATACTCAACAAAACTGACCGGAGCCTGAACGCTCAACGTAATAATCGGAGTCTGGATACCCAACGAAACTGACCAGAGCCTGGAAGCTCAACGTCATAACCGGAGTCTTGGTATCCAACGAAACTGACCGGAGCCTGAACGCTCAACGTAATAATCGGAGTCTGGATACTAAACGAAAATGAACGGAGCCTGAACGCTCAACGTAATAACCGGAGTCTGGATACTAAAAGAAAATGACTAGAGCCTGAATGCTCAACGTAATAACCGGAGTCTGGATACCCAACGAAACTGACCGGAGTCTGAACGCTCGACGTAATAACCGGAGTCTGGATACTCAACGAAAATGGCCGGAGCCTGAACGCTCAACGTAATAACCGGAGTCTGGATACCCAACGAAAATGACCGGACCCTGAACACTCAACGTAATAACCGGAGTCTGGATACCCAACGAAACTGACCGGAGTCTGAACGCTCAACGTAATAACCGGAGTCTGGATACCCATCGAAACTGAACGGAGCCTGGACGCTCAACGTAATAACCGGAGTCTGGATACTCAATAAAAATGAACGGAGCCTGAACGCTCAACGTAATAACCGGTGTCTAGATACTCAACAAAAATGACCGGACCCTAAACGCTCGACGTAATAACCAGAGTCTGAATACTTAACGAAAATGACTGAAGCCTGAACGCTCAACGTAATAACCCGAGTCTAGATATCCAAGGAAACTAAACGAACCCTGAATGCTCAACGTAATAACCGGAGTCTGGATACTAAATGACCGGAGCCTGAACGCTCAACGTAATAACCGGTGTCTAGATACCCAACAAAACTGACCGGAGTCTGAACGCTCAACGTAATAACCAGAGTCTAGATACCCAACGAAACTGAACGGAGCCTGAACGCTCAACATAATAACCGGAGTCTGGATATCCAACGAAAGTGACCGGAGCCTGAACGCTCAACGTCATAACCGGAGTCTTGATATCCAACGAAACTGACCGGAGCCTGAACGCTCAACATAATAATCGGAATCTGGATACTAAATGAGAATGAACGGATTGTTGGTGTAAGCCCTAGAGGCCAATACTTTTTGGTACTTGTATCAGATTATTCGTTTAATAATAAAAGGCATTTCTTTATTATGTTTGTCTTTCAGAATAATAAAGTCCCTAGAATAGTTAGTCTGTTTAATGAAATGTTAAGTGTGACTTAATCATGAGATCCCATTAAACATAAAGACATTATTCTTAAAATATCCGTAGTCAAGCTTTATTGCAAAGTGGGATAACATTAAAAGCATTGAGACTATTATGAAGATAGACTGATGATCACATCTCATGGATCATGGATAAAGAGTTATCAAGTCTTGACATAGGTATAAATATTAGGAGTAATATTTATACCGGATTGACCCGCTATGAGAATACTACATAGTATGTTATGCAAAGTGTCATAAGTTATTCTCATGGTGATAATGGTGTATTACCACCCTTCGACCTGAAACCACTATGGACCCTAGATGTAGAGTCGGGTGCTTTATTGCTGATCAAACATTATCCGTAACTGGATGATCATAAAGACAGTTGATGGGCACTCCACGAAGCATGCTGAGGGACATGAGTGTCCTAGATGGAATTTGCCAATCCTGCATAACAGGAGAAATGTCTAAGGGCCCAATATTGAACTGGACAAGGATGACACAGTGTATGCCTTGTGTTCAATATAGACATAGGGGCAAAAGGGTAATTGTACAAACATATATTATCACGAAAAAGGTTTTGTCAGATCACATGACATTTTCGTGACTTGGGTAGCAGTGATGTGTTGCTAGATACCGCTTACTGTTTATTATGTTAAATATATATAATTTAATATAATTACCAACGTTACGAAATCCTACAGGGTCACACACATAAGGACAGTTTGATGAGAGATAGAGAAATCAAAGGAACACCGTAAGATACGGTGCACTTAAGTGAAAAATAGAAATTCGGATAATATAATAATAATTATTGTTATTTTATAATGGTTATAAAATAATAATAAAATAAATATATTTATTATAATAATAGTTATTATAATAATATATAATATTATTATGGATCATGTGAATTGGGTTTTAGCCCGCAGCCCACAAGAGAGTCTATAAAAGGAACCCTTGTGATGAAGCTTTCACTTGATGCAATTTCGTTTTGATTCTCTTTTCTCACTCAAATAATTCCGTTCGTAAGCAGCTAGCACTGTGACCGGAAGCTGTTCGTGTGGACTGAGTAGAGGCGTTGCACTTCATCAACGCTTGTGATCGCTGCATCAAAGATCTGAATCGCCACAAAGAGGTAACGATTCTATCACTGACCATGCTCATTCGTGAGGATCACTAAAGGAAAATTTTTGTTTTCCGCTGCGTTTAGATCGCGATTTTCCTTCAGTGGTATCAGAGCCACTTACGAAACCATGGATCTGATAGCTGTTAAATTTCCGTCTTTTCTGTATTTGATTCGATTAAAACACAGAATGAATTTAACAATAAACGATTAATTAAATTTGGCATCTGTTGTGTACGATTTGGATGATTGATGTTGATTATGCTTCGGAATCCGACATTAGTATGGTGAAGTTGTGCGATACATTGATCATCCATAGGTTACACAATTAGATCGATCACTTTTATATAAGATATAAGAAATTCTGATGCAAAGATGGTATATGGGATATACTGTTTTGATTTCATCCATTCAATCACATAAGGATTGTAATTCTTTTGAAAGATCATCACTTTCATTCGCTTCGGAATCCGACATTAGTATGGTGAAGCAATGACATATTGATCTATCATATTGAGTTATCAATCGAGTTGTGTTTGACGGCATGAAATTGTTGCATTAGGATTAATGGCAGTACAAGTGTTGTATTGCCGCAGACTTTTCCGGTTGGGGTTGTAAATGCACAAAAGTTGTGCAGGAAACGACGTGAAATACAATGAAGTGTTCATAAAATTTTTCGCGGCTAAGTCTGCAAAGTGTGATCAATCAGCCGAAATTTAATTTAGTTTATTTAATTATCGGAATTTTAAACTAATAATAAAAGTGTGTTTATTATTATTTATTTGTGGTGATCAGTTATGGCCTTAGTTTTTCCTTTATTATTGTTTTGGGATTTTTGAATACGGCCTGCGTGTCGTGCCTCTCTCTCAATCTCTTTATGTAACTTCTTTTCTCATCTCACTCCCTCGTATGTAAAACGAGTTTTCTTATATGTAATGTAATATTATGTTAGAAAAAAAAAAAAGGAAGTATTCAATATTAAAGGAGGATAACCTTGGAGATCATGCTTGGAGAAGCTTAGGTCGTTATTAGGTTAGCTTAGGTTCTCTCATTGGCTTGAGAGAACAATTGCGTTAGGGGCCATAATTGTATCTTTTTATATGTATGTTGATGCATGTAATTGTATGTTGATGCATGTGAGAGACGTTTTGCATGTTAAGCCGGTGAGATCAAACTAATAACAAATTCCCTCAAAATTAAATATTAAGTTTATGCTTTCTAATTTTTAGCACTCATCAAGACTAGTATCGAGCATTGTAGGTTTCGCCTACGCGAG